>CM060900.1:165187286-167832286 GCA_030762935.1 Hymenopus coronatus
GAAGACTAAATTTGGTATTCACCGGTGTAGAGAAAAGAAGAGGTATCTGTCCAGCAAAAGTAGTAAGAAAAATCCTTAAGGACAAGCTAGAAATGGAGTTGGCTGGATGGGAGATTGCGCGGGCATATCGAGTAGGAAGACAATGCAAGAAAAGTCCAATTAAAGTAAAATTTGCTATAGCGACCTAATTTACGAAATTTTAGGAAATACAGAGATTTTAAAACAGAGCAACATGTTCATCAACAAGGACCTCACAATAGCACAGAGATATATAAAAACGGGACTTAATTAAGAAGATGAAGGAAGCAGGATTGGAAGGCAAACAAGGACTTTTACGAAATTTACATCTTTGGATAGACGGAGTAGATGCAACATATGTGAGTAAGAGCGGCTTATGGAGGAAAGGAACAGCTTGGAAGGAAACAAGTCAAAAAAAAAAGGAAAAGAAGTGAACGAAGCAAATCAACATTCGTAGCAGGCAGAGGAAGCGCAAGGTTAAACATGGAGGCAATGTATGAAGAAGTGTCAAGACCAGCACGAAAAGAAAACGATGTAATTCCGACAGCTGAACATACGCCATAGCATGCGCCTGAACCAGCAGCTATAATGTAAGAGAGAACAGATATGACGACAACAGAGACATCACGAGATACGGCATCGCCAAGGATAGAGCGCTGTATTATGCAAGCAGAACAATCCGTCATTTTGAATCACGTAGTCAAGGCCGCAGCTTGAATACGAGATGATTTTCGGAAAGAAAAATAGTGATGCACGTTAAAGGTAGCTTTACATGCACTTTTCATTTCATAAAGTATGTTTAATATACAAGAATTACTTTTTCTTTGTTATACAAAAGAGAAGCTATAAGGTTAAAAAGAAAGCATTGCTACCATGGTAGCAATTCGCACCTAACGTCCTTGTGTTGATTAATTTGACTTAAGTTGAAAACTATAGAAAGTATTTAAAATCCTATTATATGTTCTTAAAACCAGTTAAAGTTAACGTACTTCTTATACTGCATGACCATATCTGTCTGTAATAGATTAGAAGTAACAGGTGTGTTAATTGATGCTATGCAATTTCTTAGTGTTATAATAAAATGCAAAATGAAATAACTTACATTCTTCTACATATTTATTTGCTGATTAAAGTAGTAGTAGTAGTAGTAGTAGTAGTAGTGGTGGCGGCGGCGGAGGTGGTGTCCACAACATTATTTAGTATTTAATGAATAGTTTGAGTCTGCTAAATAAAATACTAACTACATCAAATAATTTTCTAAATACTCTTGCATCAAATAAAAACTCATAAACATCAAAATTTCCAATTTTTTCTTGAAAATATTGTAATATATAACATCCTTTAGATGAAATAATGTATTGTAAGACATATTACATTTTCCAGCTTTACAAGCATGTGTATTGGTTTTCCCTGCAGTATGATTTTTTTTTGTAACCAACACTGTTATCTGATAATAGAATAATGCAGGCAGAGAAACATACAAAGAAGAATCATTAAATCTTCTTAGGGCCGGTTCTGCAATCTACCGATAACTTGCCGATACAGCTATGTACCTGATTTCTAGCCGATTGGCTTTCTGCAGTCTCTGGATATCACTACTCGGAAGATATCTTTGCCGATAAGTTTTCGGCTAGTTGGAGTTGACGATACGTCTATTATCCAACAAATAAGTTTTCCACGGCCGTAGTCTATTGAGGTTAGGTTCCACTCACATTCACGTCTCACAAATATCACTAGCAATAGAAATTAAAAAAAAGAAACTGATGTGCTCCATGCACATGATTCTCTACATTTTGGTAGCAAATTACTGCTAATAAGCTTATTCTTAACTTAGTGGATACGCTAAAATGATCGTCAAATCTTTTGAAAGCCGGTTGCCATGTGGATGAATTCCGTTTCTTTGCATTACAGTGGTTGACAAATCCCCGATGGTGAAAAGTTTCAAGTATATTAAAACTAAAACCAATAGCAAGGAATATCTAAAAATGGTCAATTCCACGAAAAAAATTATATGACCTAAATTGTGTGTTTTTCGATATCTAATTTTTTTTGCATAGTAAGCTTGTCTTTCTCATACGGTTTACTAGTTATGCAACATCCAGCAAAATTCATCCAGAATAAAGAGGTCTTCAGAGGATATTCCCAGAAAATTCAAGATATACATTTTATTTTACATATAAATGTCTTTAATATACGGTATTTTAATCAAAATCGTTAAGCCATTTTTTTTAGAAAATTAAATGTTTCATAATTTTTTCCATGTAAAGGGTAGTTTGGGGTGAGGTTATTTTCCTCATAATCTTCACGTCGCATCCTTCGAAGATACTTAACTTAAATACCAAGCTTGGTGTTTTACCGTCTTTTTGTTACAGACACACGGACATACAGATTTTTTCTAAAAATGTAAAACGTGTATTTCCGGTAAAATCTTGGTATGGAACTTCTGGGTGGAATGCAATACTTCTCTATAAGCTATGTACAGAGTACGTGTAAAGAAAGTAAAAATTGCATTTATCGGACGTCGGTGAAGAAATAATCCTAGATTCTATACTTCTCACATGTAACTTTTAAAACTCGAATGATGTTTTGGAGTTCCTCCTATTACTGGGATGATTGGGGTTTTCGATGAGGGCGATCCCTTAGCTGCGTTTGGCGCTTACAATTAGGATTCTAGACATAAAGTACCACTTTCCAAATGCCAAGAAGCGTGACAAATATGGGAGTTTCCAATGGTTTAATTCACTTTTACATACTTTCCGTTGACATTTATGAAATCACTGTACAATCTAGCGGATATTTGGTTCATCCTCCCCGTTTATCCCTTATAATTTCTATGTCGAAAAGTCCAGGGATTTCTAGTAATAATGAATGAAAAATGCCTATATTAACGTAAGTGAACAGCCTGACTTCTTAACCTCTACTCCGAGTCCTCGCAGTATGTTCTTTTATAGATTCAATATGTTCATATTCTATAACACAGACTTTGCACACCTTTAATAGTATTTTACTAATTGCACTTTATGAATTCAAGGCGTTTTATAGCCCATTCCGGTTACATTGGCCTTTCAATATTGAAAGAATTGTCAAAATATGTGGTTTTTAACATTCACTCGCATACACATAGCGTTCTCTCTCTCTCTCTCTCTCTCTCTCTCTCTCTCTCTCTCTCTCTCTCTCTCTCTAATATCAGTGTGCATTAATTTCGGCTTTAGGGAATGAGAAGTACATAAGCAAAAAGTAAGAGAAAAGTATGCTAATGTGAACCCTAAGGTAGTTACTAGCAGGTTATGGCATCAGATTTTATGATCCCATCCATTTTGCATGCGTCTATGAGGTTTAACACATTTTCGCAATCGTCATCTTTTCCATTTTATTCTAAAACATGGCAAAAGAATTCCCCTGGTATGAACTATCTTTTATTTTGTTTCCTTTTGCCTACTTCGCAAGGCAATCCTCCATCGTTATTTTTGGTTTATGAATTTTCCACCTGTAACGCTTCTATCGAATTCAGAATGACAAACTAAACGCTCTACAAACTATCCTAGAGAGCCACTATCCAGAGGAACTTGTGTGATTGTAGAATGAATGCAGTAGCAACTTCCTAATTCAATAGGGGGCAGCACTGCTGCCTTTAGCAAAATGGCAGACATCGATGTGCGTATTAGACAGCGTTCCGTAATTGAATTCTTACATGCGGAAGGTGAAACGCCCATTTGCATTTATGAAAATATGAAAAATGTGTATGGTGATGCAACAATGGCTGTCAGCACTGTTAGAAGATAGGTCCGTTGCTGTAATGAAGCAGAAGGGCATATACTGTTGGCTGATGAACATCGGAGCGATAGATCAGTGACTGCAGTGGCTCCACGCAACATTGAGCGAGTGAAGAAAATCCTTATTACTGACCGACGGTTAACAACGGATGAATTGTGTTGCATTATGTCCTTCAGTAAAGGCAGTGTGATGACGATTATTTAACAACTGGGGTACTCAAAAGTTTGTTCAAGGTGGGTACCAAGAATGTTATCCGACGAGAATATGGAGAGAGAAAAAAAAAAGAGAAAGAAATAGCCGCCGAACTCTTGCAGGGCTTTAATTTGGAGGTAATACCTGACGAAATCAGCACTCCCGGCCCATCAACCTCTTCCTCCTACTCCTCCTCCTCCTCCTCCTCCTCCTCAAATCCTAGCCCCGGCTCACGGGCTTTACTCCTTAAGGACAGAACTAAGAAGACTTTTGGCAAGAAGAAGTCTTCCTCCCGCCTAGTCAACCAAGAGACCGCGGTCCCTCTCACCCCGGAAGTAGCGCAACCCACTTCCACACCAGTTGCTCCATCTACCCTCTCCCAAGCCCAGTCTACCCTGGTGCCTGAGAGCACAGCCGATTCCGACGGCTATATCACGGTGGTCCACAGGCGCCGAAAGACCTCCGGTTCAAACCCGGAGGGGCGCGCCTCCCCCACCCCTGCAGCAGCCACCATCCCCGAGAGCCATCGCTCACAACGGGCGGGAAGAATACCACCAATTTTGGCCGACCCGTTTCCCAACCATGTCAGAGTCATGAGGGGATTACGGACAGCGCTCTCGGAAGAGTACCAGGCTACCCGTTACCCCAAAAGTGTCGTCATCCGGACCAGGAACCCCGACGATCACGAGAAGGCAAGGGGAGTTCTGAGGAAGTGTGAAATTCAGTTTCACACATATTCCCTCCAGAAACCAAACTTAGTCCGACGAGTGATCCGGGGACTTGATTCGGACACCGACCCTGAGGACATCCGTGTTGGCCTGGCGTAGGAACACGGAATCAATCCGCGGACCGTCATCAAGTTGACCAAAACCTCCCGACCCGAGGGTGCTGAGACCACCAAGGTCAAGATGCTCCTATTTTTGGTCAATGTTGAGAAGGATGGGGAGGGAATTCCCAAGATTGACACGGTGACAACCCTGTACAGCACAAGAGTGCGAGTCCAACCACACCACGGCAGAAACACCACAGCCCACATACGGAAAGAACACCGGGGTGAGAGCCCGCCAAACGCTAACCGCGGTGGTAAAAGGGATTCTAACACACATTGGAGAGCAGCAGTTGCTATCCAGCATAAACAAAACCTATCCCGAAATCGCCAAACTCTCCAGAATTGTCAGCAACGGGAGGACCACTACGCTAGTAAGAATTTTCACACAACAAGCCGACACAATAAGAATGGTATTACAGGAAGGCACCTGTATTGAAGGCCAGTATTATTACACTGAACCCTCACGCCACACGGAAAAACACACACCATGCAAAAGGTGCCAAATATATGGTCACAGTGTAGACGACTGCAAAGATGACCCCCGCTGCTTCTACTGCGGAGACAAGAGACCTACATGGCAGTGCGATCATAGGAAATTTCCACGCAACGAAGCCTACTGCGCTACGTGTGACACCACAGGCCATTATACTGGACAAGTAAAGTGCGCCAACTACCCAAAAGAAGCTCCATCACAGATCCACCAGGTGGCGCCAACGAAGATCTACCCACATGACAAGCCGCCCGCACCTGTTAAAAGCTGGCCACCACTACAGATCAGCCAAATTCCGGAGGAAAAAAAGAAGCTCTCATCGGAAGAAAAAACACAAAAGCTGAGAGACATCACGAAAAACACCGAGGAAAGCCTACAGAAGATCCAACACAAGGTCGGAAAAATGCAGGCAGACACCTTAAACTACATCGAAACGCTGGTGGACAGCATCACTGAACAACTTCTTAAAACAATAACCATGGCAGTGTACGAGGTTAGTCCCCCACGATACCGACAGAAGATGCTAAAACAACTTGCTGACACCACCAAACAAACGCTACAACGAAGCCTAAACACCTACAGAGTAGGCGGTCAGCTAGCTGTAGTGGTGGCCAAAATCCCCACCGACAACAAAGTGGTGGAGACGTAACACACAACAATTGGAAACCAATAGACTGGACCGCAGTCATAATGGCAGGAGTTACGTGCATCCAACACCACAACATTAAGTTGGTTCAACTTAATGTGTGCGGACTCGGAAACAAACGAGAGGAGATACAAAATCTGGTTGACAATCTCAAACCAGACATATTAACACTAAATGAGACAAAGCTGAAACCACACCGAAAGTTTGAGCTTCGACCATATACCTGCTACCGGAAGGACCGCCCGCAAACCCCCGGAGGAGGAGTGGCTATCCTAGTGCGCCCAGAGCTGAACCCAGAAGTCATTGCCGTACCACCAACGTACCAACATGAGGAGGCGCTGGTAGTGAAAATAACCATCCAAAAATTCATTATGCATGTGGCTACTATTTACTCCAGCGGGGAACTCAACACAAACCTTCTGACGCACATGAACCAGAACTACAAAAACCTAATAATCGCCGGGGACCTCAACGCCAACCACACTGGCCTACTAGATGAAATAACGAACGCCAATGGGAAGCTACTGCGAGCCTTGCTCAACCAAATACCACTGAGAAACATATTCCTACCCGGGCCGACACGACTTGGCTGGACAGACCGAGAGCAACCTACGTCACCCGACAAAGTTCTGGTAGACCAAGCCCTGGTGAACAAAATAATACACACCGCAATAGAAGCACCAATCAGCTCTGACCATCTGCCCATCACAATTAAAATCGCCACTAACAAATGGAGCACCGAGACAAACAACAAAACTGAAGTATACAATTACACCCACGCAGACTGGAAGATTTATACCGACCATATACGCCAGCACATGAAACCGTCTAGAGAGCTCCAAATCGCAAATTTAAATGCAATAGACAACCTTGCTAAGGAAATATCCACGGAAATCACACAAGCCAGGGACGCCACCATCCCCAAGAAGGTCCAGAACTTCAACAATAACAGCAGGTCACTGGCAAAGCACATCATCCAGCTAATAAAGCAGAAGCGGCACGCACATAGGAGATATATAAAGTCCCACGACGAGCTCGACAAGCAAATTTTGAACCACCTACGGAACGAAGTGAAGAAAAAAATTCAAGAGCACAACAACACAATGTGGAGTAACACTATAGCAGACATAACAACAGCAAGAACAGCAGAACCAAAAAAGTTTTGGAGGTTCATAAAGGCCATTCGCCGGAAGAGACAATTCTCCTACCCCCTCCGAGTCAACAACAAACCAGTGCACTTAACCGAGGACAAATTAAACATTTTCCACGATCACTACTGCAAAGTTTTTCAAACGCCTGAGGACCCGAAGTTCAACAAGACCCACCTTCAAACCATAAAGAGACACATTAAAAACAATGCTGATCTCTACCGGCCTCAACTTCAAGCACCACAGCTTGACGAAGGCAGCAACTTAGAAAAACCAGTACTCCGCAAGGATTTCATCGAGACAGTGAGACATCTTGGACACTCAGCACCAGGCCCAGACACCATAACATATCAAATGCTGAAAAATGTCCCGCAGGAGATGATGACAAAGATAACACAGCTCTATAACCTAATACTTCGACATGGTCACCACCCGCAGATCTGGAAAGAGGCACATATGATACTGCTGGAGAAACCAGGAAAGGACAACACCAAACACGGAAACTACAGACCCATCTCCTTAACGGCAACACTCTCCAAAGTCTTAGAGAAAATAATAGTTAAGCGACTGCAATCGCACATTGAAGAGAATAGGCTTATACCTGACACACAAGCCGGTTTCAGGAGAACAGTTACCATCCAAGACCAGCAGATACGAGTACTGTCTCTGATACAAAACAACCTAAACAAAGGATTTACGACCATAGGAGTATTCCTTGACATACAGGCCGCATTCGACCGCTGCTGGACGGATGGGTTATTGTATAAACTAACAAAAATGGGTATCCCTCAACGGATGTGCAGATGGGTGGCCAGCTTCCTCCACAATAGAACTGCCAGAATTAAGATTAACAACACGCTTAGCGCACCATTAACTCTACAAGCAGGAACACCGCAGGGGAGCGCAGTCTCCGGACTACTGTACATTCTGTTCACACACGACACCCCTCAGCCAATCCACCCAAGCATCACCCTAGCCCAATATGCGGACGATACCGCATACTTCTGCAGTGCACCCAAAATAGAGCACGCAAAACCGAGGCTCAATCGCCAACTTGGAAACTTCCACCGATGGGCGTCTAAATGGAGACTGGCGGTGAACACGGAAAAAACACAAATGATAGTGTTCAGAAAGTCACTGAAGCGGAAACACCGAGAGGCAACAATCCGGTACAACATGAAAGAAATCCGAATGACAACCACCGTGACCTACCTGGGAATAACATTAAGACCCAACCTGTGTATGACAGCCCACATCAAGAAGAAGATACAAGACGCAAAGATAGCCATTTCCACGCTGTGGTATTTATCTAAAATAGGAAAAGTCGGACTCTCTACAGACATACTTAACCAACTGTACAAGACCATCATCCGCCCTTATTTTACATTTGCAGCAATAGCCACAATACCACTCACGACACCATCCATGCTCAACAGAATACACCAAGTGGAGAGAAAATGTCTGCGAATAGCAAACAAGCTCCCAATGTGGTACAAAACTTCAGAAATCTATGACACGACCAACACAACGCCCATAGGCGACCACATCAAACGCCAAATGGTAAATTTTATAACAAAAGCAGTAGACAGACCTCATAGACAACAACTCATCCTAAACGCAGCAACGTTCAAGCAAGCAGTTACACCAGCGCCCCCGATCGTCTCACTCATCCAGCTGCACGACACCATCAAGCAAGAGGAAGATGCGGCATTAGAGGAGCACATGAGAGCACTTCTAGAACAGCAGATGGACTATGACATCCAAGGAACCTGAAGAACCCGACATCTCGAAGCTCGAGTAAATTAGAAATTTAGAATAAATAGTACACAAACTATATCATGGCAACTCACAAAAATGAAGTATTCTGATAAATTAAGATAATGTAACTAACTGACAATTGCTTATAAATAGCACACTATATGTAAATAACTTAAACTCATAACAAATTGAAAAAATGCAAAAACGAAATGACACCAAATATGTCCAAAAAAAAAAAAAAAAAAAGAGCCTGCCTGCCCCGCCCCAAATAAATTAAAAACAATACGTGGCTGAAGAGGGTACACCCCTGAAGCAGCCATAGGGCGAAATAAGCCCAGGGTGAGATAAACCCTTGGGCAAAAGTGCCCTAAAATCCCAGTACTTAGTTAGTTAGTTAGTTAGTTAGTTAACACGGCAGAGAGGGGCCGGCGCAGTGCTATCGATGCCTGCGCTTCCACCACTCTAGCCACGCGTGTGAACGGAACACCGCTTGCTTGCGCTGTGCAGGTGAGCACATGTAAAGCTAAGTGTGCAAACTGCGAGGGGTGCCATATTGGCATCTATGGCTGTTGCCCAAAAAAATTGGAGATAATCCAGGCAAGGCAGGGCAGAGTCATTACCAACCCTGCGTATGTGCGTCAAGGCACCAGCTTTGCCAACGCCATGTCGAGGCATGTAGAAGTGCTTCGACAGGCTGAGGCAACGCTGGCTGTACCAGCAAACCAGACCGAGAGTTCGGAAACTCAGGTGACCACCCCCTCTGCGCCCCCCCAGGTAGCAGAGACCCAAGCAGGAGAAGAAGAAACAGGCACGGCTTCCCAAGAAGCCCGTGGCTCAGACCGCCGCTGAAGCAAACTCAACCCCGGCACCTGCGGCCGCAACAGCCGAGCCAGCTGCCCCGCTGACCGCGGGCGGCCAGCCCAGCTAAGCGGCCACGCAGCTTCCCCCTCTAGAGCAACAAACAGCTCCCGTTGGCTCGACCAATGAGAGCGAAACTGTTGCTCCAGCAACTGCCCAGGCAGTAGCTCCACCTTGGGAGTACCTCTCCATGCCTGTTGACGATATGACCGAGTTTTCCGAGTTCTCAGCCTGGTTTGCCAACATCATATCGTGATCCCTCCCCATATTACGGCCCTGCAGGGAACAACTGACAAGCCCCCACATACCCGCCCTCCAGAAGTTCACCATCATGGATGAGACGGCCCGACAGCTCTTCCCTGACTCCAGCTCGTAATGGCTGCGCTTAGAAGCCGTAGATCTTTGCGAGTTGCGTTCTGGAACGCAAACGGAGTCCGGTAACAGCGGCCGGGCATCTTAGAGTTCATAGATGATCACGGGATTGATATCCTAATGGTCTGCGAGACGCATCTGCACGCTGGTATTCCATTCCATCTGCCAAGTTACGTCGCCCATCGGACGGATCGACCCGGCCGACAGGGCGGTGGTACGGCTATATTTATTAAAAATCAGCCTATTCGCTGAGCCCCGGCTGTTTTCGCGCACGGTCCGAGAGGTCCAACGTACTTCCCGCCACGGGGCAGGGCGGACATCATTGATTTCATGGTCACCACAAACATTCCGTTCCATCTGGACCTCTCGGTTGTGAATGTGTTGGACTCCGACCACAACCCAGTTGTGGTCGACTCCGCCATTTCACTCACAGCTCTGGTCACACCAGACTGGATAGAAGAAGTCGACTGTGCTATCCGTCCAGAACTCCGTGGACGCTAACCCTCGTATAGACTCAATAGATTCTCTCGAGGCGGCGGGCGCGCAGTTCCCTACAACAGTCCTAAATGCGGTCCGTGCTCACACACACCGCATTCAATCGAAACACCCCAACCTTCCGTCCTTCCTACACACCTAAGACAGCTGATTAAAGCAAACAATGCTGTCAGAAAGCTATGGCAGAGATTTCGCCATCCCAGGATTGGAGACATACACCAGAGGTTCAAATCCCTGGCCCGTCGTCTCCTTAGAGCACACCGTCGAGAGGCCTGGGAGCATAGGTTAAGCCACGTTAACCTCCACGAGAGGAAACCTTGGCGAATAATCCGTGGCCTGCGGAAAGACAGACCGGAATACCGGCATCCTATCCATGGCACCCGGGGCCATCTTGCCTTTGAGCCCCGGGATAAAGCAGATGAAGACGAAGACCAAACTGAAATCGAGGGGCGGTAGAGGGCTTCCTAAAGGCTCCACCCGCGAACAACGAGGAGTTTGACGGCCCTAAAGCTACCCCACAGATGGTAGTCACCCAGATCCTTTCCTTAAAAACCAAAAAATTCCCTGGACAGGACCGTGTAACAGAGGAAATGCTCCAGCACCTTCCCTGAAAAGCCGTGCTTCATTTGACCCGGATTTATAACGCATGCTTACATATGCGCCACTTTCCCGCTACGTGGAAGGAGGCCCGTGTGGTATGCGTTTTAAAGCCGGGGAAGAATCCGGTTTACTCGGCCGGCTACCGTTCCATCAGCAACCTGCCAGTCATCTCGAAAGTATTCGAGAGACTGCTCCTCGCCCGCCTCGGACCTCACGTTGAGGAAAGAGGCCTCCTACCCGAGCATCAGTTTGGTTTTCGCCCTGGACACTCCACGACAGTGCAATTACTGCGTGTGGCCGAGAAGGCCTCCCTGACTTTCCAGGAGAAGTCTAAAACGGTTGCGGTATTGCTGGACGTGGAAAAGGCCTTCTCCACTACGTGGCACGATGGGCTCATTTATAAACTCATATAGCATGAAATCCCCTCTCCATACATTTCCTTGTTAGCTTCGTTTCTGCAGAATCGGAGCTTCCGAGTAAAAGTGGAGGGGGAACTTTCTACAGAACGGCCCATTGGCGCGGGAGTGCCGGAAGGTAGCGTGCTGTCTCCGGCGCTCTTTGCAGCTTAAATGGCCGACATCCCCACCCACCCCAGCACACACTGCTCTGAGCGACAGTGGAGAGCGGTTGAGTAATCTTCGAAGATACCTTCAGAAGAAGAACCGTCCTTCGAGAAGCATCAAAGACGACAGCAGCAGGCCACAGGAAGGTAACCAAAGAAGCTGTCTGCAAACAGCAGCATCAAGGCAGACTCGACGGAAGCCACCGTACTCCCAGACCACCGGACACCTGCGATCGCCGCGGCAACCGCCGGCATCTCAACAGGAGCATCGGCCTTCGGCATCGTACACCAGCAACTGAGTGGCTGAGTTTCACACTTTACCTACTTGTCTACCATTTAACCACTACACCTTATTCCTCTACAAAACCCTTCCTGTAACCAGATAGGTGCGTCACTGGGTGTTTACACCTTGCTAAAGGACTTGTCCTGTGTTTCACCGGAAACACACTTAGGCGGCTTCGGCTGTGACACAACACCAATCGTGCCTTTGCGCAGTTACTCCTTACTGAAACTAACCTATTCTAGCAATGCCTAAATACCAATCCAGTAGTTCCCAAAAAGCATCCAATTCAAGAGGAAAACCACCTGAGCCCCCCCACCAAGACAGCAGTGAGGATGAAGATGACAGCCATAATACCAGCACGGACTCATTCATCACCGACACGGCAAAGAAGATCAACGAAAACCTATTACAAGAAAACAACGCTCCTCGCACGCCACGTGATCCTCGCTTGCAGCGCCAAAGGATGGGTGACCCACACGGCAGTCAGGCAGTGTACGTCGTAAACTGCGAAGAACAATACCGAGACGCCTTCTATGTTACCAAGCTTATGGAAGCGCATAAGCAGGACCCAAACAGCATTCTCCTCAAAACCAGAATCAACAACCCACCAAACACATACAAACTACTGTTTAATAACGCGCAAAACGCCGTTACATTTACACAGGCCAACAAAGGGAAGTTTGGACCAAGGTCAACAATCACAACCACAACACCACAGCCCACATACGGAAAGAACACCGGGGTGAGAGCCCGCCAAACGCTAACCGCGGTGGTAAAAGGGATTCCAACACACATTGGAGAGCAGCAGTTGCTATCCAGCATAAACAAAACCTATCCCGAAATCGCCAAACTCTCCAGATTTGTCAGCAACGGGAGGACCACTACGCTGGTAAGAATTTTCACACAACAAGCCGACACAATAAGAATGGTATTACAGGAAGGCACCTGTATTGAAGGCCAGTATTATTACACTGAACCCTCACGCCACACGGAAAAACACACACCATGCAAAAGGTGCCAAATATATGGTCACAGTGTAGACGACTGCAAAGATGACCTCCGCTGCTTCTACTGCGGAGACAAGAGACCTACATGGCAGTGCGATCATAGGAAATTTCCACGCAACGAAGCCTACTGCGCTACGTGTGACACCACAGGCCATTATACTGGACAAGTAAAGTGCGCCAACTACCCAAAAGAAGCTCCATCACAGATCCACCAGGTGGCGCCAACGAAGATCTACCCACATGACAAGCCGCCCGCACCTGTTAAAATGTGTGAACAAAGCTGGCCACCACTACAGATCAGCCAAATTCCGGAGGACAAAAAGAAGCTCTCATCGGAAGAAACTACACAAAAGCTGAGAGACGTCACGAAAAACACCGAGGAAAGCCTACAGAAGATCCAACACAAAGTCAGTTACAGCTGTAACCGTCAGCAGCCGTTTTATAAAACCATGCTGATGGTAATCTAGTACGCTATGCGTACTGTTTTTTTTTTTTTCAAATATTTTTCCAAACATAGAGGTTAATGTTACTGACCCGTAATTGTTGACATCATTTTTATCCCCCTTTTTGTATATACGTTTTATAATTTCTAGTTTAAGACGGTTTAGAAATATCTCTTCATTTATGGATCAATTTATTAAATGTTTTAAGACAATTGCAAGGTAATTTTTTACAGTTTTTCTAATACTGTGGGGTATATGGCGTCCCAACCTGAAGTAGCGTTGTCTTTAAAACAACATATAATTTCGTTAACTTCCTGAATACTAGTGTGACTCATGAAAATTTTATTAGTAATGTTGTTATGTATTTGTATGTTATGTGGTAAAAAATATCCCAGTACCTACAGTTGCAAAATGATTCTTAAAATGTTATATATTTAATAGGATGATGTACAATTTCACATTCGCGAAGTTACTTAATATTTTCATTGATATTACTGTTGGTGGTATTTCTATCCTTGACTAATTTCTATACTGTATTGCTTATATTGGAAGAGTTATTTGTCTTCCATTTATAATATAGTGATGCTAGATTAGTAGATGCTCTATGATACCCCTCTTTTAGCTGCCTATATCCGTTTCGGAGTTCTTAGATGTTTGTCATCTTGTGCAATTCATAAGCATATTTCATTTTATTACGCAGTACATAAATTTCATCAGGTCATTTTAATCTCTCTAATAGGTTTTATTTTGATAGTTTTTCTTATAATGGAACAGACGGTATTGAAATAAGAGATTAAAGTTGGCATAAATGTTTCCCATTTTTCATTGCTACTTTGTGTCATATAAACCTTGTTCCAAGTTAATATTTCTAATACAACGTTAAGTTTATTTACATTATCATCTGACACCTTTCTAAATTCATAAATTATGTCTTCATTTTAACTTGCACTGAAATTATATATGAACTGCATGGTGGTCTGAAAGATGAAAGTTATTTACACATATTGAGTAGTAATCTGTTTATATATTTGTGCATATATGTTCAATAATAGTTGCTGTGTGAAATCATTGGCTCTTTTACCACGTAATTTAGGTTGTAGGATTTTATATCAGTGCAACTACAATCCTCTGTATTTGTCTCATCTATCTTAATGTTGATATCACCTAAAATAGTAAATTTATTATCTTTAGTCTATAATTTATGGAAGTAGTTGCTGTAGGATTTCAGGAACTGGAGTATTCAGTGATCTATATACATCCAAGATAATGTGGGATTGCTTCTCATTATATACTTTAATTGCAGCCACATCTTTGATTTCTTCAATACGTAATTTAGAAACCCATTTTATAGCTTAGAATTATACATTATTTACTACGCATATTGCAGCACATCCACCCTTATATATTTGCTTACAAAATCTGCTGACCAATTTAAAATTAGGACTCTTACACAAGTTTATATTACTGTATCTAAAACAATGTTCTAATTCCATTGTAATGCAATCTGTGTTTCATTTGTTAAATTCAACGTGAACTGATATTGTTTTTAAGTATAAATTATTCAAGATTTTTATATTCTTTGACCTAGATAATATTAGTGAACCTGTCAATTCTGTGTATTGTAGGCAGATTTTGAGGTTGGGAAATGTTTTTGAGAAGAATAGATTGTGAGATTATTCTATGTTTATTTAAGACAGCAAAATGAAAGAAGTGTTCAATGGTTTGCAAAGAGTACAATAGAATACTCAATAGGCATATTCAATAGGATATAAATATGGAAGTGTTCTCATGTAAAATATTTTTAAACAGTGCCGTTCCAATTCCACTTTCTAAGAGAATCGGATCCTAGATTTATTACAATCAGAATCCCTGTTTCCATGCGGTATTTGATACAGAATATATACTCAAATCAATTCTAATTCCTCATGGAAACATGGTAATTCTAACAGTTAATCTGACCTGTAATGGGCTCTTAGAATCAATGCAAACAGATATTTTAGTCAGGAACAGTGTTTTTAAATTTTTTTATCTGTGCTCACTGGTGACAAAAAGTATTCATATTGCACTAGTCCTGGGGAGAGATCAAAACCAACATTATATGAATAAAACAGAAGAAAACTGTAATGGTCCTGCAGAAATGCCTTTGTAGATAAGCACATCCAATTAGACATTGGAACTAAGAGCATATAGGCAAATAAAGCTCATGCCATTTACTTACATGCACTAAACTACAAAAGATTCTTTTGACTGCACCTTGATAACATTGTGTAATTATACCGGGTAAAGAGGTACATATGTTATTCCTCTAAACAGAGAGCATTTTGATAGGTATTTTGTAAAACTTATGAACGTCTTCTTTCAACTTGAAAATAACATTTCTCGGGCTATCAGGCAGGTGAATTCTGGAATAATTTCCAAGCTTTCAAGATCTAACGTCGATCTTATCTTCAGGGAATGATGTAGAGTCCAGAGTCCAAAGTCCAAGAATAGGTACACCAGGTTTACCTAGACGGAATGTAATTTCGCCACAGTACCTTACCGCTGAAATTGGTTTTACCTGTGCGATATTGTGGGGAACAGGATTTTGTTCACAAGTGGTCTCCCAACTTGCTGCTACCCCTCCCGTTACTGCGAAACCTGGGGGTTGTTTGGATTAAGGGATGGCAGTCTCTCAGGCTAGTGGCCCGAGAGCGTCCCTTGGCAGGGGATAGGATTTTCTCCTTCTTGGCGCCCTATGGTCGTAGTCGCCCAAAGTGCGCAACAGAGGGTTGGTGTGAAAGGGTAGTTTATCATACAACGTGCGGGCTCGTTCCCTCATGACGTCGATGATATTCGGGATTCCGGAGTAGCTATGTAGGATGTGATATGAGAATCTGCGCCCAGTATCGTAGATCATCCTTAATGCCCTGTTCTGAACGGCCTGAAATCTGCGGATTGTGGACGGTGCCGCTGACCCCCAGACCTCGAAGCCGTACAGGATCAGAGGAGGAATGATCGCCTGATACAGACGCAGTTTGAGGTGTTTAGGCATGGCGGATTTCAAAACGGGGTACAACTGTCTGAGGGCGGCGTAGCCTGGCCCCACCTTGCCCCTTACATGTGGCAAGAAAGTGAGCCCGCGGTCGAGGAGGACCCCGAGGTATTTGGCGGCGGTAACCCATGGAATCTGCCGCCCCCTCAACCTCAGGGGCCGCACCGGCCGCCAGCGATGGACCTTCGCCAGGAGAAGAAGAGCAGAACTCTTCCCCGGACTGATGGCCATCCTCCACTTTTCTCTCCACCGACCGATGGCCCGGAGCAGTCGCTGTAGTAGGGGGAAACAGTAACGGGCATTCTTGTTCTGTGCCATTATGAGGACGTCGTCGGCATATTGGCACAGTTCGGGGTTCCGTCGGGATGTCAGACATGTAGAGAGCAAAGAGTAATGTAGACAATACACTGCCCTCCGGCACTGCCGCCGCAATGGGTCTGACGATAAAGAGCCTCCCCTCCACTCTCACCCGGAATGAGCGTTCCCGGAGGAAGCTGCTTATCAGGGTGAGATAGGGCGGAGGAACGCCTGCTTGCTTAAGTTTGTAGAGGAGCCACTGATGCCAGGCGAAGGCCTTCTCCACGTCCAGCAGATCCGCGACCGTCTTGAGGTTGCCCTGGTAGCCCAGGGCTGCCTTCTCGGCGAGTTGCAGGAGCTGCAAAGTCGTGGAGTGCCCTCGACGAAAACCTAACTGGTGATCTGGTAGGAGGTGCCTTTCCTCGAAGAGAGGGATGAGGCGGGCGAGGAGCAACCGCTCAAAAACTTTTGAGACGGTCGGGAGTAATCTGGTGGATCGGTAATTGCATGGGAAGACCGGGTCCTTGCCGGGCTTTAAAATGCATACTACCCGTGCCTCCTTCCAACAAGTTGGAAAGTAACGGAGTTGAAGGCATGCCTTAAAAATCCGCGTAAGGTGGATCACAGCCGCTCGAGTTAGGTGTTGGAGCTTGGGCGCTGTGACGCCATCATGCCCCGGGGATTTTTTTTAGTGCTGTTTTTGAATTTCGGAAGTCACCTCTTTCGGGGTGACTATAGGAAGATGGATCCCGTCGTGTGGTGGCGGCGTCTCCTCATAGAGGTAGTCCACCGTCCCCTCCACGAGGTCACTGAAGTCCTCATCCTGAGGGTCCTCCCGGGGTTCTAACTGACTCTTTAGGTAGTCTGCAAACACTGTTGCCATCTCGCAGGGCTCGAAAGCGAGGCCCCCACGAGTGCCATGTAAAGGATGCTGGTATTGTGTCTTGTCCTTCCTTAGGGATTAGATAATCCGCCACGGCTTCTTTTCTTGCAGGTCTCAGACGGAATGCGGTGTGTGTGAGCGCGTACCGCCTTCAGGATCTGTTGGGAGAATGCCTTCGCCGCCGCTTCCAGCGCCTCGTCAGTGTCCGCGGGTTGATGGTCTGGGTGAGTTCTAGGACTGTTGCATCCCAGTCGACTTCGTTAAACCCTGGGATTGTCAGGGCTGGTATGTGAACATTGGAGTCGACCAAGACAGGGTCATAGTCGGAATCCAGTTCGTTTACCACCGAGAGGACTAGATGGAATGGAATGCTTTTGGTGATCATGATGTCGAGTACGTCCGGCCTGCCGTGGGCCGGGTAGGACGTAGGCCTCCTCGGACCGTGCGCATTGAGTCTGGGATCACCGCTGATGAGGTGGAAGTGTCCGCGGCCCCTATGGTTTGAAACTCGGCTGATCATGATGTCGAGTACGTCCGGACTGCCGTGGGCCGGGTAGGACGTAGGCCTCCTCGGACCGTGCGCATTGAGTCTGGGATCACCGCTGATGAGGAGGAAGTGTCCGCGGCCCCTATGGTTTGAAACTCGGCTATACCAATGCCCGTGCTTTGCGTTGAATTCGCCTGCCATGCAGCCAAAAGGATGTGTTTCGCAGACTAGTAAGATGACAACCCCATGGGATTCTACAAACTCAAGCAAGCTTGAGTAATGTCCCCTAATTCCGTTTCCAGTCGGTAGGGCAGCCTCCAGATCCGCACGATCCCGCAGTTCGACCCTCATCAGTGGTGTTGGTCCCCGGCCGTTGACGATATGAATAGCCCTCAAGCATGAGGGCCATGAGACTTCGCTGCGGCGGTGAAGAGCCGGGTGGAAGGTCGCTAGGGACCCCCCGAACCACGGCGCTGAATCAGGGAGTGGAGCTCTGCGCAGTCGGCGACTGCGGCTGCAATCGCCGAGGTGAAGCGCTGCTAGCGGTCGGTGAAGTAGCGGCGGCTGGCGGAGGCGATTCAATCAAGGCAGGAATTGCCTCGGGTATCGGCGTCGATGTTGAAGCAATACCCGCGGCCGAGGTGGCCTTCCTAGAGGCTGCGGCTCGGCGTTGCTTGCTTTTCCCCATCGAAGCAGAAGACGAAGTGCGTGGAAGTGTGTGTCCGCTGCGCTGCCAGTGTCCGCCGTGGCAGTGAAAAGCTGCTCGGCGGGCGGCTGGTTTTCTTGCGCCGATGAGGGCGTGGCTTGTGTCTGCTGCTCGGTAGAGGCCTGTGATTGACCCGGCCGAGCGGTAGGCTGGGCCCTGCTCTTATTTTTCTTCTTTTGAGACTTCTTCTTACACGCACGCCACCATTCGGTGATTGACCGAGGAAGAGAGGAAGGCGGAGGAATACGGAATCAATCCGCGGACCGTCGTCCACTTGACCAAAACCTCCCGACCCGAGGGTGCTGAGCCCACCAAGGTCAAGATGCCCCTATTTTTGGTCATTGTTGAGAAAGATGGGGAGGGAATTCCCAAGATCGACGAGGTGACCATCATGTATAGCACAAGGATACGAGTCGAGCCACAGCACGGCAGAGCGTGGCCGGCGCAGTGCTAACGATGCCTGCGGTTCCACCACTCTAGCCAGGATTGTGAGCGGAACACTGCTTGCTTGCGCTGTGCAGGTGAGCACCATGTCAAAGACTGTCCTTACCCCAGAAAGATAACTAAGTGTGCAAACTGCGAGGGGCGCCATATTGGCATTTATGGCGGTTGCCCCAAAAAACTGGAGATGATCCAGGCAAGGTAGGGCGGAGCCATTACCAACCCTGCGAATGTGCGTCCAGGCAGCAGCTTTGCCAACGCTATGTCGAGGCACGTAGAAGTGCTCGACAGGCTGAGACAACGCTGGCTGTACCAGCAATCCAGACCGAGAGCTCCGCAACTCAGGTCACCACCCCCCTGCGCCCCCCCCCCAGGGAGCAGAGAACCACACAGGAAAAGGAGAAACAGGCACGGCGTCCCAAGAAGCCCGTGACTTAGACCGCCGCTGCGGCAAATACAATCCCGGCTTCTGCAGCTGCAACAGCTGAGCCAGCTGCCTCGCTGACCGCGGGCGGCGAGCCCAGCCAAGCCTCTACGCAGTTCCCCTCTCCAGAGCAGCAAGCAGCTGCCGTTGGCCCGACCAATGAGATCGTGGCTGCTGCTCCAGCCACTGCCCAGGCAGTAGCTCCACCTTGGGAGAACCTCTCCGTGCCTGTGGATGATATGACCGAGTTTTCCGAGCTCTCAGCCTGGTTTGCTGACCTCATATCGCGATCCCTCCCCATATTACGGCGCTGCAGGGAACAATTGGCAAGCCCCCTAATCCCCGCCCTCCAGAAGGACACAATCATGCATGAGACGGACCGACTGCCCTTCCCTGACTCCAGCTCGTAATGGCGGCGCTTAGAATCCGTAGATCTTTGCGAGTTGTGTTCTGGAACGCAAACGGTGTCCGGGAACAGCGGCCGGGCATCGTAGAGTTTATAGATGCTCACGGGATTGATATCCTAATGTTCTGCGAGACGCATCTGCATGCTGGTATTCCATTCCATCTGCCAAGTTACGTCGCCCATCGGACGGATCGACCCGGCCGACAGGGCATTGGTACGGCTATAATTATTAAAAATCACTTTCCCACACTCCTATCACCATTCCTCTGCTACAGTACTGGGAGCGACTACCATAAGGATCTCCTTAGGGGGGGGGGTCGGATATAGTGCTAGTAGCGGTATATGACCCGCCGGACGGCCGCTTCTATGAAGCGGACCTGAAGGCACTCCTCAACCTGGACCACAGAGGTTGCATCGCAGGCGACTTCAACGCGAAGCATCCAAACTGGAACAGCCGCACCCAGAACAGAAAGGGTCGTGGACTCTACCGCCTAATCAGCGGAGACCCGGACCTTTTCGCGCGCGGTCCGAGAGGTCCAACGTACTTCCCGCCCCTCGGCAGGGCGGACGTCATCGATGTCATGGTCACCAAAAACATTCCGTTCCATCTGAAACTCTCGGTTTTGAACGCGCTCGACTCCGACCACAACTGGGTTGGGGTCCACTCCGACGTTTCACACACAGCTCTGGTCACACCAGACTGGATAGAAGAAGTCGACTGGGATGCTGCTGTGCTATCCCTCCAGAACTCCGTGGACGCTAACCCTCGAATAGACTCAATAGAGTCTCTCGAGGTGGCGGCCGGGCATTGCTCACACAGACACCGCATTCCTTACGAAACACCTCAACCATCCGTCCTTCCTGCACACCTAAGACAGATGATTAAAGCAAAAAATGTTGTCAGAAAGCTATGGCAGAGATTTCGCCAGCCCACGATAGGAGACATACACCAGAGGTTCAAATCCCTGCCCCGTCGTCTCCTTAGAGCATACCGTCGAGAAGCCTGGGAGCATACGTTAGGGCCAGTTAACCTCTACGAGAGGAAACATTGGCGTATAGTCCGTGGCCTGCAAAAAGACAGACCGGAATACCGGCATCCTATCCATGGCACCCGGGGCCATCTTGCCTTCGAGCCCCGGGATAAAGCAGATGAATTTGCAGACTACCTGGAAAATCAATTCCAGCCCAGAGAAAGGCCCAGGACGAAGACCAAACTGAACTCGCCGAGCGGGCGGTAGAGGGCTTCCTAGAGGCCCCGCCAGTGCACGACGAGGAGTTTCACGTCCCTATAGCTACCCCACAGGAGATTGCCACCCAAATCCATTCCTTAAAAACCAAAAAAATCCCCTAGACAGGACCGTGTAACAGCGGAAATCCTCCAGCACCTTCCCCGAAAAGCCGTGCTTCATTTGACCCGGATTTATAACGCATGCTTACATATACGCCACTTTCCCGCTACGTGGAAGGAGGACCGTGTAGTATGCGTTCTAAAGCCGGGGAAGAACCCGGTTCTCCTGGCCAGCTACCGTTCCATCAGCGTCCTGCCAGTCATCTCGAAAGTATTCGAAAGACTGCTCCTCGCCCGCCTCGGACCTCACCTTGAGGAAAGAGGCCTCCTACCCGAGCATCAGTTTGGTTTTCGCCCTGGACACTCCAGGACCGTGCAATTACTGCGTGTGTAGTAGAAGGCCTCCCTAGCTTTCCAGGAGAGGTTTAAAACGGTTGCGGTATTGCTGGACGTGGAAAATGCCTTCTCCACTACGTGGCACGATGTGCTCATTTATAAACTCATAGAGCATGAAATCCCCTCTCCATACATTTCCTTGGTAGCTTCGTTTCTTCAGAATTGAAGCTTCCGAGTAAAGGTGGAGGGGGAACTTTCTACAGATCGGCCCATTTGCGCGGGAGTGCCGGAAGGTAGCGTGCTGCCTCCGGCGCTCTTTGCAGTTTACATGGCCGACATCCCCACCCACCCCAGCACACACCTGTCAGTATGCGGACGATCTCATGATCTTCGCTGTAAGCCGGAACACCAGTTATAGCTTTCGGCATATGCAAGCCCAACTCCATGCCATTGGCAGGTGGAGTGAGAGATGGCGAATGGCCATTAGCCCGGAGAAAAGCTCTGCGATTCTCCTGGCGAAAACCATTAGAAATCGGCTTCAGCGGAACTTTGTTTTACGGCACCGTAGGATCCCTTGGGTGAATACGGTAAAGTATCTCGGAGAGACGCTGGACCGACGGCTCACTTTCATTCCGCATGCCAGGGCCAAGGTGAACCTAGGGCACGCTGTTCTCAGGCAGCTTTACCCCATGCTCAGCTCACAGAGCATGTTCTTTACCTTAAAGCTTCAGCAGTACCTCCGTCTGGTTCTGTACGGCTGCGAGATCTGGGGGACCGTAGCTAACTACGTGCTCCTCGGGGTCCAGACGCTTCAGAACCGGGCACTACGGATGATCTACCGTACCGACTGAAGATTTCCCGCCCACATCCTTCATGAACATTCCGGTATCCCGTACATGATCGACATCATCAGATCGAGGACCCGATCATTGTATAACAAAATTCCAACCCACCCTAATCAACCGGTGAATTCTCAGGCAAATTATGATCCCAGAGAAGTACGTCGCCTGCCCTCATTCCGTCTGCCAAGAGACGCCATTGGCCCTCTCGGTTAGCCACGCCCCCGCCCCTGAGACACTTTTAAATTGAACCTGGAAGGGGCAAAGCGACACTAACTCGTAACCAAAACGGGGTGAAAGATTATAGCGTGTGGTCCTCACAACGGGTGAACGCTTAATCCAAATTAAAACAGTTTAATTGTGCTCCAGGTGGGAGAAAACTGCGCGGCATCCTGATTGGCCCGTGCAAGCACCCGTGGGCGTGTCCTCTCCCTACAAAATTCCCTGTACCTACATTACATCCCTCAGAACACAACATTTCATCCCTCAGAACACACAACCAGCAGACAGATTCCCTAGCTCAATTCGCAGGTAAAGCCGCGATGCGGCTCGGCACTGCGACATCGACACCCGACCGGGGCATGCCCCGATAGACCAGTTATGCATCTGGCGTCTTATTTCTTTTTTGGTCTTGGTGTACCCCTGCTTCCTTGCGCCGGGGTCTCGCTCGTTACGTCCACAGTCGTCTGCGTCGTGGGCGCCGCCTCCGTCGTCGTCTGTGCCTGCTGCAGCGTCGTCTCCGCTCTTGTGAGAGCGGCCGAGAAGGAGGCCCCGGGGGGGGGGGGTGGCTCCACCCCACGTGTTCCTTGACGGCGGTTGTCGATGATCTTTTGCCGGGTTCGGCAGCCCACAGTTGGCACACTTGCTTCTTTCTGGTGGGTTGGGGCAGAATATCAATATGTGGTCTCCTGCACAGCGCAGGCACGCAAGCTTAGGCTCGCACACCTGGCTGGAATGGTGGAAACCCATGCATCGGTGGCACTGCACTGGTCCACCCTGGCCGTAAAAACGTTCCACCTTACGACCGTGTGGAACAGCACACGGATGTTGTCTATTGGTTGGACCGCACCTCCTGGCACATTGTCAACGACGACCATAAAAAGTGGCATCGGCACTTTGACGGTGCCCTGGTCTGTCTGAACGGTCTTTCTTAGCTGTGCTACGGAAGCGGCGGCAATGCCGTGATCCTGGTGAAGCACTTGCTTCACCTCCTCAGGGGTACACATAGAGTCCAAACCTCTGATTATGTGACGCTCCATATGGTGGTGCTGAGGGGAATATGAGATGAATGGGATCTGACGCCGAGTTTTATCTTTGAGGCCAAGTGTCGCATGATTCCAACATGATCCTTGAAGGAGTCCGCGATTATTGGCGGTAACCTTGTGCCCCTCTTGGCTAGGGGTGTCTGGGTGCCCTATGGGGGTGCAGCACTGTCTGAGCCGAGGCAGTGAGACCCGAAGAGGTCCTGCCGTTTCTCCCCACGAAAGTGAAACTGTCCATAGGGGGTTCTTGAGGTAGCTCATCCTCCGCCGATTCAGGCAGAGGGGGAATGGAGGGGTTATCCTGGGAGGTGGTGCTTGACACTTTGTGAGGATAACTCTGCCATTTTTTTTTTTTTAATTTTCGAGGGGAGGGAAAAAATCCACCTTATGGACTAACCCGACTAAAAAACCCCTCCACCGGTATTAGAAGGAAGAAAGGAGAGGCGGTCCCGCATGATTGCACCCGCGGATTCAAGGCGATAATGTAACTGACTGCAGGGTGCAGTCAGAGAGGTGAAATGAGGACCGGGAAACAGACTTGACCGAGGCCCAGACTGCCACCGCGGAGTATTCGGGGTGAGGAATGAAGGAATTCAAGGGTGAAGGATGGAGTTAGTGCTGGTTGACTCTGTTGAGCCAGTCGTTGTATCCTGGGACGTTTTCGAGCCTACTTTGGACGTTGATCTTGGAGGTTTGAGGTGCCGACTTCTCCAGTAGAGCTCTCACCTCCTCCCTGAAGATGAGTCGGATATCGGTGACTGCTGTTGCTATTGCTTGGTGAAGTTCTGTGTGAAGTGGTGCCGTCCTGTTCCTGAAGCCTGTCCTCCAAGGCCGTCAGTATAGCCGTAAGAATCAGGACCTCCGCGTGGAGGTCCTGAATAGCTTCACTTAGGCCTTGGATTTCCTGCTGCAGGATGGTTGGTGTTGGTTGTTTAGTCTGCGGAGATGGTTGTGTAGATGATGGTGTCCGGGCTGGTTTAGGCGATGAGTGCCTGCTCTTTGGGTAGCTGGGGCACTGGGCTTGCCCGGTGAAATGTCCCGTACCACCACAGGTGGCACAGAACCTGCGAAGGCGGCGGAGGTCGTGCCCAGTGCACTCCGATGTGTATGAGTTGGTGCCACAATAGTGGCACTTCGGCGGCGAAGAGCAGTCTTCTTGGCTGTGCCCGTAGGCACAGCAGCGACGGCAGGGCCGGTGTCTTTCCTGTCTGCTTTCCTCAGCGTGCAGAATTCGCCCTAATAAGGGCAACCCTGACGCCAAGGCAGCCTCCAAGTCTGATCGGTCCTGTAGCTCCACCCTAACTAGTGGTGTCGGGCCCCGGTCACATATAATTCTAGTGGCCCTCGAACATGAAGGCCATCTAGTTTGAGCAGCGGCGAGGAGGTGCCGGGTGGAGAGATCCCGAGGGACACCCCTAACCACGGCACTGTACCGGGGCGGCGATGAGGAAGCGGCGGCGGTCAGCGGCAGTGGTAATGGTGGGCGCGGCAAAGGTGCAGCGCTCACTGCCGGCGTAACAGCAGGTGGCGGAGATGCCTGTGAGCGCTTCCTACCGGCTGCTGTAGGAGCTGCTGGTCTGCGCTGTTGCTTCCTCTTCGGCATCTCGAAGCGAAGTGCCCCATTTTTTTTTTTTTTTTTTTTTTTTCGAGTGGAGGGGAAAAATCCACCTTATGGACTAACCCGGGCAAGCCCGGAGTGTCGGGGTCTCCCATGTGGGCCTACCGACTAAAAAAACCCCTCCACCGGTATTAGAAGGAAGAAAGGAGAGGCGGTACCGCATGATTGCACCCGCGGATTCAGGGCGATAATGTAACTGACTGCAGGGTGCAGTCAGAGAGGCGAAATGAGGACCGGGAGACAGACTTGACCGAGGCCCAGACTGCCACCGCGGAGTATTCGGGGTGAGGAATGAAGGAATTCTAGGGTGAAGGATGGAGTTAGTGCTGGTTGACTCTGTTGAGCCAGTCATTGTATCCTGGGACGTTTTCGAGCCTAAGCCCTTGGCGTCTACTTTGGATGTTGATCTTGGAGGTTTGAGGTGCCGACTTCTCCAGTAGAGCTCTCACCTCCTCCCTGAAGATGAGTCGGATATCGGTGACTGCTGTTGCTATTGCTTGGTGAAGTTCTGTGTGTGAAGTGGTGCCGTCCTGTTCCTGAAGCCTGTCCTCCAAGGCCGTCAGCTTAGCCGTAAGGATCAGGACCTCCGCGTGGAGGTCCTGAATAGCCTCGCTTAGGCCTTGGATTTCCTGCTGCAGGATGGTTGGTGTTCGTTGTTTAGTCTGCGGAGATGGCTGTGTGGTTGATGGTGTCCGGGCTGGTTTAGGTGATGAGTGCCTGCTCTTTGGGTAGCTGGGGCACTGGGCTTGCCCGGTGAAATGTCCCGTACCACCACAGGTGGCACAGAACCGGCGACGGCGGCGGAGGTCGTGCCCAGTGCACTCCGATGTGTATGCGTTGGTGCCACAGTAGTGGCACTTCGGCGGCGAAGAGCAGTTTTCTTGGCTGTGCCCGTAGGCACAGCAGCGACGGCAGGGCCGGTGTCTTTCCTGCCTGCTTTCCTCAACGTGCAGAATTCGCCCTAATAAGGGCAACCCTGACGCCAAGGCAGCCTCCAGGTCTGATCGGTCCTGTAGCTCCACCCTAACTAGTGGTGTCGGGCCCCGGTCACAGATAATTCTAGTGGCCCTCGAACATGAAGGCCATCTAGATTGAGCAGCGGCGAGGAGGTGCCGGGTGGAGAGATCCCGAGGGACACCCCTAACCACGGCACTGTACCGGGGCGGCGGCGGTGTGGAGCTCAGCGGTGGCGGCGATGAAGTGTTAGCTGCCGGTGAAGCAGCGGCGGTGGTCAGCGGCAGTGGTGATGGTGAGCGCGGCAATGGTGCAGCGCTCACTGCCGGCGTAACGGCAGGTGGCGGAGATGCCTGTGAGCGCTTCCTACCGGCGGTTGCCGGAGAAGCGGTGGCTGCTGTAGGAGCTGCTGGTCTGCGTTGTTGCTTCCTCTTCGGCATCTCGAAGTTTGGGGGTCATCTTAAATATAGTAGTCCGGTGGGGGACCGGCCAGGTGCCCCTCTGTGATTGGCCCGGGTCCGGCATGGGAGGCGTCGACTAGGGACCAATGGTCTCCGTTGCCGGGACGGACTGCTCTGATTGGCCCGCTGTCAGATGTGAGCCTGTATTAAAACTAGGGCTAGCTTTTGGCAGTGTTTGCGGATCACCGAAATGCAAATGCCCTTCACTTGCAAGCCGCTGTCTCTGTTGATGTTATCTTTTTTCGTATTTAATAGCTATGGCTTCTTTGATGGAGCGGTCCCAATTGCTTGAAGAATTAATCATGGTGGTTGTGTCGCCCAGTCTTGGTCTGTGTCCTTCTTGGATGCAGTGTTCTGTAAGACCAGATTTTTCTGGGTACATCAGGCGGATGTAGCTCTCATGCTGTTTGCATCTTTGTTCGATCGTTCTCCCCGTCTGTCCAATGTAGGCTCTACCACATTCACATGGAATGCGGTATAACCCCGGAGTCTTAAGGCCGAGGGAATTTTTGACCTGTCTTAACATATTTGAAATTTATTGGGCGGCTAGTGTATAGTATTGATGTTGTATTTGCCCATAATTCTACTCAGTTTACCAGACAAATGTCCTGTATATGGGAGGTAGGCTTTACGTTGTTTCTTCGTGTCTTGTGACTCATCTAGCTGGGATGCACTACGCTGTGCACAGTTTGTACTGACGGAGGCCCGTTTTAGTGCCTTGTTGATGCTGCTCTTGCTATATCCATTTTTTTCTAGGCTGGTTCTGAGATACTGAAATTCTGTAGCGAGGTTTTCACTGTCTGAGATGGCTATTTAAAACCTTTTAAGGAAGTGCAGCATATCCAATTAAACTTTTTTGTAGTGCTTTTAATTAAAGCCAAAATACACACACACACACACACACACACACACACACACACACACACACACACACACACACACACACTCACACTCTCTCTCTCCCTCCCTCTCACCCTCTCCACCTCCACCCTCCCTCCTAAATGGAAGGGTGTAACAGCTCAGATGCATTGCCTTTCTTTTCCATGAAAATGTATTTTTTGTGGTATATGGATCTTGCTACTGATATATTTAGGCAGATACTGTTTGTTTTGATTTAATCTAAAGACATCTGTAAGGCAGACAAATGAAATTCATATCCCAAAGATATGGAAATGGAAATTCAAATAATCAAATGCATACTTGCCAACTTTTGCAGAGTGTAAAGCAACATTGAATTTTTATGGCTTTATGGGCATATTCAAATACTGATTTTCACCATGGCCATGCTAAAACATTAAATTCTGTTGCATCATACTGTAATTGTGTTCCATTTCAGGAAGTTGGCAAACATGCAAATGACATTTGACACAAACAGGTTATAATTGGGGAAATTGAATGAAAATGTCATGTGCAGAATGTTTTCAGTTTTTTTATTATAAAAATTGTATTTTTTTTTTGTCCCCCTTCTTGAAAGGAACTATGCAAAAACCCATTTGTGAAATTTCAGGACGCCTACTGAGTGATATTGGAAGATAGATTTTAGGCATTTTACACACACATACACATGCCTGATCATGCTGCTGCACAATTCAGATATACATTGCAATGAATAAATTTTAATAGAGATCAAAATGTAAATGAACAGTATTTTAAACAAAGAACAAAACTAGAAGATTTGAATTTGAGAAGACTCATATGCAGTCCCTGGTTCAACTTTCTTAGTCTTGCAGCACTTATACAACAGTTTCTCAAAAACTTATTAAACTTTGATACTTTTATTCATGAAATTGGCTAATCATTGTATCTTAAGGCTTCCTAAATATTTTCTCTAAAAGACACTCCCAACACACAAAACTGATCTCGGTTTAAACTCAAAGATCATGCCCTCTGCTTGTGAGAAGAAACAATTTAGAGCTTGTGCCTACCTAAAAAGACAGTATGGAGGTAAATGGGATGTGTGTGTCTCCAAGCTGCTAATAACAAGTTCTATAAATATTCAGTTGCTATAATTTTCAACTTTAAAAATATTACCATATGAAGAAAAGTTTTTCTATATCAGATTATATCATTTTTAAAGTCGTCATAGATTTCTGTGGGAGCAAATTTTTAAAGAAAACATATTTTTCAGTTAAAGTCCAATATTTGCTGTTGCTATGTTTATCCAATAGTAACTAATAAACTAAAGAGCAGAACAGAAGATGATTTCTTTCTCATCTAGAGTAAACTAGAGTACTGATAGCCGCCTAGTTGGAATTTCTTATGTTTAATAAAGACATGATAATTTTTTAATATCAAAGAATTTTGGAAAATTCTATACCTATGCTGCACAAAAGTTAGGCAACAAGAAACTTCAATAGGGACCAGGCAAAAGAAAATGTTGTCTAGGGTTGGAGAGTTTTTAAAAGAAGCGGAACCCTGGCAACTTCTTGCATTTGTTGTCCGTGATTAGTAAAAGTCAACCACCTATTTAGCTGAAAGTTGTGATGCAGAATGTAGATAGTGTGTAACGGCAAAGATTAACATGAGTTTCTAAGGAAGTGTTTTTAGCATGTGGAAAATAAAGTGTTATAAAGGTTATTTATTTTTCATTTTACTAAATAATTAATGTTATGGGAGGAGATACTAGGACTAGACAAAATGTTGGTAAACTAAGAAGACACAAAATAATAATGAATGTGTTGTACTGTTTAGGTACAATGAATGTTAATAAGGCAATAAAAGAAATGGCCAGGGCTAGCAGAACTTCAGAAATGCTAGTGTATAGGCTAAGAAAGGGACAAATGAATGGACTTGAAATGATACCATTAAAACAAAAAGAAACAGAGTGAGGGAAACCAGGCATGTTAGCTTAACATAATACAATGAAATAAAGAATGCACACGTTCATTCCTCACTGCTTTTAAACATTCTACTCATTTGAATTTAATTTTTTCAAGAGTTAACAATGCTGATACCCTACCAAATTAAAGTTTTTATTATTTTATATCTTCATATTTGATGTGCTTTATCCTGTAAAATGAAAGTACTAAAAATACAAAGAGGAGAGAGAAAATGAGTGGCTTACAATAGCCTTAAATAGCACTGCAGGTATTTCACTATTTCGTAATCGCATTGAATTGGTAGACTAATTGTAGTTGGGTGTCAAAGTTGTGAATGTGTGTATTGCTCATTTGGCATCAGTGTACTCCATTTAACCTGTACTGTCTTTTAAGCTTGAGACACATTTTAAAAGGTATAAGCTCTCCATTACAGTCTTATCATCTCTTTGATATATAAGTGAATGAACAAATCATTGCAAAACTCTCAAACATTTTTCAACCAAGTGATCCATAAATAAAAATGTAGAAATCATCCATGAACCTTGATGGGAGCAATTCAAGTTTTGCCAGTTGAAATGGTTGAATTTCTAAATGAAAGTGTGTACATTATGATTTCTATTTTTAACAGAGCCTGAAGGTGATGTACTCTGATTTTCACATGAAGCATGTCTATCAGTTACACTACGTAGAAGTCTTAATGTTCATAATGATAATGTGAAAGTAAATAGTTTCCATGACAAACATTCATACATTCCTTAGACTATTCATGTGGGAAGGAATGGTGCAAGAGTTGTATTGTTGACATTAATGAGAAATACACATTGGGTTTCTGGGCCAGAAAGAGATGGAAAGAAGTGGGAAAATAGTGGTAATGAAAACAATGCATTGAGGTTTTCCTGTATTGGATTTAATGATATTTGCTTAAAGCTAATACAATTTTTTGTTAATTTATGAGAGAATTTTATTTATAGTGCTCAGATTTCTAAGTGCTACAAGCCGGAGGGTCATTCTCATGATTTTTAACTCTTATACCCCAATCCATATTCATTTAGTAACAGTATTCACATAAGACTAGGAATGAAATTAATCATAGAAATTAAAGTTCCTGTTCAGCACTTTATTTTACTGCACTGTTTCAATATTAGCATAATTCATAATTGTTTATGTAGCATTAATTAGGGTTATGTTTTATAAGTTAATCTTATTGTAAGGTTTGGAGTTCTGTTGCACATCCTGTATTCTATTATTGTAAATGATAATGTTGTTGCAAGTGTACATCTGCAATTTATATTCATAGCCTATTAAATCAGCATTATATAGATCAATTTAAAAATAAAATGTCCAACTATATGTAATCCTTTGTTATGTATGAGTTGTGTAACATCTTTAAATTTGTAGACAAATCTCGAATGTCAAGGAGTGTGTGTATGCTACTAAGAGGACATAATCATTATACTCATAATCATCATTATATGCCACCACCACCACCACCAGCATCATCATCATCATCATCATCATCATCATCATCGTCATCGTCATCATCATCATCATCATCATCATCATCATCATCATCAACATCATCATCATCATCATCATCGTTGCTGTAGGTAAATTGGTTGCCCATTTTAGTTTCTCTACTAAGTACAGTAAATAGGGAAAATATTGTACTCCACCCAAAATTTCAAGGTCGAGAATTCACCGGAAATATATGTATTTAGGCCCCGAAAAAAAAAATCAGAAAATGGTACATGCCTGTATGAGCACAGCATATCTCAAAATGAAAAGTCAGTTGGATACCAAACTTAATATTTAAGTTGTGCCTAAGGATGCAACACAAAGATATTCAAGAAAATTCTCCCATTCCAAACTGCCTTTTACATATTATATTTTTCAAAATTTCATATTTCCAAAAAATGGCTAAAATAATCTTTAATAAAATAACACATGTTGAAGATATTTTTATTACAAATAAAATTTAAATCTTGAATTTTCTGGAATTAGCCTCTGAAGCTCTCTTCCTTCTGGATAACTTTTGCAGAACTGGTAAATGGAAGGGTGCCTTTCAATTTGGATAAGTTGCATAGTGGGTAAATTGTAATAGACAAAATCTTCCTACAAAAAATGTGGAGGTTATTAAAGTACATAATGCATATTTTTTTTATTTATTTTTATTTTATTAGTAACTTACATTTTAAGGGAGGCTCTGATTCATTTTTCTGTTTATTTTATGTTTTATATGGGTTATGCAAGGAGAATTAAATTCCAATGACAGTACATAGCAATCTACTCTTTAAAGATTTGACTTGCTTTAACATGGTGTATTGCCTTATTCTCGCCATACCTATAAGAAAATATGAAATAAAAACATCTCTGCTAATGCTTATATTGAAGAAGATGGAAGAAGAAGCTTTTGTAAGAATAGTTTGTTGCAGAATAGGTAGTGGTCATGTTATATGCAACCTGCAAAGTGGTGGATGTGTCTTGAATCTGTTTTTAAAGATCCATTATATTTATTTGCATAGTAATTTATTGCACTAACAACAGAGATCTCCTACATGGACCAGCAGATCTTGTGTAACTAGGCATAGAAGCTAAACAAACCACTAAATTTAATAGTGTAATTCATTTTACTGCAACTTGAAAGCGAGAGTTATTAATGATAGGTAAAACACAATGGCATGGCATAGTACAAGAAGTTCCAGCAAAGGCTTATGTGGGGAGGGTTTGTCTATATGAGAGCTGTTGTTAGTAGAGCAACTTGTGATGACTTGACTGTAACAAGCTGAAATCCCTGTCACATGGATACTGAAAAAATGCAAGTATCATTGCACATTATAAACATGTTTAAATGCGTCCACCTGCTCACACACACTCACACTCACACTCACTCATTCTTGCTCACTCTCGCATACTCACATATTTACACTTGCACACACTCTCTTATACTCATACTCTCCTTCCCTTCCCACTCTTCTTCCTTTTTCCTTATGCTGCTATTGCAATTCTTGATTTAACTGTATTAACAACATTGTGATGTAAGCATATTTTAAGCTATATTTTTGCACCAAATCCATTATTTGGTCCTAGATAGATACTCTTTTTGATTAATTCTTTCCTGCATATCTTTGCATTCTAACAATATATGAGTAGCATACTCATTCTCCCCATATTAAGGTAAATTAACATCATCAAATCTTTCCCTGTAAACATTTAAATGATATATTCCCTTACTGGGCTATAGTACACCCTTATTGTTCTTTGTTACATTTATAGTAACATTGCTGCAGGATATGTATTTGTTTCAAAACCTCACTAAACAGTACCAACTTTAGACATTCAAAAAATGCTGGAAAATGTGGAGGTTGATGGTATCCCAATTAATGGACTCGATGCCACTATATGGCAGTAGTATTGCATTATTTCCTTCACTGTATAGTGCCAAGGAAACATACCAGTTAAAAGAGTCTATGCTGCAAGATGACAGCAGTAATCTACTATATTCTTTTACCATCATTAAAGAGTCTCCATCTTTAATAGAATAAATGTGAAATTTTCATGAATCCATGAATAGTAAATGTGAAATCATATGAAATGGGAAATATTGTTCAAAATTAATACATTAAAATCTATATTCATGTTCAAATTCATTTCCTTGCTCCTATCATTTAAAATACAGAAATACAAATATACTGCTTTCAACTATGAAGTATCTTTTTGTTGCCCAAATGCTTTAAAGGTAATAAGTTAGTATGTATTCAGATTACTTATTAATTTTTCTTGGAAGCTCAGTGATGTGACCCAGATATTATACTTTAAAAGGTTAACCTACCTATTGCAGAATTATGGTTATCAACTGCATTTTCCCAACATTCCCAGTGTGTAAGCTTGGAAACACTATTAGTGGGAGTTCCTGACATGGTTGGAATGGAAGCTGGAATCTGACAGGACCCACATAGTACATGATTTATGGTTAACCTACCTATTGCAGAATTATTGTGGTTATTATTCAATAGTATTTGAGGTTACATTGTACATGAACTAACTAAAGATGTTTCATCAGAATATGAAGATACATCCCTCTCCATTGTACTGCAATTGCGGCACTGTTAATAGATTTGGTCAATTGCCATTTTCAGCCAGCCTTCCTATCTATGTCCGTGGTGAACAATAATACAATACTGTCAACCATACGTGTGATTCCCAATGTCAAATACCATTCGGTACTAACTGTTATTTGCTAACACATAGCATTGCATATTTCAGAACTTCCCTTACTTCCTATGCCTGCAGTCCTTAATGCATTTCTCTTATGTATTTTCTCGCCTTCCTATGGAACAATATGACAGCACCAACATTATATGCTCCCTAACACAAATTATTGCACATTTCAGCATATATTTTGTGGAATAGTTGCATGCCTGATGTCCACAGCAATCACAACATTACTCATTTATGTATTTCACTTGCTTTTCATCATTCAGTATCCTTAGAGAATTTGAGAGGACTTCTCTTTTCCATTATTGCCCCTAAGGATTTCCTGAATCATGTCAACATGTATTTTCCTAGTCATTTGTCACCCATGCCAGTTTATTAGCAGTTCATACCTTATTTCATCTGACCAATTATTCAAGAGTGCACTCTATTTTGCATGTTTAAGCATTTTTCAAAATAAATCTTTATGGTAATTGATTAATAGTCCTAAACAAATATTTTAACATTCCTTCCATAATCATCCTTCTTGCACTAACTTTAATAAACTCAATCCTTCCACTGTTGCATTATAAGATATTTCTAAAATCAGTTGTTCAAAAGATTTCAATAATGCATTCAACTTGCTCTACCCTTCTCCTTCTTAACAAATCTCAACTCCAGAGAGCACCTTGATTCAACTAAGGCTTTGTAAATCTGTTTTAGCCATTGTAATTCCATTACAGGCTATGCATAACCAATATTAATGCAACTTTTCATCCCATCATTCCCATTTCTGTGTTTCCTGCAACCTTCTGTGCTTAAAATTTTATATTTAAATGAATAAGCTCCTTAACATTTTCAACTCCTTTGTCCCAAAATAACTTTCTCATAATGTTAGTTTAATTAATATTAATTTTAAGAACATATTCCTTAAAATAGCTATTGGTTTAATTTATAGAATGTCTTAAACTTACCACGTTGAATGGTGTAATTTGCCTATAGTAATACTAGGAAATTGATATTAATTTTTGCCATATGCTGAACTGCCTTTAGTCTGACAAACCATCTATTGATAAACTAAAATGACAAATTGATGGGGATCTTCAAACTGCACATCAATCTGGACCCAAAAAACACACTCCATAAAAAGCATATTAAATTCTTAATGAAAAGGTGATATTCCACAAGAAAACAAATATACCAGTTCAGCTGCAATGACTGCAAACAAATTTACATTGGCCCGACTAAAGAATCATAAAAACAAGAGTAAAAGAACACCTCAGAAGTATTAAATAAAAACAAGAAGACAAATCAGCAGTAACTTGGCATTTTTGGAAAGAGCAACACACCATAAGTAGAAGTCTGAAAATACCCAAAAATATCACAAGGAAAACAGAATTAAAAGTTTGGGAGAACATCTATATTTGGAAAAACAAGAGCCACATTTTCAATTTTGAAATCCCACCAGGTGACCTACTGATGCAGAGGTTCATCAAACCGCCACTAGAGACAATGGCAACCACAACAGCAAGCAATGCTGGGACTCTACTAAGGGAATTGACAATGGAGCACATGGCTTTTGAAACACGTTTTCCAATAATAAAAGTAAGTGATGCAGTGTTACAAAATTAACTCAGTAATTAATGTCAATTGATAGAACACATCACTGTCACAAAGTCCACCATATATTTGTAATGATACAGCTTAGTTTACATCCGTGCCCCTGTTCCTTTAATCTTACTCTACCTTTAAACAAAGTGTTCGGCTTCTAAAGTTCCTTTAAAATATTAACTATCTGCATCCATTGTAACATATTCACACATTTAATAGACAAAGACTTGCACAATGTATAAAGATTACATAAGGTACCCAAGATACTCAGGTTCAAGTCCAGTTTGAAAAATGTACTATCCAATAGCACCATGAGCAACTTATAACTGGCTGGATAAAATGTTACTGCATTGATTGGGGAAAAAATAAATGGTAAAATGCAAAATGACTCGCATTTGCATTTAAGTTGCTTCATTAACTTAATAATTACTCAAAAATGTTTTGCAAATGACATTGCTTACATCATCGGCATATTTCAACTGTCAGACCTGTTACTGATATCCTCTTGCATTTCCTGATTTTCTTTGAAAGCCAGTTAAAGAACTTGTAAAGCAGGTTGTCTTCAGTGAGAATTTCAAAATTCATAAGTTTTGATTGCTACTTTAAAACAAAAACCTTTAGTCATATGTCCAATTCTAGTGGCCACAGCAATCTTACCATACACTATTCTCTATCTTGTGATTTCTGTTCCAGAGGTGTGAGACTACATCTGATTTATCTGTTTGGTTGTTCTTTGTCTCGGATGTGTCTTTAATTTGGTTTCTTTGGGTCTTTTCTTTCCTCACAGCCTTCACAACTTATGCCGTTTTTGTTGGGGCTAAGATTATGTTATGTCCTCTAAGAATACTTTGAAATTTCTAGAAGGCCTGAGGGTTATAAGTGAATTTCCTGAAAATATACTTATTTCTATCATGTTATAGGTTTCTGCTGCTATTTTTCTCTTTGTTTTTATTGTTTTAAGTTTTTCTAGAAACAAATGTTATTGAAGCCATTATTCTCAGCAGTTTTTATCTGATTAAGTTCTGTATCATATTTTGTTTTGTTCAGTAGTATGTTCAGTAATTTGTTTAGTAAACTGTGAGTGATTGCGTGCTTGTGACTAGTTGGGGTAAAGCTATGTGCTTTGATTTGATTATCTGTGTGCGCTTGCATGCATACATATGTATGTATGTACGTATGTATGTAATGTATGCAATGTGTGTGTGTGTGAGTGGTGAGTGTGTGTTTACGTGCATGCGTGTGCACGCGCATATGTGCATATGTGGGTGTCTCATACAGTTAAATAATTTTCATTCAGATATTAAAGCAAATTGCTTCTCATATAAAAATATGTAAAGCTGTATTTAAATACTCTATTTATCAATGGTATGGTTTTATTAAACAATGACCTCAAAGAACTTTATTTTTTATGAACAGGTTGATGCTGGGAATGAATTTGAATTTAATTCTTGCCATATGTACATTTGCAACAAATACTCATAAGATATGCATCCTAGTTATTTTAACCTCCAGTTGTACAGAGTTGGAGCAAAAGTATAAAATATTGAAATATAAGAGTGAAACATGACATTACAAATGAACTGATAAAATTCTTTAAATTTAAAATTTTCATATATTTATAACATACTCTAGGTACGTCCTTTTTTTATTATTATTGGTTTTATAGATTGAGCAATTATTGTAAAATAGCTATGTGACATTTTGTAATATTATGATGAATCTGTTTGTAAGTTCACAGAGTGCTTGACTTAAGCTTAAGTGATAAATGCATAATTAATGCAAGGAAGTTTCCATTGTTGTGCAGGAAATGGGCAAATTGTTCTACAAATAAAACTGTTTAGTAGGTAGATAAGTGTCCTGTTGAGATGTAGCATATTGATGTTGTGATTGAATTTTGATACAAAACTGAAAAAGTAATAAAATGTGAAAATATGTAAAACTTGTTTTGATCATATCTTTTATATGGATGAATCAGCCTACTTCATTCCCTATATACAATTGTGTTCCCAATGGATTTTTTGCATAAAAAAAACTTTCTCAAAGTTCTGATACTAATTGTATACTGATAGCATAGATCCTGTAATAATAGTTGGAAGTGACCAACAGCAAACAGCATATGAATGCTTTGGAAGTGATCAGTTCATGTGTTAAACCAGGAGAGGCTTTTTGTTTTCCTTTTAATGTAGCCTTAATGACTCTTATAGAGCACTGCAGTTTTTATTTAATTTTTGCCTGTATTTCATGCTTGTATGTAATGAAATGCTCATTTTCAAAGTACTTTTTCGAACTGGCAGCAGGGACCAAGTTCTTTCCTAGTATGAAATTCCATGATACTTTATAGTGGGATTTTGCTGTTATGAAAACCGTGTGTAACACAATATTTAATGAATATAACCATTAGAATAAGGCTCATAAAATTGTTTGCCTTATTTTACTAATAGACATAACTTAATTACAAAAATATTTTTCTACAAAAATTAATTCTACAGGTTTTTTTTTCTTTCTTTCTTCATAAAAATGCACAATTGTTTTTAATTACATGAAATTAGAGAATGATAGTTTGTAAGCAAAATAATATGCATTTAACTTAGATTATGTACATTGTAAACAACATTTCAAGCTGTTAAACAGTGAATTGCTAAGGAGGGTATTAGCTAAATGTAAAGCTTAATCACATTACAACCCTTGCATATTGTTCCACAAATGTTCTTTAGAACTACATACTTGCTGTTACAGTTGAGTGTTTATCATATTAAAGGGGCTAAGTAATAAAATGTAATTTTTAAGTTAATCAATATAAATTTACTAAAAGAATGCAAAACAAAATATGCACTAAGTCCTCTTGCTCGTTGACTTTAGGAAACAAAGTTATCTTTGGCATGTTCAAAAAATAATAGATAAACTCTCACTTTCCTAAATAAATTGGCACTGAAATACCGAATGGGCTAAGTCTACCAAACAATATTTGCAATTTTTCTACCTCTACTAAGCAGTGTACTGTTCAGTCTTGGCACAATTCACTGTAAAGTTGCTGCAATGGAAATCTTTACATGGTAATAAAAACAACAAACACTGACTTTACATGACTTTATTTTTAACTTCTCCATACAATTAGTACTTGGTCATAGTTCCTTTAGCTTTTATCACTTTCATGAGTCTCCTAGAGATAGAGTCTGCTAGATTTTCAAAATAGTTTTTGTCCATTTCCATCCATATCTTCAACACCTCCTGCAGCTCCTCAATATTTGATGGTTGCAGCTCTTCTATTTTATCTTTCATGTGATCCCAAGCATTTTCTACTCCATTTAGGTCAGGAGAGCTACCAGGCCAGTCAAGTACAAGTTTATTATTGTCTTTTAGGAACGTCTGAACCATCTTTTTTCTATGAACAGGGGCACCATTGTGTCTAAAGTACTGACACTGATGAATTGGCCAAAATGTGACAAAATGCTGTTGCAACACTTTACATTGTTATGTTCTTAGGGAGAAAGTACAAGCCACCTCTAACATAATCGCCACTAAAAGAACCCCATACCATCACACTTTCTGGATGTTTAACAGTTTTGACAGTAAACTTTGGATCATACCTTGACACATTTTGTGATTTCACCTTTTTAGACTTTCCTCTGACCAATTTGAAATTGCTTTCATCAGAAAACATTACTTTGCGCCAGACCTCTGATGTCCAGTACTGATATGTTTTGCAGAAATTTACTCTTTTCTTCATCATAGCTTTAGTTAGAAGAGGCTTCTTGGCAGCACACCGAATTGGTTGAAGCCGATGCTGAATAGTCTGGATTGCAACAATATTGAGCAGGTCTGGATGATTCTTCTTTAACCCGGCTGCTGTAATCCATGGATTAGCCATCACTTCACGTTTTAGAAGGTCATCAGTCCTTGGTGAAGTCTTTTTTTTTACCACCTGAGCTGTTTTTCAATTTGGTATGGTGCCACATGGCACAGGTGCTGTTGCTTATTTTAGGTCGTAAATAGCTTGTCTTGAAACCTTTAGATCAGCAGCCACATGAATTACAGAAGTACCTTCCTCTAAAAGAGTTAAAGCATGAGTCTTCTCCTCAGAAGTGAGCTTCTTGTGTCCCATTTTGTGTATTAGATACAGAAATACACACCTTCAAAAATAGCACTAATCAGATGAAAACAACAAACAGCAAACAAATCACTGTACAGCAAATACCAGACTGAGACCTGAACCGCTAATGTAAGCAAGCTGCTGCTGTGCACTAGAAAATCATGCGATTTGCAGCTCCACCTGCCTTTTTTGTATAGTGGTGGGAGAAGAACACATTGTCTATGTAAAGATTTTCCTTGTGTTTAAAAAGTAAAAATTTCCATTGTGGCCACTGTAGAACTGTTTGTGCACTGCAGGTAGGTATTCCATTATACTTTTGAGGTCTTTTTTCTTCTCTAAAAACAATCCTTTCATACCAGTGACCTCAATATTTTTTCAATACTCTTTTATCATTTCCCATCCCTCTATTTCACCAAATGTCTTTTTTACCTGAATAATTTCAGGCATAGTGGTTTTAATCCATGAGGCAGAACTTACATTAACCTTTATTGTGTTAATGATTTTATCAGCTGCTTGTTGAAAGTTCATAAAATAGCCTTCTTTCATTTGAACAAATTGAAATGGTTGTTTACTGTGAGCTGTTGCTATGGCATTAACTACATTCATCAGGAACAAAATGTTTGCATACCTTTGCTCTTTCTACTATAACTGCAAAGTCATGGTCACACGCTAAAAAGCTGTAAGCAGAAACTAAACATTTGTGTTATATTGACTCATAGGTACCACAGCTAATCAAGAACATATAGAGGAAAATCATGATCCGATTTTTGTTTTGAGCACTGCAGTTATCACTCCATATAATGAGTTTTTTCTTTGATGTACTTTGAAGAGGCAAGATGCTATGTTGTTTGCACTTCTACACCTTCATGCCAAAAACACGTAACAGAATCACTTGTGTCATGGATATGGATACCATAGTTAATAGCATGACAGCTGTCTCATATAAACATGTCTGAGTGCGTTATTTACTGGTTGCAAGTCCATTGACAAAGTACAAATATCACTTCCATGTATACATGAATCTCTACTGTTTTTTTTTTTTAAAAGATTCAACTGCCTTTTCAGCTTTCATATGATGTAGTTGCAACAATCTTTTGGCCTGTGGAGAGTAGCTTGTGTTTCCTTTAATCTGTAAATTATGCAAGTCACACTTCTTACCTGTGTTCTAGGATGCCGAAAGCTGAGATGTGGAAAGTGACGCGAAAACACTCTTCAGTAATGTAAACAATGCACTCTGCTTTCTGGATATATAGCTTTAAATGTCTCATAAAACCTATTAATGTTGAGGTATAGAGACAGATATTTGTTGCTTGACATATCTCGGGAGTAGTGACCAGTGTCTTTTGGTATTGAATTTATATGTTCCTTGATCCAGCATTGGTCATGATTTGAGTACTTGTGAACTTGGGATCCTCTTCTACCATCATGATATACTGTATCACCATTCTTCTTCTTTCTGATGAGATTTCAATTTTTTTTTTCTTACTGATAGGAAAAATATTCCTGAATGTACGTTAACAGATTTGTTTATGATCTCCTTCACCATCAGGCATACATATATTAATGTGCTTTGTCATTGGCTTTCTTCAGGACTCTTTCCAATCCATCCGTTATTCACAGGGATGACAGTCAATCCCATTTGGAACGTCCCTTGTGTTGTTTCATTTTCAGCATAGAATTTTTCAAAAAGTCATTCCTTCATTTGGGGTGTAAATGTATGTATAATCTAGATGACAGTTAACCCAATTCTGAAAAGACAATGACTAACAATAAGACAATTTCCAAATGTAAACATTTTGCCTATAGGAACAGAAATACAGGGTGTATATAAATGAATATCGGGGTTTTAACTCTTTTTAATATTTATTACATTCAACTTACAGTTATAAATGATATGTCAAATGAAAAAACAACTCAAACAGATTTGTTTGTTGGCACAAGTGCGCATGTGCGTGCAATGTTTCTGCCGCAATCCACTAGACAGCGGTAGTAGCAAAGATGGCGACTAGTAAACAGAAAGCGTTTTGTGTTTTGCAGTTTGCAAAAACCAAATTTGTAGTTAATGTGCAACGTGCGTTCCATAGTAAGTTCGGTTGTGATCCTGCTAGTGATAAAAACATTCGTAGATGGTATAATCAGTTTGAAGATACCGGCTGCCTTTGTAAAGGGAAGAGCACGGGACGACCAGGAGTAAGTGAAGAGACTGTTGAGCGAGTGAGAGAGTCGTTCACTCGTAGCCCAAAGAAATCAGTCCGGAAGGCTAGTCGTGAATTACAAGTTCCTGTGTCGACTGTTTGGAAAGTTGTAAGAAAATGCTTACAGCTACATCCTTACCGTTTACAGTTATTACAGGCTCTAAAGCTGACAGACCACGGATTACATGCCAAATTTGCAAACGACATGTTGTTTCATGACGATTTTATGGATTGTGTTGTCTTCAGTTTTATGCATAGCCTCCACATTCTCCTGACCTAACGCCATGTGATTTTTACCTTTGGGACTTCATCAAGGATCATGTGTACGTGCCTCCGCTACCAGCTGACCTCCCTGAATTAAGAAACCGGATTGAAGCAGCTGTTGCTACAATTACTGAATACACACTTATCAACATTTGGGAAGAACTCAGCTATAGACTTGATGTGTGCCGTGTGACAAAGGGTAGTCACATTGAACATTTATAAGCCTCTTGGTAAAATTGTTTGAGTTGCTTTTTCAGTTGACATATCATTCATAACTGTAAGTTGAATATAATAAATATTATAAAGGGTCAAAACCCTGATATTCATTTATATACACCCTGTATAATATAGATAACCTCAAAATCTACTTCATTGTTTGATTTCATCTTCATGGGTATTTCTTCCCCACTCTGTGCATATGATATGATTTACCAGCTACTCTTAAGTCATGCTCATGCTTTCTTTTAGAGTTATTAGTGCTTCTGTTATTTCTCTTTCCTGAAATATTCATATCGGTTTCACTATGAATTGTACCGCTAATGAAGAGAGAGAAGCTACAAAATGGCAGGAGTGAGCAGAAGTGTATAATTTTTTATTTCCAGTACTTTGTACTTACCCTGTTTAGCATGAATAAGACATGGAGTTACCTCTCATGCTAACTACTGGCCTTCATAGCACCTACATCAGCCATCATTGGAGATCACCCTTTTAGTATGTAAAATTCTGGTTCACATATCACCGAAAGAAATACAAAACACAATTCATGCCCAAATGGTGCTTAGCCCCTTTAGTATGATAACCCTTCAATTGTTCCTTTTCAGTTGTGTTAGCATTTATTCAATATTAAAATAACAGTAACAAACACTAATTTGTAGAAATGGGTATAACCAAGCTAATATTATTAGACTTTACATTACCATTGCTATCAAAAAACCCTGTTCATTAGCTATGTACTAATCTAAATACTCAGAATACTTACAAAAGTCTTTATAAGAAGAGTTTTACTCTTCATCAGAAGTTTACTGTACATTCATAGAGAAATTTGTTTATTTTGCTTAAAATTAAACATATAGTTATCAGCCTCCCTGTCAAATAAAAAATGATGAGCTTTTCTAAAGGTGTTTAATTTCTTCACTACAAATGGTTTTAAAAATATATTCATCTTGCTATTTCTGTAAACAGGAGCATTCAGTGCTATCTTTGAATGGGATGACTTTGCAACTCCGAATGGCCTGGAGATTGATAGCTGTTGCTGTACCATTTGCCTCTAAGGGAATTAAGAAAATACCTACCATTCTCTCTCTCTCTCTCTCTCTCTCTCTCTCTCTCTCTCTCTCTGAGGAAGCCTCACATTCTCTTTCAAATGAGCACTATATGATGCCCATTACTGGTTTCTTTACTGTTCACAGCTGTTAACCAAACAACCACCGCTGAGTAACCTAACACATGATCAAATCCTGGATTACCATTGGCCACAACACTGTCTCAAACAATTTGCAGAACAATTAACCAATGAGATCATACCTACTGAATCACTGAGGGCCATGGTTTGTAAAACAAAAATATCCAAAGTCCGAAAAATTAGTAAAAACTATAAACATTTATTACTCAAAAACTAATCACTTGTGCAACATAACTCAAATAGTGTATCTCAAAATTAAGCATAAGCGTCATTAATGCTTAGAAAAATTAACAAATCTATTCTGTAGTGAAAGCTAACTTTATACAGATTTTTACCTCTGATCTTGCAAGTTTACTATGTAATTTGATATATCCATTATCATAATAAATATTCAACAATGTTCATACCCAAAATTAAAGATGTCATAAGTAGAAAACTTGAATATGAAACTAATATGTTTGCTACAGTCATTTTAAATTTAATAAATTCTTAGAATCATAGCTTTTCCATCAGCTTAGTTTTGTGCTAGTTAAATATTGAAATTACACAAACACACACACACACACACACACACATTGGAAACTACAAAGGAATAATAAATTTGTAATGTCATTACATTGTTGAAGTTTTTGCTGAATCATCAACTACTGGTACTTCTTCATCAACATCAAATCCGAAACAATTTCTATATCTTTCTTCTAATTGCTACTGCATCTTTTCTAGTGATGTTGTACTATTCTCTGTGTTTCCATGACATTATCTTCCTCCATTAATTATCTGGTGTGATGTATTGCACAGCCGAAAGACCTTCTTCATCACTTTCCACTGCATGATGCTTTGTTACTGTTTGCTCCGTTGCCTGTGTGCCATCGCCTGCCACAACATTTTCAGCCATGTGTTCATATTCTCCAGGCATTATCACTTGTTGCTGACCATCTTTGATCTGGATTTTCCTTTTGTTATTCAGTTTTAAATCAAGAGCCTTCTCTTGTCCTGAAGATACAGGTTCATGTATTGACAAACGCCTGATGGGATTTCTTTTCTGTCTGTAAACTCCACCACTTTCAGGACATTTGTGGATCTTCTTCCCAGCTGGATTACATTGATACTGTTTTTGGTCTTTATATATGATTATGTATAATTCTCTCTCCCCTTCATGAGATTTATTATGTGCCGTATAAGCATTTCGATTTGGAAATTGTAGTTTCTCACCAGCACTATGAATGCGTTTGTGCTTCATAAGATTGTCTGGATATTTGAAGCATGAACGGCATAAGTCACACTTGTAAGGTCTCTCTCCTCTTGGTTTACGAGTATGTCGCTTCAACATGGACGAATCTACAGTTACATGTTTACAATGTGGACATTGGCATGGCCTCCCGCCAGAATGGCAGCTCAAATTATGTAATTCCATGCTTGCATTGTCACACCCTGTACATTTGTGAGGTTTCTCCTGTGTATGTCTGGACCAAACATGTGTTAAAAGCGCACTTAATTTTGTAAATGCGTTATCACACAATTTACAGTGATATGGTTTTATACTCACTGTGTGAGTATTACAGTGATCCTGTAATGTGTTTAAACTCTTGCAACGATGTTCAAAAACACTGCACTTGTGTGGTTGCTCCTCAGAATCAGATATCGTGTGGCAAGATAACAGGAGCTGGTAACAATATTTGCTTTCAAGTTTAAACGAACTAGGTTCATATAATTTGAATTGTCAAGAAGAAGAAGACCAGATAGCGGAAGTGACGCATGTCTCATAGTTACATATATCAACTGGAGTTTTTACTATGTACTGAGAATGCGAGCCGTTGTTTGCTACCGTCGCCCTCATACTGGTCGGATCTATCGGAGAATGCGATAATGTATAGCTATATATGGTTTGAAAAATCACCGTCAACCTTTCTGATAATGATTTAATAAAGAAATATACACATTCAACCTCAGTGTATTTACGACTGAGGAAATATGAAATCTAGTCTGCTGTTTTTATTGTATCTGCAACAATACTTTCTCCTTAGTATTACGAAACTACTGGCATGTATCTTACTATTTGCAAGCATTGCTTTGATTTCTGCTCACCGACAATGCCAGTGTAAGTGCATAACAGCACGTGTGAATATTGTGTAATAGAACTGACTATGTTCTCAACATTTCACAGCAAAGGAAGTGAATTATTCCGTTATCAATTTATTTGTAAAATGGCTAAAGCTATTTAACATAATTTGGCAACCTCCAAATTACATTTAATACTGCTTTGTTGGACCTACCTTTAGATGTGAAAAATTGTATGTGCTTTGGCCCGTATGAAGGCATTGTTTAATGTAACTTTAGTTCACAATTATTTGTTCCCCTCAGGTCAAAACTACATCGGTATTAAAATAATAAGCTTTAGATTTGATTGTTCATAATTTTTTAAAACTGAAAGTCCCGTAAAAAGCTGCATCCCATTTAAATATACTCATAGTTAGTGCATCAAATTTAGAAAATATTTGAAATTTAAATCAAACCTGCATTATCGGTAAAAATAGAAACAAGTAAATGCGATTTGAGTATGCTCTGTGTTAATGTGTGTCATTAATGGGTAGTTCATTCAACAATTACCTTAGTATTTATTTCCCAAATCAAATATCACGCGACCCTTACTGGTACAAATCACAACTACTTTCCCACTCAGTATTGTTACATTTTAATATAATAAATAAGTTAGTAACTAATTACTGTATATTATAGTTATAAACTGATGCATTCAACGGAGTGTTATTCCCATACCCATAAAGAAAAAGACAATTTGATTGTGAACTATTAGTTCATGCTGGCACAATGCTCCACTTCTGCGAATGTGAGACGAAAGCCACACTTATTACAAATGCACGTGGTTCTTATTGTGATAAAGTATATGTTTTATAGAAGCTATTCAGTGTATGTTTTCGGCTTATTTTCAATTTTGAACCATAATTTATTATAATAATTTAACTGCTTTCCCACAGAAACAGCGTGCAGGATAGGAGCTGGACAGGCAGAGACAGACCGAAAAATGACTAAATGACATGCGTGTCAGTTGAGAAATTTAGTGCCGTACCGGCATGCTGCCGTAGTGGAGCGACCGGCTGGAGGCCGGGAGATCCGTGGATCAAATCCCGGCTATGGCCTTGGATTTTTCGGTCTGACTCTGCCTGTCCAACTCCTGTCCTGCACACGGTTTCTATGGGAAAGCAGTTAAATTATCACAATTGTCCATAATAGTTTGCTATACTATGAATCCTGGGTGTTGGAAGTGTAAATCGCCATTGGGGTTTGTCATCTCAAATTTTGAGATCATCTTGTGGTGTACCGGGAAACATGCGAGTCAGTTGAGAAATTTAGTGCCGTACCGGCATGTTGCCGTGATGCCTTGGTGGTGGAGCGGCCGGCTGGAGACCGAGAGATCCGTGGTTCAAATCCCGGCTATGGCATGGATTTTTCGGTCTGACTCTGCCTGTCCCTAATTTATTATAGTTCACTTTCATTCAGTGCATGTATGTGATAGTTTCAGAGGTATGAAAGCTTTAGCCAGTACTTAATAAATGTAGTTGATGAATTGTTCAAAACTCCCTTTTTAAGACAACATTTAAGTGAAAATATTAGCATAAAAACTGCAAGGTGGCCTACAACTGATCTAAAACTTGAACAGAAAGCGAAAGGAAGTAAAAATTCTGTTGACACAAGGAAATTTGACAGAAATAGCTACGACGACAATGACTGGATTTGTGGATGTGAAATCACAAACGCTTGGAAATTATCCCATGTCAACTGCAGAATCAGAATGCTGCTTCTACTCTATGAAGAGGATAAAAACCTTTCTGAGGAACACTATGTGCCAGGATCAGCTCACCTCTCTAGCCATGTTATCCATTGAGAAGAAATTTGTCACAAGTATGAAGGAATTAAACGCCAAAGTGATCGATAAATTCTGCATGAAGAAACATTGGCGTATGACCTTTATTTTTTGAAAGTAGATGAATTGCAAGCACATTCTTTTTTTTTATTTTTATGTAACACGCTGTTTTTTTGTTTGTTTTTTTTAATTGAGCTGCCACTACATTTAGCTGTATTTTTTAACTGGCGAGAAGAAAATTTGAATACCAAAGGGGCTTAACTTTCATTCAGGAACTTCATATTTCTTCCCCGTAACTCAACTTCTTTCAATCATCAGTAAAATTAATTAATTCTTCAAAGGCTACTGTATTTTGAATGTCTCCCGTTTTCATTTCGTACAGATTTAGCCCGCTTGTTTCACACATCAGAATCATATTGAATGTGGAAACATGTTTAAGTATTAAAATCATATACAGACGGTTTAATACTAAGTATCACGTTTCATATGTTAAATTAATAAGTTTTGTTAAACCGACTACGTGATATATGTCATTTTGATTAAGTTTGCTGGATTTTAAATTAGCTTCACTTAATTTTGTGCCATTGTGATAATATCCTTTTATCTATATTAATTCATAAAATGGCTAATATCTCAGATTGTGACATTTTCTTGGCTATAAGTCCTGTAGATGGTTCTGTTAACGGCCACGTACAACAAGCCAAGCGTGAATTACAAATAATGCTTAGAGAAAATCTGTGGTAATTATGATTATTTATTCGAGGGTAAACTTTTGTCAACATGTCTTTAAAAAACGTCCAAAATTACTGCAACTTCATGAGGTGGAGAGATTTTACAGTGATATAACATATTAGTGTACTATGAAAATAATCATAATATAATCGTGGCTTGCTGCAAATTAGTAAACTATTTTAATCTGCTTCGATTGAAGGAAAGAATAATTAGGTATTTCAAATGTAAAGAATTTAAGAATGCAAAGAGCACAAGGAGAAGCGATATCTAATATTGTGCTCAGAAAATTTGTATTTGTGTTAACTACCAAAACAGCTATTTGGTTTGAAACACATTTTCAGCAAGGTGCTGTTTAGTAGAATCTAAAGTTAAACTGGAAAATGCTTTATTTTCTTTGCATTCCTTTAACTTTCCTTTTTCATCTCAATCACAGATCTGTGTAAGTGTGCGCCTCTCAGTGCACCATGGAGCAGCGAATTGATGGTCCTCGTAATACAAGTTTCTATTTTAAAATTGATAAAATCATATATTTTGATACATTTATTACCAAAGTAGTAAATAGTTTTAAAACGTGTTTTACCTTCTATATATACAAACTGATGATGAGTGTGAGGTGAGCAGTGGAAGATGAAGGTTCTGTATGCAGGAAGATCTGTCACTGAAAAGAAAAGTGAAATAAGTGACAATGGGATAGAACTCTCCATATATAGAATGAGAATAGATCTATTTGGGTTATTGAAATTAAGGAAAGGTAAAAGGGAACAAAATATAATGATGAACCTGTTAATAATAGGAACCTTAATCATTATTCTACTAATGATAGGAGGGATCGAGTTAAACCCAGGACCTGGTGGAATTGAAAAAAAAAAAAAAATATATTAGAGAAACTAGAAGGAAAACTAAATAAAATGGATGGAAAGGAAGAACGCATAAGAAACAATTTGAATAAAGTAGTCAGTGAAATAAGGGAGGATATTGTAAAAGACGTGCAAGTAATAAGAAGCGAAGTAGATGCCATCAAGGAAAAATTGGAGAAAATAGATGAGAGGAGAAGAAGACTAAATTTGGTATTCACCGGTGTAGAGAAAAGAAGAGGTATCTGTCCAGCAAAAGTAGTAAGAAAAATCCTTAAGGACAAGCTAGAAATGGAGTTGGCTGGATGGGAGATTGCGCGGGCATATCGAGTAGGAAGACAATGCAAGAAAAGGCCAATTAAAGTAAAATTTGCTATAGCGACCTAATTTACGAAATTTTAGGAAATACAGAGATTTTAAAACAGAGCAACATGTTCATCAACAAGGACCTCACAATAGCACAGAGGTATATAAAAACGGGACTTAATTAAGAAGATGAAGGAAGCAGGATTGGAAGGCAAACAAGGACTTTTACGAAATTTACATCTTTGGATAGACGGAGTAGATGCAACATATGTGAGTAAGAGCGGCTTATGGAGGAAAGGAACAGCTTGGAAGGAAACAAGTCAAAAAAAAGGAAAAGAAGTGAACGAAGCAAATCAATATTCGTAGCAGGCAGAGGAAGCGCAAGGTTAAACATGGAGGCAATGTATGAAGAAGTGTCAAGACCAGCACGAAAAGAAAACGATGTAATTCCGACAGCTGAACATACGCCATAGCATGCGCCTGAACCAGCAGCTATAATGTAAGAGAGAGCAGATATGACGACAACAGAGACATCACGAGATACGGCATCGCCAAGGATAGAGCGCTGTATTATGCAAGCAGAACAATCCGTCATTTTGAATCACGTAGTCAAGGCCGCAGCTTGAATACGAGATGATTTTCGGAAAGAAAAATAGTGATGCACGTTAAAGGTAGCTTTACATGCACTTTTCATTTCATAAAGTATGTTTAATATACAAGAATTACTTTTTCTTTGTTATACAAAAGAGAAGCTATAAGGTTAAAAAGAAAGCATTGCTACCATGGTAGCAATTCGCACCTAACGTCCTTGTGTTGATTAATTTGACTTAAGTTGAAAACTATAGAAAGTATTTAAAATCCTATTATATGTTCTTAAAACCAGTTAAAGTTAACGTACTTCTTATACTGCATGACCATATCTGTCTGTAATAGATTAGAAGTAACAGGTGTGTTAATTGATGCTATGCAATTTCTTAGTGTTATAATAAAATGCAAAATGAAATAACTTACATTCTTCTACATATTTATTTGCTGATTAAAGTAGTAGTAGTAGTAGTAGTAGTAGTAGTAGTAGTAGTAGTAGTAGTGGTGGCGGCGGCGGAGGTGGTGTCCACAACATTATTTAGTATTTAATGAATAGGTTGAGTCAGCTAAATAAAATACTAACTACATCAAATAATTTTCTAAATACTCTTGCATCAAATAAAAACTCATAAACATCAAAATTTCCAATTTTTTCTTGAAAATATTGTAATATATAACATCCTTTAGATGAAATAATGTATTGTAAGACATATTACATTTTCCAGCTTTACAAGCATGTGTATTGGTTTTCCCTGCAGTATGATTTTTTTTTTGTAACCAACACTGTTATCTGATAATAGAATAATGCAGGCAGAGAAACATACAAAGAAGAATCATTAAATCTTCTTAGGGCCGGTTCTGCAATCTGCCGATAACTTGCCGATACAGCTATGTACCTGATTTCTAGCCGATTGGCTTTCTGCAGTCTCTGGATATCACTACTCGGAAGATGTCTTTGCCGATAAGTTTTCGGCTAGTTGGAGTTGACGATACGTCTATTATCCAACAAATAAGTTTTCCACGGCCGTAGTCCATTGAGGTTAGGTTCCACTCACATTCACGTCTCACAAATATCACTAGCAATAGAAATTAAAAAAAAAGAAACTGATGTGCTCCATGCACATGATTCTCTAAATTTTGGTAGCAAATTACTGCTAATAAGCTTATTCTTAACTTAGTGGATACGCTAAAATGATCGTCAAATCTTTTGAAAGCCGGTTGCCATGTGGATGAATTCCGTTTCTTTGCATTACAGTGGTTGACAAATCCCCGATGGTGAAAAGTTTCAAGTATATTAAAACTAAAACCAATAGCAAGGAATATCTAAAAATGGTCAATTCCACGAAAAAAATTATATGACCTAAATTGTGTGTTTTTCGATATCTAATTTTTTTTGCATAGTAAGCTTGTCTTTCTCATACGGTTTACTAGTTATGCAACATCCAGCAAAATTCATCCAGAATAAAGAGGTCTTCAGAGGCTATTCCCAGAAAATTCAAGATATACATTTTATTTTACATATAAATGTCTTTAATATACGGTATTTTAATCAAAATCGTTAAGCCATTTTTCTTAGAAAATTAAATGTTTCATAATTTTTTCCATGTAAAGGGTAGTTTGGGGTGAGGTTATTTTCCTCATAATCTTCACGTCGCATCCTTCGAAGATACTTAACTTAAATACCAAGCTTGGTGTTTTACCGTCTTTTTGTTACAGACACACGGACATACAGATTTTTTCTAAAAATGTAAGACGTTTATTTCCGGTAAAATCTTGGTTTGGAACTTCTGGGTGGAATGCAATACTTCTCTATAAGCTATGTACAGAGTACGTGTAAAGAAAGTAAAAATTGCATTTATCGGACGTCGGTGAAGAAATAATCCTAGATTCTATACTTCTCACATGTAACTTTTAAAACTCGAATGATGTTTTGGAGTTCCTCCTATTACTGGGATGATTGGGGTTTTCGATGAGGGCGATCCCTTAGCTGCGTTTGGCGCTTACAATTAGGATTCTCGACATAAAGTACCACTTTCCAAATGCCAAGAAGCGTGACAAATATGGGAGTTTCCAATGGTTTAATTCACTTTTACATACCTTCCGTTGACATTTATGAAATCAATGTATAATCTAGCGGATATTTGGTTCATCCTCCCCGTTTATCCCTTATAATTTCTATGTCGAAAAGTCCAGGGATTTCTAGTAATAATGAATGAAAAATGCCTATATTAACGTAAGTGAACAGCCTGACTTCTTAACCTCTACTCCGAGTCCTCGCAGTATGTTCTTTTATAGATTCAATATGTTCATATTCTATAACACAGACTTTGCACACCTTTAATAGTATTTTACTAATTGTACTTTATGAATTCAAGGCGTTTTATAGCCCATTCCGGTTACATTGGCCTTTCAATATTGAAAGAATTGTCAAAATATGTGGTTTTTAACATTCACTCGCATACACATAGCGTTCTCTCTCTCTCTCTCTCTTTCTCTCTCTCTCTCTCTCTCTCTCTAATATCAGTGTGCATTAATTTCGGCTTTAGGGAATGAGAAGTACATAAGCAAAAAGTAAGAGAAAAGTATGCTAATGTGAACCCTAAGGTAGTTACTAGCAGGTTATGGCATCAGATTTTATGATCCCATCCATTTTGCATGCTTCTATGAGGTTTAACACATTTTCGCAGTCGTCATCTTTTCCATTTTATTCTAAAACATGGCAAAAGAATTCCCCTGGTATGAACTATCTTTTATTTTGTTTCCTTTTGCCTACTCCGCAAGGCAATCCTCCATCGTTATTTTTGGTTTATGAATTTTCCACCTGTAACGCTTCTATCGAATTCAGAATGACAAACTAAACGCTCTACAAACTATCCTAGAGAGCCACTATCCAGAGGAACTTGTGTGATTGTAGAATGAAAGCTTTGGTTACCGCCAAATAAAATTATTTGGTGAATAACTATATGCAGAATTATCGGGCCATTGTAGAACCGGCCATTAATAGAAAGTTTTATTAAGTAAGCTCTTGACTTACAACAGGTTAAAAGTTACAAAAAGATTTGTCTAATGACTGACATACTAGGCATTATTAATGTGAAAAATTGAAATAAATTGTTTCTGATATACATATCATGCAGTATATGTTTGATTTATGTATTTTAGAATTTATACGAGGGTCAGTCAATAGCTAATGACTCCTCATATATATATATATATATATATATATATATATATATATATATATATATATATATATATATATATATATAGTGTTAGCGATGTGAACAATTTGAATTTGCCGCAATTCCTCAAACCTTCTTCTCTAATCCAATGCAGTAGCAACTTCCTAATTCAATAGGTGGCAGCACTGCTGCCTTTAGCAAAATGGCAGACATCGATGTGCGTATTAGACAGCGTTCCGTAATTGAATTCTTACATGCGGAAGGTGAAACGCCCATTTGCATTTATGAAAAGATGAAAAATGTGTATGGTGATGCAACAATGGCTGTCAGCACTGTTAGAAGATAGGTCCGTTGCTGTAATGAAGCAGAAGGGCATATACTGTTGGCTGATGAACATCGGAGCGATAGATCAGTGACTGCAGTGGCTCCACGCAACATTGAGCGAGTGAAGAAAATCATTATTACTGACCGACGGTTAACAACGGATGAATTGTGTTGAATTATGTCCTTCAGTAAAGGCAGTGTGATGACGATTATTTAACAACTGGGGTACTCAAAAGTTTGTTCAAGGTGGGTACCAAGAATGTTATCCGACGAGAATATGGAGAGAGAAAAAAAAAAAGAGAAAGAAATAGCCGCCGAACTCTTGCAGGGCTTTAATTTGGAGGGAGAGGAGTTTCTGGAAAACATTGTGACTGGAGACGAAACATGGGCTCATTTTTTTTTTTTTTTTTTTTAACCTGAATCAAAAAGTCAGTCAATGGAATGGAATCGCACAACCTCACCGAAGAAGAAGAAGAAGAAGAAGAAGAAGAAGAAAAATCAAAACTGGCATCGGCAGGGAAAGTGATGGCGACAATGTTCTGGGATGAACAGGTGTGATTCTGGTTAAATTTTGGGATGCACAATAAATCCTGTACGAAACGTCAGCACCCTCAAAAAACTTAAAGCATGTCTTCGGCGAGTTTGCCCAACTAAAATCGTGGTGGATATTCTTCTTTTGCATGACAATGCAAAACCACACACCAGTCATCACACCACTGAAGCGATTGTGAAAATTGGATGGAATGTCTTGCCTCATCCCTTATACTGCCCTGTCCTACCACAATCAGACTATTATCTGTTTGGGCGGCTAAAGGAAGCTCATCGTGGGATTCACTTTGAAGATGCAGAGGTCATGAAAACTTCTGTGCGTCAATGCCTTCGGAAGCAAGATCGTGCCTTTTACCACACTGAAATACATGCCCTTGTTAAAAGGTAGATCAAAACCGAGGAAAAGGACGGTATTACATTAAAAAGTAGCAATTTAATCCTTAATGTTGTGACTTTTATGCTGTGTAATGAAAGTTTAATTTTCTTATAAATTTAAAGAGAGAGAGAGGGAGAGAGAGAGAGAGCGGAGAAAATGAGGCATTAGTTATTGACCGACCCTCATACTTTATGAAACAATTATAAAATAAGGATATTTATAATTAATGAACTAGAATAGCAAATTTATAGATGAATACTTATAAGTGTAATATTTTTCACTTACATTTTCAGGATTCAGAATTATAGCACAACAAATTCAAATTTTAAGCTATTAATCTGCATACACGGGGGATTTTTTTAGTGCTAAAGAAATAAGTTCAATAATTCTAAGAGGAACAATATCCTACCTTAACTATTTACTCAATAAAATGCAGCAGCCCCAAGTTCACACATATATCTGCAAAACTGCCTGTATTTACTTATTATTTTGATACACCCATACTTATATTTAGCATTAAATGTAAACCGAAGTAGAAAACTTTATATTATGTAAAAAAAATGAAAATACAACTGTAGGAAGGGATATTTATTTTTAGCTTTTGTCATTTTTTTTTTCTTTTACCAATGAGGTATGCATACTTCTCAGCAACAATGGTTTTAACTGGTGCACATGCTTACAGTAATAATTATGAAATATGGCATCAAAAACAAGGAATATTTAAACATAAACAAACACAATTTATAAACAGGTGTATGATAATTTGAATGACAGTTCAAAACATTTGATAGTGCAACAGGTTTTACCTTAGTATATTGATATCAACCATTTTCCAATTGGGAAGTCAGTAGATCTAATTAAAACACCATATTACAATAACTAGTTAAAGGGATGAACATGGGATGTAACTGAGAAGAAACTGAGCATCAAGTTCTGGACAGAACCTAATTTTAAATTTTTTTAAATATCAATTATTTTTAAATGTTTCCTTTTGCCTTTATTCAAAATTGCATATAAGAAAATTATAAGTGTTTCTTTATTCCTTATTTTTGTGTGGCTTCTATTACCATATACTGATGGCAATTTTCTTTTTGTTTCCAAAAAGTTACACAGTTCTACACCACGCATTTGGTATAATGAATGAGCAAGTTCTCGAGCACAGCACAAAGTGGCACATTTCTATGCAAGCTACAAAAATTATTTATTATATTCTGCATACTTATTGCTATGACAATAAACCCTCTTTGTATTTTTGAATGAACTGCTTTGTAGTTAATTCCAAATTTTCTCGGGCTTCTAGCCAGGTAAAAACTTGGCCAAGTTTTTACCTGGCTAGAAGCCCGAGAAAATTTGGAATTAACACGTCGCCAGGAAAGCTTCAGTTCTTATTTTGCTTTGTAGTTGTTACAACACCATATGCAGCCTTAGAAATGTACTTCAAACCCACAAAATCTGAGGATTCAGTAAGTTACAAATATTTTTTTGGAATACCTTCTCCATTACCTTCCGAAAGAAAAAAAAAATACAAATTTCACATGCCCCCCTTTTTAGCACTGCATTCACAGCAGCAACCAGTTACATATAAACTGTTATTATGGTCATGAACATTTACTTCCCCTGGGGTCATTGTGTTGCTCGTGCTTGGCAGATCTGTACAAGCTACAATTCTATCTTTAATGCTTTTCATATCAGAGACATGTAACAGTACTTTGTCACTATCAGAACAGTAATTTGCTTTCTCACAAGGGGTTATAAATTATAATATTAAAATTATAATCGGCGCCAACCAAGAAAGGGATTGACAGTTCGCAGTGAGGGAGAGGCGACATGGCGGAAAAACATAAATGAACGGGAGGGAATAGATGAGTCTTAGCGGTTGTCATAGCAACGAAAAGAAGGATCAATTAGAGCTGAGGCGTTTCCATAGAAACGGTACACACAGTGAATGACTCTGTTGCCGATATCTAACACGCACTAACTCGAGATTAGCATGTTGCTGATTAGGAACCCAGCAGTAACATAAACTGCTTGTGTTATGTTCTGCTATCACTGCATAGTGCTGTAGCCCGAGCTTGCAATGCTTGCATCAGATTGTGTGTTGAGAAGTTCCTTTGCATTATTCTATATAGACGGTTATTTGCCTTGTGTTTACGTGTGCCTGAGTTTGTGTATCTGTGCGTTTGCTGCGAGCTTTGCAATTGTGCTAACGCTTTTAATATGTATTTAACAATGTCGAAAAATAGTGACAAAGAGAGTGCTGCCAAAAGAAAAAATTGAGCGTCCTCGTGAACCGAATAAAACTGTGTTTGGTAAAGGTATCTCATTTAAAGAACTAGCGCGGGAAATAATATGCTCTGTAAGAGAATATTTCGAAAAGCAGAAATTGAACGGAGGACCTGTTATTCCAGTCTCTAAAGTAATTGATAGAACCGTGCGTGCTGTAGGAAATGGTGGGAACACTATAGCTAAAATTGGGAAAGAAAAGTACGATAAAGAAGAATATCAGGCGTCAGGTTCTAAATTAGAAACTCCTGGAAAGAAAAGGAAAGGATGTCACCAACTTAGATCCTTTCCAGCAGGATGTTATACGCAGACACATCTATTTCTACTATAGGAGAAGGGAGCATCCGGCTGTCTTCAAATTACACGTATCTTCAAAAGAAGCCGAACTATTTGAAGGTAGTAAGTGTTCTTTACGTAGAATAGTGAAGAAATTAGGTTTTAGGTATAAGAAGATAAATGACAGAAAATGGCTGATGGAGAAAACCGACATCTGTGCTTGGCACTGTAGGTTCCTTCGGGAAATTCAACACAATTTCCAACACATTGTTTGGTTTGATGAGGCTGGGCGGACGATACGCTAGAAGCAACAATGAACGTACCGTTAAGTAAAGGAGGCAGAATAATACTCCTTCATGCTGGAACCGCGTCAGGTTTTGTTTCTAATTGTATTCTTCTTTTTAAATCCAAAAAATAAGTCGGTTACTACGTGGTGATATGATGGTTCCCAGAACTGCTTCTTCCAAATTTGCATAGACCATTAATAATAGTAATGGACAATGCGAAATACCACTCCGTAGTTTCTGATAGAGCACCAACAATTGGAACAAGAAAAAATGAAATTATTCAGTGGCTTGCACGCTGAAATGTACCAGTGAAGCAGGAATTGAAAAAAAAGAGCTCCTGGAACAAGTGAAAGTGATTAAACCGCGGTTTCCAAGTTATGTAGGCGACGGCATTGCTGCTGAACATGGTCACAAAATAGTTGGGCTTCCACCTTATTATTGTCATTTTAACCCAATTGAGCTACCTGGGCCGAAGTAAAGAATTATGTTCGGCGAAACAACAAAGATTTTACTGTGTCGTCTGTAATAAAGCTGACAGAAGAGGCATTAACAGTAGTAAAAACTGAAAACTGGGAAAAGACAGTTATCCATACAAAGGGCATAATAAGTGCAGCATGGAAAAATGAAGGATTTTGGAAGAAGAAATAGAGCAGCTCGTCACTTCCGTGGTGACTTCCAGCAGCTCTTCAGATGGTGGTGGTGGCGGTGGTGGTGGCGGTGGCGGCGGCGGCGGCGGCGGCTACATTTTCTATCAAGCTAGTAGCAGCAGCAGCGATTCGGACATCAACGGCATTTTCCCATTAGAATAAGCATCAATTTCACAGGAATTTTTCTTTTGAAAGCCCAAATCCTCAGACTGATATATAATTGCATATTCTATCCTTTGAATGTAGATTCAATATTGTACTGTTGTCTTCGCATACGAATATAAATAATACGCACTCAACATTCCAGGCGCAATTTAATCTTCTTTGTATACATAATGATATCGAGCTCTCCACGTTACCACAATAAGAGGCAACATCGCCTCTCCCTCACTACGAACTGTGAATCCCTTTCTTGGTTAGCGCCGATTATAGCTTCAGTGCCCTTTTTGCTGCTACAGCTGAAGGATTTTATCCTGTTCTCTTTCGCATCTGAGCAAAAATATTCTCTAAAGCATCTTGATAAATCTGCTTCCCATTACATATCTCTAACTCTTGTTGAATAATACGTTTGCTAACTGCATAAAAGATAATGTGCTCATATTTGAGCCTATATTTAATGGTTTCCAGGCAGCAGACCTTACCTGCGTTTCTTGATTAATATCTACAAAACCCTCGAGGAACTGTACTTATCTTTCAAAGTTTTTCTTTGTAATTGATTTCCTAAGGTTCTAGACATTGGCAAAGAAAAACATTCATTCAAAAATCGAACGAACCATGCTGTGGTAAGTGCTGCTGGAGGCAAAAGTTAAACTTACAGCTGTTTCTAAGGCAATGCCATTTTTCAAACATAAGTATCTCAAAGCAAGTCCAACATTCATTTTTTGAAAGTGAGATTGACTTGTGGAGTTTTTTTGAAAGATAACAGAGAGATCTTAGACCACCTTCCTTAGCTAAATCTAAAGCCCAGTGTTCTAAAATATATTTAGAAGAAACTATAGTTCATGGCAAACCTTCCTTATCTGGGATATGAAGTGGAATAACATTGTCACAGTTCTGAATGACTGACTGCCAGCTTTTCACCAGATGAGGAACATAGCTAAAACACATATGTTAAAGTTAGATTTTTTCACATAGCTTTCATTTTAAGATCTGTTCTGGCACATAAATGAAATAACCATATCATAAATTATTTTAAATTAGTAAGGCAGAAATAAATTCCAATGGGTTTAATCAATTACTTTTAAACAAATTATTTAAAATATCTATGAATAATAAAGGCTCAAATATTAAATCTGAGGCCTACTTACATCTATTTTGTAAATGTTTTTTGTTTGAACAGCAATTTTAGCTGGTGAATTAGACGCATTAAAAATTCTTTCAAAATTATACTTGAATTTCCTTTTCCCATGTACACGGTTAACCTCAAATTGGCTTTCTTCGAAATGTACCTGTGAAAACATGTGTTTAAATCTAATTTACTGTGCCAGATCTAGCACATTAGTACCAAGTCTATGAAATATGTACAAACTGAGGCTTTCACGGCCGGCGGCTTGAATAAAGAAAGTATTTTCCGGGCTTATAGGCCGTGGTCCATTTGGTTTTCAAGTTCCCGACGTTTCGCCAAGGGCTATGCTTGGTATCTTCACAGGTGATCCGTTGGCTGGTCAGAGCTCGATTTTTTTTTTAATTTCGAGTGGAGGGGAAAAATCCACCTTATGGACTAACCCGGGCAAGCCCGGAATGTCGGGGTCTCCCGTGTGGGCCTACCGACTAAAAAACCCCTCCACCGCTATTAGAAGGAAGAAAGGAGAGGCTGTACCGCTTGTTTGCACCCGCGGATTCAAGGTGATAATTTAACTGACTGCAGGGTGCAGTCAGAGGGGTGAAATGAGGACCGGGAGACAGACTTGACCAAGGCCCAGACTGCCACCGCGGAGTATTCGGGGAGAGGAATGAAGAAATTCTAGGGTGATGGATGGAGTTAGTGCTGGTTGACTCTGTTGAGCCAGTCGTCGTATCCTGGGACGTTTTCGAGCCTAAGCCTTGGCGTCTTCTTTGGATGTTGAACTTGGAAGTTTGAGGTGCCGACTTCTCCAGTAGATCTCTAACCTCCTCCCTGAAGATGAGTCGGATGTCGGTGATTCCTATTGCTATTGCTTGGTGAACTTCTGGATGTGAAGTGGTGTTGTCCTGCTCCTGAAGCCTGTCCTCCAAGGCCGTCAGCTTAGCCGTAAGAATCAGGACTTCCGCGTAGAGGTCCTGATTGGCTTCACTTAGGTCCTGGATTTCCTTCTGCAGGTTGGTGTTGGTTGTTCAGTCTGCGGAGATGGCTGTGTAGATTATGGTGTCCGGGCTGGTTTAGGCGATGAGTGCCTGCTCTTTGGGTAGCTGGGCCACTGGGCTTGCCCGGTGAAATGTGGCACAGAACCGGCGACGGCGACGGAGGTCATGCCCAGAGCACTCCGAAGTGAATGCGTTGGTGTCACAGTAGTGGCACTTCGGTGGGGAAGAGCAGTTTTCTCGACTGTGCCCGTAGGCACAACAGCGACGGCAGGGCCGGTATCTTTCCTGTCTGCTTGCCTCAACGTGTAGAAGTCGCCCTAATAAGGGCAACCCTGACGTCAAGGCAGTCTCCAGGTCTAATCGGTCCTGTAGCTCCACCCTTACTAGTGGAGCGGGCCCCGGTCACAGATAATTCTAGTGGCCCTCGAACATGAAGGTCATCTAGATTGTGCAGCGGCAAGGAGGTGCCGGGTGGAGAGATCCCGAGGGACCCATCTAAACACGGCACTGTACCGGAACGGCGTCGGCGTGGAGCTCAGCGGTGGCGGCGATGAAGAGTTGATGGCTGGCGGTGAAGCAGCGGCGGTCGGCGGCGGTGGTGATGGTGAAAGCGGCAACGGTGCGGAGCTCACTGCTGGTATAACGGTAGGTGGCGGAGATTCCGTCGAGCACTTCCTAACAGCGGATGCCGGAGAAGTGGTGGCTGCTGTAGGAGCTGCTGGTCTGCGTTGGTGCTTCCTCTTTGGCATCTCGAAGCGAAGTTCCCCCGAATTCTTGCCGCGGAGAGCGCGGTTTTATACGTGGCCGGTGGGCGGAGCCTATTACTCTCTGTGCTGTGATTGGCCCGCGTGCATTTGTGAGCTGTCTTGTGTTTTCTTTTGTTTGTGCCATTACGTTTGCTGTCCAACACAGGTATCTAGGTCCTGTTAAGGCGCATAGCTCCTTCCTTGCGATTATCATACACACACACACTGCGATTGACCAAGGAAGAGAGCAGTCCTGGCCTTTTACAAGCTTCTTCTAGTGAACAGCACCTACAAGCGCCTGCGAGGTCACGTCTGCGAGACTACAGTGGAAGTACCACGCTGCAGCGCCCCTAGCGGAGACTGGCAGTGGGCAACGTCCCTCTGATAGCCTTGGCTCCCTCCGGCCATATCCGCCGGAGATCCCCCACAGCTGGAGACCAACACCTGCGCTTCAAGGAGGACCACAGTGGGCATTGGCCCCTTTCTAGCGTGCCTCCTGGAGGAAGCTCGTCGAGCTTCTCCACCAGCGCCATCCCCTGATCTGCCGCCGACACCAACTCGCCCGGCCGCATCCTGCCGTTGAAGAGAGCGAAGACTTTCTCTTCCCTTGTCTCCTAAGCGTCAACCTGGTACTGCGACGTACTTGGCACTGACTGACCGACTGACGTTACCGCGGGCTCACAATGCCAGAGCCAAGGGTCCGGACTTTGGTCTGGACCCGGGGTTCGCACCAATCGCCGCGTCGCAAGACATCCGGCCCTCTGTGGGGAGCCGGATGGCACCTGCACAAGACTTTGACAAGTCAAGTACAACCGTACAGGTAATACCTGACGAAATCAGCACTCCCGGCCCATCAACCTCTTCCTCCTACTACTCCTCCTCCTCCTCCTCCTCCTCCTCAAAACCTAGCCCCTGCTCACGGGCTTTACTCCTTAAGGACAGAACTAAGAAGACTTTTGGCAAGAAGAAGTCTTCCTCCCGCCTAGTCAACCAAGAGACCGCGGTCCCTCTCGCCCCGGAAGTAGCGCAACCCACTTCCACACCAGTTGCTCCATCTACCCTCTACCAAGCCCAGTCTACCCTGGTGCCTGAGAGCACAGCCGATTCCGACGGCTATATCACGGTGGTCCACAGGCGCCGAAAGACCTCCGGTTCAAACCCGGAGGGGCGCGCCTCCCCCACCCCTGCAGCAGCCACCATCCCCGAGAGCCATCGCTCACAACGGGCGGGAAGAATACCACCAATTTTGGCCGACCCGTTTCCCAACCATGTCAGAGTCATGAGGGGATTACGGACAGCGCTCTCGGAAGAGTACCAGGCTACCCGTTACCCCAAAAGTGTCGTCATCCGGACCAGGAACCCCGACGATCACGAGAAGGCAAGGGGAGTTCTGAGGAAGTGTGAAATTCAGTTTCACACATATTCCCTCCAGAAACCAAACTTAGTCCGACGAGTGATCCGGGGACTTGATTCGGACACCGACCCTGAGGACATCCGTGTTGGCCTGGCGTAGGAACACGGAATCAATCCGCGGACCGTCATCAAGTTGACCAACACCTCCCGACCCGAGGGTGCTGAGCCCACCAAGGTCAAGATGCTCCTATTTTTGGTCAAAGTTGAGAAGGATGGGGAGGGAATTCCCAAGATTGACACGGTGACAACCCTGTACAGCACAAGAGTGCGAGTCCAACCACACCACGGCAGAAACATCACAGCCCACATACGGAAAGAACACCGGGGTGAGAGCCCGCCAAACGCTAACCGCGGTGGTAAAGGGGATTCCAACACACATTGGAGAGCAGCAGTTGCTATCCAGCATAAACAAAACCTATCCCGAAATCGCCAAACTCTCCAGAATGGTCAGCAACGGGAGGACCACTACGCTGGTAAGAATTTTCACACAACAAGCCGACACAATAAGAATGGTATTACAGGAAGGCACCTGTATTGAAGGCCAGTATTATTACACTGAACCCTCACGCCACACGGAAAAACACACACCATGCAAAAGGTGCCAAATATATGGTCACAGTGTAGACGACTGCAAAGATGACCCCCGCTGCTTCTACTGCGGAGACAAGAGACCTACATGGCAGTGCGATCATAGGAAATTTCCACGCAACGAAGCCTACTGCGCTACGTGTGACACCACAGGCCATTATACTGGACAAGTAAAGTGCGCCAACTACCCAAAAGAAGCTCCATCACAGATCCACCAGGTGGCGCCAACGAAGATCTACCCACATGACAAGCCGCCCGCACCTGTTAAAATGTGTGAACAAAGCTGGCCACCACTACAGATCAGCCAAATTCCGGAGGACAAAAAGAACCTCTCATCGGAAGAAACTACACAAAAGCTGAGAGACATCACGAAAAACACCGAGGAAAGCCTACAGAAGATCCAACACAAGGTCGGAAAAATGCAGGCAGACACCTTAAACTACATCGAAACGCTGGTGGACAGCATCACTGAACAACTTCTTAAAACAATAACCATGGCAGTGTACGAGGTTAGTCCCCCACGATACCGACAGAAGATGCTAAAACAACTTGCTGACACCACCAAACAAACGCTACAACGAAGCCTAAACACCTACAGAGTAGGCGGTCAGCTAGCTGTAGTGGTGGCCAAAATCACCACCGACAACAAAGTGGTGGAGACGTAACACACAACAATTGGAAACCAATAGACTGGACCGCAGTCATAATGGCAGGCGTTACGTGCATCCAACACCACAACATTAAGTTGGTTCAACTTAATGTGTGCGGACTCGGAAACAAACGAGAGGAGATACAAAATCTGGTTGGCAATCTCAAACCAGACATATTAACACTAAATGAGACAAAGCTGAAACCACACCGAAAGTTTGAGCTTCGACCATATACCTGCTACCGGAAGGACCGCCCGCAAACCCCCGGAGGAGGAGTGGCTATCCTAGTGCGCCCAGAGCTGAACCCAGAAGTCATTGCCGTACCACCAACATACCAACATGAGGAGGCGCTGGTAGTGAAAATAACCATCCAAAAATTCATTATGCATGTGGCTACTATTTACTCCAGCGGGGAACTCAACACAAACCTTCTGACGCACATGAACCAGAACTACAAAAACCTAATAATCGCCGGGGACCTCAACGCCAACCACACTGGCCTACTAGATGAAATAACGAACGCCAATGGGAAGCTACTGCGAGCCTTGCTCAACCAAATACCACTGAGAAACATATTCCTACCCGGGCCGACACGACTTGGCTGGACAGACCGAGAGCAACCTACGTCACCCGACAAAGTTCTGGTAGACCAAGCCTTGGTGAACAAAATAATACACACCGCAATAGAAGCACCAATCAGCTCTGACCATCTGCCCATCACAATTAAAATCGCCACTAACAAATGGAGCACCGAGACAAACAACAAAACTGAAGTATACAATTACACCCACGCAGACTGGAAGCTTTATACCGACCATATACGCCAGCACATGAAACCGTCTAGAGAGCTCCAAATCGCAAATTTAAATGCAATAGACAACCTTGCTAAGGAAATATCCACGGAAATCACACAAGCCAGGGACGCCACCATCCCCAAGAAGGTCCAGAACTTCAACAATAACAGCAGGTCACTGCCAAAGCACATCATCCAGCTAATAAAGCAGAAGCGGCACGCACATAGGAGTTATAAAAAGTCCCACGACGAGCTCGACAAGCAAATTTGGAACCACCTACGGAACGAAGTGAAGAAAAAGATTCAAGAGCACAACACAATGTGGAGTAACACTATAGCAGACATAACAACAGCAAGAACAGCAGAACCAAAAAAGTTTTGGAGGTTCATAAAGGCCATTCGCCGGAAGAGACAATTCTCCTACCCCCTCCGAGTCAACAACAAACCAGTGCACTTAACCGAGGACAAATTAAACATTTTCCACGATCACTACTCCAAAGTTTTTCAAACGCCTGAGGACCCGAAGTTCAACAAGACCCACCTTCAAACCATAAAGAGACACATTAAAACAATGCTTATCTCTACCGGCCTCAACTTCAAGCACCACAGCTTGACGAAGGCAGCAACTTAGAAAAACCAGTACTCCGCAAGGATTTCATCGAGACAGTGAGACATCTTGGACACTCAGCACCAGGCCCAGACACCATAACATATCAAATGCTGAAAAATGTCCCGCAGGAGATGATGACGAAGATAACACAGCTCTATAACCTAATACTTCGACATGGTCACCACCCGCAGATCTGGAAAGAGGCACATATGATACTGCTGGAGAAACCAGGAAAGGACAACACCAAACACGGAAACTACAGACCCATCTCCTTAACGGCAACACTCTCCAAAGTCTTAGAGAAAATAATAGTTAAGCGACTGCAATCGCACATTGAAGAGAATAGGCTTATACCTGACACCCAAGCCGGTTTCAGGAGAACAGTTACCATCCAAGACCAGCAGATACGAGTACTGTCTCTGATACAAAACAACCTAAACAAAGGATTTACGACCATAGGAGTATTCCTTGACATACAGGCCGCATTCGACCGCTGCTGGACGGATGGGTTATTGTATAAACTAACAAAAATGGGTATCCCTCAACCGATGTGCAGATGGGTGACCAGCTTCCTCCACAATAGAACTGCCAGAATTAAGATTAACAACACGCTTAGCGCACCATTAACTCTACAAGCAGGAACACCGCAGGGGAGCGCAGTCTCCGGACTACTGTACATTCTGTTCACACACGACACCCCTAAGCCAATCCACCCAAGCATCACCCTAGCCCAATATGCGGACGATACCGCATACTTCTGCAGTGCACCCAAAATAGAGCACGCAAAACCGAGGCTCAATCGCCAACTTGGAAACTTCCACCGATGGGCGTCTAAATGGAGACTGGCGGTGAACACGGAAAAAACACAAATGATAGTGTTCAGAAAGTCACTGAAGCGGAAACACCGAGAGGCAACAATCCGGTACAACATGAAAGAAATCCGAATGACAACCACCGTGACCTACCTGGGAATAACATTAAGACCAAACCTGTGTATGACAGCCCACATCAAGAAGAAGATACAAGACGCAAAGATAGCCATTTCCACGCTGTGGTATTTATCTAAAATAGGAAAAGTCGGACTCTCTACAGACATACTTAACCAACTGTACAAGACCATCATCCGCCCTTATTTTACATTTGCAGCAATAGCCACAATACCACTCACGACACCATCCATGCTCAACAGAATACACCAAGTGGAGAGAAAATGTCTGCGAATAGCAAACAAGCTCCCAATGTGGTACAAAACTTCAGAAATCTATGACACGACCAACACAACGCCCATAGGCGACCACATCAAACGCCAAATGGTAAATTTTATAACAAAAGCAGTAGACAGACCTCATAGACAACAACTCATCCTAAACGCAGCAACGTTCAAGCAAGCAGTTACACCAGCGCCCCCGATCGTCTCACTCACCAGCTGCACGACACCATCAAGCAAGAGGAAGATGCGGCATTAGAGGAGCACATGAGAGCACTTCTAGAACAGCAGATGGACTATGACATCCAAGGAACCTGAAGAACCCGACACCTCGAAGCACGAGTAAATTAGAAATTTAGAATAAATAGTACACAAACTATATCATGGCAACTCACAAAAATGAAGTATTCTGATAAATTAAGATAATGTAACTAACTGACAATTGCTTATAAATAGCACACTATATGTAAATAACTTAAACTCATAACAAATTGAAAAAATGCAAAAACGAAATGACACTAAATATGTCCAAAAAAAAAATAATAATAATAATATATATTTAATTGAGAAAATAAAATAAAAAAAAATAATAAATAAAAAAAAAAAAAAAGAGCCTGCCTGCCCCGCCCCAAATAAATTAAAAACAATACGTGGCTGAAGAGGGTACACCCCTGAAGCAGCCATAGGGCGAAATAAGCCCAGGGTGAGATAAACCCTTGGGCAAAAGTGCCCTAAAATCCCAGTAGTTAGTTAGTTAGTTATTTATCCCTCACACACTGCTCTGAGCGACAGTGGAGAGCGGTTGAGTAATCTTCGAAGATACCTTCAGAAGAAGAACCGTCCTTCGAGAAGCATCAAAGACGACAGCAGCAGGCCACAGGAAGGTAACCAAAGAAGCTGTATGCAAACAGCAGCATCAAGGCAGACTCGACGGAAGCCACCGTACTCCCAGACCACCGGACACCGGCGATCGCCGCGGCAACCGCCGGCATCTCAACAGGAGCATCGGCCTTCGGCATCGTACACCAGCAACTGAGTGGCTGAGTTTCACACTTTACCTACTTGTCTACCATTTAACCACTACACCTTATTCCTCTACAAAACCCTTCCTGTAACCAGATAGGTGCGTCACTGGGTGTTTACACCTTGCTAAAGGACTTGTCCTGTGTTTCACCGGAAACACACTTAGGCGGCTTCGGCTGTGACACAACACCAATCGTGCCTTTGCGCAGTTACTCCTTACTGAAACTAACCTATTCTAGCAATGCCTAAATACCAATCCAGTAGTTCCCAAAAAGCATCCACTTCAAGAGGAAAACCACCTGAGCCCCCCCACCAAGACAGCAGTGAGGATGAAGATGACAGCCATAATACCAGCACGGACTCATTCATCACCGACACGGCAAAGAAGATCAACGAAAACCTATTACAAGAAAACAACGCTCCTCGCACGCCACGTGATCCTCGCTTGCAGCGCCAAAGGATGGGTGACCCACACGGCAGTCAGACAGTGTACGTCGTAAACTGCGAAGAACAATACCGAGACGCCTTCTATGTTACCAAGCTTATGGAAGCGCATAAGCAGGACCCAAACAGCATTCTCCTCAAAACCAGAATCAACAACCCACCAAACACATACAAACTACTGTTTAATAACGCGCAAAACGCCGTTACATTTACACAGGCCAACAAAGGGAAGATTGGACCAAGGTCAACATTCACAACCACAACACCACAGCCCACATACGGAAAGAACACCGGGGTGAGAGCCCGCCAAACGCTAACCGCGGTGGTAAAAGGGATTCCAACACACATTGGAGAGCAGCAGTTGCTATCCAGCATAAACAAAACCTATCCCGAAATCGCCAAACTCTCCAGAATTGTCAGCAACGGGAGGACCACTACGCTGGTAAGAATTTTCACACAACAAGCCGACACAATAAGAATGGTATTACAGGAAGGCACCTGTATTGAAGGCCAGTATTATTACACTGAACCCTCACGCCACACGGAAAAACACACACCATGCAAAAGGTGCCAAATATATGGTCACAGTGTAGACGACTGCAAAGATGACCCCCGCTGCTTCTACTGCGGAGACAAGAGACCTACATGGCAGTGCGATCATAGGAAATTTCCACGCAACGAAGCCTACTGCGCTACGTGTGACACCACAGGCCATTATACTGGACAAGTAAAGTGCGCCAACTACCCAAAAGAAGCTCCATCACAGATCCACCAGGTGGCGCCAACGAAGATCTACCCACATGACAAGCCGCCCGCACCTGTTAAAATGTGTGAACAAAGCTGGCCACCACTACAGATCAGCCAAATTCCGGAGGACAAAAAGAACCTCTCATCGGAAGAAACTACACAAAAGCTGAGAGACATCACGAAAAACACCGAGGAAAGCCTACAGAAGATCCAACACAAGGTCGGAAAAATGCAGGCAGACACCTTAAACTACATCGAAACGCTGGTGGACAGCATCACTGAACAACTTCTTAAAACAATAACCATGGCAGTGTACGAGGTTAGTCTCCCACGATACCGACAGAAGATGCTAAAACAACTTGCTGACACCACCAAACAAACGCTACAACGAAGCCTAAACACCTACAGAGTAGGCGGTCAGCTAGCTGTAGTGGTGGCCAAAATCGCCACCGACAACAAAGTGGTGGAGACGTAACACACAACAATTGGAAACCAATAGACTGGACCGCAGTCATAATGGCAGGCGTTACGTGCATCCAACACCACAACATTAAGTTGGTTCAACTTAATGTGTGCGGACTCGGAAACAAACGAGAGGAGATACAAAATCTGGTTGACAATCTCAAACCAGACATATTAACACTAAATGAGACAAAGCTGAAACCACACCGAAAGTTTGAGCTTCGACCATATACCTGCTACCGGAAGGACCGCCCGCAAACCCCCGGAGGAGGAGTGGCTATCCTAGTGCGCCCAGAGCTGAACCCAGAAGTCATTGCCGTACCACCAACGTACCAACATGAGGAGGCGCTGGTAGTGAAAATAACCATCCAAAAATTCATTATGCATGTGGCTACTATTTACTCCAGCGGGGAACTCAACACAAACCTTCTGACGCACATGAACCAGAACTACAAAAACCTAATAATCGCCGGGGACCTCAACGCCAACCACACTGGCCTACTAGATGAAATAACGAACGCCAATGGGAAGCTACTGCGAGCCTTGCTCAACCAAATACCACTGAGAAACATATTCCTACCCGGGCCGACACGATTTGGCTGGACAGACCGAGAGCAACCTACGCCACCCGACAAAGTTCTGGTAGACCAAGCCCTGGTGAACAAAATAATACACACCGCAATAGAAGCACCAATCAGCTCTGACCATCTGCCCATCACAATTACAATCGCCACTAACAAATGGAGCACCGAGACAAACAACAAAACTGAAGTATACAATTACACCCACGCAGACTGGAAGCTTTATACCGACCATATACGCCAGCACATGAAACCGTCTAGAGAGCTCCAAATCGCAAATTTAAATGCAATAGACAACCTTGCTAAGGAAATATCCACGGAAATCACACAAGCCAGGGACGCCACCATCCCCAAGAAGGTCCAGAACTTCAACAATAACAGCAGGTCACTGCCAAAGCACATCATCCAGCTAATAAAGCAGAAGCGGCATGCACATAGGAGATATATAAAGTCCCACGACGAGCTCGACAAGCAACATTGAATTTTTATGGCTTTATGGGCATATTCAAATACTGATTTTCACCATGGCCATGCTAAAACATTAAATTCTGTTGCATCATACTGTAATTGTGTATAATAATGTTAAGACTTCTTGCTAACCTAAGATTACAGCTCAAATGTACCACACTAAGTGGTATGTAATGCTATGATACACCAGCTCTTATGTGTGCATATAATCTTTTACCATAAAGGTCTCCTTCATTGGCTCCAACAAAATGCATAGCATGTGGAGTTCAATTTGTGAGATATGTTGACCACTAATGATAACCAGCAGTAACTGATGAAGAATGGGCATGAACATTCAGTAATGGAGGGATAAATTGTATAGTTGAGTTGCTCACATGTATGTTTCCCATTTTTTTTGATAGTTTTTTTTTAAAACTATGACGTGTGGAATTTCGAGTAGCAATATGTGCAGCTATGGCCTAGGAATTGGTGATCTTTACTACCATTTAATATGTGTTTTTCAGTGGTAACAGGAATAACTTCAGCAGTGTGACAGAGGGAACAAGTACTACAGGTCTTCAAGGCCTCTTACAAAATGAAATTCCCCTTTACTTTAAAATCACACAAGGGAGTAAGATTGCATTGTACCACTTCTTTGGAAGTAGGGGAGGATGTAAAGGTTAAGAAATGCAAACCTCTGCGAGGAAGGAATGGGGCAAGGGAGTATAAAGAGTGGCACAGTGGGATCCCTATCATTGTGAGTTAGAGCATCAGTAGATGTATATCCCAGAGAATAGACACATTTGGGCAGAAGGTATTGTGGAGGGAAGCAACAGTTCAATGTGGTACCACCTAAATGCAAGGCCATTCAAGAACAAAATAAATGGTAAGATGATAAATATGCAGGATTAGGATGTATGTATAAATGAGTTCTGGATGCTGAGTATAATAAAACATTGGAATCAAATGAAATGCAGCAGCCCTATTATATGCTATGAATAGAGTTTCAGTAAACGTCTGAAGTAAAGTAACCAAGTAAGCAGCAAAAATGTAAAAAGTTCTGCAACTAATCTACTGCCAGAAATGAAACCTAACTCTAATGCCTATATGTGATGATGTCTGCAAACACCTCCAGAAACATAATCTAGATTTGTGAATACTGCTGTCTTAATAAACTTGATGCCCACAATCTGCAGCATATGAATGTTCTAGTTGTCTTCTGCATGAAAAGTGCTGGTGAATAGCATTACTCCTACTTAGTTGTTGTGACTTATATTATACAAAAGTTGTGTACATTCATTGCACTGAATGTTTTATCCATTCTGTCATCCCAAAATGATTATGCTTATGAGGACAAACTTTAACGGTTTCCATTTCAGGAAGTTGGCAAACATGCAAATGACATTTGACACAAACAGGTTATAATTGGGGAAATTGAATGAAAATGTCATGTGCAGAATGTTTTCAGTTTTTTTATTATAAAAATTGTATTTTTTTTTGTCCCCCTTCTTGAAAGGAACTATGCAAAAACCCATTTGTGAAATTTCAGGACGCCTACTGGGTGATATTGGAAGATAGATTTTAGGCATTTTACACACACATACACACACATGCCTGATCATGCTGCTGCACAATTCAGATATACATTGCAATGAATAAATTTTAATAGAGATCAAAATGTAAATGAACAGTATTTTAAACAAAGAACAAAACTAGAAGATTTGAATTTGAGAAGACTCATATGCAGTCCCTGGTTCAACTTTCTTAGTCTTGCAGCACTTATACAACAGTTTCTCAAAAACTTATTAAACTTTGATACTTTTATTCATGATATTGGCTAATCATTGTATCTTAAGGCTTCCTAAATATTTTCTCTAAAAGACACTCCCAACACACAAAACTGATCTCGGTTTAAACTCAAAGATCATGCCCTCTGCTTGTGAGAAGAAACAATTTAGAGCTTGTGCCTACCTAAAAAGACAGTATGGAGGTAAATGGGATGTGTGTGTCTCCAAGCTGCTAATAACAAGTTCTATAAATATTCAGTTGCTATAATTTTCAACTTTAAAAATATTACCATATGAAGAAAAGTTTTTCTATATCATATTATATCATTTTTAAAGTCGTCATAGATTTTTGTGGGAGCAAATTTTTAAAGAAAACATATTTTTCAGTTAAAGTCCAATATTTGCTGTTGCTATGTTTATCCAATAGTAACTAATAAACTAAAGAGCAGAACAGAAGATGATTTCTTTCTCATCTAGAGTAAACTAGAGTACTGATAGCCGCCTAGTTGGAATTTCTTATGTTTAATAAAGACATGATAATTTTTTAATATCAAAGAATTTTGGAAAATTCTATACCTATGCTGCACAAAAGTTAGGCAACAAGAAACTTCAATAGGGACCAGGCAAAAGAAAATGTTGTCTAGGGTTGGAGAGTTTTTAAAAGAAGCGGAACCCTGGCAACTTCTTGCATATGTTGTCCGTGATTAGTAAAAGTCAACCACCTATTTAGCTGAAAGTTGTGATGCAGAATGTAGATAGTGTGTAACGGCAAAGATTAACATGAGTTTCTAAGGAAGTGTTTTTAGCATGTGGAAAATAAAGTGTTATAAAGGTTATTTATTTTTCATTTTACTAAATAATTAATGTTATGGGAGGAGATACTAGGACTAGACAAAATGTTGGTAAACTAAGAAGACACAAAATAATAATGAATGTGTTGTACTGTTTAGGTACAATGAATGTTAATAAGGCAATAAAAGAAATGGCCAGGGCTAGCAGAACTTCAGAAATGCTAGTGTATAGGCTAAGAAAGGGACAAATGAATGGACTTGAAATGATACCATTAAAACAAAAAGAAACAGAGTGAGGGAAACCAGGCATGTTAGCTTAACATAATACAATGAAATAAAGAATGCACACGTTCATTCCTCACTGCTTTTAAACATTCTACTCATTTGAATTTAATTTTTTCAAGAGTTAACATTGCTGATACCCTACCAAATTAAAGTTTTTATTATTTTATATCTTCATATTTGATGTGCTTTATCCTGTAAAATGAAAGTACTAAAAATACAAAGAGGAGAGAGAAAATGAGTGGCTTACAATAGCCTTAAATAGCACTGCAGGTATTTCACTATTTCGTAATCGCATTGAATTGGTAGACTAATTGTAGTTGGGTGTCAAAGTTGTGAATGTGTGTATTGCTCATTTGGCATCAGTGTACTCCATTTAACCTGTACTGTCTTTTAAGCTTGAGACACATTTTAAAAGGTATAAGCTCTCCATTACAGTCTTATCATCTCTTTGATATATAAGTGAATGAACAAATCATTGCAAAACTCTCAAACATTTTTCAACCAAGTGATCCATAAATAAAAATGTAGAAATCATCCATGAACCTTGATGGGAGCAATTCAAGTTTTGCCAGTTGAAATGGTTGAATTTCTAAATGAAAGTGTGTTCATTATGATTTCTATTTTTAACAGAGCCTGAAGGTGATGTACTCTGATTTTCACATAAATTTGTGAAGCATGTCTATCAGTTACACTACGTAGACGTCTTAATGTTCATAATGATAATGTGAAAGTAAATAGTTTCCATGACAAACATTCATACATTCCTTAGACTATTCATGTGGGAAGGAATGGTGCAAGAGTTGTATTGTTGACATTAATGAGAAATACACATTGGGTTTCTGGGCCAGAAAGAGATGGAAAGAAGTGGGAAAATAGTGGTAATGAAAACAATGCATTGAGATTTTCCTGTATTGGATTTAATGATATTTGCTTAAAGCTAATACAATTTTTTGTTAATTTATGAGAGAATTTTATTTATAGTGCTCAGATTTCTAAGTGCTACAAGCCGGAGGGTCATTCTCATGATTTTTAACTCTTATACCCCAATCCATATTCATTTAGTAACAGTATTCACATAAGACTAGGAATGAAATTAATCATAGAAATTAAAGTTCCTGTTCAGCACTTTATTTTACTGCACTGTTTTAATATTAGCATAATTCATAATTGTTTATGTAGCATTAATTAGGGTTATGTTTTATAAGTTAATCTTTTTGTAAGGTTTGGAGTTCTGTTGCACATCCTGTATTCTATTATTGTAAATGATAATGTTGTTGCAAGTGTACATCTGCAATTTATATTCATAGCCTATTAAATCAGCATTATATAGATCAATTTAAAAATAAAATGTCCAACTATATGTAATCCTTTGTTATGTATGAGTTGTGTAACATCTTTAAATTTGTAGACAAATCTCGAATGTCAAGGAGTGTGTGTATGCTACTAAGAGGACATAATCATTATACTCATAATCATCATTATATGCCACCACCACCACCACCACCATCATCATCATCATCATCATTATCATCATCATCATCAACATCGTCATCATCATCATCATCATCATCATCATCATCATCGTTGCTGTAGGTAAATTGGTTGCCCATTTTAGTTTCTCTACTAAGTACAGTAAATAGGGAAAATATTGTACTCCACCCAAAATTTCAAGGTCGAAAATTCACCGGAAATATATGTATTTACGCCCCGAAAAAAAAAATCAGAAAATGGTACATGCCTGTATGAGCACAGCATATCTCAAAATGAAAAGTCAGTTGGATACCAAACTTAATATTTAAGTTGTGCCTAAGGATGCAACACAAAGATATTCAAGAAAATTCTCCCATTCCAAACTGCCTTTTACATATTATATTTTTCAAAATTTCATATTTCCAAAAAATGGCTAAAATAATCTTTAATAAAATAACACATGTTGAAGATATTTTTATTACAAATAAAATTTAAATCTTGAATTTTCTGGAATTAGCCTCTGAAGCTCTCTTCCTTCTGGATAACTTTTGCAGAACTGGTAAATGGAAGGGTGCCTTTCAATTTGGATAAGTTGCATAGTGGGTAAATTGTAATAGACAAAATCTTCCTACAAAAAATGTGGAGGTTATTAAAGTACATAATGCATATTTTTTTTATTTATTTTTATTTTATTAGTAACTTACATTTTAAGGGAGGCTCTGATTCATTTTTCTGTTTATTTTATGTTTTATATGGGTTATGCAAGGAGAATTAAATTCCAATGACAGTACATAGCAATCTACTCTTTAAAGATTTGACTTGCTTTAACTTGGTGTATTGCCTTATTCTCGCCATACCTATAAGAAAATATGAAATAAAAACATCTCTGCTAATGCTTATATTGAAGAAGATGGAAGAAGAAGCTTTTGTAAGAATAGTTTGTTGCAGAATAGGTAGTGGTCATGTTATATGCAACCTGCAAAGTGGTGGATGTGTCTTGAATCTGTTTTTAAAGATCCATTATATTTATTTGCATAGTAATTTATTGCACTAACAACAGAGATCTCCTACATGGACCAGCAGATCTTGTGTAACTAGGCATAGAAGCTAAACAAACCACTAAATTTAATAGTGTAATTCATTTTACTGCAACTTGAAAGCGAGAGTTATTAATGATAGGTAAAACACAATGGCATGGCATAGTACAAGAAGTTCCAGCAAAGGCTTATGTGGGGAGGGTTTGTCTATATGAGAGCTGTTGTTAGTAGAGCAACTTGTGATGACTTGACTGTAACAAGCTGAAATCCCTGTCACATGGATACTGAAAAAATGCAAGTATCATTGCACATTAACAACATGTATAAATGCGTCCACCTGCTCACACACACTCACACTCACACTCACTCATTCTTGCTCACCCTCGCATACTCACATATTTACACTTGCACACACTCTCTTATACTCATACTCTCCTTCCCTTCCCACTCTTCTTCCTTTTTCCTTATGCTGCTATTGCAATTCTTGATTTAACTGTATTAACAACATTGTGATGTAGGCATATTTTAAGCTATATTTTTGCACCAAATCCATTATTTGGTCCTAGATAGATACTCTTTTTGATTAATTCTTTCCTGCATATCTTTGCATTCTAACAATATATGAGTAGCATACTCATTCTCCCCATATTAAGGTAAATTAACATCATCAAATCTTTCCCTGTAAACATTTAAATGGTATATTCCCTTACTGGGCTATAGTACACCCTTATTGTTCTTTGTTACATTTATAGTAACATTGCTGCAGGATATGTATTTGTTTCAAAACCTCACTAAACAGTACCAACTTTAGACATTCAAAAAATGCTGGAAAATGTGGAGGTTGATGGTATCCCAATTAATGGACTCGATGCCACTATATGGCAGAAGTACTGCATTATTTCCTTCACTGTATAGTGCCAAGGAAACATACCAGTTAAAAGAGTCTATGCTGCAAGATGACAGCAGTAATCTACTATATTCTTTTACCATCATTAAAGAGTCTCCATCTTTAATAGAATAAATGTGAAATTTTCATGAATCCATGAATAGTAAATGTGAAATCATATGAAATGGGAAATATTGTTCAAAATTAATACATTAAAATCTATATTCATGTTCAAATTCATTTCCTTGCTCCTATCATTTAAAATACAGAAATACAAATATACTGCTTTCAACTATGAAGTATCTTTTTGTTGCCCAAATGCTTTAAAGGTAATAAGTTAGTATGTATTCAGATTACTTATTAATTTTTCTTGGAAGCTCAGTGATGTGACCCAGATATTATACTTTAAAAGGTTAACCTACCTATTGCAGAATTATGGTTATCAACTGCATTTTCCCAACATTCCCAGTGTGTAAGCTTTGAAACACTATTAGTGGGAGTTCCTGACATGGTTGGAATGGAAGCTGGAATCTGACAGGACCCACATAGTACATGATTTATGGTTAACCTACCTATTGCAGAATTATTGTGGTTATTATTCAATAGTATTTGAGGTTACATTGTACATGAACTAACTAAAGATGTTTCATCAGAATATGAAGATACATCCCTCTCCATTGTACTGCAATTGCGGCACTGTTAATAGATTTGGTCAATTGCCATTTTCAGCCAGCCTTCCTATCTATGTCCGTAGTGAACAATAATACAATACTGTCAACCATACGTGTGATTCCCAATGTCAAATACCATTCGGTACTAACTGTTATTTGCTAACACATAGCATTGCATATTTCAGAACTTCCCTTACTTCCTTTGCCTGCAGTCCTTAATGCATTTCTCTTATGTATTTTCTCGCCTTCCTATGGAACAATATGACAGCACCAACATTATATGCTCCCTAACACAAATTATTGCACATTTCAGCATATATTTTGTGGAATAGTTGCATGCCTGATGTCCACAGCAATCACAACATTACTCATTTATGTATTTCACTTGCTTTTCATCATTCAGTATCCTTAGAGAATTTGAGAGGACTTCTCTTTTCCATTATTGCCCCTAAGGATTTCCTGAATCATGTCAACATGTATTTTCCTAGTCATTTGTCACCCATGCCAGTTTATTAGCAGTTCATACCTTATTTCATCTGACCAATTATTCAAGAGTGCACTCTATTTTGCATGTTTAAGCATTTTTCAAAATAAATCTTTATGGTAATTGATTAATAGTCCTAAACAAATATTTTAACATTCCTTCCATAATCATCCTTCTTGCACTAACTTTAATAAACTCAATCCTTCCACTGTTGCATTACAAGGTATTTCTAAAATCAGTTTTTCAAAAGATTTCAATAATGCATTCAACTTGCTCTACCCTTCTCCTTCTTAACAAATCTCAACTCCAGAGAGCACCTTGATTCAACTAAGGCTTTGTAAATCTGTTTTAGCCATTGTAATTCCATTACAGGCTATGCATAACCAATATTAATGCAACTTTTCATCCCATCATTCCCATTTCTGTGTTTCCTGCAACCTTCTGTGCTTAAAATTTTATATTTAAATGAATAAGCTCCTTAACATTTTCAACTCCTTTGTCCCAAAATAACTTTCTCATAATGTTAGTTTAATTAATATTAATTTTAAGAACATATTCCTTAGAATAGCTGTTGGTTTAATTTATAGAATGTCTTAAACTTACCACGTTGAATGGTGTAATTTGCCTATAGTAATACTAGGAAATTGATATTAATTTTTGCCATATGCTGAACTGCCTTTAGTCTGACAAACCATCTATTGATAAACTAAAATGACAAATTGATGGGGATCTTCAAACTGCACATCAATCTGGACCCAAAAAACACACTCCATAAAAAGCATATTAAATTCTTAATGAAAAGGTGATATTCCACAAGAAAACAAATATACCAGTTCAGCTGCAATGACTGCAAACAAATTTACATTGGCCCGACTAAAGAATCATAAAAACAAGAGTAAAAGAACACCTCAGAAGTATTAAATAAAAACAAGAAGACAAATCAGCAGTAACTTGGCATTTTTGGAAAGAGCAACACACCATAAGTAGAAGTCTGAAAATACCCAAAAATATCACAAGGAAAACAGAATTAAAAGTTTGGGAGAACATCTATATTTGGAAAAACAAGAGCCACATTTTCAATTTTGAAATCCCACCAGGTGACCTACTGATGCAGAGGTTCATCAAACCGCCACTAGAGACAATGGCAACCACAACAGCAAGCGATGCTGGGACTCTACTAAGGGAATTGACAATGGAGCACATGGCTTTTGAAACACGTTTTCCAATAATAAAAGTAAGTGATGCAGTGTTACAAAATTAACTCAGTAATTAATGTCAATTGATAGAACACATCACTGTCACAAAGTCCACCGTATATTTGTAATGATACAGCTTAGTTTACATCCGTGCACCTGTTCCTTTAATCTTACTCTACCTTTAAACAAAGTGTTCGGCTTCTATAGTTCCTTTAAAATATTAACTATCTGCATCCATTGTAACATATTCACACATTTAATAGACAAAGACTTGCACAATGTATAAAGATTACATAAGGTACCCAAGATACTCAGGTTCAAGTCCAGTTTGAAAAATGTACTATCCAATAGCACCATGAGCAACTTATAACTGGCTGGATAAAATGTTACTGCATTGATTGGGGAAAAAATAAATGGTAAAATGCAAAATGACTCGCATTTGCATTTAAGTTGCTTCATTAACTTAATAATTACTCAAAAATGTTTTGCAAATGACATTGCTTACATCATCGGCATATTTCAACTGTCAGACCTGTTACTGATATCCTCTTGCATTTCCTGATTTTCTTTGAAAGCCAGTTAAAGAACTTGTAAAGCAGGTTGTCTTCAGTGAGAATTTCAAAATTCATAAGTTTTGATTGCTACTTTAAAACAAAAACCTTTAGTCATATGTCCAATTCTAGTGGCCACAGCAATCTTACCATACACTATTCTCTATCTTGTGATTTCTGTTCCAGAGGTGTGAGACTACATCTGATTTATCTGTTTGGTTGTTCTTTGTCTCGGATGTGTCTTTAATTTGGTTTCTTTGTGTCTTTTCTTTCCTCACAGCCTTCACAACTTATGCCATTTTTGTTGGGGCTAAGATTATGTAATGTCCTCTAAGAATAGTTTGAAATTTCTAGAAGGCCTGAGGGTTATAAGTGAATTTCCTGAAAATATACTTATTTCTATCATGTTATAGGTTTCTGCTGCTATTTTTCTCTTTGTTTTTATTGTTTTAAGTTTTTCTAGAAACAAATGTTATTGAAGCCATTATTCTCAGCAGTTTTTATCTGATTAAGTTCTGTATCATATTTTGTTTTGTTCAATAGTATGTTCAGTAATTTGTTTGGTAAACTGTGAGTGATTGCGTGCTTGTGACTAGGTGGGGTAAAGCTATGTGCTTTGATTTGATTATCTGTGTGCGCTTGCATGCATACATATGTATGTATGTACGTATGTATGTGTGTGTGAGTGTGTGTTTACGTGCATGCGTGTGCACGCGCATATGTGCATATGTGGGTGTCTCATACAGTTAAATAATTTTCAATCAGATATTAAAGCAAATTGCTTCTCATATAAAAATATGTAAAGCTGTATTTAAATACTCTATTTATCAATGGTATGGTTTTATTAAACAATGACCTCAAAGAACTTTATTTTTTATGAACAGGTTGATGCTGGGAATGAATTTGAATTTAATTCTTGCCATATGTACATTTGCAACAAATACTCATAAGATATGCATCCTAGTTATTTTAACCTCCAGTTGTACAGAGTTGGAGCAAAAGTATAAAATATTGAAATATAAGAGTGAAACATGACATTACAAATGAACTGATAAAATTCTTTAAATTTAAAATTTTCATATATTTATAACATACTCTAGGTACGTCCTTTTTTTATTATTATTGGTTTTATAGATTGAGCAATTATTGTAAAATAGCTATGTGACATTTTGTAATATTATGATGAATCTGTTTGTAAGTTCACAGAGTGCTTGACTGTAGCTTAAGTGATAAATGCATAATTAATGCAAGGAAGTTTCCTTTGTTGTGCAGGAAATGGGCAAATTGTTCTACAAATAAAACTGTTTAGTAGGTAGATAAGTGTCCTGTTGAGATGTAGCATATTGATGTTGTGATTGAATTTTGATACAAAACTGAAAAAGTAATAAAATGTGAAAATATGTACTTGTTTTGATCATATCTTTTATATGGATGAATCAGCCTACTTCATTCCCTATATACAATTGTGTTCCCAATGGATTTTTTGCATAAAAAAAACTTTCTCAAAGTTCTGATACTAATTGCATACTGATAGCATAGATCCTGGAATAATAGTTGGAAGTGACCAACAGCAAACAGCATATGAATGCTTTGGAAGTGAACAGTTCATGTGTTAAACCAGGAGAGGCTTTTTGTTTTCCTTTTAATGTAGCCTTAATGACTCTTATAGAGCACCGCAGTTTTTATTTAATTTTTGCCTGTATTTCATGCTTGTATGTAATGAAATGCTCTTTTTCAAAGTACTTTTTCGAACTGGCAGCAGGGACCAAGTTCTTTCCTAGTATGAAATTCCATGATTCTTTATAGTGGGATTTTGCTGTTATGAAAACCGTGTGTAATACAATATTTAATGAATATAACCATTAGAATAAGGCTCATAAAATTGCGTTGCCTTATTTTACTAATAGACATAACTTAATTACAAAAATATTTTTCTACAAAAATTAATTCTACAGGTTTTTTTTTTCTTTCTTTCTTCATAAAAATGCACATTTGTTTTTAATTACATGAAATTAGAGAATGATAGTTTGTAAGCAAAATAATATGCATTTAACTTAGATTATGTACATTGTAAACAACATTTCAAGCTGTTAAACAGTGAATTGCAAAGGAGGGTATTAGCTAAATGTAAAGCTTAATCACATTACAACCCTTGCATATTGTTCCACAAATGTTCTTTAGAACTACATACTTGCTGTTACAGTTGAGTGTTTATCATATTAAAGGGGCTAAGTAATAAAATGTAATTTTTAAGTTAGTCAATATAAATTTACTAAAATAATGCAAAACAAAATATGCACTAAGTCCTCTTGCTCGTTGACTTTAGGAAACAAAGTTATCCTTGGCATGTTCAAAAAATAATAGATAAACTCTCACTTTCCTAAATAAATTGGCACTGAAATACCGAATGGGCTAAGTCTACCAAACAATATTTGCAATTTTTCTACCTCTACTAAGCAGTGTACTGTTCAGTCTTGGCACAATTCACTGTAAAGTTGCTGCAATGGAAATCTTTACATGGTAATAAAAACAACAAACACTGACTTTACATGACTTTATTTTTAACTTCTCCATACAATTAGTACTTGGTCATAGTTCCTTTAGCTTTTATCACTTTCATGAGTCTCCTAGAGATAGAGTCTGCTAGATTTTCAAAATAGTTTTTGTCCATTTCCATCCACATCTTCAACACCTCCTGCAGCTCCTCAATATTTGATGGTTGCAGCTCTTCTAATTTATCTTTCATGTGATCCCAAGCATTTTCTATTCCATTTAGGTCAGGAGAGCTACCAGGCCAGTCAAGTACAAGTTTATTATTGTCTTTTAGGAACTTCTGAACCATCTTTTTTCTATGAACAGGGGCACCATTGTGTCTAAAGTACTGACACTGATGAATTGGCCAAAATGTGACAAAATGCTGTTGCAACACTTTACATTGTTATGTTCTTAGGGAGAAAGTACAAGCCACCTCTAACATAATCGCCACTAAAAGAACCCCATACCATCACACTTTCTGGATGTTTAACAGTTTTGACAGTAAACTTTGGATCATACCTTGACACATTTTGTGATCTCACCTTTTTAGACTTTCCTCTGACCAATTTGAAATTGCTTTCATCAGAAAACATTACTTTGCGCCAGACCTCTGATGTCCAGTGCTGATATGTTTTGCAGAAATTTACTCTTTTCTTCATCATAGCTTTAGTTAGAAGAGGCTTCTTGGCAGCACACCGAATTGGTTGAAGCCGATGCTGAATAGTCTGGATTGCAACAATATTGAGCAGGTCTGGATGATTCTTCTTTAACCCGGCTGCTGTAATCCATGGATTAGCCATCACTTCACGTTTTAGAAGGTCATCAGTCCTTGGTGAAGTCTTTTTTTTTACCACCTGAGCTGTTTTTCAATTTGGTATGGTGCCACATGGCACAGGTGCTATTGCTTATTTTAGGTCGTAAATAGCTTGTCTTGAAACCTTTAGATCAGCAGCCACATGAATTACAGAAGTACCTTCCTCTAAAAGAGTTAAAGCATGAGTCTTCTCCTCAGAAGTGAGCTTCTTGTGTCCCATTTTGTGTATTAGATACAGAAATACACACCTTCAAAAATAGCACTAATCAGATGAAAACAACAAACAGCAAACAAATCACTGTACAGCAAATACCAGACTGAGACCTGAACCGCTAATGTAAGCAAGCTGCTGCTGTGCACTAGAAAATCATGCGATTTGCAGCTCCACCTGCCTTTTTTGTATAGTGGTGGGAGAAGAACACATTGTCTATGTAAAGATTTTCCTTGTGTTTAAAAAGTAAAAATTTCCATTGTGGCCACTGTAGAACTGTTTGTGCACTGCAGGTAGGTATTCCATTATACTTTTGAGGTCTTTTTTCTTCTCTAAAAACAATCCTTTCATACCAGTGACCTCAATATTTTTTCAATACTCTTTTATCATTTCCCATCCCTCTATTTCACCAAATGTCTTTTTTACCTGAATAATTACAGGCATAGTGGTTTTAATCCATGAGGCAGAACTTACATTAACCTTTATTGTGTTAATGATTTTATCAGCTGCTTGTTGAAAGTTCATAAAATAGCTTTCTTTCATTTGAACAAATTGAAATGGTTGTTTACTGTGAGCTGTTGCTATGGCATTAACTACATTCATCAGGAACAAAATGTTTGCATACCTTTGCTCTTTCTACTATAACTGCAAAGTCATGGTCACACGCTAAAAAGCTGTAACCAGAAACTAAACATTTGTGTTATATTGACTCATAGGTACCACAGCTAATCAAGAACATATAGAGGAAAATCATGATCCGATTTTTGTTTTGAGCACTGCAGTTATCACTCCATATAATGAGTTTTTTCTTTGATGTACTTTGAAGAGGCAAGATGCTATGTTGTTTGCACTTCTACACCTTCATGCCAAAAACATGTAACAGAATCACTTGTGTCATGGATATGGATACCATAGTTAATAGCATGACAGCTGTCTCATATAAACATGTCTGAGTGCGTTATTTACTGGTTGCAAGTCCATTGACAAAGTACAAATATCACTTCCATGTATACATGAATCTCCACTGTTTTTTTTTTTTAAAAGATTCAACTGCCTTTTCAGCTTTCATATGATGTAGTTGCAACAATCTTTTGGCCTGTGGAGAGTAGCTTGTGTTTCCTTTAATCTGTAAATTATGCAAGTCACACTTCTTAACTGTGTTCTAGGATGCCGAAAGCTGAGATGTGGAAAGTGACGCAAAAACACTCTTCAGTAATGTAAACAATGCACTCTGCTTTCTGGATATATAGCTTTAAATGTCTCATAAAACCTATTAATGTTGAGGTATAGAGACAGATATTTGTTGCTTGACATATCTCGGGAGTAGTGACCAGTGTCTTTTGGTATTGAATTTATATGTTCCTTGATCCAGCATTGGTCATGATTTGAGTACTTGTGAACTTGGGATCCTCTTCTACCATCATGATATACTGTATCACCATTCTTCTTCTTTCTGATGAGATTTCAATTTTTTTTTTCTTACTGATAGGAAAAATATTCCTGAATGTACGTTTACGGATTCGTTTATGATCTCCTTCACCATCAGGCACACATATATTAATGTGCTTTGTTATTGGCTTTCTTCAGGACTCTTTCCAATCCATCCGCTATTCACAGGGATGACAGTCAATCCCATTTGGAACGTCCCTTGTGTTGTTTCATTTTCAGCATAGAATTTTTCAAAAAGTCATTCCTTCATTTGGGGTGTAAATGTATGTACAATCTAGATGACAGTTAACCTAATTCTGAAAAGACATTGACTAACAATAAGACAATTTCCAAATGTAAACATTTTGCCTATAGGAACAGAAATACAGGGTGTATATAAATGAATATCGGGGTTTTAACACTTTTTAATATCTATTACATTCAACTTACAGTTATAAATGATATGTCAAATGAAAAAACAACTCAAACAGATTTGTTTGTTGGCACAAGTGCGCATGTGCGTGCAATGTTTCTGCCGCAATCCACTAGACAGCGGTAGTAGCAAAGATGGCGACTAGTAAACAGAAAGCGTTTTGTGTTTTGCAGTTTGCAAAGACCAAATTTGTAGTTAATGTGCAACGTGCGTTCCATAGTAAGTTCGGTTGTGAACCTGCTAGTGATAAAAACATTCGTAGATGGTATAATCAGTTTGAAGATACCGGCTGCCTTTGTAAAGGGAAGAGCACGGGACGACCAGGAGTAAGTGAAGAGACTGTTGAGCGAGTGAGAGAGTCGTTCACTCGTAGCCCAAAGAAATCAGTCCGGAAGGCTAGTCGTGAATTACAAGTTCCTGTGTCGACTGTTTGGAAAGTTGTAAGAAAATGCTTACAGCTACGTCCTTACCGTTAACAGTTATTACAGTCTCTAAAGCTGACAGACCACGGATTACATGCCAAATTTGCAAACGACATGTTGTTTCATGACGATTTTATGGATTGTGTTGTCTTCAGTTCTATGCATAGCCTCCACATTCTCCTGACCTAACGCCATGTGATTTTTACCTTTGGGACTTCATCAAGGATCATGTGTACGCGCCTCCGCTACCAGCTGACCTCCCTGAATTAAGAAACCGGATTGAAGCAGCTGTTGCTACAATTACTGAATACACACTTATCAACATTTGGGAAGAACTCAGCTATAGACTTGATGTGTGACGTGTGACAAAGGGTAGTCACATTGAACATTTATATGCCTCTTGGTAAAATTGTTTGAGTTGCTTTTTCAGTTGACATATCATTCATAACTGTAAGTTGAATATGATAAATATTATAAAGGGTCAAAACCCTGATATTCATTTATATACACCCTGTATAATATAGATAACCTCAAAATCTACTTCATTGTTTGATTTCATCTTCATGGGTATTTCTTCCCCACTCTGTGCATATGATATGATTTACCAGCTACTCTTAAGTCATGCTCATGCTTTCTTTTAGAGTTATTAGTGCTTCTGTTATTTCTCTTTCCTGAAATATTCATATCGGTTTCACTATGAATTGTACCGCTAATGAAGAGAGAGAAGCTACAAAATGGCAGGAGTGAGCAGAAGTGTATAATTTTTTATTTCCAGTACTTTGTACTTACCCTGTTTAGCATGAATAAGACATGGAGTTACCTCTCATGCTAACTACTGGCCTTCATAGCACCTACATCAGCCATCATTGGAGATCACCCTTTTAGTATGTAAAATTCTGGTTCACATACCACCGAAAGAAATACAAAACACAATTCATGCCCAAATGGTGCTTAGCCCCTTTAGTATGATAACCCTTCAATTGTTCCTTTTCAGTTGTGTTAGCATTTATCTAATATTAAAATAACAGTAACAAACACTAATTTGTAGAAATGGGTGTAACCAAGCTAATATTATTAGACTTTAAATTACCATTGCTATTAAAAAACCCTGTTCATTAGCTATGTACTAATCCAAATACTCAGAATACTTATAAAAATCTTTATAAGAAGAGTTTACACTCTTCATCAGAAGTTTACTGTACATTAATAGAGAAATTTATTTATTTTGCTTAATATTAAACATATAGTTATCAGCCTCCCTGTCGAATAAAAAATGATGAGCTTTTCTAAAAGTGTTTAATTTCTTCACTACAAATGGTTTTAAAAATATATTCATCTTGCTATTTCTGTAAACGGGAGCATTCAGTGCTATCATTGAATGGGATGACTTTGCAACTCCGAATGGCCTGGAGATTGATAGCTGTTGCTGTACCATTTGCCTCTAAGGGAATTAAGAAAATAGCTACCATTCTCTCTCTCTCTCTCTCTCTCTCTCTCTCTGAGGAAGCCTCACATTCTCTTTCAAATGAGCACTATATGATGCCCATTACTGGTTTCTTTACAGTTCATAGCTGTTAACCAAACAACCACCGCTGAGTAACCTAACACATGATCAAATCCTGGATTACCATTGGCCACAACACTGTCTCAAACAATTTGCAGAACAATTAACCAATGAGATCATACCTACTGAATCACTGAGGGCCATGGTTTGTAAAACAAAAATATCCAAAGTCCGAAAAATTAGTAAAAACTATAAACATTTATTACTCAAAAACTAATCACTTGTGCAACATAACTCAAATAGTGTATCTCAAAATTAAGCATAAGCGTCATTAATGCTTAGAAAAATTAACAAATCTATTCTGTAGTGAAAGCTAACTTTATACAGATTTTTACCTCTGATCTTGCAAGTTTACTATGTAATTTGATATATCCATTATCATAATAAATATTCAACAATGTTCATACCCAAAATTAAAGATGTCATAAGTAGAAAACTTGAATATGAAACTAATATGTTTGCTACAGTCATTTTAAATTTAATAAATTCTTAGAATCATAGCTTTTCCATCAGCTTAGTTTTGTGCTAGTTAAATATTGAAATTACACAAACACACACACACACACACACACATTGAAAACTACAAAGGAATAATAAATTTGTAATGTCATTACATTGTTGAAGTTTTTGCTGAATCGTCAACTACTGGTACTTCTTCATCAACATCAAATCCGAAACAATTTCTATATCTTTCTTCTAATTGCTACTGCATCTTTTCTAGTGATGTTGTACTATTCTCTGTGTTTCCATGACATTATCTTCCTCCATTAATTATCTGGTGTGATGTATTGCACAGCCGAAAGACCTTCTTCATCACTTTCCACTGCATGATGCTTTGTTACTGTTTGCTCCGTTGCCTGTGTGCCATCGCCTGCCACAACATTTTCAGCCATGTGTTCATATTCTCCAGGCATTATCACTTGTTGCTGACCATCTTTGATCTGGATTTTCCTTTTGTTATTCAGTTTTAAATCAAGAGCCTTCTCTTGTCCTGAAGATACAGGTTCATGTATTGACAAACGCCTGATGGGATTTCTTTTCTGTCTGTAAACTCCACCACTTTCAGGACATTTGTGGATCTTCTTCCCAGCTGGATTACATTGATACTGTTTTTGGTCTTTATATATGATTATGTATAATTCTCTCTCCCCTTCATGAGATTTATTATGTGCCGTATAAGCATTTCGATTTGGAAATTGTAGTTTCTTACCAGCACTATGAATGCGTTTGTGCTTCATAAGATTGTCTGGATATTTGAAGCATGAACGGCATAAGTCACACTTGTAAGGTCTCTCTCCTCTTGGTTTACGAGTATGTCGCTTCAACATGGACGAATCTACAGTTACATGTTTACAGTGTGGACATTGGCATGGCCTCCCGCCAGAATGGCAGCTCAAATTATGTAATTCCATGCTTGCATTGTCACACCCTGTATATTTGTGAGGTTTCTCCTGTGTATGTCTGGACCAAACATGTGTTAAAAGCGCACTTAATTTTGTAAATGCGTTATCACACAATTTACAGTGATATGGTTTTATACTCACTGTGTGAGTATTACAGTGATCCTGTAATGTGTTTAAACTCTTGCAACGATGTTCAAAAACACTGCACTTGTGTGGTTGCTCCTCAGAATCAGATATCGTGTGGCAAGATAACAGGAGCTGGTAACAATATTTGCTTTCAAGTTTAAACGAACTAGGTTCATATAATTTGAATTGTCAAGAAGAAGAAGACCAGATAGCGGAAGTGACGCATGTCTCATAGTTACATATATCAACTGGAGTTTTTACTATGTACTGAGAATGCGAGCCGTTGTTTGCTACCGTCGCCCTCATACTGGTCGGATCTATCGGAGAATGCGATAATGTATAGCTATATATGGTTTGAAAAATCACCGTCAACCTTTCTGATAATGATTTAATAAAGAAATATACACATTCAACCTCAGTGTATTTACGACTGAGGAAATATGAAATCTAGTCTGCTGTTTTTATTGTATCTGCAACAATACTTTCTCCTTAGTATTACGAAACTACTGGCATGTATCTTACTATTTGCAAGCATTGCTTTGATTTCTGCTCACCGACAATGCCAGTGTAAGTGCATAACAGCACGTGTGAATATTGTGTAATAGAACTGACTATGTTCTCAACATTTCACAGCAAAGGAAGTGAATTATTCCGTTATCAATTTATTTGTAAAATGGCTAAAGCTATTTAACATAATTTGGCAACCTCCAAATTACATTTAATACTGCTTTGTTGGACCTACCTTTAGATGTGAAAAATTGTATGTGCTTTGGCCCGTATGAAGGCATTGTTTAATGTAACTTTAGTTCACAATTATTTGTTCCCCTCAGGTCAAAACTACATCGGTATTAAAATAATAAGCTTTAGATTTGATTGTTCATAATTTTTTAAAACTGAAAGTCCCGTAAAAAGCTGCATCCCATTTAAATATACTCATACTTAGTGCATCAAATTTAGAAAATATTTGAAATTTAAATCAAACCTGCATTATCGGTAAAAATAGAAACAAGTAAATGCGATTTGAGTATGCTCTGTGTTAATGTGTGTCATTAATGGGTAGTTCATTCAACAATTACCTTAGTATTTATTTCCCAAATCAAATATCACGCGACCCTTACTGGTACAAATCACAACTACTTTCCCACTCAGTATTGTTACATTTTAATATAATAAATAAGTTAGTAACTAATTACTGTATATTATAGTTATAAACTGATGCATTCAACGGAGTGTTATTCCCATACCCAAAAAGAAAAAGACAATTTGATTGTGAACTATTAGTTCATGCTGGCACAATGCTCCACTTCTGCGAATGTGAGACGAAAGCCACACTTATTACAAATGCACGTGGTTCTTATTGTGATAAAGTATCTGTTTTATAGAAGCTTTTCAGTGTATGTTTTCGGCTTATTTTCAATTTTGAACCATAATTTATTATAATAATTTAACTGCTTTCCCATAGAAACAGCGTGCAGGATAGGAGCTGGACAGGCAGAGACAGACCGAAAAATGACTAAATGACATGCGTGTCAGTTGAGAAATTTAGTGCCGTACCGGCATGCTGCCGTAGTGGAGCGACCGGCTGGAGGCCGGGAGATCCGTGAATCAAATCCCGGCTATGGCCTTGGATTTTTCGGTCTGACTCTGCCTGTCCAACTCCTGTCCTGCACACGGTTTCTATGGGAAAGCAGTTAAATTATCACAATTGTCCATAATAGTTTGCTATACTATGAATCCTGGGTCTTGGAAGTGTAAATCGCCATTGGGGTTTGTCATCTCAAATTTTGAGATCATCTTGTGGTTTACCGGGAAACATGCGAGTCAGTTGAGAAATTTAGTGCCGTACCGGCATGTTGCCGTGATGCCTTGGTGGTGGAGCGTCCGGCTGGAGATTGAGAGATCCGTGTTTCAAATCCCGGCTATGGCATGGATTTTTCGGTCTGACTCTGCCTGTCCCTAATTTATTATAGTTCACTTTCATTCAGTGCATGTATGTGATAGTTTCATAGGTATGAAAGCTTTAGCCAGTACTTAATGAATGTAGTTGATGAATTGTTCAAAACTCCCTTTTTAAGACAACATTTATGTGAAAATATTAGCATAAAAACTGCAAGGTGGCCTACAACTGATCTAAAACTTGAACAGAAAGCGAAAGGAAGTAAAAGTTCTGTTGACACAAGGAAATTTGACAGATATAGCTACGACGACAATGACTGGATTTGTGGATGTGAAATCAGAAACGCTTGGAAATTATCCCATGTCAACTGCAGAATCAGAATGCTGCTTCTACTCTATGAAGAGGATAAAAACCTTTCTGAGGAACACTATGTGCCAGGATCAGCTCACCTCTCTAGCCATGTTATCCATTGAGAAGAAATTTGTCACAAGTATGAAGGAATTAAACGCCAAAGTGATCGATAAATTCTGCATGAAGAAACATTGGCGTATGACCTTTATTTTTTGAAAGTAGATGAATTGCAAGCACGTTCTTTTTTTTTATTTTTATGTAACACGCTGTTTTTTTGTTTGTTTTTTTTTAATTGAGCTGCCACTGCATTTAGCTGTATTTTTTAACGGGCGAGAAGAAAATTTGAATACAAAAGGGGCTTAACTTTCATTCAGGAACTTCATATTTCTTCCCCAGAACTCAACTTCTTTCAATCATCAGTAAAATTAATTAATTCTTCAAAGGCTACTGTATTTTGAATGTCTCCCGTTTTCATTTCGTACAGATTTAGCCCGCTTGTTTCACACATCAGAATCATATTGAATGTGGAAACATGTTTAAGTATTAAAATCATATACAGACGGTTTAATACTAAGTATCACGTTTCATATGTTAAATTAATAAGTTTTGTTAAACCGACTACGTGATATATGTCATTTTGATTAAGTTTGCTGGATTTTAAATTAGCTTCACTTAATTTTGTGCCATTGTGATAATATCCTTCTATCTATATTAATTCATAAAATGGCTAATATCTCAGATTGTGACATTTTCTTGGCTATAAGTCCTGTAGATGGTTCTGTTAACGGCCACGTACAACAAGCCAAGCGTGAATTACAAATAATGCTTAGAGAAAATCTGTGGTAATTATGATTATTTATTCGAGGGTAAACTTTTGTCAACATGTCTTTAAAAAACGTCCAAAATTACTGCAACTTCATGAGGTGGAGAGATTTTACAGTGATATAACATATTAGTGTACTATGAAAATAATCATAATATAATCGTGGCTTGCTGCAAATTAGTAAAATATTTTAATCTGCTTCGATTGAAGGAAAGAATAATTAGGTATTTCAAATGTAAAGAATTTAAGAATGCAAAGAGCACAAGGAGAAGCGATATCTAATATTGTGCTCAGAAAATTTGTATTTGTGTTAACTACCAAAACAGCTATTTGGTTTGAAACACATTTTCAGCAAGGTGCTGTTTAGTAGAATCTAAGGTTAAACTGGAAAATGCTTTATTTTCTTTGCATTCCTTTAACTTTCCTTTTTCATCTCAAGCACAGATCTGTGTAAGTGTGCGCCTCTCAGTGCACCATGGAGCAGCGAATTGATGGTCCTCGTAATACAAGTTTCTATTTTAAAATTGATAAAATCATATATTTTGATACATTTATTACCAAAGTAGTAAATAGTTTTAAAACGTGTTTTACCTTCTATATATACAAACTGATGATGAGTGTGAGGTGAGCAGTGGAAGATGAAGGTTCTGTATGCAGGAAGATCTGTCACTGAAAAGAAAAGTGAAATAAGTGACAATGGGATAGAACTCTCCATATATAGAATGAGAATAGATCTATTTGGGTTATTGAAATTAAGGAAAGGTAAAAGGGAACAAAATATAATGATGAACCTGTTAATAATAGGAACCTTAATAATTATTCTACTAATGATAGGAGGGATCGAGTTAAACCCAGGACCTGATGGAATTGGAAAAAAAAAAAATATTAGAGAAACTAGAAGGAAAACTAAATAAAATGGATGGAAAGGAAGAACGCATAAGAAACAATTTGAATAAAGTAGTCAGTGAAATAAGGGAGGATATTGTAAAAGAGGTGCAAGTAATAAGAAGCGAAGTAGATGCCATCAAGGAAAAATTGGAGAAAATAGATGAGAGGAGAAGAAGACTAAATTTGGTATTCACCGGTGTAGAGAAAAGAAGAGGTATCTGTCCAGCAAAAGTAGTAAGAAAAATCCTTAAGGACAAGCTAGAAATGGAGTTGGCTGGATGGGAGATTGCGCGGGCATATCGAGTAGGAAGACAATGCAAGAAAAGTCCAATTAAAGTAAAATTTGCTATAGCGACTTAATTTACGAAATTTTAGGAAATACAGAGATTTTAAAACAGAGCAACATGTTCATCAACAAGGACCTCACAATAGCACAGAGATATATAAAAACGGGACTTAATTAAGAAGATGAAGGAAGCAGGATTGGAAGGCAAACAAGGACTTTTACGAAATTTACATCTTTGGATAGACGGAGTAGATGCAACATATGTGAGTAAGAGCGGCTTATGGAGGAAAGGAACAGCTTGGAAGGAAACAAGTCAAAAAAAAAAAGGAAAAGAAGTGAACGAAGCAAATCAACATTCGTAGCAGGCAGAGGAAGCGCAAGGTTAAACATGGAGGCAATGTATGAAGAAGTGTCAAGACCAGCACGAAAAGAAAACGATGTAATTCCGACAGCTGAACATACGCCATAGCATGCGCCTGAACCAGCAGCTATAATGTAAGAGAGAGCAGATATGACGACAACAGAGACATCACGAGATACGGCATCGCCAAGGATAGAGCGCTGTATTATGCAAGCAGAACAATCCGTCATTTTGAATCACGTAGTCAAGGCCGCAGCTTGAATACGAGATGATTTTCGGAAAGAAAAATAGTGATGCACGTTAAAGGTAGCTTTACATGCACTTTTCATTTCATAAAGTATGTTTAATATACAAGAATTACTTTTTCTTTGTTATACAAAAGAGAAGCTATAAGGTTAAAAAGAAAGCATTGCTACCATGGTAGCAATTCGCACCTAACGTCCTTGTGTTGATTAATTTGACTTAAGTTGAAAACTATAGAAAGTATTTAAAATCCTATTATATGTTCTTAAAACCAGTTAAAGTTAACGTACTTCTTATACTGCATGACCATATCTGTCTGTAATAGATTAGAAGTAACAGGTGTGTTAATTTATGCTATGCAATTTCTTAGTGTTATAATAAAATGCAAAATGAAATAACTTACATTCTTCTACATATTTATTTGCTGATTAAAGTAGTAGTAGTAGTAGTAGTAGTAGTAGTGGTGGCGGCGGCGGAGGTGGTGTCCACAACATTATTTAGTATTTAATGAATAGGTTGAGTCAGCTAAATAAAATACTAACTACATCAAATAATTTTCTAAATACTCTTGCATCAAATAAAAACTCATAAACATCAAAATTTCCAATTTTTTCTTGAAAATATTGTAATATATAACATCCTTTAGATGAAATACTGTATTGTAAGACATATTACATTTTCCAGCTTTACAAGCATGTGTATTGGTTTTCCCTGCAGTATGATTTTTTTTTTGTAACCAACACTGTTATCTGATAATAGAATAATGCAGGCAGAGAAACATACAAAGAAGAATCATTAAATCTTCTTAGGGCCGGTTCTGCAATCTGCCGATAACTTGCCGATACAGCTATGTACCTGATTTCTAGCCGATTGGCTTTCTGCAGTCTCTGGATATCACTACTCGGAAGATATCTTTGCCGATAAGTTTTCGGCTAGTTGGAGTTGACGATACGTCTATTATCCAACAAATAAGTTTTCCACGGCCATAGTCCATTGAGGTTAGGTTCCACTCACATTCACGTCTCACAAATATCACTAGCAATAGAAATTAAAAAAAAGAAACTGATGTGCTCCATGCACATGATTCTCTACATTTTGGTAGCAAATTACTGCTAATAAGCTTATTCTTAACTTAGTGGATACGCTAAAATGATCGTCAAATCTTTTGAAAGCCGGTTGCCATGTGGATGAATTCCGTTTCTTTGCATTACAGTGGTTGACAAATCCCCGATGGTGAAAAGTTTCAAGTATATTAAAACTAAAACCAATAGCAAGGAATATCTAAAAATGGTCAATTCCACGAAAAAAATTATATGACCTAAATTATGTGTTTTTCGATATCTAATTTTTTTTGCATAGTAAGCTTGTCTTTCTCATACGGTTTACTAGTTATGCAACATCCAGCAAAATTCATCCAGAATAAAGAGGTCTTCAGAGGCTATTCCCAGAAAATTCAAGATATACATTTTATTTTACATATGAATGTCCTTAATATACGGTATTTTAATCAAAATCGTTAAGCTATTTTTTTTAGAAAATTAAATGTTTCATAATTTTTTCCATGTAAAGGGTAGTTTGGGGTGAGGTTATTTTCCTCATAATCTTCACGTCGCATCCTTCGAAGATACTTAACTTAAATACCAAGCTTGGTGTTTTACCGTCTTTTTGTTACAGACACACGGACATACAGATTTTTTCTAAAAATGTAAAACGTGTATTTCCGGTAAAATCTTGGTATGGAACTTCTGGGTGGAATGCAATACTTCTCTATAAGCTATGTACAGAGTACGTGTAAAGAAAGTAAAAATTGCATTTATCGGACGTCGGTGAAGAAATAATCCTAGATTCTATACTTCTCACATGTAACTTTTAAAACTCGAATGATGTTTTGGAGTTCCTCCTATTACTGGGATGATTGGGGTTTTCGATGAGGGCGATCCCTTAGCTGCGTTTGGCGCTTACAATTAGGATTCTCGACATAAAGTACCACTTTCCAAATGCCAAGAAGCGTGACAAATATGGGAGTTTCCAATGGTTTAATTCACTTTTACATACCTTCCGTTGACATTTATGAAATCACTGTACAATCTAGCGGATATTTGGTTCATCCTCCCCGTTTATCCCTTATAATTTCTATGTCGAAAAGTCCAGGGATTTCTAGTAATAATGAATGAAAAATGCCTATATTAACGTAAGTGAACAGCCTGACTTCTTAACCTCTACTCCGAGTCCTCGCAGTATGTTCTTTTATAGATTCAATATGTTCATATTCTATAACACAGACTTTGCACACCTTTAATAGTATTTTACTAATTGTACTTTATGAATTCAAGGCTTTTATAGCCCATTCCGGTTACACTGGCCTTTCAATATTGAAAGAATTGTCAAAATATGTGGTTTTTAACATTCACTCGCATACACATAGCGTTCTCTCTCTCTCTCTCTCTCTCTCTCTCTCTCTCTCTCTCTCTCTCTCTCTCTAATATCAGTGTGCATTAATTTCGGCTTTAGGGAATGAGAAGTACATAAGCAAAAAGTAAGAGAAAAGTATGCTAATGTGAACCCTAAGGTAGTTACTAGCAGGTTATGGCATCAGATTTTATGATCCCATCCATTTTGCATGCGTCTATGGGGTTTAACTCATTTTCGCAGTCGTCATCTTATCCATTTTATTCTAAAACATGGCAAAAGAATTCCCCTGGTATGAACTATCTTTTATTTTGTTTCCTTTTGCCTACTTCGCAAAGCAATCCTCCATCGTTATTTTTGGTTTATGAATTTTCCACCTGTAACGCTTCTATCGAATTCAGAATGACAAACTAAACGCTCTACAAACTATCCTAGAGAGCCACTATCCAGAGGAACTTGTGTGATTGTAGAATGAAAGCTTTGGTTACCGCCAAATAAAATTATTTGGTGAATGACTATATGCAGAATTATCGGGCCATTGTAGAACCGGCCATTAATAGAAAGTTTTATTAAGTAAGCTCTTGACTTACAACAGGTTAAAAGTTACAAAAAGATTTGTCTAATGACTGACATACTAGGCATTATTAATGTGAAAATTAGAAATAAATTGTTTCTGATATACATATCATGAAGTATATGTTTGATTTATGTATTTTAGAATTTATACGAGGGTCAGTCAATAGCTAATGACTCCTCATATATATATATATATATATATATATATATATATATATATATATATATATATGGTGTTAGCGATGTGAACAATTTGAATTAGCCGCAATTCCTCAAACCTTCTTCTCTAATCCAATGCAGTAGCAACTTCCTAATTCAATAGGTGGCAGCACTGCTGCCTTTAGCAAAATGGCAGACATCGATGTGCGTATTAGACAGCGTTCCGTAATTGAATTCTTACATGCGGAAGGTGAAACGCCCATTTGCATTTATGAAAATATGAAAAATGTGTATGGTGATGCAACAATGGCTGTCAGCACTGTTAGAAGATAGATCCGTTGCTGTAATGAAGCAGTAGGGCATATTCTGTTGGCTGATGAACATCGGAGCGATAGATCAGTGACTGCAGTGGCTCCACGCAACATTGAGCGAGTTAAGAAAATCATTATTACTGACCGACGGTTAACAACGGATGAATTGTGTTGCATTATGTCCTTCAGTAAAGGCAGTGTGATGACGATTATTTAACAACTGGGGTACTCAAAAGTTTGTTCAAGGTGGGTACCAAGAATGTTATCCGACGAGAATATGGAGAGAGAAAAAAAAAAAAAGAGAAAGAAATAGCCGCCGAACTCTTGCAGGACTTTAATTTGGAGGGAGAGGAGTTTCTGGAAAACATTGTGACTGGAGACGAAACATGGGCTCATTTTTTTTTTTTTTTTTTAACCTGAATCAAAAAGTCAGTCAGTGGAATGGCATCGCACAACCTCACCGAAGAAGAAGAAGAAGAAGAAGAAGAAGAAGAAAAATCAAAACTGGCATCGGCAGGGAAAGTGATGGCGACAGTGTTCTGGGATGAACAGGTGTGATTCTGGTTAAATTTTTGCAGCAGAGATGCACAATAAATCCTGTCCGAAACGTCAGCACCCTCAAAAAACTTAAAGCGTGTCTTCGGCGAGTTCGCCCAACTAAAATCGTGGTGGATATTCTTCTTTTGCATGACAATGCAAAACCACACACCAGTCATCACACCACTGAAGCGATTGTGAAAATTGGATGGAATGTCTTGCCTCATCCCTTATACTGCCCTGTCCTACCACAATCAGACTATTATCTGTTTGGGCGGCTAAAGGAAGCTCATCGTGGGATTCACTTTGAAGATGCAGAGGTCATGAAAACTTCTGTGCGTCAATGCCTTCGGAAGCAAGATCGTGCCTTTTACCACACTGAAATACATGCCCTTGTTAAAAGGTAGATCAAAACTGAGGAAAAGGACGGTATTACATTAAAAAGTAGCAATTTAATCCTTAATGTTGTGACTTTTATGCTGTGTAATGAAAGTTTAATTTTCTTATAAATTTAAAGAGAGAGAGGGAGAGAGAGAGAGAGAGAGAGAGAGAGAGCTGAGAAAATGAGGCATTAGTTATTGACCGACCCTCATTCTTTATGAAACAATTATAAAATAAGGATATTTATAATTAATGAACTAGAATAGCAAATTTATAGATGAATACTTATAAGTGTAATATTTTTCACTTACATTTTCAGGATTCAGAATTATAGCACAACAAATTCAAATTTTAAGCTATTAATCTGCATACACGGGGGATTTTTTTAGTGCTAAAGAAATAAGTTCAATAATTCTAAGAGGAACAATATCCTACCTTAACCATTTACTCAATAAAATGCAGCAGCCCCAAGTTCACACATATATCTGCAAAACAGCCTGTATTTACTTATTATTTTGATACACCCATACTTATATTTAGCATTAAATGTAAACCGAAGTAGAAAACTTTATATTATGTAAAAAAATGAAAATACAACTGTAGGAAGGGATATTTATTTTTAGCTTTTGTCATTTTTTTTTCTTTTACCAATGAGGTATGCATACTTCTCAGCAACAATGGTTTTAACTGGTGCACATGCTTACAGTAATAATTATGAAATATGGCATCAAAAACAAGGAATATTTAAACATAAACAAACACAATTTATAAATAGGTGTATGATAATTTGAATGACAGTTCAAAACATTTGATAGTGCAACAGGTTTTACCTTAGTATATTGATATCAACCATTTTCCAATTGGGAAGTCAGTAGATCTAATTAAAACACCATATTACAATAACTAGTTAAAGGGATGAACATGGGATGTAACTGAGAAGAAACTGAGCATCAAGTTCTGGACAGAACCTAATTTTAAATTTTTTTAAATATCAATTATTTTTAAATGTTTCCTTTTGCCTTTATTCAAAATTGCATATAAGAAAATTATAAGTGTTTCTTTATTCCTTATTTTTGTGTGTCTTCTATTACCATATACTGATGGCAATTTACTTTTTGTTTCCAAAAAGTTACACAGTTCTACACCACGCATTTGGTATAATGAATGAGCAAGTTCTCGAGCACAGCACAATGTGGCACATTTCTATGCCAGCTACAAAAATTATTTATTATATTCTGCATACTTATTGCTATGACAATAAACCCTCTTTGTATTTTTGAATGAACTGCTTTGTATTGTTACAACACCATATGCAGCCTTAGAAATGTACTTCAAACCCACAAAATCTGAGGATTCAGTAAGTTACAAATATTTTTTTGGAATACCTTCTCCATTACCTTCCGAAAGAAAAAAAAATACAAATTTCACATGCCCCCCTTTTTAGCACTGCATTCACAGCAGCAACCAGTTACATATAAACTGTTATTATGGTCATGAACATTTACTTCCCCTGGGGTCATTGTGTTGCTCGTGCTTGGCAGATCTGTACAAGCTACAATTCTATCTTTAATGCTTTTCATATCAGAGACATGTAACAGTACTTTGTCACTATCAGAACAGTAATTTGCTTTCTCACAAGGGGTTATAAATTATAATATTAAAATTATAATCGGCGCCAACCAAGAAAGGGATTGACAGTTCGCAGTGAGGGAGAGGCGACGTGGCGGAAAAACTTAAATGAACGGGAGGGAATAGATGAGTCTTAGCGGTTGTCATAGCAACGAAAAGAAGGATCAATTAGAGCTGAGGCGTTTCCATAGAAACGGTACACACAGTGAATGACTCTGTTGCCGATATCTAACACGCACTAACTCGAGATTAGCATGTTGCTAATTAGGAACCCAGCAGTAACATAAACTGCTTGTGTTATGTTCTGCTATCACTGCATAGTGCTGTAGCCCGAGCTTGCAATACTTGCATCAGATTGTGTGTTGAGAAGTTCCTTTGCATTATTCTATATAGACGGTTATTTGCCTTGTGTTTACGTGTGCCTGAGTTTGTGTATCTGTGCGTTTGCTGCGAGCTTTGCAATTGTGCTAACGCTTTTAATATGTATTTAACAATGTCGAAAAATAGTGACAAAGAGAGTGCTGCCAAAAGAAAAAATTGAGCGTCCTCGTGAACCGAATAAAACTGTGTTTGGTAAAGATATCTCATTTAAAGAACTAGCGCGGGAAATAATATGCTCTGTAAGAGAATATTTCGAAAAGCAGAAATTGAACGGAGGACCTGTTATTCCAGTCTCTAAAGTAATTGATAGAACCGTGCGTGCTGTAGGAAATGGTGGGAACACTATAGCTAAAATTGGGAAAGAAAAGTACGATAAAGAAGAATATCAGGCGTCAGGTTCTAAATTAGAAACTCCTGGAAAGAAAAGGAAAGGATGTCACCAACTTAGATCCTTTCCAGCAGGATGTTATACGCAGACACATCTATTTCTACTATAGGAGAAGGGAGCATCCGGCTGTCTTCAAATTACACGTATCTTCAAAAGAAGCCGAACTATTTGAAGGTAGTAAGTGTTCTTTACGTAGAATAGTGAAGAAATTAGGTTTTAGGTATAAGAAGATAAATGACAGAAAATGGCTGATGGAGAAAACCGACATCTGTGCTTGGCACTGTAGGTTCCTTCGGGAAATTCAACACAATTTCCAACACATTGTTTGGTTTGATGAGGCTGGGCGGACGATACGCTAGAAGCAACAATGAACGTACCGTTAAGTAAAGGAGGCAGAATAATACTCCTTCATGCTGGAACTGCGTCAGGTTTTGTTTCTAATTGTATTCTTCTTTTTAAATCCAAAAAATAAGTCGGTTACTACGTGGTGATATGATGGTTCCCAGAACTGCTTCTTCCAAATTTGCATAGACCATTAATAATAGTAATGGACAATGCGAAATACCACTCCGTAGTTTCTGATAGAGCACCAACAATTGGAACAAGAAAAAATGAAATTATTCAGTGGCTTGCACGCTGAAATGTACCAGTGAAGCAGGAATTGAAAAAATAGAGCTCCTGGAACAAGTGAAAGTGATTAAACCGCGGTTTCCAAGTCATGTAGGCGACGGCATTGCTGCTGAACATGGTCACAAAATAGTTGGGCTTCCACCTTATTATTGTCATTTTAACCCAATTGAGCTACCTGGGCCGAAGTAAAGAATTATGTTCGGCGAAACAACAAAGATTTTACTGTGTCGTCTGTAATAAAGCTGACAGAAGAGGCATTAACAGTAGTAAAAACTGAAAACTGGGAAAAGACAGTTATCCATACAAAGGGCACAATAAGTGCAGCATGGAAAAATGAAGGATTTTGGAAGAAGAAATAGAGCAGCTCGTCACTTCCGTGGTGACTTCCAGCAGCTCTTCAGATGGTGGTGGTGGCGGTGGTGGTGGCGGTGGCGGCGGCGGCGGCGGCGGCTACATTTTCTATCAAGCTAGTAGCAGCAGCAGCGATTCGGACATCAACGGCATTTTCCCATTAGAATAAGCATCAATTTCACAGGAATTTTTCTTTTGAAAGCCCAAATCCTCAGACTGATATATAATTGCATATTCTATCCTTTGAATGTAGATTCAATATTGTACTGTTGTCTTCGCATACGAATATAAATAATACGCACTCAACATTCCAGGCGCAATTTAATCTTCTTTGTATACATAATCATATCGAGCTCTCCACGTTACCACAATAAGAGGCAACATCGCCTCTCCCTCACTACGAACTGTGAATCCCTTTCTTGGTTAGCGCCGATTATAGCTTCAGTGCCCTTTTTGCTGCTACAGCTGAAGGATTTGATCCTGTTCTCTTTCGCATCTGAGCAAAAATATTCTCTAAAGCATCTTGATAAATCTGCTTCCCATTACATATCTCTAACTCTTGTTGAATAATACGTTTGCTAACTGCATAAAAGATTATGTGCTCATATTTGAGCCTATATTTAATGGTTTCCAGGCAGCAGACCTTACCTGCGTTTCTTGATTAATATCTACAAAACCCTCGAGGAACTGTACTTATCTTTCAAAGTTTTTCTTTGTAATTGATTTCCTAAGGTTCTAGACATTGGCAAAGAAAAACATTCATTCAAAAATCGAATGAACCATGCTGTGGTAAGTGCTGCTGGAGGCAAAAGTTAAACTTACAGCTGTTTCTAAGGCAATGCCATTTTTCAAACATAAGTATCTCAAAGCAAGTCCAACATTCATTTTTTGAAAGTGAGATTGACTTGTGGAGTTTTTTTGAAAGATAACAGAGAGATCTTAGACCACCTTCCTTAGCTAAATCTAAAGCCCAGTGTTCTAAAATATATTTAGAAGAAACTATAGTTCATGGCAAACCTTCCTTATCTGGGATATGAAGTGGAATAACATTGTCACAGTTCTGAATGACTGACTGCCAGCTTTTCACCAGATGAGGAACATAGCTAAAACACATATGTTAAAGTTAGATTTTTTCACATAGCTTTCATTTTAAGATCTGTTCTGGCACATAAATGAAATAACCATATCATAAATTATTTTAAATTAGTAAGGCAGAAATAAATTCCAATGGGTTTAATCAATTACTTTTAAACAAATTATTTAAAATATCTATGAATAATAAAGGCTCAAATATTAAATCTGAGGCCTACTTACATCTATTTTGTAAATGTTTTTTGTTTGAACAGCAATTTTAGCTGGTGAATTAGACGCATTAAAAATTCTTTCAAAATTATACTTGAATTTCCTTTTCCCATGTACACGGTTAACCTCAAATTGGCTTTCTTCAAAATGTACCTGTGAAAACATGTGTTTAAATCTAATTTACTGTGCCAGATCTAGCACATTAGTACCAAGTCTATGAAATATGTACAAACTGAGGCTTTCACGGCCGGCGGCTTGAATAAAGAAAGTATTTTCCGGGCTTATAGGCCGTGGTCCATTTGGTTTTCAAGTTCCCGACGTTTCGCCAAGGGCTATGCTTGGTATCTTCACAGGTGATCCGTTGGCTGGTCAGAGCTCGATTTTTTTTTTTAATTTCGAGTGGAGGGGAAAAATCCACCTTATGGACTAACCCGGTCAAGCCCGGAATGTCGGGGTCTCCCGTGTGGGCCTACCGACTAAAAAACCCCTCCAGCGCTATTAGAAGGAAGAAAGGAGAGGCTGTACCGCTTGTTTGCACCCGCGGATTCAAGGTGATAATTTAACTGACTGCAGGGTGCAGTCAGAGGGGTGAAATGAGGACCGGGAGACAGACTTGACCAAGGCCCAGACTGCCACCGCGGAGTATTCGGGGAGAGGAATGAAGAAATTCTAGGGTGATGGATGGAGTTAGTGCTGGTTGACTCTGTTGAGCCAGTCGTCGTATCCTGGGACGTTTTCGAGCCTAAGCCCTTGGCGTCTTCTTTGGATATTGAACTTGGAAGTTTGAGGTGCCGACTTCTCCAGTAGAGCTCTAACCTCCTCCCTGAAGATGAGTCGGATGTCGGTGATTCCTATTGCTATTGCTTGGTGAACTTCTGGATGTGAAGTGGTGTTGTCCTGCTCCTGAAGCCTGTCCTCCAAGGCCGTCAGCTTAGCCGTCAGAATCAGGACTTCCGCGTAGAGGTCCTGATTGGCTTCACTTAGGTCCTGGATTTCCTTCTGCAGGTTGGTGTTGGTTGTTCAGTCTGCGGAGATGGCTGTGTAGATTATGGTGTCCGGGCTGGTTTAGGCGATGAGTGCCTGCTCTTTGGGTAGCTGGGCCACTGGGCTTGCCCGGTGAAATGTGGCACAGAACCGGCGACGGCGACGGAGGTCATGCCCAGAGCACTCCGAAGTGAATGCGTTGGTGTCACAGTAGTGACACTTCGGTGGGGAAGAGCAGTTTTCTCGACTGTGCCCGTAGGCACAACAGCGACGGCAGGGCCGGTATCTTTCCTGTCTGCTTGCCTCAACGTGTAGAAGTCGCCCTAATAAGGGCAACCCTGACGTCAAGGCAGCCTCCAGGTCTAATCGGTCCTGTAGCTCCACCCTAACTAGTGGAGTCGGGCCCCGGTCACATTTAATTCTAGTGGCCCTCGAACATGAAGGTCATCTAGATTGTGCAGCGGCAAGGAGGTGCCGGGTGGAGAGATCCCGAGGGACCCATCTAAACGCGGCACTGTACAGGAACGGCGTCGGCGGTGGCGGCGATGAAGAGTTGATGGGTGGCGGTGAAGCAGCGGCGGTCGGCGGCGGTGGTTGTTTGTGAACGCGGCAACGGTGCGGAGCTCACTGCTGGTATAACGGCAGGTGGCGGAGATTCCGTCGAGCACTTCCTAACAGCGGATGCCGGAGAAGTGGTGGCTGCTGTAGGAGCTGCTGGTCTGCGTTGGTGCTTCCTCTTTGGCATCTCGAAGCGAAGTTCCCCCGAATTCTTGCCGCGGAGAGCGCGGTTTTATACGTGGCCGGTGGGCGGAGCCTATTACTCTCTGTGCTGTGATTGGCCCGCGTGCATTTGTGAGCTGTCTTGTGTTTTCTTTTGTTTGTGCCATTACGTTTGCTTTCCAACACAGGTATCTAGGTCCTGTTAAGGCGCATAGCTCCTTCCTTGCGATTATCATACACACACTGCGATTGACCAAGGAAGAGAGCAGTCCTGGCCTTTTACAAGCTTCTTCTAGTGAACAGCTCCTGCAAGCGCCTGCGAGGTCACGTCTGCGAGACTACAGTGGAAGTACCACGCTGCAGCGCCCCTAGCGGAGACTGGCAGTGGGCAATGTCCCTCTGATAGCCTTGTCTCCCTCCGGCCATATCCGCCGGAGATCCCCCACAGCTGGAGACCAACACCTGCGCTTCAAGGAGGACCGCAGTGGGCATTGGCCCCTTTCTAGCGTGCCTCCTGGAGGAAGCTCGTCGAGCTTCTCCACCAGCGCCATCCCCTGATCTGCCGCCGACACCAACTCGCCCGGCCGCATCCTGCCGTTGAAGAGAGCGAAGACTTTCTCTTCCCTTGTCTCCTGAGCGTCAACCTGGTACTGCGACGTACTTGGCAATGACTGACCGACTGAAGTTACCGCGGGCTCACAATGCCAGAGCCAAGGGTCCGGACTTTGGTCTGGACCCGGGGTTCGCACCAATCGCCGCGTCGCAAGACGTCCGGCCCTCTGTGGGGAGCCGGATGGCACCTGCACAAGACTTTGACAAGTCAAGTACAACCGTACAGGTAATACCTGACGAAATCAGCACTCCCGGCCCATCAACCTCTTCCTCCTACTCCACCTCCTCCTCCTCTTCCTCAAAACCTAGCCCCGGCTCACGGGCTTTACTCCTTAAGGACAGAACTAAGAAGACTTTTGGCAAGAAGAAGTCTTCCTCCCGCCTAGTCAACCAAGAGACCGCGGTCCCTCTCGCCCCGGAAGTAGCGCAACCCACTTCCACACCAGTTGCTCCATCTACCCTCTCCCAAGCCCAGTCTACCCTGGTGCCTGAGAGCACAGCCGATTCCGACGGCTATATCACGGTGGTCCACAGGCGCCGAAAGACCTCCGGTTCAAACCCGGAGGGGCGCGCCTCCCCCACCCCTGCAGCAGCCACCATCCCCGAGAGCCATCGCTCACAACGGGCGGGAAGAATACCACCAATTTTGGCCGACCCGTTGCCCAACCATGTCAGAGTCATGAGGGGATTACGGACTGCGCTCTCGGAAGAGTACCCGGCTACCCGTTACCCCAAAAGTGTCGTCATCCGGACCAGGAACCCCGACGATCACGAGAAGGCAAGGGGAGTTCTGAGGAAGTGTGAAATTCAGTTTCACACATATTCCCTCCAGAAACCAAACTTAGTCCGACGAGTGATCCGGGGACTTGATTCGGACACCGACCCTGAGGACATCCGTGTTGGCCTGGCGTAGGAACACGGAATCAAACCGCGGACCGTCATCAAGTTGACCAAAACCTCCCGACCCGAGGGTGCTGAGACCACCAAGGTCAAGATGCTCCTATTTTTGGTCAATGTTGAGAAGGATGGGGAGGGAATTCCCAAGATTGACACAGTGACAACCCTGTACAGCACAAGAGTGCGAGTCGAACCACACCACGGCAGAAACACCACAGCCCACATACGGAAAGAACACCGGGGTGAGAGCCCGCCAAACGCTAACCGCGGTGGTAAAAGGGATTCCAACACACATTGGAGAGCAGCAGTTGCTATCCAGCATAAACAAAACCTATCCCGAAATCGCCAAACTCTCCAGAATTGTCAGCAACGGGAGGACCACTACGCTGATAAGAATTTTCACACAACAAGCCGACACAATAAGAATGGTATTACAGGAAGGCACCTGTATTGAAGGCCAGTATTATTACACTGAACCCTCACGCCACACGGAAAAACACACACTATGCAAAAGGTGCCAAATATATGGTCACAGTGTAGACGACTGCAAAGATGACCCCCGCTGCTTCTACTGCGGAGACAAGAGACCTACATGGCAGTGCGATCATAGGAAATTTCCACGCAACGAAGCCTACTGCGCTACGTGTGACACCACAGGCCATTATACTGGACAAGTAAAGTGCGCCAACTACCCAAAAGAAGCTCCATCACAGATACACCAGGTGGCGCCAACGAAGATCTACCCACATGACAAGCCGCCCGCACCTGTTAAAATGTGTGAACAAAGCTGGCCACCACTACAGATCAGCCAAATTCCGGAGGACAAAAAGAAGCTCTCATCGGAAGAAACTACACAAAAGCTGAGAGACATCACGAAAAACACCGAGGAAAGCCTACAGAAGATCCAACACAAGGTCGGAAAAATGCAGGCAGACACCTTAAACTACATCGAAACGCTGGTGGACAGCATCACTGAACAACTTCTTAAAACAATAACCATGGCAGTGTACGAGGTTAGTCCCCCACGATACCGACAGAAGATGCTAAAACAACTTGCTGACACCACCAAACAAACGCTACAACGAAGCCTAAACACCTTCAGAGTAGGCGGTCAGCTAGCTGTAGTGGTGGCCAAAATCGCCACCGACAACAAAGTGGTGGAGACGTAACACACAACAATTGGAAACCAATAGACTGGACCGCAGTCATAATGGCAGGCGTTACGTGCATCCAACACCACAACATTAAGTTGGTTCAACTTAATGTGTGCGGACTCGGAAACAAACGAGAGGAGATACAAAATCTGGTTGACAATCTCAAACCAGACATATTAACACTAAATGAGACAAAGCTGAAACCACACCGAAAGTTTGAGCTTCGACCATATACCTGCTACCGGAAGGACCGCCCGCAAACCCCCGGAGGAGGAGTGGCTATCCTAGTGCGCCCAGAGCTGAACCCAGAAGTCATTGCCGTAGTGAAAATAACCATCCAAAAATTCATTATGCATGTGGCTACTATTTACTCCAGCGGGGAACTCAACACAAACCTTCTGACGCACATGAACCAGAACTACAAAAACCTAATAATCGCCGGGGACCTCAACGCCAACCACACTGGCCTACTAGATGAAATAACGAACGCCAATGGGAAGCTACTGCGAGCCTTGCTCAACCAAATACCACTGAGAAACATATTCCTACCCGGGCCGACACGACTTGGCTGGACAGACCGAGAGCAACCTACGTCACCCGACAAAGTTCTGGTAGACCAAGCCCTGGTGAACAAAATAATACACACCGCAATAGAAGCACCAATCAGCTCTGACCATCTGCCCATCACAATTAAAATCGCCACTAACAAATGGAGCACCGAGACAAACAACAAAACTGAAGTATACAATTACACCCACGCAGACTGGAAGCTTTATACCGACCATATACGCCAGCACATGAAACCGTCTAGAGAGCTCCAAATCGCAAATTTAAATGCAATAGACAACCTTGCTAAGGATATATCCACGGAAATCACACACGCCAGGGACGCCACCATCCCCAAGAAGGTCCAGAACTTCAACAATAACAGCAGGTCACTGCCAAAGCACATCATCCAGCTAATAAAGCAGAAGCGGCACGCACATAGGAGATATATAAAGTCCCACGACGAGCTCGACAAGCAAATTTTGAACCACCTACGGAACGAAGTGAAGAAAAAAATTCAAGAGCACAACAACACAATGTGGAGTAACACTATAGCAGACATAACAACAGCAAGAACAGCAGAACCAAAAAAGTTTTGGAGGTTCATAAAGGCCATTCGCCGGAAGAGACAATTCTCCTACCCCCTCCGAGTCAACAACAAACCAGTGCACTTAACCGAGGACAAATTAAAAATTTTCCACGATCACTACTCCAAAGTTTTTCAAACGCCTGAGGACCCAAAGTTCAACAAGACCCACCTTCAAACCATAAAGAGACACATTAAAAACAATGCTGATCTCTACCGGCCTCAACTTCAAGCACCACAACTTGACGAAGGCAGCAACTTAGAAAAACCAGTACTCCGCAAGGATTTCATCGAGACAGTGAGACATCTTGGACACTCAGCACCAGGCCCAGACACCATAACATATCAAATGCTGAAAAATGTCCCGCAGGAGATGATGACGAAGATAACACAGCTCTATAACCTAATACTTCGACATGGTCACCACCCGCAGATCTGGAAAGAGGCACATATGATACTGCTGGAGAAACCAGGAAAGGACAACACCAAACACGGAAACTACAGACCCATCTCCTTAACGGCAACACTCTCCAAAGTCTTAGAGAAAATAATAGTTAAGCGACTGCAATCGCACATTGAAGAGAATAGGCTTATACCTGACACACAAGCCGGTTTCAGGAGAACAGTTACCATCCAAGACCAGCAGATACGAGTACTGTCTCTGATGCAAAACAACCTAAACAAAGGATTTACGACCATAGGAGTATTCCTTGACATACAGGCCGCATTCGACCGCTGCTGGACGGATGGGTTATTGTATAAACTAACAAAAATGGGTATCCCTCAACGGATGTGCAGATGGGTGGCCAGCTTCCTCCACAATAGAACTGCCAGAATTAAGATTAACAACACGCTTAGCGCACCATTAACTCTACAAGCAGGAACACCGCAGGGGAGCGCAGTCTCCGGACTACTGTACATTCTGTTCACACACGACACCCCTCAGCCAATCCACCCAAGCATCACCCTAGCCCAATATGCGGACGATACCGCATACTTCTGCAGTGCACCCAAAATAGAGCACGCAAAACCGAGGCTCAATCGCCAACTTGGAAACTTCCACCGATGGGCGTCTAAATGGAGACTGGCGGTGAACACGGAAAAAACACAAATGATAGTGTTCAGAAAGTCACTGAAGCGGAAACACCGAGAGGCAACAATCCGGTACAACATGAAAGAAATCCGAATGACAACCACCGTGACCTACCTGGGAATAACATTAAGACCCAACCTGTGTATGACAGCCCACATCAAGAAGAAGATACAAGACGCAAAGATAGCCATTTCCACGCTGTGGTATTTATCTAAAATAGGAAAAGTCGGACTCTCTACAGACATACTTAACCAACTGTACAAGACCATCATCCGCCCTTATTTTACATTTGCAGCAATAGCCACAATACCACTCACGACACCATCCATGCTCAACAGAATACACCAAGTGGAGAGAAAATGTCTGCGAATAGCAAACAAGCTCCCAATGTGGTACAAAACTTCAGAAATCTATGACACGACCAACACAACGCCCATAGGCGACCACATCAAACGCCAAATGGTAAATTTTATAACAAAAGCAGTAGACAGACCTCATAGACAACAACTCATCCTAAACGCAGCAACGTTCAAGCAAGCAGTTACACCAGCGCCCCCGATCGTCTCACTCATCCAGCTGCACGACACCATCAAGCAAGAGGAAGATGCGGCATTAGAGGAGCACATGAGAGCACTTTTAGAACAGCAGATGGACTATGACATCCAAGGAACCTGAAGAACCCGACACCTCGAAGCACGAGTAAATTAGAAATTTAGAATAAATAGTACACAAACTATCTCATGGCAACTCACAAAAATGAAGTATTCTGATAAATTAAGATAATGTAACTAACTGACAATTGCTTATAAATAGCACACTATATGTAAATAACTTAAACTCATAACAAATTGAAAAAATGCAAAAACGTAATGACACCAAATATGTCCAAAAAAAAAAAATAATAATAATATATATTTAATTGAGAAAATAAAATAAAAAAAAATAATAAACAAAAAAAAAAGAGCCTGCCTGCCCCGCCCCAAATAAATTAAAAACAATACGTGGCTGAAGAGGGTACACCCCTGAAACTAACCTATTCTAGCAATGCCTAAATACCAATCCAGTAGTTCCCAAAAAGCATCCACTTCAAGAGGAAAACCACCTGAGCCCCCCCCCCCACCAAGACAGCAGTGAGGATGAAGATGACAGCCATAATACCAGCACGGACTCATTCATCACCGACACGGCAAAGAAGATCAACGAAAACCTATTACAAGAAAACAACGCTCCTCGCACGCCACGTGATCCTCGCTTGCAGCGCCAAAGGATGGGTGACCCACACGGCAGTCAGGCAGTGTACGTCGTAAACTGCGAAGAACAATACCGAGACGCCTTCTATGTTACCAAGCTTATGGAAGCGCATAAGCAGGACCCAAACAGCATTCTCCTCAAAACCAGAATCAACAACCCACCAAACACATACAAACTACTGTTTAATAACGCGCAAAACGCCGTTACATTTACACAGGCCAACAAAGGGAAGTTTGGACCAAGGTCAACATTCACAACCACAACACCACAGCCCACATACGGAAAGAACACCGGGGTGAGAGCCCGCCAAACGCTAACCGCGGTGGTAAAAGGGATTCCAACACACATTGGAGAGCAGCAGTTGCTATCCAGCATAAACAAAACCTATCCCGAAATCGCCAAACTCTCCAGAATTGTCAGCAACGGGAGGACCACTACGCTGGTAAGAATTTTCACACAACAAGCCGACACAAGCAGATCCAACACAAAGTCAGTTACAGCTGTAATCGTCAGCAGCCGTTTTCTAAAACCATGCTGATGGTAATTTAGTACGCTATGCGTACTGTTTTTTTTTTCAAATATTTTTCCAAACATAGAGGTTAATGTTACTGACCCGTAATTGTTGACATCATTTTTATCCCCCTTTTTGTATATACGTTTTATAATTTCTAGTGTAAGACGGTTTAGCAATACCTCTTCATTTATGGATCAATTTATTAAATGTTTTAAGACAATTGCAAGGTAATTTTTCACAGTTTTTCTAATACTGTGGGGTATATGGCGTCCCAACCTGAAGTTGAGTTCTCTTTAAAACAACATATAATTTCGTTAACCTCCTGAATACTAGTGTGACTCATGAAAATTTTATTAGTAATGTTGTTATGTATTTGTATGTTATGTGGTAAAAAATATCCCAGTACCTTGAGTTGCAAAATGATTCTTAAAATGTTATATATTTAATAGGATGATGTACAATTTCACATTCGCGAAGTTACTTAATATTTTCATTGATATTACTGTTGGTGGTATTTCTATCCTTGACTAATTTCTATACTGTATTGCTTATATTGGAAGAGTTATTTGTCTTCCATTTATAATATAGTGATGCTAGATTAGTAGATGCTCTATGATACCCCTCTTTTAGCTGCCTATATCCGTTTCGGAGTTCTTAGATGTTTGTCATCTTGTGCAATTCATAAGCATATTTCATTTTATTACGCAGTACATAAATTTCATCAGGTCATTTTAGTCTCTCTAATAGGTTTTATTTTGATAGTTTTTCTTATAATGGAACAGACGGTATTGAAATAAGAGATTAAAGTTGGCATAAATGTTTCCCATTTTTCATTGCTACTTTGTGTCATATAAACCTTGTTCCAAGTTAATATTTCTAATACAACGTTAAGTTTATTTACATTATCATCTGACACCTTTCTAAATTCATAAATTATGTCTTCATTTTAACTTGCACTGAAATTATATATGAACTGCATGGTGGTCTGAAAGATGAAAGTTATTTACACATATTGAGTAGTAATCTGTTTATATATTTGTGCATATATGTTCAATAATAGTTGCTGTGTGAAATCATTGGCTCTTTTACCACGTAATTTAGGTTGTAGGATTTTATTCAGTGCAACTACAATCCTCTGTATTTGTCTCATCTATCTTAATGTTGATATCACCTAAAATAGTAAATTTATTATCTTTAGTCTATAATTTATGGAAGTAGTTGCTGTAGGATTTCAGGAACTGGAGTATTCAGTGATCTATATACATCCAAGATAATGTGGGATTGCTTCTCATTATATACTTTAATTGCAGCCACATCTTTGATTTCTTCAATACGTAATTTAGAAACCCATTTTATAGCTTAGAATTATACATTATTTACTACACATATTGCAACACATCCACCCTTATATATTTGCTTACAAAATCTGCTGACCAATTTAAAATTAGGACTCTTACACAAGTTTATATTACTGTATCTAAAACAATGTTCTAATTCCATTGTAATGCAATCTGTGTTTCATTTGTTAAATTCAACGTGAACTGATATTGTTTTTGAGTATAAATTATTCAAGATTTTTATATTCTTTGACCTAGATAATATTAGTGAACCTGTCAATTCTGTGTATTGTAGGCAGATTTTGAGGATATAAATATGGAAGTGTTCTCATGTAAAATATTTTTAAACAGTGCCGTTCCAATTCCACTTTTTAAGATCCTAGATTTATTACAATCAGAATCCCTGTTTCCATGCGGTATTTGATACAGAATATATACTCAAATCAATTCTAATTCCTCATGGAAACATGGTAATTCTAACAGTTAATCTGACCTGTAATGGGCTCTTAGAATCAATGCAAACAGATATTTTAGTCAGGAACAGTGTTTTTAAATTTTTTTATCTGTGCTCACTGGTGACAAAAACTATTCATATTGCACTAGTCCTGGGGAGAGATCAAAACCAACATTATATGAATAAAACAGAAGAAAACTGTAATGGTCCTGCAGAAATGCCTTTGTAGATAAGCACATCCAATTAGACATTGGAACTAAGAGCATATAGGCAAATAAAGCTCATGCCATTTACTTACATGCATTAAATTACAAAAGATTCTTTTGACTGTACTTTGATAACATTGTGTAATTATACCGGGTAAAGAGGTACATATGTTATTCCTCTAAACAGAGAGCATTTTGATAGGTATTTTGTAAAACTTATGAACGTCTTCTTTCAACTTGAAAATAACATTTCTCGGGCTATCAGGCAGGTGAATTCTGGAATAATTTCCAAGCTTTCAAGATCTAACGTCGATCTTATCTTCAGGGAATGATGTAGAGTCCAGAGTCCAAAGTCCAAGAACAGGTACACCAGGTTTACCTAGACGGAATGTAATTTCGCCACAGTACCTAACCGCTGAAATTGGTTTTACCTGTGCGATATTGTGGGGAACAGGATTTTGTTCACAAGTGGTCTCCCAACTTGCTGCTACCCCTCCCGTTACTGCGAAACCTGGGGGTTGTTTGGATTAAGGGATGGCAGTCTCTCAGGCTAGTGGCCCGAGAGCGTCCCTTGGCAGGGGATAGGATTTTCTCCTTCTTGGCGCCCTATGGTCGTAGTCGCCCAAAGTGCGCAACAGAGGGTTGGTGTGAAAGGGTAGTTTATCATACAACGTGCGGGCTCGTTCCCTCATGACGTCGATGATATTCGGGATTCCGGAGTAGCTATGTAGGATGTGATATGAGAATCTGCGCCCAGTATCGTAGATCATCCTTAATGCCCTGTTCTGAACGGCCTGAAATCTGCGGATTGTGGACAGTGCCGCTGACCCCCAGACCTCGAAGCCGTACAGGATCAGGGGAGGAATGATCGCCTGATACAGACGCAGTTTGAGGTGTTTAGGCATGGCGGATTTCAAAACGGGGTACAACTGTCTGAGGGCGGCGTAGCCTGGCCCCACCTTGCCCCTTACATGTGGCAAGAAAGTGAGCCCGCGGTCGAGGAGGACCCCGAGGTATTTGGCGGCGGTAACCCATGGAATCTGCCGCCCCCTCAACCTCAGGGGCCGCACCGGCCGCCAGCGATGGACCTTCGCCAGGAGAAGAAGAGCAGAACTCTTCCCCGGACTGATGGCCATCCTCCACTTTTCGCTCCACCGACCGATGGCCCGGAGCAGTCGCTGTAGTAGGGGGAAACAGTAACGGGCATTCTTGTTCTGTGCCATTATGAGGACGTCGTCGGCATATTGGCACAGTTCGGGGTTCCGTCGGGATATCAGACATGTAGAGAGCAAAGAGTAATGTAGACAATACACTGCCCTCCGGCACTGCCGCCGCAATGGGTCTGACGGTAAAGAGCCTCCCCTGCACTCTCACCCGGAATGAGCGTTCCCGGAGGAAGCTGCTTATCAGGGTGAGATAGGGCGGAGGAACGCCTGCTTGCTTAAGTTTGTAGAGGAGCCACTGATGCCAGGCGAAGGCCTTCTCCACGTCCAGCAGATCCGCGACCGTCTTGAGGTTGCCCTGGTAGCCCAGGGCTGCCTTCTCGGCGAGGTGCAGGAGCTGCAAAGTCGTGGAGTGCCCTCGACGAAAACCTAACTGGTGATCTGGTAGGAGGTGCCTTTCCTCGAAGAGAGGGATGAGGCGGGCGAGGAGCAACCGCTCAAAAACTTTTGAGACGGTCGAGAGTAATCTGATGGATCGGTAATTGCATGGGAAGACCGGGTCCTTGCCGGGCTTTAAAATGCATACTACCCGTGCCTCCTTCCAACAAGTTGGAAAGTAACGGAGTTGAAGGCATGCCTTAAAAATCCGCGTAAGGTGGATCACAGCCGCTCGAGTTAGGTGTTGGAGCTTGGGGGCTGTGACGCCATCATGCCCCGGGGATTTTTTTAGTGCTGTTTTTGAATTTCGGAAGTCACCTCTTTCGGGGTGACTATAGGAAGATGGATCCCGTCGTGTGGTGGCGGCGTCTCCTCATAGAAGTAGTCCACCGTCACCTCCACGAGGTCACTGAAGTCCTCATCCTGAGGGTCCTCCCGGGGTTCTAACTGACTCTTTAGGTAGTCTGCAAACACTGTTGCCATCTCGCAGGGCTCGAAAGCGTGGTCCCCACGAGTGCCATGTAAAGGATGCTGGTATTGTGTCTTGTCCTTCCTTAGGGATTAGATAATCCGCCACGGCTTCTTTTCTTGCAGGTCTCAGACGGAATGCGGTGTGTGTGAGCGCGTACCGCCTTCAGGATCTGTTGGGAGAATGCCTTCGCCGCCGCTTCCAGCGCCTCGTCAGTGTCCGCGGGTTGATGGTCTGGGTGAGTTCTAGGACTGTTGCATCCCAGTCGACTTCGTTAAACCCTGGGATTGTCAGGGCTGGTATGTGAACATTGGAGTCGACCAAGACAGGGTCATAGTCGGAATCCAGTTCGTTTACCACCGAGAGGACTAGATGGAATGGAATGCTTTTGGTGATCATGATGTCGAGTACGTCCGGCCTGCCGTGGGCCGGGTAGGACGTAGGCCTCCTCGGACCGTGCGCATTGAGTCTGGGATCACCGCTGATGAGGAGGAAATGTCCGCGGCCCCTATGGTTTGAAACTCGGCTGATCATGATGTCGAGTACGTCCGGCCTGCCGTGGGCCGGGTAGGACGTAGGCCTCCTCGGACCGTGCGCATTGAGTCTGGGATCACCGCTGATGAGGAGGAAGTGTCCGCGGCCCCTATGGTTTGAAACTCGGCTATACCAATGCCCGTGCTTTGCGTTGAATTCGCCTGCCATGCAGCCAACAGGATGTGTTTCGCAGACTAGTAAGATGTCAACCCCATGGGATTCTACAAACTCAAGCAAGCTTGGGTAATGTCCCCTAATTCCGTTTCCAGTCGGTAAGGCAGCCTCCAGATCCGCACGATCCCGCAGTTCGACCCTCATCAGTGGTGTTGGTCCCCGGCCGTTGACGATATGAATAGCCCTCAAGCATGAGGGCCATGCGACTTCGCTGCGACGGTGAAGAGCCGGGTGGAAGGTCGCTAGGGACCCCCAGAACCACGGCGCTGAACCAGGGAGTGGAGCTCTGCGCAGTCGGCGACTGCGGCTGCAATCGCCGAGGTGAAGCGCTGCTAGCGGTCGGTGAAGTAGCGGCGGCTGGCGGAGGCGATTCAATCAAGGCAGGAATTGCCTCGGGTATCGGCGTCGATGTTGAAGCAATACCCGCGGCCGAGGTGGCCTTCCTAGAGGCTGCGGCTCGGCGTTGTTTGCTCTTCCCCATCGAAGCAGAAGACGAAGTGCGTGGAAGTGTGTGTCCGCTGCGCTGCCAGTGTCCGCCGTGGCAGTGAAAAGCTGCTCGGCGGGCGGCTGGTTTTCTTGCGCCGATGAGGGCGTGGCTTGTGTCTGCTGCTCGGTAGAGGCCTGTGATTGACCCGGCCGAGCGGTAGGCTGGGCCCTGCTCTTATATTTCTTCTTTTGAGACTTCTTCTTACACGCACGCCACCATTCGGTGATTGACCGAGGAAGAGAGGAAGGCGGAGGAATACGGAATCAATCCGCGGACCGTCGTCCACTTGACCAAAACCTCCCGACCCGAGGGTGCTGAGCCCACCAAGGTCAAGATGCCCCTATTTTTGGTCATTGTTGAGAAAGATGGGGAGGGAATTCCCAAGATCGACGAGGTGACCACCATGTATAGCACAAGGATACGAGTCGAGCCACAGCACGGCAGAGCGTGGCCGGCGCAGTGCTAACGATGCCTGCGGTTCCACCACTCTAGCCAGGATTGTGAGCGGAACACTGCTTGCTTGCGCTGTGCAGGTGAGCACCATGTCAAAGACTGTCCTTACCCCAGAGAGATAACTAAGTGTGCAAACTGCGAGGGGCGCCATATTGGCATTTATGGCGGTTGCCCCAAAAAACTGGAGATGATCCAGGCAAGGTAGGGCGGAGCCATTACCAACCCTGCGAATGTGCGTCCAGGCAGCAGCTTTGCCAACGCTATGTCGAGGCAAGTAGAAGTGCTCGACAGGCTGAGACAACGCTGGCTGTACCAGCAATCCAGACCGAGAGCTCCGCAACTCAGGTCACCACCCCCCTGCGCCCCCCCAGGGAGCAGAGAACCACACAGGAATAGGAGAAACAGGCACGGCGTCCCAAGAAGCCCGTGACTTAGACCGCCGCTGCGGCAAATACAATCCCGGCTTCTGCAGCTGCAACAGCTGAGCCAGCTGCCTCGCTGACCGCGGGCGGCGAGCCCAGCCAAGCCTCTACGCAGTTCCCCTCTCCAGAGCAGCAACCAGCTGCCGTTGGCCCGACCAATGAGATCGTGGCTGCTGCTCCAGCCACTGCCCAGGCAGTAGCTCCACCTTGGGAGAACCTCTCCGTGCCTGTGGATGATATGACCGAGTTTTCCGAGCTCTCAGCCTGGTTTGCCGACCTCATATCGCGATCCCTCCCCATATTACGGCGCTGCAGGGAACAATTGGCAAGCCCCCTAATCCCCGCCCTCCAGAAGGTCACAATCATGCATGAGACGGACCGACTGCCCTTCCCTGACTCCAGCTCGTAATGGCGGCGCTTAGAATCCGTAGATCTTTGCGAGTTGTGTTCTGGAACGCAAACGGTGTCCGGGAACAGCGGCCGGGCATCTTAGAGTTTATAGATGCTCACGGGATTGATATCCTAATGGTCTGCGAGACGCATCTGCATGCTGGTATTCCATTCCAGCTGCCAAGTTACGTCGCCCATCGGACGGATCGACCCGGCCGACAGGGCATTGGTACGGCTATAATTATTAAAAATCACTTTCCCACACTCCTATCACCATTCCTCTGCTACAGTACTGGGAGCGACTACCATAAGGATCTCCTTGGGGGGGGGGTCGGATATAGTGCTAGTAGCGGTACATGACCCGCCGGACGGCCGCTTCTATGAAGCGGACCTGAAGGCACTCCTCAACCTGGACCACAGAGGTTGCATCGCAGGCGACTTCAACGCGAAGCATCCAAACTGGAACAGCCGCACCCAGAACAGAAAGGGTCGTGGACTCTACCGCCTAATCAGCGGAGACCTGGACCTTTTCGCGCGCGGTCCGAGAGGTCCAACGTACTTCCCGCCCCTCGGCAGGGCGGACGTCATCGATGTCATGGTCACCAAAAACATTACGTTCCATCTGAAACTCTCGGTTTTGAACGCGCTCGACTCCGACCACAACTGGGTTGGGGTCCACTCCGACGTTTCACACACAGCTCTGGTCACACCAGACTGGATAGAAGAAGTCGACTGGGATGCTGCTGTGCTATCCCTCCAGAACTCCGTGGACGCTAACCCTCGAATAGACTCAATAGAGTCTCTCGAGGTGGCGGCCGGGCATTGCTCACACAGACACCGCATTCCTTACGAAACACCTCAACCATCCGTCCTTCCTGCACACCTAAGACAGATGATTAAAGCAATAAATGTTGTCAGAAAGCAATGGCAGAGATTTCGCCATCCCAGGATAGTAGACATACACCAGAGGTTCAAATCCCTGCCCCGTCGTCTCCTTAGAGCATACCGTCGAGAAGCCTGGGAGCAGATGAATTTGCAGACTACCTGGAAAATCAATTCCAGCCCAGAGAAGAGCCCCAGGACGAAGACCAAAACTGAACTCGCCGAGCGGGCGGTAGAGGGCTTCCTAGAGGCCCCGCCAGTGCACGACGAGGAGTTTCACGTCCCTATAGCTACCCCACAGGAGATTGCCACCCAAATCCATTCCTTAAAAACCAAAAAAATCCCCTAGACAGGACCGTGTAACAGCGGAAATCCTCCAGCACCTTCCCCGAAAAGCCGTGCTTCATTTGACCCGGATTTATAACGCATGCTTACATATACGCCACTTTCCCGCTACGTGGAAGGAGGACCGTGTAGTATGCGTTCTAAAGCCGGGGAAGAACCCGGTTCTCCTGGCCAGCTACCGTTCCATCAGCGTCCTGCCAGTCATCTCGAAAGTATTCGAAAGACTGCTCCTCGCCCGCCTCGGACCTCGCCTTGAGGAAAGAGGCCTCCTACCCGAGCATCAGTTTGGTTTTCGCCCTGGACACTCCAGGACCGTGCAATTACTGCGTGTGTAGTAGAAGGCCTCCCTGGCTTTCCAGGAGAGGTTTAAAACGGTTGCGGTATTGCTGGACGTGGAAAATGCCTTCTCCACTACGTGGCACGATGTGCTCATTTATAAACTCATAGAGCATGAAATCCCCTCTCCATACATTTCCTTGGTAGCTTCGTTTCTTCAGAATTGAAGCTTCCGAGTAAAGGTGGAGGGGGAACTTTCTACAGTTCGGCCCATTTGCGCGGGAGTGCTGGATGGTAGCGCGCTGCCTCCGGCGCTCTTTGCAGTTTACATGGCCGACATCCCCACCCACCCCAGCACACACCTGTCAGTATGCGGACGATCTCATGATCTTCGCTGTAAGCCGGAACACCAGTTATAGCTTTCGGCATATGCAAGCCCAACTCCATGCCATTGGCAGGTGGAGTGAGAGATGGCGAATGGCCATTAGCCCGGAGAAAAGCTCTGCGATTCTCCTGGCGAAAACCATTAGAAATCGGCTTCAGCGGAACTTTGTTTTACGGCACCGTAGGATCCCTTGGGTGAATACGGTAAAGTATCTCGGAGTGCGCTGGACCGACGGCTCACTTTCATTCCGCATGCCAGGGCCAAGGTGAACCTAGGGCACGCTGTTCTCAGGCAGCTTTACCCCATGCTCAGCTCACAGAGCATGTTCTTTACGTTAAAGCTTCAGCAGTACCTCCGTCTGGTTCTGTACGGCTGCGAGATCTGGGGGACCGTAGCTAACTACGTGCTCCTCGGGGTCCAGACGCTTCAGAACCGGGCACTACGGATGATCTACCGTACCGACTGAAGATTTCCCGCCCACATCCTTCATGAACATTCCGGTATCCCGTACATGATCGACATCATCAGATCGAGGACCCGATCATTGTATAACAAAATTCCAACCCACCCTAATCAACCGGTGAATTCTCTGGGAAATTATGATCCCAGAGAAGTACGTCGCCTGCCCTCATTCCGTCTGCCAAGAGACGCCATTGGCCCTCTCGGTTAGCCACGCCCCCGCCCCTGAGACACTATTAAATTGAACCTGGAAGGGGCAAAGCGACACTAACTCGTAACCAAAACGGGGTGAAAGATTATAGCGTGTGGTCCTCACAACGGGTGAACACTTAATCCAAATTAAAACAGTTTAATTGTGCTCCAGGTGGGAGAAAACTGCGCGGCATCCTGATTGGCCCGTGCAAGCACCCGTGGGCGTGTCCTCTCCCTACAAAATTCTCTGTACCTACATTTCATCCCTCAGAACACAACATTTCATCCCTCAGAACACACAACCAGCAGACAGATTCCCTAGCTCAATTCGCAGGTAAAGCCGCGATGCGGGTCGGTACTGCGACATCGACACCCGACCGGGGCATGCCCCGATAGACCAGTTATGCGTCTGGCGTCTTATTTCTTTTTTAGTCTTGGTGTACGCCTGCTTCCTTGCGCCGGGGTCTCGGTCGTTACGTCCACAGTCGTCTGCGTCGTGGGCGCCGCCTCCGTCGTCTGTGGTGGTGCCGCCTCCGTCGTCGTCTGTGCCTGCTGCAGCGTCGTCTCCGCTCTTGTGAGAGCGGCCGAGAAGGAGGCCCCGGGGGGGGGAGGGGTGGCTCCACCCCAAGTGTTCCTTGACGGCGGTTGTCGATGATCTTTTGCCGGGTTCGGCAGCCCTTGTATACGCTTGAATGTGCCAGCCCACAGTTGGCACACTTGCTTCTTTCTGGTGGGTTGGGGCAGAATATCAATATGTGGTCTCCTGCACAGCGCAGGCACGCAAGCTTAGGCTCGCACACCTGGCTGGAATGGTGGAAACCCATGCATCGGTGGCACTGCACTGGTCCACCCTGGCCGTAAAAACGTTCCACCATTACGACCGTGTGGAACAGCACACGGATGTTGTCTATTGGTTGGACCGCACCTCCTGGCACATTGTCAACGACGACCATAAAAAGTGGCATCGGCACTTTGACGGTGCCCTGGTCTGTCTGAACGGTCTTTCTTAGCTGTGCTACGGAAGCGGCGGCAATGCCGTGATCCTGGTGAAGCACTTGCTTCACCTCCTCAGGGGTACACATAGAGTCCAAACCTCTGATTATGTGACGCTCCATATGGTGGTGCTGAGGGGAATATGAGATGAATGGGATCTGAGGCCGAGTTTTATCTTTGAGGCCAAGTGTCGCATGATTCCAACATGATCCTTGAAGGAGTCCGCGAATATTGGCGGTAACCTTGTGCCCCTCTTGGCTAGGGGTGTCTGGGCGCCCTATGGGGGTGCAGCACTGTCTGAGCCGAGGCAGTGAGACCCGGAGAGGTCCTGCCGTTTCTCCCCACGAAAGTGAAACTGTCCATAGGGGGTTCTTGAGGTAGCTCATCCTCCGCCGATTCAGGCAGAGGGGGAATGGAGGGGTTATCCTGGGAGGTGGTGCTTGACACTTTGTGAGGATAACTCTGCCATTTTTTTTTAATTTTCCAGTGGAGGGAAAAAATCCACCTTATGGACTAACCCGGGCAAGCCCAGAGTGTCGGGGTCTCCCATGTGGGCCTATCGACTAAAAAACCCCTCCACCGGTATTAGAAGAAAGAAAGGAGAGGCGGTCCCGCATGATTGCACCCGCGGATTCAAGGCGATAATGTAACTGACTGCAGGGTGCAGTCAGAGAGGTGAAATGAGGACCGGGAAACAGACTTGACCGAGGTCCAGACTGCCACCGCGGAGTATTCGGGGTGAGGAATGAAGGAATTCAAGGGTGAAGGATGGAGTTAGTGCTGGTTGACTCTGTTGAGCCAGTCGTTGTATCCTGGGACGTTTTCGAGCCTAAGCCCTTGGCGTCTACTTTGGATGTTGATCTTGGAGGTTTGAGGTGCCGACTTCTCCAATAGAGCTCTCACCTCCTCCCTGAAGATGAGTCTGATATCGGTGACTGCTGTTGCTATTGCTTGGTGAAGTTCTGTGTGAAGTGGTGCCGTCCTGTTCCTGAAGCCTGTCCTCCAAGGCCGTCAGTATAGCCGTAATAATCAGGACCTCCGCGTGGAGGTCCTGAATAGCTTCACTTAGGCCTTGGATTTCCTGCTGCAGGATGGTTGGTGTTGGTTGTTTAGTCTGCGGAGATGGTTGTGTAGATGATGGTGTCCGGGCTGGTTTAGGCGATGAGTGCCTGCTCTTTGGGTAGCTGGGGCACTGGGCTTGCCCGGTGAAATGTCCCGTACCACCACAGGTGGCACAGAACCTGCGAAGGCGGCGGAGGTCGTGCCCAGTGCACTCCGATGTGTATGAGTTGGTGCCACAATAGTGGCACTTCGGCGGCGAAGAGCAGTCTTCTTGGCTGTGCCCGTAGGCACAGCAGCGACGGCAGGGCCGGTGTCTTTCCTGTCTGCTTTCCTCAACGTGCAGAATTCGCCCTAATAAGGGCAACCCTGACGCCAAGGCAGCCTCCAAGTCTGATCGGTCCTGTAGCTTCACCCTAACTAGTGGTGTCGGGCCCCGGTCACATATAATTCTAGTGGCCCTCGAACATGAAGGCCATCTAGTTTGAGCAGCGGCGAGGAGGTGCCGGGTGGAGAGATCCCGAGGGACACCCCTAACCACGGCACTGTACCGGGGCGGCGATGAGGAAGCGGCGGCGGTCAGCGGCAGTGGTAATGGCGGGCGCGGCAAAGGTGCAGCGCTCACTGCCGGCGTAACGGCAGGTGGCGGAGATGCCTGTGAGCGCTACCTACCGGCTGCTGTAGGAGCTGCTGGTCTGCGCTGTTGCTTCCTCTTCGGCATCTCGAAGCGAAGTGCCCCATTTTTTTTTTTTTTTTTCGAGTGGAGTGGAAAAACCCAATCTACAGGCGACAGAGGGGATAGCTCTGCCAAGTGTGGGGGTCGCCCTAAACTGGCAATACCCACTAAAAAACCACTCCACCGGAGAGAATTCGGGTGTAGGAATGTTGCAGTACCGCTTGTTGCACCTGCGGATTCAAGGAGCGGGTGTTATGGCTAGCCAAAGGCCATAGCCAGGAGAGAGTGAGGACCAGGACGCAAACATGGCCGGAGCCCTGATTGCGCCTTTGGAAGATTCGTGGTGAGGAATAAGTACATATTGTGTGTGCATATTTCTGCAGCCCTGTAACAAAAGGACGTAGTCAGTGTAACATTTTCTACCCTGTCGGGAAAAGTCGTTGGTACATTTCTTATGTCTGCAGCCCAGTAACATAAGGACATAGTCATTTAGATATTTCAATTTGGTATAAATTCTAAGCTAGTTATAATTTTACAACTACTGCTGCCCTGTCTGGCGAAGTCATTAGTTATTAGTTGTGTTTAACCCTCTAACTAGAGAGGGCGTTGTCATTTAGCAGAGACATCATTGGTTTCCCATGCACTTAGTGGTCACCCATCCAAGTGATGGCCATGCCCAATGCTGCTTTACCTGCAATAAAACACTTATTCTAATTACTTACATTCTATCTTATCTAAATACCAGAGAATGTCCGTTAGTGGTCTGCCAGGTCGCTGTAGAGTGGGGGTGCCTCAAACCCCCGGATCCGCCTTGACTCAGAAAGTAAGGACCTCAAGGGCCACCAAACTAATGTCGTAGACACATTCATGGGTAATTTTATTATGGAATTCTTACTAGTGATTCTAGATATTCTTGTATATTTAAACCGGGTTCCCCCAGGCCGAGTGTTCTGTCAAGTAGCGAGAGCGGTCTCTTGTGTTTGTTATTTTCTGCTTCATAGGTGCCTAGTTCTTGTATTAGTTCATTGTTGTTTCCTGCTTTACGCTTATACAGGTTGTAACTTTGGCTTTTTATGAACTGCTCAATTGAATGCAGTTTTAGCTCCTCATGAAGGAGATAAGCCGGCGCTACTGGGGGTTGTTTGGCAATTATTCTAATTATTCTATTCTGGAGTGTTTGTAATTTATGTATGTGCGTTTTTGCAGCGTAGCCCCATACAGGGGATGCGTACGTAATGATCGTTCTAATTAGCGTTTTATATAGGGTAATTCCCATGTTTAATTTTAATTGACTGTTGAGATTGATGATGGGATATAGTCTGTTTAGTTGACCATTAGCCTTGGCTCTGACCTTAGCTATATGCCTATTCCAGGTTAGGCCTTGGTCCATGACAAGACCTAAGTAGGTCACTTGGTCTTTCCACTCGATAATTTCGCCTTGGTAGTTAAGTGGTTGTAGCAAGTTTCTGCCTTTACGGTGCTGTATTCTTTTAGTGAAGTCTATAGCCTGTGTCTTCCTCGCATTTACTTTAATTCTCCACTTCTTGAACCATGGTTCAAGTGAGTCTAAAGCATTTTGTAGGCGTAAGTGTATTATTCGTGGCTGAGTGGATTGTGTGGTTATAGCAGTGTCATCTGCGTATATGTACTTGTTGGTTCTTACCAATTCTGGCATGTCGTTTATGTATAAATTGAACAATGTTGGTCCCACTATACTTCCTTGTGGAACTCCTGCTCTGATTTGTTTGGAGCTTGAGACTGCGTCCTCTACTGAGGTGTGAAATTGTCGTTCATAGAGGTAGTCCCTAATTAGGGCTATAGCAGTGTCTGGAAATTCGTAGACTTTCAGTTTTCTGAGTAGCCCTGCATGCCATACTTTATCGAAGGCACGTTCAATATCTAAATAGAGGGCACCTGTCGATTTGTTTGTGTTGAACCCTTTGGTGATTTGCTCCGTCATTCTTAACAGTTATAGTGTAGTAGAATGGTAAGCTCGAAATCCGAACTGTTCGGGTATAAGTATATTTTGTTTGTGCAGGTGTGAATTTATTCGCTTCAGTATCACTTTCTCTAATACCTTGCTCATCGTATTTAATAGGCTGATCGGCCTGTAGTTGATTGGTAGTGCTAGATTTTTGTTTACTTTTGGGAAAAGTAGGATTTTTGCCTCTTTCCATGCAGGTGGAAACCTGCCATGTTGGAGCGTGTAGTTGAATATTTTGGCAAGCAATGTTACTGCCCTTTTGGGTAAATTCTTTAGTACCACATTTGGTATTTTGTCTGGGCCTGGTGCTTTTCTTGCTGGCAGGTGTTTTATAATCCAGCTTATTTCTCCCGCATTTGTTTTTCGCAATTTGTTGTGTGTTCTTCTCTGACCTAAGATTTGGGCTTCATCTTCGACTTCTTGAATGAAATCGTCTTGCCCGTTCGTGGGATTGGGGGAGAATACCTCCTCTAAAGTGACCGCAAACGCTTCGGCCTTAGCCTGGGGGATCTCTGCTACGGTGTTATTAATTTGTAGTGGCGGTATATTTGTGCGTGTGCGCGTTAAGCATTTCGCAATCCGCCATACTGTGTTTTGTTGGGGGTTGAGATTTTCGAGTGTGTCGTTCCATTGATTTCTAATGTAAGTCCTGGCCTTGTTAATTGCTAGTTCGCGCGCATGATGATATTCTGTTCGATGTATTAGATTTCTAGTTCTCTGCCATTTACGCCTGCCCCAAGTTTGGGGGTCACCTTAAATATAGTAGTCCGGTGGGGGACCGGCCAGGTGCCCCTCTGTGATTGGCCCGGGTCCGGAATGGGAGGCGTCGACTAGGGACCAATGGTCTCCGTTGCCGGGACGGACTGCTCTGATTGGCCCGCTGTCAGATGTGAACCTGTATTAAAACTAGGGCTAGCTTTTGGCAGTTTCACAAATCTTTGTGAGTGTTTGCGGATCACCGAAATGCAAATGCCATTCACTTGCAAGCCGCTGTCTCTGTTGATGTTATTTTTTTTCGTATTTAATAGCTATGGCTTCTTTGATGGAGCGGTCCCAATTGCTTGAAGAATTAAACATGGTGGTTGTGTCGCCCAGTCTTGGTCTGTGTCCTTCTTGGATGCAGTGTTCTGCAAGACCAGATTTTTCTGGGTACATCAGGCGGATGTAGCTCTCATGCTGTTTGCATCTTTGTTCGATCGTTCTCCCCGTCTGTCCAATGTAGGCTCTACCACATTCAAATGGAATGCGGTATAACCCCGGAGTCTTAAGGCCGAGGGAATTTTTGACCTGTCTTAACATATTTGAAATTTATTGGGCGGCTAGTGTATAGTATTGATGTTGTATTTGCCCATAATTCTACTCAGTATACCAGACAAATGTCCTGTATATGGGAGGTAGGCTTTACGTTGTTTCTTCGTGTCTTGTGACTCATCTAGCTGGGATGCAATACGCTGTGCACAGTTTGTACTGACAGAGGCCCGTTTTAGTGCCTTGTTGATGCTGCTCTTGCTATATCCATTTTTTTCTAGGCTGGTTCTGAGATACTGAAATTCTGTAGCGAGGTTTTCACTGTCTGAGATGGCTATTGAAAACCTTTTAAGGAAGTGCAGCATATCCAATTAAACTTTTTTGTAGTGCTTTTAATTAAAGCCAAAATACACACACACACACACACACTCACACTCTCTCTCTCCCTCCCTCTCACCCTCTCCACCTCCACCCCCTCCTCCTAAATGGAAGGGTGTAACAGCTCAGATGCATTGCCTTTCTTTTCCATGAAAATTTATTTTTTGTGGTATATGGATCTAGCTACTGATATATTTAGGCAGATACTGTTTGTCTTGATTTAATCTAAAGACATCTGTAGGGCAGACAAATGAAATTCATATCCCAAAGATATGGAAATGGAAATTCAAATAATCAAATGCATACTTGCCAACTTTTGCAGAGTGTAAAGCAACATTGAATTTTTATGGCTTTATGGGCATATTCAAATACTGATTTTCACCATGGAAATGCTAAAACATTAAATTCTGTTGCATCATACTGTAATTGTGTATAATAATGTTAAGACTTCTTGCTAACCTAAGATTACAGCTCAAATGTACCACACTAAGTGGTATGTAATGCTATGATACACCAGCTCTTATGTGTGCATATAATCTTTTACCATAAAGGTCTCCTTCATTGGCTCCAATAAAATGCATAGCATGTGGAGTTCATTTTGTGAGATATGTTGACCACTAATGATAACCAGCAGTAACTGATGAAGAGTGGGCATGAACATTCAGTAATGGAGGGATAAATTATATAGTTGAGTTGCTCACATGTATGTTTCCCATTTTTTTTGATAGTTTTTTTTAAAACTATGACGTGTGGAATTTCGAGTAGAAATATGTGCAGCTATGGCCTAGGAATTGGTGATCTTTACTACCATTTAATATGTGTTTTTCAGTGGTAACAGGAATAACTTCAGCAGTGTGACAGAGGGAACAAGTACTACAGGTCTTCAAGGCCTCTTACAAAATGAAATTCCCCTTTACTTTAAAATCACACAAGGGAGTAAGATTGCATTGTATCACTTCTTTGGAAGTAGGGGAGGATGTAAAGGTTAAGAAATGCAAACCTCTGCGAGGAAGGAATGGGGCAAGGGAGTATAAAGAGTGGCACAGTGGGATCCCTATCATTGTGATTTAGAGCATCAGTAGATGTATATCCCAGAGAATAGACACATTTGGGCAGAAGGTATTGTGGAGGGAAGCAACAGTTCAATGTGGTAGCACCTAAATGCAAGGCTATTCAAGAACAAAATAAATGGTAAGATGATAAATATGCAGGATTAGGATGTATGTATAAATGAGTTCTGGATGCTGAGTATAATAAAACATTGGAATCAAATGAAATGCAGCAGCCCTATTATATGCTATGAATAGAGTTTCAGTAAACGTCTGAAGTAAACTAACCAAGTAAGCAGCAAAAATGTAAAAAGTTCTGCAACTAATCTACTGCCAGAAATGAAACCTAACTCTAATGCCTATATGTGATGATGTCTGCAAACACCTCCAGAAACATAATCTAGATTTGTGAATACTGCTGTCTTAATAAACTTGATGCCCACAATCTGCAGCGTATGAATGTTCTAGTTGTCTTCTGCATGAAAAGTGCTGGTGAATAGCATTACTCCTACTTAGTTGTTGTGACTTATATTATACAAAAGTTGTGTACATTCATTGCACTGAATGTTTTATCCATTCTGTCATCCCAAAATGATTATGCTTATGATGACAAACTTTAACGGTTTCCATTTCAGGAAGTTGGCAAACATGCAAATGACATTTGACACAAACAGGTTATAATTGGGGAAATTGAATGAAAATGTCATGTGCAGAATGTTTTCAGTTTTTTTATTATAAAAATTGTATTTTTTTTTGTCCCCCTTCTTGAAAGGAACTATGCAAAAACCCATATGTGAAATTTCAGGACGCCTACTGAGTGATATTGGAAGATAGATTTTAGGCATTTTACACACATATACACACACATGCCTGATCATGCTGCTGTACAATTCAGTTCAATTATATACATTGCAATGAATAAATTTTAATAGAGATGAAAATATAAATGAACAGTATTTTAAACAAAGAACAAAACTAGAAGATTTGAATTTGAGAAGACTCATATGCAGTCCCTGGTTCAACTTTCTTAGTCTTGCAGCACTTATACAACAGTTTCTCAAAAACTTATTAAACTTTGATACTTTTATTCATGAAATTGGCTAATCATTGTATCTTAAGGCTTCCTAAATATTTTCTCTAAAAGACACTCCCAACACACAAAACTGATCTCGGTTTAAACTCAAAGATCATGCCCTCTGCTTGTGAGAAGAAACAATTTAGAGCTTGTGCCTACCTAAAAAGACAGTATGGAGGTAAATGGGATGTGTGTGTCTCCAAGCTGCTAATAACAAGTTCTATAAATATTCAGTTGCTATAATTTTCAACTTTAAAAATATTACCATATGAAGAAAAGTTTTTCTATATCAGATTATATCATTTTTAAAGTCGTCATAGATTTCTGTGGGAGCAAAGTTTTAAAGAAAACATATTTTTCAGTTAAAGTCCAATATTTGCTGTTGCTATGTTTATCCAATAGTAACTAATAAACTAAAGAGCAGAACAGAAGATGATTTCTTTCTCATCTAGAGTAAACTAGAGTACTGATAGCCGCCTAGTTGGAATTTCTTATGTTTAATAAAGACATGATAATTTTTTAATATCAAAGAATTTTGGAAAATTCTATACCTATGCTGCACAAAAGTTAGGCAACAAGAAACTTCAATAGGGACCAGGCAAAAGAAAATGTTGTCTAGGGTTGGAGAGTTTTTAAAAGAAGCGGAACCCTGGCAACTTCTTGCATTTGTTGTCCGTGATTAGTAAAAGTCAACCACCTATTTAGCTGAAAGTTGTGATGCAGAATGTAGATAGTGTGTAACGGCAAAGATTAACATGAGTTTCTAAGGAAGTGTTTTTAGCATGTGGAAAATAAAGTGTTATAAAGGTTATTTATTTTTCATTTTACTAAATAATTAATGTTATGGGAGGAGATACTAGGACTAGACAAAATGTTGGTAAACTAAGAAGACACAAAATAATAATGAATGTGTTGTACTTTTTAGGTACAATGAATGTTAATAAGGCAATAAAAGAAATGGCCAGGGCTAGCAGAACTTCAGAAATGCTAGTGTATAGGCTAAGAAAGGGACAAATGAATGGACTTGAAATGATACCATTAAAACAAAAAGAAACAGAGTGAGGGAAACCAGGCATGTTAGCTTAACATAATACAATGAAATAAAGAATGCACACGTTCATTCCTCACTGCTTTTAAACATTCTACTCATTTGAATTTAATTTTGTCAAGAGTTAACAATGCTGATACCCTACCAAATTAAAGTTTTTATTATTTTATATCTTCATATTTGATGTGCTTTATCCTGTAAAATGAAAGTACTAAAAATACAAAGAGGAGAGAGAAAATGAGTGGCTTACAATAGCCTTAAATAGCACTGCAGGTATTTCACTATTTCGTAATCGCATTGAATTGGTAGACTAATTGTAGTTGGGTGTCAAAGTTGTGAATGTGAGTATTGCTCATTTGGCATCAGTGTACTCCATTTAACCTGTACTGTCTTTTAAGCTTGAGACACATTTTAAAAGGTATAAGCTCTCCATTACAGTCTTATCATCTCTTTGATATATAAGTGAATGAACAAATCATTGCAAAACTCTCAAACATTTTTCAACCAAGTGATCCATAAATAAAAATGTAGAAATCATCCATGAACCTTGATGGGAGCAATTCAAGTTTTGCCAGTTGAAATGGTTGAATTTCTAAATGAAAGTGTGTACATTATGATTTCCATTTTTAACAGAGCCTGAAGGTGATGTACTCTGATTTTCACATAAATTTGTGAAGCATGTCTATCAGTTACACTACGTAGAAGTCTTAATGTTCATAATGATAATGTGAAAGTAAATAGTTTCCATGACAAACATTCATACATTCCTTAGACTATTCATGTGGGAAGGAATGGTGCAAGAGTTGTATTGTTGACATTAATGAGAAATACACATTGGGTTTCTGGGCCCGAAAGAGATGGAAAAAAGTGGGAAAATAGTGGTAATGAAAACAAGGCATTGAGGTTTTCCTGTATTGGATTTAATGATATTTGCTTAAAATTAATACACTTTTTTGTTAATTTATGAGAGAATTTTATTTATAGTGCTCAGATTTCTAAGTGCTACAAGCCGGAGGGTCATTCTCATGATTTTTAACTCTTATACCCCAATCCATATTCATTTAGTAACAGTATTCACATAAGTCTAGGAATGAAATTAATCATAGAAATTAAAGTTCCTGTTCAGCACTTTATTTTACTGCACTGTTTCAATATTAGCATAATTCATAATTGTTTATGTAGCATTAATTAGGGTTATGTTTTATAAGTTAATCTTTTTGTAAGGTTTGGAGTTCTGTTGCACATCCTGTATTCTATTATTCTAACTGATAATGTTGTTGCAAGTGTACATCTGCAATTTATATTCATAGCCTATTAAATCAGCATTATATAGATCAATTTAAAAATAAAATGTCCAACTATATGTAATCCTTTGTTATGTATGAGTTGTGTAACATCTTTAAATTTGTAGACAAATCTCGAATGTCAAGGAGTGTGTGTATGCTACTAAGAGGACATAATCATTATACTCATAATCATCATTATATGCCACCACCACCACCACCACCATCATCATCATCATCATCCTAATCATCAACATCATCATCATCATCATCGTCATCATCATCATCATCGTTGCTGTAGGTAAATTGGTTGCCCATTTTAGTTTCTCTACTAAGTACAGTAAATAGGGAAAATATTGTACTCCACCCAAAATTTCAAGGTCGAGAATTCACCGGAAATATATGTATTTAGGCCCCCCGAAAAAAAAAAAATCAGAAAATGGTACATGCCTGTATGAGCACAGCATATCTCAAAATGAAAAGTCAGTTGGATACCAAACTTAATAATTAAGTTGTGCCTAATGATGCACCACAAAGATATTCAAGAAAATTCTCCCATTCCAAACTGCCTTTTACATATTATATTTTTCAAAATTTCATATTTCCAAAAAATGGCTAAAATAATCTTTAATAAAATAACACATGTTGAAGATATTTTTATTACAAATAAAATTTAAATCTTGAATTTTCTGGAATTAGCCACTGAAGCTCTCTTCCTTCTGGATAACTTTTGCAGAACTGGTAAATGGCAGGGTGCCTTTCAATTTGGATAAGTTGCATAGTGGGTAAATTGTAATAGACAAAATCTTCCTACCAAAAATGTGGAGGTTATTAAAGTACATAATGCATATTTTTTTTATTTATTTTTATTTTATTAGTAACTTACATTTTAAGGGAGGCTCTGATTCATTTTTCTGTTTATTTTGTTTTATATGGGTTATGCAAGGAGAATTAAATTCCAATGACAGTACATAGCAATCTACTCTTTAAAGATTTGACTTGCTTTAGCATGGTGTATTGCCTTATTCTCGCCATACCTATAAGAAAATATGAAATAAAAACATCTCTGCTAATGCTTATATTGAAGAAGATGGAAGAAGAAGATTTTGTAACAATAGTTTGTTGCAGAATAGGTAGTGGTCATGTTATATGCAACCTGCAAAGTGGTGGATGTGTCTTGAATCTGTTTTTAAAGATCCATTATATTTATTTGCATAGTAATTTATTGCACTAACAACAGAGATCTCCTACATGGACCAGCAGATCTTGTGTAACTAGGCATAGAAGCTAAACAAACCACTAAATTTAATAGTGTAATTCATTTTACTGCAACTTGAAAGCGAGAGTTATTAATGATAGGTAAAACACAATGGCATGGCATAGTACAAGAAGTTCCAGCAAAGGCTTATGTGGGGAGGGTTTGTCTATATGAGAGCTGTTGTTAGTAGAGCAACTTGTGATGACTTGACTGTAACAAGCTGAAATCCCTGTCACATGGATACTGAAAAAATGCAAGTATCATTGCACATTAACAACATGTATAAATGCGTCCACCTGCTCACACACACTCACACTCACACTCACTCATTCTTGCTCACCCTCGCATACTCACATATTTACACTTGCACACACTCTCTTATACTCATACTCTCCTTCCCTTCCCACTCTTCTTCCTTTTTCCTTATGCTGCTATTGCAATTCTTGATTTAACTGTATTAACAACATTGTGATGTAAGCATATTTTAAGCTATATTTTTGCACCAAATCCATTATTTGGTCCTAGATAGATACTCTTTTTGATTAATTCTTTCCTGCATATCTTTGCATTCTAACAATATATGAGTAGCATACTCATTCTCCCCATATTAAGGTAAATTAACATCATCAAATCTTTCCCTGTAAACATTTAAATGATATATTCCCTTACTGGGCCATAGTACACCCTTATTGTTCTTTGTTACATTTATAGTAACATTGCTGCAGGATATGTATTTGTTTCAAAACCTCACTAAACAGTACCAACTTTAGACATTCAAAAAATGCTGGAAAATGTGGAGGTTGATGGTATCCCAATTAATGGACTCGATGCCACTATATGGCAGTAGTACTGCATTATTTCCTTCACTGTATAGTGCCAAGGAAACATACCAGTTAAAAGAGTCTATGCTGCAAGATAACAGCAGTAATCTACTATATTCTTTTACCATCATTAAAGAGTCTCCATCTTTAATAGAATAAATGTGAAATTTTCATGAATCCATGAATAGTAAATGTGAAATCATATGAAATGGGAAATATTGTTCAAAATTAATACATTAAAATCTATATTCATGTTCAAATTCATTTCCTTGCTCCTATCATTTAAAATACAGAAATACAAATATACTGCTTTCAACTATGAAGTATCTTTTTGTTGCCCAAATGCTTTAAAGGTAATAAGTTAGTATGTATTCAGATTACTTATTAATTTTTCTTGGAAGCTCAGTGATGTGACCCAGATATTATACTTTAAAAGGTTAACCTACCTATTGCAGAATTATGGTTATCAACTGCATTTTCCCAACATTCCCAGTGTGTAAGCTTTGAAACACTATTAGTGGGAGTTCCTGACATGGTTGGAATGGAAGCTGGAATCTGACAGGACCCACATAGTACATGATTTATGGTTAACCTACCTATTGCAGAATTATTGTGGTTATTATTCAATAGTATTTGAGGTTACATTGTACATGAACTAACTAAAGATTTTTCATCAGAATATGAAGATACATCCCTCTCCATTGTACTGCAATTGCGGCACTGTTAATAGATTTGGTGAATTGCCATTTTCAGCCAGCCTTCCTATCTATGTCCGTGGTGAACAATAATACAATACTGTCAACCATACGTGTGATCCCAATGTCAAATACCATTCGGTACTAACTGTTATTTGCTAACACATAGCATTGCATATTTCAGAACTTCCCTTACTTCCTATGCCTGCAATCCTTAATGCATTTCTCTTATGTATTTTCTCGCCTTCCTATGGAACAATATGACAGCACCAACATTATATGCTCCCTAACACAAATTATTGCACATTTCAGCATATATTTTGTGGAATAGTTGCATGCCTGATGTCCACAGCAATCACAACATTACTCATTTATGTATTTCACTTGCTTTTCATCATTCAGTATCCTTAGAGAATTTGAGAGGACTTCTCTTTTCCATTATTGCCCCTAAGGATTTCCTGAATCATGTCAACATGTATTTTCCTAGTCATTTGTCACCCATGCCAGTTTATTAGCAGTTCATGCCTTATTTCATCTGACCAATTATTCAAGAGTGCACTCTATTTTGCATGTTTAAGCATTTTTCAAAATAAATCTTTATGGTAATTGATTAATAGTCCTAAACAAATATTTTAAGATTCCTTCCATAATCATCCTTCTTGCACTAACTTTAATAAACTCAATCCTTCCACTGTTGCATTATAAGGTATTTCTAAAATCAGTTTTTCAAAAGATTTCAATAATGCATTCAACTTGCTCTACCCTTCTCCTTCTTAACAAATCTCAACTCCAGAGAGCACCTTGATTCAACTAAGGCTTTGTAAATCTGTTTTAGCCATTGTAATTCCATTACAGGCAATGCATAAGCAATATTAATGCAACTTTTCATCCCATCATTCCCATTTCTGTGTTTCCTGCAACCTTCTGTGCTTAAAATTTTATATTTAAATGAATAAGCTCCTTAACATTTTCAACTCCTTTGTCCCAAAATAACTTTCTCATAATGTTAGTTTAATTAATATTAATTTTAAGAACATATTCCTTAGAATAGCTGTTGGTTTAATTTATAGAATGTCTTAAACTTACCACGTTGAATGGTGTAATTTGCCTATAGTAATACTAGGAAATTGATATTAATTTTTGCCATATGCTGAACTGCCTTTAGTCTGACAAACCATCTATTGATAAACTAAAATGACAAATTGATGGGGATCTTCAAACTGCACATCAATCTGGACCCAAAAAACACACTCCATAAAAAGCATATTAAATTCTTAATGAAAAGATGATATTCCACAAGAAAACAAACTAGGAATATACCAGTTCAGCTGCAATGACTGCAAACAAATTTACATTGGCCCGACTAAAGAATCATAAAAACAAGAGTAAAAGAACACCTCAGAAGTATTAAATATAACAAGAAGACAAATCAGCAGTAACTTGGCATTTTTGGAAAGAGCAACACACCATAAGTAGAAGTCTGAAAATACCCAAAAATATCACAAGGAAAACAGAATTAAAAGTTTGGGAGAACATCTATATTTGGAAAAACAAGAGCCACATTTTCAATTTTGAAATCCCACCAGGTGACCTACTGATGCAGAGGTTCATCAAACCACCACTAGAGACAATGGCAACCACAACAGCAAGCGATGCTGGGACTCTACTAAGGGAATTGACAATGGAGCACATGGCTTTTGAAACACGTTTTCCAATAATAAAAGTAAGTGATGCAGTGTTACAAAATTAACTCAGTAATTAATGTCAATTGATAGAACACATCACTGTCACAAAGTCCACCATATATTTGTAATGATACAGCTTAGTTTACATCCGTGCCCCTGTTCCTTTAATCTTACTCTACCTTTAAACAAAGTGTTCGGCTTCTATAGTTCCTTTAAAATATTAACTATCTGCATCCATTGTAACATATTCACACATTTAATAGACAAAGACTTGCACAATGTATAAAGATTACATAAGGTACCCAAGATACTCGGGTTCAAGTCCAGTTTGAAAAATGTACTATCCAATAGCACCATGAGCAACTTATAACTGGCTGGATAAAATGTTACTGCATTGATTGGGGAAAAAATAAATGGTAAAATGCAAAATGACTCGCATTTGCATTTAAGTTGCTTCATTAACTTAATAATTACTCAAAAATGTTTTGCAAATGACATTGCTTACATCATCGGCATATTTCAACTGTCAGACCTGTTACTGATATCCTCTTGCATTTCCTGATTTTCTTTGAAAGCCAGTTAAAGAACTTGTAAAGCAGGTTGTCTTCAGTGAGAATTTCAAAATTCATAAGTTTTGATTGCTACTTTAAAACAAAAACCTTTAGTCATATGTCCAATTCTAGTGGCCACAGCAATCTTACCATACACTATTCTCTATCTTGTGATTTCTGTTCCAGAGGTGTGAGACTACATCTGATTTATCTGTTTGGTTGTTCTTTGTCTCGGATGTGTCTTTAATTTGGTTTCTTTGGGTCTTTTCTTTCCTCACAGCCTTCACAACTTATGCCGTTTTTGTTGGGGCTAAGATTATGTTATGTCCTCTAAGAATACTTTGAAATTTTTAGAAGGCCTGAGGTTTATAAGTGAATTTCCTGAAAATATACTTATTTCTATCATGTTATAGGTTTCTGCTGCTATTTTTCTCTTTGTTTTTATTGTTTTAAGTTTTTCTAGAAACAAATGTTATTGAAGCCATTATTCTCAGCAGTTTTTATCTGATTAAGTTCTGTATCATATTTTGTTTTGTTCAATAGTATGTTCAGTAATTTGTTTAGTAAACAGTGAGTGATTGCGTGCTTGTGACTAGGTGGGGTAAAGCTATGTGCTTTGATTTGATTATCTGTGTGCGCTTGCATGCATACATATGTATGTATGTACGTATGTATGTAATGTATGCAATGTGTGTGTGTGTGAGTGTGTGTTTACGTGCATGCGTGTGCACGCGCATATGTGCATATGTGGGTGTCTCATACAGTTAAATAATTTTCATTCAGATATTAAAGCAAATTGCTTCTCATATAAAAATATGTAAAGCTGTATTTAAATACTCTATTTATCAATGGTATGGTTTTATTAAACAATGACCTCAAAGAACTTTATTTTTTATGAACAGGTTGATGCTGGGAATGAATTTGAATTTAATTCTTGCCATATGTACATTTGCAACAAATACTCATAAGATATGCATCCTAGTTATTTTAACCTCCAGTTGTACAGAGTTGGAGCAAAAGTATAAAATATTGAAATATAAGAGTGAAACATGACATTACAAATGAACTGATAAAATTCTTTAAATTTAAAATTTTCATATATTTATAACATACTCTAGGTACGTCCTTTTTTTATTATTATTGGTTTTATAGATTGAGCAATTATTGTAAAATAGCTATGTGACATTTTGTAATATTATGATGAATCTGTTTGTAAGTTCACAGAGTGCTTGACTGTAGCTTAAGTGATAAATGCATAATTAATGCAAGGAAGTTTCCATTGTTGTGCAGGAAATGGGCAAATTGTTCTACAAATAAAACTGTTTAGTAGGTAGATAAGTGTCCTGTTGAGATGTAGCATATTGATGTTGTGATTGAATTTTGATACAAAACTGAAAAAGTAATAAAATGTGAAAATATGTAAAACTTGTTTTGATCATATCTTTTATATAGATGAATCAGCCTACTTCATTCCCTATATACAATTGTGTTCCCAATGGATTTTTTGCATAAAAAAAACTTTCTCAAAGTTCTGATACTAATTGTATACTGATAGCATAGATCCTGGAAAATAGTTGGAAGTGACCAACAGCAAACAGCATATGAATTCTTTGGAAGTGATCAGTTCATGTGTTAAACCAGGAGAGGCTTTTTGTTTTCCTTTTAATGTAGCCTTAAAGACTCTTATAGAGCACTGCAGTTTTTATTTAATTTTTGCCTGTATTTCATGCTTGTATGTAATGAAATGCTCATTTTCAAAGTACTTTTTCGAACTGGCAGCAGGGACCAAGTTCTTTCCTAGTATGAAATTCCATGATACTTTATAGTAGGATTTTGCTGTTATGAAAACCGTGTGTAATACAATATTTATTGAATATAACCATTATAATAAGGCTCATAAAATTGTGTTGCCTTATTTTACTAATAGACATAACTTAATTACAAAAATATTTTTCTACAAAAATTAATTCTACAGGTTTTTTTTTCTTTCTTTCTTCATAAAAATGCACAATTGTTTTTAATTACATGAAATTAGAGAATGATAGTTTGTAAGCAAAATAATATGCATTTAACTTAGATTATGTACATTGTAAACAACATTTCAAGCTGTTAAACAGTGAATTGCAAAGGAGGGTATTAGCTAAATGTAAAGCTTAATCACATTACAACCCTTGCATATTGTTCCACAAATGTTCTTTAGAACTACATACTTGCTGTTACAGTTGAGTGTTTATCATATTAAAGGGGCTAAGTAATAAAATGTAATTTTTAAGTTAGTCAATATAAATTTACTAAAATAATGCAAAACAAAATATGCACTAAGTCCTCTTGCTCGTTGACTTTAGGAAACAATGTTATCCTTGGCATGTTCAAAAAATAATAGATAAACTCTCACTTTCCTAAATAAATTGGCACTGAAATACCGAATGGGCTAAGTCTACCAAACAATATTTGCAATTTTTCTACCTCTACTAAGCAGTGTACTGTTCAGTCTTGGCACAATTCACTGTAAAGTTGCTGCAATGGAAATCTTTACATGGTAATAAAAACAACAAACACTGACTTTACATGACTTTATTTTTAACTTCTCCATACAATTAGTACTTGGTCATAGTTCCTTTGGCTTTTATCACTTTCATGAGTCTCCTAGAGATAGAGTCTGCTAGATTTTCAAAATAGTTTTTGTCCATTTCCATCCATATCTTCAACACCTCCTGCAGCTCCTCAATATTTGATGGTTGCAGCTCTTCTATTTTATCTTTCATGTGATCCCAAGCATTTTCTACTCCATTTAGGTCAGGAGAGCTACCAGGCCAGTCAAGTACAAGTTTATTATTGTCTTTTAGGAACTTCTGAACCATCTTTATTCTATGAACAGGGGCACCATTGTGTCTAAAGTACTGACACTGATGAATTGGCCAAAATGTGACAAAATGCTGTTGCAACAATTTACATTGTTATGTTCTTAGGGAGAAAGTACAAGCCACCTCTAACATAATCGCCACTAAAAGAACCCCATACCATCACACTTTCTGGATGTTTAACAGTTTTGACAGTAAACTTTGGATCATACCTTGACACATTTTGTGATCTCACCTTTTTAGACTTTCCTCTGACCAATTTGAAATTGCTTTCATCAGAAAACATTACTTTGCGCCAGACCTCTGATGTCCAGTGCTGATATGTTTTGCAGAAATTTACTCTTTTCTTCATCATAGTTTTAGTTAGAAGAGGCTTCTTGGCAGCACACCGAATTGGTTGAAGCCGATGCTGAATAGTCTGGATTGCAACAATATTGAGCAGGTCTGGATGATTCTTCTTTAACCCGGCTGCTGTAATCCATGGATTAGCCATCACTTCACATTTTAGAAGGTCATCAGTCCTTGGTGAAGTCTTTTTTTTTACCACCTGAGCTGTTTTTCAATTTGGTATGGTACCACATGGCACAGGTGCTGTTGCTTATTTTAGGTCGTAAATAGCTTGTCTTGAAACCTTTAGATCAGCAGCCACATGAATTACAGAAGTACCTTCCTCTAAAAGAGTTAAAGCATGAGTCTTCTCCTCAGAAGTGAGCTTCTTGTGTCCCATTTTGTGTATTAGATACAGAAATACACACCTTCAAAAATAGCACTAATCAGATGAAAACAACAAACAGCAAACAAATCACTGCACAGCAAATACCAGACTGAGACCTGAACCGCTAATGTAAGCAAGCTGCTGCTGTGCACTAGAAAATCATGCGATTTGCAGCTCCACCTGCCTTTTTTGTATAGTGGTGGGAGAAGAACATATTGTCTATGTAAAGATTTTCCTTGTGTTTAAAAAGTAAAAATTTCCATTGTGGCCACTGTAGAACTGTTTGTGCACTGCAGGTAGGTATTCCATTATACTTTTGAGGTCTTTTTTCTTCTCTAAAAACAATCCTTTCATACCAGTGACCTCCCTGAATGTGATTGTTTTGAAATCTCATTTTGCCAATATTTTTTCAATACTCTTTTATCATTTCCCATCCCTCTATTTCACCAAATGTCTTTTTTACCTGAATAATTCCAGGCATAGTGGTTTTAATCCATGAGGCAGAACTCACATTAACCTTTATTGTGTTAATGATTTTATCAGCTGCTTGTTGAAAGTTAATCAAATAGCCTTCTTTCATTTGAACAACTTGAAATGGTTGTTTACTGTGAGCTGTTGCTATGGCATTAACTACATTCATCAGGAACAAAATGTTTGCATACCTTTGCTCTTTCTACTATAACTGCAAAGTCATGGTCACACGCTAAAAAGCTGTAACCAGAAACTAAACATTTGTGTTATATTGACTCATAGGTACCACAGCTAATCAAGAACATATAGAGGAAAATCATGATTCGATTTTTGTTTTGAGCACTGCAGTTATCACTCCATATAATGAGTTTTTTCTTTGATGTACTTTGAAGAGGCAAGATGCTATGTTGTTTGCACTTCTACACCTTCATGCCAAAAACACGTAACAGAATCACTTGTGTCATGGATATGGATACCATAGTTAATAGCATGACAGCTGTCTCATATAAACGTGTCTGAGTGCGTTATTTACTGGTTGCAAGTCCATTGACAAAGTACAAATATCACTTCCATGTATACATGAATCTCTACTGTTTTATTTTTTAAAAGATTCAACTGCCTTTTCAGCTTTCATATGATGTAGTTGCAACAATCTTTTGGCCTGTGGAGAGTAGCTTGTGTTTCCTTTAATCTGTAAATTATGCAAGTCACACTTCTTACCTGTGTTCTAGGATGCCGAAAGCTGAGATGTGGAAAGTGACGCGAAAACACTCTTCAGTAATGTAAACAATGCACTCTGCTTTCTGGATATATAGCTTTAAATGTCTCATAAAACCTATTAATGTTGAGGTATAGAGACAGATATTTGTTGCTTGACATATCTCGGGAGTAGTGACCAGTGTCTTTTGGTATTGAATTTATATGTTCCTTGATCCAGCATTGGTCATGATTTGAGTACTTGTGAACTTGGGCTCCTCTTCTACCATCATGATATACTGTATCACCATTCTTCTTCTTTCTGATGAGATTTCAATTTTTTTTTCTTACTGATAGGAAAAACATTCCTGAATGTACGTTTACGGATTCGTTTATGATCTCCTTCACCATCATGCACACATATATTAATGTGCTTTGTCATTGGCTTTCTTCAGGACTCTTTCCAATCCATCCGTTATTCACAGGGATGACAGTCAATCCCATTTGGAACGTCCCTTGTGTTGTTTCATTTTCAGCATAGAATTTTTCAAAAAGTCATTCCTTCATTTGGGGTGTAACTGTATGTACAATCTAGATGACAGTTAACCCAATTCTGAAAAGACAATGACTAACAATAAGACAATTTCCAAATGTAAACATTTTGCCTATAGGAACAGATATACAGGGTGTATATAAATGAATATCGGGGTTTTAACACTTTTTAATATCTATTACATTCAACTTACAGTTATAAATGATATGTCAAATGAAAAAACAACTCAAACAGATTTGTTTGTTGGCACAAGTGCGCATGTGCGTGCAATGTTTCTGCCGCAATCCACTAGACAGCGGTAGTAGCAAAGATGGCGACTAGTAAACAGAAAGCGTTTTGTGTTTTGCAGTTTGCAAAAACCAAATTTGTAGTTAATGTGCAACGTGCGTTCCATAGTAAGTTCGGTTGTGATCCTGCTAGTGATAAAAACATTCGTAGATGGTATAATCAGTTTGAAGATACCGGCTGCCTTTGTAAAGGGAAGAGCACGGGACGACCAGGAGTAAGTGAAGAGACTGTTGAGCGAGTGAGAGAGTCGTTCACTCGTAGCCCAAAGAAATCAGTCCAGAAGGCTAGTAGTGAATTACAAGTTCCTGTGTCGACTGTTTGGAAAGTTGTAAGAAAATGCTTACAGCTACGTCCTTACCGTTTACAGTTATTACAGGCTCTAAAGCTGACAGACCACGGATTACATGCCAAATTTGCAAACGACATGTTGTTTCATGACGATTTTATGGATTGTGTTGTCTTCAGTTCTATGCATAGCCTCCACATTCTCCTGACCTAACGCCATGTGATTTTTACCTTTGGGACTTCATCAAGGATCATGTGTACGTGCCTCCGCTACCAGCTGACCTCCCTGAATTAAGAAACCGGATTGAAGCAGCTGTTGCTACAATTACTGAATACACACTTATCAACATTTGGGAAGAACTCAGCTATAGACTTGATGTGTGACGTGTGACAAAGGGTAGTCACATTGAACATTTATATGCCTCTTGGTAAAATTGTTTGAGTTGCTTTTTCAGTTGACATATCATTCATAACTGTAAGTTGAATATAATAAATATTATAAAGGGTCAAAACCCCGATATTCATTTATATACACCCTGTATAATATAGATAACCTCAAAATCTACTTCATTGTTTGATTTCATCTTCATGGGTATTTCTTCCCCACTCTGTGCATATGATATGATTTACCAACTACTCTTAAGTCATGCTCATGCTTTCTTTTAGAGTTATTAGTGCTTCTGTTATTTCTCTTTCCTGAACTATTCATATCGGTTTCACTATGAATTGTACCGCTAATGAAGAGAGAGAAGCTACAAAATGGCAGGAGTGAGCAGAAGTGTATAATTTTTTATTTCCAGTACTTTGTACTTACCCTGTTTAGCATGAATAAGACATGGAGTTACCTCTCATGCTAACTACTGGCCTTCATAGCACCTACATCAGCCATCATTGGAGATCACCCTTTTAGTATGTAAAATTCTGGTTCACATACCACCGAAAGAAATATAAAACACAATTCATGCCCAAATGGTGCTTAGCCCCTTTAGTATGATAACCCTTCAATTGTTCCTTTTCAGTTGTGTTAGCATTTATCTAATATTAAAATAACAGTAACAAACACTAATTTGTAGAAATGGGTGTAACCAAACTAATATTATTAGACTTTAAATTACCATTGCTATCAAAAAACCCTGTTCATTAGCTATGTACTAATCCAAATACTCAGAATACTTACAAAAATCTTTATAAGAAGAGTTTTCACTCTTCATCAGAAGTTTACTGTACATTCATAGAGAAATTTGTTTATTTTGCTTAAAATTAAACATATAGTTATCAGCCTCCCTGTCAAATAAAAAATGATGAGCTTTTCTAAAAGTGTTTAATTTCTTCACTACAAATGGTTTTAAAAATATATTCATCTTGCTATTTCTGTAAACGGGAGCATTCAGTGCAATCATTGAATGGGATGACTTTGCAACTCCGAATGGCCTGGAGATTGATAGCTGTTGCTGTACCATTTGCCTCTAAGGGAATTAAGAAAATACCTACCATTCTCTCTCTCTCTCTCTCTCTCTCTCTCTCTCTCTCTCTCTCTGAGGAAGCCTCACATTCTCTTTCAAATGAGCACTATATGATGCCCATTACTGGTTTCTTTACAGTTCACAGCTGTTAACCAAACAACCACCGCTGAGTAACCTAACACATGATCAAATCCTGGATTACCATTGGCCACAACACTGTCTCAAACAATTTGCAGAACAATTAACCAATGAGATCATACCTACTGAATCACTGAGGGCCATGGTTTGTAAAACAAAAATATCCAAAGTCCGAAAAAGTAGTAAAAACTATAAACATTTATTACTCAAAAACTAATCACTTGTGCAACATAACTCAAATAGTGTATCTCAAAATTAAGCATAAGCTTCATTAATGCTTAGAAAAATTAACAAATCTATTTAGTAGTGAAAGCTAACTTTATACAGATTTTTACCTCTGATCTTGCAAGTTTACTATGTAATTTGATATATCCATTATCATAATAAATATTCAACAATGTTCATACCCAAAATTAAAGATGTCATAAGTAGAAAACTTGAATATGAAACTAATATGTTTGCTACAGTCATTTTAAATTTAATAAATTCTTAGAATCATAGCTTTTCCATCAGCTTAGTTTTGTGCTAGTTAAATATTGAAATTACACAAACACACACACACACACACACACATTGAAAACTACAAAGGAATAATAAATTTGTAATGTCATTACATTGTTGAAGTTTTTGCTGAATCGTCAACTACTGGTACTTCTTCATCAACATCAAATCCGAAACAATTTCCATATCTTTCTTCTAATTGCTACTGCATCTTTTCTAGTGATGTTGTACTATTCTCTGTGTTTCCATGACATTATCTTCCTCCATTAATTATCTGGTGTGATGTATTGCACAGCCGAAAGACCTTCTTCATCACTTTCCACTGCATGATGCTTTGTTACTGTTTGCTCCGTTGCCTGTGTGCCATCGCCTGCCACAACATTTTCAGCCATGTGTTCATATTCTCCAGGCATTATCACTTGTTGCTGACCATCTTTGATCTGGATTTTCCTTTTGTTATTCAGTTTTAAATCAAGAGCCTTCTCTTGTCCTGAAGATACAGGTTCATGTATTGACAAACGCCTGATGGGATTTCTTTTCTGTCTGTAAACTCCACCACTTTCAGGACATTTGTGGATCTTCTTCCCAGCTGGATTACATTGATACTGTTTTTGGTCTTTATATATGATTATGTATAATTCTCTCTCCCCTTCATGAGATTTATTATGTGCCGTATAAGCATTTTGATTTGGAAATTGTAGTTTCTCACCAGCACTATGAATGCGTTTGTGCTTCATAAGATTGTCTGGATATTTGAAGCATGAACGGCATAAGTCACACTTGTAAGGTCTCTCTCCTCTTGGTTTACGAGTATGTCGCTTCAACATGGACGAATCTACAGTTACATGTTTACAGTGTGGACATTGGCATGGCCTCCCGCCAGAATGGCAGCTCAAATTCTGTAATTCCATGCTTGCATTGTCACACCCTGTACATTTGTGAGGTTTCTCCTGTGTATGTCTGGACCAAACATGTGTTAAAAGCGCACTTAATTTTGTAAATGCGTTATCACACAATTTACAGTGATATGGTTTTATACTCACTGTGTGAGTATTACAGTGATCCTGTAATGTGTTTAAACTCTTGCAACGATGTTCAAAAACACTGCACTTGTGTGGTTGCTCCTCAGAATCAGATATCGTGTGGCAAGATAACAGGAGCTGGTAACAATATTTGCTTTCAAGTTTAAACGAACTAGGTTCATATAATTTGAATTGTCAAGAAGAAGAAGACCAGATAGCGGAAGTGACGCATGTCTCATAGTTACATATATCAACTGGAGTTTTTACTATGTACTGAGAATGCGAGCCGTTGTTTGCTACCGTCGCCCTCATACTGGTCGGATCTATCGGAGAATGCGATAATGTATAGCTATATATGCTTAGAAATATCACCGTCAACCTTTCTGATAATGATTTAATAAAGAAATATACACATTCAACCTCAGTGTATTTACGACTGAGGAAATATGAAATCTAGTCTGCTGTTTTTATTGTATCTGCAACAATACTTTCTCTTTAGTATTACGAAACTACTGGCATGTATCTTACTATTTGCAAGCATTGCTTTGATTTCTGCTCACCGACAATGCCAGTGTAAGTGCATAACAGCACGTGTGAATATTGTGTAATAGAACTGACTATGTTCTCAACATTTCACAGCAAAGGAAGTGAATTATTCCGTTATCAATTTATTTGTAAAATGGCTAAAGCTATTTAACATAATTTGGCAACCTCCAAATTACATTTAATACTGCTTTGTTGGACCTACCTTTAGATGTGAAAAATTGTATGTGCTTTGGCCCGTATGAAGGCATTGTTTAATGTAACTTTAGTTCACAATTATTTGTTCCCCTCAGGTCAAAACTACATCGGTATTAAAATAATAAGCTTTAGATTTGATTGTTCATAATTTTTTAAAACTGAAAGTCCCGTAAAAAGCTGCATCCCATTTAAATATACTCATACTTAGTGCATCAAATTTAGAAAATATTTGAAATTTAAATCAAACCTGCATTATCGGTAAAAATAGAAACAAGTAAATGCGATTTGAGTATGCTCTGTGTTAATGTGTGTCATTAATGGGTAGTTCATTCAACAATTACCTTAGTATTTATTTCCCAAATCAAATATCACGCGACCCTTACTGGTACAAATCACAACTACTTTCCCACTCAGTATTGTTACATTTTAATATAATAAATAAGTTAGTAACTAATTACTGTATATTATAGTTATAAACTGATGCATTCAACGGAGTGTTATTCCCATACCCATAAAGAAAAAGACAATTTGATTGTGAACTATTAGTTCATGCTGGCACAATGCTCCACTTCTGCGAATGTGAGACGAAAGCCACACTTATTACAAATGCACGTGGTTCTTATTGTGGTAAAGTATCTGTTTTATAGAAGCTATTCAGTGTATGTTTTCGGCTTATTTTCAATTTTGAACCATAATTTATTATAATAATTTAACTGCTTTCCCATAGAAACAGCGTGCAGGATAGGAGCTGGACAGGCAGAGACAGACCGAAAAATGACTAAATGACATGTGTGTCAGTTGAGAGATTTAGTGCCGTACCGGCATGCTGCCGTAGTGGAGCGACCGGCTGGAGGCCGGGAGATCCGTGGATCAAATCCCGGCTATGGCCTTGGATTTTTCGGTCTGACTCTGCCTGTCCAACTCCTGTCCTGCACACGGTTTCTATGGGAAAGCAGTTAAATTATCACAATTGTCCATAATAGTTTGCTATACTATGAATCCTGGGTCTTGGAAGTGTTAATCGCCATTGGGGATTGTCATCTCAAATTTTGAGATCATCTTGTGGTTTACCGGGAAACATGCGAGTCAGTTGAGAAATTTAGTGCCGTACCGGCATGTTGCCGTGATGCCTTGGTGGTGGAGCGGCCGGCTGGAGACCGAGAGATCCGTGGTTCAAATCCCGGCTGTGGCATGGCTTTTTCGGTCTGACTCTGCCTGTCCCTAATTTATTATAGTTCACTTTCATTCAGTGCATGTATGTGATAGTTTCATAGGTATGAAAGCTTTAGCCAGTACTTAATGAATGTAGTTGATGAATTGTTCAAAACTCCATTTTTAAGACAACATTTATGTGAAAATATTAGCATAAAAACTGCAAGGTGGCCTACAACTGATCTAAAACTTGAACAGAAAGCGAAAGGAAGTAAAAATTCTGTTGACACAAGGAAATTTGACAGAAATAGCTACGACGACAATGACTGGATTTGTGGATGTGAAATCAGAAACGCTTGGAAATTATCCCATGTCAACTGCAGAATCAGAATGCTGCTTCTACTCTATGAAGAGGATAAAAACCTTTCTGAGGAACACTATGTGCCAGGATCAGCTCACCTCTCTAGCCATGTTATCCATTGAGAAGAAATTTGTCACAAGTATGAAGGAATTAAACGCCAAAGTGATCGATAAATTCTGCATGAAGAAACATTGGCGTATGACCTTTATTTTTTGAAAGTAGATGAATTGCAAGCACGTTCTTTTTTTTTTATTTTTATGTAACACGCTGTTTTTTTGTTTGTTTTTTTTTAATTGAGCTGCCACTGCATTTAGCTGTATTTTTTAACTGGCGAGAAGAAAATTTGAATACCAAAGGGGCTTAACTTTCATTCAGGAACTTCATATTTCTTTCCCAGAACTCAACTTCTTTCAATCATCAGTAAAATTAATTAATTCTTCAAAGGCTACTGTATTTTGAATGTCTCCCGTTTTCATTTCGTACAGATTTAGCCCGCTTGTTTCACACATCAGAATCATATTGAATGTGGAAACATGTTTAAGTATTAAAATCATATACAGACGGTTTAATACTAAGTATCACGTTTCATATGTTAAATTAATAAGTTTTGTTAAACCGACCACGTGATATATGTCATTTTGATTAAGTTTGCTGGATTTTAAATTAGCTTCACTTAATTTTGTGCCATTGTGATAATATCCTTCTATCTATATTAATTCATAAAATGGCTAATATCTCAGATTGTGACATTTTCTTGGCTATAAGTCCTGTAGATGGTTCTGTTAACGGCCACGTACAACAAGCCAAGCGTGAATTACAAATAATGCTTAGAGAAAATCTGTGGTAATTATGATTATTTATTCCAGGGTAAACTTTTGTCAACATGTCTTTAAAAAACGTCCAAAATTACTGCAACTTCATGAGGTGGAGAGATTTTACAGTGATATAACATATTAGTGTACTATGAAAATAATCATAATATAATCGTGGCTTGCTGCAAATTAGTAAAATATTTTAATCTGCTTCGATTGAAGGAAAGAATAATTAGGTGTTTCAAATGTAAAGAATTTAAGAATGCAAAGAGCACAAGGAGAAGCGATATCTAATATTGTGCTCAGAAAATTTGTATTTGTGTTAACTACCAAAACAGCTATTTGGTTTGAAACACATTTTCAGCAAGGTGCTGTTTAGTAGAATCTAAAGTTAAACTGGAAAATGCTTTATTTTCTTTGCATTCCTTTAACTTTCTTTTTCATCTCAAGCACAGATCTGTGTAAGTGTGCGCCTCTCAGTGCACCATGGAGCAGCGAATTGATGGTCCTCGTAATACAAGTTTCTATTTTAAAATTGATAAAATCATATATTTTGATACATTTATTACCAAAGTAGTAAATAGTTTTAAAACGTGTTTTACCTTCTATATATACAAACTGATGATGAGTGTGAGGTGAGCAGTGAAAGATGAAGGTTCTGTATACAGGAAGATCTGTCACTGAAAAGAAAAGTGAAATAAGTGACAATGGGATAGAACTTTCCATATATAGAATGAGAATAGATCTATTTGGGTTATTGAAACTAAGGAAAGGTAAAAGGGAACAAAATATAATGATGAACCTGTTAATAATAGGAACCTTAATAATGATTCTACTAATGATAGGAGGGATCGAGTTAAACCCAGGACCTGATGGAATTGAAAAAAAAAAAAAATATATTAGAGAAACTAGAAGGAAAACTAAATAAAATGGATGGAAAGGAAGAACGCATAAGAAACAATTTGAATAAAGTAGTCAGTGAAATAAAGGAGGATATTGTAAAAGAGGTGCAAGTAATAAGAAGCGAAGTAGATGCCATCAAGGAAAAATTGGAGAAAATAGATGAGAGGAGAAGAAGACTAAATTTGGTATTCACCGGTGTAGAGAAAAGAAGAGGTATCTGTCCAGCAAAAGTAGTAAGAAAAATCCTTAAGGACAAGCTAGAAATGGAGTTGGCTGGATGGGAGATTGCGCGGGTATATCGAGTAGGAAGACAATGCAAGAAAAGTCCAATTAAAGTAAAATTTGCTATAGCGACCTAATTTACGAAATTTTAGGAAATACAGAGATTTTAAAACAGAGCAACATGTTCATCAACAAGGACCTCACAATAGCACAGAGGTATATAAAAACGGGACTTAATTAAGAAGATGAAGGAAGCAGGATTGGAAGGCAAACAAGGACTTTTACGAAATTTACATCTTTGGATAGACGGAGTAGATGCAACATATGTGAGTAAGAGCGGCTTATGGAGGAAAGGAACAGCTTGGAAGGAAACAAGTCAAAAAAAAGGAAAAGAAGTGAACGAAGCAAATCAACATTCGTAGCAGGCAGAGGAAGCGCAAGGTTAAACATGGAGGCAATGTATGAAGAAGTGTCAAGACCAGCACGAAAAGAAAACGATGTAATTCCGACAGCTGAACATACGCCATAGCATGCGCCTGAACCAGCAGCTATAATGTAAGAGAGAGCAGATATGACGACAACAGAGACATCACGAGATACGGCATCGCCAAGGATAGAGCGCTGTATTATGCAAGCAGAACAATCCGTCATTTTGAATCACGTAGTCAAGGCCGCAGCTTGAATACGAGATGATTTTCGGAAAGAAAAATAGTGATGCACGTTAAAGGTAGCTTTACATGCACTTTTCATTTCATAAAGTATGTTTAATATACAAGAATTACTTTTTCTTTGTTATACAAAAGAGAAGCTATAAGGTTAAAAAGAAAGCATTGCTACCATGGTAGCAATTCTCACCTAACGTCCTTGTGTTGATTAGTTTGACTTAAGTGGAAAACTATAGAAAGTATTTAAAATCCTATTATATGTTCTTAAAACCAGTTAAAGTTAACGTACTTGTTATACTGCATGACCATATCTGTCTGTAATAGATTAGAAGTAACAGGTGTGTTAATTGATGCTATGCAATTTCTTAGTGTTATAATAAAATGCAAAATGAAATAACTTACATTCTTCTACATATTTATTTGCTGATTAAAGTAGTAGTAGTAGTAGTAGTAGTAGTGGTGGCGGCGGCGGAGGTGGTGTCCACAACATTATTTAGTATTTAATGAATAGGTTGAGTCAGCTAAATAAAATACTAACTACATCAAATAATTTTCTAAATACTCTTGCATCAAATAAAAACTCATAAACATCAAAATTTCCAATTTTTTCTTGAAAATATTGTAATATATAACATCCTTTAGATGAAATAATGTATTGTAAGACATATTACATTTTCCAGCTTTACAAGCATGTGTATTGGTTTTCCCTGCAGTATGATTTTTTTTTGTAACCAACACTGTTATCTGATAATAGAATAATGCAGGCAGAGAAACATACAAAGAAGAATCATTAAATCTTCTTAGGGCCGGTTCTGCAATCTGCCGATAACTTGCCGATACAGCTATGTACCTGATTTCTAGCCGATTGGCTTTCTGCAGTCTCTGGATATCACTACTCGGAAGATATCTTTGCCGATAAGTTTTCGGCTAGTTGGAGTTGACGATACGTCTATTATCCAACAATTAAGTTTTCCACGGCCGTAGTCCATTGAGGTTAGGTTCCACTCACATTCACGTCTCACAAATATCACTAGCAATAGAAATTAAAAAAAAAGAAACTGATGTGCTCCATGCACATGTTTCTCTACATTTTGGTAGCAAATTACTGCTAATAAGCTTATTCTTAACTTAGTGGATACGCTAAAATGATCGTCACTTCTTTTGAAAGCCGGTTGCCATGTGGATGAATTCCGTTTCTTTGCATTACAGTGGTTGACAAATCCCCGATGGTGAAAAGTTTCAAGTATATTAAAACAAAAACCAATAGCAAGGAATATCTAAAAATGGTCAATTCCACGAAAAAAATTATATGACCTAAATTGTGTGTTTTTCGATATCTAATTTTTTTTGCATAGTAAGCTTGTCTTTCTCATACGGTTTACTAGTTATGCATCATCCAGCAAAATTCATCCAGAATAAAGAGGTCTTCAGAGGCTATTCCCAAAAAATTCAAGATATACATTTTATTTTACATATAAATGTCTTTAATATACGGTATTTTAATCAAAATCGTTAAGCCATTTTTTTTAGAAAATTAAATGTTTCATAATTTTTTCCATGTAAAGGGTAGTTTGGGGTGAGGTTATTTTCCTCATAATCATCACGTCGCATCCTTCGAAGATACTTAACTTAAATACCAAGCTTGGTGTTTTACCGTCTTTTTGTTACAGACACACGGACATACAGATTTTTTCTAAAAATGTAAAACGTGTATTTCCGGTAAAATCTTGGTATGGAACTTCTGTGTGGAATGCAATACTTCTCTATAAGTTATGTAAAGAGTACGTGTAAAGAAAGTAAAAATTGCATTTACCGGACGTCGGTGAAGAAATAATCCTAGATTCTATACTTCTCACATGTAACTTTTAAAACTCGAATGATGTTTTGGAGTTCCTCCTATTACTGGGATGATTGGGGTTTTCGATGAGGGCGATCCCTTAGCTGCGTTTGGCGCTTACAATTAGGATTCTCGACATAAAGTACCACTTTCCAAATGCCAAGAAGCGTGACAAATATGGGAGTTTTCAATGGTTTAATTCACTTTTACATACCTTCCGTTGACATTTATGAAATCACTGTACAATCTAGCGGATATTTGGTTCATCCTCCCCGTTTATCCCTTATAATTTCTATGTCGAAAAGTCCAGGGATTTCTAGTAATAATGAATGAAAAATGCCTATATTAACGTAAGTGAACAGCCTGACTTCTTAACCTCTACTCCGAGTCCTCGCAGTATGTTCTTTTATAGATTCAATATGTTCATATTCTATAACACAGACTTTGCACACCTTTAATAGTATTTTACTAATTGTACTTTATGAATTCAAGGCGTTTTATAGCCCATTCCGGTTACATTGGCCTTTCAATATTGAAAGAATTGTCAAAATATGTGGTTTTTAACATTCACTCGCATACACATAGCGTTCTCTCTCTCTCTCTCTCTCTCTCTCTCTCTCTCTCTCTCTCTCTAATATCAGTGTGCATTAATTTCGGCTTTAGGGAATGAGAAGTACATAAGCAAAAAGTAAGAGAAAAGTATGCTAATGTGAATGCTAAGGTAGTTACTAGCAGGTTATGGCATCAGATTTTATGATCCCATCCATTTTGCATGCTTCTATGAGGTTTAACACATTTTCGCAGTCGTCATCTTTTCCATTTTATTCTAAAACATGGCAAAAGAATTCCCCTGGTATGAACTATCTTTTATTTTGTTTCCTTTTGCCTACTTCGCAAGGCAATCCTCCATCGTTATTTTTGGTTTATGAATTTTCCACCTGTAACGCTTCTATCGAATTCAGAATGACAAACTAAACGCTCTACAAACTATCCTAGAGAGCCACTATCCAGAGGAACTTGTGTGATTGTAGAATGAAAGCTTTGATTACCGCCAAATAAAATTATTTGGTGAATAACTATATGCAGAATTATCGGGCCATTGTAGAACCGGCCATTAATAGAAAGTTTTATTACGTAAGCTCTTGACTTACAACAGGTTAAAAGTTACAAAAAGATTTGTCTAATGACTGACATACTAGGCATTATTAATGTGAAAAATAGAAATAAATTGTTTCTGATATACATATCATGAAGTATATGTTTGATTTATGTATTTTAGAATTTATACGAGGGTCAGTCAATAGCTAATGACTCCTCATATATATATATATATATATATATATATATATATATATATATATATAGTGTTAGCGATGTGAACAATTTGAATTTGCCGCAATTCCTCAAACCTTCTTCTCTAATCCAATGCAGTAGCAACTTCCTAATTCAATAGGTGGCAGCACTGCTGCCTTTAGCAAAATGGCAGACATCGATGTGCGTATTAGACAGCGTTCCGTAATTGAATTCTTACATGCGGAAGGTGAAACGCCCATTTGCATTTATGAAAAGATGAAAAATGTGTATGGTGATGCAACAATGGCTGTCAGCACTGTTAGAAGATAGGTCCGTTGCTGTAATGAAGCAGAAGGGCATATACTGTTGGCTGATGAACATCGGAGCGATAGATCAGTGACTGCAGTGGCTCCACGCAACATTGAGCGAGTGAAGAAAATCATTATTACTGACCGACGGTTAACAACGGATGAATTGTGTTGCATTATGTCCTTCAGTAAAGGCAGTGTGACGACGATTATTTAACAACTGGGGTACTCAAAAGTTTGTTCAAGGTGGGTACCAAGAATGTTATCCGACGAGAATATGGAGAGAAAAAAAAAAAAGAAGAGAAAGAAATAGCCGCCGAACTCTTGCAGGGCTTTAATTTGGAGGGAGAGGAGTTTCTGGAAAACATTGTGATGGAGACGAAACATGGGCTCATTTTTTTTTTTTTTTTTTAACCTGAATCAAAAAGTCAGTCAATGGAATGGCATCGCACAACCTCACCGAAGAAGAAGAAGAAGAAGAAGAAGAAGAAGAAGAAGAAGAAAAATCAAAACTGGCATCGGCAGGGAAAGTGATGGCGACAGTGTTCTGGGATGAACAGGTGTGATTCTGGTTAAATTTTTGCAGCAGGGATGCACAATATATCCTGTCCGAAACGTCAGCACCCTCAAAAAACTTAAAGCATGTCTTCGGCGAGTTCGCCCAACTAAAATCGTGGTGGATATTCTTCTTTTGCATGACAATGCAAAACCACACACCAGTCATCACACCACTGAAGCGATTGTGAAAATTGGATGGAATGTCTTGCCTCATCCCTTATACTGCCCTGTCCTACCACAATCAGACTATTATCTCTTTGGGCGGCTAAAGGAAGCTCATCGTGGGATTCACTTTGAAGATGCAGAGGTCATGAAAACTTCTGTGCGTCAATGCCTTCGGAAGCAAGATCGTGCCTTTTACCACACTGAAATACATGCCCTTGTTAAAAGGTAGATCAAAACTGAGGAAAAGGACGGTATTACATTAAAAAGTAGCAATTTAATCCTTAATGTTGTGACTTTTATGCTGTGTAATGAAAGTTTAATTTTCTTATAAATTTAAAGAGAGAGAGAGGGAGAGAGAGAGAGAGAGAGAGAGAGAGAGAGAGCTGAGAGAATGAGGCATTAGTTATTGACCGACCCTCATACTTTATGAAACAATTATAAAATAAGGATATTTATAATTAATGAACTAGAATAGCAAATTTATAGATGAATACTTATAAGTGTAATATTTTTCACTTACATTTTCAGGATTCAGAATTATAGCACAACAAATTCAAATTTTAAGCTATTAATCTGCATACACGGGGGATTTTTTTAGTGCTAAAGAAATAAGTTCAATAATTCTAAGAGGAACAATATCCTACCTTAACTATTTACTCAATAAAATGCAGCAGCCCCAAGTTCACACATATATCTGCAAAACAGCCTGTATTTACTTATTATTTTGATACACCCATACTTATATTTAGCATTAAATGTAAACCGAAGTAGAAAACTTTATATTATGTAAAAAAATGAAAATACAACCGTAGGAAGGGATATTTATTTTTAGCTTTTGTCATTTTTTTTTTCTTTTACCAATGAGGTATGCATACTTCTCAGCAACAATGGTTTTAACTGGTGCACATGCTTACAGTAATAATTATGAAATATGGCATCAAAAACAAGGAATATTTAAACATAAACAAACACAATTTATAAATAGGTGTATGATAATTTGAATGACAGTTCAAAACATTTGATAGTGCAACAGGTTTTACCTTAGTATATTGATATCAACCATTTTCCAATTGGGAAGTCAGTAGATCTAATTAAAACACCATATTACAATAACTAGTTAAAGGGATGAACATGGGATGTAACTGAGAAGAAACTGAGCATCAAGTTCTGGACAGAACCTAATTTTAAATTTTTTTAAATATCAATTATTTTTAAATGTTTCCTTTTGCCTTTATTCAAAATTGCATATAAGAAAATTATAAGTGTTTCTTTATTCCTTATTTTTGTGTGTCTTCTATTACCATTTACTGATGGCAATTTTCTTTTTGTTTCCAAAAAGTTACACAGTCCTACACCACGCATTTGGTATAATGAATGAGCAAGTTCTCGAGCACAGCACAAAGTGGCACATTTCTATGCAACCTACAAAAATTATTTATTATATTCTGCATACTTATTGCTATGACAATAAACCCTCTTTGTATTTTTGAATGAACTGCTTTGTAGTTGTTACAACACCATATGCAGCCTTAGAAATGTACTTCAAACCCACAAAATCTGAGGATTCAGTAAGTTGCAAATATTTTTTTGGAACACCTTCTCCATTACCTTCCGAAAGAAAAAAAAATACAAATTTCACATGCCCCCCTTTTTAGCACTGCATTCACAGCAGCAACCAGTTACATATAAACTGTTATTATGGTCATGAACATTTACTTCCCCTGGGGTCATTGTGTTGCTCGTGCTTGGCAGATCTGTACAAGCTACAATTCTATCTTTAATGCTTTTCATATCAGAGACATGTAACAGTACTTTGTCACTATCAGAACAGTAATTTGCTTTCTCACAAGGGGTTATAAATTATAATATTAAAATTATAATCGGCGCCAACCAAGAAAGGGATTGACAGTTCGCAGTGAGGGAGAGGCGACATGGCGGAAAAACATAAATGAACGGGAGGGAATAGATGAGTCTTAGCGGTTGTCATAGCAACGAAAAGAAGGATCAATTAGAGCTGAGGCGTTTCCATAGAAACGGTACACACAGTGAATGACTCTGTTGCCGATATCTAACACGCACTAACTCGAGATTAGCATGTTGCTGATTAGGAACCCAGCAGTAACATAAACTGCTTGTGTTATGTTCTGCTATCACTGCATAGTGCTGTAGCCCGAGCTTGCAATGCTTGCATCAGATTGTGTGTTGAGAAGTTCCTTTGCATTATTCTATATAGACGGTTATTTGCCTTGTGTTTACGTGTGCCTGAGTTTGTGTATCTGTGCGTTTGCTGCGAGCTTTGCAATTGTGCTAACGCTTTTAATATGTATTTAACAATGTCGAAAAATAGTGACAAAGAGATTGCTGCCAAAAGAAAAATTGAGCGTCCTCGTGAACCGAATAAAACTGTGTTTGGTAAAGGTATCTCATTTAAAGAACTAGCGCGGGAAATAATATGCTCTGTAAGAGAATATTTCGAAAAGCAGAAATTGAACGGAGGACCTGTTATTCCAGTCTCTAAAGTAATTGATAGAACCGTGCGTGCTGTAGGAAATGGTGGGAACACTATAGCTAAAATTGGGAAAGAAAAGTACGATAAAGAAGAATATCAGGTGTCAGGTTCTAAATTAGAAACTCCTGGAAAGAAAAGGAAAGGATGTCACCAACTTAGATCCTTTCCAGCAGGATGTTATACGCAGACACATCTATTTCTACTATAGGAGAAGGGAGCATCCGGCTGTCTTCAAATTACGCGTATCTTCAAAAGAAGCCGAACTATTTGAAGGTAGTAAGTGTTCTTTACGTAGAATAGTGAAGAAATTAGGTTTTAGGTATAAGAAGATAAATGACAGAAAATGGCTGATGGAGAAAACCGACATCTGTGCTTGGCACTGTAGGTTCCTTCGGGAAATTCAACACAATTTCCAACACATTGTTTGGTTTGATGAGGCTGGGCGGACGATACGCAAGAAGCAACAATGAACGTACCGTTAAGTAAAGGAGGCAGAATAATACTCCTTCATGCTGGAACTGCGTCAGGTATTGTTTCTAATTGTATTCTTCTTTTTAAATCCAAAAAATAAGTCGGTTACTACGTGGTGATGTAATGGTTCCCAGAACTGCTTCTTCCAAATTTGCATAGACCATTAATAATAGTAATGGACAATGCGAAATACCACTCCGTAGTTTCTGATAGAGCACCAACAATTGGAACAAGAAAAAATGAAATTATTCAGTGGCTTGCACGCTGAAATGTACCAGTGAAGCAGGAATTGAAAAAAAAGAGCTCCTGGAACAAGTGAAAGTGATTAAACCGCGGTTTCCAAGTTATGTAGGCGACGGCATTGCTGCTGAACATGGTCACAAAATAGTTGGGCTTCCACCTTATTATTGTCATTTTAACCCAATTGAGCTACCTGGGCCGAAGTAAAGAATTATGTTCGGCGAAACAACAAAGATTTTACTGTGTCGTCTGTAATAAAGCTGACAGAAGAGGCATTAACAGTAGTAAAAACTGAAAACTGGGAAAAGACAGTTATCCATACAAAGGGCATAATAAGTGCAGCATGGAAAAATGAAGGATTTTGGAAGAAGAAATAGAGCAGCTCGTCACTTCCGTGGTGACTTCCAGCAGCTCTTCAGATGGTGGTGGTGGCGGTGGTGGTGGCGGTGGCGGTGGCGGCGGCGGCGGCTACATTTTCTATCAAGCTAGTAGCAGCAGCAGCGATTCGGACATCAACGGCATTTTCCCATTAGAATAAGCATCAATTTCACAGGAATTTTTCTTTTGAAAGCCCAAATCCTCAGACTGATATATAATTGCATATTCTATCCTTTGAATGTAGATTCAATATTGTACTGTTGTCTTCGCATACGAATATAAATAATACGCACTCAACATTCCAGGCGCAATTTAATCTTCTTTGTATACATAATCATATCGAGCTCTCCACGTTACCACAATAAGAGGCAACATCGCCTCTCCCTCACTACGAACTGTGAATCCCTTTCTTGGTTAGCGCCGATTATAGCTTCAGTGCCCTTTTTGCTGCTACAGCTGAAGGATTTTATCCTGTTCTCTTTTGCATCTGAGCAAAAATATTCTCTAAAGCATCTTGATAAATCTGCTTCCCATTACATATCTCTAAATCTTGTTGAATAATACGTTTGCTAACTGCATAAAAGATAATGTGCTCATATTTGAGCCTATATTTAATGGTTTCCAGGCAGCAGACCTTACCTGCGTTTCTTGATTAATATCTACAAAACCCTCGAGGAACTGTACTTATCTTTCAAAGTTTTTCTTTGTAATTGATTTCCTAAGGTTCTAGACATTGGCAAAGAAAACCATTCATTCAAAAATCGAATGAACCATGCTGTGGTAAGTGCTGCTGGAGGCAAAAGTTAAACTTACAGCTGTTTCTAAGGCAATGCCATTTTTCAAACATAAGTATCTCAAAGCAAGTCCAACATTCATTTTTTGAAAGTGAGATTGACTTGTGGAGTTTTTTTGAAAGATAACAGAGAGATCTTAGACCACCTTCCTTAGCTAAATCTAAAGCCCAGTGTTCTAAAATATATTTAGAAGAAACTATAGTTCATGGCAAACCTTCCTTATCTGGGATATGAAGTGGAATAACATTGTCACAGTTCTGAATGACTGACTGCCAGCTTTTCACCAGATGAGGAACATAGCTAAAACACATATGTTAAAGTTAGATTTTTTCACATAGCTTTCATTTTAAGATCTGTTCTGGCAAATAAATGAAATAACCATATCATAAATTATTTTAAATTAGTAAGGCAGAAATAAATTCCAATGGGTTTAATCAATTACTTTTAAACAAATTATTTAAAATATCTATGAATAATAAAGGCTCAAATATTAAATCTGAGGCCTACTTACATCTATTTTGTAAATGTTTCTTGTTTGAACAGCAATTTTAGCTGGTGAATTAGACGCATTAAAAATTCTTTAAAAATTATACTTGAATTTCCTTTTCCCATGTACACGGTTAACCTCAAATTGGCTTGCTTCGTAATGTACCTGTGAAAACATGTGTTTAAATCTAATTTACTGTGCCAGATCTAGCACATTAGTACCAAGTCTATGAAATATGTACAAACTGAGGCTTTCACGGCCGGCGGCTTGAATAAAGAAAGTATTTTCCGGGCTTATAGGCCGTGGTCCATTTGGTTTTCAAGTTCCCGACGTTTCGCCAAGGGCTATGCTTGGTATCTTCACAGGTGATCCGTTGGCTGGTCAGTGTTCGAATTTTTTTTTTAATTTCGAGTGGAGGGGAAAAATCCACCTTATGGACTAACCCGGGCAAGCCCGGAATGTCGGGGTCTCCCGTGTGGGCCTACCGACTAAAAAACCCCTCCACCGCTATTAGAAGGAAGAAAGGAGAGGCTGTACCGCTTGTTTGCACCCGCGGATTCAAGGTGATAATTTAACTGACTGCAGGGTGCAGTCAGAGGGGTGAAATGAGGACCGGGAGACAGACTTGACCAAGGCCCAGACTGCCACCGCGGAGTATTCTGGGAGAGGAATGAAGAAATTCTAGGGTGATGGATGGAGTTAGTGCTGGTTGACTCTGTTGAGCCAGTCGTCGTTTCCAGGGACGTTTTCGAGCCTAAGCCCTTGGCGTCTTCTTTGGATGTTGAACTTGGAAGTTTGAGGTGCCGAATTCTCCAGTAGAGCTCTAACCTCCTCCCTGAAGATGAGTCGGATGTCGGTGATTCCTATTGCTATTGCTTGGTGAACTTCTGGATGTGAAGTGGTGTTGTCCTGATCCTGAAGCCTGTCCTCCAAGGCCGTCAGCTTAGCCGTAAGAATCAGGACTTCCGCGTAGAGGTCCTGATTGGCTTCACTTAGGTCCTGGATTTCCTTCTGCAGGTTGGTGTTGGTTGTTCAGTCTGCGGAGATGGCTGTGTAGATTATGGTGTCCGGGCTGGTTTAGGCGATGAGTGCCTGCTCTTTGGGTAGCTGGGCCACTGGGCTTGCCCGGTGAAATGTGGCACAGAACCGGCGACGGCGACGGAGGTCATGCCCAGAGCACTCCGAAGTGAATGCGTTGGTGTCACAGTAGTGACACTTCGGTGGGGAAGAGCAGTTTTCTCGACTGTGCCCGTAGGCACAACAGCGACAGCAGGGCCGGTATCTTTCCTGTCTGCTTGCCTCAACGTGTAGAAGTCGCCCTAATAAGGGCAACCCTGACGTCAAGGCAGCCTCCAGGTCTAATCGGTCCTGTAGCTCCACCCTAACTAGTGGAGTCGGGCCCCGGTCACAGATAATTCTAGTGGCCCTCGAACATGAAGGTCATCTAGATTGTGCAGCGGCAAGGAGGTGCCGGGTGGAGAGATACCGAGGGACCCATCTAAACACGGCACTGTACCGGAACGGCGTCGGCGTGGAGCTCAGCGGTGGCGGCGATGAAGAGTTGATGGCTGGCGGTGAAGCAGCGACGGTCGGCGGCGGTGGTGATGGTGAACGCGGCAACGGTGCGGAGCTCACTGCTGGTATAACGGCAGGTGGCGGAGATTCCGTCGAGCACTTCCTAACAGCGGATGCCGGAGAAGTGGTGGCTGCTGTAGGAGCTGCTGGTCTGCGTTGGTGCTTCCTCTTTGGCATCTCGAAGCGAAATTCCCCCGAATTCTTGCCGCGGAGAGCGCGGTTTTATACGTGGCCGGTGGGCGGAGCTTATTACTCTCTGTGCTGTGATTGGCCCGTGTGCATTTGTGAGCTGTCTTGTGTTTTCTTTTGTTTGTGCCATTACGTTTGCTTTCCAACACAGGTATCTAGGTCCTGTTAAGGCGCATAGCTCCTTCCTTGCGATTATCATACACACACACACACTGCGATTGACCAAGGAAGAGAGCAGTCCTGGCCTTTTACAAGCTTCTTCTAGTGAACAGCACCTGCAAGCGCCTGCGAGGTCACGTCTGCGAGACTACAGTGGAAGTACCACGCTGCAGCGCCCCTAGCGGAGACTGGCAGTGGGCAACGTCCCTCTGATAGCCTTGTCTCCCTCCGGCCATATCCGCCGGAGATCCCCCACAGCTGGAGACCAACACCTGCGCTTCAAGGAGGACCGCAGTGGGCATTGGCCCCTTTCTAGCGTGCCTCCTGGAGGAAGCTCGTCGAGCTTCTCCACCAGCGCCATCCCCTGATCTGCCGCCGACACCAACTCGCCCGGCCGCATCCTGCCGTTGAAGAGAGCGAAGACTTTCTCTTCCCTTGTCTCCTGAGCGTCAACCTGGTACTGCGACGTACTTGGCACTGACTGACCGACTGACGTTACCGCGGGCTCACAATGCCAGAGCCAAGGGTCCGGACTTTGGTCTGGACCCGGGGTTCGCACCAATCGCCGCGTCGCAAGACGTCCGGCCCTCTGTGGGGAGCCGGATGGCACCTGCACAAGACTTTGACAAGTCAAGTACCACCGTACAGGTAATACCTGACGAAATCAGCACTACTGGCCCATCAACCTCTTCCTCCTACTCCTCCTCAAAACCTTGCCCCGGCTCACGGGCTTTACTCCTTCAGGACAGAACTAAGAAGACTTTTGGCAAGAAGAAGTCTTCCTCCCGCCTAGTCAACCAAGAGACCGTGGTCCCTCTCACCCCGGAAGTAGCGCAACCCACTTCCACACCAGTTGCTCCATCTACCCTCTCCCAAGCCCAGTCTACCCTGGTGCCTGAGAGCACAGCCGATTCCGACGGCTATATCACGGTGGTCCACAGGCGCCGAAAGACCTCCGGTTCAAACCCGGAGGGGCGCGCCTCCCCCACCCCTGCAGCAGCCACCATCCCCGAGAGCCATCGCTCACAGCGGGCGGGAAGAATACCACCAGTTTTGGCCTACTCGTTTCCCAACCATGTCAGAGTCATGAGGGGATTACGGACAGCGCTCTCGGAAGAGTACCAGGCTACCCGTTACCCCAAAAGTGTCGTCATCCGGACCAGGAACCCCGACGATCACGAGAAGGCAAGGGGAGTTCTGAGGAAGTGTGAAATTCAGTTTCACACATATTCCCTCCAGAAACCTAACTTAGTCCGACGAGTGATCCGGGGACTTGATTCGGACACCGACCCTGAGGACATCCGTGTTGGCCTGGCGGAGGAACACGGAATCAATCCGCGGACCGTCATCAAGTTGACCAAAACCTCCCGACCCGAGGGTGCTGAGCCCACCAAGGTCAAGATGCCCCTATTTTTGGTCATTGTTGAGAAGGATGGGGAGGGAATTCCCAAGATTGACACGGTGACAACCCTGTACAGCACAAGAGTGCGAGTCGAACCACACCACGGCAGAGAGGGGCCGGCGCAGTGCTATCGATGCCTGCGCTTCCACCACTCTAGCCACGCGTGTGAACGGAACACAGCTTGCTTGCGCTGTGCAGGTGAGCACATGTAAAGCCTGCCCTCACCCCAGAGAGGGAACTAAGTGTGCAAACTGCGAGGGGTGCTATATTGGCATCTATGGCTGTTGCCCAAAAAAATTGGAGATAATCCAGGGAAGGCAGGGCAGAGTCATTACCAACCCTGCGAATGTGCGTCAAGGCACCCGCTTTGCCAACGCCATGTCGAGGCATGTAGAAGTGCTTCGATAGGCTGAGGCAACGCTGGCTGTACCAGCAAATCAGACCGAGAGTTCGGAAACTCAGGTCACCACCCCCTCTGCGCCCCCCCCCCCCAGGCGCAGAGACCCAAGCAGGAGAAGAAGAAACAGGCACGGCTTCCCAAGAAGCCCGTGGCTCAGACCGCCGCTGAAGCAAACTCAACCCCGGCACCTGCGGCCGCAACAGCCGAGCCAGCTGCCCCGCTGACCGCGGGCGGCCAGCCCAGCTAAGCGGCCACGAAGCTTCCCCCTCTAGAGCAACAAACAGCTCCCGTTGGCTCGACCAATGAGAGCGAAGCTGCTGCTCCAGCAACTGCCCAGGCAGTAGCTCCACCTTGGGAGTACCTCTCCATGCCTGTTGACGATATGACCGAGTTTTCCGAGTTCTCAGCCTGGTTTGCCAACCTCATATCGTGATCCCTCCCCATATTACGGCCCTGCAGGGAACAACTGACAAGCCCCCACATACCCGCCCTCCAGAAGGTCACCATCATGGATGAGACGGCCCGACAGCTCTTCCCTGACTCCAGCTCGTAATGGCTGCGCTTAGAAGCCGTAGATCTTTGCGAGTTGCATTCTGGAACGCAAACGGAGTCCGGTAACAGCGGCCGGGCATCTTAGAGTTTATAGATGATCACGGGATTGATATCCCAATAGTCTGCGAGACGCATCTGCACGCTGGTATTCCATTCCATCAGCCAAGTTACGTCGCCCATCGGACGGATCGACCCGGCCGACAGGGCGGTGGTACGGCTATATTTATTAAAAATCAGCCTATTCGCTGAGCCCCGGCTGTTTTCGCGCACGGTCCGAGAGGTCCAACGTACTTCCCGCCACGGGGCAGGGCGGACATCATTGATTTCATGGTCACCACAAACATTCCGTTCCATCTGGACCTCTCGGTTGTGAATGTGTTGGACTCCGACCACAACCCAGTTGTGGTCGACTCCGCCATTTCACTCACAGCTCTGGTCACACCAGACTGGATAGAAGAAGTCGACTGTGCTATCCGTCCAGAACTCCGTGGACGCTAACCCTCGTATAGACTCAATAGATTCTCTCGAGGCGGCGGGCGCGCAGTTCCCTACCACAGTCCTAAATGCGGTCCGTGCTCACACACACCGCATTCAATCGAAACACCCCAACCTTCCGTCCTTCCTACACACCTAAGACAGCTGATTAAAGCAAACAATGCTGTCAGAAAGCTATGGCAGAGATTTCGCCATCCCAGGATTGGAGACATACACCAGAGGTTCAAATCCCTGGCCCGTCGTCTCCTTAGAGCACACCGTCGAGAGGCCTGGGAGCATAGGTTAAGCCACGTTAACCTCCACGAGAGGAAACCTTGGCGAATAATCCGTGGCCTGCGGAAAGACAGACCGGAATACCGGCATCCTATCCATGGCACCCGGGGCCATCTTGCCTTTGAGCCCCGGGATAAAGCAGATGAAGACGAAGACCAAACTGAAATCGAGGGGCGGTAGAGGGCTTCCTAAAGGCCCCACCCGCGAACAACGAGGAGTTTGACGGCCCTAAAGCTACCCCACAGATGGTAGTCACCCAGATCCTTTCCTTAAAAACCAAAAAATTCCCTGGACAGGACCGTGTAACAGAGGAAATGCTCCAGCACCTTCCCTGAAAAGCCGTGCTTCATTTGACCCGGATTTATAACGCATGCTTACATATGCGCCACTTTCCCGCTACGTGGAAGGAGGCCCGTGTGGTATGCGTTTTAAAGCCGGGGAAGAATCCGGTTTACTCGGCCAGCTACCGTTCCATCAGCCTCCTGCCAGTCATCTCGAAAGTATTCGAGAGACTGCTCCTCGCCCGCCTCGGACCTCACGTTGAGGAAAGAGGCCTCCTACTCGAGCATCAGTTTGGTTTTCGCCCTGGACACTCCACGACAGTGCAATTACTGCGTGTGGCCGAGAAGGCCTCCCTGACTTTCCAGGAGAAGTCTAAAACGGTTGCGGTATTGCTGGACGTGGAAAAGGCCTTCTCCACTAAGTGGCACGATGGGCTCATCTATAAACTCATATAGCATGAAATCCCCTCTCCATACATTTCCTTGTTAGCTTCGTTTCTGCAGAATCGGAGCTTCCGAGTAAAAGTGGAGGGGGAACTTTCTACAGAACGGCCCATTGGCGCGGGAGTGCCGGAAGGTAGCTTTTTTTTTTTTTTTTTTTTAGTTTCAAGTGGAGGGGAAAAATCCACCTTAAGGACTAACCCGGGCTGGCATGCCCGGAGTGTCGGGGTCTCCCAGGATGGGCCTACCGACTAAAAAACCCCTCCACCGGTATTGGAAGGTAAGGATACTGCGGTACCGCTGTTGCACCAGCGCAGTAAATGGTAAAGGTGAACTGGCCCGCTGTGCGGCCGCCAGGGGTGAGGGTTGTGCTAGTAGACCGGCTTGACCGAGGCCCAGCCGGCCCCCGTAGCGAATTATTGGTGAGGAGTTAAGGAAATTGTGGGTGGTTGGGAGTTGTTTGTGAAACATGGGATTGGAAGTGTAGGGAGAGCTGCCACTCTCTCCCTGTGGTGACGATGACGACACTACCGGTTCTTCCTTCCCCTGGGGGCTGGACTGGTAGCGATGTAGGAGAGAATGTCCGTGGTAAGTCCAGTCTGAAGGTCGTGTAATTGCTTCGATATTGATTGGTGAAGTTGGTGCTGCAGCACTCGGACACCCACGACCGAAGCCTCAAGAGACCCCAGCCGCGGGCACTGATCGTCGCTGTCCTCGGAAGGTGGATGGACGAGGTGGCTCTCTGTGCGGTCCAGCTGGCGCTGGATGGACGCAAGCACCGCGCCGTTTTCACCTGCAACTCGATCTGAGTCCTGGTGCTTGGCCTCCAATGCTGCGAGTCGTTCTTTGGTTTCCCTCTGAAGTTCCTCGAGACGGAGGCCGAGTTGGTGTGTAGCCGCCTGGATGGTGGCGATGTTCTGTTTTATGGAGTCTACGGCGTCCTTCAGAAAGGTGTCCGTCGGTGAAGTGTTCGGTGTCGAGTCTAGTGGTGGTGATGGTTGGTGATGCTGCTGTGAGGTTTGTGGAGGTGAAGGCCTACTCCGGGGATACAGGGGGCACGTGGCTTGCCCTGTGTAGTGGGAGTTCCCGGAGCAGGTAGCGCAGTAGCGGCGTCGACGGCGTAGATCATGGTTGGAGCAAGCGGCTGTGAGCGAGCTTGCCCCACAGTAGTGGCACTTCGGTGCGGCGTGGCAATCCTCCGAACGATGTCCGTAGGTGCAGCAGCGTCGGCAGGGGACCGGACGTTCGCTTCTGCTAGCCTCGACACGTAGCTGTTGCCCTAACAAGGGCAGGCGTGATGTCAAGGCAGCTTCGGCTTCAGGCGCAGACCCCAGGTGGAGGCGGACCAGCGATGTGGGTCCCCGAGGTGATGTGATCCGGTTGGCCTTTACTGCAGAGGGCCAAAGGCGGCGTGCGGCATCCAGCACGAAGCGGGATGGAAGGTCCCTCGGGACCCCTATGACGACCACTGTAAGGTGGCCATCATGGTGCGAAGAAAGCCGCACCGATTCCCGGGTGGGTTCCGGTACGGCGGTGGAGGCGGTCGGCGGTTGGGGCCGGGCCGGTTCCCGGTTGGGTTCCGGCACGGCGGCTGAAGCAGTCGGCGGCTTGGGCCGGGTCGGTTCCCGCTTGGGAGACGGCACGGCGGCGGAGGCTGTCGGCGGATGAGGCCGGGCCGGTTTCCTACTGGGTACCGGTGCGGCGGCGATGTGTGATGTCTGCTCAGTAGCGGTAGGTTGCGTGGCAGGAGGCGACCTAGTAGGTGGTGCGGAAGGCGTCTCCATTGTCCGCAGCAAGGCGGCACGGCGCGCCAGCGCCCACCGACCTCTGGCATGGCTAGCGGTGTTGTAGAAGGCCATGCCTGCGTCGAATGCTGTCCTTGTAGCTGGATCCATCTATAAGAGTCGAAGTCCAGGAGCTCACGGGAAGGTAGCGTGCTGTCTCCGGCGCTCTTTGCAGCTTACATGGCCGATATCCCCACCCACCCCAGCACACACACCTGTCAGTATGCGGACGATCTCATGATCTTCGCTGTGAACCGGAACACCAGATATAGCTTTCGGCAAATCCAAGCCCAACTCCATGCCAATGGCAGGTGGAGTGAGAGATGGCGAATGGCCACTAGCCCGGAGAAAAGCTCTGCGATTCTCCTGGCGAAAACCATTTGAAATCGGCTTCAGCGGAACTTTGTTTTACGGCACCGTAGGATCCCTTGGGTGAACACGGTAAAGTATCTCGGAGTGACGCTGGACCGACGGCTGACTTTCACTCCACATGTCAGGGGCAAGGAGAACCTAGGGCACGCTGTTCTCAGGCAGCTTTACCCCATGCTCAGCTCACAGAGCATGCCCCTTACCTTAAAGCTTCAGCTGTACCGGGCGATCATTCCGCCTCTTGTTCTGTACGGCTGCGAGATCTGGGGGACCGTAGCTAACTACGTGCTCCTCAGGGTCCAGACGCTGCAGAACCGGGCACTACGGATGATCTACCGTACCGGCTGGAGATTTCCCGCCCACATCCTTCATGAACATTCCGGTATCCCGTACATTATCGACCTCATCAGATCGAGGACCCGATCATTGTACAACAAAATTCCAACCCACCCTAATCAACCGGTGAATTCTCTGGGAAATTATGATCCCAGAGAAGTACGTCGCCTGCCCTCATTCCGTCTGCCGAGGGACGCCATTGGCCCTCTTGGTTAGCCACGCCCTCTCCCCTGAGACCCTGAGACACATTTAAATTGAACCTGAAAAGGCCAAAGCCACACTAACCCGTAAGCAAAACGGGGTGAAAAAATATAGCGTGTGGTCCTCACAACGGGTGAACGCTTAATCCAAATTAAAACAGTTTAATTCTGCTCCAGGCGGGAGAAAACTGCGCGGCCTCCTGATTGGCCCATGCAAGCGCCCGTGGGCATGTTCTCTCCCTATAAAATTCCCTGTACCTACATTTATCCCTCAGAACACAACATTTCATCCCTCAACACACACAACCAGCAGACAGGTTCCCTAGCTCATTTCGCAGGTAAAGCCGCGATGCGGCTCGGTATTGCGGCATCGACACACGACCGGGGCATGCCCCGATCGACCAGGTTTGCGTCTGCGTCTGGCGTCTTGCGATTAAAGTTATTTCCATGTGTGTATATTTCTATGCCTCCCTATGTAAACGAGCATGGTAGTTAAAGGAGGAAGACAGAATTTCGGTGTCTTTATAACTGATGTCATGTCCAAGCAATAAAGAGTGTTCTGCTACTGTAGATTTTTCCATTTGTCCAAATCTACTGTGCCTTTCATGTTCGGTACTACCTTGCGCAGAGTGGCACCACTATTAAAATAACATGAAAAGCACAATAGACTAAGACAAATGGAAAAATCTGCAGTAGCAGAACAATCTTCATTATTTGGACATTGCATCAGTTATAAAGACGCCGACATTCTGTCTGCCTGCATTTTACACTTATGAGTGCCCGTAGATGATTTGGGCTTTGCGTTTCTTGAGCGTAGACCCGTTCCTTTTATTGACCTCACAAAAGGAAATCCAGTGGGATGAAATCAGGTGATCTATGGGGCCATTAGATTGGGCCCCCTCGACCAATCTATTTTTGTGGATATTTTTTATGTGAGTGATTGCTTAGAATCAGTGACCGGTGTGGTGGAGCTCCATCCTGCTGGAAACACATTCCTGTGCTTTTCGCTAGTGGCAAGTCTTCGAGTAGGAATGGCAATGCTTCTTGCAGAAATGTAAGGTGCTGTGGTCCTGTAAAGTTGTCTTCAGAAATTGCGGTCCATTTAGCTGGTCGCCTAATATTGGTGCTCCACTGTACCTGGAATGCAGCTTCTCTCATCCAGTGAGGATTGCCTATACTCCAGTAGTGCATATTATGGCGGTTAGCAATTCCGTTATTGTGGAATGTAGCTTCATCAATGAAGAGAACACTTCCTAAAAACTCTGCATCCATTTGCGCTAGCTGCTGTAGCCATTGCGCGTACATCACTCGCGCTTGAAATTCGCGTCCCGAGGAGAGCCAGGTGTAGTTGTAGATGGTACGGATGATATTTATTCCGGTGCAATATGTGCGTTTCTGAGGACTGACTTCTTCTCAGATTTTGTAGTATAGCCCTTGAACTGGTATGTGGACTGTGTTCTATTACGTTTCGCACAACTTCTTCATTGCCTCCAGAGGTTACTGGAGCATCGCTAGCCGAGGTAGTCCTCTTCCAATCGATCCTGTTTCACGAAGGTGTCTTTCAACCCATCGCAAAGTGTCTGAAATAGATGCCCTTCTTCCTGGAAACCGTTCAGCTGCTTTGCGGCAAGTGTATTACACCTTGTTTCGCCATAGATTAAAAATATATCAACATACTCGTCGTTTATCTCATTATGAAATCAGCCGTGTATCATAGAAATGTTTCATATATTGAGTAGATCATGCAGAGTTTATTCACGCACAGTATTGATGCATGTGCAAATACCTAAAGACACTTTGCATGTGTGAAGTGTTTTAAAAATTGGTTGAAAGCGTCAAGCATACCGACACAATAAAATACCTATTACGAAAAACCTATAAATTATCCACCTGCCAGGGGAAATTATGGGGGCTTATGCTATTTTGTACACCCTTATAATATTATCAAAATGTTATTTATATCATACTATCAAATTATATGCCCAGGAGAATTTAACAAAACGTAATACCATTTTTGAACTTAACATAAAGGATTTGAACTCGAAACGAAGTGATTGGTACAGTGATCAAGTCACCATGATAATACCATTCGGCCAATGTTACCTTGGGAACTAAGGGTTCTATACGAGCAAATAATCGCAGAACTCAGACCCCACCTCTAATTTTTACACTTTTTTAGCTTTATTACAACGTTTGGTGCTCTTTTTGGTAGTTTTAACTTAAATAAGAAAAAACATCAGCCGTTACAACAGCTGCATGAGTTGAAATAAGCCATAGTTTGTGACATAAGTGAAATGATTCAGCTAATACTTAGCAATTTTTGACAAGGATGTACAATGAACATTAACTTGTGACGGTGTAAATCCAATTGCTCGGGCCACGTAAATCTGCCATTTTGTTTTCAAATTGTTTTGTCAACCGATGCACGTTATAGGTTGTTCCTTTAGGAGCATTTTCAAAGGTGTATATGAACGTATGATAAGGAATACAAGTTTGTAAACATGGCTAAATGTGCCACTGCTGCTGCCAAAGTCACGGCACGGTGTTTTTGGCACCGACATAAATAGCGATTGCATTCTGTCTCGTAAAACGCTTATGTACTAAGTTATATATCCCTCCTCTATAAAGCGTTATGCAAAGCAGCCATTAGACGGCATTCAAGAAAGGCGTAAGTCACATATTTCGCTTAGCAGGTTGCATAAATTCCAAAATAAATTGGGTCAGCTGATTCACCTGATAATTTGTGTATATACATTGCTTTAATTGTAAGGTGATTTTATTAACTATAAATACTTGAAATTTTTCCATAATTACGAACAGAACACATTTAATGAAATAATTCGTTTTGTATTTGCATTAATCAGTACCTTATTATAATGAATAAAAATTATATAAATGTAGCTTTAGTGCTGTTAACAACGTAAGCTACAAACAGTACTATTCACTCCATGGTACGATAGCTCACGGGGAACCTTGGCCTACCTCCCGGCCGCTGCGTCCCGCATCTCGGTCCACTACAGACGTCATGGATGGGGTGCAGTATTGGAGGGTGAGACGTGGTCAGCGCCTCGAGTCCCTGCCGGCCGCTTAATGCGGTCCTCATGACCTGGAGCCGCTACTTCTCCATCAAGTAGCTCCTCAATTGGCCCCCCAGGGACCTTACGAGGCTGAGTGCACCCCGGTTCAGGTCTCCCAGCGGGGGAAAAATCCCCACGCCGGTACTGGGGATCGACCTCAGGTCTCCCGCTTGGTAAGCAGCTGCGCTACCACCGCGCTAAGGAGACGACCAATAGTACTATTACCTTACTTTATAAAAGCCCTAAATATTTACTTTATACTAGTTTTAACAATAGCATGCTGTTAATTATTAAGAAGTTACCAGCTTGCCTGCACCATCAAAATATATTATTCTATTGAAATTTTATGGAAAACAACATTCTTTAGTGTAAATAAGTGGACTGGCATAACTTCTGGCACTTGTACTGAGGAACGGTATCTCCATTTTTTACAACATTAAGATATCGCTTATGGTATTTCTTTTGGAATGAAAAGCAACATTATCTATGTGCTCGAAAAGAGCATAACGTTATTTATTTAAAAAAAAATGCAACTGAAATGAGTGCAGTTGTGATATAATGCCAATCAGGTGTGCATACTTATATCTTTCCGTAATGAGAATGCAAAGGATTTACTCCAATAGCAAAATACAGAAAAGTGTAACCGTAAAAAATACATAACTTATTTAATATTGTGCAGGTGAAACGGATTTACATAGTGAGATACGTATATACAGTATAAAAAATCTGGCATACCTTGCAATTAGAGTGAATTGCTGGAAATGTGATGGAAGTTTTTTTCCCCGTCTTTCAAATACTAGTTCTCAGCATTATGGAAAGCTTATCTTAGCTGCTTACTGCAAATTGCAATGAATTAGCACAATTATCAGACTTTATTGTAAGCAACAGCAATAATATTAATGTACTCAAGTAATGGCTATTACTCACATCCCATACAGCTTATTGAAACAATAAATATGGTGCCTGGGCTTATTTATGTCACTTCATTCTTCCATTAGATACTCAATGTAAGTAGATGCCTTTATCAATTATCTTAGCAACACATGTTATAGCATGTGTTAAGTATTGTACTACCTTTAACTCTCTTTGCTACAGTGAAACTCAACGCAATAATAATCTTTATAAAATTATTGGTAGTACTGGGGTGCTGTAAATGAAGTATATGACTTTAACATGGTATTATTCAAACTTATTTACTAATTTGCAAATACATCAGGTTTAGTTAATTAGTTGCATAGCATTAATGCAATAAACCTTTATTTTCTTTGACAGCTTACATATCTCAAGCCTTCATTTATAAAATGTACATTTTACAGATGCGACCTGGAATAACCCCTGATGGCATAAAGTAAAAAAATTAATGGGTTACTGACGCAATTTTTGGCAGAGAATGCTAAAATTAAGTGATCTCAAATAAGTGAATGCTCCACGGAAGATGTGTATTAACCAACACTGTGGTGCTACAAGATGTTGGCATATTTAAATGCACATATTAAGCAAAGGAGCAGCATCTGCAACATAAACTCACAGAGCAGCATCTCCACCTTAAAATTGGAGAGCAGCAACTACACCATAAGTTCTCAGCGAGACTCATGTATACCCGTAAGTACTTTTCAATTACGTTTTTGCTGATGGTATCTCCAACCTGTAAGTGATATTTTGTTATAACTTGTGTCTGCCATACTACACTCCCAGTAGAGTGGAAGTAATCCATAAACACATTTCTGTCCATAATAGCATTGTCTATACAGTGGCTGCTCATTTGATGGTTAATAGAACTGGGAAAAATCATAAATGAGTTAAGTTCACTCTTGTTTGGTATGTAGCTGCTCTGATTTTCTGTATAGAAGAAATTATGGAGAATGCATGCTGCCAAGGTTAATAGCTCAGTCTTTTCTGGGGACAATGCAATTTTGGTGAGAAAGATGAGGAAATAATTCGCTAAAATACCAGAGACATTTTCAAAAGTATGTCGTGCTCTGCTCAGGCGATAATTGAAAATCCACTTTTCCTGGGATAGACTTCGAATTGGAAATGGTTTCATGCTGTGCATCTGTAGAGGGAATGCATCGTCAGCTAACATTACATACGGAATTGGTGTTCCTCCTCGCCCGAAGGTTCATTATTTGATAGAAAAAATTATCTTGCTTCCAAAGCTTCAGCTAAGTCACCCTCTCTCCGAATACTCCTCCACTTACGCGACCATTTATCCCAACGTCGACATATATGGACTTGTAGTTGCCGTCTACTAAGAAGTGAAATGCTGTATGTATTCTTATAATTGTAGAAAATTGAGCCAGGGCTCCAATGTAGTTGGGGAATGTCCATTTGCTTTTTGTTTCTACTAAAATTTTTCTCCATTTATCACCAGACTGCGGCATTTGAAAGGCAATTTTTAAAACAAATTCATGTAATTATTCTTTATTTCAGGATGAAGAGTCACATCTACCAATGCTTGATGACAATTTTGAGAGCCAGTTGAGTGCTTTAGAACAACAAACGCCAAGCACAAAGAGAAACAGGAAGGAAAATGTAGCAGAGGAGCAGTTCCTAATTAAAGCAACAGAATTTCTGGATAAATCTACCTCTGCTCTAACAAAGATGGAGGAAGAAGAGCATTTGGAATTGTTGTTGCAAAAAAAAAACGACAGCAACAACCTAAAAGAATACAAATCGTCAATGAAAAAGAAAACACAGTGTTTGAAATACACAGAATATTGCACCAAGTGCATGTTTAATTTGCCTAAATAAATATGAATGAAACAAACTTATATGTATTTATTCTGCTCCTCATAACCAGACTTTCCTTTCAAGTTTGAACTATAAAGTGTAACTTTCAGCCATTAGTTTCAAATGGGTTGATGTCATAACATAAGTTAGAATAGGTATTTTAATTGTTGAAGTAATGCTGCACACAGTGTTGTAGCTAGGATTTGTGTAGTGATGTTTTTCAGTGGGGACTAGCAGTAATGGGACTGTCACAAAACTAACAATATGATCAAAATGTCATTAAAGGCTATTGAACAAAATTAGGAATAGCCTTTTTTATTAAGAAATAAAAAGTGATTTTTAACTCTGTGAGGCTCTGGGATGTAGCTGAATGCCACCCATGATTGCGCCACTGGTGCGTATCATTGCAGCTATACCACTACTGAAATAAGAAAGAAACTACTTGAATTAAACAAAAAGGCAACCCCAAGCACATGGGTACAGTGAATGTTACCATTGGTCCCTGAAGAGTATAAAATAAATTTCAACCTTCCTTGTGATATTACTCTTAAAATGCGCTAACTGCTATTTTTAATGACTACATTTTCAGTCTTATATGTAAATTGGAGTGAGTTTGCTGGATACTTATTAGGTACATAAGAAATGCATATGCTGAGCATTTGTAGTGTGTGGTAATCCAGAAGTATGCTTTTAAAGAGATCCAGTAAAAACCACCATCTCCTGAGTGTCATATTTTCAAATGAAATGGATAGAATATACTTATTTGATCTGTGATTACTTATTTGTATAAAGTTTTAGCTTATTTTTCCTCGGGTTACTGAATAATAGAGAAAATGTTGCAAATATCTATCTCTATCTCTACCAGTTTAAGTAATTTTAGACTTAATGTTTTTCTTTGTTTTATTTATTCAAAGATCTGACTCTCATCGAGTTTGTCAGAATAACATAAGATTTCATCCATATTAGAATATTATAAATTAAATTCGAAAAGTCAGCTAATAAAACATGATCTGATATTTTGGTGCTAGTCAACCACTGGGGTAGTGGTGTGAAATTTCAGTTAACAGGAATGGCATGATGTTAATACACGCATGATACTTGGTCAAAAAGTATACTATTTAACTATTTTTATCCTCATTGGTATTAGTTTCATAGTGAATTTTCCTTTTTTGAGTTATTGGAATATTAAGGTATAATGCTAATTCTTGCATAATAATTTTGCTCTATAAAACTTAAAAGAAAAACAACCAATTAAAGTATTCAACTTACCTTTAAATCTGTCTCTGAGGTCATCAAATATAGCTTTGCTTACTTCTGATATAATTTTAACTATAGTTGTAAATGGTATCCTGGTAGTATACGTCAAACTAGTGAAACTTTCTCCTGTGGCAAGAAATCTTAAGGTTAGTGCTAGTCTTATATTCATGCTTTCTTGCATTACCGTGTTTTATTTGGTTCTCCTATGCTCAATTAAGGACCGCAAGAATGTATAATTAGTTTTATACATCCATAAAAAGTTTTTGTAACGGTTAGATCTTCTATTTGCAGTTCTTTGTACAGTAACTGAAATACTCCTCTGCTTGTCCAGCTGCCTGCGCTGTAAGAAAGGTCTTGTCCAACATTTCCTGTGTTTTCTCATTTTATTTTTGTAACCTATTATATACAGCCAGTCCTACAGCAAGTATAGCAAACTGTTCTGTCTCCATTTTGCATTTATGACATTGACAAGGTCTTGCCAGGTCTTGTCAAGTCTTGTACACCCATGTCAAATATTGAAAAATGTTTGACAATTTTTCTTGCAAATTCTTGGATTAAAAAAAGAAATAAAATAAAAAAGATCGTGTACAGGGATAATGCTTACACTAGAGATTGTAATAATGGGTGATTTTAAAGTAAGAATAGGGGAAAAAGATGTAAATCTAACGGAGTGGTGGGACATAAATGTGTGTTACAAAAAAGGGAGTCTTATGCACAACAAGGACAAAATTGTGGATAGGGGAAGTGAAATGTGTATTATGGGTTAAATGATCTTGATATTCTGAATGGGAAATATGGCGAAGATAAACATGGGAATATACTTTTATAAATATAAGCAGTCAAAGAGTAACTGACTACGGATTGTGGTCAAATAATATTAAATATATGGTAACCAACTTCAGAGTAACAAACATAAGTGCGAGCAGTGGGCATTTTCCATTATTAACGGGCATAAACTGACAGTGAAGGAAAGAGAACAGCAGGTGTAAGAAAAGGAATAAAATGCAAATAAGAAAAATAAACACATTTAAATGGAGGGAGTAACAAATAGAGGGTTTTATACAAGATGTGAAATCAACGGCAGGAAAAATTTTAGAAAGAGGAATAATAGTAAATATCTGGGAAGAAAAATCGGGAAAAGCAATAAAGCTGCTGGAATTAGATGCTAGTAAAAGAGCAGAGAGAGAGAGAGAGAGAGAGAGAGAGAGAGAGAGAGAGAAATGGAAGTAAGGCAAAATAGGAAAGGAAAAACTAATGGGTGGTTTGATGAAGAGTGTGGGGTAGAAAGAAAAGGAAGATTTTAAAGAACTTAGTAAATGGAAGAGACCGGAAAAAGAAGAAGATGAAAAATAAGAAGAAGTAGCTAGAAGAACACTTCATGATTAAGAAATGAGGATATAAATATCCTCTATAAATGAAGAGAAACGAATGACAGGAAAATATGGGGAAAAAGATAAAAGAGACTATACAGGGAGAGGACAGCAAGAAAGTTTGGCAAGCAGTAAGAAGGCAAATAAGAAAGGGGAGTTGAAAAATGAGATTACTTCAAATGAATGGGAGAGATATTTTAGAGAACTGATTGGGGAAAGATGAAAGACAAATTTAGAAATAAGTGGGATAGGAGAATTGGAAATGACAAACTAGACGGTGAATTCACAGCGCAAGGGGTCTATCAGCAATTAAATGGTTAATAAAAGAAAAGGCAGTAGGGTATGATGGAATTCCAGGAGAATTCTGGAAGACATATGGTGATGCACGAAAGGGCTCAGAAATAACGACAAAGATATTAAATAAAATAAAGGAACGTGAGGTTATCCTGCAACAATGGAAAATGAGCATTATATATATGGGGGATCAAACAAACAAACCAGAAAACTACAGAGAAATAAGTTTTTTATCTATTTTAGGAAAAATTTACACCAGGATATTGGCAGAAAGGTAAACAAAAAAAGAAAGAAAAAAATGGGCGAAAAAGAAAGAAACAGGTTTTAGAAAAGGGAAACAAACAAAGTTAATGTATTTATAATAAAGTCAATAATATATAAATACCTCAGTAAAAAAAGCGTATATATGTTTTTTTGCGTATTTTGAGAAGGCATTTGATACAATAAACAGAAAAGTTCTACCATGTAAATTGAGGAAAAAGGGAGCAATCGAAAAGCACATAAGGACAGTATGAAAGAAATATATAACGGAATAAAGTTCGGTATAAGATGGGGGAAAAAGGAAATCACGGAAATAACGGAGCAAACAATTGGTCTGAGACAAGGATGTAAACTGAGTCAAATGTTATATCTCGTATATTCACAGATAACACAATAGATAAAATCAAACAGTAAATCAACACTGCCCAGTAATAATAAGGAAATTCCAGGATTGCCATAGATGACGATTTAATTTCAGGATTAATAGCAATTGTCGGATTACAAAGGGCAATAAACGAGGTTGAAACATTTTGTGAGGACAACCAAGTGGTTGGAAAGAATTTATGAGGCGTTTGAGGAATCAAGAATGTTTTATGCAGTAGAGATTTGGGGGGCCACCACCATAAACAAGAAGGTGGATCATATGTATAGAGTGTTCTGCAAAGGATTATTGAGGTTATCGAGATCAGTGCCAAGAGAAGTTGCTTTGGTAGAACGTAGGAAAACAAGAGGGGATGAAATAATGATGGAGAGAATAATGACATTTTGGTACAAATGTTTGGTAAAAGAAGAGGAAGAAATCTAAAAGCTATGTATGAAGTAACAAAATATCAGAGAACACAAATAGTTCTGCTTTGGAGAAATTTGAATGGGAGATATATAGTCATAATTTTTCTGGTAGTGTTTAACGCCCATTTTTACTGCTATGGCACTGGAGGCGATGACACTGATGATACACGAATGAAGATGGAGCACCGGTGGAATGTGTTGGGGGGGGGGGGGAAACCGGAGAACACCCGCCGCTGCGCCGCCTTGTCCACCACAAATCTCATATGTGGTCGCTTGGGATCGAACCCAGGCCATATAGGTGAGGGTCTGACCACTCGGCCACGGCGCGGCCCAGAAAGGCATGAGATATGGGGAAGTTTAAAAAACAAGAAATCGGTACAATTTTACAAACAAATAAAAATAAACTGGGGATGAGAACCATATGCTCATAACTGTAATAGGCATGAAAAAGAAGGACTAGCCTGGATAAGAACAGGAACAATAGTTTTAAGAGGTATAAAAGGCAGTGAAAAAGGAATATGTGAAATGTGAGAAAGAAAGTATAGAACATTATATGATAGAATGCTATTAGTTATATGGAGAAACAAGGTTTGGGGAAAAAACAGAGGGGGAAATTGTAGCTATAAAATGTTAACAAGGATTTAAGAAAGTAAGATAAGAGGTTATAGGTGGGTTCTTGACAGTGACAATTCGTTATCAATAATATCGGTACATCGCTCTCTTCGTTATTGCTTTTCTTAGTCTATAAAATATAGTTATTCCTCGTTATGCGCGATCTTATTTTTCGCGTTTTCGCGTAAAACGATTTTAAAAAATGCTGATTTTCACCCTATACAAATAGAATAATTAGATGCACCCGTTTAAAACTCCTTTTTTTCATGTTTACGTTGAAATAGTCCATATCACTATCACATACACTTTACGCGTTTATATATATATATATATATATATATATATATATATATATATATATATATAGTTTAACGTCCTTTAACCTGGTTGGCCATAGCGGACGATTGAATGAATGAAATTGGTGAAATGATGTTCAAATGATCTCGGGGTCCATGGAGCTTAAAGTTACTCGGTATTCGTCTTCTCAGAATAAGGGAAAACCCCGAAAAAAAATCTTATCCGGTTAACTCACCCTAAGCGAGATTCGAACTCAAGACTTTTGAATGTAAGGCAGCCACGCTACCACCACATTATCCAGGCGGTCTACGCGTTTTTGTATTACGTGATAATTCATGAGAACGATTTACTTGCGTAATGCGAGGGACAACTGTATTCTTAAATTATTGTTAATTTTAGTAGTAGTACTTAAAAGCTTACTGGAATGTTAGCTCCAATCGACGAGATTTCTTCAGAAACAGTTCCATTTCAACTTGCGTGAAACTCTCATGAACATCCTTCCGAAGTGTACGAAGTAACTGTTTTTCTATGGGCATCACTGACAGAGAGGATAAGCTTTCTTGGCCCATTGTAAACCTACAGTGAGGGTTTACTCGATTTAAAGTGGAAAATGATCGTTCAACAGAAGCTGTAGTTGGAATTAGACAAGCTAATTTGTAAACTTCAGGCATAGTCTACTCCAGATCTCTTTCGTTCATAATTTTCACTATCTCACCAACTGACTTTCCTTCAAAATCTTTATCTCCAGAAGAGTACACAGCACTAAGTTCATTTTCAGACGTACCGAATCAAAATTTGAGCTATAGGTGTCCAACAACTTTGAGTAATGGTGATGAGGAAAAGAAGTTCTATAATTGTTGAATTTTGAGGAATTAAGGAGAGCAAAGAAACGAGAATTTTCGTAGTCGGAAAACCTATTTTGTATTTGATAGAGCACATTATCCAAAATTTCAGAATATCCTCCTGAATATAACTACCGTAACTTCACTTGGTTCATTGTTTTTCCTTTTATTTTGTGCATGTTCATTTATCACTTCAGTAGAAATGCTTCGCCAAATATTTTGGAACCCTTCTCTTCTTAGCTCTTCTAAAGTGTTTTTAGTCTGGATTACTTTTGAATGACAGTATGCAACATCCATAGACTTGTCTTGTAATATGTTGAAGAGAATGTTGGTATGAGCAAATATTGCCTAAAATATTTTGAGGAGAAAGACAGTATCGAACTGGGTCAAAAAATAAAGAAAAACTTGTGCTTTAACCAATGAATGAGGTTCCCAATCAACATTGCTTTCTGGTTCTGTCAGGAATTGAAAGAATAAAATCATGTTATCTCTTGCTCTTTTACAGTGTTGACAAGGTATGGGTTGATGTTCCAGCATGTTGGAGCCGCTTTTGGTAACTTTTTATTCATAAAAGCACGCAAAGTTTCCGTTCTTCTGATGGAATGAGTAAAGAAATTACAGATTCCTGATAGAGTTTGAAAAAAAATTCTGCACTTATCAATACACATCGCTGCCTGTTGCAGAACCAAATTCAGAATATGGCAGTAGCAGTGAACAAATAATTCCTGTGGAAATGCCACTTTTACTTTAGATTGTAGACCATCTAATTGGCCAGACATTACGGCCACACCATCATATGCCTGAGCGACAAGTTTCTTACAACTATTAAATTCTTTAACTGTTTTAAGTATATGGTTGTGAAGTGGGTCAGCAGATCTATCTGCACTGCTGTCTGCAAAGCCCATGAACCTTTCTTTAACTTCCCCCGATTTGTTCACATAGCCTAAAATGGTAGAGAGTTGGGATTTGTTCACCATGTCTGAGAACTCGTCTAGAAGAATAGCCATACTTCTTTTGTTATACAGTTAACCAAACCGCCCCTAACAGATTCAATTAAATTATTCTGAATGGATGACGGAGTGTCCCGGAAAACTGTAGCATTTTTAAATGATAATTTAAAAGTTGATTATACGTGCCGAGTAAATCCAATATTTCTATGTAATTACCTCTATTAAAGGAACTCTCTGATTCGTCGGTCCTCTAAAAGCTAATTCCTGCTTTCCTACGTGACCAACAACATCAATGGGTCTATCCAATACATCTCTATTCGTTTTCAGCATTTCATTTTTTGAAAGTTGTAATGATTTCTAAGCATTTAGCTGCAGATCTATTCCCGTATTGCCAAAATTCAGAGTGAATGCACAAAATATGTGATATTTTTTGTTTTCCATTCTTACTTAATGAACCGATTAGAGAAACTATATTGTGGAATCCTTCTTGAGACCATGTGCTATTGCCTTTGTCGTTACTAAAAAGAAGACATGGCCAACAATAGAGTTTGTTTAATTTGGTGTAACCAGTTAACCATTTATACCTAGAATAATTTTTCATGCAGAGATGTCTGTTATACTCTCGTTTTCTGACTTGACATTTTGCAATCAGACCTGGTAGTTAGGGAGTGGGCTTGCCGTTGTGTTTTTAAGTTTTTCAGAAAGTTCAAAATTCCGAAATCCAGTCTTTAACACACGTTCTACTGCAAAGTCACAAGAACCACTAGCTTCAGTAACACTTACATTGGTCGTTTTCAAAAAAAAAAACTTACAAGCAAACAACACTAAGTAGATGCGCGCGCACACCATTGCTGGCCTTGCCTAGCTACCGGAGAATATCGGGAGCATGGTTATCATTTTAACTTACGGTGAGATAGATGTGCGGGCACAATTTAACCGCACAAACTTGCGTTTATTTCGTATTTAGCATGATGACATAAAAACATTCTGAATATTTTGCTTGCTTATTGAGAATCGTTTTGAGCCCCCTCAAGTTTAGTACACCGGCGATGTATACGGTGTGTGAGAGAATTCGCCACTGGTTCTTGCAGAAAGCAAGAGAAAATGGGCAAGAAAAGTTAGGAGTGCAAAAGAAGAAGACAGATTGGAAGAGTAGGACAATTAAGATAAAGAGGGAGGGGTTGACAAGAGCTACCCCAAAGCTAATGGTCTAGGTACCATGCAAATCGAGGTAGCAACAAGGCCAATTACAATTGAACATTGTTTAGGTTAGGGTAAGAAAATTGTAAAAGCTATGTAAAAGAAGTTCCACAAATAAATATTCATTCATTCAATAAAAAAATTGATAGAATTCATGGTCTAAATGCTTAAAGTGTCGTGAAAGTAGACTACATTAGTCTAATTTTCTTCCAAATAAAATTCTATCAAAGAGCAATAAATAATTCACAGGCCTGCGAAGATTTTGTTCCATGGAATATTTTACATAATACTGGTCAAATTGAATGTTCTGGCATTTATGATTATGATGATTATTATTGTTGTTGTTGCCTATCATTTTTGTCTATTTTTCTTTGTATAATATATAGGGTTCAATAGGAAAAACAAGGTGGTTGTAAGACCTATAACAACTTTCTATTGGAACAGTCATCGAGAAGAAGAGTTCAAGGAATATTTTGTAAAGCAAGGGGAGCTAGTGTATAGTTGTGATGTCCCTAATTTGATAGGTCGTCTTGGAACAGCTTACAAAGCAAAATATCGGTGTCTACTTATTGATTGAAGTAAGAGAAGTCTAAAATATATTCATGCTGCACCATGGCAATATGTTTGCTTCAGTTCCAGTAGCTCATTCTACATCCATTAAAGAAACGAACTAAAACTTGTATACGGTGTTGGAAAAACATACATACAATGAATACAAGTAGTACGTGTTCTGTGATCTTAAAGTGTGCTGTATTTTATTGGACCAACAAGCAAGGTACATGAAATTCCCGTGATTTTTGTGTGATTAGAGCAATAGGGTTAGAGAAAAACACTACGGCGAAACTAATTGGCCAAGAAGAAAAGATTTAGTGCCAGGGATTAAAATTGTAATAGTTCGCCCGTTGATGCACTAACAAAAGTTTTTTCAACCCCGGTTACATATTAAATTAGGGACAATGAAGCAATGTGTAAAAGATTTGGGCTAACGTGTCTCGTGCTTCCAAAATCTTATTAAGAAATTTCAATGTTGTCTGAATCAAAAGTGAAATGGGCATTGTTAACGGCCCACATATTCGCAAACCCATTAAGGATATTAATTTTGGAAGTATCATGACAGACATAGAGCTTCAACCTTGGGAGTTATACAATGAAATTAAAAGCTCGTTTTGGGCAATGTTAAAGATGACCAATATGAGCATATTCTTAAAAGCATACTCGAAAAGTTTAAGGCACTCGAATGCAATATGAGCTTTGTTTTTTGTTTTTTTATAGTCCACATATGGTGCATTTAACACCAACTTTTCAATATGAACTTAAAATTGCATTTTGTCATTCGCATTTTGATTTTTTCCCACATGAAGACTTGGGCGTAATAAGTGAATAACAAGGAGCGAGATTTCACCAGAACATAAAAGAGATAGAAACAAGGTGCCGCAGAAATAAATCACAAGTTAAGTAGTAAGAAAATTGTGATGTGGATAATGTGTAAGTAAATGTTAAGAAATATAATTTGTTAAATCTTTTATAAGGGGATGACAGAGTAAGGAATTTTCTTCAAGTATGGGTTATATAGAAGGCTAATTTTTTTTAAAAATGTATTTTTAATTAGTACAATTACTTTTGTCTTACTGATGGATTTAATTTATTTTTCAATAAATGTCTTAATATATTATGTAGCGTTTTACATATATCCAATATCTATTCACTCTTAGGTTGATCCGCGCCAAAACCTATCCACGTGGCCAGTTCACCACGGTACAACACAGCAGCAGTGCAGGCAGGAATGCAATCCCATGCTAACAATCTAAATTACAGAATGAACTTATTCTTAAATGGTCTACACAAATATTCTACTCAAATACCTAAGAGTTAAATTGAACGCCTATTCTTACTGTTAAGCAGAGCTACAATCTCAACATGATATTCCTATGAGTCAGCTGATTTCCCTAATATTGTTTATACAGTAACGGCTGCTGGTTGTCGCTGCTTAGAATCATGGAGGACGGTCGCCGTGAATTTCCTCTTGAATGTTCGTCGAGTTACATAGCACGCAAGGCTGGTAAACCGCTGAGTAGTGGTAAAAAACAGTGTTGACTGCTTATTGTAAGTTTTGTGAGATACATCCAACACTTCCCGTAAAAGAAGTGATGAAATCAGCATCTGAGTTCATCGGTGTTTCGGCTACAAGCATAAACAGTACTCGCAAAGAAATATCTCAAAGGGAGAAAAGTGGTTACACGCGATAAAAAAATGTGAAATACGCAATGGAAGAATATGATGATTTCATGAAGAATGTAATTCGCATAGTAGTGCACAATTTCTTTTCTAAAAACGAGCCGCCAACAGTTGATAAAGTGCTACATGTAACCAAAGGAGAAGCGTTATTTTGGGAGAGTGACATCGTTGCTGATAATCTGGTCATCAACCTTGGAGTGGAAAGCAGCAGCACAAACAGCTCAGAAGGCGATTCTTAAAGAAATAGAACCGCTTCTTGAGAGCGAACAAATATAAGTTATTGCATACATCTTATTTTTTCACTCGTGCTTTTTAGAGTTAATTATTACGTGTATACACATTTGTTTTTGTTATGACTAAGGAGCGGATGCAGATGACCTAAAGCACTTAGAAGCTTCAATAAAATGCTTTTATTTTCATGGGAAAATGACCTAAAGCCAATACAAAATGACGTTAAAACATAGCATAAAAAGAATGATGTTTTTATTTGACACCCTCATTTTATTTTTAAAAGTATTTTTGAAATGGCAACTTTATAAAAAACAAAATATACCATAAGCATTCCAAAACAAAAGGTTCAGAACCAAAGCATGAGTACCACAGTTTAATATAGCATTAACACAATTTGTAAATACTTAATTTTAAACTGTGGTGCTCTTTATAATTATTGATCACTAGTATCATTCACAGTTAGTGGTTGAAGCTTTTTTCATGCATCATTTTATGCTTTAATTTTCAGTATCTGAAAGAGTTATAAACAGTACAATTGCGTTAGTTTGCTGATATTTCAACATAAAAGAAAATGCAGTTGTACTTTGGTTTAAAGGCTTACAGTAGTTTTCAGAACATGATAACCCTCTGCCAAAGGCGGCGTGACTTTAAATTTTGGGTTTAGGTGGTTTGCAGTTAGAAACTAACCCTTACAGTTGCCAAGTTTTCCACTTACTTGTCCCTTAACTGAGGAGCGAATCTCGACTTGCAAGCAGTCTTCGAGTCTACAGAAAACAGAGATTTTACTATGTTGCCTGTGACCCCTAGTACAGGCTCGTCTTTTGTTTCCTAATGGTTGTTGCCCAGTGGTAGGGGAGAGTAGTCACATTTGATGGCCATCATGTTTTGGAGAAAACTATGCCTTATTCTGCATTGCAGTATACAACCATGTTCATTTACAGAGTTTCCTTTGTGAAGTTCCTACGATAATGTGTCAGAATATCCTTGTACATAGAAAAACTTCGTTCTACGTCTACTGATATGACAGGTGCAAACTTCAAGTTTACAAGATCATTTGGTGGACGTTGTTGTTCACATACACTTGTATCAGATTATTCACCTGGTAGAATCTTGGAAATCTTGCGCATGGGATTGTAGTCTTCATTTTTTCTGGGACCAGTTTCAGTTTGTTGCACACTATTTTGTCTGTTTGTCCTTCCAGTTTTTCAGCTCTTGCTTCTCTTGTTTTTTTAATATAATTTATTGTTTCAGTAGGAGTCGCAAAATTGCTTTTGATATACTCCAGTAACCCTTGTAAATTGGGCTTCCATAGTACATCTTGAAAGATTCTTATCGCAGCTGCAATTTCTCCTTCAAAATTGTCGATTACGGACTTGACTACGTTGAAGTTGACACGGTAATAGATAGCTGCATTTATCCATGTTCACGTCTTGTTAATACAAGCTGTGGTGGCAAGGATAGGTCTGGAGCTTCTGTACGAAAATGTTGAAATCTTGAAGGATCTTTGAGTAACGCTTTCTTCGTATTCGAAACAAGTTTATTCACTTCAGGGAAATGTTTCCTCATTTCTTCTGATACCCTGTTTAAGGCGTGTGCCAGATATGTAATGTGCATCATTTTGGTGTAAATTGCCAATATTGCTTTTGCTGCCTTCACCATGTACGGTGCGGCATCCGTAACAAAAAACATAATGTTGTCAAAAAGGACACCTTGGGGTTATAGCAAATGCATACCTTGGTCGAACAATTTACAGATTGCTGAGTGGTGGTTCTTCTCCAAGAAGTCTGCTGTTAGAAAAAACATCTCTCCAGCACCATCCATCTCGAGTGTATCCACAAAAACATTTGCAAGATAGCATTAGTTCCTTCGGCATCAGTTGTTTCATTGCTCGAAACAAATACTGATTTATCTTCAATATTATTCCTTATTCTTGACATTGTGTCATAGCATTGACTTAAATAGTTCTTATGTAGTGTGGACTCATCTGGAATGCTATGGCCATATACCACTCTAGAGAATATCGTAACTATGGTTGACTTAATGTTTTTAATGGAATGTTCACACTAACCATAACTTCACACAGTACTTTGGAAAATGCAGAGGATTTACTGGATGGGAGTTTAAAGGGTTGCAGTAGAAGAACCTGAGAACACGTTTCGTTTTTAGCATACATTACAGCTTTTGCATGTTTTTCACGTCCAATGTGCTGCTGCACAACACAGCTTTTTTCCCGCAATTACTTCAACGTTGCACTATTTACAAAATAGAGCACTTCCATCTGTTGTAAGTACAGCTGTCCCAAACTCGTGTACTTGCTGGTGTAAAACACACTTTTTCTCGGTTTTACTTTTAGCATTTTATTGCGCTGGATTACTTTATCAGAAATATATATCTATATTAAAGGCAAACGTCTTCACATCAAGGTATCGCTGGTGGTGCGCGACATATGATTTCACGATCATCTGTCGCTAGCAATTCCAAGAATTTTCATAAGGAATGGTAGAAATACATTTAATACGTCGCTTAAAGTTAGTATCCCAGTGTATACTTAGTGTATTTAGCATTGCTAGCACATGCTCTCATGTTCGCTAAGAGCTAGTAAGCCTTAATGATATGTTGGAAGCTGCGCCGTATTCTTTTTCAGAATAATGCTCACGTTACTGATGCAAGCACATACCTTCTAGACATATTCTCCCGAGAGGAACGCAATGTGTATAACAAGGTCAGCAGGTCTTTGCCCTCAACTGTTATGATCTCTGAAGCATGCACATCACTCTTGCGCTAAGTGTAGTCTTGTAATCGTATTGAACAACAAACGTAGATGATTGGTTCAATTTCCTGACAATGCGACTACTTAGACAATTTTTACATAACTACCGCTACTGCTAGTTGCTTTGTTCAGCTATAAAATAGCATTTATTTTAAATTTAAAATATAAAATCCAGAAATAGGACACATGTCTTAAAATGAGAATAATATGAAATAATGACATTTCATGTCAAATAGGGAAAAAAAAAAAAAAAAAAAAAAAAAAACCGACATAGATACACGTGATTCTGATTCTTTTACAAACTATGACATTTCATCAACATCCGCCCCCCCTAGTTATGACTATTAATATTATCACCATTATACCTAACGCAGCTAAGTGTAGTCTTGTAATCGTATTGAACAACAAACGTAGATGATTGGTTCAATTTCCTGACAATGCGACTACTTAGACAATTTTTACATAACTACCGCTACTGCTAGTTGCTTTGTTCAGCTATAAAATAGCATTTATTTTAAATTTAAAATATAAAATCCAGAAATAGGACACATGTCTTAAAATGAGAATAATATGAAATAATGACATTTCATGTCAAATAGGGAAAAAAAAAAAAAAAAAAAAAAAAAACCGACATAGATACACGTGATTCTGATTCTTTTACAAACTATGACATTTCATCAACATCCGCCCCCCCTAGTTATGACTATTAATATTATCACCATTATACCTAACGCAATATTTTAATCACCGTTTAAGTTGTCGGAATAAGAAATATGTTCGTTTTACATTACAAAAGTGGCGTGTACGCGCCACGTGGTAGAGAATGTATGATACCATTTCTGGCGCGAATGGCAAAAGGCCACATTATAACTCAGTAGTGATTCTGTCATTGTAGCTTAATAGATTTTAAATTAATTAACTAATTAATTAATTCTGTATACAAGGAGTGATAGTAATAATATATCACACCACATCCTTTCATATTTCACACACCTTATTTTGAATTAAAAATAATAACAATAACATTATAATAATGATAATAATAAGAATAATAATTATAATGATAACAAAAAACCACAACACTAATATTAATAACAACAATAATAACAGTAATAATGATAATGATGGTACTGATAATAGCAATAATATAAATAATAATAATAATAATAATAATAATAATAATAATTATAATAATAATAATAATAATAATAATAATAATAATAATAATGGTGATGATGATGACGGCGATGGCAGTGGCGATAACAATTACAATAATTATATTAATAACAACAATAAGAAGAAGATCAACAACAATAAAAACCACAACAACAATAACAGCAACAATAATACTGATAATAATGCCGATGAGATTGATGATAATAATGAGAATGATAATGATGGGAATCATGAGAATGGTAATGATGTGAATGATGATAATAATTCAATTAATAATAATAATAATAATAATAATAATAATAATAATAATAATAATAATAATAATAATAATAATAATAATAATAATAATAATAATAATAATAATTATTATTATTCTTGAATTAACACGTCGCCAGGAAAGCTTTAGTTCTTATTTTGATGATAATAATGTTAATAACACTAATAACAGTAATGCCAGTAATAGTAAAGTAATAACAATAACAACAATAACAGCAACTACAACAACAATAATAATAATAATAATAATAATAATTAATCATAATAATGAAAAATCATAATAAAATTAATCATAATAGTAATTAATGTTAATAATAAGAATAAGTAATAATAAAAGGAATGATAAACAAGTAATAATAATAAATAGTCATAATAATAAATAATAATAGTACTACTACTACTACTACTACTACTACTACTACTACTACTACTACTACTACTACTAATAATAATAATAATAATAATAATAATAATAATAATAATAATAATAATTATGAAAATACTGATAATGATAATAATTAATAATAATTGATGGTGATAATAATAATACTAATAAATAATAATAATAATAATTGATAATGATAATAATACTGATTATGATAATTAATAACCCTTGTGGTGCACCAGTTGATACAGCTTTGTGGTGTGATCTAACGTTTGTATTTTTAGTGCCTTGTTTTCAGTTGAACATTTTTTGTCACTTAGATAACGCTTAATTATATTTAGAATTTTGCCTCTTGTGCCATGAAATTCGAATATGCATATGAGTGTTTGATGTGAGACACAGTCGAACACCTTTGACAGATCAATAAATATTCCTGCAGTGTCGTTACCCTTGTTAAGATTTCCCTATATTTTATGCACAAAGTCAGTTACAGCTGTAATCGTCAACAGCCGTTTTCTAAAACCATGCTGATGGTAATTTAGTACGCTATGCGTACTGTTTTTTTTTTCAAATATTTTTCCAAACATAGAGGTTAATGTTACTGACCCGTAATTGATGACATCATTTTTATCCCCCTTTTTGTATATACGTTTTATAATTTCTAGTTTAAGACGGTTTAGCAATATCTCTTCATTTATGGATCAATTTATTAAATGTTTTAAGACAATTGCAAGGTAATTTTTCACAGTTTTTCTAATACTGTGGGGTATATGGCGTCCCAACCTGAAGTTGAGTTCTCTTTAAAACAACATATAATTTCGTTAACTTCCTGGATACTAGTGTGATTCATGAAACTTTTATTAGTAATGTTGTTATGTATTTGTATGTTATGTGGTAAAAAATATCCTAGTACCTACAGTTGCAAAATGATTCTTAAAATGTTATATATTTAACAGGATGATGTACAATTTCACATTCACGAAGTTACTTAATATTTTCATTGATATTACAGTTGGTGGTACTTCCATCCTTGCCTAATTTCTATACTGTATTGCTTATATTGGAAGAGTTATTTGTCTTCCATTTATAATATAGTTATGCTAGATTAGTAGATGCTCTATGATACCCCTCTTTTAGCTGCCTATATCCGTTTCGGAGTTCTTAGATTTTTGTCATCTTGTGCAATTCATAAGCATATTTCATTTTATTACGCAGTACATAAATTTCATCAGGTCATTTTAATCTCTCTAATAGGTTTTATTTTGATAGTTTTTCTTATAATGGAACAGACGGTATTGAAATAAGAGATTAAAGTTGGCATAAATGTTTCCCATTTTTCATTGCTACTTTGTGTCATATAAACCTTGTTCCAAGTTAATATTTCTAATACAACGTTAAGTTTATTTACATTATCATCTGACACCTTTCTAAATTCATAAATTATATCTTCATTTTAACTTGCACTGAAATTATATATGAACTGCATGGTGGTCTGAAAGATGGAAGTTATTTACACATATTGAGTAGTAATCTGTTTATATATTTGTGCATATATGTTCAATAATAGTTGCTGTGTGAAATCATTGGCTCTTTTACCACGTAATTTAGGTTGTAGGATTTTATACCAGTGCAACTACAATCCTCTGTATTTGTCTCATCTATCTTAATGTTGATATCACCAAAAATAGTAAATTTATATTCTTTAGTCTATAATTTATGGAAGTAGGTGCTGTAGGATTTCAGGAACTGGGGCATTCAGTGATCTATATACATCTAAGATAATGTGGGATTGCTTCTCATTATATACTTTAATTGCAGCCACCTCTTTGATTTCTTCAATACGTAATTTAGAAACCCATTTTATAGCTTAGAATTATACATTATTTACCACACATATTGCAACACATCCACCCTTATATATTTGCCTACAAAATCTGCTGACCAATTTAAAATTAGGACTCTTACACAAGTTTATATTACTGTATCTAAAACAATGTTCTAATTCCATTGTAATGCAATCTGTGTTTCATTTGTTAAATTCAACGTGAACTGATATTGTTTTTGAGTATAAATTATTCAAGATTTTTATATTCTTTGACCTAGATAATATAGGTGAAACTGTCAATTCTGTGTATTGTAGGCAGATTTTGAGGTTGGGAAATGTTTTTGAGAAGAATAGATTGTGAGATTATTCTATGTTTATTTAAGACAGCAAAATGAAAGAAGTGTTCAATGTCTTGCAAAGAGTACAATAGAATACTCAATAGGCATATTCAATAGGATATAAATATGGAAGTGTTCTCATGTAAAATATTTTTAAGCAGTGCCGATCCAATTCCACTTTTTAAGATCCTAGATTTATTACAATCAGAATCCCTGTTTCCATTCGGTATTTGATACAGAATATATACTCAAATCAATTCTAATTCCTCATGGAAACATGGTAATTCTAACAGTTAATCTGACCTGTAATGGGCTCTTAGAATCAATGCAAACAGATATTTTAGTCAGGAACAGTGTTTTTAAATTTTTTTATCTGTGCTCACTGGTGACAAAAACTATTCATATTGCACTAGTCCTGGGGAGAGATCAAAACCAACATTATATGAATAAAACAGAAGAAAACTGTAATGGTCCTGCAGAAATGCCTTTGTAGATAAGCACATCCAATTAGACATTGGAACTAAGAGCATATAGGCAAATAAAGCTCATGCCATTTACTTACATGCATTAAACTACAAAAGATTCTTTTGACAGTACCTTGATAACATTGTGTAATTATACCGGGTAAAGAGGTACATATGTTATTCCTCTAAACAGAGAGCATTTTGATAGGTATTTTGTAAAACTTATGAACGTCTTCTTTCAACTTGAAAATAACTTTTCTCGGGCTATCAGGCAGGTGAATTCTGGAATAATTTCCAAGCTTTCAAGAGCTAACGCCGATCTTATCTTCAGGGAATGATGTAGAGTCCAGAGTCCAAAGTCCAAGAACAGGTACACCAGGTTTACCTAGACGGAATGTAATTTCGCCACAGTACCTAACCGCTGAAATTGGTTTTACCTGTGCGATATTGTGGGGAACAGGATTTTGTTCACAAGTGGTCTCCCAACTTGCTGCTACCCCTCCCGTTACTGCGAAACCTGGGGGTTGTTTGGATTAAGGGATGGCAGTCTCTCAGGCTAGTGGCCCGAGAGCGTCCCTTGGCAGGGGATAGGATTTTCTTCTTCTTGGCGCCCTATGGTCGTAGTCGCCCAAAGTGCGCAACACAGGGTTGGTGTGAAAGGGTAGTTTATCATACAACGTGCGGGCTCGTTCCCTCACGACGTCGATGATATTCGGGATTCCGGAGTAGCTATGTTGATGTGATATGAGAATCTGCGCCCAGTATCGTAGATCATCCTTAATGCCCTGTTCTGAACGGCCTGAAATCTGCGGATTGTGGACGGTGCCGCTGACCCCCAGACCTCGCAGCCGTACAGGATCAGGGGAGGAATGATCGCCTGATACAGACGCAGTTTGAGGTGTTTAGGCATGGCGGATTTCAAAACGGGGTACAACTGTCTGAGGGCGGCGTAGCCTGGCCCCACCTTGCCCCTTACATGTGGCAAGAAAGTGAGCCCGCGGTCGAGGAGGACCCCGAGGTATTTGGCGGCGGTGACCCATGGGATCTGCCGCCCCCTCAACCTCAGGGGCCGCACCGGCCGCCAGCGATGGACCTTCGCCAGGAGAAGAGCAGAACTCTTCCCCGGACTGATGGCCATCCTCCACTTTTCGCTCCACCGACCGATGGCCCGGAGCAGTCGCTGTAGTAGGGGGAAACAGTAACGGGCATTCTTGTTCTGTGCCATTATGAGGACGTCGTCGGCATATTGGCAAAGTTCGGGGTTCCGTCGGGATGTCAGACATGTAGAGAGCAAAGAGTAATGTAGACAATACACTGCCCTCCGGCACTGCCGCCGCAATGGGTCTGAAGGTAAAGAGCCTCCCCTCCACTCTCACCTGGAATGAGCGTTCCCGGAGGAAGCTGCTTAGCAGGGTGAGATAGGGCGGAGGAACGCCTGCTTGCTTAAGTTTGTAGAGGAGCCCCTGATGCCAGGCGAAGGCCTTCTCCACGTCCAGCAGTACCGCGACCGTCTTGAGGTTGCCCTGGTAGCTCAGGGCTGCCTTCTCGGCGAGGTGCAGGAGCTGCAACGTCGTGGAGTGCCCTCGACGAAAACCTAACTGGTGATCTGGTAGGAGGTGCCTTTCCTCGAAGAGAGGGATGAGGCGGGCGAGGAGCAACCGCTCAAAAACTTTTGAGACGGTCGAGAGTAATCTGATGGATCGGTAATTGCATGGGAAGACCGGGTCCTTGCCGGGCTTTAAAATGCATACTACCCGTGCCTCCTTCCAACAAGTTGGAAAGTAACGGAGTTGAAGGCATGCCTTAGAAATCCGCGTAAGGTGGATCACAGCCGCTCGAGTTAGGTGTTGGAGCATGGGCGCTGTGACGCCATCATGCCCCGGGGATTTTTTTTAGTGCTGTTTTTGAATTTCGGAAGTCACCTCTTTCGGGGTGACTATAGGTAGATGGATCCCGTCGTATGGTGGCGGCGTCTCCTCATAGAGGTAGTCCACCGTCGCCTCCACGAGGTCACTGAAGTCCTATTCCTGAGGGTCCTCCCGGGGTTCAAACTGACTCTTTAGTTAGTCTGCAAACACTGTTGCCTTCTCGCAGGGCTCGAAAGCGAGGCCCCCACGAGTGCCATGTAAAGGATGCTGGTATTGTGTCTTGTCCTTCCTTAGGGAATAGATAATCCGCCACGGCTTCTTTTCTTGCAGGTTGACGGTCTGCATCGGGTTTTCCCAGGCCTGCTTCCTGTGCGCTCGGAGCAGTCGCCTTGCCAGGGTTTTGAACCTCTGGTATACTGCCCCTATCCTGGGATGGCGTAAGAGTTGCCACAGCTTCCGGACAGTCGCTTTGGTTTTGTCAGTCGCCGGAGTTCATCAGGGATGTTGCGAGGCTTAGAGGTCTCAGACGGAATGCGGTGTGTGTGAGCGCGTACCGCCTTCAGGATCTGTTGGGAGAATGCCTTCGCCGCCGCTTCCAGCGCCTCGTCAGTGTCCGCGGGTTGATGGTCTGGGTGAGTTCTAGGACTGTTGCATCCCAGTCGACTTCGTTAAACCCTGGGATTGTCAGGGCTGGTATGTGAACATTGCAGTCGACCAAGACAGGGTCATAGTCGGAATCCAGTTCGTTTACCACCGAGAGGACTAGATGGAATGGAATGTTTTTGGTGATCATGATATCGAGTACGTCCGGCCTGCCGTGGGCCGGGTAGGACGTAGGCCTCCTCGGACCGTGCGCATTGAGTCTGGGATCACCGCTGATGAGGAGGAAGTGTCCGCGGCCCCTATGGTTTGAAACTCGGCTGATCATGATGTCGAGTACGTCCGGCCTGCCGTGGGCCGGGTAGGACGTAGGCCTCCTCGGACCGTGCGCATTGAGTCTGGGATCACCGCTGATGAGGAGGAAGTGTCCGCGGCCCCTATCGTTTGAAACTCGGCTATACCAATGCCCGTGCTTTGCGTTGAAGTCGCCTGCCATGCAGCCAACAGGATGTGTTTCGCAGACTAGTAAGATGTCAACCCCATGGGATTCTACAAACTCAAGCAAGCTTGGGTAATGTCCCCTAATTCCGTTTCCAGTCGGTAAGGCAGCCTCCAGATCCGCACGATCCCGCAGTTCGACCCTCATCAGTGGTGTTGGTCCCCGGCCGTTGACGATATGAATAGCCCTCAAGCATGAGGGCCATGCGACTTCGCTGCGCCGGTGAAAAGCCGGGTGGAAGGTCGCTAGGGACCCCCCGAACCACGGCGCTGAACCAGGGAGTGGAGCTCTGCGCAGTCGGCGACTGCGGCTGCAATCGCCGAGGTGAAGCGCTGCTAGCGGTCGGTGAAGTAGCGGCGGCTGGCGGAGGCGATTCAATCAAGGCAGGAATTGCCTCGGGTATCGGCGTCGATGTTGAAGCAATACCCGCGGCCGAGGTGGCCTTTCTAGAGGCTGCGGCTCGGTTTTGTTTGCTCTTCCCCATCGAAGCAGAAGACGAAGTGCGTGGAAGTGTGTGTCCGCTGCGCTGCCAGTGTCCGCCGTGGCAGTGAAAAGCTGCTCGGCGGGCGGCTGGTTTTCTAGCGCCGCTGAGGGCGTGGCTTGTGTCTGCTGCTCGGTCGAGGCCTGTGATTGGCCCGGCCGAGCGGTAGGCTGGGCCCTGCTCTTATTTTTCTTCTTTTGAGACTTCTTCTTACACGCACGCCACCATTCGGTGATTGACCGAGGTAGAGAGGAAGGCGGAGGAATACAGAATCAATCCGCGGACTGTCGTCCACTTGACCAAAACCTCCCGACTCGAGGGTGCTGAGCCCACCAAGGTCAAGATGCCCCTATTTTTGGTCATTGTTGAGAAAGATGGGGAGGGAATTCCCAAGATCGACGAGGTGACCACCATGTATAGCACAAGAATACGAGTCGAGCCACACCACGGCAGAGCGTGGCCGGCGCAGTGCTATCGATGCCTGCGGTTTCACCAATCTAGCCAGGATTGTGAGCGGAACACCGCTTGCTTGCGCTGTGCAAGTGAGCACCATGTCAAAGACTGTCCTTACCCCAGAGAGATAACTAAGTGTGCAAACTGCGAGGGGCGCCATATTGGCATCTATGGCGGTTGCCAAAAAAACTGGAGATGATCCAGGCAAGGCAGGGCGGAGCCATTACCAACCCTGCGAATGTGCGTCCAGGCAGCAGCTTTGCCAACGCTATGTCGAGGCACGTAGAAGTGCTCAAAAGGCTGAGGCAACGCTGGCTGTACCAGCAATCCAGACCGAGAGCTCCGCAACTCAGGTCATCACCCCCCAGCGCCCCCCCCCAGGGAGCAGAGAACCAAACAGGAAAAGGAGAAACAGGCACGGCGTCCCAAGAAGCCCGTGACTTAGACCGCCGGCTTCTGCAGCTGCAACAGCTGAGCCAGCTGCCCCGCTGACCGCGGGCGGCGAGCCCAGCCAAGCCTCCACGCAGTTGCCCCCTCCAGAGCAGCAAGCAGCTCCCGTTGGCCCGGCCAATGAGATCGTGGCTGCTGCTCCAGCCACTGCCCAGGCAGTAGCTACACCTTGGGGGAACCTCTTCGTGCCTGTGGATGATATGACCGAGTTTTCCGAGCTCTCAGTCTGGTTTGCCGACCTCATATCCCGATCCCTCCCCATATTACGGCGCTGCAGGGAACAATTGGCAAGCCCCCTAATCCCCGCCCTCCAGAAGGACACAATCATGCTTGAGAAGGACCGACTGCTCTTCCCTCACTCCAGCTCGTAATGGCGGCGCTTAGAATCCGTAGATCTTTGCGAGTTGTGTTCTGGAACTCAAACGGTGTCCGGGAACAGCGGCCGGGCATCTTAGAGTTTATAGATGCTCACGGGATTGATATCCTAATGGTCTGCGAGACGCATCTGCATGCTGGTATTCCATTCCATCTGCCAAGTTACGTCGCCCATCGGACGGATCGACCCGGCCGACAGGGCATTGGTACGGCTATAATTATTAAAAATCACTTACCCACACTCCTATCACCATTCCTCCGCTACAGCACTGGAAGCGACTACCATAAGGATCTCCTTGGGGGGGGGGGGGTCGGAAATAGTGCTAGTAGCGGTATATGACCCGCCGGACGGCCGCATCTATGAAGCGGACCTGAAGGCACTCCTCAACCTGGACCACAGAGGTTGCATCGCAGGCGACTTCAACGCGAAGCATCCAAACTGGAACAGCCGCACCCAGAACAGAAAGGGTCGTGGACTCTACCGCCTAATCAGCGGAGACCCGGACCTTTTCGCGCGCGGTCCGAGAGGTCCAACGTACTTCCCGCCCCGCGGCAGGGCGGACGTCATCGATGTCATGGTCACCAAAAACATTCCGTTCCATCTGAAACTCTCGGTTTTGAGCGCGCTCGACTCCGACCACAACTGGGTTGGTGTCCACTCCAACGTTTCACACACAGCTCTGGTCACACCAGACTGGATAGAAGAGGTCGACTGGGATGCTGCTGTGCTATCCCTCAGAACTCCGTGGACGCTAACCCTCGAATAGACTCAATAGAGTCTCTCGAGGTGGCGGCCGGGCATTTCTCTACCACAGTCCTCAATGCGGTCCGTGCTCACACAGACACCGCATTCCTTACGAAACACCTCATCCAGCTACAAAGGCAGCATTCGACGCAGGCATGGCCTTCTACAACACCGCTAGCCATGCCAGAGGTCAGTGGGCGCGGGCGCGCCGTGCCGCCTTGCTGCGGACAATGGAGACGCCTTCCGCCCCACCCACTAAGCCGCCTCCTGCCACGCCACCTACCGCCATGGAGCAGACAGCTTTCACCGCCGCCGCACCGGTATCCAGGAGGAAACCGGCCCCGCCTCATCCGCCGACAGCCTCCGCCGCCGTGCCGGCACCCAAGCGGGAACCGGCCCGGCCCAAGCCGCCGACTGCCTCCGCCGCCTTGCCGGAACCCAACCGGGAACCGGCCCGGCCCCAAACGCCGACAGCCTCCACCGCCGTACCGGAACCCACCCGGGAATCGGTCCGGCCTTCTTCGCACCATGATGGCCACCTAACAGTGGTCGTCATAGGGGTCCCGAGGGACCTCCCATCCCGCTTCGTGCTGGATGCCGCACGCCGCCTTTGGCCCTCTACAGTGAAGGCCAACCGGATCACATCACCTCGGGGACCCACATCGCTGGTCCGCCTCCACCTGGGGTCTGCGCCTGAAGCCGAAGCTGCCTCGACATCACGCCTGCCCTTGTTAGGGCAACAGCTACGTGTCGAGGCTAGCAGAAGTGAACGTCCGGTCCCCTGCCGACGCTGCTGCACCTACGGACATCGTTCGGAGGATTGCCACGCCGCACCGAAGTGCCACTACTGTGGGGCAAGCTCGCTCACAGCCGCTTGCTCCAACCATGATCTACGCCGTCGACGCCGCTACTGCGCTACCTGCTCCGGGAACTCGCACTACACAGGGCAAGCCACGTGCCCCCTGTATCCCCGGAGTAGGCCTTCAGCTCCACAAAACTCACAGCAGCACCACCAACAATCACCACCACCAGACTCGACACCGAACACTTCACCGACGGACACCTTTTTGAAGGACGCCGTAGAATCCATAAAGCAGAACATCGCCACCACCCAGGCGGCTACACACCAACTCGGCCTCCGTCTCGAGGAACTTCAGAGGGAAACCAAAGAACGACTCGCAGCATTGGAGGCCAAGCACCAGGACTCAGATCGAGTTGCAGGTGAAAACGGCGCGGTGCTTGCGTCCATCCAGCGCCAGCTGGACCGCACAGCGAGCCACCTCGTCCATCCACCTTCCGAGGACAGCGACGACCAGTGTCCGCGGCTGGGGTCTCTTGAGGCTTCGGTCGTGGGTGTCCGAGAGCTGCAGCACCAACTTCACCAATCAATATCGAAGCAATTACACGACCTTCAGACAGGACTTACCACGGACATTCTCTCCTACATCGCTACCGGTCCAGCCCCCAGGGGAAGGAAGAACCGGTAGTGCCGTCATCATCACCACAGGGAGAGAGTGGCAGCTCTCCCTACACTTCCAATCCCATGTTTCACCAACAACTCCCAACCACCCACAATTTCCTTAACTCCTCACCAATAATTCGCTACGGGGGCCGGCTGGGCCTCGGTCAAGCCGGTATACTAGCACAACCCTCACCCCTGGCGGCCGCACAGCGGGCCAGTTGACCTTTACCTTTTACTGCGCGGGTGCAACAGCGGTACCGCAGTATCCTTACCATCCAATACCGGTGGAGGGGTTTTTTAGTCGGTAGGCCCATCCTGGGAGACCCCGACACTCCGGGCGTGCCAGCCCGGGTTAGTCCTTAAGGTGGATTTTTCCCTTCCACTTGAAACTAAAAAAAAAAAACAAAAAAAAAAACACCTACACCATCCGTCCTTCCTGCACATCTAAGACAGATGATTAAAGCAAAAAATGTTGCCAGAAAGCTATGGCAGAGATTTCGCCATCCCAGGATAGGAGACATACACCAGAGGTTCAAATCCCTGCCCCGTGGTCACCTTAGAGCACACCGTCGAGAAGCCTGGGAGCATACGTTAGGGCAAGTTAACCTCCACGAGAGGAAACCTTGGCGTATAGTCCGTGGCCTGCAAAAAGACAGACCGGAATACCGGCATCCTATCCATGGCACCCGGGGCCATCTTGCCTTCGAGCCCCGGGATAAAGCAGATGAATTTGCAGACTACCTGGAAAATCAATTCCAGCCCAGAGAAGAGCCCCAGGAAGGAGACCAAACTGAACTCGTCGAGCGGGTGGTAGAGGGCTTCCTAGAGGCCCCGCCAGCGAACGACGAGGAGTTTCACGTCCCTATAGCTACCCCACAGGAGATAGCCACCCAAATCCATTCCTTAAAAACCAAAAAAATCCCCTAGAGAGGACCGTGTAACAGCGGAAAACCTCCAGCACCTTCCCCGAAAAGCCGTGCTTCATTTGACCCGGATTTATAACGCATGCTTACATATACGCCACTTTCCCGCTACGTGGAAGGAGGACCGTGTAGTATGCGTTCAAAAGCCGAGGAAGAACCCGGTTCTCCTGGCCAGCTACCGTTCCATCAGCGTCCTGCCAGTCATCTCGAAAGTATTCGAAAGACTGCTCCTCGCCCGCCTCGGACCTCACCTTGAGGAAAGAGGCCTCCTACCCGAGCATCAGTTTGGTTTTCGCCCTGGACACTCCAGGACCGTGCAATTACTGCGTGTGTAGTAGAAGGCCTCCCTGGCTTTCCAGGAGAGGTTTAAAACGGTTGCGGTATTGCTGGACGTGGAAAATGCCTTCTCCACTACGTGGCACGATGTGCTCATTTATAAACTCATAGAGCATGAAATCCCCTCTCCATACATTTCCTTGGTAGCTTCGTTTCTTCAGAATTGAAGCTTCCGAGTAAAGGTGGAGGGGGAACTTTCTACAGATCGGCCCATTTGCGCGAGAGTGCCGGAAGGTAGCGTGCTGTCTCCGGCGCTCTTTGCAGTTTACATGGCCGACATCCCCACCCACCCCAGCACACACACCTGTCAGTATGCGGACGATCTCATGATCTTCGCTGTAAGCCGGAACACCAGTTACAGCTTTCGGCATATGCAAGCCCAACTCCATGCCATTGGCAGGTGGAGTGAGAGATGGCGAATGGCCATTAGTCCGGAGAAAAGCTCTGCGATTCTCCTGGCGAAAACCATTAGAAATCGGCTTCAGCGGAACTTTGTTTTACGGCACCGTAGGATCCCTTGGGTGAACACGGTAAAGTATCTCGGAGTGACGCTGGACCGACGGCTCACTTTCATTCCGCATGCCAGGGCCAAGGTGAACCTAGGGCATGCTGTTCTCAGGCAGCTTTACCCCATGCTCAGCTCACAGAGCATGTCCCTTACCTTAAAGCCTTAGCTGTACCTCCGTCTGGTTCTGTACGGCTGCGAAATCTGGGGGACCGTAGCTAACTACGTGCTCTTCGGGGTCCAGACGCTTCAGAACCGGGCACTACGGATGATCTACCGTACCGACTGAAGATTTCCCGCCCACATCCTTCATGAACATTCCGGTATCCCGTACATGATCGACATCATCAGATCGAGGACCCGATCATTGTATAACAAAATTCCAACCCACCCTAATCAACCGGTGAATTCTCTGGGAAATTATGATCCCAGAGAAGTACGTCGCCTGCCCTCATTCCGTCTGCCAAGAGACGCCATTGGCCCTCTCGGTTAGCCACGCCCCCGCCCCTGAGACACTTTTAAATTGAACCTGGAAGGGGCAAAGCGACACTAACTCGTAACCAAAAGGGGGTGAAAAATTATAGCGTGTGGTCCTCACAACGGGTGAACGCTTAATCCAAATTAAAACAGTTTAATTGTGCTCCAGGTGGGAGAAAACTGCGCGGCATCCTGATTGGCCCGTGCAAGCACCCGTGGGCGTGTCCTGTCCCTACAAAATTCCCTGTACCTACATTTCATCCCTCAGAACACAACATTTCATCCCTCAAAACACACAACCAGCAGACAGATTCCCTAGCTCAATTCGCAGGTAAAGGCGCGATGCGGCTCGGTACTGCGACATCGACACCCGACCGGGGCGTGCCCCGATCGACCAGTTATGCGCCTGGCGTCTGATTTCTCTTTTGGTCTTGGTGTACCCCTGCTTCCTTGCGCCGGGGTCTCGGTCGTTACGTCCACAGTCGTCTGCGTCGTCTGTGCCTGCTGCAGCGTCGTCTCCGCTCTTGTGAGAGCGGCCGAGAAGGAGGCCCCGGGGGGGGGGGTGGCTCCACCCCACGTGTTCCTTGACGGCGGTTGTCGATGATCTTTTGCCGGGTTCGGCAGCCCTTGTATACGCTTGAATGTGCCAGCCCACAGTTGGCACACTTGCTTCTTTCTGGTGGGTTTGGGCAGAATATCAATATGTGGTCTCCTGCACAGCGCAGGCACGCAAGCTTAGGCTCGCACACCTGGCTGGAATGGTGGAAACCCAAGCATCGGTGGCACTGCACTTGTCCACCCTGGCCGTAAAAACGTTCCACCTTTACGACCGTGTGGAACAGCACACGGATGTTGTCTATTGGTTGGACCGCACCTCCTGGCACATTGTCAACGACGACCATAAAAAGGGGCATCGGCACTTTGACGGTGCCCTGGTCTGCCTGAACGGTCTTTCTTAGCTGTGCTTCGGAAGCGGCGGCAATGCCGTGATCCTGGTGAAGCACTTGTTTCACCTCTTATGGGGTACACATAGAGTCCAAACCTCTGATTATGTGACGCTCCATATGGGGGCGCTGAGGGGAATATGAGATGAATGGGATCTGAAGCCGAGTTTTATCTTTGAGGCCAAGTGTCGCATGATTCCAACATGATCCTTGAAGGAGTCCGCGATTATTGGCGGTAACCTAGTGCCCCTCTTGGCTAGGGGTGTCTGGGTGCCCTATGGGGGTGCAGCACTGTCTGAGCCGAGGCAGTGGGACCCGGAGAGGTCCTGACGTTTCTCCCCACGAAAGTGAAACTGTCCATAGGGGGTTCTTGAGGTAGCTCATCCTCCGCCGATTCAGGCAGAGGGGGAATGGAAGGGTTATCCTGGGAGGTGGTGCTTGACACCTTGTGAGGATAACTCTGCCAAGTTTGGGGGTCACCTTAAATTTAGTAGTCCGGTGGGGGACCGGCCAGATGCCCCTCTGTTTTTGGCCCGGGTCCGGCATGGGAGGCGTCGACTAGGGACCAATGGTCTCCGTTGCCGGGACGGACTGCTCTGATTGGCCCGCTGCCAGATGTGAGCCTGTATTAAAACTAGGGCTAGCTTTTGGCAGTTTCACAAATCTTTGTGAGTGTTTGCGGAGCACCGAAATGCAAATGCCATTCACTTGCAAGCCACTGTCTCTGTTGATGTTATTTTTTTTCGTATTTAATAGCTATGGCTTCTTTGATGGAGCGGTCCCAATTGCTTGAAGAATTAAACATGGTGGTTGTGTCGCCCAGTCTTGGTCTGTGTCCTTCTTGGATGCAGTGTTCTGCAAGACCAGATTTTTCTGGGTACATCAGGCGGATGTAGCTCTCATGCTCTTTGCATCTTTGTTCGATCGTTCTCCCCGTCTGTCCAATGTAGGCTTTACCACATTCACATGGAATGCGGTATATCCCCGGAGTCTTAAGGCCGAGGGAACTTTTGACCTGTCTTAACATATTTCGATTTTATTGGGCCGCTAGTGTATAGTCTTGATGTTGTATTTGCCCATAATTCTACTCAGTTTACCAGACAAATGTCCTGTATATGGGAGGTAGGCTTTATGTTGTTTCTTCGTGTCTTGTGACTCATCTAGCTGGGATGCACTACGCTGTGCACAGTTTGTACTAACAGAGGCCCGTTTTAGTGCCTTGTTGATGCTTCTCTTGCTATATCCATTTTTTCTAGGCTGGTTCTGAGATACTGAAATTCTGTAGCGAGGTTTTCACTGTCTGAGTAGGCTATTGAAAACCTTTTAAGGAAGTGCAGCATATCCAATTAAACTTTTTTGTAGTGCTTTTAATTAAAGCCAAAATATACACACACACACTCACACTCTCTCTCTCTCTCCCTCTCACCCTCTCCACCTCCACCCCTCCCTCCTAAATGGAAGGGTGTAACAGCTCAGATGCATTGCCTTTCTTTTCCATGAAAATTTATTTTTTGTGGTATATGGATCTTGCTACTGATATATTTAGGCAGATACTGTTTGTTTTGATTTAATCTAAAGACATCTGTAAGGCAGACAAATGAAATTCATATCCCAAAGATATGGAAATGGAAATTCAAATAATCAAATGCATACTTGGCAACTTTTGCAGAGTGTAAAGCAACATTGAATTTTTATGGCTTTATGGGCATATTCAAATACTGATTTTCACCATGGCCATGCTAAAACATTAAATTCTGTTGCATCATACTGTAATTGTGTTTAATAATGTTAAGACTTCTTGCTAACCTAAGATTACAGCTCAAATGTACCACACTAAGTGGTATGTAATGCTATGATACACCAGCTCTTATGTGTGCATATAATCTTTTACCATAAAGGTCTCCTTCATTGGCTCCAACAAAATGCATAGCATGTGGAGTTCATTTTGTGAGATATGGTGACCACTAATTATAACCAGCAGTAACTGATGAAGAATGGGCATGAACATTCAGTAATGCAGGGATAAATTGTATAGTTGAGTTGCTCACATGTATGTTTCCCAATTTTTTTGATAGTTTTTTTTTAAAACTATGACGTGTGGAATTTCGAGTAGAAATATGTGCAGCTATGGCCTAGGAATTGGTGGTCTTTACTACCATTTAATATGTGTTTTACAGTGGTAACAGGAATAACTTCAGCAGTGTGACAGAGGGAACAAGTACTACAGGTCTTCAAGGCCTCTTACAAAATGAAATTCCCCTTTACTTTAAAATCACACAAGGGAGTAAGATTGCATTGTATCACTTCTTTGGAAGTAGGGGAGGATGTAAAGGTTAAGAAATGCAAACCTCTGCGAGGAAGGAATGGGGCAAGGGAGTATAAAGAGTGGCACAGTGGGATCCCTATCATTGTGAGTTAGAGCATCAGTAGATGTTTATCCCAGAGAATAGACACATTTGGGCAGAAGGTATTGTGGAGGGAAGCAACAGTTCAATGTGGTACCACCTAAATGCAAGGCCATTCAAGAACAAAATAAATGGTAAGATGATAAATATGCAGGATTAGGATGTATGTATAAATGAGTTCTGGATGCTGAGTATAATAAAACATTGGAATCAAATGAAATGCAGCAGCCCTATTATATGCTATGAATAGATTTTCAGTAAACGTCTGAAGTAAACTAACCAAGTAAGCAGCAAAAATGTAAAAAGTTCTGGAACTAATCTACTGCCAGAAATGAAACCTAACTCTAATGCCTATATGTGATGATGTCTGCAAACACCTCCAGAAACATAACCTAGATTTGTGAATACTGCTGTCTTAATAAACTTGATGCCCACAATCTGCAGCATATGAATGTTCTAGTTGTCTTCTGCATGAAAAGTGCTGGTGAATAGCATTACTCCTACTTAGTTGTTGTGACTTATATTATACAAAAGTTGTGTACATTCATTGCACTGAATGTTTTATCCATTCTGTCATCCCAAAATGATTATGCTTATGATGACAAACTTTAACGGTTTCCATTTCAGGAAGTTGGCAAACATGCAAATGACATTTGACACAAACAGGTTATAATTGGGGAAATTGAATGAAAATGTCATGTGCAGAATGTTTTCAGTTTTTTTATTATAAAAATTGTATTTTTTTTTTGTCCCCCTTCTTGAAAGGAACTATGCAAAAACCCATTCGTGAAATTTCAGGATACCTACTGAGTGATATTGGAAGATAGATTTTAGGCATTTTACACACACATACACACACATGCCATCATGCTGCTGCACAATTCAGTTCAATTATATACATTGCAATGAATAAATTTTAATAGAGATGAAAATGTAAATGAACAGTATTTTAAACAAAGAACAAAACGAGAAGATTTGAATTTGAGAAGACTCATATGCAGTCCCTGGTTCAACTTTCTTAGTCTTGCAGCACTTATACAACAGTTTCTCAAAAACTTATTAAACTTTGATACTTTTATTCATGAAATTGGCTAATCATTGTATCTTAAGGCTTCCTAAATATTTTCTCTAAAAGACACTCCCAACACACAAAACTGATCTCGGTTTAAACTCAACCCTCTGCTTGTGAGAAGAAACAATTTAGAGCTTGTGCCTACCTAAAAAGACAGTATGGAGGTAAATGGGATGTGTGTGTCTCCAAGCTGCTAATAAGTTCTGTAAATATTCAGTTGCTATAATTTTCAACTTTAAAAATATTACCATATGAAGAAAAGTTTTTCTATATCAGATTATATCATTTTTAAAGTCGTCATAGATTTCTGTGGGAGCAAATTTTTAAAGAAAACATATTTTTCAGTTAAAGTCCAATATTTGCTGTTGCTATGTTTATCCAATAGTAACTAATAAACTAAAGAGCAGAACAGAAGATGATTTCTTTCTCATCTAGAGTAAACTAGAGTAGTGATAGCCGCCTAGTTGGAATTTCTTATGTTTAATAAAGACATGATAATTTTTTAATATCAAAGAATTTTGGAAAATTCTATACCTATGCTGCATAAAAGTTAGGCAACAAGAAACTTCAATAGGGACCAGGCAAAAGAAAATGTTGTCTAGGGTTGGAGAGTTTTTAAAAGAAGCGGAACCCTGGCAACTTCTTGCATTTGTTGTCCGTGATTAGTAAAAGTCAACCACCTATTTAGCTGAAAGTTGTGATGCAGAATGTAGATAGTGTGCAACAGCAAAGATTAACATGAGTTTCTAAGGAAGTGTGTTTAGCATGTGGAAAATAAAGTGTTATAAAGGTTATTTATTTTTCATTTTACTAAATAATTAATGTTATGGGAGGAGATACTAGGACTAGACAAAATGTTGGTAAACTAAGAAGACACAAAATAATAATGAATGTGTTGTACTGTTTAGGTACAATGAATGTTAATAAGGCAATAAAAGAAATGGCCAGGGCTAGCAGAACTTCAGAAATGCTAATGTATAGGCTAAGAAAGGGACAAATGAATGGACTTGAAATGACACCATTAAAACAAAAAGAAACAGAGTGAGGGAAACCAGGCATGTTAGCTTAACATAATACAATGAAATAAAGAATGCACACGTTCATTCCTCACTGCTTTTAAACATTCTACTCATTTGAATTTAATTTTGTCAAGAGTTAACAATGCTGATACCCTACCAAATTAAAGTTTTTATTATTTTATATCTTCATATTTGATGTGCTTTATCCTGTAAAATGAAAGTACTAAAAATACAAAGAGGAGAGAGAAAATGAGTGGCTTACAATAGCCTTAAATAGCACTGCAGGTATTTCACTATTTCGTAATCGCATTGAATTGGTAGACTAATTGTAGTTGGGTGTCAAAGTTGTGAATGTGAGTATTGCTCATTTGGCATCAGTGTACTCCATTTAACCTGTACTGTCTTTTAAGCTTGAGACACATTTTAAAAGGTATAAGCTCTCCATTACAGTCTTATCATCTCTTTGATATATAAGTGAATGAACAAATCATTGCTAAACTCTCAAACATTTTTCAACCAAGTGATCCATAAATAAAAATGTAGAAATCATCCATGAACCTTGATGGGAGCAATTCAAGTTTTGCCAGTTGAAATGGTTGAATTTCTAAATGAAAGTGTGTTCATTATGATTTCTATTTTTAACAGAGCCTGAAAGTGATGTACTCTGATTTTCACATAAATTTGTGAAACATGTCTATCATTACACTACGTAGAAGTCTTAATGTTCATAATGATAATGTGAAAGTAAATAGTTTCCATGACAAACATTCATACATTCCTTAGACTATTCATGTGGGAAGGAATGGTGCAAGAGTTGTATTGTTGACATTAATGAGAAATACACATTGGGTTTCTGGGCCAGAAAGAGATGGAAAAAAAGTGGGAAAATAGTGGTAATGAAAACAATGCATTGAGGTTTTCCTGTATTGGATTTAATGATATTTGCTTAAAGCTAATACACTTTTTTGTTAATTTATGAGAGAATTTTATTTATAGTGCTCAGATTTCTAAGTTCTACAAGCCGGAGGGTCATTCTCATGATTTTTAACTCTTATACCCCAATCCATATTCATTTAGTAACAGTATTCACATAAGACTAGGAATGAAATTAATCATAGAAATTAAAGTTCCTGTTCAGCACTTTATTTTACTGCAATGTTTCAATATTAGCATAATTCATAATTGTTTATGTAGCATTATTTAGGGTTATGTTTTATAAGTTAATCTTTTTGTAAGGTTTGGAGTTCTGTTGCACATCCTGTATTCTATTATTGTAACTGATAATGTTGTTGCAAGTGTACATCTGCAATTTATATTCATAGCCTATTAAATCAGCATTATATAGATCAATTTAAAAATAAAATGTCCAACTATATGTAATCCTTTGTTATGTATGAGTTGTGTAACATCTTTAAATTTGTAGTCAAATCTCGAATGTCAAGAAGTGTGTGTATGCTACTAAGAGGAGATAATCATTATACTCATAATCATCATTATATGCCACCACCACCACCACCACCACCACCATCATCATCATCATCATCATCATCATCATCATCGTTGCTGTAGGTGAATTGGTTGCCCATTTTAGTTTCTGTACTAAGTACAGTAAATAGGGAAAATATTGTACTCCACCCAAAATTTCAAGGTCCAGAATTCACCAGAAATATATGTATTTAGGCCCCCCGAAAAAAAAAAAATCAGAAAATGGTACATGCCTGTATGAGCACAGCATATCTCAAAATGAAAAGTCAGTTGGATACCAAACTTAATATTTAAGTTGTGCCTAAGGATGCAACACAAAGATATTCAAGAAAATTCTCCCATTCCAAACTGCCTTTTACATGTTATATTTTTCAAAATTTCATATTTCCAAAAAATGGCTAAAATAATTTTTAATAAAATAACACATGTTGAAGATATTTTTATTACAAATAAAATTTAAATCTTGAATTTTCTGGAATTAGCCTCTGAAGCTCTCTTCCTTCTGGATAACTTTTGCAGAACTGGTAAATGGCAGGGTGCCTTTCAATTTGGATAAGTTGCATAGTGGGTAAATTGTAATAGACAAAATCTTCCTACAAAAAATGTGGAGTTCATTAAAGTACATAATGCATATTCTTTTTATTTATTTTTATTTTATTAGTAACTTACATTTTAAGGGAGGCTCTGATTCATTGTTCTGTTTATTTTATGTTTTATATGGGTTATGCAAGGAGAATTAAATTCCAATGACAGTACATAGCAATCTACTCTTTAAAGATTTGACTTGCTTTAGCATGGTGTATTGCCTTATTCTCGCCATACCTATAAGAAAATATGAAATAAAAACATCTCTGCTAATGCTTATATTGAAGAAGATGGAAGAAGAAGCTTTTCTAAGAATAGTTTGTTGCAGAATAGGTAGTGGTCATGTTATATGCAACCTGCAAAGTGGTGGATGTGTCTTGAATCTGTTTTTAAAGATCCATTATATTTATTTGCATAGTAATTTATTGCATTAACAACAGAGATCTCCTACATGGACCAGCAGATCTTGTATAACTAGGCATAGAAACTAAACAAACCACTAAATTTAATAGTGTAATTCATTTTACTATAACTTGAAAGCGAGGGTTATTAATGATAGGTAAAACACAATGGCATGGCATAGTACAAGAAGTTCCAGCAAAGGCTTATGTGGGGAGGGTTTGTCTATATGAGAGCTGTTGTTAGTAGAGCAACTTGTGATGACTTGACTGTAACAAGCTGAAATCCCTGTCACATGGATACTGAAAAAATGCAAGTATCATTGCACATTAACAACATGCTCACACACACTCACACTCACACTCACTCATTCTTGCTCACCCTCGCATACTCGAATATTTACACTTGCACACACTCTCTCATACTCATACTCTCCTTCCCTTCCCACTCTTCTTCCTTTTTCCTTATGCTGCTATTGCAATTCTTGATTTAACTGTATTAACAACATTGTGATGTAAGCATATTTTAAGCTATATTTTTGCACAAAATCCATTATTTGGTCCTAGATAGATACTCTTTTTGATTAATTCTTTCCTGCATATCTTTGCATTCTAACAATATATGAGTAGCATACTCATTCTCCCCATATTAAGGTAAATTACCATCATCAAATCTTTCCCTGTAAACATTTAAATGATATATTCCCTTACTGGGCCATAGTACACCCTCATTGTTCTTTGTAACATTTATAGTAACATTGCTGCAGGATATGTATTTGTTTCAAAACCTCACTAAACAGTACCAACTTTAGACATTCAAAAAATGCTGGAAAATGTGGAGGTTGATGGTATCCCAATTAATGGACTCGATGCCACTATATGGCAGTAGTACTGCATTATTTCCTTCACTGTATAGTGCCAAGGAAACATACCAGTTAAAAGAGTCTATGCTGCAAGATGACAGCAGTAATCTACTATATTCTTTTACCATCATTAAAGAGTCTCCATCTTTAATGGAATAAATGTGAAATTTTCATGAATCCATGAATAGTAAATGTGAAAACATATGAAATGGGAAATATTGTTCAAAATTAATACATTAAAATCTATATTCATGTTCAAATTCATTTCCTTGCTCCTATCATTTAAAATACAGAAATACAAATATACTGCTTTCAACTATGAAGTATCTTTTTGTTGCCCAAATGCCTTAAAGGTAATAAGTTAGTATGTATTCAGATTACTTATTAATTTTTCTTGGAAGCTCAGTGATGTGACCCAGATATTATACTTTAAAAGGTTAACCTACCTATTGCAGAATTATGGTTATCAACTGCATTTTCCCAACATTCCCAGTGTGTAAGCTTTGAAACACTATTAGTGGGAGTTCCTGACATGGTTGGAATGGAAGCTGGAATCTGACAGGACCCACATAGTACATGATTTATGGTTAACCTACCTATTGCAGAATTATTGTGGTTATTATTCAATAGTATTTGAGGTTACATTGTACATGAACTAACTAAAGATGTTTCATCAGAATATGAAGATTCATCCCTCTCCATTGTACTGCAATTGCGGCACTGTTAATAGATTTGGTCAATTGCCATTTTCAGCCAGCCTTCCTATCTATGTCCGTGGTGAACAATAATACAATACTGTCAACCATACGTGTGATTCCCAATGTCAAATACCATTCGGTACTAACTGTTATTTGCTAACACATAGCATTGCATATTTCAGAACTTCCCTTACTTCCTATGCCTGCAATCCTTAATGCATTTCTCTTATGTATTTTCTCGCCTTCCTATGGAACAATATGACAGCACCAACATTATATGCTCCCTAACACAAATTATTGCACATTTCAGCATATATTTTGTGGAATAGTTACATGCCTGATGTCCACAGCAATCACAACATTACTCATTTATGTATTTCACTTGCTTTACATCATTCAGTATCCTTAGAGAATCTGAGAGGACTTCTCATTTCTATTATTGCCCCTAAGGATTTCCTGAATCATGTCAACATGTATTTTCCTAGTCATTTGTCACCCATGCCAGTTTATTAGCAGTTCATACCTTATTTCATCTGACCAATTATTCAAGAGTGCACTCTATTTTGCATGTTTAAGCATTTTTCAAAATAAATCTTTATGGTAATTGATTAATAGTCCTAAACAAATATTTTAACACTCCTTCCATAATCATCCTTCTTGCACTAACTTTAATAAACTCAATCCTTCCACTGTTGCATTATATGGTATTTCTAAAATCAGTTTTCCAAAAGATTTCAATAATGCATTTAACTTGCTCTACCCTTCTCCTTCTTAACAAATCTCAACTCCAGAGAGCACCTTGATTCAACTAAGGCTTTGTAAATCTGTTTTAGCCATTGTAATTCCATTACAGGCTATGCATAACCAATATTAATGCAACTTTTCATCCCATCATTCCCATTTCTGTGTTTCCTGCAACCTTCTGTGCTTAAAATTTTATATTTAAATGAATAAGCTCCTTAACATTTTCAACTCCTTTGTCCCAAAATAACTTTCTCATAATGTTAGTTTATTTAATATTAATTTTAAGAACATATTCCTTAGAACAGCTATTGGTTTAATTTATAGAATGTCTTACACTTACCACGTTGAATGGTGTAATTTGCCTATAGTAATACTAGGAAATTGTTATTAATTTTTGCCATATGCTGAACTGCCTTTAGTCTGACAAACCATCTATTGATAAACTAAAATGACAAATTGATGGGGATCTTCAAACTGCACATCAATCTGGACCCAAAAAACACACTCCATAAAAAGCATATTAAATTCTTAATGAAAAGATGATATTCCACAAGAAAACAAACTAGGAATATACCAGTTCAGCTGCAATGACTGCAAACAAATTTACATTGGCCCGACTAAAGAATCATAAAAACAAGAGTAAAAGAACACCTCAGAAGTATTAAATAAAAACAAGAAGACAAATCAGCAGTAACTTGGCATTTTTGGAAAGAGCAACACACCATAAGTAGAAGTCTGAAAATACCCAAAAATATCACAAGGAAAACAGAATTAAAAGTTTGGGAGAACATCTATATTTGGAAAAACAAGAGCCACATTTTCAATTTTGAAATCCCACCAGGTGACCTACTGATGCAGAGGTTCATCAAACCACCACTAGAGACAATGGCAACCACAACAGCAAGCGATGCTGGGACGCTACTAAGGGAATTGACAATGGAGCACATGGCTTTTGAAACACGTTTTCCAATAATAAAAGTAAGTGATGCAGTGTTACAAAATTAACTCAGTAATTAATGTCAATTGATAGAACACATCACTGTCACAAAGTCCACCATATATTTGTAATGATACAGCTTAGTTTACATCCGTGCCCCTGTTCCTTTAATCTTACTCTACCTTTAAACAAAGTGTTCGGCTTCTATAGTTCCTTTAAAATATTAACTATCTGCATCCATTGTAACATATTCACACATTTAATAGACAAAGACTTGCACAATGTATAAAGATTACATAAGGTACCCAAGATACTCGGGTTCAAGTCCAGTTTGAAAAATGTACTACCCAATAGCACCATGAGCAACTTATAACTGGCTGGATAAAATGTTACTGCATTGATTGGGGAAAAAATAAATGGTAAAATGCAAAATGACTCGCATTTGCATTTAAGTTGCTTCATTAACTTAATAATTACTCAAAAATGTTTTGCAAATGACATTGCTTACATCATCGGCATATTTCAACTGTCAGACCTGTTACTGATATCCTCTTGCATTTCCTGATTTTCTTTGAAAGCCAGTTAAAGAACTTGTAAAGCAGGTTGTCTTCAGTGAGAATTTCAAAATTCATAAGTTTTGATTGCTACTTTAAAACAAAAACCTTTAGTCATATGTCCAATTCTAGTGGCCACAGCAATCTTACCATACACTATTCTCTATCTTGTGATTTCTGTTCCAGAGGTGTGAGACTACATCTGATTTATCTGTTTGGTTGTTCTTTGTCTCGGATGTGTCTTTAATTTGGTTTCTTTGGGTCTTTTCTTTCCTCACAGCCTTCACAACTTATGCCGTTTTTGTTGGGGCTAAGATTATGTTATGTCCTCTAAGAATACTTTGAAATTTTTAGAAGGCCTGAGGTTTATAAGTGAATTTCCTGAAAATATACTTATTTCTATCATGTTATAGGTTTCTGCTGCTATTTTTCTCTTTGTTTTTATTGTTTTAAGTTTTTCTAGAAACAAATGTTATTGAAGCCATTATTCTCAGCAGTTTTTATCTGATTAAGTTCTGTATCATATTTTGTTTTGTTCAATAGTATGTTCAGTAATTTGTTTAGTAAACAGTGAGTGATTGCGTGCTTGTGACTAGGTGGGGTAAAGCTATGTGCTTTGATTTGATTATCTGTGTGCGCTTGCATGCATACATATGTATGTATGTACGTATGTATGTAATGTATGCAATGTGTGTGTGTGTGAGTGTGTGTTTACGTGCATGCGTGTGCACGCGCATATGTGCATATGTGGGTGTCTCATACAGTTAAATAATTTTCATTCAGATATTAAAGCAAATTGCTTCTCATATAAAAATATGTAAAGCTGTATTTAAATACTCTATTTATCAATGGTATGGTTTTATTAAACAATGACCTCAAAGAACTTTATTTTTTATGAACAGGTTGATGCTGGGAATGAATTTGAATTTAATTCTTGCCATATGTACATTTGCAACAAATACTCATAAGATATGCATCCTAGTTATTTTAACCTCCAGTTGTACAGAGTTGGAGCAAAAGTATAAAATATTGAAATATAAGAGTGAAACATGACATTACAAATGAACTGATAAAATTCTTTAAATTTAAAATTTTCATATATTTATAACATACTCTAGGTACGTCCTTTTTTATTGTTATTGGTTTTATAGATTGAGCAATTATTGTAAAATAGCTATGTGACATTTTGTAATATTATGATGAATCTGTTTGTAAGTTCACAGTGTGCTTGACTGTAGCTTAAGTGATAAATGCATAATTAATGCAAGGAAGTTTCCATTGTTGTGCAGGAAATGGGCAAATTGTTCTACAAATAAAACTGTTTAGTAGGTAGATAAGTGTCCTGTTGAGATGTAGCATATTGATGTTGTGATTGAATTTTGATACAAAACTGAAAAAGTAATGAAATGTGAAAATATGTAAAACTTGTTTTGATCATATCTTTTATATGGATAAATCAGCCCACTTCATTCCCTATATACAATTATGTTCCCAATGAATTTTTTGCATAAAAAAAACTTTCTCAAAGTTCTGATACTAATTGCATACTGATTTATTTAGCTGTATATATTTTATTTCAAAGTGAATAATTTGTATATGCTGAAAAATTTGTCCGATTTGTTTGTATTATTGTTTAAAAAGGACAAGTTTATGATAAAATGCTGACTTAACGGAAAGCAATTTATGGATGAAAATAGGTATTTTTCAAAAAGTTGCAAACTCATAAATAAATACTTCAAGGTGATTATGGCGTTTTCCTTAAGCTTGATGTTTTCATGGTGCACTGCAATCTTATAATGTCATATTTATAATTTTTGGAATGATTATAGCACAGATCCTGGAATAATAGTTGGAAGAGACCAACAGCAAACAGCATATGAATGCTTTGGAAGTGAACAGTTCATGCGTTAAACCAGGAGAGGCTTTTTGTTTTCCTTTTAATGTAGCCTTAATGACTCTTATAGAGCACTGCAGTTTTGATTTAATTTTTGCCTGTATTTCATGCTTGTATGTAATGAAATGCTCATTTTCAAAGTACTTTTTCGAACTGGCTGCAGGGACCAAGTTCTTTCCTAGTATGAAATTCCATGATACTTTATAGTGGGATTTTGCTGTTATGAAAACCGTGTGTAATACAATATTTAATGAATACAACCATTAGAATAAGGCTCATAAAATTGCGTTGCCTTATTTTACTAATAGACATAACTTAATTACAAAAATATTTTTCTACAAAAATTAATTCTACAGGTTTTTTTTTCTTTCTTTCTTCATAAAAATGCACAATTGTTTTTAATTACATGAAATTAGAGAATGATAGTTTGTAAGCAAAATAATATGCATTTAACTTAGATTATGTACATTGTAAACAACATTTCAAGCTGTTAAACAGTGAAATGCATAGGAGGGTATTAGCTAAATGTAAAGCTTAATCACATTACAACCCTTGCATATTGTTCCACAAATGTTCTTTAGAACTACATACTTGCTGTTACAGTTGAGTGTTTATCATATTAAAGGGGCTAAGTAATAAAATGTAATTTTTAAGTTAGTCAATATAAATTTACTAAAAGAATGCAAAACAAAATATGCACTAAGTCCTCTTGCTCGTTGACTTTAGGAAACAAAGTTATCCTTGGCATGTTCAAAAAATAATAGATAAACTCTCACTTTCCTAAATAAATTGGCACTGAAATACCGAATGGGCTAAGTCCACCAAACAATATTTGCAATTTTTCTACCTCTACTAAGCAGTGTACTGTTCAGTCTTGGCACAATTCACTGTAAAGTTGCTGCAATGGAAATCTTTACATGGTAATAAAAACAACAAACACTGACTTTACATGACTTTATTTTTAACTTCTCCATACAATTAGTACTTGGTCATAGTTCCTTTAGCTTTTATCACTTTCATGAGTCTCCTAGAGATAGAGTCTGCTAGATTTTCAAAATAGTTTTTGTCCATTTCCATCCATATCTTCAACACCTCCTGCAGCTCCTCAATATTTGATGGTTGCAGCTCTTCTATTTTATCTTTCATGTGATCCCAAGCATTTTCTATTCCATTTAGGTCAGGAGAGCTACCAGGCCAGTCAAGTACAAGTTTATTATTGTCTTTTAGGAACTTCTGAACCATCTTTTTTCTATGAACAGGGGCACCATTGTGTCTAAAGTACTGACACTGATGAATTGGCCAAAATGTGACAAAATGCTGTTGCAACACTTTACATTGTTATGTTCTTAGGGAGAAAGTACAAGCCACCTCTAACATAATCGCCACTAAAAGAACCCCATACCATCACACTTTCTGGATGTTTAACAGTTTTGACAGTAAACTTTGGATCATACCTTGACACATTTTGTGATCTCACCTTTTTAGACTTTCCTCTGACCAATTTGAAAGTGCTTTCATCAAAAAACATTACTTTGCGCCAGACCTCTGATGTCCAGTGCTGATATGTTTTGCAGAAATTTACTCTTTTCTTCATCATAGCTTTAGTTAGAAGAGGCTTCTTGGCAGCACACCGAATTGGTTGAAGCCAATGCTGAATAGTCTGGATTGCAACAATATTGAGCAGGTCTGGATGATTCTTCTTTAACCCGGCTGCTGTAATCCATGGATTAGTCATCACTTCACGTTTTAGAAGGTCATCAGTCCTTGGTGAAGTCTTTTTTTTTACCACCTGAGCTGTTTTTCAATTTGGTATGGTACCACATGGCACAGGTGCTGTTGCTTATTTTAGGTCGTAAATAGCTTGTCTTGAAACCTTTAGATCAGCAGTCACATGAATTACAGAAGTACCTTCCTCTAAAAGAGTTAAAGCATGAGTCTTCTCCTCAGAAGTGAGCTTCTTGTGTCCCATTTTGTGTATTAGATACAGAAATACACACCTTCAAAAATAGCACTAATCAGATGAAAACAACAAACAGCAAACAAATCACTGTACAGCAAATACCAGACTGAGACCTGAACCGCTAATTTAAGCAAGCTGCTGCTGTGCACTAGAAAATCATGCGATTTGCAGCTCCACCTGCCTTTTTTGTATAGTGGTGGGAGAAGAACACATTGTCTATGTAAAGATTTTCCTTGTGTTTAAAAAGTAAAAATTTCCATTGTGGCCACTGTAGAACTGTTTGTGCACTGCAGGTAGGTATTCCATTATACTTTTGAGGTCTTTTTTCTTCTCTAAAAACAATCCTTTCATACCAGTGACCTCCCTGAATGTGATTGATTTGAAATCTCATTTTGCCAATATTTTTTCAATACTCTTTTATCATTTCCCATCCCTCTATTTCACCAAATGTCTTTTTTACCTGAATAATTCCAGGCATAGTGGTTTTAATTCACGAGGCAGAACTCACATTAACCTTTATTGTGTTAATGATTTTATCAGCTGCTTGTTGAAAGTTCATAAAATAGCCTTCTTTCATTTGAACAACTTGAAATGGTTGTTTACTGTGAGCTGTTGCTATGGCATTAACTACATTCATCAGGAACAAAATGTTTGCATACCTTTGCTCTTTCTACTATAACTGCAAAGTCATGGTCACACGCTAAAAAGCTGTAACCAGAAACTAAACATTTGTGTTATATTGACTCATAGGTACCACAGCTAATCAAGAACATATAGAGGAAAATCATGATTCGATTTTTGTTTTGAGCACTGCAGTTATCACTCCATATAATGAGTTTTTTCTTTGATGTACTTTGAAGAGGCAAGATGCTATGTTGTTTGCACTTCTACACCTTCATGCCAAAAACACGTAACAGAATCACTTGTGTCATGGATATGGATACCATAGTTAATAGCATGACAGCTGTCTCATATAAACATGTCTGAGTGCGTTATTTACTGGTTGCAAGTCCATTGACAAAGTACAAATATCACGTCCATGTATACATGAATCTCTACTGTTTTTTTTTTTAAAAGATTCAACTGCCTTTTCAGCTTTCATATGATGTAGTTGCAACAATCTTTTGGCCTGTGGAGAGTAGCTTGTGTTTCCTTTAATCTGTAAATTATGCAAGTCACACTTCTTACCTGTGTTCTAGGATGCCGAAAGCTGAGATGTGGAAAGTGACGCCAAAACACTCTTCAGTAATGTAAACAATGCACTCTGCTTTCTGGATATATAGCTTTAAATGTCTCATAAAACCTATTAATGTTGAGGTATAGAGACAGATATTTGTTGCTTTACATATCTCGGGAGTAGTGATCAGTGTCTTTTGGTATTGAATTTATATGTTCCTTGATCCAGCATTGGTCATGATTTGAGTACTTGTGAACTTGGGCTCCTCTTCTACCATCATGATATACTGTATCACCATTCTTCTTCTTTCTGATGAGATTTCAATTTTTTTTTTCTTACTGATAGGAAAAATATTCCTGAATGTACGTTTACAGATTCGTTTATGATCTCCTTCACCATCAGGCATACATATATTAATGTGCTTTGTCATTGGCTTTCTTCAGGACTCTTTCCAATCCATCCGTTATTCACAGGGATGACAGTCAATCCCATTTGGAACGTCCCTTGTGTTGTTTCATTTTCAGCATAGAATTTTTCAAAAAGTCATTCCTTCATTTGGGGTGTAAATGTATGTACAATCTAGATGACAGTTAACCCAATTCTGAAAAGACAATGACTAACAATAAGACAATTTCCAAATGTAAACATTTTGCCTATAGGAACAGAAATACAGGGTGTATATAAATGAATATCGGGGTTTTAACTCTTTTTAATATTTATTACATTCAACTTACAGTTATAAATGATATGTCAAATGAAAAAACAACTCAAACAGATTTGTTTGTTGGCACAAGTGCGCATGTGCGTGCAATGTTTCTGCCGCAATCCACTAGACAGCGGTAGTAGCAAAGATGGCGACTAGTAAACAGAAAGCGTTTTGTGTTTTGCAGTTTGCAAAAACCAAATTTGTAGTTAATGTGCAACGTGCGTTCCATAGTAAGTTCGGTTGTGATCCTGCTAGTGATAAAAACATTCGTAGATGGTATAATCAGTTTGAAGATACCGGCTGACTTTGTAAAGGGAAGAGCACGGGACGACCAGGAGTAAGTGAAGAGACTGTTGAGCGAGTGAGAGATTCGTTCACTCGTAGCCCAAAGAAATCAGTCCGGAAGGCTAGTCGTGAATTACAAGTTCCTGTGTCGACTGTTTGGAAAGTTGTAAGAAAATGCTTACAGCTACATCCTTACCGTTTACAGTTATTACAGGCTCTAAAGCTGACAGACCACGGATTACATGCCAAATTTGCAAACGACATGTTGTTTCATGACGATTTTATGGATTGTGTTGTCTTCAGTTTTATGCATAGCCTCCACATTCTCCTGACCTAACGCCTTGTGATTTTTACCTTTGGGACTTCATCAAGGATCATGTGTACGTGCCTCCGCTACCAGCTGACCTCCCTGAATTAAGAAACCGGATTGAAGCAGCTGTTGCTACAATTACTGAATACACACTTATCAACATTTGGGAAGAACTCAGCTATAGACTTGATGTGTGCCGTGTGACAAAGGGTAGTCACATTGAACATTTATAAGCCTCTTGGTAAAATTGTTTGAGTTGCTTTTTCAGTTGACATATCATTCATAACTGTAAGTTGAATATAATAAATATTATAAAGGGTCAAAACCCTGATATTCATTTATATACACCCTGTATAATATAGATAACCTCAAAATCTACTTCATTGTTTGATTTCATCTTCATGGGTATTTCTTCCCCACTCTGTGCATATGATATGATTTACCAACTACTCTTAAGTCATGCTCATGCTTTCTTTTAGAGTTATTAGTGCTTCTGTTATTTCTCTTTCCTGAACTATTCATATCGGTTTCACTATGAATTGTACCGCTAATGAAGAGAGAGAAGCTACAAAATGGCAGGAGTGAGCAGAAGTGTATAATTTTTTATTTCCAGTACTTTGTACTTACCCTGTTTAGCATGAATAAGACATGGAGTTACCTCTCATGCTAACTACTGGCCTTCATAGCACCTACATCAGCCATCATTGGAGATCACCCTTTTAGTATGTAAAATTCTGGTTCACATATCACCGAAAGAAATACAAAACACAATTCATGCCCAAATGGTGCTTAGCCCCTTTAGTATGATAACCCTTCAATTGTTCCTTTTCAGTTGTGTTAGCATTTATCCAATATTAAAATAACAGTAACAAACACTAATTTGTAGAAATGGGTATAACCAAGCTAATATTATTAGACTTTAAATTACCATTGCTATCAAAAAACCCTGTTCATTAGCTATGTACTAATCTAAATACTCAGAATACTTACAAAAATCTTTATAAGAAGAGTTTTCACTCTTCATCAGAAGTTTACTGTACATTCATAGAGAAATTTGTTTATTTTGCTTAAAATTAAACATATAGTTATCAGCCTCCCTGTCAAATAAAAAATGATGAGCTTTTCTAAAAGTGTTTAATTTCTTCACTACAAATGGTTTTAAAAATATATTCATCTTGCTATTTCTGTAAACAGGAGCATTCAGTGCTATCTTTGAATGGGATGACTTTGCAACTCCGAATGGCCTGGAGATTGATAGCTGTTGCTGTACCATTTGCCTCTAAGGGAATTAAGAAAATACCTACCATTCTATCTCTCTCTCTCTCTCTCTCTCTCTCTCTCTCTCTCTCTCTCTCTCTCTCTCTCTCTGAGGAAGCCTCACATTCTCTTTCAAATGAGCACTATATGATGCCCATTACTGGTTTCTTTACAGTTCACAGCTGTTAACCAAACAACCAACGCTGAGTAACCTAACACATGATCAAATCCTGGATTACCATTGGCCACAACACTGTCTCAAACAATTTGCAGAACAATTAACCAATGAGATCATACCTACTGAATCACTGAGGGCCATGGTTTGTAAAACAAAAATATCCAAAGTCCGAAAAATTAGTAAAAACTATAAACATTTATTACTCAAAAACTAATCACTTGTGCAACATAACTCAAATAGTGTATCTCAAAATTAAGCATAAGCGTCATTAATGCTTAGAAAAATTAACAAATCTATTCTGTAGTGAAAGCTAACTTTATACAGATTTTTACCTCTGATCTTGCAAGTTTACTATGTAATTTGATATATCCATTATCATAATAAATATTCAACAATGTTCATACCCAAAATTAAAGATGTCATAAATAGAAAACTTGAATATGAAACTAATATGTTTGCTACAGTCATTTTAAATTTAATAAATTCTTAGAATCATAGCTTTTCCATCAGCTTAGTTTTGTGCTAGTTAAATATTGAAATTACACAAACACACACACACACACACACACACACACATTGAAAACTACAAAGGAATAATAAATTTGTAATGTCATTACATTGTTGAAGTTTTTGCTGAATCGTCAACTACTGCTACTTCTTCATCAACATCAAATCCGAAACAATTTCTATATCTTTCTTCTAATTGCTACTGCATCTTTTCTAGTGATGTTGTACTATTCTCTGTGTTTCCATGACATTATCTTCCTCCATTAATTATCTGGTGTGATGTATTGCCCAGCCGAAAGACCTCCTTCATCACTTTCCACTGCATGATGCTTTGTTACTGTTTGCTCCGTTGCCTGTGTGCCATCGCCTGCCACAACATTTTCAGCCATGTGTTCATATTCTCCAGGCATTATCACTTGTTGCTGACCATCTTTGATCTGGATTTTCCTTTTGTTATTCAGTTTTAAATCAAGAGCCTTCTCTTGTCCTGAAGATACAGGTTCATGTATTGACAAACGCCTGATGGGATTTCTTTTCTGTCTGTAAACTCCACCACTTTCAGGACATTTGTGGATCTTCTTCCCAGCTGGATTACATTGATACTGTTTTTGGTCTTTATATATGATTATGTATAATTCTCTCTCCCTTCATGAGATTTATTATGTGCCGTATAAGCATTTCGATTTGGAAATTGTAGTTTCTCACCAGCACTATGAATGCGTTTGTGCTTCATAAGATTGTCTGGATATTTGAAGCATGAACGGCATAAGTCACACTTGTAAGGTCTCTCTCCTCTTGGTTTACGAGTATGTCGCTTCAACATGGACGAATCTACAGTTACATGTTTACAGTGTGGACATTGGCATGGCCTCCCGCCAGAATGGCAGCTCAAATTATGTAATTCCATGCTTGCATTGTCACACCCTGTACATTTGTGAGGTTTCTCCTGTGTATGTCTGGACCAAACATGTGTTAAAAGCGCACTTAATTTTATAAATGCGTTATCACACAATTTACAGTGATATGGTTTTATACTCACTGTGTGAGTATTACAGTGATCCTGTAATGTGTTTAAACTCTTGCAACGATGTTCAAAAACACTGCACTTGTGTGGTTGCTCCTCAGAATCAGATATCGTGTGGCAAGACAACAGGAGCTGGTAACAATATTTGCTTTCAAGTTTAAACGAACTAGGTTCATATGATTTGAATTGTCAAGAAGAAGAAGACCAGATAGCGGAAGTGACGCATGTCTCATAGTTACATATATCAACTGGAGTTTTTACTATGTACTGAGAATGCGAGCCGTTGTTTGCTACCGTCGCCCTCATACTGGTCGGATCTATCGGAGAATGCGATAATGAATAGCTATATATGCTTTGAAATATCACCGTCAACCTTTCTGATAATGATTTAATAAAGAAATATACACATTCAAACTCAGTGTATTTACGACTGAGGAAATATGAAATCTAGTCTGCTGTTTTTATTGTATTTGCAACAATACTTTCTCCTTAGTATTACGAAACTACTGGCATGTATCTTACTATTTGCAAGCATTGCTTTGATTTCTGCTCACCGACAATGCCAGTGTAAGTGCATAACAGCACGTGTGAATATTGTGTAATAGAACTGACTATGTTCTCAACATTTCACAGCAAAGGAAGTGAATTATTCCGTTATCAATTTATTTGTAAAATGGCTAAAGCTATTTAACATAATTTGGCAACCTCCAAATTACATTTAATACTGCTTTGTTGGACCTACCTTTAGATGTGAAAAATTGTATGTGCTTTGGCCCGTATGAAGGCATTGTTTAATGTAACTTTAGTTCACAATTATTTGTTCCCCTCAGGTCAAAACTACATCGGTATTAAAATAATAAGCTTTAGATTTGATTGTTCATAATTTTTTAAAACTGAAAGTCCCGTAAAAAGCTGCATCCCATTTAAATATACTCATAGTTAGTGCATCAAATTTAGAAAATATTTGAAATTTAAATCAAACCTGCATTATCGGTAAAAATAGAAACAAGTAAATGCGATTTGAGTATGCTCTGTGTTAATGTGTGTCATTAATGGGTAGTTCATTCAACAATTACCTTAGTATTTATTTCCCAAATCAAATACCACGCGACCCTTACTGGTACAAATCACAACTACTTTCCCACTCAGTATTGTTACATTTTAATATAATAAATAAGTTAGTAACTAATTACTGTATATTATAGTTATAAACTGATGCATTCAACGGAGTGTTATTCCCATACCCATAAAGAAAAAGACAATTTGATTGTGAACTATTAGTTCATGCTGGCACAATGCTCCACTTCTGCGAATGTGAGACGAAAGCCACACTTATTACAAATGCACGTGGTTCTTATTGTGATAAAGTATCTGTTTTATAGAAGCTATTCAGTGTATGTTTTCGGCTTATTTTCAATTTTGAACCATAATTTATTATAATAATTTAACTGCTTTCCCATAGAAACAGCGTGCAGGATAGGAGCTGGACAGGCAGAGACAGACCGAAAAATGACTAAATGACATGCGTGTCAGTTGAGAAATTTAGTGCCGTACCGGCATGCTGCCGAAGTGGAGCGACCGGCTGGAGGCCGGGAGATCCGTGAATCAAATCCCGGCTATGGCCTTGGATTTTTCGGTCTGACTCTGCCTGTCCAACTCCTGTCCTGCACACGGTTTCTATGGGAAAGCAGTTAAATTATCACAATTGTCCATAATAGTTTGCTATACTATGAATCCTGGGTCTTGGAAGTGTAAATCGCCATTGGGGTTTGTCATCTCAAATTTTGAGATCATCTTGTGGTTTACCGGGAAACATGCGAGTCAGTTGAGAAATTTAGTGCCGTACCGGCATGTTGCCGTGATGCCTTGGTGGTGGAGCGGCCGGCTGGAGACCGAGAGATCCGTGGTTCAAATCCCGGCTATGGCATGGATTTTTCGGTCTGACTCTGCCTGTCCCTAATTTATTATAGTTCAATTTCATTCAGTGCATGTATGTGATAGTTTCATAGGTATGAAAGCTTTAGCCAGTACTTAATGAATGTAGTTGATGAATTGTTCAAAACTCCCTTTTTAAGACAACATTTATGTGAAAATATTAGCATAAAAACTGCAAGGATGCCTACAACTGATCTAAAACTTGAACAGAAAGCGAAAGGAAGTAAAAATTCTGTTGACACAAGGAAATTTGACAGAAATAGCTACGACGACAATGACTGGATTTGTGGATGTGAAATCAGAAACGCTTGGAAATTATCCCATGTCAACTGCAGAATCAGAATGCTGCTTCTACTCTATGAAGAGGATAAAAACCTTTCTAAGGAACACTATGTGCCAGGATCAGCTCACCTCTCTAGCCATGTTATCCATTGAGAAGAAATTTGTCACAAGTATGAAGGAATTAAACGCCAAAGTGATCGATAAATTCTGCATGAAGAAACATTGGCGTATGACCTTTATTTTTTGAAAGTAGATGAATTGCAAGCACGTTCTTTTTTTTTATTTTTATGTAACACGCTGTTTTTTTTGTTTGTTTTTTTTAATTGAGCTGCCACTGCATTTAGCTGTATTTTTTAACGGGCGAGAAGAAAATTTGAATACAAAAGGGGCTTAACTTTCATTCAGGAACTTCATATTTCTTCCCCAGAACTCAACTTCTTTCAATCATCAGTAAAATTTATTAATTCTTCAAAGGCTACTGTATTTTGAATGTCGCCCGTTTTCATTTCGTACAGATTTAGCCCGCTTGTTTCACACATCAGAATCATATTGAATGTGGAAACATGTTTAAGTATTAAAATCATATACAGACGGTTTAATACTAAGTATCACGTTTCATATGTTAAATTAATAAGTTTTGTTAAACCGACTACGTGATATATGTCATTTTGATTAAGTTTGCTGGATTTTAAATTAGCTTCACTTAATTTTGTGCCATTGTGATAATATCCTTCTATCTATATTAATTCATAAAATGGCTAATATCTCAGATTGTGACATTTTCTTGGCTATAAGTCCTGTAGATGGTTCTGTTAACGGCCACGTACAACAAGCCAAGCGTGAATTACAAATAATGCTTAGAGAAAATCTGTGGTAATTATGATTATTTATTCGAGGGTAAACTTTTGTCAACATGTCTTTAAAAAACGTCCAAAATTACTGCAACTTCATGAGGTGGAGAGATTTTACAGTGATATAACATATTAGTGTACTATGAAAATAATCATAATATAATCGTGGCTTGCTGCAAATTAGTAAAATATTTTAATCTGCTTCGATTGAAGGAAAGAATAATTAGGTGTTTCAAATGTAAAGAATTTAAGAATGCAAAGAGCACAAGGAGAAGCGATATCTAATATTGTGCTCAGAAAATTTGTATTTGTGTTAACTACCAAAACAGCTATTTGGTTTGAAACACATTTTCAGCAAGGTGCTGTTTAGTAGAATCTAAGGTTAAACTGGAAAATGCTTTATTTTCTTTGCATTCCTTTAACTTTCCTTTTTCATCTCAAGCACAGATCTGTGTAAGTGTGCGCCTCTCAGTGCACCATGGAGCAGCGAATTGATGGTCCTCGTAATACAAGTTTCTATTTTAAAATTGATAAAATCATATATTTTCATACATTTATTACCAAAGTAGTAAATAGTTTTAAAACGTGTTTTACCTTCTATATATACAAACTGATGATGAGTGTGAGGTGAGCAGTGGAAGATGAAGGTTCTGTATGCAGGAAGATCTGTCACTGAAAAGAAAAGTGAAATAAGTGACAATGGGATAGAACTCTCCATATATAGAATGAGAATAGTTATAATTGGGTTATTGAAACTAAGGAAAGGTAAAAGGGAACAAAATATAATGATGAACCTGTTAATAATAGGAACCTTAATAATTATTCTACTAATGATAGGAGGGATCGAGTTAAACCCAGGACCTGATGGAATTGAAAAAAAAAAAAATATTAGAGAAACTAGAAGGAAAACTAAATAAAATGGATGGAAAGGAAGAACGCATAAGAAACAATTTGAATAAAGTAGTCAGTGAAATAAGGGAGGATATTGTAAAAGAGGTGCAAGTAATAAGAAGCGAAGTAGATGCCATCAAGGAAAAATTGGAGAAAATAGATGAGAGGAGAAGAAGACTAAATTTGGTATTCACCGGTGTAGAGAAAAGAAGAGGTATCTGTCCAGCAAAAGTAGTAAGAAAAATCCTTAAGGACAAGCTAGAAATGGAGTTGGCTGGATGGGAGATTGCGCGGGCATATCGAGTAGGAAGACAATGCAAGAAAAGTCCAATTAAAGTAAAATTTGCTATAGCGACCTAATTTACGAAATTTTAGGAAATACAGAGATTTTAAAACAGAGCAACATGTTCATCAACAAGGACCTCACAATAGCACAGAGATATATAAAAACGGGACTTAATTAAGAAGATGAAGGAAGCAGGATTGGAAGGCAAACAAGGACTTTTACGAAATTTACATCTTTGGATAGACGGAGTAGATGCAACATATGTGAGTAAGAGCGGCTTATGGAGGAAAGGAACAGCTTGGAAGGAAACAAGTCAAAAAAAAAAAAAGGAAAAGAAGTGAACGAAGCAAATCAACATTCGTAGCAGGCAGAGGAAGCGCAAGGTTAAACATGGAGGCAATGTATGAAGAAGTGTCAAGACCAGCACGAAAAGAAAACGATGTAATTCCGACAGCTGAACATACGCCATAGCATGCGCCTGAACCAGCAGCTATAATGTAAGAGAGAGCAGATATGACGACAACAGAGGCATCACGAGATACGGCATCGCCAAGGATAGAGCGCTGTATTATGCAAGCAGAACAATCCGTCATTTTGAATCACGTAGTCAAGGCCGCAGCTTGAATACGAGATGATTTTCGGAAAGAAAAATAGTGATGCACGTTAAAGGTAGCTTTACATGCACTTTTCATTTCATAAAGTATGTTTAATATACAAGAATTACTTTTTCTTTGTTATACAAAAGAGAAGCTATAAGGTTAAAAAGAAAGCATTGCTACCATGGTAGCAATTCGCACCTAACGTCCTTGTGTTGATTAATTTGACTTAAGTTGAAAACTATAGAAAGTATTTAAAATCCTATTATATGTTCTTAAAACCAGTTAAAGTTAACGTACTTCTTATACTGCATGACCATATCTGTCTGTAATAGATTAGAAGTAACAGGTGTGTTAATTGATGCTATGCAATTTCTTAGTGTTATAATAAAATGCAAAATGAAATAACTTACATTCTTCTACATATTTATTTGCTGATTAAAGTAGTAGTAGTAGTAGTAGTAGTAGTAGTAGTGGTGGCGGCGGCGGAGGTGGTGTCCACAACATTATTTAGTATTTAATGAATAGGTTGAGTCAGCTAAATAAAATACTAACTACATCAAATAATTTTCTAAATACTCTTGCATCAAATAAAAACTCATAAACATCAAAATTTCCAATTTTTTCTTGAAAATATTGTAATATATAACATCCTTTAGATGAAATAATGTATTGTAAGACATATTACATTTTCCAGCTTTACAAGCATGTGTATTGGTTTTCCCTGCAGTATGATTTTTTTTTTTTTTTTGTAACCAACACTGTTATCTGATAATAGAATAATGCAGGCAGAGAAACATACAAAGAAGAATCATTAAATCTTCTTAGGGCCGGTTCTGCAATCTGCCGATAACTTGCCATTACAGCTGTGTACCTGATTTCTAGCCGATTGGCTTTCTGCAGTCTCTGGATATCACTACTCGGAAGATATCTTTGCCGATAAGTTTTCGGCTAGTTGGAGTTGACGATACGTCTATTATCCAACAAATAAGTTTTCCACGGCCGTAGTCCATTGAGGTTAGGTTCCACTCACATTCACGTCTCACAAATATCACTAGCAATAGAAATTAAAAAAAAGAAACTGATGTGCTCCATGCACATGATTCTCTACATTTTGGTAGCAAATTACTGCTAATAAGCTTATTCTTAACTTAGTGGATACGCTAAAATGATCGTCAAATCTTTTGAAAGCCGGTTGCCATGTGGATGAATTCCGTTTCTTTGCATTACAGTGGTTGACAAATCCCCGATGGTGAAAAGTTTCAAGTATATTAAAACTAAAACCAATAGCAAGGAATATCTAAAAATGGTCAATTCCACGAAAAAAATTATATGACCTAAATTATGTGTTTTTCGATATCTAATTTTTTTTGCATAGTAAGCTTGTCTTTCTCATACGGTTTACTAGTTATGCATCATCCAGCAAAATTCATCCAGAATAAAGAGGTCTTCAGAGGCTATTCCCAGAAAATTCAAGATATACATTTTATTTTACATATAAATGTCTTTAATATACGGTATTTTAATCAAAATCGTTAAGCCATTTTTTTTAGAAAATTAAATGTTTCATAATTTTTTCCATGTAAAGGGTAGTTTGGGGTGAGGTTATTTTCCTCATAATCTTCACGTCGCATCCTTCGAAGATACTTAACTTAAATACCAAGCTTGGTGTTTTACCGTCTTTTTGTTACAGACACACGGACATACAGATTTTTTCTAAAAATGTAAAACGTGTATTTCCGGTAAAATCTTGGTATGGAACTTCTGGGTGGAATGCAATACTTCTCTATAAGCTATGTACAGAGTACGTGTAAAGAAAGTAAAAATTGCATTTATCGGACGTCGGTGAAGAAATAATCCTAGATTCTATACTTCTCACATGTAACTTTTAAAACTCGAATGGTTTAATTCACTTTTACATACCTTCCGTTGACATTTATGAAATCACTGTACAATCTAGCGGATATTTGGTTCATCCTCCCCGTTTATCCCTTATAATTTCTATGTCGAATAGTCAGGGATTTCTAGTAATAATGAATGAAAAATGCCTATATTAACGTAAGTGAACAGCCTGACTTCTTAACCTCTACTCCGAGTCCTCGCAGTATGTTCTTTTATAGATTCAATATGTTCATATTCTATAACACAGACTTTGCACACCTTTAATAGTATTTTACTAATTGTACTTTATGAATTCAAGGCGTTTTATAGCCCATTCCGGTTACATTGGCCTTTCAATATTGAAAGAATTGTCAAAATATGTGGTTTTTAACATACACTCGCATACACATAGCGTTCTCTCTCTCTCTCTCTCTCTCTCTCTCTCTCTCTCTCTCTAATATCAGTGTGCATTAATTTCGGCTTTAGGGAATGAGAAGTACATAAGCAAAAAGTAAGAGAAAAGTATGCTAATGTGAACCCTAAGGTAGTTACTAGCAGGTTATGGCATCAGATTTTATGATCCCATCCATTTTGCATGCGTCTATGAGGTTTAACACATTTTCGCAGTAGTCATCTTTTCCATTTTATTCTAAAACATGGCAAAAGAATTCCCCTGGTATGAACTATCTTTTATTTTGTTTCCTTTTGCCTACTTCGCAAGGCAATCCTCCATCGTTATTTTTGGTTTATGAATTTTCCACCTGTAACGCTTCTATCGAATTCAGAATGACAAACTAAACGCTCTACAAACTATCCTAGAGAGCCACTATCCAGAGGAACTTGTGTGATTGTAGAATGAAAGCTTTGGTTACCGCCAAATAAAATTATTTGGTGAATAACTATATGCAGAATTAATTGGGCCATTGTAGAACCGGCCATTAATAGAAAGTTTTATTAAGTAAGCTCTTGACTTACAACAGGTTAAAAGTTACAAAAAGATTTGTCTAATGACTGACATACTAGGCATTATTAATGTGAAAAATAGAAATAAATTGTTTCTGATATACATATCATGAAGTATATGTTTGATTTATGTATTTTAGAATTTATACGAGGGTCAGTCAATAGCTAATGACTCCTCATATATATATATATATATATATATATATATATATATATATATATATATATATATGTATATAGTGTTAGCGATGTGAACAATTTGAATTTGCCGCAATTCCTCAAACCTTCTTCTCTAATCCAATGCAGTAGCAACTTCTTAATTCAATAGGTGGCAGCACTGCTGCCTTTAGCAAAATGGCAGACATCGATGTGCGTATTAGACAGCGTTCCGTAATTGAATTCTTACATGCGGAAGGTGAAACGCCCATTTGCATTTATGATAATATGAAAAATGTGTATGGTGATGCAACAATGGCTGTCAGCACTGTTAGAAGATAGGTCCGTTGCTGTAATGAAGCAGAAGGGCATATACTGTTGGCTGATGAACATCGGAGCGATAGATCAGTGACTGCAGTGGCTCCACGCAACATTGAGCGAGTGAAGAAAATCATTATTACTGACCGACGGTTAACAACGGATGAATTGTGTTGCATTATGTCCTTCAATAAAGGCAGTGTGATGACGATTATTTAACAACTGGGGTACTCAAAAGTTTGTTCAAGGTGGGTACTAAGAATTTTATCCGACGAGAATATGGAGAGAGAGAAAAAAAAAAGAGAAAGAAATAGCCGCCGAACTCTTGCAGGGCTTTAATTTGGAGGTAATACCTGACGAAATCAGCACTCCCGGCCCATCAACCTCTTCCTCCTACTCCTCCTCCTCCTCCTCCTCCTCCTCAAAACCTAGCCCCGGCTCACGGGCTTTACTCCTTAAGGACAGAACTAAGAAGACTTTTGGCAAGAAGAAGTCTTCCTCCCGCCTAGTCAACCAAGAGACCGCGGTCCCTCTCACCCCGGAAGTAGCGCAACCCACTTCCACACCAGTTGCTCCATCTACCCTCTCCCAAGCCCAGTCTACCCTGGTGCCTGAGAGCACAGCCGATTCCGACGGCTATATCACGGTGGTCCACAGGCGCCGAAAGACCTCCGGTTCAAACCCGGAGGGGCGCGCCTCCCCCACCCCTGCAGCAGCCACCATCCCCGAGAGCCATCGCTCACAACGGGCGGGAAGAATACCACCAATTTTGGCCGACCCGTTTCCCAACCATGTCAGAGTCATGAGGGGATTAAGGACAGCGCTCTCGGAAGAGTACCAGGCTACCCGTTACCCCAAAAGTGTCGTCATCCGGACCAGGAACCCCGACGATCACGAGAAGGCAAGGGGAGTTCTGAGGAAGTGTGAAATTCAGTTTCACACATATTCCCTCCAGAAACCAAACTTAGTCCGACGAGTGATCCGGGGACTTGATTCGGACACCGACCCTGAGGACATCCGTGTTGGCCTGGCGTAGGAACACGGAATCAATCCGCGGACCGTCATCAAGTTGACCAAAACCTCCCGACCCGAGGGTGCTGAGCCCACCAAGGTCAAGATGCTCCTATTTTTGGTCAATGTTGAGAAGGATGGGGAGGGAATTCCCAAGATTGACACGGTGACAACCCTGTACAGCACAAGAGTGCGAGTCGAACCACACCACGGCAGAAACACCACAGCCCACATACGGAAAGAACACCGGGGTGAGAGCCCGCCAAACGCTAACCGCGGTGGTAAAAGGGATTCCAACACACATTGGAGAGCAGCAGTTGCTATCCAGCATAAACAAAACCTATCCCGAAATCGCCAAACTCTCCAGAATTGTCAGCAACGGGAGGACCACTACGCTGGTAAGAATTTTCACACAACAAGCCGACACAATAAGAATGGTATTACAGGAAGGCACCTGTATTGAAGGCCAGTATTATTACAATGAACCCTCACGCCACACGGAAAAACACACACCATGCAAAAGGTGCCAAATATATGGTCACAGTGTAGACGACTGCAAAGATGACCCCCGCTGCTTCTACTGCGGAGACAAGAGACCTACATGGCAGTGCGATCATAGGAAATTTCCACGCAACGAAGCCTACTGCGCTACGTGTGACACCACAGGCCATTATACTGGACAAGTAAAGTGCGCCAACTACCCAAAAGAAGCTCCATCACAGATCCACCAGGTGGCGCCAACGAAGATCTACCCACATGACAAGCCGCCCGCACCTGTTAAACGCTGGCCACCACTACAGATCAGCCAAATTCCGGAGGACAAAAAGAACCTCTCATCGGAAGAAACTACACAAAAGCTGAGCGACATCACGAAAAACACCGAGGAAAGCCTACAGAAGATCCAACACAAGGTCGGAAAAATGCAGGCAGACACCTTAAACTACATCGAAACGCTGGTGGACAGCATCACTGAACAACTTCTTAAAACAATAACCATGGCAGTGTACGAGGTTAGTCCCCCACGATACCGACAGAAGATGCTAAAACAACTTGCTGACACCACCAAACAAACGCTACAACGAAGCCTAAACACCTACAGAGTAGGCGGTCAGCTAGCTGTAGTGTTGGCCAAAATCCCCACCGACAACAAAGTGGTGGAGACGTAACACACAACAATTGGAAACCAATAGACTGGACCGCAGTCATAATGGCAGGAGTTACGTGCATCCAACACCACAACATTAAGTTGGTTCAACTTAATGTGTGCGGACTCGGAAACAAACGAGAGGAGATACAAAATCTGGTTGACAATCTCAAACCAGACATATTAACACTAAATGAGACAAAGCTGAAACCACACCGAAAGTTTGAGCTTCGACCATATACCTGCTACCGGAAGGACCGCCCGCAAACCCCCGGAGGAGGAGTGGCTATCCTAGTGCGCCCAGAGCTGAACCCAGAAGTCATTGCCGTACCACCAACGTACCAACATGAGGAGGTGCTGGTAGTGAAAATAACCATCCAAAAATTCATTATGCATGTGGCTACTATTTACTCCAGCGGGGAACTCAACACAAACCTTCTGACGCACATGAACCAGAACTACAAAAACCTAATAATCGCCGGGGACCTCAACGCCAACCACACTGGCCTACTAGATGAAATAACGAACGCCAATGGGAAGCTACTGCGAGCCTTGCTCAACCAAATACCACTGAGAAATATATTCCTACCCGGGCCGACACGACTTGGCTGGACAGACCGAGAGCAACCTACGTCACCCGACAAAGTTCTGGTAGACCAAGCCCTGGTGAACAAAATAATACACACCGCAATAGAAGCACCAATCAGCTCTGACCATCTGCCCATCACAATTAAAATCGCCACTAACAAATGGAGCACCGAGACAAGCAACAAAACTGAAGTATACAATTACACCCACGCAGACTGGAAGATTTATACCGACCATATACGCCAGCACATGAAACCGTCTAGAGAGCTCCAAATCGCAAATTTAAATGCAATAGACAACCTTGCTAAGGAAATATCCACGGAAATCACACAAGCCAGGGACGCCACCATCCCCAAGAAGGTCCAGAACTTCAACAATAACAGCAGGTCACTGCCAAAGCACATCATCCAGCTAATAAAGCAGAAGCGGCACGCACATAGGAGATATATAAAGTCCCACGACGAGCTCGACAAGCAAATTTTGAACCACCTACGGAACGAAGTGAAGAAAAAAATTCAAGAGCACAACAACACAATGTGGAGTAACACTATAGCAGACATAACAACAGCAAGAACAGCAGAACCAAAAAAGTTTTGGAGGTTCATAAAGGCCATTCGCCGGAAGAGACAATTCTCCTACCCCCTCCGAGTCAACAACAAACCAGTGCACTTAACCGAGGACAAATTAAAAATTTTCCACGATCACTACTGCAAAGTTTTTCAAACGCCTGAGGACCCGAAGTTCAACAAGACCCACCTTCAAACCATAAAGAGACACATTAAAAACAATGCTGATCTCTACCGGCCTCAACTTCAAGCACCACAACTTGACGAAGGCAGCAACTTAGAAAAACCAGTACTCCGCAAGGATTTCATCGAGACAGTGAGACATCTTGGACACTCAGCACCAGGCCCAGACACCATAACATATCAAATGCTGAAAAATGTCCCGCAGGAGATGATGACGAAGATAACACAGCTCTATAACCTAATACTTCGACATGGTCACCACCCGCAGATCTGGAAAGAGGCACATATGATACTGCTGGAGAAACCAGGAAAGGACAACACCAAACACGGAAACTACAGACCCATCTCCTTAACGGCAACACTCTCCAAAGTCTTAGAGAAAATAATAGTTAAGCGACTGCAATCGCACAATGAAGAGAATAGGCTTATACCTGACACACAAGCCGGTTTCAGGAGAACAGTTACCATCCAAGACCAGCAGATACGAGTACTGTCTCTGATACAAAACAACCTAAACAAAGGATTTACGAGCATAGGAGTATTCCTTGACATACAGGCCGCATTCGACCGCTGCTGGACGGATGGGTTATTGTATAAACTAACAAAAATGGGTATCCCTCAACGGATGTGCAGATGCGTGGCCAGCTTCCTCCACAATAGAACTGCCAGAATTAAGATTAACAACACGCTTAGCGCACCATTAACTCTACAAGCAGGAACACCGCAGGGGAGCGCAGTCTCCGGACTACTGTACATTCTGTTCACACACGACACCCCTCAGCCAATCCACCCAAGCATCACCCTAGCCCAATATGCGGACGATACCGCATACTTCTGCAGTGCACCCAAAATAGAGCACGCAAAACCGAGGCTCAATCGCCAACTTGGAAACTTCCACCGATGGGCGTCTAAATGGAGACTGGCGGTGAACACGGAAAAAACACAAATGATAGTGTTCAGAAAGTCACTGAAGCGGAAACACCGAGAGGCAACAATCCGGTACAACATGAAAGAAATCCGAATGACAACCACCGTGACCTACCAGGGAATAACATTAAGACCCAACCTGTGTATGACAGCCCACATCAAGAAGAAGATACAAGACGCAAAGATAGCCATTTCCACGCTGTGGTATTTATCTAAAATAGGAAAAGTCGGACTCTCTACAGACATACTTAACCAACTGTACAAGACCATCATCCGCCCTTATTTTACATTTGCAGCAATAGCCACAATACCACTCACGACACCATCCATGCTCAACAGAATACACCAAGTGGAGAGAAAATGTCTGCGAATAGCAAACAAGCTCCCAATGTGGTACAAAACTTCAGAAATCTATGACACGACCAACACAACGCCCATAGGCGACCACATCAAACGCCAAATGGTAAATTTTATAACAAAAGCAGTAGACAGACCTCATAGACAACAGCTCATCCTAAACGCAGCAACGTTCAAGCAAGCAGTTACACCAGCGCCCCCGATCGTCTCACTCATCCAGCTGCACGACACCATCAAGCAAGAGGAAGATGCGGCATTAGAGGAGCACATGAGAGCACTTCTAGAACAGCAGATGGACTATGACATCCAAGGAACCTGAAGAACCCGACATCTCGAAGCACGAGTAAATTAGAAATTTAGAATAAATAGTACACAAACTATATCATGGCAACTCACAAAAATGAAGTATTCTGATAAATTAAGATAATGTAACTAACTGACAATTGCTTATAAATAGCACACTATATGTAAATAACTTAAACTCATAACAAATTGAAAAAATGCAAAAACGAAATGACACCAAATATGTCCAAAAAAAAAAAAAAAAAAAAGAGCCTGCCTGCCCCGCCCCAAATAAATTAAAAACAATACGTGGCTGAAGAGGGTACACCCCTGAAGCAGCCATAGGGCGAAATAAGCCCAGGGTGAGATAAACCCTTGGGCAAAAGTGCCCTAAAATCCCAGTAGTTAGTTAGTTAGTTACCACGGCAGAGAGGGGCCGGCGCAGTGCTATCGATGCCTGCGCTTCCACCACTCTAGCCACGCGTGTGAACGGAACACCGCTTGCTTGCGCTGTGCAGGTGAGCACATGTAAAGCTAAGTGTGCAAACTGCGAGGGGTGCCATATTGGCATCTATGGCTGTTGCCCAAAAAAATTGGAGATAATCCAGGCAAGGCAGGGCAGAGTCATTACCAACCCTGCGTATGTGCGTCAAGGCACCAGCTTTGCCAACGCCATGTCGAGGCATGTAGAAGTGCTTAGACAGGCTGAGGCAACGCTGGCTGTACCAGCAAACCAGACCGAGAGTTCGGAAACTCAGGTCACCACCCCCTCTGCGCCCCCCCCCAGGGAGCAGAGACCCAAGCAGGAGAAGAAGAAACAGGCACGGCTTCCCAAGAAGCCCGTGGCTCAGACCGCCGCTGAAGCAAACTCAACCCCGGCACCTGCGGCCGCAACAGCCGAGCCAGCTGCCCCACTGACCGCGGGCGGCCAGCCCAGCTAAGCGGCCACGCAGCTTCCCCCTCTAGAGCAACAAACAGCTCCCGTTGGCTCGACCAATGAGAGCGAAACTGCTGCTCCAGCAACTGCCCAGGCAGTAGCTCCACCTTGGGAGTACCTCTCCATGCCTGTTGACGATATGACCGAGTTTTCCGAGTTCTCAGCCTGGTTTGCCAACCTCATATCGTGATCCCTCCCCATATTACGGCCCTGCAGGTAACAACTGACAAGCCCCCACATACCCGCCCTCCAGAAGTTCACCATCATGGATGAGACGGCCCGACAGCTCTTCCCTGACTCCAGCTCGTAATGGCTGCGCTTAGAAGCCGTAGATCTTTGCGAGTTGCGTTCTGGAACGCAAACGGAGTCCGGTAACAGCGGCCGGGCATCTTAGAGTTTATAGATGATCACGGGATTGATATCCTAATGGTCTGCGAGACGCATCTGCACGCTGGTATTCCATTCCATCTGCCAAGTTACGTCGCCCATCGGACGGATCGACCCGGCCGACAGGGCGGTGGTACGGCTATATTTATTAAAAATCAGCCTATTCGCTGAGCCCCGGCCCTTTTCGCGCACGGTCCGAGAGGTCCAACGTACTTCCCGCCACGGGGCAGGGCGGACATCATTGATTTCATGGTCACCACAAACATTCCGTTCCATCTGGACCTCTCGGTTGTGAATGTGTTGGACTCCGACCACAACCCAGTTGTGGTCGACTCCGCCATTTCACTCACAGCTCTGGTCACACCAGACTGGATAGAAGAAGTCGACTGTGCTATCCGTCCAGAACTCCGTGGACGCTAACCCTCGTATAGACTCAATAGATTCTCTCGAGGCGGCGGGCGCGCAGTTCCCTACCACAGTCCTAAATGCGGTCCGTGCTCACACACACCGCATTCAATCGAAACACCCCAACCTTCCGTCCTTCCTACACACCTAAGACAGCTGATTAAAGCAAACAATGCTGTCAGAAAGCTATGGCAGAGATTTCGCCATCCCAGGATTGGAGACATACACCAGAGGTTCAAATCCCTGGCCCGTCGTCTCCTTAGAGCACACCGTCGAGAGGCCTGGGAGCATAGGTTAAGCCACGTTAACCTCCACGAGAGGAAACCTTGGCGAATAATCCGTGGCCTGCGGAAAGACAGACCGGAATACCGGCATCCTATCCATGGCACCCGGGGCCATCTTGCCTTTGAGCCCCGGGATAAAGCAGATGAAGACGAAGACCAAACTGAAATCGAGGGGCGGTAGAGGGCTTCCTAAAGGCCCCACCCGCGAACAACGAGGAGTTTGACGGCCCTAAAGCTACCCCACAGATGGTAGTCACCCAGATCCTTTCCTTAAAAACAAAAAAATTCCCTGGACAGGACCGTGTAACAGAGGAAATGCTCCAGCACCTTCCCTGAAAAGCCGTGCTTCATTTGACCCGGATTTATAACGCATGCTTACATATGCGCCACTTTCCCGCTACGTGGAAGGAGGCCCGTGTGGTATGCGTTTTAAAGCCGGGGAAGAATCCGGTTTACTCGGCCGGCTACCGTTCCATCAGCAACCTGCCAGTCATCTCGAAAGTATTCGAGAGACTGCTCCTCGCCCGCCTCGGACCTCACGTTGAGGAAAGAGGCCTCCTACCCGAGCATCAGTTTGGTTTTCGCCCTGGACACTCCACGACAGTGCAATTACTGCGTGTGGCCGAGAAGGCCTCCCTGAATTTCCAGGAGAAGTCTAAAACGGTTGCGGTATTGCTGGACGTGGAAAAAGCCTTCTCCACTACGTGGCACGATGGGCTCATCTATAAACTCATATAGCATGAAATCCCCTCTCCATACATTTCCTTGTTAGCTTCGTTTCTGCAGAATCGGAGCTTCCGAGTAAAAGTGGAGGGGGAACTTTCTACAGAACGGCCCATTGGCGCGGGAGTGCCGGAAGGTAGCGTGCTGTCTCCGGCGCTCTTTGCAGCTTACATGGCCGACATCCCCACCCACCCCAGCACACACTGCTCTGAGCGACAGTGGAGAGCGGTTGAGTAATCTTCGAAGATACCTTCAGAAGAAGAACCGTCCTTCGAGAAGCATCAAAGACGACAGCAGCAGGCCACAGGAAGGTAACCAAAGAAGCTGTCTGCAAACAGCAGCATCAAGGCAGACTCGACGGAAGCCACCGTACTCCCAGACCACCGGACACCGGCGATCGCCGCGGCAACCGCCGGCATCTCAACAGGAGCATCGGCCTTCGGCATCGTACACCAGCAACTGAGTGGCTGAGTTTCACACTTTACCTACTTGTCTACCATTTAACCACTACACCTTATTCCTCTACAAAACCCTTCCTGTAACCAGATAGGTGCGTCACTGGGTGTTTACACCTTGCTAAAGGACTTGTCCTGTGTTTCACCGGAAACACACTTAGGCGGCTTCGGCTGTGACACAACACCAATCGTGCCTTTGCGCAGTTACTCCTTACTGAAACTAACCTATTCTAGCAATGCCTAAATACCAATCCAGTAGTTCCCAAAAAGCATCCACTTCAAGAGGAAAACCACCTGAGCCCCCCCCCACCAAGACAGCAGTGAGGATGAAGATGACAGCCATAATACCAGCACGGACTCATTCATCACCGACACGGCAAAGAAGATCAACGAAAACCTATTACAAGAAAACAACGCTCCTCGCACGCCACGTGATCCTCGCTTGCAGCGCCAAAGGATGGGTGACCCACACGGCAGTCAGGCAGTGTACGTCGTAAACTGCGAAGAACAATACCGAGACGCCTTCTATGTTACCAAGCTTATGGAAGCGCATAAGCAGGACCCAAACAGCATTCTCCTCAAAACCAGAATCAACAACCCACCAAACACATACAAACTACTGTTTAATAACGCGCAAAACGCCGTTACATTTACACAGGCCAACAAAGGGAAGTTTGGACCAAGGTCAACATTCACAACCACAACACCACAGCCCACATACGGAAAGAACACCGGGGTGAGAGCCCGCCAAACGCTAACCGCGGTGGTAAAAGGGATTCCAACACACATTGGAGAGCAGCAGTTGCTATCCAGCATAATCAAAACCTATCCCGAAATCGCCAAACTCTCCAGAATTGTCAGCAACGGGAGGACCACTACGCTGGTAAGAATTTTCACACAACAAGCCGACACAATAAGAATGGTATTACAGGAAGGCACCTGTATTGAAGGCCAGTATTATTACACTGAACCCTCACGCCACACGGAAAAACACACACCATGCAAAAGGTGCCAAATATATGGTCACAGTGTAGACGACTGCAAAGATGACCCCCGCTGCTTCTACTGCGGAGACAAGAGACCTACATGGCAGTGCGATCATAGGAAATTTCCACGCAACGAAGCCTACTGCGCTACGTGTGACACCACAGGCCATTATACTGGACAAGTAAAGTGCGCCAACTACCCAAAAGAAGCTCCATCACAGATCCACCAGGTGGCGCCAACGAAGATCTACCCACATGACAAGCCGCCCGCACCTGTTAAAATGTGTGAACAAAGCTGGCCACCACTACAGATCAGCCAAATTCCGGAGGACAAAAAGAACCTCTCATCGGAAGAAACTACACAAAAGCTGAGAGACATCACGAAAAACACCGAGGAAAGCCTACAGAAGATCCAACACAAAGTCAGTTACAGCTGTAATCGTCAGCAGCCGTTTTCTAAAACCATGCTGATGGTAATTTAGTACGCTATGCGTACTGTTTTTTTTTTTTTTCAAATATTTTTCCAAACATAGAGGTTAATGTTACTGACCCGTAATTGTTGACATCATTTTTATCCCCCTTTTTGTATATACGTTTTATAATTTCTAGTTTAAGACGGTTTAGAAATATCTCTTCATTTATGGATCAATTTATTAAATGTTTTAAGACAATTGCAAGGTAATTTTTTACAGTTTTTCTAATACTGTGGGGTATATGGCCTCCCAACCTGAAGTTGGGTTGTCTTTAAAACAACATATAATTTCGTTAACTTCCTGAATACTAGTGTGACTCATGAAAATTTTATTAGTAATGTTGTTATGTATTTGTATGTTATGTGGTAAAAAATATCCCAGTACCTACAGTTGCAAAATGATTCTTAAAATTTTATATATTTAATAGGATGATGTACAATTTCACATTCGCGAAGTTACTTAATATTTTCATTGATATTACTGTTGGTGGTATTTCTATCCTTGACTAATTTCTATACTGTATTGCTTATATTGGAAGAGTTATTTGTCTTCCATTTATAATATAGTGATGCTAGATTAGTAGATGCTCTATGATACCCCTCTTTTAGCTGCCTATATCCGTTTCGGAGTTCTTAGATGTTTGTCATCTTGTGCAATTCATAAGCATATTTCATTTTATTACGCAGTACATAAATTTCATCAGGTCATTTTAATCTCTCTAATAGGTTTTATTTTGATAGTTTTTCTTATAATGGAACAGACGGTATTGAAATAAGAGATTAAAGTTGGCATAAATGTTTCCCATTTTTGATTGCTACTTTGTGTCATATAAACCTTGTTCCAAGTTAATATTTCTAATACAACGTTAAGTTTATTTACATTATCATCTGACACCTTTCTAAATTCATAAATTATGTCTTCATTTTAACTTGCACTGAAATTATATATGAACTGCATGGTGGTCTGAAAGATGAAAGTTATTTACACATATTGAGTAGTAATCTGTTTATATATTTGTGCATATATGTTCAATAATAGTTGCTGTGTGAAATCATTGGCTCTTTTACCACGTAATTTAGGTTGTAGGATTTTATATCAGTGCAACTACAATCCTCTGTATTTGTCTCATCTATCTTAATGTTGATATCACCTAAAATAGTAAATTTATTATCTTTAGTCTATAATTTATGGAAGTAGTTGCTGTAGGATTTCAGGAACTGGAGTATTCAGTGATCTATATACATCCAAGATAATGTGGGATTGCTTCTCATTATATACTTTAATTGCAGCCACATCTTTGATTTCTTCAATACGTAATTTAGAAACCCATTTTATAGCTTAGAATTATACATTATTTACTACACATATTGCAACACATCCACCCTTATATATTTGCTTACAAAATCTGCTGACCAATTTAAAATTAGGACTCTTACACAAGTTTATATTACTGTATCTAAAACAATGTTCTAATTCCATTGTAATGCAATCTGTGTTTCATTTGTTAAATTCAACGTGAACTGATATTGTTTTTGAGTATAAATTATTCAAGATTTTTATATTCTTTGACCTAGATAATATTAGTGAACCTGTCAATTCTGTGTATTGTAGGCAGATTTTGAGGTTGGGAAATGTTTTTCAGAAGAATAGATTGTGAGATTATTCTATGTTTATTTAAGACAGCAAAATGAGAGAAGTGTTCAATGGTTTGCAAAGAGTACAATAGAATACTCAATAGGCATATTCAATAGGATATAAATATGGAAGTGTTCTCATGTAAAATATTTTTAAACAGTGCCGTTCCAATTCCACTTTCTAAGAGAATCGGATCCTAGATTTATTACAATCAGAATCCCTGTTTCCATGCGGTATTTGATACAGAATATATACTCAAATCAATTCTAATTCCTCATGGAAACATGGTAATTCTAACAGTTAATCTGACCTGTAATGGGCTCTTAGAATCAATGCAAACAGATATTTTAGTCAGGAACAGTGTTTTTAAATTTTTTTATCTGTGCTCACTGGTGACAAAAAGTATTCATATTGCACTAGTCCTGGGGAGAGATCAAAACCAACATTATATGAATAAAACAGAAGAAAACTGTAATGGTCCTGCAGAAATGCCTTTGTAGATAAGCACATCCAATTAGACATTGGAACTAAGAGCATATAGGCAAATAAAGCTCATGCCATTTACTTACATGCATTAAACTACAAAAGATTCTTTTGACTGTACCTTGATAACATTGTGTAATTATACCGGGTAAAGAGGTACATATGTTATTCCTCTAAACAGAGAGCATTTTGATAGGTATTTTGTAAAACTTATGAACGTCTTCTTTCAACTTGAAAATAACATTTCTCGGGCTATCCGGCAGGTGAATTCTGGAATAATTTCCAAGCTTTCAAGATCTAACGTCGATCTTATCTTCAGGGAAAGATGTAGAGTCCAGAGTCCAAAGTCCAAGAACAGGTACACCAGGTTTACCTAGACGGAATGTAATTTCGCCACAGTACCTAACCGCTGAAATTGGTTTTACCTGTGCGATATTGTGGGGAACAGGATTTTGTTCACAAGTGGTCTCCCAACTTGCTGCTACCCCTCCCGTTACTGCGAAACCTGGGGGTTGTTTGGATTAAGGGATGGCAGTCTCTCAGGCTAGTGGCCCGAGAGCGTCCCTTGGCAGGGGATAGGATTTTCTCCTTCTTGGCGCCCTATGGTCGTAGTCGCCCAAAGTGCGCAACAGAGGGTTGGTGTGAAAGGGTAGTTTATCATACAACGTGCGGGCTCGTTCCCTCATGACGTCGATGATATTCGGGATTCCGGAGTAGCTATGTAGGATGTGATATGAGAATCTGCGCCCAGTATCGTAGATCATCCTTAATGCCCTGTTCTGAACGGCCTGAAATCTGCGGATTGTGGACGGTGCCGCTGACCCCCAGACCTCGAAGCCGTACAGGATCAGGGGAGGAATGATCGCCTGATACAGACGCAGTTTGAGGTGTTTAGGCATGGCGGATTTCAAAACGGGGTACAACTGTCTGAGGGCGGCGTAGCCTGGCCCCACCTTGCCCCTTACATGTGGCAAGAAAGTGAGCCCGCGGTCGAGGAGGACCCCGAGGTATTTGGCGGCGGTAACCCATGGAATCTGCCGCCCCCTCAACCTCAGGGGCCGCACCGGCCGCCAGCGATGGACCTTCGCCAGGAGAAGAAGAGCAGAACTCTTCCCCGGACTGATGGCCATCCTCCACTTTTCGCTCCACCGACCGATGGCCCGGAGCAGTCGCTGTAGTAGGGGGAAACAGTAACGGGCATTCTTGTTCTGTGCCATTATGAGGACGTCGTCGGCATATTGGCACAGTTCGGGGTTCCGTCGGGATGTCAGACATGTAGAGAGCAAAGAGTAATGTAGACAATACACTGCCCTCCGGCACTGCCGCCGCAATGGGTCTGACGGTAAAGAGCCTCCCCTCCACTCTCACCCGGAATGAGCGTTCCCGGAGGAAGCTGCTTATCAGGGTGAGATAGGGCGGAGGAACGCCTGCTTGCTTAAGTTTGTAGAGGAGCCACTGATGCCAGGCGAAGGCCTTCTCCACGTCCAGCAGATCCGCGACCGTCTTGAGGTTGCCCTGGTAGCCCAGGGCTGCCTTCTCGGCGAGGTGCAGGAGCTGCAAAGTCGTGGAGTGCCCTCGACGAAAACCTAACTAGTGATCTGGTAGGAGGTGCCTTTCCTCGAAGAGAGGGATGAGGCGGGCGAGGAGCAACCGCTCAAAAACTTTTGAGACGGTCGGGAGTAATCTGATGGATCGGTAATTGCATGGGAAGACCGGGTCCTTGCCGGGCTTTAAAATGCATACTACCCGTGCCTCCTTCCAACAAGTTGGAAAGTAACGGAGTTGAAGGCATGCCTTAAAAATCCGCGTAAGGTGGATCACAGCCGCTCGAGTTAGGTGTTGGAGCTTGAGCGCTGTGACGCCATCATGCCCCGGGGATTTTTTTTATTGCTGTTTTTGAATTTCGGAAGTCACCTGTTTCGGGGTGACTATAGGAAGATGGATCCCGTTGTGTGGTGGCGGCGTCTCCTCATAGAGGTAGTCCACCGTCACCTCCACGAGGTCACTGAAGTCCTCATCCTGAGGGTCCTCCCGGGGTTCTAACTGACTCTTTAGGTAGTCTGCAAACACTGTTGCCATCTCGCAGGGCTCGAAAGCGAGCCCCCCACGAGTGCCTTGTAAAGGATGCTGGTATTGTGTCTTGTCCTTCCTTAGGGATTAGATAATCCGCCACGGCTCCTTTTCTTGCAGGTCTCAGACGGAATGCGGTGTGTGTGAGCGCGTACCGCCTTCAGGATCTGTTGGGAGAATGCCTTCGCCGCCGCTTCCAGCGCCTCGTCAGTGTCCGCGGGTTGATGGTCTGGGTGAGTTCTAGGACTGTTGCATCCCAGTCGACTTCGTTAAACCCTGGGATTGTCAGGGCTGGTATGTGAACATTGGAGTCGACCAAGACAGGGTCATAGTCGGAATCCAGTTCGTTTACCACCGAGAGGACTAGATGGAATGGAATGCTTTTGGTGATCATGATGTCGAGTACGTCCGGCCTGCCGTGGGCCGGGTAGGACGTAGGCCTCCTCGGACCGTGCGCATTGAGTCTGGGATCACCGCTGATGAGGAGGAAGTGTCCGCGGCCCCTATGGTTTGAAACTCGGCTGATCATGATGTCGAGTACGTCCGGCCTGCCGTGGGCCGGGTAGGACGTAGGCCTCCTCGGACCGTGCGCATTGAGTCTGGGATCACCGCTGATGAGGAGGAAGTGTCCGCGGCCCCTATGGTTTGAAACTCGGCTATACCAATGCCCGTGCTTTGCGTTGAATTCGCCTGCCATGCAGCCAACAGGATGTGTTTCGCAGACTAGTAAGATGTCAACCCCATGGGATTCTACAAACTCAAGCAAGCTTGAGTAATGTCCCCTAATTCCGTTTCCAGTCGGTAAGGCAGCCTCCAGATCCGCACGATCCCGCAGTTCGACCCTCATCAGTAGTGTTGGTCCCCGGCCGTTGACGATATGAATAGCCCTCAAGCATGAGGGGCATGCGACTTCGCTGCGGCGGTGAAGAGCCGGGTGGAAGGTCGCTAGGGACCCCCCGAACCACGGCGCTGAATCAGGGAGTGGAGCTCTGCGCAGTCGGCGACTGCGGCTGCAATCGCCGAGGTGAAGCGCTGCTAGCGGTCGGTGAAGTAGCGGCGGCTGGCGGAGGCGATTCAATCAAGGCAGGAATTGCCTCGGGTATCGGCGTCGATGTTGAAGCAATACCCGCGGCCGAGGTGGCCTTCCTAGAGGCTGCGGCTCGGCGTTGTTTGCTCTTCCCCATCGAAGCAGAAGACGAAGTGCGTGGAAGTGTGTGTCCGCTGCGCTGCCAGTGTCCGCCGTGGCAGTGAAAAGCTGCTCGGCGGGCGGCTGGTTTTCTTGCGCCGATGAGGGCGTGGCTTGTGTCTGCTGCTCGGTAGAGGCCTGTGATTGACCCGGCCGAGCGGTAGGCTGGGCCCTGCTCTTATTTTTCTTCTTTTGAGACTTCTTCTTACACGCACGCCACCATTCGGTGATTGACCGAGGAAGGCGGAGGAATACGGAATCAATCCGCGGACCGTCGTCCACTTGACCAAAACCTCCCGACCCGAGGGTGCTGAGCCCACCAAGATCAAGATGCCCCTATTTTTGGTCATTGTTGAGAAAGATGGGGAGGGAATTCCCAAGATCGACGAGGTGACCACCATGTATAGCACAAGGATACGAGTCGAGCCACAGCACGGCAGAGCGTGGCCGGCGCAGTGCTAACGATGCCTGCGGTTCCACCACTCTAGCCAGGATTGTGAGCGGAACACTGCTTGCTTGCGCTGTGCAGGTGAGCACCATGTCAAAGACTGTCCTTACCCCAGAGAGATAACTAAGTGTGCAAACTGCGAGGGGCGCCATATTGGCATTTATGGCGGTTGCCCCAAAAAACTGGAGATGATCCAGGCAAGGTAGGGCGGAGCCATTACCAACCCTGCGAATGCGCGTCCAGGCAGCAGCTTTGCCAACGCTATGTCGAGGCACGTAGAAGTGCTCGACAGGCTGAGACAACGCTGGCTGTACCAGCAATCCAGACCGAGAGCTCCGCAACTCAGGTCACCACCCCCCTGCGCCCCCCCCCCCAGGTAGCAGAGAACCACACAGGAAAAGGAGAAACAGGCACGGCGTCCCAAGAAGCCCGTGACTTAGACCGCCGCTGCGGCAAATACAATCCCAGCTTCTGCAGCTGCAACAGCTGAGCCAGCTGCCTCGCTGACCGCGGGCGGCGAGCCCAGCCAAGCCTCTATACGCAGTTCCCCTCTCCAGAGCAGCAACCAGCTCCCGTTGGCCCGAATATGATATCGTGGCTGCTGCTCCAGCCACTGCCCAGGCAGTAGCTCCACCTTGGGAGAACCTCTCCGTTCCTGTGGATGATATGACCGAGTTTTCCGAGCTCTCAGCCTGGTTTGCCGACCTCATATCGCGATCCCTCCCCATATTACGGCGCTGCAGGGAACAATTGGCAAGCCCCCTAATCCCCGCCCTCCAGAAGGTCACAATCATGCATGAGACGGACCGACTGCCCTTCCCTGACTCCAGCTCGTAATGGCGGCGCTTAGAATCCGTAGATCTTTGCGAGTTGTGTTCTGGAACGCAAACGGTGTCCGGGAACAGCGGCCGGGCATCGTAGAGTTTATAGATGCTCACGGGATTGATATCCTAATGTTCTGCGAGACGCATCTGCATGCAGGTATTCCATTCCATCTGCCAAGTTACGTCGCCCATCGGACGGATCGACCCGGCCGACAGGGCATTGGTACGGCTATAATTATTAAAAATCACTTTCCCACACTCCTATCACCATTCCTCTGCTACAGTACTGGGAGCGACTACCATAAGGATCTCCTTAGGGGGGGGGTCGGATATAGTGCTAGTAGCGGTATATGACCCGCCGGACGGCCGCTTCTATGAAGCGGACCTGAAGGCACTCCTCAACCTGGACCACAGAGGTTGCATCGCAGGCGACTTCAACGCGAAGCATCCAAACTGGAACAGCCGCACCCAGAACAGAAAGGGTCGTGGACTCTACCGCCTAATCAGCGGAGACCCGGACCTTTTCGCGCGCGGTCCGAGAGGTCCAACGTACTTCCCGCCCCTCGGCAGGGCGGACGTCATCGATGTCATGGTCACCAAAAACATTCCGTTCCATCTGAAACTCTCGGTTTTGAACGCGCTCGACTCCGACCACAACTGGGTTGGGGTCCACTCCGACGTTTCACACACAGCTCTGGTCACACCAGACTGGATAGAAGAAGTCGACTGGGATGCTGCTGTGCTATCCCTCCAGAACTCCGTGGACGCTAACCCTCGAATAGACTCAATAGAGTCTCTCGAGGTGGCGGCCGGGCATTGCTCACACAGACACCGCAGTCCTTACGAAACACCTCAACCATCCGTCCTTCCTGCACACCTAAGACAGATGATTAAAGCAAAAAATGTTGTCAGAAAGCTATGGCAGAGATTTCGCCATCCCACGATAGGAGACATACACCAGAGGTTCAAATCCCTGCCCCGTCGTCTCCTTAGAGCATACCGTCGAGAAGCCTGGGAGCATACGTTAGGGCCAGTTAACCTCTACGAGAGGAAACATTGGCGTATAGTCCGTGGCCTGCAAAAAGACAGACCGGAATACCGGCATCCTATCCATGGCACCCGGGGCCATCTTGCCTTCGAGCCCCGGGATAAAGCAGATGAATTTGCAGACTACCTGGAAAATCAATTCCAGCCCAGAGAAGAGCCCCAGGACGAAGACCAAACTGAACTCGCCGAGCGGGCGGTAGAGGGCTTCCTAGAGGCCCCGCCAGTGCACGACGAGGAGTTTCACGTCCCTATAGCTACCCCACAGGAGATTGCCACCCAAATCCATTCCTTAAAAACCAAAAAATTCCCTAGACAGCGGAAATCCTCCAGCACCTTCCCCGAAAAGCTGTGCTTCATTTGACCCGGATTTATAACGCATGCTTACATATACGCCACTTTCCCGCTACGTGGAAGGAGGACCGTGTAGTATGCCTCCCTGGCTTTCCAGGAGAGGTTTAAAACGGTTGCGGTATTGCTGGACGTGGAAAATGCCTTCTCCACTACGTGGCACGATGTGCTCATTTATAAACTCATAGAGCATGAAATCCCCTCTCCATACATTTCCTTGGTAGCTTCGTTTCTTCAGAATTGAAGCTTCCGAGTAAAGGTGGAGGGGGAACTTTCTACAGATCGGCCCATTTGCGCGGGAGTGCCGGAAGGTAGCGTGCTGCCTCCGGCGCTCTTTGCAGTTTACATGGCCGACATCCCCACCCACCCCAGCACACACCTGTCAGTATGCGGACGATCTCATGATCTTCGCTGTAAGCCGGAACACCAGTTATAGCTTTCGGCATATGCAAGCCCAACTCCATGCCATTGGCAGGTGGAGTGAGAGATGGCGAATGGCCATTAGCCCGGAGAAAAGCTCTGCGATTCTCCTGGCGAAAACCATTAGAAATCGGCTTCAGCGGAACTTTGTTTTACGGCACCGTAGGATCCCTTGGGTGAATACGGTAAAGTATCTCGGAGTGACGCTGGACCGACGGCTCACTTTCATTCCGCATGCCAGGGCCAAGGTGAACCTAGGGCACGCTGTTCTCAGGCAGCTTTACCCCATGCTCAGCTCACAGAGCATGTTCTTTACCTTAAAGCTTCAGCAGTACCTCCGTCTGGTTCTGTACGGCTGCGAGATCTGGGGGACCGTAGCTAACTACGTGCTCCTCGGGGTCCAGACGCTTCAGAACCGGGCACTACGGATGATCTACCGTACCGACTGAAGATTTCCCGCCCACATCCTTCATGAACATTCCGGTATCCCGTACATGATCGACATCATCAGATCGAGGACCCGATCATTGTATAACAAAATTCCAACCCACCCTAATCAACCGGTGAATTCTCAGGGAAATTATGATCCCAGAGAAGTACGTCGCCTGCCCTCATTCCGTCTGCCAAGAGACGCCATTGGCCCTCTCGGTTAGCCACGCCCCCGCCCCTGAGACACTTTTAAATTGAACCTGGAAGGGGCAAAGCGACACTAACTCGTAACCAAAACGGGGTGAAAGATTATAGCGTGTGGTCCTCACAACGGGTGAACGCTTAATCCAAATTAAAACAGTTTAATTGTGCTCCAGGTGGGAGAAAACTGCGCGGCATCCTGATTGGCCCGTGCAAGCACCCGTGGGCGTGTCCTCTCCCTACAAAATTCCCTGTACCTACATTTCATCCCTCAGAACACAACATTTCATCCCTCAGAACACACAACCAGCAGACAGATTCCCTAGCTCAATTCGCAGGTAAAGCCGCGATGCGGCTCGGTACTGCGACATCGACACCCGACCGGGGCATGCCCCGATACACCAGTTATGCGTCTGGCGTCTTATTTCTTTTTTGGTCTTGGTGTACCCCTGCTTCCTTGCGCCGGGGTCTCGGTTGTTACGTCCACAGTCGTCTGCGTCGTGGGCGCCGCCTCCGTCGTCGTCTGTGCCTGCTGCAGCGTCGTCTCCGCTCTTGTGAGAGCGGCCGAGAAGGAGGCCCCGGGGGGGGGGTGGCTCCACCCCACGTGTTCCTTGACGGCGGTTGTCGATGATCTTTTGCCGGGTTCGGCAGCCCTTGTATACGCTTGAATGTGCCAGCCCACAGTTGGCACACTTGCTTCTTTCTGGTGGGTTGGGGCAGAATATCAATATGTGGTCTCCTGCACAGCGCAGGCACGCAAGCTTAGGCTCGCACACCTGGCTGGAATGGTGGAAACCCATGCATCGGTGGCACTGCACTGGTGCACCCTGGCCGTAAAAACGTTCCACCATTACGACCGTGTGGAACAGCACACGGATGTTGTCTATTGGTTGGACCGCACCTCCTGGTACATTGTCAACGACGACCATAAAAAGTGGCATCGGCACTTTGACGGTGCCCTGGTCTGTCTGAACGGTCTTTCTTAGCTGTGCTACGGAAGCGGCGGCAATGCCGTGATCCTGGTGAAGCACTTGCTTCACCTCCTCAGGGGTACACATAGAGTCCAAACCTCTGATTATGTGACGCTCCATATGGTGGTGCTGAGGGGAATATGAGATAAATGGGATCTGAGGCCGAGTTTTATCTTTGAGGCCAAGTGTCGCATGATTCCAACATGATCCTTGAAGGAGTCCGCGATTATTGGCGGTAACCTTGTGCCCCTCTTGGCTAGGGGTGTCTGGGTGCCCTATGGCGGTGCAGCACTGTCTGAGCCGAGGCAGTGAGACCCGAAGAGGTCCTGCCGTTTCTCCCCACGAAAGTGAAACTGTCCATAGGGGGTTCTTGAGGTAGCTCATCCTCCGCCGATTCAGGCAGAGGGGGAATGGAGGGGTTATCCTGGGAGGTGGTGCTTGACACTTTGTGAGGATAACTCTGCCTTTTTTTTTTTTTTTAATTTTCGAGTGGAGGGAAAAAATCCACCTTATGGACTAACCCGACTAAAAAACCCCTCCACCGGTATTAGAAGGAAGAAAGGAGAGGCGGTCCCGCATGATTGCACCCGCGGATTTAAGGCGATAATGTAACTGACTGCAGGGTGCAGTCAGAGAGGTGAAATGAGGACCGGGAGACAGACTTGACCGAGGCCCAGACTGCCACCGCGGAGTATTCGGGGTGAGGAATGAAGGAATTCAAGGGTGAAGGATGGAGTTAGTGCTGGTTGACTCTGTTGAGCCAGTCGTTGTATCCTGGGACGTTTTCGAGCCTAAGCCCTTGGCGTCTACTTTGGATGTTGATCTTGGAGGTTTGAGGTGCCGACTTCTCCAGTAGAGCTCTCACCTCCTCCCTGAAGATGAGTCGGATATCGGTGACTGCTGTTGCTATTGCTTGGTGAAGTTCTGTGTGAAGTGGTGCCGTCCTGTTCCTGAAGCCTGTCCTCCAAGGCCGTCAGTATAGCCGTAAGAATCAGGACCTCCGCGTGGAGGTCCTGAATAGCTTCACTTAGGCCTTGGATTTCCTGCTGCAGGATGGTTGGTGTTGGTTGTTTAGTCTGCGGAGATGGTTGTGTAGATGATGGTGTCCGGGCTGGTTTAGGCGATGAGTGCCTGCTCTTTGGGTAGCTGGGGCACTGGGCTTGCCCGGTGAAATGTCCCGTACCACCACAGGTGGCACAGAACCTGCGAATGCGGCGGAGGTCGTGCCCAGTGCACTCCGATGTGTATGAGTTGGTGCCACAATATTGGCACTTCGGCGGCGAAGAGCAGTCTTCTTGGCTGTGCCCGTAGGCACAGCAGCGACGGCAGGGCCGGTGTCTTTCCTGTCTGCTTTCCTCAACGTGCAGAATTCGCCCTAATAAGGGCAACCCTGACGCCAAGGCAGCCTCCAGGTCTGATCGGTCCTGTAGCTCCACCCTAACTAGTGGTGTCGGGCCCCGGTCACATATAATTCTAGTGGCCCTCGAACATGAAGGCCATCTAGTTTGAGCAGCGGCGAGGAGGTGCCGGGTGGAGAGATCCCGAGGGACACCCCTAACCACGGCACTGTACCGGGGCGGCGATGAGGAAGCGGCGGCGGTCAGCGGCAGTGGTAATGGTGGGCGCGGCAAAGGTGCAGTGCTCACTGCCGGCGTAACGGCAGGTGGCGGAGATGCCTGTGAGCGCTACCTACCGGCTGCTGTAGGAGCTGCTGGTCTGCGCTGTTGCTTCCTCTTCGGCATCTCGAAGCGAAGCGCCCCATGTGAAAGCTGTCTGCTCCATGGCGGTAAGTGGCGTGGCAGGAGGCGGCTTAGTAGGTGGGGCGGCACGGCGCGCCCGCGCCCACTGACCTCTGGCATGGCTAGCGGTGTTGTAGAAGGCCATGCCTGCGTCGAATGCTGCCCTTGTAGCTGGATCCATCTATAAGAGTCGAAGTCCAGGAGCCTCCAGTGCCCAAGTTTGGGGGTCACCTTAAATATAGTAGTCCGGTGGGGGACCGGCCAGGTGCCCCTCTGTGATTGGCCCGGGTCCGGCATGGGAGGCGTCGACTAGGGACCAATGGTCTCCGTTGCCGGGACGGACTGCTCTGATTGGCCCGCTGTCAGATGTGAGCCTGTATTAAAATTAGGGCTAGCTTTTGGCAGTTTCACAAATCTTTGTGAGTGTTTGCGGATCACCGAAATGCAAATGCCATTCACTTGCAAGCCGCTGTCTCTGTTGATGTTATTTTTTTTCGTATTTAATAGCTATGGCTTCTTTGATGGAGCGGTCCCAATTGCTTGAAGAATTAAACATGGTGGTTGTGTCGCCCAGTCTTGGTCTGTGTCCTTCTTGGATGCAGTGTTCTGCAAGACCAGATTTTTCTGGGTACATCAGGCGGATGTAGCTCTCATGCTGTTTGCATCTTTGTTCGATCGTTCTCCCCGTCTGTCCAATGTAGGCTCTACCACATTCACATGGAATGCGGTATAACCCCGGAGTCTTAAGGCCGAGGGAATTTTTGACCTGTCTTAACATATTTGAAATTTATTGGGCGGCTAGTGTATAGTATTGATGTTGTATTTGCCCATAATTCTACTCAGTTTACCAGACAAATGTCCTGTATATGGGAGGTAGGATTTACGTTGTTTCTTCGTATCTTGTGACTCATCTAGCTGGGATGCACTACGCTGTGCACAGTTTGTACTGACAGAGGCCCGTTTTAGTGCCTTGTTGATGCTGCTCTTGCTATATCCATTTTTTTCTAGGCTGGTTCTGAGATACTGAAATTCTGTAGCGAGGTTTTCACTGTCTGAGATGGCTATTGAAAACCTTTTAAGGAAGTGCAGCATATCCAATTAAACTTTTTTGTAGTGCTTTTCATTAAAGCCAAAATACACACACACACACACACACACACACACACACACACACACACACACACACACACACACACACACACACTCACACTCTCTCTCTCCCTCCCTCTCACCCTCTCCACCTCCACCCTCCCTCCTAAATGGAACGGTGTAACAGCTCAGATGCATTGCCTTTCTTTTCCATGAAAATGTATTTTTTGTGGTATATGGATCTTGCTACTGATATATTTAGGCAGATACTGTTTGTTTTGATTTAATCTAAAGACATCTGTAAGGCAGACAAATGAAATTCATATCCCAAAGAGATGGAAATGGAAATTCAAATAATCAAATGCATACTTGCCAACTTTTGCAGAGTGTAAAGCAACATTGAATTTTTATGGCTTTATGGGCATATTCAAATACTGATTTTCACCATGGCCATGCTAAAACATTAAATTCTGTTGCATCATACTGTAATTGTGTATAATAATGTTAAGACTTCTTGCTAACCTAAGATTACAGCTCAAATGTACCACACTAAGTGGTATGTAATGCTATGATACACCAGCTCTTATGTGTGCATATAATCTTTTACCATAAAGGTCTCCTTCATTGGCTCCAACAAAATGCATAGCATGTGGAGTTCATTTTGTGAGATATGTTGACCACCAATGATAACCAGCAGTAACTGATGAAGAATGGGCATGAACATTCAGTAATGGAGGGATAAATTGTATAGTTGAGTTGCTCACATGTATGTTTCCCATTTTTTTTGATAGTTTTTTTTAAAACTATGACGTGTGGAATTTCGAGTAGAAATATGTGCAGCTATGGCCTAGGAATTGGTGATCTTTACTACCATTTAATATGTGTTTTTCAGTGGTAACAGGAATAACTTCAGCAGTGTGACAGAGGGAACAAGTACTACAGGTCTTCAAGGCCTCTTACAAAATGAAATTCCCCTTTACTTTAAAATCACACAAGGGAGTAAGATTGCATTGTATCACTTCTTTGGAAGTAGGGGAGGATGTAAAGGTTAAGAAATGCAAACCTCTGCGAGGAAGGAATGGGGCAAGGGAGTATAAAGAGTGGCACAGTGGGATCCCTATCATTGTGAGTTAGAGCATCAGTAGATGTTTATCCCAGAGAATAGACACATTTGGGCAGAAGGTATTGTGGAGGGAAGCAACAGTTCAATGTGGTAGCACCTAAATGCAAGGCCATTCAAGAACAAAATAAATGGTAAGATGATAAATATGCAGGATTAGGATGTATGTATAAATGAGTTCTGGATGCTGAGTATAATAAAACATTGGAATCAAATGAAATGCAGCAGCCCTATTATATGCTATGAATAGAGTTTCAGTAAACGTCTGAAGTAAACTAACCAAGTAAGCAGCAAAAATGTAAAAAGTTCTGCAACTAATCTACTGCCAGAAATGAAACCTAACTCTAATGCCTATATGTGATGATGTCTGCAAACACCTCCAGAAACATAATCTAGATTTGTGAATACTGCTGTCTTAATAAACTTGATGCCCACAATCTGCAGCATATGAATGTTCTAGTTGTCTTCTGCATGAAAAGTGCTGGTGAATAGCATTACTCCTACTTAGTTGTTGTGACTTATATTATACAAAAGTTGTGTACATTCATTGCACTGAATGTTTTATCCATTCTGTCATCCCAAAATGATTATGCTTATGATGACAAACTTTAACGGTTTCCATTTCAGGAAGTTGGCAAACATGCAAATGACATTTGACACAAACAGGTTATAATTGGGGAAATTGAATGAAAATGTCATGTGCAGAATGTTTTCAGTTTTTTTATTATAAAAATTGTATTTTTTTTTGTCCCCCTTCTTGAAAGGAACTATGCAAAAACCCATTTGTGAAATTTCAGGACGCCTACTGAGTGATATTGGAAGATAGATTTTAGGCATTTTACACACACATACACACACATGCCTGATCATGCTGCTGCACAATTCAGATATACATTGCAATGAATAAATTTTAATAGAGATCAAAATGTAAATGAACAGTATTTTAAACAAAGAACAAAACTAGAAGATTTGAATTTGAGAAGACTCATATGCAGTCCCTGGTTCAACTTTCTTAGTCTTGCAGCACTTATACAACAGTTTCTCAAAAACTTATTAAACTTTGATACTTTTATTCATGAAATTGGCTAATCATTGTATCTTAAGGCTTCCTAAATATTTTCTCTAAAAGACACTCCCAACACACAAAACTGATCTCGGTTTAAACTCAAAGATCATGCCCTCTGCTTGTGAGAAGAAACAATTTAGAGCTTGTGCCTACCTAAAAAGACAGTATGGAGGTAAATGGGATGTGTGTGTCTCCAAGCTGCTAATAACAAGTTCTATAAATATTCAGTTGCTATAATTTTCAACTTTAAAAATATTACCATATGAAGAAAAGTTTTTCTATATCAGATTATATCATTTTTAAAGTCGTCATAGATTTCTGTGGGAGCAAATTTTTAAAGAAAACATATTTTTCAGTTAAAGTCCAATATTTGCTGTTGCTATGTTTATCCAATAGTAACTAATAAACTAAAGAGCAGAACAGAAGATGATTTCTTTCTCATCTAGAGTAAACTAGAGTACTGATAGCCGCCTAGTTGGAATTTCTTATGTTTAATAAAGACATGATAATTTTTGAATATCAAAGAATTTTGGTAAATTCTATACCTATGCTGCACAAAAGTTAGGCAACAAGAAACTTCAATAGGGACCAGGCAAAAGAAAATGTTGTCTAGGGTTGGAAAGTTTTTAAAAGAAGCGGAACCCTGGCAACTTCTTGCATTTGTTGTCCGTGATTAGTAAAAGTCAACCACCTATTTAGCTGAAAGTTGTGATGCAGAATGTAGATAGTGTGTAACGGCAAAGATTAACATGAGTTTCTAAGGAAGTGTTTTTAGCATGTGGAAAATAAAGTGTTACTCCATGGCACGACAGCTCACGGGGAACCTTGGCCTAACTAAGAAGACACAAAATAATAATGAATGTGTTGTACTGTTTAGGTACAATGAATGTTAATAAGGCAATAAAAGAAATGGCCAGGGCTAGCAGAACTTCAGAAATGCTAGTGTATAGGCTAAGAAAGGGACAAATGAATGGACTTGAAATGATACCATTAAAACAAAAAGAAACAGAGTGAGGGAAACCAGGCATGTTAGCTTAACATAATACAATGAAATAAAGAATGCACACGTTCATTCCTCACTGCTTTTAAACATTCTACTCATTTGAATTTAATTTTGTCAAGAGTTAACAATGCTGATACCCTACCAAATTAAAGTTTTTATTATTTTATATCTTCATATTTGATGTGCTTTATCCTGTAAAATGAAAGTACTAAAAATACAAAGAGGAGAGAGAAAATGAGTGGCTTACAATAGCCTTAAATAGCACTGCAGGTATTTCACTATTTCGTAATCGCATTGAATTGGTAGACTAATTGTAGTTGGGTGTAAAAGTTGTGAATGTGTGTATTGCTCATTTGGCATCAGTGTACTCCATTTAACCTGTACTGTCTTTTAAGCTTGAGACACATTTTAAAAGGTATAAGCTCTCCATTACAGTCTTATCATCTCTTTGATACATAAGTGAATGAACAAATCATTGCAAAACTCTCAAACATTTTTCAACCAAGTGATCCATAAATAAAAATGTAGAAATCTTCCATGAATCTTGATGGGAGCAATTCAAGTTTTGCCAGTTGAAATGGTTGAATTTCTAAATGAAAGTGTGTTCATTATGATTTCTATTTTTAACAGAGCCTGAAGGTGATGTACTCTGATTTTCACATAAATTTGTGAAGCATGTCTATCAGTTACACTACGTAGAAGTCTTAATGTTCATAATGATAATGTGAAAGTAAATAGTTTCCATGACAAACATTCATACATTCCTTAGACTATTCATGTGGGAAGGAATGGTGCAAGAGTTGTATTGTTGACATTAATGAGAAATACACATTGGGTTTCTGGGCCAGAAAGAGAAGGAAAGAAGTGGGAAAATAGTGGTAATGAAAACAATGCATTGAGGTTTTCCTGTATTGGATTTAATGATATTTGCTTAAAGCTAATACAATTTTTTGTTAATTTATGAGAGAATTTTATTTATAGTGCTCAGATTTCTAAGTGCTACAAGCCGGAGGGTCATTCTCATGATTTTTAACTCTTATACCCCAATCCATATTCATTTAGTAACAGTATTCACATAAGACTAGGAATGAAATTAATCATAGAAATTAAAGTTCCTGTTCAGCACTTTATTTTACTGCACTGTTTCAATATTAGCATAATTCATAATTGTTTATGTAGCATTAATTAGGGTTATGTTTTATAAGTTAATCTTTTTGTAAGGTTTGGAGTTCTGTTGCACATCCTGTATTCTATTATTGTAAATGCTAATGTTGTTGCAAGTGTACATCTGCAATTTATATTCATAGCCTATTAAATCAGCATTATATAGATCAATTTAAAAATAAAATGTCCAACTATATGTAATCCTTTGTTATGTATGAGTTGTGTAACATCTTTAAATTTGTAGACAAATCTCGAATGTCAAGGAGTGTGTGTATGCTACTAAGAGGACATAATCATTATACTCATAATCATCATTATATGCCACCACCACCACCACCACCATCATCATCATCATCATCATCATCATCATCATCATCATCATCATCATCATCATCAACAACAAGATCATCATCACCATCATCATCATCATCATCATCATCATCATCATCATCATCATCATCATCATCATCATCAACAACAAGATCATCATCATCATCATCATCATCATCGTTGCTGTAGGTAAATTGGTTGCCCATTTTAGTTTCTCTACTAAGTACAGTAAATAGGGAAAATATTGTACTCCACCCAAAATTTCAAGGTCGAGAATTCACCGGAAATAAATGTATTTAGGCCCCGAAAAAAAAAATCAGAAAATGGTACATGCCTGTATGAGCACGGCATATCTCAAAATGAAAAGTCAGTTGGATACCAAACTTAATATTTAAGTTGTGCCTAAGGATGCAACACAAAGATATTCAAGAAAATTCTCCCATTCCAAACTGCCTTTTACATATTATATTTTTCAAAATTTCATATTTCCAAAAAATGGCTAAAATAATCTTTAATAAAATAACACATGTTGAAGATATTTTTATTACAAATAAAATTTAAATCTTGAATTTTCTGGAATTAGCCTCTGAAGCTCTCTTCCTTCTGGATAACTTTTGCAGAACTGGTAAATGGAAGGGTGCCTTTCAATTTGGATAAGTTGCATAGTGGGTAAATTGTAATAGACAAAATCTTCCTACAAAAAATGTGGAGGTTATTAAAGTACATAATGCATATTTTTTTTATTTATTTTTATTTTATTAGTAACTTACATTTTAAGGGAGGCTCTGATTCATTTTTCTGTTTATTTTATGTTTTATATGGGTTATGCAAGGAGAATTAAATTCCAAAGACAGTACATAGCAATCTACTCTTTAAAGATTTGACTTGCTTTAACATGGTGTATTGCCTTATTCTCGCCATACCTATAAGAAAATATGAAATAAAAACATCTCTGCTAATGCTTATATTGAAGAAGATGGAAGAAGAAGCTTTTGTAAGAATAGTTTGTTGCAGAATAGGTAGTGGTCATGTTATATGCAACCTGCAAAGTGGTGGATGTGTCTTGAATCTGTTTTTAAAGATCCATTATATTTATTTGCATAGTAATTTATTGCACTAATAACAGAGATCTCCTACATGGACCAGCAGATCTTGTGTAACTAGGCATAGAAGCTAAACAAACCACTAAATTTAATAGTGTAATTCATTTTACTGCAACTTGAAAGCGAGAGTTATTAATGATAGGTAAAACACAATGGCATGGCATAGTACAAGAAGTTCCAGCAAAGGCTTATGTGAGGAGGGTTTGTCTATATGAGAGCTGTTGTTAGTAGAGCAACTTGTGATGACTTGACTGTAACAAGCTGAAATCCCTGTCACATGGATACTGAAAAAATGCAAGTATCATTGCACATTAACAACATGTATAAATGCGTCCACCTGCTCACACACACTCACACTCACACTCACTCATTCTTGCTCACTCTCGCATACTCACATATTTACACTTGCACACACTCTCTTATACTCATACTCTCCTTCCCTTCCCACTCTTCTTCCTTTTTCCTTATGCTGCTATTGCAATTCTTGATTTAACTGTATTAACAACATTGTGATGTAAGCATATTTTAAGCTATATTTTTGCACCAAATCCATTATTTGGTCCTAGATAGATACTCTTTTTGATTAATTCTTTCCTGCATATCTTTGCATTCTAACAATATATGAGTAGCATACTCATTCTCCCCATATTAAGGTAAATTAACATCATCAAATCTTTCCCTGTAAACATTTAAATGATATATTCCCTTACTGGGCTATAGTACACCCTTATTGTTCTTTGTTACATTTATAGTAACATTGCTGCAGGATATGTATTTGTTTCAAAACCTCACTAAACAGTACCAACTTTAGACATTCAAAAAATGCTGGAAAATGTGGAGGTTGATGGTATCCCAATTAATGGACTCGATGCCACTATATGGCAGTAGTACTGCATTATTTCCTTCACTGTATAGTGCCAAGGAAACATACCAGTTAAAAGAGTCTATGCTGCAAGATGACAGCAGTAATCTACTATATTCTTTTACCATCATTAAAGAGTCTCCATCTTTAATAGAATAAATGTGAAATTTTCATGAATCCATGAATAGTAAATGTGAAATCATATGAAATGGGAAATATTGTTCAAAATTAATACATTAAAATCTATATTCATGTTCAAATTCATTTCCTTGCTCCTATCATTTAAAATACAGAAATACAAATATACTGCTTTCAACTATGAAGTATCTTTTTGTTGCCCAAATGCTTTAAAGGTAATAAGTTAGTATGTATTCAGATTACTTATTAATTTTTCTTGGAAGCTCAGTGATGTGACCCAGATATTATACTTTAAAAGGTTAACCTACCTATTGCAGAATTATGGTTATCAACTGCATTTTCCCAACATTCCCAGTGTGTAAGCTTGGAAACACTATTAGTGGGAGTTCCTGACATGGTTGGAATGGAAGCTGGAATCTGACAGGACCCACATAGTACATGATTTATGGTTAACCTACCTATTGCAGAATTATTGTGGTTATTATTCAATAGTATTTGAGGTTACATTGTACATGAACTAACTAAAGATGTTTCATCAGAATATGAAGATACATCCCTCTCCATTGTACTGCAATTGCGGCACTGTTAATAGATTTGGTCAATTGCCATTTTCAGCCAGCCTTCCTATCTATGTCCGTGGTGAACAATAATACAATACTGTCAACCATACGTGTGATTCCCAATGTCAAATACCATTCGGTACTAACTGTTATTTGCTAACACATAGCATTGCATATTTCAGAACTTCCCTTACTTCCTATGCCTGCAGTCCTTAATGCATTTCTCTTATGTATTTTCTCGCCTTCCTATGGAACAATATGACAGCACCAACATTATATGCTCCCTAACACAAATTATTGCACATTTCAGCATATATTTTGTGGAATAGTTGCATGCCTGATGTCCACAGCAATCACAACATTACTCATTTATGTATTTCACTTGCTTTTCATCATTCAGTATCCTTAGAGAATTTGAGAGGACTTCTCTTTTCCATTATTGCCCCTAAGGATTTCCTGAATCATGTCAACATGTATTTTCCTAGTCATTTGTCACCCATGCCAGTTTATTAGCAGTTCATACCTTATTTCATCTGACCAATTATTCAAGAGTGCACTCTATTTTGCATGTTTAAGCATTTTTCAAAATAAATCTTTATGGTAATTGATTAATAGTCCTAAACAAATATTTTAACATTCCTTCCATAATCATCCTTCTTGCACTAACTTTAATAAACTCAATCCTTCCACTGTTGCATTATGAGGTATTTCTAAAATCAGTTTTTCAAAAGATTTCAATAATGCATTCAACTTGCTCTACCCTTCTCCTTCTTAACAAATCTCAACTCCAGAGAGCACCTTGATTCAACTAAGGCTTTGTAAATCTGTTTTAGCCATTGTAATTCCATTACAGGCTATGCATAACCAATATTAATGCAACTTTTCATCCCATCATTCCCATCTCTGTGTTTCCTGCAACCTTCTGTGCTTAAAATTTTATATTTAAATGAATAAGCTCCTTAACATTTTCAACTCCTTTGTCCCAAAATAACTTTCTCATAATGTTAGTTTAATTAATATTAATTTTAAGAACATATTCCTTAGAATAGCTATTGGTTTAATTTATAGAATGTCTTAAACTTACCACGTTGAATGGTGTAATTTGCCTATAGTAATACTAGGAAATTGATATTAATTTTTGCCATATGCTGAACTGCCTTTAGTCTGACAAACCATCTATTGATAAACTAAAATGACAAATTGATGGGGATCTTCAAACTGCACATCAATCTGGACCCAAAAAACACACTCCATAAAAAGCATATTAAATTCTTAATGAAAAGGTGATATTCCACAAGAAAACAAATATACCAGTTCAGCTGCAATGACTGCAAACAAATTTACATTGGCCCGACTAAAGAATCATAAAAACAAGAGTAAAAGAACACCTCAGAAGTATTAAATAAAAACAAGAAGACAAATCAGCAGTAACTTGGCATTTTTGGAAAGAGCAACACACCATAAGTAGAAGTCTGAAAATACCCAAAAATATCACAAGGAAAACAGAATTAAAGGTTTGGGAGAACATCTATATTTGGAAAAACAAGAGCCACATTTTCAATTTTGAAATCCCACCAGGTGACCTACTGATGCAGAGGTTCATCAAACCGCCACTAGAGACAATGGCAACCACAACAGCAAGCGATGCTGGGACTCTACTAAGGGAATTGACAATGGAGCACATGGCTTTTGAAACACGTTTTCCAATAATAAAAGTAAGTGATGCAGTGTTACAAAATTAACTCAGTAATTAATGTCAATTGATAGAACACATCACTGTCACAAAGTCCACCATATATTTGTAATGATACAGCTTAGTTTACATCCGTGCACCTGTTCCTTTAATCTTACTCTACCTTTAAACAAAGTGTTCGGCTTCTATAGTTCCTTTAAAATATTAACTATCTGCATCCATTGTAACATATTCACACATTTAATAGACAAAGACTTGCACAATGTATAAAGATTACATAAGGTACCCAAGATACTCAGGTTCAAGTCCAGTTTGAAAAATGTACTATCCAATAGCACCATGAGCAACTTATAACTGGCTGGATAAAATGTTACTGCATTGATTGGGGAAAAAATAAATGGTAAAATGCAAAATGACTCGCATTTGCATTTAAGTTGCTTCATTAACTTAATAATTACTCAAAAATGTTTTGCAAATGACATTGCTTACATCATCGGCATATTTCAACTGTCAGACCTGTTACTGATATCCTCTTGCATTTCCTGATTTTCTTTGAAAGCCAGTTAAAGAACTTGTAAAGCAGGTTGTCTTCAGTGAGAATTTCAAAATTCATAAGTTTTGATTGCTACTTTAAAACAAAAACCTTTAGTCATATGTCCAATTCTAGTGGCCACAGCAATCTTACCATACACTATTCTCTATCTTGTGATTTCTGTTCCAGAGGTGTGAGACTACATCTGATTTATCTGTTTGGTTGTTCTTTGTCTCGGATGTGTCTTTAATTTGGTTTCCTTGGGTCTTTTCTTTCCTCACAGCCTTCACAACCTATGCCGTTTTTGTTGGGGCTAAGATTATGTTATGTCCTCTAAGAATACTTTGAAATTTCTAGAAGGCCTGAGGGTTATAAGTGAAAAATAGCTATGTGACATTTTGTAATATTATGGTGAATCTGTTTGTAAGTTCACAGAGTGCTTGACTATAGCTTAAGTGATAAATGCATAATTAGTGCAAGGAAGTTTCCTTTGTTGTGCAGGAAATGGGCAAATTGTTCTACAAATAAAACTGTTTAGTAGGTAGATAAGTGTCCTGTTGAGATGTAGCATATTGATGTTGTGATTGAATTTTGATACAAAACTGAAAAAGTAATAAAATGTGAAAATATGTACTTGTTTTGATCATATCTTTTATATGGATGAATCAGCCTACTTCATTCCCTATATACAATTGTGTTCCCAATGGATTTTTTGCATAAAAAAAACTTTCTCAAAGTTCTGATACTAATTGCATACTGATAGCATAGATCCTGGAATAATAGTTGGAAGTGACCAACAGCAAACAGCATATGAATGCTTTGGAAGTGAACAGTTCATGTGTTAAACCAGGAGAGGCTTTTTGTTTTCCTTTTAATGTAGCCTTAATGACTCTTATAGAGCACTGCAGTTTTGATTTAATTTTTGCCTGTTTTTCATGCTTGTATGTAATGAAATGCTCATTTTCAAAGTACTTTTTCGAACTGGCAGCAGGGACCAAGTTCTTTCCTAGTATGAGATTCCATGATACTTTATAGTGGGATTTTGCTGTTATGAAAACCGTGTGTAATACAATATTTAATGAATATAACCATTAGAATAAGGCTCATAAAATTGCGTTGCCTTATTTTACTAATAGACATAACTTAATTACAAAAATATTTTTCTACAAAAATTAATTCTACAGGTTTTTTTTTTTCTTTCTTTCTTCATAAAAATGCACAATTGTTTTTAATTACATGAAATTAGAGAATGATAGTTTGTAAGCAAAATAATATGCATTTAACTTAGATTATGTACATTGTAAACAACATTTCAAGCTGTTAAACAGTGAATTGCAAAGGAGGGTATTAGCTAAATGTAAAGCTTAAAAACATTACAACCCTTGCATATTGTTCCACAAATGTTCTATAGAACTACATACTTGCTGTTACAGTTGAGTGTTTATCATATTAAAGGGGCTAAGTAATAAAATGTAATTTTTAAGTTAGTCAATATAAATTTACTAAAATAATGCAAAACAAAATATGCACTAAGTCCTCTTGCTCGTTGACTTTAGGAAACAAAGTTATCCTTGGCATGTTCAAAAAATAATAGATAAACTCTCACTTTCCTAAATAAATTGGCACTGAAATACTGAATGGGCTAAGTCTACCAAACAATATTTGCAATTTTTCTACCTCTACTAAGCAGTGTACTGTTCAGTCTTGGCACAATTCACTGTAAAGTTGCTGCAATGGAAATCTTTACATGGTAATAAAAACAACAAACACTGACTTTACATGACTTTATTTTTAACTTCTCCATACAATTAGTACTTGGTCATAGTTCCTTTAGCTTTTATCACTTTCATGAGTCTCCTAGAGATAGAGTCTACTAGATTTTCAAAATAGTTTTTGTCCATTTCCATCCACATCTTCAACACCTCCTGCAGCTCCTCCATATTTGATGGTTGCAGCTCTTCTATTTTATCTTTCATGTGATCCCAAGCATTTTCTATTCCATTTAGGTCAGGAGAGCTACCAGGCCAGTCAAGTACAAGTTTATTATTGTCTTTTAGGAACTTCTGAACCATCTTTTTTCTATGAACAGGGGCACCATTGTGTCTAAAGTACTGACACTGATGAATTGGCCAAAATGTGACAAAATGCTGTTGCAACACTTTACATTGTTATGTTCTTAGGGAGAAAGTACTTACATTAACCTTTATTGTGTTAATGATTTTATCAGCTGCTTGTTGAAAGTTCATAAAATAGCCTTCTTTCATTTGAACAACTTGAAATGGTTGTTTACTGTGAGCTGTTGCTATGGCATTAACTACATTCATCAGGAACAAAATGTTTGCATACCTTTGCTCTTTCTACTATAACTGCAAAGTCATGGTCACACGCTAAAAAGCTGTAACCAGAAACTAAACATTTGTGTTATATTGATTCATAGGTACCACAGCTAATCAAGAACATATAGAGGAAAATCATGATCCGATTTTTGTTTTGAGCACTGCAGTTATCACTCCATATAATGAGTTTTTTCTTTGATGTACTTTGAAGAGGCAAGATGCTATGTTGTTTGCACTTCTACACCTTCATGCCAAAAACACGTAACAGAATCACTTGTGTCATGGATATGGATACCATAGTTAATAGCATGACAGCTGTCTCATATAAACATGTCTGAGTGCGTTATTTACTGGTTGCAAGTCCATTGACAAAGTACAAATATCACTTCCATGTATACATGAATCTCTACTGTTTTTTTTTTTAAAAGATTCAACTGCCTTTTCAGCTTTCATATGATGTAGTTGCAACAATCTTTTGGCCTGTGGAGAGTAGCTTGTGTTTCCTTTAATCTGTAAATTATGCAAGTCACACTTCTTACCTGTGTTCTAGGATGCCGAAAGCTGAGATGTGGAAAGTGACGCAAAAACACTCTTCAGTAATGTAAACAAAGCACTCTGCTTTCTGGATATATAGCTTTAAATGTCTCATAAAGCCTATTAATGTTGAGGTATAGAGATAGATATTTGTTGCTTGACATATCTCGGGAGTAGTGACCAGTGTCTTTTGGTATTGAATTTATATGTTCCTTGATCCAGCATTGGTCATGATTTGAGTACTTGTGAACTTGGGATCCTCTTCTACCATCATGATATACTGTATCACCATTCTTCTTCTTTCTGATGAGATTTCAATTTTTTTTTTCTTACTGATAGGAAAAATATTCCTGAATGTACGTTTACGGATTCGTTTATGATCTCCTTCACCATCATGCACACATATATTAATGTGCTTTGTCATTGGCTTTCTTCAGGACTCTTTCCAATCCATCCGTTATTCACAGGGATGACAGTCAATCCCATTTGGAACGTCCCTTGTGTTGTTTCATTTTCAGCATAGAATTTTTCAAAAAGTCATTCCTTCATTTGGGGTGTAAATGTATGTACAATCTAGATGACAGTTAACCCAATTCTGAAAAGACAATGACTAACAATAAGACAATTTCCAAATGTAAACATTTTGCCTATAGGAACAGAAATACAGGGTGTATATAAATGAATATTGGGGTTTTAACACTTTTTAATATCTATTACATTCAACTTACAGTTATAAATGATATGTCAAATGAAAAAACAACTCAAACAGATTTGTTTGTTGGCACAAGTGCGCATGTGCGTGCAATGTTTCTGCCGCAATCCACTAGACAGCGGTAGTAGCAAAGATGGCGACTAGTAAACAGAAAGCGTTTTGTGTTTTGCAGTTTGCAAAAACCAAATTTGTAGTTAATGTGCAACGTGCGTTCCATAGTAAGTTCGGTTGTGATCCTGCTAGTGATAAAAACATTCGTGGATGGTATAATCAGTTTAAAGATACCGGCTGCCTTTGTAAAGGGAAGAGCACGGGACGACCAGGAGTAAGTGAAGAGACTGTTGAGCGAGTGAGAGAGTCGTTCACTCTTAGCCCAAAGAAATCAGTCCGGAAGGCTAGTCGTGAATTACAAGTTCCTGTGTCGACTGTTTGGAAAGTTGTAAGAAAATGCTTACAGCTACATCCTTACCGTTTACAGTTATTACAGGCTCTAAAGCTGACAGACCACGGATTACATGCCAAATTTGCAAACGACATGTTGTTTCATGACGATTTTATGGATTGTGTTGTCTTCAGTTTTATGCATAGCCTCCACATTCTCCTGACCTAACGCCTTGTGATTTTTACCTTTGGGACTTCATCAAGGATCATGTGTACATGCCTCCGCTACCAGCTGACCTCCCTGAATTAAGAAACCGGATTGAAGCAGCTGTTGCTACAATTACTGAATACACACTTATCAACATTTGGGAAGAACTCAGCTATAGACTTGATGTGTGACGTGTGACAAAGGGTAGTCACATTGAACATTTATATGCCTCTTGGTAAAATTGTTTGAGTTGCTTTTTCAGTTGACATATCATTCATAACTGTAAGTTGAATATAATAAATATTATAAAGGGTCAAAACCCTGATATTCATTTATATACACCCTTTATAATATAGATAACCTCAAAATCTACTTCATTGTTTGATTTCATCTTCATGGGTATTTCTTCCCCACTCTGTGCATATGAAATGATTTACCAGCTACTCTTAAGTCATGCTCATGCTTTCTTTTAGAGTTATTAGTGCTTCTGTTATTTCTCTTTCCTGAACTATTCATATCGGTTTCACTATGAATTGTACCGCTAATGAAGAGAGAGAAGAAACATGGTAATTCTAACAGTTAATCTGACCTGTAATGGGCTCTTAGAATCAATGCAAACAGATATTTTAGTCAGGAACAGTGTTTTTAAATTTTTTTATCTGTGTTCACTGGTGACAAAAAGTATTCATATTGCACTAGTCCTGGGGAGAGATCAAAACCAACATTATATGAATAAAACAGAAGAAAACTGTAATGGTCCTGCAGAAATGCCTTTGTAGATAAGCACATCCAATTAGACATTGGAACTAAGAGCATATAGGCAAATAAAGCTCATGCCATTTACTTACATGCATTAAACTACAAAAGATTCTTTTGACTGTACCTTGATAACATTGTGTAATTATACCGGGTAAAGAGGTACATATGTTATTCCTCTAAACAGAGAGCATTTTGATAGGTATTTTGTAAAACTTATGAACGTCTTCTTTCAACTTGAAAATAAAATTTCTCGGGCTATCAGGCAGGTGAATTCTGGAATAATTTCCAAGCTTTCAAGATCTAACGTCGATCTTATCTTCAGGGAAAGATGTAGAGTCCAGAGTCCAAAGTCCAAGAACAGGTACACCAGGTTTACCTAGACGGAATGTAATTTCGCCACAGTACCTAACCGCTGAAATTGGTTTTACCTGTGCGATATTGTGGGGAACAGGATTTTGTTCACAAGTGGTCTCCCAACTTGCTGCTACCCCTCCCGTTACTGCGAAACCTGGGGGTTGTTTGGATTAAGGGATGGCAGTCTCTCAGGCTAGTGGCCCGAGAGCGTCCCTTGGCAGGGGATAGGATTTTCTCCTTCTTGGCGCCCTATGGTCGTAGTCGCCCAAAGTGCGCAACAGAGGGTTGGTGTGAAAGGGTAGTTTATCATACAACGTGCGGGCTCGTTCCCTCATGACGTCGATGATATTCGGGATTCCGGAGTAGCTATGTAGGATGTGATATGAGAATCTGCGCCCAGTATCGTAGATCATCCTTAATGCCCTGTTCTGAACGGCCTGAAATCTGCGGATTGTGGACGGTGCCGCTGACCCCCAGACCTCGAAGCCGTACAGGATCAGGGGAGGAATGATCGCCTGATACAGACGCAGTTTGAGGTGTTTAGGCATGGCGGATTTCAAAACGGGGTACAACTGTCTGAGGGCGGCGTAGCCTGGCCCCACCTTGCCCCTTACATGTGGCAAGAAAGTGAGCCCGCGGTCGAGGAGGACCCCGAGGTATTTGGCGGCGGTAACCCATGGAATCTGCCGCCCCCTCAACCTCAGGGGCCGCACCGGCCGCCAGCGATGGACCTTCGCCAGGAGAAGAAGAGCAGAACTCTTCCCCGGACTGATGGCCATCCTCCACTTTTCGCTCCACCGACCGATGGCCCGGAGCAGTCGCTGTAGTAGGGGGAAACAGTAACGGGCATTCTTGTTCTGTGCCATTATGAGGACGTCGTCGGCATATTGGCACAGTTCGGGGTTCCGTCGGGATGTCAGACATGTAGAGAGCAAAGAGTAATGTAGACAATACACTGCCCTCCGGCACTGCCGCCGCAATGGGTCTGACGGTAAAGAGCCTCCCCTCCACTCTCACCCGGAATGAGCGTTCCCGGAGGAAGCTGCTTATCAGGGTGAGATAGGGCGGAGGAACGCCTGCTTGCTTAAGTTTGTAGAGGAGCCACTGATGCCAGGCGAAGGCCTTCTCCACGTCCAGCAGATCCGCGACCGTCTTGAGGTTGCCCTGGTAGCCCAGGGCTGCCTTCTCGGCGAGGTGCAGGAGCTGCAAAGTCGTGGAGTGCCCTCGACGAAAACCTAACTGGTGATCTGGTAGGAGGTGCCTTTCCTCGAAGAGAGGGATGAGGCGGGCGAGGAGCAACCGCTCAAAAACTTTTGAGACGGTCGGGAGTAATCTGATGGATCGGTAATTGCATGGGAAGACCGGGTCCTTGCCGGGCTTTAAAATGCATACTACCCGTGCCTCCTTCCAACAAGTTGGAAAGTAACGGAGTTGAAGGCATGCCTTAAAAATCCGCGTAAGGTGGATCACAGCCGCTCGAGTTAGGTGTTGGAGCTTGAGCGCTGTGACGCCATCATGCCCCGGGGATTTTTTTTATTGCTGTTTTTGAATTTCGGAAGTCACCTGTTTCGGGGTGACTATAGGAAGATGGATCCCGTTGTGTGGTGGCGGCGTCTCCTCATAGAGGTAGTCCACCGTCACCTCCACGAGGTCACTGAAGTCCTCATCCTGAGGGTCCTCCCGGGGTTCTAACTGACTCTTTAGGTAGTCTGCAAACACTGTTGCCATCTCGCAGGGCTCGAAAGCGAGCCCCCCACGAGTGCCTTGTAAAGGATGCTGGTATTGTGTCTTGTCCTTCCTTAGGGATTAGATAATCCGCCACGGCTCCTTTTCTTGCAGGTCTCAGACGGAATGCGGTGTGTGTGAGCGCGTACCGCCTTCAGGATCTGTTGGGAGAATGCCTTCGCCGCCGCTTCCAGCGCCTCGTCAGTGTCCGCGGGTTGATGGTCTGGGTGAGTTCTAGGACTGTTGCATCCCAGTCGACTTCGTTAAACCCTGGGATTGTCAGGGCTGGTATGTGAACATTGGAGTCGACCAAGACAGGGTCATAGTCGGAATCCAGTTCGTTTACCACCGAGAGGACTAGATGGAATGGAATGCTTTTGGTGATCATGATGTCGAGTACGTCCGGCCTGCCGTGGGCCGGGTAGGACGTAGGCCTCCTCGGACCGTGCGCATTGAGTCTGGGATCACCGCTGATGAGGAGGAAGTGTCCGCGGCCCCTATGGTTTGAAACTCGGCTGATCATGATGTCGAGTACGTCCGGCCTGCCGTGGGCCGGGTAGGACGTAGGCCTCCTCGGACCGTGCGCATTGAGTCTGGGATCACCGCTGATGAGGAGGAAGTGTCCGCGGCCCCTATGGTTTGAAACTCGGCTATACCAATGCCCGTGCTTTGCGTTGAATTCGCCTGCCATGCAGCCAACAGGATGTGTTTCGCAGACTAGTAAGATGTCAACCCCATGGGATTCTACAAACTCAAGCAAGCTTGAGTAATGTCCCCTAATTCCGTTTCCAGTCGGTAAGGCAGCCTCCAGATCCGCACGATCCCGCAGTTCGACCCTCATCAGTAGTGTTGGTCCCCGGCCGTTGACGATATGAATAGCCCTCAAGCATGAGGGGCATGCGACTTCGCTGCGGCGGTGAAGAGCCGGGTGGAAGGTCGCTAGGGACCCCCCGAACCACGGCGCTGAATCAGGGAGTGGAGCTCTGCGCAGTCTGCGACTGCGGCTGCAATCGCCGAGGTGAAGCGCTGCTAGCGGTCGGTGAAGTAGCGGCGGCTGGCGGAGGCGATTCAATCAAGGCAGGAATTGCCTCGGGTATCGGCGTCGATGTTGAAGCAATACCCGCGGCCGAGGTGGCCTTCCTAGAGGGTGCGGCTCGGCGTTGTTTGCTCTTCCCCATCGAAGCAGAAGACGAAGTGCGTGGAAGTGTGTGTCCGCTGCGCTGCCAGTGTCCGCCGTGGCAGTGAAAAGCTGCTCGGCGGGCGGCTGGTTTTCTTGCGCCGATGAGGGCGTGGCTTGTGTCTGCTGCTCGGTAGAGGCCTGTGATTGACCCGGCCGAGCGGTAGGCTGGGCCCTGCTCTTATTTTTCTTCTTTTGAGACTTCTTCTTACACGCACGCCACCATTCGGTGATTGACCGAGGAAGGCGGAGGAATACGGAATCAATCCGCGGACCGTCGTCCACTTGACCAAAACCTCCCGACCCGAGGGTGCTGAGCCCACCAAGATCAAGATGCCCCTATTTTTGGTCATTGTTGAGAAAGATGGGGAGGGAATTCCCAAGATCGACGAGGTGACCACCATGTATAGCACAAGGATACGAGTCGAGCCACAGCACGGCAGAGCGTGGCCGGCGCAGTGCTAACGATGCCTGCGGTTCCACCACTCTAGCCAGGATTGTGAGCGGAACACTGCTTGCTTGCGCTGTGCAGGTGAGCACCATGTCAAAGACTGTCCTTACCCCAGAGAGATAACTAAGTGTGCAAACTGCGAGGGGCGCCATATTGGCATTTATGGCGGTTGCCCCAAAAAACTGGAGATGATCCAGGCAAGGTAGGGCGGAGCCATTACCAACCCTGCGAATGCGCGTCCAGGCAGCAGCTTTGCCAACGCTATGTCGAGGCACGTAGAAGTGCTCGACAGGCTGGGACAACGCTGGCTGTACCAGCAATCCAGACCGAGAGCTCCGCAACTCAGGTCACCACCCCCCTGCGCCCCCCCCCAGGTAGCAGAGAACCACACAGGAAAAGGAGAAACAGGCACGGCGTCCCAAGAAGCCCGTGACTTAGACCGCCGCTGCGGCAAATACAATCCCAGCTTCTGCAGCTGCAACAGCTGAGCCAGCTGCCTCGCTGACCGCGGGCGGCGAGCCCAGCCAAGCCTCTATACGCAGTTCCCCTCTCCAGAGCAGCAACCAGCTCCCGTTGGCCCGAATATGATATCGTGGCTGCTGCTCCAGCCACTGCCCAGGCAGTAGCTCCACCTTGGGAGAACCTCTCCGTTCCTGTGGATGATATGACCGAGTTTTCCGAGCTCTCAGCCTGGTTTGCCGACCTCATATCGCGATCCCTCCCCATATTACGGCGCTGCAGGGAACAATTGGCAAGCCCCCTAATCCCCGCCCTCCAGAAGGTCACAATCATGCATGAGACGGACCGACTGCCCTTCCCTGACTCCAGCTCGTAATGGCGGCGCTTAGAATCCGTAGATCTTTGCGAGTTGTGTTCTGGAACGCAAACGGTGTCCGGGAACAGCGGCCGGGCATCGTAGAGTTTATAGATGCTCACGGGATTGATATCCTAATGTTCTGCGAGACGCATCTGCATGCAGGTATTCCATTCCATCTGCCAAGTTACGTCGCCCATCGGACGGATCGACCCGGCCGACAGGGCATTGGTACGGCTATAATTATTAAAAATCACTTTCCCACACTCCTATCACCATTCCTCTGCTACAGTACTGGGAGCGACTACCATAAGGATCTCCTTAGGGGGGGGGGGTCGGATATAGTGCTAGTAGCGGTATATGACCCGCCGGACGGCCGCTTCTATGAAGCGGACCTGAAGGCACTCCTCAACCTGGACCACAGAGGTTGCATCGCAGGCGACTTCAACGCGAAGCATCCAAACTGGAACAGCCGCACCCAGAACAGAAAGGGTCGTGGACTCTACCGCCTAATCAGCGGAGACCCGGACCTTTTCGCGCGCGGTCCGAGAGGTCCAACGTACTTCCCGCCCCTCGGCAGGGCGGACGTCATCGATGTCATGGTCACCAAAAACATTCCGTTCCATCTGAAACTCTCGGTTTTGAACGCGCTCGACTCCGACCACAACTGGGTTGGGGTCCACTCCGACGTTTCACACACAGCTCTGGTCACACCAGACTGGATAGAAGAAGTCGACTGGGATGCTGCTGTGCTATCCCTCCAGAACTCCGTGGACGCTAACCCTCGAATAGACTCAATAGAGTCTCTCGAGGTGGCGGCCGGGCATTGCTCACACAGACACCGCAGTCCTTACGAAACACCTCAACCATCCGTCCTTCCTGCACACCTAAGACAGATGATTAAAGCAAAAAATGTTGTCAGAAAGCTATGGCAGAGATTTCGCCATCCCACGATAGGAGACATACACCAGAGGTTCAAATCCCTGCCCCGTCGTCTCCTTAGAGCATACCGTCGAGAAGCCTGGGAGCATACGTTAGGGCCAGTTAACCTCTACGAGAGGAAACATTGGCGTATAGTCCGTGGCCTGCAAAAAGACAGACCGGAATACCGGCATCCTATCCATGGCACCCGGGGCCATCTTGCCTTCGAGCCCCGGGATAAAGCAGATGAATTTGCAGACTACCTGGAAAATCAATTCCAGCCCAGAGAAGAGCCCCAGGACGAAGACCAAACTGAACTCGCCGAGCGGGCGGTAGAGGGCTTCCTAGAGGCCCCGCCAGTGCACGACGAGGAGTTTCACGTCCCTATAGCTACCCCACAGGAGATTGCCACCCAAATCCATTCCTTAAAAACCAAAAAATTCCCTAGACAGCGGAAATCCTCCAGCACCTTCCCCGAAAAGCTGTGCTTCATTTGACCCGGATTTATAACGCATGCTTACATATACGCCACTTTCCCGCTACGTGGAAGGAGGACCGTGTAGTATGCCTCCCTGGCTTTCCAGGAGAGGTTTAAAACGGTTGCGGTATTGCTGGACGTGGAAAATGCCTTCTCCACTACGTGGCACGATGTGCTCATTTATAAACTCATAGAGCATGAAATCCCCTCTCCATACATTTCCTTGGTAGCTTCGTTTCTTCAGAATTGAAGCTTCCGAGTAAAGGTGGAGGGGGAACTTTCTACAGATCGGCCCATTTGCGCGGGAGTGCCGGAAGGTAGCGTGCTGCCTCCGGCGCTCTTTGCAGTTTACATGGCCGACATCCCCACCCACCCCAGCACACACCTGTCAGTATGCGGACGATCTCATGATCTTCGCTGTAAGCCGGAACACCAGTTATAGCTTTCGGCATATGCAAGCCCAACTCCATGCCATTGGCAGGTGGAGTGAGAGATGGCGAATGGCCATTAGCCCGGAGAAAAGCTCTGCGATTCTCCTGGCGAAAACCATTAGAAATCGGCTTCAGCGGAACTTTGTTTTACGGCACCGTAGGATCCCTTGGGTGAATACGGTAAAGTATCTCGGAGTGACGCTGGACCGACGGCTCACTTTCATTCCGCATGCCAGGGCCAAGGTGAACCTAGGGCACGCTGTTCTCAGGCAGCTTTACCCCATGCTCAGCTCACAGAGCATGTTCTTTACCTTAAAGCTTCAGCAGTACCTCCGTCTGGTTCTGTACGGCTGCGAGATCTGGGGGACCGTAGCTAACTACGTGCTCCTCGGGGTCCAGACGCTTCAGAACCGGGCACTACGGATGATCTACCGTACCGACTGAAGATTTCCCGCCCACATCCTTCATGAACATTCCGGTATCCCGTACATGATCGACATCATCAGATCGAGGACCCGATCATTGTATAACAAAATTCCAACCCACCCTAATCAACCGGTGAATTCTCAGGGAAATTATGATCCCAGAGAAGTACGTCGCCTGCCCTCATTCCGTCTGCCAAGAGACGCCATTGGCCCTCTCGGTTAGCCACGCCCCCGCCCCTGAGACACTTTTAAATTGAACCTGGAAGGGGCAAAGCGACACTAACTCGTAACCAAAACGGGGTGAAAGATTATAGCGTGTGGTCCTCACAACGGGTGAACGCTTAATCCAAATTAAAACAGTTTAATTGTGCTCCAGGTGGGAGAAAACTGCGCGGCATCCTGATTGGCCCGTGCAAGCACCCGTGGGCGTGTCCTCTCCCTACAAAATTCCCTGTACCTACATTTCATCCCTCAGAACACAACATTTCATCCCTCAGAACACACAACCAGCAGACAGATTCCCTAGCTCAATTCGCAGGTAAAGCCGCGATGCGGCTCGGTACTGCGACATCGACACCCGACCGGGGCATGCCCCGATACACCAGTTATGCGTCTGGCGTCTTATTTCTTTTTTGGTCTTGGTGTACCCCTGCTTCCTTGCGCCGGGGTCTCGGTTGTTACGTCCACAGTCGTCTGCGTCGTGGGCGCCGCCTCCGTCGTCGTCTGTGCCTGCTGCAGCGTCGTCTCCGCTCTTGTGAGAGCGGCCGAGAAGGAGGCCCCGGGGGGGGGTGGCTCCACCCCACGTGTTCCTTGACGGCGGTTGTCGATGATCTTTTGCCGGGTTCGGCAGCCCTTGTATACGCTTGAATGTGCCAGCCCACAGTTGGCACACTTGCTTCTTTCTGGTGGGTTGGGGCAGAATATCAATATGTGGTCTCCTGCACAGCGCAGGCACGCAAGCTTAGGCTCGCACACCTGGCTGGAATGGTGGAAACCCATGCATCGGTGGCACTGCACTGGTGCACCCTGGCCGTAAAAACGTTCCACCATTACGACCGTGTGGAACAGCACACGGATGTTGTCTATTGGTTGGACCGCACCTCCTGGCACATTGTCAACGACGACCATAAAAAGTGGCATCGGCACTTTGACGGTGCCCTGGTCTGTCTGAACGGTCTTTCTTAGCTGTGCTACGGAAGCGGCGGCAATGCCGTGATCCTGGTGAAGCACTTGCTTCACCTCCTCAGGGGTACACATAGAGTCCAAACCTCTGATTATGTGACGCTCCATATGGTGGTGCTGAGGGGAATATGAGATAAATGGGATCTGAGGCCGAGTTTTATCTTTGAGGCCAAGTGTCGCATGATTCCAACATGATCCTTGAAGGAGTCCGCGATTATTGGCGGTAACCTTGTGCCCCTCTTGGCTAGGGGTGTCTGGGTGCCCTATGGCGGTGCAGCACTGTCTGAGCCGAGGCAGTGAGACCCGAAGAGGTCCTGCCGTTTCTCCCCACGAAAGTGAAACTGTCCATATGGGGTTCTTGAGGTAGCTCATCCTCCGCCGATTCAGGCAGAGGGGGAATGGAGGGGTTATCCTGGGAGGTGGTGCTTGACACTTTGTGAGGATAACTCTGCCATTTTTTTTTTTTTTTTAATTTTCGAGTGGAGGGAAAAAATCCACCTTATGGACTAACCCGACTAAAAAACCCCTCCACCGGTATTAGAAGGAAGAAAGGAGAGGCGGTCCCGCATGATTGCACCCGCGGATTTAAGGCGATAATGTAACTGACTGCAGGGTGCAGTCAGAGAGGTGAAATGAGGACCGGGAGACAGACTTGACCGAGGCCCAGACTGCCACCGCGGAGTATTCGGGGTGAGGAATGAAGGAATTCAAGGGTGAAGGATGGAGTTAGTGCTGGTTGACTCTGTTGAGCCAGTCGTTGTATCCTGGGACGTTTTCGAGCCTAAGCCCTTGGCGTCTACTTTGGATGTTGATCTTGGAGGTTTGAGGTGCCGACTTCTCCAGTAGAGCTCTCACCTCCTCCCTGAAGATGAGTCGGATATCGGTGACTGCTGTTGCTATTGCTTGGTGAAGTTCTGTGTGAAGTGGTGCCGTCCTGTTCCTGAAGCCTGTCCTCCAAGGCCGTCAGTATAGCCGTAAGAATCAGGACCTCCGCGTGGAGGTCCTGAATAGCTTCACTTAGGCCTTGGATTTCCTGCTGCAGGATGGTTGGTGTTGGTTGTTTAGTCTGCGGAGATGGTTGTGTAGATGATGGTGTCCGGGCTGGTTTAGGCGATGAGTGCCTGCTCTTTGGGTAGCTGGGGCACTGGGCTTGCCCGGTGAAATGTCCCGTACCACCACAGGTGGCACAGAACCTGCGAATGCGGCGGAGGTCGTGCCCAGTGCACTCCGATGTGTATGAGTTGGTGCCACAATATTGGCACTTCGGCGGCGAAGAGCAGTCTTCTTGGCTGTGCCCGTAGGCACAGCAGCGACGGCAGGGCCGGTGTCTTTCCTGTCTGCTTTCCTCAACGTGCAGAATTCGCCCTAATAAGGGCAACCCTGACGCCAAGGCAGCCTCCAGGTCTGATCGGTCCTGTAGCTCCACCCTAACTAGTGGTGTCGGGCCCCGGTCACATATAATTCTAGTGGCCCTCGAACATGAAGGCCATCTAGTTTGAGCAGCGGCGAGGAGGTGCCGGGTGGAGAGATCCCGAGGGACACCCCTAACCACGGCACTGTACCGGGGCGGCGATGAGGAAGCGGCGGCGGTCAGCGGCAGTGGTAATGGTGGGCGCGGCAAAGGTGCAGTGCTCACTGCCGGCGTAACGGCAGGTGGCGGAGATGCCTGTGAGCGCTACCTACCGGCTGCTGTAGGAGCTGCTGGTCTGCGCTGTTGCTTCCTCTTCGGCATCTCGAAGCGAAGCGCCCCATGTGAAAGCTGTCTGCTCCATGGCGGTAAGTGGCGTGGCAGGAGGCGGCTTAGTAGGTGGGGCGGCACGGCGCGCCCGCGCCCACTGACCTCTGGCATGGCTAGCGGTGTTGTAGAAGGCCATGCCTGCGTCGAATGCTGCCCTTGTAGCTGGATCCATCTATAAGAGTCGAAGTCCAGGAGCCTCCAGTGCCCAAGTTTGGGGGTCACCTTAAATATAGTAGTCCGGTGGGGGACCGGCCAGGTGCCCCTCTGTGATTGGCCCGGGTCCGGCATGGGAGGCGTCGACTAGGGACCAATGGTCTCCGTTGCCGGGACGGACTGCTCTGATTGGCCCGCTGTCAGATGTGAGCCTGTATTAAAATTAGGGCTAGCTTTTGGCAGTTTCACAAATCTTTGTGAGTGTTTGCGGATCACCGAAATGCAAATGCCATTCACTTGCAAGCCGCTGTCTCTGTTGATGTTATTTTTTTTCGTATTTAATAGCTATGGCTTCTTTGATGGAGCGGTCCCAATTGCTTGAAGAATTAAACATGGTGGTTGTGTCGCCCAGTCTTGGTCTGTGTCCTTCTTGGATGCAGTGTTCTGCAAGACCAGATTTTTCTGGGTACATCAGGCGGATGTAGCTCTCATGCTGTTTGCATCTTTGTTCGATCGTTCTCCCCGTCTGTCCAATGTAGGCTCTACCACATTCACATGGAATGCGGTATAACCCCGGAGTCTTAAGGCCGAGGGAATTTTTGACCTGTCTTAACATATTTGAAATTTATTGGGCGGCTAGTGTATAGTATTGATGTTGTATTTGCCCATAATTCTACTCAGTTTACCAGACAAATGTCCTGTATATGGGAGGTAGGATTTACGTTGTTTCTTCGTATCTTGTGACTCATCTAGCTGGGATGCACTACGCTGTGCACAGTTTGTACTGACAGAGGCCCGTTTTAGTGCCTTGTTGATGCTGCTCTTGCTATATCCATTTTTTTCTAGGCTGGTTCTGAGATACTGAAATTCTGTAGCGAGGTTTTCACTGTCTGAGATGGCTATTGAAAACCTTTTAAGGAAGTGCAGCATATCCAATTAAACTTTTTTGTAGTGCTTTTCATTAAAGCCAAAATACACACACACACACACACACACACACACACACACACACACACACACACACACACACACACACTCACACTCTCTCTCTCCCTCCCTCTCACCCTCTCCACCTCCACCCTCCCTCCTAAATGGAACGGTGTAACAGCTCAGATGCATTGCCTTTCTTTTCCATGAAAATGTATTTTTTGTGGTATATGGATCTTGCTACTGATATATTTAGGCAGATACTGTTTGTTTTGATTTAATCTAAAGACATCTGTAAGGCAGACAAATGAAATTCATATCCCAAAGAGATGGAAATGGAAATTCAAATAATCAAATGCATACTTGCCAACTTTTGCAGAGTGTAAAGCAACATTGAATTTTTATGGCTTTATGGGCATATTCAAATACTGATTTTCACCATGGCCATGCTAAAACATTAAATTCTGTTGCATCATACTGTAATTGTGTATAATAATGTTAAGACTTCTTGCTAACCTAAGATTACAGCTCAAATGTACCACACTAAGTGGTATGTAATGCTATGATACACCAGCTCTTATGTGTGCATATAATCTTTTACCATAAAGGTCTCCTTCATTGGCTCCAACAAAATGCATAGCATGTGGAGTTCATTTTGTGAGATATGTTGACCACCAATGATAACCAGCAGTAACTGATGAAGAATGGGCATGAACATTCAGTAATGGAGGGATAAATTGTATAGTTGAGTTGCTCACATGTATGTTTCCCATTTTTTTTGATAGTTTTTTTTAAAACTATGACGTGTGGAATTTCGAGTAGAAATATGTGCAGCTATGGCCTAGGAATTGGTGATCTTTACTACCATTTAATATGTGTTTTTCAGTGGTAACAGGAATAACTTCAGCAGTGTGACAGAGGGAACAAGTACTACAGGTCTTCAAGGCCTCTTACAAAATGAAATTCCCCTTTACTTTAAAATCACACAAGGGAGTAAGATTGCATTGTATCACTTCTTTGGAAGTAGGGGAGGATGTAAAGGTTAAGAAATGCAAACCTCTGCGAGGAAGGAATGGGGCAAGGGAGTATAAAGAGTGGCACAGTGGGATCCCTATCATTGTGAGTTAGAGCATCAGTAGATGTTTATCCCAGAGAATAGACACATTTGGGCAGAAGGTATTGTGGAGGGAAGCAACAGTTCAATGTGGTAGCACCTAAATGCAAGGCCATTCAAGAACAAAATAAATGGTAAGATGATAAATATGCAGGATTAGGATGTATGTATAAATGAGTTCTGGATGCTGAGTATAATAAAACATTGGAATCAAATGAAATGCAGCAGCCCTATTATATGCTATGAATAGAGTTTCAGTAAACGTCTGAAGTAAACTAACCAAGTAAGCAGCAAAAATGTAAAAAGTTCTGCAACTAATCTACTGCCAGAAATGAAACCTAACTCTAATGCCTATATGTGATGATGTCTGCAAACACCTCCAGAAACATAATCTAGATTTGTGAATACTGCTGTCTTAATAAACTTGATGCCCACAATCTGCAGCATATGAATGTTCTAGTTGTCTTCTGCATGAAAAGTGCTGGTGAATAGCATTACTCCTACTTAGTTGTTGTGACTTATATTATACAAAAGTTGTGTACATTCATTGCACTGAATGTTTTATCCATTCTGTCATCCCAAAATGATTATGCTTATGATGACAAACTTTAACGGTTTCCATTTCAGGAAGTTGGCAAACATGCAAATGACATTTGACACAAACAGGTTATAATTGGGGAAATTGAATGAAAATGTCATGTGCAGAATGTTTTCAGTTTTTTTATTATAAAAATTGTATTTTTTTTTGTCCCCCTTCTTGAAAGGAACTATGCAAAAACCCATTTGTGAAATTTCAGGACGCCTACTGAGTGATATTGGAAGATAGATTTTAGGCATTTTACACACACATACACACACATGCCTGATCATGCTGCTGCACAATTCAGATATACATTGCAATGAATAAATTTTAATAGAGATCAAAATGTAAATGAACAGTATTTTAAACAAAGAACAAAACTAGAAGATTTGAATTTGAGAAGACTCATATGCAGTCCCTGGTTCAACTTTCTTAGTCTTGCAGCACTTATACAACAGTTTCTCAAAAACTTATTAAACTTTGATACTTTTATTCATGAAATTGGCTAATCATTGTATCTTAAGGCTTCCTAAATATTTTCTCTAAAAGACACTCCCAACACACAAAACTGATCTCGGTTTAAACTCAAAGATCATGCCCTCTGCTTGTGAGAAGAAACAATTTAGAGCTTGTGCCTACCTAAAAAGACAGTATGGAGGTAAATGGGATGTGTGTGTCTCCAAGCTGCTAATAACAAGTTCTATAAATATTCAGTTGCTATAATTTTCAACTTTAAAAATATTACCATATGAAGAAAAGTTTTTCTATATCAGATTATATCATTTTTAAAGTCGTCATAGATTTCTGTGGGAGCAAATTTTTAAAGAAAACATATTTTTCAGTTAAAGTCCAATATTTGCTGTTGCTATGTTTATCCAATAGTAACTAATAAACTAAAGAGCAGAACAGAAGATGATTTCTTTCTCATCTAGAGTAAACTAGAGTACTGATAGCCGCCTAGTTGGAATTTCTTATGTTTAATAAAGACATGATAATTTTTTAATATCAAAGAATTTTGGTAAATTCTATACCTATGCTGCACAAAAGTTAGGCAACAAGAAACTTCAATAGGGACCAGGCAAAAGAAAATGTTGTCTAGGGTTGGAAAGTTTTTAAAAGAAGCGGAACCCTGGCAACTTCTTGCATTTGTTGTCCGTGATTAGTAAAAGTCAACCACCTATTTAGCTGAAAGTTGTGATGCAGAATGTAGATAGTGTGTAACGGCAAAGATTAACATGAGTTTCTAAGGAAGTGTTTTTAGCATGTGGAAAATAAAGTGTTACTCCATGGCACGACAGCTCACGGGGAACCTTGGCCTAACTAAGAAGACACAAAATAATAATGAATGTGTTGTACTGTTTAGGTACAATGAATGTTAATAAGGCAATAAAAGAAATGGCCAGGGCTAGCAGAACTTCAGAAATGCTAGTGTATAGGCTAAGAAAGGGACAAATGAATGGACTTGAAATGATACCATTAAAACAAAAAGAAACAGAGTGAGGGAAACCAGGCATGTTAGCTTAACATAATACAATGAAATAAAGAATGCACACGTTCATTCCTCACTGCTTTTAAACATTCTACTCATTTGAATTTAATTTTGTCAAGAGTTAACAATGCTGATACCCTACCAAATTAAAGTTTTTATTATTTTATATCTTCATATTTGATGTGCTTTATCCTGTAAAATGAAAGTACTAAAAATACAAAGAGGAGAGAGAAAATGAGTGGCTTACAATAGCCTTAAATAGCACTGCAGGTATTTCACTATTTCGTAATCGCATTGAATTGGTAGACTAATTGTAGTTGGGTGTAAAAGTTGTGAATGTGTGTATTGCTCATTTGGCATCAGTGTACTCCATTTAACCTGTACTGTCTTTTAAGCTTGAGACACATTTTAAAAGGTATAAGCTCTCCATTACAGTCTTATCATCTCTTTGATACATAAGGGAATGAACAAATCATTGCAAAACTCTCAAACATTTTTCAACCAAGTGATCCATAAATAAAAATGTAGAAATCTTCCATGAACCTTGATGGGAGCAATTCAAGTTTTGCCAGTTGAAATGGTTGAATTTCTAAATGAAAGTGTGTTCATTATGATTTCTATTTTTAACAGAGCCTGAAGGTGATGTACTCTGATTTTCACATAAATTTGTGAAGCATGTCTATCAGTTACACTACGTAGAAGTCTTAATGTTCATAATGATAATGTGAAAGTAAATAGTTTCCATGACAAACATTCATACATTCCTTAGACTATTCATGTGGGAAGGAATGGTGCAAGAGTTGTATTGTTGACATTAAAGAGAAATACACATTGGGTTTCTGGGCCAGAAAGAGAAGGAAAGAAGTGGGAAAATAGTGGTAATGAAAACAATGCATTGAGGATTTCCTGTATTGGATTTAATGATATTTGCTTAAAGCTAATACAATTTTTTGTTAATTTATGAGAGAATTTTATTTATAGTGCTCAGATTTCTAAGTGCTACAAGCCGGAGGGTCATTCTCATGATTTTTAACTCTTATACCCCAATCCATATTCATTTAGTAACAGTATTCACATAAGACTAGGAATGAAATTAATCATAGAAATTAAAGTTCCTGTTCAGCACTTTATTTTACTGCACTGTTTCAATATTAGCATAATTCATAATTGTTTATGTAGCATTAATTAGGGTTATGTTTTATAAGTTAATCTTTTTGTAAGGTTTGGAGTTCTGTTGCACATCCTGTATTCTATTATTGTAAATGCTAATGTTGTTGCAAGTGTACATCTGCAATTTATATTCATAGCCTATTAAATCAGCATTATATAGATCAATTTAAAAATAAAATGTCCAACTATATGTAATCCTTTGTTATGTATGAGTTGTGTAACATCTTTAAATTTGTAGACAAATCTCGAATGTCAAGGAGTGTGTGTATGCTACTAAGAGGACATAATCATTATACTCATAATCATCATTATATGCCACCACCACCACCACCACCACCATCATCATCATCATCATCATCATCATCATCATCATCATCATCATCATCATCAACAACAAGATCATCATCACCATCATCATCATCATCATCATCATCATCATCATCAACAACAAGATCATCATCATCATCATCATCATCATCATCGTTGCTGTAGGTAAATTGGTTGCCCATTTTAGTTTCTCTACTAAGTACAGTAAATAGGGAAAATATTGTACTCCACCCAAAATTTCAAGGTCGAGAATTCACCGGAAATAAATGTATTTAGGCCCCGAAAAAAAAAATCAGAAAATGGTACATGCCTGTATGAGCACGGCATATCTCAAAATGAAAAGTCAGTTGGATACCAAACTTAATATTTAAGTTGTGCCTAAGGATGCAACACAAAGATATTTAAGAAAATTCTCCCATTCCAAACTGCCTTTTACATATTATATTTTTCAAAATTTCATATTTCCAAAAAATGGCTAAAATAATCTTTAATAAAATAACACATGTTGAAGATATTTTTATTACAAATAAAATTTAAATCTTGAATTTTCTGGAATTAGCCTCTGAAGCTCTCTTCCTTCTGGATAACTTTTGCAGAACTGGTAAATGGAAGGGTGCCTTTCAATTTGGATAAGTTGCATAGTGGGTAAATTGTAATAGACAAAATCTTCCTACAAAAAATGTGGAGGTTATTAAAGTACATAATGCATATTTTTTTTATTTATTTTTATTTTATTAGTAACTTACATTTTAAGGGAGGCTCTGATTCATTTTTCTGTTTATTTTATGTTTTATATGGGTTATGCAAGGAGAATTAAATTCCAAAGACAGTACATAGCAATCTACTCTTTAAAGATTTGACTTGCTTTAACATGGTGTATTGCCTTATTCTCGCCATACCTATAAGAAAATATGAAATAAAAACATCTCTGCTAATGCTTATATTGAAGAAGATGGAAGAAGAAGCTTTTGTAAGAATAGTTTGTTGCAGAATAGGTAGTGGTCATGTTATATGCAACCTGCAAAGTGGTGGATGTGTCTTGAATCTGTTTTTAAAGATCCATTATATTTATTTGCATAGTAATTTATTGCACTAATAACAGAGATCTCCTACATGGACCAGCAGATCTTGTGTAACTAGGCATAGAAGCTAAACAAACCACTAAATTTAATAGTGTAATTCATTTTACTGCAACTTGAAAGCGAGAGTTATTAATGATAGGTAAAACACAATGGCATGGCATAGTACAAGAAGTTCCAGCAAAGGCTTATGTGGGGAGGGTTTGTCTATATGAGAGCTGTTGTTAGTAGAGCAACTTGTGATGACTTGACTGTAACAAGCTGAAATCCCTGTCACATGGATACTGAAAAAATGCAAGTATCATTGCACATTAACAACATGTATAAATGCGTCCACCTGCTCACACACACTCACACTCACACTCACTCATTCTTGCTCACTCTCGCATACTCACATATTTACACTTGCACACACTCTCTTATACTCATACTCTCCTTCCCTTCCCACTCTTCTTCCTTTTTCCTTATGCTGCTATTGCAATTCTTGATTTAACTGTATTAACAACATTGTGATGTAAGCATATTTTAAGCTATATTTTTGCACCAAATCCATTATTTGGTCCTAGATAGATACTCTTTTTGATTAATTCTTTCCTGCATATCTTTGCATTCTAACAATATATGAGTAGCATACTCATTCTCCCCATATTAAGGTAAATTAACATCATCAAATCTTTCCCTGTAAACATTTAAATGATATATTCCCTTACTGGGCTATAGTACACCCTTATTGTTCTTTGTTACATTTATAGTAACATTGCTGCAGGATATGTATTTGTTTCAAAACCTCACTAAACAGTACCAACTTTAGACATTCAAAAAATGCTGGAAAATGTGGAGGTTGATGGTATCCCAATTAATGGACTCGATGCCACTATATGGCAGTAGTACTGCATTATTTCCTTCACTGTATAGTGCCAAGGAAACATACCAGTTAAAAGAGTCTATGCTGCAAGATGACAGCAGTAATCTACTATATTCTTTTACCATCATTAAAGAGTCTCCATCTTTAATAGAATAAATGTGAAATTTTCATGAATCCATGAATAGTAAATGTGAAATCATATGAAATGGGAAATATTGTTCAAAATTAATACATTAAAATCTATATTCATGTTCAAATTCATTTCCTTGCTCCTATCATTTAAAATACAGAAATACAAATATACTGCTTTCAACTATGAAGTATCTTTTTGTTGCCCAAATGCTTTAAAGGTAATAAGTTAGTATGTATTCAGATTACTTATTAATTTTTCTTGGAAGCTCAGTGATGTGACCCAGATATTATACTTTAAAAGGTTAACCTACCTATTGCAGAATTATGGTTATCAACTGCATTTTCCCAACATTCCCAGTGTGTAAGCTTGGAAACACTATTAGTGGGAGTTCCTGACATGGTTGGAATGGAAGCTGGAATCTGACAGGACCCACATAGTACATGATTTATGGTTAACCTACCTATTGCAGAATTATTGTGGTTATTATTCAATAGTATTTGAGGTTACATTGTACATGAACTAACTAAAGATGTTTCATCAGAATATGAAGATACATCCCTCTCCATTGTACTGCAATTGCGGCACTGTTAATAGATTTGGTCAATTGCCATTTTCAGCCAGCCTTCCTATCTATGTCCGTGGTGAACAATAATACAATACTGTCAACCATACGTGTGATTCCCAATGTCAAATACCATTCGGTACTAACTGTTATTTGCTAACACATAGCATTGCATATTTCAGAACTTCCCTTACTTCCTATGCCTGCAGTCCTTAATGCATTTCTCTTATGTATTTTCTCGCCTTCCTATGGAACAATATGACAGCACCAACATTATATGCTCCCTAACACAAATTATTGCACATTTCAGCATATATTTTGTGGAATAGTTGCATGCCTGATGTCCACAGCAATCACAACATTACTCATTTATGTATTTCACTTGCTTTTCATCATTCAGTATCCTTAGAGAATTTGAGAGGACTTCTCTTTTCCATTATTGCCCCTAAGGATTTCCTGAATCATGTCAACATGTATTTTCCTAGTCATTTGTCACCCATGCCAGTTTATTAGCAGTTCATACCTTATTTCATCTGACCAATTATTCAAGAGTGCACTCTATTTTGCATGTTTAAGCATTTTTCAAAATAAATCTTTATGGTAATTGATTAATAGTCCTAAACAAATATTTTAACATTCCTTCCATAATCATCCTTCTTGCACTAACTTTAATAAACTCAATCCTTCCACTGTTGCATTATGAGGTATTTCTAAAATCAGTTTTTCAAAAGATTTCAATAATGCATTCAACTTGCTCTACCCTTCTCCTTCTTAACAAATCTCAACTCCAGAGAGCACCTTGATTCAACTAAGGCTTTGTAAATCTGTTTTAGCCATTGTAATTCCATTACAGGCTATGCATAACCAATATTAATGCAACTTTTCATCCCATCATTCCCATCTCTGTGTTTCCTGCAACCTTCTGTGCTTAAAATTTTATATTTAAATGAATAAGCTCCTTAACATTTTCAACTCCTTTGTCCCAAAATAACTTTCTCATAATGTTAGTTTAATTAATATTAATTTTAAGAACATATTCCTTAGAATAGCTATTGGTTTAATTTATAGAATGTCTTAAACTTACCACGTTGAATGGTGTAATTTGCCTATAGTAATACTAGGAAATTGATATTAATTTTTGCCATATGCTGAACTGCCTTTAGTCTGACAAACCATCTATTGATAAACTAAAATGACAAATTGATGGGGATCTTCAAACTGCACATCAATCTGGACCCAAAAAACACACTCCATAAAAAGCATATTAAATTCTTAATGAAAAGGTGATATTCCACAAGAAAACAAATATACCAGTTCAGCTGCAATGACTGCAAACAAATTTACATTGGCCCGACTAAAGAATCATAAAAACAAGAGTAAAAGAACACCTCAGAAGTATTAAATAAAAACAAGAAGACAAATCAGCAGTAACTTGGCATTTTTGGAAAGAGCAACACACCATAAGTAGAAGTCTGAAAATACCCAAAAATATCACAAGGAAAACAGAATTAAAGGTTTGGGAGAACATCTATATTTGGAAAAACAAGAGCCACAGTTTCAATTTTGAAATCCCACCAGGTGACCTACTGATGCAGAGGTTCATCAAACCGCCACTAGAGACAATGGCAACCACAACAGCAAGCGATGCTGGGACTCTACTAAGGGAATTGACAATGGAGCACATGGCTTTTGAAACACGTTTTCCAATAATAAAAGTAAGTGATGCAGTGTTACAAAATTAACTCAGTAATTAATGTCAATTGATAGAACACATCACTGTCACAAAGTCCACCATATATTTGTAATGATACAGCTTAGTTTACATCCGTGCACCTGTTCCTTTAATCTTACTCTACCTTTAAACAAAGTGTTCGGCTTCTATAGTTCCTTTAAAATATTAACTATCTGCATCCATTGTAACATATTCACACATTTAATAGACAAAGACTTGCACAATGTATAAAGATTACATAAGGTACCCAAGATACTCAGGTTCAAGTCCAGTTTGAAAAATGTACTATCCAATAGCACCATGAGCAACTTATAACTGGCTGGATAAAATGTTACTGCATTGATTGGGGAAAAAATAAATGGTAAAATGCAAAATGACTCGCATTTGCATTTAAGTTGCTTCATTAACTTAATAATTACTCAAAAATGTTTTGCAAATGACATTGCTTACATCATCGGCATATTTCAACTGTCAGACCTGTTACTGATATCCTCTTGCATTTCCTGATTTTCTTTGAAAGCCAGTTAAAGAACTTGTAAAGCAGGTTGTCTTCAGTGAGAATTTCAAAATTCATAAGTTTTGATTGCTACTTTAAAACAAAAACCTTTAGTCATATGTCCAATTCTAGTGGCCACAGCAATCTTACCATACACTATTCTCTATCTTGTGATTTCTGTTCCAGAGGTGTGAGACTACATCTGATTTATCTGTTTGGTTGTTCTTTGTCTCGGATGTGTCTTTAATTTGGTTTCCTTGGGTCTTTTCTTTCCTCACAGCCTTCACAACCTATGCCGTTTTTGTTGGGGCTAAGATTATGTTATGTCCTCTAAGAATACTTTGAAATTTCTAGAAGGCCTGAGGGTTATAAGTGAAAAATAGCTATGTGACATTTTGTAATATTATGGTGAATCTGTTTGTAAGTTCACAGAGTGCTTGACTATAGCTTAAGTGATAAATGCATAATTAGTGCAAGGAAGTTTCCTTTGTTGTGCAGGAAATGGGCAAATTGTTCTACAAATAAAACTGTTTAGTAGGTAGATAAGTGTCCTGTTGAGATGTAGCATATTGATGTTGTGATTGAATTTTGATACAAAACTGAAAAAGTAATAAAATGTGAAAATATGTACTTGTTTTGATCATATCTTTTATATGGATGAATCAGCCTACTTCATTCCCTATATACAATTGTGTTCCCAATGGATTTTTTGCATAAAAAAAACTTTCTCAAAGTTCTGATACTAATTGCATACTGATAGCATAGATCCTGGAATAATAGTTGGAAGTGACCAACAGCAAACAGCATATGAATGCTTTGGAAGTGAACAGTTCATGTGTTAAACCAGGAGAGGCTTTTTGTTTTCCTTTTAATGTAGCCTTAATGACTCTTATAGAGCACTGCAGTTTTGATTTAATTTTTGCCTGTTTTTCATGCTTGTATGTAATGAAATGCTCATTTTCAAAGTACTTTTTCGAACTGGCAGCAGGGACCAAGTTCTTTCCTAGTATGAGATTCCATGATACTTTATAGTGGGATTTTGCTGTTATGAAAACCGTGTGTAATACAATATTTAATGAATATAACCATTAGAATAAGGCTCATAAAATTGCGTTGCCTTATTTTACTAATAGACATAACTTAATTACAAAAATATTTTTCTACAAAAATTAATTCTACAGGTTTTTTTTTTTCTTTCTTTCTTCATAAAAATGCACAATTGTTTTTAATTACATGAAATTAGAGAATGATAGTTTGTAAGCAAAATAATATGCATTTAACTTAGATTATGTACATTGTAAACAACATTTCAAGCTGTTAAACAGTGAATTGCAAAGGAGGGTATTAGCTAAATGTAAAGCTTAAAAACATTACAACCCTTGCATATTGTTCCACAAATGTTCTATAGAACTACATACTTGCTGTTACAGTTGAGTGTTTATCATATTAAAGGGGCTAAGTAATAAAATGTAATTTTTAAGTTAGTCAATATAAATTTACTAAAATAATGCAAAACAAAATATGCACTAAGTCCTCTTGCTCGTTGACTTTAGGAAACAAAGTTATCCTTGGCATGTTCAAAAAATAATAGATAAACTCTCACTTTCCTAAATAAATTGGCACTGAAATACTGAATGGGCTAAGTCTACCAAACAATATTTGCAATTTTTCTACCTCTACTAAGCAGTGTACTGTTCAGTCTTGGCACAATTCACTGTAAAGTTGCTGCAATGGAAATCTTTACATGGTAATAAAAACAACAAACACTGACTTTACATGACTTTATTTTTAACTTCTCCATACAATTAGTACTTGGTCATAGTTCCTTTAGCTTTTATCACTTTCATGAGTCTCCTAGAGATAGAGTCTACTAGATTTTCAAAATAGTTTTTGTCCATTTCCATCCACATCTTCAACACCTCCTGCAGCTCCTCCATATTTGATGGTTGCAGCTCTTCTATTTTATCTTTCATGTGATCCCAAGCATTTTCTATTCCATTTAGGTCAGGAGAGCTACCAGGCCAGTCAAGTACAAGTTTATTATTGTCTTTTAGGAACTTCTGAACCATCTTTTTTCTATGAACAGGGGCACCATTGTGTCTAAAGTACTGACACTGATGAATTGGCCAAAATGTGACAAAATGCTGTTGCAACACTTTACATTGTTATGTTCTTAGGGAGAAAGTACTTACATTAACCTTTATTGTGTTAATGATTTTATCAGCTGCTTGTTGAAAGTTCATAAAATAGCCTTCTTTCATTTGAACAACTTGAAATGGTTGTTTACTGTGAGCTGTTGCTATGGCATTAACTACATTCATCAGGAACAAAATGTTTGCATACCTTTGCTCTTTCTACTATAACTGCAAAGTCATGGTCACACGCTAAAAAGCTGTAACCAGAAACTAAACATTTGTGTTATATTGATTCATAGGTACCACAGCTAATCAAGAACATATAGAGGAAAATCATGATCCGATTTTTGTTTTGAGCACTGCAGTTATCACTCCATATAATGAGTTTTTTCTTTGATGTACTTTGAAGAGGCAAGATGCTATGTTGTTTGCACTTCTACACCTTCATGCCAAAAACACGTAACAGAATCACTTGTGTCATGGATATGGATACCATAGTTAATAGCATGACAGCTGTCTCATATAAACATGTCTGAGTGCGTTATTTACTGGTTGCAAGTCCATTGACAAAGTACAAATATCACTTCCATGTATACATGAATCTCTACTGTTTTTTTTTTTAAAAGATTCAACTGCCTTTTCAGCTTTCATATGATGTAGTTGCAACAATCTTTTGGCCTGTGGAGAGTAGCTTGTGTTTCCTTTAATCTGTAAATTATGCAAGTCACACTTCTTACCTGTGTTCTAGGATGCCGAAAGCTGAGATGTGGAAAGTGACGCAAAAACACTCTTCAGTAATGTAAACAAAGCACTCTGCTTTCTGGATATATAGCTTTAAATGTCTCATAAAGCCTATTAATGTTGAGGTATAGAGATAGATATTTGTTGCTTGACATATCTCGGGAGTAGTGACCAGTGTCTTTTGGTATTGAATTTATATGTTCCTTGATCCAGCATTGGTCATGATTTGAGTACTTGTGAACTTGGGATCCTCTTCTACCATCATGATATACTGTATCACCATTCTTCTTCTTTCTGATGAGATTTCAATTTTTTTTTTCTTACTGATAGGAAAAATATTCCTGAATGTACGTTTACGGATTCGTTTATGATCTCCTTCACCATCATGCACACATATATTAATGTGCTTTGTCATTGGCTTTCTTCAGGACTCTTTCCAATCCATCCGTTATTCACAGGGATGACAGTCAATCCCATTTGGAACGTCCCTTGTGTTGTTTCATTTTCAGCATAGAATTTTTCAAAAAGTCATTCCTTCATTTGGGGTGTAAATGTATGTACAATCTAGATGACAGTTAACCCAATTCTGAAAAGACAATGACTAACAATAAGACAATTTCCAAATGTAAACATTTTGCCTATAGGAACAGAAATACAGGGTGTATATAAATGAATATTGGGGTTTTAACACTTTTTAATATCTATTACATTCAACTTACAGTTATAAATGATATGTCAAATGAAAAAACAACTCAAACAGATTTGTTTGTTGGCACAAGTGCGCATGTGCGTGCAATGTTTCTGCCGCAATCCACTAGACAGCGGTAGTAGCAAAGATGGCGACTAGTAAACAGAAAGCGTTTTGTGTTTTGCAGTTTGCAAAAACCAAATTTGTAGTTAATGTGCAACGTGCGTTCCATAGTAAGTTCGGTTGTGATCCTGCTAGTGATAAAAACATTCGTGGATGGTATAATCAGTTTAAAGATACCGGCTGCCTTTGTAAAGGGAAGAGCACGGGACGACCAGGAGTAAGTGAAGAGACTGTTGAGCGAGTGAGAGAGTCGTTCACTCGTAGCCCAAAGAAATCAGTCCGGAAGGCTAGTCGTGAATTACAAGTTCCTGTGTCGACTGTTTGGAAAGTTGTAAGAAAATGCTTACAGCTACATCCTTACCGTTTACAGTTATTACAGGCTCTAAAGCTGACAGACCACGGATTACATGCCAAATTTGCAAACGACATGTTGTTTCATGACGATTTTATGGATTGTGTTGTCTTCAGTTTTATGCATAGCCTCCACATTCTCCTGACCTAACGCCTTGTGATTTTTACCTTTGGGACTTCATCAAGGATCATGTGTACATGCCTCCGCTACCAGCTGACCTCCCTGAATTAAGAAACCGGATTGAAGCAGCTGTTGCTACAATTACTGAATACACACTTATCAACATTTGGGAAGAACTCAGCTATAGACTTGATGTGTGACGTGTGACAAAGGGTAGTCACATTGAACATTTATATGCCTCTTGGTAAAATTGTTTGAGTTGCTTTTTCAGTTGACATATCATTCATAACTGTAAGTTGAATATAATAAATATTATAAAGGGTCAAAACCCTGATATTCATTTATATACACCCTTTATAATATAGATAACCTCAAAATCTACTTCATTGTTTGATTTCATCTTCATGGGTATTTCTTCCCCACTCTGTGCATATGAAATGATTTACCAGCTACTCTTAAGTCATGCTCATGCTTTCTTTTAGAGTTATTAGTGCTTCTGTTATTTCTCTTTCCTGAACTATTCATATCGGTTTCACTATGAATTGTACCGCTAATGAAGAGAGAGAAGAAACATGGTAATTCTAACAGTTAATCTGACCTGTAATGGGCTCTTAGAATCAATGCAAACAGATATTTTAGTCAGGAACAGTGTTTTTAAATTTTTTTATCTGTGTTCACTGGTGACAAAAAGTATTCATATTGCACTAGTCCTGGGGAGAGATCAAAACCAACATTATATGAATAAAACAGAAGAAAACTGTAATGGTCCTGCAGAAATGCCTTTGTAGATAAGCACATCCAATTAGACATTGGAACTAAGAGCATATAGGCAAATTAAGCTCATGCCATTTACTTACATGCATTAAACTACAAAAGATTCTTTTGACTGTACCTTGATAACATTGTGTAATTATACCGGGTAAAGAGGTACATATGTTATTCCTCTAAACAGAGAGCATTTTGATAGGTATTTTGTAAAACTTATGAACGTCTTCTTTCAACTTGAAAATAAAATTTCTCGGGCTATCAGGCAGGTGAATTCTGGAATAATTTCCAAGCTTTCAAGATCTAACGTCGATCATATCTTCAGGGAATGATGTAGAGTCCAGAGTCCAAAGTCCAAGAACAGGTACACCAGGTTTACCTAGACGGAATGTAATTTCGCCACAGTACCTAACCGCTGAAATTGGTTTTACCTGTGCGATATTGTGGGGAACAGGATTTTGTTCACAAGTGGTCTCCCAACTTGCTGCTACCCCTCCCGTTACTGCGAAACCTGGGGGTTGTTTAGATTAAGGGATGGCAGTCTCTCAGGCTAGTGGCCCGAGAGCGTCCCTTGGCAGGGGATAGGATTTTCTCCTTCTTGGCGCCCTATGGTCGTAGTCGCCCAAAGTGCGCAACAGAGGGTTGGTGTGAAAGGGTAGTTTATCATACAACGTGCGGGCTCGTTCCCTCATGACGTCGATGATATTCGGGATTCCGGAGTAGCTATGTAGGATGTGATATGAGAATCTGCGCCCAGTATCGTAGATCATCCTTAATGCCCTGTTCTGAACGGCCTGAAATCTGCGGATTGTGGACGGTGCCGCTGACCCCCAGACCTCGAAGCCGTACAGGATCAGGGGAGGAATGATCGCCTGATACAGACGCAGTTTGAGGTGTTTAGGCATGGCGGATTTCAAAACGGGGTACAACTGTCTGAGGGCGGCGTAGCCTGGCCCCACCTTGCCCCTTACATGTGGCAAGAAAGTGAGCCCGCGGTCGAGGAGGACCCCGAGGTATTTGGCGGCGGTAACCCATTGAATCTGCCGCCCCCTCAACCTCAGGGGCCGCACCGGCCGCCAGCGATGGACCTTCGCCAGGAGAAGAAGAGCAGAACTCTTCCCCGGACTGATGGCCATCCTCCACTTTTCGCTCCACCGACCGATGGCCCGGAGCAGTCGCTGTAGTAGGGGGAAACAGTAACGGGCATTCTTGTTCTGTGCCATTATGAGGACGTCGTCGGCATATTGGCACAGTTCGGGGTTCCGTCGGGATGTCAGACATGTAGAGAGCAAAGAGTAATGTAGACAATACACTGCCCTCCGGCACTGCCGCCGCAATGGGTCTGACGGTAAAGAGCCTCCCCTCCACTCTCACCCGGAATGAGCGTTCCCGGAGGAAGCTGCTTATCAGTGTGAGATAGGGCGGAGGAACGCCTGCTTGCTTAAGTTTGTAGAGGAGCCCCTGATGCCAGGCGAAGGCCTTCTCCACGTCCAGCAGTACCGCGACCGTCTTGAGGTTGCCCTGGTAGCCCAGGGCTGCCTTCTCGGCGAGGTGCAGGAGTTGCAAAGTCGTGGAGTGCCCTCGACGAAAACCTAACTGGTGATCTGGTAGGAGGTGCCTTTCCTCGAAGAGAGGGATGAGGCGGGTGAGGAGCAACCGCTCAAAAACTTTTGAGACGGTCGGGAGTAATCTGATGGATCGGTAATTGCATGGGAAGACCGGGTCCTTGCCGGGCTTTAAAATGCATACTACTCGTGCCTCCTTCCAACAAGTTGGAAAGTAACGGAGTTGAAGGCATGCCTTAAAAATCCGCGTAAGGTGGATCACAGCCGCTCGAGTTAGGTGTTGGAGCTTGGGCGCTGTGACGCCATCATGCCCCGGGGATTTTTTTTAGTGCTGTTTTTGAATTTCGGAAGTCACCTCTTTCGGGGTGACTATAGGAAGATGGATCCCGTCGTGTGGTGGCGGCGTCTCCTCATAGAGGTAGTCCACCGTCTCCTCCACGAGGTCACTGAAGTCCTCATCCTGAGGGTCCTCCCGGGGTTCTAACTGACTCTTTAGGTAGTCTGCAAACACTGTTGCCATCTCGCAGGGCTCGAAAGCGAGGCCCCCACGAGTGCCATGTAAAGGATACTGGTATTGTGTCTTGTCCTTCCTTAGGGATTAGATAATCCGCCACGGCTTCTTTTCTTGCAGGTTGACGGTCTGCATCAGGTTTTCCCAGGCCTGCTTCCTGTGCGCTCGGAGCAGTCGCCTTGCCAGGGTTTTGAACCTCTGGTATACTGCCCCTATCCTGGGATGGCGTAAGAGTTGCCACAGCTTCCGGACAGTCGCTTTGGTTTTATCAGTCGCCGGAGTTCATCAGGGATGTTGCGAGGCTTAGAGGTCTCAGACGGAATGCAGTGTGTGTGAGCGCGTACCGCCTTCAGGATCTGTTGGGAGAATGCCTTCGCCGCCGCTTCCAGCGCCTCGTCAGTGTCCGCGGTTTGATGGTCTGGGTGAGTTCTAGCACTGTTGCATCCCAGTCGACTTCGTTAAACCCTGGGATTGTCAGGGCTGGTATGTGAACATTGGAGTCGACCAAGACAGGGTCATAGTCGGAATCCAGTTCGTTTACCACCGAGAGGACTAGATGGAATGGAATGCTTTTGGTGATCATGATGTCGAGTACGTCCGGCCTGCCGTGGGCCGGGTAGGACGTAGGCCTCCTCGGACCGTGCGCATTGAGTCTGGGATCACCGCTGATGAGGAGGAAGTGTCCGCGGCCCCTATGGTTTGAAACTCGGCTGATCATGATGTCGAGTACGTCCGGCCTGCCGTGGGCCGGGTAGGACGTAGGCCTCCTCGGACCGTGCGCATTGAGTCTGGGATCACCGCTGATGAGGAGGAAGTGTCCGCGGCCCGTATGGTTTGAAACTCGGCTATACCAATGCCCGTGCTTTGCGTTGAATTCGCCTGCCATGCAGCCAACAGGATGTGTTTCGCAGACTACTAAGATGTCAACCCCATGGGATTCTACAAACTCAAGCAAGCTTGGGTAATGTCCCCTAATTCCGTTTCCAGTCGGTAAGGCAGCCTCCAGATCCTCACGATCCCGCAGTTCGACCCTCATCAGTGGTGTTGGTCCCCGGCCGTTGACGATATGAATAGCCCTCAAGCATGAGGGCCATGCGACTTCGCTGCGGCGGTGAAGAGCCGGGTGGAAGGTCGCTAGGGACCCCCCGAACCACGGCGCTGAACCAGGGAGTGGAGCTCTGCGCAGTCGGCGACTGCGGCTGCAATCGCCGAGGTGAAGCGCTGCTAGCGGTCGGTGAAGTAGCGGCGGCTGGCGGAGGCGATTCAATCAAGGCAGGAATTGCCTCGGGTATCGGCGTCTATGTTGAAGCAATACCCGCGGCCGAGGTGGCCTTCCTAGAGGCTGCGGCTCGGCGTTGTTTGCTCTTCCCCATCGAAGCAGAAGACGAAGTGCGTGGAAGTGTGTGTCCGCTGCGCTGCCAGTGTCCGCCGTGGCAGTGAAAAGCTGCTCGGCGGGCGGCTGGTTTTCTTGCGCCGATGAGGGCGTGGCTTGTGTCTGCTGCTCGGTAGAGGCCTGTGATTGACCCGGCCGAGCGGTAGGCTGGGCCCTGCTCTTATTTTTCTTCTTTTGAGACTTCTTCTTACACGCACGCCACCATTCGGTGATTGACCGAGGAAGAGAGGAAGGCGGAGGAATACGGAATCAATCCGCGGACCGTCGTCCACTTGACCAAAACCTCCCGACCCGAGGATGCTGAGCCCACCAAGGTCAAGATGCCCCTATTTTTGGTCATTGTTGAGAAAGATGGGGAGGGAATTCCCAAGATCGACGAGGTGACCACCATGTATAGCACAAGGATACGAGTCGAGCCACAGCACGGCAGAGCGTGGCCGGCGCAGTGCTAACGATGCCTGCGGTTCCAACACTCTAGCCAGGATTGTGAGCGGAACACTGCTTGCTTGCGCTGTGCAGGTGAGCACCATGTCAAAGACTGTCCTTACCCCAGAGAGATAACTAAGTGTGCAAACTGCGAGGGGCGCCATATTAGCATTTATGGCGGTTGCCCCAAAAAACTGGAGATGATCCAGGCAAGGTAGGGCGGAGCCATTACCAACCCTGCGAATGTGCGTCCAGGCAGCAGCTTTGACAACGCTATGTCGAGGCACGTAGAAGTGCTCGACAGGCTGAGGCAACGCTGGCTGTACCAGCAATCCAGACCGAGAGCTCCGCAACTCAGGTCACCACCCCCCTGCGTCCCCCCAGGGAGCAGAGAACTACACAGGAAAAGGAGAAACAGGCACGGCGTCCCAAGAAGCCCGTGACTTAGACCGCCGCTGCGGCAAATACAATCCCGGTTTCTGCAGCTGCAACAGCTGAGCCAGCTGCCTCGCTGACCGCGGGCGGCGAGCCCAGCCAAGCCTCTACGCAGCTCCCGTTGGCCCGACCAATGAGATCGTGGCTGCTGCTCCAGCCACTGCCCAGGCAGTAGCTCCACCTTGGGAGAACCTCTCCGTGCCTGTGGATGATATGACCGAGTTTTCCGAGCTCTCAGCCTGGTTTGCCGACCTCATATCGCGATCCCTCCCCATATTACGGCGCTGCAGGGAACAATTGGCAAGCCCCCTAATCCCCGCCCTCCAGAAGGTCACAATCATGCATGAGACGGACCGACTGCCCTTCCCTGACTCCAGCTCGTAATGGCGGCGCTTAGAATCCGTAGATCTTTGCGAGTTGTGTTCTGGAACGCAAACGGTGTCCGGGAACAGCGGCCGGGCATCTTAGAGTTTATAGATGCTCACGGGATTGATATCCTAATGGTCTGCGAGACGCATCTGCATGCTGGTATTCCATTCCATCTGCCAAGTTACGTCGCCCATCGGACGGATCGACCCGGCCGACAGGGCATTGGTACGGCTATAATTATTAAAAATCACTTTCCCACACTCCTATCACCATTCCTCTGCTACAGTACTGGGAGCGACTACCATAAGGATCTCCTTGGGGGGGGGGGGGTCGGATATAGTGCTAGTAGCGGTACATGACCCGCCGGACGGCCGCTTCTATGAAGCGGACCTGAAGGCACTCCTCAACCTGTACCACAGAGGTTGCATCGCAGGCGACTTCAACGCGAAGCATCCAAACTGGAACAGCCGCACCCAGAACAGAAAGGGTCGTGGACTCTACCGACTAATCAGCGGAGACCCGGACCTTTTCGCGCGCGGTCCGAGAGGTCCAACGTACTTCCCGCCCCTCGGCAGGGCGGACGTCATCGATGTCATGGTCACCAAAAACATTCCGTTCCATCTGAAACTCTCGGTTTTGAACGCGCTCGACTCCGACCACAACTGGGTTGGGGTCCACTCCGACGTTACACACACAGCTCTGGTCACACCAGACTGGATAGAAGAAGTCGACTGGGATGCTGCTGTGCTATCCCTCCAGAACTCCGTGGACGCTAACCCTCGAATAGACTCAATAGAATCTCTCGAGGTGGCGGCCGGGCATTGCTCACACAGACACCGCATTCCTTACGAAACACCTCAACCATCCGTCCTTCCTGCACACCTAAGACAGATGATTAAAGCAAAAAATGTTGTCAGAAAGCTATGGCAGAGATTTCGCCATCCCAGGATAGGAGACATACACCAGAGGTACAAATTCCTGCCCCGTCGTCTCCTTAGAGCATACCGTCGAGAAGCCTGGGAGCATACGTTAGGGCCAGTTAACCTCTACGAGAGGAAACATTGGCGTATAGTCCGTGGCCTGCAAAAAGACAGACCGGAATACCGGCATCCTATCCATGGCACCCGGGGCCATCTTGCCTTCGAGCCCCGGGATAAAGCAGATGAATTTGCCGACTACCTGGAAAATCAATTCCAGCCCAGAGAAGAGCCCCAGGACGAAGACCAAACTGAACTCGCCGAGCGGGCGGTAGAGGGGTTCCTAGAGGCCCCGCCAGTGCACGACGAGGAGTTTCACGTCCCTATAGCTACCCCACAGGAGATTGCCACCCAAATCCATTCCTTAAAAACCAAAAAAATCCCCTAGACAGGACCGTGTAACAGCGGAAATCCTCCAGCACCTTCCCCGAAAAGCCGTGCTTCATTTGACCCGGATTTATAACGCATGCTTACATATACGCCACTTTCCCGCTACGTGGAAGGTGGACCGTGTAGTATGCGTTCTAAGGCCTGGGAAGAACCCGGTTCTCCTGGCCAGCTACCGTTCCATCAGCGTCCTGCCAGTCATCTCGAAAGTATTCGAAAGACTGCTCCTCGCCCGCCTCGGACCTCACCTTGAGGAAAGAGGCCTCCTACCCGAGCATCAGTTTGGTTTTCGCCCTGGACACTCCAGGACCGTGCAATTACTGCGTGTGTAGTAGAAGGCCTCCCTGGCTTTCCAGGAGAGGTTTAAAACGGTTGCGGTATTGCTGGACGTGGAAAATGCCTTCTCCACTACGTGGCACGATGTGCTCATTTATAAACTCATAGAGCATGAAATCCCCTCTCCATACATTTCCTTGGTAGCTTCGTTTCTTCAGAATTGAAGCTTCCGAGTAAAGGTGGAGGGGGAACTTTCTACAGATCGGCCCATTTGCGCGGGAGTGCCGGAAGGTAGCGTGCTGCCTCCGGCGCTCTTTGCAGTTTACATGGCCGACATCCCCACCCACCCCAGCACACACCTGTCAGTATGCGGACGATCTCATGATCTTCGCTGTAAGCCGGAACACCAGTTATAGCTTTCGGCATATGCAAGCCCAACTCCATGCCATTGGCAGGTGGAGTGAGAGATGGCGAATGGCCATTAGCCCGGAGAAAAGCTCTGCGATTCTCCTGGCGAAAACCATTAGAAATCGGCTTCAGCGGAACTTTGTTTTACGGCACCGTAGGATCCCTTGGGTGAATACGGTAAAGTATCTCGGAGTGACGCTGGACCGACGGCTCACTTTCATTCCGCATGCCAGGGCCAAGGTGAACCTAGGGCACGCTGTTCTCAGGCAGCTTTACCCCATGCTCAGCTCACAGAGCATGTTCTTTACCTTAAAGCTTCAGCAGTACCTCCGTCTGGTTCTGTACGGCTGCGAGATCTGGGGGACCGTAGCTAACTACGTGCTCCTCGGGGTCCAGACGCTTCAGAACCGGGCACTACGGATGATCTACCGTACCGACTGAAGATTTCCCGCCCACATCCTTCATGAACATTCCGGTATCCCGTACATGATCGACATCATCAGATCGAGGACCCGATCATTGTATAACAAAATTCCAACTCACCCTAATCAACCGGTGAATTCTCAGGGAAATTATGATCCCAGAGAAGTACGTCGCCTGCCCTCATTCCGTCTGCCAAGAGACGCCATTGGCCCTCTCGGTTAGCCACGCCCCCGCCCCTGAGACACTTTTAAATTGAACCTGGAAGGGGCAAAGCGACACTAACTCGTAACCAAAACGGGGTGAAAGATTATAGCGTGTGGTCCTCACAACGGGTGAACGCTTAATCCAAATTAAAACAGTTTAATTGTGCTCCAGGTGGGAGAAAACTGCGCGGCATCCTGATTGGCCCGTGCAAGCACCCGTGGGCGTGTCCTCTCCCTACAAAATTCCCTGTACCTACATTTCGTCCCTCAGAACACAACATTTCATCCCTCAAAACACACAACCAGCAGACAGATTCCCTAGCTCAATTCGCAGGTAAAGCCGCGATGCGGCTCGGTACTGCGACATCGACACCCGACCGGGGCATGCCCCGATAGACCAGTTATGCGTCTGGCGTCTTATTTCTTTTTTGGTCTTGGTGTACCCCTGCTTCCTTGCGCCGGGGTCTCGGTCGTTACGTCCACAGTCATCTGCGTCGTGGGCGCCGCCTCCGTCGTCTGTGGTGGTGCCGCCTCCGTCGTCGTCTGTGCCTGCTGCAGCGTCGTCTCCGCTCTTGTGAGAGCGGCCGAGAAGGAGGCCCCGGGGGGGGGGGGTGGCTCCACCCCACGTGTTCCTTGACGGCGGTTGTCGATGATCTTTTGCCGGGTTCGGCAGCCCTTGTATACGCTTGAATGTGCCAGCCCACAGTTGGCACACTTGCTTCTTTCTGGTGGGTTGGGGCAGAATATCAATATGTGGTCTCCTGCACAGCGCAGGCACGCAAGCTTAGGCTCGCACACCTGGCTGGAATGGTGGAAACCCATGCATCGGTGGCACTGCACTGGTCCACCCTGGCCGTAAAAACGTTCCACCATTACGACCGTGTGGAACAGCACACGGATGTTGTCTATTGGTTGGACCGCACCTCCTGACACATTGTCAACGACGACCATAAAAAGTGGCATCGGCACTTTGACGTTGCCCTGGTCTGTCTGAACGGTCTTTCTTAGCTGTGCTACGGAAGCGGCGGCAATGCCGTGATCCTGGTGAAGCACTTGCTTCACCTCCTCAGGGGTACACATAGAGTCCAAACCTCTGATTATGTGACGCTCCATATGGTGGTGCTGAGGGGAATATGAGATGAATGGGATCTGAGGCCGAGTTTTATCTTTGAGGCCAAGTGTCGCATGATTCCAACATGATCCTTGAAGGAGTCCGCGATTATTGGCGGTAACCTTGTGCCCCTCTTGGCTAGGGGTGTCTGGGTGCCCTATGGGGGTGCAGCACTGTCTGAGCCGAGGCAGTGAGACCCGAAGAGGTCCTGCCGTTTCTCCCCACGAAAGTGAAACTGTCCATAGGGGGTTCTTGAGGTAGCTCATCCTCCGCCGATTCAGGCAGAGGGGGAATGGAGGGGTTATCCTGGGAGGTGGTGCTTGACACTTTGTGAGGATAACTCTGCCATTTTTTTTTTTTTTTTTTTAATTTTCGAGTGGAGGGAAAAAATCCACCTTATGGACTAACCCGACTAAAAAACCCCTCCACCGGTATTAGAAGGAAGAAAGGAGAGGCGGTCCCGCATGATTGCACCCGCGGATTCAAGGCGATAATGTAACTGACTGCAGGGTGCAGTCAGAGAGGTGAAATTAGGACCGGGAGACAGACTTGACCGAGGCCCAGACTGCCACCGCGGAGTATTCGGGGTGAGGAATGAAGGAATTCAAGGGTGAAGGATGGAGTTAATGCTGGTTGACTCTGTTGAGCCAGTCGTTGTATCCTGGGACGTTTTCGAGCCTAAGCCCTTGGCGTCTACTTTGGATGTTGATCTTGGAGGTTTGAGGTGCCGACTTCTCCAGTAGAGCTCTCACCTCCTCCCTGAAGATGAGTCGGATATCGGTGACTGCTGTAGCTATTGCTTGGTGAAGTTCTGTGTGAAGTGGTGCCGTCCTGTTCCTGAAGCCTGTCCTCCAAGGCCGTCAGTATAGCCGTAAGAATCAGGACCTCCGCGTGGAGGTCCTGAATAGCTTCACTTAGGCCTTGGATTTCCTGCTGCAGGATGGTTGGTGTTGGTTGTTTAGTCTGCGGAGATGGTTGTGTAGATGATGGTGTCCGGGCTGGTTTAGGCGATGAGTGCCTGCTCTTTGGGTAGCTGGGGCACTGGGCTTGCCCGGTGAAATGTCCCGTACCACCACAGGTGGCACAGAACCTGCGAAGGCGGCGGAGGTCGTGCCCAGTGCACTCCGATGTGTATGAGTTGGTGCCACAATAGTGGCACTTCGGCGGCGAAGAGCAGTCTTCTTGGCTGTGCCCGTAGGCACAGCAGCGACGGCAGGGCCGGTGTCTTTCCTGTCTGCTTTCCTCAACGTGCAGAATTCGCCCTAATAAGGGCAACCCTGACGCCAAGGCAGCCTCCAAGTCTGATCGGTCCTGTAGCTTCACCCTAACTAGTGGTGTCGGGCCCCGGTCACATATAATTCTAGTGGCCCTCGAACATGAAGGCCATCTAGTTTGAGCAGCGGCGAGGAGGTGCCGGGTGGAGAGATCCCGAGGGACACCCCTAACCACGGCACTGTACCGGGGCGGCGATGAGGAAGCGGCGGCGGTCAGCGGCAGTGGTAATGGTGGGCGCGGCAAAGGTGCAGCGCTCACTGCCGGCGTAACGGCAGGTGGCGGGGATGCCTGTGAGCGCTTCCTACCGGCTGCTGTAGGAGCTGCTGGTCTGCGCTGTTGCTTCCTCTTCGGCATCTCGAAGCGAAATGCCCCATTTTTTTTTTTTTTTTTTTCGAGTGGAGTGGAAAAACCCAATCTACAGGCGACAGAGGGGATAGCTCTGCCAAGTGTGGGGGTCGCCCTAAACTGGCAATACCCACTAAAAAACCACTCCACCGGAGAGAATTCGGGTGTAGGAATGCTGCAGTACCGCTTGTTGCACCTGCGGATTCAAGGAGCGGGTGTTATGGCTAGCCAAAGGCCATAGCCAGGAGAGAGTGAGGGCCAGGACGCAAACATGACCGGAGCCCTGATTGCGCCCTTGGAGGATTTGTGGTGAGGAATAAGTACATATTGTGTGTGTATATATCTGCAGCCCTGTAACAAAAGGACGTAGTCAGTATAACATTTTCTGCCCTTTCGGGTAAAGTCGTTGGTACATTTCGTACGTTTGCAGCCCTGTAACATAAGGACATAGTCATTTAGATATTTCAATTTGGTATAAATTCTAAGCTAATTATAATTTTACAACTACTGCTGCCCTGTCTGGCGAAGTCATTAGTTATTAGTTGTGTTTAACCCACTAATTAGAGAGGGCGTTGTCATTTAGCAGAGACATCATTGGTTTCTCATGGACTTAGTGGTCACCCATCCAAGTGATGGCCATGCCCAATGCTGCTTTACCTGTAATAAAACACTTATTCTAATTACTTACATTCTATCTTATCTAAATACCAGAGAATGTCCGTTAGTGGTCTGCCAGGTCGCTGTAGAGTGGGGGTCCCTCAAACCCCCGGATCCGCCTTGACTCAGAAAGTAAGGACTTCAAGGGCCACCAAACTAATGTCGTAGACACATTCATGGGTAATTTTATTATGGAATTCTTACTAGCGATTCTAGATATTCTTGTATATTTAAACCGGGTTCCCCCAGGCCGAGTGTTCTGTCAAATATCGAGAGCGGTCTCTTGTGTTTGTTATTTTCTGCTTCATAGGTGCCTAGTTCTTGTATTAGTTCATTGTTGTTTCTTGCTTTACGCTTATACAGGTTGTAACTTTGGCTTTTTATGAACTGCTCAATTGAATGCAGTTTTAGCTCCTCATGAAGGAGATAAGCCGGCGCTACTGGGGGTTGTTTGGCAATTATTCTAATTATTCTATTCTGGAGTGTTTGTAATTTATATATGTGCGTTTTTGCAGCGTAGCCCCATACAGGGGATGCGTACGTAATGATCGCTCTTATTAGCGTTTTATATAGGGTAATTCCCATGTTTAATTTTAATTGACTGTTGAGATTGATGATGGGATATAGTCTGTTTAGTTGACCATTAGCCTTGGCTCTGACCTTAGCTATATGCCTACTCCAGGTTAGGCCTTGGTCCATGACAAGACCTAAGTAGGTCACTTGGTCTTTCCACTCGATAATTTCGCCTTGGTAGTTAAGTGGTTGTAGCAAGTTTCTGCCTTTACGGTGCTGTATTCTTTTAGTGAAGACTATAGCCTGTGTCTTCCTCGCATTTACTTTAATTTTCCACTTCTTGAACCATGGTTCAAGTGAGTCTAAAGCATTTTGTAGGCGTAAGTGTATTATTCGTGGCTGAGTGGATTGTGTGGTTATAGCAGTGTCATCTGCGTATATGTACTTGTTGGTTCTTACCAATTCTGGCATGTCGTTTATGTATAAATTGAACAATGTTGGTCCCACTATACTTCCTTGTGGAACTCCTGCTCTGATTTGTTTGGAGCTTGAGACTGCGTCCTCTACTGAGGTGTGAAATCGTCGTTCATAGAGGTAGTCCCTAATTAGGGCTATAGCAGTGTCAGGAAATTCGTAGACTTTCAGTTTTCTGAGTAGCCCTGCATGCCATACTTTATCGAAGGCACGTTCAATATCTAAATAGAGGGCACCTGTCGATTTGTTTGTGTTGAACCCTTTGGTGATTTGCTCCGTCATTCTTAACAGTTGTAGTGTAGTAGAATGGTGAGCTCGAAATCCGAACTGTTCGGGCATAAGTATATTTTGTTTGTGCAGGTGTGAATTTATTCGCTTCAGTATCACTTTTTCTAATACCTTGCTCATCGTATTTAATAGGCTGTTCGGCCTGTAGTTGATTGGTAGTGCTAGATTTTTGTTTACTTTTGGGAAAAGTAGGATTTTTGCCTCTTTCCATGCAGGTGGAAACCTGCCATGTTGGAGCGTGTAGTTGAATATTTTGGCAAGCAATGTTACTGCCCTTTTGGGTAAATTCTTTAGTACCACATTTGGTATTTTGTCTGGGCCTGGTGCTTTTCTTGCTGGCAGGTGTTTTATAATCCAGCTTATTTCTCCCGCATTTGTTTTTCGCAATTTGTTGTGTGTTCTTCTCTGACCTAAGATTTGGGCTTCATCTTCGACTTCTTGAGTGAAATCGTCTTGCCCTTTCGCGGGATTGGGAGAGAATACCTCCTCTAAAGTGACCGCAAACGCTTCGGCCTTAGCCTGGGGGGTCTCTGCTACGGTGTTATTAATTTGTAGTGGCGGTATATTTGTGCGTGTGCGCGTTAGGCATTTCGCAATCCGCCATACTGTGTTTTGTTGGGGGTTGAGATTTTCGAGTGTGTCGTTCCATTGATTTCTAATGTAAGTCCTGGCCTTGTTAATTGCTAGTTCGCGCGCATGTTGATATTCTGTTCGATGTATTAGATTTCTAGTTCTCTGCCATTTACGCCTGGCTTTATTTTGAGCTTTTTGCATCTCTTTTACATCTTGGGGATATCTGGCATTAATCGTGAATTGTCTTTTTAAGGGTACGCATGTATTAATAGTTGTGTTTATGGCCAGTTCTAGTTTTTGGATCGCTTCGTCCTGTTCTTCGTTCGTGTTAATTTGGAGTTCTGGTAGGCAGAGATCTACCGTAACCTTGAACTCTTCCCAGTCCACCTTATTGAAGTTGTATCTTAAGGGTTCTGGTTTTGGCCTGAAGGGAGCATTAACTGTCAAGAGTACCGGTAGATGGTCTGATGTCAGCTCCTGCAATACGTTTACATCCAGGTCAAAGGGGATGTTATTTAATAGGGCAATGTCCAGAATGTCTGGTGTATGATTGGGCATATGTGGTACGAATGTTGGCTCGTCTGGGCCTGTGATTAGATAATTTGTGTTATTTATGTGGTTAAGTAACTTAGTTCCTTGTGCATTAGTATTTGCGCAGTTCCAAATTTGGTGTTTACAATTGTAATCTCCTGCTGCAATTACTCTATGCCCTAGTTGCATGATTTTGTCAATGTCATCTGTGTCTACCTCCCCTGGGGGATTGTATACTGACACTATGACAATTTCAGTGTTTCGAATAAAAATTTTTATTGCTGTTGCTTCAGCGTGAGTCAATATTGGGGAATTAATCTGGTTGTGTTCTACGCTTGTGAGAATGGCTACCGCAGTCCCCCCTCCCCTACGGTCTCTATCATTTCTGTATACACGGTATCCGGGGATGTTCAGACGGTCTTTGTGATTTATATGGGTTTCCGTTAATAATGCAATGTGAATTGAGTGTGTTTGTAATATATCCGTTAAATCCTTAACCTTTTTGCGTATGCCGTTGCAATTCCATGTGATTATTCTCAATGTGTCTAAATTAGCCATGAACGTGTTTATCGAGCAAATCTACCAGGTGTAACAGGACGTGGGTAAGGTTTAGTGCTGTGATGCTATTCGCCATACCTCTAACCGCAGAGCTCTGCCTTACCAGTAGTGTTTGTGTTATGTGCATTGAAGTTTTATTTACTGGCACGCCCAATGTGCTTATGAGTTGTGCCGATACCACGCTGAAGGCTTCAGCTTCCTCTACTGGATTTACCGATTTGGTGAGCGATTTTGCTGCTGGGGGAGGCCCAGCAGCCTGTTTTGAGGGACCTGCTTTCTGTTTTTGTGGTTGTTTACGGGGGGGTCGCTCTTCCCTGATTGGTTCCACCTCAGCGCGTGGCTGAGGTTTCCCAACTGCAGAGTGGTTCTCTATGGGGGCTGCGCGTTTTCGGCCTTTACTATTTCTGGTGAACCACTCTGAGCTTGTATGTGGAGCAGCCTCGGGGGGAGCTGGCGTTCTTCCTACCTTTGGGGGTCTAGGAGGCTGCTCTCGCGTGGATTTTCCACATGCTGCGTTATATGTGGAGCAACCGCGCCAAGTTGCTCCATGGCCCTTAGCGCCACATAGAACGCATGTACGTTCCATAGGTGGAACTGTGCATGTACCTGAGTAGTGGGGTCCTGTACACTTAGCGCAGATGGGGGTTGGGGATCTACATTCTAGCTTCACGTGCCAGAGCTGCTGGCATCGTGAGCATTGTTTGGGCTCTGCGATCGACCTATAAGCTTCTACCCTGACTCTAAGGTATGCCAAATATCTGAGGTCCAGAATTTTTCTATTTTCTAGTGTATCCTGCAATTCTATCAAGAACATGGGCAGGGGGGTCCTATCTCTGTTGCGCCTTCGCATCTGTACGGCCCTAATGGCCTTGAAACCGCACATAGCCAGGTCTTCTATTACCTCTTCCCCGGTGAGCTCGGCGTACAGCCCCTTAATCACAAAACGTGCAGTCCTTTCTTCGGGGTGTGCTATTAGATAATGCTGTACGCCGTTGTCTTTCAGATATTTCACCATTAATTGGTAATCACTGAGACAGAACGACTTTATGGCAAAGTCACCGGAGAGACGCGTTTGTTCAGCAAGAAGTTTGTGAGTTAGTGGGAGTTTGTTAAGTTGTTTCATTAGTTGGTGGAATTTCGCGGCCTGGTTTCTGCTAATAAATATTGGCGCCAAGTTAGACCTCTCTACCTGCATAGCGGAGGGTGGTGTCGTGTGTGCTGAGGTTGAGGGGGGTGATGGGTTGGGTCCGGCTGGGGAGGGAGTCACAGGAGATGTTTCATTAGGTTTGTCGTGGGGTGTTGGGCTAGAAGGAGTGATGGTGTCAGGTTCAGAGGTTGGAGGGGGTGCGTTAGGAGGTAAGGTTTTTGGGTTCGAAGCGGTTTTTGGAGGAGAAGAAGGAGTAGTGGTTTTAGGCTTAGAAGCCGGTGGAGAAGCACGGGAAGGAGCAGAGGATTTGGACTTGGTCCTAGTGTTCATAGTGGGAGATAGAGGTTTGGTGGTCGAAGTAGTCCTACCTGTCTTTGCCATAGCTAGAAGAAAATAGCAAATATTAATAGGCTTTAAGGTGATGAAGAGAGAAGTTTAAAGATTATAAAGAGGAAAGTATATAGTAGAAGAGATAGAACAGTTAGCGAGCGCTAAAAAGCACGGGGAAATAGAGGGTTGGACCTCGGAGAGGCGCTTAAGCTAGTCTTGCGACTGCTTGCTGTAACCTTATTCCCCTACCCGTCTAAGCTGCGGTAGTGCACTGCTCTGAGAGCTTTAGGCTTTGGTTGCTAGAACCGCGGCAATGCCGAGCCGAAGGCTTTGGTTAAAAACCACGGCAATGCCGAGCCGTTCCAGCGGTGGCTACTTCTTTGTAGCGGACTTCTTCTTCAACTGGAGCTTCCCTGGTAGTTGTCGCCTCGTTGAGATCTCGAAGCGAACTCCCCTAAATAAACCATCGTACTCCGCCGGGCTTGAACTCGCGACCTTGTATATATGAAGTTAGCATGGTAGCCATTACACCACGGAAGGCGACAGTGCCCCAAGTTTGGGGGTCACCTTAAATATAGTAGTCCGGTGGGGGACCGGCCAGGTGCCATTCTGTGATTGGCCCGGGTCCGGCATGGGAGGCGTCGACTAGGGACCAATGGTCTCCGTTGCCGGGACGGACTGCTCTGATTGGCCCGCTGTCAGATGTGAGCCTGTATTAAAACTAGGGCTAGCTTTTGGCAGTTTCACAAATCTTTGTGAGTGTTTGCGGATCACCGAAATGCAAATGCCATTCACTTGCAAGCCGCTGTCTCTGTTTATGTTATTTTTTTTCGTATTTAATAGCTATGGCTTCTTTGATGGAGCGGTCCCAATTGCTTGAAGAATTAAACATGGTGGTTGTGTCGCCCAGTCTTGGTCTGTGTCCTTCTTGGATGCAGTGTTCTGCAAGACCAGATTTTTCTGGGTACATCAGGCGGATGTAGCTCTCATGCTGTTTGCATCTTTGTTCGATCGTTCTCCCCGTCTGTCCAATGTAGGCTCTACCACATTCAAATGGAATGCGGTATAACCCCGGAGTCTTAAGGCCGAGGGAATTTTTGACCTGTCTTAACATATTTGAAATTTATTGGGCGGCTAGTGTATAGTATTGATGTTGTATTTGCCCATAATTCTACTCAGTATACCAGACAAATGTCCTGTATATGGGAGGTAGGCTTTACGTTGTTTCTTCGTGTCTTGTGACTCATCTAGCTGGGATGCACTACGCTGTGCACAGTTTGTACTGACAGAGGCCCGTTTTAGTGCCTTGTTGATGCTGCTCTTGCTATATCCATTTTTTTCTAGGCTGGTTCTGAGATACTGAAATTCTGTAGCGAGGTTTTCACTGTCTGAGATGGCTATTGAAAACCTTTTAAGGAAGTGCAGCATATCCAATTAAACTTTTTTGTAGTGCTTTTAATTAAAGCCAAAATACACACACACACACTCACACTCTCTCTCTCCCTCCCTCTCACCCTCTCCACCTCCACCCCTCCCTCCTAAATGGAAGGGTGTAACAGCTCAGATGCATTGCCTTTCTTTTCCATGAAAATGTATTTTTTGTGGTATATGGATCTTGCTACTGATATATTTAGGCAGATACTGTTTGTTTTGATTTAATCTAAAGACATCTGTAAGGCAGACAAATGAAATTCATATCCCAAAGATATGGAAATGGAAATTCAAATAATCAAATGCATACTTGCCAACTTTTGCAGAGTGTAAAGCAACATTGAATTTTTATGGCTTTATGGGCATATTCAAATACTGATTTTCACCATGGCCATGCTAAAACATTAAATTCTGTTGCATCATACTGTAATTGTGTATAATAATGTTAAGACTTCTTGCTAACCTAAGATTACAGCTCAAATGTACCACACTAAGTGGTATGTAATGCTATGATACACCAGCTCTTATGTGTGCATATAATCTTTTACCATAAAGGTCTCCTTCATTGGCTCCAACAAAATGCATAGCATGTGGAGTTCATTTTGTGAGATATGTTGACCACTAATGATAACCAGCAGTAACTGATGAAGAATGGGCATGAACATTCAGTAATGGAGGGATAAATTGTATAGTTGAGTTGCTCACATGTATGTTTCCCATTTTTTTTTATAGTTTTTTTTAAAACTATGACGTGTGGAATTTCGAGTAGAAATATGTGCAGCTATGGCCTAGGAATTGGTGATCTTTACTACCATTTAATATGTGTTTTTCAGTGGTAACAGGAATAACTTCAGCAGTGTGACAGAGGGAACAAGTACTACAGGTCTTCAAGGCCTCTTACAAAATGAAATTCCCCTTTACTTTAAAATCACACAAGGGAGTAAGATTGCATTGTATCACTTCTTTGGAAGTAGGGGAGGATGTAAAGGTTAAGAAATGCAAACCTCTGCGAGGAAGGAATGGGGCAAGGGAGTATAAAGAGTGGCACAGTGGGATCCCTATCATTGTGAGTTAGAGCATCAGTAGATGTATATCCCAGAGAATAGACACATTTGGGCAGAAGGTATTGTGGAGGGAAGCAACAGTTCAATGTGGTACCACCTTTATGCAAGGCCATTCAAGAACAAAATAAATGGTAAGATGATAAATATGCAGGATTAGGATGTATGTATAAATGAGTTCTGGATGCTGAGTATAATAAAACATTGGAATCAAATGAAATGCAGCAGCCCTATTATATGCTATGAATAGAGTTTCAGTAAACGTCTGAAGTAAACTAACCAAGTAAGCAGCAAAAATGTAAAAAGTTCTGCAACTAATCTACTGCCAGAAATGAAACCTAACTCTAATGCCTATATGTGATGATGTCTGCAAACACCTCCAGAAACATAATCTAGATTTGTGAATACTGCTGTCTTAATAAACTTGATGCCCACAATCTGCAGCATATGAATGTTCTAGTTGTCTTCTGCATGAAAAGTGCTGGTGAATAGCATTACTCCTACTTAGTTGTTGTGACTTATATTATACAAAAGTTGTGTACATTCATTGCACTGAATGTTTTATCCATTCTGTCATCCCAAAATGATTATGCTTATGATGACAAACTTTAACGGTTTCCATTTCAGGAAGTTGGCAAACATGCAAATGACATTTGACACAAACAGGTTATAATTGGGGAAATTGAATGAAAATGTCATGTGCAGAATGTTTTCAATTTTTTTATTATAAAAATTGTATTTTTTTTTTGTCCCCCTTCTTGAAAGGAACTATGCAAAAACCCATTCGTGAAATTTCAGGACGCCTACTGAGTGATATTGGAAGATAGATTTTAGGCATTTTACACACACATACACACACATGCCTGATCATGCTGCTGCACAATTCAGATATACATTGCAATGAATAAATTTTAATAGAGATCAAAATGTAAATGAACAGTATTTTAAACAAAGAACAAAAGTAGAAGATTTGAATTTGAGAAGACTCATATGCAGTCCCTGGTTCAACTTTCTTAGTCTTGCAGCACTTATACAACAGTTTCTCAAAAACTTATTAAACTTTGATACTTTTATTCATGAAATTGGCTAATCATTGTATCTTAAGGCTTCCTAAATATTTTCTCTAAAAGACACTCCCAACACACAAAACTGATCTCGGTTTAAACTCAAAGATGAGCTTGTGCCTACCTAAAAAGACAGTATGGAGGTAAATGGGATGTGTGTGTCTCCAAGCTGCTAATAACAAGTTCTATAAATATTCAGTTGCTATAATTTTCAACTTTAAAAATATTACCATATGAAGAAAAGTTTTTCTATATCAGATTATATCATTTTTAAAGTCGTCATAGATTTTTGTGAGAGCAAATTTTTAAAGAAAACATATTTTTCAGTTAAAGTCCAATATTTGCTGTTGCTATGTTTATCCAATAGTAACTAATAAACTAAAGAGCAGAACAGAAGATGATTTCTTTCTCATCTAGAGTAAACTAGAGTACTGATAGCCACCTAGTTGGAATTTCTTATGTTTAATAAAGACATGATAATTTTTTAATATCAAAGAATTTTGGAAAATTCTATACCTATGCTGCACAAAAGTTAGGCAACAAGAAACTTCAATAGGGACCAGGCAAAAGAAAATGTTGTCTAGGGTTGGAGAGTTTTTAAAAGAAGCGGAACCCTGGCAACTTCTTGCATTTGTTGTCCGTGATTAGTAAAAGTCAACCACCTATTTAGCTGAAAGTTGTGATGCAGAATGTAGATAGTGTGTAACGGCAAAGATTAACATGAGTTTCTAAGGAAGTGTTTTTAGCATGTGGAAAATAAAGTGTTATAAAGGTTATTTATTTTTCATTTTACTAAATAATTAATGTTATGGGAGGAGATACTAGGACTAGACAAAATGTTGGTAAACTAAGAAGACACAAAATCATAATGAATGTGTTGTACTGTTTAGGTACAATGAATGTTAATAAGGCAATAAAAGAAATGGCCAGGGCTAGCAGAACTTCAGAAATGCTAGTGTATAGGCTAAGAAAGGGACAAATGAATGGACTTGAAATGATACCATTAAAACAAAAAGAAACAGAGTGAGGGAAACCAGGCATGTTAGCTTAACATAATACAATGAAATAAAGAATGCACACGTTCATTCCTCACTGCTTTTAAACATTCTACTCATTTGAATTTAATTTTTTCAAGAGTTAACAATGCTGATACCCTACCAAATTAAAGTTTTTATTATTTTATATCTTCATATTTGATGTGCTTTATCCTGTAAAATGAAAGTACTAAAAATACAAAGAGGAGAGAGAAAATGAGTGGCTTACAATAGCCTTAAATAGCACTGCAGGTATTTCACTATTTCGTAATCGCATTGAATTGGTAGACTAATTGTAGTTGGGTGTCAAAGTTGTGAATGTGTGTATTGCTCATTTGGCATCAGTGTACTCCATTTAACCTGTACTGTCTTTTAAGCTTGAGACACATTTTAAAAGGTATAAGCTCTCCATTACAGTCTTATCATCTCTTTGATATATAAGTGAATGAACAAATCATTGCAAAACTCTCAAACATTTTTCAACCAAGTGATCCATAAATAAAAATGTAGAAATCATCCATGAATCTTGATGGGAGCAATTCAAGTTTTGCCAGTTGAAATGGTTGAATTTCTAAATGAAAGTGTGTTCATTATGATTTCTATTTTTAACAGAGCCTGAAGGTGATGTACTCTGATTTTCACATAAATTTGTGAAGCATGTCTATCAGTTACACTACGTAGAAGTCTTAATGTTCATAATGATAATGTGAAAGTAAATAGTTTCCATGACAAACATTCATACATTCCTTAGAGTATTCATGTGGGAAGGAATGGTGCAAGAGTTGTATTGTTGACATTAATGAGAAATACACATTGGGTTTCTGGGCCAGAAAGAGATGGAAAGAAGTGGGAAAATAGTGGTAATGAAAACAATGCATTGAGGTTTTCCTGTATTGGATTTAATGATATTTGCTTAAAGCTAATACAATTTTTTGTTAATTTATGAGAGAATTTTATTTATAGTACTCAGATTTCTAAGTGCTACAAGCCGGAGGGTCATTCTCATGATTTTTAACTCTTATACCCCAATCCATATTCATTTAGTAACAGTATTCACATAAGACTAGGAATGAAATTAATCATAGAAATTAAAGTTCTTGTTCAGCACTTTATTTTACTGCACTGTTTCAATATTAGCATAATTCACAATTGTTTATGTAGCATTAATTAGGGTTATGTTTTATAAGTTAATCTATTTGTAAGGTTTGGAGTTCTGTTGCACATCCTGTATTCTATTATTGTAAATGATAATGTTGTTGCAAGTGTACATCTGCCATTTATATTCATAGCCTATTAAATCAGCATTATATAGATCAATTTAAAAATAAAATGTCCAACTATATGTAATCCTTTGTTATGTATGAGTTGTGTAACATCTTTAAATTTGTAGACAAATCTCGAATGTCAAGGAGTGTGTGTATGTTACTAAGAGGACATAATCATTATACTCATAATCATCATTATATGCCACCACCACCACCACCACCACCACCACCATCATCATCATCATCATCATCATCATCGTCAGCATCATCATCATCATCATCATCAACATCATCATCATCATCGTTGCTGAAGGTAAATTGGTTGCCCATTTTAGTTTCTCTACTAAGTACAGTAAATAGGGAAAATATTGTACTCCACCCAAAATTTCAAGGTCGAGAATTCACCGGAAATATATGTATTTAGGCCCCGAAAAAAAAAATCAGAAAATGGTACATGCCTGTATGAGCACAGCATATCTCAAAATGAAAAGTCAGTTGGATACCAAACTTAATATTTAAGTTGTGCCTAAGGATGCAACACAAAATATTCAAGAAAATTCTCCCATTCCAAACTGCCTTTTACATATTATATTTTTCAAAATTTCATATTTCCAAAAAATGGCTAAAATAATCTTTAATAAAATAACACATGTTGAAGATATTTTTATTACAAATAAAATTTAAATCTTGAATTTTCGGGAATTAGCCTCTGAAGCTCTCTTCCTTCTGGATAACTTTTGCAGAACTGGTAATTGGAAGGGTGCCTTTCAATTTGGATAAGTTGCATAGTGGGTAAATTGTAATAGACAAAATCTTCCTACAAAAAATGTGGAGGTTATTAAAGTACATAATGCATATTTTTTTTATTTATTTTTATTTTATTAGTAACTTACATTTTAAGGGAGGCTCTGATTCATTTTTCTGTTTATTTTATGTTTTATATGGGTTATGCAAGGAGAATTAAATTCCAATGACAGTACATAGCAATCTACTCTTTAAAGATTTGACTTGCTTTAACATGGTGTATTGCCTTATTCTCGCCATACCTATAAGAAAATATGAAATAAAAACATCTCTGCTAATGCTTATATTGAAGAAGATGGAAGAAGAAGCTTTTGTAAGAATAGTTTGTTGCAGAATAGGTAGTGGTAATGTTATATGCAACCTGCAAAGTGGTGGATGTGTCTTGAATCTGTTTTTAAAGATCCATTATATTTATTTGCATAGTAATTTATTGCACTAACAACAGAGATCTCTTACATGGACCAGCAGATCTTGTGTAACTAGGCATAGAAGCTAAACAAACCACTAAATTTAATAGTGTAAATCACTTTACTGCAACTTGAAAGCGAGAGTTATTAATGATAGGTAAAACACAATGGCATGGCATAGTACAAGAAGTTCCAGCAAAGGCTTATGTGGGGAGGGTTTGTCTATATGAGAGCTGTTGTTAGTAGAGCAACTTGTGATGACTTGACTGTAACAAGCTGAAATCCCTGTCACATGGATACTGAAAAAATGCAAGTATCATTGTACATTAACAACATGTATAAATGCGTCCACCTGCTCACACACACTCACACTCACACTCACTCATTCTTGCTCACCCTCGCATACTCACATATTTACACTTGCACACACTCTCTTATACTCATACTCTCCTTCCCTTCCCATTCTTCTTCCTTTTTCCTTATGCTGCTATTGCAATTCTTGATTTAACTGTATTAACAACATTGTGATGTAAGCATATTTTAAGCTATATTTTTGCACCAAATCCATTATTTGGTCCTAGATAGATACTCTTTTTGATTAATTCTTTCCTGCATATCTTTGCATTCTAACAATATATGAGTAGCATACTCATTCTCCCCATATTAAGGTAAATTAACATCATCAAATCTTTCCCTGTAAACATTTAAATGATATATTCCCTTACTGGGCTATAGTACACCCTTATTGTTCTTTGTTACATTTATAGTAACATTGCTGCAGGATATGTATTTGTTTCAAAACCTCACTAAACAGTACCAACTTTAGACATTCAAAAAATGCTGGAAAATGTGGAGGTTGATGGTATCCCAATTAATGGACTCGATGCCACTATATGGCAGTAGTACTGCATTATTTCCTTCACTGTATAGTGCCAAGGAAACATACCAGTTAAAAGAGTCTATGCTGCAAGATGACAGCAGTAATCTACTATATTCTTTTACCATCATTAAAGAGTCTCCATCTTTAATAGAATAAATGTGAAATTTTCATGAATCCATGAATAGTAAATGTGAAATCATATGAAATGGGAAATATTGTTCAAAATTAATACATTAAAATCTATATTCATGTTCAAATTCATTTCCTTGCTCCTATCATTTAAAATACAGAAATACAAATATACTGCTTTCAACTATGAAGTATCTTTTTGTTGCCCAAATGCTTTAAAGGTAATAAGTTAGTATGTATTCAGATTACTTATTAATTTTTCTTGGAAGCTCAGTGATGTGTCCCAGAAATTATACCTTAAAAGGTTAACCTACCTATTGCAGAATTATGGTTATCAACTGCATTTTCCCAACATTCCCAGTGTGTAAGCTTTGAAACACTATTAGTGGGAGTTCCTGACATGGTTGGAATGGAAGCTGGAATCTGACAGGACCCACATAGTACATGATTTATGGTTAACCTACCTATTGCAGAATTATTGTGGTTATTATTCAATAGTATTTGAGGTTACATTGTACATGAACTAACTAAAGATGTTTCATCAGAATATGAAGATACATCCCTCTCCATTGTACTGCAATTGCGGCACTGTTAATAGATTTGGTCAATTGCCATTTTCAGCCAGCCTTCCTATCTATGTCCGTGGTGAACAATAATACAATACTGTCAACCATACGTGTGATTCCCAATGTCAAATACCATTCGGTACTAACTGTTATTTGCTAACACATAGCATTGCATATTTCAGAACTTCCCTTACTTCCTATGCCTGCAGTCCTTAATGCATTTCTCTTATGTATTTTCTCGCCTTCCTATGGAACAATATGACAGCACCAACATTATATGCTCCCTAACACAAATTATTGCACATTTCAGCATATATTTTGTGGAATAGTTGCATGCCTGATGTCCACAGCAATCACAACATTACTCATTTATGTATTTCACTTGCTTTTCATCATTCAGTATCCTTAGAGAATTTGAGAGGACTTCTCTTTTCCATTATTGCCCCTAAGGATTTCCTGAATCATGTCAACATGTATTTTCCTGGTCATTTGTCACCCATGCCAGTTTATTAGCAGTTCATACCTTATTTCATCTGACCAATTATTCAAGAGTGCACTCTATTTTGCATGTTTAAGCATTTTTCAAAATAAATCTTTATGGTAATTGATTAATAGTCCTAAACAAATATTTTAAGATTCCTTCCATAATCATCCTTCTTGCACTAACTTTAATAAACTCAATCCTTCCACTGTTGCATTATAAGGTATTTCTAAAATCAGTTTTTCAAAAGATTTCAATAATGCATTCAACTTGCTCTACCCTTCTCCTTCTTAACAAATCTCAACTCCAGAGAGCACCTTGATTCAACTAAGGCTTTGTAAATCTGTTTTAGCCATTGTAATTCCATTACAGGCTATGCATAACCAATATTAATGCAACTTTTCATCCCATCATTCCCATTTCTGTGTTTCCTGCAACCTTCTGTGCTTAAAATTTTATATTTAAATGAATAAGCTCCTTAACATTTTCAACTCCTTTGTCCCAAAATAACTTTCTCATAATGTTAGTTTAATTAATATTAATTTTAAGAACATATTCCTTAGAATAGCTATTGGTTTAATTTATAGAATGTCTTAAACTTACCACGTTGAATGGTGTAATTTGCCTATAGTAATACTAGGAAATTGATATTAATTTTTGCCATATGCTGAACTGCCTTTAGTCTGACAAACCATCTATTGATAAACTAAAATGACAAATTGATGGGGATCTTCAAACTGCACATCAATCTGGACCCAAAAAACACACTCCATAAAAAGCATATTAAATTCTTAATGAAAAGGTGATATTCCACAAGAAAACAAATATACCAGTTCAGCTGCAATGACTGCAAACAAATTTACATTGGCCCGACTAAAGAATCATAAAAACAAGAGTAAAAGAACACCTCAGAAGTATTAAATAAAAACAAGAAGACAAATCAGCAGTAACTTGGCATTTTTGGAAAGAGCAACACACCATAAGTAGAAGTCTGAAAATACCCAAAAATATCACAAGGAAAACAGAATTAAAAGTTTGGGAGAACATCTATATTTGGAAAAACAAGAGCCACATTTTCAATTTTGAAATCCCACCAGGTGACCTACTGATGCAGAGGTTCATCAAACCGCCACTAGAGACAATGGCAACCACAACAGCAAGCGATGCTGGGACTCTACTAAGGGAATTGACAATGGAGCACATGGCTTTTGAAACACGTTTTCCAATAATAAAAGTAAGTGATGCAGTGTTACAAAATTAACTCAGTAATTAATGTCAATTGATAGAACACATCACTGTCACAAAGTCCACCATATATTTGTAATGATACAGCTTAGTTTACATCCTTGCACCTGTTCCTTTAATCTTACTCTACCTTTAAACAAAGTGTTCGGCTTCTATAGTTCCTTTAAAATATTAACTATCTGCATGCATTGTAACATATTCACACATTTAATAGACAAAGACTTGCACAATGTATAAAGATTACATAAGGTACCCAAGATACTCAGGTTCAAGTCCAGTTTGAAAAATGTACTTTCCAATAGCACCATGAGCAACTTATAACTGGCTGGATAAAATGTTACTGCATTGATTGGGGAAAAAATAAATGGTAAAATGCAAAATGACTCGCATTTGCATTTAAGTTGCTTCATTAACTTAATAATTACTCAAAAATGTTTTGCAAATGACATTGCTTACATCATAGGCATATTTCAACTGTCAGACCTGTTACTGATATCCTCTTGCATTTCCTGATTTTCTTTGAAAGCCAGTTAAAGAACTTGTAAAGCAGGTTGTCTTCAGTGAGAATTTCAAAATTCATAAGTTTTGATTGCTACTTTAAAACAAAAACCTTTAGTCATATGTCCAATTCTAGTGGCCACAGCAATCTTACCATACACTATTCTCTATCTTGTGATTTCTGTTCCAGAGGTGTGAGACTACATCTGATTTATCTGTTTGGTTGTTCTTTGTCTCGGATGTGTCTTTAATTTGGTTTCTTTGGGTCTTTTCTTTCCTCACAGCCTTCACAACTTATGCCATTTTTGTTGGGGCTAAGATTATGTTATGTCCTCTAAGAATACTTTGAAATTTCTAGAAGGCCTGAGGGTTATAAGTGAATTTCCTGAAAATATACTTATTTCTATCATGTTATAGGTTTCTGCTGCTATTTTTCTCTTTGTTTTTATTGTTTTAAGTTTTTCTAGAAACAAATGTTATTGAAGCCATTATTCTCAGCAGTTTTTATCTGATTAAGTTCTGTATCATATTTTGTTTTGTTCAATAGTATGTTCAGTAATTTGTTTAGTAAACTGTGAGTGATTGCGTGCTTGTGACTAGGTGGGGTAAAGCTATGTGCTTTGATTTGATTATCTGTGTTCGCCTGCATGCATACATATGTATGTATGTACGTATGTATGTAATGTATGCAATGTGTGTGTGTGTGAGTGTGTGTTTACGTGCATGCGTGTGCACGCACATATGTGCATATGTGGGTTTCTCATACAGTTAAATAATTTTCATTCAGATATTAAAGCAAATTGCTTCTCATATAAAAATATGTAAAGCTGTATTTAAATACTCTATTTATCAATGGTATGGTTTTATTAAACAATGACCTCAAAGAACTTTATTTTTTATGAACAGGTTGATGCTGGGAATGAATTTGAATTTAATTCTTGCCATATGTACATTTGCAACAAATACTCATAAGATATGCATCCTAGTTATTTTAACCTCCAGTTGTACAGAGTTGGAGCAAAAGTATAAAATATTGAAATATAAGACTGAAACATGACATTACAAATGAACTGATAAAATTCTTTAAATTTCAAATTTTCATATATTTATAACATACTCTAGGTACGTCCTTTTTTTATTATTATTGGTTTTATAGATTGAGCAATAATTGTAAAATAGCTATGTGACATTTTGTAATATTATGGTGAATCTGTTTGTAAGTTCACAGAGTGCTTGACTATAGCTTAAGTGATAAATGCATAATTAATGCAAGGAAGTTTCCTTTGTTGTGCAGGAAATGGGCAAATTGTTCTACAAATAAAACTGTTTAGTAGGTAGATAAGTGTCCTGTTGAGATGTAGCATATTGATGTTGTGATTGAATTTTGATACAAAACTGAAAAAGTAATAAAATGTGAAAATATGTACTTGTTTTGATCATATCTTTTATATGGATGAATCAGCCTACTTCATTCCCTATATACAATTGTGTTCCCAATGGATTTTTTGCATAAAAAAAACTTTCTCAAAGTTCTGATACTAATTGCATACTGATAGCATAGATCCTGGAATAATAGTTGGAAGTGACCAACAGCAAACAGCATATGAATGCTTTGGAAGTGAACAGTTCATGTGTTAAACCAGGAGAGGCTTTTTGTTTTCCTTTTAATGTAGCCTTAATGACTCTTATAGAGCACTGCAGTTTTTATTTAATTTTTGCCTGTATTTCATGCTTGTATGTAATGAAATGCTCATTTTCAAAGTACTTTTTCGAACTGGCAGCAGGGACCAAGTTCTTTCCTAGTATGAAATTCCATGATACTTTATAGTGGGATTTTGCTGTTATGAAAACCGTGTGTAATACAATATTTAATGAATATAACCATTAGAATAAGGCTCATAAAATTGCGTTGCCTTATTTTACTAATAGACATAACTTAATTACAAAAATATTTTTCTACAAAAATTAATTCTACAGGTTTTTTTTTTCTTTCTTTCTTCATAAAAATGCACAATTGTTTTTAATTACATGAAATTAGAGAATGATAGTTTGTAAGCAAAATAATATGCATTTAACTTAGATTATGTACATTGTAAACAACATTTCAAGCTGTTAAACAGTGAATTGCAAAGGAGGGTATTAGCTAAATGTAAAGCTTAATCACATTACAACCCTTGCATATTGTTCCACAAATGTTCTTTAGAACTACATACTTGCTGTTACAGTTGAGTGTTTATCATATTAAAGGGGCTAAGTAATAAAATGTAATTTTTAAGTTAGTCAATACAAATTTACTAAAATAATGCAAAACAAAATATGCACTAAGTCCTCTTGCTCGTTGACTTTAGGAAACAAAGTTATCCTTGGCATGTTCAAAAAATAATAGATATACTCTCACTTTCCTAAATAAATTGGCACTGAAATACCAAATGGGCTAAGTCTACCAAACAATATTTGCAATTTTTCTACCTCTACTAAGCAGTGTACTGTTCAGTCTTGGCACAATTCACTGTAAAGTTGCTGCAATGGAAATCTTTACATGGTAATAAAAACAACAAACACTGACTTTACATGACTTTATTTTTAACTTCTCCATACAATTAGTACTTGGTCATAGTTCCTTTAGCTTTTATCACTTTCATGAGTCTCCTAGAGATAGAGTCTGCTAGATTTTCAAAATAGTTTTTGTCCATTTCCATCCACATCTTCAACACCTCCTGCAGCTCCTCAATATTTGATGGTTGCAGCTCTTCTATTTTATCTTTCATGTGATCCCAAGCATTTTCTATTCCATTTAGGTCAGGAGAGCTACCAGGCCAGTCAAGTACAAGTTTATTATTGACTTTTAGGAACTTCTGAACCATCTTTTTTCTATGAACAGGGGCACCATTGTGTCTAAAGTACTGACACTGATGAATTGGCCAAAATGTGACAAAATGCTGTTGCAACACTTTACATTGTTATGTTCTTAGGGAGAAAGTACAAGCCACCTCTAACATAATCGCCACTAAAAGAACCCCATACCATCACACTTTCTGGATGTTTAACAGTTTTGACAGTAAACTTTGGATCATACCTTGACACATTTTGTGATCTCACCTTTTTAGACTTTCCTCTGACCAATTTGAAATTGCTTTCATCAGAAAACATTACTTTGCGCCAGACCTCTGATGTCCAGTGCTGATATGTTTTGCAGAAATTTACTCTTTTCTTCATCATAGCTTTAGTTAGAAGAGGCTTCTTGGCAGCACACCGAATTGGTTGAAGCCGATGCTGAATAGTCTGGATTGCAACAATATTGAGCAGGTCTGGATGATTCTTCTTTAACCCGGCTGCTGTAATCCATGGATTAGCCATCACTTCACGTTTTAGAAGGTCATCAGTCCTTGGTGAAGTCTTTTTTTTACCACCTGAGCTGTTTTTCAATTTGGTATGGTGCCACATGGCACAGGTGCTGTTGCTTATTTTAGGTCGTAAATAGCTTGTCTTGAAACCTTTAGATCAGCAGCCACATGAATTACAGAAGTACCTTCCTCTAAAAGAGTTAAAGCATGAGTCTTCTCCTCAGAAGTGAGCTTCTTGTGTCCCATTTTGTGTATTAGATACAGAAATACACACCTTCAAAAATAGCACTAATCAGATGAAAACAACAAACAGCAAACAAATCACTGTACAGCAAATACCAGACTGAGACCTGAACCGCTAATGTAAGCAAGCTGCTGCTGTGCACTAGAAAATCATGCGATTTGCAGCTCCACCTGCCTTTTTTGTATAGTGGTGGGAGAAGAACACATTGTCTATGTAAAGATTTTCCTTGTGTTTAAAAAGTAAAAATTTCCATTGTGGCCACTGTAGAACTGTTTGTGCACTGCAGGTAGGTATTCCATTATACTTTTGAGGTCTTTTTTCTTCTCTAAAAACAATCCTTTCATACCAGTGACCTCAATATTTTTTCAATACTCTTTTATCATTTCCCATCCCTCTATTTCACCAAATGTCTTTTTTACCTGAATAATTCCAGGCATAGTGGCTTTAATCCATGAGGCAGAACTTACATTAACCTTTATTGTGTTAATGATCTTATCAGCTGCTTGTTGAAAGTTCATAAAATAGCCTTCGTTCATTTGAACAACTTGAAATGGTTGTTTACTGTGAGCTGTTGCTATGGCATTAACAACATTCATCAGGAACAAAATGTTTGCATACCTTTGCTCTTTCTACTATAACTGCAAAGTCAAGGTCACACGCTAAAAAGCTGTAACCAGAAACTAAACATTTGTGTTATACTGACTCATAGGTACCACAGCTAATCAAGAACATATAGAGGAAAATCATGATCCGATTTTTGTTTTGAGCACTGCAGTTATCACTCCATATAATGAGTTTTTTCTTTGATGTACTGTGAAGAGGCAAGATGCTATGTTGTTTGCACTTCTACACCTTCATGCCAAAAACACGTAACAGAATCACTTGTGTCATGGATATGGAACCATAGTTAATAGCATGACAGCTGTCTCATATAAACATGTCTGAGTGCGTTATTTACTGGTTGCAAGTCCATTGACAAAGTACAAATATCACTTCCATGTATACATGAATCTCTACTGTTTTATTTTTTAAAAGATTCAACTGCCTTTTCAGCTTTCATATGATGTAGTTGCAACAATCTTTTGGCCTGTGGAGAGTAGCTTGTGTTTCCTTTAATCTGTAAATTATGCAAGTCACACTTCTTACCTGTGTTCTAGGATGCCGAAAGCTCAGATGTGGAAAGTGACGCAAAAACACTCTTCAGTAATGTAAACAATGCACTCTGCTTTCTGGATATATAGCTTTAAATGTCTCATAAAACCTATTAATGTTGAGGTATAGAGACAGATATTTGTTGCTTGACATATCTCGGGAGTAGTGACCAGTGTCTTTTGGTATTGAATTTATATTCATTTATATACACCCTGTATAATATAGATAACCTCAAAATCTACTTCATTGTTTGATTTCATCTTCATGGGTATTTCTTCCCCACTCTGTGCATATGATATGATTTACCAGCTACTCTTAAGTCATGCTCATGCTTTCTTTTAGAGTTATTAGTGCTTCTGTTATTTCTCTTTCCTGAACTATTCATATCGGTTTCACTATGAATTGTACCGCTAATGAAGAGAGAGAAGCTACAAAATGGCAGGAGTGAGCAGAAGTGTATAATTTTTTATTTCCAGTACTTTGTACTTACCCTGTTTAGCATGAATAAGACATGGAGTTACCTCTCATGCTAACTACTGGCCTTCATAGCACCTACATCAGCCATCATTGGAGATCACCCTTTTAGTATGTAAAATTCTGGTTCACATACCACCGAAAGAAATACAAAACACAATTCATGCCCAAATGGTGCTTAGCCCCTTTAGTATGATAACCCTTCAATTGTTCCTTTTCAGTTGTGTTAGCATTTATCTAATATTAAACTAACAGTAACAAACACTAATTTGTAGAAATGGGTGTAACCAAGCTAATATTATTAGACTTTAAATTACCATTGCTATCAAAAAACCCTGCTCATTAGCTATGTACTAATCCAAATACTCAGAATACTTATAAAAATCTTTATAAGAAGATTTTACACTCTTCATCAGAAGTTTACTGTACATTCATAGAGAAATTTGTTTATTTTGCTTAAAATTAAACATATAGTTATCAGCCTCCCTGTCGAATAAAAAATGATGAGCTTTTCTAAAAGTGTTTAATTTCTTCACTACAAATGGTTTTAAAAATATATTCATCTTGCTATTTCTGTAAACGGGAGCATTCAGTGCTATCATTGAATGGGATGACTTTGCAACTCTGAATGGCCTGGAGATTGATAGCTGTTGCTGTACCATTTGCCTCTAAGGGAATTAAGAAAATACCTACCATTCTCTCTCTCTCTCTCTCTCTCTCTCTCTCTGAGGAAGCCTCACATTCTCTTTCAAATGAGCACTATATGATGCCCATTACTGGTTTCTTTACAGTTCACAGCTGTTAACCAAACAACCACCGCTGAGTAACCTAACACATGATCAAATCCTGGATTACCATTGGCCACAACACTGTCTCAAACAATTTGCAGAACAATTAACCAATGAGATCATACCTACTGAATCACTGAGGGCCATGGTTTGTAAAACAAAAATATCCAAAGTCCAAAAAATTAGTAAAAACTATAAACATTTATTACTCAAAAACTAATCACTTGTGCAACATAACTCAAATAGTGTATCTCAAAATTAAGCATAAGCGTCATTAATGCTTAGAAAAATTAACAAATCTATTCTGTAGTGAAAGCTAACTTTATACAGATTTTTACCTCTGATCTTGCAAGTTTACTATGTAATTTGATATATCCATTATCATAATAAATATTCAACAATGTTCATACCCAAAATTAAAGATGTCATAAGTAGAAAACTTGAATATGAAACTAATATGTTTGCTACAGTCATTTTAAATTTAATAAATTCTTAGAATCATAGCTTTTCCATCAGCTTAGTTTTGTGCTAGTTAAATATTGAAATTACACAAGCACACACACACACACACACACACACACATTGAAAACTACAAAGGAATAATAAATTTGTAATGTCATTACATTGTTGAAGTTTTTGCTGAATCGTCAACTACTGCTACTTCTTCATCAACATCAAATCCGAAACAATTTCTATATCTTTCTTCTAATTGCTACTGCATCTTTTCTAGTGATGTTGTACTATTCTCTGTGTTTCCATGACATTATCTTCCTCCATTAATTATCTGGTGTGATGTATTGCACAGCCGAAAGACCTTCTTCATCACTTTCCACTGCATGATGCTTTGTTACTGTTTGCTCCGTTGCCTGTGTGCCATCGCCTGCCACAACATTTTCAGCCATGTGTTCATATTCTCCAGGCATTATCACTTGTTGCTGACCATCTTTGATCTGGATTTTCCTTTTGTTATTCAGTTTTAAATCAAGAGCCTTCTCTTGTCCTGAAGATACAGGTTCATGTATTGACAAACGCCTGATGGGATTTCTTTTCTGTCTGTAAACTCCACCACTTTCAGGACATTTGTGGATCTTCTTCCCAGCTGGATTACATTGATACTGTTTTTGGTCTTTATATATGATTATGTATAATTCTCTCTCCCCTTCATGAGATTTATTATGTGCCGTATAAGCATTTCGATTTGGAAATTGTAGTTTCTCACCAGCACTATGAATGCGTTTGTGCTTCATAAGATTGTCTGGATATTTGAAGCATGAACGGCATAAGTCACACTTGTAAGGTCTCTCTCCTCTTGGTTTACGAGTATATCGCTTCAACATGGACGAATCTACAGTTACATGTTTACAGTGTGGACATTGGCATGGCCTCCCGCCAGAATGGCAGCTCAAATTATGTAATTCCATGCTTGCATCGTCACACCCTGTACATTTGTGAGGTTTCTCCTGTGTATGTCTGGACCAAACATGTGTTAAAAGCGCACTTAATTTTGTAAATGCGTTATCACACAATTTACAGTGATATGGTTTTATACTCACTGTGTGAGTATTACAGTGATCCTGTAATGTGTTTAAACTCTTGCAACGATGTTCAAAAACACTGCACTTGTGTGGTTGCTCCTCAGAATCAGATATCGTGTGGCAAGATAACAGGAGCTGGTAACAATATTTGCTTTCAAGTTTAAACGAACTAGGTTCATATAATTTGAATTGTCAAGAAGAAGAAGAAGACCAGATAGCGGAAGTGACGCATGTCTCATAGTTACATATATCAACTGGAGTTTTTACTATGTACTGAGAATGCGAGCCGTTGTTTGCTACCGTCGCCCTCATACTGGTCGGATCTATCGGAGAATGCGATAATGTATAGCTATATATGCTTTGAAATATCACCGTCAACCTTTCTGATAATGATTTAATAAAGAAATATACACATTCAACCTCAGTGTATTTACGACTGAGGAAATATGAAATCTAGTCTGCTGTTTTTATTGTATCTGCAACAATACTTTCTCCTTAGTATTACGAAACTACTGGCATGTATCTTACTATTTGCAAGCATTGCTTTGATTTCTGCTCACCGACAATGCCAGTGTAAGTGCATAACAGCACGTGTGAATATTGTGTAATAGAACTGACTATGTTCTCAACATTTCACAGCAAAGGAAGTGAATTATTCCGTTATCAATTTATTTGTAAAATGGCTAAAGCTATTTAACATAATTTGGCAACCTCCAAATTACATTTAATACTGCTTTGTTGGACCTACCTTTAGATGTGAAAAATTGTATGTGCTTTGGCCCGTATGAAGGCATTGTTTAATGTAACTTTAGTTCACAATTATTTGTTCCCCTCAGGTCAAAACTACATCGGTATTAAAATAATAAGCTTTAGATTTGATTGTTCATAATTTTTTAAAACTGAAAGTCCCGTAAAAAGCTGCATCCCATTTAAATATACTCATAGTTAGTGCATCAAATTTAGAAAATATTTGAAATTTAAATCAAACCTGCATTATCGGTAAAAATAGAAACAAGTAAATGCGATTTGAGTATGCTCTGTGTTAATGTGTGTCATTAATGGGTAGTTCATTCAACAATTACCTTAGTATTTATTTCCCAAATCAAATATCACGCGACCCTTACTGGTACAAATCACAACTACTTTCCCACTCAGTATTGTTACATTTTAATATAATAAATAAGTTAGTAACTAATTACTGTATATTATAGTTATAAACTGATGCATTCAACGGAGTGTTATTCCCATACCCATAAAGAAAAAGACAATTTGATTGTGAACTATTAGTTCATGCTGGCACAATGCTCCACTTCTGCGAATGTGAGACGAAAGCCATACTTATTACAAATGCACGTGGTTCTTATTGTGATAAAGTATCTGTTTTATAGAAGCTATTCAGTGTATGTTTTCGGCTTATTTTCAATTTTGAACCATAATTTATTATAATAATTTAACTGCTTTCCCATAGAAACAGCGTGCAGGATAGGAGCTGGACAGGCAGAGACAGACCGAAAAATGACTAAATGACATGCGTGTCAGTTGAGAAATTTAGTGCCGTACCGGCATGCTGCCGTAGTGGAGCGACCGGCTGGAGGCCGGGAGATCCGTGGATCTAATCTCGGCTATGGCCTTGGATTTTTCGGTCTGACTCTGCCTGTCCAACTCCTGTCCTGCACACGGTTTCTATGGGAAAGCAGTTAAATTATCACAATTGTCCATAATAGTTTGCTATACTATGAATCCTGGGTCTTGGAAGTGTAAATCGCCATTGGGGTTTGTCATCTCAAATTTTGAGATCATCTTGTGGTTTACCGGGAAACATGCGAGTCAGTTGAGAAATTTAGTGCCGTACCGGCATATTGCCGTGATGCCTTTGTGGTGGAGCGGCCGGCTGGAGACCGAGAGATCCGTGGTTCAAATCCCGGCTATGGCATGGATTTTTCGATCTGACTCTGCCTGTCCCTAATTTATTATAGTTCACTTTCATTCAGTGCATGTATGTGATAGTTTCATAGGTATGAAAGCTTTAGCCAGTACTTAATGAATGTAGTTGATGAATTGTTCAAAACTCCCTTTTTAAGACAACATTTAAGTGAAAATATTAGCATAAAAACTGCAAGGTGGCCTACAACTGATCTAAAACTTGAACAGAAAGCGAAAGGAAGTAAAAATTCTGTTGACACAAAGAAATTTGACAGAAATAGCTACGACGACAATGACTGGATTTGTGGATGTGAAATCAGAAACGCTTGGAAATTATCCCATGTCAACTGCAGAATCAGAATGCTGCTTCTACTCTATGAAGAGGATAAAAACCTTTCTGAGGAACACTATGTGCCAGGATCAGCTCAACTCTCTAGCCATGTTATCCATTGAGAAGAAATTTGTCACAAGTATGAAGGAATTAAACGCCAAAGTGATCGATAAATTCTGCATGAAGAAACATTGGCGTATGACCTTTATTTTTTGAAAGTAGATGAATTGCAAGCACGTTCTTTTTTTTTATTTTTATGTAACACGCTGTTTTTTTGTTTGTTTTTTTTTAATTGAGCTGCCACTGCATTTAGCTGTATTTTTTAACGGGCGAGAAGAACATTTGAATACAAAAGGGGCTTAACTTTCATTCAGGAACTTCATATTTCTTCCCCAGAACTCAACTTCTTTCAATCATCAGTAAAATTAATTAATTCTTCAAAGGCTACTGTATTTTGAATGTCTCCCGTTTTCATTTCGTACAGATTTAGCCCGCTTGTTTCACACATCAGAATCATATTGAATGTGGAAACATGTTTAAGTATTAAAATCATATACAGACGGTTTAATACTAAGTATCACGTTTCATATGTTAAATTAATAAGTTTTGTTAAACCGACTACGTGATATATGTCATTTTGATTAAGTTTGCTGGATTTTAAACTAGCTTCACTTAATTTTGTGCCATTGTGATAATATCCTTCTATCTATATTAATTCATAAAATGGCTAATATCTCAGATTGTGACATTTTCTTGGCTATAAGTCCTGTAGATGGTTCTGTTAACGGCCACGTACAACAAGCCAAGCGTGAATTACAAATAATGCTTAGAGAAAATCTGTGGTAATTATGATTATTTATTCGAGGGTAAACTTTTGTCAACATGTCTTTAAAAAACGTCCAAAATTACTGCAACTTCATGAGGTGGAGAGATTTTACAGTGACATAACATATTAGTGTACTATGAAAATAATCATAATATAATCGTGGCTTGCTGCAAATTAGTAAAATATTTTAATCTGCTTCGATTGAAGGAAAGAACAATTAGGTATTTCAAATGTAAAGAATTTAAGAATGCAAAGAGCACAAGGAGAAGCGATATCTAATATTGTGCTCAGAAAATTTGTATTTGTGTTAACTACCAAAACAGCTATTTGGTTTGAAACACATTTTCAGCAAGGTGCTGTTTAGTAGAATCTAAGGTTAAACTGGAAAATGCTTTATTTTCTTTGCATTCCTTTAACTTTCCTTTTTCATCTCAAGCACAGATCTGTGTAAGTGTGCGACTCTCAGTGCACCATGGAGCAGCGAATTGGTGGTCCTCGTAATACAAGTTTCTATTTTAAAATTGATAAAATCATATATTTTGATACATTTATTACCAAAGTAGTAAATAGTTTTAAAACGTGTTTTACCTTCTATATATACAAACTGATGATGAGTGTGAGGTGAGCAGTGGAAGATGAAGGTTCTGTATGCAGGAAGATCTGTCACTGAAAAGAAAAGTGAAATAAGTGACAATGGGATAGAACTCTCCATATATAGAATGAGAATAGATCTATTTGGGTTATTGAAATTAAGGAAAGGTAAAAGGGAACAAAATATAATGATGAACCTGTTAATAATAGGAACCTTAATAATTATTCTACTAATGATAGGAGGGATCGACTTAAACCCAGGACCTGATGGAATTGAAAAAAAAAAAAAAAAAATATATTAGAGAAACTAGAAGGAAAACTAAATAAAATGGATGGAAAGGAAGAACGCATAAGAAACAATTTGAATAAAGTAGTCAGTGAAATAAGGGAGGATATTGTAAAAGAGGTGCAAGTAATAAGAAGCGAAGTAGATGCCATCAAGGAAAAATTGGAGAAAATAGATGAGAGGAGAAGAAGACTAAATTTGGTATTCACCGGTGTAGAGAAAAGAAGAGGTATCTGTCCAGCAAAAGTAGTAAGAAAAATCCTTAAGGACAAGCTAGAAATGGAGTTGGCTGGATGGGAGATTGCGCGGGCATATCGAGTAGGAAGACAATGCAAGAAAAGTCCAATTAAAGTAAAATTTGCTATAGCGACCTAATTTACGAAATTTTAGGAAATACAGAGATTTTAAAACAGAGCAACATGTTCATCAACAAGGACCTCACAATAGCACAGAGATATATAAAAACGGGACTTAATTAAGAAGATGAAGGAAGCAGGATTGGAAGGCAAACAAGGACTTTTACGAAATTTACATCTTTGGATAGACGGAGTAGATGCAACATATGTGAGTAAGAGCGGCTTATGGAGGAAAGGAACAGCTTGGAAGGAAACAAGTCAAAAAAAAGGAAAAGAAGTGAACGAAGCAAATCAACATTCGTAGCAGGCAGAGGAAGCGCAAGGTTAAACATGGAGGCAATGTATGAAGAAGTGTCAAGACCAGCACGAAAAGAAAACGATGTAATTCCGACAGCTGAACATACGCCATAGCATGCGCCTGAACCGGCAGCTATAATGTAAGAGAGAGCAGATATGACGACAACAGAGACATCACGAGATACGGCATCGCCAAGGATACAGCGCTGTATTATGCAAGCAGAACAATCCGTCATTTTGAATCACGTAGTCAAGGCCGCAGCTTGAATACGAGATGATTTTCGGAAAGAAAAATAGTGATGCACGTTAAAGGTAGCTTTACATGCACTTTTCATTTCATAAAGTATGTTTAATATACAAGAATTACTTTTTCTTTGTTATACAAAAGAGAAGCTATAAGGTTAAAAAGAAAGCATTGCTACCATGGTAGCAATTCGCACCTAACGTCCTTGTGTTGATTAATTTGACTTAAGTTGAAAACTATAGAAAGTATTTAAAATCCTATTATATGCTCTTAAAACCAGTTAAAGTTAACGTACTTCTTATACTGCATGACCATATCTGTCTGTAATAGATTAGAAGTAACAGGTGTGTTAATTGATGCTATTCAATTTCTTAGTGTTATAATAAAATGCAAAATGAAATAACTTACATTCTTCTACATATTTATTTGCTGATTAAAGTAGTAGTAGTAGTAGTAGTAGTGGTGGCGGCGGCGGAGGTGGTGTCCACAACATTATTTAGTATTTAATGAATAGGTTGAGTCAGCTAAATAAAATACTAATACATCAAATAATTTTCTAAATACTCTTGCATCAAATAAAAACTCATAAACATCAAAATTTCCAATTTTTTCTTGAAAATATTGTAATATATAACATCCTTTAGATGAAATAATGTATTGTAAGACATATTACATTTTCCAGCTTTACAAGCATGTGTATTGGTTTTCCCTGCAGTATGATTTTTTTTTGTAACCAACACTGTTATCTGATAATAGAATAATGCAGGCAGAGAAACATACAAAGAAGAATCATTAAATCTTCTTAGGGCCGGTTCTGCAATCTGCCGATAACTTGCCGATACAGCTATGTACCTGATTTCTAGCCGATTGGCTTTCTGCAGTCTCTGGATATCACTACTCGGAAGATATCTTTGCCGATAAGTTTTCGGCTAGTTGGAGTTGACGATACGTCTATTATCCAACAAATAAGTTTTCCACGGCCGTAGTCCATTGAGGTTAGGTTCCACTCACATTCTCGTCTCACAAATATCACTAGCAATAGAAATTAAAAAAAAGAAACTGATGTGCTCCATGCACATGATTCTCTACATTTTGGTAGCAAATTACTGCTAATAAGCTTATTCTTAACTTAGTGGATACGCTAAAATGATCGTCAAATCTTTTGAAAGCCGGTTGCCATGTGGATGAATTCAGTTTCTTTGCATTACAGTGGTTGACAAATCCCCGATGGTGAAAAGTTTCAAGTATATTAAAACTAAAACCAATAGCAAGGAATATCTAAAAATGGTCAATTCCACGAAAAAAATTATATGACCTAAATTGTGTGTTTTTCGATATCTAATTTTTTTTGCATAGTAAGCTTGTCTTTCTCATACGGTTTACTAGTTATGCAACATCCAGCAAAATTCATCCAGAATAAAGAGGTCTTCAGAGGCTATTCCCAGAAAATTCAAGATATACATTTTATTTTACATATAAATGTCTTTAATATACGGTATTTTAATCAAAATCGTTAAGCCATTTTTTTTAGAAAATTAAATGTTTCATAATTTTTTCCATGTAAAGGGTAGTTTGGGGTGAGGTTATTTTCCTCATAATCTTCACGTCGCATCCTTCGAAGATACTTAACTTAAATACCAAGCTTGGTGTTTTACCGTCTTTTTGTTACAGACACACGGACATACAGATTTTTTCTAAAAATGTAAAACGTGTATTTCCGGTAAAATCTTGGTATGGAACTTCTTGGTGGAATGCAATACTTCTCTATAAGCTAATGACAGAGTACGTGTAAAGAAAGTAAAAATTGCATTTATCGGACGTCGGTGAAGAAATAATCCTAGATTCTATACTTCTCACATGTAACTTTTAAAACTCGAATGATGTTTTGGAGTTCCTCCTATTACTGGGATGATTGGGGTTTTCGATGAGGGCGATCCCTTAGCTGCGTTTGGCGCTTACAATTAGGATTCTCGACATAAAGTACCACTTTCCAAATGCCAAGAAGCGTGACAAATATGGGAGTTTCCTATGGTTTAATTCACTTTTACATACCTTCCGTTGACATTTATGAAATCACTGTACAATCTAGCGGATATTTGGTTCATCCTCCCCGTTTATCCCTTATAATTTCTATGTCGAAAAGTCCAGGGATTTCTAGTAATAATGAATGAAAAATGCCTATATTAACGTAAGTGAACAGCCTGACTTCTTAACCTCTACTCCGAGTCCTCGCAGTATGTTCTTTTATAGATTCAATATGTTCATATTCTATAACACAGACTTTGCACACCTTTAATAGTATTTTACTAATTGTACTTTATGAATTCAAGGCGTTTTATAGCCCATTCCGGTTACATTGGCCTTTCAATATTGAAAGAATTGTCAAAATATGTGGTTTTTAACATTCACTCGCATACACATAGCGTTCTCTCTCTCTCTCTCTCTCTCTCTCTCTCTCTCTCTCTCTCTCTCTCTCTCTCTCTAATATCAGTGTGCATTAATTTCGGCTTTAGGGAATGAGAAGTACATAAGCAAAAAGTAAGAGAAAAGTATGCTAATGTGAACCCTAAGGTAGTTACTAGCAGGTTATGGCATCAGATTTTATGATCCCATCCATTTTGCATGCGTCTATGAGGTTTAACACATTTTCGCAGTCGTCATCTTTTCCATTTTATTCTAAAACATGGCAAAAGAATTCCCCTGGTATGAACTATCTTTTATTTTGTTTCCTTTTGCCTACTTCGCAAGGCAATCCTCCATCGTTATTTTTGGTTTATGAATTTTCCACCTGTAACGCTTCTATCGAATTCAGAATGACAAACTAAACGCTCTACAAACTATCCTAGAGAGCCACTATCCAGAGGAACTTGTGTGATTGTAGAATGAAAGCTTTGGTTACCGCCAAATAAAATTATTTGGTGAATAACTATATGCAGAATTATCGGGCCATTGTAGAACCGGCCATTAATAGAAAGTTTTATTAAGTAAGCTCTTGACTTACAACAGGTTAAAAGTTACAAAAAGATTTGTCTAATGACTGACATACTAGGCATTATTAATGTGAAAAATAGAAATAAATTGTTTCTGATATACATATCATGAAGTATATGTTTGATTTATGTATTTTAGAATTTATACGAGGGTCAGTCAATAGCTAATGACACCTCATATATATATATAGTGTTAGCGATGTGAACAATTTGAATTTGCCGCAATTCCTCAAACCTTCTTCTCTAATCCAATGCAGTAGCAACTTCCTAATTCAATAGGTGGCAGCACTGCTGCCTTTAGCAAAATGGCAGACATCGATGTGCGTATTAGACAGTGTTCCGTAATTGAATTCTTACATGCGGAAGGTGAAACGCCCATTTGCATTTATGAAAAGATGAAAAATGTGTATGGTGATGCAACAATGGCTGTCAGCACTGTTAGAAGATAGGTCCGTTGCTGTAATGAAGCAGAAGGGCATATACTGTTGGCTGATGAACATCGGAGCGATAGATCAGTGACTGCAGTGGCTCCACGCAACATTGAGCGAGTGAAGAAAATCATTATTACTGACCGACGGTTAACAACGGATGAATTGTGTTGCATTATGTCCTTCAGTAAAGGCAGTGTGATGACGATTATTTAACAACTGGGGTACTCAAAAGTTTGTTCAAGGTGGGTACCAAGAATGTTATCCGACGAGAATATGGAGAGAGAAAAAAAAAAAAAAAAGAGAAAGAAATAGCCGCCGAACTCTTGCAGGGCTTTAATTTGGAGGGAGAGGAGTTTCTGGAAAACATTGTGACTGGAGACGAAACGTGGGCTCATTTTTTTTTTTTTTTAACCTGAATCAAAAAGTCAGTCAATGGAATGGCATCGCACAACCTCACCGAAGAAGAAGAAGAAGAAAAATCAAAACTGGAATCGGCAGGGAAAGTGATGGCGACAGTGTTCTGGGATGAACAGGTGTGATTCTGGTTAAATTTTTGCAGCAGGGATGCACAATAAATCCTGTCCGAAACGTCAGCACCCTCAAAAAACTTAAAGCATATCTTCGGCGAGTTCGCCCAACTAAAATCGTGGTGGATATTCTTCTTTTGCATGACAATGCAAAACCACACACCAGTCATCACACCACTGAAGCGATTGTGAAAATTGGATGGAATGTCTTGCCTCATCCCTTATACTGCCCTGTCCTACCACAATCAGACTATTATCTGTTTGGGCGGCTAAAGGAAGCTCATCGTGGGATTCACTTTGAAGATGCAGAGGTCATGAAAACTTCTGTGCGTCAATGCCTTCGGAAGCAAGATCGTGCCTTTTACCACACTGAAATACATGCCCTTGTTAAAAGGTAGATCAAAACTGAGGAAAAGGACGGTATTACATTAAAAAGTAGCAATTTAATCCTTAATGTTGTGACTTTTATGCTGTGTAATGAAAGTTTAATTTTCTTATAAATTTAAAGAGAGAGAGAGAGAGAGAGAGAGGGAGAGAGAGAGAGAGAGAGAGCTGAGAAAATGAGGCATTAGTTATTGACCGACCCTCATACTTTATGAAACAATTATAAAATAAGGATATTTATAATTAATGAACTAGAATAGCAAATTTATAGATGAATACTTATAAGTGTAATATTTTTCACTTACATTTTCAGGATTCAGAATTATAGCACAACAAATTCAAATTTTAAGCTATTAATCTGCATACACGGGGGATTTTTTTAGTGCTAAAGAAATAAGTTCAATAATTCTAAGAGGAACAATATCCTACCTTAACTATTTACTCAATAAAATGCAGCAGCCCCAGGTTCACACATATATCTGCAAAACAGCCTGTATTTACTTATTATTTTGATATACTCATACTTATATTTAGCATTAAATGTAAACCGAAGTAGAAAACTTTATATTATGTAAAAGAAATGAAAATACAACTGTAGGAAGGGATATTTATTTTTAGCTTTTGTCATTTTTTTTTCTTTTACCAATGAGGTATGCATACTTCTCAGCAACAATGGTTTTAACTGGTGCACATGCTTACAGTAATAATTATGAAATATGGCATCAAAAACAAGGAATATTTAAACATAAACAAACACAATTTATAAATAGGTGTATGATAATTTGAATGACAGTTCAAAACATTTGATAGTGCAACAGGTTTTACCTTAGTATATTGATATCAACCATTTTCCAATTGGGAAGTCAGTAGATCTAATTAAAACACCATATTACAATAACTAGTTAAAGGGATGAACATGGGATGTAACTGAGAAGAAACTGAACATCAAGTTCTGGACAGAACCTAATTTTAAATTTTTTTAAATATCAATTATTTTTAAATGTTTCCTTTTGCCTTTATTCAAAATTACATATAAGAAAATTATAAGTGTTTCTTTATTCCTTATTTTTGTGTGGCTTCTATTACCATATACTGATGGCAATTTTCTTTTTGTTTCCAAAAAGTTACACAGTTCTACACCACGCATTTGGTATAATGAATGAGCAAGTTCTCGAGCACAGCACAAAGTGGCACATTTCTATGCAAGCTACAAAAATTATTTATTATATTCTGCATACTTATTGCTATGACAATAAACCCTCTTTGTATTTTTGAATGAACTGCTTTGTAGTTGTTACAACACCATATGCAGCCTTAGAAATGTACTTCAAACCCACAAAATCTGAGGATTCAGTAAGTTACAAATATTTTTTTGGAATACCTTCTCCATTACCTTCCGAAAGAAAAAAAAATACAAATTTCACATGCCCCCCTTTTTAGCACTGCATTCACAGCAGCAACCAGTTACATATAAACTGTTATTATGGTCATGAACATTTACTTCCCCTGGGGTCATTGTGTTGCTCGTGCTTGGCAGATCTGTACAAGCTACAATTCTATCTTTAATGCTTTTCATATCAGAGACATGTAACAGTACTTTGTCACTATCAGAACAGTAATTTGCTTTCTCACAAGGGGTTATAAATTATAATATTAAAATTATAATCGGCGCCAACCAAGAAAGGGATTGACAGTTCGCAGTGAGGGAGAGGCGACGTGGCGGAAAAACATAAATGAACGGGAGGGAATAGATGAGTCTTAGCGGTTGTCATAGCAACGAAAAGAAGGATCAATTAGAGCTGAGGCGTTTCCATAGAAACGGTACACACAGTGAATGACTCTGTTGCCGATATCTAACACGCACTAACTCGAGATTAGCATGTTGCTGATTACGAACCCAGCAGTAACATAAACTGCTTGTGTTATGTTCTGCTATCACTGCATAGTGCTGTAGCCCGAGCTTGCAATGCTTGCATTAGATTGTGTGTTGAGAAGTTCCTTTGCATTATTCTATATAGACGGTTATTTGCCTTGTGTTTACGTGTGCCTGAGTTTGTGTATCTGTGCGTTTGCTGCGAGGTTTGCAATTGTGCTAACGCTTTTAATATGTATTTAACAATGTCGAAAAATAGTGACAAAGAGAGTGCTGCCAAAAGAAAAAATTGAGCGTCCTCGTGAACCGAATAAAACTGTGTTTGGTAAAGGTATCTCATTTAAAGAACTAGCGCGGGAAATAATATGCTCTGTAAGAGAATATTTCGAAAAGCAGAAATTGAACGGAGGACCTGTTATTCCAGTCTCTAAAGTAATTGATAGAACCGTGCGTGCTGTAGGAAATGGTGGTAACACTATAGCTAAAATTGGGAAAGAAAAGTACGATAAAGAAGAATATCAGGCGTCAGGTTCTAAATTAGAAACTCCTGGAAAGAAAAGGAAAAAGGATGTCACCAACTTAGATCCTTTCCAGCAGGATGTTATACGCAGACACATCTATTTCTACTATAGGAGAAGGGAGCATCAGGCTGTCTTCAAATTACACGTATCTTCAAAAGAAGCCGAACTATTTGAAGGTAGTAAGTGTTCTTTACGTAGAATAGTGAAGAAATTAGGTTTTAGGTATAAGAAGATAAATGACAGAAAATGGCTGATGGAGAAAACCGACATCTGTGCTTGGCACTGTAGGTTCCTTCGGGAAATTCAACACAATTTCCAACACATTGTTTGGTTTGATGAGGCTGGGCGGACGATACGCTAGAAGCAACAATGAACGTACCGTTAAGTAAAGGAGGCAGAATAATACTCCTTCATGCTGGAACTGCGTCAGGTTTTGTTTCTAATTGTATTCTTCTTTTTAAATCCAAAAATAAGTCGGTTACTACGTGGTGATATAATGGTTCCCAGAACTGCTTCTTCCAAATTTGCATAGACCATTAATAATAGTAATGGACAATGCGAAATACCACTCCGTAGTTTCTGATAGAGCACCAACAATTGGAACAAGAAAAAATGAAATTATTCAGTGGCTTGCACGCTGAAATGTACCAGTGAAGCAGGAATTGAAAAAATAGAGCTCCTGGAACAAGTGAAAGTGATTAAACCGCGGTTTCCAAGTTATGTAGGCAACGGCATTGCTGCTGAACATGGTCACAAAATAGTTGGGCTTCCACCTTATTATTGTCATTTTAACCCAATTGAGCTACCTGGGCCGAAGTAAAGAATTATGTTCGGCGAAACAACAAAGATTTTACTGTGTCGTCTGTAATAAAGCTGACAGAAGAGGCATTAACAGTAGTAAAAACTGAAAACTGGGAAAAGACAGTTATCCATACAAAGGGCATAATAAGTTCAGCATGGAAAAATGAAGGATTTTGGAAGAAGAAATAGAGCAGCTCGTCACTTCCGTGGTGACTTCCAGCAGCTCTTCAGATGGTGGTGGTGGCGGTGGTGGTGGCGGTGGCGGCGGCGGCGGCGGCTACATGTTCTATCAAGCTAGTAGCAGCAGCAGCGATTCGGAAATCAACGGCATTTTCCCATTAGAATAAGCATCAATTTCACAGGAATTTTTCTTTTGAAAGCCCAAATCCTCAGACTGATATATAATTGCATATTCTATCCTTTGAATGTAGATTCAATATTGTACTGTTGTCTTCGCATACGAATATAAATAATACGCACTCAACATTCCAAGGCGCAATTTAATCTTCTTTGTATACATAATCATATCGAGCTCTCCACGTTACCACAATAAGAGGCAACATCGCCTCTCCCTCACTACGAACTGTGAATCCCTTTCTTGGTTAGCGCCGATTATAGCTTCAGTGCCCTTTTTGCTGCTACAGCTGAAGGATTTTATCCTGTTCTCTTTCGCATCTGAGCAAAAATATTCTCTAAAGCATCTTGATAAATCTGCTTCCCATTACATATCTCTAACTCTTGTTGAATAAAACGTTTGCTAACTGCATAAAAGATAATGTGCTCATATTTGAGCCTATATGTAATGGTTTCCAGGCAGCAGACCTTACCTGCGTTTCTTGATTAATATCTACAAAACCCTCGAGGAACTGTACTTATCTTTCAAAGTTTTTCTTTGTAATTGATTTCCTAAGGTTCTAGACATTAGCAAAGAAAAACATTCATTCAAAAATCGAATGAACCATGCTGTGGTAAGTGCTGCTGGAGGCAAAAGTTAAACTTACAGCTGTTTCTAAGGCAATGCCATTTTTGAAACATAAGTATCTCAAAGCAAGTCCAACATTCATTTTTTGAAAGTGAGATTGACTTGTGGAGTTTTTTTGAAAGATAACAGAGAGATCTTAGACCACCTTCCTTAGCTAAATCTAAAGCCCAGTGTTCTAAAATATATTTAGAAGAAACTATAGTTCATGGCAAACCTTCCTTATCTGGGATATGAAGTGGAATAACATTGTCACAGTTCTGAATGACTGACTGCCAGCTTTTCACCAGATGAGGAACATAGCTAAAACACATATGTTAAAGTTAGATTTTTTCACATAGCTTTCATTTTAAGATCTGTTCTGGCACATAAATGAAATAACCATATCATAAATTATTTTAAATTAGTAAGGCAGAAATAAATTCCAATGGGTTTAATCAATTACTTTTAAACAAATTATTTAAAATATCTATGAATAATAAAGGCTCAAATATTAAATCTGAGGCCTACTTACATCTATTTTGTAAATGTTTTTTGTTTGAACAGCAATTTTAGCTGGTGAATTAGACGCATTAAAAATTCTTTAAAAATTATACTTGAATTTCCCTTTCCCATGTACACGGTTAACCTCAAATTGGCTTTCTTCGAAATGTACCTGTGAAAACATGTGTTTAAATCTAATTTACTGTGCCAGATCTAGCACATTAGTACCAAGTCTATGAAATATGTACAAACTGAGGCTTTCACGGCCGGCGGCTTGAATAAAGAAAGTATTTTGCGGGCTTATAGGCCGTGGTCCATTTGGTTTTCAAGTTCCCGACGTTTCGCCAAGGGCTATGCTTGGTATCTTCACAGGTGATCCGTTGGCTGGTCAGAGCTCGATTTTTTTTTTAATTTCGAGTGGAGGGGAAAAATCCACCTTATGGACTAACCCGGGCAAGCCCGGAATGTCGGGGTCTCCCGTGTGGGCCTACCGACTAAAAAACCCCTCCGCCGCTATTAGAAGGAAGAAAGGAGAGGCTGTACCGCTTGTTTGCACCCGCGGATTCAAGGTGATAATTTAACTGACTGCAGGGTGCAGTCAGAGGGGTGAAATGAGGACCAAGGCCCAGACTGTCACCGCGGAGTATTCGGGGAGAGGAATGAAGAAATTCTAGGGTGATGGATGGAGTTAGTGCTGGTTGACTCTGTTGAGCCAGTCGTCGTATCCTGGGACGTTTTCGAGCCTAAGCCCTTGGCGTCTTCTTTGGATGTTGAACTTGGAAGTTTGAGGTGCCGACTTCTCCAGTAGAGCTCTAACCTCCTCCCTGAAGATGAGTCGGATGTCGGTGATTCCTATTGCTATTGCTTGGTGAACTTCTGGATGTGAAGTGGTGTTGTCCTGCTCCTGAAGCCTGTCCTCCAAGGCCGTCAGCTTAGCCGTAAGAATCAGGACTTCCGCGTAGAGGTCCTGATTGGCTTCACTTAGGTCCTGGATTTCCTTCTGCAGGTTGGTGTTGGTTGTTCAGTCTGCGGAGATGGCTGTGTAGATTATGGTGTCCGGGCTGGTTTAGGCGATGAGTGCCTGCTCTTTGGGTAGCTGGGCCACTGGGCTTGCCCGGTGAAATGTGGCACAGAACCGGCGACGGCGACGGAGGTCATGCCCAGAGCACTCCGAAGTGAATGCGTTGGTGTCACAGTAGTGGCACTTCGGTGGGGAAGAGCAGTTTTCTCGACTGTGCCCGTAGGCACAACAGCGACGGCAGGGCCGGTATCTTTCCTGTCTGCTTGCCTCAACGTGCAGAAGTCGCCCTAATAAGGGCAACCCTGACGTCAAGGCAGTCTCCAGGTCTAATCGGTCCTGTAGCTCAACCCTAACTAGTGGAGTCGGGCCCCGGTCACAGATAATTCTAGTGGCCCTCGTACATGAAGGTCATCTAGATTGTGCAGCGGCAAGGAGGTGCCGGGTGGAGAGATCCCGAGGGACCCATCTAAACACGGCACTGTACCGGAACGGCGTCGGCGTGGAGCTCAGCGGTGGCGGCGATGAAGAGTTGATGGCTGGCGGTGAAGCAGCGGCGGTCGGCGGCGGTGGTGATGGTGAAAGCGGCAACGGTGCGGAGCTCACTGCTGGTATAACGGCAGGTGGCGGAGATTCCGTCGAGCACTTCCTAACAGCGGATGCCGGAGAAGTGGTGGCTGCTGTAGGAGCTGCTGGTCTGCGTTGGTGCTTCCTCTTTGGCATCTCGAAGCGAAGTTCCCCCGAATTCTTGCCGCGGAGAGCGCGGTTTTATACGTGGCCGGTGGGCGGAGCCTATTACTCTCTGTGCTGTGATTGGCCCGCGTGCATTTGTGAGCTGTCTTGTGTTTTCTTTTGTTTGTGCCATTACGTTTGCTTTCCAACACAGGTATCTAGGTCCTGTTAAGGCACATAGCTCCTTCCTTGCGATTATCATACACACACACACTGCGATTGACCAAGGAAGAGAGCAGTCCTGGCCTTTTACAAGCTTCTTCTAGTGAACAGCACCTGCAAGCGCCTGCGAGGTCACGTCTGCGAGACTACAGTGGAAGTACCACGCTGCAGCGCCCCTAGCGGAGACTGGCAGTAGGCAACGTCCCTCTGATAGCCTTGTCTCCCTCCGGCCATATCCGCCGGAGATCCCCCACAGCTGGAGACCAACACCTGCGCTTCAAGGAGGACCGCAGTGGGCATTGGCCCCTTTCTAGCGTGCCTCCTGTAGGAAGCTCGTCGAGCTTCTCCACCAGCGCCATCCCCTGATCTGCCGCCGACACCAACTCGCCCGGCCGCATCCTGCCGTTGAAGAGAGCGAAGACTTTCTCTTCCCTTGTCTCCTGAGCGTCAACCTGGTACTGCGACGTACTTGGCACTGACTGACCGACTGACGTTACCGCGGGCTCACAATGCCAGAGCCAAGGGTCCGGACTTTGGTCTGGACCCGGGGTTCGCACCAATCGCCGCGTCGCAAGACGTCCGGCCCTCTGTGGGGAGCCGGATGGCACCTGCACAAGACTTTGACAAGTCAAGTACAACCGTACAGGTAATACCTGACGAAATCAGCACTCCCGGCCCATCAACCTCTTCCTCCTACTCCTCCTCCTCCTCCTCCTCCTCAAAACCTAGCCCCGGCTCACGGGCTTTTCTCCTTAAGGACAGAACTAAGAAGACTTTTGGCAAGAAGAAGTCTTCCTCCCGCCTAGTCAACCAAGAGACCGCGGTCCCTCTCACCCCGGAAGTACCGCAACCCACTTCCACACCAGTTGCTCCATCTACCCTCTCCCAAGCCCAGTCTACCCTGGTGCCTGAGAGCACAGCCGATTCCGACGGCTATATCACGGTGGTCCACAGGCGCCGAAAGACCTCCGGTTCAAACCCGGAGGGGCGCGCCTCCCCCAACCCTGCAGCAGCCACCATCCCCGAGACCATCGCTCACAACGGGCGGGAAGAATACCACCAATTTTGGCCGACCCGTTTCCCAACCATGTCAGAGTCATGAGGGGATTACGGACAGCGCTCACGGAAGAGTACCAGGCTACCCGTTACCCCAAAAGTGTCGTCATCCGGACCAGGAACCCCGACGATCACGAGAAGGCAAGGAGAGTTCTGAGGAAGTGTGAAATTCAGTTGGACATCCGTGTTGGTCTGGCGTAGGAACACGGAATCAATCCGCGGACCGTCATCAAGTTGACCAAAACCTCCCGACCCGAGGAGGCTGAGCCCACCAAGGTCAAGATGCTCCTATTTTTGGTCAATGTTGAGAAGGATGGGGAGGGAATTCCCAAGATTGACACAGTGACAACCCTGTACAGCACAAGAGTGCGAGTCGAACCACACCACGGCAGAAACACCACAGCCCACATACGGAAAGAACACCGGGGTGAGAGCCCGCCAAACGCTAACCGCGGTGGTAAAAGGGATTCCAACACACATTGGAGAGCAGCAGTTGCTATCCAGCATAAACAAAACCTATCCCGAAATCGCCAAACTCTCCAGAATTGTCAGCAACGGGAGGACCACTACGCTGGTAAGAATTTTCACACAACAAGCCGACACAATAAGAATGGTATTACAGGAAGGCACCTGTATTGAAGGCCAGTATTATTACACTGAACCCTCACGCCACACGGAAAAACACACACCATGCAAAAGGTGCCAAATATATGGTCACAGTGTAGACGACTGCAAAGATGACCCCCGCTGCTTCTACTGCGGAGACAAGAGACCTACATGGCAGTGCGATCATAGGAAATTTCCACGCAACGAAGCCTACTGCGCTACGTGTGACACCACAGGCCATTATACTGGACAAGTAAAGTGCGCCAACTACCCAAAAGAAGCTCCATCACAGATCCACCAGGTGGCGCCAACGAAGATCTACCCACATGACAAGCCGCCCGCACCTGTTAAAATGTGTGAACAAAGCAGGCCACCACTACAGATCAGCCAAATTCCGGAGGACAAAAAGAACCTCTCATCGGAAGAAACTACACAAAAGCTGAGAGACATCACGAAAAACACCGAGGAAAGCCTACAGAAGATCCAACACAAGGTCGGAAAAATGCAGGCAGACACCTTAAACTACATCGAAACGCTGGTGGACAGCATCACTGAACAACTTCTTAAAACAATAACCATGGCAGTGTACGAGGTTAGTCCCCCACGATACCGACAGAAGATGCTAAAACAACTTGCTGACACCACCAAACAAACGCTACAACGAAGCCTAAACACCTACAGAGTAGGCGGTCAGCTAGCTGTAGTGGTGGCCAAAATCGCCACCGACAACAAAATGGTGGAGACGTAACACACAACAATTGGAAACCAATAGACTGGACCGCAGTCATAATGGCAGGCGTTACGTGCATCCAACACCACAACATTAAGTTGGTTCAACTTAATGTGTGCGGACTCGGAAACAAACGAGAGGAGATACAAAATCTGGTTGACAATCTCAAACCAGACATATTAACACTAAATGAGACAAAGCAGAAACCACACCGAAAGTTTGAGCTTCGACCATATACCTGCTACCAGAAGGACCGCCCGCAAACCCCCGGAGGAGGAGTGGCTATCCTAGTGCGCCCAGAGCTGAACCCAGAAGTCATTGCCGTACCACCAACGTACCAACATGAGGAGGCGCTGGTAGTGAAAATAACCATCCAAAAATTCATTATGCATGTGGCTACTATTTACTCCAGCGGGGAACTCAACACAAACCTTCTGACGCACATGAACCAGAACTACAAAAACCTAATAATCGCCGGGGACCTCAACGCCAACCACACTGGCCTACTAGATGAAATAACGAACGCCAATGGGAAGCTACTGCGAGCCTTGCTCAACCAAATACCACTGAGAAACATATTCCTACCCGGGCCGACACGACTTGGCTGGACAGACCGAGAGCAACCTACGTCACCCGACAAAGTTCTGGTAGACCAAGCCCTGGTGAACAAAATAATACACACCGCAATAGAAGCACCAATCAGCTCTGACCATCTGCCCATCACAATTAAAATCGCCACTAACAAATGGAGCACCGAGACAAACAACAAAACTGAAGTATACAATTACACCCACGCAGACTGGAAGCTTTATACCGACCATATACGCCAGCACATGAAACCGTCTAGAGAGCTCCAAATCGCAAATTTAAATGCAATAGACAACCTTGCTAAGGATATATCCACGGAAATCACACAAGCCAGAGACGCCACCATCCCCAAGAAGGTCCAGAACTTCAACAATAACAGCAGGTCACTGCCAAAGCACATCATCCAGCTAATAAAGCAGAAGCGGCACGCACATAGGAGATATATAAAGTCCCACGACGAGCTCGACAAGCAAATTTTGAACCACCTACGGAACGAAGTGAAGAAAAAAATTCAAGAGCACAACAACACAATGTGGAGTAACACTATAGCAGACATAACAACAGCAAGAACAGCAGAACCAAAAAAGTTTTGGAGGTTCATAAAGGCCATTCGCCGGAAGAGACAATTCTCCTACCCCCTCCGAGTCAACAACAAACCAGTGCACTTAACCGAGGACAAATTAAAAATTTTCCACGATCACTACTACAAAGTTTTTCAAACGCCTGAGGACCCGAAGTTCAACAAGACCCACCTTCAAACCATAAAGAGACACATTAAAAACAATGCTGATCTCTACCGGCCTCAACTTCAAGCACCACAACTTGACGAAGGCAGCAACTTAGAAAAACCAGTATTCCGCAAGGATTTCATCGAGACAGTGAGACATCTTGGACACTCAGCACCAGGCCCAGACACCATAACATATCAAATGCTGAAAAATGTCCCGCAGGAGATGATGACGAAGATAACACAGCTCTATAACCTAATACTTCGACATGGTCACCACCCGCAGATCTGGAAAGAGGCACATATGATACTGCTGGAGAAACCAGGAAAGGACAACACCAAACACGGAAACTACAGACCCATCTCCTTAACGGCAACACTCTCCAAAGTCTTAGAGAAAATAATAGTTAAGCGACTGCAATCGCACATTGAAGAGAATAGGCTTATACCTGACACACAAGCCGGTTTCAGGAGAACAGTTACCATCCAAGACCAGCAGATACGAGTACTGTCTCTGATACAAAACAACCTAAACAAAGGATTTACGACCATAGGAGTATTCCTTGACATACAGGCCGCATTCGACCGCTGCTGGACGGATGGGTTATTGTATAAACTAACAAAAATGGGTATCCCTCAACGGATGTGCAGATGGGTGGCCAGCTTCCTCCACAATAGAACTGCCAGAATTAAGATTAACAACACGCTTAGCGCACCATTAACTCTACAAGCAGGAACACCGCAGGGGAGCGCAGTCTCCGGACTACTGTACATTCTGTTCACACACGACACCCCTCAGCCAATCCACCCAAGCATCACCCTAGCCCAATATGCGGACGATACCGCATACTTCTGCAGTGCACCCAAAATAGAGCACGCAAAACCGAGGCTCAATCGCCAACTTGGAAACTTCCACCGATGGGCGTCTAAATGGAGACTGGCGGTGAACACGGAAAAAACACAAATGATAGTGTTCAGAAAGTCACTGAAGCGGAAACACCGAGAGGCAACAATCCGGTACAACATGAAAGAAATCCGAATGACAACCACCGTGACCTACCTGGGAATAACATTAAGACCCAACCTGTGTATGACAGCCCACATCAAGAAGAAGATACAAGACGCAAAGATAGCCATTTCCACGCTGTGGTATTTATCTAAAATAGGAAAAGTCGGACTCTCTACAGACATACTTAACCAACTGTACAAGACCATCATCCGCCCTTATTTTACATTTGCAGCAATAGCCACAATACCACTCACGACACCATCCATGCTCAACAGAATACACCAAGTGGAGAGAAAATGTCTGCGAATAGCAAACAAGCTCCCAATGTGGTACAAAACTTCAGAAATCTATGACACGACCAACACAACGCCCATAGGCGACCACATCAAACGCCAAATGGTAAATTTTATAACAAAAGCAGTAGACAGACCTCATAGACAACAACTCATCCTAAACGCAGCAACGTTCAAGCAAGCAGTTACACCAGCGCCCCCGATCGTCTCACTCATCCAGCTGCACGACACCATCAAGCAAGAGGAAGATGCGGCATTAGAGGAGCACATGAGAGCACTTTTAGAACAGCAGATGGACTATGACATCCAAGGAACCTGAAGAACCCGACACCTCGAAGCACGAGTAAATTAGAAATTTAGAATAAATAGTACACAAACTATATCATGGCAACTCACAAAAATGAAGTATTCTGATAAATTAAGATAATGTAACTAACTGACAATTGCTTATAAATAGCACACTATATGTAAATAACTTAAACTCATAACAAATTGAAAAAATGCAAAAACGTAATGACACCAAATATGTCCAAAAAAAAAAAAATAATAATAATATATATTTAATTGAGAAAATAAAATAAAAAAAAATAATAAACAAAAAAAAAAAGAGCCTGCCTGCCCCGCCCCAAATAAATTAAAAACAATACGTGGCTGAAGAGGGTACACCCCTGAAACTAACCTATTCTAGCAATGCCTAAATACCAATCCAGTAGTTCCCAAAAAGCATCCACTTCAAGAGGAAAACCACCTGAGCCCCCCCCCCACCAAGACAGCAGTGAGGATGAAGATGACAGCCATAATACCAGCACGGACTCATTCATCACCGACACGGCAAAGAAGATCAACGAAAACCTATTACAAGAAAACAACGCTCCTCGCACGCCACGTGATCCTCGCTTGCAGCGCCAAAGGATGGGTGACCCACACGGCAGTCAGGCAGTGTACGTCGTAAACTGCGAAGAACAATACCGAGACGCCTTCTATGTTACCAAGCTTATGGAAGCGCATAAGCAGGACCCAAACAGCATTCTCCTCAAAACCAGAATCAACAACCCACCAAACACATACAAACTACTGTTTAATAACGCGCAAAACGCCGTTACATTTACACAGGCCAACAAAGGGAAGTTTGGACCAAGGTCAACATTCACAACCACAACACCACAGCCCACATACGGAAAGAACACCGGGGTGAGAGCCCGCCAAACGCTAACCGCGGTGGTAAAAGGGATTCCAACACACATTGGAGAGCAGCAGTTGCTATCCAGCATAAACAAAACCTATCCCGAAATCGCCAAACTCTCCAGAATTGTCAGCAACGGGAGGACCACTACGCTGGTAAGAATTTTCACACAACAAGCCGACACAAGCAGATCCAACACAAAGTCAGTTACAGCTGTAATCGTCAGCAGCCGTTTTCTAAAACCATGCTGATGGTAATTTAGTACGCTATGCGTACTGTTTTTTTTTTCAAATATTTTTCCAAACATAGAGGTTAATGTTACTGACCCGTAATTGTTGACATCATTTTTATCCCCCTTTTTGTATATACGTTTTATAATTTCTAGTGTAAGACGGTTTAGCAATACCTCTTCATTTATGGATCAATTTATTAAATGTTTTAAGACAATTGCAAGGTAATTTTTCACAGTTTTTCTAATACTGTGGGGTATATGGCGTCCCAACCTGAAGTTGAGTTCTCTTTAAAACAACATATAATTTCGTTAACCTCCTGAATACTAGTGTGACTCATGAAAATTTTATTAGTAATGTTGTTATGTATTTGTATGTTATGTGGTAAAAAATATCCCAGTACCTTGAGTTGCAAAATGATTCTTAAAATGTTATATATTTAATAGGATGATGTACAATTTCACATTCGCGAAGTTACTTAATATTTTCATTGATATTACTGTTGGTGGTATTTCTATCCTTGACTAATTTCTATACTGTATTGCTTATATTGGAAGAGTTATTTGTCTTCCATTTATAATATAGTGATGCTAGATTAGTAGATGCTCTATGATACCCCTCTTTTAGCTGCCTATATCCGTTTCGGAGTTCTTAGATGTTTGTCATCTTGTGCAATTCATAAGCATATTTCATTTTATTACGCAGTACATAAATTTCATCAGGTCATTTTAGTCTCTCTAATAGGTTTTATTTTGATAGTTTTTCTTATAATGGAACAGACGGTATTGAAATAAGAGATTAAAGTTGGCATAAATGTTTCCCATTTTTCATTGCTACTTTGTGTCATATAAACCTTGTTCCAAGTTAATATTTCTAATACAACGTTAAGTTTATTTACATTATCATCTGACACCTTCTAAATTCATAAATTATGTCTTCATTTTAACTTGCACTGAAATTATATATGAACTGCATGGTGGTCTGAAAGATGAAAGTTATTTACACATATTGAGTAGTAATCTGTTTATATATTTGTGCATATATGTTCAATAATAGTTGCTGTGTGAAATCATTGGCTCTTTTACCACGTAATTTAGGTTGTAGGATTTTATTCAGTGCAACTACAATCCTCTGTATTTGTCTCATCTATCTTAATGTTGATATCACCTAAAATAGTAAATTTATTATCTTTAGTCTATAATTTATGGAAGTAGTTGCTGTAGGATTTCAGGAACTGGAGTATTCAGTGATCTATATACATCCAAGATAATGTGGGATTGCTTCTCATTATATACTTTAATTGCAGCCACATCTTTGATTTCTTCAATACGTAATTTAGAAACCCATTTTATAGCTTAGAATTATACATTATTTACTACACATATTGCAACACATCCACCCTTATATATTTGCTTACAAAATCTGCTGACCAATTTAAAATTAGGACTCTTACACAAGTTTATATTACTGTATCTAAAACAATGTTCTAATTCCATTGTAATGCAATCTGTGTTTCATTTGTTAAATTCAACGTGAACTGATATTGTTTTTGAGTATAAATTATTCAAGATTTTTATATTCTTTGACCTAGATAATATTAGTGAACCTGTCAATTCTGTGTATTGTAGGCAGATTTTGAGGATATAAATATGGAAGTGTTCTCATGTAAAATATTTTTAAACAGTGCCGTTCCAATTCCACTTTTTAAGATCCTAGATTTATTACAATCAGAATCCCTGTTTCCATGCGGTATTTGATACAGAATATATACTCAAATCAATTCTAATTCCTCATGGAAACATGGTAATTCTAACAGTTAATCTGACCTGTAATGGGCTCTTAGAATCAATGCAAACAGATATTTTAGTCAGGAACAGTGTTTTTAAATTTTTTTATCTGTGCTCACTGGTGACAAAAAGTATTCATATTGCACTAGTCCTGGGGAGAGATCAAAACCAACATTATATGAATAAAACAGAAGAAAACTGTAATGGTCCTGCAGAAATGCCTTTGTAGATAAGCACATCCAATAAGACATTGGAACTAAGAGCATATAGGCAAATAAAGCTCATGCCATTTACTTACATGCATTAAATTACAAAAGATTCTTTTGACTGTACTTTGATAACATTGTGTAATTATACCGGGTAAAGAGGTACATATGTTATTCCTCTAAACAGAGAGCATTTTGATAGGTATTTTGTAAAACTTATGAACGTCTTCTTTCAACTTGAAAATAACATTTCTCGGGCTATCAGGCAGGTGAATTCTGGAATAATTTCCAAGCTTTCAAGATCTAACGTCGATCTTATCTTCAGGGAATGATGTAGAGTCCAGAGTCCAAAGTCCAAGAACAGGTACACCAGGTTTACCTAGACGGAATGTAATTTCGCCACAGTACCTAACCGCTGAAATTGGTTTTACCTGTGCGATATTGTGGGGAACAGGATTTTGTTCACAAGTGGTCTCCCAACTTGCTGCTACCCCTCCCGTTACTGCGAAACCTGGGGGTTGTTTGGATTAAGGGATGGCAGTCTCTCAGGCTAGTGGCCCGAGAGCGTCCCTTGGCAGGGGATAGGATTTTCTCCTTCTTGGCGCCCTATGGTCGTAGTCGCCCAAAGTGCGCAACAGAGGGTTGGTGTGAAAGGGTAGTTTATCATACAACGTGCGGGCTCGTTCCCTCATGACGTCGATGATATTCGGGATTCCGGAGTAGCTATGTAGGATGTGATATGAGAATCTGCGCCCAGTATCGTAGATCATCCTTAATGCCCTGTTCTGAACGGCCTGAAATCTGCGGATTGTGGACAGTGCCGCTGACCCCCAGACCTCGAAGCCGTACAGGATCAGGGGAGGAATGATCGCCTGATACAGACGCAGTTTGAGGTGTTTAGGCATGGCGGATTTCAAAACGGGGTACAACTGTCTGAGGGTGGCGTAGCCTGGCCCCACCTTGCCCCTTACATGTGGCAAGAAAGTGAGCCCGCGGTCGAGGAGGACCCCGAGGTATTTGGCGGCGGTAACCCATGGAATCTGCCGCCCCCTCAACCTCAGGGGCCGCACCGGCCGCCAGCGATGGACCTTCGCCAGGAGAAGAAGAGCAGAACTCTTCCCCGGACTGATGGCCATCCTCCACTTTTCGCTCCACCGACCGATGGCCCGGAGCAGTCGCTGTAGTAGGGGGAAACAGTAACGGGCATTCTTGTTCTGTGCCATTATGAGGACGTCGTCGGCATATTGGCACAGTTCGGGGTTCCGTCGGGATATCAGACATGTAGAGAGCAAAGAGTAATGTAGACAATACACTGCCCTCCGGCACTGCCGCCGCAATGGGTCTGACGGTAAAGAGCCTCCCCTGCACTCTCACCCGGAATGAGCGTTCCCGGAGGAAGCTGCTTATCAGGGTGAGATAGGGCGGAGGAACGCCTGCTTGCTTAAGTTTGTAGAGGAGCCACTGATGCCAGGCGAAGGCCTTCTCCACGTCCAGCAGATCCGCGACCGTCTTGAGGTTGCCCTGGTAGCCCAGGGCTGCCTTCTCGGCGAGGTGCAGGAGCTGCAAAGTCGTGGAGTGCCCTCGACGAAAACCTAACTGGTGATCTGGTAGGAGGTGCCTTTCCTCGAAGAGAGGGATGAGGCGGGCGAGGAGCAACCGCTCAAAAACTTTTGAGACGGTCGAGAGTAATCTGATGGATCGGTAATTGCATGGGAAGACCGGGTTCTTGCCGGGCTTTAAAATGCATACTACCCGTGCCTCCTTCCAACAAGTTGGAAAGTAACGGAGTTGAAGGCATGCCTTAAAAATCCGCGTAAGGTGGATCACAGCCGCTCGAGTTAGGTGTTGGAGCTTGGGGGCTGTGACGCCATCATGCCCCGGGGATTTTTTTAGTGCTGTTTTTGAATTTCGGAAGTCACCTCTTTCGGGGTGACTATAGGAAGATGGATGCCGTCGTGTGGTGGCGGCGTCTCCTCATAGAAGTAGTCCACCGTCACCTCCACGAGGTCACTGAAGTCCTCATCCTGAGGGTCCTCCCGGGGTTCTAACTGACTCTTTAGGTAGTCTGCAAACACTGTTGCCATCTCGCAGGGCTCGAAAGCGAGGTCCCCACGAGTGCCATGTAAAGGATGCTGGTATTGTGTCTTGTCCTTCCTTAGGGATTAGATAATCCGCCACGGCTTCTTTTCTTGCAGGTCTCAGACGGAATGCGGTGTGTGTGAGCGCGTACCGCCTTCAGGATCTGTTGGGAGAATGCCTTCGCCGCCGCTTCCAGCGCCTCGTCAGTGTCCGCGGGTTGATGGTCTGGGTGAGTTCTAGGACTGTTGCATCCCAGTCGACTTCGTTAAACCCTGGGATTGTCAGGGCTGGTATGTGAACATTGGAGTCGACCAAGACAGGGTCATAGTCGGAATCCAGTTCGTTTACCACCGAGAGGACTAGATGGAATGGAATGCTTTTGGTGATCATGATGTCGAGTACGTCCGGCCTGCCGTGGGCCGGGTAGGACGTAGGCCTCCTCGGACCGTGCGCATTGAGTCTGGGATCACCGCTGATGAGGAGGAAATGTCCGCGGCCCCTATGGTTTGAAACTCGGCTGATCATGATGTCGAGTACGTCCGGCCTGCCGTGGGCCGGGTAGGACGTAGGCCTCCTCGGACCGTGCGCATTGAATCTGGGATCACCGCTGATGAGGAGGAAGTGTCCGCGGCCCCTATGGTTTGAAACTCGGCTATACCAATGCCCGTGCTTTGCGTTGAATTCGCCTGCCATGCAGCCAACAGGATGTGTTTCGCAGACTAGTAAGATGTCAACCCCATGGGATTCTACAAACTCAAGCAAGCTTGGGTAATGTCCCCTAATTCCGTTTCCAGTCGGTAAGGCAGCCTCCAGATCCGCACGATCCCGCAGTTCGACCCTCATCAGTGGTGTTGGTCCCCGGCCGTTGACGATATGAATAGCCCTCAAGCATGAGGGCCATGCGACTTCGCTGCGACGGTGAAGAGCCGGGTGGAAGGTCGCTAGGGACCCCCAGAACCACGGCGCTGAACCAGGGAGTGGAGCTCTGCGCAGTCGGCGACTGCGGCTGCAATCGCCGAGGTGAAGCGCTGCTAGCGGTCGGTGAAGTAGCGGCGGCTGGCGGAGGCGATTCAATCAAGGCAGGAATTGCCTCGGGTATCGGCGTCGATGTTGAAGCAATACCCGCGGCCGAGGTGGCCTTCCTAGAGGCTGCGGCTCGGCGTTGTTTGCTCTTCCCCATCGAAGCAGAAGACGAAGTGCGTGGAAGTGTGTGTCCGCTGCGCTGCCAGTGTCCGCCGTGGCAGTGAAAAGCTGCTCGGCGGGCGGCTGGTTTTCTTGCGCCGATGAGGGCGTGGCTTGTGTCTGCTGCTCGGTAGAGGCCTGTGATTGACCCGGCCGAGCGGTAGGCTGGGCCCTGCTCTTATTTTTCTTCTTTTGAGACTTCTTCTTACACGCACGCCACCATTCGGTGATTGACCGAGGAAGAGAGGAAGGCGGAGGAATACGGAATCAATCCGCGGACCGTCGTCCACTTGACCAAAACCTCCCGACCCGAGGGTGCTGAGCCCACCAAGGTCAAGATGCCCCTATTTTTGGTCATTGTTGAGAAAGATGGGGAGGGAATTCCCAAGATCGACGAGGTGACCACCATGTATAGCACAAGGATACGAGTCGAGCCACAGCACGGCAGAGCGTGGCCGGCGCAGTGCTAACGATGCCTGCGGTTCCACCACTCTAGCCAGGATTGTGAGCGGAACACTGCTTGCTTGCGCTGTGCAGGTGAGCACCATGTCAAAGACTGTCCTTACCCCAGAGAGATAACTAAGTGTGCAAACTGCGAGGGGCGCCATATTGGCATTTATGGCGGTTGCCCCAAAAAACTGGAGATGATCCAGGCAAGGTAGGGCGGAGCCATTACCAACCCTGCGAATGTGCGTCCAGGCAGCAGCTTTGCCAACACTATGTCGAGGCAAGTAGAAGTGCTCGACAGGCTGAGACAACGCTGGCTGTACCAGCAATCCAGACCGAGAGCTCCGCAACTCAGGTCACCACCCCCCTGCGCCCCCCCAGGGAGCAGAGAACCACACAGGAATAGGAGAAACAGGCACGGCGTCCCAAGAAGCCCGTGACTTAGACCGCCGCTGCGGCAAATACAATCCCGGCTTCTGCAGCTGCAACAGCTGAGCCAGCTGCCTCGCTGACCGCGGGCGGCGAGCCCAGCCAAGCCTCTACGCAGTTCCCCTCTCCAGAGCAGCAACCAGCTGCCGTTGGCCCGACCAATGAGATCGTGGCTGCTGCTCCAGCCACTGCCCAGGCAGTAGCTCCACCTTGGGAGAACCTCTCCGTGCCTGTGGATGATATGACCGAGTTTTCCGAGCTCTCAGCCTGGTTTGCCGACCTCATATCGCGATCCCTCCCCATATTACGGCGCTGCAGGGAACAATTGGCAAGCCCCCTAATCCCCGCCCTCCAGAAGGTCACAATCATGCATGAGACGGACCGACTGCCCTTCCCTGACTCCAGCTCGTAATGGCGGCGCTTAGAATCCGTAGATCTTTGCGAGTTGTGTTCTGGAACGCAAACGGTGTCCGGGAACAGCGGCCGGGCATCTTAGAGTTTATAGATGCTCACGGGATTGATATCCTAATGGTCTGCGAGACGCATCTGCATGCTGGTATTCCATTCCAGCTGCCAAGTTACGTCGCCCATCGGACGGATCGACCCGGCCGACAGGGCATTGGTACGGCTATAATTATTAAAAATCACTTTCCCACACTCCTATCACCATTCCTCTGCTACAGTACTGGGAGCGACTACCATAAGGATCTCCTTGGGGGAGGGGGGTCGGATATAGTGCTAGTAGCGGTACATGACCCGCCGGACGGCCGCTTCTATGAAGCGGACCTGAAGGCACTCCTCAACCTGGACCACAGAGGTTGCATCGCAGGCGACTTCAACGCGAAGCATCCAAACTGGAACAGCCGCACCCAGAACAGAAAGGGTCGTGGACTCTACCGCCTAATCAGCGGAGACCCGGACCTTTTCGCGCGCGGTCCGAGAGGTCCAACGTACTTCCCGCCCCTCGGCAGGGCGGACGTCATCGATGTCATGGTCACCAAAAACATTACGTTCCATCTGAAACTCTCGGTTTTGAACGCGCTCGACTCCGACCACAACTGGGTTGGGGTCCACTCCGACGTTTCACACACAGCTCTGGTCACACCAGACTGGATAGAAGAAGTCGACTGGGATGCTGCTGTGCTATCCCTCCAGAACTCCGTGGACGCTAACCCTCGAATAGACTTAATAGAGTCTCTCGAGGTGGCGGCCGGGCATTGCTCACACAGACACCGCATTCCTTACGAAACACCTCAACCATCCGTCCTTCCTGCACACCTAAGACAGATGATTAAAGCAATAAATGTTGTCAGAAAGCAATGGCAGAGATTTCGCCATCCCAGGATAGTAGACATACACCAGAGGTTCAAATCCCTGCCCCGTCGTCTCCTTAGAGCATACCGTCGAGAAGCCTGGGAGCAGATGAATTTGCAGACTACCTGGAAAATCAATTCCAGCCCAGAGAAGAGCCCCAGGACGAAGACCAAAACTGAACTCGCCGAGCGGGCGGTAGAGGGCTTCCTAGAGGCCCCGCCAGTGCACGACGAGGAGTTTCACGTCCCTATAGCTACCCCACAGGAGATTGCCACCCAAATCCATTCCTTAAAAACCAAAAAAATCCCCTAGACAGGACCGTGTAACAGCGGAAATCCTCCAGCACCTTCCCCGAAAAGCCGTGCTTCATTTGACCCGGATTTATAACGCATGCTTACATATACGCCACTTTCCCGCTACGTGGAAGGAGGACCGTGTAGTATGCGTTCTAAAGCCGGGGAAGAACCCGGTTCTCCTGGCCAGCTACCGTTCCATCAGCGTCCTGCCAGTCATCTCGAAAGTATTCGAAAGACTGCTCCTCGCCCGCCTCGGACCTCGCCTTGAGGAAAGAGGCCTCCTACCCGAGCATCAGTTTGGTTTTCGCCCTGGACACTCCAGGACCGTGCAATTACTGCGTGTGTAGTAGAAGGCCTCCCTGGCTTTCCAGGAGAGGTTTAAAACGGTTGCGGTATTGCTGGACGTGGAAAATGCCTTCTCCACTACGTGGCACGATGTGCTCATTTATAAACTCATAGAGCATGAAATCCCCTCTCCATACATTTCCTTGGTAGCTTCGTTTCTTCAGAATTGAAGCTTCCGAGTAAAGGTGGAGGGGGAACTTTCTACAGTTCGGCCCATTTGCGCGGGAGTGCTGGATGGTAGCGTGCTGCCTCCGGCGCTCTTTGCAGTTTACATGGCCGACATCCCCACCCACCCCAGCACACACCTGTCAGTATGCGGACGATCTCATGATCTTCGCTGTAAGCCGGAACACCAGTTATAGCTTTCGGCATATGCAAGCCCAACTCCATGCCATTGGCAGGTGGAGTGAGAGATGGCGAATGGCCATTAGCCCGGAGAAAAACTCTGCGATTCTCCTGGCGAAAACCATTAGAAATCGGCTTCAGCGGAACTTTGTTTTACGGCACCGTCGTCTGTGGTGGTGCCGCCTCCGTCGTCGTCTGTGCCTGCTGCAGCGTCGTCTCCGCTCTTGTGAGAGCGGCCGAGAAGGAGGCCCCGGGGGGGGAGGGGTGGCTCCACCCCAAGTGTTCCTTGACGGCGGTTGTCGATGATCTTTTGCCGGGTTCGGCAGACCTTGTATACGCTTGAATGTGCCAGCCCACAGTTGGCACACTTGCTTCTTTCTGGTGGGTTTGGGCAGAATATCAATATGTGGTCTCCTGCACAGCGCAGGCACGCAAGCTTAGGCTCGCACACCTGGCTGGAATGGTGGAAACCCATGCATCGGTGGCACTGCACTGGTCCACCCTGGCCGTAAAAACGTTCCACCATTACGACCGTGTGGAACAGCACACGGATGTTGTCTATTGGTTGGACCGCACCTCCTGGCACATTGTCAACGACGACCATAAAAAGTGGCATCGGCACTTTGACGGTGCCCTGGTCTGTCTGAACGGTCTTTCTTAGCTGTGCTACGGAAGCGGCGGCAATGCCGTGATCCTGGTGAAGCACTTGCTTCACCTCCTCAGGGGTACACATAGAGTCCAAACCTCTGATTATGTGACGCTCCATATGGTGGTGCTGAGGGGAATATGAGATGAATGGGATCTGAGGCCGAGTTTTATCTTTGAGGCCAAGTGTCGCATGATTCCAACATGATCCTTGAAGGAGTCCGCGATTATTGGCGGTAACCTTGTGCCCCTCTTGGCTAGGGGTGTCTGGGTGCCCTATGGGGGTGCAGCACTGTCTGAGCCGAGGCAGTGAGACCCGGAGAGGTCCTGCCGTTTCTCCCCACGAAAGTGAAACTGTCCATAGGGGGTTCTTGAGGTAGCTCATCCTCCGCCGATTCAGGCAGAGGGGGAATGGAGGGGTTATCCTGGGAGGTGGTGCTTGACACTTTGTGAGGATAACTCTGCCATTTTTTTTTTAATTTTCCAGTGGAGGGAAAAAATCCACCTTATGGACTAACCCGGGCAAGCCCAGAGTGTCGGGGTCTCCCATGTGGGCCTATCGACTAAAAAACCCCTCCACCGGTATTAGAAGAAAGAAAGGAGAGGCGGTCCCGCATGATTGCACCCGCGGATTCAAGGCGATAATGTAACTGACTGCAGGGTGCAGTCAGAGAGGTGAAATGAGGACCGGGAAACAGACTTGACCGAGGTCCAGACTGCCACCGCGGAGTATTCGGGGTGAGGAATGAAGGAATTCAAGGGTGAAGGATGGAGTTAGTGCTGGTTGACTCTGTTGAGCCAGTCGTTGTATCCTGGGACGTTTTCGAGCCTAAGCCCTTGGCGTCTACTTTGGATGTTGATCTTGGAGGTTTGAGGTGCCGACTTCTCCAATAGAGCTCTCACCTCCTCCCTGAAGATGAGTCTGATATCGGTGACTGCTGTTGCTATTGCTTGGTGAAGTTCTGTGTGAAGTGGTGCCGTCCTGTTCCTGAAGCCTGTCCTCCAAGGCCGTCAGTATAGCCGTAATAATCAGGACCTCCGCGTGGAGGTCCTGAATAGCTTCACTTAGGCCTTGGATTTCCTGCTGCAGGATGGTTGGTGTTGGTTGTTTAGTCTGCGGAGATGGTTGTGTAGATGATGGTGTCCGGGCTGGTTTAGGCGATGAGTGCCTGCTCTTTGGGTAGCTGGGGCACTGGGCTTGCCCGGTGAAATGTCCCGTACCACCACAGGTGGCACAGAACCTGCGAAGGCGGCGGAGGTCGTGCCCAGTGCACTCCGATGTGTATGAGTTGGTGCCACAATAGTGGCACTTCGGCGGCGAAGAGCAGTCTTCTTGGCTGTGCCCGTAGGCACAGCAGCGACGGCAGGGCCGGTGTCTTTCCTGTCTGCTTTCCTCAACGTGCAGAATTCGCCCTAATAAGGGCAACCCTGACGCCAAGGCAGCCTCCAAGTCTGATCGGTCCTGTAGCTTCACCCTAACTAGTGGTGTCGGGCCCCGGTCACATATAATTCTAGTGGCCCTCGAACATGAAGGCCATCTAGTTTGAGCAGCGGCGAGGAGGTGCCGGGTGGAGAGATCCCGAGGGACACCCCTAACCACGGCACTGTACCGGGGCGGCGATGAGGAAGCGGCGGCGGTCAGCGGCAGTGGTAATGGTGGGCGCGGCAAAGGTGCAGCGCTCACTGCCGGCGTAACGGCAGGTGGCGGAGATGCCTGTGAGCGCTACCTACCGGCTGCTGTAGGAGCAGCTGGTCTGCGCTGTTGCTTCCTCTTCGGCATCTCGAAGCGAAGTGCCCCATTTTTTTTTTTTTTTTTTCGAGTGGAGTGGAAAAACCCAATCTACAGGCGACAGAGGGGATAGCTCTGCCAAGTGTGGGGGTCGCCCTAAACTGGCAATACCCACTAAAAAACCACTCCACCGGAGAGAATTCGGGTGTAGGAATGTTGCAGTACCGCTTGTTGCACCTGCGGATTCAAGGAGCGGGTGTTATGGCTAGCCAAAGGCCATAGCCAGGAGAGAGTGAGGGCCAGGACGCAAACATGGCCGGAGCCCTGATTGCGCCTTTGGAAGATTCGTGGTGAGGAATAAGTACATATTGTGTGTGCATATTTCTGCAGCCCTGTAACAAAAGGACGTAGTCAGTGTAACATTTTCTACCCTGTCGGGAAAGTCGTTGGTACATTTCTTATGTCTGCAGCCCAGTAACATAAGGACATAGTCATTTAGATATTTCAATTTGGTATAAATTCTAAGCTAGTTATAATTTTACAACTACTGCTGCCCTGTCTGGCGAAGTCATTAGTTATTAGTTGTGTTTAACCCTCTAACTAGAGAGGGCGTTGTCATTTAGCAGAGACATCATTGGTTTCCCATGCACTTAGTGGTCACCCATCCAAGTGATGGCCATGCCCAATGCTGCTTTACCTGTAATAAAACACTTATTCTAATTACTTACATTCTATCTTATCTAAATACCAGAGAATGTCCGTTAGTGGTCTGCCAGATCGCTGTAGAGTGGGGGTCCCTCAAACCCCCGGATCCGCCTTGACTCAGAAAGTAAGGACCTCAAGGGCCACCAAACTAATGTCGTAGACACATTCATGGGTAATTTTATTATGGAATTCTTACTAGTGATTCTAGATATTCTTGTATATTTAAACCGGGTTCCCCCAGGCCGAGTGTTCTGTCAAGTAGCGAGAGCGGTCTCTTGTGTTTGTTATTTTCTGCTTCATAGGTGCCTAGTTCTTGTATTAGTTCATTGTTGTTTCCTGCTTTACGCTTATACAGGTTGTAACTTTGGCTTTTTATGAACTGCTCAATTGAATGCAGTTTTAGCTCCTCATGAAGGAGATAAGCCGGCGCTACTGGGGGTTGTTTGGCAATTATTCTAATTATTCTATTCTGGAGTGTTTGTAATTTATGTATGTGCGTTTTTGCAGCGTAGCCCCATACAGGGGATGCGTACGTAATGATCGTTCTTATTAGCGTTTTATATAGGGTAATTCCCATGTTTAATTTTAATTGACTGTTGAGATTGATGATGGGATATAGTCTGTTTAGTTGACCATTAGCCTTGGCTCTGACCTTAGCTATATGCCTATTCCAGGTTAGGCCTTGGTCCATGACAAGACCTAAGTAGGTCACTTGGTCTTTCCACTCGATAATTTCGCCTTGGTAGTTAAGTGGTTGTAGCAAGTTTCTGCCTTTACGGTGCTGTATTCTTTTAGTGAAGTCTATAGCCTGTGTCTTCCTCGCATTTACTTTAATTCTCCACTTCTTGAACCATGGTTCAAGTGAGTCTAAAGCATTTTGTAGGCGTAAGTGTATTATTCGTGGCTGAGTGGATTGTGTGGTTATAGCAGTGTCATCTGCGTATATGTACTTGTTGGTTCTTACCAATTCTGGCATGTCGTTTATGTATAAATTGAACAATGTTGGTCCCACTATACTTCCTTGTGGAACTCCTGCTCTGATTTGTTTGGAGCTTGAGACTGCGTCCTCTACTGAGGTGTGAAATTGTCGTTCATAGAGGTAGTCCCTAATTAGGGCTATAGCAGTGTCTGGAAATTCGTAGACTTTCAGTTTTCTGAGTAGCCCTGCATGCCATACTTTATCGAAGGCACGTTCAATATCTAAATAGAGGGCACCTGTCGATTTGTTTGTGTTGAACCCTTTGGTGATTTGCTCCGTCATTCTTAACAGTTATAGTGTAGTAGAATGGTAAGCTCGAAATCCGAACTGTTCGGGTATAAGTATATTTTGTTTGTGCAGGTGTGAATTTATTCGCTTCAGTATCACTTTCTCTAATACCTTGCTCATCGTATTTAATAGGCTGATCGGCCTGTAGTTGATTGGTAGTGCTAGATTTTTGTTTACTTTTGGGAAAAGTAGGATTTTTGCCTCTTTCCATGCAGGTGGAAACCTGCCATGTTGGAGCGTGTAGTTGAATATTTTGGCAAGCAATGTTACTGCCCTTTTGGGTAAATTCTTTAGTACCACATTTGGTATTTTGTCTGGGCCTGGTGCTTTTCTTGCTGGCAGGTGTTTTATAATCCAGCTTATTTCTCCCGCATTTGTTTTTCGCAATTTGTTGTGTGTTCTTCTCTGACCTAAGATTTGGGCTTCATCTTCGACTTCTTGAATGAAATCGTCTTGCCCGTTCGTGGGATTGGGGGAGAATACCTCCTCTAAAGTGACCGCAAACGCTTCGGCCTTAGCCTGGGGGGTCTCTGCTACGGTGTTATTAATTTGTAGTGGCGGTATATTTGTGCGTGTGCGCGTTAAGCATTTCGCAATCCGCCATACTGTGTTTTGTTGGGGGTTGAGATTTTCGAGTGTGTCGTTCCATTGATTTCTAATGTAAGTCCTGGCCTTGTTAATTGCTAGTTCGCGCGCATGATGATATTCTGTTCGATGTATTAGATTTCTAGTTCTCTGCCATTTACGCCTGCCCCAAGTTTGGGGGTCACCTTAAATATAGTAGTCCGGTGGGGGACCGGCCAGGTGCCCCTCTGTGATTGGCCCGGGTCCGGCATGGGAGGCGTCGACTAGGGACCAATGGTCTCCGTTGCCGGGACGGACTGCTCTGATTGGCCCGCTGTCAGATGTGAGCCTGTATTAAAACTAGGGCTAGCTTTTGGCAGTTTCACAAATCTTTGTGAGTGTTTGCGGATCACCGAAATGCAAATGCCATTCACTTGCAAGCCGCTGTCTCTGTTGATGTTATTTTTTTTCGTATTTAATAGCTATGGCTTCTTTGATGGAGCGGTCCCAATTGCTTGAAGAATTAAACATGGTGGTTGTGTCGCCCAGTCTTGGTCTGTGTCCTTCTTGGATGCAGTGTTCTGCAAGACCAGATTTTTCTGGGTACATCAGGCGGATGTAGCTCTCATGCTGTTTGCATCTTTGTTCGATCGTTCTCCCCGTCTGTCCAATGTAGGCTCTACCACATTCAAATGGAATGCGGTATAACCCCGGAGTCTTAAGGCCGAGGGAATTTTTGACCTGTCTTAACATATTTGAAATTTATTGGGCGGCTAGTGTATAGTATTGATGTTGTATTTGCCCATAATTCTACTCAGTATACCAGACAAATGTCCTGTATATGGGAGGTAGGCTTTACGTTGTTTCTTCGTGTCTTGTGACTCATCTAGCTGGGATGCAATACGCTGTGCACAGTTTGTACTGACAGAGGCCCGTTTTAGTGCCTTGTTGACGCTGCTCTTGCTATATCCATTTTTTTCTAGGCTGGTTCTGAGATACTGAAATTCTGTAGCGAGGTTTTCACTGTCTGAGATGGCTATTGAAAACCTTTTAAGGAAGTGCAGCATATCCAATTAAACTTTTTTGTAGTGCTTTTAATTAAAGCCAAAATACACACACACACACACACACACACACTCACACTCTCTCTCTCCCTCCCTCTCACCCTCTCCACCTCCACCCCCTCCTCCTAAATGGAAGGGTGTAACAGCTCAGATGCATTGCCTTTCTTTTCCATGAAAATTTATTTTTTGTGGTATATGGATCTTGCTACTGATATATTTAGGCAGATACTGTTTGTCTTGATTTAATCTAAAGACATCTGTAGGGCAGACAAATGAAATTCATATCCCAAAGATATGGAAATGGAAATTCAAATAATCAAATGCATACTTGCCAACTTTTGCAGAGTGTAAAGCAACATTGAATTTTTATGGCTTTATGGGCATATTCAAATACTGATTTTCACCATGGAAATGCTAAAACATTAAATTCTGTTGCATCATACTGTAATTGTGTATAATAATGTTAAGACTTCTTGCTAACCTAAGATTACAGCTCAAATGTACCACACTAAAAGGTATGTAATGCTATGATACACCAGCTCTTATGTGTGCATATAATCTTTTACCATAAAGGTCTCCTTCATTGGCTCCAACAAAATGCATAGCATGTGGAGTTCATTTTGTGAGATATGTTGACCACTAATGATAACCAGCAGTAACTGATGAAGAGTGGGCATGAACATTCAGTAATGGAGGGATAAATTATATAGTTGAGTTGCTCACATGTATGTTTCCCATTTTTTTTGATAGTTTTTTTTAAAACTATGACGTGTGGAATTTCGAGTAGAAATATGTGCAGCTATGGCCTAGGAATTGGTGATCTTTACTACCATTTAATATGTGTTTTTCAGTGGTAACAGGAATAACTTCAGCAGTGTGACAGAGGGAACAAGTACTACAGGTCTTCAAGGCCTCTTACAAAATGAAATTCCCCTTTACTTTAAAATCACACAAGGGAGTAAGATTGCATTGTATCACTTCTTTGGAAGTAGGGGAGGATGTAAAGGTTAAGAAATGCAAACCTCTGCGAGGAAGGAATGGGGCAAGGGAGTATAAAGAGTGGCACAGTGGGATCCCTATCATTGTGATTTAGAGCATCAGTAGATGTATATCCCAGAGAATAGACACATTTGGGCAGAAGGTATTGTGGAGGGAAGCAACAGTTCAATGTGGTACCACCTAAATGCAAGGCCATTCAAGAACAAAATAAATGGTAAGATGATAAATATGCAGGATTAGGATGTATGTATAAATGAGTTCTGGATGCTGAGTATAATAAAACATTGGAATCAAATGAAATGCAGCAGCCCTATTATATGCTATGAATAGAGTTTCAGTAAACGTCTGAAGTAAACTAACCAAGTAAGCAGCAAAAATGTAAAAAGTTCTGCAACTAATCTACTGCCAGAAATGAAACCTAACTCTAATGCCTATATGTGATGATGTCTGCAAACACCTCCAGAAACATAATCTAGATTTGTGAATACTGCTGTCTTAATAAACTTGATGCCCACAATCTGCAGCGTATGAATGTTCTAGTTGTCTTCTGCATGAAAAGTGCTGGTGAATAGCATTACTCCTACTTAGTTGTTGTGACTTATATTATACAAAAGTTGTGTACATTCATTGCACTGAATGTTTTATCCATTCTGTCATCCCAAAATGATTATGCTTATGATGACAAACTTTAACGGTTTCCATTTCAGGAAGTTGGCAAACATGCAAATGACATTTGACACAAACAGGTTATAATTGGGGAAATTGAATGAAAATGTCATGTGCAGAATGTTTTCAGTTTTTTTATTATAAAAATTGTATTTTTTTTTGTCCCCCTTCTTGAAAGGAACTATGCAAAAACCCATATGTGAAATTTCAGGACGCCTACTGAGTGATATTGGAAGATAGATTTTAGGCATTTTACACACATATACACACACATGCCTGATCATGCTGCTGTACAATTCAGTTCAATTATATACATTGCAATGAATAAATTTTAATAGAGATGAAAATGTAAATGAACAGTATTTTAAACAAAGAACAAAACTAGAAGATTTGAATTTGAGAAGACTCATATGCAGTCCCTGGTTCAACTTTCTTAGTCTTGCAGCACTTATACAACAGTTTCTCAAAAACTTATTAAACTTTGATACTTTTATTCATGAAATTGGCTAATCATTGTATCTTAAGGCTTCCTAAATATTTTCTCTAAAAGACACTCCCAACACACAAAACTGATCTCGGTTTAAACTCAAAGATCATGCCCTCTGCTTGTGAGAAGAAACAATTTAGAGCTTGTGCCTACCTAAAAAGACAGTATGGAGGTAAATGGGATGTGTGTGTCTCCAAGCTGCTAATAACAAGTTCTATAAATATTCAGTTGCTATAATTTTCAACTTTAAAAATATTACCATATGAAGAAAAGTTTTTCTATATCAGATTATATCATTTTTAAAGTCGTCATAGATTTCTGTGGGAGCAAATTTTTAAAGAAAACATATTTTTCAGTTAAAGTCCAATATTTGCTGTTGCTATGTTTATCCAATAGTAACTAATAAACTAAAGAGCAGAACAGAAGATGATTTCTTTCTCATCTAGAGTAAACTAGAGTACTGATAGCCGCCTAGTTGGAATTTCTTATGTTTAATAAAGACATGATAATTTTTTAATATCAAAGAATTTTGGAAAATTCTATACCTATGCTGCACAAAAGTTAGGCAACAAGAAACTTCAATAGGGACCAGGCAAAAGAAAATGTTGTCTAGGGTTGGAGAGTTTTTAAAAGAAGCGGAACCCTGGCAACTTCTTGCATTTGTTGTCCGTGATTAGTAAAAGTCAACCACCTATTTAGCTGAAAGTTGTGATGCAGAATGTAGATAGTGTGTAACGGCAAAGATTAACATGAGTTTCTAAGGAAGTGTTTTTAGCATGTGGAAAATAAAGTGTTATAAAGGTTATTTATTTTTCATTTTACTAAATAATTAATGTTATGGGAGGAGATACTAGGACTAGACAAAATGTTGGTAAACTAAGAAGACACAAAATAATAATGAATGTGTTGTACTTTTTAGGTACAATGAATGTTAATAAGGCAATAAAAGAAATGGCCAGGGCTAGCAGAACTTCAGAAATGCTAGTGTATAGGCTAAGAAAGGGACAAATGAATGGACTTGAAATGATACCATTAAAACAAAAAGAAACAGAGTGAGGGAAACCAGGCATGTTAGCTTAACATAATACAATGAAATAAAGAATGCACACGTTCATTCCTCACTGCTTTTAAACATTCTACTCATTTGAATTTAATTTTGTCAAGAGTTAACAATGCTGATACCCTACCAAATTAAAGTTTTTATTATTTTATATCTTCATATTTGATGTGCTTTATCCTGTAAAATGAAAGTACTAAAAATACAAAGAGGAGAGAGAAAATGAGTGGCTTACAATAGCCTTAAATAGCACTGCAGGTATTTCACTATTTCGTAATCGCATTGAATTGGTAGACTAATTGTAGTTGGGTGTCAAAGTTGTGAATGTGAGTATTGCTCATTTGGCATCAGTGTACTCCATTTAACCTGTACTGTCTTTTAAGCTTGAGACACATTTTAAAAGGTATAAGCTCTCCATTACAGTCTTATCATCTCTTTGATATATAAGTGAATGAACAAATCATTGCAAAACTCTCAAACATTTTTCAACCAAGTGATCCATAAATAAAAATGTAGAAATCATCCATGAACCTTGATGGGAGCAATTCAAGTTTTGCCAGTTGAAATGGTTGAATTTCTAAATGAAAGTGTGTACATTATGATTTCCATTTTTAACAGAGCATGAAGGTGATGTACTCTGATTTTCACATAAATTTGTGAAGCATGTCTATCAGTTACACTACGTAGAAGTCTTAATGTTCATAATGATAATGTGAAAGTAAATAGTTTCCATGACAAACATTCATACATTCCTTAGACTATTCATGTGGGAAGGAATGGTGCAAGAGTTGTATTGTTGACATTAATGAGAAATACACATTGGGTTTCTGGGCCCGAAAGAGATGGAAAAAAGTGGGAAAATAGTGGTAATGAAAACAATGCATTGAGGTTTTCCTGTATTGGATTTAATGATATTTGCTTAAAATTAATACACTTTTTTGTTAATTTATGAGAGAATTTTATTTATAGTGCTCAGATTTCTAAGTGCTACAAGCCGGAGGGTCATTCTCATGATTTTTAACTCTTATACCCCAATCCATATTCATTTAGTAACAGTATTCACATAAGTCTAGGAATGAAATTAATCATAGAAATTAAAGTTCCTGTTCAGCACTTTATTTTACTGCACTGTTTCAATATTAGCATAATTCATAATTGTTTATGTAGCATTAATTAGGGTTATGTTTTATAAGTTAATCTTTTTGTAAGGTTTGGAGTTCTGTTGCACATCCTGTATTCTATTATTGTAACTGATAATGTTGTTGCAAGTGTACATCTGCAATTTATATTCATAGCCTATTAAATCAGCATTATATAGATCAATTTAAAAATAAAATGTCCAACTATATGTAATCCTTTGTTATGTATGAGTTGTGTAACATCTTTAAATTTGTAGACAAATCTCGAATGTCAAGGAGTGTGTGTATGCTACTAAGAGGACATAATCATTATACTCATAATCATCATTATATGCCACCACCACCACCACCACCATCATCATCATCATCATCATCATCATCATCATCATCAACATCATCATCATCATCATCGTCATCATCATCATCATCGTTGCTGTAGGTAAATTGGTTGCCCATTTTAGTTTCTCTACTAAGTACAGTAAATAGGGAAAATATTGTACTCCACCCAAAATTTCAAGGTCGAGAATTCACCGGAAATATATGTATTTAGGCCCCCCAAAAAAAAAAAAATCAGAAAATGGTACATGCCTGTATGAGCACAGCATATCTCAAAATGAAAAGTCAGTTGGATACCAAACTTAATAATTAAGTTGTGCCTAATGATGCACCACAAAGATATTCAAGAAAATTCTCCCATTCCAAACTGCCTTTTACATATTATATTTTTCAAAATTTCATATTTCCAAAAAATGGCTAAAATAATCTTTAATAAAATAACACATGTTGAAGATATTTTTATTACAAATAAAATTTAAATCTTGAATTTTCTGGAATTAGCCACTGAAGCTCTCTTCCTTCTGGATAACTTTTGCAGAACTGGTAAATGGAAGGGTGCCTTTCAATTTGGATAAGTTGCATAGTGGGTAAATTGTAATAGACAAAATCTTCCTACCAAAAATGTGGAGGTTATTAAAGTACATAATGCATATTTTTTTTATTTATTTTTATTTTATTAGTAACTTACATTTTAAGGGAGGCTCTGATTCATTGTTCTGTTTATTTTATGTTTTATATGGGTTATGCAAGGAGAATTAAATTCCAATGACAGTACATAGCAATCTACTCTTTAAAGATTTGACTTGCTTTAGCATGGTGTATTGCCTTATTCTCGCCATACCTATAAGAAAATATGAAATAAAAACATCTCTGCTAATGCTTATATTGAAGAAGATGGAAGAAGAAGATTTTGTAACAATAGTTTGTTGCAGAATAGGTAGTGGTCATGTTATATGCAACCTGCAAAGTGGTGGATGTGTCTTGAATCTGTTTTTAAAGATCCATTATATTTATTTGCATAGTAATTTATTGCACTAACAACAGAGATCTCCTACATGGACCAGCAGATCTTGTGTAACTAGGCATAGAAGCTAAACAAACCACTAAATTTAATAGTGTAATTCATTTTACTGCAACTTGAAAGCGAGAGTTATTAATGATAGGTAAAACACAATGGCATGGCATAGTACAAGAAGTTCCAGCAAAGGCTTATGTGGGGAGGGTTTGTCTATATGAGAGCTGTTGTTAGTAGAGCAACTTGTGATGACTTGACTGTAACAAGCTGAAATCCCTGTCACATGGATACTGAAAAAATGCAAATATCATTGCACATTAACAACATGTATAAATGCGTCCACCTGCTCACACACACTCACACTCACACTCACTCATTCTTGCTCACCCTCGCATACTCACATATTTACACTTGCACACACTCTCTTATACTCATACTCTCCTTCCCTTCCCACTCTTCTTCCTTTTTCCTTATGCTGCTATTGCAATTCTTGATTTAACCGTATTAACAACATTGTGATGTAAGCATATTTTAAGCTATATTTTTGCACCAAATCCATTATTTGGTCCTAGATAGATACTCTTTTTGATTAATTCTTTCCTGCATATCTTTGCATTCTAACAATATATGAGTAGCATACTCATTCTCCCCATATTAAGGTAAATTAACATCATCAAATCTTTCCCTGTAAACATTTAAATGATATATTCCCTTACTGGGCCATAGTACACCCTTATTGTTCTTTGTTACATTTATAGTAACATTGCTGCAGGATATGTATTTGTTTCAAAACCTCACTAAACAGTACCAACTTTAGACATTCAAAAAATGCTGGAAAATGTGGAGGTTGATGGTATCCCAATTAATGGACTCGATGCCACTATATGGCAGTAGTACTGCATTATTTCCTTCACTGTATAGTGCCAAGGAAACATACCAGTTAAAAGAGTCTATGCTGCAAGATAACAGCAGTAATCTACTATATTCTTTTACCATCATTAAAGAGTCTCCATCTTTAATAGAATAAATGTGAAATTTTCATGAATCCATGAATAGTAAATGTGAAATCATATGAAATGGGAAATATTGTTCAAAATTAATACATTAAAATCTATATTCATGTTCAAATTCATTTCCTTGCTCCTATCATTTAAAATACAGAAATACAAATATACTGCTTTCAACTATGAAGTATCTTTTTGTTGCCCAAATGCTTTAAAGGTAATAAGTTAGTATGTATTCAGATTACTTATTAATTTTTCTTGGAAGCTCAGTGATGTGACCCAGATATTATACTTTAAAAGGTTAACCTACCTATTGCAGAATTATGGTTATCAACTGCATTTTCCCAACATTCCCAGTGTGTAAGCTTTGAAACACTATTAGTGGGAGTTCCTGACATGGTTGGAATGGAAGCTGGAATCTGACAGGACCCACATAGTACATGATTTATGGTTAACCTACCTATTGCAGAATTATTGTGGTTATTATTCAATAGTATTTGAGGTTACATTGTACATGAACTAACTAAAGATTTTTCATCAGAATATGAAGATACATCCCTCTCCATTGTACTGCAATTGCGGCACTGTTAATAGATTTGGTGAATTGCCATTTTCAGCCAGCCTTCCTATCTATGTCCGTGGTGAACAATAATACAATACTGTCAACCATACGTGTGATCCCAATGTCAAATACCATTCGGTACTAACTGTTATTTGCTAACACATAGCATTGCATATTTCAGAACTTCCCTTACTTCCTATGCCTGCAATCCTTAATGCATTTCTCTTATGTATTTTCTCGCCTTCCTATGGAACAATATGACAGCACCAACATTATATGCTCCCTAACACAAATTATTGCACATTTCAGCATATATTTTGTGGAATAGTTGCATGCCTGATGTCCACAGCAATCACAACATTACTCATTTATGTATTTCACTTGCTTTTCATCATTCAGTATCCTTAGAGAATTTGAGAGGACTTCTCTTTTCCATTATTGCCCCTAAGGATTTCCTGAATCATGTCAACATGTATTTTCCTAGTCATTTGTCACCCATGCCAGTTTATTAGCAGTTCATGCCTTATTTCATCTGACCAATTATTCAAGAGTGCACTCTATTTTGCATGTTTAAGCATTTTTCAAAATAAATCTTTATGGTAATTGATTAATAGTCCTAAACAAATATTTTAAGATTCCTTCCATAATCATCCTTCTTGCACTAACTTTAATAAACTCAATCCTTCCACTGTTGCATTATAAGGTATTTCTAAAATCAGTTTTTCAAAAGATTTCAATAATGCATTCAACTTGCTCTACCCTTCTCCTTCTTAACAAATCTCAACTCCAGAGAGCACCTTGATTCAACTAAGGCTTTGTAAATCTGTTTTAGCCATTGTAATTCCATTACAGGCAATGCATAAGCAATATTAATGCAACTTTTCATCCCATCATTCCCATTTCTGTGTTTCCTGCAACCTTCTGTGCTTAAAATTTTATATTTAAATGAATAAGCTCCTTAACATTTTCAACTCCTTTGTCCCAAAATAACTTTCTCATAATGTTAGTTTAATTAATATTAATTTTAAGAACATATTCCTTAGAATAGCTGTTGGTTTAATTTATAGAATGTCTTAAACTTACCACGTTGAATGGTGTAATTTGCCTATAGTAATACTAGGAAATTGATATTAATTTTTGCCATATGCTGAACTGCCTTTAGTCTGACAAACCATCTATTGATAAACTAAAATGACAAATTGATGGGGATCTTCAAACTGCACATCAATCTGGACCCAAAAAACACACTCCATAAAAAGCATATTAAATTCTTAATGAAAAGATGATATTCCACAAGAAAACAAACTAGGAATATACCAGTTCAGCTGCAATGACTGCAAACAAATTTACATTGGCCCGACTAAAGAATCATAAAAACAAGAGTAAAAGAACACCTCAGAAGTATTAAATAAAAACAAGAAGACAAATCAGCAGTAACTTGGCATTTTTGGAAAGAGCAACACACCATAAGTAGAAGTCTGAAAATACCCAAAAATATCACAAGGAAAACAGAATTAAAAGTTTGGGAGAACATCTATATTTGGAAAAACAAGAGCCACATTTTCAATTTTGAAATCCCACCAGGTGACCTACTGATGCAGAGGTTCATCAAACCACCACTAGAGACAATGGCAACCACAACAGCAAGCGATGCTGGGACTCTACTAAGGGAATTGACAATGGAGCACATGGCTTTTGAAACACGTTTTCCAATAATAAAAGTAAGTGATGCAGTGTTACAAAATTAACTCAGTAATTAATGTCAATTGATAGAACACATCACTGTCACAAAGTCCACCATATATTTGTAATGATACAGCTTAGTTTACATCCGTGCCCCTGTTCCTTTAATCTTACTCTACCTTTAAACAAAGTGTTCGGCTTCTATAGTTCCTTTAAAATATTAACTATCTGCATCCATTGTAACATATTCACACATTTAATAGACAAAGACTTGCACAATGTATAAAGATTACATAAGGTACCCAAGATACTCGGGTTCAAGTCCAGTTTGAAAAATGTACTATCCAATAGCACCATGAGCAACTTATAACTGGCTGGATAAAATGTTACTGCATTGATTGGGGAAAAAATAAATGGTAAAATGCAAAATGACTCGCATTTGCATTTAAGTTGCTTCATTAACTTAATAATTACTCAAAAATGTTTTGCAAATGACATTGCTTACATCATCGGCATATTTCAACTGTCAGACCTGTTACTGATATCCTCTTGCATTTCCTGATTTTCTTTGAAAGCCAGTTAAAGAACTTGTAAAGCAGGTTGTCTTCAGTGAGAATTTCAAAATTCATAAGTTTTGATTGCTACTTTAAAACAAAAACCTTTAGTCATATGTCCAATTCTAGTGGCCACAGCAATCTTACCATACACTATTCTCTATCTTGTGATTTCTGTTCCAGAGGTGTGAAACTACATCTGATTTATCTGTTTGGTTGTTCTTTGTCTCGGATGTGTCTTTAATTTGGTTTCTTTGGGTCTTTTCTTTCCTCACAGCCTTCACAACTTATGCCGTTTTTGTTGGGGCTAAGATTATGTTATGTCCTCTAAGAATACTTTGAAATTTTTAGAAGGCCTGAGGTTTATAAGTGAATTTCCTGAAAATATACTTATTTCTATCATGTTATAGGTTTCTGCTGCTATTTTTCTCTTTGTTTTTATTGTTTTAAGTTTTTCTAGAAACAAATGTTATTGAAGCCATTATTCTCAGCAGTTTTTACCTGATTAAGTTCTGTATCATATTTTGTTTTGTTCAATAGTATGTTCAGTAATTTGTTTAGTAAACTATGAGCGATTGCGTGCTTGTCACTAGTTGGGGTAAAGCTATGTGCTTTGATTTGATTATCTGTGTGCGCTTGCATGCATACATATGTATGTATGTATGTATGTACGTATGTATGTAATGTATGCAATGTGTGTGTGTGTGAGTGTGTGTTTACGTGCATGCGTGTGCACGCGCATATGTGCATATGTGGGTGTCTCATACAGTTAAATAATTTTCATTCAGATATTAAAGCAAATTGCTTCTCATATAAAAATATGTAAAGCTGTATTTAAATACTCTATTTATCAATGGTATGGTTTTATTAAACAATGACCTCAAAGAACTTTATTTTTTATGAACAGGTTGATGCTGGGAATGAATTTGAATTTAATTCTTGCCATATGTACATTTGCAACAAATACTCATAAGATATGCATCCTAGTTATTTTAACCTCCAGTTGTACAGAGTTGGAGCAAAAGTATAAAATATTGAAATATAAGAGTGAAACATGACATTACAAATGAACTGATAAAATTCTTTAAATTTAAAATTTTCATATATTTATAACATACTCTAGGTACGTCCTTTTTTTATTATTATTGGTTTTATAGATTGAGCAATTATTGTAAAATAGCTATGTGACATTTTGTAATATTATGATGAATCTGTTTGTAAGTTCACAGAGTGCTTGACTGTAGCTTAAGTGATAAATGCATAATTAATGCAAGGAAGTTTCCATTGTTGTGCAGGAAATGGGCAAATTGTTCTACAAATAAAACTGTTTAGTAGGTAGATAAGTGTCCTGTTGAGATGTAGCATATTGATGTTGTGATTGAATTTTGATACAAAACTGAAAAAGTAATAAAATGTGAAAATATGTAAAACTTGTTTTGATCATATCTTTTATATAGATGAATCAGCCTACTTCATTCCCTATATACAATTGTGTTCCCAATGGATTTTTTGCATAAAAAAAACTTTCTCAAAGTTCTGATACTAATTGTATACTGATAGCATAGATCCTGGAAAATAGTTGGAAGTGACCAACAGCAAACAGCATATGAATTCTTTGGAAGTGATCAGTTCATGTGTTAAACCAGGAGAGGCTTTTTGTTTTCCTTTTAATGTAGCCTTAAAGACTCTTATAGAGCACTGCAGTTTTTATTTAATTTTTGCCTGTATTTCATGCTTGTATGTAATGAAATGCTCATTTTCAAAGTACTTTTTCGAACTGGCAGCAGGGACCAAGTTCTTTCCTAGTATGAAATTCCATGATACTTTATAGTAGGATTTTGCTGTTATGAAAACCGTGTGTAATACAATATTTATTGAATATAACCATTATAATAAGGCTCATAAAATTGTGTTGCCTTATTTTACTAATAGACATAACTTAATTACAAAAATATTTTTCTACAAAAATTAATTCTACAGGTTTTTTTTTCTTTCTTTCTTCATAAAAATGTACAATTGTTTTTAATTACATGAAATTAGAGAATGATAGTTTGTAAGCAAAATAATATGCATTTAACTTAGATTATGTACATTGTAAACAACATTTCAAGCTGTTAAACAGTGAATTGCAAAGGAGGGTATTAGCTAAATGTAAAGCTTAATCACATTACAACCCTTGCATATTGTTCCACAAATGTTCTTTAGAACTACATACTTGCTGTTACAGTTGAGTGTTTATCATATTAAAGGGGCTAAGTAATAAAATGTAATTTTTAAGTTAGTCAATATAAATTTACTAAAATAATGCAAAACAAAATATGCACTAAGTCCTCTTGCTCGTTGACTTTAGGAAACAAAGTTATCCTTGGCATGTTCAAAAAATAATAGATAAACTCTCACTTTCCTAAATAAATTGGCACTGAAATACCGAATGGGCTAAGTCTACCAAACAATATTTGCAATTTTTCTACCTCTACTAAGCAGTGTACTGTTCAGTCTTGGCACAATTCACTGTAAAGTTGCTGCAATGGAAATCTTTACATGGTAATAAAAACAACAAACACTGACTTTACATGACTTTATTTTTAACTTCTCCATACAATTAGTACTTGGTCATAGTTCCTTTAGCTTTTATCACTTTCATGAGTCTCCTAGAGATAGAGTCTGCTAGATTTTCAAAATAGTTTTTGTCCATTTCCATCCATATCTTCAACACCTCCTGCAGCTCCTCAATATTTGATGGTTGCAGCTCTTCTATTTTATCTTTCATGTGATCCCAAGCATTTTCTACTCCATTTAGGTCAGGAGAGCTACCAGGCCAGTCAAGTACAAGTTTATTATTGTCTTTTAGGAACTTCTGAACCATCTTTATTCTATGAACAGGGGCACCATTGTGTCTAAAGTACTGACACTGATGAATTGGCCAAAATGTGACAAAATGCTGTTGCAACACTTTACATTGTTATGTTCTTAGGGAGAAAGTACAAGCCACCTCTAACATAATCGCCACTAAAAGAACCCCATACCATCACACTTTCTGGATGTTTAACAGTTTTGACAGTAAACTTTGGATCATACCTTGACACATTTTGTGATCTCACCTTTTTAGACTTTCCTCTGACCAATTTGAAATTGCTTTCATCAGAAAACATTACTTTGCGCCAGACCTCTGATGTCCAGTGCTGATATGTTTTGCAGAAATTTACTCTTTTCTTCATCATAGTTTTAGTTAGAAGAGGCTTCTTGGCAGCACACCGAATTGGTTGAAGCCGATGCTGAATAGTCTGGATTGCAACAATATTGAGCAGGTCTGGATGATTCTTCTTTAACCCGGCTGCTGTAATCCATGGATTAGCCATCACTTCACATTTTAGAAGGTCATCAGTCCTTGGTGAAGTCTTTTTTTTTACCACCTGAGCTGTTTTTCAATTTGGTATGGTGCCACATGGCACAGGTGCTGTTGCTTATTTTAGGTCGTAAATAGCTTGTCTTGAAACCTTTAGATCAGCAGCCACATGAATTACAGAAGTACCTTCCTCTAAAAGAGTTAAAGCATGAGTCTTCTCCTCAGAAGTGAGCTTCTTGTGTCCCATTTTGTGTATTAGATACAGAAATACACACCTTCAAAAATAGCACTAATCAGATGAAAACAACAAACAGCAAACAAATCACTGCACAGCAAATACCAGACTGAGACCTGAACCGCTAATGTAAGCAAGCTGCTGCTGTGCACTAGAAAATCATGCGATTTGCAGCTCCACCTGCCTTTTTTGTATAGTGGTGGGAGAAGAACATATTGTCTATGTAAAGATTTTCCTTGTGTTTAAAAAGTAAAAATTTCCATTGTGGCCACTGTAGAACTGTTTGTGCACTGCAGGTAGGTATTCCATTATACTTTTGAGGTCTTTTTTCTTCTCTAAAAACAATCCTTTCATACCAGTGACCTCCCTGAATGTGATTGTTTTGAAATCTCATTTTGCCAATATTTTTTCAATACTCTTTTATCATTTCCCATCCCTCTATTTCACCAAATGTCTTTTTTACCTGAATAATTCCAGGCATAGTGGTTTTAATCCATGAGGCAGAACTCACATTAACCTTTATTGTGTTAATGATTTTATCAGCTGCTTGTTGAAAGTTAATCAAATAGCCTTCTTTCATTTGAACAACTTGAAATGGTTGTTTACTGTGAGCTGTTGCTATGGCATTAACTACATTCATCAGGAACAAAATGTTTGCATACCTTTGCTCTTTCTACTATAACTGCAAAGTCATGGTCACACGCTAAAAAGCTGTAACCAGAAACTAAACATTTGTGTTATATTGACTCATAGGTACCACAGCTAATCAAGAACATATAGAGGAAAATCATGATTCGATTTTTGTTTAGAGCACTGCAGTTATCACTCCATATAATGAGTTTTTTCTTTGATGTACTTTGAAGAGGCAAGATGCTATGTTGTTTGCACTTCTACACCTTCATGCCAAAAACACGTAACAGAATCACTTGTGTCATGGATATGGATACCATAGTTAATAGCATGACAGCTGTCTCATATAAACGTGTCTGAGTGCGTTATTTACTGGTTGCAAGTCCATTGACAAAGTACAAATATCACTTCCATGTATACATGAATCTCTACTGTTTTATTTTTTAAAAGATTCAACTGCCTTTTCAGCTTTCATATGATGTAGTTGCAACAATCTTTTGGCCTGTGGAGAGTAGCTTGTGTTTCCTTTAATCTGTAAATTATGCAAGTCACACTTCTTACCTGTGTTCTAGGATGCCGAAAGCTGAGATGTGGAAAGTGACGCCAAAACACTCTTCAGTAATGTAAACAATGCACTCTGCTTTCTGGATATATAGCTTTAAATGTCTCATAAAACCTATTAATGTTGAGGTATAGAGACAGATATTTGTTGCTTGACATATCTCGGGAGTAGTGACCAGTGTTTTTTGGTATTGAATTTATATCTTCCTTGATCCAGCATTGGTCATGATTTGAGTACTTGTGAACTTGGGATCCTCTTCTACCATCATGATATACTGTATCACCATTCTTCTTCTTTCTGATGAGATTTCAATTTTTTTTTCTTACTGATAGGAAAAACATTCCTGAATGTACGTTTACGGATTCGTTTATGATCTCCTTCACCATCATGCACACATATATTAATGTGCTTTGTCATTGGCTTTCTTCAGGACTCTTTCCAATCCATCCGTTATTCACAGGGATGACAGTCAATCCCATTTGGAACGTCCCTTGTGTTGTTTCATTTTCAGCATAGAATTTTTCAAAAAGTCATTCCTTCATTTGGGGTGTAACTGTATGTACAATCTAGATGACAGTTAACCCAATTCTGAAAAGACAATGACTAACAATAAGACAATTTCCAAATGTAAACATTTTGCCTATAGGAACAGAAATACAGGGTGTATATAAATGAATATCGGGGTTTTAACACTTTTTAATATCTATTACATTCAACTTACAGTTATAAATGATATGTCAAATGAAAAAACAACTCAAACAGATTTGTTTGTTGGCACAAGTGCGCATGTGCGTGCAATGTTTCTGCCGCAATCCACTAGACAGCGGTAGTAGCAAAGATGGCGACTAGTAAACAGAAAGCGTTTTGTGTTTTGCAGTTTGCAAAAACCAAATTTGTAGTTAATGTGCAACGTGCGTTCCATAGTAAGTTCGGTTGTGATCCTGCTAGTGATAAAAACATTCGTAGATGGTATAATCAGTTTGAAGATACCGGCTGCCTTTGTAAAGGGAAGAGCACGGGACGACCAGGAGTAAGTGAAGAGACTGTTGAGCGAGTGAGAGAGTCGTTCACTCGTAGCCCAAAGAAATCAGTCCAGAAGGCTAGTAGTGAATTACAAGTTCCTGTGTCGACTGTTTGGAAAGTTGTAAGAAAATGCTTACAGCTACGTCCTTACCGTTTACAGTTATTACAGGCTCTAAAGCTGACAGACCACGGATTACATGCCAAATTTGCAAACGACATGTTGTTTCATGACGATTTTATGGATTGTGTTGTCTTCAGTTCTATGCATAGCCTCCACATTCTCCTGACCTAACGCCATGTGATTTTTACCTTTGGGACTTCATCAAGGATCATGTGTACGTGCCTCCGCTACCAGCTGACCTCCCTGAATTAAGAAACCGGATTGAAGCAGCTGTTGCTACAATTACTGAATACACACTTATCAACATTTGGGAAGAACTCAGCTATAGACTTGATGTGTGACGTGTGACAAAGGGTAGTCACATTGAACATTTATATGCCTCTTGGTAAAATTGTTTGAGTTGCTTTTTCAGTTGACATATCATTCATAACTGTAAGTTGAATATAATAAATATTATAAAGGGTCAAAACCCCGATATTCATTTATATACACCCTGTATAATATAGATAACCTCAAAATCTACTTCATTGTTTGATTTCATCTTCATGGGTATTTCTTCCCCACTCTGTGCATATGATATGATTTACCAACTACTCTTAAGTCATGCTCATGCTTTCTTTTAGAGTTATTAGTGCTTCTGTTATTTCTCTTTCCTGAACTATTCATATCGGTTTCACTATGAATTGTACCGCTAATGAAGAGAGAGAAGCTACAAAATGGCAGGAGTGAGCAGAAGTGTATAATTTTTTATTTCCAGTACTTTGTACTTACCCTGTTTAGCATGAATAAGACATGGAGTTACCTCTCATGCTAACTACTGGCCTTCATAGCACCTACATCAGCCATCATTGGAGATCACCCTTTTAGTATGTAAAATTCTGGTTCACATACCACCGAAAGAAATATAAAACACAATTCATGCCCAAATGGTGCTTAGCCCCTTTAGTATGATAACCCTTCAATTGTTCCTTTTCAGTTGTGTTAGCATTTATCTAATATTAAAATAACAGTAACAAACACTAATTTGTAGAAATGGGTGTAACCAAACTAATATTATTAGACTTTAAATTACCATTGCTATCAAAAAACCCTGTTCATTAGCTATGTACTAATCCAAATACTCAGAATACTTACAAAAATCTTTATAAGAAGAGTTTTCACTCTTCATCAGAAGTTTACTGTACATTCATAGAGAAATTTGTTTATTTTGCTTAAAATTAAACATATAGTTATCAGCCTCCCTGTCAAATAAAAAATGATGAGCTTTTCTAAAAGTGTTTAATTTCTTCACTACAAATGGTTTTAAAAATATATTCATCTTGCTATTTCTGTAAACGGGAGCATTCAGTGCAATCATTGAATGGGATGACTTTGCAACTCCGAATGGCCTGGAGATTGATAGCTGTTGCTGTACCATTTGCCTCTAAGGGAATTAAGAAAATACCTACCATTCTCTCTCTCTCTCTCTCTCTCTCTCTCTGAGGAAGCCTCACATTCTCTTTCAAATGAGCACTATATGATGCCCATTACTGGTTTCTTTACAGTTCACAGCTGTTAACCAAACAACCACCGCTGAGTAACCTAACACATGATCAAATCCTGGATTACCATTGGCCACCACACTGTCTCAAACAATTTGCAGAACAATTAACCAATGAGATCATACCTACTGAATCACTGAGGGCCATGGTTTGTAAAACAAAAATATCCAAAGTCCGAAAAATTAGTAAAAACTATAAACATTTATTACTCAAAAACTAATCACTTGTGCAACATAACTCAAATAGTGTATCTCAAAATTAAGCATAAGCTTCATTAATGCTTAGAAAAATTAACAAATCTATTTAGTAGTGAAAGCTAACTTTATACAGATTTTTACCTCTGATCTTGCAAGTTTACTATGTAATTTGATATATCCATTATCATAATAAATATTCAACAATGTTCATACCCAAAATTAAAGATGTCATAAGTAGAAAACTTGAATATGAAACTAATATGTTTGCTACAGTCATTTTAAATTTAATAAATTCTTAGAATCATAGCTTTTCCATCAGCTTAGTTTTGTGCTAGTTAAATATTGAAATTACACAAACACACACACACACACACACACACACACACACATTGAAAACTAAAAAGGAATAATAAATTTGTAATGTCATTACATTGTTGAAGTTTTTGCTGAATCGTCAACTACTGGTACTTCTTCATCAACATCAAATCCGAAACAATTTCTATATCTTTCTTCTAATTGCTACTGCATCTTTTCTAGTGATGTTGTACTATTCTCTGTGTTTCCATGACATTATCTTCCTCCATTAATTATCTGGTGTGATGTATTGCACAGCCGAAAGACCTTCTTCATCACTTTCCACTGCATGATGCTTTGTTACTGTTTGCTCCGTTGCCTGTGTGCCATCGCCTGCCACAACATTTTCAGCCATGTGTTCATATTCTCCAGGCATTATCACTTGTTGCTGACCATCTTTGATCTGGATTTTCCTTTTGTTATTCAGTTTTAAATCAAGAGCCTTCTCTTGTCCTGAAGATACAGGTTCATGTATTGACAAACGCCTGATGGGATTTCTTTTCTGTCTGTAAACTCCACCACTTTCAGGACATTTGTGGATCTTCTTCCCAGCTGGATTACATTGATACTGTTTTTGGTCTTTATATATGATTATGTATAATTCTCTCTCCCCTTCATGAGATTTATTATGTGCCGTATAAGCATTTTGATTTGGAAATTGTAGTTTCTCACCAGCACTATGAATGCGTTTGTGCTTCATAAGATTGTCTGGATATTTGAAGCATGAACGGCATAAGTCACACTTGTAAGGTCTCTCTCCTCTTGGTTTACGAGTATGTCGCTTCAACATGGACGAATCTACAGTTACATGTTTACAGTGTGGACATTGGCATGGCCTCCCGCCAGAATGGCAGCTCAAATTATGTAATTCCATGCTTGCATTGTCACACCCTGTACATTTGTGAGGTTTCTCCTGTGTATGTCTGGACCAAACATGTGTTAAAAGCGCACTTAATTTTGTAAATGCGTTATCACACAATTTACAGTGATATGGTTTTATACTCACCGTGTGAGTATTACAGTGATCCTGTAATGTGTTTAAACTCTTGCAACGATGTTCAAAAACACTGCACTTGTGTGGTTGCTCCTCAGAATCAGATATCGTGTGGCAAGATAACAGGAGCTGGTAACAATATTTGCTTTCAAGTTTAAACGAACTAGGTTCATATAATTTGAATTGTCAAGAAGAAGAAGACCAGATAGCGGAAGTGACGCATGTCTCATAGTTACATATATCAACTGGAGTTTTTACTATGTACTGAGAATGCGAGCCGTTGTTTGCTACCGTCGCCCTCATACTGGTCGGATCTATCGGAGAATGCGATAATGTATAGCTATATATGCTTAGAAATATCACCGTCAACCTTTCTGATAATGATTTAATAAAGAAATATACACATTCAACCTCAGTGTATTTACGACTGAGGAAATATGAAATCTAGTCTGCTGTTTTTATTGTATCTGCAACAATACTTTCTCTTTAGTATTACGAAACTACTGGCATGTATCTTACTATTTGCAAGCATTGCTTTGATTTCTGCTCACCGACAATGCCAGTGTAAGTGCATAACAGCACGTGTGAATATTGTGTAATAGAACTGACTATGTTCTCAACATTTCACAGCAAAGGAAGTGAATTATTCCGTTATCAATTTATTTGTAAAATGGCTAAAGCTATTTAACATAATTTGGCAACCTCCAAATTACATTTAATACTGCTTTGTTGGACCTACCTTTAGATGTGAAAAATTGTATGTGCTTTGGCCCGTATGAAGGCATTGTTTAATGTAACTTTAGTTCACAATTATTTGTTCCCCTCAGGTCAAAACTACATCGGTATTAAAATAATAAGCTTTAGATTTGATTGTTCATAATTTTTTAAAACTGAAAGTCCCGTAAAAAGCTGCATCCCATTTAAATATACTCATACTTAGTGCATCAAATTTAGAAAATATTTGAAATTTAAATCAAACCTGCATTATCGGTAAAAATAGAAACAAGTAAATGCGATTTGAGTATGCTCTGTGTTAATGTGTGTCATTAATGGGTAGTTCATTCAACAATTACCTTAGTATTTATTTCCCAAATCAAATACCACGCGACCCTTACTGGTACAAATCACAACTACTTTCCCACTCAGTATTGTTACATTTTAATATAATAAATAAGTTAGTAACTAATTACTGTATATTATAGTTATAAACTGATGCATTCAACGGAGTGTTATTCCCATACCCATAAAGAAAAAGACAATTTGATTGTGAACTATTAGTTCATGCTGGCACAATGCTCCACTTCTGCGAATGTGAGACGAAAGCCACACTTATTACAAATGCACGTGGTTCTTATTGTGATAAAGTATCTGTTTTATAGAAGCTATTCAGTGTATGTTTTCGGCTTATTTTCAATTTTGAACCATAATTTATTATAATAATTTAACTGCTTTCCCATAGAAACAGCGTGCAGGATAGGAGCTGGACAGGCAGAGACAGACCGAAAAATGACTAAATGACATGCGTGTCAGTTGAGAGATTTAGTGCCGTACCGGCATGCTGCCGTAGTGGAGCGACCGGCTGGAGGCCGGGAGATCCGTGGATCAAATCCCGGCTATGGCCTTGGATTTTTCGGTCTGACTCTGCCTGTCCAACTCCTGTCCTGCACACGGTTTCTATGGGAAAGCAGTTAAATTATCACAATTGTCCATAATAGTTTGCTATACTATGAATCCTGGGTCTTGGAAGTGTTAATCGCCATTGGGGATTGTCATCTCAAATTTTGAGATCATCTTGTGGTTTACCGGGAAACATGCGAGTCAGTTGAGAAATTTAGTGCCGTACCGGCATGTTGCCGTGATGCCTTGGTGGTGGAGCGGCCGGCTGGAGACCGAGAGATCCGTGGTTCAAATCCCGGCTGTGGCATGGATTTTTCGGTCTGACTCTGCCTGTCCCTAATTTATTATAGTTCACTTTCATTCAGTGCATGTATGTGATAGTTTCATAGGTATGAAAGCTTTAGCCAGTACTTAATGAATGTAGTTGATGAATTGTTCAAAACTCCATTTTTAAGACAACATTTATGTGAAAATATTAGCATAAAAACTGCAAGGTGGCCTACAACTGATCTAAAACTTGAACAGAAAGCGAAAGGAAGTAAAAATTCTGTTGACACAAGGAAATTTGACAGAAATAGCTACGACGACAATGACTGGATTTGTGGATGTGAAATCAGAAACGCTTGGAAATTATCCCATGTCAACTGCAGAATCAGAATGCTGCTTCTACTCTATGAAGAGGATAAAAACCTTTCTGAGGAACACTATGTGCCAGGATCAGCTCACCTCTCTAGCCATGTTATCCATTGAGAAGAAATTTGTCACAAGTATGAAGGAATTAAACGCCAAAGTGATCGATAAATTCTGCATGAAGAAACATTGGCGTATGACCTTTATTTTTTGAAAGTAGATGAATTGCAAGCACGTTCTTTTTTTTTATTTTTATGTAACACGCTGTTTTTTTGTTTGTTTTTTTTTAATTGAGCTGCCACTGCATTTAGCTGTATTTTTTAACTGGCGAGAAGAAAATTTGAATACCAAAGGGGCTTAACTTTCATTCAGGAACTTCATATTTCTTTCCCAGAACTCAACTTCTTTCAATCATCAGTAAAATTAATTAATTCTTCAAAGGCTACTGTATTTTGAATGTCTCCCGTTTTCATTTCGTACAGATTTAGCCCGCTTGTTTCACACATCAGAATCATATTGAATGTGGAAACATGTTTAAGTATTAAAATCATATACAGACGGTTTAATACTAAGTATCACGTTTCATATGTTAAATTAATAAGTTTTGTTAAACCGACCACGTGATATATGTCATTTTGATTAAGTTTGCTGGATTTTAAATTAGCTTCACTTAATTTTGTGCCATTGTGATAATATCCTTCTATCTATATTAATTCATAAAATGGCTAATATCTCAGATTGTGACATTTTCTTGGCTATAAGTCCTGTAGATGGTTCTGTTAACGGCCACGTACAACAAGCCAAGCGTGAATTACAAATAATGCTTAGAGAAAATCTGTGGTAATTATGATTATTTATTCGAGGGTAAACTTTTGTCAACATGTCTTTAAAAAACGTCCAAAATTACTGCAACTTCATGAGGTGGAGAGATTTTACAGTGATATAACATATTAGTGTACTATGAAAATAATCATAATATAATCGTGGCTTGCTGCAAATTAGTAAAATATTTTAATCTGCTTCGATTGAAGGAAAGAATAATTAGGTATTTCAAATGTAAAGAATTTAAGAATGCAAAGAGCACAAGGAGAAGCGATATCTAATATTGTGCTCAGAAAATTTGTATTTGTGTTAACTACCAAAACAGCTATTTGGTTTGAAACACATTTTCAGCAAGGTGCTGTTTAGTAGAATCTAAAGTTAAACTGGAAAATGCTTTATTTTCTTTGCATTCCTTTAACTTTCCTTTTTCATCTCAAGCACAGATCTGTGTAAGTGTGCGCCTCTCAGTGCACCATGGAGCAGCGAATTGATGGTCCTCGTAATACAAGTGTCTATTTTAAAATTGATAAAATCATATATTTTGATACATTTATTACCAAAGTAGTAAATAGTTTTAAAACGTGTTTTACCTTCTATATATACAAACTGATGATGAGTGTGAGGTGAGCAGTGAAAGATGAAGGTTCTGTATACAGGAAGATCTGTCACTGAAAAGAAAAGTGAAATAAGTGACAATGGGATAGAACTTTCCATATATAGAATGAGAATAGATCTATTTGGGTTATTGAAATTAAGGAAAGGTAAAAGGGAACAAAATATAATGATGAACCTGTTAATAATAGGAACCTTAATAATTATTCTACTAATGATAGGAGGGATCGAGTTAAACCCAGGACCTGATGGAATTGAAAAAAAAAAAAAAATATATTAGAGAAACTAGAAGGAAAACTAAATAAAATGGATGGAAAGGAAGAACGCATAAGAAACAATTTGAATAAAGTAGTCAGTGAAATAAAGGAGGATATTGTAAAAGAGGTGCAAGTAATAAGAAGCGAAGTAGATGCCATCAAGGAAAAATTGGAGAAAATAGATGAGAGGAGAAGAAGACTAAATTTGGTATTCACCGGTGTAGAGAAAAGAAGAGGTATCTGTCCAGCAAAAGTAGTAAGAAAAATCCTTAAGGACAAGCTAGAAATGGAGTTGGCTGGATGGGAGATTGCGCGGGCATATCGAGTAGGAAGACAATGCAAGAAAAGTCCAATTAAAGTAAAATTTGCTATAGCGACCTAATTTACGAAATTTTAGGAAATACAGAGATTTTAAAACAGAGCAACATGTTCATCAACAAGGACCTCACAATAGCACAGAGATATATAAAAACGGGACTTAATTAAGAAGATGAAGGAAGCAGGATTGGAAGGCAAACAAGGACTTTTACGAAATTTACATCTTTGGATAGACGGAGTAGATGCAACATATGTGAGTAAGAGCGGCTTATGGAGGAAAGGAACAGCTTGGAAGGAAACAAGTCAAAAAAAAGGAAAAGAAGTGAACGAAGCAAATCAACATTCGTAGCAGGCAGAGGAAGCGCAAGGTTAAACATGGAGGCAATGTATGAAGAAGTGTCAAGACCAGCACGAAAAGAAAACGATGTAATTCCGACAGCTGAACATACGCCATAGCATGCGCCAAAACCAGCAGCTATAATGTAAGAGAGAGCAGATATGACGACAACAGAGACATCACGAGATACGGCATCGCCAAGGATAGAGCGCTGTATTATGCAAGCAGAACAATCCGTCATTTTGAATCACGTAGTCAAGGCCGCAGCTTGAATACGAGATGATTTTCGGAAAGAAAAATAGTGATGCACGTTAAAGGTAGCTTTACATGCACTTTTCATTTCATAAAGTATGTTTAATATACAAGAATTACTTTTTCTTTGTTATACAAAAGAGAAGCTATAAGGTTAAAAAGAAAGCATTGCTACCATGGTAGCAATTCTCACCTAACGTCCTTGTGTTGATTAGTTTGACTTAAGTGGAAAACTATAGAAAGTATTTAAAATCCTATTATATGTTCTTAAAACCAGTTAAAGTTAACGTACTTCTTATACTGCATGACCATATCTGTCTGTAATAGATTAGAAGTAACAGGTGTGTTAATTGATGCTATGCAATTTCTTAGTGTTATAATAAAATGCAAAATGAAATAACTTACATTCTTCTACATATTTATTTGCTGATTAAAGTAGTAGTAGTAGTAGTAGTAGTAGTAGTGGTGGCGGCGGCGGAGGTGGTGTCCACAACATTATTTAGTATTTAATGAATAGGTTGAGTCAGCTAAATAAAATACTAACTACATCAAATAATTTTCTAAATACTCTTGCATCAAATAAAAACTCATAAACATCAAAATTTCCAATTTTTTCTTGAAAATATTGTAATATATAACATCCTTTAGATGAAATAATGTATTGTAAGACATATTACATTTTCCAGCTTTACAAGCATGTGTATTGGTTTTCCCTGCAGTATGATTTTTTTTTGTAACCAACACTGTTATCTGATAATAGAATAATGCAGGCAGAGAAACATACAAAGAAGAATCATTAAATCTTCTTAGGGCCGGTTCTGCAATCTGCCGATAACTTGCCGATACAGCTATGTACCTGATTTCTAGCCGATTGGCTTTCTGCAGTCTCTGGATATCACTACTCGGAAGATATCTTTGCCGATAAGTTTTCGGCTAGTTGGAGTTGACGATACGTCTATTATCCAACAATTAAGTTTTCCACGGCCGTAGTCCATTGAGGTTAGGTTCCACTCACATTCACGTCTCACAAATATCACTAGCAATAGAAATTAAAAAAAAAGGAACTGATGTGCTCCATGCACATGTTTCTCTACATTTTGGTAGCAAATTACTGCTAATAAGCTTATTCTTAACTTAGTGGATACGCTAAAATGATCGTCACTTCTTTTGAAAGCCGGTTGCCATGTGGATGAATTCCGTTTCTTTGCATTACAGTGGTTGACAAATCCCCGATGGTGAAAAGTTTCAAGTATATTAAAACTAAAACCAATAGCAAGGAATATCTAAAAATGGTCAATTCCACGAAAAAAATTATATGACCTAAATTGTGTGTTTTTCGATATCTAATTTTTTTTGCATAGTAAGCTTGTCTTTCTCATACGGTTTACTAGTTATGCATCATCCAGCAAAATTCATCCAGAATAAAGAGGTCTTCAGAGGCTATTCCCAAAAAATTCAAGATATACATTTTATTTTACATATAAATGTCTTTAATATACGGTATTTTAATCAAAATCGTTAAGCCATTTTTTTTAGAAAATTAAATGTTTCATAATTTTTTCCATGTAAAGGGTAGTTTGGGGTGAGGTTATTTTCCTCATAATCATCACGTCGCATCCTTCGAAGATACTTAACTTAAATACCAAGCTTGGTGTTTTACCGTCTTTTTGTTACAGACACACGGACATACAGATTTTTTCTAAAAATGTAAAACGTGTATTTCCGGTAAAATCTTGGTATGGAACTTCTGTGTGGAATGCAATACTTCTCTATAAGTTATGTAAAGAGTACGTGTAAAGAAAGTAAAAATTGCATTTACCGGACGTCGGTGAAGAAATAATCCTAGATTCTATACTTCTCACATGTAACTTTTAAAACTCGAATGATGTTTTGGAGTTCCTCCTATTACTGGGATGATTGGGGTTTTCGATGAGGGCGATCCCTTAGCTGCGTTTGGCGCTTACAATTAGGATTCTCGACATAAAGTACCAGTTTCCAAATGCCAAGAAGCGTGACAAATATGGGAGTTTTCAATGGTTTAATTCACTTTTACATACCTTCCGTTGACATTTATGAAATCACTGTACAATCTAGCGGATATTTGGTTCATCCTCCCCGTTTATCCCTTATAATTTCTATGTCGAAAAGTCCAGGGATTTCTAGTAATAATGAATGAAAAATGCCTATATTAACGTAAGTGAACAGCCTGACTTCTTAACCTCTACTCCGAGTCCTCGCAGTATGTTCTTTTATAGATTCAATATGTTCATATTCTATAACACAGACTTTGCACACCTTTAATAGTATTTTACTAATTGTACTTTATGAATTCAAGGCGTTTTATAGCCCATTCCGGTTACATTGGCCTTTCAATATTGAAAGAATTGTCAAAATATGTGGTTTTTAACATTCACTCGCATACACATAGCGTTCTCTCTCTCTCTCTCTCTCTCTCTCTCTCTCTCTCTCTCTCTCTCTCTAATATCAGTGTGCATTAATTTCGGCTTTAGGGAATGAGAAGTACATAAGCAAAAAGTAAGAGAAAAGTATGCTAATGTGAATGCTAAGGTAGTTACTAGCAGGTTATGGCATCAGATTTTATGATCCCATCCATTTTGCATGCTTCTATGAGGTTTAACACATTTTCGCAGTCGTCATCTTTTCCATTTTATTCTAAAACATGGCAAAAGAATTCCCCTGGTATGAACTATCTTTTATTTTGTTTCCTTTTGCCTACTTCGCAAGGCAATCCTCCATCGTTATTTTTGGTTTATGAATTTTCCACCTGTAACGCTTCTATCGAATTCAGAATGACAAACTAAACGCTCTACAAACTATCCTAGAGAGCCACTATCCAGAGGAACTTGTGTGATTGTAGAATGAAAGCTTTGATTACCGCCAAATAAAATTATTTGGTGAATAACTATATGCAGAATTATCGGGCCATTGTAGAACCGGCCATTAATAGAAAGTTTTATTACGTAAGCTCTTGACTTACAACAGGTTAAAAGTTACAAAAAGATTTGTCTAATGACTGACATACTAGGCATTATTAATGTGAAAAATAGAAATAAATTGTTTCTGATATACATATCATGAAGTATATGTTTGATTTATGTATTTTAGAATTTATACGAGGGTCAGTCAATAGCTAATGACTCCTCATATATATATATATATATAGTGTTAGCGATGTGAACAATTTGAATTTGCCGCAATTCCTCAAACCTTCTTCTCTAATCCAATGCAGTAGCAACTTCCTAATTCAATAGGTGGCAGCACTGCTGCCTTTAGCAAAATGGCAGACATCGATGTGCGTATTAGACAGCGTTCCGTAATTGAATTCTTACATGCGGAAGGTGAAACGCCCATTTGCATTTATGAAAAGATGAAAAATGTGTATGGTGATGCAACAATGGCTGTCAGCACTGTTAGAAGATAGGTCCGTTGCTGTAATGAAGCAGAAGGGCATATACTGTTGGCTGTTGAACATCGGAGCGATAGATCAGTGACTGCAGTGGCTCCACGCAACATTGAGCGAGTGAAGAAAATCATTATTACTGACCGACGGTTAACAACGGATGAATTGTGTTGCATTATGTCCTTCAGTAAAGGCAGTGTGACGACGATTATTTAACAACTGGGGTACTCAAAAGTTTGTTCAAGGTGGGTACCAAGAATGTTATCCGACGAGAATATGGAGAGAAAAAAAAAAAAGAAGAGAAAGAAATAGCCGCCGAACTCTTGCAGGGCTTTAATTTGGAGGGAGAGGAGTTTCTGGAAAACATTGTGATGGAGACGAAACATGGGCTCATTTTTTTTTTTTTTTTTTTAACCTGAATCAAAAAGTCAGTCAATGGAATGGCATCGCACAACCTCACCGAAGAAGAAGAAGAAGAAGAAGAAGAAGAAGAAGAAAAATCAAAACTGGCATCGGCAGGGAAAGTGATGGCGACAGTGTTCTGGGATGAACAGGTGTGATTCTGGTTAAATTTTTGCAGCAGGGATGCACAATATATCCTGTCCGAAACGTCAGCACCCTCAAAAAACTTAAAGCATGTCTTCGGCGAGTTCGCCCAACTAAAATCGTGGTGGATATTCTTCTTTTGCATGACAATGCAAAACCACACACCAGTCATCACACCACTGAAGCGATTGTGAAAATTGGATGGAATGTCTTGCCTCATCCCTTATACTGCCCTGTCCTACCACAATCAGACTATTATCTCTTTGGGCGGCTAAAGGAAGCTCATCGTGGGATTCACTTTGAAGATGCAGAGGTCATGAAAACTTCTGTGCGTCAATGCCTTCGGAAGCAAGATCGTGCCTTTTACCACACTGAAATACATGCCCTTGTTAAAAGGTAGATCAAAACTGAGGAAAAGGACGGTATTACATTAAAAAGTAGCAATATAATCCTTAATGTTGTGACTTTTATGCTGTGTAATGAAAGTTTAATTTTCTTATAAATTTAAAGAGAGAGAGAGGGAGAGAGAGAGAGAGAGAGAGAGCTGAGAGAATGAGGCATTAGTTATTGACCGACCCTCATACTTTATGAAACAATTATAAAATAAGGATATTTATAATTAATGAACTAGAATAGCAAATTTATAGATGAATACTTATAAGTGTAATATTTTTCACTTACATTTTCAGGATTCAGAATTATAGCACAACAAATTCAAATTTTAAGCTATTAATCTGCATACACGGGGGATTTTTTTAGTGCTAAAGAAATAAGTTCAATAATTCTAAGAGGAACAATATCCTACCTTAACTATTTACTCAATAAAATGCAGCAGCCCCAAGTTCACACATATATCTGCAAAACAGCCTGTATTTACTTATTATTTTGATACACCCATACTTATATTTAGCATTAAATGTAAACCGAAGTAGAAAACTTTATATTATGTAAAAAAATGAAAATACAACCGTAGGAAGGGATATTTATTTTTAGCTTTTGTCATTTTTTTTTTCTTTTACCAATGAGGTATGCATACTTCTCAGCAACAATGGTTTTAACTGGTGCACATGCTTACAGTAATAATTATGAAATATGGCATCAAAAACAAGGAATATTTAAACATAAACAAACACAATTTATAAATAGGTGTATGATAATTTGAATGACAGTTCAAAACATTTGATAGTGCAACAGGTTTTACCTTAGTATATTGATATCAACCATTTTCCAATTGGGAAGTCAGTAGATCTAATTAAAACACCATATTACAATAACTAGTTAAAGGGATGAACATGGGATGTAACTGAGAAGAAACTGAGCATCAAGTTCTGGACAGAACCTAATTTTAAATTTTTTTAAATATCAATTATTTTTAAATGTTTCCTTTTGCCTTTATTCAAAATTGCATATAAGAAAATTATAAGTGTTTCTTTATTCCTTATTTTTGTGTGTCTTCTATTACCATTTACTGATGGCAATTTTCTTTTTGTTTCCAAAAAGTTACACAGTCCTACACCACGCATTTGGTATAATGAATGAGCAAGTTCTCGAGCACAGCACAAAGTGGCACATTTCTATGCAACCTACAAAAATTATTTATTATATTCTGCATACTTATTGCTATGACAATAAACCCTCTTTGTATTTTTGAATGAACTGCTTTGTAGTTGTTACAACACCATATGCAGCCTTAGAAATGTACTTCAAACCCACAAAATCTGAGGATTCAGTAAGTTGCAAATATTTTTTTGGAACACCTTCTCCATTACCTTCCGAAAGAAAAAAAAAATACAAATTTCACATGCCCCCCTTTTTAGCACTGCATTCACAGCAGCAACCAGTTACATATAAACTGTTATTATGGTCATGAACATTTACTTCCCCTGGGGTCATTGTGTTGCTCGTGCTTGGCAGATCTGTACAAGCTACAATTCTATCTTTAATGCTTTTCATATCAGAGACATGTAACAGTACTTTGTCACTATCAGAACAGTAATTTGCTTTCTCACAAGGGGTTATAAATTATAATATTAAAATTATAATCGGCGCCAACCAAGAAAGGGATTGACAGTTCGCAGTGAGGGAGAGGCGACATGGCGGAAAAACATAAATGAACGGGAGGGAATAGATGAGTCTTAGCGGTTGTCATAGCAACGAAAAGAAGGATCAATTAGAGCTGAGGCGTTTCCATAGAAACGGTACACACAGTGAATGACTCTGTTGCCGATATCTAACACGCACTAACTCGAGATTAGCATGTTGCTGATTAGGAACCCAGCAGTAACATAAACTGCTTGTGTTATGTTCTGCTATCACTGCATAGTGCTGTAGCCCGAGCTTGCAATGCTTGCATCAGATTGTGTGTTGAGAAGTTCCTTTGCATTATTCTATATAGACGGTTATTTGCCTTGTGTTTACGTGTGCCTGAGTTTGTGTATCTGTGCGTTTGCTGCGAGCTTTGCAATTGTGCTAACGCTTTTAATATGTATTTAACAATGTCGAAAAATAGTGACAAAGAGATTGCTGCCAAAAGAAAAATTGAGCGTCCTCGTGAACCGAATAAAACTGTGTTTGGTAAAGGTATCTCATTTAAAGAACTAGCGCGGGAAATAATATGCTCTGTAAGAGAATATTTCGAAAAGCAGAAATTGAACGGAGGACCTGTTATTCCAGTCTCTAAAGTAATTGATAGAACCGTGCGTGCTGTAGGAAATGGTGGGAACACTATAGCTAAAATTGGGAAAGAAAAGTACGATAAAGAAGAATATCAGGTGTCAGGTTCTAAATTAGAAACTCCTGGAAAGAAAAGGAAAGGATGTCACCAACTTAGATCCTTTCCAGCAGGATGTTATACGCAGACACATCTATTTCTACTATAGGAGAAGGGAGCATCCGGCTGTATTCAAATTACGCGTATCTTCAAAAGAAGCCGAACTATTTGAAGGTAGTAAGTGTTCTTTACGTAGAATAGTGAAGAAATTAGGTTTTAGGTATAAGAAGATAAATGACAGAAAATGGCTGATGGAGAAAACCGACATCTGTGCTTGGCACTGTAGGTTCCTTCGGGAAATTCAACACAATTTCCAACACATTGTTTGGTTTGATGAGGCTGGGCGGACGATACGCAAGAAGCAACAATGAACGTACCGTTAAGTAAAGGAGGCAGAATAATACTCCTTCATGCTGGAACTGCGTCAGGTATTGTTTCTAATTGTATTCTTCTTTTTAAATCCAAAAAATAAGTCGGTTACTACGTGGTGATGTAATGGTTCCCAGAACTGCTTCTTCCAAATTTGCATAGACCATTAATAATAGTAATGGACAATGCGAAATACCACTCCGTAGTTTCTGATAGAGCACCAACAATTGGAACAAGAAAAAATGAAATTATTCAGTGGCTTGCACGCTGAAATGTACCAGTGAAGCAGGAATTGAAAAAAAAGAGCTCCTGGAACAAGTGAAAGTGATTAAACCGCGGTTTCCAAGTTATGTAGGCGACGGCATTGCTGCTGAACATGGTCACAAAATAGTTGGGCTTCCACCTTAGTATTGTCATTTTAACCCAATTGAGCTACCTGGGCCGAAGTAAAGAATTATGTTCGGCGAAACAACAAAGATTTTACTGTGTCGTCTGTAATAAAGCTGACAGAAGAGGCATTAACAGTAGTAAAAACTGAAAACTGGGAAAAGACAATTATCCATACAAAGGGCATAATAAGTGCAGCATGGAAAAATGAAGGATTTTGGAAGAAGAAATAGAGCAGCTCGTCACTTCCGTGGTGACTTCCAGCAGCTCTTCAGATGGTGGTGGTGGCGGTGGTGGTGGCGGTGGCGGCGGCGGCGGCGGCGGCGGCTACATTTTCTATCAAGCTAGTAGCAGCAGCAGCGATTCGGACATCAACGGCATTTTCCCATTAGAATAAGCATCAATTTCACAGGAATTTTTCTTTTGAAAGCCCAAATCCTCAGACTGATATATAATTGCATATTCTATCCTTTGAATGTAGATTCAATATTGTACTGTTGTCTTCGCATACGAATATAAATAATACGCACTCAACATTCCAGGCGCAATTTAATCTTCTTTGTATACATAATCATATCGAGCTCTCCACGTTACCACAATAAGAGGCAACATCGCCTCTCCCTCACTACGAACTGTGAATCCCTTTCTTGGTTAGCGCCGATTATAGCTTCAGTGCCCTTTTTGCTGCTACAGCTGAAGGATTTTATCCTGTTCTCTTTTGCATCTGAGCAAAAATATTCTCTAAAGCATCTTGATAAATCTGCTTCCCATTACATATCTCTAAATCTTGTTGAATAATACGTTTGCTAACTGCATAAAAGATAATGTGCTCATATTTGAGCCTATATTTAATGGTTTCCAGGCAGCAGACCTTACCTGCGTTTCTTGATTAATATCTACAAAACCCTCGAGGAACTGTACTTATCTTTCAAAGTTTTTCTTTGTAATTGATTTCCTAAGGTTCTAGACATTGGCAAAGAAAACCATTCATTCAAAAATCGAATGAACCATGCTGTGGTAAGTGCTGCTGGAGGCAAAAGTTAAACTTACAGCTGTTTCTAAGGCAATGCCATTTTTCAAACATAAGTATCTCAAAGCAAGTCCAACATTCATTTTTTGAAAGTGAGATTGACTTGTGGAGTTTTTTTGAAAGATAACAGAGAGATCTTAGACCACCTTCCTTAGCTAAATCTAAAGCCCAGTGTTCTAAAATATATTTAGAAGAAACTATAGTTCATGGCAAACCTTCCTTATCTGGGATATGAAGTGGAATAACATTGTCACAGTTCTGAATGACTGACTGCCAGCTTTTCACCAGATGAGGAACATAGCTAAAACACATATGTTAAAGTTAGATTTTTTCACATAGCTTTCATTTTAAGATCTGTTCTGGCAAATAAATGAAATAACCATATCATAAATTATTTTAAATTAGTAAGGCAGAAATAAATTCCAATGGGTTTAATCAATTACTTTTAAACAAATTATTTAAAATATCTATGAATAATAAAGGCTCAAATATTAAATCTGAGGCCTACTTACATCTATTTTGTAAATGTTTCTTGTTTGAACAGCAATTTTAGCTGGTGAATTAGACGCATTAAAAATTCTTTAAAAATTATACTTGAATTTCCTTTGCCCATGTACACGGTTAACCTCAAATTGGCTTGCTTCGTAATGTACCTGTGAAAACATGTGTTTAAATCTAATTTACTGTGCCAGATCTAGCACATTAGTACCAAGTCTATGAAATATGTACAAACTGAGGCTTTCACGGCCGGCGGCTTGAATAAAGAAAGTATTTTCCGGGCTTATAGGCCGTGGTCCATTTGGTTTTCAAGTTCCCGACGTTTCGCCAAGGGCTATGCTTGGTATCTTCACAGGTGATCCGTTGGCTGGTCAGTGTTCGAATTTTTTTTTTTAATTTCGAGTGGAGGGGAAAAATCCACCTTATGGACTAACCCGGGCAAGCCCGGAATGTCGGGGTCTCCCGTGTGGGCCTACCGACTAAAAAACCCCTCCACCGCTATTAGAAGGAAGAAAGGAGAGGCTGTACCGCTTGTTTGCACCCGCGGATTCAAGGTGATAATTTAACTGACTGCAGGGTGCAGTCAGAGGGGTGAAATGAGGACCGGGAGACAGACTTGACCAAGGCCCAGACTGCCACCGCGGAGTATTCTGGGAGAGGAATGAAGAAATTCTAGGGTGATGGATGGAGTTAGTGCTGGTTGACTCTGTTGAGCCAGTCGTCGTTTCCAGGGACGTTTTCGAGCCTAAGCCCTTGGCGTCTTCTTTGGATGTTGAACTTGGAAGTTTGAGGTGCCGAATTCTCCAGTAGAGCTCTAACCTCCTCCCTGAAGATGAGTCGGATGTCGGTGATTCCTATTGCTATTGCTTGGTGAACTTCTGGATGTGAAGTGGTGTTGTCCTGATCCTGAAGCCTGTCCTCCAAGGCCGTCAGCTTAGCCGTAAGAATCAGGACTTCCGCGTAGAGGTCCTGATTGGCTTCACTTAGGTCCTGGATTTCCTTCTGCAGGTTGGTGTTGGTTGTTCAGTCTGCGGAGATGGCTGTGTAGATTATGGTGTCCGGGCTGGTTTAGGCGATGAGTGCCTGCTCTTTGGGTAGCTGGGCCACTGGGCTTGCCCGGTGAAATGTGGCACAGAACCGGCGACGGCGACGGAGGTCATGCCCAGAGCACTCCGAAGTGAATGCGTTGGTGTCACAGTAGTGACACTTCGGTGGGGAAGAGCAGTTTTCTCGACTGTGCCCGTAGGCACAACAGCGACGGCAGGGCCGGTATCTTTCCTGTCTGCTTGCCTCAACGTGTAGAAGTCGCCCTAATAAGGGCAACCCTGACGTCAAGGCAGCCTCCAGGTCTAATCGGTCCTGTAGCTCCACCCTAACTAGTGGAGTCGGGCCCCGGTCACAGATAATTCTAGTGGCCCTCGAACATGAAGGTCATCTAGATTGTGCAGCGGCAAGGAGGTGCCGGGTGGAGAGATACCGAGGGACCCATCTAAACACGGCACTGTACCGGAACGGCGTCGGCGTGGAGCTCAGCGGTGGCGGCGATGAAGAGTTGATGGCTGGCGGTGAAGCAGCGACGGTCGGCGGCGGTGGTGATGGTGAACGCGGCAACGGTGCGGAGCTCACTGCTGGTATAACGGCAGGTGGCGGAGATTCCGTCGAGCACTTCCTAACAGCGGATGCCGGAGAAGTGGTGGCTGCTGTAGGAGCTGCTGGTCTGCGTTGGTGCTTCCTCTTTGGCATCTCGAAGCGAAGTTCCCCCGAATTCTTGCCGCGGAGAGCGCGGTTTTATACGTGGCCGGTGGGCGGAGCTTATTACTCTCTGTGCTGTGATTGGCCCGTGTGCATTTGTGAGCTGTCTTGTGTTTTCTTTTGTTTGTGCCATTACGTTTGCTTTCCAACACAGGTATCTAGGTCCTGTTAAGGCGCATAGCTGCTTCCTTGCGATTATCATACACACACACACTGCGATTGACCAAGGAAGAGAGCAGTCCTGGCCTTTTACAAGCTTCTTCTAGTGAACAGCACCTGCAAGCGCCTGCGAGGTCACGTCTGCGAGACTACAGTGGAAGTACCACGCTGCAGCGCCCCTAGCGGAGACTGGCAGTGGGCAACGTCCCTCTGATAGCCTTGTCTCCCTCCGGCCATATCCGCCGGAGATCCCCCACAGCTGGAGACCAACACCTGCGCTTCAAGGAGGACCGCAGTGGGCATTGGCCCCTTTCTAGCGTGCCTCCTGGAGGAAGCTCGTCGAGCTTCTCCACCAGCGCCATCCCCTGATCTGCCGCCGACACCAACTCGCCCGGCCGCATCCTTCCGTTGAAGAGAGCGAAGACTTTCTCTTCCCTTGTCTCCTGAGCGTCAACCTGGTACTGCGACGTACTTGGCACTAACTGACCGACTGACGTTACCGCGGGCTCACAATGCCAGAGCCAAGGGTCCGGACTTTGGTCTGGACCCGGGGTTCGCACCAATCGCCGCGTCGCAAGACGTCCGGCCCTCTGTGGGGAGCCGGATGGCACCTGCACAAGACTTTGACAAGTCAAGTACCACCGTACAGGTAATACCTGACGAAATCAGCACTACTGGCCCATCAACCTCTTCCTCCTACTCCTCCTCAAAACCTTGCCCCGGCTCACGGGCTTTACTCCTTAAGGACAGAACTAAGAAGACTTTTGGCAAGAAGAAGTCTTCCTCCCGCCTAGTCAACCAAGAGACCGTGGTCCCTCTCACCCCGGAAGTAGCGCAACCCACTTCCACACCAGTTGCTCCATCTACCCTCTCCCAAGCCCAGTCTACCCTGGTGCCTGAGAGCACAGCCGATTCCGACGGCTATATCACGGTGGTCCACAGGCGCCGAAAGACCTCCGGTTCAAACCCGGAGGGGCGCGCCTCCCCCACCCCTGCAGCAGCCACCATCCCCGAGAGCCATCGCTCACAGCGGGCGGGAAGAATACCACCAGTTTTGGCCTACTCGTTTCCCAACCATGTCAGAGTCATGAGGGGATTACGGACAGCGCTCTCGGAAGAGTACCAGGCTACCCGTTACCCCAAAAGTGTCGTCATCCGGACCAGGAACCCCGACGATCACGAGAAGGCAAGGGGAGTTCTGAGGAAGTGTGAAATTCAGTTTCACACATATTCCCTCCAGAAACCTAACTTAGTCCGACGAGTGATCCGGGGACTTGATTCGGACACCGACCCTGAGGACATCCGTGTTGGCCTGGCGGAGGAACACGGAATCAATCCGCGGACCGTCATCAAGTTGACCAAAACCTCCCGACCCGAGGGTGCTGAGCCCACCAAGGTCAAGATGCCCCTATTTTTGGTCATTGTTGAGAAGGATGGGGAGGGAATTCCCAAGATTGACACGGTGACAACCCTGTACAGCACAAGAGTGCGAGTCGAACCACACCACGGCAGAGAGGGGCCGGCGCAGTGCTATCGATGCCTGCGCTTCCACCACTCTAGCCACGCGTGTGAACGGAACACCGCTTGCTTGCGCTGTGCAGGTGAGCACATGTAAAGCCTGCCCTCACCCCAGAGAGGGAACTAAGTGTGCAAACTGCGAGGGGTGCCATATTGGCATCTATGGCTGTTGCCCAAAAAAATTGGAGATAATCCAGGGAAGGCAGGGCAGAGTCATTACCAACCCTGCGAATGTGCGTAAAGGCACCCGCTTTGCCAACGCCATGTCGAGGCATGTAGAAGTGCTTGATAGGCTGAGGCAACGCTGGCTGTACCAGCAAATCAGACCGAGAGTTCGGAAACTCAGGTCACCACCCCCTCTGCGCCCCCCCCCCCCAGGCGCAGAGACCCAAGCAGGAGAAGAAGAAACAGGCACGGCTTCCCAAGAAGCCCGTGGCTCAGACCGCCGCTGAAGCAAACTCAACCCCGGCACCTGCGGCCGCAACAGCCGAGCCAGCTGCCCCGCTGACCGCGGGCGGCCAGCCCAGCTAAGCGGCCACGAAGCTTCCCCCTCTAGAGCAACAAACAGCTCCCGTTGGCTCGACCAATGAGAGCGAAGCTGCTGCTCCAGCAACTGCCCAGGCAGTAGCTCCACCTTGGGAGTACCTCTCCATGCCTGTTGACGATATGACCGAGTTTTCCGAGTTCTCAGCCTGGTTTGCCAACCTCATATCGTGATCCCTCCCCATATTACGGCCCTGCAGGGAACAACTGACAAGCCCCCACATACCCGCCCTCCAGAAGGTCACCATCATGGATGAGACGGCCCGACAGCTCTTCCCTGACTCCAGCTCGTAATGGCTGCGCTTAGAAGCCGTAGATCTTTGCGAGTTGCATTCTGGAACGCAAACGGAGTCCGGTAACAGCGGCCGGGCATCTTAGAGTTTATAGATGATCACGGGATTGATATCCCAATAGTCTGCGAGACGCATCTGCACGCTGGTATTCCATTCCATCAGCCAAGTTACGTCGCCCATCGGACGGATCGACCCGGCCGACAGGGCGGTGGTACGGCTATATGTATTAAAAATCAGCCTATTCGCTGAGCCCCGGCTGTTTTCGCGCACGGTCCGAGAGGTCCAACGTACTTCCCGCCACGGGGCAGGGCGGACATCATTGATTTCATGGTCACCACAAACATTCCGTTCCATCTGGACCTCTCGGTTGTGAATGTGTTGGACTCCGACCACAACCCAGTTGTGGTCGACTCCGCCATTTCACTCACAGCTCTGGTCACACCAGACTGGATAGAAGAAGTCGACTGTGCTATCCGTCCAGAACTCCGTGGACGCTAACCCTCGTATAGACTCAATAGATTCTCTCGAGGCGGCGGGCGCGCAGTTCCCTACCACAGTCCTAAATGCGGTCCGTGCTCACACACACCGCATTCAATCGAAACACCCCAACCTTCCGTCCTTCCTACACACCTAAGACAGCTGATTAAAGCAAACAATGCTGTCAGAAAGCTATGGCAGAGATTTCGCCATCCCAGGATTGGAGACATACACCAGAGGTTCAAATCCCTGGCCCGTCGTCTCCTTAGAGCACACCGTCGAGAGGCCTGGGAGCATAGGTTAAGCCACGTTAACCTCCACGAGAGGAAACCTTGGCGAATAATCCGTGGCCTGCGGAAAGACAGACCGGAATACCGGCATCCTATCCATGGCACCCGGGGCCATCTTGCCTTTGAGCCCCGGGATAAAGCAGATGAAGACGAAGACCAAACTGAAATCGAGGGGCGGTAGAGGGCTTCCTAAAGGCCCCACCCGCGAACAACGAGGAGTTTGACGGCCCTAAAGCTACCCCACAGATGGTAGTCACCCAGATCCTTTCCTTAAAAACCAAAAAATTCCCTGGACAGGACCGTGTAACAGAGGAAATGCTCCAGCACCTTCCCTGAAAAGCCGTGCTTCATTTGACCCGGATTTATAACGCATGCTTACATATGCGCCACTTTCCCGCTACGTGGAAGGAGGCCCGTGTGGTATGCGTTTTAAAGCCGGGGAAGAATCCGGTTTACTCGGCCAGCTACCGTTCCATCAGCCTCCTGCCAGTCATCTCGAAAGTATTCGAGAGACTGCTCCTCGCCCGCCTCGGACCTCACGTTGAGGAAAGAGGCCTCCTACTCGAGCATCAGTTTGGTTTTCGCCCTGGACACTCCACGACAGTGCAATTACTGCGTGTGGCCGAGAAGGCCTCCCTGACTTTCCAGGAGAAGTCTAAAACGGTTGCGGTATTGCTGGACGTGGAAAAGGCCTTCTCCACTAAGTGGCACGATGGGCTCATCTATAAACTCATATAGCATGAAATCCCCTCTCCATACATTTCCTTGTTAGCTTCGTTTCTGCAGAATCGGAGCTTCCGAGTAAAAGTGGAGGGGGAACTTTCTACAGAACGGCCCATTGGCGCGGGAGTGCCGGAAGGTAGCTTTTTTTTTTTTTTTTTTTTAGTTTCAAGTGGAGGGGAAAAATCCACCTTAAGGACTAACCCGGGCTGGCATGCCCGGAGTGTCGGGGTCTCCCAGGATGGGCCTACCGACTAAAAAACCCCTCCACCGGTATTGGAAGGTAAGGATACTGCGGTACCGCTGTTGCACCAGCGCAGTAAATGGTAAAGGTGAACTGGCCCGCTGTGCGGCCGCCAGGGGTGAGGGTTGTGCTAGTAGACCGGCTTGACCGAGGCCCAGCCGGCCCCCGTAGCGAATTATTGGTGAGGAGTTAAGGAAATTGTGGGTGGTTGGGAGTTGTTTGTGAAACATGGGATTGGAAGTGTAGGGAGAGCTGCCACTCTCTCCCTGTGGTGACGATGACGACACTACCGGTTCTTCCTTCCCCTGGGGGCTGGACTGGTAGCGATGTAGGAGAGAATGTCCGTGGTAAGTCCAGTCTGAAGGTCGTGTAATTGCTTCGATATTGATTGGTGAAGTTGGTGCTGCAGCACTCGGACACCCACGACCGAAGCCTCAAGAGACCCCAGCCGCGGGCACTGATCGTCGCTGTCCTCGGAAGGTGGATGGACGAGGTGGCTCTCTGTGCGGTCCAGCTGGCGCTGGATGGACGCAAGCACCGCGCCGTTTTCACCTGCAACTCGATCTGAGTCCTGGTGCTTGGCCTCCAATGCTGCGAGTCGTTCTTTGGTTTCCCTCTGAAGTTCCTCGAGACGGAGGCCGAGTTGGTGTGTAGCCGCCTGGATGGTGGCGATGTTCTGTTTTATGGAGTCTACGGCGTCCTTCAGAAAGGTGTTTGTCGGTGAAGTGTTCGGTGTCGAGTCTAGTGGTGGTGATGGTTGGTGATGCTGCTGTGAGGTTTGTGGAGGTGAAGGCCTACTCCGGGGATACAGGGGGCACGTGGCTTGCCCTGTGTAGTGGGAGTTCCCGGAGCAGGTAGCGCAGTAGCGGCGTCGACGGCGTAGATCATGGTTGGAGCAAGCGGCTGTGAGCGAGCTTGCCCCACAGTAGTAGCACTTCGGTGCGGCGTGGCAATCCTCCGAACGATGTCCGTAGGTGCAGCAGCGTCGGCAGGGGACCGGACGTTCGCTTCTGCTAGCCTCGACACGTAGCTGTTGCCCTAACAAGGGCAGGCGTGATGTCAAGGCAGCTTCGGCTTCAGGCGCAAACCCCAGGTGGAGGCGGACCAGCGATGTGGGTCCCCGAGGTGATGTGATCCGGTTGGCCTTTACTGCAGAGGGCCAAAGGCGGCGTGCGGCATCCAGCACGAAGCGGGATGGAAGGTCCCTCGGGACCCCTATGACGACCACTGTAAGGTGGCCATCATGGTGCGAAGAAAGCCGCACCGATTCCCGGGTGGGTTCCGGTACGGCGGTGGAGGCGGTCGGCGGTTGGGGCCGGGCCGGTTCCCGGTTGGGTTCCGGCACGGCGGCTGAAGCAGTCGGCGGCTTGGGCCGGGTCGGTTCCCGCTTGGGAGACGGCACGGCGGCGGAGGCTGTCGGCGGATGAGGCCGGGCCGGTTTCCTACTGGGTACCGGTGCGGCGGCGATGTGTGATGTCTGCTCAGTAGCGGTAGGTTGCGTGGCAGGAGGCGACCTAGTAGGTGGTGCGGAAGGCGTCTCCATTGTCCGCAGCAAGGCGGCACGGCGCGCCAGCGCCCACCGACCTCTGGCATGGCTAGCGGTGTTGTAGAAGGCCATGCCTGCGTCGAATGCTGTCCTTGTAGCTGGATCCATCTATAAGAGTCGAAGTCCAGGAGCTCACGGGAAGGTAGCGTGCTGTCTCCGGCGCTCTTTGCAGCTTACATGGCCGATATCCCCACCCACCCCAGCACACACACCTGTCAGTATGCGGACGATCTCATGATCTTCGCTGTGAACCGGAACACCAGATATAGCTTTCGGCAAATCCAAGCCCAACTCCATGCCAATGGCAGGTGGAGTGAGAGATGGCGAATGGCCACTAGCCCGGAGAAAAGCTCTGCGATTCTCCTGGCGAAAACCATTTGAAATCGGCTTCAGCGGAACTTTGTTTTACGGCACCGTAGGATCCCTTGGGTGAACACGGTAAAGTATCTCGGAGTGACGCTGGACCGACGGCTGACTTTCACTCCACATGTCAGGGGCAAGGAGAACCTAGGGCACGCTGTTCTCAGGCAGCTTTACCCCATGCTCAGCTCACAGAGCATGCCCCTTACCTTAAAGCTTCAGCTGTACCGGGCGATCATTCCGCCTCTTGTTCTGTACGGCTGCGAGATCTGGGGGACCGTAGCTAACTACGTGCTCCTCAGGGTCCAGACGCTGCAGAACCGGGCACTACGGATGATCTACCGTACCGGCTGGAGATTTCCCGCCCACATCCTTCATGAACATTCCGGTATCCCGTACATTATCGACCTCATCAGATCGAGGACCCGATCATTGTACAACAAAATTCCAACCCACCCTAATCAACCGGTGAATTCTCTGGGAAATTATGATCCCAGAGAAGTACGTCGCCTGCCCTCATTCCGTCTGCCGAGGGACGCCATTGGCCCTCTTGGTTAGCCACGCCCTCTCCCCTGAGACCCTGAGACACATTTAAATTGAACCTGAAAAGGCCAAAGCCACACTAACCCGTAAGCAAAACGGGGTGAAAAAATATAGCGTGTGGTCCTCACAACGGGTGAACGCTTAATCCAAATTAAAACAGTTTAATTCTGCTCCAGGCGGGAGAAAACTGCGCGGCCTCCTGATTGGCCCATGCAAGCGCCCGTGGGCATGTTCTCTCCCTATAAAATTCCCTGTACCTACATTTATCCCTCAGAACACAACATTTCATCCCTCAACACACACAACCAGCAGACAGGTTCCCTAGCTCATTTCGCAGGTAAAGCCGCGATGCGGCTCGGTATTGCGGCATCGACACACGACCGGGGCATGCCCCGATCGACCAGGTTTGCGTCTGCGTCTGGCGTCTTGCGATTAAAGTTATTTCCATGTGTGTATATTTCTATGCCTCCCTATGTAAACGAGCATGGTAGTTAAAGGAGGAAGACAGAATTTCGGTGTCTTTATAACTGATGTCATGTCCAAGCAATAAAGAGTGTTCTGCTACTGTAGATTTTTCCATTTGTCCAAATCTACTGTGCCTTTCATGTTCGGTACTACCTTGCGCAGAGTGGCACCACTATTAAAATAACATGAAAAGCACAATAGACTAAGACAAATGGAAAAATCTGCAGTAGCAGAACAATCTTCATTATTTGGACATTGCATCAGTTATAAAGACGCCGACATTCTGTCTGCCTGCATTTTACACTTATGAGTGCCCGTAGATGATTTGGGCTTTGCGTTTCTTGAGCGTAGACCCGTTCCTTTTATTGACCTCACAAAAGGAAATCCAGTGGGATGAAATCAGGTGATCTATGGGGCCATTAGATTGGGCCCCCTCGACCAAACTATTTTTGTGGATATTTTTTATGTGAGTGATTGCTTAGAATCAGTGACCGGTGTGGTGGAGCTCCATCCTGCTGGAAACACATTCCTGTGCTTTTCGCTAGTGGCAAGTCTTCGAGTAGGAATGGCAATGCTTCTTGCAGAAATGTAAGGTGCTGTGGTCCTGTAAAGTTGTCTTCAGAAATTGCGGTCCATTTAGCTGGTCGCCTAATATTGGTGCTCCACTGTACCTGGAATGCAGCTTCTCTCATCCAGTGAGGATTGCCTATACTCCAGTAGTGCATATTATGGCGGTTAGCAATTCCGTTATTGTGGAATGTAGCTTCATCAATGAAGAGAACACTTCCTAAAAACTCTGCATCCATTTGCGCTAGCTGCTGTAGCCATTGCGCGTACATCACTCGCGCTTGAAATTCTCGTCCCGAGGAGAGCCAGGTGTAGTTGTAGATGGTACGGATGATATTTATTCCGGTGCAATATGTGCGTTTCTGAGGACTGACTTCTTCTCAGATTTTGTAGTATAGCCCTTGAACTGGTATGTGGACTGTGTTCTATTACGTTTCGCACAACTTCTTCATTGCCTCCAGAGGTTACTGGAGCATCGCTAGCCGAGGTAGTCCTCTTCCAATCGATCCTGTTTCACGAAGGTGTCTTTCAACCCATCGCAAAGTGTCTGAAATAGATGCCCTTCTTCCTGGAAACCGTTCAGCTGCTTTGCGGCAAGTGTATTACACCTTGTTTCGCCATAGATTAAAAATATATCAACATACTCGTCGTTTATCTCATTATGAAATCAGCCGTGTATCATAGAAATGTTTCATATATTGAGTAGATCATGCAGAGTTTATTCACGCACAGTATTGATGCATGTGCAAATACCTAAAGACACTTTGCATGTGTGAAGTGTTTTAAAAATTGGTTGAAAGGGTCAAGCATACCGACACAATAAAATACCTATTACGAAAAACCTATAAATTATCCACCTGCCAGGGGAAATTATGGGGGCTTATGCTATTTTGTACACCCTTATAATATTATCAAAATGTTATTTATATCATACTATCAAATTATATGCCCAGGAGAATTTAACAAAACGTAATACCATTTTTGAACTTAACATAAAGGATTTGAACTCGAAACGAAGTGATTGGTACAGTGATCAAGTCACCATGATAATACCATTCGGCCAATGTTACCTTGGGAACTAAGGGTTCTATACGAGCAAATAATCGCAGAACTCAGACCCCACCTCTAATTTTTACACTTTTTTAGCTTTATTACAACGTTTGGTGCTCTTTTTGGTAGTTTTAACTTAAATAAGAAAAAACATCAGCCGTTACAACAGCTGCATGAGTTGAAATAAGCCATAGTTTGTGACATAAGTGAAATGATTCAGCTAATACTTAGCAATTTTTGACAAGGATGTACAATGAACATTAACTTGTGACGGTGTAAATCCAATTGCTCGGGCCACGTAAATCTGCCATTTTGTTTTCAAATTGTTTTGTCAACCGATGCACGTTATAGGTTGTTCCTTTAGGAGCATTTTCAAAGGTGTATATGAACGTATGATAAGGAATACAAGTTTGTAAACATGGCTAAATGTGCCACTGCTGCTGCCAAAGTCACGGCACGGTGTTTTTGGCACCGACATAAATAGCGATTGCATTCTGTCTCGTAAAACGCTTATGTACTAAGTTATATATCCCTCCTCTATAAAGCGTTATGCAAAGCAGCCATTAGACGGCATTCAAGAAAGGCGTAAGTCACATATTTCGCTTAGCAGGTTGCATAAATTCCAAAATAAATTGGGTCAGCTGATTCACCTGATAATTTGTGTATATACATTGCTTTAATTGTAAGGTGATTTTATTAACTATAAATACTTGAAATTTTTCCATAATTACGAACAGAACACATTTAATGAAATAATTCGTTTTGTATTTGCATTAATCAGTACCTTATTATAATGAATAAAAATTATATAAATGTAGCTTTGGTGCTGTTAACAACGTAAGCTACAAACAGTACTATTCACTCCATGGTACGATAGCTCACGGGGAACCTTGGCCTACCTCCCGGCCGCTGCGTCCCGCATCTCGGTCCACTACAGACGTCATGGATGGGGTGCAGTATTGGAGGGTGAGACGTGGTCAGCGCCTCGAGTCCCTGCCGGCCGCTTAATGCGGTCCTCATGACCTGGAGCCGCTACTTCTCCATCAAGTAGCTCCTCAATTGGCCCCCCAGGGACCTTACGAGGCTGAGTGCACCCCGGTTCAGGTCTCCCAGCGGGGGAAAAATCCCCACGCCGGTACTGGGGATCGACCTCAGGTCTCCCGCTTGGTAAGCAGCTGCGCTACCACCGCGCTAAGGAGACGACCAATAGTACTATTACCTTACTTTATAAAAGCCCTAAATATTTACTTTATACTAGTTTTAACAATAGCATGCTGTTAATTATTAAGAAGTTACCAGCTTGCCTGCACCATCAAAATATATTATTCTATTGAAATTTTATGGAAAACAACATTCTTTAGTGTAAATAAGTGGACTGGCATAACTTCTGGCACTTGTACTGAGGAACGGTATCTCCATTTTTTACAACATTAAGATATCGCTTATGGTATTTCTTTTGGAATGAAAAGCAACATTATCTATGTGCTCGAAAAGAGCATAACGTTATTTATTTAAAAAAAAATGCAACTGAAATGAGTGCAGTTGTGATATAATGCCAATCAGGTGTGCATACTTATATCTTTCCGTAATGAGAATGCAAAGGATTTACTCCAATAGCAAAATACAGAAAAGTGTAACCGTAAAAAATACATAACTTATTTAATATTGTGCAGGTGAAACGGATTTACATAGTGAGATACGTATATACAGTATAAAAAATCTGGCATACCTTGCAATTAGAGTGAATTGCTGGAAATGTGATGGAAGTTTTTTTCCCCGTCTTTCAAATACTAGTTCTCAGCATTATGGAAAGCTTATCTTAGCTGCTTACTGCAAATTGCAATGAATTAGCACAATTATCAGACTTTATTGTAAGCAACAGCAATAATATTAATGTACTCAAGTAATGGCTATTACTCACATCCCATACAGCTTATTGAAACAATAAATATGGTGCCTGGGCTTATTTATGTCACTTCATTCTTCCATTAGATACTCAATGTAAGTAGATGCCTTTATCAATTATCTTAGCAACACATGTTATAGCATGTGTTAAGTATTGTACTACCTTTAACTCTCTTTGCTACAGTGAAACTCAACGCAATAATAATCTTTATAAAATTATTGGTAGTACTGGGGTGCTGTAAATGAAGTATATGACTTTAACATGGTATTATTCAAACTTATTTACTAATTTGCAAATACATCAGGTTTAGTTAATTAGTTGCATAGCATTAATGCAATAAACCTTTATTTTCTTTGACAGCTTACATATCTCAAGCCTTCATTTATAAAATGTACATTTTACAGATGCGACCTGGAATAACCCCTGATGGCATAAAGTAAAAAAATTAATGGGTTACTGACGCAATTTTTGGCAGAGAATGCTAAAATTAAGTGATCTCAAATAAGTGAATGCTCCACGGAAGATGTGTATTAACCAACACTGTGGTGCTACAAGATGTTGGCATATTTAAATGCACATATTAAGCAAAGGAGCAGCATCTGCAACATAAACTCACAGAGCAGCATCTCCACCTTAAAATTGGAGAGCAGCAACTACACCATAAGTTCTCAGCGAGACTCATGTATACCCGTAAGTACTTTTCAATTACGTTTTTGCTGATGGTATCTCCAACCTGTAAGTGATATTTTGTTATAACTTGTGTCTGCCATACTACACTCCCAGTAGAGTGGAAGTAATCCATAAACACATTTCTGTCCATAATAGCATTGTCTATACAGCGGCTGCTCATTTGATGGTTAATAGAACTGGGAAAAATCATAAATGAGTTAAGTTCACTCTTGTTTGGTATGTAGCTGCTCTGATTTTCTGTATAGAAGAAATTATGGAGAATGCATGCTGCCAAGGTTAATAGCTCAGTCTTTTCTGGGGACAATGCAATTTTGGTGAGAAAGATGAGGAAATAATTCGCTAAAATACCAGAGACATTTTCAAAAGTATGTCGTGCTCTGCTCAGGCGATAATTGAAAATCCACTTTTCCTGGGATAGACTTCGAATTGGAAATGGTTTCATGCTGTGCATCTGTAGAGGGAATGCATCGTCAGCTAACATTACATACGGAATTGGTGTTCCTCCTCGCCCGAAGGTTCATTATTTGATAGAAAAAATTATCTTGCTTCCAAAGCTTCAGCTAAGTCACCCTCTCTCCGAATACTCCTCCACTTACGCGACCATTTATCCCAACGTCGACATATATGGACTTGTAGTTGCCGTCTACTAAGAAGTGAAATGCTGTATGTATTCTTATAATTGTAGAAAATTGAGCCAGGGCTCCAATGTAGTTGGGGAATGTCCATTTGCTTTTTGTTTCTACTAAAATTTTTCTCCATTTATCACCAGACTGCGGCATTTGAAAGGCAATTTTTAAAACAAATTCATGTAATTATTCTTTATTTCAGGATGAAGAGTCACATCTACCAATGCTTGATGACAATTTTGAGAGCCAGTTGAGTGCTTTAGAACAACAAACGCCAAGCACAAAGAGAAACAGGAAGGAAAATGTAGCAGAGGAGCAGTTCCTAATTAAAGCAACAGAATTTCTGGATAAATCTACCTCTGCTCTAACAAAGATGGAGGAAGAAGAGCATTTGGAATTGTTGTTGCAAAAAAAAACGACAACAACAACCTAAAAGAATACAAATCGTCAATGAAAAAGAAAACACAGTGTTTGAAATACACAGAATATTGCACCAAGTGCATGTTTAATTTGCCTAAATAAATATGAATGAAACAAACTTATATGTATTTATTCTGCTCCTCATAACCAGACTTTCCTTTCAAGTTTGAACTATAAAGTGTAACTTTCAGCCATTAGTTTCAAATGGGTTGATGTCATAACATAAGTTAGAATAGGTATTTTAATTGTTGAAGTAATGCTGCACACAGTGTTGTAGCTAGGATTTGTGTAGTGATGTTTTTCAGTGGGGACTAGCAGTAATGGGACTGTCACAAAACTAACAATATGATCAAAATGTCATTAAAGGCTATTGAACAAAATTAGGAATAGCCTTTTTTATTAAGAAATAAAAAGTGATTTTTAACTCTGTGAGGCTCTGGGATGTAGCTGAATGCCACCCATGATTGCGCCACTGGTGCGTATCATTGCAGCTATACCACTACTGAAATAAGAAAGAAACTACTTGAATTAAACAAAAAGGCAACCCCAAGCACATGGGTACAGTGAATGTTACCATTGGTCCCTGAAGAGTATAAAATAAATTTCAACCTTCCTTGTGATATTACTCTTAAAATGCGCTAACTGCTATTTTTAATGACTACATTTTCAGTCTTATATGTAAATTGGAGTGAGTTTGCTGGATACTTATTAGGTACATAAGAAATGCATATGCTGAGCATTTGTAGTGTGTGGTAATCCAAAAGTATGCTTTTAAAGAGATCCAGTAAAAACCACCATCTCCTGAGTGTCATATTTTCAAATGAAATGGATAGAATATACTTATTTGATCTGTGATTACTTATTTGTATAAAGTTTTAGCTTATTTTTCCTCGGGTTACTGAATAATAGAGAAAATGTTGCAAATATCTATCTCTATCTCTACCAGTTTAAGTAATTTTAGACTTAATGTTTTTCTTTGTTTTATTTATTCAAAGATCTGACTCTCATCGAGTTTGTCAGAATAACATAACATTTCATCCATATTAGAATATTATAAATTAAATTCGAAAAGTCAGCTAATAAAACATGATCTGATATTTTGGTGCTAGTCAACCACTGGGGTAGTGGTGTGAAATTTCAGTTAACAGGAATGGCATGATGTTAATACACGCATGATACTTGGTCAAAAAGTATACTATTTAACTATTTTTATCCTCATTGGTATTAGTTTCATAGTGAATTTTCCTTTTTTGAGTTATTGGAATATTAAGGTATAATGCTAATTCTTGCATAATAATTTTGCTCTATAAAACTTAAAAGAAAAACAACCAATTAAAGTATTCAACTTACCTTTAAATCTGTCTCTGAGGTCATCAAATATAGCTTTGCTTACTTCTGATATAATTTTAACTATAGTTGTAAATGGTATCCTGGTAGTATACGTCAAACTAGTGAAACTTTCTCCTGTGGCAAGAAATCTTAAGGTTAGTGCTAGTCTTATATTCATGCTTTCTTGCATTACCGTGTTTTATTTGGTTCTCCTATGCTCAATTAAGGACCGCAAGAATGTATAATTAGTTTTATACATCCATAAAAAGTTTTTGTAACGGTTAGATCTTCTATTTGCAGTTCTTTGTACAGTAACTGAAATACTCCTCTGCTTGTCCAGCTGCCTGCGCTGTAAGAAAGGTCTTGTCCAACATTTCCTGTGTTTTCTCATTTTATTTTTGTAACCTATTATATACAGCCAGTCCTACAGCAAGTATAGCAAACTGTTCTGTCTCCATTTTGCATTTATGACATTGACAAGGTCTTGCCAGGTCTTGTCAAGTCTTGTACACCCATGTCAAATATTGAAAAATGTTTGACAATTTTTCTTGCAAATTCTTGGATTAAAAAAAGAAATAAAATAAAAAAGATCGTGTACAGGGATAATGCTTACACTAGAGATTGTAATAATGGGTGATTTTAAAGTAAGAATAGGGGAAAAAGATGTAAATCTAACGGAGTGGTGGGACATAAATGTGTGTTACAAAAAAGGGAGTCTTATGCACAACAAGGACAAAACTGTGGATAGGGGAAGTGAAATGTGTATTATGGGTTAAATGATCTTGATATTCTGAATGGGAAATATGGCGAAGATAAACATGGGAATATACTTTTATAAATATAAGCAGTCAAAGAGTAACTGACTACGGATTGTGGTCAAATAATATTAAATATATGGTAACCAACTTCAGAGTAACAAACATAAGTGCGAGCAGTGGGCATTTTCCATTATTAACGGGCATAAACTGACAGTGAAGGAAAGAGAACAGCAGGTGTAAGAAAAGGAATAAAATGCAAATAAGAAAAATAAACACATTTAAATGGAGGGAGTAACAAATAGAGGGTTTTATACAAGATGTGAAATCAACGGCAGGAAAAATTTTAGAAAGAGGAATAATAGTAAATATCTGGGAAGAAAAATCGGGAAAAGCAATAAAGCTGCTGGAATTAGATGCTAGTAAAAGAGCAGAGAGAGAGAGAGAGAGAGAGAGAGAGAGAGAGAGAGAGAGAGAGAGAGAAATGGAAGTAAGGCAAAATAGGAAAGGAAAAACTAATGGGTGGTTTGATGAAGAGTGTGGGGTAGAAAGAAAAGGAAGGTTTTAAAGAACTTAGTAAATGGAAGAGACCGGAAAAAGAAGAAGATGAAAAATAAGAAGAAGTAGCTAGAAGAACACTTCATGATTAAGAAATGAGGATATAAATATCCTCTATAAATGAAGAGAAACGAATGACAGGAAAATATGGGGAAAAAGATAAAAGAGACTATACAGGGAGAGGACAGCAAGAAAGTTTGGCAAGCAGTAAGAAGGCAAATAAGAAAGGGGAGTTGAAAAATGAGATTACTTCAAATGAATGGGAGAGATATTTTAGAGAACTGATTGGGGAAAGATGAAAGACAAATTTAGAAATAAGTGGGATAGGAGAATTGGAAATGACAAACTAGACGGTGAATTCACAGCGCAAGGGGTCTATCAGCAATTAAATGGTTAATAAAAGAAAAGGCAGTAGGGTATGATGGAATTCCAGGAGAATTCTGGAAGACATATGGTGATGCACGAAAGGGCTCAGAAATAACGACAAAGATATTAAATAAAATAAAGGAACGTGAGGTTATCCTGCAACAATGGAAAATGAGCATTATATATATGGGGGATCAAACAAACAAACCAGAAAACTACAGAGAAATAAGTTTTTTATCTATTTTAGGAAAAATTTACACCAGGATATTGGCAGAAAGGTAAACAAAAAAAGAAAGAAAAAAATGGGCGAAAAAGAAAGAAACAGGTTTTAGAAAAGGGAAACAAACAAAGTTAATGTATTTATAATAAAGTCAATAATATATAAATACCTCAGTAAAAAAAGCGTATATATGTTTTTTTGCGTATTTTGAGAAGGCATTTGATACAATAAACAGAAAAGTTCTACCATGTAAATTGAGGAAAAAGGGAGCAATCGAAAAGCACATAAGGACAGTATGAAAGAAATATATAACGGAATAAAGTTCGGTATAAGATGGGGGAAAAAGGAAATCACGGAAATAACGGAGCAAACAATTGGTCTGAGACAAGGATGTAAACTGAGTCAAATGTTATATCTCGTATATTCACAGATAACACAATAGATAAAATCAAACAGTAAATCAACACTGCCCAGTAATAATAAGGAAATTCCAGGATTGCCATAGATGACGATTTAATTTCAGGATTAATAGCAATTGTCGGATTACAAAGGGCAATAAACGAGGTTGAAACATTTTGTGAGGACAACCAAGTGGTTGGAAAGAATTTATGAGGCGTTTGAGGAATCAAGAATGTTTTATGCAGTAGAGATTTGGGGGGCCACCACCATAAACAAGAAGGTGGATCATATGTATAGAGTGTTCTGCAAAGGATTATTGAGGTTATCGAGATCAGTGCCAAGAGAAGTTGCTTTGGTAGAACGTAGGAAAACAAGAGGGGATGAAATAATGATGGAGAGAATAATGACATTTTGGTACAAATGTTTGGTAAAAGAAGAGGAAGAAATCTAAAAGCTATGTATGAAGTAACAAAATATCAGAGAACACAAATAGTTCTGCTTTGGAGAAATTTGAATGGGAGATATATAGTCATAATTTTTCTGGTAGTGTTTAACGCCCATTTTTACTGCTATGGCACTGGAGGCGATGACACTGATGATACACGAATGAAGATGGAGCACCGGTGGAATGTGTTGGGGGGGGGAAACCGGAGAACACCCGCCGCTGCGCCGCCTTGTCCACCACAAATCTCATATGTGGTCGCTTGGGATCGAACCCAGGCCATATAGGTGAGGGTCTGACCACTCGGCCACGGCGCGGCCCAGAAAGGCATGAGATATGGGGAAGTTTAAAAAACAAGAAATCGGTACAATTTTACAAACAAATAAAAATAAACTGGGGATGAGAACCATATGCTCATAACTGTAATAGGCATGAAAAAGAAGGACTAGCCTGGATAAGAACAGGAACAATAGTTTTAAGAGGTATAAAAGGCAGTGAAAAAGGAATATGTGAAATGTGAGAAAGAAAGTATAGAACATTATATGATAGAATGCTATTAGTTATATGGAGAAACAAGGTTTGGGGAAAAAACAGAGGGGGAAATTGTAGCTATAAAATGTTAACAAGGATTTAAGAAAGTAAGATAAGAGGTTATAGGTGGGTTCTTGACAGTGACAATTCGTTATCAATAATATCGGTACATCGCTCTCTTCGTTATTGCTTTTCTTAGTCTATAAAATATAGTTATTCCTCGTTATGCGCGATCTTATTTTTCGCGTTTTCGCGTAAAACGATTTTAAAAAATGCTGATTTTCACCCTATACAAATAGAATAATTAGATGCACCCGTTTAAAACTCCTTTTTTTCATGTTTACGTTGAAATAGTCCATATCACTATCACATACACTTTACGCGTATATATATATATATATATATATATATATATATATATATATATATATATATATAGTTTAACGTCCTTTAACCTGGTTGGCCATAGCGGACGATTGAATGAATGAAATTGGTGAAATGATGTTCAAATGATCTCGGGGTCCATGGAGCTTAAAGTTACTCGGTATTCGTCTTCTCAGAATAAGGGAAAACCCCGAAAAAAAATCTTATCCGGTTAACTCACCCTAAGCGAGATTCGAACTCAAGACTTTTGAATGTAAGGCAGCCACGCTACCACCACATTATCCAGGCGGTCTACGCGTTTTTGTATTACGTGATAATTCATGAGAACGATTTACTTGCGTAATGCGAGGGACAACTGTATTCTTAAATTATTGTTAATTTTAGTAGTAGTACTTAAAAGCTTACTGGAATGTTAGCTCCAATCGACGAGATTTCTTCAGAAACAGTTCCATTTCAACTTGCGTGAAACTCTCATGAACATCCTTCCGAAGTGTACGAAGTAACTGTTTTTCTATGGGCATCACTGACAGAGAGGATAAGCTTTCTTGGCCCATTGTAAACCTACAGTGAGAGTTTACTCGATTTAAAGTGGAAAATGATCGTTCAACAGAAGCTGTAGTTGGAATTAGACAAGCTAATTTGTAAACTTCAGGCATAGTCTACTCCAGATCTCTTTCGTTCATAATTTTCACTATCTCACCAACTGACTTTCCTTCAAAATCTTTATCTCCAGAAGAGTACACAGCACTAAGTTCATTTTCAGACGTACCGAATCAAAATTTGAGCTATAGGTGTCCAACAACTTTGAGTAATGGTGATGAGGAAAAGAAGTTCTATAATTGTTGAATTTTGAGGAATTAAGGAGAGCAAAGAAACGAGAATTTTCGTAGTCGGAAAACCTATTTTGTATTTGATAGAGCACATTATCCAAAATTTCAGAATATCCTCCTGAATATAACTACCGTAACTTCACTTGGTTCATTGTTTTTCCTTTTATTTTGTGCATGTTCATTTATCACTTCAGTAGAAATGCTTCGCCAAATATTTTGGAACCCTTCTCTTCTTAGCTCTTCTAAAGTGTTTTTAGTCTGGATTACTTTTGAATGACAGTATGCAACATCCATAGACTTGTCTTGTAATATGTTGAAGAGAATGTTGGTATGAGCAAATATTGCCTAAAATATTTTGAGGAGAAAGACAGTATCGAACTGGGTCAAAAAATAAAGAAAAACTTGTGCTTTAACCAATGAATGAGGTTCCCAATCAACATTGCTTTCTGGTTCTGTCAGGAATTGAAAGAATAAAATCATGTTATCTCTTGCTCTTTTACAGTGTTGACAAGGTATGGGTTGATGTTCCAGCATGTTGGAGCCGCTTTTGGTAACTTTTTATTCATAAAAGCACGCAAAGTTTCCGTTCTTCTGATGGAATGAGTAAAGAAATTACAGATTCCTGATAGAGTTTGAAAAAAAATTCTGCACTTATCAATACACATCGCTGCCTGTTGCAGAACCAAATTCAGAATATGGCAGTAGCAGTGAACAAATAATTCCTGTGGAAATGCCACTTTTACTTTAGATTGTAGACCATCTAATTGGCCAGACATTACGGCCACACCATCATATGCCTGAGCGACAAGTTTCTTACAACTATTAAATTCTTTAACTGTTTTAAGTATATGGTTGTGAAGTGGGTCAGCAGATCTATCTGCACTGCTGTCTGCAAAGCCCATGAACCTTTCTTTAACTTCCCCCGATTTGTTCACATAGCCTAAAATGGTAGAGAGTTGGGATTTGTTCACCATGTCTGAGAACTCGTCTAGAAGAATAGCCATACTTCTTTTGTTATACAGTTAACCAAACCGCCCCTAACAGATTCAATTAAATTATTCTGAATGGATGACGGAGTGTCCCGGAAAACTGTAGCATTTTTAAATGATAATTTAAAAGTTGATTATACGTGCCGAGTAAATCCAATATTTCTATGTAATTACCTCTATTAAAGGAACTCTCTGATTCGTCGGTCCTCTAAAAGCTAATTCCTGCTTTCCTACGTGACCAACAACATCAATGGGTCTATCCAATACATCTCTATTCGTTTTCAGCATTTCATTTTTTGAAAGTTGTAATGATTTCTAAGCATTTAGCTGCAGATCTATTCCCGTATTGCCAAAATTCAGAGTGAATGCACAAAATATGTGATATTTTTTGTTTTCCATTCTTACTTAATGAACCGATTAGAGAAACTATATTGTGGAATCCTTCTTGAGACCATGTGCTATTGCCTTTGTCGTTACTAAAAAGAAGACATGGCCAACAATAGAGTTTGTTTAATTTGGTGTAACCAGTTAACCATTTATACCTAGAATAATTTTTCATGCAGAGATGTCTGTTATACTCTCGTTTTCTGACTTGACATTTTGCAATCAGACCTGGTAGTTAGGGAGTGGGCTTGCCGTTGTTTTTTTAAGTTTTTCAGAAAGTTCAAAATTCCGAAATCCAGTCTTTAACACACGTTCTACTGCAAAGTCACAAGAACCACTAGCTTCAGTAACACTTACATTGGTCGTTTTCAAAAAAAAAAAACTTACAAGCAAACAACACTAAGTAGATGCGCGCGCACACCATTGCTGGCCTTGCCTAGCTACCGGAGAATATCGGGAGCATGGTTATCATTTTAACTTACGGTGAGATAGATGTGCGGGCACAATTTAACCGCACAAACTTGCGTTTATTTCGTATTTAGCATGATGACATAAAAACATTCTGAATATTTTGCTTGCTTATTGAGAATCGTTTTGAGCCCCCTCAAGTTTAGTACACCGGCGATGTATACGGTGTGTGAGAGAATTCGCCACTGGTTCTTGCAGAAAGCAAGAGAAAATGGGCAAGAAAAGTTAGGAGTGCAAAAGAAGAAGACATATTGGAAGAGTAGGACAATTAAGATAAAGAGGGAGGGGTTGACAAGAGCTACCCCAAAGCTAATGGTCTAGGTACCATGCAAATCGAGGTAGCAACAAGGCCAATTACAATTGAACATTGTTTAGGTTAGGGTAAGAAAATTGTAAAAGCTATGTAAAAGAAGTTCCACAAATAAATATTCATTCATTCAATAAAAAAATTGATAGAATTCATGGTCTAAATGCTTAAAGTGTCGTGAAAGTAGACTACATTAGTCTAATTTTCTTCCAAATAAAATTCTATCAAAGAGCAATAAATAATTCACAGGCCTGCGAAGATTTTGTTCCATGGAATATTTTACATAATACTGGTCAAATTGAATGTTCTGGCATTTATGATTATGATGATTATTATTGTTGTTGTTGCCTATCATTTTTGTCTATTTTTCTTTGTATAATATATAGGGTTCAATAGGAAAAACAAGGTGGTTGTAAGACCTATAACAACTTTCTATTGGAACAGTCATCGAGAAGAAGAGTTCAAGGAATATTTTGTAAAGCAAGGGGAGCTAGTGTATAGTTGTGATGTCCCTAATTTGATAGGTCGTCTTGGAACAGCTTACAAAGCAAAATATCGGTGTCTACTTATTGATTGAAGTAAGAGAAGTCTAAAATATATTCATGCTGCACCATGGCAATATGTTTGCTTCAGTTCCAGTAGCTCATTCTACATCCATTAAAGAAACGAACTAAAACTTGTATACGGTGTTGGAAAAACATACATACAATGAATACAAGTAGTACGTGTTCTGTGATCTTAAAGTGTGCTGTATTTTATTGGACCAACAAGCAAGGTACATGAAATTCCCGTGATTTTTGTGTGATTAGAGCAATAGGGTTAGAGAAAAACACTACGGCGAAACTAATTGGCCAAGAAGAAAAGATTTAGTGCCAGGGATTAAAATTGTAATAGTTCGCCCGTTGATGCACTAACAAAAGTTTTTTCAACCCCGGTTACATATTAAATTAGGGACAATGAAGCAATGTGTAAAAGATTTGGGCTAACGTGTCTCGTGCTTCCAAAATCTTATTAAGAAATTTCAATGTTGTCTGAATCAAAAGTGAAATGGGCATTGTTAACGGCCCACATATTCGCAAACCCATTAAGGATATTAATTTTGGAAGTATCATGACAGACATAGAGCTTCAACCTTGGGAGTTATACAATGAAATTAAAAGCTCGTTTTGGGCAATGTTAAAGATGACCAATATGAGCATATTCTTAAAAGCATACTCGAAAAGTTTAAGGCACTCGAATGCAATATGAGCTTTGTTTTTTGTTTTTTTATAGTCCACATATGGTGCATTTAACACCAACTTTTCAATATGAACTTAAAATTGCATTTTGTCATTCGCATTTTGATTTTTTCCCACATGAAGACTTGGGCGTAATAAGTGAATAACAAGGAGCGAGATTTCACCAGAACATAAAAGAGATAGAAACAAGGTGCCGCAGAAATAAATCACAAGTTAAGTAGTAAGAAAATTGTGATGTGGATAATGTGTAAGTAAATGTTAAGAAATATAATTTGTTAAATCTTTTATAAGGGGATGACAGAGTAAGGAATTTTCTTCAAGTATGGGTTATATAGAAGGCTAATTTTTTTTAAAAATGTATTTTTAATTAGTACAATTACTTTTGTCTTACTGATGGATTTAATTTATTTTTCAATAAATATCTTAATATATTATGTAGCGTTTTACATATATCCAATATCTATTCACTCTTAGGTTGATCCGCGCCAAAACCTATCCACGTGGCCAGTTCACCACGGTACAACACAGCAGCAGTGCAGGCAGGAATGCAATCCCATGCTAACAATCTAAATTACAGAATGAACTTATTCTTAAATGGTCTACACAAATATTCTACTCAAATACCTAAGAGTTAAATTGAACGCCTATTCTTACTGTTAAGCAGAGCTACAATCTCAACATGATATTCCTATGAGTCAGCTGATTTCCCTAATATTGTTTATACAGTAACGGCTGCTGGTTGTCGCTGCTTAGAATCATGGAGGACGGTCGCCGTGAATTTCCTCTTGAATGTTCGTCGAGTTACATAGCACGCAAGGCTGGTAAACCGCTGAGTAGTGGTAAAAAACAGTGTTGACTGCTTATTGTAAGTTTTGTGAGATACATCCAACACTTCCCGTAAAAGAAGTGATGAAATCAGCATCTGAGTTCATCGGTGTTTCGGCTACAAGCATAAACAGTACTCGCAAAGAAATATCTCAAAGGGAGAAAAGTGGTTACACGCGATAAAAAAATGTGAAATACGCAATGGAAGAATATGATGATTTCATGAAGAATGTAATTCGCATAGTAGTGCACAATTTCTTTTCTAAAAACGAGCCGCCAACAGTTGATAAAGTGCTACATGTAACCAAAGGAGAAGCGTTATTTTGGGAGAGTGACATCGTTGCTGATAATCTGGTCATCAACCTTGGAGTGGAAAGCAGCAGCACAAACAGCTCAGAAGGCGATTCTTAAAGAAATAGAACCGCTTCTTGAGAGCGAACAAATATAAGTTATTGCATACATCTTATTTTTTCACTCGTGCTTTTTAGAGTTAATTATTACGTGTATACACATTTGTTTTTGTTATGACTAAGGAGCGGATGCAGATGACCTAAAGCACTTAGAAGCTTCAATAAAATGCTTTTATTTTCATGGGAAAATGACCTAAAGCCAATACAAAATGACGTTAAAACATAGCATAAAAAGAATGATGTTTTTATTTGACACCCTCATTTTATTTTTAAAAGTATTTTTGAAATGGCAACTTTATAAAAAACAAAATATACCATAAGCATTCCAAAACAAAAGGTTCAGAACCAAAGCATGAGTACCACAGTTTAATATAGCATTAACACAATTTGTAAATACTTAATTTTAAACTGTGGTGCTCTTTATAATTATTGATCACTAGTATCATTCACAGTTAGTGGTTGAAGCTTTTTTCATGCATCATTTTATGCTTTAATTTTCAGTATCTGAAAGAGTTATAAACAGTACAATTGCGTTAGTTTGCTGATATTTCAACATAAAAGAAAATGCAGTTGTACTTTGGTTTAAAGGCTTACAGTAGTTTTCAGAACATGATAACCCTCTGCCAAAGGCGGCGTGACTTTAAATTTTGGGTTTAGGTGGTTTGCAGTTAGAAACTAACCCTTACAGTTGCCAAGTTTTCCACTTACTTGTCCCTTAACTGAGGAGCGAATCTCGACTTGCAAGCAGTCTTCGAGTCTACAGAAAACAGAGATTTTACTATGTTGCCTGTGACCCCTAGTACAGGCTCGTCTTTTGTTTGCTAATGGTTGTTGCCCAGTGGTAGGGGAGAGTAGTCACATTTGATGGCCATCATGTTTTGGAGAAAACTATGCCTTATTCTGCATTGCAGTATACAACCATGTTCATTTACAGAGTTTCCTTTGTGAAGTTCCTACGATAATGTGTCAGAATATCCTTGTACATAGAAAAACTTCGTTCTACGTCTACTGATATGACAGGTGCAAACTTCAAGTTTACAAGATCATTTGGTGGACGTTGTTGTTCACATACACTTGTATCAGATTATTCACCTGGTAGAATCTTGGAAATCTTGCGCATGGGATTGTAGTCTTCATTTTTTCTGGGACCAGTTTCAGTTTGTTGCACACTATTTTGTCTGTTTGTCCTTCCAGTTTTTCAGCTCTTGCTTCTCTTGTTTTTTTAATATAATTTATTGTTTCAGTAGGAGTCGCAAAATTGCTTTTGATATACTCCAGTAACCCTTGTAAATTGGGCTTCCATAGTACATCTTGAAAGATTCTTATCGCAGCTGCAATTTCTCCTTCAAAATTGTCGATTACGGACTTGACTACGTTGAAGTTGACACGGTAATAGATAGCTGCATTTATCCATGTTCACGTCTTGTTAATACAAGCTGTGGTGGCAAGGATAGGTCTGGAGCTTCTGTACGAAAATGTTGAAATCTTGAAGGATCTTTGAGTAACGCTTTCTTCGTATTCGAAACAAGTTTATTCACTTCAGGGAAATGTTTCCTCATTTCTTCTGATACCCTGTTTAAGGCGTGTGCCAGATATGTAATGTGCATCATTTTGGTGTAAATTGCCAATATTGCTTTTGCTGCCTTCACCATGTACGGTGCGGCATCCGTAACAAAAAACATAATGTTGTCAAAAAGGACACCTTGGGGTTATAGCAAATGCATACCTTGGTCGAACAATTTACAGATTGCTGAGTGGTGGTTCTTCTCCAAGAAGTCTGCTGTTAGAAAAAACATCTCTCCAGCACCATCCATCTCGAGTGTATCCACAAAAACATTTGCAAGATAGCATTAGTTCCTTCGGCATCAGTTGTTTCATTGCTCGAAACAAATACTGATTTATCTTCAATATTATTCCTTATTCTTGACATTGTGTCATAGCATTGACTTAAATAGTTCTTATGTAGTGTGGACTCATCTGGAATGCTATGGCCATATACCACTCTAGAGAATATCGTAACTATGGTTGACTTAATGTTTTTAATGGAATGTTCACACTAACCATAACTTCACACAGTACTTTGGAAAATGCAGAGGATTTACTGGATGGGAGTTTAAAGGGTTGCAGTAGAAGAACCTGAGAACACGTTTCGTTTTTAGCATACATTACAGCTTTTGCATGTTTTTCACGTCCAATGTGCTGCTGCACAACACAGCTTTTTTCCCGCAATTACTTCAACGTTGCACTATTTACAAAATAGAGCACTTCCATCTGTTGTAAGTACAGCTGTCCCAAACTCGTGTACTTGCTGGTGTAAAACACACTTTTTCTCGGTTTTACTTTTAGCATTTTATTGCGCTGGATTACTTTATCAGAAATATATATCTATATTAAAGGCAAACGTCTTCACATCAAGGTATCGCTGGTGGTGCGCGACATATGATTTCACGATCATCTGTCGCTAGCAATTCCAAGAATTTTCATAAGGAATGGTAGAAATACATTTAATACGTCGCTTAAAGTTAGTATCCCAGTGTATACTTAGTGTATTTAGCATTGCTAGCACATGCTCTCATGTTCGCTAAGAGCTAGTAAGCCTTAATGATATGTTGGAAGCTGCGCCGTATTCTTTTTCAGAATAATGCTCACGTTACTGATGCAAGCACATACCTTCTAGACATATTCTCCCGAGAGGAACGCAATGTGTATAACAAGGTCAGCAGGTCTTTGCCCTCAACTGTTATGATCTCTGAAGCATGCACATCACTCTTGCGCTAAGTGTAGTCTTGTAATCGTATTGAACAACAAACGTAGATGATTGGTTCAATTTCCTGACAATGCGACTACTTAGACAATTTTTACATAACTACCGCTACTGCTAGTTGCTTTGTTCAGCTATAAAATAGCATTTATTTTAAATTTAAAATATAAAATCCAGAAATAGGACACATGTCTTAAAATGAGAATAATATGAAATAATGACATTTCATGTCAAATAGGGAAAAAAAAAAAAAAAAAAAAAAAAAAAACCGACATAGATACACGTGATTCTGATTCTTTTACAAACTATGACATTTCATCAACATCCGCCCCCCCTAGTTATGACTATTAATATTATCACCATTATACCTAACGCAATATTTTAATCACCGTTTAAGTTGTCGGAATAAGAAATATGTTCGTTTTACATTACAAAAGTGGCGTGTACGCGCCACGTGGTAGTGAATGTATGATACCATTTCTGGCGCGAATGGCAAAAGGCCACATTATAACTCAGTAGTGATTCTGTCATTGTAGCTTAATAGATTTTAAATTAATTAACTAATTAATTAATTCTGTATACAAGGAGTGATAGTAATAATATATCACACCACATCCTTTCATATTTCACACACCTTATTTTGAATTAAAAATAATAACAATAACATTATAATAATGATAATAATAAGAATAATAATTATAATGATAACAAAAAACCACAACACTAATATTAATAACAACAATAATAACAGTAATAATGATAATGATGGTACTGATAATAGCAATAATATAAATAATAATAATAATAATAATAATAATAATTATAATAATAATAATAATAATAATAATAATAATAATAATAATAATAATAATAATAATAATAATAATAATAATAATGGTGATGATGATGACGGCGATGGCAGTGGCGATAACAATTACAATAATTATATTAATAACAACAATACGAAGAAGATCAACAACAATAACAACCACAACAACAATAACAGCAACAATAATACTGATAATAATGCCGATGAGATTGATGATAATAATGAGAATGATAATGATGGGAATCATGAGAATGGTAATGATGTGAATGATGATAATAATTCAATTAATAATAATAATAATAATAATAATAATAATAATAATAATAATAATAATAATAATAATAATAATTATTCTTGAATTAACACGTCGCCAGGAAAGCTTTAGTTCTTATTTTGATGATAATAATGTTAATAACACTAATAACAGTAATGCCAGTAATAGTAAAGTAATAACAATAACAACAATAACAGCAACTACAACAACAATAATAATAATAATAATAATAATAATAATAATTAATCATAATAATGAAAAATCATAATAAAATTAATCATAATAGTAATTAATGTTAATAATAAGAATAAGTAATAATAAAAGGAATGATAAACAAGCAATAATAATAAATAGTCATAATAATAAATAATAATAGTACTACTACTACTACTACTACTACTACTACTACTACTACTACTACTACTACTGCTACTACTACTACTACTACTACTACTAATAATAATAATAATAATAATAATAATAATAATAATAATAATAATAATTATGAAAATACTGATAATGATAATAATTAATAATAATTGATGGTGATAATAATAATACTAATAAATAATAATAATAATAATTGATAATGATAATAATACTGATTATGATAATTAATAACCCTTGTGGTGCACCAGTTGATACAGCTTTGTGGTGTGATCTAACGTTTGTATTTTTAGTGCCTTGTTTTCAGTTGAACATTTTTTGTCACTTAGATAACGCTTAATTATATTTAGAATTTTGCCTCTTGTGCCATGAAATTCGAATATGCATATGAGTGTTTGATGTGAGACACAGTCGAACACCTTTGACAGATCAATAAATATTCCTGCAGTGTCGTTACCCTTGTTAAGATTTCCCTATATTTTATGCACAAAGTCAGTTACAGCTGTAATCGTCAACAGCCGTTTTCTAAAACCATGCTGATGGTAATTTAGTACGCTATGCGTACTGTTTTTTTTTTCAAATATTTTTCCAAACATAGAGGTTAATGTTACTGACCCGTAATTGATGACATCATTTTTATCCCCCTTTTTGTATATACGTTTTATAATTTCTAGTTTAAGACGGTTTAGCAATATCTCTTCATTTATGGATCAATTTATTAAATGTTTTAAGACAATTGCAAGGTAATTTTTCACAGTTTTTCTAATACTGTGGGGTATATGGCGTCCCAACCTGAAGTTGAGTTCTCTTTAAAACAACATATAATTTCGTTAACTTCCTGGATACTAGTGTGATTCATGAAACTTTTATTAGTAATGTTGTTATGTATTTGTATGTTATGTGGTAAAAAATATCCTAGTACCTACAGTTGCAAAATGATTCTTAAAATGTTATATATTTAACAGGATGATGTACAATTTCACATTCACGAAGTTACTTAATATTTTCATTGATATTACAGTTGGTGGTACTTCTATCCTTGCCTAATTTCTATACTGTATTGCTTATATTGGAAGAGTTATTTGTCTTCCATTTATAATATAGTTATGCTAGATTAGTAGATGCTCTATGATACCCCTCTTTTAGCTGCCTATATCCGTTTCGGAGTTCTTAGATTTTTGTCATCTTGTGCAATTCATAAGCATATTTCATTTTATTACGCAGTACATAAATTTCATCAGGTCATTTTAATCTCTCTAATAGGTTTTATTTTGATAGTTTTTCTTATAATGGAACAGACGGTATTGAAATAAGAGATTAAAGTTGGCATAAATGTTTCCCATTTTTCATTGCTACTTTGTGTCATATAAACCTTGTTCCAAGTTAATATTTCTAATACAACGTTAAGTTTATTTACATTATCATCTGACACCTTTCTAAATTCATAAATTATATCTTCATTTTAACTTGCACTGAAATTATATATGAACTGCATGGTGGTCTGAAAGATGGAAGTTATTTACACATATTGAGTAGTAATCTGTTTATATATTTGTGCATATATGTTCAATAATAGTTGCTGTGTGAAATCATTGGCTCTTTTACCACGTAATTTAGGTTGTAGGATTTTATACCAGTGCAACTACAATCCTCTGTATTTGTCTCATCTATCTTAATGTTGATATCACCAAAAATAGTAAATTTATATTCTTTAGTCTATAATTTATGGAATTAGGTGCTGTAGGATTTCAGGAACTGGGGTATTCAGTGATCTATATACATCTAAGATAATGTGGGATTGCTTCTCATTATATACTTTAATTGCAGCCACCTCTTTGATTTCTTCAATACGTAATTTAGAAACCCATTTTATAGCTTAGAATTATACATTATTTACCACACATATTGCAACACATCCACCCTTATATATTTGCCTACAAAATCTGCTGACCAATTTAAAATTAGGACTCTTACACAAGTTTATATTACTGTATCTAAAACAATGTTCTAATTCCATTGTAATGCAATCTGTGTTTCATTTGTTAAATTCAACGTGAACTGATATTGTTTTTGAGTATAAATTATTCAAGATTTTTATATTCTTTGACCTAGATAATATAGGTGAAACTGTCAATTCTGTGTATTGTAGGCAGATTTTGAGGTTGGGAAATGTTTTTGAGAAGAATAGATTGTGAGATTATTCTATGTTTATTTAAGACAGCAAAATGAAAGAAGTGTTCAATGTCTTGCAAAGAGTACAATAGAATACTCAATAGGCATATTCAATAGGATATAAATATGGAAGTGTTCTCATGTAAAATATTTTTAAGCAGTGCCGATCCAATTCCACTTTTTAAGATCCTAGATTTATTACAATCAGAATCCCTGTTTCCATTCGGTATTTGATACAGAATATATACTCAAATCAATTCTAATTCCTCATGGAAACATGGTAATTCTAACAGTTAATCTGACCTGTAATGGGCTCTTAGAATCAATGCAAACAGATATTTTAGTCAGGAACAGTGTTTTTAAATTTTTTTATCTGTGCTCACTGGTGACAAAAACTATTCATATTGCACTAGTCCTGGGGAGAGATCAAAACCAACATTATATGAATAAAACAGAAGAAAACTGTAATGGTCCTGCAGAAATGCCTTTGTAGATAAGCACATCCAATTAGACATTGGAACTAAGAGCATATAGGCAAATAAAGCTCATGCCATTTACTTACATGCATTAAACTACAAAAGATTCTTTTGACAGTACCTTGATAACATTGTGTAATTATACCGGGTAAAGAGGTACATATGTTATTCCTCTAAACAGAGAGCATTTTGATACGTATTTTGTAAAACTTATGAACGTCTTCTTTCAACTTGAAAATAACTTTTCTCGGGCTATCAGGCAGGTGAATTCTGGAATAATTTCCAAGCTTTCAAGAGCTAACGCCGATCTTATCTTCAGGGAATGATGTAGAGTCCAGAGTCCAAAGTCCAAGAACAGGTACACCAGGTTTACCTAGACGGAATGTAATTTCGCCACAGTACCTAACCGCTGAAATTGGTTTTACCTGTGCGATATTGTGGGGAACAGGATTTTGTTCACAAGTGGTCTCCCAACTTGCTGCTACCCCTCCCGTTACTGCGAAACCTGGGGGTTGTTTGGATTAAGGGATGGCAGTCTCTCAGGCTAGTGGCCCGAGAGCGTCCCTTGGCAGGGGATAGGATTTTCTTCTTCTTGGCGCCCTATGGTCGTAGTCGCCCAAAGTGCGCAACACAGGGTTGGTGTGAAAGGGTAGTTTATCATACAACGTGCGGGCTCGTTCCCTCACGACGTCGATGATATTCGGGATTCCGGAGTAGCTATGTTGATGTGATATGAGAATCTGCGCCCAGTATCGTAGATCATCCTTAATGCCCTGTTCTGAACGGCCTGAAATCTGCGGATTGTGGACGGTGCCGCTGACCCCCAGACCTCGCAGCCGTACAGGATCAGGGGAGGAATGATCGCCTGATACAGACGCAGTTTGAGGTGTTTAGGCATGGCGGATTTCAAAACGGGGTACAACTGTCTGAGGGCGGCGTAGCCTGGCCCCACCTTGCCCCTTACATGTGGCAAGAAAGTGAGCCCGCGGTCGAGGAGGACCCCGAGGTATTTGGCGGCGGTGACCCATGGGATCTGCCGCCCCCTCAACCTCAGGGGCCGCACCGGCCGCCAGCGATGGACCTTCGCCAGGAGAAGAGCAGAACTCTTCCCCGGACTGATGGCCATCCTCCACTTTTCGCTCCACCGACCGATGGCCCGGAGCAGTCGCTGTAGTAGGGGGAAACAGTAACGGGCATTCTTGTTCTGTGCCATTATGAGGACGTCGTCGGCATATTGGCAAAGTTCGGGGTTCCGTCGGGATGTCAGACATGTAGAGAGCAAAGAGTAATGTAGACAATACACTGCCCTCCGGCACTGCCGCCGCAATGGGTCTGAAGGTAAAGAGCCTCCCCTCCACTCTCACCTGGAATGAGCGTTCCCGGAGGAAGCTGCTTAGCAGGGTGAGATAGGGCGGAGGAACGCCTGCTTGCTTAAGTTTGTAGAGGAGCCCCTGATGCCAGGCGAAGGCCTTCTCCACGTCCAGCAGTACCGCGACCGTCTTGAGGTTGCCCTGGTAGCTCAGGGCTGCCTTCTCGGCGAGGTGCAGGAGCTGCAACGTCGTGGAGTGCCCTCGACGAAAACCTAACTGGTGATCTGGTAGGAGGTGCCTTTCCTCGAAGAGAGGGATGAGGCGGGCGAGGAGCAACCGCTCAAAAACTTTTGAGACGGTCGAGAGTAATCTGATGGATCGGTAATTGCATGGGAAGACCGGGGCCTTGCCGGGCTTTAAAATGCATACTACCCGTGCCTCCTTCCAACAAGTTGGAAAGTAACGGAGTTGAAGGCATGCCTTAGAAATCCGCGTAAGGTGGATCACAGCCGCTCGAGTTAGGTGTTGGAGCATGGGCGCTGTGACGCCATCATGCCCCGGGGATTTTTTTTAGTGCTGTTTTTGAATTTCGGAAGTCACCTCTTTCGGGGTGACTATAGGTAGATGGATCCCGTCGTATGGTGGCGGCGTCTCCTCATAGAGGTAGTCCACCGTCGCCTCCACGAGGTCACTGAAGTCCTCATCCTGAGGGTCCTCCCGGGGTTCAAACTGACTCTTTAGTTAGTCTGCAAACACTGTTGCCTTCTCGCAGGGCTCGAAAGCGAGGCCCCCACGAGCGCCATGTAAAGGATGCTGGTATTGTGTCTTGTCCTTCCTTAGGGAATAGATAATCCGCCACGGCTTCTTTTCTTGCAGGTTGACGGTCTGCATCGGGTTTTCCCAGGCCTGCTTCCTGTGCGCTCGGAGCAGTCGCCTTGCCAGGGTTTTGAACCTCTGGTATACTGCCCCTATCCTGGGATGGCGTAAGAGTTGCCACAGCTTCCGGACAGTCGCTTTGGTTTTGTCAGTCGCCGGAGTTCATCAGGGATGTTGCGAGGCTTAGAGGTCTCAGACGGAATGCGGTGTGTGTGAGCGCGTACCGCCTTCAGGATCTGTTGGGAGAATGCCTTCGCCGCCGCTTCCAGCGCCTCGTCAGTGTCCGCGGGTTGATGGTCTGGGTGAGTTCTAGGACTGTTGCATCCCAGTCGACTTCGTTAAACCCTGGGATTGTCAGGGCTGGTATGTGAACATTGCAGTCGACCAAGACAGGGTCATAGTCGGAATCCAGTTCGTTTACCACCGAGAGGACTAGATGGAATGGAATGTTTTTGGTGATCATGATATCGAGTACGTCCGGCCTGCCGTGGGCCGGGTAGGACGTAGGCCTCCTCGGACCGTGCGCATTGAGTCTGGGATCACCGCTGATGAGGAGGAAGTGTCCGCGGCCCCTATGGTTTGAAACTCGGCTGATCATGATGTCGAGTACGTCCGGCCTGCCGTGGGCCGGGTAGGACGTAGGCCTCCTCGGACCGTGCGCATTGAGTCTGGGATCACCGCTGATGAGGAGGAAGTGTCCGCGGCCCCTATCGTTTGAAACTCGGCTATACCAATGCCCGTGCTTTGCGTTGAAGTCGCCTGCCATGCAGCCAACAGGATGTGTTTCGCAGACTAGTAAGATGTCAACCCCATGGGATTCTACAAACTCAAGCAAGCTTGGGTAATGTCCCCTAATTCCGTTTCCAGTCGGTAAGGCAGCCTCCAGATCCGCACGATCCCGCAGTTCGACCCTCATCAGTGGTGTTGGTCCCCGGCCGTTGACGATATGAATAGCCCTCAAGCATGAGGGCCATGCGACTTCGCTGCGGCGGTGAAAAGCCGGGTGGAAGGTCGCTAGGGACCCCCCGAACCACGGCGCTGAACCAGGGAGTGGAGCTCTGCGCAGTCGGCGACTGCGGCTGCAATCGCCGAGGTGAAGCGCTGCTAGCGGTCGGTGAAGTAGCGGCGGCTGGCGAAGGCGATTCAATCAAGGCAGGAATTGCCTCGGGTATCGGCGTCGATGTTGAAGCAATACCCGCGGCCGAGGTGGCCTTTCTAGAGGCTGCGGCTCGGTTTTGTTTGCTCTTCCCCATCGAAGCAGAAGACGAAGTGCGTGGAAGTGTGTGTCCGCTGCGCTGCCAGTGTCCGCCGTGGCAGTGAAAAGCTGCTCGGCGGGCGGCTGGTTTTCTAGCGCCGCTGAGGGCGTGGCTTGTGTCTGCTGCTCGGTCGAGGCCTGTGATTGGCCCGGCCGAGCGGTAGGCTGGGCCCTGCTCTTATTTTTCTTCTTTTGAGACTTCTTCTTACACGCACGCCACCATTCGGTGATTGACCGAGGTAGAGAGGAAGGCGGAGGAATACAGAATCAATCCGCGGACTGTCGTCCACTTGACCAAAACCTCCCGACTCGAGGGTGCTGAGCCCACCAAGGTCAAGATGCCCCTATTTTTGGTCATTGTTGAGAAAGATGGGGAGGGAATTCCCAAGATCGACGAGGTGACCACCATGTATAGCACAAGAATACGAGTCGAGCCACACCACGGCAGAGCGTGGCCGGCGCAGTGCTATCGATGCCTGCGGTTTCACCAATCTAGCCAGGATTGTGAGCGGAACACCGCTTGCTTGCGCTGTGCAAGTGAGCACCATGTCAAAGACTGTCCTTACCCCAGAGAGATAACTAAGTGTGCAAACTGCGAGGGGCGCCATATTGGCATCTATGGCGGTTACCAAAAAAACTGGAGATGATCCAGGCAAGGCAGGGCGGAGCCATTACCAACCCTGCGAATGTGCGTCCAGGCAGCAGCTTTGCCAACGCTATGTCGAGGCACGTAGAAGTGCTCAAAAGGCTGAGGCAACGCTGGCTGTACCAGCAATCCAGACCGAGAGCTCCGCAACTCAGGTCATCACCCCCCAGCGCCCCCCCCAGGGAGCAGAGAACCAAACAGGAAAAGGAGAAACAGGCACGGCGTCCCAAGAAGCCCGTGACTTAGACCGCCGGCTTCTGCAGCTGCAACAGCTGAGCCAGCTGCCCCGCTGACCGCGGGCGGCGAGCCCAGCCAAGCCTCCACGCAGTTGCCCCCTCCAGAGCAGCAAGCAGCTCCCGTTGGCCCGGCCAATGAGATCGTGGCTGCTGCTCCAGCCACTGCCCAGGCAGTAGCTACACCTTGGGAGAACCTCTTCGTGCCTGTGGATGATATGACCGAGTTTTCCGAGCTCTCAGTCTGGTTTGCCGACCTCATATCCCGATCCCTCCCCATATTACGGCGCTGCAGGGAACAATTGGCAAGCCCCCTAATCCCCGCCCTCCAGAAGGACACAATCATGCTTGAGAAGGACCGACTGCTCTTCCCTCACTCCAGCTCGTAATGGCGGCGCTTAGAATCCGTAGATCTTTGCGAGTTGTGTTCTGGAACTCAAACGGTGTCCGGGAACAGCGGCCGGGCATCTTAGAGTTTATAGATGCTCACGGGATTGATATCCTAATGGTCTGCGAGACGCATCTGCATGCTGGTATTCCATTCCATCTGCCAAGTTACGTCGCCCATCGGACGGATCGACCCGGCCGACAGGGCATTGGTACGGCTATAATTATTAAAAATCACTTACCCACACTCCTATCACCATTCCTCCGCTACAGCACTGGAAGCGACTACCATAAGGATCTCCTTGGGGGGGGGGGGTCGGAAATAGTGCTAGTAGCGGTATATGACCCGCCGGACGGCCGCATCTATGAAGCGGACCTGAAGGCACTCCTCAACCTGGACCACAGAGGTTGCATCGCAGGCGACTTCAACGCGAAGCATCCAAACTGGAACAGCCGCACCCAGAACAGAAAGGGTCGTGGACTCTACCGCCTAATCAGCGGAGACCCGGACCTTTTCGCGCGCGGTCCGAGAGGTCCAACGTACTTCCCGCCCCGCGGCAGGGCGGACGTCATCGATGTCATGGTCACCAAAAACATTCCGTTCCATCTGAAACTCTCGGTTTTGAGCGCGCTCGACTCCGACCACAACTGGGTTGGTGTCCACTCCAACGTTTCACACACAGCTCTGGTCACACCAGACTGGATAGAAGAGGTCGACTGGGATGCTGCTGTGCTATCCCTCCAGAACTCCGTGGACGCTAACCCTCGAATAGACTCAATAGAGTCTCTCGAGGTGGCGGCCGGGCATTTCTCTACCACAGTCCTCAATGCGGTCCGTGCTCACACAGACACCGCATTCCTTACGAAACACCTCATCCAGCTACAAAGGCAGCATTCGACGCAGGCATGGCCTTCTACAACACCGCTAGCCATGCCAGAGGTCAGTGGGCGCGGGCGCGCCGTGCCGCCTTGCTGCGGACAATGGAGACGCCTTCCGCCCCACCCACTAAGCCGCCTCCTGCCACGCCACCTACCGCCATGGAGCAGACAGCTTTCACCGCCGCCGCACCGGTATCCAGGAGGAAACCGGCCCGGCCTCATCCGCCGACAGCCTCCGCCGCCATGCCGGCACCCAAGCGGGAACCGGCCCGGCCCAAGCCGCCGACTGCCTCCGCCGCCTTGCCGGAACCCAACCGGGAACCGGCCCGGCCCCAAACGCCGACAGCCTCCACCGCCGTACCGGAACCCACCCGGGAATCGGTCCGGCCTTCTTCGCACCATGATGGCCACCTAACAGTGGTCGTCATAGGGGTCCCGAGGGACCTCCCATCCCGCTTCGTGCTGGATGCCGGACGCCGCCTTTGGCCCTCTACAGTGAAGGCCAACCGGATCACATCACCTCGGGGACCCACATCGCTGGTCCGCCTCCACCTGGGGTCTGCGCCTGAAGCCGAAGCTGCCTCGACATCACGCCTGCCCTTGTTAGGGCAACAGCTACGTGTCGAGGCTAGCAGAAGTGAACGTCCGGTCCCCTGCCGACGCTGCTGCACCTACGGACATCGTTCGGAGGATTGCCACGCCGCACCGAAGTGCCACTACTGTGGGGCAAGCTCGCTCACAGCCGCTTGCTCCAACCATGATCTACGCCGTCGACGCCGCTACTGCGCTACCTGCTCCGGGAACTCGCACTACACAGGGCAAGCCACGTGCCCCCTGTATCCCCGTAGTAGGCCTTCAGCTCCACAAAACTCACAGCAGCACCACCAACCATCACCACCACCAGACTCGACACCGAACACTTCACCGACGGACACCTTTTTGAAGGACGCCGTAGAATCCATAAAGCAGAACATCGCCACCACCCAGGCGGCTACACACCAACTCGGCCTCCGTCTCGAGGAACTTCAGAGGGAAACCAAAGAACGACTCGCAGCATTGGAGGCCAAGCACCAGGACTCAGATCGAGTTGCAGGTGAAAACGGCGCGGTGCTTGCGTCCATCCAGCGCCAGCTGGACCGCACAGCGAGCCACCTCGTCCATCCACCTTCCGAGGACAGCGACGACCAGTGCCCGCGGCTGGGGTCTCTTGAGGCTTCGGTCGTGGGTGTCCGAGAGCTGCAGCACCAACTTCACCAATCAATATCGAAGCAATTACACGACCTTCAGACAGGACTTACCACGGACATTCTCTCCTACATCGCTACCGGTCCAGCCCCCAGGGGAAGGAAGAACCGGTAGTGCCGTCATCATCACCACAGGGAGAGAGTGGCAGCTCTCCCTACACTTCCAATCCCATGTTTCACCAACAACTCCCAACCACCCACAATTTCCTTAACTCCTCACCAATAATTCGCTACGGGGGCCGGCTGGGCCTCGGTCAAGCCGGTATACTAGCACAACCCTCACCCCTGGCGGCCGCACAGCGGGCCAGTTCACCTTTACCTTTTACTGCGCGGGTGCAACAGCGGTACCGCAGTATCCTTACCATCCAATACCGGTGGAGGGGTTTTTTAGTCGGTAGGCCCATCCTGGGAGACCCCGACACTCCGGGCGTGCCAGCCCGGGTTAGTCCTTAAGGTGGATTTTTCCCTTCCACTTGAAACTAAAAAAAAAAACAAAAAAAAAAAAACACCTCAACCATCCGTCCTTCCTGCACATCTAAGACAGATGATTAAAGCAAAAAATGTTGTCAGAAAGCTATGGCAGAGATTTCGCCATCCCAGGATAGGAGACATACACCAGAGGTTCAAATCCCTGCCCCGTGGTCACCTTAGAGCACACCGTCGAGAAGCCTGGGAGCATACGTTAGGGCAAGTTAACCTCCACGAGAGGAAACCTTGGCGTATAGTCCGTGGCCTGCAAAAAGACAGACCGGAATACCGGCATCCTATCCATGGCACCCGGGGCCATCTTGCCTTCGAGCCCCGGGATAAAGCAGATGAATTTGCAGACTACCTGGAAAATCAATTCCAGCCCAGAGAAGAGCCCCAGGAAGGAGACCAAACTGAACTCGTCGAGCGGGTGGTAGAGGGCTTCCTAGAGGCCCCGCCAGCGAACGACGAGGAGTTTCACGTCCCTATAGCTACCCCACAGGAGATAGCCACCCAAATCCATTCCTTAAAAACCAAAAAAATCCCCTAGAGAGGACCGTGTAACAGCGGAAAACCTCCAGCACCTTCCCCGAAAAGCCGTGCTTCATTTGACCCGGATTTATAACGCATGCTTACATATACGCCACTTTCCCGCTACGTGGAAGGAGGACCGTGTAGTATGCGTTCAAAAGCCGAGGAAGAACCCGGTTCTCCTGGCCAGCTACCGTTCCATCAGCGTCCTGCCAGTCATCTCGAAAGTATTCGAAAGACTGCTCCTCGCCCGCCTCGGACCTCACCTTGAGGAAAGAGGCCTCCTACCCGAGCATCAGTTTGGTTTTCGCCCTGGACACTCCAGGACCGTGCAATTACTGCGTGTGTAGTAGAAGGCCTCCCTGGCTTTCCAGGAGAGGTTTAAAACGGTTGCGGTATTGCTGGACGTGGAAAATGCCTTCTCCACTACGTGGCACGATGTGCTCATTTATAAACTCATAGAGCATGAAATCCCCTCTCCATACATTTCCTTGGTAGCTTCGTTTCTTCAGAATTGAAGCTTCCGAGTAAAGGTGGAGGGGGAACTTTCTACAGATCGGCCCATTTGCGCGAGAGTGCCGGAAGGTAGCGTGCTGTCTCCGGCGCTCTTTGCAGTTTACATGGCCGACATCCCCACCCACCCCAGCACACACACCTGTCAGTATGCGGACGATCTCATGATCTTCGCTGTAAGCCGGAACACCAGTTACAGCTTTCGGCATATGCAAGCCCAACTCCATGCCATTGGCAGGTGGAGTGAGAGATGGCGAATGGCCATTAGTCCGGAGAAAAGCTCTGCGATTCTCCTGGCGAAAACCATTAGAAATCGGCTTCAGCGGAACTTTGTTTTACGGCACCGTAGGATCCCTTGGGTGAACACGGTAAAGTATCTCGGAGTGACGCTGGACCGACGGCTCACTTTCATTCCGCATGCCAGGGCCAAGGTGAACCTAGGGCATGCTGTTCTCAGGCAGCTTTACCCCATGCTCAGCTCACAGAGCATGTCCCTTACCTTAAAGCTTCAGCTGTACCTCCGTCTGGTTCTGTACGGCTGCGAAATCTGGGGGACCGTAGCTAACTACGTGCTCTTCGGGGTCCAGACGCTTCAGAACCGGGCACTACGGATGATCTACCGTACCGACTGAAGATTTCCCGCCCACATCCTTCATGAACATTCCGGTATCCCGTACATGATCGACATCATCAGATCGAGGACCCGATCATTGTATAACAAAATTCCAACCCACCCTAATCAACCGGTGAATTCTCTGGGAAATTATGATCCCAGAGAAGTACGTCGCCTGCCCTCATTCCGTCTGCCAAGAGACGCCATTGGCCCTCTCGGTTAGCCACGCCCCCGCCCCTGAGACACTTTTAAATTGAACCTGGAAGGGGCAAAGCGACACTAACTCGTAACCAAAAGGGGGTGAAAAATTATAGCGTGTGGTCCTCACAACGGGTGAACGCTTAATCCAAATTAAAACAGTTTAATTGTGCTCCAGGTGGGAGAAAACTGCGCGGCATCCTGATTGGCCCGTGCAAGCACCCGTGGGCGTGTCCTGTCCCTACAAAATTCCCTGTACCTACATTTCATCCCTCAGAACACAACATTTCATCCCTCAAAACACACAACCAGCAGACAGATTCCCTAGCTCAATTCGCAGGTAAAGGCGCGATGCGGCTCGGTACTGCGACATCGACACCCGACCGGGGCGTGCCCCGATCGACCAGTTATGCGCCTGGCGTCTGATTTCTCTTTTGGTCTTGGTGTACCCCTGCTTCCTTGCGCCGGGGTCTCGGTCGTTACGTCCACAGTCGTCTGCGTCGTGGGCGCCGCCTCCGTCGTCGTCTGTGCCTGCTGCAGCGTCGTCTCCGCTCTTGTGAGAGCGGCCGAGAAGGAGGCCCCGGGGGGGGGGGTGGCTCCACCCCACGTGTTCCTTGACGGCGGTTGTCGATGATCTTTTGCCGGGTTCGGCAGCCCTTGTATACGCTTGAATGTGCCAGCCCACAGTTGGCACACTTGCTTCTTTCTGGTGGGTTTGGGCAGAATATCAATATGTGGTCTCCTGCACAGCGCAGGCACGCAAGCTTAGGCTCGCACACCTGGCTGGAATGGTGGAAACCCAAGCATCGGTGGCACTGCACTGGTCCACCCTGGCCGTAAAAACGTTCCACCTTTACGACCGTGTGGAACAGCACACGGATGTTGTCTATTGGTTGGACCGCACCTCCTGGCACATTGTCAACGACGACCATAAAAAGGGGCATCGGCACTTTGACGGTGCCCTGGTCTGCCTGAACGGTCTTTCTTAGCTGTGCTTCGGAAGCGGCGGCAATGCCGTGATCCTGGTGAAGCACTTGTTTCACCTCTTATGGGGTACACATAGAGTCCAAACCTCTGATTATGTGACGCTCCATATGGGGGCGCTGAGGGGAATATGAGATGAATGGGATCTGAAGCCGAGTTTTATCTTTGAGGCCAAGTGTCGCATGATTCCAACATGATCCTTGAAGGAGTCCGCGATTATTGGCGGTAACCTAGTGCCCCTCTTGGCTAGGGGTGTCTGGGTGCCCTATGGGGGTGCAGCACTGTCTGAGCCGAGGCAGTGGGACCCGGAGAGGTCCTGACGTTTCTCCCCACGAAAGTGAAACTGTCCATAGGGGGTTCTTGAGGTAGCTCATCCTCCGCCGATTCAGGCAGAGGGGGAATGGAAGGGTTATCCTGGGAGGTGGTGCTTGACACCTTGTGAGGATAACTCTGCCAAGTTTGGGGGTCACCTTAAATTTAGTAGTCCGGTGGGGGACCGGCCAGATGCCCCTCTGTTTTTGGCCCGGGTCCGGCATGGGAGGCGTCGACTAGGGACCAATGGTCTCCGTTGCCGGGACGGACTGCTCTGATTGGCCCGCTGCCAGATGTGAGCCTGTATTAAAACTAGGGCTAGCTTTTGGCAGTTTCACAAATCTTTGTGAGTGTTTGCGGAGCACCGAAATGCAAATGCCATTCACTTGCAAGCCACTGTCTCTGTTGATGTTATTTTTTTTCGTATTTAATAGCTATGGCTTCTTTGATGGAGCGGTCCCAATTGCTTGAAGAATTAAACATGGTGGTTGTGTCGCCCAGTCTTGGTCTGTGTCCTTCTTGGATGCAGTGTTCTGCAAGACCAGATTTTTCTGGGTACATCAGGCGGATGTAGCTCTCATGCTCTTTGCATCTTTGTTCGATCGTTCTCCCCGTCTGTCCAATGTAGGCTTTACCACATTCACATGGAATGCGGTATATCCCCGGAGTCTTAAGGCCGAGGGAACTTTTGACCTGTCTTAACATATTTCGAATTTTATTGGGCCGCTAGTGTATAGTCTTGATGTTGTATTTGCCCATAATTCTACTCAGTTTACCAGACAAATGTCCTGTATATGGGAGGTAGGCTTTATGTTGTTTCTTCGTGTCTTGTGACTCATCTAGCTGGGATGCACTACGCTGTGCACAGTTTGTACTAACAGAGGCCCGTTTTAGTGCCTTGTTGATGCTTCTCTTGCTATATCCATTTTTTCTAGGCTGGTTCTGAGATACTGAAATTCTGTAGCGAGGTTTTCACTGTCTGAGTAGGCTATTGAAAACCTTTTAAGGAAGTGCAGCATATCCAATTAAACTTTTTTGTAGTGCTTTTAATTAAAGCCAAAATATACACACACACACTCACACTCTCTCTCTCTCTCTCTCTCTCCCTCTCACCCTCTCCACCTCCACCCCTCCCTCCTAAATGGAAGGGTGTAACAGCTCAGATGCATTGCCTTTCTTTTCCATGAAAATTTATTTTTTGTGGTATATGGATCTTGCTACTGATATATTTAGGCAGATACTGTTTGTTTTGATTTAATCTAAAGACATCTGTAAGGCAGACAAATGAAATTCATATCCCAAAGATATGGAAATGGAAATTCAAATAATCAAATGCATACTTGGCAACTTTTGCAGAGTGTAAAGCAACATTGAATTTTTATGGCTTTATGGGCATATTCAAATACTGATTTTCACCATGGCCATGCTAAAACATTAAATTCTGTTGCATCATACTGTAATTGTGTTTAATAATGTTAAGACTTCTTGCTAACCTAAGATTACAGCTCAAATGTACCACACTAAGTGGTATGTAATGCTATGATACACCAGCTCTTATGTGTGCATATAATCTTTTACCATAAAGGTCTCCTTCATTGGCTCCAACAAAATGCATAGCATGTGGAGTTCATTTTGTGAGATATGGTGACCACTAATTATAACCAGCAGTAACTGATGAAGAATGGGCATGAACATTCAGTAATGCAGGGATAATTGTATAGTTGAGTTGCTCACATGTATGTTTCCCATTTTTTTTGATAGTTTTTTTTAAAACTATGACGTGTGGAATTTCGAGTAGAAATATGTGCAGCTATGGCCTAGGAATTGGTGGTCTTTACTACCATTTAATATGTGTTTTACAGTGGTAACAGGAATAACTTCAGCAGTGTGACAGAGGGAACAAGTACTACAGGTCTTCAAGGCCTCTTACAAAATGAAATTCCCCTTTACTTTAAAATCACACAAGGGAGTAAGATTGCATTGTATCACTTCTTTGGAAGTAGGGGAGGATGTAAAGGTTAAGAAATGCAAACCTCTGCGAGGAAGGAATGGGGCAAGGGAGTATAAAGAGTGGCACAGTGGGATCCCTATCATTGTGAGTTAGAGCATCAGTAGATGTTTATCCCAGAGAATAGACACATTTGGGCAGAAGGTATTGTGGAGGGAAGCAACAGTTCAATGTGGTACCACCTAAATGCAAGGCCATTCAAGAACAAAATAAATGGTAAGATGATAAATATGCAGGATTAGGATGTATGTATAAATGAGTTCTGGATGCTGAGTATAATAAAACATTGGAATCAAATGAAATGCAGCAGCCCTATTATATGCTATGAATAGATTTTCAGTAAACGTCTGAAGTAAACTAACCAAGTAAGCAGCAAAAATGTAAAAAGTTCTGGAACTAATCTACTGCCAGAAATGAAACCTAACTCTAATGCCTATATGTGATGATGTCTGCAAACACCTCCAGAAACATAACCTAGATTTGTGAATACTGCTGTCTTAATAAACTTGATGCCCACAATCTGCAGCATATGAATGTTCTAGTTGTCTTCTGCATGAAAAGTGCTGGTGAATAGCATTACTCCTACTTAGTTGTTGTGACTTATATTATACAAAAGTTGTGTACATTCATTGCACTGAATGTTTTATCCATTCTGTCATCCCAAAATGATTATGCTTATGATGACAAACTTTAACGGTTTCCATTTCAGGAAGTTGGCAAACATGCAAATGACATTTGACACAAACAGGTTATAATTGGGGAAATTGAATGAAAATGTCATGTGCAGAATGTTTTCAGTTTTTTTATTATAAAAATTGTATTTTTTTTTTGTCCCCCTTCTTGAAAGGAACTATGCAAAAACCCATTCGTGAAATTTCAGGATACCTACTGAGTGATATTGGAAGATAGATTTTACGCATTTTACACACACATACACACACATGCCATCATGCTGCTGCACAATTCAGTTCAATTATATACATTGCAATGAATAAATTTTAATAGAGATGAAAATGTAAATGAACAGTATTTTAAACAAAGAACAAAACGAGAAGATTTGAATTTGAGAAGACTCATATGCAGTCCCTGGTTCAACTTTCTTAGTCTTGCAGCACTTATACAACAGTTTCTCAAAAACTTATTAAACTTTGATACTTTTATTCATGAAATTGGCTAATCATTGTATCTTAAGGCTTCCTAAATATTTTCTCTAAAAGACACTCCCAACACACAAAACTGATCTCGGTTTAAACTCAAAGATCATGCCCTCTGCTTGTGAGAAGAAACAATTTAGAGCTTGTGCCTACCTAAAAAGACAGTATGGAGGTAAATGGGATGTGTGTGTCTCCAAGCTGCTAATAAGTTCTGTAAATATTCAGTTGCTATAATTTTCAACTTTAAAAATATTACCATATGAAGAAAAGTTTTTCTATATCAGATTATATCATTTTTAAAGTCGTCATAGATTTCTGTGGGAGCAAAGTTTTAAAGAAAACATATTTTTCAGTTAAAGTCCAATATTTGCTGTTGCTATGTTTATCCAATAGTAACTAATAAACTAAAGAGCAGAACAGAAGATGATTTCTTTCTCATCTAGAGTAAACTAGAGTAGTGATAGCCGCCTAGTTGGAATTTCTTATGTTTAATAAAGACATGATAATTTTTTAATATCAAAGAATTTTGGAAAATTCTATACCTATGCTGCATAAAAGTTAGGCAACAAGAAACTTCAATAGGGACCAGGCAAAAGAAAATGTTGTCTAGGGTTGGAGAGTTTTTAAAAGAAGCGGAACCCTGGCAACTTCTTGCATTTGTTGTCCGTGATTAGTAAAAGTCAACCACCTATTTAGCTGAAAGTTGTGATGCAGAATGTAGATAGTGTGCAACAGCAAAGATTAACATGAGTTTCTAAGGAAGTGTGTTTAGCATGTGGAAAATAAAGTGTTATAAAGGTTATTTATTTTTCTTTTTACTAAATAATTAATGTTATGGGAGGAGATACTAGGACTAGACAAAATGTTGGTAAACTAAGAAGACACAAAATAATAATGAATGTGTTGTACTGTTTAGGTACAATGAATGTTAATAAGGCAATAAAAGAAATGGCCAGGGCTAGCAGAACTTCAGAAATGCTAATGTATAGGCTAAGAAAGGGACAAATGAATGGACTTGAAATGACACCATTAAAACAAAAAGAAACAGAGTGAGGGAAACCAGGCATGTTAGCTTAACATAATACAATGAAATAAAGAATGCACACGTTCATTCCTCACTGCTTTTAAACATTCTACTCATTTGAATTTAATTTTGTCAAGAGTTAACAATGCTGATACCCTACCAAATTAAAGTTTTTATTATTTTATATCTTCATATTTGATGTGCTTTATCCTGTAAAATGAAAGTACTAAAAATACAAAGAGGAGAGAGAAAATGAGTGGCTTACAATAGCCTTAAATAGCACTGCAGGTATTTCACTATTTCGTAATCGCATTGAATTGGTAGACTAATTGTAGTTGGGTGTCAAAGTTGTGAATGTGAGTATTGCTCATTTGGCATCAGTGTACTCCATTTAACCTGTACTGTCTTTTAAGCTTGAGACACATTTTAAAAGGTATAAGCTCTCCATTACAGTCTTATCATCTCTTTGATATATAAGTGAATGAACAAATCATTGCTAAACTCTCAAACATTTTTCAACCAAGTGATCCATAAATAAAAATGTAGAAATCATCCATGAACCTTGATGGGAGCAATTCAAGTTTTGCCAGTTGAAATGGTTGAATTTCTAAATGAAAGTGTGTTCATTATGATTTCTATTTTTAACAGAGCCTGAAAGTGATGTACTCTGATTTTCACATAAATTTGTGAAACATGTCTATCATTACACTACGTAGAAGTCTTAATGTTCATAATGATAATGTGAAAGTAAATAGTTTCCATGACAAACATTCATACATTCCTTAGACTATTCATGTGGGAAGGAATGGTGCAAGAGTTGTATTGTTGACATTAATGAGAAATACACATTGGGTTTCTGGGCCAGAAAGAGATGGAAAAAAAGTGGGAAAATAGTGGTAATGAAAACAATGCATTGAGGTTTTCCTGTATTGGATTTAATGATATTTGCTTAAAGCTAATACACTTTTTTGTTAATTTATGAGAGAATTTTATTTATAGTGCTCAGATTTCTAAGTTCTACAAGCCGGAGGGTCATTCTCATGATTTTTAACTCTTATACCCCAATCCATATTCATTTAGTAACAGTATTCACATAAGACTAGGAATGAAATTAATCATAGAAATTAAAGTTCCTGTTCAGCACTTTATTTTACTGCAATGTTTCAATATTAGCATAATTCATAATTGTTTATGTAGCATTAATTAGGGTTATGTTTTATAAGTTAATCTTTTTGTAAGGTTTGGAGTTCTGTTGCACATCCTGTATTCTATTATTGTAACTGATAATGTTGTTGCAAGTGTACATCTGCAATTTATATTCATAGCCTATTAAATCAGCATTATATAGATCAATTTAAAAATAAAATGTCCAACTATATGTAATCCTTTGTTATGTATGAGTTGTGTAACATCTTTAAATTTGTAGTCAAATCTCGAATGTCAAGAAGTGTGTGTATGCTACTAAGAAGAGATAATCATTATACTCATAATCATCATTATATGCCACCACCACCACCACCACCACCACCATCATCATCATCATCATCATCATCATCATCATCATCATCATCATCGTTGCTGTAGGTGAATTGGTTGCCCATTTTAGTTTCTGTACTAAGTACAGTAAATAGGGAAAATATTGTACTCCACCCAAAATTTCAAGGTCCAGAATTCACCAGAAATATATGTATTTAGGCCCCCCGAAAAAAAAAAAAATCAGAAAATGGTACATGCCTGTATGAGCACAGCATATCTCAAAATGAAAAGTCAGTTGGATACCAAACTTAATATTTAAGTTGTGCCTAAGGATGCAACACAAAGATATTCAAGAAAATTCTCCCATTCCAAACTGCCTTTTACATGTTATATTTTTCAAAATTTCATATTTCCAAAAAATGGCTAAAATAATTTTTAATAAAATAACACATGTTGAAGATATTTTTATTACAAATAAAATTTAAATCTTGAATTTTCTGGAATTAGCCTCTGAAGCTCTCTTCCTTCTGGATAACTTTTGCAGAACTGGTAAATGGCAGGGTGCCTTTCAATTTGGATAAGTTGCATAGTGGGTAAATTGTAATAGACAAAATCTTCCTACAAAAAATGTGGAGTTCATTAAAGTACATAATGCATATTCTTTTTATTTATTTTTATTTTATTAGTAACTTACATTTTAAGGGAGGCTCTGATTCATTGTTCTGTTTATTTTATGTTTTATATGGGTTATGCAAGGAGAATTAAATTCCAATGACAGTACATAGCAATCTACTCTTTAAAGATTTGACTTGCTTTAGCATGGTGTATTGCCTTATTCTCGCCATACCTATAAGAAAATATGAAATAAAAACATCTCTGCTAATGCTTATATTGAAGAAGATGGAAGAAGAAGCTTTTCTAAGAATAGTTTGTTGCAGAATAGGTAGTGGTCATGTTATATGCAACCTGCAAAGTGGTGGATGTGTCTTGAATCTGTTTTTAAAGATCCATTATATTTATTTGCATAGTAATTTATTGCATTAACAACAGAGATCTCCTACATGGACCAGCAGATCTTGTATAACTAGGCATAGAAACTAAACAAACCACTAAATTTAATAGTGTAATTCATTTTACTATAACTTGAAAGCGAGGGTTATTAATGATAGGTAAAACACAATGGCATGGCATAGTACAAGAAGTTCCAGCAAAGGCTTATGTGGGGAGGGTTTGTCTATATGAGAGCTGTTGTTAGTAGAGCAACTTGTGATGACTTGACTGTAACAAGCTGAAATCCCTGTCACATGGATACTGAAAAAATGCAAGTATCATTGCACATTAACAACATGCTCACACACACTCACACTCACACTCACTCATTCTTGCTCACCCTCGCATACTCGAATATTTACACTTGCACACACTCTCTCATACTCATACTCTCCTTCCCTTCCCACTCTTCTTCCTTTTTCCTTATGCTGCTATTGCAATTCTTGATTTAACTGTATTAACAACATTGTGATGTAAGCATATTTTAAGCTATATTTTTGCACAAAATCCATTATTTGGTCCTAGATAGATACTCTTTTTGATTAATTCTTTCCTGCATATCTTTGCATTCTAACAATATATGAGTAGCATACTCATTCTCCCCATATTAAGGTAAATTACCATCATCAAATCTTTCCCTGTAAACATTTAAATGATATATTCCCTTACTGGGCCATAGTACACCCTCATTGTTCTTTGTAACATTTATAGTAACATTGCTGCAGGATATGTATTTGTTTCAAAACCTCACTAAACAGTACCAACTTTAGACATTCAAAAAATGCTGGAAAATGTGGAGGTTGATGGTATCCCAATTAATGGACTCGATGCCACTATATGGCAGTAGTACTGCATTATTTCCTTCACTGTATAGTGCCAAGGAAACATACCAGTTAAAAGAGTCTATGCTGCAAGATGACAGCAGTAATCTACTATATTCTTTTACCATCATTAAAGAGTCTCCATCTTTAATGGAATAAATGTGAAATTTTCATGAATCCATGAATAGTAAATGTGAAAACATATGAAATGGGAAATATTGTTCAAAATTAATACATTAAAATCTATATTCATGTTCAAATTCATTTCCTTGCTCCTATCATTTAAAATACAGAAATACAAATATACTGCTTTCAACTATGAAGTATCTTTTTGTTGCCCAAATGCCTTAAAGGTAATAAGTTAGTATGTATTCAGATTACTTATTAATTTTTCTTGGAAGCTCAGTGATGTGACCCAGATATTATACTTTAAAAGGTTAACCTACCTATTGCAGAATTATGGTTATCAACTGCATTTTCCCAACATTCCCAGTGTGTAAGCTTTGAAACACTATTAGTGGGAGTTCCTGACATGGTTGGAATGGAAGCTGGAATCTGACAGGACCCACATAGTACATGATTTATGGTTAACCTACCTATTGCAGAATTATTGTGGTTATTATTCAATAGTATTTGAGGTTACATTGTACATGAACTAACTAAAGATGTTTCATCAGAATATGAAGATTCATCCCTCTCCATTGTACTGCAATTGCGGCACTGTTAATAGATTTGGTCAATTGCCATTTTCAGCCAGCCTTCCTATCTATGTCCGTGGTGAACAATAATACAATACTGTCAACCATACGTGTGATTCCCAATGTCAAATACCATTCGGTACTAACTGTTATTTGCTAACACATAGCATTGCATATTTCAGAACTTCCCTTACTTCCTATGCCTGCAATCCTTAATGCATTTCTCTTATGTATTTTCTCGCCTTCCTATGGAACAATATGACAGCACCAACATTATATGCTCCCTAACACAAATTATTGCACATTTCAGCATATATTTTGTGGAATAGTTGCATGCCTGATGTCCACAGCAATCACAACATTACTCATTTATGTATTTCACTTGCTTTACATCATTCAGTATCCTTAGAGAATTTGAGAGGACTTCTCATTTCTATTATTGCCCCTAAGGATTTCCTGAATCATGTCAACATGTATTTTCCTAGTCATTTGTCACCCATGCCAGTTTATTAGCAGTTCATACCTTATTTCATCTGACCAATTATTCAAGAGTGCACTCTATTTTGCATGTTTAAGCATTTTTCAAAATAAATCTTTATGGTAATTGATTAATAGTCCTAAACAAATATTTTAACACTCCTTCCATAATCATCCTTCTTGCACTAACTTTAATAAACTCAATCCTTCCACTGTTGCATTATATGGTATTTCTAAAATCAGTTTTCCAAAAGATTTCAATAATGCATTTAACTTGCTCTACCCTTCTCCTTCTTAACAAATCTCAACTCCAGAGAGCACCTTGATTCAACTAAGGCTTTGTAAATCTGTTTTAGCCATTGTAATTCCATTACAGGCTATGCATAACCAATATTAATGCAACTTTTCATCCCATCATTCCCATTTCTGTGTTTCCTGCAACCTTCTGTGCTTAAAATTTTATATTTAAATGAATAAGCTCCTTAACATTTTCAAATCCTTTGTCCCAAAATAACTTTCTCATAATGTTAGTTTATTTAATATTAATTTTAAGAACATATTCCTTAGAACAGCTATTGGTTTAATTTATAGAATGTCTTACACTTACCACGTTGAATGGTGTAATTTGCCTATAGTAATACTAGGAAATTGTTATTAATTTTTGCCATATGCTGAACTGCCTTTAGTCTGACAAACCATCTATTGATAAACTAAAATGACAAATTGATGGGGATCTTCAAACTGCACATCAATCTGGACCCAAAAAACACACTCCATAAAAAGCATATTAAATTCTTAATGAAAAGATGATATTCCACAAGAAAACAAACTAGGAATATACCAGTTCAGCTGCAATGACTGCAAACAAATTTACATTGGCCCGACTAAAGAATCATAAAAACAAGAGTAAAAGAACACCTCAGAAGTTTTAAATAAAAACAAGAAGACAAATCAGCAGTAACTTGGCATTTTTGGAAAGAGCAACACACCATAAGTAGAAGTCTGAAAATACCCAAAAATATCACAAGGAAAACAGAATTAAAAGTTTGGGAGAACATCTATATTTGGAAAAACAAGAGCCACATTTTCAATTTTGAAATCCCACCAGGTGACCTACTGATGCAGAGGTTCATCAAACCACCACTAGAGACAATGGCAACCACAACAGCAAGCGATGCTGGGACTCTACTAAGGGAATTGACAATGGAGCACATGGCTTTTGAAACACGTTTTCCAATAATAAAAGTAAGTGATGCAGTGTTACAAAATTAACTCAGTAATTAATGTCAATTGATAGAACACATCACTGTCACAAAGTCCACCATATATTTGTAATGATACAGCTTAGTTTACATCAGTGCCCCTGTTCCTTTAATCTTACTCTACCTTTAAACAAAGTGTTCGGCTTCTATAGTTCCTTTAAAATATTAACTATCTGCATCCATTGTAACATATTCACACATTTAATAGACAAAGACTTGCACAATGTATAAAGATTACATAAGGTACCCAAGATACTCGGGTTCAAGTCCAGTTTGAAAAATGTACTACCCAATAGCACCATGAGCAACTTATAACTGGCTGGATAAAATGTTACTGCATTGATTGGGGAAAAAATAAATGGTAAAATGCAAAATGACTCGCATTTGCATTTAAGTTGCTTCATTAACTTAATAATTACTCAAAAATGTTTTGCAAATGACATTGCTTACATCATCGGCATATTTCAACTGTCAGACCTGTTACTGATATCCTCTTGCATTTCCTGATTTTCTTTGAAAGCCAGTTAAAGAACTTGTAAAGCAGGTTGTCTTCAGTGAGAATTTCAAAATTCATAAGTTTTGATTGCTACTTTAAAACAAAAACCTTTAGTCATATGTCCAATTCTAGTCGCCACAGCAATCTTACCATACACTATTCTCTATCTTGTGATTTCTGTTCCAGAGGTGTGAGACTACATCTGATTTATCTGTTTGGTTGTTCTTTGTCTCGGATGTGTCTTTAATTTGGTTTCTTTGGGTCTTTTCTTTCCTCACAGCCTTCACAACTTATGCCGTTTTTGTTGGGGCTAAGATTATGTTATGTCCTCTAAGAATACTTTGAAATTTTTAGAAGGCCTGAGGTTTATAAGTGAATTTCCTGAAAATATACTTATTTCTATCATGTTATAGGTTTCTGCTGCTATTTTTCTCTTTGTTTTTATTGTTTTAAGTTTTTCTAGAAACAAATGTTATTGAAGCCATTATTCTCAGCAGTTTTTATCTGATTAAGTTCTGTATCATATTTTGTTTTGTTCAATAGTATGTTCAGTAATTTGTTTAGTAAACTATGAGCGATTGCGTGCTTGTGACTAGTTGGGGTAAAGCTATGTGCTTTGATTTGATTATCTGTGTGCGCTTGCATGCATACATATGTATGTATGTATGTATGTACGTATGTATGTAATGTATGCAATGTGTGTGTGTGTGAGTGTGTGTTTACGTGCATGCGTGTGCACGCGCATATGTGCATATGTGGGTGTCTCATACAGTTAAATAATTTTCATTCAGATATTAAAGCAAATTGCTTCTCATATAAAAATATGTAAAGCTGTATTTAAATACTCTATTTATCAATGGTATGGTTTTATTAAACAATGACCTCAAAGAACTTTATTTTTTATGAACAGGTTGATGCTGGGAATGAATTTGAATTTAATTCTTGCCATATGTACATTTGCAACAAATACTCATAAGATATGCATCCTAGTTATTTTAACCTCCAGTTGTACAGAGTTGGAGCAAAAGTACAAAATATTGAAATATAAGAGTGAAACATGACATTACAAATGAACTGATAAAATTCTTTAAATTTAAAATTTTCATATATTTATAACATACTCTAGGTACGTCCTTTTTTATTGTTATTGGTTTTATAGATTGAGCAATTATTGTAAAATAGCTATGTGACATTTTGTAATATTATGATGAATCTGTTTGTAAGTTCACAGTGTGCTTGACTGTAGCTTAAGTGATAAATGCATAATTAATGCAAGGAAGTTTCCATTGTTGTGCAGGAAATGGGCAAATTGTTCTACAAATAAAACTGTTTAGTAGGTAGATAAGTGTCCTGTTGAGATGTAGCATATTGATGTTGTGATTGAATTTTGATACAAAACTGAAAAAGTAATGAAATGTGAAAATATGTAAAACTTGTTTTGATCATATCTTTTATATGGATAAATCAGCCCACTTCATTCCCTATATACAATTATGTTCCCAATGAATTTTTTGCATAAAAAAAACTTTCTCAAAGTTCTGATACTAATTGCATACTGATTTATTTAGCTGTATATATTTTATTTCAAAGTGAATAATTTGTATATGCTGAAAAATTTGTCCGATTTGTTTGTATTATTGTTTAAAAAGGACAAGTTTATGATAAAATGCTGACTTAACGGAAAGCAATTTATGGATGAAAATAGGTATTTTTCAAAAAGTTGCAAACTCATAAATAAATACTTCAAGGTGATTATGGCGTTTTCCTTAAGCTTGATGTTTTCATGGTGCACTGCAATCTTATAATGTCATATTTATAATTTTTGGAATGATTATAGCACAGATCCTGGAATAATAGTTGGAAGAGACCAACAGCAAACAGCATATGAATGCTTTGGAAGTGAACAGTTCATGCGTTAAACCAGGAGAGGCTTTTTGTTTTCCTTTTAATGTAGCCTTAATGACTCTTATAGAGCACTGCAGTTTTTATTTAATTTTTGCCTGTATTTCATGCTTGTATGTAATGAAATGCTCATTTTCAAAGTACTTTTTCGAACTGGCTGCAGGGACCAAGTTCTTTCCTAGTATGAAATTCCATGATACTTTATAGTGGGATTTTGCTGTTATGAAAACCGTGTGTAATACAATATTTAATGAATACAACCATTAGAATAAGGCTCATAAAATTGCGTTGCCTTATTTTACTAATAGACATAACTTAATTACAAAAATATTTTTCTACAAAAATTAATTCTACAGGTTTTTTTTTCTTTCTTTCTTCATAAAAATGCACAATTGTTTTTAATTACATGAAATTAGAGAATGATAGTTTGTAAGCAAAATAATATGCATTTAACTTAGATTATGTACATTGTAAACAACATTTCAAGCTGTTAAACAGTGAAATGCATAGGAGGGTATTAGCTAAATGTAAAGCTTAATCACATTACAACCCTTGCATATTGTTCCACAAATGTTCTTTAGAACTACATACTTGCTGTTACAGTTGAGTGTTTATCATATTAAAGGGGCTAAGTAATAAAATGTAATTTTTAAGTTAGTCAATATAAATTTACTAAAAGAATGCAAAACAAAATATGCACTAAGTCCTCTTGCTCGTTGACTTTAGGAAACAAAGTTATCCTTGGCATGTTCAAAAAATAATAGATAAACTCTCACTTTCCTAAATAAATTGGCACTGAAATACCGAATGGGCTAAGTCCACCAAACAATATTTGCAATTTTTCTACCTCTACTAAGCAGTGTACTGTTCAGTCTTGGCACAATTCACTGTAAAGTTGCTGCAATGGAAATCTTTACATGGTAATAAAAACAACAAACACTGACTTTACATGACTTTATTTTTAACTTCTCCATACAATTAGTACTTGGTCATAGTTCCTTTAGCTTTTATCACTTTCATGAGTCTCCTAGAGATAGAGTCTGCTAGATTTTCAAAATAGTTTTTGTCCATTTCCATCCATATCTTCAACACCTCCTGCAGCTCCTCAATATTTGATGGTTGCAGCTCTTCTATTTTATCTTTCATGTGATCCCAAGCATTTTCTATTCCATTTAGGTCAGGAGAGCTACCAGGCCAGTCAAGTACAAGTTTATTATTGTCTTTTAGGAACTTCTGAACCATCTTTTTTCTATGAACAGGGGCACCATTGTGTCTAAAGTACTGACACTGATGAATTGGCCAAAATGTGACAAAATGCTGTTGCAACACTTTACATTGTTATGTTCTTAGGGAGAAAGTACAAGCCACCTCTAACATAATCGCCACTAAAAGAACCCCATACCATCACACTTTCTGGATGTTTAACAGTTTTGACAGTAAACTTTGGATCATACCTTGACACATTTTGTGATCTCACCTTTTTAGACTTTCCTCTGACCAATTTGAAAGTGCTTTCGTCAAAAAACATTACTTTGCGCCAGACCTCTGATGTCCAGTGCTGATATGTTTTGCAGAAATTTACTCTTTTCTTCATCATAGCTTTAGTTAGAAGAGGCTTCTTGGCAGCACACCGAATTGGTTGAAGCCAATGCTGAATAGTCTGGATTGCAACAATATTGAGCAGGTCTGGATGATTCTTCTTTAACCCGGCTGCTGTAATCCATGGATTAGTCATCACTTCACGTTTTAGAAGGTCATCAGTCCTTGGTGAAGTCTTTTTTTTTACCACCTGAGCTGTTTTTCAATTTGGTATGGTGCCACATGGCACAGGTGCTGTTGCTTATTTTAGGTCGTAAATAGCTTGTCTTGAAACCTTTAGATCAGCAGTCACATGAATTACAGAAGTACCTTCCTCTAAAAGAGTTAAAGCATGAGTCTTCTCCTCAGAAGTGAGCTTCTTGTGTCCCATTTTGTGTATTAGATACAGAAATACACACCTTCAAAAATAGCACTAATCAGATGAAAACAACAAACAGCAAACAAATCACTGTACAGCAAATACCAGACTGAGACCTGAACCGCTAATTTAAGCAAGCTGCTGCTGTGCACTAGAAAATCATGCGATTTGCAGCTCCACCTGCCTTTTTTGTATAGTGGTGGGAGAAGAACACATTGTCTATGTAAAGATTTTCCTTGTGTTTAAAAAGTAAAAATTTCCATTGTGGCCACTGTAGAACTGTTTGTGCACTGCAGGTAGGTATTCCATTATACTTTTGAGGTCTTTTTTCTTCTCTAAAAACAATCCTTTCATACCAGTGACCTCCCTGAATGTGATTGTTTTGAAATCTCATTTTGCCAATATTTTTTCAATACTCTTTTATCATTTCCCATCCCTCTATTTCACCAAATGTCTTTTTTACCTGAATAATTCCAGGCATAGTGGTTTTAATCCATGAGGCAGAACTCACATTAACCTTTATTGTGTTAATGATTTTATCAGCTGCTTGTTGAAAGTTCATAAAATAGCCTTCTTTCATTTGAACAACTTGAAATGGTTGTTTACTGTGAGCTGTTGCTATGGCATTAACTACATTCATCAGGAACAAAATGTTTGCATACCTTTGCTCTTTCTACTATAACTGCAAAGTCATGGTCACACGCTAAAAAGCTGTAACCAGAAACTAAACATTTGTGTTATATTGACTCATAGGTACCACAGCTAATCAAGAACATATAGAGGAAAATCATGATTCGATTTTTGTTTTGAGCACTGCAGTTATCACTCCATATAATGAGTTTTTTCTTTGATGTACTTTGAAGAGGCAAGATGCTATGTTGTTTGCACTTCTACACCTTCATGCCAAAAACACGTAACAGAATCACTTGTGTCATGGATATGGATACCATAGTTAATAGCATGACAGCTGTCTCATATAAACATGTCTGAGTGCGTTATTTACTGGTTGCAAGTCCATTGACAAAGTACAAATATCACTTCCATGTATACATGAATCTCTACTGTTTTTTTTTTTAAAAGATTCAACTGCCTTTTCAGCTTTCATATGATGTAGTTGCAACAATCTTTTGGCCTGTGGAGAGTAGCTTGTGTTTCCTTTAATCTGTAAATTATGCAAGTCACACTTCTTACCTGTGTTCTAGGATGCCGAAAGCTGAGATGTGGAAAGTGACGCCAAAACACTCTTCAGTAATGTAAACAATGCACTCTGCTTTCTGGATATATAGCTTTAAATGTCTCATAAAACCTATTAATGTTGAGGTATAGAGACAGATATTTGTTGCTTGACATATCTCGGGAGTAGTGATCAGTGTCTTTTGGTATTGAATTTATATTTTCCTTGATCCAGCATTGGTCATGATTTGAGTACTTGTGAACTTGGGCTCCTCTTCTACCATCATGATATACTGTATCACCATTCTTCTTCTTTCTGATGAGATTTCAATTTTTTTTTTCTTACTGATAGGAAAAATATTCCTGAATGTACGTTTACAGATTCGTTTATGATCTCCTTCACCATCAGGCATACATATATTAATGTGCTTTGTCATTGGCTTTCTTCAGGACTCTTTCCAATCCATCCGTTATTCACAGGGATGACAGTCAATCCCATTTGGAACGTCCCTTGTGTTGTTTCATTTTCAGCATAGAATTTTTCAAAAAGTCATTCCTTCATTTGGGGTGTAAATGTATGTACAATCTAGATGACAGTTAACCCAATTCTGAAAAGACAATGACTAACAATAAGACAATTTCCAAATGTAAACATTTTGCCTATAGGAACAGAAATACAGGGTGTATATAAATGAATATCGGGGTTTTAACTCTTTTTAATATTTATTACATTCAACTTACAGTTATAAATGATATGTCAAATGAAAAAACAACTCAAACAGATTTGTTTGTTGGCACAAGTGCGCATGTGCGTGCAATGTTTCTGCCGCAATCCACTAGACAGCGGTAGTAGCAAAGATGGCGACTAGTAAACAGAAAGCGTTTTGTGTTTTGCAGTTTGCAAAAACCAAATTTGTAGTTAATGTGCAACGTGCGTTCCATAGTAAGTTCGGTTGTGATCCTGCTAGTGATAAAAACATTCGTAGATGGTATAATCAGTTTGAAGATACCGGCTGCCTTTGTAAAGGGAAGAGCACGGGACGACCAGGAGTAAGTGAAGAGACTGTTGAGCGAGTGAGAGATTCGTTCACTCGTAGCCCAAAGAAATCAGTCCGGAAGGCTAGTCGTGAATTACAAGTTCCTGTGTCGACTGTTTGGAAAGTTGTAAGAAAATGCTTACAGCTACATCCTTACCGTTTACAGTTATTACAGGCTCTAAAGCTGACAGACCACGGATTACATGCCAAATTTGCAAACGACATGTTGTTTCATGACGATTTTATGGATTGTGTTGTCTTCAGTTTTATGCATAGCCTCCACATTCTCCTGACCTAACGCCTTGTGATTTTTACCTTTGGGACTTCATCAAGGATAATGTGTACGTGCCTCCGCTACCAGCTGACCTCCCTGAATTAAGAAACCGGATTGAAGCAGCTGTTGCTACAATTACTGAATACACACTTATCAACATTTGGGAAGAACTCAGCTATAGACTTGATGTGTGCCGTGTGACAAAGGGTAGTCACATTGAACATTTATAAGCCTCTTGGTAAAATTGTTTGAGTTGCTTTTTCAGTTGACATATCATTCATAACTGTAAGTTGAATATAATAAATATTATAAAGGGTCAAAACCCTGATATTCATTTATATACACCCTGTATAATATAGATAACCTCAAAATCTACTTCATTGTTTGATTTCATCTTCATGGGTATTTCTTCCCCACTCTGTGCATATGATATGATTTACCAGCTACTCTTAAGTCATGCTCATGCTTTCTTTTAGAGTTATTAGTGCTTCTGTTATTTCTCTTTCCTGAACTATTCATATCGGTTTCACTATGAATTGTACCGCTAATGAAGAGAGAGAAGCTACAAAATGGCAGGAGTGAGCAGAAGTGTATAATTTTTTATTTCCAGTACTTTGTACTTACCCTGTTTAGCATGAATAAGACATGGAGTTACCTCTCATGCTAACTACTGGCCTTCATAGCACCTACATCAGCCATCATTGGAGATCACCCTTTTAGTATGTAAAATTCTGGTTCACATATCACCGAAAGAAATACAAAACACAATTCATGCCCAAATGGTGCTTAGCCCCTTTAGTATGATAACCCTTCAATTGTTCCTTTTCAGTTGTGTTAGCATTTATCCAATATTATAATAACAGTAACAAACACTAATTTGTAGAAATGGGTATAACCAAGCTAATATTATTAGACTTTAAATTACCATTGCTATCAAAAAACCCTGTTCATTAGCTATGTACTAATCTAAATATTCAGAATACTTACAAAAATCTTTATAAGAAGAGTTTTCACTCTTCATCAGAAGTTTACTGTACATTCATAGAGAAATTTGTTTATTTTGCTTAAAATTAAACATATAGTTATCAGCCTCCCTGTCAAATAAAAAATGATGAGCTTTTCTAAAAGTGTTTAATTTCTTCACTACAAATGGTTTTAAAAATATATTCATCTTGCTATTTCTGTAAACAGGAGCATTCAGTGCTATCTTTGAATGGGATGACTTTGCAACTCCGAATGGCCTGGAGATTGATAGCTGTTGCTGTACCATTTGCCTCTAAGGGAATTAAGAAAATACCTACCATTCTATCTCTCTCTCTCTCTCTCTCTCTCTCTCTCTCTCTCTGAGGAAGCCTCACATTCTCTTTCAAATGAGCACTATATGATGCCCATTACTGGTTTCTTTACAGTTCACAGCTGTTAACCAAACAACCACCGCTGAGTAACCTAACACATGATCAAATCCTGGATTACCATTGGCCACAACACTGTCTCAAACAATTTGCAGAACAATTAACCAATGAGATCATACCTACTGAATCACTGAGGGCCATGGTTTGTAAAACAAAAATATCCAAAGTCCGAAAAATTAGTAAAAACTATAAACATTTATTACTCAAAAACTAATCACTTGTGCAACATAACTCAAATAGTGTATCTCAAAATTAAGCATAAGCGTCATTAATGCTTAGAAAAATTAACAAATCTATTCTGTAGTGAAAGCTAAATTTATACAGATTTTTACCTCTGATCTTGCAAGTTTACTATGTAATTTGATATATCCATTATCATAATAAATATTCAACAATGTTCATACCCAAAATTAAAGATGTCATAAATAGAAAACTTGAATATGAAACTAATATGTTTGCTACAGTCATTTTAAATTTAATAAATTCTTAGAATCATAGCTTTTCCATCAGCTTAGTTTTGTGCTAGTTAAATATTGAAATTACACAAACACACACACACACACACACACACACACACACATTGAAAACTACAAAGGAATAATAAATTTGTAATGTCATTACATTGTTGAAGTTTTTGCTGAATCGTCAACTACTGCTACTTCTTCATCAACATCAAATCCGAAACAATTTCTATATCTTTCTTCTAATTGCTACTGCATCTTTTCTAGTGATGTTGTACTATTCTCTGTGTTTCCATGACATTATCTTCCTCCATTAATTATCTGGTGTGATGTATTGCCCAGCCGAAAGACCTCCTTCATCACTTTCCACTGCATGATGCTTTGTTACTGTTTGCTCCGTTGCCTGTGTGCCATCGCCTGCCACAACATTTTCAGCCATGTGTTCATATTCTCCAGGCATTATCACTTGTTGCTGACCATCTTTGATCTGGATTTTCCTTTTGTTATTCAGTTTTAAATCAAGAGCCTTCTCTTGTCCTGAAGATACAGGTTCATGTATTGACAAACGCCTGATGGGATTTCTTTTCTGTCTGTAAACTCCACCACTTTCAGGACATTTGTGGATCTTCTTCCCAGCTGGATTACATTGATACTGTTTTTGGTCTTTATATATGATTATGTATAATTCTCTCTCCCCTTCATGAGATTTATTATGTGCCGTATAAGCATTTCGATTTGGAAATTGTAGTTTCTCACCAGCACTATGAATGCGTTTGTGCTTCATAAGATTGTCTGGATATTTGAAGCATGAACGGCATAAGTCACACTTGTAAGGTCTCTCTCCTCTTGGTTTACGAGTATGTCGCTTCAACATGGACGAATCTACAGTTACATGTTTACAGTGTGGACATTGGCATGGCCTCCCGCCAGAATGGCAGCTCAAATTATGTAATTCCATGCTTGCATTGTCACACCCTGTACATTTGTGAGGTTTCTCCTGTGTATGTCTGGACCAAACATGTGTTAAAAGCGCACTTAATTTTATAAATGCGTTATCACACAATTTACAGTGATATGGTTTTATACTCACTGTGTGAGTATTACAGTGATCCTGTAATGTGTTTAAACTCTTGCAACGATGTTCAAAAACACTGCACTTGTGTGGTTGCTCCTCAGAATCAGATATCGTGTGGCAAGATAACAGGAGCTGGTAACAATATTTGCTTTCAAGTTTAAACGAACTAGGTTCATATGATTTGAATTGTCAAGAAGAAGAAGACCAGATAGCGGAAGTGACGCATGTCTCATAGTTACATATATCAACTGGAGTTTTTACTATGTACTGAGAATGCGAGCCGTTGTTTGCTACCGTCGCCCTCATACTGGTCGGATCTATCGGAGAATGCGATAATGAATAGCTATATATGCTTTGAAATATCACCGTCAACCTTTCTGATAATGATTTAATAAAGAAATATACACATTCAAACTCAGTGTATTTACGACTGAGGAAATATGAAATCTAGTCTGCTGTTTTTATTGTATTTGCAACAATACTTTCTCCTTAGTATTACGAAACTACTGGCATGTATCTTACTATTTGCAAGCATTGCTTTGATTTCTGCTCACCGACAATGCCAGTGTAAGTGCATAACAGCACGTGTGAATATTGTGTAATAGAACTGACTATGTTCTCAACATTTCACAGCAAAGGAAGTGAATTATTCCGTTATCAATTTATTTGTAAAATGGCTAAAGCTATTTAACATAATTTGGCAACCTCCAAATTACATTTAATACTGCTTTGTTGGACCTACCTTTAGATGTGAAAAATTGTATGTGCTTTGGCCCGTATGAAGGCATTGTTTAATGTAACTTTAGTTCACAATTATTTGTTCCCCTCAGGTCAAAACTACATCGGTATTAAAATAATAAGCTTTAGATTTGATTGTTCATAATTTTTTAAAACTGAAAGTCCCGTAAAAAGCTGCATCCCATTTAAATATACTCATAGTTAGTGCATCAAATTTAGAAAATATTTGAAATTTAAATCAAACCTGCATTATCGGTAAAAATAGAAACAAGTAAATGCGATTTGAGTATGCTCTGTGTTAATGTGTGTCATTAATGGGTAGTTCATTCAACAATTACCTTAGTATTTATTTCCCAAATCAAATACCACGCGACCCTTACTGGTACAAATCACAACTACTTTCCCACTCAGTATTGTTACATTTTAATATAATAAATAAGTTAGTAACTAATTACTGTATATTATAGTTATAAACTGATGCATTCAACGGAGTGTTATTCCCATACCCATAAAGAAAAAGACAATTTGATTGTGAACTATTAGTTCATGCTGGCACAATGCTCCACTTCTGCGAATGTGAGACGAAAGCCACACTTATTACAAATGCACGTGGTTCTTATTGTGATAAAGTATCTGTTTTATAGAAGCTATTCAGTGTATGTTTTCGGCTTATTTTCAATTTTGAACCATAATTTATTATAATAATTTAACTGCTTTCCCATAGAAACAGCGTGCAGGATAGGAGCTGGACAGGCAGAGACAGACCGAAAAATGACTAAATGACATGCGTGTCAGTTGAGAAATTTAGTGCCGTACCGGCATGCTGCCGAAGTGGAGCGACCGGCTGGAGGCCGGGAGATCCGTGAATCAAATCCCGGCTATGGCCTTGGATTTTTCGGTCTGACTCTGCCTGTCCAACTCCTGTCCTGCACACGGTTTCTATGGGAAAGCAGTTAAATTATCACAATTGTCCATAATAGTTTGCTATACTATGAATCCTGGGTCTTGGAAGTGTAAATCGCCATTGGGGTTTGTCATCTCAAATTTTGAGATCATCTTGTGGTTTACCGGGAAACATGCGAGTCAGTTGAGAAATTTAGTGCCGTACCGGCATGTTGCCGTGATGCCTTGGTGGTGGAGCGGCCGGCTGGAGACCGAGAGATCCGTGGTTCAAATCCCGGCTATGGCATGGATTTTTCGGTCTGACTCTGCCTGTCCCTAATTTATTATAGTTCAATTTCATTCAGTGCATGTATGTGATAGTTTCATAGGTATGAAAGCTTTAGCCAGTACTTAATGAATGTAGTTGATGAATTGTTCAAAACTCCCTTTTTAAGACAACATTTATGTGAAAATATTAGCATAAAAACTGCAAGGTGGCCTACAACTGATCTAAAACTTGAACAGAAAGCGAAAGGAAGTAAAAATTCTGTTGACACAAGGAAATTTGACAGAAATAGCTACGACGACAATGACTGGATTTGTGGATGTGAAATCAGAAACGCTTGGAAATTATCCCATGTCAACTGCAGAATCAGAATGCTGCTTCTACTCTATGAAGAGGATAAAAACCTTTCTGAGGAACACTATGTGCCAGGATCAGCTCACCTCTCTAGCCATGTTATCCATTGAGAAGAAATTTGTCACAAGTATGAAGGAATTAAACGCCAAAGTGATCGATAAATTCTGCATGAAGAAACATTGGCGTATGACCTTTATTTTTTGAAAGTAGATGAATTGCAAGCACGTTCTTTTTTTTTATTTTTATGTAACACGCTGTTTTTTTGTTTGTTTTTTTTAATTGAGCTGCCACTGCATTTAGCTGTATTTTTTAACGGGCGAGAAGAAAATTTGAATACAAAAGGGGCTTAACTTTCATTCAGGAACTTCATATTTCTTCCCCAGAACTAAACTTCTTTCAATCATCAGTAAAATTAATTAATTCTTCAAAGGCTACTGTATTTTGAATGTCTCCCGTTTTCATTTCGTACAGATTTAGCCCGCTTGTTTCACACATCAGAATCATATTGAATGTGGAAACATGTTTAAGTATTAAAATCATATACAGACGGTTTAATACTAAGTATCACGTTTCATATGTTAAATTAATAAGTTTTGTTAAACCGACTACGTGATATATGTCATTTTGATTAAGTTTGCTGGATTTTAAATTAGCTTCACTTAATTTTGTGCCATTGTGATAATATCCTTCTATCTATATTAATTCATAAAATGGCTAATATCTCAGATTGTGACATTTTCTTGGCTATAAGTCCTGTAGATGGTTCTGTTAACGGCCACGTACAACAAGCCAAGCGTGAATTACAAATAATGCTTAGAGAAAATCTGTGGTAATTATGATTATTTATTCGAGGGTAAACTTTTGTCAACATGTCTTTAAAAAACGTCCAAAATTACTGCAACTTCATGAGGTGGAGAGATTTTACAGTGATATAACATATTAGTGTACTATGAAAATAATCATAATATAATCGTGGCTTGCTGCAAATTAGTAAAATATTTTAATCTGCTTCGATTGAAGGAAAGAATAATTAGGTGTTTCAAATGTAAAGAATTTAAGAATGCAAAGAGCACAAGGAGAAGCGATATCTAATATTGTGCTCAGAAAATTTGTATTTGTGTTAACTACCAAAACAGCTATTTGGTTTGAAACACATTTTCAGCAAGGTGCTGTTTAGTAGAATCTAAGGTTAAACTGGAAAATGCTTTATTTTCTTTGCATTCCTTTAACTTTCCTTTTCATCTCAAGCACAGATCTGTGTAAGTGTGCGCCTCTCAGTGCACCATGGAGCAGCGAATTGATGGTCCTCGTAATACAAGTTTCTATTTTAAAATTGATAAAATCATATATTTTGATACATTTATTACCAAAGTAGTAAATAGTTTTAAAACGTGTTTTACCTTCTATATATACAAACTGATGATGAGTGTGAGGTGAGCAGTGGAAGATGAAGGTTCTGTATGCAGGAAGATCTGTCACTGAAAAGAAAAGTGAAATAAGTGACAATGGGATAGAACTCTCCATATATAGAATGAGAATAGTTATAATTGGGTTATTGAAACTAAGGAAAGGTAAAAGGGAACAAAATATAATGATGAACCTGTTAATAATAGGAACCTTAATAATTATTCTACTAATGATAGGAGGGATCGAGTTAAACCCAGGACCTGATGGAATTGAAAAAAAAAAATATTAGAGAAACTAGAAGGAAAACTAAATAAAATGGATGGAAAGGAAGAACGCATAAGAAACAATTTGAATAAAGTAGTCAGTGAAATAAGGGAGGATATTGTAAAAGAGGTGCAAGTAATAAGAAGCGAAGTAGATGCCATCAAGGAAAAATTGGAGAAAATAGATGAGAGGAGAAGAAGACTAAATTTGGTATTCACCGGTGTAGAGAAAAGAAGAGGTATCTGTCCAGCAAAAGTAGTAAGAAAAATCCTTAAGGACAAGCTAGAAATGGAGTTGGCTGGATGGGAGATTGCGCGGGCATATCGAGTAGGAAGACAATGCAAGAAAAGTCCAATTAAAGTAAAATTTGCTATAGCGACCTAATTTACGAAATTTTAGGAAATACAGAGATTTTAAAACAGAGCAACATGTTCATCAACAAGGACCTCACAATAGCACAGAGATATATAAAAACGGGACTTAATTAAGAAGATGAAGGAAGCAGGATTGGAAGGCAAACAAGGACTTTTACGAAATTTACATCTTTGGATAGACGGAGTAGATGCAACATATGTGAGTAAGAGCGGCTTACGGAGGAAAGGAACAGCTTGGAAGGAAACAAGTCAAAAAAAAAAAGGAAAAGAAGTGAACGAAGCAAATCAACATTCGTAGCAGGCAGAGGAAGCGCAAGGTTAAACATGGAGGCAATGTATGAAGAAGTGTCAAGACCAGCACGAAAAGAAAACGATGTAATTCCGACAGCTGAACATACGCCATAGCATGCGCCTGAACCAGCAGCTATAATGTAAGAGAGAGCAGATATGACGACAACAGAGGCATCACGAGATACGGCATCGCCAAGGATAGAGCGCTGTATTATGCAAGCAGAACAATCCGTCATTTTGAATCACGTAGTCAAGGCCGCAGCTTGAATACGAGATGATTTTCGGAAAGAAAAATAGTGATGCACGTTAAAGGTAGCTTTACATGCACTTTTCATTTCATAAAGTATGTTTAATATACAAGAATTACTTTTTCTTTGTTATACAAAAGAGAAGCTATAAGGTTAAAAAGAAAGCATTGCTACCATGGTAGCAATTCGCACCTAACGTCCTTGTGTTGATTAATTTGACTTAAGTTGAAAACTATAGAAAGTATTTAAAATCCTATTATATGTTCTTAAAACCAGTTAAAGTTAACGTACTTCTTATACTGCATGACCATATCTGTCTGTAATAGATTAGAAGTAACAGGTGTGTTAATTGATGCTATGCAATTTCTTAGTGTTATAATAAAATGCAAAATGAAATAACTTACATTCTTCTACATATTTATTTGCTGATTAAAGTAGTAGTAGTAGTAGTAGTAGTAGTAGTAGTAGTAGTGGTGGCGGCGGCGGAGGTGGTGTCCACAACATTATTTAGTATTTAATGAATAGGTTGAGTCAGCTAAATAAAATACTAACTACATCAAATAATTTTCTAAATACTCTTGCATCAAATAAAAACTCATAAACATCAAAATTTCCAATTTTTTCTTGAAAATATTGTAATATATAACATCCTTTAGATGAAATAATGTATTGTAAGACATATTACATTTTCCAGCTTTACAAGCATGTGTATTGGTTTTCCCTGCAGTATGATTTTTTTTTTTTTTTTTTGTAACCAACACTGTTATCTGATAATAGAATAATGCAGGCAGAGAAACATACAAAGAAGAATCATTAAATCTTCTTAGGGCCGGTTCTGCAATCTGCCGATAACTTGCCATTACAGCTATGTACCTGATTTCTAGCCGATTGGCTTTCTGCAGTCTCTGGATATCACTACTCGGAAGATATCTTTGCCGATAAGTTTTCGGCTATTTGGAGTTGACGATACGTCTATTATCCAACAAATAAGTTTTCCACGGCCGTAGTCCATTGAGGTTAGGTTCCACTCACATTCACGTCTCACAAATATCACTAGCAATAGAAATTAAAAAAAAGAAACTGATGTGCTCCATGCACATGATTCTCTACATTTTGGTAGCAAATTACTGCTAATAAGCTTATTCTTAACTTAGTGGATACGCTAAAATGATCGTCAAATCTTTTGAAAGCCGGTTGCCATGTGGATGAATTCCGTTTCTTTGCATTACAGTGGTTGACAAATCCCCGATGGTGAAAAGTTTCAAGTATATTAAAACTAAAACCAATAGCAAGGAATATTTAAAAATGGTCAATTCCACGAAAAAAATTATATGACCTAAATTATGTGTTTTTCGATATCTAATTTTTTTTGCATAGTAAGCTTGTCTTTCTCATACGGTTTACTAGTTATGCATCATCCAGCAAAATTCATCCAGAATAAAGAGGTCTTCAGAGGCTATTCCCAGAAAATTCAAGATATACATTTTATTTTACATATAAATGTCTTTAATATACGGTATTTTAATCAAAATCGTTAAGCCATTTTTTTTAGAAAATTAAATGTTTCATAATTTTTTCCATGTAAAGGGTAGTTTGGGGTGAGGTTATTTTCCTCATAATCTTCACGTCGCATCCTTCGAAGATACTTAACTTAAATACCAAGCTTGGTGTTTTACCGTCTTTTTGTTACAGACACACGGACATACAGATTTTTTCTAAAAATGTAAAACGTGTATTTCCGGTAAAATCTTGGTATGGAACTTCTGGGTGGAATGCAATACTTTTCTATAAGCTATGTACAGAGTACGTGTAAAGAAAGTAAAAATTGCATTTATCGGACGTCGGTGAAGAAATAATCCTAGATTCTATACTTCTCACATGTAACTTTTAAAACTCGAATGATGTTTTGGAGTTCCTCCTATTACTGGGATGATTGGGGTTTTCCATGAGGGCGATCCCTTAGCTGCGTTTGGCGCTTACAATTAGGATTCTCGACATAAAGTACCACTTTCCAAATGCCAAGAAGCGTGACAAATATGGGAGTTTCCAATGTTTTAATTCACTTTTACATACCTTCCGTTGACATTTATGAAATCACTGTACAATCTAGCGGATATTTGGTTCATCCTCCCCGTTTATCCCTTATAATTTCTATGTCGAATAGTCAGGGATTTCTAGTAATAATGAATGAAAAATGCCTATATTAACGTAAGTGAACAGCCTGACTTCTTAACCTCTACTCCGAGTCCTCGCAGTATGTTCTTTTATAGATTCAATATGTTCATATTCTATAACACAGACTTTGCACACCTTTAATAGTATTTTACTAATTGTACTTTATGAATTCAAGGCGTTTTATAGCCCATTCCGGTTACATTGGCCTTTCAATATTGAAAGAATTGTCAAAATATGTGGTTTTTAACATACACTCGCATACACATAGCGTTCTCTCTCTCTCTCTCTCTCTCTCTCTCTCTCTCTCTCTCTAATATCAGTGTGCATTAATTTCGGCTTTAGGGAATGAGAAGTACATAAGCAAAAAGTAAGAGAAAAGTATGCTAATGTGAACCCTAAGGTAGTTACTAGCAGGTTATGGCATCAGATTTTATGATCCCATCCATTTTGCATGCGTCTATGAGGTTTAACACATTTTCGCAGTCGTCATCTTTTCCATTTTATTCTAAAACATGGCAAAAGAATTCCCCTGGTATGAACTATCTTTTATTTTGTTTCCTTTTGCCTACTTCGCAAGGCAATCCTCCATCGTTATTTTTGGTTTATGAATTTTCCACCTGTAACGCTTCTATCGAATTCAGAATGACAAACTAAACGCTCTACAAACTATCCTAGAGAGCCACTATCCAGAGGAACTTGTGTGATTGTAGAATGAAAGCTTTGGTTACCGCCAAATAAAATTATTTGGTGAATAACTATATGCAGAATTAATTGGGCCATTGTAGAACCGGCCATTAATAGAAAGTTTTATTAAGTAAGCTCTTGACTTACAACAGGTTAAAAGTTACAAAAAGATTTGTCTAATGACTGACATACTAGGCATTATTAATGTGAAAAATAGAAATAAATTGTTTCTGATATACATATCATGAAGTATATGTTTGATTTATGTATTTTAGAATTTATACGAGGGTCAGTCAATAGCTAATGACTCCTCATATATATATATATATATATATATATATATATATATATATATATATATATATATATATGTATATAGTGTTAGCGATGTGAACAATTTGAATTTGCCGCAATTCCTCAAACCTTCTTCTCTAATCCAATGCAGTAGCAACTTCTTAATTCAATAGGTGGCAGCACTGCTGCCTTTAGCAAAATGGCAGACATCGATGTGCGTATTAGACAGCGTTCCGTAATTGAATTCTTACATGCGGAAGGTGAAACGCCCATTTGCATTTATGATAATATGAAAAATGTGTATGGTGATGCAACAATGGCTGTCAGCACTGTTAGAAGATAGGTCCGTTGCTGTAATGAAGCAGAAGGGCATATACTGTTGGCTGATGAACATCGGAGCGATAGATCAGTGACTGCAGTGGCTCCACGCAACATTGAGCGAGTGAAGAAAATCATTATTACTGACCGACGGTTAACAACGGATGAATTGTGTTGCATTATGTCCTTCAATAAAGGCAGTGTGATGACGATTATTTAACAACTGGGGTACTCAAAAGTTTGTTCAAGGTGGGTACCAAGAATTTTATCCGACGAGAATATGGAGAGAGAAAAAAAAAAAAGAGAAAGAAATAGCCGCCGAACTCTTGCAGGGCTTTAATTTGGAGGTAATACCTGACGAAATCAGCACTCCCGGCCCATCAACCTCTTCCTCCTACTCCTCCTCCTCCTCCTCCTCCTCAAAACCTAGCCCCGGCTCACGGGCTTTACTCCTTAAGGACAGAACTAAGAAGACTTTTGGCAAGAAGAAGTCTTTCTCCCGCCTAGTCAACCAAGAGACCGCGGTCCCTCTCACCCCGGAAGTAGCGCAACCCACTTCCACACCAGTTGCTCCATCTACCCTCTCCCAAGCCCAGTCTACCCTGGTGCCTGAGAGCACAGCCGATTCCGACGGCTATATCACGGTGGTCCACAGGCGCCGAAAGACCTCCGGTTCAAACCCGGAGGGACGCGCCTCCCCCACCCCTGCAGCAGCCACCATCCCCGAGAGCCATCGCTCACAACGGGCGGGAAGAATACCACCAATTTTGGCCGACCCGTTTCCCAACCATGTCAGAGTCATGAGGGGATTAAGGACAGCGCTCTCGGAAGAGTACCAGGCTACCCGTTACCCCAAAAGTGTCGTCATCCGGACCAGGAACCCCGACGATCACGAGAAGGCAAGGGGAGTTCTGAGGAAGTGTGAAATTCAGTTTCACACATATTCCCTCCAGAAACCAAACTTAGTCCGACGAGTGATCCGGGGACTTGATTCGGACACCGACCCTGAGGACATCCGTGTTGGCCTGGCGTAGGAACACGGAATCAATCCGCGGACCGTCATCAAGTTGACCAAAACCTCCCGACCCGAGGGTTCTGAGCCCACCAAGGTCAAGATGCTCCTATTTTTGGTCAATGTTGAGAAGGATGGGGAGGGAATTCCCAAGATTGACACGGTGACAACCCTGTACAGCACAAGAGTGCGAGTCGAACCACACCACGGCAGAAACACCACAGCCCACATACGGAAAGAACACCGGGGTGAGAGCCCGCCAAACGCTAACCGCGGTGGTAAAAGGGATTCCAACACACATTGGAGAGCAGCAGTTGCTATCCAGCATAAACAAAACCTATCCCGAAATCGCCAAACTCTCCAGAATTGTCAGCAACGGGAGGACCACTACGCTGGTAAGAATTTTCACACAACAAGCCGACACAATAAGAATGGTATTACAGGAAGGCACCTGTATTGAAGGCCAGTATTATTACAATGAACCCTCACGCCACACGGAAAAACACACACCATGCAAAAGGTGCCAAATATATGGTCACAGTGTAGACGACTGCAAAGATGACCCCCGCTGCTTCTACTGCGGAGACAAGAGACCTACATGGCAGTGCGATCATAGGAAATTTCCACGCAACGAAGCCTACTGCGCTACGTGTGACACCACAGGCCATTATACTGGACAAGTAAAGTGCGCCAACTACCCAAAAGAAGCTCCATCACAGATCCACCAGGTGGCGCCAACGAAGATCTACCCACATGACAAGCCGCCCGCACCTGTTAAACGCTGGCCACCACTACAGATCAGCCAAATTCCGGAGGACAAAAAGAACCTCTCATCGGAAGAAACTTCACAAAAGCTGAGCGACATCACGAAAAACACCGAGGAAAGCCTACAGAAGATCCAACACAAGGTCGGAAAAATGCAGGCAGACACCTTAAACTACATCGAAACGCTGGTGGACAGCATCACTGAACAACTTCTTAAAACAATAACCATGGCAGTGTACGAGGTTAGTCCCCCACGATACCGACAGAAGATGCTAAAACAACTTGCTGACACCACCAAACAAACGCTACAACGAAGCCTAAACACCTACAGAGTAGGCGGTCAGCTAGCTGTAGTGGTGGCCAAAATCCCCACCGACAACAAAGTGGTGGAGACGTAACACACAACAATTGGAAACCAATAGACTGGACCGCAGTCATAATGGCAGGAGTTACGTGCATCCAACACCACAACATTAAGTTGGTTCAACTTAATGTGTGCGGACTCGGAAACAAACGAGAGGAGATACAAAATCTGGTTGACAATCTCAAACCAGACATATTAACACTAAATGAGACAAAGCTGAAACCACACCGAAAGTTTGAGCTTCGACCATATACCTGCTACCGGAAGGACCGCCCGCAAACCCCCGGAGGAGGAGTGGCTATCCTAGTGCGCCCAGAGCTGAACCCAGAAGTCATTGCCGTACCACCAACGTACCAACATGAGGAGGCGCTGGTAGTGAAAATAACCATCCAAAAATTCATTATGCATGTGGCTACTATTTACTCCAGCGGGGAACTCAACACAAACCTTCTGACGCACATGAACCAGAACTACAAAAACCTAATAATCGCCGGGGACCTCAACGCCAACCACACTGGCCTACTAGATGAAATAACGAACGCCAATGGGAAGCTACTGCGAGCCTTGCTCAACCAAATACCACTGAGAAATATATTCCTACCCGGGCCGACACGACTTGGCTGGACAGACCGAGAGCAACCTACGTCACCCGACAAAGTTCTGGTAGACCAAGCCCTGGTGAACAAAATAATACACACCGCAATAGAAGCACCAATCAGCTCTGACCATCTGCCCATCACAATTAAAATCGCCACTAACAAATGGAGCACCGAGACGAGCAACAAAACTGAAGTATACAATTACACCCACGCAGACTGGAAGATTTATACCGACCGTATACGCCAGCACATGAAACCGTCTAGAGAGCTCCAAATCGCAAATTTAAATGCAATAGACAACCTTGCTAAGGAAATATCCACGGAAATCACACAAGCCAGGGACGCCACCATCCCCAAGAAGGTCCAGAACTTCAACAATAACAGCAGGTCACTGGCAAAGCACATCATCCAGCTAATAAAGCAGAAGCGGCACGCACATAGGAGATATATAAAGTCCCACGACGAGCTCGACAAGCAAATTTTGAACCACCTACGGAACGAAGTGAAGAAAAAAATTCAAGAGCACAACAACACAATATGGAGTAACACTATAGCAGACATAACAACAGCAAGAACAGCAGAACCAAAAAAGTTTTGGAGGTTCATAAAGGCCATTCGCCGGAAGAGACAATTCTCCTACCCCCTCCGAGTCAACAACAAACCAGTGCACTTAACCGAGGACAAATTAAAAATTTTCCACGATCACTACTGCAAAGTTTTTCAAACGCCTGAGGACCCGAAGTTCAACAAGACCCACCTTCAAACCATAAAGAGACACATTAAAAACAATGCTGATCTCTACCGGCCTCAACTTCAAGCACCACAACTTGACGAAGGCAGCAACTTAGAAAAACCAGTACTCCGCAAGGATTTCATCGAGACAGTGAGACATCTTGGACACTCAGCACCAGGCCCAGACACCATAACATATCAAATGCTGAAAAATGTCCCGCAGGAGATGATGACGAAGATAACACAGCTCTATAACCTAATACTTCGACATGGTCACCACCCGCAGATCTGGAAAGAGGCACATATGATACTGCTGGAGAAACCAGGAAAGGACAACACCAAACACGGAAACTACAGACCCATCTCCTTAACGGCAACACTCTCCAAAGTCTTAGAGAAAATAATAGTTAAGCGACTGCAATCGCACAATGAAGAGAATAGGCTTATACCTGACACACAAGCCGGTTTCAGGAGAACAGTTACCATCCAAGACCAGCAGATACGAGTACTGTCTCTGATACAAAACAACCTAAACAAAGGATTTACGAGCATAGGAGTATTCCTTGACATACAGGCCGCATTCGACCGCTGCTGGACGGATGGGTTATTGTATAAACTAACAAAAATGGGTATCCCTCAACGGATGTGCAGATGGGTGGCCAGCTTCCTCCACAATAGAACTGCCAGAATTAAGATTAACAACACGCTTAGCGCACCATTAACTCTACAAGCAGGAACACCGCAGGGGAATGCAGTCTCCGGACTACTGTACATTCTGTTCACACACGACACCCCTCAGCCAATCCACCCAAGCATCACCCTAGCCCAATATGCGGACGATACCGCATACTTCTGCAGTGCACCCAAAATAGAGCACGCAAAACCGAGGCTCAATCGCCAACTTGGAAACTTCCACCGATGGGCGTCTAAATGGAGACTGGCGGTGAACACGGAAAAAACACAAATGATAGTGTTCAGAAAGTCACTGAAGCGGAAACACCGAGAGGCAACAATCCGGTACAACATGAAAGAAATCCGAATGACAACCACCGTGACCTACCAGGGAATAACATTAAGACCCAACCTGTGTATGACAGCCCACATCAAGAAGAAGATACAAGACGCAAAGATAGCCATTTCCACGCTGTGGTATTTATCTAAAATAGGAAAAGTCGGACTCTCTACAGACATACTTAACCAACTGTACAAGACCATCATCCGCCCTTATTTTACATTTGCAGCAATAGCCACAATACCACTCACGACACCATCCATGCTCAACAGAATACACCAAGTGGAGAGAAAATGTCTGCGAATAGCAAACAAGCTCCCAATGTGGTACAAAACTTCAGAAATCTATGACACGACCAACACAACGCCCATAGGCGACCACATCAAACGCCAAATGGTAAATTTTATAACAAAAGCAGTAGACAGACCTCATAGACAACAACTCATCCTAAACGCAGCAACGTTCAAGCAAGCAGTTACACCAGCGCCCCCGATCGTCTCACTCATCCAGCTGCACGACACCATCAAGCAAGAGGAAGATGCGGCATTAGAGGAGCACATGAGAGCACTTCTAGAACAGCAGATGGACTATGACATCCAAGGAACCTGAAGAACCCGACATCTCGAAGCACGAGTAAATTAGAAATTTAGAATAAATAGTACACAAACTATATCATGGCAACTCACAAAAATGAAGTATTCTGATAAATTAAGATAATGTAACTAACTGACAATTGCTTATAAATAGCACACTATATGTAAATAACTTAAACTCATAACAAATTGAAAAAATGCAAAAACGAAATGACACCAAATATGTCCAAAAAAAAAAAAAAAAAAAAAAAAAAAGAGCCTGCCTGCCCCGCCCCAAATAAATTAAAAACAATACGTGGCTGAAGAGGGTACACCCCTGAAGCAGCCATAGGGCGAAATAAGCCCAGGGTGAGATAAACCCTTGGGCAAAAGTGCCCTAAAATCCCAGTAGTTAGTTAGTTAGTTACCACGGCAGAGAGGGGCCGGCGCAGTGCTATCGATGCCTGCGCTTCCACCACTCTAGCCACGCGTGTGAACGGAACACCGCTTGCTTGCGCTGTGCAGGTGAGCACATGTAAAGCTAAGTGTGCAAACTGCGAGGGGTGCCATATTGGCATCTATGGCTGTTGCCCAAAAAAATTGGAGATAATCCAGGCAAGGCAGGGCAGAGTCATTACCAACCCTGCGTATGTGCGTCAAGGCACCAGCTTTGCCAACGCCATGTCGAGGCATGTAGAAGTGCTTCGACAGGCTGAGGCAACGCTGGCTGTACCAGCAAACCAGACCGAGAGTTCGGAAACTCAGGTCACCACCCCCTCTGCGCCCCCCCCCCCAGGGAGCAGAGACCCAAGCAGGAGAAGAAGAAACAGGCACGGCTTCCCAAGAAGCCCGTGGCTCAGACCGCCGCTGAAGCAAACTCAACCCCGGCACCTGCGGCCGCAACAGCCGAGCCAGCTGCCCCACTGACCGCGGGCGGCCAGCCCAGCTAAGCGGCCACGCAGCTTCCCCCTCTAGAGCAACAAACAGCTCCCGTTGGCTCGACCAATGAGAGCGAAACTGCTGCTCCAGCAACTGCCCAGGCAGTAGCTCCACCTTGGGAGTACCTCTCCATGCCTGTTGACGATATGACCGAGTTTTCCGAGTTCTCAGCCTGGTTTGCCAACCTCATATCGTGATCCCTCCCCATATTACGGCCCTGCAGGTAACAACTGACAAGCCCCCACATACCCGCCCTCCAGAAGTTCACCATCATGGATGAGACGGCCCGACAGCTCTTCCCTGACTCCAGCTCGTAATGGCTGCGCTTAGAAGCCGTAGATCTTTGCGAGTTGCGTTCTGGAACGCAAACGGAGTCCGGTAACAGCGGCCGGGCATCTTAGAGTTTATAGATGATCACGGGATTGATATCCTAATGGTCTGCGAGACGCATCTGCACGCTGGTATTCCATTCCATCTGCCAAGTTACGTCGCCCATCGGACGGATCGACCCGGCCGACAGGGCGGTGGTACGGCTATATTTATTAAAAATCAGCCTATTCGCTGAGCCCCGGCCCTTTTCGCGCACGGTCCGAGAGGTCCAACGTACTTCCCGCCACGGGGCAGGGCGGACATCATTGATTTCATGGTCACCACAAACATTCCGTTCCATCTGGACCTCTCGGTTGTGAATGTGTTGGACTCCGACCACAACCCAGTTGTGGTCGACTCCGCCATTTCACTCACAGCTCTGGTCACACCAGACTGGATAGAAGAAGTCGACTGTGCTATCCGTCCAGAACTCCGTGGACGCTAACCCTCGTATAGACTCAATAGATTCTCTCGAGGCGGCGGGCGCGCAGTTCCCTACCACAGTCCTAAATGCGGTCCGTGCTCACACACACCGCATTCAATCGAAACACCCCAACCTTCCGTCCTTCCTACACACCTAAGACAGCTGATTAAAGCAAACAATGCTGTCAGAAAGCTATGGCAGAGATTTCGCCATCCCAGGATTGGAGACATACACCAGAGGTTCAAATCCCTGGCCCGTCGTCTCCTTAGAGCACACCGTCGAGAGGCCTGGGAGCATAGGTTAAGCCACGTTAACCTCCACGAGAGGAAACCTTGGCGAATAATCCGTGGCCTGCAGAAAGACAGACCGGAATACCGGCATCCTATCCATGGCACCCGGGGCCATCTTGCCTTTGAGCCCCGGGATAAAGCAGATGAAGACGAAGACCAAACTGAAATCGAGGGGCGGTAGAGGGCTTCCTAAAGGCCCCACCCGCGAACAACGAGGAGTTTGACGGCCCTAAAGCTACCCCACAGATGGTAGTCACCCAGATCCTTTCCTTAAAAACAAAAAAATTCCCTGGACAGGACCGTGTAACAGAGGAAATGCTCCAGCACCTTCCCTGAAAAGCCGTGCTTCATTTGACCCGGATTTATAACGCATGCTTACATATGCGCCACTTTCCCGCTACGTGGAAGGAGGCCCGTGTGGTATGCGTTTTAAAGCCGGGGAAGAATCCGGTTTACTCGGCCGGCTACCGTTCCATCAGCAACCTGCCAGTCATCTCGAAAGTATTCGAGAGACTGCTCCTCGCCCGCCTCGGACCTCACGTTGAGGAAAGAGGCCTCCTACCCGAGCATCAGTTTGGTTTTCGCCCTGGACACTCCACGACAGTGCAATTACTGCGTGTGGCCGAGAAGGCCTCCCTGAATTTCCAGGAGAAGTCTAAAACGGTTGCGGTATTGCTGGACGTGGAAAAAGCCTTCTCCACTACGTGGCACGATGGGCTCATCTATAAACTCATATAGCATGAAATCCCCTCTCCATACATTTCCTTGTTAGCTTCGTTTCTGCAGAATCGGAGCTTCCGAGTAAAAGTGGAGGGGGAACTTTCTACAGAACGGCCCATTGGCGCGGGAGTGCCGGAAGGTAGCGTGCTGTCTCCGGCGCTCTTAGCAGCTTACATGGCCGACATCCCCACCCACCCCAGCACACACTGCTCTGAGCGACAGTGGAGAGCGGTTGAGTAATCTTCGAAGATACCTTTCAGAAGAAGAACCGTCCTTCGAGAAGCATCAAAGACGACAGCAGCAGGCCACAGGAAGGTAACCAAAGAAGCTGTCTGCAAACAGCAGCATCAAGGCAGACTCGACGGAAGCCACCGTACTCCCAGACCACCGGACACCGGCGATCGCCGCGACAACCGCCGGCATCTCAACAGGAGCATCGGCCTTCGGCATCGTACACCAGCAACTGAGTGGCTGAGTTTCACACTTTACCTACTTGTCTACCATTTAACCACTACACCTTATTCCTCTACAAAACCCTTCCTGTAACCAGATAGGTGCGTCACTGGGTGTTTACACCTTGCTAAAGGACTTGTCCTGTGTTTCACCGGAAACACACTTAGGCGGCTTCGGCTGTGACACAACACCAATCGTGCCTTTGCGCAGTTACTCCTTACTGAAACTAACCTATTCTAGCAATGCCTAAATACCAATCCAGTAGTTCCCAAAAAGCATCCACTTCAAGAGGAAAACCACCTGAGCCCCCCCCCCCCACCAAGACAGCAGTGAGGATGAAGATGACAGCCATAATACCAGCACGGACTCATTCATCACCGACACGGCAAAGAAGATCAACGAAAACCTATTACAAGAAAACAACGCTCCTCGCACGCCACGTGATCCTCGCTTGCAGCGCCAAAGGATGGGTGACCCACACGGCAGTCAGGCAGTGTACGTCGTAAACTGCGAAGAACAATACCGAGACGCCTTCTATGTTACCAAGCTTATGGAAGCGCATAAGCAGGACCCAAACAGCATTCTCCTCAAAACCAGAATCAACAACCCACCAAACACATACAAACTACTGTTTAATAACGCGCAAAACGCCGTTACATTTACACAGGCCAACAAAGGGAAGTTTGGACCAAGGTCAACATTCACAACCACAACACCACAGCCCACATACGGAAAGAACACCGGGGTGAGAGCCCGCCAAACGCTAACCGCGGTGGTAAAAGGGATTCCAACACACATTGGAGAGCAGCAGTTGCTATCCAGCATAATCAAAACCTATCCCGAAATCGCCAAACTCTCCAGAATTGTCAGCAACGGGAGGACCACTACGCTGGTAAGAATTTTCACACAACAAGCCGACACAATAAGAATGGTATTACAGGAAGGCACCTGTATTGAAGGCCAGTATTATTACACTGAACCCTCACGCCACACGGAAAAACACACACCATGCAAAAGGTGCCAAATATATGGTCACAGTGTAGACGACTGCAAAGATGACCCCCGCTGCTTCTACTGCGGAGACAAGAGACCTACATGGCAGTGCGATCATAGGAAATTTCCACGCAACGAAGCCTACTGCGCTACGTGTGACACCACAGGCCATTATACTGGACAAGTAAAGTGCGCCAACTACCCAAAAGAAGCTCCATCACAGATCCACCAGGTGGCGCCAACGAAGATCTACCCACATGACAAGCCGCCCGCACCTGTTAAAATGTGTGAACAAAGCTAGCCACCACTACAGATCAGCCAAATTCCGGAGGACAAAAAGAACCTCTCATCGGAAGAAACTACACAAAAGCTGAGAGACATCACGAAAAACACCGAGGAAAGCCTACAGAAGATCCAACACAAAGTCAGTTACAGCTGTAATCGTCAGCAGCCGTTTTCTGAAACCATGCTGATGGTAATTTAGTACGCTATGCGTACTGTTTTTTTTTTTTTCAAATATTTTTCCAAACATAGAGGTTAATGTTACTGACCCGTAATTGTTGACATCATTTTTATCCCCCTTTTTGTATATACGTTTTATAATTTCTAGTTTAAGACGGTTTAGAAATATCTCTTCATTTATGGATCAATTTATTAAATGTTTTAAGACAATTGCAAGGTAATTTTTTACAGTTTTTCTAATACTGTGGGGTATATGGCCTCCCAACCTGAAGTTGGGTTATCTTTAAAACAACATATAATTTCGTTAACTTCCTGAATACTAGTGTGACTCATGAAAATTTTATTAGTAATGCTGTTATGTATTTGTATGTTATGTGGTAAAAAATATCCCAGTACCTACAGTTGCAAAATGATTCTTAAAATTTTATATATTTAATAGGATGATGTACAATTTCACATTCGCGAAGTTACTTAATATTTTCATTGATATTACTGTTGGTGGTATTTCTATCCTTGACTAATTTCTATACTGTATTGCTTATATTGGAAGAGTTATTTGTCTTCCATTTATAATATAGTGATGCTAGATTAGTAGATGCTCTATGATACCCCTCTTTTAGCTGCCTATATCCGTTTCGGAGTTCTTAGATGTTTGTCATCTTGTGCAATTCATAAGCATATTTCATTTTATTACGCAGTACATAAATTTCATCAGGTCATTTTAATCTCTCTAATAGGTTTTATTTTGATAGTTTTTCTTATAATGGAACAGACGGTATTGAAATAAGAGATTAAAGTTGGCATAAATGTTTCCCATTTTTCATTGCTACTTTGTGTCATATAAACCTTGTTCCAAGTTAATATTTCTAATACAACGTTAAGTTTATTTACATTATCATCTGACACCTTTCTAAATTCATAAATTATGTCTTCATTTTAACTTGCACTGAAATTATATATGAACTGCATGGTGGTCTGAAAGATGAAAGTTATTTACACATATTGAGTAGTAATCTGTTTATATATTTGTGCATATATGTTCAATAATAGTTGCTGTGTGAAATCATTGGCTCTTTTACCACGTAATTTAGGTTGTAGGATTTTATATCAGTGCAACTACAATCCTCTGTATTTGTCTCATCTATCTTAATGTTGATATCACCTAAAATAGTAAATTTATTATCTTTAGTCTATAATTTATGGAAGTAGTTGCTGTAGGATTTCAGGAACTGGAGTATTCAGTGATCTATATACATCCAAGATAATGTGGGATTGCTTCTCATTATATACTTTAATTGCAGCCACATCTTTGATTTCTTCAATACGTAATTTAGAAACCCATTTTATAGCTTAGAATTATACATTATTTACTACACATATTGCAACACATCCACCCTTATATATTTGCTTACAAAATCTGCTGACCAATTTAAAATTAGGACTCTTACACAAGTTTATATTACTGTATCTAAAACAATGTTCTAATTCCATTGTAATGCAATCTGTGTTTCATTTGTTAAATTCAACGTGAACTGATATTGTTTTTGAGTATAAATTATTCAAGATTTTTATATTCTTTGACCTAGATAATATTAGTGAACCTGTCAATTCTGTGTATTGTAGGCAGATTTTGAGGTTGGGAAATGTTTTTCAGAAGAATAGATTGTGAGATTATTCTATGTTTATTTAAGACAGCAAAATGAAAGAAGTGTTCAATGGTTTGCAAAGAGTACAATAGAATACTCAATAGGCATATTCAATAGGATATAAATATGGAAGTGTTCTCATGTAAAATATTTTTAAACAGTGCCGTTCCAATTCCACTTTCTAAGAGAATCGGATCCTAGATTTATTACAATCAGAATCCCTGTTTCCATGCGGTATTTGATACAGAATATATACTCAAATCAATTCTAATTCCTCATGGAAACATGGTAATTCTAACAGTTAATCTGACCTGTAATGGGCTCTTAGAATCAATGCAAACAGATATTTTAGTCAGGAACAGTGTTTTTAAATTTTTTTATCTGTGCTCACTGGTGACAAAAAGTATTCATATTGCACTAGTCCTGGGGAGAGATCAAAACCAACATTATATGAATAAAACAGAAGAAAACTGTAATGGTCCTGCAGAAATGCCTTTGTAGATAAGCACATCCAATTAGACATTGGAACTAAGAGCATATAGGCAAATAAAGCTCATGCCATTTACTTACATGCATTAAACTACAAAAGATTCTTTTGACTGTACCTTGATAACATTGTGTAATTATACCGGGTAAAGAGGTACATATGTTATTCCTCTAAACAGAGAGCATTTTGTTAGGTATTTTGTAAAACTTATGAACGTCTTCTTTCAACTTGAAAATAACATTTCTCGGGCTATCCGGCAGGTGAATTCTGGAATAATTTCCAAGCTTTCAAGATCTAACGTCGATCTTATCTTCAGGGAAAGATGTAGAGTCCAGAGTCCAAAGTCCAAGAACAGGTACACCAGGTTTACCTAGACGGAATGTAATTTCGCCACAGTACCTAACCGCTGAAATTGGTTTTACCTGTGCGATATTGTGGGGAACAGGATTTTGTTCACAAGTGGTCTCCCAACTTGCTGCTACCCCTCCCGTTACTGCGAAACCTGGGGGTTGTTTGGATTAAGGGATGGCAGTCTCTCAGGCTAGTGGCCCGAGAGCGTCCCTTGGCAGGGGATAGGATTTTCTCCTTCTTGGCGCCCTATGGTCGTAGTCGCCCAAAGTGCGCAACAGAGGGTTGGTGTGAAAGGGTAGTTTATCATACAACGTGCGGGCTCGTTCCCTCATGACGTCGATGATATTCGGGATTCCGGAGTAGCTATGTAGGATGTGATATGAGAATCTGCGCCCAGTATCGTAGATCATCCTTAATGCCCTGTTCTGAACGGCCTGAAATCTGCGGATTGTGGACGGTGCCGCTGACCCCCAGACCTCGAAGCCGTACAGGATCAGGGGAGGAATGATCGCCTGATACAGACGCAGTTTGAGGTGTTTAGGCATGGCGGATTTCAAAACGGGGTACAACTGTCTGAGGGCGGCGTAGCCTGGCCCCACCTTGCCCCCTACATGTGGCAAGAAAGTGAGCCCGCGGTCGAGGAGGACCCCGAGGTATTTGGCGGCGGTAACCCATGGAATCTGCCGCTCCCTCAACCTCAGGGGCCGCACCGGCCGCCAGCGATGGACCTTCGCCAGGAGAAGAAGAGCAGAACTCTTCCCCGGACTGATGGCCATCCTCCACTTTTCGCTCCACCGACCGATGGCCCGGAGCAGTCGCTGTAGTAGGGGGAAACAGTAACGGGCATTCTTGTTCTGTGCCATTATGAGGACGTCGTCGGCATATTGGCACAGTTCGGGGTTCCGTCGGGATGTCAGACATGTAGAGAGCAAAGAGTAATGTAGACAATACACTGCCCTCCGGCACTGCCGCCGCAATGGGTCTGACGGTAAAGAGCCTCCCCTCCACTCTCACCCGGAATGAGCGTTCCCGGAGGAAGCTGCTTATCAGGGTGAGATAGGGCGGAGGAACGCCTGCTTGCTTAAGTTTGTAGAGGAGCCACTGATGCCAGGCGAAGGCCTTCTCCACGTCCAGCAGATCCGCGACCGTCTTGAGGTTGCCCTGGTAGCCCAGGGCTGCCTTCTCGGCGAGGTGCAGGAGCTGCAAAGTCGTGGAGTGCCCTCGACGAAAACCTAACTGGTGATCTGGTAGGAGGTGCCTTTCCTCGAAGAGAGGGATGAGGCGGGCGAGGAGCAACCGCTCAAAAACTTTTGAGACGGTCGGGAGTAATCTGATGGATCGGTAATTGCATGGGAAGACCGGGTCCTTGCCGGGCTTTAAAATGCATACTACCCGTGCCTCCTTCCAACAAGTTGGAAAGTAACGGAGTTGAAGGCATGCCTTAAAAATCCGCGTAAGGTGGATCACAGCCGCTCGAGTTAGGTGTTGGAGCTTGAGCGCTGTGACGCCATCATGCCCCGGGGATTTTTTTTATTGCTGTTTTTGAATTTCGGAAGTCACCTGTTTCGGGGTGACTATAGGAAGATGGATCCCGTTGTGTGGTGGCGGCGTCTCCTCATAGAGGTAGTCCACCGTCACCTCCACGAGGTCACTGAAGTCCTCATCCTGAGGGTCCTCCCGGGGTTCTAACTGACTCTTTAGGTAGTCTGCAAACACTGTTGCCATCTCGCAGGGCTCGAAAGCGAGGCCCCCACGAGTGCCATGTAAAGGATGCTGGTATTGTGTCTTGTCCTTCCTTAGGGATTAGATAATCCGCCACGGCTCCTTTTCTTGCAGGTCTCAGACGGAATGCGGTGTGTGTGAGCGCGTACCGCCTTCAGGATCTGTTGGGAGAATGCCTTCGCCGCCGCTTCCAGCGCCTCGTCAGTGTCCGCGGGTTGATGGTCTGGGTGAGTTCTAGGACTGTTGCATCCCAGTCGACTTCGTTAAACCCTGGGATTGTCAGGGCTGGTATGTGAACATTGGAGTCGACCAAGACAGGGTCATAGTCGGAATCCAGTTCGTTTACCACCGAGAGGACTAGATGGAATGGAATGCTTTTGGTGATCATGATGTCGAGTACGTCCGGCCTGCCGTGGGCCGGGTAGGACGTAGGCCTCCTCGGACCGTGCGCATTGAGTCTGGGATCACCGCTGATGAGGAGGAAGTGTCCGCGGCCCCTATGGTTTGAAACTCGGCTGATCATGATGTCGAGTACGTCCGGCCTGCCGTGGGCCGGGTAGGACGTAGGCCTCCTCGGACCGTGCGCATTGAGTCTGGGATCACCGCTGATGAGGAGGAAGTGTCCGCGGCCCCTATCGTTTGAAACTCGGCTATACCAATGCCCGTGCTTTGCGTTGAATTCGCCTGCCATGCAGCCAACAGGATGTGTTTCGCAGACTAGTAAGATGTCAACCCCATGGGATTCTACAAACTCAAGCAAGCTTGAGTAATGTCCCCTAATTCCGTTTCCAGTCGGTAAGGCAGCCTCCAGATCCGCACGATCCCGCAGTTCGACCCTCATCAGTAGTGTTGGTCCCCGGCCGTTGACGACATGAATAGCCCTCAAGCATGAGGGGCATGCGACTTCGCTGCGGCGGTGAAGAGCCGGGTGGAAGGTCGCTAGGGACCCCCCGAACCACGGCGCTGAATCAGGGAGTGGAGCTCTGCGCAGTCGGCGACTGCGGCTGCAATCGCCGAGGTGAAGCGCTGCTAGCGGTCGGTGAAGTAGCGGCGGCTGGCGGAGGCGATTCAATCAAGGCAGGAATTGCCTCGGGTATCGGCGTCGATGTTGAAGCAATACCCGCGGCCGAGGTGGCCTTCCTAGAGGGTGCGGCTCGGCGTTGTTTGCTCTTCCCCATCGAAGCAGAAGACGAAGTGCGTGGAAGTGTGTGTCCGCTGCGCTGCCAGTGTCCGCCGTGGCAGTGAAAAGCTGCTCGGCGGGCGGCTGGTTTTCTTGCGCCGATGAGGGCGTGGCTTGTGTCTGCTGCTCGGTAGAGGCCTGTGATTGACCCGGCCGAGCGGTAGGCTGGGCCCTGCTCTTATTTTTCTTCTTTTGAGACTTCTTCTTACACGCACGCCACCATTCGGTGATTGACCGAGGAAGGCGGAGGAATACGGAATCAATCCGCGGACCGTCGTCCACTTGACCAAAACCTCCCGACCCGAGGGTGCTGAGCCCACCAAGATCAAGATGCCCCTATTTTTGGTCATTGTTGAGAAAGATGGGGAGGGAATTCCCAAGATCGACGAGGTGACCACCATGTATAGCACAAGGATACGAGTCGAGCCACAGCACGGCAGAGCGTGGCCGGCGCAGTGCTAACGATGCCTGCGGTTCCACCACTCTAGCCAGGATTGTGATCGGAACACTGCTTGCTTGCGCTGTGCAGGTGAGCACCATGTCAAAGACTGTCCTTACCCCAGAGAGATAACTAAGTGTGCAAACTGCGAGGGGCGCCATATTGGCATTTATGGCGGTTGCCCCAAAAAACTGGAGATGATCCAGGCAAGGTAGGGCGGAGCCATTACCAACCCTGCGAATGCGCGTCCAGGCAGCAGCTTTGCCAACGCTATGTCGAGGCACGTAGAAGTGCTCGACAGGCTGAGACAACGCTGGCTGTACCAGCAATCCAGACCGAGAGCTCCGCAACTCAGGTCACCACCCCCCTGCGCCCCCCCCCCCAGGTAGCAGAGAACCACACAGGAAAAGGAGAAACAGGCACGGCGTCCCAAGAAGCCCGTGACTTAGACCGCCGCTGCGGCAAATACAATCCCGGCTTCTGCAGCTGCAACAGCTGAGCCAGCTGCCTCGCTGACCGCGGGCGGCGAGCCCAGCCAAGCCTCTATACGCAGTTCCCCTCTGCAGAGCAGCAACCAGCTCCCGTTGGCCCGAATATGATATCGTGGCTGCTGCTCCAGCCACTGCCCAGGCAGTAGCTCCACCTTGGGAGAACCTCTCCGTTCCTGTGGATGATATGACCGAGTTTTCCGAGCTCTCAGCCTGGTTTGCCGACCTCATATCGCGATCCCTCCCCATATTACGGCGCTGCAGGGAACAATTGGCAAGCCCCCTAATCCCCGCCCTCCAGAAGGTCACAATCATGCATGAGACGGACCGACTGCCCTTCCCTGACTCCAGCTCGTAATGGCGGCGCTTAGAATCCGTAGATCTTTGCGAGTTGTGTTCTGGAACGCAAACGGTGTCCGGGAACAGCGGCCGGGCATCGTAGAGTTTATAGATGCTCACGGGATTGATATCCTAATGTTCTGCGAGACGCATCTGCATGCTGGTATTCCATTCCATCTGCCAAGTTACGTCGCCCATCGGACGGATCGACCCGGCCGACAGGGCATTGGTACGGCTATAATTATTAAAAATCACTTTCCCACACTCCTATCACCATTCCTCTGCTACAGTACTGGGAGCGACTACCATAAGGATCTCCTTAGGGGGGGGGGTCGGATATAGTGCTAGTAGCGGTATATGACCCGCCGGACGGCCGCTTCTATGAAGCGGACCTGAAGGCACTCCTCAACCTGGACCACAGAGGTTGCATCGCAGGCGACTTCAACGCGAAGCATCCAAACTGGAACAGCCGCACCCAGAACAGAAAGGGTCGTGGACTCTACCGCCTAATCAGCGGAGACCCGGACCTTTTCGCGCGCGGTCCGAGAGGTCCAACGTACTTCCCGCCCCTCGGCAGGGCGGACGTCATCGATGTCATGGTCACCAAAAACATTCCGTTCCATCTGAAACTCTCGGTTTTGAACGCGCTCGACTCCGACCACAACTGGGTTGGGGTCCACTCCGACGTTTCACACACAGCTCTGGTCACACCAGACTGGATAGAAGAAGTCGACTGGGATGCTGCTGTGCTATCCCTCCAGAACTCCGTGGACGCTAACCCTCGAATAGACTCAATAGAGTCTCTCGAGGTGGCGGACGGGCATTGCTCACACAGACACCGCAGTCCTTACGAAACACCTCAACCATCCGTCCTTCCTGCACACCTAAGACAGATGATTAAAGCAAAAAATGTTGTCAGAAAGCTATGGCAGAGATTTCGCCATCCCACGATAGGAGACATACACCAGAGGTTCAAATCCCTGCCCCGTCGTCTCCTTAGAGCATACCGTCGAGAAGCCTGGGAGCATACGTTAGGGCCAGTTAACCTCTACGAGAGGAAACATTGGCGTATAGTCCGTGGCCTGCAAAAAGACAGACCGGAATACCGGCACCCTATCCATGGCACCCGGGGCCATCTTGCCTTCGAGCCCCGGGATAAAGCAGATGAATTTGCCGACTACCTGGAAAATCAATTCCAGCCCAGAGAAGAGCCCCAGGACGAAGACCAAACTGAACTCGCCGAGCGGGCGGTAGAGGGCTTCCTAGAGGCCCCGCCAGTGCACGACGAGGAGTTTCACGTCCCTATAGCTACCCCACAGGAGATTGCCACCCAAATCCATTCCTTAAAAACCAAAAAATTCCCTAGACAGCGGAAATCCTCCAGCACCTTCCCCGAAAAGCTGTGCTTCATTTGACCCGGATTTATAACGCATGCTTACATATACGCCACTTTCCCGCTACGTGGAAGGAGGACCGTGTAGTATGCCTCCCTGGCTTTCCAGGAGAGGTTTAAAACGGTTGCGGTATTGCTGGACGTGGAAAATGCCTTCTCCACTACGTGGCACGATGTGCTCATTTATAAACTCATAGAGCATGAAATCCCCTCTCCATACATTTCCTTGGTAGCTTCGTTTCTTCAGAATTGAAGCTTCCGAGTAAAGGTGGAGGGGGAACTTTCTACAGATCGGCCCATTTGCGCGGGAGTGCCGGAAGGTAGCGTGCTGCCTCCGGCGCTCTTTGCAGTTTACATGGCCGACATCCCCACCCACCCCAGCACACACCTGTCAGTATGCGGACGATCTCATTATCTTCGCTGTAAGCCGGAACACCAGTTATAGCTTTCGGCATATGCAAGCCCAACTCCATGCCATTGGCAGGTGGAGTGAGAGATGGCGAATGGCCATTAGCCCGGAGAAAAGCTCTGCGATTCTCCTGGCGAAAACCATTAGAAATCGGCTTCAGCGGAACTTTGTTTTACGGCACCGTAGGATCCCTTGGGTGAATACGGTAAAGTATCTCGGAGTGACGCTGGACCGACGGCTCACTTTCATTCCGCATGCCAGGGCCAAGGTGAACCTAGGGCACGCTGTTCTCAGGCAGCTTTACCCCATGCTCAGCTCACAGAGCATGTTCTTTACCTTAAAGCTTCAGCAGTACCTCCGTCTGGTTCTGTACGGCTGCGAGATCTGGGGGACCGTAGCTAACTACGTGCTCCTCGGGGTCCAGACGCTTCAGAACCGGGCACTACGGATGATCTACCGTACCGACTGAAGATTTCCCGCCCACATCCTTCATGAACATTCCGGTATCCCGTACATGATCGACATCATCAGATCGAGGACCCGATCATTGTATAACAAAATTCCAACCCACCCTAATCAACCGGTGAATTCTCAGGGAAATTATGATCCCAGAGAAGTACGTCGCCTGCCCTCATTCCGTCTGCCAAGAGACGCCATTGGCCCTCTCGGTTAGCCACGCCCCCGCCCCTGAGACACTTTTAAATTGAACCTGGAAGGGGCAAAGCGACACTAACTCGTAACCAAAACGGGGTGAAAGATTATAGCGTGTGGTCCTCACAACGGGTGAACGCTTAATCCAAATTAAAACAGTTTGTGCTCCAGGTGGGAGAAAACTGCGCGGCATCCTGATTGGCCCGTGCAAGCACCCGTGGGCGTGTCCTCTCCCTACAAAATTCCCTGTACCTACATTTCATCCCTCAGAACACAACATTTCATCCCTCAGAACACACAACCAGCAGACAGATTCCCTAGCTCAATTCGCAGGTAAAGCCGCGATGCGGCTCGGTACTGCGACATCGACACCCGACCGGGGCATGCCCCGATACACCAGTTATGCGTCTGGCGTCTTATTTCTTTTTTGGTCTTGGTGTACCCCTGCTTCCTTGCGCCGGGGTCTCGGTTGTTACGTCCACAGTCGTCTGCGTCGTGGGCGCCGCCTCCGTCGTCGTCTGTGCCTGCTGCAGCGTCGTCTCCGCTCTTGTGAGAGCGGCCGAGAAGGAGGCCCCGGGGGGGGGGGGTGGCTCCACCCCACGTGTTCCTTGACGGCGGTTGTCGATGATCTTTTGCCGGGTTCGGCAGCCCTTGTATACGCTTGAATGTGCCAGCCCACAGTTGGCACACTTGCTTCTTTCTGGTGGGTTGGGGCAGAATATCAATATGTGGTCTCCTGCACAGCGCAGGCACGCAAGTTTAGGCTCGCACACCTGGCTGGAATGGTGGAAACCCATGCATCGGTGGCACTGCACTGGTCCACCCTGGCCGTAAAAACGTTCCACCATTACGATCGTGTGGAACAGCACACGGATGTTGTCTATTGGTTGGACCGCACCTCCTGGCACATTGTCAACGACGACCATAAAAAGTGGCATCGGCACTTTGACGGTGCCCTGGTCTGTCTGAACGGTCTTTCTTAGCTGTGCTACGGAAGCGGCGGCAATGCCGTGATCCTGGTGAAGCACTTGCTTCACCTCCTCAGGGGTACACATAGAGTCCAAACCTCTGATTATGTGACGCTCCATATGGTGGTGCTGAGGGGAATATGAGATAAATGGGATCTGAGGCCGAGTTTTATCTTTGAGGCCAAGTGTCGCATGATTCCAACATGATCCTTGAAGGAGTCCGCGATTATTGGCGGTAACCTTGTGCCCCTCTTGGCTAGGGGTGTCTGGGTGCCCTATGGCGGTGCAGCACTGTCTGAGCCGAGGCAGTGAGACCCGAAGAGGTCCTGCCGTTTCTCCCCACGAAAGTGAAACTGTCCATAGGGGGTTCTTGAGGTAGCTCATCCTCCGCCGATTCAGGCAGAGGGGGAATGGAGGGGTTATCCTGGGAGGTGGTGCTTGACACTTTGTGAGGATAACTCTGCCATTTTTTTTTTTTTTTTTTTTAATTTTCGAGTGGAGGGAAAAAATCCACCTTATGGACTAACCCGACTAAAAAACCCCTCCACCGGTATTAGAAGGAAGAAAGGAGAGGCGGTCCCGCATGATTGCACCCGCGGATTTAAGGCGATAATGTAACTGACTGCAGGGTGCAGTCAGAGAGGTGAAATGAGGACCGGTAGACAGACTTGACCGAGGCCCAGACTGCCACCGCGGAGTATTCGGGGTGAGGAATGAAGGAATTCAAGGGTGAAGGATGGAGTTAGTGCTGGTTGACTCTGTTGAGCCAGTCGTTGTATCCTGGGACGTTTTCGAGCCTAAGCCCTTGGCGTCTACTTTGGATGTTGATCTTGGAGGTTTGAGGTGCCGACTTCTCCAGTAGAGCTCTCACCTCCTCCCTGAAGATGAGTCGGATATCGGTGACTGCTGTTGCTATTGCTTGGTGAAGTTCTGTGTGAAGTGGTGCCGTCCTGTTCCTGAAGCCTGTCCTCCAAGGCCGTCAGTATAGCCGTAAGAATCAGGACCTCCGCGTGGAGGTCCTGAATAGCTTCACTTAGGCCTTGGATTTCCTGCTGCAGGATGGTTGGTGTTGGTTGTTTAGTCTGCGGAGATGGTTGTGTAGATGATGGTGTCCGGGCTGGTTTAGGCGATGAGTGCCTGCTCTTTGGGTAGCTGGGGCACTGGGCTTGCCCGGTGAAATGTCCCGTACCACCACAGGTGGCACAGAACCTGCGAATGCGGCGGAGGTCGTGCCCAGTGCACTCCGATGTGTATGAGTTGGTGCCACAATATTGGCACTTCGGCGGCGAAGAGCAGTCTTCTTGGCTGTGCCCGTAGGCACAGCAGCGACGGCAGGGCCGGTGTCTTTCCTGTCTGCTTTCCTCAACGTGCAGAATTAGCCCTAATAAGGGCAACCCTGACGCCAAGGCAGCCTCCAGGTCTGATCGGTCCTGTAGCTCCACCCTAACTGGTGGTGTCGGGCCCCGGTCACATATAATTCTAGTGGCCCTCGAACATGAAGGCCATCTAGTTTGAGCAGCGGCGAGGAGGTGCCGGGTGGAGAGATCCCGAGGGACACCCCTAACCACGGCACTGTACCGGGGCGGCGATGAGGAAGCGGCGGCGGTCAGCGGCAGTGGTAATGGTGGGCGCGGCAAAGGTGCAGTGCTCACTGCCGGCGTAACGGCAGGTGGCGGAGATGCCTGTGAGCGCTACCTACCGGCTGCTGTAGGAGCTGCTGGTCTGCGCTGTTGCTTCCTCTTCGGCATCTCGAAGCGAAGTGCCCCATGTGAAAGCTGTCTGCTCCATGGCGGTAAGTGGCGTGGCAGGAGGCGGCTTAGTAGGTGGGGCGGCACGGCGCGCCCGCGCCCACTGACCTCTGGCATGGCTAGCGGTGTTGTAGAAGGCCATGCCTGCGTCGAATGCTGCCCTTGTAGCTGGATCCATCTATAAGAGTCGAAGTCCAGGAGCCTTCAGTGCCCAACTTTGGGGGTCACCTTAAATATAGTAGTCCGGTGGGGGACCGGCCAGGTGCCCCTCTGTGATTGGCCCGGGTCCGGCATGGGAGGCGTCGACTAGGGACCAATGGTCTCCGTTGCCGGGACGGACTGCTCTGATTGGCCCGCTGTCAGATGTGAGCCTGTATTAAAATTAGGGCTAGCTTTTGGCAGTTTCACAAATCTTTGTGAGTGTTTGCGGATCACCGAAATGCAAATGCCATTCACTTGCAAGCCGCTGTCTCTGTTGATGTTATTTTTTTTCGTATTTAATAGCTATGGCTTCTTTGATGGAGCGGTCCCAATTGCTTGAAGAATTAAACATGGTGGTTGTGTCGCCCAGTCTTGGTCTGTGTCCTTCTTGGATGCAGTGTTCTGCAAGACCAGATTTTTCTGGGTACATCAGGCGGATGTAGCTCTCATGCTGTTTGCATCTTTGTTCGATCGTTCTCCCCGTCTGTCCAATGTAGGCTCTACCACATTCACATGGAATGCGGTATAACCCCGGAGTCTTAAGGCCGAGGGAATTTTTGACCTGTCTTAACATATTTGAAATTTATTGGGCGGCTAGTGTATAGTATTGATGTTGTATTTGCCCATAATTCTACTCAGTTTACCAGACAAATGTCCTGTATATGGGAGGTAGGATTTACGTTGTTTCTTCGTATCTTGTGACTCATCTAGCTGGGATGCACTACGCTGTGCACAGTTTGTACTGACAGAGGCCCGTTTTAGTGCCTTGTTGATGCTGCTCTTGCTATATCCATTTTTTTCTAGGCTGGTTCTGAGATACTGAAATTCTGTAGCGAGGTTTTCACTGTCTGAGATGGCTATTGAAAACCTTTTAAGGAAGTGCAGCATATCCAATTAAACTTTTTTGTAGTGCTTTTCATTAAAGCCAAAATACACACACACACACACACACACACACACACTCACACTCTCTCTCTCCCTCCCTCTCACCCTCTCCACCTCCACCCTCCCTCCTAAATGGAACGGTGTAACAGCTCAGATGCATTGCCTTTCTTTTCCATGAAAATGTATTTTTTGTGGTATATGGATCTTGCTACTGATATATTTAGGCAGATACTGTTTGTTTTGATTTAATCTAAAGACATCTGTAAGGCAGACAAATGAAATTCATATCCCAAAGAGATGGAAATGGAAATTCAAATAATCAAATGCATACTTGCCAACTTTTGCAGAGTGTAAAGCAACATTGAATTTTTATGGCTTTATGGGCATATTCAAATACTGATTTTCACCATGGCCATGCTAAAACATTAAATTCTGTTGCATCATACTGTAATTGTGTATAATAATGTTAAGACTTCTTGCTAACCTAAGATTACAGCTCAAATGTACCACACTAAGTGGTATGTAATGCTATGATACACCAGCTCTTATGTGTGCATATAATCTTTTACCATAAAGGTCTCCTTCATTGGCTCCAACAAAATGCATAGCATGTGGAGTTCATTTTGTGAGATATGTTGACCACCAATGATAACCAGCAGTAACTGATGAAGAATGGGCATGAACATTCAGTAATGGAGGGATAAATTGTATAGTTGAGTTGCTCACATGTATGTTTCCCATTTTTTTTGATAGTTTTTTTTAAAACTATGACGTGTGGAATTTCGAGTAGAAATATGTGCAGCTATGGCCTAGGAATTGGTGATCTTTACTACCATTGAATATGTGTTTTTCAGTGGTAACAGGAATAACTTCAGCAGTGTGACAGAGGGAACAAGTACTACAGGTCTTCAAGGCCTCTTACAAAATGAAATTCCCCTTTACTTTAAAATCACACAAGGGAGTAAGATTGCATTGTATCACTTCTTTGGAAGTAGGGGAGGATGTAAAGGTTAAGAAATGCAAACCTCTGCGAGGAAGGAATGGGGCAAGGGAGTATAAAGAGTGGCACAGTGGGATCCCTATCATTGTGAGTTAGAGCATCAGTAGATGTTTATCCCAGAGAATAGACACATTTGGGCAGAAGGTATTGTGGAGGGAAGCAACAGTTCAATGTGGTAGCACCTAAATGCAAGGCCATTCAAGAACAAAATAAATGGTAAGATGATAAATATGCAGGATTAGGATGTATGTATAAATGAGTTCTGGATGCTGAGTATAATAAAACATTGGAATCAAATGAAATGCAGCAGCCCTATTATATGCTATGAATAGAGTTTCAGTAAACGTCTGAAGTAAACTAACCAAGTAAGCAGCAAAAATGTAAAAAGTTCTGCAACTAATCTACTGCCAGAAATGAAACCTAACTCTAATACCTATATGTGATGATGTCTGCAAACACCTCCAGAAACATAATCTAGATTTGTGAATACTGCTGTCTTAATAAACTTGATGCCCACAATCTGCAGCATATGAATGTTCTAGTTGTCTTCTGCATGAAAAGTGCTGGTGAATAGCATTACTCCTACTTAGTTGTTGTGACTTATATTATACAAAAGTTGTGTACATTCATTGCACTGAATGTTTTATCCATTCTGTCATCCCAAAATGATTATGCTTATGATGACAAACTTTAACGGTTTCCATTTCAGGAAGTTGGCAAACATGCAAATGACATTTGACACAAACAGGTTATAATTGGGGAAATTGAATGAAAATGTCATGTGCAGAATGTTTTCAATTTTTTTATTATAAAAATTGTATTTTTTTTTTGTCCCCCTTCTTGAAAGGAACTATGCAAAAACCCATTCGTGAAATTTCAGGACGCCTACTGAGTGATATTGGAAGATAGATTTTAGGCATTTTACACACACATACACACACATGCCTGATCATGCTGCTGCACAATTCAGATATACATTGCAATGAATAAATATTAATAGAGATCAAAATGTAAATGAACAGTATTTTAAACAAAGAACAAAAGTAGAAGATTTGAATTTGAGAAGACTCATATGCAGTCCCTGGTTCAACTTTCTTAGTCTTGCAGCACTTATACAACAGTTTCTCAAAAACTTATTAAACTTTGATACTTTTATTCATGAAATTGGCTAATCATTGTATCTTAAGGCTTCCTAAATATTTTCTCTAAAAGACACTCCCAACACACAAAACTGATCTCGGTTTAAACTCAAAGATCATGCCCTCTGCTTGTGAGAAGAAACAATTTAGAGCTTGTGCCTACCTAAAAAGACAGTATGGAGGTAAATGGGATGTGTGTGTCTCCAAGCTGCTAATAACAAGTTCTATAAATATTCAGTTGCTATAATTTTCAACTTTAAAAATATTACCATATGAAGAAAAGTTTTTCTATATCAGATTATATCATTTTTAAAGTCGTCATAGATTTCTGTGGGAGCAAATTTTTAAAGAAAACATATTTTTCAGTTAAAGTCCAATATTTGCTGTTGCTATGTTTATCCAATAGTAACTAATAAACTAAAGAGCAGAACAGAAGATGATTTCTTTCTCATCTAGAGTAAACTAGAGTAGTGATAGCCGCCTAGTTGGAATTTCTTATGTTTAATAAAGACATGATAATTTTTGAATATCAAAGAATTTTGGTAAATTCTATACCTATGCTGCACAAAAGTTAGGCAACAAGAAACTTCAATAGGGACCAGGCAAAAGAAAATGTTGTCTAGGGTTGGAGAGTTTTTAAAAGAAGCGGAACCCTGGCAACTTCTTGCATTTGTTGTCCGTGATTAGTAAAAGTCAACCACCTATTTAGCTGAAAGTTGTGATGCAGAATGTAGATAGTGTATAACGGCAAAGATTAACATGAGTTTCTAAGGAAGTGTTTTTAGCATGTGGAAAATAAAGTGTTACTCCATGGCACGACAGCTCACGGGGAACCTTGGCCTAACTAAGAAGACACAAAATAATAATGAATGTGTTGTACTGTTTAGGTACAATGAATGTTAATAAGGCAATAAAAGAAATGGCCAGGGCTAGCAGAACTTCAGAAATGCTAGTGTATAGGCTAAGAAAGGGACAAATGAATGGACTTGAAATGATACCATTAAAACAAAAAGAAACAGAGTGAGGGAAACCAGGCATGTTAGCTTAACATAATACAATGAAATAAAGAATGCACACGTTCATTCCTCACTGCTTTTAAACATTCTACTCATTTGAATTTAATTTTGTCAAGAGTTAACAATGCTGATACCCTACCAAATTAAAGTTTTTATTATTTTATATCTTCATATTTGATGTGCTTTATCCTGTAAAATGAAAGTACTAAAAATACAAAGAGGAGAGAGAAAATGAGTGGCTTACAATAGCCTTAAATAGCACTGCAGGTATTTCACTATTTCGTAATCGCATTGAATTGGTAGACTAATTGTAGTTGGGTGTAAAAGTTGTGAATGTGTGTATTGCTCATTTGGCATCAGTGTACTCCATTTAACCTGTACTGTCTTTTAAGCTTGAGACACATTTTAAAAGGTATAAGCTCTCCATTACAGTCTTATCATCTCTTTGATACATAAGTGAATGAACAAATCATTGCAAAACTCTCAAACATTTTTCAACCAAGTGATCCATAAATAAAAATGTAGAAATCTTCCATGAACCTTGATGGGAGCAATTCAAGTTTTGCCAGTTGAAATGGTTGAATTTCTAAATGAAAGTGTGTTCATTATGATTTCTATTTTTAACAGAGCCTGAAGGTGATGTACTCTGATTTTCACATAAATTTGTGAAGCATGTCTATCAGTTACACTACGTAGAAGTCTTAATGTTCATAATGATAATGTGAAAGTAAATAGTTTCCATGACAAACATTCATACATTCCTTAGACTATTCATGTGGGAAGGAATGGTGCAAGAGTTGTATTGTTGACATTAATGAGAAATACACATTGGGTTTCTGGGCCAGAAAGAGATGGAAAGAAGTGGGAAAATAGTGGTAATGAAAACAATGCATTGCGGTTTTCCTGTATTGGATTTAATGATATTTGCTTAAAGCTAATACAATTTTTTGTTAATTTATGAGAGAATTTTATTTATAGTGCTCAGATTTCTAAGTGCTACAAGCCGGAGGGTCATTCTCATGATTTTTAACTCTTATACCCCAATCCATATTCATTTAGTAACAGTATTCACATAAGACTAGGAATGAAATTAATCATAGAAATTAAAGTTCCTGTTCAGCACTTTATTTTACTGCACTGTTTCAATATTAGCATAATTCATAATTGTTTATGTAGCATTAATTAGGGTTATGTTTTATAAGTTAATCTTTTTGTAAGGTTTGGAGTTCTGTTGCACATCCTGTATTCTATTATTGTAAATGCTAATGTTGTTGCAAGTGTACATCTGCAATTTATATTCATAGCCTATTAAATCAGCATTATATAGATCAATTTAAAAATAAAATGTCCAACTATATGTAATCCTTTGTTATGTATGAGTTGTGTAACATCTTTAAATTTGTAGACAAATCTCGAATGTCAAGGAGTGTGTGTATGCTACTAAGAGGACATAATCATTATACTCATAATCATGATTATATGCCACCACCACCACCATCATCATCATCATCATCATCATCATCATCATCATCATCATCATCATCATCATCAACAACAAGATCATCATCATCATCATCATCATCATCGTTGCTGTAGGTAAATTGGTTGCCCATTTTAGTTTCTCTACTAAGTACAGTAAATAGGGAAAATATTGTACTCCACCCAAAATTTCAAGGTCGAGAATTCACCGGAAATAAATGTATTTAGGCCCCGAAAAAAAAAATCAGAAAATGGTACATGCCTGTATGAGCACGGCATATCTCAAAATGAAAAGTCAGTTGGATACCAAACTTAATATTTAAGTTGTGCCTAAGGATGCAACACAAAGATATTCAAGAAAATTCTCCCATTCCAAACTGCCTTTTACATATTATATTTTTCAAAATTTCATATTTCCAAAAAATGGCTAAAATAATCTTTAATAAAATAACACATGTTGAAGATATTTTTATTACAAATAAAATTTAAATCTTGAATTTTCTGGAATTAGCCTCTGAAGCTCTCTTCCTTCTGGATAACTTTTGCAGAACTGGTAAATGGAAGGGTGCCTTTCAATTTGGATAAGTTGCATAGTGGGTAAATTGTAATAGACAAAATCTTCCTACAAAAAATGTGGAGGTTATTAAAGTACATAATGCATATTTTTTTTATTTATTTTTATTTTATTAGTAACTTACATTTTAAGGGAGGCTCTGATTCATTTTTCTGTTTATTTTATGTTTTATATGGGTTATGCAAGGAGAATTAAATTCCAAAGACAGTACATAGCAATCTACTCTTTAAAGATTTGACTTGCTTTAACATGGTGTATTGCCTTATTCTCGCCATACCTATAAGAAAATATGAAATAAAAACATCTCTGCTAATGCTTATATTGAAGAAGATGGAAGAAGAAGCTTTTGTAAGAATAGTTTGTTGCAGAATAGGTAGTGGTCATGTTATATGCATCCTGCAAAGTGGTGGATGTGTCTTGAATCTGTTTTTAAAGATCCATTATATTTATTTGCATAGTAATTTATTGCACTAATAACAGAGATCTCCTACATGGACCAGCAGATCTTGTGTAACTAGGCATAGAAGCTAAACAAACCACTAAATTTAATAGTGTAATTCATTTTACTGCAACTTGAAAGCGAGAGTTATTAATGATAGGTAAAATACAATGGCATGGCATAGTACAAGAAGTTCCAGCAAAGGCTTATGTGGGGAGGGTTTGTCTATATGAGAGCTGTTGTTAGTAGAGCAACTTGTGATGACTTGACTGTAACAAGCTGAAATCCCTGTCACATGGATACTGAAAAAATGCAAGTATCATTGCACATTAACAACATGTATAAATGCGTCCACCTGCTCACACACACTCACACTCACACTCACTCATTCTTGCTCACTCTCGCATACTCACATATTTACACTTGCACACACTCTCTTATACTCATACTCTCCTTCCCTTCCCACTCTTCTTCCTTTTTCCTTATGCTGCTATTGCAATTCTTGATTTAACTGTATTAACAACATTGTGATGTAAGCATATTTTAAGCTATATTTTTGCACCAAATCCATTATTTGGTCCTAGATAGATACTCTTTTTGATTAATTCTTTCCTGCATATCTTTGCATTCTAACAATATATGAGTAGCATACTCATTCTCCCCATATTAAGGTAAATTAACATCATCAAATCTTTCCCTGTAAACATTTAAATGATATATTCCCTTACTGGGCTATAGTACACCCTTATTGTTCTTTGTTACATTTATAGTAACATTGCTGCAGGATATGTATTTGTTTCAAAACCTCACTAAACAGTACCAACTTTAGACATTCAAAAAATGCTGGAAAATGTGGAGGTTGATGGTATCCCAATTAATGGACTCGATGCCACTATATGGCAGTAGTACTGCATTATTTCCTTCACTGTATAGTGCCAAGGAAACATACCAGTTAAAAGAGTCTATGCTGCAAGATGACAGCAGTAATCTACTATATTCTTTTACCATCATTAAAGAGTCTCCATCTTTAATAGAATAAATGTGAAATTTTCATGAATCCATGAATAGTAAATGTGAAATCATATGAAATGGGAAATATTGTTCAAAATTAATACATTAAAATCTATATTCATGTTCAAATTCATTTCCTTGCTCCTATCATTTAAAATACAGAAATACAAATATACTGCTTTCAACTATGAAGTATCTTTTTGTTGCCCAAATGCTTTAAAGGTAATAAGTTAGTATGTATTCAGATTACTTATTAATTTTTCTTGGAAGCTCAGTGATGTGACCCAGATATTATACTTTAAAAGGTTAACCTACCTATTGCAGAATTATGGTTATCAACTGCATTTTCCCAACATTCCCAGTGTGTAAGCTTGGAAACACTATTAGTGGGAGTTCCTGACATGGTTGGAATGGAAGCTGGAATCTGACAGGACCCACATAGTACATGATTTATGGTTAACCTACCTATTGCAGAATTATTGTGGTTATTATTCAATAGTATTTGAGGTTACATTGTACATGAACTAACTAAAGATGTTTCATCAGAATATGAAGATACATCCCTCTCCATTGTACTGCAATTGCGGCACTGTTAATAGATTTGGTCAATTGCCATTTTCAGCCAGCCTTCCTATCTATGTCCGTGGTGAACAATAATACAATACTGTCAACCATACGTGTGATTCCCAATGTCAAATACCATTCGGTACTAACTGTTATTTGCTAACACATAGCATTGCATATTTCAGAACTTCCCTTACTTCCTATGCCTGCAGTCCTTAATGCATTTCTCTTATGTATTTTCTCGCCTTCCTATGGAACAATATGACAGCACCAACATTATATGCTCCCTAACACAAATTATTGCACATTTCAGCATATATTTTGTGGAATAGTTGCATGCCTGATGTCCACAGCAATCACAACATTACTCATTTATGTATTTCACTTGCTTTTCATCATTCAGTATCCTTAGAGAATTCGAGAGGACTTCTCTTTTCCATTATTGCCCCTAAGGATTTCCTGAATCATGTCAACATGTATTTTCCTAGTCATTTGTCACCCATGCCAGTTTATTAGCAGTTCATACCTTATTTCATCTGACCAATTATTCAAGAGTGCACTCTATTTTGCATGTTTAAGCATTTTTCAAAATAAATCTTTATGGTAATTGATTAATAGTCCTAAACAAATATTTTAACATTCCTTCCATAATCATCCTTCTTGCACTAACTTTAATAAACTCAATCCTTCCACTGTTGCATTATAAGGTATTTCTAAAATCAGTTTTTCAAAAGATTTCAATAATGCATTCAACTTGCTCTACCCTTCTCCTTCTTAACAAATCTCAACTCCAGAGAGCACCTTGATTCAACTAAGGCTTTGTAAATCTGTTTTAGCCATTGTAATTCCATTACAGGCTATGCATAACCAATATTAATGCAACTTTTCATCCCATCATTCCCATCTCTGTGTTTCCTGCAACCTTCTGTGCTTAAAATTTTATATTTAAATGAATAAGCTCCTTAACATTTTCAACTCCTTTGTCCCAAAATAACTTTCTCATAATGTTAGTTTAATTAATATTAATTTTAAGAACATATTCCTTAGAATAGCTATTGGTTTAATTTATAGAATGTCTTAAACTTACCACGTTGAATGGTGTAATTTGCCTATAGTAATACTAGGAAATTGATATTAATTTTTGCCATATGCTGAACTGCCTTTAGTCTGACAAACCATCTATTGATAAACTAAAATGACAAATTGATGGGGATCTTCAAACTGCACATCAATCTGGACCCAAAAAACACACTCCATAAAAAGCATATTAAATTCTTAATGAAAAGGTGATATTCCACAAGAAAACAAATATACCAGTTCAGCTGCAATGACTGCAAACAAATTTACATTGGCCCGACTAAAGAATCATAAAAACAAGAGTAAAAGAACACCTCAGAAGTATTAAATAAAAACAAGAAGACAAATCAGCAGTAACTTGGCATTTTTGGAAAGAGCAACACACCATAAGTAGAAGTCTGAAAATACCCAAAAATATCACAAGGAAAACAGAATTAAAGGTTTGGGAGAACATCTATATTTGGAAAAACAAGAGCCACATTTTCAATTTTGAAATCCCACCAGGTGACCTACTGATGCAGAGGTTCATCAAACCGCCACTAGAGACAATGGCAACCACAACAGCAAGCGATGCTGGGACTCTACTAAGGGAATTGACAATGGAGCACATGGCTTTTGAAACACGTTTTCCAATAATAAAAGTAAGTGATGCAGTGTTACAAAATTAACTCAGTAATTAATGTCAATTGATAGAACACATCACTGTCACAAAGTCCACCATATATTTGTAATGATACAGCTTAGTTTACATCCGTGCACCTGTTCCTTTAATCTTACTCTACCTTTAAACAAAGTGTTCGGCTTCTATAGTTCCTTTAAAATATTAACTATCTGCATCCATTGTAACATATTCACACATTTAATAGACAAAGACTTGCACAATGTATAAAGATTACATAAGGTACCCAAGATACTCAGGTTCAAGTCCAGTTTGAAAAATGTACTATCCAATAGCACCATGAGCAACTTATAACTGGCTGGATAAAATGTTACTGCATTGATTGGGGAAAAAATAAATGGTAAAATGCAAAATGACTCGCATTTGCATTTAAGTTGCTTCATTAACTTAATAATTACTCAAAAATGTTTTGCAAATGACATTGCTTACATCATCGGCATATTTCAACTGTCAGACCTGTTACTGATATCCTCTTGCATTTCCTGATTTTCTTTGAAAGCCAGTTAAAGAACTTGTAAAGCAGGTTGTCTTCAGTGAGAATTTCAAAATTCATAAGTTTTGATTGCTACTTTAAAACAAAAACCTTTAGTCATATGTCCAATTCTAGTGGCCACAGCAATCTTACCATACACTATTCTCTATCTTGTGATTTCTGTTCCAGAGGTGTGAGACTACATCTGATTTATCTGTTTGGTTGTTCTTTGTCTCGGATGTGTCTTTAATTTGGTTTCCTTGGGTCTTTTCTTTCCTCACAGCCTTCACAACCTATGCCGTTTTTGTTGGGGCTAAGATTATGTTATGTCCTCTAAGAATACTTTGAAATTTCTAGAAGGCCTGAGGGTTATAAGTGAAAAATAGCTATGTGACATTTTGTAATATTATGGTGAATCTGTTTGTAAGTTCACAGAGTGCTTGACTATAGCTTAAGTGATAAATGCATAATTAATGCAAGGAAGTTTCCTTTGTTGTGCAGGAAATGGGCAAATTGTTCTACAAATAAAACTGTTTAGTAGGTAGATAAGTGTCCTGTTGAGATGTAGCATATTGATGTTGTGATTGAATTTTGATACAAAACTGAAAAAGTAATAAAATGTGAAAATATGTACTTGGTTTGATCATATCTTTTATATGGATGAATCAGCCTACTTCATTCCCTATATACAATTGTGTTCCCAATGGATTTTTTGCATAAAAAAAACTTTCTCAAAGTTCTGATACTAATTGCATACTGATAGCATAGATCCTGGAATAATAGTTGGAAGTGACCAACAGCAAACAGCATATGAATGCTTTGGAAGTGAACAGTTCATGTGTTAAACCAGGAGAGGCTTTTTGTTTTCCTTTTAATGTAGCCTTAATGACTCTTATAGAGCACTGCAGTTTTTATTTAATTTTTGCCTGTATTTCATGCTTGTATGTAATGAAATGCTCATTTTCAAAGTACTTTTTCGAACTGGCAGCAGGGACCAAGTTCTTTCCTAGTATGAAATTCCATGATACTTTATAGTGGGATTTTGCTGTTATGAAAACCGTGTGTAATACAATATTTAATGAATATAACCATTAGAATAAGGCTCATAAAATTGCGTTGCCTTATTTTACTAATAGACATAACTTAATTACAAAAATATTTTTCTACAAAAATTAATTCTACAGGTTTTTTTTTTCTTTCTTTCTTCATAAAAATGCACAATTGTTTTTAATTACATGAAATTAGAGAATGATAGTTTGTAAGCAAAATAATATGCATTTAACTTAGATTATGTACATTGTAAACAACATTTCAAGCTGTTAAACAGTGAATTGCAAAGGAGGGTATTAGCTAAATGTAAAGCTTAATCACATTACAACCCTTGCATATTGTTCCACAAATGTTCTATAGAACTACATACTTGCTGTTACAGTTGAGTGTTTATCATATTAAAGGGGCTAAGTAATAAAATGTAATTTTTAAGTTAGTCAATATAAATTTACTAAAATAATGCAAAACAAAATATGCACTAAGTCCTCTTGCTCGTTGACTTTAGGAAACAAAGTTATCCTTGGCATGTTCAAAAAATAATAGATATACTCTCACTTTCCTAAATAAATTGGCACTGAAATACCGAATGGGCTAAGTCTACCAAACAATATTTGCAATTTTTCTACCTCTACTAAGCAGTGTACTGTTCAGTCTTGGCACAATTCACTGTAAAGTTGCTGCAATGGAAATCTTTACATGGTAATAAAAACAACAAACACTGACTTTACATGACTTTATTTTTAACTTCTCCATACAATTAGTACTTGGTCATAGTTCCTTTAGCTTTTATCACTTTCATGAGTCTCCTAGAGATAGAGTCTACTAGATTTTCAAAATAGTTTTTGTCCATTTCCATCCACATCTTCAACACCTCCTGCAGCTCCTCCATATTTGACGGTTGCAGCTCTTCTATTTTATCTTTCATGTGATCCCAAGCATTTTCTATTCCATTTAGGTCAGGAGAGCTACCAGGCCAGTCAAGTACAAGTTTATTATTGTCTTTTAGGAACTTCTGAACCATCTTTTTTCTATGACCAGGGGCACCATTGTGTCTAAAGTACTGACACTGATGAATTGGCCAAAATATGACAAAATGCTGTTGCAACACTTTACATTGTTATGTTCTTAGGGAGAAAGTACAAGCCACCTCTAACATAATCGCCACTAAAAGAACCCCATACCATCACACTTTCTGGATGTTTAACAGTTTTGACAGTAAACTTTGGATCATACCTTGACACATTTTGTGATCTCACCTTTTTAGACTTTCCTCTGACCAATTTGAAATTGCTTTCATCAGAAAACATTACTTTGCGCCAGACCTCTGATGTCCAGTGCTGATATGTTTTGCAGAAATTTACTCTTTTCTTCATCATAGCTTTAGTTAGAAGAGGCTTCTTGGCAGCACACCGAATTGGTTGAAGCCAATGCTGAATAGTCTGGATTGCAACAATATTGAGCAGGTCTGGATGATTCTTCTTTAACCCGGCTGCTGTAATCCATGGATTAGCCATCACTTCACGTTTTAGAAGGTCATCAGTCCTTGGTGAAGTCTTTTTTTTTACCACCTGAGCTGTTTTTCAATTTGGTATGGTGCCACATGGCACAGGTGCTGTTGCTTATTTTAGGTCGTAAATAGCTTGTCTTGAAACCTTTAGATCAGCAGCCACATGAATTACAGAAGTACCTTCCTCTAAAAGAGTTAAAGCATGAGTCTTCTCCTCAGAAGTGAGCTTCTTGTGTCCCATTTTGTGTATTAGATACAGAAATACACACCTTCAAAAATAGCACTAATCAGATGAAAACAACAAACAGCAAACAAATCACTGTACAGCAAATACCAGACTGAGACCTGAACCGCTAATGTAAGCAAGCTGCTGCTGTGCACTAGAAAATCATGCGATTTGCAGCTCCACCTGCCTTTTTTGTATAGTGGTGGGAGAAGAACACATTGTCTATGTAAAGATTTTCCTTGTGTTTAAAAAGTAAAAATTTCCATTGTGGCCACTGTAGAACTGTTTGTGCACTGCAGGTAGGTATTCCATTATACTTTTGAGGTCTTTTTTCTTCTCTAAAAACAATCCTTTCATACCTGTGACCTCAATATTTTTTCAATACTCTTTTATCATTTCCCATCCCTCTATTTCACCAAATGTCTTTTTTACCTGAATAATTCCAGGCATAGTGGTTTTAATCCATGAGGCAGAACTTACATTAACCTTTATTGTGTTAATGATTTTATCAGCTGCTTGTTGAAAGTTCATAAAATAGCCTTCTTTCATTTGAACAACTTGAAATGGTTGTTTACTGTGAGCTGTTGCTGTGGCATTAACTACATTCATCAGGAACAAAATGTTTGCATACCTTTGCTCTTTCTACTATAACTGCAAAGTCATGGTCACACGCTAAAAAGCTGTAACCAGAAACTAAACATTTGTGTTATATTGATTCATAGGTACCACAGCTAATCAAGAACATATAGAGGAAAATCATGATCCGATTTTTGTTTTGAGCACTGCAGTTATCACTCCATATAATGAGTTTTTTCTTTGATGTACTTTGAAGAGGCAAGATGCTATGTTGTTTGCACTTCTACACCTTCATGCCAAAAACACGTAACAGAATCACTTGTGTCATGGATATGGATACCATAGTTAATAGCATGACAGCTGTCTCATATAAACATGTCTGAGTGCGTTATTTACTGGTTGCAAGTCCATTGACAAAGTACAAATATCACTTCCATGTATACATGAATCTCTACTGTTTTTTTTTTTAAAAGATTCAACTGCCTTTTCAGCTTTCATATGATGTAGTTGCAACAATCTTTTGGCCTGTGGAGAGTAGCTTGTGTTTCCTTTAATCTGTAAATTATGCAAGTCACACTTCTTACCTGTGTTCTAGGATGCCGAAAGCTGAGATGTGGAAAGTGACGCAAAAACACTCTTCAGTAATGTAAACAAAGCACTCTGCTTTCTGGATATATAGCTTTAAATGTCTCATAAAACCTATTAATGTTGAGGTATAGAGATAGATATTTGTTGCTTGACATATCTCGGGAGTAGTGACCAGTGTCTTTTGGTATTGAATTTATATGTTCCTTGATCCAGCATTGGTCATGATTTGAGTACTTGTGAACTTGGGATCCTCTTCTACCATCATGATATACTGTATCACCATTCTTCTTCTTTCTGATGAGATTTCAATTTTTTTTTTTTTACTGATAGGAAAAATATTCCTGAATGTACGTTTACGGATTCGTTTATGATCTCCTTCACCATCATGCACACATATATTAATGTGCTTTGTCATTGGCTTTCTTCAGGACTCTTTCCAATCCATCCGTTATTCACAGGGATGACAGTCAATCCCATTTGGAACGTCCCTTGTGTTGTTTCATTTTCAGCATAGAATTTTTCAAAAAGTCATTCCTTCATTTGGGGTGTAAATGTATGTACAATCTAGATGACAGTTAACCCAATTCTGAAAAGACAATGACTAACAATAAGACAATTTCCAAATGTAAACATTTTGCCTATAGGAACAGAAATACAGGGTGTATATAAATGAATATTGGGGTTTTAACACTTTTTAATATCTATTACATTCAACTTACAGTTATAAATGATAAGTCAAATGAAAAAACAACTCAAACAGATTTGTTTGTTGGCACAAGTGTGCATGTGCGTGCAATGTTTCTGCCGCAATCCACTAGACAGCGGTAGTAGCAAAGATGGCGACTAGTAAACAGAAAGCGTTTTGTGTTTTGCAGTTTGCAAAAACCAAATTTGTAGTTAATGTGCAACGTGCGTTCCATAGTAAGTTCGGTTGTGATCCTGCTAGTGATAAAAACATTCGTGGATGGTATAATCAGTTTAAAGATACCGGCTGCCTTTGTAAAGGGAAGAGCACGGGACGACCAGGAGTAAGTGAAGAGACTGTTGAGCGAGTGAGAGAGTCGTTCACTCGTAGCCCAAAGAAATCAGTCCGGAAGGCTAGTCGTGAATTACAAGTTCCTGTGTCGACTGTTTGGAAAGTTGTAAGAAAATGCTTACAGCTACATCCTTACCGTTTACAGTTATTACAGGCTCTAAAGCTGACAGACCACGGATTACATGCCAAATTTGCAAACGACATGTTGTTTCATGACGATTTTATGGATTGTGTTGTCTTCAGTTTTATGCATAGCCTCCACATTCTCCTGACCTAACGCCTTGTGATTTTTACCTTTGGGACTTCATCAAGGATCATGTGTACGTGCCTCCGCTACCAGCTGACCTCCCTGAATTAAGAAACCGGATTGAAGCAGCTGTTGCTACAATTACTGAATACACACTTATCAACATTTGGGAAGAACTCAGCTATAGACTTGATGTGTGACGTGTGACAAAGGGTAGTCACATTGAACATTTATATGCCTCTTGGTAAAATTGTTTGAGTTGCTTTTTCAGTTGACATATCATTCATAACTGTAAGTTGAATATAATAAATATTATAAAGGGTCAAAACCCTGATATTCATTTATATACACCTGTATAATATAGATAACCTCAAAATCTACTTCATTGTTTGATTTCATCTTCATGGGTATTTCTTCCCCACTCTGTGCATATGAAATGATTTACCAGCTACTCTTAAGTCATGCTCATGCTTTCTTTTAGAGTTATTAGTGCTTCTGTTATTTCTCTTTCCTGAACTATTCATATCGGTTTCACTATGAATTGTACCGCTAATGAAGAGAGAGAAGAAACATGGTAATTCTAACAGTTAATCTGACCTGTAATGGGCTCTTAGAATCAATGCAAACAGATATTTTAGTCAGGAACAGTGTTTTTAAATTTTTTTATCTGTGCTCACTGGTGACAAAAAGTATTCATATTGCACTAGTCCTGGGGAGAGATCAAAACCAACATTATATGAATAAAACAGAAGAAAACTGTAATGGTCCTGCAGAAATGCCTTTGTAGATAAGCACATCCAATTAGACATTGGAACTAAGAGCATATAGGCAAATAAAGCTCATGCCATTTACTTACATGCATTAAACTACAAAAGATTCTTTTGACTGTACCTTGATAACATTGTGTAATTATACCGGGTAAAGAGGTACATATGTTATTCCTCTAAACAGAGAGCATTTTGATAGGTATTTTGTAAAACTTATGAACGTCTTCTTTCAACTTGAAAATAACATTTCTCGGGCTATCAGGCAGGTGAATTCTGGAATAATTTCCAAGCTTTCAAGATCTAACGTCGATCATATCTTCAGGGAATGATGTAGAGTCCAGAGTCCAAAGTCCAAGAACAGGTACACCAGGTTTACCTAGACGGAATGTAATTTCGCCACAGTACCTAACCGCTGAAATTGGTTTTACCTGTGCGATATTGTGGGGAACAGGATTTTGTTCACAAGTGGTCTCCCAACTTGCTGCTACCCCTCCCGTTACTGCGAAACCTGGGGGTTGTTTGGATTAAGGGATGGCAGTCTCTCAGGCTAGTGGCCCGAGAGCGTCCCTTGGCAGGGGATAGGATTTTCTCCTTCTTGGCGCCCTATGGTCGTAGTCGCCCAAAGTGCGCAACAGAGGGTTGGTGTGAAAGGGTAGTTTATCATACAACGTGCGGGCTCGTTCCCTCATGACGTCGATGATATTCGGGATTCCGGAGTAGCTATGTAGGATGTGATATGAGAATCTGCGCCCAGTATCGTAGATCATCCTTAATGCCCTGTTCTGAACGGCCTGAAATCTGCGGATTGTGGACGGTGCCGCTGACCCCCAGACCTCGAAGCCGTACAGGATCAGGGGAGGAATGATCGCCTGATACAGACGCAGTTTGAGGTGTTTAGGCATGGCGGATTTCAAAACGGGGTACAACTGTCTGAGGGCGGCGTAGCCTGGCCCCACCTTGCCCCTTACATGTGGCAAGAAAGTGAGCCCGCGGTCGAGGAGGACCCCGAGGTATTTGGCGGCGGTAACCCATGGAATCTGCCGCCCCCTCAACCTCAGGGGCCGCACCGGCCGCCAGCGATGGACCTTCGCCAGGAGAAGAAGAGCAGAACTCTTCCCCGGACTGATGGCCATCCTCCACTTTTCGCTCCACCGACCGATGGCCCGGAGCAGTCGCTGTAGTAGGGGGAAACAGTAACGGGCATTCTTGTTCTGTGCCATTATGAGGACGTCGTCGGCATATTGGCACAGTTCGGGGTTCCGTCGGGATGTCAGACATGTAGAGAGCAAAGAGTAATGTAGACAATACACTGCCCTCCGGCACTGCCGCCGCAATGGGTCTGACGGTAAAGAGCCTCCCCTCCACTCTCACCCGGAATGAGCGTTCCCGGAGGAAGCTGCTTATCAGTGTGAGATAGGGCGGAGGAACGCCTGCTTGCTTAAGTTTGTAGAGGAGCCCCTGATGCCAGGCGAAGGCCTTCTCCACGTCCAGCAGTACCGCGACCGTCTTGAGGTTGCCCTGGTAGCCCAGGGCTGCCTTCTCGGCGAGGTGCAGGAGTTGCAAAGTCGTGGAGTGCCCTCGACGAAAACCTAACTGGTGATCTGGTAGGAGGTGCCTTTCCTCGAAGAGAGGGATGAGGCGGGTGAGGAGCAACCGCTCAAAAACTTTTGAGACGGTCGGAAGTAATCTGATGGATCGGTAATTGCATGGGAAGACCGGGTCCTTGCCGGGCTTTAAAATGCATACTACCCGTGCCTCCTTCCAACAAGTTGGAAAGTAACGGAGTTGAAGGCATGCCTTAAAAATCCGCGTAAGGTGGATCACAGCCGCTCGAGTTAGGTGTTGGAGCTTGGGCGCTGTGACGCCATCATGCCCCGGGGATTTTTTTTAGTGCTGTTTTTGAATTTCGGAAGTCACCTCTTTCGGGGTGACTATAGGAAGATGGATCCCGTCGTGTGGTGGCGGCGTCTCCTCATAGAGGTAGTCCACCGTCACCTCCACGAGGTCACTGAAGTCCTCATCCTGAGGGTCCTCCCGGGGTTCTAACTGACTCTTTAGGTAGTCTGCAAACACTGTTGCCATCTCGCAGGGCTCGAAAGCGAGGCCCCCACGAGTGCCATGTAAAGGATACTGGTATTGTGTCTTGTCCTTCCTTAGGGATTAGATAATCCGCCACGGCTTCTTTTCTTGCAGGTTGACGGTCTGCATCAGGTTTTCCCAGGCCTGCTTCCTGTGCGCTCGGAGCAGTCGCCTTGCCAGGGTTTTGAACCTCTGGTATACTGCCCCTATCCTGGGATGGCGTAAGAGTTGCCACAGCTTCCGGACAGTCGCTTTGGTTTTATCAGTCGCCGGAGTTCATCAGGGATGTTGCGAGGCTTAGAGGTCTCAGACGGAATGCAGTGTGTGTGAGCGCGTACCGCCTTCAGGATCTGTTGGGAGAATGCCTTCGCCGCCGCTTCCAGCGCCTCGTCAGTGTCCGCGGTTTGATGGTCTGGGTGAGTTCTAGCACTGTTGCATCCCAGTCGACTTCGTTAAACCCTGGGATTGTCAGGGCTGGTATGTGAACATTGGAGTCGACCAAGACAGGGTCATAGTCGGAATCCAGTTCGTTTACCACCGAGAGGACTAGATGGAATGGAATGCTTTTGGTGATCATGATGTCGAGTACGTCCGGCCTGCCGTGGGCCGGGTAGGACGTAGGCCTCCTCGGACCGTGCGCATTGAGTCTGGGATCACCGCTGATGAGGAGGAAGTGTCCGCGGCCCCTATGGTTTGAAACTCGGCTGATCATGATGTCGAGTACGTCCGGCCTGCCGTGGGCCGGGTAGGACGTAGGCCTCCTCGGACCGTGCGCATTGAGTCTGGGATCACCGCTGATGAGGAGGAAGTGTCCGCGGCCCGTATGGTTTGAAACTCGGCTATACCAATGCCCGTGCTTTGCGTTGAATTCGCCTGCCATGCAGCCAACAGGATGTGTTTCGCAGACTACTAAGATGTCAACCCCATGGGATTCTACAAACTCAAGCAAGCTTGGGTAATGTCCCCTAATTCCGTTTCCAGTCGGTAAGGCAGCCTCCAGATCCTCACGATCCCGCAGTTCGACCCTCATCAGTGGTGTTGGTCCCCGGCCGTTGACGATATGAATAGCCCTCAAGCATGAGGGCCATGCGACTTCGCTGCGGCGGTGAAGAGCCGGGTGGAAGGTCGCTAGGGACCCCCCGAACCACGGCGCTGAACCAGGGAGTGGAGCTCTGCGCAGTCTGCGACTGCGGCTGCAATCGCCGAGGTGAAGCGCTGCTAGCGGTCGGTGAAGTAGCGGCGGCTGGCGGAGGCGATTCAATCAAGGCAGGAATTGCCTCGGGTATCGGCGTCTATGTTGAAGCAATACCCGCGGCCGAGGTGGCCTTCCTAGAGGGTGCGGTTCGGCGTTGTTTGCTCTTCCCCATCGAAGCAGAAGACGAAGTGCGTGGAAGTGTGTGTCCGCTGCGCTGCCAGTGTCCGCCGTGGCAGTGAAAAGCTGCTCGGCGGGCGGCTGGTTTTCTTGCGCCGATGAGGGCGTGGCTTGTGTCTGCTGCTCGGTAGAGGCCTGTGATTGACCCGGCCGAGCGGTAGGCTGGGCCCTGCTCTTATTTTTCTTCTTTTGAGACTTCTTCTTACACGCACGCCACCATTCGGTGATTGACCGAGGAAGAGAGGAAGGCGGAGGAATACGGAATCAATCCCCGGACCGTCGTCCACTTGACCAAAACCTCCCGACCCGAGGATGCTGAGCCCACCAAGGTCAAGATGCCCCTATTTTTGGTCATTGTTGAGAAAGATGGGGAGGGAATTCCCAAGATCGACGAGGTGACCACCATGTATAGCACAAGGATACGAGTCGAGCCACAGCACGGCAGAGCGTGGCCGGCGCAGTGTTAACGATGCCTGCGGTTCCAACACTCTAGCCAGGATTGTGAGCGGAACACTGCTTGCTTGCGCTGTGCAGGTGAGCACCATGTCAAAGACTGTCCTTACCCCAGAGAGATAACTAAGTGTGCAAACTGCGAGGGGCGCCATATTAGCATTTATGGCGGTTGCCCCAAAAAACTGGAGATGATCCAGGCAAGGTAGGGCGGAGCCATTACCAACCCTGCGAATGTGCGTCCAGGCAGCAGCTTTGACAACGCTATGTCGAGGCACGTAGAAGTGCTCGACAGGCTGAGGCAACGCTGGCTGTACCAGCAATCCAGACCGAGAGCTCCGCAACTCAGGTCACCACCCCCCTGCGTCCCCCCAGGGAGCAGAGAACTACACAGGAAAAGGAGAAACAGGCACGGCGTCCCAAGAAGCCCGTGACTTAGACCGCCGCTGCGGCAAATACAATCCCGGTTTCTGCAGCTGCAACAGCTGAGCCAGCTGCCTCGCTGACCGCGGGCGGCGAGCCCAGCCAAGCCTCTACGCAGCTCCCGTTGGCCCGACCAATGAGATCGTGGCTGCTGCTCCAGCCACTGCCCAGGCAGTAGCTCCACCTTGGGAGAACCTCTCCGTGCCTGTGGATGATATGACCGAGTTTTCCGAGCTCTCAGCCTGGTTTGCCGACCTCATATCGCGATCCCTCCCCATATTACGGCGCTGCAGGGAACAATTGGCAAGCCCCCTAATCCCCGCCCTCCAGAAGGTCACAATCATGCATGAGACGGACCGACTGCCCTTCCCTGACTCCAGCTCGTAATGGCGGCGCTTAGAATCCGTAGATCTTTGCGAGTTGTGTTCTGGAACGCAAACGGTGTCCGGGAACAGCGGCCGGGCATCTTAGAGTTTATAGATGCTCACGGGATTGATATCCTAATGGTCTGCGAGACGCATCTGCATGCTGGTATTCCATTCCATCTGCCAAGTTACGTCGCCCATCGGACGGATCGACCCGGCCGACAGGGCATTGGTACGGCTATAATTATTAAAAATCACTTTCCCACACTCCTATCACCATTCCTCTGCTACAGTACTGGGAGCGACTACCATAAGGATCTCCTAGGGGGGGGGGTCGGATATAGTGCTAGTAGCGGTACATGACCCGCCGGACGGCCGCTTCTATGAAGCGGACCTGAAGGCACTCCTCAACCTGTACCACAGAGGTTGCATCGCAGGCGACTTCAACGCGAAGCATCCAAACTGGAACAGCCGCACCCAGAACAGAAAGGGTCGTGGACTCTACCGACTAATCAGCGGAGACCCGGACCTTTTCGCGCGCGGTCCGAGAGGTCCAACGTACTTCCCGCCCCTCGGCAGGGCGGACGTCATCGATGTCATGGTCACCAAAAACATTCCGTTCCATCTGAAACTCTCGGTTTTGAACGCGCTCGACTCCGACCACAACTGGGTTGGGGTCCACTCCGACGTTACACACACAGCTCTGGTCACACCAGACTGGATAGAAGAAGTCGACTGGGATGCTGCTGTGCTATCCCTCCAGAACTCCGTGGACGCTAACCCTCGAATAGACTCAATAGAATCTCTCGAGGTGGCGGCCGGGCATTGCTCACACAGACACCGCATTCCTTACGAAACACCTCAACCATCCGTCCTTCCTGCACACCTAAGACAGATGATTAAAGCAAAAAATGTTGTCAGAAAGCTATGGCAGAGATTTCGCCATCCCAGGATAGGAGACATACACCAGAGGTTCAAATTCCTGCCCCGTCGTCTCCTTAGAGCATACCGTCGAGAAGCCTGGGAGCATACGTTAGGGCCAGTTAACCTCTACGAGAGGAAACATTGGCGTATAGTCCGTGGCCTGCAAAAAGACAGACCGGAATACCGGCATCCTATCCATGGCACCCGGGGCCATCTTGCCTTCGAGCCCCGGGATAAAGCAGATGAATTTGCCGACTACCTGGAAAATCAATTCCAGCCCAGAGAAGAGCCCCAGGACGAAGACCAAACTGAACTCGCCGAGCGGGCGGTAGAGGGGTTCCTAGAGGCCCCGCCAGTGCACGACGAGGAGTTTCACGTCCCTATAGCTACCCCACAGGAGATTGCCACCCAAATCCATTCCTTAAAAACCAAAAAAATCCCCTAGACAGGACCGTGTAACAGCGGAAATCCTCCAGCACCTTCCCCGAAAAGCCGTGCTTCATTTGACCCGGATTTATAACGCATGCTTACATATACGCCACTTTCCCGCTACGTGGAAGGTGGACCGTGTAGTATGCGTTCTAAAGCCTGGGAAGAACCCGGTTCTCCTGGCCAGCTACCGTTCCATCAGCGTCCTGCCAGTCATCTCGAAAGTATTCGAAAGACTGCTCCTCGCCCGCCTCGGACCTCACCTTGAGGAAAGAGGCCTCCTACCCGAGCATCAGTTTGGTTTTCGCCCTGGACACTCCAGGACCGTGCAATTACTGCGTGTGTAGTAGAAGGCCTCCCTGGCTTTCCAGGAGAGGTTTAAAACGGTTGCGGTATTGCTGGACGTGGAAAATGCCTTCTCCACTACGTGGCACGATGTGCTCATTTATAAACTCATAGAGCATGAAATCCCCTCTCCATACATTTCCTTGGTAGCTTCGTTTCTTCAGAATTGAAGCTTCCGAGTAAAGGTGGAGGGGGAACTTTCTACAGATCGGCCCATTTGCGTGGGAGTGCCGGAAGGTAGCGTGCTGCCTCCGGCGCTCTTTGCAGTTTACATGGCCGACATCCCCACCCACCCCAGCACACACCTGTCAGTATGCGGACGATCTCATGATCTTCGCTGTAAGCCGGAACACCAGTTATAGCTTTCGGCATATGCAAGCCCAACTCCATGCCATTGGCAGGTGGAGTGAGAGATGGCGAATGGCCATTAGCCCGGAGAAAAGCTCTGCGATTCTCCTGGCGAAAACCATTAGAAATCGGCTTCAGCGGAACTTTGTTTTACGGCACCGTAGGATCCCTTGGGTGAATACGGTAAAGTATCTCGGAGTGACGCTGGACCGACGGCTCACTTTCATTCCGCATGCCAGGGCCAAGGTGAACCTAGGGCACGCTGTTCTCAGGCAGCTTTACCCCATGCTCAGCTCACAGAGCATGTTCTTTACCTTAAAGCTTCAGCAGTACCTCCGTCTGGTTCTGTACGGCTGCGAGATCTGGGGGACCGTAGCTAACTACGTGCTCCTCGGGGTCCAGACGCTTCAGAACCGGGCACTACGGATGATCTACCGTACCGACTGAAGATTTCCCGCCCACATCCTTCATGAACATTCCGGTATCCCGTACATGATCGACATCATCAGATCGAGGACCCGATCATTGTATAACAAAATTCCAACCCACCCTAATCAACCGGTGAATTCTCAGGGAAATTATGATCCCAGAGAAGTACGTCGCCTGCCCTCATTCCGTCTGCCAAGAGACGCCATTGGCCCTCTCGGTTAGCCACGCCCCCGCCCCTGAGACACTTTTAAATTGAACCTGGAAGGGGCAAAGCGACACTAACTCGTAACCAAAACGGGGTGAAAGATTATAGCGTGTGGTCCTCACAACGGGTGAACGCTTAATCCAAATTAAAACAGTTTAATTGTGCTCCAGGTGGGAGAAAACTGCGCGGCATCCTGATTGGCCCGTGCAAGCACCCGTGGGCGTGTCCTCTCCCTACAAAATTCCCTGTACCTACATTTCGTCCCTCAGAACACAACATTTCATCCCTCAGAACACACAACCAGCAGACAGATTCCCTAGCTCAATTCGCAGGTAAAGCCGCGATGCGGCTCGGTACTGCGACATCGACACCCGACCGGGGCATGCCCCGATAGACCAGTTATGCGTCTGGCGTCTTATTTCTTTTTTGGTCTTGGTGTACCCCTGCTTCCTTGCGCCGGGGTCTCGGTCGTTACGTCCACAGTCGTCTGCGTCGTGGGCGCCGCCTCCGTCGTCTGTGGTGGTGCCGTCTCCGTCGTCGTCTGTGCCTGCTGCAGCGTCGTCTCCGCTCTTGTGAGAGCGGCCGAGAAGGAGGCCCCGGGGGGGGGGGTGGCTCCACCCCACGTGTTCCTTGACGGCGGTTGTCGATGATCTTTTGCCGGGTTCGGCAGCCCTTGTATACGCTTGAATGTGCCAGCCCACATTTGGCACACTTGCTTCTTTCTGGTGGGTTGGGGCAGAATATCAATATGTGGTCTCCTGCACAGCGCAGGCACGCAAGCTTAGGCTCGCACACCTGGCTGGAATGGTGGAAACCCATGCATCGGTGGCACTGCACTGGTCCACCCTGGCCGTAAAAACGTTCCACCATTACGACCGTGTGGAACAGCACACGGATGTTGTCTATTGGTTGGACCGCACCTCCTGACACATTGTCAACGACGACCATAAAAAGTGGCATCGGCACTTTGACGTTGCCCTGGTCTGTCTGAACGGTCTTTCTTAGCTGTGCTACGGAAGCGGCGGCAATGCCGTGATCCTTGCTTCACCTCCTCAGGGGTACACATAGAGTCCAAACCTCTGATTATGTGACGCTCCATATGGTGGTGCTGAGGGGAATATGAGATGAATGGGATCTGAGGCCGAGTTTTATCTTTGAGGCCAAGTGTCGCATGATTCCAACATGATCCTTGAAGGAGTCCGCGATTATTGGCGGTAACCTTGTGCCCCTCTTGGCTAGGGGTGTCTGGGTGCCCTATGGGGGTGCAGCACTGTCTGAGCCGAGGCAGTGAGACCCGAAGAGGTCCTGCCGTTTCTCCCCACGAAAGTGAAACTGTCCATAGGGGGTTCTTGAGGTAGCTCATCCTCCGCCGATTCAGGCAGAGGGGGAATGGAGGGGTTATCCTGGGAGGTGGTGCTTGACACTTTGTGAGGATAACTCTGCCATTTTTTTTTTTTTTTTTTTAATTTTCGAGTGGAGGGAAAAAATCCACCTTATGGACTAACCCGACTAAAAAACCCCTCCACCGGTATTAGAAGGAAGAAAGGAGAGGCGGTCCCGCATGATTGCACCCGCGGATTCAAGGCGATAATGTAACTGACTGCAGGGTGCAGTCAGAGAGGTGAAATTAGGACCGGGAGACAGACTTGACCGAGGCCCAGACTGCCACCGCGGAGTATTCGGGGTGAGGAATGAAGGAATTCAAGGGTGAAGGATGGAGTTAGTGCTGGTTGACTCTGTTGAGCCAGTCGTTGTATCCTGGGACGTTTTCGAGCCTAAGCCCTTGGCGTCTACTTTGGATGTTGATCTTGGAGGTTTGAGGTGCCGACTTCTCCAGTAGAGCTCTCACCTCCTCCCTGAAGATGAGTCGGATATCGGTGACTGCTGTAGCTATTGCTTGGTGAAGTTCTGTGTGAAGTGGTGCCGTCCTGTTCCTGAAGCCTGTCCTCCAAGGCCGTCAATATAGCCGTAAGAATCAGGACCTCCGCGTGGAGGTCCTGAATAGCTTCACTTAGGCCTTGGATTTCCTGCTGCAGGATGGTTGGTGTTGGTTGTTTAGTCTGCGGAGATGGTTGTGTAGATGATGGTGTCCGGGCTGGTTTAGGCGATGAGTGCCTGCTCTTTGGGTAGCTGGGGCACTGGGCTTGCCCGGTGAAATGTCCCGTACCACCACAGGTGGCACAGAACCTGCGAAGGCGGCGGAGGTCGTGCCCAGTGCACTCCGATGTGTATGAGTTGGTGCCACAATAGTGGCACTTCGGCGGCGAAGAGCAGTCTTCTTGGCTGTGCCCGTAGGCACAGCAGCGACGGCAGGGCCGGTGTCTTTCCTGTCTGCTTTCCTCAACGTGCAGAATTCGCCCTAATAAGGGCAACCCTGACGCCAAGGCAGCCTCCAAGTCTGATCGGTCCTGTAGCTTCACCCTAACTAGTGGTGTCGGGCCCCGGTCACATATAATTCTAGTGGCCCTCGAACATGAAGGCCATCTAGTTTGAGCAGCGGCGAGGAGGTGCCGGGTGGAGAGATCCCGAGGGACACCCCTAACCACGGCACTGTACCGGGGCGGCGATGAGGAAGCGGCGGCGGTCAGCGGCAGTGGTAATGGTGGGCGCGGCAAAGGTGCAGCGCTCACTGCCGGCGTAACGGCAGGTGGCGGGGATGCCTGTGAGCGCTTCCTACCGGCTGCTGTAGGAGCTGCTGGTCTGCGCTGTTGCTTCCTCTTCGGCATCTCGAAGCGAAATGCCCCATTTTTTTTTTTTTTTTTTCGAGTGGAGTGGAAAAACCCAATCTACAGGCGACAGAGGGGATAGCACTGCCAAGTGTGGGGGTCGCCCTAAACTGGCAATACCCACTAAAAAACCACTCCACCGGAGAGAATTCGGGTGTAGGAATGCTGCAGTACCGCTTGTTGCACCTGCGGATTCAAGGAGCGGGTGTTATGGCTAGCCAAAGGCCATAGCCAGGAGAGAGTGAGGGCCAGGACGCAAACATGACCGGAGCCCTGATTGCGCCCTTGGAGGATTTGTGGTGAGGAATAAGTACATATTGTGTGTGTATATATCTGCAGCCCTGTAACAAAAGGACGTAGTCAGTATAACATTTTCTGCCCTTTCGGGTAAAGTCGTTGGTACATTTCGTACGTCTGCAGCCCTGTAACATAAGGACATAGTCATTTAGATATTTCAATTTGGTATAAATTCTAAGCTAATTATAATTTTACAACTACTGCTGCCCTGTCTGGCGAAGTCATTAGTTATTAGTTGTGTTTAACCCACTAATTAGAGAGGGCGTTGTCATTTAGCAGAGACATCATTGGTTTCTCATGGACTTAGTGGTCACCCATCCAAGTGATGGCCATGCCCAATGCTGCTTTACCTGTAATAAAACACTTATTCTAATTACTTACATTCTATCTTATCTAAATACCAGAGAATGTCCGTTAGTGGTCTGCCAGGTCGCTGTAGAGTGGGGGTCCCTCAAACCCCCGGATCCGCCTTGACTCAGAAAGTAAGGACTTCAAGGGCCACCAAACTAATGTCGTAGACACATTCATGGGTAATTTTATTATGGAATTCTTACTAGCGATTCTAGATATTCTTGTATATTTAAACCGGGTTCCCCCAGGCCGAGTGTTCTGTCAAATAGCGAGAGCGGTCTCTTGTGTTTGTTATTTTCTGCTTCATAGGTGCCTAGTTCTTGTATTAGTTCATTGTTGTTTCTTGCTTTACGCTTATACAGGTTGTAACTTTGGCTTTTTATGAACTGCTCAATTGAATGCAGTTTTAGCTCCTCATGAAGGACATAAGCCGGCACTACTGGGGGTTGTTTGGCAATTATTCTAATTATTCTATTCTGGAGTGTTTGTAATCTATGTATGTGCGTTTTTGCAGCGTAGCCCCATACAGGGGATGCGTACGTAATGATCGCTCTTATTAGCGTTTTATATAGGGTAATTCCCATGTTTAATTTTAATTGACTGTTGAGATTGATGATGGGATATAGTCTGTTTAGTTGACCATTAGCCTTGGCTCTGACCTTAGCTATATGCCTACTCCAGGTTAGGCCTTGGTCCATGACAAGACCTAAGTAGGTCACTTGGTCTTTCCACTCGATAATTTCGCCTTGGTAGTTAAGTGGTTGTAGCAAGTTTCTGCCTTTACGGTGCTGTATTCTTTTAGTGAAGACTATAGCCTGTGTCTTCCTCGCATTTACTTTAATTTTCCACTTCTTGAACCATGGTTCAAGTGAGTCTAAAGCATTTTGTAGGCGTAAGTGTATTATTCGTGGCTGAGTGGATTGTGTGGTTATAGCAGTGTCATCTGCGTATATGTACTTGTTGGTTCTTACCAATTCTGGCATGTCGTTTATGTATAAATTGAACAATGTTGGTCCCACTATACTTCCTTGTGGAACTCCTGCTCTGATTTGTTTGGAGCTTGAGACTGCGTCCTCTACTGAGGTGTGAAATCGTCGTTCATAGAGGTAGTCCCTAATTAGGGCTATAGCAGTGTCAGGAAATTCGTAGACTTTCAGTTTTCTGAGTAGCCCTTGCATGCCATACTTTATCGAAGGCACGTTCAATATCTAAATAGAGGGCACCTGTCGATTTGTTTGTGTTGAACCCTTTGGTGATTTGCTCCGTCATTCTTAACAGTTGTAGTGTAGTAGAATGGTGAGCTCGAAATCCGAACTGTTCGGGCATAAGTATATTTTGTTTGTGCAGGTGTGAATTTATTCGCTTCAGTATCACTTTTTCTAATACCTTGCTCATCGTATTTAATAGGCTGTTCGGCCTGTAGTTGATTGGTAGTGCTAGATTTTTGTTTACTTTTGGGAAAAGTAGGATTTTTGCCTCTTTCCATGCAGGTGGAAACCTGCCATGTTGGAGCGTGTAGTTGAATATTTTGGCAAGCAATGTTACTGCCCTTTTGGGTAAATTCTTTAGTACCACATTTGGTATTTTGTCTGGGCCTGGTGCTTTTCTTGCTGGCAGGTGTTTTATAATCCAGCTTATTTCTCCCGCATTTGTTTTTCGCAATTTGTTGTGTGTTCTTCTCTGACCTAAGATTTGGGCTTCATCTTCGACTTCTTGAGTGAAATCGTCTTGCCCTTTCGCGGGATTGGGAGAGAATACCTCCTCTAAAGTGACCGCAAACGCTTCGGCCTTAGCCTGGGGGGTCTCTGCTACGGTGTTATTAATTTGTAGTGGCGGTATATTTGTGCGTGTGCGCGTTAGGCATTTCGCAATCCGCCATACTGTGTTTTGTTGGGGGTTGAGATTTTCGAGTGCGTCGTTCCATTGATTTCTAATGTAAGTCCTGGCCTTGTTAATTGCTAGTTCGCGCGCATGTTGATATTCTGTTCGATGTATTAGATTTCTAGTTCTCTGCCATTTACGCCTGGCTTTATTTTGAGCTTTTTGCATCTCTTTTACATCTTGGGGATATCTGGCATTAATCGTGAATTGTCTTTTTAAGGGTACGCATGTATTAATAGTTGTGTTTATGGCCAGTTCTAGTTTTTGGATCGCTTCGTCCTGTTCTTCGTTCATGTTAATTTGGAGTTCTGGTAGGCAGAGATCTACCGTAACCTTGAACTCTTCCCAGTCCACCTTATTGAAGTTGTATCTTAAGGGTTCTGGTTTTGGCCTGAAGGGAGCATTAACTGTCAAGAGTACCGGTAGATGGTCTGATGTCAGCTCCTGCAATACGTTTACATCCAGGTCAAAGGGGATGTTATTTAATAGGGCAATGTCCAGAATGTCTGGTGTATGATTGGGCATATGTGGTACGAATGTTGGCTCGTCTGGGCCTGTGATTAGATAATTTGTGTTATTTACGTGGTTAAGTAACTTAGTTCCTTGTGCATTAGTATTTGCGCAGTTCCAAATTTGGTGTTTACAATTGTAATCTCCTGCTGCAATTACTCTATGCCCTAGTTGCATGATTTTGTCAATGTCATCTGTGTCTACCTCCCCTGGGGGATTGTATACTGACACTATGACAATTTCAGTGTTTCGAATAAAAATTTTTATTGCTGTTGCTTCAGCGTGAGTCAATATTGGGGAATTAATCTGGTTGTGTTCTACGCTTGTGAGAATGGCTACCGCAGTCCCCCCTCCCCTACGGTCTCTATCATTTCTGTATACACGGTATCCGGGGATGTTCAGACGGTCTTTGTGATTTATATGGGTTTCCGTTAATAATGCAATGTGAATTGAGTGTGTTTGTAATATATCCGTTAAATCCTTAACCTTTTTGCGTATGCCGTTGCAATTCCATGTGATTATTCTCAATGTGTCTAAATTAGCCATGAACGTGTTTATCGAGCAAATCTACCAGGTGTAACAGGACGTGGGTAAGGTTTAGTGCTGTGATGCTATTCGCCATACCTCTAACCGCAGAGCTCTGCCTTACCAGTAGTGTTTGTGTTATGTGCATTGAAGTTTTATTTACTGGCACGCCCAATGTGCTTATGAGTTGTGCCGATACCACGCTGAAGGCCTCAGCTTCCTCTACTGGATTTACCGATTTGGTGAGCGATTTTGCTGCTGGGGGAGGCCCAGCAGCCTGTTTTGAGGGACCTGCTTTCTGTTTTTGTGGTTGTTTACGGGGGGGTCGCTCTTCCCTGATTGGTTCCACCTCAGCGCGTGGCTGAGGTTTCCCAACTGCAGAGTGGTTCTCTATGGGGGCTGCGCGTTTTCGGCCTTTACTATTTCTGGTGAACCACTCTGAGCTTGTATGTGGAGCAGCCTCGGGGGGAGCTGGCGTTCTTCCTACCTTTGGGGGTCTAGGAGGCTGCTCTCGCGTGGATTTTCCACATGCTGCGTTATATGTGGAGCAACCGCGCCAAGTTGCTCCATGGCCCTTAGCGCCACATAGAACGCATGTACGTTCCATAGGTGGAACTGTGCATGTACCTGAGTAGTGGGGTCCTGTACACTTAGCGCAGATGGGGGTTGGGGATCTACATTCTAGCTTCACGTGCCAGAGCTGCTGGCATCGTGAGCATTGTTTGGGCTCTGCGATCGACCTATAAGCTTCTACCCTGACTCTAAGGTATGCCAAATATCTGAGGTCCAGAATTTTTCTATTTTCTAGTGTATCCTGCAATTCTATCAAGAACATGGGCAGGGGGGTCCTATCTCTGTTGCGCCTTCGCATCTGTACGGCCCTAATGGCCTTGAAACCGCACATAGCCAGGTCTTCTATTACCTCTTCCCCGGTGAGCTCGGCGTACAGCCCCTTAATCACAAAACGTGCAGTCCTTTCTTCGGGGTGTGCTATTAGATAATGCTGTACGCCGTTGTCTTTCAGATATTTCACCATTAATTGGTAATCACTGAGACAGAACGACTTTATGGCAAAGTCACCGGAGAGACGCGTTTGTTCAGCAAGAAGTTTGTGAGTTAGTGGGAGTTTGTTAAGTTGTTTCATTAGTTGGTGGAATTTCGCGGCCTGGTTTCTGCTAATAAATATTGGCGCCAAGTTAGACCTCTCTACCTGCATAGCGGAGGGTGGTGTCGTGTGTGCTGAGGTTGAGGGGGGTGATGGGTTGGGTCCGGCTGGGGAGGGAGTCACAGGAGATGTTTCATTAGGTTTGTCGTGGGGTGTTGGGCTAGAAGGAGTGATGGTGTCAGGTTCAGAGGTTGGAGGGGGTGCGTTAGGAGGTAAGGTTTTTGGGTTCGAAGCGGTTTTTGGAGGAGAAGAAGGAGTAGTGGTTTTAGGCTTAGAAGCCGGTGGAGAAGCACGGGAAGGAGCAGAGGATTTGGACTTGGTCCTAGTGTTCATAGTGGGAGATAGAGGTTTGGTTGTCGAAGTAGTCCTACCTGTCTTTGCCATAGCTAGAAGAAAATAGCAAATATTAATAGGCTTTAAGGTGATGAAGAGAGAAGTTTAAAGATTATAAAGAGGAAAGTATATAGTAGAAGAGATAGAACAGTTAGCGAGCGCTAAAAAGCACGGGGAAATAGAGGGTTGGACCTCGGAGAGGCGCTTAAGCTAGTCTTGCGACTGCTTGCTGTAACCTTATTCCCCTACCCGTCTAAGCTGCGGTAGTGCACTGCTCTGAGAGCTTTAGGCTTTGGTTGCTAGAACCGCGGCAATGCCGAGCCGAAGGCTTTGGTTAAAAACCACGGCAATGCCGCGCCGTTCCAGCGGTGGCTACTTCTTTGTAGCGGACTTCTTCTTCAACTGGAGCTTCCCTGGTAGTTGTCGCCTCGTTGAGATCTCGAAGCGAACTCCCCTAAATAAACCATCGTACTCCGCCGGGCTTGAACTCGCGACCTTGTATATATGAAGTTAGCATGGTAGCCATTACACCACGGAAGGCGACAGTGCCCCAAGTTTGGGGGTCACCTTAAATATAGTAGTCCGGTGGGGGACCGGCCAGGTGCCATTCTGTGATTGGCCCGGGTCCGGCATGGGAGGCGTCGACTAGGGACCAATGGTCTCCGTTCCCGGGACGGACTGCTCTGATTGGCCCGCTGTCAGATGTGAGCCTGTATTAAAACTAGGGCTAGCTTTTGGCAGTTTCACAAATCTTTGTGAGTGTTTGCGGATCACCGAAATGCAAATGCCATTCACTTGCAAGCCGCTGTCTCTGTTGATGTTATTTTTTTTCGTATTTAATAGCTATGGCTTCTTTGATGGAGCGGTCCCAATTGCTTGAAGAATTAAACATGGTGGTTGTGTCGCCCAGTCTTGGTCTGTGTCCTTCTTGGATGCAGTGTTCTGCAAGACCAGATTTTTCTGGGTACATCAGGCGGATGTAGCTCTCATGCTGTTTGCATCTTTGTTCGATCGTTCTCCCCGTCTGTCCAATGTAGGCTCTACCACATTCAAATGGAATGCGGTATAACCCCGGAGTCTTAAGGCCGAGGGAATTTTTGACCTGTCTTAACATATTTGAAATTTATTGGGCGGCTAGTGTATAGTATTGATGTTGTATTTGCCCATAATTCTACTCAGTATACCAGACAAATGTCCTGTATATGGGAGGTAGGCTTTACGTTGTTTCTTCGTGTCTTGTGACTCATCTAGCTGGGATGCACTACGCTGTGCACAGTTTGTACTGACAGAGGCCCGTTTTAGTGCCTTGTTGATGCTGCTCTTGCTATATCCATTTTTTTCTAGGCTGGTTCTGAGATACTGAAATTCTGTAGCGAGGTTTTCACTGTCTGAGATGGCTATTGAAAACCTTTTAAGGAAGTGCAGCATATCCAATTAAACTTTTTTGTAGTGCTTTTAATTAAAGCCAAAATACACACACACACACTCACACTCTCTCTCTCCCTCCCTCTCACCCTCTCCACCTCCACCCCTCCCTCCTAAATGGAAGGGTGTAACAGCTCAGATGCATTGCCTTTCTTTTCCATGAAAATGTATTTTTTGTGGTATATGGATCTTGCTACTGATATATTTAGGCAGATACTGTTTGTTTTGATTTAATCTAAAGACATCTGTAAGGCAGACAAATGAAATTCATATCCCAAAGATATGGAAATGGAAATTCAAATAATCAAATGCATACTTGCCAACTTTTGCAGAGTGTAAAGCAACATTGAATTTTTATGGCTTTATGGGCATATTCAAATACTGATTTTCACCATGGCCATGCTAAAACATTAAATTCTGTTGCATCATACTGTAATTGTGTATAATAATGTTAAGACTTCTTGCTAACCTAAGATTACAGCTCAAATGTACCACACTAAGTGGTATGTAATGCTATGATACACCAGCTCTTATGTGTGCATATAATCTTTTACCATAAAGGTCTCCTTCATTGGCTCCAACAAAATGCATAGCATGTGGAGTTCATTTTGTGAGATATGTTGACCACTAATGATAACCAGCAGTAACTGATGAAGAATGGGCATGAACATTCAGTAATGGAGGGATAAATTGTATAGTTGATTTGCTCACATGTATGTTTCCCATTTTTTTTTATAGTTTTTTTTAAAACTATGACGTGTGGAATTTCGAGTAGAAATATGTGCAGCTATGGCCTAGGAATTGGTGATCTTTACTACCATTTAATATGTGTTTTTCAGTGGTAACAGGAATAACTTCAGCAGTGTGACAGAGGGAACAAGTACTACAGGTCTTCAAGGCCTCTTACAAAATGAAATTCCCCTTTACTTTAAAATCACACAAGGGAGTAAGATTGCATTGTATCACTTCTTTGGAAGTAGGGGAGGATGTAAAGGTTAAGAAATGCAAACCTCTGCGAGGAAGGAATGGGGCAAGGGAGTATAAAGAGTGGCACAGTGGGATCCCTATCATTGTGAGTTAGAGCATCAGTAGATGTATATCCCAGAGAATAGACACATTTGGGCAGAAGGTATTGTGGAGGGAAGCAACAGTTCAATGTGGTACCACCTAAATGCAAGGCCATTCAAGAACAAAATAAATGGTAAGATGATAAATATGCAGGATTAGGATGTATGTATAAATGAGTTCTGGATGCTGAGTATAATAAAACATTGGAATCAAATGAAATGCAGCAGCCCTATTATATGCTATGAATAGAGTTTCAGTAAACGTCTGAAGTAAACTAACCAAGTAAGCAGCAAAAATGTAAAAAGTTCTGCAACTAATCTACTGCCAGAAATGAAACCTAACTCTAATGCCTATATGTGATGATGTCTGCAAACACCTCCAGAAACATAATCTAGATTTGTGAATACTGCTGTCTTAATAAACTTGATGCCCACAATCTGCAGCATATGAATGTTCTAGTTGTCTTCTGCATGAAAAGTGCTGGTGAATAGCATTACTCCTACTTAGTTGTTGTGACTTATATTATACAAAAGTTGTGTACATTCATTGCACTGAATGTTTTATCCATTCTGTCATCCCAAAATGATTATGCTTATGATGACAAACTTTAACGGTTTCCATTTCAGGAAGTTGGCAAACATGCAAATGACATTTGACACAAACAGGTTATAATTGGGGAAATTGAATGAAAATGTCATGTGCAGAATGTTTTCAATTTTTTTATTATAAAAATTGTATTTTTTTTTTGTCCCCCTTCTTGAAAGGAACTATGCAAAAACCCATTCGTGAAATTTCAGGACGCCTACTGAGTGATATTGGAAGATAGATTTTAGGCATTTTACACACACATACACACACATGCCTGATCATGCTGCTGCACAATTCAGATATACATTGCAATGAATAAATTTTAATAGAGATCAAAATGTAAATGAACAGTATTTTAAACAAAGAACAAAAGTAGAAGATTTGAATTTGAGAAGACTCATATGCAGTCCCTGGTTCAACTTTCTTAGTCTTGCAGCACTTATACAACAGTTTCTCAAAAACTTATTAAACTTTGATACTTTTATTCATGAAATTGGCTAATCATTGTATCTTAAGGCTTCCTAAATATTTTCTCTAAAAGACACTCCCAACACACAAAACTGATCTCGGTTTAAACTCAAAGATGAGCTTGTGCCTACCTAAAAAGACAGTATGGAGGTAAATGGGATGTGTGTGTCTCCAAGCTGCTAATAACAAGTTCTATAAATATTCAGTTGCTATAATTTTCAACTTTAAAAATATTACCATATGAAGAAAAGTTTTTCTATATCAGATTATATCATTTTTAAAGTCGTCATAGATTTTTGTGAGAGCAAATTTTTAAAGAAAACATATTTTTCAGTTAAAGTCCAATATTTGCTGTTGCTATGTTTATCCAATAGTAACTAATAAACTAAAGAGCAGAACAGAAGATGATTTCTTTCTCATCTAGAGTAAACTAGAGTACTGATAGCCGCCTAGTTGGAATTTCTTATGTTTAATAAAGACATGATAATTTTTTAATATCAAAGAATTTTGGAAAATTCTATACCTATGCTGCACAAAAGTTAGGCAACAAGAAACTTCAATAGGGACCTGGCAAAAGAAAATGTTGTCTAGGGTTGGAGAGTTTTTAAAAGAAGCGGAACCCTGGCAACTTCTTGCATTTGTTGTCCGTGATTAGTAAAAGTCAACCACCTATTTAGCTGAAAGTTGTGATGCAGAATGTAGATAGTGTGTAACGGCAAAGATTAACATGAGTTTCTAAGGAAGTGTTTTTAGCATGTGGAAAATAAAGTGTTATAAAGGTTATTTATTTTTCATTTTACTAAATAATTAATGTTATGGGAGGAGATACTAGGACTAGACAAAATGTTGGTAAACTAAGAAGACACAAAATAATAATGAATGTGTTGTACTGTTTAGGTACAATGAATGTTAATAAGGCAATAAAAGAAATGGCCAGGGCTAGCAGAACTTCAGAAATGCTAGTGTATAGGCTAAGAAAGGGACAAATGAATGGACTTGAAATGATACCATTAAAACAAAAAGAAACAGAGTGAGGGAAACCAGGCATGTTAGCTTAACATAATACAATGAAATAAAGAATGCACACGTTCATTCCTCACTGCTTTTAAACATTCTACTCATTTGAATTTAATTTTTTCAAGAGTTAACAATGCTGATACCCTACCAAATTAAAGTTTTTATTATTTTATATCTTCATATTTGATGTGCCTTATCCTGTAAAATGAAAGTACTAAAAATACAAAGAGGAGAGAGAAAATGAGTGGCTTACAATAGCCTTAAATAGCACTGCAGGTATTTCACTATTTCGTAATCGCATTGAATTGGTAGACTAATTGTAGTTGGGTGTCAAAGTTGTGAATGTGTGTATTGCTCATTTGGTATCAGTGTACTCCATTTAACCTGTACTGTCTTTTAAGCTTGAGACACATTTTAAAAGGTATAAGCTCTCCATTACAGTCTTATCATCTCTTTGATATATAAGTGAATGAACAAATCATTGCAAAACTCTCAAACATTTTTCAACCAAGTGATCCATAAATAAAAATGTAGAAATCATCCATGAACCTTGATGGGAGCAATTCAAGTTTTGCCAGTTGAAATGGTTGAATTTCTAAATGAAAGTGTGTTCATTATGATTTCTATTTTTAACAGAGCCTGAAGGTGATGTACTCTGATTTTCACATAAATTTGTGAAGCATGTCTATCAGTTACACTACGTAGAAGTCTTAATGTTCATAATGATAATGTGAAAGTAAATAGTTTCCATGACAAACATTCATACATTCCTTAGACTATTCATGTGGGAAGGAATGGTGCAAGAGTTGTATTGTTGACATTAATGAGAAATACACATTGGGTTTCTGGGCCAGAAAGAGATGGAAAGAAGTGGGAAAATAGTGGTAATGAAAACAATGCATTGAGGTTTTCCTGTATTGGATTTAATGATATTTGCTTAAAGCTAATACAATTTTTTGTTAATTTATGAGAGAATTTTATTTATAGTGCTCAGATTTCTAAGTGCTACAAGCCGGAGGGTCATTCTCATGATTTTTAACTCTTATACCCCAATCCATATTCATTTAGTAACAGTATTCACATAAGACTAGGAATGAAATTAATCATAGAAATTAAAGTTCTTGTTCAGCACTTTATTTTACTGCACTGTTTCAATATTAGCATAATTCACAATTGTTTATGTAGCATTAATTAGGGTTATGTTTTATAAGTTAATCTATTTGTAAGGTTTGGAGTTCTGTTGCACATCCTGTATTCTATTATTGTAAATGATAATGTTGTTGCAAGTGTACATCTGCCATTTATATTCATAGCCTATTAAATCAGCATTATATAGATCAATTTAAAAATAAAATGTCCAACTATATGTAATCCTTTGTTATGTATGAGTTGTGTAACATCTTTAAATTTGTAGACAAATCTCGAATGTCAAGGAGTGTGTGTATGCTACTAAGAGGACATAATCATTATACTCATAATCATCATTATATGCCACCACCACCACCACCACCACCACCACCACCACCATCATCATCATCATCATCATCATCATCATCGTCATCATCATCATCATCATCATCAACATCATCATCATCATCGTTGCTGTAGGTAAATTGGTTGCCCATTTTAGTTTCTCTACTAAGTACAGTAAATAGGGAAAATATTGTACTCCACCCAAAATTTCAAGGTCGAGAATTCACCGGAAATATATGTATTTAGGCCCCGAAAAAAAAAATCAGAAAATGGTACATGCCTGTATGAGCACAGCATATCTCAAAATGAAAAGTCAGTTGGATACCAAACTTAATATTTAAGTTGTGCCTAAGGATGCAACACAAAATATTCAAGAAAATTCTCCCATTCCAAACTGCCTTTTACATATTATATTTTTCAAAATTTCATATTTCCAAAAAATGGCTAAAATAATCTTTAATAAAATAACACATGTTGAAGATATTTTTATTACAAATAAAATTTAAATCTTGAATTTTCGGGAATTAGCCTCTGAAGCTCTCTTCCTTCTGGATAACTTTTGCAGAACTGGTAAATGGAAGGGTGCCTTTCAATTTGGATAAGTTGCATAGTGGGTAAATTGTAATAGACAAAATCTTCCTACAAAAAATGTGGAGGTTATTAAAGTACATAATGCATATTTTTTTTATTTATTTTTATTTTATTAGTAACTTACATTTTAAGGGAGGCTCTGATTCATTGTTCTGTTTATTTTATGTTTTATATGGGTTATGCAAGGAGAATTAAATTCCAATGACAGTACATAGCAATCTACTCTTTAAAGATTTGACTTGCTTTAACATGGTGTATTGCCTTATTCTCGCCATACCTATAAGAAAATATGAAATAAAAACATCTCTGCTAATGCTTATATTGAAGAAGATGGAAGAAGAAGCTTTTGTAAGAATAGTTTGTTGCAGAATAGGTAGTGGTAATGTTATATGCAACCTGCAAAGTGGTGGATGTGTCTTGAATCTGTTTTTAAAGATCCATTATATTTATTTGCATAGTAATTTATTGCACTAACAACAGAGATCTCTTACATGGACCAGCAGATCTTGTGTAACTAGGCATAGAAGCTAAACAAACCACTAAATTTAATAGTGTAAATCACTTTACTGCAACTTGAAAGCGAGAGTTATTAATGATAGGTAAAACACAATGGCATGGCATAGTACAAGAAGTTCCAGCAAAGGCTTATGTGGGGAGGGTTTGTCTATATGAGAGCTGTTGTTAGTAGAGCAACTTGTGATGACTTGACTGTAACAAGCTGAAATCCCTGTCACATGGATACTGAAAAAATGCAAGTATCATTGCACATTAACAACATGTATAAATGCGTCCACCTGCTCACACACACTCACACTCACACTCACTCATTCTTGCTCACCCTCGCATACTCACATATTTACACTTGCACACACTCTCTTATACTCATACTCTCCTTCCCTTCCCATTCTTCTTCCTTTTTCCTTATGCTGCTATTGCAATTCTTGATTTAACTGTATTAACAACATTGTGATGTAAGCATATTTTAAGCTATATTTTTGCACCAAATCCATTATTTGGTCCTAGATAGATACTCTTTTTGATTAATTCTTTCCTGCATATCTTTGCATTCTAACAATATATGAGTAGCATACTCATTCTCCCCATATTAAGGTAAATTAACATCATCAAATCTTTCCCTGTAAACATTTAAATGATATATTCCCTTACTGGGCTATAGTACACCCTTATTGTTCTTTGTTACATTTATAGTAACATTGCTGCAGGATATGTATTTGTTTCAAAACCTCACTAAACAGTACCAACTTTAGACATTCAAAAAATGCTGGAAAATGTGGAGGTTGATGGTATCCCAATTAATGGACTCGATGCCACTATATGGCAGTAGTACTGCATTATTTCCTTCACTGTATAGTGCCAAGGAAACATACCAGTTAAAAGAGTCTATGCTGCAAGATGACAGCAGTAATCTACTATATTCTTTTACCATCATTAAAGAGTCTCCATCTTTAATAGAATAAATGTGAAATTTTCATGAATCCATGAATAGTAAATGTGAAATCATATGAAATGGGAAATATTGTTCAAAATTAATACATTAAAATCTATATTCATGTTCAAATTCATTTCCTTGCTCCTATCATTTAAAATACAGAAATACAAATATACTGCTTTCAACTATGAAGTATCTTTTTGTTGCCCAAATGCTTTAAAGGTAATAAGTTAGTATGTATTCAGATTACTTATTAATTTTTCTTGGAAGCTCAGTGATGTGTCCCAGAAGTTATACCTTAAAAGGTTAACCTACCTATTGCAGAATTATGGTTATCAACTGCATTTTCCCAACATTCCCAGTGTGTAAGCTTTGAAACACTATTAGTGGGAGTTCCTGACATGGTTGGAATGGAAGCTGGAATCTGACAGGACCCACATAGTACATGATTTATGGTTAACCTACCTATTGCAGAATTATTGTGGTTATTATTCAATAGTATTTGAGGTTACATTGTACATGAACTAACTAAAGATGTTTCATCAGAATATGAAGATACATCCCTCTCCATTGTACTGCAATTGCGGCACTGTTAATAGATTTGGTCAATTGCCATTTTCAGCCAGCCTTCCTATCTATGTCCGTGGTGAACAATAATACAATACTGTCAACCATACGTGTGATTCCCAATGTCAAATACCATTCGGTACTAACTGTTATTTGCTAACACATAGCATTGCATATTTCAGAACTTCCCTTACTTCCTATGCCTGCAGTCCTTAATGCATTTCTCTTATGTATTTTCTCGCCTTCCTATGGAACAATATGACAGCACCAACATTATATGCTCCCTAACACAAATTATTGCACATTTCAGCATATATTTTGTGGAATAGTTGCATGCCTGATGTCCACAGCAATCACAACATTACTCATTTATGTATTTCACTTGCTTTTCATCATTCAGTATCCTTAGAGAATTTGAGAGGACTTCTCTTTTCCATTATTGCCCCTAAGGATTTCCTGAATCATGTCAACATGTATTTTCCTGGTCATTTGTCACCCATGCCAGTTTATTAGCAGTTCATACCTTATTTCATCTGACCAATTATTCAAGAGTGCACTCTATTTTGCATGTTTAAGCATTTTTCAAAATAAATCTTTATGGTAATTGATTAATAGTCCTAAACAAATATTTTAACATTCCTTCCATAATCATCCTTCTTGCACTAACTTTAATAAACTCAATCCTTCCACTGTTGCATTATAAGGTATTTCTAAAATCAGTTTTTCAAAAGATTTCAATAATGCATTCAACTTGCTCTACCCTTCTCCTTCTTAACAAATCTCAACTCCAGAGAGCACCTTGATTCAACTAAGGCTTTGTAAATCTGTTTTAGCCATTGTAATTCCATTACAGGCTATGCATAACCAATATTAATGCAACTTTTCATCCCATCATTCCCATTTCTGTGTTTCCTGCAACCTTCCGTGCTTAAAATTTTATATTTAAATGAATAAGTTCCTTAACATTTTCAACTCCTTTGTCCCAAAATAACTTTCTCATAATGTTAGTTTAATTAATATTAATTTTAAGAACATATTCCTTAGAATAGCTATTGGTTTAATTTATAGAATGTCTTAAACTTACCACGTTGAATGGTGTAATTTGCCTATAGTAATACTAGGAAATTGATATTAATTTTTGCAATATGCTGAACTGCCTTTAGTCTGACAAACCATCTATTGATAAACTAAAATGACAAATTGATGGGGATCTTCAAACTGCACATCAATCTGGACCCAAAAAACACACTCCATAAAAAGCATATTAAATTCTTAATGAAAAGGTGATATTCCACAAGAAAACAAATATACCAGTTCAGCTGCAATGACTGCAAACAAATTTACATTGGCCCGACTAAAGAATCATAAAAACAAGAGTAAAAGAACACCTCAGAAGTATTAAATAAAAACAAGAAGACAAATCAGCAGTAACTTGGCATTTTTGGAAAGAGCAACACACCATAAGTAGAAGTCTGAAAATACCCAAAAATATCACAAGGAAAACAGAATTAAAAGTTTGGGAGAACATCTATATTTGGAAAAACAAGAGCCACATTTTCAATTTTGAAATCCCACCAGGTGACCTACTGATGCAGAGGTTCATCAAACCGCCACTAGAGACAATGGCAACCACAACAGCAAGCGATGCTGGGACTCTACTAAGGGAATTGACAATGGAGCACATGGCTTTTGAAACACGTTTTCCAATAATAAAAGTAAGTGATGCAGTGTTACAAAATTAACTCAGTAATTAATGTCAATTGATAGAACACATCACTGTCACAAAGTCCACCATATATTTGTAATGATACAGCTTAGTTTACATCCTTGCACCTGTTCCTTTAATCTTACTCTACCTTTAAACAAAGTGTTCGGCTTCTATAGTTCCTTTAAAATATTAACTATCTGCATGCATTGTAACATATTCACACATTTAATAGACAAAGACTTGCACAATGTATAAAGATTACATAAGGTACCCAAGATACTCAGGTTCAAGTCCAGTTTGAAAAATGTACTTTCCAATAGCACCATGAGCAACTTATAACTGGCTGGATAAAATGTTACTGCATTGATTGGGGAAAAAATAAATGGTAAAATGCAAAATGACTCGCATTTGCATTTAAGTTGCTTCATTAACTTAATAATTACTCAAAAATGTTTTGCAAATGACATTGCTTACATCATAGGCATATTTCAACTGTCAGACCTGTTACTGATATCCTCTTGCATTTCCTGATTTTCTTTGAAAGCCAGTTAAAGAACTTGTAAAGCAGGTTGTCTTCAGTGAGAATTTCAAAATTCATAAGTTTTGATTGCTACTTTAAAACAAAAACCTTTAGTCATATGTCCAATTCTAGTGGCCACAGCAATCTTACCATACACTATTCTCTATCTTGTGATTTCTGTTCCAGAGGTGTGAGACTACATCTGATTTATCTGTTTGGTTGTTCTTTGTCTCGGATGTGTCTTTAATTTGGTTTCTTTGGGTCTTTTCTTTCCTCACAGCCTTCACAACTTATGCCATTTTTGTTGTTCTAAGAATACTTTGAAATTTCTAGAAGGCCTGAGGGTTATAAGTGAATTTCCTGAAAATATACTTATTTCTATCATGTTATAGGTTTCTGCTGCTATTTTTCTCTTTGTTTTTATTGTTTTAAGTTTTTCTAGAAACAAATGTTATTGAAGCCATTATTCTCAGCAGTTTTTATCTGATTAAGTTCTGTATCATATTTTGTTTTGTTCAATAGTATGTTCAGTAATTTGTTTAGTAAACTGTGAGTGATTGCGTGCTTGTGACTAGGTGGGGTAAAGCTATGTGCTTTGATTTGATTATCTGTGTTCGCCTGCATGCATACATATGTATGTATGTACGTATGTATGTAATGTATGCAATGTGTGTGTGTGTGAGTGTGTGTTTACGTGCATGCGTGTGCACGCACATATGTGCATATGTGGGTTTCTCATACAGTTAAATAATTTTCATTCAGATATTAAAGCAAATTGCTTCTCATATAAAAATATGTAAAGCTGTATTTAAATACTCTATTTATCAATGGTATGGTTTTATTAAACAATGACCTCAAAGAACTTTATTTTTTATGAACAGGTTGATGCTGGGAATGAATTTGAATTTAATTCTTGCCATATGTACATTTGCAACAAATACTCATAAGATATGCATCCTAGTTATTTTAACCTCCAGTTGTACAGAGTTGGAGCAAAAGTATAAAATATTGAAATATAAGACTGAAACATGACATTACAAATGAACTGATAAAATTCTTTAAATTTCAAATTTTCATATATTTATAACATACTCTAGGTACGTCCTTTTTTTATTATTATTGGTTTTATAGATTGAGCAATTATTGTAAAATAGCTATGTGACATTTTGTAATATTATGGTGAATCTGTTTGTAAGTTCACAGAGTGCTTGACTATAGCTTAAGTGATAAATGCATAATTAATGCAAGGAAGTTTCCTTTGTTGTGCAGGAAATGGGCAAATTGTTCTACAAATAAAACTGTTTAGTAGGTAGATAAGTGTCCTGTTGAGATGTAGCATATTGATGTTGTGATTGAATTTTGATACAAAACTGAAAAAGTAATAAAATGTGAAAATATGTACTTGTTTTGATCATATCTTTTATATGGATGAATCAGCCTACTTCATTCCCTATATACAATTGTGTTCCCAATGGATTTTTTGCATAAAAAAAACTTTCTCAAAGTTCTGATACTAATTGCATACTGATAGCATAGATCCTGGAATAATAGTTGGAAGTGACCAACAGCAAACAGCATATGAATGCTTTGGAAGTGAACAGTTCATGTGTTAAACCAGGAGAGGCTTTTTGTTTTCCTTTTAATGTAGCCTTAATGACTCTTATAGAGCACTGCAGTTTTTATTTAATTTTTGCCTGTATTTCATGCTTGTATGTAATGAAATGCTCATTTTCAAAGTACTTTTTCGAACTGGCAGCAGGGATCAAGCAAGTTCATTCCTAGTATGAAATTCCATGATACTTTATAGTGGGATTTTGCTGTTATGAAAACCGTGTGTAATACAATATTTAATGAATATAACCATTAGAATAAGGCTCATAAAATTGCGTTGCCTTATTTTACTAATAGACATAACTTAATTACAAAAATATTTTTCTACAAAAATTAATTCTACAGGTTTTTTTTTTCTTTCTTTCTTCATAAAAATGCACATTTGTTTTTAATTACATGAAATTAGAGAATGATAGTTTGTAAGCAAAATAATATGCATTTAACTTAGATTATGTACATTGTAAACAACATTTCAAGCTGTTAAACAGTGAATTGCAAAGGAGGGTATTAGCTAAATGTAAAGCTTAATCACATTACAACCCTCGCATATTGTTCCACAAATGTTCTTTAGAACTACATACTTGCTGTTACAGTTGAGTGTTTATCATATTAAAGGGGCTAAGTAATAAAATGTAATTTTTAAGTTAGTCAATACAAATTTACTAAAATAATGCAAAACAAAATATGCACTAAGTCCTCTTGCTCGTTGACTTTAGGAAACAAAGTTATCCTTGGCATGTTCAAAAAATAATAGATATACTCTCACTTTCCTAAATAAATTGGCACTGAAATACCAAATGGGCTAAGTCTACCAAACAATATTTGCAATTTTTCTACCTCTACTAAGCAGTGTACTGTTCAGTCTTGGCACAATTCACTGTAAAGTTGCTGCAATGGAAATCTTTACATGGTAATAAAAACAACAAACACTGACTTTACATGACTTTATTTTTAACTTCTCCATACAATTAGTACTTGGTCATAGTTCCTTTAGCTTTTATCACTTTCATGAGTCTCCTAGAGATAGAGTCTGCTAGATTTTCAAAATAGTTTTTGTCCATTTCCATCCACATCTTCAACACCTCCTGCAGCTCCTCAATATTTGATGGTTGCAGCTCTTCTATTTTATCTTTCATGTGATCCCAAGCATTTTCTATTCCATTTAGGTCAGGAGAGCTACCAGGCCAGTCAAGTACAAGTTTATTATTGTCTTTTAGGAACTTCTGAACCATCTTTTTTCTATGAACAGGGGCACCATTGTGTCTAAAGTACTGACACTGATGAATTGGCCAAAATGTGACAAAATGCTGTTGCAACACTTTACATTGTTATGTTCTTAGGGAGAAAGTACAAGCCACCTCTAACATAATCGCCACTAAAAGAACCCCATACCATCACACTTTCTGGATGTTTAACAGTTTTGACAGTAAACTTTGGATCATACCTTGACACATTTTGTGATCTCACCTTTTTAGACTTTCCTCTGACCAATTTGAAATTGCTTTCATCAGAAAACATTACTTTGCGCCAGACCTCTGATGTCCAGTGCTGATATGTTTTGCAGAAATTTACTCTTTTCTTCATCATAGCTTTAGTTAGAAGAGGCTTCTTGGCAGCACACCGAATTGGTTGAAGCCGATGCTGAATAGTCTGGATTGCAACAATATTGAGCAGGTCTGGATGATTCTTCTTTAACCCGGCTGCTGTAATCCATGGATTAGCCATCACTTCACGTTTTAGAAGGTCATCAGTCCTTGGTGAAGTCTTTTTTTTACCACCTGAGCTGTTTTTCAATTTGTTATGGTGCCACATGGCACAGGTGCTGTTGCTTATTTTAGGTCGTAAATAGCTTGTCTTGAAACCTTTAGATCAGCAGCCACATGAATTACAGAAGTACCTTCCTCTAAAAGAGTTAAAGCATGAGTCTTCTCCTCAGAAGTGAGCTTCTTGTGTCCCATTTTGTGTATTAGATACAGAAATACACACCTTCAAAAATAGCACTAATCAGATGAAAACAACAAACAGCAAACAAATCACTGTACAGCAAATACCAGACTGAGACCTGAACCGCTAATGTAAGCAAGCTGCTGCTGTGCACTAGAAAATCATGCGATTTGCAGCTCCACCTGCCTTTTTTGTATAGTGGTGGGAGAAGAACACATTGTCTATGTAAAGATTTTCCTTGTGTTTAAAAAGTAAAAATTTCCATTGTGGCCACTGTAGAACTGTTTGTGCACTGCAGGTAGGTATTCCATTATACTTTTGAGGTCTTTTTTCTTCTCTAAAAACAATCCTTTCATACCAGTGACCTCAATATTTTTTCAATACTCTTTTATCATTTCCCATCCCTCTATTTCACCAAATGTCTTTTTTACCTGAATAATTCCAGGCATAGTGGTTTTAATCCATGAGGCAGAACTTACATTAACCTTTATTGTGTTAATGATCTTATCAGCTGCTTGTTGAAAGTTCATAAAATAGCCTTCGTTCATTTGAACAACTTGAAATGGTTGTTTACTGTGAGCTGTTGCTATGGCATTAACAACATTCATCAGGAACAAAATGTTTGCATACCTTTGCTCTTTCTACTATAACTGCAAAGTCAAGGTCACACGCTAAAAAGCTGTAACCAGAATCTAAACATTTGTGTTATACTGACTCATAGGTACCACAGCTAATCAAGAACATATAGAGGAAAATCATGATCCGATTTTTGTTTTGAGCACTGCAGTTATCACTCCATATAATGAGTTTTTTCTTTGATGTACTTTGAAGAGGCAAGATGCTATGTTGTTTGCACTTCTACACCTTCATGCCAAAAACACGTAACAGAATCACTTGTGTCATGGATATGGAACCATAGTTAATAGCATGACAGCTGTCTCATATAAACATGTCTGAGTGCGTTATTTACTGGTTGCAAGTCCATTGACAAAGTACAAATATCACTTCCATGTATACATGAATCTCTACTGTTTTATTTTTTAAAAGATTCAACTGCCTTTTCAGCTTTCATATGATGTAGTTGCAACAATCTTTTGGCCTGTGGAGAGTAGCTTGTGTTTCCTTTAATCTGTAAATTATGCAAGTCACACTTCTTACCTGTGTTCTAGGATGCCGAAAGCTGAGATGTGGAAAGTGACGCAAAAACACTCTTCAGTAATGTAAACAATGCACTCTGCTTTCTGGATATATAGCTTTAAATGTCTCATAAAACCTATTAATGTTGAGGTATAGAGACAGATATTTGTTGCTTGACATATCTCGGGAGTAGTGACCAGTGTCTTTTGGTATTGAATTTATATTCATTTATATACACCCTGTATAATATAGATAACCTCAAAATCTACTTCATTGTTTGATTTCATCTTCATGGGTATTTCTTCCCCACTCTGTGCATATGATATGATTTACCAGCTACTCTTAAGTCATGCTCATGCTTTCTTTTAGAGTTATTAGTGCTTCTGTTATTTCTCTTTCCTGAACTATTCATATCGGTTTCACTATGAATTGTACCGCTAATGAAGAGAGAGAAGCTACAAAATGGCAGGAGTGAGCAGAAGTGTATAATTTTTTATTTCCAGTACTTTGTACTTACCCTGTTTAGCATGAATAAGACATGGAGTTACCTCTCATGCTAACTACTGGCCTTCATAGCACCTACATCAGCCATCATTGGAGATCACCCTTTTAGTATGTAAAATTCTGGTTCACATACCACCGAAAGAAATACAAAACACAATTCATGCCCAAATGGTGCTTAGCCCCTTTAGTATGATAACCCTTCAATTGTTCCTTTTCAGTTGTGTTAGCATTTATCTAATATTAAAATAACAGTAACAAACACTAATTTGTAGAAATGGGTGTAACCAAGCTAATATTATTAGACTTTAAATTACCATTGCTATCAAAAAACCCTGTTCATTAGCTATGTACTAATCCAAATACTCAGAATACTTATAAAAATCTTTATAAGAAGATTTTACACTCTTCATCAGAAGTTTACTGTACATTCATAGAGAAATTTGTTTATTTTGCTTAAAATTAAACATATAGTTATCAGCCTCCCTGTCGAATAAAAAATGATGAGCTTTTCTAAAAGTGTTTAATTTCTTCACTACAAATGGTTTTAAAAATATATTCATCTTGCTATTTCTGTAAACGGGAGCATTCAGTGCTATCATTGAATGGGATGACTTTGCAACTCTGAATGGCCTGGAGATTGATAGCTGTTGCTGTACCATTTGCCTCTAAGGGAATTAAGAAAATACCTACCATTCTCTCTCTCTCTCTCTCTCTCTCTCTCTCTGAGGAAGCCTCACATTCTCTTTCAAATGAGCACTATATGATGCCCATTACTGGTTTCTTTACAGTTCACAGCTGTTAACCAAACAACCACCGCTGAGTAACCTAACACATGATCAAATCCTGGATTACCATTGGCCACAACACTGTCTCAAACAATTTGCAGAACAATTAACCAATGAGATCATACCTACTGAATCACTGAGGGCCATGGTTTGTAAAACAAAAATATCCAAAGTCCAAAAAATTAGTAAAAACTATAAACATTTATTACTCAAAAACTAATCACTTGTGCAACATAACTCAAATAGTGTATCTCAAAATTAAGCATAAGCGTCATTAATGCTTAGAAAAATTAACAAATCTATTCTGTAGTGAAAGCTAACTTTATACAGATTTTTACCTCTGATCTTGCAAGTTTACTATGTAATTTGATATATCCATTATCATAATAAATATTCAACAATGTTCATACCCAAAATTAAAGATGTCATAAGTAGAAAACTTGAATATGAAACTAATATGTTTGCTACAGTCATTTTAAATTTAATAAATTCTTAGAATCATAGCTTTTCCATCAGCTTAGTTTTGTGCTAGTTAAATATTGAAATTACACAAACACACACACACACACACATTGAAAACTACAAAGGAATAATAAATTTGTAATGTCATTACATTGTTGAAGTTTTTGCTGAATCGTCAACTACTGCTACTTCTTCATCAACATCAAATCCGAAACAATTTCTATATCTTTCTTCTAATTGCTACTGCATCTTTTCTAGTGATGTTGTACTATTCTCTGTGTTTCCATGACATTATCTTCCTCCATTAATTATCTGGTGTGATGTATTGCACAGCCGAAAGACCTTCTTCATCACTTTCCACTGCATGATGCTTTGTTACTGTTTGCTCCGTTGCCTGTGTGCCATCGCCTGCCACAACATTTTCAGCCATGTGTTCATATTCTCCAGGCATTATCACTTGTTGCTGACCATCTTTGATCTGGATTTTCCTTTTGTTATTCAGTTTTAAATCAAGAGCCTTCTCTTGTCCTGAAGATACAGGTTCATGTATTGACAAACGCCTGATGGGATTTCTTTTCTGTCTGTAAACTCCACCACTTTCAGGACATTTGTGGATCTTCTTCCCAGCTGGATTACATTGATACTGTTTTTGGTCTTTATATATGATTATGTATAATTCTCTCTCCCCTTCATGAGATTTATTATGTGCCGTATAAGCATTTCGATTTGGAAATTGTAGTTTCTCACCAGCACTATGAATGCGTTTGTGCTTCATAAGATTGTCTGGATATTTGAAGCATGAACGGCATAAGTCACACTTGTAAGGTCTCTCTCCTCTTGGTTTACGAGTATATCGCTTCAACATGGACGAATCTACAGTTACATGTTTACAGTGTGGACATTGGCATGGCCTCCCGCCAGAATGGCAGCTCAAATTATGTAATTCCATGCTTGCATTGTCACACCCTGTACATTTGTGAGGTTTCTCCTGTGTATGTCTGGACCAAACATGTGTTAAAAGCGCACTTAATTTTGTAAATGCGTTATCACACAATTTACAGTGATATGGTTTTATACTCACTGTGTGAGTATTACAGTGATCCTGTAATGTGTTTAAACTCTTGCAACGATGTTCAAAAACACTGCACTTGTGTGGTTGCTCCTCAGAATCAGATATCGTGTGGCAAGATAACAGGAGCTGGTAACAATATTTGCTTTCAAGTTTAAACGAACTAGGTTCATATAATTTGAATTGTCAAGAAGAAGAAGACCAGATAGCGGAAGTGACGCATGTCTCATAGTTACATATATCAACTGGAGTTTTTACTATGTACTGAGAATGCGAGCCGTTGTTTGCTACCGTCGCCCTCATACTGGTCGGAATCTATCGGAGAATGCGATAATGTATAGCTATATATGCTTTGAAATATCACCGTCAACCTTTCTGATAATGATTTAATAAAGAAATATACACATTCAACCTCAGTGTATTTACGACTGAGGAAATATGAAATCTAGTCTGCTGTTTTTATTGTATCTGCAACAATACTTTCTCCTTAGTATTACGAAACTACTGGCATGTATCTTACTATTTGCAAGCATTGCTTTGATTTCTGCTCACCGACAATGCCAGTGTAAGTGCATAACAGCACGTGTGAATATTGTGTAATAGAACTGACTATGTTCTCAACATTTCACAGCAAAGGAAGTGAATTATTCCGTTATCAATTTATTTGTAAAATGGCTAAAGCTATTTAACATAATTTGGCAACCTCCAAATTACATTTAATACTGCTTTGTTGGACCTACCTTTAGATGTGAAAAATTGTATGTGCTTTGGCCCGTATGAAGGCATTGTTTAATGTAACTTTAGTTCACAATTATTTGTTCCCCTCAGGTCAAAACTACATCGGTATTAAAATAATAAGCTTTAGATTTGATTGTTCATAATTTTTTAAAACTGAAAGTCCCGTAAAAAGCTGCATCCCATTTAAATATACTCATAGTTAGTGCATCAAATTTAGAAAATATTTGAAATTTAAATCAAACCTGCATTATCGGTAAAAATAGAAACAAGTAAATGCGATTTGAGTATGCTCTGTGTTAATGTGTGTCATTAATGGGTAGTTCATTCAACAATTACCTTAGTATTTATTTCCCAAATCAAATATCACGCGACCCTTACTGGTACAAATCACAACTACTTTCCCACTCAGTATTGTTACATTTTAATATAATAAATAAGTTAGTAACTAATTACTGTATATTATAGTTATAAACTGATGCATTCAACGGAGTGTTATTCCCATACCCATAAAGAAAAAGACAATTTGATTGTGAACTATTAGTTCATGCTGGCACAATGCTCCACTTCTGCGAATGTGAGACGAAAGCCACACTTATTACAAATGCACGTGGTTCTTATTGTGATAAAGTATCTGTTTTATAGAAGCTATTCAGTGTATGTTTTCGGCTTATTTTCAATTTTGAACCATAATTTATTATAATAATTTAACTGCTTTCCCATAGAAACAGCGTGCAGGATAGGAGCTGGACAGGCAGAGACAGACCGAAAAATGACTAAATGACATGCGTGTCAGTTGAGAAATTTAGTGCCGTACCGGCATGCTGCCGTAGTGGAGCGACCGGCTGGAGGCCGGGAGATCCGTGGATCAAATCCCGGCTATGGCCTTGGATTTTTCGGTCTGACTCTGCCTGTCCAACTCCTGTCCTGCACACGGTTTCTATGGGAAAGCAGTTAAATTATCACAATTGTCCATAATAGTTTGCTATACTATGAATCCTGGGTCTTGGAAGTGTAAATCGCCATTGGGGTTTGTCATCTCAAATTTTGAGATCATCTTGTGGTTTACCGGGAAACATGCGAGTCAGTTGAGAAATTTAGTGCCGTACCGGCATATTGCCGTGATGCCTTTGTGGTGGAGCGGCCGGCTGGAGACCGAGAGATCCGTGGTTCAAATCCCGGCTATGGCATGGATTTTTCGGTCTGACTCTGCCTGTCCCTAATTTATTATAGTTCACTTTCATTCAGTGCATGTATGTGATAGTTTCATAGGTATGAAAGCTTTAGCCAGTACTTAATGAATGTAGTTGATGAATTGTTCAAAACTCCCTTTTTAAGACAACATTTAAGTGAAAATATTAGCATAAAAACTGCAAGGTGGCCTACAACTGATCTAAAACTTGAACAGAAAGCGAAAGGACGTAAAAATTCTGTTGACACAAAGAAATTTGACAGAAATAGCTACGACGACAATGACTGGATTTGTGGATGTGAAATCAGAAACGCTTGGAAATTATCCCATGTCAACTGCAGAATCAGAATGCTGCTTCTACTCTATGAAGAGGATAAAAACCTTTCTGAGGAACACTATGTGCCAGGATCAGCTCACCTCTCTAGCCATGTTATCCATTGAGAAGAAATTTGTCACAAGTATGAAGGAATTAAACGCCAAAGTGATCGATAAATTCTGCATGAAGAAACATTGGCGTATGACCTTTATTTTTTGAAAGTAGATGAATTGCAAGCACGTTCATTTTTTTTATTTTTATGTAACACGCTGTTTTTTTGTTTGTTTTTTTTTAATTGAGCTGCCACTGCATTTAGCTGTATTTTTTAACGGGCGAGAAGAAAATTTGAATACAAAAGGGGCTTAACTTTCATTCAGGAACTTCATATTTCTTCCCCAGAACTCAACTTCTTTCAATCATCAGTAAAATTAATTAATTCTTCAAAGGCTACTGTATTTTGAATGTCTCCCGTTTTCATTTCGTACAGATTTAGCCCGCTTGTTTCACACATCAGAATCATATTGAATGTGGAAACATGTTTAAGTATTAAAATCATATACAGACGGTTTAATACTAAGTATCACGTTTCATATGTTAAATTAATAAGTTTTGTTAAACCGACTACGTGATATATGTCATTTTGATTAAGTTTGCTGGATTTTAAACCAGCTTCACTTAATTTTGTGCCATTGTGATAATATCCTTCTATCTATATTAATTCATAAAATGGCTAATATCTCAGATTGTGACATTTTCTTGGCTATAAGTCCTGTAGATGGTTCTGTTAACGGCCACGTACAACAAGCCAAGCGTGAATTACAAATAATGCTTAGAGAAAATCTGTGGTAATTATGATTATTTATTCGAGGGTAAACTTTTGTCAACATGTCTTTAAAAAACGTCCAAAATTACTGCAACTTCATGAGGTGGAGAGATTTTACAGTGATATAACATATTAGTGTACTATGAAAATAATCATAATATAATCGTGGCTTGCTGCAAATTAGTAAAATATTTTAATCTGCTTCGATTGAAGGAAAGAATAATTAGGTATTTCAAATGTAAAGAATTTAAGAATGCAAAGAGCACAAGGAGAAGCGATATCTAATATTGTGCTCAGAAAATTTGTATTTGTGTTAACTACCAAAACAGCTATTTGGTTTGAAACACATTTTCAGCAAGGTGCTGTTTAGTAGAATCTAAGGTTAAACTGGAAAATGCTTTATTTTCTTTGCATTCCTTTAACTTTCCTTTTTCATCTCAAGCACAGATCTGTGTAAGTGTGCGCCTCTCAGTGCACCATGGAGCAGCGAATTGGTGGTCCTCGTAATACAAGTTTCTATTTTAAAATTGATAAAATCATATATTTTGATACATTTATTACCAAAGTAGTAAATAGTTTTAAAACGTGTTTTACCTTCTATATATACAAACTGATGATGAGTGTGAGGTGAGCAGTGGAAGATGAAGGTTCTGTATGCAGGAAGATCTGTCACTGAAAAGAAAAGTGAAATAAGTGACAATGGGATAGAACTCTCCATATATAGAATGAGAATAGATCTATTTGGGTTATTGAAATTAAGGAAAGGTAAAAGGGAACAAAATATAATGATGAACCTGTTAATAATAGGAACCTTAATAATTATTCTACTAATGATAGTAGGGATCGACTTAAACCCAGGACCTGATGGAATTGAAAAAAAAAAAAAAAATATATTAGAGAAACTAGAAGGAAAACTAAATAAAATGGATGGAAAGGAAGAACGCATAAGAAACAATTTGAATAAAGTAGTCAGTGAAATAAGGGAGGATATTGTAAAAGAGGTGCAAGTAATAAGAAGCGAAGTAGATGCCATCAAGGAAAAATTGGAGAAAATAGATGAGAGGAGAAGAAGACTAAATTTGGTATTCACCGGTGTAGAGAAAAGAAGAGGTATCTGTCCAGCAAAAGTAGTAAGAAAAATCCTTAAGGACAAGCTAGAAATGGAGTTGGCTGGATGGGAGATTGCGCGGGCATATCGAGTAGGAAGACAATGCAAGAAAAGTCCAATTAAAGTAAAATTTGCTATAGCGACCTAATTTACGAAATTTTAGGAAATACAGAGATTTTAAAACAGAGCAACATGTTCATCAACAAGGACCTCACAATAGCACAGAGATATATAAAAACGGGACTTAATTAAGAAGATGAAGGAAGCAGGATTGGAAGGCATACAAGGACTTTTACGAAATTTACATCTTTGGATAGACGGAGTAGATGCAACATATGTGAGTAAGAGCGGCTTATGGAGGAAAGGAACAGCTTGGAAGGAAACAAGTCAAAAAAAAGGAAAAGAAGTGAACGAAGCAAATCAACATTCGTAGCAGGCAGAGGAAGCGCAAGGTTAAACATGGAGGCAATGTATGAAGAAGTGTCAAGACCAGCACGAAAAGAAAACGATGTAATTCCGACAGCTGAACATACGCCATAGCATGCGCCTGAACCGGCAGCTATAATGTAAGAGAGAGCAGATATGACGACAACAGAGACATCACGAGATACGGCATCGCCAAGGATACAGCGCTGTATTATGCAAGCAGAACAATCCGTCATTTTGAATCACGTAGTCAAGGCCGCAGCTTGAATACGAGATGATTTTCGGAAAGAAAAATAGTGATGCACGTTAAAGGTAGCTTTACATGCACTTTTCATTTCATAAAGTATGTTTAATATACAAGAATTACTTTTTCTTTGTTATACAAAAGAGAAGCTATAAGGTTAAAAAGAAAGCATTGCTACCATGGTAGCAATTCGCACCTAACGTCCTTGTGTTGATTAATTTGACTTAAGTTGAAAACTATAGAAAGTATTTAAAATCCAATTATATGCTCTTAAAACCAGTTAAAGTTAACGTACTTCTTATACTGCATGACCATATCTGTCTGTAATAGATTAGAAGTAACAGGTGTGTTAATTGATGCTATTCAATTTCTTAGTGTTATAATAAAATGCAAAATGAAATAACTTACATTCTTCTACATATTTATTTGCTGATTAAAGTAGTAGTAGTAGTAGTAGTAGTAGTGGTGGCGGCGGCGGAGGTGGTGTCCACAACATTATTTAGTATTTAATGAATAGGTTGAGTCAGCTAAATAAAATACTAATACATCAAATAATTTTCTAAATACTCTTGCATCAAATAAAAACTCATAAACATCAAAATTTCCAATTTTTTCTTGAAAATATTGTAATATATAACATCCTTTAGATGAAATAATGTATTGTAAGACATATTACATTTTCCAGCTTTACAAGCATGTGTATTGGTTTTCCCTGCAGTATGATTTTTTTTTGTAACCAACACTGTTATCTGATAATAGAATAATGCAGGCAGAGAAACATACAAAGAAGAATCATTAAATCTTCTTAGGGCCGGTTCTGCAATCTGCCGATAACTTGCCGATACAGCTATGTACCTGATTTCTAGCCGATTGGCTTTCTGCAGTCTCTGGATATCACTACTCGGAAGATATCTTTGCCGATAAGTTTTCGGCTAGTTGGAGTTGACGATACGTCTATTATCCAACAAATAAGTTTTCCACGGCCGTAGTCCATTGAGGTTAGGTTCCACTCACATTCTCGTCTCACAAATATCACTAGCAATAGAAATTAAAAAAAAGAAACTGATGTGCTCCATGCACATGATTCTCTACATTTTGGTAGCAAATTACTGCTAATAAGCTTATTCTTAACTTAGTGGATACGCTAAAATGATCGTCAAATCTTTTGAAAGCCGGTTGCCATGTGGATGAATTCCGTTTCTTTGCATTACAGTGGTTGACAAATCCCCGATGGTGAAAAGTTTCAAGTATATTAAAACTAAAACCAATAGCAAGGAATATCTAAAAATGGTCAATTCCACGAAAAAAATTATATGACCTAAATTGTGTGTTTTTCGATATCTAATTTTTTTTGCATAGTAAGCTTGTCTTTCTCATACGGTTTACTAGTTATGCAACATCCAGCAAAATTCATCCAGAATAAAGAGGTCTTCAGAGGCTATTCCCAGAAAATTCAAGATATACATTTTATTTTACATATAAATGTCTTTAATATACGGTATCTTAATCAAAATCGTTAAGCCATTTTTTTTAGAAAATTAAATGTTTCATAATTTTTTCCATGTAAAGGGTAGTTTGGGGTGAGGTTATTTTCCTCATAATCTTCACGTCGCATCCTTCGAAGATACTTAACTTAAATACCAAGCTTGGTGTTTTACCGTCTTTTTGTTACAGACACACGGACATACAGATTTTTTCTAAAAATGTAAAACGTGTATTTCCGGTAAAATCTTGGTATGGAACTTCTTGGTGGAATGCAATACTTCTCTATAAGCTAATGACAGAGTACGAGTAAAGAAAGTAAAAATTGCATTTATCGGACGTCGGTGAAGAAATAATCCTAGATTCTATACTTCTCACATGTAACTTTTAAAACTCGAATGATGTTTTGGAGTTCCTCCTATTACTGGGATGATTGGGGTTTTCGATGAGGGCGATCCCTTAGCTGCGTTTGGCGCTTACAATTAGGATTCTCGACATAAAGTACCACTTTCCAAATGTCAAGAAGCGTGACAAATATGGGAGTTTCCAATGGTTTAATTCACTTTTACATACCTTCCGTTGACATTTATGAAATCACTGTACAATCTAGCGGATATTTGGTTCATCCTCCCCGTTTATCCCTTATAATTTCTATGTCGAAAAGTCCAGGGATTTCTAGTAATAATGAATGAAAAATGCCTATATTAACGTAAGTGAACAGCCTGACTTCTTAACCTCTACTCCGACTCCTCGCAGTATGTTCTTTTATAGATTCAATATGTTCATATTCTATAACACAGACTTTGCACACCTTTAATAGTATTTTACTAATTGTACTTTATGAATTCAAGGCGTTTTATAGCCCATTCCGGTTACATTGGCCTTTCAATATTGAAAGAATTGTCAAAATATGTGGTTTTTAACATTCACTCGCATACACATAGCGTTCTCTCTCTCTCTCTCTCTCTCTCTCTCTCTCTCTCTCTAATATCAGTGTGCATTAATTTCGGCTTTAGGGAATGAGAAGTACATAAGCAAAAAGTAAGAGAAAAGTATGCTAATGTGAACCCTAAGGTAGTTACTAGCAGGTTATGGCATCAGATTTTATGATCCCATCCATTTTGCATGCGTCTATGAGGTTTAACACATTTTCGCAGTCGTCATCTTTTCCATTTTATTCTAAAACATGGCAAAAGAATTCCCCTGGTATGAACTATCTTTTATTTTGTTTCCTTTTGCCTACTTCGCAAGGCAATCCTCCATCGTTATTTTTGGTTTATGAATTTTCCACCTGTAACGCTTCTATCGAATTCAGAATGACAAACTAAACGCTCTACAAACTATCCTAGAGAGCCACTATCCAGAGGAACTTGTGTGATTGTAGAATGAAAGCTTTGGTTACCGCCAAATAAAATTATTTGGTGAATAACTATATGCAGAATTATCGGGCCATTGTAGAACCGGCCATTAATAGAAAGTTTTATTAAGTAAGCTCTTGACTTACAACAGGTTAAAAGTTACAAAAAGATTTGTCTAATGACTGACATACTAGGCATTATTAATGTGAAAAATAGAAATAAATTGTTTCTGATATACATATCATGAAGTATATGTTTGATTTATGTATTTTAGAATTTATACGAGGGTCAGTCAATAGCTAATGACACCTCATATATATATATATATATATATATATATATATATATATATATATATATATATATATATATAGTGTTAGCGATGTGAACAATTTGAATTTGCCGCAATTCCTCAAACCTTCTTCTCTAATCCAATGCAGTAGCAACTTCCTAATTCAATAGGTGGCAGCACTGCTGCCTTTAGCAAAATGGCAGACATCGATGTGCGTATTAGACAGTGTTCCGTAATTGAATTCTTACATGCGGAAGGTGAAACGCCCATTTGCATTTATGAAAAGATGAAAAATGTGTATGGTGATGCAACAATGGCTGTCAGCACTGTTAGAAGATAGGTCCGTTGCTGTAATGAAGCAGAAGGGCATATACTGTTGGCTGATGAACATCGGAGCGATAGATCAGTGACTGCAGTGGCTCCACGCAACATTGAGCGAGTGAAGAAAATCATTATTACTGACCGACGGTTAACAACGGATGAATTGTGTTGCATTATGTCCTTCAGTAAAGGCAGTGTGATGACGATTATTTAACAACTGGGGTACTCAAAAGTTTGTTCAAGGTGGGTACCAAGAATGTTATCCGACGAGAATATGGAGAGAGAAAAAAAAAAAAAAAGAGAAAGAAATAGCCGCCGAACTCTTGCAGGGCTTTAATTTGGAGGGAGAGGAGTTTCTGGAAAACATTGTGACTGGAGACGAAACGTGGGCTCATTTTTTTTTTTTTTTTAACCTGAATCAAAAAGTCAGTCAATGGAATGGCATCGCACAACCTCACCGAAGAAGAAGAAGAAGAAAAATCAAAACTGGAATCGGCAGGGAAAGTGATGGCGACAGTGTTCTGGGATGAACAGGTGTGATTCTGGTTAAATTTTTGCAGCAGGGATGCACAATAAATCCTGTCCGAAACGTCAGCACCCTCAAAAAACTTAAAGCATATCTTCGGCGAGTTCGCCCAACTAAAATCGTGGTGGATATTCTTCTTTTGCATGACAATGCAAAACCACACACCAGTCATCACACCACTGAAGCGATTGTGAAAATTGGATGGAATGTCTTGCCTCATCCCTTATACTGCCCTGTCCTACCACAATCAGACTATTATCTGTTTGGGCGGCTAAAGGAAGCTCATCGTGGGATTCACTTTGAAGATGCAGAGGTCATGAAAACTTCTGTGCGTCAATGCCTTCGGAAGCAAGATCGTGCCTTTTACCACACTGAAATACATGCCCTTGTTAAAAGGTAGATCAAAACTGAGGAAAAGGACGGTATTACATTAAAAAGTAGCAATTTAATCCTTAATGTTGTGACTTTTATGCTGTGTAATGAAAGTTTAATTTTCTTATAAATTTAAAGAGAGAGAGAGAGAGAGGGAGAGAGAGAGAGAGAGAGAGAGAGAGAGAGAGAGCTGAGAAAATGAGGCATTAGTTATTGACCGACCCTCATACTTTATGAAACAATTATAAAATAAGGATATTTATAATTAATGAACTAGAATAGCAAATTTATAGATGAATACTTATAAGTGTAATATTTTTCACTTACATTTTCAGGATTCAGAATTATAGCACAACAAATTCAAATTTTAAGCTATTAATCTGCATACACGGGGGATTTTTTTAGTGCTAAAGAAATAAGTTCAATAATTCTAAGAGGAACAATATCCTACCTTAACTATTTACTCAATAAAATGCAGCAGCCCCAAGTTCACACATATATCTGCAAAACAGCCTGTATTTACTTATTATTTTGATACACCCATACTTATATTTAGCATTAAATGTAAACCGAAGTAGAAAACTTTATATTATGTAAAAAAAATGAAAATACAACTGTAGGAAGGGATATTTATTTTTAGCTTTTGTCATTTTTTTTTCTTTTACCAATGAGGTATGCATACTTCTCAGCAACAATGGTTTTAACTGGTGCACATGCTTACAGTAATAATTATGAAATATGGCATCAAAAACAAGGAATATTTAAACATAAACAAACACAATTTATAAATAGGTGTATGATAATTTGAATGACAGTTCAAAACATTTGATAGTGCAACAGGTTTTACCTTAGTATATTGATATCAACCATTTTCCAATTGGGAAGTCAGTAGATCTAATTAAAACACCATATTACAATAACTAGTTAAAGGGATGAACATGGGATGTAACTGAGAAGAAACTGAGCATCAAGTTCTGGACAGAACCTAATTTTAAATTTTTTTAAATATCAATTATTTTTAAATGTTTCCTTTTGCCTTTATTCAAAATTACATATAAGAAAATTATAAGTGTTTCTTTATTCCTTATTTTTGTGTGGCTTCTATTACCATATACTGATGGCAATTTTCTTTTTGTTTCCAAAAAGTTACACAGTTCTACACCACGCATTTGGTATAATGAATGAGCAAGTTCTCGAGCACAGCACAAAGTGGCACATTTCTATGCAAGCTACAAAAATTATTTATTATATTCTGCATACTTATTGCTATGACAATAAACCCTCTTTGTATTTTTGAATGAACTGCTTTGTAGTTGTTACAACACCATATGCAGCCTTAGAAATGTACTTCAAACCCACAAAATCTGAGGATTCAGTAAGTTACAAATATTTTTTTGGAATACCTTCTCCATTACCTTCCGAAAGAAAAAAAAATACAAATTTCACATGCCCCCCTTTTTAGCACTGCATTCACAGCAGCAACCAGTTACATATAAACTGTTATTATGGTCATGAACATTTACTTCCCCTGGGGTCATTGTGTTGCTCGTGCTTGGCAGATCTGTACAAGCTACAATTCTATCTTTAATGCTTTTCATATCAGAGACATGTAACAGTACTTTGTCACTATCAGAACAGTAATTTGCTTTCTCACAAGGGGTTATAAATTATAATATTAAAATTATAATCGGCGCCAACCAAGAAAGGGATTGACAGTTCGCAGTGAGGGAGAGGCGACGTGGCGGAAAAACATAAATGAACGGGAGGGAATAGATGAGTCTTAGCGGTTGTCATAGCAACGAAAAGAAGGATCAATTAGAGCTGAGGCGTTTCCATAGAAACGGTACACACAGTGAATGACTCTGTTGCCGATATCTAACACGCACTAACTCGAGATTAGCATGTTGCTGATTACGAACCCAGCAGTAACATAAACTGCTTGTGTTATGTTCTGCTATCACTGCATAGTGCTGTAGCCCGAGCTTGCAATGCTTGCATTAGATTGTGTGTTGAGAAGTTCCTTTGCATTATTCTATATAGACGGTTATTTGCCTTGTGTTTACGTGTGCCTGAGTTTGTGTATCTGTGCGTTTGCTGCGAGGTTTGCAATTGTGCTAACGCTTTTAATATGTATTTAACAATGTCGAAAAATAGTGACAAAGAGAGTGCTGCCAAAAGAAAAAATTGAGCGTCCTCGTGAACCGAATAAAACTGTGTTTGGTAAAGGTATCTCATTTAAAGAACTAGCGCGGGAAATAATATGCTCTGTAAGAGAATATTTCGAAAAGCAGAAATTGAACGGAGGACCTGTTATTCCAGTCTCTAAAGTAATTGATAGAACCGTGCGTGCTGTAGGAAATGGTGGTAACACTATAGCTAAAATTGGGAAAGAAAAGTACGATAAAGAAGAATATCAGGCGTCAGGTTCTAAATTAGAAACTCCTGGAAAGAAAAGGAAAGGATGTCACCAACTTAGATCCTTTCCAGCAGGATGTTATACGCAGACACATCTATTTCTACTATAGGAGAAGGGAGCATCAGGCTGTCTTCAAATTACACGTATCTTCAAAAGAAGCCGAACTATTTGAAGGTAGTAAGTGTTCTTTACGTAGAATAGTGAAGAAATTAGGTTTTAGGTATAAGAAGATAAATGACAGAAAATGGCTGATGGAGAAAACCGACATCTGTGCTTGGCACTGTAGGTTCCTTCGGGAAATTCAACACAATTTCCAACACATTGTTTGGTTTGATGAGGCTGGGCGGACGATACGCTAGAAGCAACAATGAACGTACCGTTAAGTAAAGGAGGCAGAATAATACTCCTTCATGCTGGAACTGCGTCAGGTTTTGTTTCTAATTGTATTCTTCTTTTTAAATCCAAAAATAAGTCGGTTACTACGTGGTGATATAATGGTTCCCAGAACTGCTTCTTCCAAATTTGCATAGACCATTAATAATAGTAATGGACAATGCGAAATACCACTCCGTAGTTTCTGATAGAGCACCAACAATTGGAACAAGAAAAAATGAAATTATTCAGTGGCTTGCACGCTGAAATGTACCAGTGAAGCAGGAATTGAAAAAATAGAGCTCCTGGAACAAGTGAAAGTGATTAAACCGCGGTTTCCAAGTTATGTAGGCAACGGCATTGCTGCTGAACATGGCCACAAAATAGTTGGGCTTCCACCTTATTATTGTCATTTTAACCCAATTGAGCTACCTGGGCCGAAGTAAAGAATTATGTTCGGCGAAACAACAAAGATTTTACTGTGTCGTCTGTAATAAAGCTGACAGAAGAGGCATTAACAGTAGTAAAAACTGAAAACTGGGAAAAGACAGTTATCCATACAAAGGGCATAATAAGTGCAGCATGGAAAAATGAAGGATTTTGGAAGAAGAAATAGAGCAGCTCGTCACTTCCGTGGTGACTTCCAGCAGCTCTTCAGATGGTGGTGGTGGCGGTGGTGGTGGCGGTGGCGGCGGCGGCGGCGGCTACATTTTCTATCAAGCTAGTAGCAGCAGCAGCGATTCGGACATCAACGGCATTTTCCCATTAGAATAAGCATCAATTTCACAGGAATTTTTCTTTTGAAAGCCCAAATCCTCAGACTGATATATAATTGCATATTCTATCCTTTGAATGTAGATTCAATATTGTACTGTTGTCTTCGCATACGAATATAAATAATACGCACTCAACATTCCAAGGCGCAATTTAATCTTCTTTGTATACATAATCATATCGAGCTCTCCACGTTACCACAATAAGAGGCAACATCGCCTCTCCCTCACTACGAACTGTGAATCCCTTTCTTGGTTAGCGCCGATTATAGCTTCAGTGCCCTTTTTGCTGCTACAGCTGAAGGATTTTATCCTGTTCTCTTTCGCATCTGAGCAAAAATATTCTCTAAAGCATCTTGATAAATCTGCTTCCCATTACATATCTCTAACTCTTGTTGAATAAAACGTTTGCTAACTGCATAAAAGATAATGTGCTCATATTTGAGCCTATATTTAATGGTTTCCAGGCAGCAGACCTTACCTGCGTTTCTTGATTAATATCTACAAAACCCTCGAGGAACTGTACTTATCTTTCAAAGTTTTTCTTTGTAATTGATTTCCTAAGGTTCTAGACATTAGCAAAGAAAAACATTCATTCAAAAATCGAATGAACCATGCTGTGGTAAGTGCTGCTGGAGGCAAAAGTTAAACTTACAGCTGTTTCTAAGGCAATGCCATTTTTGAAACATAAGTATCTCAAAGCAAGTCCAACATTCATTTTTTGAAAGTGAGATCGACTTGTGGAGTTTTTTTGAAAGATAACAGAGAGATCTTAGACCACCTTCCTTAGCTAAATCTAAAGCCCAGTGTTCTAAAATATATTTAGAAGAAACTATAGTTCATGGCAAACCTTCCTTATCTGGGATATGAAGTGGAATAACATTGTCACAGTTCTGAATGACTGACTGCCAGCTTTTCACCAGATGAGGAACATAGCTAAAACACATATGTTAAAGTTAGATTTTTTCACATAGCTTTCATTTTAAGATCTGTTCTGGCACATAAATGAAATAACCATATCATAAATTATTTTAAATTAGTAAGGCAGAAATAAATTCCAATGGGTTTAATCAATTACTTTTAAACAAATTATTTAAAATATCTATGAATAATAAAGGCTCAAATATTAAATCTGAGGCCTACTTACATCTATTTTGTAAATGTTTTTTGTTTGAACAGCAATTTTAGCTGGTGAATTAGACGCATTAAAAATTCTTTAAAAATTATACTTGAATTTCCCTTTCCCATGTACACGGTTAACCTCAAATTGGCTTTCTTCGAAATGTACCTGTGAAAACATGTGTTTAAATCTAATTTACTGTGCCAGATCTAGCACATTAGTACCAAGTCTATGAAATATGTACAAACTGAGGCTTTCACGGCCGGCGGCTTGAATAAAGAAAGTATTTTGCGGGCTTATAGGCCGTGGTCCATTTGGTTTTCAAGTTCCCGACGTTTCGCCAAGGGCTATGCTTGGTATCTTCACAGGTGATCCGTTGGCTGGTCAGAGCTCGATTTTTTTTTTAATTTCGAGTGGAGGGGAAAAATCCACCTTATGGACTAACCCGGGCAAGCCCGGAATGTCGGGGTCTCCCGTGTGGGCCTACCGACTAAAAAACCCCTCCACCGCTATTAGAAGGAAGAAAGGAGAGGCTGTACCGCTTGTTTGCACCCGCGGATTCAAGGTGATAATTTAACTGACTGCAGGGTGCAGTCAGAGGGGTGAAATGAGGACCAAGGCCCAGACTGTCACCGCGGAGTATTCGGGGAGAGGAATGAAGAAATTCTAGGGTGATGGATGGAGTTAGTGCTGGTTGACTCTGTTGAGCCAGTCGTCGTATCCTGGGACGTTTTCGAGCCTAAGCCCTTGGCGTCTTCTTTGGATGTTGAACTTGGAAGTTTGAGGTGCCGACTTCTCCAGTAGAGCTCTAACCTCCTCCCTGAAGATGAGTCGGATGTCGGTGATTCCTATTGCTATTGCTTGGTGAACTTCTGGATGTGAAGTGGTGTTGTCCTGCTCCTGAAGCCTGTCCTCCAAGGCCGTCAGCTTAGCCGTAAGAATCAGGACTTCCGCGTAGAGGTCCTGATTGGCTTCACTTAGGTCCTGGATTTCCTTCTGCAGGTTGGTGTTGGTTGTTCAGTCTGCGGAGATGGCTGTGTAGATTATGGTGTCCGGGCTGGTTTAGGCGATGAGTGCCTGCTCTTTGGGTAGCTGGGCCACTGGGCTTGCCCGGTGAAATGTGGCACAGAACCGGCGACGGCGACGGAGGTCATGCCCAGAGCACTCCGAAGTGAATGCGTTGGTGTCACAGTAGTGGCACTTCGGTGGGGAAGAGCAGTTTTCTCGACTGTGCCCGTAGGCACAACAGCGACGGCAGGGCCGGTATCTTTCCTGTCTGCTTGCCTCAACGTGCAGAAGTCGCCCTAATAAGGGCAACCCTGACGTCAAGGCAGTCTCCAGGTCTAATCGGTCCTGTAGCTCAACCCTAACTAGTGGAGTCGGGCCCCGGTCACAGATAATTCTAGTGGCCCTCGTACATGAAGGTCATCTAGATTGTGCAGCGGCAAGGAGGTGCCGGGTGGAGAGATCCCGAGGGACCCATCTAAACACGGCACTGTACCGGAACGGCGTCGGCGTGGAGCTCAGCGGTGGCGGCGATGAAGAGTTGATGGCTGGCGGTGAAGCAGCGGCGGTCGGCGGCGGTGGTGATGGTGAAAGCGGCAACGGTGCGGAGCTCACTGCTGGTATAACGGCAGGTGGCGGAGATTCCGTCGAGCACTTCCTAACAGCGGATGCCGGAGAAGTGGTGGCTGCTGTAGGAGCTGCTGGTCTGCGTTGGTGCTTCCTCTTTGGCATCTCGAAGCGAAGTTCCCCCGAATTCTTGTCGCGGAGAGCGCGGTTTTATACGTGGCCGGTGGGCGGAGCCTATTACTCTCTGTGCTGTGATTGGCCCGCGTGCATTTGTGAGCTGTCTTGTGTTTTCTTTTGTTTGTGCCATTACGTTTGCTTTCCAACACAGGTATCTAGGTCCTGTTAAGGCACATAGCTCCTTCCTTGCGATTATCATACACACACACACTGCGATTGACCAAGGAAGAGAGCAGTCCTGGCCTTTTACAAGCTTCTTCTAGTGAACAGCACCTGCAAGCGCCTGCGAGGTCACGTCTGCGAGACTACAGTGGAAGTACCACGCTGCAGCGCCCCTAGCGGAGACTGGCAGTAGGCAACGTCCCTCTGATAGCCTTGTCTCCCTCCGGCCATATCCGCCGGAGATCCCCCACAGCTGGAGACCAACACCTGCGCTTCAAGGAGGACCGCAGTGGGCATTGGCCCCTTTCTAGCGTGCCTCCTGTAGGAAGCTCGTCGAGCTTCTCCACCAGCGCCATCCCCTGATCTGCCGCCGACACCAACTCGCCCGGCCGCATCCTGCCGTTGAAGAGAGCGAAGACTTTCTCTTCCCTTGTCTCCTGAGCGTCAACCTGGTACTGCGACGTACTTGGCACTGACTGAACGACTGACGTTACCGCGGGCTCACAATGCCAGAGCCAAGGGTCCGGACTTTGGTCTGGACCCGGGGTTCGCACCAATCGCCGCGTCGCAAGACGTCCGGCCCTCTGTGGGGAGCCGGATGGCACCTGCACAAGACTTTGACAAGTCAAGTACAACCGTACAGGTAATACCTGACGAAATCAGCACTCCCGGCCCATCAACCTCTTCCTCCTACTCCTCCTCCTCCTCCTCCTCCTCCTCCTCTCAAAACCTAGCCCCGGCTCATGGGCTTTACTCCTTAAGGACAGAACTAAGAAGACTTTTGGCAAGAAGAAGTCTTCCTCCCGCCTAGTCAACCAAGAGACCGCGGTCCCTCTCACCCCGGAAGTAGCGCAACCCACTTCCACACCAGTTGCTCCATCTACCCTCTCCCAAGCCCAGTCTACCCTGGTGCCTGAGAGCACAGCCGATTCCGACGGCTATATCACGGTGGTCCACAGGCGCCGAAAGACCTCCGGTTCAAACCCGGAGGGGCGCGCCTCCCCCAACCCTGCAGCAGCCACCATCCCCGAGACCATCGCTCACAACGGGCGGGAAGAATACCACCAATTTTGGCCGACCCGTTTCCCAACCATGTCAGAGTCATGAGGGGATTACGGACAGCGCTCACGGAAGAGTACCAGGCTACCCGTTACCCCAAAAGTGTCGTCATCCGGACCAGGAACCCCGACGATCACGAGAAGGCAAGGGGAGTTCTGAGGAAGTGTGAAATTCAGTTGGACATCCGTGTTGGTCTGGCGTAGGAACACGGAATCAATCCGCGGACCGTCATCAAGTTGACCTAAACCTCCCGACCCGAGGGTGCTGAGCCCACCAAGGTCAAGATACTCCTATTTTTGGTCAATGTTGAGAAGGATGGGGAGGGAATTCCCAAGATTGACACAGTGACAACCCTGTACAGCACAAGAGTGCGAGTCGAACCACACCACGGCAGAAACACCACAGCCCACATACGGAAAGAACACCGGGGTGAGAGCCCGCCAAACGCTAACCGCGGTGGTAAAAGGGATTCCAACACACATTGGAGAGCAGCAGTTGCTATCCAGCATAAACAAAACCTATCCCGAAATCGCCAAACTCTCCAGAATTGTCAGCAACGGGAGGACCACTACGCTGGTAAGAATTTTCACACAACAAGCCGACACAATAAGAATGGTATTACAGGAAGGCACCTGTATTGAAGGCCAGTATTATTACACTGAACCCTCACGCCACACGGAAAAACACACACCATGCAAAAGGTGCCAAATATATGGTCACAGTGTAGACGACTGCAAAGATGACCCCCGCTGCTTCTACTGCGGAGACAAGAGACCTACATGGCAGTGCGATCATAGGAAATTTCCACGCAACGAAGCCTACTGCGCTACGTGTGACACCACAGGCCATTATACTGGACAAGTAAAGTGCGCCAACTACCCAAAAGAAGCTCCATCACAGATCCACCAGGTGGCGCCAACGAAGATCTACCCACATGACAAGCCGCCCGCACCTGTTAAAATGTGTGAACAAAGCAGGCCACCACTACAGATCAGCCAAATTCCGGAGGACAAAAAGAACCTCTCATCGGAAGAAACTACACAAAAGCTGAGAGACATCACGAAAAACACCGAGGAAAGCCTACAGAAGATCCAACACAAGGTCGGAAAAATGCAGGCAGACACCTTAAACTACATCGAAACGCTGGTGGACAGCATCACTGAACAACTTCTTAAAACAATAACCATGGCAGTGTACGAGGTTAGTCCCCCACGATACCGACAGAAGATGCTAAAACAACTTGCTGACACCACCAAACAAACGCTACAACGAAGCCTAAACACCTACAGAGTAGGCGGTCAGCTAGCTGTAGTGGTGGCCAAAATCGCCACCGACAACAAAATGGTGGAGACGTAACACACAACAATTGGAAACCAATAGACTGGACCGCAGTCATAATGGCAGGCGTTACGTGCATCCAACACCACAACATTAAGTTGGTTCAACTTAATGTGTGCGGACTCGGAAACAAACGAGAGGAGATACAAAATCTGGTTGACAATATCAAACCAGACATATTAACACTAAATGAGACAAAGCAGAAACCACACCGAAAGTTTGAGCTTCGACCATATACCTGCTACCAGAAGGACCGCCCGCAAACCCCCGGAGGAGGAGTGGCTATCCTAGTGCGCCCAGAGCTGAACCCAGAAGTCATTGCCGTACCACCAACGTACCAACATGAGGAGGCGCTGGTAGTGAAAATAACCATCCAAAAATTCATTATGCATGTGGCTACTATTTACTCCAGCGGGGAACTCAACACAAACCTTCTGACGCACATGAACCAGAACTACAAAAACCTAATAATCGCCGGGGACCTCAACGCCAACCACACTGGCCTACTAGATGAAATAACGAACGCCAATGGGAAGCTACTGCGAGCCTTGCTCAACCAAATACCACTGAGAAACATATTCCTACCCGGGCCGACACGACTTGGCTGGACAGACCGAGAGCAACCTACGTCACCCGACAAAGTTCTGGTAGACCAAGCCCTGGTGAACAAAATAATACACACCGCAATAGAAGCACCAATCAGCTCTGACCATCTGCCCATCACAATTAAAATCGCCACTAACAAATGGAGCACCGAGACAAACAACAAAACTGAAGTATACAATTACACCCACGCAGACTGGAAGCTTTATACCGACCATATACGCCAGCACATGAAACCGTCTAGAGAGCTCCAAATCGCAAATTTAAATGCAATAGACAACCTTGCTAAGGATATATCCACGGAAATCACACAAGCCAGAGACGCCACCATCCCCAAGAAGGTCCAGAACTTCAACAATAACAGCAGGTCACTGCCAAAGCACATCATCCAGCTAATAAAGCAGAAGCGGCACGCACATAGGAGATATATAAAGTCCCACGACGAGCTCGACAAGCAAATTTTGAACCACCTACGGAACGAAGTGAAGAAAAAAATTCAAGAGCACAACAACACAATGTGGAGTATCACTATAGCAGACATAACAACAGCAAGAACAGCAGAACCAAAAAAGTTTTGGAGGTTCATAAAGGCCATTCGCCGGAAGAGACAATTCTCCTACCCCCTCCGAGTCAACAACAAACCAGTGCACTTAACCGAGGACAAATTAAAAATTTTCCACGATCACTACTACAAAGTTTTTCAAACGCCTGAGGACCCGAAGTTCAACAAGACCCACCTTCAAACCATAAAGAGACACATTAAAAACAATGCTGATCTCTACCGGCCTCAACTTCAAGCACCACAACTTGACGAAGGCAGCAATTTAGAAAAACCAGTACTCCGCAAGGATTTCATCGAGACAGTGAGACATCTTGGACACTCAGCACCAGGCCCAGACACCATAACATATCAAATGCTGAAAAATGTCCCGCAGGAGATGATGACGAAGATAACACAGCTCTATAACCTAATACTTCGACATGGTCACCACCCGCAGATCTGGAAAGAGGCACATATGATACTGCTGGAGAAACCAGGAAAGGACAACACCAAACACGGAAACTACAGACCCATCTCCTTAACGGCAACACTCTCCAAAGTCTTAGAGAAAATAATAGTTAAGCGACTGCAATCGCACATTGAAGAGAATAGGCTTATACCTGACACACAAGCCGGTTTCAGGAGAACAGTTACCATCCAAGACCAGCAGATACGAGTACTGTCTCTGATACAAAACAACCTAAACAAAGGATTTACGACCATAGGAGTATTCCTTGACATACAGGCCGCATTCGACCGCTGCTGGACGGATGGGTTATTGTATAAACTAACAAAAATGGGTATCTCTCAACGGATGTGCAGATGGGTGGCCAGCTTCCTCCACAATAGAACTGCCGGAATTAAGATTAACAACACGCTTAGCGCACCATTAACTCTACAAGCAGGAACACCGCAGGGGAGCGCAGTCTCCGGACTACTGTACATTCTGTTCACACACGACACCCCTCAGCCAATCCACCCAAGCATCACCCTAGCCCAATATGCGGACGATACCGCATACTTCTGCAGTGCACCCAAAATAGAGCACGCAAAACCGAGGCTCAATCGCCAACTTGGAAACTTCCACCGATGGGCGTCTAAATGGAGACTGGCGGTGAACACGGAAAAAACACAAATGATAGTGTTCAGAAAGTCACTGAAGCGGAAACACCGAGAGGCAACAATCCGGTACAACATGAAAGAAATCCGAATGACAACCACCGTGACCTACCTGGGAATAACATTAAGACCCAACCTGTGTATGACAGCCCACATCAAGAAGAAGATACAAGACGCAAAGATAGCCATTTCCACGCTGTGGTATTTATCTAAAATAGGAAAAGTCGGACTCTCTACAGACATACTTAACCAACTGTACAAGACCATCATCCGCCCTTATTTTACATTTGCAGCAATAGCCACAATACCACTCACAATACCATCCATGCTCAACAGAATACACCAAGTGGAGAGAAAATGTCTGCGAATAGCAAACAAGCTCCCAATGTGGTACAAAACTTCAGAAATCTATGACACGACCAACACAACGCCCATAGGCGACCACATCAAACGCCAAATGGTAAATTTTATAACAAAAGCAGTAGACAGACCTCATAGACAACAACTCATCCTAAACGCAGCAACGTTCAAGCAAGCAGTTACACCAGCGCCCCCGATCGTCTCACTCATCCAGCTGCACGACACCATCAAGCAAGAGGAAGATGCGGCATTAGAGGAGCACATGAGAGCACTTCTAGAACAGCAGATGGACTATGACATCCAAGGAACCTGAAGAACCCGACACCTCGAAGCACGAGTAAATTAGAAATTTAGAATAAATAGTACACAAACTATATCATGGCAACTCACAAAAATGAAGTATTCTGATAAATTAACATAATGTAACTAACTGACAATTGCTTATAAATAGCACACTATATGTAAATAACTTAAACTCATAACAAATTGAAAAAATGCAAAAACGTAATGACACCAAATATGTCCAAAAAAAAATAATAATAATATATATATTTAATTGAGAAAATAAAATAAAAAAAAAATAATAAATAAAAAAAAAAAAAAGAGCCTGCCTGCCCCGCCCCAAATAAATTAAAAACAATACGTGGCTGAAGAGGGTACACCCCTGAAGCAGCCATAGGGCGAAATAAGCCCAGGGTGAGATAAACCCTTGGGCAAAAGTGCCCTAAAATCCCAGTAGTTAGTTAGTTATTTATCCCTCACACACTGCTCTGAGCGACAGTGGAGAGCGGTTGAGTAATCTTCGAAGATACCTTCAGAAGAAGAACCGTCCTTCGAGAAGCATCAAAGACGACAGCAGCAGGCCACAGGAAGGTAACCAAAGAAGCTGTCTGCAAACAGCAGCATCAAGGCAGACTCGACGGAAGCCACCGTACTCCCAGACCACCGGACACCGGCGATCGCCGCGGCAACCGCCGGCATCTCAACAGGAGCATCGGCCTTCGGCATCGTACACCAGCAACTGAGTGGCTGAGTTTCACACTTTACCTACTTGTCTACCATTTAACCACTACACCTTATTCCTCTACAAAACCCTTCCTGTAACCAGATAGGTGCGTCACTGGGTGTTTACACCTTGCTAAAGGACTTGTCCTGTGTTTCACCGGAAACACACTTAGGCGGCTTCGGCTGTGACACAACACCAATCGTGCCTTTGCGCAGTTACTCCTTACTGAAACTAACCTATTCTAGCAATGCCTAAATACCAATCCAGTAGTTCCCAAAAAGCATCCACTTCAAGAGGAAAACCACCTAAGCCCCCCCCCCCACCAAGACAGCAGTGAGGATGAAGATGACAGCCATAATACCAGCACGGACTCATTCATCACCGACACGGCAAAGAAGATCAACGAAAACCTATTACAAGAAAACAACGCTCCTCGCACGCCACGTGATCCTCGCTTGCAGCGCCAAAGGATGGGTGACCCACACGGCAGTCAGGCAGTGTACGTCGTAAACTGCGAAGAACAATACCGAGACGCCTTCTATGTTACCAAGCTTATGGAAGCGCATAAGCAGGACCCAAACAGCATTCTCCTCAAAACCAGAATCAACAACCCACCAAACACATACAAACTACTGTTTAATAACGCGCAAAACACCGTTACATTTACACAGGCCAACAAAGGGAAGTTTGGACCAAGGTCAACATTCACAACCACAACACCACAGCCCACATACGGAAAGAACACCGGGGTGAGAGCCCGCCAAACGCTAACCGCGGTGGTAAAAGGGATTCCAACACACATTGGAGAGCAGCAGTTGCTATCCAGCATAAACAAAACCTATCCCGAAATCGCCAAACTCTCCAGAATTGTCAGCAACGGGAGGACCACTACGCTGGTAAGAATTTTCACACAACAAGCCGACACAATAAGAATGGTATTACAGGAAGGCACCTGTATTGAAGGCCAGTATTATTACACTGAACCCTCACGATACACGGAAAAACACACACCATGCAAAAGGTGACAAATATATGGTCACAGTGTAGACGACTGCAAAGATGACCCCCGCTGCTTCTACTGCGGAGACAAGAGACCTACATGGCAGTGCGATCATAGGAAATTTCCACGCAACGAAGCCTACTGCGCTACGTGTGACACCACGGGCCATTATACTGGACAAGTAAAGTGCGCCAACTACCCAAAAGAAACTCCATCACAGATCCACCAGTGGCGCCAACGAAGATCTACCCACATGACAAGTCGCCCGCACCTGTTAAAATGTGTGAACAAAGCTGGCCACCACTACAGATCAGCCAAATTCCGGAGGACAAAAAGAAGCTCTCATCGGAAGAAACTACACAAAAGCTGAGAGACATCACGAAAAACACCGAGGAAAGCCTACAGAAGATCCAACACAAAGTCAGTTACAGCTGTAATCGTCAGCAGCCGCTTTCTAAAACCATGCTGATGGCAATTTAGTACGCTATGCGTACTGTTTTTTTTTTTTTCAAATATTTTTCCAAACATAGAGGTTAATGTTACTGACCCGTAATTGTTGACATCATTTTTATCCCCCTTTTTGTATATACGTTTTATAATTTCTAGTTTAAGACGGTTTAGAAATATCTCTTCATTTATGGATCAATTTATTAAATGTTTTAAGACAATTGCAAGGTAATTTTTTACAGTTTTTCTAATACTGTGGGGTATATGGCGTCCCAACCTGAAGTTGGGTTGTCTTTGAAACAACATATAATTTCGTTAACTTCCTGAATACTAGTGTGACTCATGAAAATTTTATTAGTAATGTTGTTATGTATTTGTATGTTATGTGGTAAAAAATATCCCAGTACCTTGAGTTGCAAAATGATTCTTAAAATGTTATATATTTAATAGGATGATGTACAATTTCACATTCGCGAAGTTACTTAATATTTTCATTGATATTACTGTTGGTGGTATTTCTATCCTTGACTAATTTCTATACTGTATTGCTTATATTGGAAGAGTTATTTGTCTTCCATTTATAATATAGTGATGCTAGATTAGTAGATGCTCTATGATACCCCTCTTTTAGCTGCCTATATCCGTTTCGGAGTTCTTAGATGTTTGTCATCTTGTGCAATTCATAAGCATATTTCATTTTATTACGCAGTACATAAATTTCATCAGGTCATTTTAATCTCTCTAATAGGTTTTATTTTGATAGTTTTTCTTATAATGGAACAGACGGTATTGAAATAAGAGATTAAGGTTGGCATAAATGTTTCCCATTTTTCATTGCTACTTTGTGTCATATAAACCTTGTTCCAAGTTAATATTTCTAATACAACGTTAAGTTTATTTACATTATCATCTGACACCTTTCTAAATTCATAAATTATGTCTTCATTTTAACTTGCACTGAAATTATATATGAACTGCATGGTGGTCTGAAAGATGAAAGTTATTTACACATATTGAGTAGTAATCTGTTTATATATTTGTGCATATATGTTCAATAATAGTTGCTGTGTGAAATCATTGGCTCTTTTACCACGTAATTTAGGTTGTAGGATTTTATATCAGTGCAACTACAATCCCCTGTATTTGTCTCATGTATCTTAATGTTGATATCACCTAAAATAGTAAATTTATTATCTTTAGTCTATAATTTATGGAAGTAGTTGCTGTAGGATTTCAGGAACTGGAGTATTCAGTGATCTATATACATCCAAGATAATGTGGGATTGCTTCTCATTATATAGTTTAATTGCAGCCACATCTTTGATTTCTTCAATACGTAATTTAGAAACCCATTTTATAGCTTAGAATTATACATTATTTACTACACATATTGCAACACATCCACCCTTATATATTTGCTTACAAAATCTGCTGACCAATTTATTATATTACTGTATCTAAAACAATGTTCTAATTCCATTGTAATGCAATCTGTGTTTCATTTGTTAAATTCAACGTGAACTGATATTGTTTTTGAGTATAAATTATTCAAGATTTTTATATTCTTTATATTCTTTATATTCTTAATATTAGTGAACCTGTCAATTCTGTGTATTGTAGGCAGATTTTGAGGTTGGGAAATGTTTTTGAGAAGAATAGATTGTGAGATTATTCTATGTTTATTTAAGACAGCAAAATGAAAGAAGTGTTCAATGGTTTGCAAAGAGTACAATAGAATACTCAATAGGCATATTCAATAGGATATAAATATGGAACTGTTCTCATGTAATATATTTTTAAACAGTGCCGTTCCAATTCCACTTTCTAAGAGAATCGGATCCTAGATTTATTACAATCAGAATCCCTGTTTCCATGCGGTATTTGATACAGAATATATACTCAAATCAATTCTAATTCCTCATGGAAACATGGTAATTCTAACAGTTAATCTGACCTGTAATGGGCTCTTAGAATCAATGCAAACAGATATTTTAGTCAGGAACAGTGTTTTTAAATTTTTTTATCTGTGCTCACTGGTGACAAAAAGTATTCATATTGCACTAGTCCTGGGGAGAGATCAAAACCAACATTATATGAATAAAACAGAAGAAAACTGTAATGGTCCTGCAGAAATGCCTATGTAGATAAGCACATCCAATTAGACATTGGAACTAAGAGCATATAGGCAAATAAAGCTCATGCCATTTACTTACATGCATTAAACTACAAAAGATTCTTTTGACTGTACCTTGATAACATTGTGTAATTATACCGGGTAAAGAGGTACATATGTTATTCCTCTAAACAGAGAGCATTTTGATAGGTATTTTGTAAAACTTATGAACGTCTTCTTTCAACTTGAAAATAACATTTCTCGGGCTATCAGGCAGGTGAATTCTGGAATAATTTCCAAGCTTTCAAGATCTAACGTCGATCTTATCTTCAGGGAATGATGTAGAGCCCAGAGTCCAAAGTCCAAGAACTTGCTGCTACCCCTCCCGTTACTGCGAAACCTGGGGGTTGTTTGGATTAAGGGATGGCAGTCTCTCAGGCTAGTGGCCCGAGAGCGTCCCTTGGCAGGGGATAGGATTTTCTCCTTCTTGGCGCCCTATGGTCGTAGTCGCCCAAAGTGCGCAACAGAGGGTTGGTGTGAAAGGGTAGTTTATCATACAACGTGCGGGCTCGTTCCCTCATGACGTCGATGATATTCGGGATTCCGGAGTAGCTATGTAGGATGTGATATGAGAATCTGCGCCCAGTATCGTAGATCATCCTTAATGCCCTGTTCTGAACGGCCTGAAATCTGCGGATTGTGGACGGTGCCTGTTTCTCCTTTTCCTGTGTGGTTCTCTGCTCCCTGGGGGGGCGCAGGGGGGTGGTGACCTGAGTTGCGGAGCTCTCGGTCTGGATTGTTGGTACAGCCAGCGTTGTCTCAGCCTGTCGAGCACTTCTACGTGCCTCGACATAGCGTTGGCAAAGCTGCTGCCTGGACGCACATTCGCAGGGTTGGTAATGGCTCCGCCCTACCTTGCCTGGATCATCTCCAGTTTTTTGGGGCAACCGCCATAAATGCCAATATGGCGCCCCTCGCAGTTTGCACACTTAGTTATCTCTCTGGGGTAAGGACAGTCTTTGACATGGTGCTCACCTGCACAGCGCAAGCAAGCAGTGTTCCGCTCACAATCCTAGCTAGAGTGGTGGAACCCCAGGCATCGTTAGCACTGCGCCGGCCACGCTCTGCCGTGCTGTGGCTCGACTCGTATCCTTGTGCTATACATGGTGGTCACCTCGTCGATCTTAGGAATTCCCTCCCCATCTTTCTCAACAATGACCAAAAATAGGGGCATCTTGACCTTGGTGGGCTCAGCACCCTCGGGTCGGGAGGTTTTGGTCAAGTGGACGACGGTCCGCGGATTGATTCCGTATTCCTCCGCCTTCCTCTCTTCCTCGGTCAATCACCGAATGGTGGCGTGCGTGTAAGAAGAAGTCTCAAAAGAAGAAAAATAAGAGCAGGGCCCAGCCTACCGCTCGGCCGGGTCAATCACAGGCCTCTACCGAGCAGCAGACACAAGCCACGCCCTCATCGGCGCAAGAAAACCAGCCGCCCGCCGAGCAGCTTTTCACTGCCACGGCGGACACTGGCAGCGCAGCGGACACACACTTCCACGCACTTCGTCTTCTGCTTCGATGGGGAAGAGCAAACAACGCCGAGCCGCAGCCTCTAGGAAGGCCACCTCGGCCGCGGGTATTGCTTCAACATCGACGCCGATACCCGAGGCAATTCCTGCCTTGATTGAATCGCCTCCGCCAGCCGCCGCTACTTCACCGACCGCTAGCAGCGCTTCACCTCGGCGATTGCAGCCGCAGTCGCCGACTGCGCAGAGCTCCACTCCCTGATTCAGCGCCGTGTTTCGGGGGGTCCCTAGCGACCTTCCACCCGGCTCTTCACCGCCGCAGCGAAGTCGCATGGCCCTCATGCTTGAGGGCTATTCATATCGTCAACGGCCGGGGACCAACACCACTGATGAGGGTCGAACTGCGGGATCGTGCGGATCTGGAGGCTGCCTTACCGACTGGAAACGGAATTAGGGGACATTACCCAAGCTTGCTTGAGTTTGTAGAATCCCATGGGGTTGACATCTTACTAGTCTGCGAAACACATCCTGTTGGCTGCATGGCAGGCGAATTCAACGCAAAGCACGGGCATTGGTATAGCCGAGTTTCAAACCATAGGGGCCACGGACACTTCCTCCTCATCAGCGGTGATCCCAGACTCAATGCGCACGGTCCGAGGAGGCCTACGTCCTACCCGGCCCACGGCAGGCCGGACGTACTCGACATCATGATCAGCCGAGTTTCAAACCATAGGGGCCGCGGACACTTCCTCCTCATCAGCGGTGATCCCAGACTCAATGCGCACGGTCCGAGGAGGCCTACGTCCTACCCGGCCCACGGCAGGCCGGACGTACTCGACATCATGATCACCAAAAGCATTCCATTCCATCTAGTCCTCTCGGTGGTAAACGAACTGGATTCCGACTATGACCCTGTCTTGGTCGACTTCAATGTTCACATACCAGCCCTGACAATCCCAGGGTTTAACGAAGTCGACTGGGATGCAACAGTCCTAGAACTCACCCAGACCATCAACCCGCGGACACTGACGAGGCGCTGGAAGCGGCGGCGAAGGCATTCTCCCAACAGATCCTGAAGGCGGTACGCGCTCACACACACCGCATTCCGTCTGAGACCTGCAAGAAAAGAAGCCATGGCGGATTATCTAATCCCTAAGGAAGGACAAGGCACAATACCAGCATCCTTTACACGGCATTCGTCGGGGCCTCGCTTTCGAGCCCTGCGAGATGGCAACAGTGTTTGCAGACTACCTAAAGAGTCAGTTAGAACCCCGGGAGGACCCTCAGGATGAGGACTTCAGTGACCTCGTGGAGGTGACGGTGGACTACCTCTATGAGGAGACGCCGCCACCACACGACGGGATCCATCTTCCTATAGTCACCCCGAAAGAGGTGACTTCCGAAATTCAAAAACAGCACTAAAAAAAATCCCCGGGGCATGATGGCGTCACAGCGCCCAAGCTCCAACACCTAACTCGAGCGGCTGTGATCCACCTTACGCGGATTTTTAAGGCATGCCTTCAACTCCGTTACTTTCCAACTTGTTGGAAGGAGGCACGGGTAGTATGCATTTTAAAGCCCGGCAAGGACCCGGTCTTCCCATGCAATTACCGATCCATCAGATTACTCTCGACCGTCTCAAAAGTTTTTGAGCGGTTGCTCCTCGCCCGCCTCATCCCTCTCTTCGAGGAAAGGCACCTCCTACCAGATCACCAGTTAGGTTTTCGTCGAGGGCACTCCACGACTTTGCAGCTCCTGCACCTCGCCGAGAAGGCAGCCCTGGGCTACCAGGGCAACCTCAAGACGGTCGCGGATCTGCTGGACGTGGAGAAGGCCTTCGCCTGGCATCAGTGGCTCCTCTACAAACTTAAGCAAGCAGGCGTTCCTCCGCCCTATCTCACCCTGATAAGCAGCTTCCTCCGGGAACGCTCATTCCGGGTGAGAGTGGAGGGGAGGCTCTTTACCGTCAGACCCATTGCGGCGGCAGTGCCGGAGGGCAGTGTATTGTCTACATTACTCTTTGCTCTCTACATGTCTGACATCCCGACGGAACCCCGAACTGTGCCAATATGCCGACGACGTCCTCATAATGGCACAGAACAAGAATGCCCGTTACTGTTTCCCCCTACTACAGCGACTGCTCCGGGCCATCGGTCGGTGGAGCGAAAAGTGGAGGATGGCCATCAGTCCGGGGAAGAGTTCTGCTCTTCTTCTCCTGGCGAAGGTCCATCGCTGGCGGCCGGTGCGGCCCCTGAGGTTGAGGGGGCGGCAGATTCCATGGGTTACCGCCGCCAAATACCTCGGGGTCCTCCTCGACCGCGGGCTCACTTTCTTGCCACATGTAAGGGGCAAGGTGGGGCCAGGCTACGCCGCCCTCAGACAGTTGTACCCCGTTTTGAAATCCGCCATGCCTAAACACCTCAAACTGCGTCTGTATCAGGCGATCATTCCTCCCCTGATCCTGTAAGGCTTCGAGGTCTGGGGGTCAGCGGCACCGTCCACAATCCGCAGATTTCAGGCCGTTCAGAACAGGGCATTAAGGATGATCTACGATACTGGGCGCAGATTCTCATATCACATCCTACATAGCTACTCCGGAATCCCGAATATCATCGACGTCATGAGGGAACGAGCCCGCACGTTGTATGATAAACTACCCTTTCACACCAACCCTCTGTTGCGCACTTTGGGCGACTACGACCATAGGGCGCCAAGAAGGAGAAAATCCTATCCCCTGCCAAGGGACGCTCTCGGGCCACTAGCCTGAGAGACTGCCATCCCTTAATCCAAACAACCCCCAGGTTTCGCAGTAACGGGAGGGGTAGCAGCAAGTTCTTGGACTTTGGACTCTGGACTCTACATCATTCCCTGAAGATAAGATCGACGTTAGATCTTGAAAGCTTGGAAATTATTCCAGAATTCACCTGCCTGATAGCCCGAGAAATGTTATTTTCAAGTTGAAAGAAGACGTTCATAAGTTTTACAAAATACCTATCAAAATGCTCTCTGTTTAGAGGAATAACATATGTACCTCTTTACCCGGTATAATTACACAATGTTATCAAGGTACAGTCAAAAGAATCTTTTGTAGTTTAATGCATGTAAGTAAATGGCATGAGCTTTATTTGCCTATATGCTCTTAGTTCCAATGTCTAATTGGATGTGCTTATCTACAAAGGCATTTCTGCAGGACCATTACAGTTTTCTTCTGTTTTATTCATATAATGTTGGTTTTGATCTCTCCCCAGGACTAGTGCAATATGAATACTTTTTGTCACCAGTGAGCACAGATAAAAAAATTTAAAAACACTGTTCCTGACTAAAATATCTGTTTGCATTGATTCTAAGAGCCCATTACAGGTCAGATTAACTGTTAGAATTACCATGTTTCCATGAGGAATTAGAATTGATTTGAGTATATATTCTGTATCAAATACCGCATGGAAACAGGGATTCTGATTGTAATAAATCTAGGATCCGATTCTCTTAGAAAGTGGAATTGGAACGGCACTGTTTAAAAATATATTACATGAGAACAGTTCCATATTTATATCCTATTGAATATGCCTATTGAGTATTCTATTGTACTCTTTGCAAACCATTGAACACTTCTTTCATTTTGCTGTCTTAAATAAACATAGAATAATCTCACAATCTATTCTTCTCAAAAACATTTCCCAACCTCAAAATCTGCCTACAATACACAGAATTGACAGGTTCACTAATATTATCTAGGTCAAAGAATATAAAAATCTTGAATAATTTATACTCAAAAACAATATCAGTTCACGTTGAATTTAACAAATGAAACACAGATTGCATTACAATGGAATTAGAACATTGTTTTAGATACAGTAATATAATAAATTGGTCAGCAGATTTTGTAAGCAAATATATAAGGGTGGATGTGTTGCTATATGTGTAGTAAATAATGTATAATTCTAAGCTATAAAATGGGTTTCTAAATTACGTATTGAAGAAATCAAAGATGTGGCTGCAATTAAAGTATATAATGAGAAGCAATCCCACATTATCTTGGATGTATATAGATCACTGAATACTCCAGTTCCTGAAATCCTACAGCAACTACTTCCATAAATTATAGACTAAAGATAATAAATTTACTATTTTAGGTGATATCAACATTAAGATAGATGAGACAAATACAGAGGATTGTAGTTGCACTGATATAAAATCCTACAACCTAAATTACGTGGTAAAAGAGCCAATGATTTCACACAGCAACTATTATTGAACATATATGCACAAATATATAAACAGATTACTACTCAATATGTTGTAAATAACTTTCATCTTTCAGACCACCATGCAGTTCATATATAATTTCAGTGCAAGTTAAAATGAAGACATAATTTATGAATTTAGAAAGGTGTCAGATGATAATGTAAATAAACTTAACGTTGTATTAGAAATATTAACTTGGAACAAGGTTTATATGACACAAAGTAGCAATGAAAAATGGGAAACATTTATGCCAACTTTAATCTCTTATTTCAATACCGTCTGTTCCATTATAAGAAAAACTATCAAAATAAAACCTATTAGAGAGATTAAAATGACCTGATGAAATTTATGTACTGCGTAATAAAATGAAATATGCTTATGGATTGCACAAGATGACAAACATCTAAGAACTCCGAAACGGATATAGGCAGCTAAAAGAGGGGTATCATAGAGCATCTACTAATCTAGCATCACTATATTATAAATGGAAGACAAATAACTCTTCCAATATAAGCAATACAGTATAGAAATTAGTCAAGGATAGAAATACCAACAACAGTAATATCAATGAAAATATTAAGTAACTTCGCGAATGTGAAATTGTACATCATCCTATTAAATATATAACATTTTAAGAATCATTTTGCAACTCAAGGTACTGGGATATTTTTTACCACATAACATACAAATACATAACAACATTACTAATAAAATTTTCATGAGTCACACTAGTATTCAGGAAGTTAACGAAATTATATGTTGTTTTAAAGACAACCCAACTTCAGGTTGGGACGCCATATACCCCACAGTATTAGAAAAATTGTAAAAAATTACCTTGCAATTGTCTTAAAACATTTAATAAATTGATCCATAAATGAAGAGATATTTCTAAACCGTCTTAAACTAGAAATTATAAAACGTATATACAAAAAGGGGGATAAAAATGATGTCAACAATTACGGGTCAGTAACATTAACCTCTATGTTTGCAAAAATATTTGAAAAAAAAACATTACGCATAGCGTACTAAATTACCATCAGCATGGTTTTAGAAAACGGCTGCTGACGATTACAGCTGTAACTGACTTTGTGTTGGATCTTCTGTAGGCTTTCCTCGGTGTTTTTCGTGATGTCTCTCAGCTTTTGTGTAGTTTCTTCCGATGAGAGCTTCTTTTTGTCCTCCGGAATTTGGCTGATCTGTAGTGGTGGCCAGCTTTGTTCACACATTTTAACAGGTGCGGGCGGCTTGTCATGTGGGTAGATCTTCGTTGGCGCCACCTGGTGGATCTGTGATGGAGCTTCTTTTGGGTAGTTGGCGCACTTTACTTGTCCAGTATAATGGCCTGTGGTGTCACATGTAGCGCAGTAGGCTTCGTTGCGTGGAAATTTCCTATGATCGCACTGCCATGTAGGTCTCTTGTCTCCGCAGTAGAAGCAGCGGGGGTCATCTTTGTAGTCGTCTACACTGTGACCATATATTTGGCACCTTTTGCATGGTGTGTGTTTTTCCGTGTGGCGTGAGGGTTCAGTGTAATAATACTGGCCTTCAATACAGGTGCCTTCCTGTAATACCATTCTTATTGTGTCGGCTTGTTGTGTGAAAATTCTTACCAGCGTAGTGGTCCTCCCGTTGCTGACAATTCTGGAGAGTTTGGCGATTTCGGGATAGGTTTTGTTTATGCTGGATAGCAACTGCTGCTCTCCAATGTGTGTTGGAATCCCTTTTACCACCGCGGTTAGCGTTTGGCGGGCTCTCACCCCGGTGTTCTTTCCGTATGTGGGCTGTGGTGTTGTGGTTGTGAATGTTGACCTTGGTCCAAACTTCCCTTTGTTGGCCTGTGTAAATGTAACGGCGTTTTGCGCGTTATTAAACAGTAGTTTGTATGTGTTTGGAGGGTTGTTGATTCTGGTTTTGAGGAGAATGCTGTTTGGGTCCTGCTTATGCGCTTCCATAAGCTTGGTAACATAGAAGGCGTCTCGGTATTGTTCTTCGCAGTTTACGACGTACACTGCCTGACTGCCGTGTGGGTCACCCATCCTTTGGCGCTGCAAGCGAGGATCACGTGGCGTGCGAGGAGCGTTGTTTTCTTGTAATAGGTTTTCGTTGATCTTCTTTGCCGTGTCGGTGATGAATGAGTCCGTGCTGGTATTATGGCTGTCATCTTCATCCTCACTGCTGTCTTGGTGGGGGGGGCTCAGGTGGTTTTCCTCTTGAAGTGGATGCTTTTTGGGAACTACTGGATTGGTATTTAGGCATTGCTAGAATAGGTTAGTTTCAGTAAGGAGTAACTGCGCAAAGGCACGATTGGTGTTGTGTCACAGCCGAAGCCGCCTAAGTGTGTTTCCGGTGAAACACAGGACAAGTCCTTTAGCAAGGTGTAAACACCCAGTGACGCACCTATCTGGTTACAGGAAGGGTTTTGTAGAGGAATAAGGTGTAGTGGTTAAATGGTAGACAAGTAGGTAAAGTGTGAAACTCAGCCACTCAGTTGCTGGTGTACGATGCCGAAGGCCGATGCTCCTGTTGAGATGCCGGCGGTTGCCGCGGCGATCGCCGGTGTCCGGTGGTCTGGGAGTACGGTGGCTTCCGTCGAGTCTGCCTTGATGCTGCTGTTCGCAGACAGCTTCTTTGGTTACCTTCCTGTGGCCTGCTGCTGTCGTCTTTGATGCTTCTCGAAGGACGGTTCTTCTTCTGAAGGTATCTTCGAAGATTACTCAACCGCTCTCCACTGTCGCTCAGAGCAGTGTGTGAGGGATAAATAACTAACTAACTAACTACTGGGATTTTAGGGCACTTTTGCCCAAGGGTTTATCTCACCCTGGGCTTATTTCGCCCTATGGCTGCTTCAGGGGTGTACCCTCTTCAGCCACGTATTGTTTTTAATTTATTTGGGGCGGGGCAGGCAGGCTCTTTTTTTTTTTTTTATTTATTATTTTTTTTTATTTTATTTTCTCAATTAAATATATATTATTATTTTTTTTTTTTTGGACATATTTGGTGTCATTACGTTTTTGCATTTTTTCAATTTGTTATGAGTTTAAGTTATTTACATATAGTGTGCTATTTATAAGCAATTGTCAGTTAGTTACATTATGTTAATTTATCAGAATACTTCATTTTTGTGAGTTGCCATGATATAGTTTGTGTACTATTTATTCTAAATTTCTAATTTACTCGTGCTTCGAGGTGTCGGGTTCTTCAGGTTCCTTGGATGTCATAGTCCATCTGCTGTTCTAGAAGTGCTCTCATGTGCTCCTCTAATGCCGCATCTTCCTCTTGCTTGATGGTGTCGTGCAGCTGGATGAGTGAGACGATCGGGGGCGCTGGTGTAACTGCTTGCTTGAACGTTGCTGCGTTTAGGATGAGTTGTTGTCTATGAGGTCTGTCTACTGCTTTTGTTATAAAATTTACCATTTGGCGTTTGATGTGGTCGCCTATGGGCGTTGTGTTGGTCGTGTCATAGATTTCTGAAGTTTTGTACCACATTGGGAGCTTGTTTGCTATTCGCAGACATTTTCTCTCCACTTGGTGTATTCTGTTGAGCATGGATGGTGTCGTGAGTGGTATTGTGGCTATTGCTGCAAATGTAAAATAAGGGCGGATGATGGTCTTGTACAGTTGGTTAAGTATGTCTGTAGAGAGTCCGACTTTTCCTATTTTAGATAAATACCACAGCGTGGAAATGGCTATCTTTGCGTCTTGTATCTTCTTCTTGATGTGGGCTGTCATACACAGGTTGGGTCTTAATGTTATTCCCAGGTAGGTCACGGTGGTTGTCATTCGGATTTCTTTCATGTTGTACCGGATTGTTGCCTCTCGGTGTTTCCGCTTCAGTGACTTTCTGAACACTATCATTTGTGTTTTTTCCGTGTTCACCGCCAGTCTCCATTTAGACGCCCATCGGTGGAAGTTTCCAAGTTGGCGATTGAGCCTCGGTTTTGCGTGCTCTATTTTGGGTGCACTGCAGAAGTATGCGGTATCGTCCGCATATTGGGCTAGGGTGATGCTTGGGTGGATTGGCTGAGGGGTGTCGTGTGTGAACAGAATGTACAATAGTCCGGAGACTGCGCTCCCCTGCGGTGTTCCTGCTTGTAGAGTTAATGGTGCGCTAAGCGTGTTGTTAATCTTAATTCTGGCAGTTCTATTGTGGAGGAAGCTGGCCACCCATCTGCACATCCGTTGAGGGATACCCATTTTTGTTAGTTTATACAATAACCCATCCGTCCAGCAGCGGTCGAATGCGGCCTGTATGTCAAGGAATACTCCTATGGTCGTAAATCCTTTGTTTAGGTTGTTTTGTATCAGAGACAGTACTCGTATCTGCTGGTCTTGGATGGTAACTGTTCTCCTGAAACCGGCTTGGGTGTCAGGTATAAGCCTATTCTCTTCAATGTGCGATTGCAGTCGCTTAACTACTCGTATTATTTTCTCTAAGACTTTGGAGAGTGTTGCCGTTAAGGAGATGGGTCTGTAGTTTCCGTGTTTGGTGTTGTCCTTTCCTGGTTTCTCCAGCAGTATCATATGTGCCTCTTTCCAGATCTGCGGGTGGTGACCATGTCGAAGTATTAGGTTATAGAGCTGTGTTATCTTCGTCATCATCTCCTGCGGGACATTTTTCAGCATTTGATATGTTATGGTGTCTGGGCCTGGTGCTGAGTGTCCAAGATGTCTCACTGTCTCGATGAAATCCTTGCGGAGTACTGGTTTTTCTAAGTTGCTGCCTTCGTCAAGTTGTGGTGCTTGAAGTTGAGGCCGGTAGAGATCAGCATTGTTTTTAATGTGTCTCTTTATGGTTTGAAGGTGGGTCTTGTTGAACTTCGGGTCCTCAGGCGTTTGAAAAACTTTGGAGTAGTGATCGTGGAAAATTTTTAATTTGTCCTCGGTTAAGTGCACTGGTTTGTTGTTGACTCGGAGGGGGTAGGAGAATTGTCTCTTCCGGCGAATGGCCTTTATGAACCTCCAAAACTTTTTTGGTTCTGCTGTTCTTGCTGTTGTTATGTCTGCTATAGTGTTACTCCACATTGTGTTGTTGTGCTCTTGAATTTTTTCTTCACTTCGTTCCGTAGGTGGTTCAAAATTTGCTTGTCGAGCTCGTCGTGGGACTTTATATATCTCCTATGTGCGTGCCGCTTCTGCTTTATTAGCTGGATGATGTGCTTTGGCAGTGACCTGCTGTTATTGTTGAAGTTCTGGACCTTCTTGGGGATGGTGGCGTCCCTGGCTTGTGTGATTTCCGTGGATATTTCCTTAGCAAGGTTGTCTATTGCATTTAAATTTGCGATTTGGAGCTCTCTAGACGGTTTCATGTGCTGGCGTATTTGTCGGTATAAAGCTTCCAGTCTGCGTGGGTGTAATTGTATACTTCAGTTTTGTTGTTTGTCTCGGTGCTCCATTTGTTAGTGGCGATTTTAATTGTGATGGGCAGATGGTCAGAGCTGATTGGTGCTTCTATTGCGGTGTGTATTATTTTGTTCACCAGGGCTTGGTCTACCAGAACTGTGTCGGGTGACGTAGGTTGCTATCGGTCTGTCCAGCCAAGTCGTGTCGGCCCGGGTAGGAATATGTTTCTCAGTGGTATTTGGTTGAGCAAGGCTCGCAGTAGCTTCCCATTGGCGTTCGTTATTTCATCTAGTAGGCCAGTGTGGTTGGCGTTGAGGTCCCCGGCGATTATTAGGTTTTTGTAGTTCTGGTTCATGTGCGTCAGAAGGTTTGTGTTGAGTTCCCCGCTGGAGTAAATAGTAGCCACATGCATAATGAATTTTTGGATGGTTATTTTCACTACCAGCGCCTCCTCATGTTGGTACGTTGGTGGTACGGCAATGACTTCTGGGTTCAGCTCTGGGCGCACTAGGATAGCCACTCCTCCTCCGGGGGTTTGCGGGCGGTCCTTCCGGTAGCAGGTATATGGTCGAAGCTCAAACTTTCGGTGTGGTTTCAGCTTTGTCTCATTTAGTGTTAATATGTCTGGTTTGAGATTGTAAACCAGATTTTGTATCTCCTCTCGTTTGTTTCCGAGTCCGCACACATTAAGTTGAACCAACTTAATGTTGTGGTGTTGGATGCACGTAACGCCTGCCATTATGACTGCGGTCCAGTCTATTGGTTTCCAATTGTTGTGTGTTACGTCTCCACCACTTTGTTGTCGGTGGCGATTTTGGCCACCACTACAGCTAGCTGACCGCCTACTCTGAAGGTGTTTAGGCTTCGTTGTAGCGTTTGTTTGGTGGTGTCAGCAAGTTGTTTTAGCATCTTCTGTCGGTATCGTGGGGGACTAACCTCGTACACTGCCATGGTTATTGTTTTAAGAAGTTGTTCAGTGATGCTGTCCACCAGCGTTTCGATGTAGTTTAAGGTGTCTGCCTGCATTTTTCCGACCTTGTGTTGGATCTTCTGTAGGCTTTCCTCGGTGTTTTTCGTGATGTCTCTCAGCTTTTGTGTAGTTTCTTCCGATGAGAGCTTCTTTTTGTCCTCCGGAATTTGGCTGATCTGTAGTGGTGGCCAGCTTTGTTCACACATTTTAACAGATGCGGGCGGCTTGTCATGTGGGTAGATCTTCGTTGGCGCCACCTGGTGGATCTGTGATGGTGCTTCTTTTGGGTAGTTGGCGCACTTTACTTGTCCAGTATAATGGCCTGTGGTGTCACACGTAGCGCAGTAGGCTTCGTTGCGTGGAAATTTCCTATGATCGCACTGCCATGTAGGTCTCTTGTCTCCGCAGTAGAAGCAGCGGGGGTCATCTTTGCAGTCGTCTCCACTGTGACCATATATTTGGCACCTTTTGCATGGTGTGTGTTTTTCCGTGTGGCGTGAGGGTTCAGTGTAATAATACTGGCCTTCAATACAGGTGCCTTCCTGTAATACCATTCTAATTGTGTCGGCTTGTTGAGTGAAAATTCTTACCAGCGTAGTGGTCCTCCCGTTGCTGACAATTCTGGAGAGTTTGGCGATTTCGGGATAGGTTTTGTTTATGCTGGATAGCAACTGCTGCTCTCCAATGTGTGTTGGAATCCCTTTTACCACAGCGGTTAGCGTTTGGCGGGCTCTCACCCCGGTGTTCTTTCCGTATGTGGGCTGTGGTGTTTCTGCCGTGGTGTGGTTCGACTCGCACTCTTGTGCTGTACAGGGTTGTCACTGTGTCAATCTTGGGAATTCCCTCCCCATCCTTCTCAACATTGACCAAAAATAGGAGCATCTTGACCTTGGTGGTCTCAGCACCCTCGGGTCGGGAGGTTTTGGTCAACTTGATGACGGTCCGCGGATTGATTCCGTGTTCCTACGCCAGGCCAACACGGATGTCCTCAGGGTCGGTGTCCGAATCAAGTCCCCGGATCACTCGTCGGACTAAGTTTGGTTTCTGGAGGGAATATGTGTGAAACTGAATTTCACACTTCCTCAGAACTCCCCTTGCCTTCTCGTGATCGTCGGGGTTCCTGGTCCGGATGACGACACTTTTGGGGTAACGGGTAGCCTGGTACTCTTCCGAGAGCGCAGTCCGTAATCCCCTCATGACTCTGACATGGTTGGGCAACGGGTCGGCCAAAATTGGTGGTATTCTTCCCGCCCGTTGTGAGCGATGGCTCTCGGGGATGGTGGCTGCTGCAGGGGTGGGGGAGGCGCGCCCCTCCGGGTTTGAACCGGAGGTCTTTCGGCGCCTGTGGACCACCGTGATATAGCCGTCGGAATCGGCTGTGCTCTCAGGCACCAGGGTAGACTGGGCTTGGGAGAGGGTAGATGGAGCAACTGGTGTGGAAGTGGGTTGCGCTACTTCCGGGGTGAGAGGGACCGCGGTCTCTTGGTTGACTAGGCGGGAGGAAGACTTCTTCTTGCCAAAAGTCTTCTTAGTTCTGTCCTTAAGGAGTAAAGCCCGTGAGCCGGGGCTAGGTTTTGAGGAGGAGGAGGAGGAGGAGGAGTAGGAGGAAGAGGTTGATGGCCCGGGAGTGCTGATTTCGTCAGGTATTACCTGTACGGTTGTACTTGACTTGTCAAAGTCTTGTGCAGGGGACATCCGGCTCCCCACAGAGGGCCGGACGTCTTGCGACGCGGCGATTGGTGCGAACCCCGGGTCCAGACCAAAGTCCGGACCCTTGGCTCTGGCATTGTGAGCCCGCGGTAACGTCAGTCGGTCAGTCAGTGCCAAGTACGTCGCAGTACCAGGTTGACGCTCAGGAGACAAGGGAAGAGAAAGTCTTCGCTCTCTTCAACGGCAGGATGCGGCCGGGCGAGTTGGTGTCGGCGGCAGATCAGGGGATGGCGCTGGTGGAGAAGCTCGACGAGCTTCCTCCAGGAGGCACGCTAGAAAGGGGCCAATGCCCACTGCGGTCCTCCTTGAAGCGCAGGTGTTGGTCTCCAGCTGTGGGGGATCTCCGGCGGATATGGCCGGAGGGAGACAAGGCTATCAGAGGGACGTTGCCCACTGCCAGTCTCCGCTAGGGGCGCTGCAGCGTGGTACTTCCACTGTAGTCTCGCAGACGTGACCTCGCAGGCGCTTGCAGGTGCTGTTCACTAGAAGAAGCTTGTAAAAGGCCAGGACTGCTCTCTACCTTGGTCAATCGCAGTGTGTGTGTGTATGATAATCGCAAGGAAGGAGCTATGCGCCTTAACAGGACCTAGATACCTGTGTTAGAAAGCAAACGTAATGGCACAAACAAAAGAAAACACAAGACAGCTCACAAATGCACGCGGGCCAATCACAGCACAGAGAGTAATAGGCTCCGCCCACCGGCCACGTATAAAACCGCGCTCTCCGCGGCAAGAATTCGGGGGAACTTCGCTTCGAGATGCCAAAGAGGAAGCACCAACGCAGACCAGCAGCTCCTACAGCAGCCACCACTTCTCCGGCATCTGCTGTTAGGAAGTGCTCGACGGAATCTCCGCCACCTGCCGTTATACCAGCAGTGAGCTCCGCACCGTTGCCGCGTTCACCATCACCACCGCCGCCGACCGCCGCTGCTTCACCGCCAGCCATCAACTCTTCATCGCCGCCACCGCTGAGCTCCACGCCGACGCCGTTCCGGTACAGTGCCGTGTTTAGATGGGTCCCTCGGGATCTCTCCACCCGGCACCTCCTTGCCGCTGCACAATCTAGATGACCTTCATGTTCGAGGGCCACTAGAATTATCTGTGACCGGGGCCCGACTCCACTAGTTAGGGTGGAGCTACAGGACCGATTAGACCTGGAGGCTGCCTTGACGTCAGGGTTGCCCTTATTAGGGCGACTTCTACACGTTGAGGCAAGCAGACAGGAAAGATACCGGCCCTGCCGTCGCTGTTGTGCCTACGGGCACAGTCGAGAAAACTGCTCTTCCCCACCGAAGTGTCACTACTGTGACACCAACGCATTCACTTCGGAGTGCTCTGGGCATGACCTCCGTCGCCGTCGCCGGTTCTGTGCCACATTTCACCGGCAAGCCCAGTGGCCCAGCTACCCAAAGAGCAGGCACTCATCGCCTAAACCAGCCCGGACACCATAATCTACACAGCCATCTCCGCAGACTGAACAACCAATACCAACCTGCAGAAGGAAATCCCGGACCTAAGTGAAGCCAATCAGGACCTCTACGCGGAAGTCCTGATTCTTACGGCTAAGCTGACGGCCTTGGAGGACAGGCTTCAGGAGCAGGACAACACCACTTCACATCCAGAAGTTCACCAAGCAATAGCAATAGGAATCACCGACATCCGACTCATCTTCAGGGAGGAGGTTAGAGCTCTACTGGAGAAGTCGGCACCTCAAACTTCCAAGTTCAATATCCAAAGAAGACGCCAAGGGCTTAGGCTCGAAAACGTCCCAGGATACGACGACTGGCTCAACAGAGTCAACCAGCACTAACTCCATCCATCACCCTAGAATTTCTTCATTCCTCTCCCCGAATACTCCGCGGTGGCAGTCTGGGCCTTGGTCAAGTCTGTCTCCCGGTCCTCATTTCACCCCTCTGACTGCACCCTGCAGTCAGTTAAATTATCACCTTGAATCCGCGGGTGCAAACAAGCGGTACAGCCTCTCCTTTCTTCCTTCTAATAGCGGTGGAGGGGTTTTTTAGACGGTAGGCCCACACGGGAGACCCCGACATTCCGGGCTTGCCCGGGTTAGTCCATAAGGTGGATTTTTCCCCTCCACTCGAAATTAAAAAAAAAAATCGAGCTCTGACCAGCCAACGGATCACCTGTGAAGATACCAAGCATAGCCCTTGGCGAAACGTCGGGAACTTGAAAACCAAATGGACCACGGCCTATAAGCCCGCAAAATACTTTCTTTATTCAAGCCGCCGGCCGTGAAAGCCTCAGTTTGTACATATTTCATAGACTTGGTACTAATGTGCTAGATCTGGCACAGTAAATTAGATTTAAACACATGTTTTCACAGGTACATTTCGAAGAAAGCCAATTTGAGGTTAACCGTGTACATGGGAAAAGGAAATTCAAGTATAATTTTGAAAGAATTTTTAATGCGTCTAATTCACCAGCTAAAATTGCTGTTCAAACAAAAAACATTTACAAAATAGATGTAAGTAGGCCTCAGATTTAATATTTGAGCCTTTATTATTCATAGATATTTTAAATAATTTGTTTAAAAGTAATTGATTAAACCCATTGGAATTTATTTCTGCCTTACTAATTTAAAATAATTTATGATATGGTTATTTCATTTATGTGCCAGAACAGATCTTAAAATGAAAGCTATGTGAAAAAATCTAACTTTAACATATGTGTTTTAGCTATGTTCCTCATCTGGTGAAAAGCTGGCAGTCAGTCATTCAGAACTGTGACAATGTTATTCCACTTCATATCCCAGATAAGGAAGGTTTGCCATGAACTATAGTTTCTTCTAAATATATTTTAGAACACTGGGCTTTAGATTTAGCTAAGGAAGGTGGTCTAAGATCTCTCTGTTATCTTTCAAAAAAGCTCCACAAGTCAATCTCACTTTCAAAAAATGAATGTTAGACTTGCTTTGAGATACTTATGTTTGAAAAATGGCATTGCCTTAGAAACAGCTGTAAGTTTAACTTTTGCCTCCAGCAGCACTTACCACAGCATGGTTCATTCGAGTTTTGAATGAATGTTTTTCTTTGCCAATGTCTAGAACCTTAGGAAATCAATTACAAAGAAAAACTTTGAAAGATAAGTACAGTTCCTCGAGGGTTTTGTAGATATTAATCAAGAAACGCAGGTAAGGTCTGCTGCCTGGAAACCATTAAATATAGGCTCAAATATGAGCACATTATCTTTTATGCAGTTAGCAAACGTATTATTCAACAAGAGTTAGATATGTAATGGGAAGCAGATTTATCAAGATGCTTTAGAGAATATTTTTGCTCAGATGCGAAAGAGAACAGGATAAAATCCTTCAGCTGTAGCAGCAAAAAGGGCACTGAAGCTATAATCGGCGCTAACCAAGAAAGGGATTCACAGTTCGTAGTGAGGGAGAGGCGATGTTGCCTCTTATTGTGGTAACGTGGAGAGCTCGATATGATTATGTATACAAAGAAGATTAAATTGCGCCTGGAATGTTGAGTGCGTATTATTTATATTCGTATGCGAAGACAACAGTACAATATTGAATCTACATTCAAAGGATAGAATATGCAATTATATATCAGTCTGAGGATTTGGGCTTTCAAAAGAAAAATTCCTGTGAAATTAATGCTTATTCTAATGGGAAAATGCCGTTGATGTCCGAATCGCTGCTGCTGCTACTAGCTTGATAGAAAATGTAGCCGCCGCCGCCGCCGCCACCGCCACCACCACCGCCACCACCACCATCTGAAGAGCTGCTGGAAGTCACCACGGAAGTGACGAGCTGCTCTATTTCTTCTTCCAAAATCCTTCATTTTTCCATGCTGCACTTATTATGCCCTTTGTATGGATAACTGTCTTTTCCCAGTTTTCAGTTTTTACTACTGTTAATGCCTCTTCTGTCAGCTTTATTACAGACGACACAGTAAAATCTTTGTTGTTTCGCCGAACATAATTCTTTACTTCGGCCCAGGTAGCTCAATTGGGTTAAAATGACAATAATAAGGTGGAAGCCCAACTATTTTGTGACCATGTTCAGCAGCAATGCCGTCGCCTACATAACTTGGAAACCGCGGTTTAATCACTTTCACTTGTTCCAGGAGCTCTTTTTTTTCAATTCCTGCTTCACTGGTACATTTCAGCGTGCAAGCCACTGAATAATTTCATTTTTTCTTGTTCCAATTGTTGGTGCTCTATCAGAAACTACGGAGTGGTATTTCGCATTGTCCATTACTATTATTAATGGTCTATGCAAATTTGGAAGAAGCAGTTCTGGGAACCATTATATCACCACGTAGTAACCGACTTATTTTTTGGATTTAAAAAGAAGAATACAATTAGAAACAAAACCTGACGCAGTTCCAGCATGAAGGAGTATTATTCCTTCTCCTTTACTTAACGGTACGTTCATTGTTGCTTCTAGCGTATCGTCCGCCCAGCCTCATCAAACCAAACAATGTGTTGGAAATTGTGTTGAATTTCCCGAAGGAACCTACAGTGCCAAGCACAGATGTCGGTTTTCTCCATCAGCCATTTTCTGTCATTTATCTTCTTATACCTAAAACCTAATTTCTTCACTATTCTACGTAAAGAACACTTACTACCTTCAAATAGTTCGGCTTCTTTTGAAGATACGTGTAATTTGAAGACAGCCGGATGCTCCCTTCTCCTATAGTAGAAATAGATGTGTCTGCGTATAACATCCTGCTGGAAAGGATCTAAGTTGGTGACATCCTTTCCTTTTCTTTCCAGGAGTTTCTAATTTAGAACCTGACGCCTGATATTCTTCTTTATCGTACTTTTCTTTCCCAATTTTAGCTATAGTGTTCCCACCATTTCCTACAGCACGCACGGTTCTATCAATTACTTTAGAGACTGGAATAACAGGTCCTCCGTTCAATTTCTGCTTTTCGAAATATTCTCTTACAGAGCATATTATTTCCCGCGCTAGTTCTTTAAATGAGATACCTTTACCAAACACAGTTTTATTCGGTTCACGAGGACGCTCAATTTTTTCTTTTGGCAGCACTCTCTTTGTCACTATTTTTCGACATTGTTAAATACATATTAAAAGCGTTAGCACAATTGCAAAGCTCGCAGCAAACGCGCAGATACACAAACTCAGGCACACGTAAACACAAGGCAAATAACCGTCTATATAGAATAATGCAAAGGAACTTCTCAACACACAATCTGATGCAAGCATTGCAAGCTCGGGCTACAGCACTATGCAGTGATAGCAGAACATAACACAAGCAGTTTATGTTACTGCTGGGTTCCTAATCAGCAACATGCTAATCTCGAGTTAGTGCGTGTTAGATATCGGCAACAGAGTCATTCACTGTGTGTACCGTTTCTATGGAAACGCCTCAGCTCTAATTGATTCTTCTTTTCGTTGCTATGACAACCGCTAAGACTCATCTATTCCCTCCCGTTCATTTATGTTTTTCCGCCACGTCGCCTCTCCCTCACTGCGAACTGTCAATCCCTTTCTTGGTTGGCGCCGATTATAATTTTAATATTGTAATTTATAACCCCTTGTGAGAAAGCAAATTACTGTTCTGATAGTGACATAGTACTGTTACATGTCTCTGATATGAAAAGCATTAAAGATAGAATTGTAGCTTGTACAGATCTGCCAAGCACGAGCAACACAATGACCCCAGGGGAAGTAAATGTTCATGACCATAATAACAGTTTATATGTAACTGGTTGCTGCTGTGAATGCAGTGCTAAAAAGGGGGGCATGTGAAATTTGTATTTTTTTTTTTCTTTCGGAAGGTAATGGAGAAGGTATTCCAAAAAAATAATTGTAACTTACTGAATCCTCAGATTTTGTGGGTTTGAAGTACATTTCTAAGGCTGCATATGGTGTTGTAACAACTACAAAGCAGTTCATTCAAAAATACAAAGAGGGTTTATTGTCATAGCAATAAGTATGCAGAATATAATAAATAATTTTTGTAGCTTGCATAGAAATGTGCCACTTTGTGCTGTGCTCGAGAACTTGCTCATTCATTATACCAAATGCGTGGTGTAGAACTGTGTAACTTTTTGGAAACAAAAAGAAAATTGCCATCAGTATATGGTAATAGAAGCCACACAAAAATAAGGAATAAAGAAACACTTATAATTTTCTTATATGTAATTTTGAATAAAGGCAAAAGGAAACATTTAAAAATAATTGATATTTAAAAAAATTTAAAATTAGGTTCTGTCCAGAACTTGATGCTCAGTTTCTTCTCAGTTACATCCCATGTTCATCCCTTTAACTAGTTATTGTAATATGGTGTTTTAATTAGATCTACTGACTTCCCAATTGGAAAATGGTTGATATCAATATACTAAGGTAAAACCTGTTGCACTATCAAATGTTTTGAACTGTCATTCAAATTATCATACACCTATTTATAAATTGTGTTTGTTTATGTTTAAATATTCCTTGTTTTTGATGCCATATTTCATAATTATTACTGTAAGCATGTGCACCAGTTAAAACCATTGTTGCTGAGAAGTATGCATACCTCATTGGTAAAAGAAAAAAAAATGACAAAAGCTAAAAATAAATATCCCTTCCTACAGTTGTATTTTCATTTTTTTTTACATAATATAAAGTTTTCTACTTCGGTTTACATTTAATGCTAAATATAAGTATGGGTGTATCAAAATAATAAGTAAATACAGGCTGTTTTGCAGATATATGTGTGAACTTGGGGCTGCTGCATTTTATTGAGTAAATAGTTAAGGTAGGATATTGTTCCTCTTAGAATTATTGAACTTATTTCTTTAGCACTAAAAAAATCCCCCGTGTATGCAGATTAATAGCTTAAAATTTGAATTTGTTGTGCTATAATTCTGAATCCTGAAAATGTAAGTGAAAAATATTACACTTATAAGTATTCATCTATAAATTTGCTATTCTAGTTCATTAATTATAAATATCCTTATTTTATAATTGTTTCATAAAGTATGAGGGTCGGTCAATAACTAATGCCTCATTTTCTCAGCTCTCTCTCTCTCTCCTTCTCTCTCTCTCTCTCTCTCTCTCTCTTTAAAATTATAAGAAAATTAAACTTTCATTACACAGCATAAAAGTCACAACATTAAGGATTAAATTGCTACTTTTTAATGTAATACCGTCCTTTTCCTCAGTTTTGATCTACCTTTTAACAAGGGCATGTATTTCAGTGTGGTAAAAGGCACGATCTTGCTTCCGAAGGCATTGACGCACAGAAGTTTTCATGACCTCTGCATCTTCAAAGTGAATCCCACGATGAGCTTCCTTTAGCCGCCCAAACAGATAATAGTCTGATTGTGGTAGGACAGGGCAGTATAAGGGATGAGGCAAGACATTCCATCCAATTTTCACAATCGCTTCAGTGGTGTGATGACTGGTGTGTGGTTTTGCATTGTCATGCAAAAGAAGAATATCCACCACGATTTTAGTTGGGCGAACTCGCCGAAGACATGCTTTAAGTTTTTTGAGGGTGCTGACGTTTCGGACAGGATTTATTGTGCATCCCTGCTGCAAAAATTTAACCAGAATCACACCTGTTCATCCCAGAACACTGTCGCCATCACTTTCCCTGCCGATGCCAGTTTTGATTTTTCTTCTTCTTCTTCTTCTTCTTCTTCTTCTTCTTCTTCTTCTTCTTCTTCTTCTTCTTCTTCTTCTTCTTCGGTGAGGTTGTGCGATGCCATTCCATTGACTGACTTTTTGATTCAGGTTAAAAAAAAAAAAAAAAAAATGAGCCCATGTTTCGTCTCCAGTCACAATGTTTTCCAGAAACTCCTCTCCCTCCAAATTAAAGCCCTGCAAGAGTTCGGCGGCTATTTCTTTCTCTTTCTTTTTTTCTCTCTCCATATTCTCGTCGGATAACATTCTTGGTACCCACCTTGAACAAACTTTTGAGTACCCCAGTTGTTAAATAATCGTCATCACACTGCCTTTACTGAAGGACATAATGCAACACAATTCATCCGTTGTTAACCGTCGGTCAGTAATAATGATTTTCTTCACTCGCTCAATGTTGCGTGGAGCCACTGCAGTCACTGATCTATCGCTCCGATGTTCATCAGCCAACAGTATATGCCCTTCTGCTTCATTACAGCAACGGACCTATCTTCTAACAGTGCTGACAGCCATTGTTGCATCACCATACACATTTTTCATCTTTTCATAAATGCAAATGGGCGTTTCACCTTCCGCATGTAAGAATTCAATTACGGAACGCTGTCTAATACGCACATCGATGTCTGCCATTTTGCTAAAGGCAGCAGTGCTGCCACCTATTGAATTAGGAAGTTGCTACTGCATTGGATTAGAGAAGAAGGTTTGAGGAATTGCGGCAAATTCAAATTGTTCACATCGCTAACACTATATATATATATATATATATATATATATATATATATATATATGAGGAGTCATTAGCTATTGACTGACCCTCGTATAAATTCTAAAATACATAAATCAAACATATACTTCATGATATGTATATCAGAAACAATTTATTTCTATTTTTCACATTAATAATGCCTAGTATGTCAGTCATTAGACAAATCTTTTTGTAACTTTTAACCTGTTGTAAGTCAAGAGCTTACTTAATAAAACTTTCTATTAATGGCCGGTTCTACAATGGCCCGATAATTCTGCATATAGTTATTCACCAAATAATTTTATTTGGCGGTAACCAAAGCTTTCATTCTACAATCACACAAGTTCCTCTGGATAGTGGCTCTCTAGGATAGTTTGTAGAGCGTTTAGTTTGTCATTCTGAATTCGATAGAAGCGTTACAGGTGGAAAATTCATAAACCAAAAATAACGATGGAGGATTGCCTTGCGAAGTAGGCAAAAGGAAACAAAATAAAAGATAGTTCATACCAGGGGAATTCTTTTGCCATGTTTTAGAATAAAATGGAAAAGATGACGACTGCGAAAATGTGTTAAACCTCATAGAAGCATGCAAAATGGATGGGATCATAAAATCTGATGCCATAACCTGCTAGTAACTACCTTAGCATTCACATTAGCATACTTTTCTCTTACTTTTTGCTTATGTACTTCTCATTCCCTAAAGCCGAAATTAATGCACACTGATATTAGAGAGAGAGAGAGAGAGAGAGGGAGAGAGAGAGAGAGAGAGAGAGAGAGAGAGAGAGAGAGAGAGAGAGAGAGAGAGAGAACGCTATGTGTATGCGAGTGAATGTTAAAAACCACATATTTTGACAATTCTTTCAATATTGAAAGGCCAATGTAACCGGAATGGGCTATAAAACGCCTTGAATTCATAAAGTACAATTAGTAAAATACTATTAAAGGTGTGCAAAGTCTGTGTTATAGAATATGAACATATTGAATCTATAAAAGAACATACTGCGAGGACTCGGAGTAGAGGTTAAGAAGTCAGGCTGTTCACTTACGTTAATATAGGCATTTTTCATTCATTATTACTAGAAATCCCTGGACTTTTCGACATAGAAATTATAAGGGATAAACGGGGAGGATGAACCAAATATCCGCTAGATTGTACAGTGATTTCATAAATGTCAACGGAAGGTATGTAAAAGTGAATTAAACCATTGGAACTCCCATATTTGTCACGCTTCTTGGCATTTGGAAAGTGGTACTTTATGTCGAGAATCCTAATTGTAAGCGCCAAACGCAGCTAAGGGATCGCCCTCATCGAAAACCCCAATCATCCCAGTAATAGGAGGAACTCCAAAACATCATTCGAGTTTAAAAAGTTACATGTGAGAAGTATAGAATCTAGGATTATTTCTTCACCGACGTCCGATAAATGCAATTTTTACTTTCTTTACACGTACTCTGTACATAGCTTATAGAGAAGTATTGCATTCCACCCAGAAGTTCCATACCAAGATTTTACCGGAAATACACGTTTTACATTTTTAGAAAAAATCTGTATGTCCGTGTGTCTGTAACAAAAAGACGGTAAAACACCAAGCTTGGTATTTAAGTTAAGTATCTTCCAAGGATGCGACGTGAAGATTATGAGGAAAATAACCTCACCCCAAACTACCCTTTACATGGAAAAAATTATGAAACATTTAATTTTCTAAAAAAAATAGCTTAACGATTTTGATTAAAATACCGTATATTAAAGACATTCATATGTAAAATAAAATGTATATCTTGAATTTTCTGGGAATAGCCTCTGAAGACCTCTTTATTCTGGATGAATTTTGCTGGATGTTGCATAACTAGTAAACCGTATGAGAAAGACAAGCTTACTATGCAAAAAAAATTAGATATCGAAAAACACATAATTTAGGTCATATAATTTTTTTCGTGGAATTGACCATTTTTAGATATTCCTTGCTATTGGTTTTAGTTTTAATATACTTGAAACTTTTCACCATCGGGGATTTGTCAACCACTGTAATGCAAAGAAACGGAATTCATCCACATGGCAACCGGCTTTCAAAAGATTTGACGATCATTTTAGCGTATCCACTAAGTTAAGAATAAGCTTATTAGCAGTAATTTGCTACCAAAATGTAGAGAATCATGTGCATGGAGCACATCAGTTTCTTTTTTTTAATTTCTATTGCTAGTGATATTTGTGAGACGTGAATGTGAGTGGAACCTAACCTCAATGGACTACGGCCGTGGAAAACTTATTTGTTGGATAATAGACGTATCGTCAACTCCAACTAGCCGAAAACTTATCGGCAAAGATATCTTCCGAGTAGTGATATCCAGAGACTGCAGAAAGCCAATCGGCTAGAAATCAGGTACATAGCTGTATCGGCAAGTTATCGGCAGATTGCAGAACCGGCCCTAAGAAGATTTAATGATTCTTCTTTGTATGTTTCTCTGCCTGCATTATTCTATTATCAGATAACAGTGTTGGTTACAAAAAAAAATCATACTGCAGGGAAAACCAATACACATGCTTGTAAAGCTGGAAAATGTAATATGTCTTACAATACATTATTTCATCTAAAGGATGTTATATATTACAATATTTTCAAGAATAAATTGGAAATTTTGATGTTTATGAGTTTTTATTTGATGCAAGAGTATTTAGAAAATTATTTGATGTAGTTAGTATTTTATTTAGCTGACTCAACCTATTCATTAAATACTAAATAATGTTGTGGACACCACCTCCGCCGCCGCCACCACTACTACTACTACTACTACTACTACTACTACTACTTTAATCAGCAAATAAATATGTAGAAGAATGTAAGTTATTTCATTTTGCATTTTATTATAACACTAAGAAATTGCATAGCATCAATTAACACACCTGTTACTTCTAATCTATTACAGACAGATATGGTCATGCAGTATAAGAAGTACGTTAACTTTAACTGGTTTTAAGAACATATAATAGGATTTTAAATACTTTCTATAGTTTTCAACTTAAGTCAAATTAATCAACACAAGGACGTTAGGTGCGAATTGCTACCATGGTAGCAATGCTTTCTTTTTAACCTTATAGCTTCTCTTTTGTATAACAAAGAAAAAGTAATTCTTGTATATTAAACATACTTTATGAAATGAAAAGTGCATTTAAGCTACCTTTAACGTGCATCAGTATTTTTCTTTCCGAAAATCATCTCGTATTCAAGCTGCGGCCTTGACTACGTGATTCAAAATGACGGATTGTTCTGCTTGCATAATACAGCGCTCTATCCTTGGCGATGCCGTATCTCGTGATGTCTCTGTTGTCGTCATATCTGCTCTCTCTTAGATTATAGCTGCTGGTTCAGGCGCATGCTATGGCGTATGTTCAGCTGTCGGAATTACATCGTTTTCTTTTCGTGCTGGTCTTGACACTTCTTCATACATTGCCTCCATGTTTAACCTTGCGCTTCCTCTGCCTGCTACGAATGTTGATTTGCTTCGTTCACTTCTTTTCCTTTTTTTTTGACTTGTTTCCTTCCGAGCTGTTCCTTTCCTCCATAAGCCGCTCTTACTCACATATGTTGCATCTACTCCGTCTATCCAAAGATGTAAATTTCGTAAAAGTCCTTGTTTGCCTTCCAATCCTGCTTCCTTCATCTTCTTAATTAAGTCCCGTTTTTATATATCTCTGTGCTATTGTGAGGTCCTTGTTGATGAACATGTTGCTCTGTTTTAAAATCTCTGTATTTCCTAAAATTTCGTAAATTAGGTCGCTATAGCAAATTTTACTTTAATTGGACTTTTCTTGCATTGTCTTCCTACTCGGTATGCCCGCGCAATCTCCCATCCAACCAACTCCATTTCTAGCTTGTCCTTAAGGATTTTTCTTACTACTTTTGCTGGACAGATACCTCTTCTTTTCTCTACACCGGTGAATACCAAATTTAGTCTTCTTCTCCTCTCATCTATTTTCTCCAATTTTTCCTTGATGGCATCTACTTCGCTTCTTATTACTTGCACCTCTTTTACAATATCCTCCCTTATTTCACTGACTACTTTATTCAAATTGTTTCTTATGCGTTCTTCCTTTCCATCCATTTTATTTAGTTTTCCTTCTAGTTTCTCTAATATTTTTTTTTTTTTTTTTCAATTCCATCAGGTCCTGGGTTTAACTCGATCCCTCCTATCATTAGTAGAATAATTATTAAGGTTCCTATTATTAACAGGTTCATCATTATATTTTGTTCCCTTTTACCTTTCCTTAATTTCAATAACCCAAATAGATCTATTCTCATTCTAGTTATGGAGAGTTCTATCCCATTGTCACTTATTTAACTTTTCTTTTCAGTGACAGATCTTCCTGCATACAGAACCTTCATCTTCCACTGCTCACCTCACACTCATCATCAGTTTGTATATATAGAAGGTAAAACACGTTTTAAAACTATTTACTACTTTGGTAATAAATGTATCAAAATATATGATTTTATCAATTTTAAAATAGAAACTTGTATTACGAGGACCATCAATTCGCTGTTCCATGGTGCACTGAGAGGCGCACACTTACACAGATCTGTGCTTGAGATGAAAAAGGAAAGTTAAAGAAATGCAAAGAAAATAAAGCATTTTCCAGTTTAACCTTAGATTCTACTAAACAGCACCTTGCTGAAAATGTGTTTCAAACCAAATAGCTGTTTTGGTAGTTAACACAAATACAAATTTTCTGAGCACAATATTAGATATCGCTTCTCCTTGTGCTCTTTGCATTCTTAAATTCTTTACATTTGAAATACCTAATTATTCTTTCCTTCAATCGAAGCAGATTAAAATATTTTACTAATTTGCAGCAAGCCACGATTATATTATGATTATTTTCATAGTACACTAATATGTTATATCACTGTAAAATCTCTCCACCTCATGAAGTTGCAGTAATTTTGGACGTTTTTTAAAGACATGTTGACAAAAGTTTACCCTCGAATAAATAATCATAATTACCACAGATTTTCTCTAAGCATTATTTGTAATTCACGCTTGGCTTGTTGTACGTGGCCGTTAACAGAACCATCTACAGGACTTATAGCCAAGAAAATGTCACAATCTGAGATATTAGCCATTTTATGAATTAATATAGATAGAAGGATATTATCACAATGGCACAAAATTAAGTGAAGCTAATTTAAAATCCAGCAAACTTAATCAAAATGACATATATCACGTAGTCGGTATAACAAAACTTATTAATTTAACATATGAAACGTGATACTTAGTATTAAACCGTCTGTATATGATTTTAATACTTAAACATGTTTCCACATTTTGTATTCAAATTTTCTTCTCGCCCGTTAAAAAATACAGCTAAATGCAGTGGCAGCTCAATTAAAAAAAACAAACAAAAAAACAGCGTGTTACATAAAAATAAAAAAAAAGAACGTGCTTGCAATTCATCTACTTTCAAAAAATAAAGGTCATACGCCAATGTTTCTTCATGCAGAATTTATCGATCACTTTGGCGTTTAATTCCTTCATACTTGTGACAAATTTCTTCTCAATGGATAACATGGCTAGAGAGGTGACCTGATCCTGGCACATAGTGTTCCTCAGAAAGGTTTTTATCCTCTTCATAGAGTAGAAGCAGCATTCTGATTCTGCAGTTGACATGGGATAATTTCCAAGCGTTTCTGATTTCACATCCATAAATCCAGTCATTGTCGTCGTAGCTATTTCTGTCAAATTTCCTTGTGTCAACAGAATTTTTACTTCCTTTCGCTTTCTGTTCAAGTTTTAGATCAGTTGTAGGCCACCTTGCAGTTTTTATGCTAATATTTTCACTTAAATGTTGTCTTAAAAAGGGAGTTTTGAACAATTCATCAACTACATTCATTAAGTACTGGCTAAAGCTTTCATACCTATGAAACTATCACATACATGCACTGAATGAAAGTGAACTATAATAAATTAGGGACAGGCAGAGTCAGACCGAAAAATCCATGCCATAGCCGGGATTTGAACCACGGATCTCTCGGTCTCCAGCCGGCCGCTCCACCACCAAGGCATCACGGCAACATGCCGGTACGGCACTAAATTTCTCAACTGACTCGCATGTTTCCCGGTAAACCACAAGATGATCTCAAAATTTGAGATGACAAACCCCAATGGCGATTTACACTTCCAAGACCCAGGATTCATAGTATAGCAAACTATTATGGACAATTGTGATAATTTAACTGCTTTCCCATAGAAACCGTGTGCAGGACAGGAGTTGGACAGGCAGAGTCAGACCGAAAAATCCAAGGCCATAGCCGGGATTTGATTCACGGATCTCCCGGCCTCCAGCCGGTCGCTCCACTACGGCAGCATGCCGGTACGGCACTAAATTTCTCAACTGACACGCATGTCATTTAGTCATTTTTCGGTCTGTCTCTGCCTGTCCAGCTCCTATCCTGCACGCTGTTTCTATGGGAAAGCAGTTAAATTATTATAATAAATTATGGTTCAAAATTGAAAATAAGCCGAAAACATACACTGAATAGCTTCTATAAAACAGATACTTTATCACAATAAGAACCACGTGCATTTGTAATAAGTGTGGCTTTCGTCTCACATTCGCAGAAGTGGAGCATTGTGCCAGCATGAACTAATAGTTCACAATCAAATTGTCTTTTTCTTTATGGGTATGGGAATTACACTCCGTTGAATGCATCAGTTTATAACTATAATATACAGTAATTAGTTACTAACTTATTTATTATATTAAAATGTAACAATACTGAGTGGGAAAGTAGTTGTGATTTGTACCAGTAAGGGTCGCGTGATATTTGATTTGGGAAATAAATACTAAGGTAATTGTTGAATGAACTACCCATTAATGACACACATTAACACAGAGCATACTCAAATCGCATTTACTTGTTTCTATTTTTACCGATAATGCAGGTTTGATTTAAATTTCAAATATTTTCTAAATTTGATGCACTAACTATGAGTATATTTAAATGGGATGCAGCTTTTTACGGGACTTTCAGTTTTAAAAAATTATGAACAATCAAATCTAAAGCTTATTATTTTAATACCGATGTAGTTTTGACCTGAGGGGAACAAATAATTGTGAACTAAAGTTACATTAAACAATGCCTTCATACGGGCCAAAGCACATACAATTTTTCACATCTAAAGGTAGGTCCAACAAAGCAGTATTAAATGTAATTTGGAGGTTGCCAAATTATGTTAAATAGCTTTAGCCATTTTACAAATAAATTGATAACGGAATAATTCACTTCCTTTGCTGTGAAATGTTGAGAACATAGTCAGTTCTATTACACAATATTCACACGTGCTGTTATGCACTTACACTGGCATTGTCGGTGAGCAGAAATCAAAGCAATGCTTGCAAATAGTAAGATACATGCCAGTAGTTTCGTAATACTAAGGAGAAAGTATTGTTGCAGATACAATAAAAACAGCAGACTAGATTTCATATTTCCTCAGTCGTAAATACACTGAGGTTGAATGTGTATATTTCTTTATTAAATCATTATCAGAAAGGTTGACGGTGATATTTCAAAGCATATATAGCTATACATTATCGCATTCTCCGATAGATCCGACCAGTATGAGGGCGACGGTAGCAAACAACGGCTCGCATTCTCAGTACATAGTAAAAACTCCAGTTGATATATGTAACTATGAGACATGCGTCACTTCCGCTATCTGGTCTTCTTCTTCTTGACAATTCAAATTATATGAACCTAGTTCGTTTAAACTTGAAAGCAAATATTGTTACCAGCTCCTGTTATCTTGCCACACGATATCTGATTCTGAGGAGCAACCACACAAGTGCAGTGTTTTTGAACATCGTTGCAAGAGTTTAAACACATTACAGGATCACTGTAATACTCACACAGTGAGTATAAAACCATATCACTGTAAATTGTGTGATAACGCATTTACAAAATTAAGTGCGCTTTTAACACATGTTTGGTCCAGACATACACAGGAGAAACCTCACAAATGTACAGGGTGTGACAATGCAAGCATGGAATTACATAATTTGAGCTGCCATTCTGGCGGGAGGCCATGACAATGTCCACATTGTAAACATGTAACTGTAGATTCGTCCATGTTGAAGCGACATACTCGTAAACCAAGAGGAGAGAGACCTTACAAGTGTGACTTATGCCGTTCATGCTTCAAATATCCAGACAATCTTATGAAGCACAAACGCATTCATAGTGCTGGTGAGAAACTACAATTTCCAAATCGAAATGCTTATACGGCACATAATAAATCTCATGAAGGGGAGAGAGAATTATACATAATCATATATAAAGACCAAAAACAGTATCAATGTAATCCAGCTGGGAAGAAGATCCACAAATGTCCTGAAAGTGGTGGAGTTTACAGACAGAAAAGAAATCCCATCAGGCGTTTGTCAATACATGAACCTGTATCTTCAGGACAAGAGAAGGCTCTTGATTTAAAACTGAATAACAAAAGGAAAATCCAGATCAAAGATGGTCAGCAACAAGTGATAATGCCTGGAGAATATGAACACATGGCTGAAAATGTTGTGGCAGGCGATGGCACACAGGCAACGGAGCAAACAGTAACAAAGCATCATGCAGTGGAAAGTGATGAAGAAGGTCTTTCGGCTGTGCAATACATCACACCAGATAATTAATGGAGGAAGATAATGTCATGGAAACACAGAGAATAGTACAACATCACTAGAAAAGATGCAGTAGCAATTAGAAGAAAGATATGGAAATTGTTTCGGATTTGATGTTGATGAAGAAGTACCAGTAGTTGACGATTCAGCAAAAACTTCAACAATGTAATGACATTACAAATTTATTATTCCTTTGTAGTTTCCAATGTGTGTGTGTGTGTGTGTGTGTGTGTTTGTGTAATTTCAATATTTAACTAGCACAAAACTAAGCTGATGGAAAAGCTATGATTCTAAGAATTTATTAAATTTAAAATGACTGTAGCAAACATATTAGTTTCATATTCAAGTTTTCTACTTATGACATCTTTAATTTTGGGTATGAACATTGTTGAATATTTATTATGATAATGGATATATCAAATTACATAGTAAACTTGCAAGATCAGAGGTAAAAATCTGTATAAAGTTAGCTTTCACTACAGAATAGATTTGTTAATTTTTCTAAGCATTAATGACGCTTATGCTTAATAATGAGATACACTATTTGAGTTATGTTGCACAAGTGATTAGTTTTTGAGTAATAAATGTTTATAGTTTTTACTAATTTTTCGGACTTTGGATATTTTTGCTTTACAAACCATGGCCCTCAGTGATTCAGTAGGTATGATCTCATTGGTTAATTGTTCTGCAAATTGTTTGAGACAGTGTTGTGGCCAATGGTAATCCAGGATTTGATCATGTGTTAGGTTACTCAGCGGTGGTTGTTTGGTTAACAGCTGTGAACTGTAAAGAAACCAGTAATGGGCATCATATAGTGCTTATTTGAAAGAGAATGTGAGGCTTCCTCAGAGAGAGAGAGAGAGAGAGAGAGAGAGAGAGAGAGAGAGAGAGAGAGAGAGAGAATGGTAGCTATTTTCTTAATTCCCTTAGAGGCAAATGGTACAGCAACAGCTATCAATCTCCAGGCCATTCAGAGTTGCAAAGTCATCCCATTCAATGATAGCACTGAATGCTCCCGTTTACAGAAATAGCAAGATGAATATATTTTTAAAACCATTTGTAGTGAAGAAATTAAACACTTTTAGAAAAGCTCATCATTTTTTATTCGACAGGGAGGCTGATAACTATATGTTTAATTTTAAGCAAAATAAACAAATTTCTCTATGAATGTACAGTAATCTTCTGATGAAGAGTGTAAACTCTTCTTATAAAGATTTTTATAAGTATTCTGAGTATTTGGATTAGTACATAGCTAATGAACAGGGTTTTTTGATAGCAATGGTAATTTAAAGTCTAATAATATTAGCTTGGTTACACCCATTTCTACAAATTAGTGTTTGTTACTGTTATTTTAATATTAGATAAATGCTAACACAACTGAAAAGGAACAATTGAAGGGTTATCATACTAAAGGGGCTAAGCACCATTTGGGCATGAATTGTGTTTTGTATTTCTTTCGGTGGTATGTGAACCAGAATTTTACATACTAAAAGGGTGATCTCCAATGATGGCTGATGTAGGTGCTATGAAGGCCAGTAGTTAGCATGAGAGGTAACTCCATGTCTTATTCATGCTAAACAGGGTAAGTACAAAGTACTGGAAATAAAAAATTATACACTTCTGCTCACTCCTGCCATTTTGTAGCTTCTCTCTCTTCATTAGCGGTACAATTCATAGTGAAACCGATATGAATATTTCAGGAAAGAGAAATAACAGAAGCACTAATAACTCTAAAAGAAAGCATGAGCATGACTTAAGAGTAGCTGGTAAATCATATCATATGCACAGAGTGGGGAAGAAATACCCATGAAGATGAAATCAAACAATGAAGTAGATTTTGAGGTTATCTATATTATACAGGGTGTATATAAATGAATATCAGGGTTTTGACCCTTTATAATATTTATTATATTCAACTTACAGTTATGAATGATATGTCAACTGAAAAAGCAACTCAAACAATTTTACCAAGAGGCATATAAATGTTCAATGTGACTACCCTTTGTCACACGTCACACATCAAGTCTATAGCTGAGTTCTTCCCAAATGTTGATAAGTGTGTATTCAGTAATTGTAGCAACAGCTGCTTCAATCCGGTTTCTTAATTCAGGGAGGTCAGCTGGTAGCGGAGGCGCGTACACATTATCCTTGATGAAGTCCCAAAGGTAAAAATCACATGGCGTTAGGTCAGGAGAATGTGGAGGCTATGCATAGAACTGAAGACAACACAATCCATAAAATCGTCATGAAACAACATGGCGTTTGCAAATTTGGCATGTAATCCGTGGTCTGTCAGCTTTAGAGCCTGTAATAACTGTAAACGGTAAGGACGTAGCTGTAAGCATTTTCTTACAACTTTCCAAACAGTCGACACAGGAACTTATAATTCACGACTAGCCTTCCGGACTGATTTCTTTGGGCTACGAGTGAACGACTCTCTCACTTGCTCAACAGTCTCTTCACTTACTCCTGGTCGTCCCGTGCTCTTCCCTTTACAAAGGCAGCCGGTATCTTCAAACTGATTATACCATCTACGAATGTTTTTATCACTAGCAGGATCACAACCGAACTTACTATGGAACGCACGTTGCACATTAACTACAAATTTGGTCTTTGCAAACTGCGAAACACAAAACGCTTTCTGTTTACTAGTCGCCATCTTTGCTACTACCGCTGTCTAGTGGATTGCGGCAGAAACATTGCACGCACATGCGCACTTGTGCCAACAAACAAATCTGTTTGAGTTGTTTTTTCATTTGACATATCATTTATAACTGTAAGTTGAATGTAATAGATATTAAAAAGTGTTAAAACCCCGATATTCATTTATATACACCCTGTATTTCTGTTCCTATAGGCAAAATGTTTACATTTGGAAATTGTCTTATTGTTAGTCAATGTCTTTTCAGAATTGGGTTAACTGTCATCTAGATTGTACATACATTTACACCCCAAATGAAGGAATGACTTTTTGAAAAATTCTATGTTGAAAATGAAACAACACAAGGGACGTTCCAAATGGGATTGACTGTCATCCCTGTGAATAGCGGATGGATTGGAAAGAGTCCTGAAGAAAGCCAATGACAAAGCACATTAATATGTGTGTGCCTGATGGTGAAGGAGATCATAAACGAATCCGTAAACGTACATTCAGGAATATTTTTCCTATCAGTAAGAAAAAAAAAATTGAAATCTCATCAGAAAGAAGAAGAATGGTGATACAGTATATCATGATGGTAGAAGAGGATCCCAAGTTCACAAGTACTCAAATCATGACCAATGCTGGATCATGGAACATATAAATTCAATACCAAAAGACACTGGTCACTACTCCCGAGATATGTCAAGCAACAAATATCTGTCTCTATACCTCAACATTAATAGGTTTTATGAGACATTTAAAGCTATATATCCAGAAAGCAGAGTGCATTGTTTACATTACTGAAGAGTGTTTTTGCGTCACTTTCCACATCTCAGCTTTCGGCATCCTAGAACACAGGTAAGAAGTGTGACTTGCATAATTTACAGATTAAAGGAAACACAAGCTACTCTCCGCAGGCCAAAAGATTGTTGCAACTACATCATATGAAAGCTGAAAAGGCAGTTGAATCTTTTAAAAAAAAAAAACAGTAGAGGTTCATGTATACATGGAAGTGATATTTGTACTTTGTCAATGGACTTGCAACCAGTAAATAACGCACTCAGACATGTTTATATGAGACAGCTGTCATGCTATTAACTATGGTATCCATATCCATGACACAAGTGATTCTGTTACGTGTTTTTGGCATGAAGGTGTAGAAGTGCAAACAACATAGCATCTTGCCTCTTCAAAGTACATCAAAGAAAAAACTCATTATATGGAGTGATAACTGCAGTGCTCAAAACAAAAATCGAATCATGATTTTCCTCTATATGTTCTTGATTAGCTGTGGTACCTATGAGTCAATATAACACAAATGTTTAGTTTCTGGTTACAGCTTTTTAGCGTGTGACCATGACTTTGCAGTTATATTAGAAAGAGCAAAGGTATGCAAACATTTTGTTCCTGATGAATGTAGTTAATGCCATAGCAACAGCTCACAGTAAACAACCATTTCAAGTTGTTCAAATGAAAGAAGGCTATTTGATGAACTTTCGACAAGCAACTGATAAAATCATTAACACAATAAAGGTTAATGTGAGTTCTGCCTCATGGATTAAAACCACTATGCCTGGAATTATTCAGGTAAAAAAGACATTTGGTGAAATAGAGGGATGGGAAATGATAAAAGAGTATTGAAAAAATATTGAGGTCACTGGTATGAAAGGATTGTTTTTAGAGAAGAAAAAAGACCTCAAAAGTATAATGGAATACCTACCTGCAGTGCACAAACAGTTCTACAGTGGCCACAATGGAAATTTTTACTTTTTAAACACAAGGAAAATCTTTACATAGACAATGTGTTCTTCTCCCACCACTATACAAAAAAGGCAGGTGGAGCTGCAAATCGCATGATTTTCTAGTGCACAGCAGCAGCTTGCTTACATTAGCGGTTCAGGTCTCAGTCTGGTATTTGCTGTACAGTGATTTGTTTGCTGTTTGTTGTTTTCATCTGATTAGTGCTATTTTTGAAGGTGTGTATTTCTGTATCTAATACACAAAATGGGACACAAGAAGCTCACTTCTGAGGAGAAGACTCATGCTTTAACTCTTTTAGAGGAAGGTACTTCTGTAATTCATGTGGCTGCTGATCTAAAGGTTTCAAGACAAGCTATTTACGACCTAAAATAAGCAACAGCACCTGTGCCATGTGGCACCATAACAAATTGAAAAACAGCTCAGGTGGTAAAAAAAAGACTTCACCAAGGACTGATGACCTTCTAAAACGTGAAGTGATGGCTAATCCATGGATTACAGCAGCCGGGTTAAAGAAGAATCATCCAGACCTGCTCAATATTGTTGCAATCCAGACTATTCAGCATCGGCTTCAACCAATTCGGTGTGCTGCCAAGAAGCCTCTTCTAACTAAAGCTATGATGAAGAAAAGAGTAAATTTCTGCAAAACATATCAGCACTGGACATCAGAGGTCTGGCGCAAAGTAATGTTTTCTGATGAAAGCAATTTCAAATTGGTCAGAGGAAAGTCTAAAAAGGTGAGATCACAAAATGTGTCAAGGTATGATCCAAAGTTTACTGTCAAAACTGTTAAACATCCAGAAAGTGTGATGGTATGGGGTTCTTTTAGTGGCGATTATGTTAGAGGTGGCTTGTACTTTCTCCCTAAGAACATAACAATGTAAAGTGTTGCAACAGCATTTTGTCACATTTTGGCCAATTCATCAGTGTCAGTACTTTAGACACAATGGTGCCCCTGTTCATAGAAAAAAGATGGTTCAGAAGTTCCTAAAAGACAATAATAAACTTGTACTTGACTGGCCTGGTAGCTCTCCTGACCTAAATGGAATAGAAAATGCTTGGGATCACATGAAAGATAAAATAGAAGAGCTGCAACCATCAAATATTGAGGAGCTGCAGGAGGTGTTGAAGATGTGGATGGAAATGGACAAAAACTATTTTGAAAATCTAGCAGACTCTATCTCTAGGAGACTCATGAAAGTGATAAAAGCTAAAGGAACTATGACCAAGTACTAATTGTATGGAGAAGTTAAAAATAAAGTCATGTAAAGTCAGTGTTTGTTGTTTTTATTACCATGTAAAGATTTCCATTGCAGCAACTTTACAGTGAATTGTGCCAAGACTGAACAGTACACTGCTTAGTAGAGGTAGAAAAATTGCAAATATTGTTTGGTAGACTTAGCCCATTTGGTATTTCAGTGCCAATTTATTTAGGAAAGTGAGAGTATATCTATTATTTTTTGAACATGCCAAGGATAACTTTGTTTCCTAAAGTCAACGAGCAAGAGGACTTAGTGCATATTTTGTTTTGCATTATTTTAGTAAATTTGTATTGACTAACTTAAAAATTACATTTTATTACTTAGCCCCTTTAATATGATAAACACTCAACTGTAACAGCAAGTATGTAGTTCTAAAGAACATTTGTGGAACAATATGCGAGGGTTGTAATGTGATTAAGCTTTACATTTAGCTAATACCCTCCTTTGCAATTCACTGTTTAACAGCTTGAAATGTTGTTTACAATGTACATAATCTAAGTTAAATGCATATTATTTTGCTTACAAACTATCATTCTCTAATTTCATGTAATTAAAAACAAATGTGCATTTTTATGAAGAAAGAAAGAAAAAAAAAACCTGTAGAATTAATTTTTGTAGAAAAATATTTTTGTAATTAAGTTATGTCTATTAGTAAAATAAGGCAACGCAATTTTATGAGCCTTATTCTAATGGTTATATTCATTAAATATTGTATTACACACGGTTTTCATAACAGCAAAATCCCACTATAAAGTATCATGGAATTTCATACTAGGAAAGAACTTGGTCCCTGCTGCCAGTTCGAAAAAGTACTTTGAAAATGAGCATTTCATTACATACAAGCATGAAATACAGGCAAAAATTAAATAAAAACTGCAGTGCTCTATAAGAGTCATTAAGGCTACATTAAAAGGAAAACAAAAAGCCTCTCCTGGTTTAACACATGAACTGTTCACTTCCAAAGCATTCATATGCTGTTTGCTGTTGGTCACTTCCAACTATTATTCCAGGATCTATGCTATCAGTATGCAATTAGTATCAGAACTTTGAGAAAGTTTTTTTTATGCAAAAAATCCATTGGGAACACAATTGTATATAGGGAATGAAGTAGGCTGATTCATCCATATAAAAGATATGATCAAAACAAGTACATATTTTCACATTTTATTACTTTTTCAGTTTTGTATCAAAATTCAATCACAACATCAATATGCTACATCTCAACAGGACACTTATCTACCTACTAAACAGTTTTATTTGTAGAACAATTTGCCCATTTCCTGCACAACAATGGAAACTTCCTTGCATTAATTATGCATTTATCACTTAAGCTACAGTCAAGCACTCTGTGAACTTACAAACAGATTCATCATAATATTACAAAATGTCACATAGCTATTTTACAATAATTGCTCAATCTATAAAACCAATAATAATAAAAAAAGGACGTACCTAGAGTATGTTATAAATATATCAAAATTTTAAATTTAAAGAATTTTATCAGTTCATTTGTAATGTCATGTTTCACTCTTATATTTCAATATTTTATAGTTTTGCTCCAACTCTGTACAACTGGAGGTTAAAATAACTAGGATGCATATCTTATGAGTATTTGTTGCAAATGTACATATGGCAAGAATTAAATTCAAATTCATTCCCAGCATCAACCTGTTCATAAAAAATAAAGTTCTTTGAGGTCATTGTTTAATAAAACCATACCATTGATAAATAGAGTATTTAAATACAGCTTTACATATTTTTATATGAGAAGTAATTTGCTTTAATATCTGAATGAAAATTATTTAACTGTATGAGACACCCACATATGCACATATGCGCGTGCACACGCATGCACGTAAACACACACTCACACACACACACATTGCATACATTACATACATACGTACATACATACATATGTATGCATGCAAGCGCACGCAGATAAGCAAATCAAAGCACATAGCTTTACCCCACCTAGTCACAAGCACGCAATCACTCACAGTTTACTAAACAAATTACTGAACATACTATTGAACAAAACAAAATATGATACAGAACTTAATCAGATAAAAACTGCTGAGAATAATGGCTTCAATAACATTTGTTTCTAGAAAAACTTAAAACAATAAAAACAAAGAGAAAAATAGCAGCAGAAACCTATAACATGATAGAAATAAGTATATTTTCAGGAAATTCACTTATAACCCTCAGGCCTTCTAGAAATTTCAAACTATTCTTAGAGGACATAACATAATCTTAGCCCCAACAAAAACGGCATAAGTTGTGAAGGCTGTGAGGAAAGAAAAGACCCAAAGAAACCAAATTAAAGACACATCCGAGACAAAGAACAACCAAACAGATAAATCAGATGTAGTCTCACACCTCTGGAACAGAAATCACAAGATAGAGAATAGTGTATGGTAAGATTGCTGTGGCCACTAGAATTGGACATATGACTAAAGGTTTTTGATTTAAAGTAGCAATCAAAACTTATGAATTTTGAAATTCTCACTGAAGACAACCTGCTTTACAAGTTCTTTAACTGGCTTTCAAAGAAAATCAGGAAATGCAAGAGGATATCAGTAACAGGTCTGACAGTTGAAATATGCCGATGATGTAAGCAATGTCATTTGCAAAACATTTTTGAGTAATTATTAAGTTAATGAAGCAACTTAAATGCAAATGCGAGTCATTTTGCATTTTACCATTTATTTTTTCCCCAATCAATGCAGTAACATTTTATCCAGCCAGTTATAAGTTGCTCATGGTGCTATTGGATAGTACATTTTTCAAACTGGACTTGAACCCGAGTATCTTGGGTACCTTATGTAATCTTTATACATTGTGCAAGTCTTTGTCTATTAAATGTGTGAATATGTTACAATGGATGCAGATAGTTAATATTTTAAAGGAACTATAGAAGCCGAACACTTTGTTTAAAGGTAGAGTAAGATTAAAGGAACAGGTGCACGGATGTAAACTAAGCTGTATCATTACAAATATATGGTGGACTTTGTGACAGTGATGTGTTCTATCAATTGACATTAATTACTGAGTTAATTTTGTAACACTGCATCACTTACTTTTATTATTGGAAAACGTGTTTCAAAAGCCATGTGCTCCATTGTCAATTCCCTTAGTAGAGTCCCAGCATCGCTTGCTGTTGTGGTTGCCATTGTCTCTAGTGGCGGTTTGATGAACCTCTGCATCAGTAGGTCACCTGGTGGGATTTCAAAATTGAAAATGTGGCTCTTGTTTTTCCAAATATAGATGTTCTCCCAAACTTTTAATTCTGTTTTCCTTGTGATATTTTTGGGTATTTTCAGACTTCTACTTATGGTGTGTTGCTCTTTCCAAAAATGCCAAGTTACTGCTGATTTGTCTTCTTGTTTTTATTTAATACTTCTGAGGTGTTCTTTTACTCTTGTTTTTATGATTCTTTAGTCGGGCCAATGTAAATTTGTTTGCAGTCATTGCAGCTGAACTGATATATTCCTAGTTTGTTTTCTTGTGGAATATCATCTTTTCATTAAGAATTTAATATGCTTTTTATGGAGTGTGTTTTTTGGGTCCAGATTGATGTGCAGTTTGAAGATCCCCATCAATTTGTCATTTTAGTTTATCAATAGATGGTTTGTCAGACTAAAGGCAGTTCAGGATATGGCAAAAATTAATATCAATTTCCTAGTATTACTATAGGCAAATTACACCATTCAACGTGGTAAGTTTAAGACATTCTATAAATTAAACCAATAGCTATTCTAAGGAATATGTTCTTAAAATTAATATTAATTAAACTAACATTATGAGAAAGTTATTTTGGGACAAAGGAGTTGAAAATGTTAAGGAGCTTATTCATTTAAATATAAAATTTTAAGCACAGAAGGTTGCAGGAAACACAGAAATGGGAATGATGGGATGAAAAGTTGCATTAATATTGGTTATGCATAGCCTGTAATGGAATTACAATGGCTAAAACAGATTTACAAAGCCTTAGTTGAATCAAGGTGCTCTCTGGAGTTGAGATTTGTTAAGAAGGAGAAGAGTAGAGCAAGTTGAATGCATTATTGAAATCTTTTGAAAAACTGATTTTAGAAATACCTTATAATGCAACAGTGGAAGGATTGAGTTTATTAAAGTTAGTGCAAGAAGGATGATTATGGAAGGAATGTTAAAATATTTGTTTAGGACTATTAATCAATTACCATAAAGATTTATTTTGAAAAATGCTTAAACATGCAAAATAGAGTGCACTCTTGAATAATTGGCCAGATGAAATAAGGTATGAACTGCTAATAAACTGGCATGGGTGACAAATGACTAGGAAAATACATGTTGACATGATTCAGGAAATCCTTAGGGGCAATAATGGAAAAGAGAAGTCCTCTCAAATTCTCTAAGGATACTGAATGATGAAAAGCAAGTGAAATACATAAATGAGTAATGTTGTGATTGCTGTGGACATCAGGCATGCAACTATTCCACAAAATATATGCTGAAATGTGCAATAATTTGTGTTAGGGAGCATATAATGTTGGTGCTGTCATATTGTTCCATAGGAAGGCGAGAAAATACATAAGAGAAATGCATTAAGGACTGCAGGCAAAGGAAGTAAGGGAAGTTCTGAAATATGCAATGCTATGTGTTAGCAAATAACAGTTAGTACCGAATGGTATTTGACATTGGGAATCACACGTATGGTTGACAGTATTGTATTATTGTTCACCACGGACATAGATAGGAAGGCTGGCTGAAAATGGCAATTGACCAAATCTATTAACAGTGCCGCAATTGCAGTACAATGGAGAGGGATGTATCTTCATGTTCTGATGAAACATCTTTAGTTAGTTCATGTACAATGTAACCTCAAATACTATTGAATAATAACCACAATAATTCTGCAATAGGTAGGTTAACCATAAATCATGTACTATGTGGGTCCTGTCAGATTCCAGCTTCCATTCCAACCATGTCAGGAACTCCCACTAATAGTGTTTCCAAGCTTACACACTGGGAATGTTGGGAAAATGCAGTTGATAACCATAATTCTGCAATAGGTAGGTTAACCTTTTAAAGTATAATATCTGGGTCACATCACTGAGCTTCCAAGAAAAATTAATAAGTAATCTGAATACATACTAACTTATTACCTTTAAAGCATTTGGGCAACAAAAAGATACTTCATAGTTGAAAGCAGTATATTTGTATTTCTGTATTTTAAATGATAGGAGCAAGGAAATGAATTTGAACATGAATATAGATTTTAATGTATTAATTTTGAACAATATTTCCCATTTCATATGATTTCACATTTACTATTCATGGATTCATGAAAATTTCACATTTATTCTATTAAAGATGGAGACTCTTTAATGATGGTAAAAGAATATAGTAGATTACTGCTGTCATCTTGCAGCATAGACTCTTTTAACTGGTATGTTTCCTTGGCACTATACAGTGAAGGAAATAATGCAGTACTACTGCCATATAGTGGCATCGAGTCCATTAATTGGGATACCATCAACCTCCACATTTTCCAGCATTTTTTGAATGTCTAAAGTTGGTACTGTTTAGTGAGGTTTTGAAACAAATACATATCCTGCAGCAATGTTACTATAAATGTAACAAAGAACAATAAGGGTGTACTATAGCCCAGTAAGGGAATATATCATTTAAATGTTTACAGGGAAAGATTTGATGATGTTAATTTACCTTAATATGGGGAGAATGAGTATGCTACTCATATATTGTTAGAATGCAAAGATATGCAGGAAAGAATTAATCAAAAAGAGTATCTATCTAGGACCAAATAATGGATTTGGTGCAAAAATATAGCTTAAAATATGCTTACATCACAATGTTGTTAATACAGTTAAATCAAGAATTGCAATAGCAGCATAAGGAAAAAGGAAGAAGAGTGGGAAGGGAAGGAGAGTATGAGTATAAGAGAGTGTGTGCAAGTGTAAATATGTGAGTATGCGAGGGTGAGCAAGAATGAGTGAGTGTGAGTGTGAGTGTGTGTGAGCAGGTGGACGCATTTATACATGTTGTTAATGTGCAATGATACTTGCATTTTTTCAGTATCCATGTGACAGGGATTTCAGCTTGTTACAGTCAAGTCATCACAAGTTGCTCTACTAACAACAGCTCTCATATAGACAAACCCTCCCCACATAAGCCTTTGCTGGAACTTCTTGTACTATGCCATGCCATTGTGTTTTACCTATCATTAATAACTCTCGCTTTCAAGTTCCAGTAAAATGAATTACACTATTAAATTTAGTGGTTTGTTTAGCTTCTATGCCTAGTTACACAAGATCTGCTGGTCCATGTAGGAGATCTCTGTTGTTAGTGCAATAAATTACTATGCAAATAAATATAATGGATCTTTAAAAACAGATTCACGACACATCCACCACTTTGCAGGTTGCATATAACATGACCACTACCTATTCTGCAACAAACTATTCTTACAAAAGCTTCTTCTTCCATCTTCTTCAATATAAGCATTAGCAGAGATGTTTTTATTTCATATTTTCTTATAGGTATGGCGAGAATAAGGCAATACACCATGTTAAAGCAAGTCAAATCTTTAAAGAGTAGATTGCTATGTACTGTCATTGGAATTTAATTCTCCTTGCATAACCCATATAAAACATAAAATAAACAGAAAAATCAATCAGAGCCTCCCTTAAAATGTAAGTTACTAATAAAATAAAAATAAATAAAAAAATATGCATTAAGTACTTTAATAACCTCCACATTTTTTGTAGGAAGATTTTGTCTATTACAATTTACCCACTATGCAACTTATCCAAATTGAAAGGCACCCTTCCATTTACCAGTTCTGCAAAAGTTATCCAGAAGGAAGAGAGCTTCAGAGGCTAATTCCAGAAAATTCAAGATTTAAATTTTATTTGTAATAAAAATATCTTCAACATGTGTTATTTTATTAAAGATTATTTTAGCCATTTTTTGGAAATATGGAATTTTGAAAAATATAATATGTAAAAGGCAGTTTGGAACGGGAGAATTTTCTTGAATATCTTTGTGTTGCATCCTTAGGCACAACTTAAATATTAAGTTTGGTATCCAACTGACTTTTCATTTTGAGATATGCTGTGCTCATACAGGCATGTACCATTTTCTGATTTTTTTTTTCGGGGCCTAAATACATATATTTCCGGTGAATTCTCGACCTTGAAATTTTGGGTGGAGTACAATATTTTCCCTATTTACTGTACTTAGTAGAGAAACTAAAATGGGCAACCAATTTACCTACAGCAACGATGATGATGATGATGATGATGATGATGTTGATGATGATGATGATGGTGATGATGATGATGATGATGATGATGATGATGGTGGTGGTGGTGGTGGTGGTGGTGGTGGTGGTGGTGGTGGTGGCATATAATGATGATTATGAGTATAATGATTATGTCCTCTTAGTAGCATACACACACTCCTTGACATTCGAGATTTGTCTACAAATTTAAAGATGTTACACAACTCATACATAACAAAGGATTACATATAGTTGGACATTTTATTTTTAAATTGATCTATATAATGCTGATTTAATAGGCTATGAATATAAATTGCAGATGTACACTTGCAACAACATTATCATTTACAATAATAGAATTCAGGATGTGCAACAGAACTCCAAACCTTACAAATAGATTAACTTATAAAACATAACCCTAATTAATGCTACATAAACAATTATGAATTATGCTAATATTGAAACAGTGCAGTAAAATAAAGTGCTGAACAGGAACTTTAATTTCTATGATTAATTTCATTCCTAGTCTTATGTGAATACTGTTACTAAATGAATATGGATTGGGGTATAAGAGTTAAAAAGCATGAGAATGACCCTCCGGCTTGTAGCACTTAGAAATCTGAGCACTATAAATAAAATTCTCTCATAAATTAACAAAAAATTGTATTAGCTTTAAGCAAATATCATTAAATCCAATACAGGAAAACCTCAATGCATTGTTTTCATTACCACTATTTTCCCACTTCTTTCCATCTCTTTCTGGCCCAGAAACCCAATGTGTATTTCTCATTAATGTCAACAATACAACTCTTGCACCATTCCTTCCCACATGAATAGTCTAAGGAATGTATGAATGTTTGTCATGGAAACTATTTACTTTCACATTATCATTATGAACATTAAGACTTCTACGTAGTGTAACTGATAGACATGCTTCACAAATTTATGTGAAAATCAGAGTACATCACCTTCAGGCTCTGTTAAAAATAGAAATCATAATGAACACACTTTCATTTAGAAATTCAACCATTTCAACTGGCAAAACTTGAATTGCTCCCATCAAGGTTCATGGATGATTTCTACATTTTTATTTATGGATCACTTGGTTGAAAAATGTTTGAGAGTTTTGCAATGATTTGTTCATTCACTTATATATCAAAGAGATGATAAGACTGTAATGGAGAGCTTATACCTTTTAAAATGTGTCTCAAGCTTAAAAGACAGTACAGGTTAAATGGAGTACACTGATGCCAAATGAGCAATACACACATTCACAACTTTGACACCCAACTACAATTAGTCTACCAATTCAATACGATTACGAAATAGTGAAATACCTGCAGTGCTATTTAAGGCTATTGTAAGCCACTCATTTTCTCTCTCCTCTTTGTATTTTTAGTACTTTCATTTTACAGGATAAAGCACATCAAATATGAAGATTTAAAATAATAAAAACTTTAATTTGGTAGGGTATCAGCATTGTTAACTCTTGAAAAAATTAAATTCAAATGAGTAGAATGTTTAAAAGCAGTGAGGAATGAACGTGTGCATTCTTTATTTCATTGTATTATGTTAAGCTAACATGCCTGGTTTCCCTCACTCTGTTTCTTTTTGTTTTAATGGTATCATTTCAAGTCCATTCATTTGTCCCTTTCTTAGCCTATACACTAGCATTTCTGAAGTTCTGCTAGCCCTGGCCATTTCTTTTATTGCCTTATTAACATTCATTGTACCTAAACAGTACAACACATTCATTATTATTTTGTGTCTTCTTAGTTTACCAACATTTTGTCTAGTCCTAGTATCTCCTCCCATAACATTAATTATTTAGTAAAATGAAAAATAAATAACCTTTATAACACTTTATTTTCCACATGCTAAAAACACTTCCTTAGAAACTCATGTTAATCTTTGCCATTACACACTATCTACATTCTGCATCACAACTTTCAGCTAAATAGGTGGTTGACTTTTACTAATCACGGACAACAAATGCAAGAAGTTGCCAGGGTTCCGCTTCTTTTAAAAACTCTCCAACCCTAGACAACATTTTCTTTTGCCTGGTCCCTATTGAAGTTTCTTGTTGCCTAACTTTTGTGCAGCATAGGTATAGAATTTTCCAAAATTCTTTGATATTAAAAAATTATCATGTCTTTATTAAACATAAGAAATTCCAACTAGGCGGCTATCAGTACTCTAGTTTACTCTAGATGAGAAAGAAATCATCTTCTGTTCTGCTCTTTAGTTCATTAGTTACTATTGGATAAACATAGCAACAGCAAATATTGGACTTTAACTGAAAAATATGTTTTCTTTAAAAATTTGCTCCCACAGAAATCTATGACGACTTTAAAAATGATATAATCTGATATAGAAAAACTTTTCTTCATATGGTAATATTTTTAAAGTTGAAAATTATAGCAACTGAATATTTATAGAACTTGTTATTAGCAGCTTGGAGACACACACATCCCATTTACCTCCATACTGTCTTTTTAGGTAGGCACAAGCTCTAAATTGTTTCTTCTCACAAGCAGAGGGCATGATCTTTGAGTTTAAACCGAGATCAGTTTTGTGTGTTGGGAGTGTCTTTTAGAGAAAATATTTAGGAAGCCTTAAGATACAATGATTAGCCAATTTCATGAATAAAAGTATCAAAGTTTAATAAGTTTTTGAGAAACTGTTGTATAAGTGCTGCAAGACTAAGAAAGTTGAACCAGGGACTGCATATGAGTCTTCTCAAATTCAAATCTTCTAGTTTTGTTCTTTGTTTAAAATACTGTTCATTTACATTTTGTTCTCTATTAAAATTTATTCATTGCAATGTATATCTGAATTGTGCAGCAGCATGATCAGGCATGTGTGTGTATGTGTGTGTAAAATGCCTAAAATTTATCTTCCAATATCACTCAGTAGGCGTCCTGAAATTTCACAAATGGGTTTTTGCATAGTTCCTTTCAAGAAGGGGGACAAAAAAAAATACAATTTTTATAATAAAAAAACTGAAAACATTCTGCACATGACATTTTCATTCAATTTCCCCAATTATAACCTGTTTGTGTCAAATGTCATTTGCATGTTTGCCAACTTCCTGAAATGGAAACCGTTAAAGTTTGTCATCATAAGCATAATCATTTTGGGATGACAGAATGGATAAAACATTCAGTGCAATGAATGTACACAACTTTTGTATAATATAAGTCACAACAACTAAGTAGGAGTAATGCTATTCACCAGCACTTTTCATGCAGAAGACAACTAGAACATTCATATGCTGCAGATTGTGGGCATCAAGTTTATTAAGACAGCAGTATTCACAAATCTAGATTATGTTTCTGGAGGTGTTTGCAGACATCATCACATATAGGCATTAGAGTTAGGTTTCATTTCTGGCAGTAGATTAGTTGCAGAACTTTTTACATTTTTGCTGCTTACTTGGTTAGTTTACTTCAGACGTTTACTGAAACTCTATTCATAGCATATAATAGGGCTGCTGCATTTCATTTGATTCCAATGTTTTATTATACTCAGCATCCGGAACTCATTTATACATACATCCTAATCCTGCATATTTATCATCTTACCATTTATTTTGTTCTTGAATGGCCTTGCATTTAGGTGGTACCACATTGAACTGTTGCTTCCCTCCACAATACCTTCTGCCCAAATGTGTCTATTCTCTGGGATATACATCTACTGATGCTCTAACTCACAATGATAGGGATCCCACTGTGCCACTCTTTATACTCCCTTGCCCCATTCCTTCCTCGCAGAGGTTTGCATTTCTTAACCTTTACATCCTCCCCTACTTCCAAAGAAGTGATACAATGCAATCTTACTCCCTTGTGTGATTTTAAAGTAAAGGGGAATTTCATTTTGTAAGAGGCCTTGAAGACCTGTAGTACTTGTTCCCTCTGTCACACTGCTGAAGTTATTCCTGTTACCACTGAAAAACACATATTAAATGGTAGTAAAGATCACCAATTCCTAGGCCATAGCTGCACATATTTCTACTCGAAATTCCACACGTCATAGTTTTAAAAAAAACTATAAAAAAAATGGGAAACATACATGTGAGCAACTCAACTATACAATTTATCCCTCCATTACTGAATGTTCTTGCCCATTCTTCATCAGTTACTGCTGGTTATCATTAGTGGTCAACATATCTCACAAAATGAACTCCACATGCTATGCATTTTGTTGGAGCCAATGAAGGAGACCTTTATGGTAAAAGATTATATGCACACATAAGAGCTGGTGTATCATAGCATTACATACCACTTAGTGTGGTACATTTGAGCTGTAATCTTAGGTTAGCAAGAAGTCTTAACATTATTATACACAATTACAGTATGATGCAACAGAATTTAATGTTTTAGCAAGGCCATGGTGAAAATCAGTATTTGAATATGCCCATAAAGCCATAAAAATTCAATGTTGCTTGTCGAGCTCATCGTGGGACTTTATATATCTCCTATGTGCGTGCCGCTTCTGCTTTATTAGCTGGATGATGTGCTTTGGCAGTGACCTGCTGTTATTGTTGAAGTTCTGGACCTTCTTGGGGATGGTGGCGTCCCTGGCGTGTGTGATTTCCGTGGATATTTCCTTAGCAAGGTTGTCTATTGCATTTAAATTTGCGATTTGGAGCTCTCTAGACGGTTTCATGTGCTGGCGTATATGGTCGGTATAAAGCTTCCAGTCTGCGTGGGTGTAATTGTATACTTCAGTTTTGTTGTTTGTCTCGGTGCTCCATTTGTTAGTGGCGATTGTAATTGTAATGGGCAGATGGTCAGAGCTGATTGGTGCTTCTATTGCGGTGTGTATTATTTTGTTCACCAGGGCTTGGTCTACCAGAACTTTGTCGGGTGACGTAGGTTGCTCTCGGTCTGTCCAGCCAAGTCGTGTCGGCCCGGGTAGGAATATGTTTCTCAGTGGTATTTGGTTGAGCAAGGCTCGCAGTAGCTTCCCATTGGCGTTCGTTATTTCATCTAGTAGGCCAGTGTGGTTGGCGTTGAGGTCCCCGGCGATTATTAGGTTTTTGTAGTTCTGGTTCATGTGCGTCAGAAGGTTTGTGTTGAGTTCCCCGCTGGAGTAAATAGTAGCCACATGCATAATGAATTTTTGGATGGTTATTTTCACTACCAGCGCCTCCTCATGTTGGTACGTTGGTGGTACGGCAATGACTTCTGGGTTCAGCTCTGGGCGCACTAGGATAGCCACTCCTCCTCCGGGGGTTTGCGGGCGGTCCTTCCGGTAGCAGGTATATGGTCGAAGCTCAAACTTTCGGTGTGGTTTCAGCTTTGTCTCATTTAGTGTTAATATGTCTGGTTTGAGATTGTCAACCAGATTTTGTATCTCCTCTCGTTTGTTTCCGAGTCCGCACACATTAAGTTGAACCAACTTAATGTTGTGGTGTTGGATGCACGTAACGCCTGCCATTATGACTGCGGTCCAGTCTATTGGTTTCCAATTGTTGTGTGTTACGTCTCCACCACTTTGTTGTCGGTGGCGATTTTGGCCACCACTACAGCTAGCTGACCGCCTACTCTGTAGGTGTTTAGGCTTCGTTGTAGCGTTTGTTTGGTGGTGTCAGCAAGTTGTTTTAGCATCTTCTGTCGGTATCGTGGGGGACTAACCTCGTACACTGCCATGGTTATTGTTTTAAGAAGTTGTTCAGTGATGCTGTCCACCAGCGTTTCGATGTAGTTTAAGGTGTCTGCCTGCATTTTTCCGACCTTGTGTTGGATCTTCTGTAGGCTTTCCTCGGTGTTTTTCGTGATGTCTCTCAGCTTTTGTGTAGTTTCTTCCGATGAGAGGTTCTTTTTGTCCTCCGGAATTTGGCTGATCTGTAGTGGTGGCCAGCTTTGTTCACACATTTTAACAGGTGCGGGCGGCTTGTCATGTGGGTAGATCTTCGTTGGCGCCACCTGGTGGATCTGTGATGGAGCTTCTTTTGGGTAGTTGGCGCACTTTACTTGTCCAGTATAATGGCCTGTGGTGTCACACGTAGCGCAGTAGGCTTCGTTGCGTGGAAATTTCCTATGATCGCACTGCCATGTAGGTCTCTTGTCTCCGCAGTAGAAGCAGCGGGGGTCATCTTTGCAGTCGTCTACACTGTGACCATATATTTGGCCCCTTTTGCATGGTGTGTGTTTTTCCGTGTGGCGTGAGGGTTCAGTGTAATAATACTGGCCTTCAATACAGGTGCCTTCCTGTAATACCATTCTTATTGTGTCGGCTTGTTGTGTGAAAATTCTTACCAGCGTAGTGGTCCTCCCGTTGCTGACAATTCTGGAGAGTTTGGCGATTTCGGGATAGGTTTTGTTTATGCTGGATAGCAACTGCTGCTCTCCAATGTGTGTTGGAATCCCTTTTACCACCGCGGTTAGCGTTTGGCGGGCTCTCACCCCGGTGTTATTTCCGTATGTGGGCTGTGGTGTTTCTGCCGTGGTGTGGTTCGACTCGCACTCTTGTGCTGTACAGGATTGTCACCGTGTCAATCTTGGGAATTCCCTCCCCATCCTTCTCAACATTGACCAAAAATAGGAGCATCTTGACCTTGGTGGGCTCAGCACCCTCGGGTCGGGAGGTTTTGGTCAACTTGATGACGGTCCGCGGATTGATTCCGTGTTCCTACGCCAGGCCAACACGGATGTCCTCAGGGTCGGTGTCCGAATCAAGTCCGCGGATCACTCGTCGGACTAAGTTTGGTTTCTGGAGGGAATATGTGTGAAACTGAATTTCACACTTCCTCAGAACTCCCCTTGCCTTCTCGTGATCGTCGGGGTTCCTGGTCCGGATGACGACACTTTTGGGGTAACGGGTAGCCTGGTACTCTTCCGAGAGCGCTGTCCGTAATCCCCTCATGACTCTGACATGGTTGGGAAACGGGTCGGCCAAAATTGGTGGTATTCTTCCCGCCCGTTGTGTGCGATGGCTCTCGGGGATGGTGGCTGCTGCAGGGGTGGGGGAGGCGCGCCCCTCCGGGTTTGAACCGGAGGTCTTTCGGCGCCTGTGGACCACCGTGATATAGCCGTCGGAATCGGCTGTGCTCTCAGGCACCAGGGTAGACTGGGCTTGGGAGAGGGTAGATGGAGCAACTGGTGTGGAAGTGGGTTGCGCTACTTCCGGGGTGAGAGGGACCGCGGTCTCTTGGTTGACTAGGCGGGAGGAAGACTTCTTCTTGCCAAAAGTCTTCTTAGTTCTGTCCTTAAGGAGTAAAGCCCGTGAGCCGGGGCTAGGTTTTGAGGAGGAGGAGGAGGAGGAGGAGGAGGAGTAGTAGGAGGAAGAGGTTGATGGGCCGGGAGTGCTGATTTCGTCAGGTATTACCTGTACGGTTGTACTTGACTTGTCAAAGTCTTGTGCAGGTGCCATGCGGCTCCCCACAGAGGGCCGGACGTCTTGCGACGCTGCGATTGGTGCGAACCCCGGGTCCAGACCAAAGTCCGGACCCTTGGCTCTGGTATTGTGAGCCCGCGGTAACGTCAGTCGGTCAGTCAGTGCCAAGTACGTCGCAGTACCAGGTTGACGCTCAGGAGACAAGGGAAGAGAAAGTCTTCGCTCTCTTCAACGGCAGGATGCGGCCGGGCGAGTTGGTGTCGGCGGCAGATCAGGGGATGGCGCTGGTGGAGAAGCTCGACGAGCTTCCTCCAGGAGGCACGCTAGAAAAAGGGCCAATGCCCACTGCGGTCCTCCTTGAAGCGCAGGTGTTGGTCTCCAGCTGTGGGGGATCTCCGGCGGATATGGCCGGAGGGAGACAAGGCTATCAGAGGGACGTTGCCCACTGCCAGTCTCCGCTAGGGGCGCTGCAGCGTGGTACTTCCACTGTAGTCTCGCAGACGTGACCTCGCAGGCGCTTGCAGGTGCTGTTCACTAGAAGAAGCTTGTAAAAGGCCAGGACTGCTCTCTTCCTTGGTCAATCGCAGTGTGTGTGTGTATGATAATCGCAAGGAAGCAGCTATGCGCCTTAACAGGACCTAGATACCTGTGTTGGAAAGCAAACGTAATGGCACAAACAAAGGAAAACACAAACAGCTCACAAATGCACGCGGGCCAATCACAGCACAGAGAGTAATAGGCTCCGCCCACCGGCCACGTATAAAACCGCGCTCTCCGCGGCAAGAATTCGGGGGAACTTCGCTTCGAGATGCCAAAGAGGAAGCACCAACGCAGACCAGCAGCTCCTACAGCAGCCACCAATTCTCCGGCATCCGCTGTTAGGAAGTGCTCGACGGAATCTCCGCCACCTGCCGTTATACCAGCAGTGAGCTCCGCACCGTTGCCGCTTTCACCATCACCACCGCCGCCGACCGCCGCTGCTTCACCGCCAGCCATCAACTCTTCATCGCCGCCACCGCTGAGCTCCACGCCGACGCCGTTCCGGTACAGTGCCGTGTTTAGATGGGTCCCTCGGGATCTCTCCACCCGGCACCTCCTTGCCGCTGCACAATCTAGATGACCTTCATGTTCGAGGGCCACTAGAATTATCTGTGACCGGGGCCCGCTCCACTAGTTAGGGTGGAGCTACAGGACCGATTAGACCTGGAGACTGCCTTGACGTCAGGGTTGCCCTTATTAGGGCGACTTCTACACGTTGAGGCAAGCAGACAGGAAAGATACCGGCCCTGCCGTCGCTGTTGTGCCTACGGGCACAGTCGAGAAAACTGCTCTTCCCCACCGAAGTGCCACTACTGTGACACCAACGCATTCACTTCGGAGTGCTCTGGGCATGACCTCCGTCGCCGTCGCCGGTTCTGTGCCACATTTCACCGGGCAAGGCCAGTGGCCCAGCTACCCAAAGAGCAGGCACTCATCGCCTAAACCAGCCCGGACACCATAATCTACACAGCCATCTCCGCAGACTGAACAACCAACACCAACCTGCAGAAGGAAATCCAGGACCTAAGTGAAGCCAATCAGGACCTCTACGCGGAAGTCCTGATTCTTACGGCTAAGCTGACGGCCTTGGAGGACAGGCTTCAGGAGCAGGACAACACCACTTCACATCCAGAAGTTCACCAAGCAATAGCAATAGGAATCACCGACATCCGACTCATCTTCAGGGAGGAGGTTAGAGCTCTACTGGAGAAGTCGGCACCTCAAACTTCCAAGTTCAATATCCAAAGAAGACGCCAAGGGCTTAGGCTCGAAAACGTCCCAGGATACGACGACTGGCTCAACAGAGTCAACCAGCACTAACTCCATCCATCACCCTAGAATTTCTTCATTCCTCTCCCCGAATACTCCGCGGTGGCAGTCTGGGCCTTGGTCAAGTCTGTCTCCCGGTCCTCATTTCACCCCTCTGACTGCACCCTGCAGTCAGTTAAATTATCACCTTGAATCCGCGGGTGCAAACAAGCGGTACAGCCTCTCCTTTCTTCCTTCTAATAGCGGTGGAGGGGTTTTTTAGTCGGTAGGCCCACACGGGAGACCCCGACATTCCGGGCTTGCCCGGGTTAGTCCATAAGGTGGATTTTTCCCCTCCACTCGAAATTAAAAAAAAAAATCGAGCTCTGACCAGCCAACGGATCACCTGTGCAGATACCAAGCATAGCCCTTGGCGAAACGTCGGGAACTTGAAAACCAAATGGACCACGGCCTATAAGCCCGGAAAATACTTTCTTTATTCAAGCCGCCGGCCGTGAAAGCCTCAGTTTGTACATATTTCATAGACTTGGTACTAATGTGCTAGATCTGGCACAGTAAATTAGATTTAAACACATGTTTTCACAGGTACATTTCGAAGAAAGCCAATTTGAGGTTAACCGTGTACATGGGAAAAGGAAATTCAAGTATAATTTTGAAAGAATTTTTAATGCGTCTAATTCACCAGCTAAAATTGCTGTTCAAACAAAAAACATTTACAAAATAGATGTAAGTAGGCCTCAGATTTAATATTTGAGCCTTTATTATTCATAGATATTTTAAATAATTTGTTTAAGAGTAATTGATTAAACCCATTGGAATTTATTTCTGCCTTACTAATTTAAAATAATTTATGATATGGTTATTTCATTTATGTGCCAGAACAGATCTTAAAATGAAAGCTATGTGAAAAAATCTAACTTTAACATATGTGTTTTAGCTATGTTCCTCATCTGGTGAAAAGCTGGCAGTCAGTCATTCAGAACTGTGACAATGTTATTCCACTTCATATCCCAGATAAGGAAGGTTTTCCATGAACTATAGTTTCTTCTAAATATATTTTAGAACACTGGGCTTTAGATTTAGCTAAGGAAGGTGGTCTAAGATCTCTCTGTTATCTTTCAAAAAAACTCCACAAGTCAATCTCACTTTCAAAAAATGAATGTTAGACTTGCTTTGAGATACTTATGTTTGAAAAATGGCATTGCCTTAGAAACAGCTGTAAGTTTAACTTTTGCCTCCAGCAGCACTTACCACAGCATGGTTCATTCGAGTTTTGAATGAATGTTTTTCTTTGCCAATGTCTAGAACCTTAGGAAATCAATTACAAAGAAAAACTTTGAAAGATAAGTACAGTTCCTCAAGGGTTTTGTAGATATTAATCAAGAAACGCAGGTAAGGTCTGCTGCCTGGAAACCATTAAATATAGGCTCAAATATGAGCACATTATCTTTTATGCAGTTAGCAAACGTATTATTCAACAAGAGTTAGAGATATGTAATGGGAAGCAGATTTATCAAGATGCTTTAGAGAATATTTTTGCTCAGATGCGAAAGAGAACAGGATAAAATCCTTCAGCTGTAGCAGCAAAAAGGGCACTGAAGCTATAATCGGCGCTAACCAAGAAAGGGATTCACAGTTCGTAGTGAGGGAGAGGCGATGTTGCCTCTTATTGTGGTAACGTGGAGAGCTCGATATGATTATGTATACAAAGAAGATTAAATTGCGCCTGGAATGTTGAGTGCGTATTATTTATATTCGTATGCGAAGACAACAGTACAATATTGAATCTACATTCAAAGGATAGAATATGCAATTATATATCAGTCTGAGGATTTGGGCTTTCAAAAGAAAAATTCCTGTGAAATTGATGCTTATTCTAATGGGAAAATGCCGTTGATGTCCGAATTGCTGCTGCTGCTACTAGCTTGATAGAAAATGTAGCCGCCGCCGCCGCCGCCGCCACCGCCACCACCACCGCCACCACCACCATCTGAAGAGCTGCTGGAAGTCACCACGGAAGTGACGAGCTGCTCTATTTCTTCTTCCAAAATCCTTCATTTTTCCATGCTGCACTTATTATGCCCTTTGTATGGATAACTGTCTTTTCCCAGTTTTCAGTTTTTACTACTGTTAATGCCTCTTCTGTCAGCTTTATTACAGACGACACAGTAAAATCTTTGTTGTTTCGGAGAACATAATTCTTTACTTCGGCCCAGGTAGCTCAATTGGGTTAAAATGACAATAATAAGGTGGAAGCCCAACTATTTTGTGACCATGTTCAGCAGCAATGCCGTCGCCTACATAACTTGGAAACCGCGGTTTAATCACTTTCACTTGTTCCAGGAGCTCTATTTTTTCAATTCCTGCTTCACTGGTACATTTCAGCGTGCAAGCCACTGAATAATTTCATTTTTTCTTGTTCCAATTGTTGGTGCTCTATCAGAAACTACGGAGTGGTATTTCGCATTGTCCATTACTATTATTAATGGTCTATGCAAATTTGGAAGAAGCAGTTCTGGGAACCATTATATCACCACGCAGTAACCGACTTATTTTTTGGATTTAAAAAGAAGAATACAATTAGAAACAAAACCTGACGCAGTTCCAGCATGAAGGAGTATTATTCTGCCTCCTTTACTTAACGGTACGTTCATTGTTGCTTCTAGCGTATCGTCCGCCCAGCCTCATCAAACCAAACAATGTGTTGGAAATTGTGTTGAATTTCCCGAAGGAACCTACAGTGCCAAGCACAGATGTCGGTTTTCTCCATCAGCCATTTTCTGTCATTTATCTTCTTATACCTAAAACCTAATTTCTTCACTATTCTACGTAAAGAACACTTACTACCTTCAAATAGTTCGGCTTCTTTTGAAGATACGTGTAATTTGAAGACAGCCGGATGCTCCCTTCTCCTATAGTAGAAATAGATGTGTCTGCGTATAACATCCTGCTGGAAAGGATCTAAGTTGGTGACATCCTTTCCTTTTCTTTCCAGGAGTTTCTAATTTAGAACCTGACGCCTGATATTGTTCTTTATCGTACTTTTCTTTCCCAATTTTAGCTATAGTGTTCCCACCATTTCCTACAGCACGCACGGTTCTATCAATTACTTTAGAGACTGGAATAACAGGTTCTCCGTTCAATTTCTGCTTTTCGAAATATTCTCTTACAGAGCATATTATTTCCCGCGCTAGTTCTTTAAATGAGATACCTTTACCAAACACAGTTTTATTCGGTTCACGAGGACGCTCAATTTTTTCTTTTGGCAGCACTCTCTTTGTCACTATTTTTCGACATTGTTAAATACATATTAAAAGCGTTAGCACAATTGCAAAGCTCGCAGCAAACGCGCAGATACACAAACTCAGGCACACGTAAACACAAGGCAAATAACCGTCTATATAGAATAATGCAAAGGAACTTTTCAACACACAATCTGATGCAAGCATTGCAAGCTCGGGCTACAGCACTATGCAGTGATAGCAGAACATAACACAAGCAGTTTATGTTACTGCTGGGTTCCTAATCAGCAACATGCTAATCTCGAGTTAGTGCGTGTTAGATATCGGCAACAGAGTCATTCACTGTGTGTACCGTTTCTATGGAAACGCCTCAGCTCTAATTGATTCTTCTTTTCGTTGCTATGACAACCGCTAAGACTCATCTATTCCCTCCCGTTCATTTATGTTTTTCCGCCACGTCGCCTCTCCCTCACTGCGAACTGTCAATCCCTTTCTTGGTTGGCGCCGATTATAATTTTAATATTATAATTTATAACCCCTTGTGAGAAAGCAAATTACTGTTCTGATAGTGACAAAGTACTGTTACAGGTCTCTGATATGAAAAGCATTAAAGATAGAATTGTAGCTTGTACAGATCTGCCAAGCACGAGCAACACAATGACCCCAGGGGAAGTAAATGTTCATGACCATAATAACAGTTTATATGTAACTGGTTGCTGCTGTGAATGCAGTGCTAAAAAGGGGGGCATGTGAAATTTGTATTTTTTTTTCTTTCGGAAGGTAATGGAGAAGGTATTCCAAAAAAATATTTGTAACTTACTGAATCCTCAGATTTTGTGGGTTTGAGGTACATTTCTAAGGCTGCATATGGTGTTGTAACAACTACAAAGCAGTTCATTCAAAAATACAAAGAGGGTTTATTGTCATAGCAATAAGTATGCAGAATATAATAAATAATTTTTGTAGCTTGCATAGAAATGTGCCACTTTGTGCTGTGCTCGAGAACTTGCTCATTCATTATACCAAATGCGTGGTGTAGAACTGTGTAACTTTTTGGAAACAAAAAGAAAATGGCCATCAGTATATGGTAATAGAAGCCACACAAAAATAAGGAATAAAGAAACACTTATAATTTTCTTATATGCAATTTTGAATAAAGGCAAAAGGAAACATTTAAAAATAATTGATATTTAAAAAAATTTAAAATTAGGTTCTGTCCAGAACTTGATGCTCAGTTTCTTCTCAGTTACATCCCATGTTCATCCCTTTAACTAGTTATTGTAATATGGTGTTTTAATTAGATCTACTGACTTCCCAATTGGAAAATGGTTGATATCAATATACTAAGGTAAAACCTGTTGCACTATCAAATGTTTTGAACTGTCATTCAAATTATCATACACCTATTTATAAATTGTGTTTGTTTATGTTTAAATATTCCTTGTTTTTGATGCCATATTTCATAATTATTACTGTAAGCATGTGCACCAGTTAAAACCATTGTTGCTGAGAAGTATGCATACTTCATTGGTAAAAGAAAAAAAAATGACAAAAGCTAAAAATAAATATCCCTTCCTACAGTTGTATTTTCATTTTTTTACATAATATAAAGTTTTCTACTTCGGTTTACATTTAATGCTAAATATAAGTATGGGTGTATCAAAATAATAAGTAAATACAGGCTGTTTTGCAGATATATGTGTGAACCTGGGGCTGCTGCATTTTATTGAGTAAATAGTTAAGGTAGGATATTGTTCCTCTTAGAATTATTGAACTTATTTCTTTAGCACTAAAAAAATCCCCCGTGTATGCAGATTAATAGCTTAAAATTTGAATTTGTTGTGCTATAATTCTGAATCCTGAAAATGTAAGTGAAAAATATTACACTTATAAGTATTCATCTATAAATTTGCTATTCTAGTTCATTAATTATAAATATTGTTATTTTATAATTGTTTCATAAAGTATGAGTGTCGGTCAATAACTAATGCCTCATTTTCTCAGCTCTCTCTCTCTCTCTCTCTCCCTCTCTCTCTCTCTCTCTCTCTCTCTTTAAATTTATGAGAAAATTAAGCTTTCATTGCACAGCATAAAAGTCACAACATTAAGGATTAAATTGCTACTTTTTAATGTAATACCGTCCTTTTCCTCAGTTTTGATCTACCTTTTAACAAGGGCATGTATTTCAGTGTGGTAAAAGGCACGATCTTGCTTCCGAAGGCATTGACGCACAGAAGTTTTCATGACCTCTGCATCTTCAAAGTGAATCCCACGATGAGCTTCCCTTAGCCGCCCAAACAGACAATAGTCTGATTGTGTTAGGACAGGGCAGTATAAGGGATGAGGCAAGACATTCCATCCAATTTTCACAATCGCTTCAGTGGTGTGATGACTGGTGTGTGGTTTTGCATTGTCATGCAAAAGAAGAATATCCACCACGATTTTAGTTGGGCGAACTCGCCGAAGACGTGCTTTAAGTTTTTTGAGGGTGCTGACGTTTCGGACAGGATTTATTGTGCATCCCTGCTGCAAAAATTTAACCAGAATCACACCTGTTCATTCCAGAACACTGTCGCCATCACTTTCCCTGCCGATGCCAGTTTTGATTCTTCTTCTTCTTCTTCTTCTTCTTCTTCTTCTTCTTCGGTGAGGTTGTGCGATGCCATTCCATTGACTGACTTTTTGATTCAGGTTAAAAAAAAAAAAAAAAAAATGAGCCCATGTTTCGTCTCCAGTCACAATGTTTTCCAGAAACTCCTCTCCCTCCAAATTAAAGCCCTGCAAGAGTTCGGCGGCTATTTCTTTCTCTTTTTTTTTTTTCTCTCTCCATATTCTCGTCGGATAACATTCTTGGTACCCACCTTGAACAAACTTTTGAGTACCCCAGTTGTTAAATAATCGTCATCACACTGCCTTTACTGAAGGACATAATGCAACACAATTCATCCGTTGTTAACCGTCGGTCAGTAACAATGATTTTCTTCACTCGCTCAATGTTGCGTGGAGCCACTGCAGTCACTGATCTATCGCTCCGATGTTCATCAGCCAACAGTATATGCCCTTCTGCTTCATTACAGCAACGGACCTATCTTCTAACAGTGCTGACAGCCATTGTTGCATCACCATACACATTTTTCATCTTTTCATAAATGCAAATGGGCGTTTCACCTTCCGCATGTAAGAATTCAATTACGGAACGCTGTCTAATACGCACATCGATGTCTGCCATTTTGCTAAAGGCAGCAGTGCTGCCACCTATTGAATTAGGAAGTTGCTACTGCATTGGATTGGAGAAGAAGGTTTGAGGAATTGCGGCAAATTCAAATTGTTCACATCGCTAACACTATATATATATATGAGGAGTCATTAGCTATTGACTGACCCTCGTATAAATTTTAAAATACATAAATCAAACATATACTTCATGATATGTATATCAGAAGCAATTTATTTCTATTTTTCACATTAATAATGCCTAGTATGTCAGTCATTAGACAAATCTTTTTGTAACTTTTAACCTGTTGTAATTCAAGAGCTTACTTAATAAAACTTTCTATTAATGGCCGGTTCTACAATGGCCCGATAATTCTGCATATAGTTATTCACCAAATAATTTTATTTGGCGGTAACCAAAGCTTTCATTCTACAATCACACAAGTTCCTCTGGATAGTGGCTCTCTAGGATAGTTTGTAGAGCGTTTAGTTTGTCATTCTGAATTCGATAGAAGCGTTACAGGTGGAAAATTCATAAACCAAAAATAACGATGGAGGATTGCCTTGCGAAGTAGGCAAAAGGAAACAAAATAAAAGATAGTTCATACCAGGGGAATTCTTTTGCCATGTTTTAGAATAAAATGGAAAAGATGACGACTGCGAAAATGTGTTAAACCTCACAGACGCATGCAAAATGGATGGGATCATAAAATCTGATGCCATAACCTGCTAGTAACTACCTTAGGGTTCACATTAGCATACTTTTCTCTTACTTTTTGCTTATGTACTTCTCATTCCCTAAAGCCGAAATTAATGCACACTGATATTAGAGAGAGAGAGAGAGAGAGAGAGAGAGAGAGAGAGAGAGAGAGAGAGAGAACGCTATGTGTATGCGAGTGAATGTTAAAAACCACATATTTTGACAATTCTTTCAATATTGAAAGGCCAATGTAACCGGAATGGGCTATAAAACGCCTTGAATTCATAAAGTACAATTAGTAAAATACTATTAAAGGTGTGCAAAGTCTGTGTTATAGAATATGAACATATTGAATCTATAAAAGAACATACTGCGAGGACTCGGAGTAGAGGTTAAGAAGTCAGGCTGTTCACTTACGTTAATATAGGCATTTTTCATTCATTATTACTAGAAATCCCTGGACTTTTCGACATAGAAATTATAAGGGATAAACGGGGAGGATGAACCAAATATCCGCTAGATTGTACAGTGATTTCATTAATGTCAACGGAAGGTATGTAAAAGTGAATTAAACCATTGGAACTCCCATATTTGTCACGCTTCTTGGCATTTGGAAAGTGGTACTTTATGTCGAGAATCCTAATTGTAAGCGCCAAACGCAGCTAAGGGATCGCCCTCATGGAAAACCCCAATCATCCCAGTAATAGGAGGAACTCCAAAACATCATTCGAGTTTTAAAAGTTACATGTGAGAAGTATAGAATCTAGGATTATTTCTTCACCGACGTCCGATAAATGCAATTTTTACTTTCTTTACACGTACTCTGTACATAGCTTATAGAGAAGTATTGCATTCCACCCAGAAGTTCCATACCAAGATTTTACCGGAAATACACGTTTTACATTTTTAGAAAAAATCTGTATGTCCGTGTGTCTGTAACAAAAAGACGGTAAAATACCAAGCTTGGTATTTAAGTTAAGTATCTTCGAAGGATGCGACGGGAAGATTATGAGGAAAATAACCTCACCCCAAACTACCCTTTACATGGAAACAATTATGAGACATTTAATTTTCTAAAAAAATTGGCTTAACGATTTTGATTAAAATACCGTATATTAAAGACATTTATATGTAAAATAAAATGTATATCTTGAATTTTCTGGGAATAGCCTCTGAAGACCTCTTTATTCTGGATGAATTTTGCTGGATGTTGCATAACTAGTAAACCGTATGAGAAAGACAAGCTTACTATGCAAAAAAAAATTAGATATCGAAAAACACACAATTTAGGTCATATAATTTTTTTCGTGGAATTGACCATTTTTAGATATTCCTTGCTATTGGTTTTAGTTTTAATATACTTGAAACTTTTCACCATCGGGGATTTGTCAACCACTGTAATGCAAAGAAACGGAATTCATCCACATGGCAACAGGCTTTCAAAAGATTTGACGATCATTTTAGCGTATCCACTAAGTTAAGAATAAGCTTATTAGCAGTAATTTGCTACCAAAATGTAGAGAATCATGTGCATGGAGCACATCAGTTTCTTTTTTTTTAATTTCTATTGCTAGTGATATTTGTGAGACGAGAATGTGAGTGGAACCTAACCTCAATGGACTACGGCCGTGGAAAACTTATTTGTTGGATAATAGACGTATCGTCAACTCCAACTAGCCGAAAACTTATCGGCAAAGATATCTTCCGAGTAGTGATATCCAGAGACTGCAGAAAGCCAATCGGCTAGAAATCAGGTACATAGCTGTATCGGCAAGTTATCGGCAGATTGCAGAACCGGCCCTAAGAAGATTTAATGATTCTTCTTTGTATGTTTCTCTGCCTGCATTATTCTATTATCAGATAACAGTGTTGGTTACAAAAAAAAATCATACTGCAGGGAAAACCAATACACATGCTTGTAAAGCTGGAAAATGTAATATGTCTTACAATACATTATTTCATCTAAAGGATGTTATATATTACAATATTTTCAAGAAAAAATTGGAAATTTTGATGTTTATGAGTTTTTATTTGATGCAAGAGTATTTAGAAAATTATTTGATGTAGTTAGTATTTTATTTAGCTGACTCAACCTATTCATTAAATACTAAATAATGTTGTGGACACCACCTCCGCCGCCGCCACCACTACTACTACTACTACTACTTTAATCAGCAAATAAATATGTAGAAGAATGTAAGTTATTTCATTTTGCATTTTATTATAACACTAAGAAATTGCATAGCATCAATTAACACACCTGTTACTTCTAATCTATTACAGACAGATATGGTCATGCAGTATAAGAAGTACGTTAACTTTAACTGGTTTTAAGAACATATAATAGGATTTTAAATACTTTCTATAGTTTTCAACTTAAGTCAAATTAATCAACACAAGGACGTTAGGTGCGAATTGCTACCATGGTAGCAATGCTTTCTTTTTAACCTTATAGCTTCTCTTTTGTATAACAAAGAAAAAGTAATTCTTGTATATTAAACATACTTTATGAAATGAAAAGTGCATGTAAAGCTACCTTTAACGTGCATCACTATTTTTCTTTCCGAAAATCATCTCGTATTCAAGCTGCGGCCTTGACTACGTGATTCAAAATGACGGATTGTTCTGCTTGCATAATACAGCGCTCTATCCTTGGCGATGCCGTATCTCGTGATGTCTCTGTTGTCGTCATATCTGCTCTCTCTTACATTATAGCTGCTGGTTCAGGCGCATGCTATGGCGTATGTTCAGCTGTCGGAATTACATCGTTTTCTTTTCGTGCTGGTCTTGACACTTCTTCATACATTGCCTCCATGTTTAACCTTGCGCTTCCTCTGCCTGCTACGAATGTTGATTTGCTTCGTTCACTTCTTTTCCTTTTTTTTGACTTGTTTCCTTCCAAGCTGTTCCTTTCCTCCATAAGCCGCTCTTACTCACATATGTTGCATCTACTCCGTCTATCCAAAGATGTAAATTTCGTAAAAGTCCTTGTTTGCCTTCCAATCCTGCTTCCTTCATCTTCTTAATTAAGTCCCGTTTTTATATACCTCTGTGCTATTGTGAGGTCCTTGTTGATGAACATGTTGCTCTGTTTTAAAATCTCTGTATTTCCTAAAATTTCGTAAATTAGGTCGCTATAGCAAATTTTACTTTAATTGGACTTTTCTTGCATTGTCTTCCTACTCGATATGCCCGCGCAATCTCCCATCCAGCCAACTCCATTTCTAGCTTGTCCTTAAGGATTTTTCTTACTACTTTTGCTGGACAGATACCTCTTCTTTTCTCTACACCGGTGAATACCAAATTTAGTCTTCTTCTCCTCTCATCTATTTTCTCCAATTTTTCCTTGATGGCATCTACTTCGCTTCTTATTACTTGCACCTCTTTTACAATATCCTCCCTTATTTCACTGACTACTTTATTCAAATTGTTTCTTATGCGTTCTTCCTTTCCATCCATTTTATTTAGTTTTCCTTCTAGTTTCTCTAATATTTTTTTTTTTTCAATTCCATCAGGTCCTGGGTTTAACTCGATCCCTCCTATCATTAGTAGAATAATTATTAAGGTTCCTATTATTAACAGGTTCATCATTATATTTTGTTCCCTTTTACCTTTCCTTAGTTTCAATAACCCAATTATAACTATTCTCATTCTATATATGGAGAGTTCTATCCCATTGTCACTTATTTCACTTTTCTTTTCAGTGACAGATCTTCCTGCATACAGAACCTTCATCTTCCACTGCTCACCTCACACTCATCATCAGTTTGTATATATAGAAGGTAAAACACGTTTTAAAACTATTTACTACTTTGGTAATAAATGTATCAAAATATATGATTTTATCAATTTTAAAATAGAAACTTGTATTACGAGGACCATCAATTCGCTGCTCCATGGTGCACTGAGAGGCGCACACTTACACAGATCTGTGCTTGAGATGAAAAAGGAAAGTTAAAGGAATGCAAAGAAAATAAAGCATTTTCCAGTTTAACTTTAGATTCTACTAAACAGCACCTTGCTGAAAATGTGTTTCAAACCAAATAGCTGTTTTGGTAGTTAACACAAATACAAATTTTCTGAGCACAATATTAGATATCGCTTCTCCTTGTGCTCTTTGCATTCTTAAATTCTTTACATTTGAAATACCTAATTATTCTTTCCTTCAATCGAAGCAGATTAAAATATTTTACTAATTTGCAGCAAGCCACGATTATATTATGATTATTTTCATAGTACACTAATATGTTATATCACTGTAAAATCTCTCCACCTCATGAAGTTGCAGTAATTTTGGACGTTTTTTAAAGACATGTTGACAAAAGTTTACCCTCGAATAAATAATCATAATTACCACAGATTTTCTCTAAGCATTATTTGTAATTCACGCTTGGCTTGTTGTACGTGGCCGTTAACAGAACCATCTACAGGACTTATAGCCAAGAAAATGTCACAATCTGAGATATTAGCCATTTTATGAATTAATATAGATAGAAGGATATTATCGCAATGGCACAAAATTAAGTGAAGCTAATTTAAAATCCAGCAAACTTAATCAAAATGACATATATCACGTAGTCGGTTTAACAAAACTTATTAATTTAACATATGAAACGTGATACTTAGTATTAAACCGTCTGTATATGATTTTAATACTTAAACATGTTTCCACATTCAATATGATTCTGATGTGTGAAACAAGCGGGCTAAATCTGTACGAAATGAAAACGGGAGACATTCAAAATACAGTAGCCTTTGAAGAATTAATTAATTTTACTGATGATTGAAAGAAGTTGAGTTCTGGGGAAGAAATATGAAGTTCCTGAATGAAAGTTAAGCCCCTTTTGTATTCAAATTTTCTTCTCGCCCGTTAAAAAATACAGCTAAATGCAGTGGCAGCTCAATTAAAAAAAACAAACAAAAAAACAGCGTGTTACATAAAAATAAAAAAAGAGAACGTGCTTGCAATTCATCTACTTTCAAAAAATAAAGGTCATACGCCAATGTTTCTTCATGCAGAATTTATCGATCACTTTGGCGTTTAATTCCTTCATACTTGTGACAAATTTCTTCTCAATGGATAACATGGCTAGAGAGGTGAGCTGATCCTGGCACATAGTGTTCCTCAGAAAGGTTTTTATCCTCTTCATAGAGTAGAAGCAGCATTCTGATTCTGCAGTTGACATGGGATAATTTCCAAGCGTTTCTGATTTCACATCCACAAATCCAGTCATTGTCGTCGTAGCTATTTCTGTCAAATTTCCTTGTGTCAACAGAATTTTTACTTCCTTTCGCTTTCTGCTCAAGTTTTAGATCAGTTGTAGGCCACCTTGCAGTTTTTATGCTAATATTTTCACTTAAATGTTGTCTTAAAAAGGGAGTTTTGAACAATTCATCAACTACATTCATTAAGTACTGGCTAAAGCTTTCATACCTATGAAACTATCACATACATGCACTGAATGAAAGTGAACTATAATAAATTAGGGACAGGCAGAGTCAGACCGAAAAATCCATGCCATAGCCGGGATTTGAACCACGGATCTCTCGGTCTCCAGCCGGCCGCTCCACCACAAAGGCTTCACGGCAATATGCCGGTACGGCACTAAATTTCTCAACTGACTCGCATGTTTCCCGGTAAACCACAAGATGATCTCAAAATTTGAGATGACAAACCCCAATGGCGATTTACACTTCCAAGACCCAGGATTCATAGTATAGCAAACTATTATGGACAATTGTGATAATTTAACTGCTTTCCCATAGAAACCGTGTGCAGGACAGGAGTTGGACAGGCAGAGTCAGACCGAAAAATCCAAGGCCATAGCCGGGATTTGATCCACGGATCTCCCGGCCTCCAGCCGGTCGCTCCACTACGGCAGCATGCCGGTACGGCACTAAATTTCTCAACTGACACGCATGTCATTTAGTCATTTTTCGGTCTGTCTCTGCCTGTCCAGCTCCTATCCTGCACGCTGTTTCTATGGGAAAGCAGTTAAATTATTATAATAAATTATGGTTCAAAATTGAAAATAAGCCGAAAACATACACTGAATAGCTTCTATAAAACAGATACTTTATCACAATAAGAACCACGTGCATTTGTAATAAGTGTGGCTTTCGTCTCACATTCGCAGAAGTGGAGCATTATGCCAGCATGAACTAATAGTTCACAATCAAATTGTCTTTTTCTTTATGGGTATGGGAATAACACTCCGTTGAATGCATCAGTTTATAACTATAATATACAGTAATTAGTTACTAACTTATTTATTATATTAAAATGTAACAATACTGAGTGGGAAAGTAGTTGTGATTTGTACCAGTAAGGGTCGCGTGATATTTGATTTGGGAAATAAATACTAAGGTAATTGTTGAATGAACTACCCATTAATGACACACATTAACACAGAGCATACTCAAATCGCATTTACTTGTTTCTATTTTTACCGATAATGCAGGTTTGATTTAAATTTCAAATATTTTCTAAATTTGATGCACTAACTATGAGTATATTTAAATGGGATGCAGCTTTTTACGGGACTTTCAGTTTTAAAAAATTATGAACAATCAAATCTAAAGCTTATTATTTTAATACCGATGTAGTTTTGACCTGAGGGGAACAAATAATTGTGAACTAAAGTTACATTAAACAATGCCTTCATACGGGCCAAAGCACATACAATTTTTCACATCTAAAGGCAGGTCCAACAAAGCAGTATTAAATGTAATTTGGAGGTTGCCAAATTATGTTAAATAGCTTTAGCCATTTTACAAATAAATTGATAACGGAATAATTCACTTCCTTTGCTGTGAAATGTTGAGAACATAGTCAGTTCTATTACACAAGATTCACACGTGCTGTTATGCACTTACACTGGCATTGTCGGTGAGCAGAAATCAAAGCAATGCCTGCAAATAGTAAGATACATGCCAGTAGTTTCGTAATACTAAGGAGAAAGTATTGTTGCAGATACAATAAAAACAGCAGACTAGATTTCATATTTCCTCAGTCGTAAATACACTGAGGTTGAATGTGTATATTTCTTTATTAAATCATTATCAGAAAGGTTGACGGTGATTTTTCAAAGCATATATAGCTATACATTATCGCATTCTCCGATAGATCCGACCAGTATGAGGGCGACGGTAGCAAACAACGGCTCGCATTCTCACTACATAGTAAAAACTCCAGTTGATATATGTAACTATGAGACATGCGTCACTTCCGCTATCTGGTCTTCTTCTTCTTGACAATTCAAATTATATGAACCTAGTTCGTTTAAACTTGAAAGCAAATATTGTTACCAGCTCCTGTTATCTTGCCACACGATATCTGATTCTGAGGAGCAACCACACAAGTGCAGTGTTTTTGAACATCGTTGCAAGAGTTTAAACACATTACAGGATCACTGTAATACTCACACAGTGAGTATAAAACCATATCACTGTAAATTGTGTGATAACGCATTTACAAAATTAAGTGCGCTTTAACACATGTTTGGTCCAGACATACACAGGAGAAACCTCACAAATGTACAGGGTGTGACAATGCAAGCATGGAATTACATAATTTGAGCTGCCATTCTGGCGGGAGGCCATGCCAATGTCCACACTGTAAACATGTAACTGTAGATTCGTCCATGTTGAAGCGACATACTCGTAAACCAAGAGGAGAGAGACCTTACAAGTGTGACTTATGCCGTTCATGCTTCAAATATCCAGACAATCTTATGAAGCACAAACGCATTCATAGTGCTGGTGAGAAACTACAATTTCCAAATCGAAATGCTTATACGGCACATAATAAATCTCATGAAGGGGAGAGAGAATTATACATAATCATATATAAAGACCAAAAACAGTATCAATGTAATCCAGCTGGGAAGAAGATCCACAAATGTCCTGAAAGTGGTGGAGTTTACAGACAGAAAAGAAATCCCATCAGGCGTTTGTCAATACATGAACCTGTATCTTCAGGACAAGAGAAGGCTCTTGATTTAAAACTGAATAACAAAAGGAAAATCCAGATCAAAGATGGTCAGCAACAAGTGATAATGCCTGGAGAATATGAACACATGGCTGAAAATGTTGTGGCAGGTGATGGCACACAGGCAACGGAGCAAACAGTAACAAAGCATCATGCAGTGGAAAGTGATGAAGAAGGTCTTTCGGCTGTGCAATACATCACACCAGATAATTAATGGAGGAAGATAATGTCATGGAAACACAGAGAATAGTACAACATCACTAGAAAAGATGCAGTAGCAATTAGAAGAAAGATATAGAAATTGTTTCGGATTTGATGTTGATGAAGAAGTACCAGTAGTTGACGACTCAGCAAAAACTTCAACAATGTAATGACATTACAAATTTATTATTCCTTTGTAGTTTTCAATGTGTGTGTGTGTGTGTTTGTGTAATTTCAATATTTAACTAGCACAAATCTAAGCTGATGGAAAAGCTATGATTCTAAGAATTTATTAAATTTAAAATGACTGTAGCAAACATATTAGTTTCATATTCAAGTTTTCTACTTATGACATCTTTAATTTTGGGTATGAACATTGTTGAATATTTATTATGATAATGGATATATCAAATTACATAGTAAACTTGCAAGATCAGAGGTAAAAATCTGTATAAAGTTAGCTTTCACTACAGAATAGATTTGTTAATTTTTCTAAGCATTAATGACGCTTATGCTTAATTTTGAGATACACTATTTGAGTTATGTTGCACAAGTGATTAGTTTTTGAGTAATAAATGTTTATAGTTTTTACTAATTTTTCGGACTTTGGATATTTTTGTTTTACAAACCATGGCCCTCAGTGATTCAGTAGGTATGATCTCATTGGTTAATTGTTCTGCAAATTGTTTGAGACAGTGTTGTGGCCAATGGTAATCCAGGATTTGATCATGTGTTAGGTTACTCAGCGGTGGTTGTTTGGTTAACAGCTGTGAACTGTAAAGAAACCAGTAATGGGCATCATATAGTGCTCATTTGAAAGAGAATGTGAGGCTTCCTCAGAGAGAGAGAGAGAGAGAGAGAGAGAGAGAGAGAGAGAGAGAATGGTAGGTATTTTCTTAATTCCCTTAGAGGCAAATGGTACAGCAACAGCTATCAATCTCCAGGCCATTCGGAGTTGCAAAGTCATCCCATTCAATGATAGCACTGAATGCTCCCGTTTACAGAAATAGCAAGATGAATATATTTTTAAAACCATTTGTAGTGAAGAAATTAAACACTTTTAGAAAAGCTCATCATTTTTTATTCGACAGGGAGGCTGATAACTATATGTTTAATTTTAAGCAAAATAAACAAATTTCTCTATGAATGTACAGTAAACTTCTGATGAAGAGTGTAAACTCTTCTTATAAAGATTTTTATAAGTATTCTGAGTATTTGGATTAGTACATAGCTAATGAACAGGGTTTTTTGATAGCAATGGTAATTTAAAGTCTAATAATATTAGCTTGGTTACACCCATTTCTACAAATTAGTGTTTGTTACTGTTATTTTAATATTAGATAAATGCTAACACAACTGAAAAGGAACAATTGAAGGGTTATCATACTAAAGGGGCTAAGCACCATTTGGGCATGAATTGTGTTTTGTATTTCTTTCGGTGGTATGTGAACCAGAATTTTACATACTAAAAGGGTGATCTCCAATGATGGCTGATGTAGGTGCTATGAAGGCCAGTAGTTAGCATGAGAGGTAACTCCATGTCTTATTCATGCTAAACAGGGTAAGTACAAAGTACTGGAAATAAAAAATTATACACTTCTGCTCACTCCTGCCATTTTGTAGCTTCTCTCTCTTCATTAGCGGTACAATTCATAGTGAAACCGATATGAATATTTCAGGAAAGAGAAATAACAGAAGCACTAATAACTCTAAAAGAAAGCATGAGCATGACTTAAGAGTAGCTGGTAAATCATATCATATGCACAGAGTGGGGAAGAAATACCCATGAAGATGAAATCAAACAATGAAGTAGATTTTGAGGTTATCTATATTATACAGGGTGTATATAAATGAATATCAGGGTTTTGACCCTTTATAATATTTATTATATTCAACTTACAGTTATGAATGATATGTCAACTGAAAAAGCAACTCAAACAATTTTACCAAGAGGCATATAAATGTTCAATGTGACTACCCTTTGTCACACGTCACACATCAAGTCTATAGCTGAGTTCTTCCCAAATGTTGATAAGTGTGTATTCAGTAATTGTAGCAACAGCTGCTTCAATCCGGTTTCTTAATTCAGGGAGGTCAGCTGGTAGCGGAGGCACGTACACATGATCCTTGATGAAGTCCCAAAGGTAAAAATCACAGGAGAATGTGGAGGCTATGCATAGAACTGAAGACAACACAATCCATAAAATCGTCATGAAACAACATGTCGTTTGCAAATTTGGCATGTAATCCGTGGTCTGTCAGCTTTAGAGCCTGTAATAACTGTAAACGGTAAGGACGTAGCTGTAAGCATTTTCTTACAACTTTCCAAACAGTCGACACAGGAACTTGTAATTCACGACTAGCCTTCCGGACTGATTTCTTTGGGCTACGAGTGAACGACTCTCTCACTCGCTCAACAGTCTCTTCACTTACTCCTGGTCGTCCCGTGCTCTTCCCTTTACAAAGGCAGCCGGTATCTTCAAACTGATTATACCATCTACGAATGTTTTTATCACTAGCAGGATCACAACCGAACTTACTATGGAACGCACGTTGCACATTAACTACAAATTTGGTTTTTGAAAACTGCAAAACACAAAACGCTTTCTGTTTACTAGTCGCCATCTTTGCTACTACCGCTGTCTAGTGGATTGCGGCAGAAACATTGCACGCACATGCGCACTTGTGCCAACAAACAAATCTGTTTGAGTTGTTTTTTCATTTGACATATCATTTATAACTGTAAGTTGAATGTAATAGATATTAAAAAGTGTTAAAACCCCGATATTCATTTATATACACCCTGTATTTCTGTTCCTATAGGCAAAATGTTTACATTTGGAAATTGTCTTATTGTTAGTCATTGTCTTTTCAGAATTGGGTTAACTGTCATCTAGATTGTACATACATTTACACCCCAAATGAAGGAATGACTTTTTGAAAAATTCTATGCTGAAAATGAAACAACACAAGGGACGTTCCAAATGGGATTGACTGTCATCCCTGTGAATAACGGATGGATTGGAAAGAGTCCTGAAGAAAGCCAATGACAAAGCACATTAATATATGTGTGCATGATGGTGAAGGAGATCATAAACGAATCCGTAAACGTACATTCAGGAATATTTTTCCTATCAGTAAGAAAAAAAAAATTGAAATCTCATCAGAAAGAAGAAGAATGGTGATACAGTATATCATGATGGTAGAAGAGGATCCCAAGTTCACAAGTACTCAAATCATGACCAATGCTGGATCAAGGAACATATAAATTCAATACCAAAAGACACTGGTCACTACTCCCGAGATATGTCAAGCAACAAATATCTGTCTCTATACCTCAACATTAATAGGTTTTATGAGACATTTAAAGCTATATATCCAGAAAGCAGAGTGCATTGTTTACATTACTGAAGAGTGTTTTGGCGTCACTTTCCACATCTCAGCTTTCGGCATCCTAGAACACAGGTAAGAAGTGTGACTTGCATAATTTACAGATTAAAGGAAACACAAGCTACTCTCCACAGGCCAAAAGATTGTTGCAACTACATCATATGAAAGCTGAAAAGGCAGTTGAATCTTTTAAAAAATAAAACAGTAGAGATTCATGTATACATGGAAGTGATATTTGTACTTTTCCAATGGACTTGCAACCAGCAAATAACGCACTCAGACATGTTTATATGAGACAGCTGTCATGCTATTAACTATGGTATCCATATCCATGACACAAGTGATTCTGTTACGTGTTTTTGGCATGAAGGTGTAGAAGTGCAAACAACATAGCATCTTGCCTCTTCAAAGTACATCAAAGAAAAAACTCATTATATGGAGTGATAACTGCAGTGCTCAAAACAAAAATCGAATCATGATTTTCCTCTATATGTTCTTGATTAGCTGTGGTACCTATGAGTCAATATAACACAAATGTTTAATTTCTGGTTACAGCTTTTTAGCGTGTGACCATGACTTTGCAGTTATAGTAGAAAGAGCAAAGGTAGGCAAACATTTTGTTCCTGATGAATGTAGTTAATGCCATAGCTACAGCTCACAGTAAACAACCATTTCAATTTGTTCAAATGAAAGAAGGCTATTTTATGAACTTTCAACAAGCAGCTGATAAAATCATTAACACAATAAAGGTTAATGTAAGTTCGGCCTCATGGATTAAAACCACTATGCCTGAAATTATTCAGGTAAAAAAGACATTTGGTGAAATAGAGGGATGGGAAATGATAAAAGAGTATTGAAAAAATATTGAGGTCACTGGTATGAAAGGATTGTTTTTAGAGAAGAAAAAAGACCTCAAAAGTATAATGGAATACCTACCTGCAGTGCACAAACAGTTCTACAGTGGCCACAATGGAAATTTTTACTTTTTAAACACAAGGAAAATCTTTACATAGACAATGTGTTCTTCTCCCACCACTATACAAAAAAGGCAGGTGGAGCTGCAAATCGCATGATTTTCTAGTGCACAGCAGCAGCTTGCTTACATTAGCGGTTCAGGTCTCAGTCTGGTATTTGCTGTACAGTGATTTGTTTGCTGTTTGTTGTTTTCATCTGATTAGTGCTATTTTTGAAGGTGTGTATTTCTGTATCTAATACACAAAATGGGACACAAGAAGCTCACTTCTGAGGAGAAGACTCATGCTTTAACTCTTTTAGAGGAAGGTACTTCTGTAATTCATGTGGCTGCTGATCTAAAGGTTTCAAGACAAGCTATTTACGACCCAAAATAAGCAACAGCACCTGTGCCATGTGGCACCATACCAAATTGAAAAACAGCTCAGGTGGTAAAAAAAAAGACTTCACCAAGGACTGATGACCTTCTAAAACGTGAAGTGATGGCTAATCCATGGATTACAGCAGCCGGGTTAAAGAAGAATCATCCAGACCTGCTCAATATTGTTGCAATCCAGACTATTCAGCATCGGCTTCAACCAATTCGGTGTGCTGCCAAGAAGCCTCTTCTAACTAAAGCTATGATGAAGAAAAGAGTAAATTTCTGCAAAACATATCAGCACTGGACATCAGAGGTCTGGCGCAAAGTAATGTTTTCTGATGAAAGCAATTTCAAATTGGTCAGAGGAAAGTCTAAAAAAGTGAGATCACAAAATGTGTCAAGGTATGATCCAAAGTTTACTGTCAAAACTGTTAAACATCCAGAAAGTGTGATGGTATGGGGTTCTTTTAGTGGCTATTATGTTAGAGGTGGCTTGTACTTTCTCCCTAAGAACATAACAATGTAAAGTGTTGCAACAGCATTTTGTCACATTTTGGCCAATTCATCAGTGTCAGTACTTTAGACACAATGGTGCCCCTGTTCATAGAAAAAAGATGGTTCAGAAGTTCCTAAAAGACAATAATAAACTTGTACTTGACTGGCCTGGTAGCTCTCCTGACCTAAATGGAATAGAAAATGCTTGGGATCACATGAAAGATAAAATAGAAGAGCTGCAACCATCAAATATTGAGGAGCTGCAGGAGGTGTTGAAGATGTGGATGGAAATGGACAAAAACTATTTTGAAAATCTAGTAGACTCTATCTCTAGGAGACTCATGAAAGTGATAAAGGCTAAAGGAACTATGACCAAGTACTAATTGTATGGAGAAGTTAAAAATAAAGTCATGTAAAGTCAGTGTTTGTTGTTTTTATTACCATGTAAAGATTTCCATTGCAGCAACTTTACAGTGAATTGTGCCAAGACTGAACAGTACACTGCTTAGTAGAGGTAGAAAAATTGCAAATATTGTTTGGTAGACTTAGCCCATTCGGTATTTCAGTGCCAATTTATTTAGGAAAGTGAGAGTTTATCTATTATTTTTTGAACATGCCAAGGATAACTTTGTTTCCTAAAGTCAACGAGCAAGAGGACTTAGTGCATATTTTGTTTTGCATTCTTTTAGTAAATTTATATTGACTAACTTAAAAATTACATTTTATTACTTAGCCCCTTTAATATGATAAACACTCAACTGTAACAGCAAGTATGTAGTTCTATAGAACATTTGTGGAACAATATGCAAGGGTTGTAATGTGATTAAGCTTTACATTTAGCTAATACCCTCCTTTGCAATTCACTGTTTAACAGCTTGAAATGTTGTTTACAATGTACATAATCTAAGTTAAATGCATATTATTTTGCTTACAAACTATCATTCTCTAATTTCATGTAATTAAAAACAATTGTGCAATTTTATGAAGAAAGAAAGAAAAAAAAAAAACCTGTAGAATTAATTTTTGTAGAAAAATATTTTTGTAATTAAGTTATGTCTATTAGTAAAATAAGGCAACGCAATTTTATGAGCCTTATTCTAATGGTTATATTCATTAAATATTGTATTACACACGGTTTTCATAACAGCAAAATCCCACTATAAAGTATCATGGAATTTCATACTAGGAATGAACTTGCTTGATCCCTGCTGCCAGTTCGAAAAAGTACTTTGAAAATGAGCATTTCATTACATACAAGCATGAAATACAGGCAAAAATTAAATAAAAACTGCAGTGCTCTATAAGAGTCATTAAGACTACATTAAAAGGAAAACAAAAAAGCCTCTCCTGGTTTAACACATGAACTGTTCACTTCCAAAGCATTCATATGCTGTTTGCTGTTGGTCACTTCCAACTATTATTCCAGGATCTATGCTATCAGTATGCAATTAGTATCAGAACTTTGAGAAAGTTTTTTTTATGCAAAAAATCCATTGGGAACACAATTGTATATAGGGAATGAAGTAGGCTGATTCATCCATATAAAAGATATGATCAAACCAAGTACATATTTTCACATTTTATTACTTTTTCAGTTTTGTATCAAAATTCAATCACAACATCAATATGCTACATCTCAACAGGACACTTATCTACCTACTAAACAGTTTTATTTGTAGAACAATTTGCCCATTTCCTGCACAACAATGGAAACTTCCTTGCATTAATTATGCATTTATCACTTAAGCTACAGTCAAGCACTCTGTGAACTTACAAACAGATTCATCATAATATTACAAAATGTCACATAGCTATTTTACAATAATTGCTCAATCTATAAAACCAATAATAATATAAAAAGGACGTACCTAGAGTATGTTGTAAATATATGAAAATCTTAAATTTAAAGAATTTTATCAGTTCATTTGTAATGTCATGTTTCACTCTTATATTTCAATATTTTATACTTTTGCTCCAACTCTGTACAACTGGAGGTTAAAATAACTAGGATGCATATCTTATGAGTATTTGTTGCAAATGTACATATAGCAAGAATTAAATTCAAATTCATTCCCAGCATCAACCTGTTCATAAAAAATAAAGTTCTTTGAGGTCATTGTTTAATAAAACCATACCATTGATAAATAGAGTATTTAAATACAGCTTTACATATTTTTATATGAGAAGCAATTTGCTTTAATATCTGAATGAAAATTATTTAACTGTATGAGACACCCACATATGCACATATGCGCATGCACACGCATGCACGTAAACACACACTCACACACACACACATTGCATACATTACATACATACGTACATACATACATATGTATGCATGCAAGCGCACACAGATAATCAAATCAAAGCACATAGCTTTACCCCACCTAGTCACAAGCACGCAATCACTCACAGTTTACTAAACAAATTACTGAACATACTATTGAACATAACAAAATATGATACAGAACTTAATCAGATAAAAACTGCTGAGAATAATGGCTTCAATAACATTTGTTTCTAGAAAAACTTAAAACAATAAAAACAAAGAGAAAAATAGCAGCAGAAACCTATAACATGATAGAAATAAGTATATTTTCAGGAAATTCACTTATAACCCTCAGGCCTTCTAGAAATTTCAAACTATTCTTAGAGGACATAACATAATCTTAGCCCCAACAAAAACGGCATAAGTTGTGAAGGCTGTGAGGAAAGAAAAGTCCCAAAGAAACCAAATTAAAGACACATCCGAGACAAAGAACAACCAAACAGATAAATCAGATGTAGTCTCACACCTCTGGAACAGAAATCACAAGATAGAGAATAGTGTGTGGTAAGATTGCTGTGGCCACTAGAATTGGACATATGACTAAAGGTTTTTGTTTTAAAGTAGCAATCAAAACTTATGAATTTTGAAATTCTCACTGAAGACAACCTGCTTTACAAGTTCTTTAACTGGCTTTCAAAGAAAATCAGGAAATGCAAGAGGATATCAGTAACAGGTCTGACAGTTGAAATATGCCGATGATGTAAGCAATGTCATTTGCAAAACATTTTTGAGTAATTATTAAGTTAATGAAGCAACTTAAATGCAAATGCGAGTCATTTTGCATTTTACCATTTATTTTTTCCCCAATCAATGCAGTAACATTTTATCCAGCCAGTTATAAGTTGCTCATGGTGCTATTGGATAGTACATTTTTCAAACTGGACTTGAACCCGAGTATCTTGGGTACCTTATGTAATCTTTATACATTGTGCAAGTCTTTGTCTATTAAATGTGTGAATATGTTACAATGGATGCAGATAGTTAATATTTTAAAGGAACTATAGAAGCCGAACACTTTGTTTAAAGGTAGAGTAAGATTAAAGGAACAGGTGCACGGATGTAAACTAAGCTGTATCATTACAAATATATGGTGGACTTTGTGACAGTGATGTGTTCTATCAATTGACATTAATTACTGAGTTAATTTTGTAACACTGCATCACTTACTTTTATTATTGGAAAACGTGTTTCAAAAGCCATGTGCTCCATTGTCAATTCCCTTAGAGTCCCAGCATCGCTTGCTGTTGTGGTTGCCATTGTCTCTAGTGGCGGTTTGATGAACCTCTGCATCAGTAGGTCACCTGGTGGGATTTCAAAATTGAAAATGTGGCTCTTGTTTTTCCAAATATAGATGTTCTCCCAAACTTTTAATTCTGTTTTCCTTGTGATATTTTTGGGTATTTTCAGACTTCTACTTATGGTGTGTTGCTCTTTCCAAAAATGCCAAGTTACTGCTGATTTGTCTTCTTGTTTTTATTTAATACTTCTGAGGTATTCTTTTACTCTTGTTTTTATGATTCTTTAGTCGGGCCAATGTAAATTTGTTTGCAGTCATTGCAGCTGAACTGGTATATTCCTAGTTTGTTTTCTTGTGGAATATCATCTTTTCATTAAGAATTTAATATGCTTTTTATGGAGTGTGTTTTTTGGGTCCAGATTGATGTGCAGTTTGAAGATCCCCATCAATTTGTCATTTTAGTTTATCAATAGATGGTTTGTCAGACTAAAGGCAGTTCAGCATATGGCAAAAATTAATATCAATTTCCTAGTATTACTATAGGCAAATTACACCATTCAACGTGGTAAGTTTAAGACGTTCTATAAATTAAACCAATAGCTATTCTAAGGAATATGTTCTTAAAATTAATATTAATTAAACTAACATTATGAGAAAGTTATTTTGGGACAAAGGAGTTGAAAATGTTAAGGAGCTTATTCATTTAAATATAAAATTTTAAGCACAGAAGGTTGCAGGAAACACAGAAATGGGAATGATGGGATGAAAAGTTGCATTAATATTGGTTATGCATAGCCTGTAATGGAATTACAATGGCTAAAACAGATTTACAAAGCCTTAGTTGAATCAAGGTGCTCTCTGGAGTTGAGATTTGTTAAGAAGGAGAAGGGTAGAGCAAGTTGAATGCATTATTGAAATCTTTTGAAAAACTGATTTTAGAAATACCTTATAATGCAACAGTGGAAGGATTGAGTTTATTAAAGTTAGTGCAAGAAGGATGATTATGGAAGGAATGTTAAAATATTTGTTTAGGACTATTAATCAATTACCATAAAGATTTATTTTGAAAAATGCTTAAACATGCAAAATAGAGTGCACTCTTGAATAATTGGTCAGATGAAATAAGGTATGAACTGCTAATAAACTGGCATGGGTGACAAATGACTAGGAAAATACATGTTGACATGATTCAGGAAATCCTTAGGGGCAATAATGGAAAAGAGAAGTCCTCTCAAATTCTCTAAGGATACTGAATGATGAAAAGCAAGTGAAATACATAAATGAGTAATGTTGTGATTGCTGTGGACATCAGGCATGCAACTATTCCACAAAATATATGCTGAAATGTGCAATAATTTGTGTTAGGGAGCATATAATGTTGGTGCTGTCATATTGTTCCATAGGAAGGCGAGAAAATACATAAGAGAAATGCATTAAGGACTGCAGGCATAGGAAGTAAGGGAAGTTCTGAAATATGCAATGCTATGTGTTAGCAAATAACAGTTAGTACCGAATGGTATTTGACATTGGGAATCACACGTATGGTTGACAGTATTGTATTATTGTTCACCACGGACATAGATAGGAAGGCTGGCTGAAAATGGCAATTGACCAAATCTATTAACAGTGCCGCAATTGCAGTACAATGGAGAGGGATGTATCTTCATATTCTGATGAAACATCTTTAGTTAGTTCATGTACAATGTAACCTCAAATACTATTGAATAATAACCACAATAATTCTGCAATAGGTAGGTTAACCATAAATCATGTACTATGTGGGTCCTGTCAGATTCCAGCTTCCATTCCAACCATGTCAGGAACTCCCACTAATAGTGTTTCCAAGCTTACACACTGGGAATGTTGGGAAAATGCAGTTGATAACCATAATTCTGCAATAGGTAGGTTAACCTTTTAAAGTATAATATCTGGGTCACATCACTGAGCTTCCAAGAAAAATTAATAAGTAATCTGAATACATACTAACTTATTACCTTTAAAGCATTTGGGCAACAAAAAGATACTTCATAGTTGAAAGCAGTATATTTGTATTTCTGTATTTTAAATGATAGGAGCAAGGAAATGAATTTGAACATGAATATAGATTTTAATGTATTAATTTTGAACAATATTTCCCATTTCATATGATTTCACATTTACTATTCATGGATTCATGAAAATTTCACATTTATTCTATTAAAGATGGAGACTCTTTAATGATGGTAAAAGAATATAGTAGATTACTGCTGTCATCTTGCAGCATAGACTCTTTTAACTGGTATGTTTCCTTGGCACTATACAGTGAAGGAAATAATGCAGTACTACTGCCATATAGTGGCATCGAGTCCATTAATTGGGATACCATCAACCTCCACATTTTCCAGCATTTTTTGAATGTCTAAAGTTGGTACTGTTTAGTGAGGTTTTGAAACAAATACATATCCTGCAGCAATGTTACTATAAATGTAACAAAGAACAATAAGGGTGTACTATAGCCCAGTAAGGGAATATATCATTTAAATGTTTACAGGGAAAGATTTGATGATGTTAATTTACCTTAATATGGGGAGAATGAGTATGCTACTCATATATTGTTAGAATGCAAAGATATGCAGGAAAGAATTAATCAAAAAGAGTATCTATCTAGGACCAAATAATGGATTTGGTGCAAAAATATACCTTAAAATATGCTTACATCACAATGTTGTTAATACAGTTAAATCAAGAATTGCAATAGCAGCATAAGGAAAAAGGAAGAAGAGTGGGAAGGGAAGGAGAGTATGAGTATAAGAGAGTGTGTGCAAGTGTAAATATGTGAGTATGCGAGGGTGAGCAAGAATGAGTGAGTGTGAGTGTGAGTGTGTGTGAGCAGGTGGACGCATTTATACATGTTGTTAATGTGCAATGATACTTGCATTTTTTCAGTATCCATGTGACAGGGATTTCAGCTTGTTACAGTCAAGTCATCACAAGTTGCTCTACTAACAACAGCTCTCATATAGACAAACCCTCCCCACATAAGCCTTTGCTGGAACTTCTTGTACTATGCCATGCCATTGTGTTTTACCTATCATTAATAACTCTCGCTTTCAAGTTGCAGTAAAATGAATTACACTATTAAATTTAGTGGTTTGTTTAGCTTCTATGCCTAGTTACACAAGATCTGCTGGTCCATGTAGGAGATCTCTGTTGTTAGTGCAATAAATTACTATGCAAATAAATATAATGGATCTTTAAAAACAGATTCAAGACACATCCACCACTTTGCAGGTTGCATATAACATGACCACTACCTATTCTGCAACAAACTATTCTTACAAAAGCTTCTTCTTCCATCTTCTTCAATATAAGCATTAGCAGAGATGTTTTTATTTCATATTTTCTAATAGGTATGGCGAGAATAAGGCAATACACCATGTTAAAGCAAGTCAAATCTTTAAAGAGTAGATTGCTATGTACTGTCATTGGAATTTAATTCTCCTTGCATAACCCATATAAAACATAAAATAAACAGAAAAATGAATCAGAGCCTCCCTTAAAATGTAAGTTACTAATAAAATAAAAATAAATAAAAAAAATATGCATTATGTACTTTAATAACCTCCACATTTTTTGTAGGAAGATTTTGTCTATTACAATTTACCCACTATGCAACTTATCCAAATTGAAAGGCACCCTTCCATTTACCAGTTCTGCAAAAGTTATCCAGAAGGAAGAGAGCTTCAGAGGCTAATTCCAGAAAATTCAAGATTTAAATTTTATTTGTAATAAAAATATCTTCAACATGTGTTATTTTATTAAAGATTATTTTAGCCATTTTTTGGAAATATGAAATTTTGAAAAATATAATATGTAAAAGGCAGTTTGGAATGGGAGAATTTTCTTGAATATCTTTGTGTTGCATCCTTAGGCACAACTTAAATATTAAGTTTGGTATCCAACTGACTTTTCATTTTGAGATATGCTGTGCTCATACAGGCATGTACCATTTTCTGATTTTTTTTTTCGGGGCCTAAATACATATATTTCCGGTGAATTCTCGACCTTGAAATTTTGGGGGGAGTACAATATTTTCCCTATTTACTGTACTTAGTAGAGAAACTAAAATGGGCAACCAATTTACCTACAGCAACGATGATGATGATGATGATGATGATGATGTTGATGATGATGATGACGATGATGATGATGATGATGATGATGATGATGATGATGATGATGATGATGATGATGATGATGATGATGATGATGATGATGATGATGATGATGGTGGTGGTGGTGGTGGTGGTGGTGGTGGTGGTGGCATATAATGATGATTATGAGTATAATGATTATGTCCTCTTAGTAGCATACACACACTCCTTGACATTCGAGATTTGTCTACAAATTTAAAGATGTTACACAACTCATACATAACAAAGGATTACATATAGTTGGACATTTTATTTTTAAATTGATCTATATAATGCTGATTTAATAGGCTATGAATATAAATTGCAGATGTACACTTGCAACAACATTATCATTTACAATAATAGAATACAGGATGTGCAACAGAACTCCAAACCTTACAAATAGATTAACTTATAAAACATAACCCTAATTAATGCTACATAAACAATTATGAATTATGCTAATATTGAAACAGTGCAGTAAAATAAAGTGCTGAACAGGAACTTTAATTTCTATGATTAATTTCATTCCTAGTCTTATGTGAATACTGTTACTAAATGAATATGGATTGGGGTATAAGAGTTAAAAATCATGAGAATGACCCTCCGGCTTGTAGCACTTAGAAATCTGAGCACTATAAATAAAATTCTCTCATAAATTAACAAAAAATTGTATTAGCTTTAAGCAAATATCATTAAATCCAATACAGGAAAACCTCAATGCATTGTTTTCATTACCACTATTTTCCCACTTCTTTCCATCTCTTTCTGGCCCAGAAACCCAATGTGTATTTCTCATTAATGTCAACAATACAACTCTTGCACCATTCCTTCCCACATGAATAGTCTAAGGAATGTATGAATGTTTGTCATGGAAACTATTTACTTTCACATTATCATTATGAACATTAAGACTTCTACGTAGTGTAACTGATAGACATGCTTCACAAATTTATGTGAAAATCAGAGTACATCACCTTCAGGCTCTGTTAAAAATAGAAATCATAATGAACACACTTTCATTTAGAAATTCAACCATTTCAACTGGCAAAACTTGAATTGCTCCCATCAAGGTTCATGGATGATTTCTACATTTTTATTTATGGATCACTTGGTTGAAAAATGTTTGAGAGTTTTGCAATGATTTGTTCATTCACTTATATATCAAAGAGATGATAAGACTGTAATGGAGAGCTTATACCTTTTAAAATGTGTCTCAAGCTTAAAAGACAGTACAGGTTAAATGGAGTACACTGATGCCAAATGAGCAATACACACATTCACAACTTTGACACCCAACTACAATTAGTCTACCAATTCAATGCGATTACGAAATAGTGAAATACCTGCAGTGCTATTTAAGGCTATTGTAAGCCACTCATTTTCTCTCTCCTCTTTGTATTTTTAGTACTTTCATTTTACAGGATAAAGCACATCAAATATGAAGATATAAAATAATAAAAACTTTAATTTGGTAGGGTATCAGCATTGTTAACTCTTGAAAAAATTAAATTCAAATGAGTAGAATGTTTAAAAGCAGTGAGGAATGAACGTGTGCATTCTTTATTTCATTGTATTATGTTAAGCTAACATGCCTGGTTTCCCTCACTCTGTTTCTTTTTGTTTTAATGGTATCATTTCAAGTCCATTCATTTGTCCCTTTCTTAGCCTATACACTAGCATTTCTGAAGTTCTGCTAGCCCTGGCCATTTCTTTTATTGCCTTATTAACATTCATTGTACCTAAACAGTACAACACATTCATTATTATTTTGTGTCTTCTTAGTTTACCAACATTTTGTCTAGTCCTAGTATCTCCTCCCATAACATTAATTATTTAGTAAAATGAAAAATAAATAACCTTTATAACACTTTATTTTCCACATGCTAAAAACACTTCCTTAGAAACTCATGTTAATCTTTGCCATTACACACTATCTACATTCTGCATCACAACTTTCAGCTAAATAGGTGGTTGACTTTTACTAATCACGGACAACAAATGCAAGAAGTTGCCAGGGTTCCGCTTCTTTTAAAAACTCTCCAACCCTAGACAACATTTTCTTTTGCCTGGTCCCTATTGAAGTTTCTTGTTGCCTATCTTTTGTGCAGCATAGGTATAGAATTTTCCAAAATTCTTTGATATTAAAAAATTATCATGTCTTTATTAAACATAAGAAATTCCAACTAGGCGGCTATCAGTACTCTAGTTTACTCTAGATGAGAAAGAAATCATCTTCTGTTCTGCTCTTTAGTTTATTAGTTACTATTGGATAAACATAGCAACAGCAAATATTGGACTTTAACTGAAAAATATGTTTTCTTTAAAAATTTGCTCCCACAGAAATCTATGACGACTTTAAAAATGATATAATCTGATATAGAAAAACTTTTCTTCATATGGTAATATTTTTAAAGTTGAAAATTATAGCAACTGAATATTTATAGAACTTGTTATTAGCAGCTTGGAGACACACACATCCCATTTACCTCCATACTGTCTTTTTAGGTAGGCACAAGCTCTAAATTGTTTCTTCTCACAAGCAGAGGGCATGATCTTTGAGTTTAAACCGAGATCAGTTTTGTGTGTTGGGAGTGTCTTTTAGAGAAAATATTTAGGAAGCCTTAAGATACAATGATTAGCCAATTTCATGAATAAAAGTATCAAGGTTTAATAAGTTTTTGAGAAACTGTTGTATAAGTGCTGCAAGACTAAGAAAGTTGAACCAGGGACTGCATATGAGTCTTCTCAAATTCAAATCTTCTAGTTTTGTTCTTTGTTTAAAATACTGTTCATTTACATTTTGATCTCTATTAAAATTTATTCATTGCAATTTATATCTGAATTGTGCAGCAGCATGATCAGGCATGTGTGTGTATGTGTGTGTAAAATGCCTAAAATCTATCTTCCAATATCACTCAGTAGGCGTCCTGAAATTTCACAAATGGGTTTTTGCATAGTTCCTTTCAAGAAGGGGGACAAAAAAAAATACAATTTTTATAATAAAAAAATTGAAAACATTCTGCACATGACATTTTCATTCAATTTCCCCAATTATAACCTGTTTGTGTCAAATGTCATTTGCATGTTTGCCAACTTCCTGAAATGGAAACCGTTAAAGTTTGTCATCATAAGCATAATCATTTTGGGATGACAGAATGGATAAAACATTCAGTGCAATGAATGTACACAACTTTTGTATAATATAAGTCACAACAACTAAGTAGGAGTAATGCTATTCACCAGCACTTTTCATGCAGAAGACAACTAGAACATTCATATGCTGCAGATTGTGGGCATCAAGTTTATTAAGACAGCAGTATTCACAAATCTAGATTATGTTTCTGGAGGTGTTTGCAGACATCATCACATATAGGCATTAGAGTTAGGTTTCATTTCTGGCAGTAGATTAGTTGCAGAACTTTTTACATTTTTGCTGCTTACTTGGTTAGTTTACTTCAGACGTTTACTGAAACTCTATTCATAGCATATAATAGGGCTGCTGCATTTCATTTGATTCCAATGTTTTATTATACTCAGCATCCAGAACTCATTTATACATACATCCTAATCCTGCATATTTATCATCTTACCATTTATTTTGTTCTTGAATGGCCTTGCATTTAGGTGGTACCACATTGAACTGTTGCTTCCCTCCACAATACCTTCTGCCCAAATGTGTCTATTCTCTGGGATATACATCTACTGATGCTCTAACTCACAATGATAGGGATCCCACTGTGCCACTCTTTATACTCCCTTGCCCCATTCCTTCCTCGCAGAGGTTTGCATTTCTTAACCTTTACATCCTCCCCTACTTCCAAAGAAGTGATACAATGCAATCTTACTCCCTTGTGTGATTTTAAAGTAAAGGGGAATTTCATTTTGTAAGAGGCCTTGAAGACCTGTAGTACTTGTTCCCTCTGTCACACTGCTGAAGTTATTCCTGTTACCACTGAAAAACACATATTCAATGGTAGTAAAGATCACCAATTCCTAGGCCATAGCTGCACATATTTCTACTCGAAATTCCACACGTCATAGTTTTAAAAAAAACTATCAAAAAAAATGGGAAACATACATGTGAGCAACTCAACTATACAATTTATCCCTCCATTACTGAATGTTCATGCCCATTCTTCATCAGTTACTGCTGGTTATCATTAGTGGTCAACATATCTCACAAAATGAACTCCACATGCTATGCATTTTGTTGGAGCCAATGAAGGAGACCTTTATGGTAAAAGATTATATGCACACATAAGAGCTGGTGTATCATAGCATTACATACCACTTAGTGTGGTACATTTGAGCTGTAATCTTAGGTTAGCAAGAAGTCTTAACATTATTATACACAATTACAGTATGATGCAACAGAATTTAATGTTTTAGCATGGCCATGGTGAAAATCAGTATTTGAATATGCCCATAAAGCCATAAAAATTCAATGTTGCTTTACACTCTGCAAAAGTTGGCAAGTATGCATTTGATTATTTGAATTTCCATTTCCATATCTTTGGGATATGAATTTCATTTGTCTGCCTTACAGATGTCTTTAGATTAAATCAAAACAAACAGTATCTGCCTAAATATATCAGTAGCAAGATCCATATACCACAAAAAATACATTTTCATGGAAAAGAAAGGCAATGCATCTGAGCTGTTACACCCTTCCATTTAGGAGGGAGGGTGGAGGTGGAGAGGGTGAGAGGGAGGGAGAGAGAGAGTGTGAGTGTGTGTGTGTGTGTGTGTGTGTGTGTGTGTGTGTGTGTGTGTGTATTTTGGCTTTAATTAAAAGCACTACAAAAAAGTTTAATTGGATATGCTGCACTTCCTTAAAAGGTTTTCAATAGGCATCTCAGACAGTGAAAACCTCGCTACAGAATTTCAGTATCTCAGAACCAGCCTAGAAAAAAATGGATATAGCAAGAGCAGCATCAACAAGGCACTAAAACGGGCCTCTGTCAGTACAAACTGTGCACAGCGTAGTTCATCCCAGCTAGATGAGTCACAAGACACGAAGAAACAACGTAAAGCCTACCTCCCATATACAGGACATTTGTCTGGTAAACTGAGTAGAATTATGGGCAAATACAACATCAATACTATACACTAGCCGCCCAATAAATTTCAAATATGTTAAGACAGGTCAAAAATTCCCTCGGCCTTAAGACTCCGGGGTTATACCGCATTCCATGTGAATGTGGTAGAGCCTACATTGGACAGACGGGGAGAACGATCGAACAAAGATGCAAACAGCATGAGAGCTACATCCGCCTGATGTACCCAGAAAAATCTGGTCTTGCAGAACACTGCATCCAAGAAGGACACAGACCAAGACTGGGCGACACAACCACCATGTTTAATTCTTCAAGCAATTGGGACCGCTCCATCAAAGAAGCCATAGCTATTAAATACGAAAAAAAATAACATCAACAGAGACAGCGGCTTGCAAGTGAAGGGCATTTGCATTTCGGTGATCCGCAAACACTCACAAAGATTTGTGAAACTGCCAAAAGCTAGCCCTAGTTTTAATACAGGCTCACATCTGACAGCGGGCCAATCAGAGCAGTCCGTCCCGGCAACGGAGACCATTGGTCCCTAGTCGACGCCTCCCATGCCGGACCCGGGCCAATCACAGAGGGGCACCTGGCCGGTCCCCCACCGGACTACTATATTTAAGATGACCCCCAAACTTGGGGCACTTCGCTTCGAGATGCCGAAGAGGAAGCAACAGCGCAGACCAGCAGCTCCTACAGCAGCCGGTAGGAAGCGCTCACAGGCATCTCCGCCACCTGCCGTTACGCCGGCAGTGAGCGCTGCACCTTTGCCACGCCCACCATTACCACTGCCGCTGACCGCCGCCGCTTCCTCATCGCCGCCCCGGTACAGTGCCGTGGTTAGGGGTGTCCCTCGGGATCTCTCCACCCGGCACCTCCTCCTCCCGCCTCACTAGAATTATATGTCACCGGGGCCCGACACCACTAGTTAGGGTGGAGCTACAGGACCGATCAGACTTGGAGGCTGCCTTGGCGTCAGGGTTGCCCTTATTAGGGCGAATTCTGCACGTTGAGGAAAGCAGACAGGAAAGACACCGGCCCTGCCGTCGCTGCTGTGCCTACGGGCACAGCCAAGAAGACTGCTCTTCGCCGCCGAAGTGCCACTATTGTGGCACCAACTCATACACATCGGAGTGCACTGGGCACTACCTCCGCCGCCTTCGCAGGTTCTGTGCCACCTGTGGTGGTACGGGACATTTCACCGGGCAAGCCCAGTGCCCCAGCTACCCAAAGAGCAGGCACTCATCGCCTAAACCAGCCCGGACACCATCATCTACACAACCATCTCCGCAGACTAAACAACCAACACCAACCATCCTGCAGCAGGAAATCCAAGGCCTAAGTGAAGCTATTCAGGACCTCCACGCGGAGGTCCTGATTCTTACGGCTATACTGACGGCCTTGGAGGACAGGCTTCAGGAACAGGACGGCACCACTTCACACAGAACTTCACCAAGCAATAGCAACAGCAGTCACCGATATCCGACTCATCTTCAGGGAGGAGGTGAGAGCTCTACTGGAGAAGTCGGCACCTCAAACCTCCAAGATCAACATCCAAAGTAGACGCCAAGGGCTTAGGCTCGAAAACGTCCCAGGATACAACGACTGGCTCAACAGAGTCAACCAGCACTAACTCCATCCTTCACCCTTGAATTCCTTCATTCCTCACCCCGAATACTCCGCGGTGGCAGACTGGGCCTCGGTCAAGTCTGTCTCCCGGTCCTCATTTCACCTCTCTGACTGCACCCTGCAGTCAGTTACATTATCGCCTTGAATCCGCGGGTGCAATCATGCGGGACCGCCTCTCCTTTCTTCCTTCTAATACCGGTGGAGGGGTTTTTTAGTCGGGTTAGTCCATAAGGTGGATTTTTTCCCTCCACTCGAAAATTAAAAAAAAAAAAAAAATGGCAGAGTTATCCTCACAAAGTGTCAAGCACCACCTCCCAGGATAACCCCTCCATTCCCCCTCTGCCTGAATCGGCGGAGGATGAGCTACCTCAAGAACCCCCTATGGACAGTTTCACTTTCGTGGGGAGAAACGGCAGGACCTCTTCGGGTCTCACTGCCTCGGCTCAGACAGTGCTGCACCCCCATAGGGCACCCAGACACCCCTAGCCAAGAGGGGCACAAGGTTACCGCCAATAATCGCGGACTCCTTCAAGGATCATGTTGGAATCATGCGACACTTGGCCTCAAAGATAAAACTCGGCCTCAGATCCCATTCATCTCATATTCCCCTCAGCACCACCATATGGAGCGTCACATAATCAGAGGTTTGGACTCTATGTGTACTCCTGAGGAGGTGAAGCAAGTGCTTCACCAGGATCACGGCATTGCCGCCGCTTCCGTAGCACAGCTAAGAAATACCGTTCAGACAGACCAGGGCACCGTCAAAGTGCCGATGCCACTTTTTATGGTCGTCGTTGACAATGTGCCAGGAGGTGCGGTCCAACCAATAGACAACATCCGTGTGCTGTTCCACACGGTCGTAATGGTGGAACGTTTTTACGGCCAGGGTGGAACAGTGCAGTGCCACCGATGCATGGGTTTCCACCATTCCAGCCAGGTGTGCGAGCCTAAGCTTGCGTGCCTGCGCTGTGCAGGAGACCACATATTGATATTCTGCCCCAACCCACCAGAAAGAAGCAAGTGTGCCAACTGTGGGCTGACACATTCAAGCGTATACAAGGGCTGCCGAACCCGGCAAAAGATCATCGACAACCGCCGTCAAGGAACACGTGGGGTGGAGCCACCCCCCCCGGGGCCTCCTTCTCGGCCGCTCTCACAAGAGCGGAGACGACGCTGCAGCAGGCACAGACGACGACGGAGGCGGCGCCCACGACGCAGACGACTGTGGACGTAACAACCGAGACCCCGGCGCAAGGAAGCAGGGGTACACCAAGACCAAAAAAGAAATAAGACGCCAGACGCATAACTGGTCTATCGGGGCATGCCCCGGTCGGGTGTCGATGTCGCAGTACCGAGCCGCATCGCGGCTTTACCTGCGAATTGAGCTAGGGAATCTGTCTGCTGGTTGTGTGTTCTGAGGGATGAAATGTTGTGTTCTGAGGGATGAAATGTAGGTACAGGGAATTTTGTAGGGAGAGGACACGCCCACGGGTGCTTGCACGGGCCAATCAGGATGCCGCGCAGTTTTCTCCCACCTGGAGCACAATTAAACTGTTTTAATTTGGATTAAGCGTTCACCCGTTGTGAGGACCACACGCTATAATCTTTCACCCCGTTTTGGTTACGAGTTAGTGTCGCTTTGCCCCTTCCAGGTTCAATTTAAAAGTGTCTCAGGGGCGGGGGCGTGGCTAACCGAGAGGGCCAATGGCGTCTCTTGGCAGACGGAATGAGGGCAGGCGACGTACTTCTCTGGGATCATAATTTCCCTGAGAATTCACCGGTTGATTAGGGTGGGTTGGAATTTTGTTATACAATGATCGGGTCCTCGATCTGATGATGTAGATCATGTACGGGATACCGGAATGTTCATGAAGGATGTGGGCGGGAAATCTTCAGTCGGTATGGTAGATCATCCGTAGTGCCCGGTTCTGAAGCGTCTGGACCCCGAGGAGCACGTAGTTAGCTACGGTCCCCCAGATCTCGCAGCCGTACAGAACCAGACGGAGGTACTGCTGAAGCTTTAAGGTAAAGAACATGCTCTGTGAGCTGAGCATGGGGTAAAGCTGCCTGAGAACAGCATGCCCTAGGTTCACCTTGGCCCTGGCATGCGGAATGAAAGTGAGCCGTCGGTCCAGCGTCACTCCGAGATACTTTACCGTATTCACCCAAGGGATCCTACGGTGCCGTAAAACAAAGTTCCGCTGAAGCCGATTTCTAATGGTTTTCGCCAGGAGAATCGCAGAGCTTTTCTCCGGGCTAATGGCCATTCGCCATCTCTCACTCCACCTGCCAATGGCATGGAGTTGGGCTTGCATATGCCGAAAGCTATAACTGGTGTTCCGGCTTACAGCGAAGATCATGAGATCGTCCGCATACTGACAGGTGTGTGCTGGGGTGGGTGGGGATGTCGGCCATGTAAACTGCAAAGAGCGCCGGAGGCAGCACGCTACCTTCCGGCACTCCCGCGCAAATGGGCCGATCTGTAGAAAGTTCCCCCTCCACCTTTACTCGGAAGCTTCAATTCTGAAGAAACGAAGCTACCAAGGAAATGTATGGAGAGGGGATTTCATGTTCTATGAGTTTATAAATGATCACATCGTGCCACGTAGTGGAGAAGGCATTTTCCACGTCCAGCAATACCGCAACCGTTTTAAACCTCTGCTGGAAAGCCAGGGAGGCCTTCTACTACACACGCAGTAATTGCACGGTCCTGGAGTGTCCAGGGCGAAAACCAAACTGATGCTCGGGTAGGAGGCCTCTTTCCTCAAGGTGAGGTCCGAGGCGGGCGAGGAGCAGTCTTTCGAATACTTTCGAGATGACTGGCAGGAGGCTGATGGAACGGTAGCTGGCCAGGAGAACCGGGTTCTTCCCCGGCTTTAGAACGCATACTACACGGTCCTCCTTCCACGTAGCGGGAAAGTGGCATATATGTAAGCATGCGTTATAAATCCGGGTCAAATGAAGCACGGCTTTTCGGGGAAGGTGCTGGAGGATTTCCGCTGTTACACGGTCCTGTCTAGGGGATTTTTTTGGTTTTTAAGGAATGGATTTGGGTGGCAATCTCCTGTGGGGTAGCTATAGGGACGTGAATCTCCTCGTCGTGCACTGGCGGGGCCTCTAGGAACCCCTCTACCGCCCGCTCGGCGAGTTCAGTTTGGTCTTCGTCCTGGGGCTCTTCTCTGGGCTGGAATTGATTTTCCAGGTAGTCTGCAAATTCATCTGCTTTATCCCGGGGCTCGAAGGCAAGATGGCCCCGGGTGCCATGGATAGGATGCCGGTATTCCGGTCTGTCTTTTTGCAGGCCACGGACTATACGCCAATGTTTCCTCTCGTAGAGGTTAACTGGCCCTAACGTATGCTCCCAGGCTTCTCGACGGTATGCTCTAAGGAGACGACGGGGCAGGGATTTGAACCTCTGGTGTATGTCTCCTATCGTGGGATGGCGAAATCTCTGCCATAGCTTTCTGACAACATTTTTTGCTTTAATCATCTGTCTTAGGTGTGCAGGAAGGACGGATGGTTGAGGTGTTTCGTAAGGAATGCGGTGTCTGTGTGAGCAATGCCCGGCCGCCACCTCGAGAGACTCTATTGAGTCTATTTTTCAATATTTGACATGGGTGTACAAGACTTGACAAGACCTGGCAAGACCTTGTCAATGTCATAAATGCAAAATGGAGACAGAACAGTTTGCTATACTTGCTGTAGGACTGGCTGTATATAATAGGTTACAAAAATAAAATGAGAAAACACAGGAAATGTTGGACAAGACCTTTCTTACAGCGCAGGCAGCTGGACAAGCAGAGGAGTATTTCAGTTACTGTACAAAGAACTGCAAATAGAAGATCTAACCGTTACAAAAACTTTTTATGGATGTATAAAACTAATTATACATTCTTGCGGTCCTTAATTGAGCATAGGAGAACCAAATAAAACACGGTAATGCAAGAAAGCATGAATATAAGACTAGCACTAACCTTAAGATTTCTTGCCACGGGAGAAAGTTTCACTAGTTTGACGTATACTACCAGGATACCATTTACAACTATAGTTAAAATTATATCAGAAGTAAGCAAAGCTATATTTGATGACCTCAGAGACAGATTTAAAGGTAAGTTGAATACTTTAATTGGTTGTTTTTCTTTGAAGTTTTATAGAGCAAAATTATTATGCAAGATATAGCATTATACCTTAATATTCCAATAACTCAAAAAACGAAAATTCACTATGAAACTAATACCAATGAGGATAAAAATAGTTAAATAGTATACTTTTTGACCAAGTATCATGCGTGTATTAACATCATGCCATTCCTGTTAACTGAAATTTCACACCACTACCCCAGTGGTTGACTAGCACCAAAATATCAGATCATGTTTTATTAGCTGACTTTTCGAATTTAATTTATAATATTCTAATATGGATGAAATGTTATGTTATTCTGACAAACTCGATGAGAGTCAGATCTTTGAATAAATAAAACAAAGAAAAACATTAAGTCTAAAATTACTTAAACTGGTAGAGATAGAGATAGATATTTGCAACATTTTCTCTATTATTCAGTAACCCGAGGAAAAATAAGCTAAAACTTTATACAAATAAGTAATCACAGATCAAATAAGTATATTCTATCCATTTCATTTGAAAATATGACACTCAGGAGATGGTGGTTTTTACTGGATCTCTTTAAAAGCATACTTTTGGATTACCACACACTACAAATGCTCAGCATATGCATTTCTTATGTACCTAATAAGTATCCAGCAAACTCACTCCAATTTACATATAAGACTGAAAATGTAGTCATTAAAAAAAGCAGTTAGCGCATTTTAAGAGTAATATCACAAGGAAGGTTGAAATTTATTTTATACTCTTCAGGGACCAATGGTAACATTCACTGTACCCATGTGCTTGGGGTTGCCTTTTTGTTTAATTCAAGTAGTTTCTTTCTTATTTCAGTAGTGGTATAGCTGCAATGATACGCACCAGTGGCGCAGTCATGGGTGGCATTCAGCTACATCCCAGAGCCTCACAGAGTTAAAAATCACTTTTTATTTCTTAATAAAAAAGGCTATTCCTAATTTTGTTCAATAGCCTTTAATGACATTTTGATCATATTGTTAGTTTTGTGACAGTCCCATTACTGCTAGTCCCCACTGAAAAACATCACTACACAAATCCTAGCTACAACACTGTGTGCAGCATTACTTCAACAATTAAAATACCTATTCTAACTTATGTTATGACATCAACCCATTTGAAACTAATGGCTGAAAGTTACACTTTATAGTTCAAACTTGAAAGGAAAGTCTGGTTATGAGGAGCAGAATAAATACATATAAGTTTGTTTCATTCATATTTATTTAGGCAAATTAAACATGCACTTGGTGCAATATTCTGTGTATTTCAAACACTGTGTTTTCTTTTTCATTGACGATTTGTATTCTTTTAGGTTGTTGTTGTCGTTTTTTTTTGCAACAACAATTCCAAATGCTCTTCTTCCTCCATCTTTGTTAGAGCAGAGGTAGATTTATCCAGAAATTCTGTTGCTTTAATTAGGAACTGCTCCTCTGCTACATTTTCCTTCCTGTTTCTCTTTGTGCTTGGCGTTTGTTGTTCTAAAGCACTCAACTGGCTCTCAAAATTGTCATCAACCATTGGTAGATGTGACTCTTCATCCTGAAATAAAGAATAATTACATGAATTTGTTTTAAAAATTGCCTTTCAAATGCCGCAGTCTGGTGATAAATGGAGAAAAATTTTAGTAGAAACAAAAAGCAAATGGACATTCCCCAACTACATTGGAGCCCTGGCTCAATTTTCTACAATTATAAGAATACATACAGCATTTCACTTCTTAGTAGACGGCAACTACAAGTCCATATATGTCGACGTTGGGATAAATGGTCGCGTAAGTGGAGGAGTATTCGGAGAGAGGGTGACTTAGCTGAAGCTTTGGAAGCAAGATAATTTTTTCTATCAAATAATGAACCTTCGGGCGAGGAGGAACACCAATTCCGTATGTAATGTTAGCTGACGATGCATTCCCTCTACAGATGCACAGCATGAAACCATTTCCAATTCGAAGTCTATCCCAGGAAAAGTGGATTTTCAATTATCGCCTGAGCAGAGCACGACATACTTTTGAAAATGTCTCTGGTATTTTAGCGAATTATTTCCTCATCTTTCTCACCAAAATTGCATTGTCCCCAGAAAAGACTGAGCTATTAACCTTGGCAGCATGCATTCTCCATAATTTCTTCTATACAGAAAATCAGAGCAGCTACATACCAAACAAGAGTGAACTTAACTCATTTATGATTTTTCCCAGTTCTATTAACCATCAAATGAGCAGCCGCTGTATAGACAATGCTATTATGGACAGAAATGTGTTTATGGATTACTTCCACTCTACTGGGAGTGTAGTATGGCAGACACAAGTTATAACAAAATATCACTTACAGGTTGGAGATACCATCAGCAAAAACGTAATTGAAAAGTACTTACGGGTATACATGAGTCTCGCTGAGAACTTATGGTGTAGATGCTGCTCTCCAATTTTAAGGTGGAGATGCTGCTCTGTGAGTTTATGTTGCAGATGCTGCTCCTTTGCTTAATATGTGCATTTAAATATGCCAACATCTTGTAGCACCACAGTGTTGGTTAATACACATCTTCCGTGGAGCATTCACTTATTTGAGATCACTTAATTTTAGCATTCTCTGCCAAAAATTGCGTCAGTAACCCATTAATTTTTTTACTTTATGCCATCAGGGGTTATTCCAGGTCGCATCTGTAAAATGTACATTTTGTAAATGAAGGCTTGAGATATGTAAGCTGTCAAAGAAAATAAAGGTTTATTGCATTAATGCTATGCAACTAATTAACTAAACCTGATGTATTTGCAAATTAGTAAATAAGTTTGAATAATACCATGTTAAAGTCATATACTTCATTTACAGCACCCCAGTACTACCAATAATTTTATAAAGATTATTATTGCGTTGAGTTTCACTGTAGCAAAGAGAGTTAAAGGTAGTACAATACTTAACACATGCTATAACATGTGTTGCTAAGATAATTGATAAAGGCATCTACTTACATTGAGTACCTAATGGAAGAATGAAGTGACATAAATAAGCCCAGGCACCATATTTATTGTTTCAATAAGCTGTATGGGATGTGAGTAATAGCCATTACTTGAGTACATTAATATTATTGCTGTTGCTTACAATAAAGTCTGATAACTGTGCTAATTCATTGCAATTTGCAGTAAGCAGCTAAGATAAGCTTTCCATAATGCTGAGAACTAGTATTTGAAAGACGGGGAAAAAAACTTCCATCACATTTCCAGCAATTCACTCTAATTGCAAGGTATGCCAGATTTTTTATACTGTATATACGTATCTCACTATGTAAATCCGTTTCACCTGCACAATATTAAATAAGTTATGTATTTTTTACGGTTACACTTTTCTGTATTTTGCTATTGGAGTAAATCCTTTGCATTCTCATTACGGAAAGATATAAGTATGCACACCTGATTGGCATTATATCACAACTGCACTCATTTCAGTTGCATTTTTTTTTAAATAAATAACGTTATGCTCTTTTCGAGCACATAGATAATGTTGCTTTTCATTCCAAAAGAAATACCATAAGCGATATCTTAATGTTGTAAAAAATGGAGATACCGTTCCTCAGTACAAGTGCCAGAAGTTATGCCAGTCCACTTATTTACACTAAAGAATGTTGTTTTCCATAAAATTTCAATAGAATAATATATTTTGATGGTGCAGGCAAGCTGGTAACTTCTTAATAATTAACAGCATGCTATTGTTAAAACTAGTATAAAGTAAATATTTAGGGCTTTTATAAAGTAAGGTAATAGTACTATTGGTCGTCTCCTTAGCGCGGTGGTAGCGCAGCTGCTTACCAAGCGGGAGACCTGAGGTCGATCCCCAGTACCGGCGTGGGGATTTTTCCCCCGCTGGGAGACCTGAACCGGGGTGCACTCAGCCTCGTAAGGTCCCTGGGGGGCCAATTGAGGAGCTACTTGATGGAGAAGTAGCGGCTCCAGGTCATGAGGACCGCATTAAGCGGCCGGCAGGGACTCGAGGCGCTGACCACGTCTCACCCTCCAATACTGCACCCCATCCATGACGTCTGTAGTGGACCGAGATGCGGGACGCAGCGGCCGGGAGGTAGGCCAAGGTTCCCCGTGAGCTATCGTACCATGGAGTGAATAGTACTGTTTGTAGCTTACGTTGTTAACAGCACTAAAGCTACATTTATATAATTTTTATTCATTATAATAAGGTACTGATTAATGCAAATACAAAACGAATTATTTCATTAAATGTGTTCTGTTCGTAATTATGGAAAAATTTCAAGTATTTATAGTTAATAAAATCACCTTACAATTAAAGCAATGTATATACACAAATTATCAGGTGAATCAGCTGACCCAATTTATTTTGGAATTTATGCAACCTGCTAAGCGAAATATGTGACTTACGCCTTTCTTGAATGCCGTCTAATGGCTGCTTTGCATAACGCTTTATAGAGGAGGGATATATAACTTAGTACATAAGCGTTTTACGAGACAGAATGCAATCGCTATTTATGTCGGTGCCAAAAACACCGTGCCGTGACTTTGGCAGCAGCAGTGGCACATTTAGCCATGTTTACAAACTTGTATTCCTTATCATACGTTCATATACACCTTTGAAAATGCTCCTAAAGGAACAACCTATAACGTGCATCGGTTGACAAAACAATTTGAAAACAAAATGGCAGATTTACGTGGCCCGAGCAATTGGATTTACACCGTCACAAGTTAATGTTCATTGTACATCCTTGTCAAAAATTGCTAAGTATTAGGTGAATCATTTCACTTATGTCACAAACTATGGCTTATTTCAACTCATGCAGCTGTTGTAACGGCTGATGTTTTTTCTTATTTAAGTTAAAACTACCAAAAAGAGCACCAAACGTTGTAATAAAGCTAAAAAAGTGTAAAAATTAGAGGTGGGGTCTGAGTTCTGCGATTATTTGCTCGTATAGAACCCTCAGTTCCCAAGGTAACATTGGCCGAATGGTATTATCATGGTGACTTGATCACTGTACCAATCACTTCGTTTCGAGTTCAAATCCTTTATGTTAAGTTCAAAAATGTTATTACGTTTTGTTAAATTCTCCTGGGCATATAATTTGATAGTATGATATAAATAACATTTTGATAATATTATAAGGGTGTACAAAATAGCATAAGCCCCCATAATTTTCCACTGGCAGGTGGATAATTTATAGGTTTTTCGTAATAGGTATTTTATTGTGTCGGTATGCTTGACCCTTTCAACCAATTTTTAAAACACTTCACACATGCAAAGTGTCTTTAGGTATTTGCACATGCATCAATACTGTGCGTGAATAAACTCTGCATGATCTACTCAATATATGAAACATTTCTATGATACACGGCTGATTTCATAATGAGATAAACGACGAGTATGTTGATATATTTTTAATCTATGGCGAAACAAGGTGTAATACACTTGCCGCAAAGCAGCTGAACGGTTTCCAGGAAGAAGGGCATCTATTTCAGACACTTTGCGATGGGTTGAAAGACGCCTTCGTGAAACAGGATCGATTGGAAGAGGACTACCTCGGCTAGCGATGCTCCAGTAACCTCTGGAGGCAATGAAGAAGTTGTGCGAAACGTAATAGAACACAGTCCACATACCAGTTCAAGGGCTATACTACAAAATCTGAGAAGAAGTCAGTCCTCAGAAACGCACATATTGCACCGGAATAAATATCATCCGTACCATCTACAACTACACCTGGCTCTCCTCGGGACGCGAATTTCAAGCGCGAGTGATGTACGCGCAATGGCTACAGCAGCTAGCGCAAATGGATGCAGAGTTTTTAGGAAGTGTTCTCTTCATTGATGAAGCTACATTCCACAATAACGGAATTGCTAACCGCCATAATATGCACTACTGGAGTATAGGCAATCCTCACTGGATGAGAGAAGCTGCATTCCAGGTACAGTGGAGCACCAATATTAGGCGACCAGCTAAATGGACCGCAATTTCTGAAGACAACTTTACAGGACCACAGCACCTTACATTTCTGCAAGAAGCATTGCCATTCCTACTCGAAGACTTGCCACTAGCGAAAAGCACAGGAATGTGTTTCCAGCAGGATGGAGCTCCACCACACCGGTCACTGATTCTAAGCAATCACTCACATAAAAAATATCCACAAAAATAGATTGGTCGAGGGGGCCCAATCGCATGGCCCCATAGATCACCTGATTTCATCCCACTGGATTTCCTTTTGTGAGGTCAATAAAAGGAACGGGTCTACGCTCAAGAAACGCAAAGCCCAAATCATCTACGGGCACTCATAAGTGTAAAATGCAGGCAGACAGAATGTCGGCGTCTTTATAACTGATGCAATGTCCAAATAATGAAGATTGTTCTGCTACTGCAGATTTTTCCATTTGTCTTAGTCTATTGTGCCTTTCATGTTATTTTAATAGTGGTGCCACTCTGCGCAAGGTAGTACCGAACATGAAAGGCACAGTAGATTTGGACAAATGGAAAAATCTACAGTAGCAGAACACTCTTTATTGCTTGGACATGACATCAGTTATAAAGACACCGAAATTCTGTCTTCCTCCTTTAACTACCATGCTCGTTTACATAGGGAGGCATAGAAATATACACACATGGAAATAACTTTAATCGCAAGACGCCAGACGCAGACGCAAACCTGGTCGATCGGGGCATGCCCCGGTCGTGTGTCGATGCCGCAATACCGAGCCGCATCGCGGCTTTACCTGCGAAATGAGCTAGGGAACCTGTCTGCTGGTTGTGTGTGTTGAGGGATGAAATATTGTGTTCTGAGGGATAAATGTAGGTACAGGGAATTTTATAGGGAGAGAACATGCCCACGGGCGCTTGCACGGGCCAATCAGGAGGCCGCGCAGTTTTCTCCCGCCTGGAGCAGAATTAAACTGTTTTAATTTGGATTAAGCATTCACCCGTTGTGAGGACCACACGCTATATTTTTTCACCCCGTTTTGCTTACGGGTTAGTGTGGCTTTGGCCTTTTCAGGTTCAATTTAAATGTGTCTCAGGGTCTCAGGGGAGAGGGCGTGGCTAACCAAGAGGGCCAATGGCGTCCCTCGGCAGACGGAATGAGGGCAGGCGACGTACTTCTCTGGGATCATAATTTCCCAGAGAATTCACCGGTTGATTAGGGTGGGTTGGAATTTTGTTGTACAATGATCGGGTCCTCGATCTGATGAGGTCGATAATGTACGGGATACCGGAATGTTCATGAAGGATGTGGGCGGGAAATCTCCAGCCGGTACGGTAGATCATCCCGGTTCTGCAGCGTCTGGACCCTGAGGAGCACGTGGTTAGCTACGGTCCCCCAGATCTCGCAGCCGTACAGAACAAGAGGCGGAATGATCGCCCGGTACAGCTGAAGCTTTAAGGTAAGGGGCATGCTCTGTGAGCTGAGCATGGGGTAAAGCTGCCTGAGAACAGCGTGCCCTAGGTTCTCCTTGCCCCTGACATGTGGAGTGAAAGTCAGCCGTCGGTCCAGCGTCACTCCGAGATACTTTACCGTGTTCACCCAAGGGATCCTACGGTGCCGTAAAACAAAGTTCCGCTGAAGCCGATTTCAAATGGTTTTCGCCAGGAGAATCGCAGAGCTTTTCTCCGGGCTAGTGGCCATTCGCCATCTCTCACTCCACCTGCCAATGGCATGGAGTTGGGCTTGGATTTGCCGAAAGCTATATCTGGTGTTCCGGTTCACAGCGAAGATCATGAGATCGTCCGCATACTGACAGGTGTGTGTGCTGGGGTGGGTGGGGATGTCGGCCATGTAAGCTGCAAAGAGCGCCGGAGACAGCACGCTACCTTCCCGTGAGCTCCTGGACTTCGACTCTTATAGATGGATCCAGCTACAAGGACAGCATTCGACGCAGGCATGGCCTTCTACAACACCGCTAGCCATGCCAGAGGTCGGTGGGCGCTGGCGCGCCGTGCCGCCTTGCTGCGGACAATGGAGACGCCTTCCGCACCACCTACTAGGTCGCCTCCTGCCACGCAACCTACCGCTACTGAGCAGACATCACACATCGCCGCCGCACCGGTACCCAGTAGGAAACCGGCCCGGCCTCATCCGCCGACAGCCTCCGCCGCCGTGCCGGCTCCCAAGCGGGAACCGACCCGGCCCAAGCCGCCGACTGCTTCAGCCGCCGTGCCGGAACCCAACCGGGAACCGGCCCGGCCCCAACCGCCGACCGCCTCCACCGCCGTACCGGAACCCACCCGGGAAAGTCCTCATCCTGAGGGTCCTCCCGGGGTTCTAACTGACTCTTTAGGTAGTCTGCAAACACTGTTGCCATCTCGCAGGGCTCGAAAGCGAGGCCCCGACGAATGCCATGTAAAGGATGCTGGTATTGTGCCTTGTCCTTCCTTAGGGATTAGATAATCCGCCACGGCTTCTTTTCTTGCAGGTCTCAGACGGAATGCGGTGTGTGTGAGCGCGTACCGCCTTCAGGATCTGTTGGGAGAATGCCTTCGCCGCCGCTTCCAGCGCCTCGTCAGTGTCCGCGGGTTGATGGTCTGGGTGAGTTCTAGGACTGTTGCATCCCAGTCGACTTCGTTAAACCCTGGGATTGTCAGGGCTGGTATGTGAACATTGAAGTCGACCAAGACAGGGTCATAGTCGGAATCCAGTTCGTTTACCACCGAGAGGACTAGATGGAATGGAATGCTTTTGGTGATCATGATGTCGAGTACGTCCGGCCTGCCGTGGGCCGGGTAGGACGTAGGCCTCCTCGGACCGTGCGCATTGAGTCTGGGATCACCGCTGATGAGGAGGAAGTGTCCGCGGCCCCTATGGTTTGAAACTCGGCTGATCATGATGTCGAGTACGTCCGGCCTGCCGTGGGCCGGGTAGGACGTAGGCCTCCTCGGACCGTGCGCATTGAGTCTGGGATCACCGCTGATGAGGAGGAAGTGTCCGTGGCCCCTATGGTTTGAAACTCGGCTATACCAATGCCCGTGCTTTGCGTTGAATTCGCCTGCCATGCAGCCAACAGGATGTGTTTCGCAGACTAGTAAGATGTCAACCCCATGGGATTCTACAAACTCAAGCAAGCTTGGGTAATGTCCCCTAATTCCGTTTCCAGTCGGTAAGGCAGCCTCCAGATCCGCACGATCCCGCAGTTCGACCCTCATCAGTGGTGTTGGTCCCCGGCCGTTGACGATATGAATAGCCCTCAAGCATGAGGGCCATGCGACTTCGCTGCGGCGGTGAAGAGCCGGGTGGAAGGTCGCTAGGGACCCCCCGAAACACGGCGCTGAATCAGGGAGTGGAGCTCTGCGCAGTCGGCGACTGCGGCTGCAATCGCCGAGGTGAAGCGCTGCTAGCGGTCGGTGAAGTAGCGGCGGCTGGCGGAGGCGATTCAATCAAGGCAGGAATTGCCTCGGGTATCGGCGTCGATGTTGAAGCAATACCCGCGGCCGAGGTGGCCTTCCTAGAGGCTGCGGCTCGGCGTTGTTTGCTCTTCCCCATCGAAGCAGAAGACGAAGTGCGTGGAAGTGTGTGTCCGCTGCGCTGCCAGTGTCCGCCGTGGCAGTGAAAAGCTGCTCGGCGGGCGGCTGGTTTTCTTGCGCCGATGAGGGCGTGGCTTGTGTCTGCTGCTCGGTAGAGGCCTGTGATTGACCCGGCCGAGCGGTAGGCTGGGCCCTGCTCTTATTTTTCTTCTTTTGAGACTTCTTCTTACACGCACGCCACCATTCGGTGATTGACCGAGGAAGAGAGGAAGGCGGAGGAATACGGAATCAATCCGCGGACCGTCGTCCACTTGACCAAAACCTCCCGACCCGAGGGTGCTGAGCCCACCAAGGTCAAGATGCCCCTATTTTTGGTCATTGTTGAGAAAGATGGGGAGGGAATTCCTAAGATCGACGAGGTGACCACCATGTATAGCACAAGGATACGAGTCGAGCCACAGCACGGCAGAGCGTGGCCGGCGCAGTGCTAACGATGTCTGGGGTTCCACCACTCTAGCTAGGATTGTGAGCGGAACACTGCTTGCTTGCGCTGTGCAGGTGAGCACCATGTCAAAGACTGTCCTTACCCCAGAGAGATAACTAAGTGTGCAAACTGCGAGGGGCGCCATATTGGCATTTATGGCGGTTGCCCCAAAAAACTGGAGATGATCCAGGCAAGGTAGGGCGGAGCCATTACCAACCCTGCGAATGTGCGTCCAGGCAGCAGCTTTGCCAACGCTATGTCGAGGCACGTAGAAGTGCTCGACAGGCTGAGACAACGCTGGCTGTACCAACAATCCAGACCGAGAGCTCCGCAACTCAGGTCACCACCCCCCTGCGCCCCCCCCAGGGAGCAGAGAACCACACAGGAAAAGGAGAAACAGGCACGGCGTCCCAAGAAGCCCGTGACTTAGACCGCCGCTGCGGCAAATACAATCCCGGCTTCTGCAGCTGCAACAGCTGAGCCAGCTGCCTCGCTGACCGCGGGCGGCGAGCCCAGCCAAGCCTCTACGCAGTTCCCCTCTCCAGAGCAGCAACCAGCTCCCGTTGGCCCGACCAATGAGATCGTGGCTGCTGCTCCAGCCACTGCCCAGGCAGTAGCTCCACCTTGGGAGAACCTCTCCGTGCCTGTGGATGATATGACCGAGTTTTCCGAGCTCTCAGCCTGGATTGCCGACCTCATATCGCGATCCCTCCCCATATTACGGCGCTGCAGGGAACAATTGGCAAGCCCCCTAATCCCCGCCCTCCAGAAGGTCACAATCATGCATGAGACGGACCGACTGCCCTTCCCTGACTCCAGCTCGCAATGGCGGCGCTTAGAATCCGTAGATCTTTGCGAGTTGTGTTCTGGAACGCAAACGGTGTCCGGGAACAGCGGCCGGGCATCTTAGAGTTTATAGACGCTCACGGGATTGATATCCTAATGTTCTGCGAGACGCATCTGCATGCTGGTATTCCATTCCATCTGCCAAGTTACGTCGCCCATCGGACGGATCGACCCGGCCGACAGGGCATTGGTACGGCTATAATTATTAAAAATCACTTTCCCACACTCCTATCACCATTCCTCTGCTACAGTACTGGGAGCGACTACCATAAGGATCTCCTTGGGGGGGGGGCGTCGGATATAGTGCTAGTAGCGGTATATGACCCGCCGGACGGCCGCTTCTATGAAGCGGACCTGAAGCCACTCCTCAACCTGGACCACAGAGGTTGCATCGCAGGCGACTTCAACGCGAAGCATCCAAACTGGAACAGCCGCACCCAGAACAGAAAGGGTCGTGGACTCTACCGCCTAATCAGCGGAGACCCGGACCTTTTCGCGCGCGGTCCGAGAGGTCCAACGTACTTCCCGCCCCTCGGCAGGGCGGACGTCATCGATGTCATGGTCACCAAAAACATTCCGTTCCATCTGAAACTCTCGGTTTTGAACGCGCTCGACTCCGACCACAACTGGGTTGGGGTCCACTCCGACGTTTCACACACAGCTCTGGTCACACCAGACTGGATAGAAGAAGTCGACTGGGATGCTGCTGTGCTATCCCTCTAGAACTCCGTGGACGCTAACCCTCGAATAGACTCAATAGAGTCTCTCGAGGTGGCGGCCGGGCATTGCTCACACAGACACCGCATTCCTTACGAAACACCTCAACCATCCGTCCTTCCTGCACACCTAAGACAGATGATTAAAGCAAAAAATGTTGTCAGAAAGCTATGGCAGAGATTTCGCCATCCCACGATAGGTGACATACACCATAGGTTCAAATCCCTGCCCCGTCGTCTCCTTAGAGCATACCGTCGAGAAGCCTGGGAGCATACGTTAGGGCCAGTTAACCTCTACGAGAGGAAACATTGGCGTATAGTCCGTGGCCTGCAAAAAGACAGACCGGAATACCGGCATCCTATCCATGGCACCCGGGGCCATCTTGCCTTCGAGCCCCGGGATAAAGCAGATGAATTTGCAGACTACCTGGAAAATCAATTCCAGCCCAGAGAAGAGCCCCAGGACGAAGACCAAACTGAACTCGCCGAGCGGGCGGTAGAGGGCTTCCTAGAGGCCCCGCCAGTGCACGACGAGGAGTTTCACGTCCCTATAGCTACCCCACAGGAGATTGCCACCCAAATCCATTCCTTAAAAACCAAAAAAATCCCCTAGACAGGACCGTGTAACAGCGGAAATCCTCCAGCACCTTCCCCGAAAAGCCGTGCTTCATTTCACCCGGATTTATAACGCATGCTTACATATACGCCACTTTCCCGCTACGTGGAAGGAGGACCGTGTAGTATGCGTTCTAAAGCCGGGGAAGAACCCGGTTCTCCTAGCCAGCTACTGTTCCATCAGCGTCCTGCCAGTCATCTCGAAAGTATTCGAAAGACTGCTCCTCGCCCGCCTCGGACCTCACCTTGAGGAAAGAGGCCTCCTACCCGAGCATCAGTTTGGTTTTCGCCCTGGACACTCCAGGACCGTGCAATTACTGCGTGTGTAGTAGAAGGCCTCCCTGGCTTTCCAGGAGAGGTTTAAAACGGTTGCGGTATTGCTGGACGTGGAAAATGCCTTCTCCACTACGTGGCACGATGTGCTCATTTATAAACTCATAGAGCATGAAATCCCCTCTCCATACATTTCCTTGGTAGCTTCGTTTCTTCAGAATTGAAGCTTCCGAGTAAAGGTGGAGGGGGAACTTTCTACAGATCGGCCCATTTGCGCGAGAGTGCCGGAAGGTAGCGTGCTGTCTCCGGCGCTCTTTTCAGTTTACATGGTCGACATCCCCACCCACCCCAGCACACACACCTGTCAGTATGCGGACGATCTCATGATCTTCGCTGTAAGCCGGAACACCAGTTACAGCTTTCGGCATATGCAAGCCCAACTCCATGCCATTGGCAGGTGGATTGAGAGATGGCGAATGGCCATTAGTCCGGAGAAAAGCTCTGCGATTCTCCTGGCGAAAACCATTAGAAATCGGCTTCAGCGGAACTTTGTTTTACGGCACCGTAGGATCCCTTGGGTGAATACGGTAAAGTATCTCGGAGTGACGCTGGACCGACGGCTCACTTTCATTCCGCATGCCAGGGCCAAGGTGAACCTAGGGCACGCTGTTCTCAGGCAGCTTTACCCCATGCTCAGCTCACAGAGCATGTTCTTTACCTTAAAGCTTCAGCAGTACCTCCGTCTGGTTCTGTACGGCTGCGAGATCTGGGGGACCGTAGCTAACTACGTGCTCCTCGGGGTCCAGACGCTTCAGAACCGGGCACTACGGATGATCTACCGTACCGACTGAAGATTTCCCGCCCACATCCTTCATGAACATTCCGGTATCCCGTACATGATCGACATCATCAGATCGAGGACCCGATCATTGTATAACAAAATTCCAACCCACCCTAATCAACCGGTGAATTCTCTGGGAAATTATGATCCCAGAGAAGTACGTCGCCTGCCCTCATTCCGTCTGCCAAGAGACGCCATTGGCCCTCTCGGTTAGCCACGCCCCCGCCCCTGAGACACTATTAAATTGAACCTGGAAGGGGCAAAGCGACACTAACTCGTAACCAATACGGGGTGAAAGATTATAGCGTGTGGTCCTCACAACGGGTGAACGCTTAATCCAAATTAAAACAGTTTAATTGTGCTCCAGGTGGGAGAAAACTGCGCGGCATCCTGATTGGCCCGTGCAAGCACCCGTGGGCGTGTCCTCTCCCTACAAAATTCCCTGTACCTACATTTCATCCCTCAGAACACAACATTTCATCCCTCAGAACACACAACCAGCAGACAGATTCCCTAGCTCAATTCGCAGGTAAAGCCGCGATGCGGCTCGGTACTGCGACATCGACACCCGACCGGGGCATGCCCCGATAGACCAGTTATGCGTCTGGCGTCTTATTTCTTTTTTGGTCTTGGTGTACCCCTGCTTCCTTGCGCCGGGGTCTCGGTCGTTACGTCCACAGTCGTCTGCGTTCGTGGCGCCGCCTCCGTCGTCTGTGGTGGTGCCGCCTCCGTCGTCGTCTGTGCCTGCTGCAGCGTCGTCTCCGCTCTTGTGAGAGCGGCCGAGAAGGAGGCCCCGGGGGGGGGGTGGCTCCACCCCACGTGTTCCTTGACGGCGGTTGTCGATGATCTTTTGCCGGGTTCGGCAGCCCTTGTATACGCTTGAATGTGCCAGCCCACATTTGGCACACTTGCGTCTTTCTGGTGGGTTGGGGCAGAACATCAATATGTGGTCTCCTGCACAGCGCAGGCACGCAAACTTAGGCTCGCACACCTGGCTGGAATGGTGGAAACCCATGCATCGGTGGCACTGCACTGGTCCACCCTGGCCGTAAAAACGTTCCACCATTACGACCGTGTGGAACAGCACACGGATGTTGTCTATTGGTTGGACCGCACCTCCTGGCACATTGTCAACGACGACCATAAAAAGTGGCATCGGCACTTTGACGGTGCCCTGGTCTGTCTGAACGGTCTTTCTTAGCTGTGCTACGTAAGCGGCGGCAATGCCGTGATCCTGGTGAAGCACTTGCTTCACCTCCTCAGGGGTACACATAGAGTCCAAACCTCTGATTATGTGACGCTCCATATGGTGGTGCTGAGGGGTATATGAGATGAATGGGATCTGACGCCGACTTTTATCTTTGAGGCCAAGTGTCGCATGATTCCAACATGATCCTTGAAGGAGTCCGCGATTATTGGCGGTAACCTTGTGCCCCTCTTGGCTAGGGGTGTCTGGGTGCCCTATGGGGGTGCAGCACTGTCTGAGCCGAGGCAGTGAGACCCGGAGAGGTCCTGCCGTTTCTCCCCACGAAAGTGAAACTGTCCATAGGGGGTTCTTGAGGTAGCTCATCCTCCGCCGATTCAGGCAGAGGGGGAATGGAGGGGTTATCCTGGGAGGTGGTGCTTGACACTTTGTGAGGATAACTCTGCCATTTTTTTTTTAATTTTCCAGTGGAGGGAAAAAATCCACCTTATGGACTAACCCGGGCAAGCCCAGAGTGTCGGGGTCTCCCATGTGGGCCTACCGACTAAAAAACCCCTCCACCGGTATTAGAAGGAAGAAAGGAGAGGCGGTCCCGCATGATTGCACCCGCGGATTCAAGGCGATAATGTAACTGACTGCAGGGTGCAGTCAGAGAGGTGAAATGAGGACCGGGAAACAGACTTGACCGAGGCCCAGACTGCCACCGCGGAGTATTCGGGGTGAGGAATGAAGGAATTCAAGGGTGAAGGATGGAGTTAGTGCTGTTTGACTCTGTTGAGCCAGTCGTTGTATCCTGGGACGTTTTCGAGCCTAAGCCCTTGGCGTCTACTTTGGATGTTGATCTTGGAGGTTTGAGGTGCCGACTTCTCCAATAGAGCTCTCACCTCCTCCCTGAAGATGAGTCTGATATAGGTGACTGCTGTTGCTATTGCTTGGTGAAGTTCTGTGTGAAGTGGTGCCGTCCTGTTCCTGAAGCCTGTCCTCCAAGGCCGTCAGTATAGCCGTAAGAATCAGGACCTCCGCGTGGAGGTCCTGAATAGCTTCACTTAGGCCTTGGATTTCCTGCTGCAGGATGGTTGGTGTTGGTTGTTTAGTCTGCGGAGATGGTTGTGTAGATGATGGTGTCCGGGCTGGTTTAGGCGATGAGTGCCTGCTCTTTGGGTAGCTGGGGCACTGGGCTTGCCCGGTGAAATGTCCCGTACCACCACAGGTGGCACAGAACCTGCGAAGGCGGCGGAGGTCGTGCCCAGTGCACTCCGATGTGTATGAGTTGGTGCCACAATAGTGGCACTTCGGCGGCGAAGAGTAGTCTTCTTGGCTGTGCCCGTAGGCACAGCAGCGACGGCAGGGCCGGTGTCTTTCCTGTCTGCTTTCCTCAACGTGCAGAATTCGCCCTAATAAGGGCAACCCTGACGCCAAGGTCTGATCGGTCCTGTAGCTCCACCCTAACTAGTGGTGTCGGGCCCCTGTCACATATAATTCTAGTGGCCCTCGAACATGAAGGCCATCTAGTTTGAGCAGCGGCGAGGAGGTGCCGGGTGGAGAGATCCCGAGGGACACCCCTAACCACGGCACTGTACCGGGGCGGCGATGAGGAAGCGGCGGCGGTCAGCGGCAGTGGTAATGGTGGGCGCGGCAAAGGTGCAGCGGCTGCTGTAGGAGCTGCTGGTCTGCGCTGTTACTTCCTCTTCGGCATCTCGAAGCGAAGTGCCCCATTTTTTTTTTTTTTCGAGTGGAGTGGAAAAACCCAATCTACAGGCGACAGAGGGGATAGCTCTGCCAAGTGTGGGGGTTGCCCTTAACTGGCAATACCCACTAAAAAAACCACTCCACCGGAGAGAATTCGGGTGTAGGAATGTTGCAGTACCGCTTGTTGCACCTGCGGATTCAAGGAGCGGGTGTTACGGCTAGCCAAAGGCCATAGCCAGGAGAGAGTGAGGGCCAGGACGCAAACATGGCCGGAGCCCTGATTGCGCCCTTGGAAGATTCGTGGTGAGGAATAAGTACATATTGTGTGTGTATATTTCTGCAGCCCTGTAACAAAAGGACGTAGTCAGTATAACATTTTCTACCCTGTCGGGAAAAGTCGTTGGTACATTTCTTATGTCTGCAGCCCAGTAACATAAGGACATAGTCATTTAGATATTTCAATTTGGTATAAATTCTAAGCTAGTTATAATTTTACAACTACTGCTGCCCTGTCTGGCGAAGTCATTAGTTATTAGTTGTGTTTAACCCTCTAACTAGAGAGGGCGTTGTCATTTAGCAGAGACATCATTGGTTTCCCATGCACTTAGTGGTCACCCATCCAAGTGATGGCCATGCCCAATGCTGCTTTACCTGTAATAAAACACTTATTCTAATTACTTACATTCTATCTTAGCTAAATACCAGAGAATGTCCGTTAGTGGTCTGCCAGGTCGCTGTAGAGTGGGGGTCCCTCAAACCCCCGGATCCGCCTTGACTCAGAAAGTAAGGACCTCAAGGGCCACCAAACTAATGTCGTAGACACATTCATGGGTAATTTTATTATGGAATTCTTACTAGTGATTCTAGATATTCTTGTATATTTAAACCGGGTTCCCCCAGGCCGAGTGTTCTGTCAAATAGCGAGAGCGGTCTCTTGTGTTTGTTATTTTCTGCTTCATAGGTGCCTAGTTCTTGTATTAGTTCATTGTTGTTTCCTGCTTTACGCTTATACAGGTTGTAACTTTGGCTTTTTATGAACTGCTCAATTGAATGCAGTTTTAACTCCTCATGAAGGAGATAAGCCGGCGCTACTGGGGGTTGTTTGGCAATTATTCTAATTATTCTATTCTGGAGTGTTTGTAATTTATGTATGTGCGTTTTTGCAGCGTAGCCCCATACAGGGGATGCGTACGTAATGATCGTTCTTATTAGCGTTTTATATAGGGTAATTCCCATGTTTAATTTTAATTGACTGTTGAGATTGATGATGGGATATAGTCTGTTTAGTTGACCATTAGCCTTGGCTCTGACCTTAGCTATATGCCTACTCCAGGTTAGGCCTTGGTCCATGACAAGACCTAAGTAGGTCACTTGGTCTTTCCACTCGATAATTTCGCCTTGGTAGTTAAGTGGTTGTAGCTAGTTTCTGCCTTTACGGTGCTGTATTCTTTTAGTGAAGACTATAGCCTGTGTCTTCCTCGCATTTACTTTAATTCTCCACTTCTTGAACCATGGTTCAAGTGAGTCTAAAGCATTTTGTAGGCGTAAGTGTATTATTCGTGGCTGAGTGGATTGTGTGGTTATAGCAGTGTCATCTGCGTATATGTACTTGTTGGTTCTTACCAATTCTGGCATGTCGTTTATGTATAAATTGAACAATGTTGGTCCCACTATACTTCCTTGTGGAACTCCTGCTCTGATTTGTTTGGAGCTTGAGACTGCGTCCTCTACTGAGGTGTGAAATCGTCGTTCATAGAGGTAGTCCCTAATTAGGGCTATAGCAGTGTCTGGAAATTCGTAGACTTTCAGTTTTCTGAGTAGCCCTGCATGCCATACTTTATCGAAGGCACGTTCAATATCTAAATAGAGGGCACCTGTCGATTTGTTTGTGTTGAACCCTTTGGTGATTTGCTCCGTCATTCTTAACAGTTGTAGTGTAAGAGAATGGTGAGCTCGAAATCCGAACTGTTCGGGTATAAGTATATTTTGTTTGTGCAGGTGTGAATTTATTCGCTTCAGTATCACTTTCTCTAATACCTTGCTCATCGTATTTAATAGGCTGTTCGGCCTGTAGTTGATTGGTAGTGCTAGATTTTTGTTTACTTTTGGGAAAAGTAGGATTTTTGCCTCTTTCCATGCAGGTGGAAACCTGCCATGTTGGAGCGTGTAGTTGAATATTTTGGCAAGCAATGTTACTGCCCTTTTGGGTAAATTCTTTAGTACCACATTTGGTATTTTGTCTGGGCCTGGTGCTTTTCTTGCTGGCAGGTGTTTTATAATCCAGCTTATTTCTACCGCATTTGTTTTTCGCAATTTGTTGTGTGTTCTTCTCTGACCTAAGATTTGGGCTTCATCTTCGACTTCTTGAATGAAATCGTCTTGCCCGTTCGTGGGATTGGGGGAGAATACCTCCTCTAAAGTGACCGCAAACGCTTCGGCCTTAGCCTGGGGGTCTCTGCTACGGTGTTATTAATTTGTAGTGGCGGTATATTTGTGCGTGTGCGCGTTAAGCATTTCGCAATCCGCCATACTGTGTTTTGTTGGGGGTTGAGATTTTCGAGTGTGTCGTTCCATTGATTTCTAATGTAAGTCCTGGCCTTGTTAATTGCTAGTTCGCGCGCATGATGATATTCTGTTCGATGTATTAGATTTCTAGTTCTCTGCCATTTACGCCTGCCCCAAGTTTGGGGGTCACCTTAAATATAGTAGTCCGGTGGGGAACCGGCCAGGTGCCCCTCTGTGATTGGCCCGGGTCCGGCATGGGAGGCGTCGACTAGGGACCAATGGTCTCCGTTGCCGGGACGGACTGCTCTGATTGGCCCGCTGTCAGATGTGAGCCTGTATTAAAACTAGGGCTAGCTTTTGGCAGTTTCACCTCACTCCCTCCCGAGACTCGAGAGGGCCAGCATCTCCTCTGCAACCACGGCACCACCTACCGGCGGATCTGGCAGCAGCGGCAGGAGCCACGGCAGCATTCCCCCAGCGGCAACGCAGTGGGCATTCGTCCCTCTTCTAGCTTGCAGCTCCGACGCCTGCGGGTGTTCGGCTTCTACACAGCGGCAACGCAGTGGGCTCTGACCCCCTATTAGCTTGCCGTTCCGCCGCCAGTGTGCGAGCGGCCCCGACAGCTTGCTGTCAATTTGTAAAGAGCAGGAACTCCCCTACTTTCCTACTTCTCTTCTACTGTCATCTTTCGTTTCATTGACCTGACTAGACCGACAGACAACGCATACAGCGGGTCCGTAAGGCCAAAGCCAAGGGTGAAGGCCATTGGCCTGAAACCTCGAGCCGATATGGCTCGCACAGGCGCCTCCTCTAAGGAGGTCCGGTCCTCTGCGAACAGCCGTAGGGCAACCGCACCGACTCTGACCAACGATGACGGCCAACAGCCAAGACCCAGCACAAGCCTACCTACTCCCTCACCAGAGACGGCCGAACCTTCGCGCAAGCGAAGCAGGACGTCTATTGGCGGCAGCAACAGGCGCAAGCCATCCTCGCCTCAACGCCTCGTAGCGGTTGAGAGTGTTCAAACCGGGCAGGACCCAACCAGTCCTTACACTATTCCTATGCCCGACTCTGACACCGACGTCGAACCTGACGGGCCGTGGATAACTGTCCACGCAGGGGGCCGCAGAAGCGGTCGTTCCTCCCCCAACCCAGCTGCACCACCACAGGGAATTAACCAACCCCCAACCCAAGGGGGGAGAAAAATACCGCCTATAGTTGCCGACGCTTTCCGCAACCACGTTGTGGTTATGAGAAAGCTGGCAACGAAGCTTAGGGGCCCCTTCGAGGCCCGGCGGAAGCAAAGGAAAGTCCACCTCCATACCTCCTCGGAAAGGGATTTCGAGGCAGCGAAGGCAGTACTACGGGACGAACAAATCCCTTTCTACAGCTACTCGCTGCAGCGTCCCTACGTGGAGCGTAGGATAATTCGGGGCCTTGACTCCGACTGCACCCCTGAGGATGTCAAGGCGGCTCTTCAGGACGAGTACAACATCACCCCTACCACCGTGGCACGTCTCAGTAAGACGGTGGCAACAGACGACGGCACTCAGCGAGTGCCCATGCCCTTATTCCTGGTCGTGGTACCAAGGGAACGCGCCCAGTCAGTTCAGCCGATAGACGCCGTCCGTCGGCTTATCTTCACCGTCGTGCGTATCGAAAGATACCACGGCAAAGAGGGACCTGTGCAGTGCCATAGGTGCATGGGCTTCAACCACTCGAGCAGTGTGTGCGAGCGCAAGCTCGCATGCCTGCGGTGCGGTGAAGCCCATCTACTGAGGGACTGCACAAAGCCCGATGAAGCTCGCCACTGTGTGAACTGTGGTGAGGCGCACGTGGGCTCTTATAAAGGCTGTAAGGTGCGGAAGCGCCTTGTTGAGAGCCGCCGTGGAGGCCCCCAGGAGCCAGCTAAAGTGCGCCCTGGGGTGTCCTTCTCCTCGGCACTGAACCGCGCTGAGGGAACACTGCGCGCCGCTGAGGCAGCAGCAACTCCCAGCCCCGCAGTCACTGCAGAGACCGTGCCAGCTCCGTCCTTGACGGAGACCCCAACGCCCCAACCTGGTCCGCCTACTTCAACGGAGGAACCCGCCCCGATGCCCTCGACAGAGGGCCCACGCCGGACTTCTCCAAAAAAGAAGTCCAGGAGGAGAGGAAAGAAGAACCGTCGGGCGGCTGGCCAGTCGGGCCAAACAGAGGCTCCCACCTCTGTGAGACCCGAGGCCACGCCCCCAGCACTCCAGCAGCTACCAGTGGCGGAAGCTCCAGTAGCGGCCGCCACACTACCTACTCCAGTAGCAGAGGCTCCTGCTGCACCTACCACCACAGCGGCTTCCTCGGCCTTTACAGCGGCCATCCCACAGGCGGACCTGGATGAACTTCAGGACCTAGCCCTGTGGTTCGGTGACCTCCTAAGTAAGGTCCTACCTGTACTGCGAAATTTCAAGTTGCAGTACAGCAACCCCAGACTCTCCCCCCTCCAGAAACACACCCTGTTCCTCCAAACCTTGGAGCAGTTGTACCCGGGTTCCGCTAAGTAATGGCCTCTAGATTCGTTCAGAGACCATTGCGACTCGCGTACTGGAACGCGAACGGCATCCGGGGGCAACGCCCAGGCGTCGTTGAGTTTGTAAAATCGTACGGAATTGACATCCTGATGGTTTGCGAAACCCATCTGGATGCTGTTACTGACTTCTCGCTGCCTAGTTACGTCACCCATCGGTCCGATCGGATCGGCCGACAGGGTGGCGGTACAGCTATCTTCATTAAGAACCACATAACCCATACTCATGTCCAACTCCCAGCACTACAGCACGTGGAGGCCTGTGCAATCCGGCTTGCCGTTGCCGGGCTAGACGCGCTGCTGATAGCTGCATATGACCCACCAAACCACCGCTTCCATGAAGCGGACTACACCACCCTACTCAACCTTCACCCAGTGGTATGCATCGCAGGAGATCTCAACGCGAAACATGCCCTCTGGCACAGCCGCACCAACAACCCCCGAGGCCGCGGGCTCTACCGCCTCATCAGCGGCAACCCCGCCCTCGTCGCGCACGGACCGAGAGGACCTACGTGTCATCCGGCTCGCGGCAGACCGGATGTTCTTGACATCATAATCACCAAGAACACACCATTTCATCTAGACCTCTCGGCGGTCAACGAGTTGGACTCCGACCATGACCCTGTCGTGGTGGATACAACCGAGACCGTATCAGCTCTGGTAACACCAGACTGGATAAATGAGATCGACTGGGACGCAGCCGTCCTAGACCTAAACCAAACCGTGGACCCGCGACCGCGCATCGATTCCATCGAAGCGCTGGAAGCGGCAGCCACGGCCTTCTCCCGCCAACTCCTGAATGTGGTACGCGCGCATACCTACCGCATTCCATCTGACATACCTAACCCGAGAACCATACCGAATGAACTCCGGCAGCTGCTAAAAGCCAAGGCAACCGTACGGAAGCTATGGCAGCGCTTCCGCCATCCCAGGATCCAAGCAGTGTACCAGCGGTTAAAATCCCTGGCAGGGCGCCTGCTTCGCGCGCACCGCAAAGCGGCCTGGGAACACACAATGGCACATATAAACCTGGAAGAGAAACAACCCTGGAGGATCATCCGATCCCTCAGGAAAGACAAAAGTCAGTTTCAGCATCCCATCCATGGCTCCCGTGGGAGACTCTCTTTTGAGCCCCAGGATAAAGCCACGGATTTCGCAGATTATCTGGAGTCCCAATTCGAACCCCGTGAAGACCCCCAGGATGAGGACTTTACTGAGCTCGTGGAAGCGACGGTAGACTACCTCTATGAGGAGCCCCCGCCGCCCCATGAGGAGATCCGCATTCCTTTAGTCACCCCGAAAGAGGTGGCTTCCCAACTCAACCACCTAAAACCTAACAAAGCCCCTGGACATGATGGCGTTACGGCGCCTATGCTCCAGCACCTGCCCAGAAAGGCCGTAATCCACCTGACGCGGATTTACAATGCATGCCTGCACCTACGTCACTTTCCAACGTGTTGGAAGGAGGCGCGGGTGGTATGCATTTTGAAAGCCGGCAAGGACCCGGTCTTCCCGTCAAGCTACAGATCTATTAGCTTACTTCCGATCGTCTCGAAAGTATTCGAGCGGTTACTCCTACCTCGCCTCACCCCTCTCTTCGAAGAGAGACTCCTACTCCCGGATCATCAGTTTGGTTTCCGTACTGGACATTCCACAACCCTGCAGTTGCTGCGACTGGCTGAGAAGGCTGCCCTGGGCTTCCAGGACAACTTCAAAACAGTCGCGGTGCTCTTGGACGTGGAAAACGCCTTCGCCACCACGTGGCATCAGGGACTCTTGTACAAGCTCAAGAACGCAGAAATTCCTCCCCCCTACCTTCACCTGCTTAGTAGCTTCCTTCGGGACCGCACTTTCAGGGTGAGGGTGGAGGGGAGGCATTCCACAGTCAGACCCATAGCGGCGGGAGTGCCGGAAGGCAGCGTGCTGTCGCCGTTACTCTTTGCTGCCTACATGTCCGACTTCCCCACAGAACCCAGTACAGTTACGTGCCAGTATGCCGACGATGTCCTCATAATGGCGCGTAACAAGAACGCCCGATATTGCTTCCCCCCGCTACAGAGACAGCTCCAGGCCATAGGCAGATGGAGTGAACAGTGGCCAATGGCCATCAGCCCGCAGAAGAGCTCAGCTCTACTGCTGGCTAAAGTCCGTGGCTGGTGACCGCAGAGGTCGCTGAGGCTGCGGCGGAGGCGGATCCCCTGGGTCCGCTCCGCCAAATACCTCGGAGTCCTCCTCGACCGCGGCCTTACTTTCACTCCACATGTCAGGGAGAAGGTCGGCTTGGGACACGCTGCCCTGCGGCAGTTGTTTCCCATCTTCCGCTCCACCATGCCTACACACCTAAAACTACGGCTGTACCGCGCAGTCATCCCGCCCCTGATGCTGTACGGCTGTGAGGTCTGGGGTTCGGTGGCTCGTTCCACCATCCGCAGGCTGCAGGCCGTGCAGAACAGGGCATTGAGGATGATATACGGCACAGACCGCAGATTCCCGTCCCACATTCTCCATTCCCACTCCGGAATCCCTTACATAGTGGACGTTGTGCGAGAAAGAGCTCGCACAATATACACTAAACTTGATCCCCACCCAAATCCCCAGGTGAACACTCTCGGTCTTTACGACCACACGCTACCAAGGAGACGCGTAAGCTACCGCCTTCCCAAGGACGCCTTGGGATGGTAGTTTTCCGGCCGCCTCTCCCTTTATTGTTCTACCCGCCAAGTTAAGCAGCATCGGGCATGGTCACGACTCGGACGGGTGACCATCCAGTCGTACTCCGACCAGATCTGCAACACTAGCTACCCCCACCCCGTACCTATATCCCTTCATGTCTCCCCGCTAGCCGGCACTGCTTTCCTTGACAGCCCGCAAGCGGCTGGCCAAGGTAAGCAGCATCGGACCTGGTCCCTCTCTGGGTGGGTGGCCACTCAGATAGGTAAGCCAGCCCGCGCCGGCTGCACAGAGGGAACACCCTGCCCAATTACTTTGACATTGACAAAAACGCTTGCATAAGACTACATCTACTATATCACACGGGTAAATCCGCAAGAAAAGCGGATAGGTACCGTGGTGATTTGCCCCCGCCCGAGTACACTCGGGCGACTAGTTCCTGCTCCTGGCTCCTGGCTCCTGGCAGTTTCACAAATCTTTGTGAGTGTTTGCGGATCACCGAAATGCAAATGCCATTCACTTGCAAGCCGCTGTCTCTGTTGATGTTATTTTTTTTCGTATTTAATAGCTATGGCTTCTTTGATGGAGCGGTCCCAATTGCTTGAAGAATTAAACATGGTGGTTGTGTCGCCCAGTCTTGGTCTGTGTCCTTCTTGGATGCAGTGTTCTGCAAGACCAGATTTTTCTGGGTACATCAGGCGGATGTAGCTCTCATGCTGTTTGCATCTTTGTTCGATCGTTCTCCCCGTCTGTCCAATGTAGGCTCTACCACATTCACATGGAATGCGGTATAACCCCGGAGTCTTAAGGCCGAGGGAATTTTTGACCTGTCTTAACATATTTGAAATTTATTGGGCGGCTAGTGTATAGTATTGATGTTGTATTTGCCCATAATTCTACTCAGTATACCAGACAAATGTCCTGTATATGGGAGGTAGGCTTTACGTTGTTTCTTCGTGTCTTGTGACTCATCTAGCTGGGATGCACTACGCTGTGCACAGTTTGTACTGACAGAGGCCCATTTTAGTGCCTTGTTGATGCTGCTCTTGCTATATCCATTTTTTTCTAGGCTGGTTCTGAGATACTGAAATTCTGTAGCGAGGTTTTCACTGTCTGAGATGGCTATTGAAAACCTTTTAAGGAAGTGCAGCATATCCAATTAAACTTTTTTGTAGCGCTTTTAATTAAGGCCAAAATACACACACACACACACACACTCACACTCTCTCTCTCCCTCCCTCTCACCCTCTCCACCTCCACCCCTCCCTCCTAAATGGAAGGGTGTAACAGCTCAGATGCATTGCCTTTCTTTTCCATGAAAATGTATTTTTTGTGGTATATGGATCTTGCTACTGATATATTTAGGCAGATACTGTTTGTTTTGATTTAATCTAAAGACATCTGTAGGGCAGACAAATGAAATTCATATCCCAAAGATATGGAAATGGAAATTCAAATAATCAAATGCATACTTGCCAACTTTTGCAGAGTGTAAAGCAACATTGAATTTGTATGGCTTTATGGGCATATTCAAATACTGATTTTCACCATGGAAATGCTAAAACATTAAATTCTGTTGCATCATACTGTAATTGTGTATAATAATGTTAAGACTTCTTGCTAACCTAAGATTACAGCTCAAATGTACCACACTAAGTGGTATGTAATGCTATGATACACCAGCTCTTATGTGTGCATATAATCTTTTACCATAAAGGTCTCCTTCATTGGCTCCAACAAAATGCATAGCATGTGGAGTTCATTTTGTGAGATATGTTGACCACTAATGATAACCAGCAGTAACTGATGAAGAGTGGGCATGAACATTCAGTAATGGAGGGATAAATTGTATAGTTGAGTTGCTCACATGTATGTTTCCCATTTTTTTTGATAGTTTTTTTTAAAACTATGACGTGTGGAATTTCGAGTAGAAATATGTGCAGCTATGGCCTAGGAATTGGTGATCTTTACTACCATTTAATATGTGTTTTTCAGTGGTAACAGGAATAACTTCAGCAGTGTGACAGAGGGAACAAGTACTACAGGTCTTCAAGGCCTCTTACAAAATGAAATTCCCCTTTACTTTAAAATCACACAAGGGAGTAAGATTGCATTGTATCACTTCTTTGGAAGTAGGGGAGGATGTAAAGGTTAAGAAATGCAAACCTCTGCGAGGAAGGAATGGGGCAAGGGAGTATAAAGAGTGGCACAGTGGGATCCCTATCATTGTGAGTTAGAGCATCAGTAGATGTATATCCCAGAGAATAGACACATTTGGGCAGAAGGTATTGTGGAGGGAAGCAACAGTTCAATGTGGTACCACCTAAATGCAAGGCCATTCAAGAACAAAATAAATGGTAAGATGATAAATATGCAGGATTAGGATGTATGTATAAATGAGTTCTGGATGCTGAGTATAATAAAACATTGGAATCAAATGAAATGCAGCAGCCCTATTATATGCTATGAATAGAGTTTCAGTAAACGTCTGAAGTAAACTAACCAAGTAAGCAGCAAAAATGTAAAAAGTTCTGCAACTAATCTACTGCCAGAAATGAAACCTAACTCTAATGCCTATATGTGATGATGTCTGCAAACACCTCCAGAAACATAATCTAGATTTGTGAATACTGCTGTCTTAATAAACTTGATGCCCACAATCTGCAGCATATGAATGTTCTAGTTGTCTTCTGCATGAAAAGTGCTGGTGAATAGCATTACTCCTACTTAGTTGTTGTGACTTATATTATACAAAAGTTGTGTACATTCATTGCACTGAATGTTTTATCCATTCTGTCATTCCAAAATGATTATGCTTATGATGACAAACTTTAACGGTTTCCATTTCAGGAAGTTGGCAAACATGCAAATGACATTTGACACAAACAGGTTATAATTGGGGAAATTGAATGAAAATGTCATGTGCAGAATGTTTTCAGTTTTTTTATTATAAAAATTGTATTTTTTTTTGTCCCCCTTCTTGAAAGGAACTATGCAAAAACCCATTTGTGAAATTTCAGGACGCCTACTGAGTGATATTGGAAGATAAATTTTAGGCATTTTACACACACATACACACACATGCCTGATCATGCTGCTGCACAATTCAGATATACATTGCAATGAATAAATTTTAATAGAGATCAAAATGTAAATGAACAGTATTTTAAACAAAGAACAAAACTAGAAGATTTGAATTTGAGAAGACTCATATGCAGTCCCTGGTTCAACTTTCTTAGTCTTGCAGCACTTATACAACAGTTTCTCAAAAACTTATTAAACTTTGATACTTTTATTCATGAAATTGGCTAATCATTGTATCTTAAGGCTTCCTAAATATTTTCTCTAAAAGACACTCCCAACACACAAAACTGATCTCGGTTTAAACTCAAAGATCATGCCCTCTGCTTGTGAGAAGAAACAATTTAGAGCTTGTGCCTACCTAAAAAGACAGTATGGAGGTAAATGGGATGTGTGTGTCTCCAAGCTGCTAATAACAAGTTCTATAAATATTCAGTTGCTATAATTTTCAACTTTAAAAATATTACCATATGAAGAAAAGTTTTTCTATATCAGGTTATATCATTTTTAAAGTCGTCATAGATTTCTGTCGGAGCAAATTTTTAAAGAAAACATATTTTTCAGTTAAAGTCCAATATTTGCTGTTGCTATGTTTATCCAATAGTAACTAATAAACTAAAGAGCAGAACAGAAGATGATTTCTTTCTCATCTAGAGTAAACTAGAGTACTGATAGCCGCCTAGTTGGAATTTCTTATGTTTAATAAAGACATGATAATTTTTTAATATCAAAGAATTTTGGAAAATTCTATACCTATGCTGCACAAAAGTTAGGCAACAAGAAACTTAAATAGGGACCAGGCAAAAGAAAATGTTGTCTAGGGTTGGAGAGTTTTTAAAAGAAGCGGAACCCTGGCAACTTCTTGCATTTGTTGTCCGTGATTAGTAAAAGTCAACCACCTATTTAGCTGAAAGTTGTGATGCAGAATGTAGATAGTGTGTAACGGCAAAGATTAACATGAGTTTCTAAGGAAGTGTTTTTAGCATGTGGAAAATAAAGTGTTATAAAGGTTATTTATTTTTCATTTTACTAAATAATTAATGTTATGGGAGGAGATACTAGGACTAGACAAAATGTTGGTAAACTAAGAAGACACAAAATAATAATGAATGTGTTGTACTGTTTAGGTACAATGAATGTTAATAAGGCAATAAAAGAAATGGCCAGGGCTAGCAGAACTTCAGAAATGCTAGTGTATAGGCTAAGAAAGGGACAAATGAATGGACTTGAAATGATACCATTAAAACAAAAAGAAACATAGTGAGGGAAACCAGGCATGTTAGCTTAACATAATACAATGAAATAAAGAATGCACACGTTCATTCCTCACTGCTTTTAAACATTCTACTCATTTGAATTTAATTTTTTCAAGAGTTAACAATGCTGATACCCTACCAGATTAAAGTTTTTATTATTTTATATCTTCATATTTGATGTGCTTTATCCTGTAAAATGAAAGTACTAAAAATACAAAGATGAGAGAGAAAATGAGTTGCTTACAATAGCCTTAAATAGCACTGCAGGTATTTCACTATTTCGTAATCGCATTGAATTGGTAGACTAATTGTAGTTGGGTGTCAAAGTTGTGAATGTGTGTATTGCTCATTTGGCATCAGTGTACTCCATTTAACCTGTACTGTCTTTTAAGCTTGAGACACATTTTAAAAGGTATAAGCTCTCCATTACAGTCTTATCATCTCTTTGATATATAAGTGAATGAACAAATCATTGCAAAACTCTCAAACATTTTTCAACCAAGTGATCCATAAATAAAAATGTAGAAATCATCCATGAATCTTGATGGGAGCAATTCAAGTTTTGCCAGTTGAAATGGTTGAATTTCTAAATGAAAGTGTGTTCATTATGATTTCTATTTTTAACAGAGCCTGAAGGTGATGTACTCTGATTTTCACATAAATTTGTGAAGCATGTCTATCAGTTACACTACGTAGAAGTCTTAATGTTCATAATGATAATGTGAAAGTAAATAGTTTCCATGACAAACATTCATACATTCCTTAGACTATTCATGTGGGAAGGAATGGTGCAAGAGTTGTATTGTTGACATTAATGAGAAATACACATCGGGTTTCTGGGCCAGAAAGAGATGGAAAAAAGTGGGAAAATAGTGGTAATGAAAACAATGCATTGAGGTTTTCCTGTATTGGATTTAATGATATTTGCTTAAAGCTAATACACTTTTTTGTTAATTTATGAGAGAATTTTATTTATAGTGCTCAGATTTCTAAGTGCTACAAGCCGGAGGGTCATTCTTATGATTTTTAACTCTTATACCCCAATCCATATTCATTTAGTAACAGTATTCACATAAGTCTAGGAATGAAATTAATCATAGAAATTAAAGTTCCTGTTCAGCACTTTATTTTACTGCACTGTTTCAATATTAGCATAATTCATAATTGTTTATGTAGCATTAATTAGGGTTATGTTTTATAAGTTAATCTTTTTGTAAGGTTTGGAGTTCTGTTGCACATCCTGTATTCTATTATTGTAACTGATAATGTTGTTGCAAGTGTACATCTGCAATTTATATTCATAGCCTATTAAATCAGCATTATATAGATCAATTTAAAAATAAAATGTCCAACTATATGTAATCCTTTGTCTTTAAATTTGTAGACAAATCTCAAATGTCAAGGAATGTGTGTATGCTACTAAGAGGACATAATCATTATACTCATAATCATCATTATATGCCACCACCATCACCACCACCACCACCACCACCACCACCACCATCATCATCATCATCATCATCATCATCATCATCATCATCATCATCATCATCATCATCATCATCATCATCATCATCATCATCATCATCAACATCAACATCATCATCATCATCATCATCATCGCTGCTGTAGGTAAATTGGTTGCCCATTTTAGTTTCTCTACTAAGTACAGTAAATAGGGAAAATATTGTACTCCACCCAAAACTTCAAGGTCGAGAATTCACCGGAAATATATGTATTTAGGCCCCGAAAAAAAAAATCAGAAAATGGTACATGCCTGTATGAGCACAGCATATCTCAAAATGAAAAGTCAGTTGGATACCAAACTTAATATTTAAGTTGTGCCTAAGGATGCAACACAAAGATATTCAAGAAAATTCTCCCATTCCAAACTGCCTTTTACATATTATATTTTTCAAAATTTCATATTTCCAAAAAATGGCTAAAATAATCTTTAATAAAATAACACATGTTGAAGATATTTTTATTACAAATAAAATTTAAATCTTGAATTTTCTGGAATTAGCCCCTGAAGCTCTCTTCCTTCTGGATAACTTTTGCAGAACTGGTAAATGGAAGGGTGCCTTTCAATTTGGATAAGTTGCATAGTGGGTAAATTGTAATAGACAAAATCTTCCTACAAAAAATGTGGAGGTTATTAAAGTACATAATGCATATTTTTTTTATTTATTTTTATTTTATTAGTAACTTACATTTTAAGGGAGGCTCTGATTCATTTTTCTGTTTATTTTATGTTTTATATGGGTTATGCAAGGAGAATTAAATTCCAATGACAGTACATAGCAATCTACTCTTTAAAGATTTGACTTGCTTTAGCATGGTGTATTGCCTTATTCTCGCCATACCTATAAGAAAATATGAAATAAAAACATCTCTGCTAATGCTTATATTGAAGAAGATGGAAGAAGAAGCTTTTGTAAGAATAGTTTGTTGCGGAATAGGTAGTGGTCATGTTATATGCAACCTGCAAAGTGGTGGATGTGTCTTGAATCTGTTTTTAAAGATCCATTATATTTATTTGCATAGTAATTTATTGCACTATCAACAGAGATCTCCTACATGGACCAGCAGATCTTGTGTAACTAGGCATAGAAGCTAAACAAACCACTAAATTTAATAGTGTAATTCATTTTACTGCAACTTGAAAGCGAGAGTTATTAATGATAGGTAAAACACAATGGCATGGCATAGTACAAGAAGTTCCAGCAAAGGCTTATGTGGGGAGGGTTTGTCTATATGAGAGCTGTTGTTAGTAGAGCAACTTGTGATGACTTGACTGTAACAAGCTGAAATCCCTGTCACATGGATACTGAAAAAATGCAAGTATCATTGCACATTAACAACATGTATAAATGCGTCCACCTGCTCACACACTCACACTCACACTCACTCATTCTTGCTCACCCTCGCATACTCACATATTTACACTTGCACACACTCTCTTATACTCATACTCTCCTTCCCTTTCCACTCTTCTTCCTTTTTCCTTATGCTGCTATTGCAATTCTTGATTTAACTGTATTAACAACATTGTGATGTAAGCATATTTTAAGCTATATTTTTGCACAAAATCCATTATTTGGTCCTAGATAGATACTCTTTTTGATTAATTCTTTCCTGCATATCTTTGCATTCTAACAATATATGAGTAGCATACTCATTCTCCCCATATTAAGGTAAATTACCATCATCAAATCTTTCCCTGTAAACATTTAAATGATATATTCCCTTACTGGGCCATAGTACACCCTTATTGTTCTTTGTTACATTTATAGTAACATTGCTGCAGGATATGTATTTGTTTCAAAACCTCACTAAACAGTACCAACTTTAGACATTCAAAAAATGCTGGAAAATGTGGAAGTTGATGGTATCCCAATTAATGGACTCGATGCCACTATATGGCAGTAGTACTGCATTATTTCCTTCACTGTATAGTGCCAAGGAAACATACCAGTTAAAAGAGTCTATGCTGCAAGATAACAGCAGTAATCTACTATATTCTTTTACCATCATTAAAGAGTCTCCATCTTTAATAGAATAAATGTGAAATTTTCATGAATCCATGAATAGTAAATGTGAAATCATATGAAATGGGAAATATTGTTCAAAATTAATACATTAAAATCTATATTCATGTTCAAATTCATTTCCTTGCTCCTATCATTTAAAATACAGAAATACAAATATACTGCTTTCAACTATGAAGTATCTTTTTGTTGCCCAAATGCTTTAAAGGTAATAAGTTAGTATGTATTCAGATTACTTATTAATTTTTCTTGGAAGCTCAGTGATGTGACCCAGATATTATACTTTAAAAGGTTAACCTACCTATTGCAGAATTATGGTTATCAACTGCATTTTCCCAACATTCCCAGTGTGTAAGCTTTGAAACACTATTAGTGGGAGTTCCTGACATGGTTGGAATGGAAGCTGGAATCTGACAGGACCCACATAGTACATGATTTATGGTTAACCTACCTATTGCAGAATTATTGTGGTTATTATTCAATAGTATTTGAGGTTACATTGTACATGAACTAACTAAAGATGTTTCATCAGAATATGAAGATTCATCCCTCTCCATTGTACTGCAATTGCGGCACTGTTAATAGATTTGGTCAATTGCCATTTTCAGCCAGCCTTCCTATCTATGTCCGTGGTGAACAATAATACAATACTGTCAACCATACGTGTGGTTCCCAATGTCAAATACCATTCGGTACTAACTGTTATTTGCTAACACATAGCATTGCATATTTCAGAACTTCCCTTACTTCCTATGCCTGCAATCCTTAATGCATTTCTCTTATGTATTTTCTCGCCTTCCTATGGAACAATATGACAGCACCAACATTATATGCTCCCTAACACAAATTATTGCACATTTCAGCATATATTTTGTGGAATAGTTGCATGCCTGATGTCCACAGCAATCACAACATTACTCATTTATGTATTTCACTTGCTTTTCATCATTCAGTATCCTTAGAGAATTTGAGAGGACTTCTCTTTTCCATTATTGCCCCTAAGGATTTCCTGAATCATGTCAACATGTATTTTCCTAGTCATTTGTCACCCATGCCAGTTTATTAGCAGTTCATACCTTATTTCATCTGACCAATTATTCAAGAGTGCACTCTATTTTGCATGTTTAAGCATTTTTCAAAATAAATCTTTATGGTAATTGATTAATAGTCCTAAACAAATATTTTAACATTCCTTCCATAATCATCCTTCTTGCAATAACTTTAATAAACTCAATCCTTCCACTGTTGCATTATAAGGTATTTCTAAAATCAGTTTTTCAAAAGATTTCAATAATGCATTCAACTTGCTCTACCCTTCTCCTTCTTAACAAATCTCAACTCCAGAGAGCACCCTGATTCAACTAAGGCTTTGTAAATCTGTTTTAGCCATTGTAATTCCATTACAGGCTATGCATAACCAATATTAATGCAACTTTTCATCCCATCATTCCCATTTCTGTGTTTCCTGCAACCTTCTGTGCTTAAAATTTTATATTTAAATGAATAAGCTCATTAACATTTTCAACTCCTTTGTCCCAAAATAACTTTCTCATAATGTTAGTTTAATTAATATTAATTTTAAGAACATATTCCTTAGAATAGCTATTGGTTTAATTTATAGAATGTCTTAAACTTACCACGTTGAATGGTGTAATTTGCCTATAGTAATACTAGGAAATTGATATTAATTTTTGCCATATGCTGAACTGCCTTTAGTCTGACAAACCATCTATTGATAAACTAAAATGACAAATTGATGGGGATCTTCAAACTGCACATCAATCTGGACCCAAAAAACACACTCCATAAAAAGCATATTAAATTCTTAATGAAAAGGTGATATTCCACAAGAAAACAAATATACCAGTTCAGCTGCAATGACTGCAAACAAATTTACATTGGACCGACTAAAGAATCATAAAAATAAGAGTAAAAGAACACCTCAGAAGTATAAAATAAAAACAAGAAGTCAAATCAGCAGTAACTTGGCATTTTTGGAAAGAGCAACACTCCATAAGTAGAAGTCTGAAAATACCCAAAAATATCACAAGGAAAACAGAATTAAAAGTTTGGGAGAACATCTATATTTGGAAAAACAAGAGCCACATTTTCAATTTTGAAATCCCACCAGGTGACCTACTGATGCAGAGGTTCATCAAACCACCACTAGAGACAATGGCAACCATAACAGCAAGCGATGCTGGGACTCTACTAAGGGAATTGACAATGGAGCACATGGCTTTTGAAACACGTTTTCCAATAATAAAAGTAAGTGATGCAGTGTTACAAAATTAACTCAGTAATTAATGTCAATTGATAGAACACATCACTGTCACAAAGTCCACCATATATTTGTAATGATACAGCTTAGTTTACATCCGTGCCCCTGTTCCTTTAATCTTACTCTACCTTTAAACAAAGTGTTCGGCTTCTATAGTTCCTTTAAAATATTAACTATCTGCATCCATTGTAACATATTCACACATTTAATAGACAAAGACTTGCACAATGTATAAAGATTACATAAGGTACCCAAGATACTCAGGTTCAAGTCCAGTTTGAAAAATGTTCTATCCAATAGCACCATGAGCAACTTATAACTGGCTGGATAAAATGTTACTGCATTGATTGGGGAAAAAATAAATGGTAAAATGCAAAATGACTCGCATTTGCATTTAAGTTGCTTCATTAACTTAATAATTACTCAAAAATGTTTTGCAAATGACATTGCTTACATCATCGGCATATTTCAACTGTCAGACCTGTTACTGATATCCTCTTGCATTTCCTGATTTTCTTTGAAAGCCGGTTAAAGAACTTGTAAAGCAGGTTGTCTTCAGTGAGAATTTCAAAATTCATAAGTTTTGATTGCTACTTTAAAACAAAAACCTTTAGTCATATGTCCAATTCTAGTGGCCACAGCAATCTTACCATACACTATTCTCTATCTTGTGATTTCTGTTCCAGAGGTGTGAGACTACATCTGATTTATCTGTTTGGTTGTTCTTTGTCTCGGATGTGTCTTTAATTTGGTTTCTTTGGGTCTTTTCTTTCCTCACAGCCTTCACAACTTATGCCGTTTTTGTTGGGGCTAAGATTATGTTATGTCCTCTAAGAATACATTGAAATTTCTAGAAGGCCTGAGGGTTATAAGTGAATTTCCTGAAAATATACTTATTTCTATCATGTTATAGGTTTCTGCTGCTATTTTTCTCTTTGTTTTTATTGTTTTAAGTTTTTCTAGAAACAAATGTTATTGAAGCCATTATTCTCAGCAGTTTTTATCTGATTAAGTTCTGTATCATATTTTGTTTTGTTCAGTAGTATGTTCAGTAATTTGTTTAGTAAACTGTGAGTGATTGCGTGCTTGTGACTAGTTGGGGTAAAGCTATGTGCTTTGATTTGATTATCTGTGTGCGCTTGCATGCATACATATGTATGTATGTATGTATGTACGTATGTATGTAATGTATGCAATGTGTGTGTGTGTGAGTGTGTGTTTACGTGCATGCGTGTGCACGCGCATATGTGCATATGTGGGTGTCTCATACAGTTAAATAATTTTCATTCAGATATTAAAGCAAATTGCTTCTCATATAAAAATATGTAAAGCTGTATTTAAATACTCTATTTATCAATGGTATGGTTTTATTAAACAATGACCTCAAAGAACTTTATTTTTTATGAACAGGTTGATGCTGGGAATGAATTTGAATTTAATTCTTGCCATATGTACATTTGCAACAAATACTCATAAGATATGCATCCTAGTTATTTTAACCTCCAGTTGTACAGAGTTGGAGCAAAAGTATAAAATATTGAAATATAAGAGTGAAACATGACATTACAAATGAACTGATAAAATTCTTTAAATTTAAAATTTTCATATATTTATAACATACTCTAGGTACGTCCTTTTTTATTGTTATTGGTTTTATAGATTGAGCAATTATTGTAAAATAGCTATGTGACATTTTGGAATATTATGATGAATCTGTTTGTAAGTTCACAGTGTGCTTGACTGTAGCTTAAGTGATAAATGCATAATTAATGCAAGGAAGTTTCCATTGTTGTGCAGGAAATGGGCAAATTGTTCTACAAATAAAACTGTTTAGTAGGTAGATAAGTGTCCTGTTGAGATGTAGCATATTGATGTTGTGATTGAATTTTGATACAAAACTGAAAAAGTAATAAAATGTGAAAATATGTAAAACTTGTTTTTATCATATCTTTTATATGGATGAATCAGCCTACTTCATTCCCTATATACAATTGTGTTCCCAATGGATTTTTTGCATAAAAAAAACTTTCTCAAAGTTCTGATACTAATTGTATACTGATAGCATAGATCCTGGAATAATAGTTGGAAGTGACCAACAGCAAACAGCATATGAATGCTTTGGAAGTGATCAGTTCATGTGTTAAACCAGGAGAGGCTTTTTGTTTTCCTTTTAATGTAGCCTTAATGACTCTTATAGAGCACTGCAGTTTTTATTTAATTTTTGCCTGTATTTCATGCTTGTATGTAATGAAATGCTCATTTTCAAAGTACTTTTTCGAACTGGCAGCAGGGACCAAGTTCTTTCCTAGTATGAAATTCCATGATACTTTATAGTGGGATTTTGCTGTTATGAAAACCGTGTGTAATACAATATTTAATGAATATAACCATTAGAATAAGGCTCATAAAATTGTGTTGCCTTATTTTACTAATAGACATAACTTAATTACAAAAATATTTTTCTACAAAAATTAATTCTACAGGTTTTTTTTTCTTTCTTTCTTCATAAAAATGCACAATTGTTTTTAATTACATGAAATTAGAGAATGATAGTTTGTAAGCAAAATAATATGCATTTAACTTAGATTATGTACATTGTAAACAACATTTCAAGCTGTTAAACAGTGAATTGCAAAGGAGGGTATTAGCTAAATGTAAAGCTTAATCACATTACAACCCTTGCATATTGTTCCACAAATGTTCTTTAGAACTACATACTTGCTGTTACAGTTGAGTGTTTATCATATTAAAGGGGCTAAGTAATAAAATGTAATTTTTAAGTTAGTCAATATAAATTTACTAAAATAATGCAAAACAAAATATGCACTAAGTCCTCTTGCTCGTTGACTTTAGGAAACAAAGTTATCCTTGGCATGTTCAAAAAATAATAGATAAACTCTCACTTTCCTAAATAAATTGGCACTGAAATACCGAATGGGCTAAGTCTACCAAACAATATTTGCAATTTTTCTACCTCTACTAAGCAGTGTACTGTTCAGTCTTGGCACAATTCACTGTAAAGTTGCTGCAATGGAAATCTTTACATGGTAATAAAAACAACAAACACTGACTTTACATGACTTTATTTTTAACTTCTCCATACAATTAGTACTTGGTCATAGTTCCTTTAGCTTTTATCACTTTCATGAGTCTCCAAGAGATAGAGTCTGCTAGATTTTCAAAATAGTTTTTGTCCATTTCCATCCATATCTTCAACACCTCCTGCAGCTCCTCAATATTTGATGGTTGCAGCTCTTCTATTTTATCTTTCATGTGATCCCAAGCATTTTCTACTCCATTTAGGTCAGGAGAGCTACCAGGCCAGTCAAGTACAAGTTTATTATTGTCTTTTAGGAACTTCTGAACCATCTTTTTTCTATGAACAGGGGCACCATTGTGTCTAAAGTACTGACACTGATGAATTGGCCAAAATGTGACAAAATGCTGTTGCAACACTTTACATTGTTATGTTCTTAGGGAGAAAGTACAAGCCACCTCTAACATAATCGCCACTAAAAGAACCCCATACCATCACACTTTCTGGATGTTTAACAGTTTTGACAGTAAACTTTGGATCATACCTTGACACATTTTGTGATTTCACCTTTTTAGACTTTCCTCTGACCAATTTGAAATTGCTTTCATCAGAAAACATTACTTTGCGCCAGACCTCTGATGTCCAGTGCTGATATGTTTTGCAGAAATTTACTCTTTTCTTCATCATAGCTTTAGTTAGAAGAGGCTTCTTGGCAGCACACCGAATTGGTTGAAGCCAGTGCTGAATAGTCTGGATTGCAACAATATTGAGCAGGTCTGGATGATTCTTCTTTAACCCGGCTGCTGTAATCCATGGATTAGCCATCACTTCACGTTTTAGAAGGTCATCAGTCCTTGGTGAAGTCTTTTTTTTTTACCACCTGAGCTGTTTTTCAATTTAGTATGGTGCCACGTGGCACAGGTGCTGTTGCTTATTTTAGGTCGTAAATAGCTTGTCTTGAAACCTTTAGATCAGCAGCCACATGAATTACAGAAGTACCTTCCTCTAAAAGAGTTAAAGCATGAGTCTTCTCCTCAGAAGTGAGCTTCTTGTGTCCCATTTTGTGTATTAGATACAGAAATACACACCTTCAAAAATAGCACTAATCAGATGAAAACAACAAACAGCAAACAAATCACTGTACAGCAAATACCAGACTGAGACCTGAACCGCTAATGTAAGCAAGCTGCTGCTGTGCACTAGAAAATCATGCGATTTGCAGCTCCAGCTGCCTTTTTTGTATAGTGGTGGGAGAAGAACACATTGTCTATGTAAAGATTTTCCTTGTGTTTAAAAAGTAAAAATTTCCATTGTGGCCACTGTAGAACTGTTTGTGCACTGCAGGTAGGTATTCCATTATACTTTTGAGGTCTTTTTTCTTCTCTAAAAACAATCCTTTCATACCAGTGACCTCCCTGAATGTGATTGTTTTGAAATCTCATTTTGCCAATATTTTTTCAATACTCTTTTATCATTTCCCATCCCTCTATTTCACCAAATGTCTTTTTTACCTGAATAATTCCAGGCATAGTGGTTTTAATCCATGAGGCAGAACTCACATTAACCTTTATTGTGTTAATGATTTTATCAGCTGCTTGTTGAAAGTTCATCAAATAGCCTTCTTTCATTTGAACAACTTGAAATGGTTGTTTACTGTGAGCTGTTGCTATGGCATTAACTACATTCATCAGGAACAAAATGTTTGCATACCTTTGCTCTTTCTAATATAACTGCAAAGTCATGGTCACACGCTAAAAAGCTGTAACCAGAAACTAAACATTTGTGTTATATTGACTCATAGGTACCACAGCTAATCAAGAACATATAGAGGAAAATCATGATTCGATTTTTGTTTTGAGCACTGCAGTTATCACTCCATATAATGAGTTTTTTCTTTGATGTACTTTGAAGAGGCAAGATGCTATGTTGTTTGCACTTCTACACCTTCATGCCAAAAACACGTAACAGAATCACTTGTGTCATGGATATGGATACCATAGTTAATAGCATGACAGCTGTCTCATATAAACATGTCTGAGTGCGTTATTTGCTGGTTGCAAGTCCATTGGAAAAGTACAAATATCACTTCCATGTATACATGAATCTCTACTGTTTTATTTTTTAAAAGATTCAACTGCCTTTTCAGCTTTCATATGATGTAGTTGCAACAATCTTTTGGCCTGTGGAGAGTAGCTTGTGTTTCCTTTAATCTGTAAATTATGCAAGTCACACTTCTTACCTGTGTTCTAGGATGCCGAAAGCTGAGATGTGGAAAGTGACGCCAAAACACTCTTCAGTAATGTAAACAATGCACTCTGCTTTCTGGATATATAGCTTTAAATGTCTCATAAAACCTATTAATGTTGAGGTATAGAGACAGATATTTGTTGCTTGACATATCTCGGGAGTAGTGACCAGTGTCTTTTGGTATTGAATTTATATGTTCCTTGATCCAGCATTGGTCATGATTTGAGTACTTGTGAACTTGGGATCCTCTTCTACCATCATGATATACTGTATCACCATTCTTCTTCTTTCTGATGAGATTTCAATTTTTTTTTTCTTACTGATAGGAAAAATATTCCTGAATGTACGTTTACGGATTCGTTTATGATCTCCTTCACCATCATGCACACATATATTAATGTGCTTTGTCATTGGCTTTCTTCAGGACTCTTTCCAATCCATCCGTTATTCACAGGGATGACAGTCAATCCCATTTGGAACGTCCCTTGTGTTGTTTCATTTTCAGCATAGAATTTTTCAAAAAGTCATTCCTTCATTTGGGGTGTAAATGTATGTACAATCTAGATGACAGTTAACCCAATTCTGAAAAGACAATGACTAACAATAAGACAATTTCCAAATGTAAACATTTTGCCTATAGGAACAGAAATACAGGGTGTATATAAATGAATATCGGGGTTTTAACACTTTTTAATATCTATTACATTCAACTTACAGTTATAAATGATATGTCAAATGAAAAAACAACTCAAACAGATTTGTTTGTTGGCACAAGTGCGCATGTGCGTGCAATGTTTCTGCCGCAATCCACTAGACAGCGGTAGTAGCAAAGATGGCGACTAGTAAACAGAAAGCGTTTTGTGTTTTGCAGTTTTCAAAAACCAAATTTGTAGTTAATGTGCAACGTGCGTTCCATAGTAAGTTCGGTTGTGATCCTGCTAGTGATAAAAACATTCGTAGATGGTATAATCAGTTTGAAGATACCGGCTGCCTTTGTAAAGGGAAGAGCACGGGACGACCAGGAGTAAGTGAAGAGACTGTTGAGCGAGTGAGAGAGTCGTTCACTCGTAGCCCAAAGAAATCAGTCCGGAAGGCTAGTCGTGAATTACAAGTTCCTGTGTCGACTGTTTGGAAAGTTGTAAGAAAATGCTTACAGCTACGTCCTTACCGTTTACAGTTATTACAGGCTCTAAAGCTGACAGACCACGGATTACATGCCAAATTTGCAAACGACATGTTGTTTCATGACGATTTTATGGATTGTGTTGTCTTCAGTTCTATGCATAGCCTCCACATTCTCCTGTGATTTTTACCTTTGGGACTTCATCAAGGATCATGTGTACGTGCCTCCGCTACCAGCTGACCTCCCTGAATTAAGAAACCGGATTGAAGCAGCTGTTGCTACAATTACTGAATACACACTTATCAACATTTGGGAAGAACTCAGCTATAGACTTGATGTGTGACGTGTGACAAAGGGTAGTCACATTGAACATTTATATGCCTCTTGGTAAAATTGTTTGAGTTGCTTTTTCAGTTGACATATCATTCATAACTGTAAGTTGAATATAATAAATATTATAAAGGGTCAAAACCGCGATATTCATTTATATACACCCTGTATAATATAGATAACCTCAAAATCTACTTCATTGTTTGATTTCATCTTCATGGGTATTTCTTCCCCACTCTGTGCATATGATATGATTTACCAACTACTCTTAAGTCATGCTCATGCTTTCTTTTAGAGTTATTAGTGCTTCTGTTATTTCTCTTTCCTGAACTATTCATATCGGTTTCACTATGAATTGTACCGCTAATGAAGAGAGAGAAGCTACAAAATGGCAGGAGTGAGCAGAAGTGTATAATTTTTTATTTCCAGTACTTTGTACTTACCCTGTTTAGCATGAATAAGACATGGAGTTACCTCTCATGCTAACTACTGGCCTTCATAGCACCTACATCAGCCATCATTGGAGATCACCCTTTTAGTATGTAAAATTCTGGTTCACATACCACCGAAAGAAATACAAAACACAATTCATGCCCAAATGGTGCTTAGCCCCTTTAGTATGATAACCCTTCAATTGTTCCTTTTCAGTTGTGTTAGCATTTATCTAATATTAAAATAACAGTAACAAACACTAATTTGTAGAAATGGGTGTAACCAAACTAATATTATTAGACTTTAAATTACCATTGCTATCAAAAAACCCTGTTCATTAGCTATGTACTAATCCAAATACTCAGAATACTTACAAAAATCTTTATAAGAAGAGTTTTCACTCTTCATCAGAAGTTTACTGTACATTCATAGAGAAATTTGTTTATTTTGCTTAAAATTAAACATATAGTTATCAGCCTCCCTGTCAAATAAAAAATGATGAGCTTTTCTAAAAGTGTTTAATTTCTTCACTACAAATGGTTTTAAAAATATATTCATCTTGCTATTTCTGTAAACGGGAGCATTCAGTGCAATCATTGAATGGGATGACTTTGCAACTCCGAATGGCCTGGAGATTGAAAGCTGTTGCTGTACCATTTGCCTCTAAGGGAATTAAGAAAATACCTACCATTCTCTCTCTCTCTCTCTCTCTCTCTCTCTGAGGAAGCCTCACATTCTCTTTCAAATGAGCACTATATGATGCCCATTACTGGTTTCTTTACAGTTCACAGCTGTTAACCAAACAACCACCGCTGAGTAGCCTAACACATGATCAAATCCTGGATTACCATTGGCCACAACACTGTCTCAAACAATTTGCAGAACAATTAACCAATGAGATCATACCTACTGAATCACTGAGGGCCATGGTTTGTAAAACAAAAATATCCAAAGTCCGAAAAATTAGTAAAAACTATAAACATTTATTACTCAAAAACTAATCACTTGTGCAACATAACTCAAATAGTGTATCTCAAAATTAAGCATAAGCGTCATTAATGCTTAGAAAAATTAACAAATCTATTCTGTAGTGAAAGCTAACTTTATACAGATTTTTACCTCTGATCTTGCAAGTTTACTATGTAATTTGATATATCCATTATCATAATAAATATTCAACAATGTTCATACCCAAAATTAAAGATGTCATAAGTAGAAAACTTGAATATGAAACTAATATGTTTGCTACAGTCATTTTAAATTTAATAAATTCTTAGAATCATAGCTTTTCCATCAGCTTAGTGTTGTGCTGGTTAAATATTGAAATTACACAAACACACACACACACACACACACACACACATTGAAAACTACAAAGGAATAATAAATTTGTAATGTCATTACATTGTTGAAGTTTTTGCTGAATCGTCAACTACTGCTACTTCTTCATCAACATCAAATCCGAAACAATTTCTATATCTTTCTTCTAATTGCTACTGCATCTTTTCTAGTGATGTTGTACTATTCTCTGTGTTTCCATGACATTATCTTCCTCCATTAATTATCTGGTGTGATGTATTGCACAGCCGAAAGACCTTCTTCATCACTTTCCACTGCATGATGCTTTGTTACTGTTTGCTCCGTTGCCTGTGTGCCATCGCCTGCCACAACATTTTCAGCCATGTGTTCATATTCTCCAGGCATTATCACTTGTTGCTGACCATCTTTGATCTGGATTTTCCTTTTGTTATTCAGTTTTAAATCAAGAGCCTTCTCTTGTCCTGAAGATACAGGTTCATGTATTGACAAACGCCTGATGGGATTTCTTTTCTGTCTGTAAACTCCACCACTTTCAGGACATTTGTGGATCTTCTTCCCAGCTGGATTACATTGATACTGTTTTTGGTCTTTATATATGATTATGTATAATTCTCTCTCCCCTTCATGAGATTTATTATGTGCCGTATAAGCATTTCGATTTCGAAATTGTAGTTTCTCACCAGCACTATGAATGCGTTTGTGCTTCATAAGATTGTCTGGATATTTGAAGCATGAACGGCATAAGTCACACTTGAAGGTCTCTCTCCTCTTGGTTTACGAGTATGTCGCTTCAACATGGACGAATCTACAGTTACATGTTTACAGTGTGGACATTGGCATGGCCTCCCACCAGAATGGCAGCTCAAATTATGTAATTCCATGCTTGCATTGTCACACCCTGTACATTTGTGAGGTTTCTCCTGTGTATGTCTGGACCAAACATGTGTTAAAAGCGCACTTAATTTTGTAAATGCGTTATCACACAATTTACAGTGATATGGTTTTATACTCACTGTGTGAGTATTACAGTGATCCTGTAATGTGTTTAAACTCTTGCAACGATGTTCAAAAACACTGCACTTGTGTGGTTGCTCCTCAGAATCAGATATCGTGTGGCAAGATAACAGGAGCTGGTAACAATATTTGCTTTCAAGTTTAAACGAACTAGGTTCATATAATTTGAATTGTCAAGAAGAAGAAGACCAGATAGCGGAAGTGACGCATGTCTCATAGTTACATATATCAACTGGAGTTTTTACTATGTACTGAGAATGCGAGCCGTTGTTTGCTACCGTCGCCCTCATACTGGTCGGATCTATCGGAGAATGCGATAATGTATAGCTATATATGCTTTGAAATATCACCGTCAACCTTTCTGATAATGATTTAATAAAGAAATATACACATTCAACCTCAGTGTATTTACGACTGAGGAAATATGAAATCTAGTCTGCTGTTTTTATTGTATCTGCAACAATACTTTCTCCTTAGTATTACGAAACTACTGGCATGTATCTTACTATTTGCAAGCATTGCTTTGATTTCTGCTCACCGACAATGCCAGTGTAAGTGCATAACAGCACGTGTGAATATTGTGTAATAGAACTGACTATGTTCTCAACATTTCACAGCAAAGGAAGTGAATTATTCCGTTATCAATTTATTTGTAAAATGGCTAAAGCTATTTAACATAATTTGGCAACCTCCAAATTACATTTAATACTGCTTTGTTGGACCTACCTTTAGATGTGAAAAATTGTATGTGCTTTGGCCCGTATGAAGGCATTGTTTAATGTAACTTTAGTTCACAATTATTTGTTCCCCTCAGGTCAAAACTACATCGGTATTAAAATAATAAGCTTTAGATTTGATTGTTCATAATTTTTTAAAACTGAAAGTCCCGCAAAAAGTTGCATCCCATTTAAATATACTCATACTTAGTGCATCAAATTTAGAAAATATTTGAAATTTAAATCAAACCTGCATTATCGGTAAAAATAGAAACAAGTAAATGCGATTTGAGTATGCTCTGTGTTAATGTGTGTCATTAATGGGTAGTTCATTCAACAATTACCTTAGTATTTATTTCCCAAATCAAATATCACGCGACCCTTACTGGTACAAATCACAACTACTTTCCCACTCAGTATTGTTACATTTTAATATAATAAATAAGTTAGTAACTAATTACTGTATATTATAGTTATAAACTGATGCATTCAACGGAGTGTTATTCCCATACCCATAAAGAAAAAGACAATTTGATTGTGAACTATTAGTTCATGCTGGCACAATGCTCCACTTCTGCGAATGTGAGACGAAAGCCACACTTATTACAAATGCACGTGGTTCTTATTGTGATAAAGTATCTGTTTTATAGAAGCTATTCAGTGTATGTTTTCGGCTTATTTTCAATTTTGAACCATAATTTATTATAATAATTTAACTGCTTTCCCATAGAAACAGCGTGCAGGATAGGAGCTGGACAGGCAGAGACAGACCGAAAAATGACTAAATGACATGCGTGTCAGTTGAGAAATTTAGTGCCGTACCGGCATGCTGCCGTAGTGGAGCGACCGGCTGGAGGCCGGGAGATCCGTGGATCAAATCCCGGCTATGGCCTTGGATTTTTCGGTCTGACTCTGCCTGTCCAACTCCTGTCCTGCACACGTTTCTATGGGAAAGCAGTTAAATTATCACAATTGTCCATAATAGTTTGCTATACTATGAACCTTGGGTCTTGGAAGTGTTAATCGCCATTGGGGTTTGTCATCTCAAATTTTGAGATCATCTTGTGGTTTACCGGGAAACATGCGAGTCAGTTGAGAAATTTAGTGCCGTACCGGCATGTTGCCGTGATGCCTTGGTGGTGGAGCGGCCGGCTGGAGACCGAGAGATCCGTGGTTCAAATCCCGGCTATGGCATGGATTTTTCGGTCTGACTCTGCCTGTCCCTAATTTATTATAGTTCACTTTCATTATGTGCATGTATGTGATAGTTTCATAGGTATGAAAGCTTTAGCCAGTACTTAATGAATGTAGTTGATGAATTGTTCAAAACTCCATTTTAAGACAACATTTATGTGAAAATATTAGCATAAAAACTGCAAGGTGGCCTACAACTGATCTAAAACTTGAACAGAAAGCGAAAGGAAGTAAAAATTCTGTTGACACAAGGAAATTTGACAGAAATAGCTACGACGACAATGACTGGATTTGTGAATGTGAAATCAGAAACGCTTGGAAATTATCCCATGTCAACTGCAGAATCAGAATGCTGCTTCTACTCTATGAAGAGGATAAAAACCTTTCTGAGGAACACTATGTGCCAGGATCAGCTCACCTCTCTAGCCATGTTATCCATTGAGAAGAAATTTGTCACAAGTATGAAGGAATTAAACGCTAAAGTGATCGATAAATTCTGCATGAAGAAACATTGGCGTATGACCTTTATTTTTTGAAAGTAGATGAATTGCAAGCACGTTCTTTTTTTTTTTTATCTTTATGTAACACGCTGTTTTTTTGTTTGTTTTTTTTAATTGAGCTGCCACTACATTTAGCTGTATTTTTAAACTGGCGAGAAGAAAATGTGATACCAAAGGGGCTTAACTTTCATTCAGGAACTTCATATTTCTTCCCCAGAACTCAACTTCTTTCAATCATCAGTAAAATTAATTAATTCTTCAAAGGCTAATGTATTTTGAATGTCTCCCGTTTTCATTTCGTACAGATTTAGCCCGCTTGTTTCACACATCAGAATCATATTGAATGTGGAAACATGTTTGAGTATTAAAATCATATACAGACGGTTTAATACTAAGTATCACGTTTCATATGTTAAATTAATAAGTTTTGTTAAACCGACCACGTGATATATGTCATTTTGATTAAGTTTGCTGGATTTTAAATTAGCTTCACTTAATTTTGTGCCATTGTGATAATATCCTTCTATCTATATTAATTCATAAAATGGCTAATATCTCAGATTGTGACATTTTCTTGGCTATAAGTCCTGTAGATGGTTCTGTTAACGGCCACGTACAACAAGCCAAGCGTGAATTACAAATAATGCTTAGAGAAAATCTGTGGTAATTATGATTATTTATTCGAGGGTAAACTTTTGTCAACATGTCTTTAAAAAACGTCCAAAATTACTGCAACTTCATGAGGTGGAGAGATTTTACAGTGATATAACATATTAGTGTACTATGAAAATAATCATAATATAATCGTGGCTTGCTGAAAATTAGTAAAATATTTTAATCTGCTTCGATTGAAGGAAAGAATAATTAGGTATTTCAAATGTAAAGAATTTAAGAATGCAAAGAGCACAAGGAGAAGCGATATCTAATATTGTGCTCAGAAAATTTGTATTTGTGTTAACTACCAAAACAGCTATTTGGTTTGAAACACATTTTCAGCAAGGTGCTGTTTAGTAGAATCTAAAGTTAAACTGGAAAATGCTTTATTTTCTTTGCATTCCTTTAACTTTCTTTTTCATCTCAAGCACAGATCTGTGTAAGTGTGCGCCTCTCAGTGCACCATGGAGCAGCGAATTGATGGTCCTCGTAATACAAGTTTCTATTTTAAAATTGATAAAATCATATATTTTGATACATTTATTACCAAAGTAGTAAATAGTTTTAAAACGTGTTTTACCTTCTATATATACAAATCGTTGATGAGTGTGAGGTGAGCAGTGGAAGATGAAGGTTCTGTATACAGGAAGATCTGTCACTGAAAAGAAAAGTGAAATAAGTGACAATGGGATAGAACTTTCCATATATAGAATGAGAATAGATCTATTTGGGTTATTGAAATTAAGGAAAGGTAAAAGGGAACAAAATATAATGATGAACCTGTTAATAATAGGAACCTTAATAATTATTCTACTAATGATAGGAGGGATCGAGTTAAACCCAGGACCTGATGGAATTGAAAAAAAAAAAAAAAAAAATATTAGAGAAACTAGAAGGAAAACTAAATAAAATGGATGGAAAGGAAGAACGCATAAGAAACAATTTGAATAAAGTAGTCAGTGAAATAAGGGAGGATATTGTAAAAGAGGTGCAAGTAATAAGAAGCGAAGTAGATGCCATCAAGGAAAAATTGGAGAAAATAGATGAGAGGAGAAGAAGACTAAATTTGGTATTCACCGGTGTAGAGAAAAGAAGAGGTATCTGTCCAGCAAAAGTAGTAAGAAAAATCCTTAAGGACAAGCTAGAAATGGAGTTGGCTGGATGGGAGATTGCGCGGGCATATCGAGTAGGAAGACAATGCAAGAAAAGTCCAATTAAAGTAAAATTTGCTATAGCGACCTAATTTACGAAATTTTAGGAAATACAGAGATTTTAAAACAGAGCAACATGTTCATCAACAAGGATCTCACAATAGCACAGAGATATGTAAAAACGGGACTTAATTAAGAAGATGAAGGAAGCAGGATTGGAAGGCAAACAAGCACTTTTACGAAATTTACATCTTTGGATACACGGAGTAGATGCAACATATGTGAGTAAGAGCGGATTATGGAGGAAAGGAACAGCTTGGAAGGAAACAAGTCAAAAAAAAAAAGTAAAAGAAGTGAACGAAGCAAATCAACATTCGTATCAGGCAGAGGAAGCGCAAGGTTAAACATGGAGGCAATGTATGAAGAAGTGTCAAGACCAGCACGAAAAGAAAACGATGTAATTCCGACAGCTGAACATACGCCATAGCATGCGCCTGAACCAGCAGCTATAATGTAAGAGAGAGCAGATATGACGACAACAGAGACATCACGAGATACGGCATTGCCAAGGATAGAGCGCTGTATTATGCAAGCAGAACAATCCGTCATTTTGAATCACGTATTCAAGGCCGCAGCTTGAATACGAGATGATTTTCGGAAAGAAAAATAGTGATGCACGTTAAAGGTAGCTTTACATGCACTTTTCATTTCATAAAGTATGTTTAATATACAAGAATTACTTTTTCTTTGTTATACAAAAGAGAAGCTATAAGGTTAAAAAGAAAGCATTGCTACCACGGTAGCAATTCTCACCTAACGTCCTTGTGTTGATTAATTTGACTTAAGTGGAAAACTATAGAAAATATTTAAAATCCTATTATATGTTCTTAAAACCAGTTAAAGTTAACGTACTTCTTATACTGCATGACCATATCTGTCTGTAATAGATTAGGAGTAACAGGTGTGTTAATTGATGCTATGCAATTTCTTAGTGTAATAATAAAATGCAAAATGAAATAACTTACATTCTTCTACATATTTATTTGCTGATTAAAGTAGTAGTAGTAGTAGTGGTGGTGGCGGCGGCGGAGGTGGTGTCCACAAAACTATTTAGTATTTAATGAATAGGTTGAGCCAGCTAAATAAAATACTAACTACATCAAATAATTTTCTAAATATTCTTGCATCAAATAAAAGTTCATAAACATCAAAATTTCCAATTTTTCTTGAAAATATTGTAATATATAACATCCTTTAGATGAAATAATGTATTGTAAGACATATTACATTTTCCAGTTTTACAAGCATGTGTATTGGTTTTCCCTGCAGTAGGATTTTTTTTTTTGTAACCAACACTGTTATCTGATAATAGAATAATGCAGGCAGAGAAACAAGAATCATTAAATCTTCTTAGGACCGGTTCTGCAATCTGCCGATAACTTGCCGATACAGCTATGTACCTGATTTCTAGCCGATTGGCTTTCTGCAGTCTCTGGATATCACTACTCGGAAGATATCTTTGCCGATAAGTTTTCGGCTAGTTGGAGTTGACGATACGTCTATTATCCAACAAATAAGTTTTCCACGGCCGTAGTCCATTGAGGTTAGGTTCCACTCACATTCACGTCTCACAAATATCACTAGCAATAGAAATTAAAAAACAGAAACTGATGTGCTCCATGCACATGATTCTCTACATTTTGGTAGCAAATTACTGCTAATAAGCTTATTCTTAACTTAGTGGATACGCTAAAATGATCGTCAAATCTTTTGAAAGCCGGTTGCCATGTGGATGAATTCCGTTTCTTAGCATTACAGTGGTTGACAAATCCCCGATGGTGAAAAGTTTCAAGTATATTAAAACTAAAACCAATAGCAAGGAATATCTAAAAATGGTCAATTCCACGAAAAAAATTATATGACCTAAATTGTGTGTTTTTCGATATCTAATTTTTTTTGCATAGTAAGCTTGTCTTTCTCATACGGTTTACTAGTTATGCAACATCCAGCAAAATTCATCCAGAATAAAGAGGTCTTCAGAGGCTATTCCCAGAAAATTCAAGATATACATTTTATTTTACATATAAATGTCTTTAATATACGGTATTTTAATCAAAATCGTTAAGCCATTTTTTTTAGAAAATTAAATGTTTCATAATTTTTTCCATGTAAAGGGTAGTTTGGGGTGAGGTTATTTTCCTCATAATCTTCACGTCGCATCCTTCGAAGATACTTAACTTAAATACCAAGCTTGGTGTTTTACCGTCTTTTTGTTACAGACACACGGACATACAGATTTTTTCTAAAAATGTAAAACGTGTATTTCCGGTAAAATCTTGGTATGGAACTTCTGGGTGGAATGCAATACTTCTCTATAAGCTATGTAAAGAGTACGTGTAAAGAAAGTAAAAATTGCATTTATCGGACGTCGGTGAAGAAATAATCCTAGATTCTATACTTCTCACATGTAACTTTTAAAACTCGAATGATGTTTTGGAGTTCCTCCTATTACTGGGATGATTGGGGTTTTCGATGAGGGCGATCCCTTAGCTGCGTTTGGCGCTTACAATTAGGATTCTCGACATAAAGTACCACTTTCCAAATGCCAAGAAGCGTGACAAATATGGGAGTTTCCAATGGTTTAATTCACTTTTACATACCTTCCGTTGACATTTATGAAATCACTGTACAATCTAGCGGATATTTGGTTCATCCTCCCCGTTTATCCCTTATAATTTCTATGTCGAAAAGTCCAGGGATTTCTAGTAATAATGAATGAAAAATGCCTATATTAACGTAAGTGAACAGCCTGACTTCTTAACCTCTACTCCGAGTCCTCGCAGTATGTTCTTTTATAGATTCAATATGTTCATATTCTATAACACAGACTTTGCACACCTTTAATAGTATTTTACTAATTGTACTTTATGAATTCAAGGCGTTTTATAGCCCATTCCGGTTACATTGGCCTTTCAATATTGAAAGAATTGTCAAAATATGTGGTTTTTAACATTCACTCGCATACACATAGCGTTCTCTCTCTCTCTCTCTCTCTCTAATATCAGTGTGCATTAATTTCGGCTTTAGGGAATGAGAAGTACATAAGCAAAAAGTAAGAGAAAAGTATGCTAATGTGAATGCTAAGGTAGTTACTAGCAGGTTATGGCATCAGATTTTATGATCCCATCCATTTTGCATGCTTCTATGAGGTTTAACACATTTTCGCAGTCGTCATCTTTTCCATTTTATTCTAAAACATGGCAAAAGAATTCCCCTGGTATGAACTATCTTTTATTTTGTTTCCTTTTGCCTACTTCGCAAGGCAATCCTCCATCGTTATTTTTGGTTTATGAATTTTCCACCTGTAACGCTTCTATCGAATTCAGAATGACAAACTAAACGCTCTACAAACTATCCTAGAGAGCCACTATCCAGAGGAACTTGTGTGATTGTAGAATGAAAGCTTTGGTTACCGCCAAATAAAATTATTTGGTGAATAACTATATGCAGAATTATCGGGCCATTGTAGAACCGGCCATTAATAGAAAGTTTTATTAAGTAAGCTCTTGACTTACAACAGGTTAAAAGTTACAAAAAGATTTGTCTAATGACTGACATACTAGGCATTATTAATGTGAAAAATAGAAATAAATTGTTTCTGATATACATATCATGAAGTATATGTTTGATTTATGTATTTTAGAATTTATACGAGGGTCAGTCAATAGCTAATGACTCCTCATATATATATATAGTGTTAGCGATGTGAACAATTTGAATTTGCCGCAATTCCTCAAACCTTCTTCTCTAATCCAATGCAGTAGCAACTTCCTAATTCAATAGGTGGCAGCACTGCTGCCTTTAGCAAAATGGCAGACATCGATGTGCGTATTAGACAGCGTTCCGTAATTGAATTCTTACATGCGGAAGGTGAAACGCCCATTTGCATTTATGAAAAGATGAAAAATGTGTATGGTGATGCAACAATGGCAGTCAGCACTGTTAGAAGATAGGTCCGTTGCTGTAATGAAGCAGAAGGGCATATACTGTTGGCTGATGAACATCGGAGCGATAGATCAGTGACTGAAGTGGCTCCACGCAACATTGAGCGAGTGAAGAAAATCATTATTACTGACCGACGGTTAACAACGGATGAATTGTGTTGCATTATGTCCTTCAGTAAGGGCAGTGTGATGACGATTATTTAACAACTGGGGTACTCAAAAGTTTGTTCAAGGTGGGTACCAAGAATGTTATCCGACGAGAATATGGAGAGAGAGAAAAAAAAAAAAAAAAAAAAGAGAAAGAAATAGCCGCCGAACTCTTGCAGGACTTTAATTTGGAGGGAGAGGAGTTTCTGGAAAACATTGTGACTGGAGACGAAACATGGGCTCATTTTTTTTTTTTTAACCTGAATCAAAAAGTCAGTCAATGGAATGGCATCGCACAACCTCACCGAAGAAGAAGAAGAAGAAGAAGAAGAAGAAGAAGAAGAAAAATCAAAACTGGCATCGGCCGGGAAAGTGATGGCGTCAGTGTTCTGGGATGAACAGGTGTGATTCTGGTTAAATTTTTGCAGCAGAGATGCACAATAAATCCTGTCCGAAACGTCAGCACCCTCAAAAAACTTAAAGCATGTCTTCGGCGAGTTCGCCCAACTAAAATCGTGGTGGATATTCTTCTTTTGCATGACAATGCAAAACCACACACCAGTCATCACACCACTGAAGCGATTGTGAAAATTGGATGGAATGTCTTGCCTCATCCCTTATACTGCCCTGTCCTACCACAATCAGACTATTATCTGTTTGGGCGGCTAAAGGAAGCTCATCGTGGGATTCACTTTGAAGATGCAGAGGTCATGAAAACTTCTGTGCGTCAATGCCTTCGGAAGCAAGATCGTGCCTTTTACCACACTGAAATACATGCCCTTGTTAAAAGGTAGATCAAAACTGAGGAAAAGGACGGTATTACATTAAAAAGTAGCAATTTAATCCTTAATGTTGTGTCTTTTATGCTGTGTAATGAAAGTTTAATTTTCTTATAGATTTAAAGAGAGAGAGAGAGAGAGAGGGAGTGACAGAGAGAGAGAGAGAGAGAGCTGAGAGAATGAGGCATTAGTTATTGACCGACCCTCATACTTTATGAAACAATTATAAAATAAGGATATTTATAATTAATGAACTAGAATAGCAAATTTATAGATGAATACTTATAAGTGTAATATTTTTCACTTACATTTTCAGGATTCAGAATTATAGCACAACAAATTCAAATTTTAAGCTATTAATCTGCATACACGGGGGATTTTTTTAGTGCTAAAGAAATAAGTTCAATAATTCTAAGAGGAACAATATCCTACCTTAACTATTTACTCAATAAAATGCAGCAGCCCCAGGTTCACACATATATCTGCAAAACAGCCTGTATTTACTTATTATTTTGATACACCCATACTTATATTTAGCATTAAATGTAAACCGAAGTAGAAAACTTTATATTATGTAAAAAAATGAAAATACAACTGTAGGAAGGGATATTTATTTTTAGCTTTTGTCATTTTTTTTTCTTTTACCAATGAAGTATGCATACTTCTCAGCAACAATGGTTTTAACTGGTGCACATGCTTACAGTAATAATTATGAAATATGGCATCAAAATCAAGGAATATTTAAACATAAACAAACACAATTTATAAATAGGTGTATGATAATTTGAATGACAGTTCAAAACATTTGATAGTGCAACAGGTTTTACCTTAGTATATTGATATCAACCATTTTCCAATTGGGAAGTCAGTAGATCTAATTAAAACACCATATTACAATAACTAGTTAAAGGGATGAACATGGGATGTAACTGAGAAGAAACTGAGCATCAAGTTCTGGACAGAACCTAATTTTAAATTTTTTTAAATATCAATTATTTTTAAATGTTTCCTTTTGCCTTTATTCAAAATTGCATATAAGAAAATTATAAGTGTTTCTTTATTCCTTATTTTTGTGTGTCTTCTATTACCATTTACTGATGGCAATTTTCTTTTTGTTTCCAAAAAGTTACACAGTCTTACACCACGCATTTGGTATAATGAATGAGCAAGTTCTCGAGCACAGCACAAAGTGGCACATTTCTATGCAAGCTACAAAAATTATTTATTATATTCTGCATACTTATTGCTATGACAATAAACCCTCTTTGTATTTTTGAATGAACTGCTTTGTAGTTGTTACAACACCATATGCAGCCTTAGAAATGTACTTCAAACCCACAAAATCTGAGGATTCAGTAGGTTGCAAATATTTTTTTGGAATACCTTCTCCATTACCTTCCGAAAGAAAAAAAAAATACAAATTTCACATGCCCCCCTTTTTAGCACTGCATTCACAGCAGCAACCAGTTACATATAAACTGTTATTATGGTCATGAACATTTACTTCCCCTGGGGTCATTGTGTTGCTCGTGCTTGGCAGATCTGTACAAGCTACAATTCTATCTTTAATGCTTTTCATATCAGAGACATGTAACAGTACTTTGTCACTATCAGAACAGTAATTTGCTTTCTCACAAGGGGTTATAAATTATAATATTAAAATTATAATCGGCGCCAACCAAGAAAGGGATTGACAGTTCGCAGTGAGGGAGAGGCGACGTGGCGGAAAAACATAAATGAACGGGAGGGAATAGATGAGTCTTAGCGGTTGTCATAGCAACGAAAAGAAGGATCAATTAGAGCTGAGGCGTTTCCATAGAAACGGTACACACAGTGAATGACTCTGTTGCCGATATCTAACACGCACTAACTCGAGATTAGCATGTTGCTGATTAGGAACCCAGCAGTAACATAAACTGCTTGTGTTATGTTCTGCTATCACTGCATAGTGCCTTAGCCCGAGCTTGCAATGCTTGCATCAGATTGTGTGTTGAGAAGTTCCTTTGCATTATTCTATATAGACGGTTATTTGCCTTGTGTTTACGTGTGCCTGAGTTTGTGTATCTGTGCGTTTGCTGCGAGCTTTGCAATTGTGCTAACGCTTTTAATATGTATTTAACAATGTCGAAAAATATTGACAAAGAGAGTGCTGCCAAAAGAAAAATTGAGCGTCCTCGTGAACCGAATAAAACTGTGTTTGGTAAAGGTATCTCATTTAAAGAACTAGCGCGGGAAATAATATGCTCTGTAAGAGAATATTTCGAAAAGCAGAAATTGAACGGAGGACCTGTTATTCCAGTCTCTAAAGTAATTGATAGAACCGTGCGTGCTGTAGGAAATGGTGGGAACACTATAGCTAAAATTGGGAAAGAAAAGTACGATAAAGAAGAATATCAGGCGTCAGGTTCTAAATTAGAAACTCCTGGAAAGAAAAGGAAAGGATGTCACCAACTTAGATCCTTTCCAGCAGGATGTTATACGCAGACACATCTATTTCTACTATAGGAGAAGGGAGCATCCGGCTGTCTTCAAATTACACGTATCTTCAAAAGAAGCCGAACTATTTGAAGGTAGTAAGTGTTCTTTACGTAGAATAGTGAAGAAATTAGGTTTTAGGTATAAGAAGATAAATGACAGAAAATGGCTGATGGAGAAAACCGACATCTGTGCTTGGCACTGTAGGTTCCTTCGGGAAATTCAACACAATTTCCAACACATTGTTTGGTTTGATGAGGCTGGGCGGACGATACGCAAGAAGCAACAATGAACGTACCGTTAAGTAAAGGAGGCAGAATAATACTCCTTCATGCTGGAACTGCGTCAGGTATTGTTTCTAATTGTATTCTTCTTTTTAAATCCAAAAAATAAGTCGGTTACTACGTGGTGATGTAATGGTTCCCAGAACTGCTTCTTCCAAATTTGCATAGACCATTAATAATAGTAATGGACAATGCGAAATACCACTCCGTAGTTTCTGATAGAGCACCAACAATTGGAACAAGAAAAAATGAAATTATTCAGTGGCTTGCACGCTGAAATGTACCAGTGAAGCAGGAATTGAAAAAAAAGAGCTCCTGGAACAAGTGAAAGTGATTAAACCGCGGTTTCCAAGTTATGTAGGCGACGGCATTGCTGCTGAACATGGTCACAAAATAGTTGGGCTTCCACCTTATTATTGTCATTTTAACCCAATTGAGCTACCTGGGCCGAAGTAAAGAATTATGTTCGGCGAAACAACAAAGATTTTACTGTGTCGTCTGTAATAAAGCTGACAGAAGAGGCATTAACGGTAGTAAAAACTGAAAACTGGGAAAAGACAGTTATCCATACAAAGGGCATAATAAGCGCAGCATGGAAAAATGAAGGATTTTGGAAGAAGAAATAGAGCAGCTCGTCACTTCCGTGGTGACTTCCAGCAGCTCTTCAGATGGTGGTGGTGGCGGTGGCGGCGGCGGCGGCGGCGGCGGCTACATTTTCTATCAAGCTAGTAGCAGCAGCAGCGATTCGGACATCAACGGCATTTTCCCATTAGAATAAGCATCAATTTCACAGGAATTTTTCTTTTGAAAGCCCAAATCCTCAGACTGATATATAATTGCATATTCTATCCTTTGAATGTAGATTCAATATTGTACTGTTGTCTTCGCATACGAATATAAATAATACGCACTCAACATTCCAGGCGCAATTTAATCTTCTTTGTATACATAATCATATCGAGCTCTCCACGTTACCACAATAAGAGGCAACATCGCCTCTCCCTCACTACGAACTGTGAATCCCTTTCTTGGTTAGCGCCGATTATAGCTTCAGTGCCCTTTTTGCTGCTACAGCTGAAGGATTTTATCCTGTTCTCTTTCGCATCTGAGCAAAAATATTCTCTAAAGCATCTTGATAAATCTGCTTCCCATTACATATCTCTAACTCTTGTTGAATAATACGTTTGCTAACTGCATAAAAGATAATGTGCTCATATTTGAGCCTATATTTAATGGTTTCCAGGCAGCAGACCTTACCTGCGTTTCTTGATTAATATCTACAAAACCCTCGAGGAACTGTACTTATCTTTCAAAGTTTTTCTTTGTAATTGATTTCCTAAGGTTCTGGACATTGGCAAAGAAAAACATTCATTCAAAAATCGAATGAACCATGCTGTGGTAAGTGCTGCTGGAGGCAAAAGTTAAACTTACAGCTGTTTCTAAGGCAATGCCATTTTTCAAACATAAGTATCTCAAAGCAAGTCCAACATTCATTTTTTGAAAGTGAGATTGACTTGTGGAGTTTTTTTGAAAGATAACAGAGAGATCTTAGACCACCTTCCTTAGCTAAATCTAAAGTCCAGTGTTCTAAAATATATTTAGAAGAAACTATAGTTCATGGCAAACCTTCCTTATCTGGGATATGAAGTGGAATAACATTGTCACAGTTCTGAATGACTGACTGCCAGCTTTTCACCAGATGAGGAACATAGCTAAAACACATATGTTAAAGTTAGATTTTTTCACATAGCTTTCATTTTAAGATCTGTTCTGGCACATAAATGAAATAACCATATCATAAATTATTTTAAATTAGTAAGGCAGAAATAAATTCCAATGGGTTTAATCAATTACTTTTAAACAAATTATTTAAAATATCTATGAATAATAAAGGCTCAAATATTAAATCTGAGGCCTACTTACATCTATTTTGTAAATGTTTCTTGTTTGAACAGCAATTTTAGCTGGTGAATTAGACGCATTAAAAATTCTTTCAAAATTATACTTGAATTTCCTTTTCCCATGTACACGGTTAACCTCAAATTGGCTTTCTTCGAAATGTACCTGTGAAAACATGTGTTTAAATCTAATTTACTGTGCCAGATCTAGCACATTAGTACCAAGTCTATGAAATATGTACAAACTGAGGCTTTCACGGCCGGCGGCTTGAATAAAGAAAGTATTTTCCGGGCTTATAGGCCGTGGTCCATTTGGTTTTCAAGTTCCCGACGTTTCGCCAAGGGCTATGCTTGGTATCTTCACAGGTGATCCGTTGGCTGGTCAGAGCTCGATTTTTTTTTTAATTTCGAGTGGAGGGGAAAAATCCACCTTATGGACTAACCCGGGCAAGCCCGGAATGTCGGGGTCTCCCGTGTGGGCCTACCGACTAAAAAACCCCTCCACCGCTATTAGAAGGAAGAAAGGAGAGGCTGTACCGCTTGTTTGCACCCGCGGATTCAAGGTGATAATTTAACTGACTGCAGGGTGCAGTCAGAGGGGTGAAATGAGGACCGGGAGACAGACTTGACCAAGGCCCAGACTGCCACCGCGGAGTATTCTGGGAGAGGAATGAAGAAATTCTAGGGTGATGGATGGAGTTAGTGCTGGTTGACTCTGTTGAGCCAGTCGTCGTATCCTGGGACGTTTTCGAGCCTAAGCCCTTGGCGTCTTCTTTGGTTGTTGAACTTGGAAGTTTGAGGTGCCGACTTCTCCAGTAGAGCTCTAACCTCCTCCCTGAAGATGAGTCGGATGTCGGTGATTCCTATTGCTATTGCTTGGTGAACTTCTGGATGTGAAGTGGTGTTGTCCTGCTCCTGAAGCCTGTCCTCCAAGGCCGTCAGCTTAGCCGTAAGAATCAGGACTTCCGCGTAGAGGTCCTGATTGGCTTCACTTAGGTCCTGGATTTCCTTCTGCAGGTTGGTGTTGGTTGTTCAGTCTGCGGAGATGGCTGTGTTGATTATGGTGTCCGGGCTGGTTTAGGCGATGAGTGCCTGCTCTTTGGGTAGCTGGGCCACTGGGCTTGCCCGGTGAAATGTGGCACAGAACCGGCGACGGCGACGGAGGTCATGCCCAGAGCACTCCGAAGTGAATGCGTTGGTGTCACAGTAGTGACACTTCGGTGGGGAAGAGCAGTTTTCTCGACTGTGCCCGTAGGCACAACAGCGACGGCAGGGCCGGTATTTTTCCTGTCTGCTTGCCTCAACGTGTAGAAGTCGCCCTAATAAGGGCAACCCTGACGTCAAGGCAGCCTCCAGGTCTAATCGGTCCTGTAGCTCCACCCTAACTAGTGGAGTCTGGCCCCGGTCACAGATAATTCTAGTGGCCCTCGAACATGAAGGTCATCTAGATTGTGCAGCGGCAAGGAGGTGCCGGGTGGAGAGATCCCGAGGGACCCATCTAAACACGGCACTGTACCGGAACGGCGTCGGCGTGGAGCTCAGCGGTGGCGGCGATGAAGAGTTGATGGCTGGCGGTGAAGCAGCGGCGGTCGGCGGCGGTGGTGATGTTGAACGCGGCAACGGTGCGGAGCTCACTGCTGGTATAACGGCAGGTGGCGGAGATTCCGTCGAGCACTTCCTAACAGCGGATGCCGGAGAAGTGGTGGCTGCTGTAGCAGCTGCTGGTCTGCGTTGGTGCTTCCTCTTTGGCATCTCGAAGCGAAGTTCCCCCGAATTCTTGCCGCGGAGAGCGCGGTTTTATACGTGGCCGGTGGGCGGAGCCTATTACTCTCTGTGCTGTGATTGGCCCGCGTGCATTTGTGAGCTGTCTTGTGTTTTCTTTTGTTTGTGCCATTACGTTTGCTTTCCAACACAGGTATCTAGGTCCTGTTAAGGCGCATAGCTCCTTCCTTGCGATTATCATACACACACACACTGCGATTGACCAAGGAAGAGAGCAGTCCTGGCCTTTTACAAGCTTCTTCTAGTGAACAGCACCTGCAAGCGCCTGCGAGGTCACGTCTGCGAGACTACAGTGGAAGTACCACGCTGCAGCGCCCCTAGCGGAGACTGGCAGTGGGCAACGTCCCTCTGATAGCCTTGTCTCCCTTCGGCCATATCCGCCGGAGATCCCCCACAGCTGGAGACCAACACCTGCGCTTCAAGGAGGACCGCAGTGGGCATTGGCCCCTTTCTAGCGTGCCTCCTGGAGGAAGCTCGTCGAGCTTCTCCACCAGCGCCATCCCCTGATCTGCCGCCGACACCAACTCGCCCGGTCGCATCCTGCCGTTGAAGAGAGCGAAGACTTTCTCTTCCCTTGTCTCCTGAGCGTCAACCTGGTACTGCGACGTACTTGGCATTGACTGACCGACTGACGTTACCGCGGGCTCACAATGCCAGAGCCAAGGGTCCGGACTTTGGTCTGGACCCGGGGTTCGCACCAATCGCCGCGTCGCAAGACGTCCGGCCCTCTGTGGGGAGCCGGATGGCACCTGCACAAGACTTTGACAAGTCAAGTACCACCGTACAGGTAATACCTGACGAAATCAGCACTCCTGGCCCATCAACCTCTTCCTCCTACTCCTCCTCAAAACCTTGCCCCGGCTCACGGGCTTTACTCCTTAGGGACAGAACTAAGAAGACTTTTGGCAAGAAGAAGTCTTCCTCCCGCCTAGTCAACCAAGAGACCGCGGTCCCTCTCACCCCGGAAGTAGCGCAACCCACTTCCACACCAGTTGCTCCATCTACCCTCTCCCAAGCCCAGTCTACCCTGGTGCCTGAGAGCACAGCCGATTCCGACGGCTATATCACGGTGGTCCACAGGCGCCGAAAGACCTCCGGTTCAAACCCGGAGGGGCGCGCCTCCCCCACCCCTGCAGCAGCCACCATCCCCGAGAGCCATCGCTCACAACGGGCGGGAAGAATACCACCAATTTTGGCCGACTCGTTTCCCAACCATGTCAGAGTCATGAGGGGATTACGGACAGCGCTCTCGGAAGAGTACCAGGCTACCCGTTACCCCAAAAGTGTCGTCATCCGGACCAGGAACCCCGACGATCACGAGAAGGCAAGGGGAGTTCTGAGGAAGTGTGAAATTCAGTTTCACACATATTCCCTCCAGAAACCTAACTTAGTCCGACGAGTGATCCGGGGACTTGATTCGGACACCGACCCTGAGGACATCCGTGTTGGCCTGGCGGAGGAACACGGAATCAATCCGCAGACCGTCATCAAGTTGACCAAAACCTCCCGACCCGAGGGTACTGAGCCCACCAAGGTCAAGATGCCCCTATTTTTGGTCATTGTTGAGAAGGATGGGGGAGGGAATTCCCAAGATTGACACGGTGACAACCCTGTACAGCGCAAGAGTGCGAGTCGAACCACACCACGGCAGAGAGGGGCCGGCGCAGTGCTATCGATGCCTGCGCTTCCACCACTCTAGCCACGCGTGTGAACGGAACACCGCTTGCTTGCGTTGTGCAGGTGAGCACATGTAAAGCCTGCCCTCACCCCAGAGAGGGAACTAAGTGTGCAAACTGCGAGGGGTGCCATATTGGCATCTATGGCTGTTGCCCAAAAAAATTGGAGATAATCCAGGCAAGGCAGGGCAGAGTCATTACCAACCCTGCGAATGTGCGTCAAGGCACCAGCTTTGCCAACGCCATGTCGAGGCATGTAGAAGTGCTTCGATAGGCTGAGGCAACGCTGGCTGTACCAGCAAACCAGACCGAGAGTTCGGAAACTCAGGTCACCACCCCCTCTGCGCCCCCCCCCCAGGGAGCAGAGACCCAAGCAGGAGAAGAAGAAACAGGCACGGCTTCCCAAGAAGCCCGTGGCTCAGACCGCCGCTGAAGCAAACTCAACCCCGGCACCTGCGGCCGCAACATCCGAGCCAGCTGCCCCGCTGACCGCGGGCGGCCAGCCCAGCTAAGCGGCCACGAAGCTTCCCCCTCTAGAGCAACAAACAGCTCCCGTTGGCTCGACCAATGAGAGCGAAGCTGCTGCTCCAGCAACTGCCCAGGCAGTAGCTCCACCTTGGGAGTACCTCTCCATGCCTGTTGACGATATGACCGAGTTTTCCGAGTTCTCAGCCTGGTTTGCCAACCTCATATCGTGATCCCTCCCCATATTACGGCCCTGCAGGGAACAACTGACAAGCCCCCACATACCCGCCCTCCAGAAGGTCACCATCATGGATGAGACGGCCCGACAGCTCTTCCCTGACTCCAGCTCGTAATGGCTGCGCTTAGAAGCCGTAGATCTTTGCGAGTTGCGTTCTGGAACGCAAACGGAGTCCCGTAACAGCGGCCGGGCATCTTAGAGTTTATAGATGATCACGGGATTGATATCCTAATGGTCTGCGAGACGCATCTGCACGCTGGTATTCCATTCCATCTGCCAAGTTACGTCGCCCATCGGACGGATCGACCCGGCCGACAGGGCGGTGGTACGGCTATATTTATTAAAAATCAGCCTATTCGCTGAGGCCCGGCCCTTTTCGCGCACGGTCCGAGAGGTCCAACGTACTTCCCGCCACGGGGCAGGGCGGACATCATTGATTTCATGGTCACCACAAACATTCCGTTCCATCTGGACCTCTCGGTTGTGAATGTGTTGGACTCCGACCACAACCCAGTTGTGGTCGACTCCGCCATTTCACTCACAGCTCTGGTCACACCAGACTGGATAGAAGAAGTCGTCTGTGCTATCCGTCCAGAACTCCGTGGACGCTAACCCTCGTATAGACTCAATAGATTCTCTCGAGGCGGCGGGCGCGCAGTTCCCTACCACAGTCCTAAATGCGGTCCGTGCTCACACACACCGCATTCAATCGAAACCTTCCGTCCTTCCTACACACCTAAGACAGCTGATTAAAGCAAACAATGCTGTCAGAAAGCTATGGCAGAGATTTCGCCATCCCAGGATTGGAGACATACACCAGAGGTTCAAATCCCTGGCCCGTCGTCTCCTTAGAGCACACCGTCGAGAGGCCTGGGAGCATAGGTTAAGCCACGTTAACCTCCACGAGAGGAAACCTTGGCGAATAATCCGTGGCCTGCGGAAAGACAGACCGGAATACCGGCATCCTATCCATGGCACCCGGGGCCATCTTGCCTTTGAGCCCCGGGATAAAGCAGATGAAGACGAAGACCAAACTGAAATCGAGGGGCGGTAGAGGGCTTCCTAAAGGCCCCACCCGCGAACAACGAGGAGTTTGACGGCCCTAAAGTTACCCCACAGATGGTAGTCACCCAGATCCTTTCCTTAAAAACCAAAAAATTCCCTGGACAGGACCGTGTAACAGAGGAAATGCTCCAGCACCTTCCCTGAAAAGCCGTGCTTCATTTGACCCGGATTTATAACGCATGCTTACATATGCGCCACTTTCCCGCTACGTGGAAGGAGGCCCGTGTGGTATGCGTTTTAAAGCCGGGGAAGAATCCGGTTTACTCGGCCAGCTACCGTTCCATCAGCCTCCTGCCAGTCATCTCGAAAGTATTCGAGAGACTGCTCCTCGCCCGCCTCGGACCTCACGTTGAGGAAAGAGGCCTCCTACCCGAGCATCAGTTTGGTTTTCGCCCTGGACACTCCACGACAGTGCAATTACTGCGTGTGGCCGAGAAGGCCTCCCTGACTTTCCAGGAGAAGTCTAAAACGGTTGCGGTATTGCTGGACGTGGAAAAGGCCTTCTCCACTACGTGGCACGATGGGCTCATCTATAAACTCATATAGCATGAAATCCCCTCTCCAAACATTTCCTTGTTAGCTTCGTTTCTGCAGAATCGGAGCTTCCGAGTAAAAGTGGAGGGGGAACTTTCTACAGAACGGCCCATTGGCGCGGGAGTGCCGGAAGGTAGCTTTTTTTTTTTTTTAGTTTCAAGTGGAGGGGAATATTCCACCTTAAGGACTAACCCGGGCTGGCATGCCCGGAGTGTCGGGGTCTCCCAGGATGGGCCTACCGACTAAAAAACCCCTCCACCGGTATTGGAAGGTAAGAATACTGCGGTACCGCTGTTGCACCCGCGCAGTAAATGGTAAAGGTGAACTGGCCCGCTGTGCGGCCGCCAGGGGTGAGGGTTGTGCTAGTAGACCGGCTTGACCGAGGCCCAGCCGGCCCCCGTAGCGAATTATTGGTGAGGAGTTAAGGAAATTGTGGGTGGTTGGGAGTTGTTTGTGAAACATGGGATTGGAAGTGTAGGGAGAGCTGCCACTCTCTCCCTGTGGTGATGATGACGACACTACCGGTTCTTCCTTCCCCTGGGGGCTGGACCGGTAGCGATGTAGGAGAGAATGTCCGTGGTAAGTCCAGTCTGAAGGTCGTGTAATTGCTTCGATATTGATTGGTGAAGTTGGTGCTGCAGCTCTCGGACACCCACGACCGAAGCCTCAAGAGACCCCAGCCGCGGGCACTGATCGTCGCTGTCCTCGGAAGGTGGATGGACGAGGTGGCTCTCTGTGCGGTCCAGCTGGCGCTGGATGGACGCAAGCACCGCGCCGTTTTCACCTGCAACTCGATCTGAGTCCTGGTGCTTGGCCTCCAATGCTGCGAGTCGTTCTTTGGTTTCCCTCTGAAGTTCCTCGAGACGGAGGCCGAGTTGGTGTGTAGCCGCCTGGATGGTGGCGATGTTCTGTTTTATGGAGTCTACGGCGTCCTTCAGAAAGGTGTCCGTCGGTGAAGTGTTCGGTGTCGAGTCTGGTGGTGGTGATGGTTGGTGATGCTGCTGTGAGGTGTGTGGAGGTGAAGGCCTACTCCGGGGATACAGGGGGCACGTGGCTTGCCCTGTGTAGTGGGAGTTCCCGGAGCAGGTAGCGCAGTAGCGGCGTCGACGGCGTAGATCATGGTTGAAGCAAGCGGCTGTGAGCGAGCTTGCCCCACAGTAGTGGCACTTCTTTGCGGCGTGGCAATCCTCCGAACGATGTCCGTAGGTGCAGCAGCGTCGGCAGGGGACCGGACGTTCGCTTCTGCTAGCCTCGACACGTAGCTGTTGCCCTAACAAGGGCAGGCGTGATGTCAAGGCAGCTTCGGCTTCAGGCGCAGACCCCAGGTGGAGGCGGACCAGCGATGTGGGTCCCCGAGGTGATGTGATCCGGTTGGCCTTTACTGCAGAGGGCCAAAGGGGCGTGCGGCATCCAGCACGAAGCGGGATGGAAGGTCCCTCGGGACCCCTATGACGACCACTGTAAGGTGGCCATCATGGTGCGAAGAAGGCCGCACCGATTCCCGGGTGGGTTCCGGTACGGCGGTGGAGGCGGTCGGCGGTTGGGGCCGGGCCGGTTCCCGGTTGGGTTCCGGCACGGCGGCTGAAGCAGTCGGCGGCTTGGGCCGGGTCGGTTCCCGCTTGGGAGCCGGCACGGCGGCGGAGGCTGTCGGCGGATGAGGCCGGGCCGGTTTCCTACTGGGTACCGGTGCGGCGGCGATGTGTGATGTCTGCTCAGTAGCGGTAGGTTGCGTGGCAGGAGGCGACCTAGTAGGTGGTGCGGAAGGGGTCTCCATTGTCCGCAGCAAGGCGGCACGGCGCGCCAGCGCCCACCGACCTCTGGCATGGCTAGCGGTGTTGTAAAAGGCCATGCCTGCGTCGAATGCTGTCCTTGTAGCTGGATCCATCTATAAGAGTCGAAGTCCAGGAGCTCACGGGAAGGTAGCGTGCTGTCTCCAGCGCTCTTTGCAGTTTACATGGCCGACATCCCCACCCACCCCAGCACACACACCTGTCAGTATGCGGACGATCTCATGATCTTCGCTGTGAACCGGAACACCAGATATAGCTTTCGGCAAATCCAAGCCCAACTCCATGCCATTGGCAGGTGGAGTGAGAGATGGCGAATGGCCACTAACCCGGAGAAAAGCTCTGCGATTCTCCTGGCGAAAACCATTTGAAATCGGCTTCAGCGGAACTTTGTTTTACGGCACCGTAGGATCCCTTGGGTGAACACGGTAAAGTATCTCGGAGTGACGCTGGACCGACGGCTGACTTTCACTCCACATGTCAGGGGCAAGGAGAACCTAGGGCACGCTGTTCTCAGGCAGCTTTACCCCATGCTCAGCTCACAGAGCATGCCCCTTACCTTAAAGCTTCAGCTGTACCGGGCGATCATTCCGCCTCTTGTTCTGTACGGCTGCGAGATCTGGGGGACCGTAGCTAACTACGTGCTCCTCAGGGTCCAGACGCTGCAGAACCGGGCACTACGGATGATCTACCGTACCGGCTGGAGATTTCCCGCCCACATCCTTCATGAACATTCCGGTATCCCGTACATTATCGACCTCATCAGATCGAGGACCCGATCATTGTACAACAAAATTCCAACCCACCCTAATCAACCGGTGAATTCTCTGGGAAATTATGATCCCAGAGAAGAACGTCGCCTGCCCTCATTCCGTCTGTCGAGGGACGCCATTGGCACTCTTGGTTAGCCACGCCCTCTCCCCTGAGACCCTGAGACACATTTAAATTGAACCTGAAAAGGCCAAAGCCACACTAACCCGTAAGCAAAACGGGGTGAAAAAATATAGCGTGTGGTCCTCACAACGGATGAACGCTTAATCCAAATTAAAACAGTTTAATTCTGCTCCAGGCGGGAGAAAACTGCGCGGCCTCCTGATTGGCCCGTGCAAGCGCCCGTGGGCATGTTCTCTCCCTATAAAATTCCCTGTACCTACATTTATCCCTCAGAACACAACATTTCATCCCTCAACACACACAACCAGCAGACAGGTTCCCTAGCTCATTTCGCAGGTAAAGCCGCGATGCGGCTCGGTATTGCGGCATCGACACACGACCGGGGCATGCCCCGATCGACCAGGTTTGCGTCTGCGTCTGGCGTCTTGCGATTAAAGTTATTTCCATGTGTGTATATTTCTATGCCTCCCTATGTAAACGAGCATGGTAGTTAAAGGAGGAAGACAGAATTTCGGTGTCTTTATAACTGATGTCATGTCCAAGCAATAAAGAGTGTTCTGCTACTGTAGATTTTTCCATTTGTCCAAATCTACTGTGCCTTTCATGTTCGGTACTACCTTGCGCAGAGTGGCACCACTATTAAAATAACATGAAAGGCACAATAGACTAAGACAAATGGAAAAATCTGCAGTAGCAGAACAATCTTCATTATTTGGACATTGCATCAGTTATAAAGACGCCGACATTCTGTCTGCCTGCATTTTACACTTATGAGTGCCCGTAGATGATTTGGGCTTTGCGTTTCTTGAGCGTAGACCCGTTCCTTTTATTGACCTCACAAAAAGAAATCCAGTGGGATGAAATCAGGTGATCTATGGGGCCATGCGATTGGGCCCCCTCGACCAATCTATTTTTGTGGATATTTTTTATGTGAGTGATTGCTTAGAATCAGTGACCGGTGTGGTGGAGCTCCATCCTGCTGGAAACACATTCCTGTGCTTTTCGCTAGTGGCAAGTCTTCGAGTAGGAATGGCAATGCTTCTTGCAGAAATGTAAGGTGCTGTGGTCCTGTAAAGTTGTCTTCAGAAATTGCGGTCCATTTAGCTGGTCGCCTAATATTGGTGCTCCACTGTACCTGGAATGCAGCTTCTCTCATCCAGTGAGGATTGCCTATACTCCAGTAGTGCATATTATGGCCGTTAGCAATTCCGTTATTGTGGAATGTAGCTTCCTCAATGAAGAGAACACTTCCTAAAAACTCTGCATCCATTTGCGCTAGCTGCTGTAGCCATTGCACGTACATCACTCGCGCTTGAAATTCGCGTCCCGAGGAGAGCCAGGTGTAGTTGTAGATGGTACGGATGATATTTATTCCGGTGCAATATGTGCGTTTCTGATGACTGACTTCTTCTCAGATTTTGTAGTATAGCCCTTGAACTGGTATGTGGACTGTGTTCTATTACGTTTCGCACAACTTCTTCATTGCCTCCAGAGGTTACTGGAGCATCGCTAGCCGAGGTAGTCCTCTTCCAATCGATCCTGTTTCACGAAGGCGTCTTTCAACCCATCGCAAAGTGTCTGAAATAGATGCCCTTCTTCCTGGAAACCGTTCAGCTGCTTTGCGGCAAGTGTATTACACCTTGTTTCGCCATAGATTAAAAATATATCAACATACTCGTCGTTTATCTCATTATGAAATCAGCCGTGTATCATAGAAATGTTTCATATATTGAGTAGATCATGCAGAGTTTATTCACGCACAGTATTGATGCATGTGCACTTACCTAAAGACACTTTGCATGTGTGAAGTGTTTTAAAAATTGGTTGAAAGGGTCAAGCATACCGACACAATAAAATACCTATTACGAAAAACCTATAAATTATCCACCTGCCAGTGGAAAATTATGGGGGCTTATGCTATTTTGTACACCCTTATAATATTATCAAAATGTTATTTATATCATACTATCAAATTATATGCCCAGGAGAATTTAACAAAACGTAATAACATTTTTGAACTTAACATAAAGGATTTGAACTCGAAACGAAGTGATTGGTACAGTGATCAAGTCACCATGATAATACCATTCGGCCAATGTTACCTTGGGAACTGAGGGTTCTATACGAGCAAATAATCGCAGAACTCAGACCCCACCTCTAATTTTTACACTTTTTTAGCTTTATTACAACGTTTGGTGCTCTTTTTGGTAGTTTTAACTTAAATAAGAAAAAACATCAGCCGTTACAACAGCTGCATGAGTTGAAATAAGCCATAGTTTGTGACATAAGTGAAATGATTCAGCTAATACTTAGCAATTTTTGACAAGGATGTACAATGAACATTAACTTGTGACGGTGTAAATCCAATTGCTCGGGCCACGTAAATCTGCCATTTTGTTTTCAAATTGTTTTGTCAACCGATGCACGTTATAGGTTGTTCCTTTAGGAGCATTTTCAAAGGTGTATATGAACGTATGATAAGGAATACAAGTTTGTAAACATGGCTAAATGTGCCACTGCTGCTGCCAAAGTCACGGCACGGTGTTTTTGGCACCGACATAAATAGCGATTGCATTCTGTCTCGTAAAACGCTTATGTACTAAGTTATATATCCCTCCTCTATAAAGCGTTATGCAAAGCAGCCATTAGACGGCATTCAAGAAAGGCGTAAGTCACATATTTCGCTTAGCAGGTTGCATAAATTCCAAAATAAATTGGGTCAGCTGATTCACCTGATAATTTGTGTATATACATTGCTTTAATTGTAAGGTGATTTTATTAACTATAAATACTTGAAATTTTTCCATAATTACGAACAGAACACATTTAATGAAATAATTCGTTTTGTATTTGCATTAATCAGTACCTTATTATAATGAATAAAAATTACATAAATGTAGCTTTAGTGCTGTTAACAACGTAAGCTACAAACAGTACTGTTCACTCCATGGTACGATAGCTCACGGGGAACCTTGGCCTACCTCCCGGCCGCTGCGTCCCGCATCTCGGTCCACTACAGACGTCATGGATGGGGTGCAGTATTGGAGGGTGAGACGTGGTCAGCGACTCGAGTCCCTGCCGGCCGCTTAATGCGGTCCTCATGACCTGGAGCCGCTACTTCTCCATCAAGTAGCTCCTCAATTGGCCCCCCAGGGACCTTACGAGGCCGAGTGCACCCCGGTTCAGGTCTCCCAGCGGGGGAAAAATCCCCACGCCGGTACTGGGGATCGACCTCAGGTCTCCCGCTTGGTAAGCAGCTGCGCTACCACCGCGCTAAGGAGACGACCAATAGTACTATTACCTTACTTTATAAAAGCCCTAAATATTTACTTTATACTAGTTTTAACAATAGCATGCTGTTAATTATTAAGAAGTTACCAGCTTGCCTGCACCATCAAAATATATTATTCTATTGAAATTTTATGGAAAACAACATTCTTTAGTGTAAATAAGTGGACTGGCATAACTTCTGGCACTTGTACTGAGGAACGGTATCTCCATTTTTTACAACATTAAGATATCGCTTATGGTATTTCTTTTGGAATGAAAAGCAACATTATCTATGTGCTCGAAAAGAGCATAACGTTATTTATTTAAAAAAAAATGCAACTGAAATGAGTGCAGTTGTGATATAATGCCAATCAGGTGTGCATACTTATATCTTTCCGTAATGAGAATGCAAAGGATTTACTCCAATAGCAAAATACAGAAAAGTGTAACCGTAAAAAATACATAACTTATTTAATATTGTGCAGGTGAAACGGATTTACATAGTGAGATACGTATATACAGTATAAAAAATCTGGCATACCTTGCAATTAGAGTGAATTGCTGGAAATGTGATGGAAGTTTTTTTCCCCGTCTTTCAAATACTAGTTCTCAGCATTATGGAAAGCTTATCTTAGCTGCTTACTGCAAATTGCAATGAATTAGCACAATTATCAGACTTTATTGTAAGCAACAGCAATAATATTAATGTACTCAAGTAATGGCTATTACTCACATCCCATACAGCTTATTGAAACAATAAATATGGTGCCTGGGCTTATTTATGTCACTTCATTCTTCCATTAGGTACTCAATGTAAGTAGATGCCTTTATCAATTATCTTAGCAACACATGTTATAGCATGTGTTAAGTATTGTACTACCTTTAACTCTCTTTGCTACAGTGAAACTCAACGCAATAATAATCTTTATAAAATTATTGGTAGTACTGGGGTGCTGTAAATGAAGTATATGACTTTAACATGGTATTATTCAAACTTATTTACTAATTTGCAAATACATCAGGTTTAGTTAATTAGTTGCATAGCATTAATGCTATAAACCTTTATTTTCTTTGACAGCTTACATATCTCAAGCCTTCATTTACAAAATGTACATTTTACAGATGCGACCTGGAATAACCCCTGATGGCATAAAGTAAAAAAATGAATGGGTTACTGACGCAATTTTTGGCAGAGAATGCTAAAATTAAGTGATCTCAAATAAGTGAATGCTCCACGGAAGATGTGTATTAACCAACACTGTGGTGCTACAAGATGTTGGCATATTTAAATGCACATATTAAGCAAAGGAGCAGCATCTCCACCTTAAAATTGGAGAGCAGCATCTACACCATAAGTTCTCAGCGAGACTCATGTATACCCGTAAGTACTTTTCAATTACGTTTTTGCTGATGGTATCTCCAACCTGTAAGTGATATTTTGTTATAACTTGTGTCTGCCATACTACACTCCCAGTAGAGTGGAAGTAATCCATAAACACATTTCTGTCCATAATAGCATTGTCTATACAGCGGCTGCTCATTTGATGGTTAATAGAACTGGGAAAAATCATAAATGAGTTAAGTTCACTCTTGTTTGGTATGTAGCTGCTCTGATTTTCTGTATAGAAGAAATTATGGAGAATGCATGCTGCCAAGGTTAATAGCTCAGTCTTTTCTGGGGACAATGCAATTTTGGTGAGAAAGATGAGGAAATAATTCGCTAAAATACCAGAGACATTTTCAAAAGTATGTCGTGCTCTGCTCAGGCGATAATTGAAAATCCACTTTTCCTGGGATAGACTTCGAATTGGAAATGGTTTCATGCTGTGCATCTGTAGAGGGAATGCATCGTCAGCTAACATTACATACGGAATTGGTGTTCCTCCTCGCCCGAAGGTTCATTATTTGATAGAAAAAATTATCTTGCTTCCAAAGCTTCAGCTAAGTCACCCTCTCTCCGAATACTCCTCCACTTACGCGACCATTTATCCCAACGTCGACATATATGGACTTGTAGTTGCCGTCTACTAAGAAGTGAAATGCTGTATGTATTCTTATAATTGTAGAAAATTGAGCCAGGGCTCCAATGTAGTTGGGGAATGTCCATTTGCTTTTTGTTTCTACTAAAATTTTTCTCCATTTATCACCAGACTGCGGCATTTGAAAGGCAATTTTTAAAACAAATTCATGTAATTATTATTTATTTCAGGATGAAGAGTCACATCTACCAATGCTTGATGACAATTTTGAGAGCCAGTTGAGTGCTTTAGAACAACAAACGCCAAGCACAAAGAGAAACAGGAAGGAAAATGTAGCAGAGGAGCAGTTCCTAATTAAAGCAACAGAATTTCTGGATAAATCTACCTCTGCTCTAACAAAGATGGAGGAAGAAGAGCATTTGGAATTGTTGTTGCAAAAAAAACGACAACAACAACCTAAAAGAATACAAATCGTCAATGAAAAAGAAAACACAGTGTTTGAAATACACAGAATATTGCACCAAGTGCATGTTTAATTTGCCTAAATAAATATGAATGAAACAAACTTATATGTATTTATTCTGCTCCTCATAACCAGACTTTCCTTTCAAGTTTTAACTATAAAGTGTAACTTTCGGCCATTAGTTTCAAATGGGTTGATGTCATAACATAAGTTAGAATAGGTATTTTAATTGTTGAAGTAATGCTGCACACAGTGTTGTAGCTAGGATTTGTGTAGTGATGTTTTTCAGTGGGGACTAGCAGTAATGGGACTGTCACAAAACTAACAATATGATCAAAATGTCATTAAAGGCTATTGAACAAAATTAGGAATAGCCTTTTTTATTAAGAAATAAAAAGTGATTTTTAACTCTGTGAGGCTCTGGGATGTAGCTGAATGCCACCCATGACTGCGCCACTGGTGCGTATCATTGCAGCTATACCACTACTGAAATAAGAAAGAAACTACTTGAATTAAACAAAAAGGCAACCCCAAGCACATGGGTACAGTGAATGTTACCATTGGTCTCTGAAGAGTATAAAATAAATTTCAACCTTCCTTGTGATATTACTCTTAAAATGCGCTAACTTCTATTTTTAATGACTACATTTTCAGTCTTATATGTAAATTGGAGTGAGTTTGCTGGATACTTATTAGGTACATAAGAAATGCATATGCTGAGCATTTGTAGTGTGTGGTAATCCAAAAGTATGCTTTTAAAGAGATCCAGTAAAAACCACCATCTCCTGAGTGTCATATTTTCAAATGAAATGGATAGAATATACTTATTTGATCTGTGATTACTTATTTGTATAAAGTTTTAGCTTATTTTTCCTCGGGTTACTGAATAATAGAGAAAATGTTGCAAATATCTATCTCTATCTCTACCAGTTTAAGTAATTTTAGACTTAATGTTTTTCTTTGTTTTATTTATTCAAAGATCTGACTCTCATCGAGTTTGTCAGAATAACATAACATTTCATCAATATTAGAATATTATAAATTAAATTCGAAAAGTCAGCTAATAAAACATGATCTGATATTTTGGTGCTAGTCAACCACTGGGGTAGTGGTGTGAAATTTCAGTTAACAGGAATGGCATGATGTTAATACACGCATGATACTTGGTCAAAAAGTATACTATTTAACTATTTTTATCCTCATTGGTATTAGTTTCATAGTGAATTTTCGTTTTTTGAGTTATTGGAATATTAAGGTATAATGCTAATTCTTGCATAATAATTTTGCTCTATAAAACTTAAAAGAAAAACAACCAATTAAAGTATTCAACTTACCTTTAAATCTGTCTCTGAGGTCATCAAATATAGCTTTGCTTACTTCTGATATAATTTTAACTATAGTTGTAAATGGTATCCTGGTAGTATACGTCAAACTAGTGAAACTTTCTCCTGTGGCAAGAAATCTTAAGGTTAGTGCTAGTCTTATATTCATGCTTTCTTGCATTACCGTGTTTTATTTGGTTCTCCTATGCTCAATTAAGGACCGCAAGAATGTATAATTAGTTTTATGCATCCATAAAAAGTTTTTGTAACGGTTAGATCTTCTATTTGCAGTTCTTTGTACAGTAACTGAAATACTCCTCTGCTTGTCCAGCTGCCTGCGCTGTAAGAAAGGTCTTGTCCAACATTTCCTGTGTTTTCTCATTTTATTTTTGTAACCTATTATATACAGCCAGTCCTACAGCAAGTATAGCAAACTGTTCTGTCTCCATTTTGCATTTATGACATTGACAAGGTCTTGCCAGGTCTTGTCAAGTCTTGTACACCCATGTCAAATATTGAAAAATGTTTGACAATTTTTCTTGCAAATTCTTGGATTAAAAAAAGAAATAAAATAAAAAAGATCGTGTACAGGGATAATGCTTACACTAGAGATTGTAATAATGGGTGATTTTAAAGTAAGAATATGGGAAAAAGATGTAAATCTAACGGAGTGGTGGGACATAAATGTGTGTTACAAAAAAGGGAGTCTTATGCACAACAAGGACAAAACTGTGGATAGGGGAAGTGAAATGTGTATTATGGGTTAAATGATCTTGATATTCTGAATGGGAAATATGGCGAAGATAAACATGGGAATATACTTTTATAAATATAAGCAGTCAAAGAGTAACTGACTACGGATTGTGGTCAAATAATATTAAATATATGGTAACCAAATTCAGAGTAACAAACATAAGTGCGAGCAGTGGGCATTTTCCATTATTAACGGGCATAAACTGACAGTGAAGGAAAGAGAACAGCAGGTGTAAGAAAAGGAATAAAATGCAAATAAGAAAAATAAACACATTTAAATGGAGGGAGTAACAAATAGAGGGTTTTATACAAGATGTGAAATCAACGGCAGGAAACATTTTAGAAAGAGGAATAATAGTAAATATCTGGGAAGAAAAATCGGGAAAAGCAATAAAGCTGCTGGAATTAGATGCTAGTAAAAGAGCAGAGAGAGAGAGAGAGAGAGAGAGAGAGAGAGAGAGAGAGAATGGAAGTAAGGCAAAATAGGAAAGGAAAAACTAATGGGTGGTTTGATGAAGAGTGTGGGGTAGAAAGAAAAGGAAGGTTTTAAAGAACTTAGTAAATGGAAGAGACCGGAAAAAGAAGAAGATGAAAAATAAGAAGAAGTAGCTAGAAGAACACTTCATGATTAAGAAATGAGGATATAAATATCCTCTATAAATGAAGAGAAACGAATGACAGGAAAATATGGGGAAAAAGATAAAAGAGACTATACAGGGAGAGGACAGCAAGAAAGTTTGGCAAGCAGTAAGAAGGCAAATAAGAAAGGGGAGTTGAAAAATGAGATTACTTCAAATGAATGGGAGAGATATTTTAGAGAACTGATTGGGGAAAGATGAAAGACAAATTTAGAAATAAGTGGGATAGGAGAATTGGAAATGACAAACTAGACGGTGAATTCACAGCGCAAGGGGTCTATCAGCAATTAAATGGTTAATAAAAGAAAAGGCAGTAGGGTATGATGGAATTCCAGGAGAATTCTGGAAGACATATGGTGATGCACGAAAGGGCTCAGAAATAACGACAAAGATATTAAATAAAATAAAGGAACGTGAGGTTATCCTGCAACAATGGAAAATGAGCATTATATATATGGGGGATCAAACAAACAAACCAGAAAACTACAGAGAAATAAGTTTTTTATCTATTTTAGGAAAAATTTACACCAGGATATTGGCAGAAAGGTAAACAAAAAAAGAAAGAAAAAAATGGGCGAAAAAGAAAGAAACAGGTTTTAGAAAAGGGAAACAAACAAAGTTAATGTATTTATAATAAAGTCAATAATATATAAATACCTCAGTAAAAAAAGCGTATATATGTTTCTTTGCGTATTTTGAGAAGGCATTTGATACAATAAACAGAAAAGTTCTACCATGTAAATTGAGGAAAAAGGGAGCAATCGAAAAGCACATAAGGACAGTATGAAAGAAATATATAACGGAATAAAGTTCGGTATAAGATGGGGGAAAAAGGAAATCACGGAAATAACGGAGCAAACAATTGGTCTGAGACAAGGATGTAAACTGAGTCAAATGTTATATCTCGTATATTCACAGATAACACAATAGATAAAATCAAACAGTAAATCAACACTGCCCAGTAATAATAAGGAAATTCCAGGATTGCCATAGATGACGATTTAATTTCAGGATTAATAGCAATTGTCGGATTACAAAGGGCAATAAACGAGGTTGAAACATTTTGTGAGGACAACCAAATGGTTGGAAAGAATTTATGAGGCGTTTGAGGAATCAAGAATGTTTTATGCAGTAGAGATTTGGGGGGCCACCACCATAAACAAGAAGGTGGATCCTATGTATAGAGTGTTCTGCAAAGGATTATTGAGGTTATCGAGATCAGTGCCAAGAGAAGTTGCTTTGGTAGAACGTAGGAAAACAAGAGGGGATGAAATAATGATGGAGAGAATAATGACATTTTGGTACAAATGTTTGGTAAAAGAAGAGGAAGAAATCTAAAAGCTATGTATGAAGTAACAAAATATCAGAGAACACAAATAGTTCTGCTTTGGAGAAATTTGAATGGGAGATATATAGTCATAATTTTTCTGGTAGTGTTTAACGCCCATTTTTACTGCTATGGCACTGGAGGCGATGACACTGATGATACACGAATGAAGATGGAGCACCGGTGGAATGTGTTGGGGGGGGAAACCGGAGAACACCCGCCGCTGCGCCGCCTTGTCCACCACAAATCTCATATGTGGTCGCTTGGGATCGAACCCAGGCCATATAGGTGAGGGTCTGACCACTCGGCCACGGCGCGGCCCAGAAAGGCATGAGATATGGGGAAGTTTAAAAAACAAGAAATCGGTACAATTTTACAAACAAATAAAAATAAACTGGGGATGAGAACCATATGCTCATAACTGTAATAGGCAAGAAAAAGAAGGACTAGCCTGGATAAGAACAGGAACAATAGTTTTAAGAGGTATAAAAGGCAGTGAAAAAGGAATATGTGAAATGTGAGAAAGAAAGTATAGAACATTATATGATAGAATGCTATTAGTTATATGGAGAAACAAAGTTTGCGGAAAAAACAGAGGGGGAAATTGTAGCTATAAAATGTTAACAAGGATTTAAGAAAGTAAGATAAGAGGTTATAGGTGGGTTCTTGACAGTGACAATTCGTTATCAATAATATCGGTACATCGCTCTCTTCATTATTGTTTTTCTTAGTCTATAAAATATAGTTATTCCTCGTTATGCGCGATCTTATTTTTCGCGTTTTCGCGTAAAACGATTTTAAAAAATGCTGATTTTCACCCTATACAAATAGCATAATTAGATGCACCCGTTTAAAACTCCTTTTTTTCATGTTTACGTTGAAATAGTCCATATCACTATCACATACACTTTACGCGTTTATATATATATATATATAGTTTAACGTCCTTTAACCTGGTTGGCCATAGCGGACGATTGAATGAATGAAATTGGTGAAATGATGTTCAAATGATCTCGGGGTCCATGGAGCTTAAAGTTACTCGGTATTCGTCTTCTCAGAATAAGGGAAAACCCCGAAAAAAAATCTTATCCGGTTAACTCACCCTAAGCGAGATTCGAACTCAAGACTTTTGAATGTAAGGCAGCCACGCTACCACCACATTATCCAGGCGGTCTACGCGTTTTTGTATTACGTGATAATTCATGAGAACGATTTACTTGCGTAATGCGAGGGACAACTGTATTCTTAAATTATTGTTAATTTTAGTAGTAGTACTTAAAAGCTTACTGGAATGTTAGCTCCAATCGACGAGATTTCTTCAGAAACAGTTCCATTTCAACTTGCGTGAAACTCTCATGAACATCCTTCCGAAGTGTACGAAGTAACTGTTTTTCTATGGGCATCACTGACAGAGAGGATAAGCTTTCTTGGCCCATTGTAAACCTACAGTGAGAGTTTACTCGATTTAAAGTGGAAAATGATCGTTCAACAGAAGCTGTAGTTGGAATTAGACAAGCTAATTTGTAAACTTCAGGCATAGTCCACTCCAGATCTCTTTCGTTCATAATTTTCACTATCTCACCAACTGACTTTCCTTCAAAATCTTTATCTCCAGAAGAGTACACAGCACTAAGTTCATTTTCAGACGTACCGAATCAAAATTTGAGCTATAGGTGTCCAACAACTTTGAGTAATGGTGATGAGGAAAAGAAGTTCTATAATTGTTGAATTTTGAGGAATTAAGGAGAGCAAAGAAACGAGAATTTTCGTAGTCGGAAAACCTATTTTGTATTTGATAGAGCACATTATCCAAAATTTCAGAATATCCTCCTGAATATAACTACCGTAACTTCACTTGGTTCATTGTTTTTCCTTTTATTTTGTGCATGTTCATTTATCACTTTAGTAGAAATGCTTCGCCAAATATTTTGGAACCCTTCTCTTCTTAGCTCTTCTAAAGTGTTTTTAGTCTGGATTACTTTTGAATGACAGTATGCAACATCCATAGACTTGTCTTGTAATATGTTGAAGAGAATGTTGGTATGAGCAAATATTGCCTAAAATATTTTGAGGAGAAAGACAGTATCGAACTGGGTCAAAAAATAAAGAAAAACTTGTGCTTTAACCAATGAATGAGGTTCCCAATCAACATTGCTTTCTGGTTCTGTCAGGAATTGAAAGAATAAAATCATGTTATCTCTTGCTCTTTTACAGTGTTGACAAGGTATGGGTTGATGTTCCAGCATGTTGGAGCCGCTTTTGGTAACTTTTTATTCATAAAAGCACGCAAAGTTTCCGTTCTTCTGATGGAATGAGTAAAGAAATTACAGATTCCTGATAGAGTTTGAAAAAAAATTCTGCACTTATCAATACACATCGCTGCCTGTTGCAGAACCAAATTCAGAATATGGCAGTAGCAGTGAACAAATAATTCCTGTGGAAATGCCACTTTTACTTTAGATTGTAGACCATCTAATTGGCCAGACATTACGGCCACACCATCATATGCCTGAGCGACAAGTTTCTTACAACTATTAAATTCTTTAACTGTTTTAAGTATATGGTTGTGAAGTGGGTCAGCAGATCTATCTGCACTGCTGTCTGCAAAGCCCATGAACCTTTCTTTAACTTCCCCCGATTTGTTCACATAGCCTAAAATGGTAGAGAGTTGGGATTTGTTCACCATGTCTGAGAACTCGTCTAGAAGAATAGCCATACTTCTTTTGTTATACAGTTAACCAAACCGCCCCTAACAGATTCAATTAAATTATTCTGAATGGATGACGGAGTGTCCCGGAAAACTGTAGCATTTTTAAATGATAATTTAAAAGTTGATTATACGTGCCGAGTAAATCCAATATTTCTATGTAATTACCTCTATTAAAGGAACTCTCTGATTCGTCGGTCCTCTAAAAGCTAATTCCTGCTTTCCTACGTGACCAACAACATCAATGGGTCTATCCAATACATCTCTATTCGTTTTCAGCATTTCATTTTTTGAAAGTTGTAATGATTTCTAAGCATTTAGCTGCAGATCTATTCCCGTATTGCCAAAATTCAGAGTGAATGCACAAAATATGTGATATTTTTTGTTTTCCATTCTTACTTAATGAACCGATTAGAGAAACTATATTGTGGAATCCTTCTTGAGACCATGTGCTATTGCCTTTGTCGTTACTAAAAAGAAGACATGGCCAACAATAGAGTTTGTTTAATTTGGTGTAACCAGTTAACCATTTATACCTAGAATAATTTTTCATGCAGAGATGTCTGTTATACTCTCGTTTTCTGACTTGACATTTTGCAATCAGACCTGGTAGTTAGGGAGTGGGCTTGCCGTTGTTTTTTTAAGTTTTTCAGAAAGTTCAAAATTCCGAAATCCAGTCTTTAACACACGTTCTACTGCAAAGTCACAAGAACCACTAGCTTCAGTAACACTTACATTGGTCGTTTTCAAAAAAAAAAACTTACAAGCAAACAACACTAAGTAGATGCGCGCGCACACCATTGCTGGCCTTGCCTAGCTACCGGAGAATATCGGGAGCATGGTTATCATTTTAACTTACGGTGAGATAGATGTGCGGGCACAATTTAACCGCACAAACTTGCGTTTATTTCGTATTTAGCATGATGACATAAAAACATTCTGAATATTTTGCTTGCTTATTGAGAATCGTTTTGAGCCCCCTCAAGTTTAGTACACCGGCGATGTATACGGTGTGTGAGAGAATTCGCCACTGGTTCTTGCAGAAAGCAAGAGAAAATGGGCAAGAAAAGTTAGGAGTGCAAAAGAAGAAGACAGATTGGAAGAGTAGGACAATTAAGATAAAGAGGGAGGGGTTGACAAGAGCTACCCCAAAGCTAATGGTCTAGGTACCATGCAAATCGAGGTAGCAACAAGGCCAATTACAATTGAACATTGTTTAGGTTAGGGTAAGAAAATTGTAAAAGCTATGTAAAAGAAGTTCCACAAATAAATATTCATTCATTCAATAAAAAAAGTGATAGAATTCATGGTCTAAATGCTTAAAGTGTCGTGAGAGTAGACTACATTAGTCTAATTTTCTTCCAAATAAAATTCTATCAAAGAGCAATAAATAATTCACAGGCCTGCGAAGATTTTGTTCCATGGAATATTTTACATAATACTGGTCAAATTGAATGTTCTGGCATTTATGATTATGATTATTATTATTGTTGTTGTTGTTGCCTATCATTTTTGTCTATTTTTCTTTGTATAATATATAGGGTTCAATAGGAAAAACAAGGTGGTTGTAAGACCTATAACAACTTTCTATTGGAACAGTCATCGAGAAGAAGAGTTCAAGGAATATTTTGTAAAGCAAGGGGAGCTAGTGTATAGTTGTGATGTCCCTAATTTGATAGGTCGTCTTGGAACAGCTTACAAAGCAAAATATCGGTGTCTACTTATTGATTGAAGTAAGAGAAGTCTAAAATATATTCATGCTGCACCATGGCAATATGTTTGCTTCAGTTCCAGTAGCTCATTCTACATCCATTAAAGAAACGAACTAAAACTTGTATACGGTGTTGGAAAAACATACATACAATGAATACAAGTAGTACGTGTTCTGTGATCTTAAAGTGTGCTGTATTTTATTGGACCAACAAGCAAGGTACATGAAATTCCCGTGATTTTTGTGTGATTAGAGCAATAGGGTTAGAGAAAAACACTACGGCGAAACTAATTGGCCAAGAAGAAAAGATTTAGTGCCAGGGATTAAAATTGTAATAGTTCGCCCGTTGATGCACTAACAAAAGTTTTTTCAACCCCGGTTACATATTAAATTAGGGACAATGAAGCAATGTGTAAAAGATTTGGGCTAACGTGTCTCGTGCTTCCAAAATCTTATTAAGAAATTTCAATGTTGTCTGAATACAAAGTGAAATGGGCATTGTTAACGGCCCACATATTCGCAAACCCATTAAGGATATTAATTTTGGAAGTATCATGACAGACATAGAGCTTCAACCTTGGGAGTTATACAATGAAATTAAAAGCTCGTTTTGGGCAATGTTAAAGATGACCAATATGAGCATATTCTTAAAAGCATACTCGAAAAGTTTAAGGCACTCGAATGCAATATGAGCTTTGTTTTTTGTTTTTTTATAGTCCACATATGGTGCATTTAACACCAACTTTTCAATATGAACTTAAAATTGCATTTTGTCATTCGCATTTTGATTTTTTCCCACATGAAGACTTGGGCGTAATAAGTGAATAACAAGGAGCGAGATTTCACCAGAACATAAAAGAGATAGAAACAAGGTGCCGCAGAAATAAATCACAAGTTAAGTAGTAAGAAAATTGTGATGTGGATAATGTGTAAGTAAATGTTAAGAAATATAATTTGTTAAATCTTTTATAAGGGGATGACAGAGTAAGGAATTTTCTTCAAGTATGGGTTATATAGAAGGCTAATTTTTTTAAAAATGTATTTTTAATTAGTACAATTACTTTTGTCTTACTGATGGATTTAATTTATTTTTCAATAAATGTCTTAATATATTATGTAGCGTTTTACATATATCCAATATCTATTCACTCTTAGGTTGATCCGCGCCAAAACCTATCCACGTGGCCAGTTCACCACGGTACAACACAGCAGCAGTACAGGCAGGAATGCAATCCCATGCTAACAATCTAAATTACAGAATGAACTTATTCTTAAATGGTCTACACAAATATTCTACTCAAATACCTAAGAGTTAAATTGAACGCCTATTCTTACTGTTAAGCAGAGCTACAATCTCAACATGATATTCCTATGAGTCAGCTGATTTCCCTAATATTGTTTATACAGTAACGGCTGCTGGTTGTCGCTGCTTAGAATCATGGAGGACGGTCGCCGTGAATTTCCTCTTGAATGTTCGTCGAGTTACATAGCACGCAAGGCTGGTAAACCGCTGAGTAGTGGTAAAAAACAGTGTTGACTGCTTATTGTAAGTTTTGTGAGATACATCCAACACTTCCCGTAAAAGAAGTGATGAAATCAGCATCTGAGTTCATCGGTGTTTCGGCTACAAGCATAAACAGTACTCGCAAAGAAATATCTCAAAGGGAGAAAAGTGGTTACACGCGATAAAAAAATGTGAAATACGCAATGGAAGAATATGATGATTTCATGAAGAATGTAATTCGCATAGTAGTGCACAATTTCTTTTCTAAAAACGAGCCGCCAACAGTTGATAAAGTGCTACATGTAACCAAAAGAGAAGCGTTATTTTGGGAGAGTGACATCGTTGCTGATAATCTGGTCATCAACCTTGGAGTGGAAAGCAGCAGCACAAACAGCTCAGAAGGCGATTCTTAAAGAAATAGAACCGCTTCTTGAGAGCGAACAAATGTAAGTTATTGCATACATCTTATTTTTTCACTCGTGCTTTTTAGAGTTAATTATTACGTGTATACACATTTGTTTTTGTTATGACTAAGGAGCGGATGCAGATGACCTAAAGCACTTAGAAGCTTCAATAAAATGCTTTTATTTTCATGGGAAAATGACCTAAAGCCAATACAAAATGACGTTAAAACATAGCATAAAAAGAATGATGTTTTTATTTGACACCCTCATTTTATTTTTAAAAGTATTTTTGAAATGGCAACTTTATAAAAAACAAAATATACCATAAGCATTCCAAAACAAAAGGTTCAGAACCAAAGCATGAGTACCACAGTTTAATATAGCATTAACACAATTTGTAAATACTTAATTTTAAACTGTGGTGCTCTTTATAATTATTGATCACTAGTATCATTCACAGTTAGTGGTTGAAGCTTTTTTCATGCATCATTTTATGCTTTAATTTTCAGTATCTGAAAGAGTTATAAACAGTACAATTGCGTTAGTTTGCTGATATTTCAACATAAAAGAAAATGCAGTTGTACTTTGGTTTAAAGGCTTACAGTAGTTTTCAGAACATGATAACCCTCTGCCAAAGGCGGCGTGACTTTAAATTTTGGGTTTAGGTGGTTTGCAGTTAGAAACTAACCCTTACAGTTGCCAAGTTTTCCACTTACTTGTCCCTTAACTGAGGAGCGAATCTCGACTTGCAAGCAGTCTTCGAGTCTACAGAAAACAGAGATTTTACTATGTTGCCTGTGACCCCTAGTACAGGCTCGTCTTTTGTTTGCTAATGGTTGTTGCCCAGTGGTAGGGGAGAGTAGTCACATTTGATGGCCATCATGTTTTGGAGAAAACTATGCCTTATTCTGCATTGCAGTATACAACCATGTTCATTTACAGAGTTTCCTTTGTGAAGTTCCTACGATAATGTGTCAGAATATCCTTGTACATAGAAAAACTTCGTTCTACGTCTACTGATATGACAGGTGCAAACTTCAAGTTTACAAGATCATTTGGTGGACGTTGTTGTTCACATACACTTGTATCAGATTATTCACCTGGTAGAATCTTGGAAATCTTGCGCATGGGATTGTAGTCTTCATTTTTTCTGGGACCAGTTTCAGTTTGTTGCACACTATTTTGTCTGTTTGTCCTTCCAGTTTTTCAGCTCTTGCTTCTCTTGTTTTTTTAATATAATTTATTGTTACAGTAGGAGTCGCAAAATTGCTTTTGATATACTCCAGTAACCCTTGTAAATTGGGCTTCCATAGTACATCTTGAAAGATTCTTATCGCAGCTGCAATTTCTCCTTCAAAATTGTCGATTACGGACTTGACTACGTTGAAGTTGACACGGTAATAGATAGCTGCATTTATCCATGTTCACGTCTTGTTAATACAAGCTGTGGTGGCAAGGATAGGTCTGGAGCTTCTGTACGAAAATGTTGAACTCTTGAAGGATCTTTGAGTAACGCTTTCTTCGTATTCGAAATAAGTTTATTCACTTCAGGGAAATGTTTCCTCATTTCTTCTGATACCCTGTTTAAGGCGTGTGCCAGATATGTAATGTGCATCATTTTGGTGTAAATTGCCAATATTGCTTTTGCTGCCTTCACCATGTACGGTGCGGCATCCGTAACAAAAAACATAATGTTGTCAAAAAGGACACCTTGGGGTTATAGCAAATGCATACCTTGGTCGAACAATTTACAGATTGCTGAGTGGTGGTTCTTCTCCAAGAAGTCTGCTGTTAGAAAAAACATCTCTCCAGCACCATCCATCTCGAGTGTATCCACAAAAACATTTGCAAGATAGCATTAGTTCCTTCGGCATCAGTTGTTTCATTGCTCGAAACAAATACTGATTTATCTTCAATATTATTCCTTATTCTTGACATTGTGTCATAGCATTGACTTAAATAGTTCTTATGTAGTGTGGACTCATCTGGAATGCTATGGCCATATACCACTCTAGAGAATATCGTAACTATGGTTGACTTAATGTTTTTAATGGAATGTTCACACTAACCATAACTTCACACAGTACTTTGGAAAATGCAGAGGATTTACTGGATGGGAGTTTAAAGGGTTGCAGTAGAAGAACCTGAGAACACGTTTCGTTTTTAGCATACATTACAGCTTTTGCATGTTTTTCACGTCCAATGTGCTGCTGCACAACACAGCTTTTTTCCCGCAATTACTTCAACGTTGCACTATTTACAAAATAGAGCACTTCCATCTGTTGTAAGTACAGTTGTCCCAAACTCGTGTACTTGCTGGTGTAAAACACACTTTTTCTCGGTTTTACTTTTAGCATTTTATTGCGCTGGATTACTTTATCAGAAATATATATCTATATTAAAGGCAAACGTCTTCACATCAAGGTATCGCTGGTGGTGCGCGACATATGATTTCACGATCATCTGTCGCTAGCAATTCCAAGAATTTTCATAAGGAATGGTAGAAATACATTTAATACGTCGCTTAAAGTTAGTATCCCAGTGTATACTTAGTGTATTTAGCATTGCTAGCACATGCTCTCATGTTCGCTAAGAGCTAGTAAGCCTTAATGATATGTTGGAAGCTGCGCCGTATTCTTTTTCAGAATAATGCTCACGTTACTGATGCAAGCACATACCTTCTAGACATATTCTCCCGAGAGGAACGCAATGTGTATAACAAGGTCAGCAGGTCTTTGCCCTCAACTGTTATGATCTCTGAAGCATGCACATCACTCTTGCGCTAAGTGTAGTCTTGTAATCGTATTGAACAACAAACGTAGATGATTGGTTCAATTTCCTGACAATGCGACTACTTAGACAATTTTTACATAACTACCGCTACTGCTAGTTGCTTTGTTCAGCTATAAAATAGAATTTATTTTAAATTTAAAATATAAAATCCAGAAATAGGACACATGTCTTAAAATGAGAATAATATGAAATAATGACATTTCATGTCAAATAGGGAAAAAAAAAAAAAAAAAAAAAAAAAAAACCGACATAGATACACGTGATTCTGATTCTTTTACAAACTATGACATTTCATCAACATCCGCCCCCCTAGTTATGACTATTAATATTATCACCATTATACCTAACGCAATATTTTAATCACCGTTTAAGTTGTCGGAATAAGAAATATGTTCGTTTTACATTACAAAAGTGGCGTGTACGCGCCACGTGGTAGTGAATGTATGATACCATTTCTGGCGCGAATGGCAAAAGGCCACATTATAACTCAGTAGTGATTCTGTCATTGTAGCTTAATAGATTTTAAATTAATTAACTAATTAATTAATTCTGTATACAAGGAGTGATAGTAATAATATATCAAACCACATCCTTTCATATTTCACACACCTTATTTTGAATTAAAAATAATAACAATAACATTATAATAATGATAATAATAAGAATAATAATTATAATGATAACAAAAAACCACAACACTAATATTAATAACAACAATAATAACAGTAATAATGATAATGATGGTACTGATAATAGCAATAATATAAATAATAATAATAATAATAATAATAATAATAATAATGGTGATGATGATGACGGCGATGGCAGTGGCGATAACAATTACAATAATTATATTAATAACAACAATAAGAAGAAGATCAACAACAATAACAACCACAACAACAATAACAGCAACAATAATACTGATAATAATGCCGATGAGATTGATGATAATAATGAGAATGATAATGATGGGAATCATGAGAATGGTAATGATGTGAATGATGATAATAATTCAATTAATAATAATAATAATAATAATAATAATAATAATAATAATAATAATAATAATAATAATTCTTGAATTAACACGTCGCCAGGAAAGCTTTAGTTCTTATTTTGATGATAAAAATGTTATTAACACTAATAACAGTAATGCCAGTAATAGTAAAGTAATAACAATAACAACAATAACAGCAACTACAACAATAATAATAATAATAATAATTAATCATAATAATGAAAAATCATAATAAAATTAATCATAATAGTAATTAATTTTAATAATAAGAATAAGTAATAATAAAATGAATGATAAACAAGTAATAATAATAAATAGTCATAATAATAAATAATAATAGTACTACTACTACTGCTACTACTACTACTACTACTACTACTACTAATAATAATAATAATAATAATAATAATAATAATAATAATAATAATAATGAAAATACTGATAATGATAATAATTAATAATAATTGATGGTGATAATAATAATACTAATAAATAATAATAATAATAATAATTGATAATGATAATAATACTGATTATGATAATTAATAACCCTTGTGGTGCACCAGTTGATACAGCTTTGTGGTGTGATCTAACGTTTGTATTTTTAGTGCCTTGTTTTCAGTTGAACATTTTTTGTCACTTAGATAACGCTTAATTATATTTAGAATTTTGCCTCTTGTGCCATGAAATTCGAATATGCATATGAGTGTTTGATGTGAGACACAGTCGAACACCTTTGACAGATCAATAAATATTCCTGCAGTGTCGTTACCCTTGTTAAGATTTCCCTATATTTTATGCACAAAGTCAGTTACAGCTGTAATCGTCAACAGCCGTTTTCTAAAACCATGCTGATGGTAATTTAGTACGCTATGCGTACTGTTTTTTTTTTCAAATATTTTTCCAAACATAGAGGTTAATGTTACTGACCCGTAATTGATGACATCATTTTTATCCCCCTTTTTGTATATACGTTTTATAATTTCTAGTTTAAGACGGTTTAGCAATATCTCTTCATTTATGGATCAATTTATTAAATGTTTTAAGACAATTGCAAGGTAATTTTTCACAGTTTTTCTAATACTGTGGGGTATATGGCGTCCCAACCTGAAGTTGAGTTCTCTTTAAAACAACATATAATTTCGTTAACTTCCTGGATACTAGTGTGATTCATGAAAATGTTATTAGTAATGTTGTTATGTATTTGTATGTTATGTGGTAAAAAATATCCTAGTACCTACAGTTGCAAAATGATTCTTAAAATGTTATATATTTAACAGGATGATGTACAATTTCACATTCACGAAGTTACTTAATATTTTCATTGATATTACAGTTGGTGGTACTTCTATCCTTGACTAATTTCTATACTGTATTGCTTATATTGGAAGAGTTATTTGTCTTCCATTTATAATATAGTGATGCTAGATTAGTAGATGCTCTATGATACCCCTCTTTTAGCTGCCTATATCCGTTTCGGAGTTCTTAGATTTTTGTCATCTTGTGCAATTCATAAGCATATTTCATTTTATTACGCAGTACATAAATTTCATCAGGTCATTTTAATCTCTATAATAGGTTTTATTTTGATAGTTTTTCTTATAATGGAACAGACGGTATTGAAATAAGAGATTAAAGTTGGCATAAATGTTTCCCATTTTTCATTGCTACTTTGTGTCATATAAACCTTGTTCCAAGTTAATATTTCTAATACAACGTTAAGTTTATTTACATTATCATCTGACACCTTTCTAAATTCATAAATTATATCTTCATTTTAACTTGCACTGAAATTATATATGAACTGCATGGTGGTCTGAAAGATGGAAGTTATTTACACATATTGAGTAGTAATCTGTTTATATATTTGTGCATATATGTTCAATAATAGTTGCTGTGTGAAATCATTGGCTCTTTTACCACGTAATTTAGGTTGTAGGATTTTATATCAGTGCAACTACAATCCTCTGTATTTGTCTCATCTATCTTAATGTTGATATCACCAAAAATAGTAAATTTATATTCTTTAGTCTATAATTTATGGAAGTAGTTCCTGTAGGATTTCAGGAACTGGGGTATTCAGTGATCTATATACATCTAAGATAATGTGGGATTGCTTCTCATTATATACTTTAATTGCAGCCACCTCTTTGATTTCTTCAATACGTAATTTAGAAACCCATTTTATAGCTTAGAATTATACATTATTTACCACACATATTGCAACACATCCACCCTTATATATTTGCCTACAAAATCTGCTGACCAATTTAAAATTAGGACTCTTACACAAGTTTATATTACTGTATCTAAAACAATGTTCTAATTCCATTTTAATGCAATCTGTGTTTCATTTGTTAAATTCAACGTGAACTGATATTGTTTTTGAGTATAAATTATTCAAGATTTTTATATTCTTTGACCTAGATAATATTGGTGAACCTGTCAATTCTGTGTATTGTAGGCAGATTTTGAGGTTGGGAAATGTTTTTGAGAAGAATAGATTGTGAGATTATTCTATGTTTATTTAAGACAGCAAAATGAAAGAAGTGTTCAATGTCTTGCAAAGAGTACAATAGAATACTCAATAGGCATATTCAATAGGATATAAATATGGAAGTGTTCTCATGTAAAATATTTTTAAGCAGTGCCGATCCAATTCCACTTTTTAAGATCCTAGATTTATTACAATCAGAATCCCTGTTTCCATTCGGTATTTGATACAGAACATATACTCAAATCAATTCTAATTCCTCATGGAAACATGGTAATTCTAACAGTTAATCTGACCTGTAATGGGCTCTTAGAATCAATGCAAACAGATATTTTAGTCAGGAACAGTGTTTTTAAATTTTTTTATCTGTGCTCACTGGTGACAAAAACTATTCATATTGCACTAGTCCTGGGGAGAGATCAAAACCAACATTATATGAATAAAACAGAAGAAAACTGTAATGGTCCTGCAGAAATGCCTTTGTAGATAAGCACATCCAATTAGACATTGGAACTAAGAGCATATAGGCAAATAAAGCTCATGCCATTTACTTACATGCATTAAACTACAAAAGATTCTTTTGACAGTACCTTGATAACATTGTGTAATTATACCGGGTAAAGAGGTACATATGTTATTCCTCTAAACAGAGAGCATTTTGATAGGTATTTTGTAAAACTTATGAACGTCTTCTTTCAACTTGAAAATAACTTTTCTCGGGCTATCAGGCAGGTGAATTCTGGAATAATTTCCAAGCTTTCAAGAGCTAACGCCGATCTTATCTTCAGGGAATGATGTAGAGTCCAGAGTCCAAAGTCCAAGAACAGGTACACCAGGTTTACCTAGACGGAATGTAATTTCGCCACAGTACCTAACCGCTGAAATTGGATTTACCTGTGCGATATTGTGGGGAACAGGATTTTGTTCACAAGTGGTCTCCCAACTTGCTGCTACCCCTCCCGTTACTGCGAAACCTGGGGGTTGTTTGGATTAAGGGATGGCAGTCTCTCAGGCTAGTGGCCCGAGAGCGTCCCTTGGCAGGGGATAGGATTTTCTTCTTCTTGGCGCCCTATGGTCGTAGTCGCCCAAAGTGCGCAACACAGGGTTGGTGTGAAAGGGTAGTTTATCATACAACGTGCGGGCTCGTTCCCTCACGACGTCGATGATATTCGGGATTCCGGAGTAGCTATGTAGGATGTGATATGAGAATCTGCGCCCAGTATCGTAGATCATCCTTAATGCCCTGTTCTGAACGGCCTGAAATCTGCGGATTGTGGACGGTGCCGCTGACCCCCAAGACCTCGCAGCCGTACAGGATCAGGGGAGGAATGATCGCCTGATACAGACGCAGTTTGAGGTGTTTAGGCATGGCGGATTTCAAAACGGGGTACAACTGTCTGAGGGCGGCGTAGCCTGGCCCCACCTTGCCCCTTACATGTGGCAAGAAAGTGAGCCCGCGGTCGAGGAGGACCCCGAGGTATTTGGCGGCGGTGACCCATGGGATCTGCCGCCCCCTCAACCTCAGGGGCCGCACCGGCCGCCAGCGATGGACCTTCGCCAGGAGAAGAGCAGAACTCTTCCCCGGACTGATGGCCATCCTCCACTTTTCGCTCCACCGACCGATGGCCCGGAGCAGTCGCTGTAGTAGGGGGAAACAGTAACGGGCATTCTTGTTCTGTGCCATTATGAGGACGTCGTCGGCATATTGGCAAAGTTCGGGGTTCCGTCGGGATGTCAGACATGTAGAGAGCAAAGAGTAATGTAGACAATACACTGCCCTCCGGCACTGCCGCCGCAATGGGTCTGAAGGTAAAGAGCCTCCACTCCACTCTCACCTGGAATGAGCGTTCCCGGAGGAAGCTGCTTATCAGGGTGAGATAGGGCGGAGGAACGCCTGCTTGCTTAAGTTTGTAGAGGAGCCCCTGATGCCAGGCGAAGGCCTTCTCCACGTCCAGCAGTACCGCGACCGTCTTGAGGTTGCCCTGGTAGCCCAGGGCTGCCTTCTCGCCGAGGTGCAGGAGCTGCAACGTCGTGGAGTGCCCTCGACGAAAACCTAACTGGTGATCTGGTAGGAGGTGCCTTTCCTCGAAGAGAGGGATGAGGCGGGCGAGGAGCAACCGCTCAAAAACTTTTGAGACGGTCGGGAGTAATCTGATGGATCGGTAATTGCATGGGAAGACCGGGTCCTTGCCGGGCTTTAAAATGCATACTACCCGTGCCTCCTTCCAACAAGTTGGAAAGTAACGGAGTTGAAGGCATGCCTTAGAAATCCGCGTAAGGTGGATCACAGCCGCTCGAGTTAGGTGTTGGAGCATGGGCGCTGTGACGCCATCATGCCCCGGGGATTTTTTTTAGTGCTGTTTTTGAATTTCGGAAGTCACCTCTTTCGGGGTGACTATAGGTAGATGGATCCCGTCGTATGGTGGCGGCGTCTCCTCATAGAGGTAGTCCACCGTCGCCTCCACGAGGTCACTGATGTCCTCATCCTGACGGTCCTCCCGGGGTTCAAACTGACTCTTTAGTTAGTCTGCAAACACTGTTGCCTTCTCGCAGGGCTGGAAAGCGAGGCCCCCACGAGTGCCATGTAAAGGATGCTGGTATTGTGTCTTGTCCTTCCTTAGGGAATAGATAATCCGCCACGGCTTCTTTTCTTGCAGGTTGACGGTCTGCATCAGGTTTTCCCAGGCCTGCTTCCTGTGCGCTCGGAGCAGTCGCCTTGCCAGGGTTTTGAACCTCTGGTATACTGCCCCTATCCTGGGATGGCGTAAGAGTTGCCACAGCTTCCGGACAGTCGCTTTGGTTTTATCAGTCGCCGGAGTTCATCAGGGATGTTGCGAGGCTTAGAGGTCTCAGACGGAATGCGGTGTGTGTGAGCGCGTACCGCCTTCAGGATCTGTTGGGAGAATGCCTTCGCCGCCGCTTCCAGCGCCTCGTCAGTGTCCGCGGGTTGATGGTCTGGGTGAGTTCTAGGACTGTTGCATCCCAGTCGACTTCGTTAAACCCTGGGATTGTCAGGGCTGGTATGTGAACATTGCAGTCGACCAAGACAGGGTCATAGTCGGAATCCAGTTCGTTTACCACCGAGAGGACTAGATGGAATGGAATGTTTTTGGTGATCATGATGTCGAGTACGTCCGGCCTGCCGTGGGCCGGGTAGGACGTAGGCCTCCTCGGACCGTGCGCATTGAGTCTGGGATCACCGCTGATGAGGAGGAAGTGTCCGCGGCCCCTATGATTAGAAACTCGGCTGATCATGATGTCGAGTACGTCCGGCCTGCCGTGGGCCGGGTAGGACGTAGGCCTCCTCGGACCGTGCGCATTGAGTCTGGGATCACCGCTGATGAGGAGGAAGTGTCCGCGGCCCCTATCGTTTGAAACTCGGCTATACCAATGCCCGTGCTTTGCGTTGAAGTCGCCTGCCATGCAGCCAACAGGATGTGTTTCGCAGACTAGTAAGATGTCAACCCCATGGGATTCTACAAACTCAAGCAAGCTTGGGTAATATCCCCTAATTCCGTTTCCAGTCGGTAAGGCAGCCTCCAGATCCGCACGATCCCGCAGTTCGACCCTCATCAGTGGTGTTGGTCCCCGGCCGTTGACGATATGAATAGCCCTCAAGCATGAGGGCCATGCGACTTCGCTGCGGCGGTGAAAAGCCGGGTGGAAGGTCGCTAGGGACCCCCCGAACCACGGCGCTGAACCAGGGAGTGGAGCTCTGCGCAGTCGGCGACTGCGGCTGCAATCGCCGAGGTGAAGCGCTGCTAGCGGTCGGTGAAGTAGCGGCGGCTGGCGAAGGCGATTCAATCAAGGCAGGAATTGCCTCGGGTATCGGCGTCGATGTTGAAGCAATACCTGCGGCCGAGGTGGCCTTTCTAGAGGCTGCGGCTCGGTTTTGTTTGCTCTTCCCCATCGAAGCAGAAGACGAAGTGCGTGGAAGTGTGTGTCCGCTGCGCTGCCAGTGTCCGCCGTGGCAGTGAAAAGCTGCTCAGCGGGCGGCTGGTTTTCTAGCGCCGCTGAGGGCGTGGCTTGTGTCTGCTGCTCGGTCGAGGCCTGTGATTGGCCCGGCCGAGCGGTAGGCTGGGCCCTGCTCTTATTTTTCTTCTTTTGAGACTTCTTCTTACACGCACGCCACCATTCGGTGATTGATCGAGGTAGAGAGGAAGGCGGAGGAATACGGAATCAATCCGCGGACCGTCGTCCACTTGACCAAAACCTCCCGACTCGAGGGTGCTGAGCCCACCAAGGTCAAGATGCCCCTATTTTTGGTCATTGTTGAGAAAGATGGGGAGGGAATTCCCAAGGTCGACGAGGTGACCACCATGTATTGCACAAGAATACGAGTCGAGCCACACCACGGCAGAGCGTGGCCGGCGCAGTGCTATCGATGCCTGCGGTTTCACCAATCTAGCCAGGATTGTGAGCGGAACACCGCTTGCTTGCGCTGTGCAAGTGAGCACCATGTCAAAGACTGTCCTTACCCCAGAGAGATAACTAAGTGTGCAAACTGCGAGGGGCGCCATATTGGCATCTATGGCGGTTGCCAAAAAAACTGGAGATGATCCAGGCAAGGGAGGGCGGAGCCATTACCAACCCTGCGAATGTGCGTCCAGGCAGCAGCTTTGCCAACGCTATGTCGAGGCACGTAGAAGTGCTCAAAAGGCTGAGGCAACGCTGGCTGTACCAGCAATCCAGACCGAGAGCTCCGCAACTCAGGTCATCACCCCCCTGCGCCCCCCCCCCAGGGAGCAGAGAACCAAACAGGAAAAGGAGAAACAGGCACGGCGTCCCAAGAAGCCCGTGACTTAGACCGCCGGCTTCTGCAGCTGCAACAGCTGAGCCAGCTGCCTCGCTGACCGCGGGCGGCGAGTCCAGCCAAGCCTCCACGCAGTTGCCCCCTCCAGAGCAGCAAGTAGCTCCCGTTGGCCCGGCCAATGAGATCGTGGCTGCTGCTCCAGCCACTGCCCAGGCAGTAGCTCCACCTTGGGAGAACCTCTTCGTGCCTGTGGATGATATGACCGAGTTTTCCGAGCTCTCAGTCTGGTTTGCCGACCTCATATCCCGATCCCTCCCCATATTACGGCGCTGCAGGGAACAATTGGCAAGCCCCCTAATCCCCCAAAGAAGGACACAATCATGCTTGAGAAGGACCGACTGCTCTTCCCACACTCCAGCTCGTAATGGCGGCGCTTAGAATCCGTAGATCTTTGCGAGTTGTGTTCTGGAACGCAAACGGTGTCCGGGAACAGCGGCCGGGCATCTTAGAGTTTATAGATGCTCACGGGATTGATATCCTAATGGTCTGCGAGACGCATCTGCATGCTGGTATTCCATTCCATCTGCCAAGTTACGTCGCCCATCGGACGGATCGACCCGGCCGACAGGGCATTGGTACGGCTATAATTATTAAAAATCACTTACCCACACTCCTATCACCATTCCTCCGCTACAGCACTGGAAGCGACTACCATAAGGATCTCCTTGGGGGGGGGGGGTCGGAAATAGTGCTAGTAGCGGTATATGACCCGCCGGACGGCCGCTTCTATGAAGCGGACCTGAAGGCACTCCTCAACCTGGACCACAGAGGTTGCATCGCAGGCGACTTCAACGCGAAGCATCCAAACTGGAACAGCCGCACCCAGAACAGAAAGGGTCGTGGACTCTACCGCCTAATCAGTGGAGACCCGGACCTTTTCGCGCGTGGTCCGAGAGGTCCAACGTACTTCCCGCCCCTCGGCAGGGCGGACGTCATCGATGTCATGGTCACCAAAAACATTCCGTTCCATCTGAAACTCTCGGTTTTGAGCGCGCTCGACTCCGACCACAACTGGGTTGGTGTCCACTCCAACGTTTCACACACAGCTCTGGTCACACCAGACTGGATAGAAGAAGTCGACTGGGATGCTGCTGTGCTATCCCTCCAGAACTCCGTGGACGCTAACCCTCGAATAGACTCAATAGAGTCTCTCGAGATGGCGGCCGGGCATTTCTCTACCACAGTCCTCAATGCGGTCCGTGCTCACACAGACACCGCATTCCTTACGAAACACCTCATCCAGCTACAAAGGCAGCATTCGACGCAGGCATGGCCTTCTACAACACCGCTAGCCATGCCAGAGGTCAGTGGGCGCGGGCTCGCCGTGCCGCCTTGCTGCGGACAATGGAGACGCCTTCCGCCCCACCCACTAAGCCGCCTCCTGCCACGCCACCTACCGCAATGGAGCAGACAGCTTTTACCGCCGCCGCACCGGTATCCAGGAGGAAACCGGCCCGGCCTCATCCGCCGACAGCCTCCGCCGCCGTGCCGGCACCCAAGTGGGAACCGGCCCGGCCCAAGCCGCCGACTGCCTCCGCCGCCTTGCCGGAACCCAACCGGGAACCGGCCCGGCCCCAACCGCCGACAGCCTCCACCGCCGTACCGGAACCCACCCGGGAATCGGTCCGGCCTTCTTCGCACCATGATGGCCACCTAACAGTGGTCGTCATAGGGGTCCCGAGGGACCTCCCATCCCGCTTCGTGCTGGATGCCGCACGCCGCCTTTGGCCCTGTACAGTGAAGGCCAACCGGATCACATCACCTCGGGGACCCACATCGCTGGTCCGCCTCCACCTGGGGTCTGCGCCTGAAGCCGAAGCTGCCTCGACATCACGCCTGCCCTTGTTAGGGCAACAGCTACGTGTCGAGGCTAGCAGAAGTGAACGTCCGGTCCCCTGCCGACGCTGCTGCACCTATGGACATCGTTCGGAGGATTGCCACGCCGCACCGAAGTGCCACTACTGTGGGGCAAGCTCGCTCACAGCCGCTTGCTCCAACCATGATCTACGCCGTCGACGCCGCTACTGCGCTACCTGCTCCGGGAACTCGCACTACACAGGGCAAGCCACGTGCCCGCTGTATCCCCGGAGTAGGCCTTCAGCTCCACAAAACTCACAGCAGCACCACCAACCATCACCACCACCAGACTCGACACCGAACACTTCACCGACGGACACCTTTTTGAAGGACGCCGTAGAATCCATAAAGCAGAACATCGCCACCATCCAGGCGGCTACACACCAACTCGGCCTCCGTCTCGAGGAACTTCAGAGGGAAACCAAAGAACGACTCGCAGCATTGGAGGCCAAGCACCAGGACTCAGATCGAGTTGCAGGTGAAAACGGCGCGGTGCTTGCGTCCATCCTGCGCCAGCTGGACCGCACAGCGAGCCACCTCGTCCATCCACCTTCCGAGGACAGCGACGACCAGTGCCCGCGGCTGGGGTCTCTTGAGGCTTCGGTCGTGGGTGTTCGAGAGCTGCAGCACCAACTTCACCAATCAATATCGAAGCAATTACACGACCTTCAGACAGGACATACCACGGACATTCTCTCCTACATCGCTACCGGTCCAGCCCCCAGGGGAAGGAAGAACCGGTAGTGCCGTCATCATCATCACAGGGAGAGAGTGGCAGCTCTCCCTACACTTCCAATCCCATGTTTCACCAACAACTCCCAACCACCCACAATTTCCTTAACTCCTCACCAATAATTCGCTACGGGGGCCGGCTGGGCCTCGGTCAAGCCGGTCTACTAGCACAACCCTCACCCCTGGCGGCCGCACAGCGGGCTAGTTCACCTTTACCTTTTACTGCGCGGGTGCAACAGCGGTACCGCAGTATCCTTACCGTCCAATACCGGTGGAGGGGTTTTTTAGTCGGTAGGCCCATCCTGGGAGACCCCGACACTCCGGGCGTGCCAGCCCGGGTTAGTCCTTAAGGTGGATTTTTCCCCTCCACTTGAAACTAAAAAAAAAAACAAAAAAAAAAAACACCTCAACCATCCGTCCTTCCTGCACATCTAAGACAAATGATTAAAGCAAAAAATGTTGTCAGAAAGCTATGGCAGAGATTTCGCCATCCCAGGATAGGAGACATACACCAGAGGTTCAAATCGTGCCCCGTCGTCACCTTAGAGCACACCGTCGAGAAGCCTGGGAGCATACGTTAGGGCAAGTTAACCTCCACGAGAGGAAACCTTGGCGTATAGTCCGTGGCCTGCAAAAAGACAGACCGGAATACCGGCATCCTATCCATGGCACCCGGGGCCATCTTGCCTTCGAGCCCCGGGATAAAGCAGATGAATTTGCAGACTACCTGGAAAATCAATTCCAGCCCAGAGAAGAGCCCCAGGACGGAGACCAAACTGAACTCGTCGAGCGGGTGGTAGAGGGCTTCCTAGAGGCCCCGCCAGCGAACGACGAGGAGTTTCACGTCCCTATAGCTACCCCACAGGAGATAGCCACCCAAATCCATTCCTTAAAAACCAAAAAAAATCCCCTAGAGAGGACCGTGTAACAGCGGAAAACCTCCAGCACCTTCCCCGAAAAGCCGTGCTTCATTTGACCCGGATTTATAACGCATGCTTACAAATACGCCACTTTCCCGCTACGTGGAAGGAGGACCGTGTAGTATGCGTTCAAAAGCCGAGGAAGAACCCGGTTCTCCTGGCCAGCTACCGTTCCATCAGCGTCCTGCCAGTCATCTCGAAAATATTCGAAAGACTGCTCCTCGCCCGCCTCGGACCTCACCTTGAGGAAAGAGGCCTCCTACCCGAGCATCAGTTTGGTTTTCGCCCTGGACACTCCAGACCGTGCAATTACTGCGTGTGTAGTAGAAGGCCTCCCTGGATTTTTCAAGAGAGGTTTAAAACGGTTGCGGTATTGCTGGACGTGGAAAATGCCTTCTCCACTACGTGGCACGATGTGCTCATTTATAAACTCATAGAGCATGAAATCCCCTCTCCATACATTTCCTTGGTAGCTTCGTTTCTTCAGAATTGAAGCTTCCGAGTAAAGGTGGAGGGGGAACTTTCTACAGATCGGCCCATTTGCGCGAGAGTGCCGGAAGGTAGCGTGCTGTCTCCGGCGCTCTTTTCAGTTTACATGGCCGACATCCCCACCCACCCCAGCACACACACCTGTCAGTATGCGGACGATCTCATGATCTTCGCTGTAAGCCGGAACACCAGTTACAGCTTTCGGCATATGCAAGCCCAACTCCATGCCATTGGCAGGTGGAGTGAGAGATGGCGAATGGCCATTAGTCCGGAGAAAAGCTCTGCGATTCTCCTGGCGAAAACCATTAGAAATCGGCTTCAGCGGAACTTTGTTTTACGGCACCGTGGGATCCCTTGGGTGAACACGGTAAAGTATCTCGGAGTGACGCTGGACCGACGGCTCACTTTCATTCCGCATGCCAGGGCCAAGGTGAACCTAGGGCATGCTGTTCTCAGGCAGCTTTACCCCATGCTCAGCTCACAGAGCATGTCCCTTACCTTAAAGCTTCAGCTGTACCTCCGTCTGGTTCTGTACGGCTGCGAAATCTGGGGGACCGTAGCTAACTACGTGCTCTTCGGGGTCCAGACGCTTCAGAACCGGGCACTACGGTTAGGCTCGCACACCTGGCTGGAATGGTGGAAACCCAAGCATCGGTGGCACTGCACTGGTCCACCCTGGCCGTAAAAACGTTCCACCTTTACGACCGTGTGGAACAGCACACGGATGTTGTCTATTGGTTGGACCGCACCTCCTGGCACATTGTCAACGACGACCATAAAAAGGGGCATCGGCACTTTGACGGTGCCCTGGTCTGCCTGAACGGTCTTTCTTAGCTGTGCTTCGGAAGCGGCGGCAATGCCGTGATCCTGGTGAAGCACTTGTTTCACCTCTTATGGGGTACACATAGAGTCCAAACCTCTGATTATGTGACGCTCCATATGGGGGCGCTGAGGGGAATATGAGATGAATGGGATCTGAAGCCGAGTTTTATCTTTGGGCCAAGTGTCGCATGATTCCAACATGATCCTTGAAGGAGTCCGCGATTATTGGCGGTAACATAGTGCCCCTCTTGGCTAGGGGTGTCTGGGTGCCCTATGGGGGTGCAGCACTGTCTGAGCCGAGGCAGTGGGACCCGGAGAGGTCCTGACGTTTCTCCCCACGAAAGTGAAACTGTCCATAGGGGGTTCTTGAGGTAGCTCATCCTCCGCCGATTCAGGCAGAGGGGGAATGGAAGGGTTATCCTGGGAGGTGGTGCTTGACACTTTGTGAGGATAACTCTGCCAAGTTTGGGGGTCACCTTAAATTTAGTAGTCCGGGGGGGACCGGGCAGATGCCCCTCTGTTTTTGGCCCGGGTCCGGCATGGGAGGCGTCGACTAGGGACCAATGGTCTCCGTTGCCGGGACGGACTGCTCTGATTGGCCCGCTGCCAGATGTGAGCCTGTATTAAAACTAGGGCTAGCTTTTGGCAGTTTCACAAATCTTTGTGAGTGTTTGCGGAGCACCGAAATGCAAACGCCATTCACTTGCAAGCCACTGTCTCTGTTGATGTTATTTTTTTTCGTATTTAATAGCTATGGCTTCTTTGATGGAGCGGTCCCAATTGCTTGAAGAATTAAACATGGTGGTTGTGTCGCCCAGTCTTGGTCTGTGTCCTTCTTGGATGCAGTGTTCTGCAAGACCAGATTTTTCTGGGTACATCAGGCGGATGTAGCTCTCATGCTCTTTGCATCTTTGTTCGATCGTTCTCCCCGTCTGTCCATTGTAGGCTTTACCACATTCACATGGAATGCGGTATATCCCCGGAGTCTTAAGGCCGAGGGAACTTTTGACCTGTCTTAACATATTTCGAATTTTATTGGGCCGCTAGTGTATAGTCTTGATGTTGTATTTGCCCATAATTCTACTCAGTTTACCAGACAAATGTCCTGTATATGGGAGGTAGGCTTTATGTTGTTTCTTCGTGTCTTGTGACTCATCTAGCTGGGATGCACTACGCTGTGCACAGTTTGTACTAACAGAGGCCCGTTTTAGTGCCTTGTTGATGCTTCTCTTGCTATATCCATTTTTTCTAGGCTGGTTCTGAGATACTGAAATTCTGTAGCGAGGTTTTCACTGTCTGAGATGGCTATTGAAAACCTTTTAAGGAAGTGCAGCATATCCAATTAAACTTTTTTGTAGTGCTTTTAATTAAAGCCAAAATACACACACACACACTCACACTCTCTCTCTCTCCCTCTCACCCTCTCCACCTCCACCCCTCCCTCCTAAATGGAAGGGTGTAACAGCTCAGATGCATTGCCTTTCTTTTCCATGAAAATTTATTTTTTGGTATATGGATCTTGCTACTGATATATTTAGGCAGATACTGTTTGTTTTGATTTAATCTAAAGACATCTGTAAGGCAGACAAATGTAAACAACATTTCAAGCTGTTAAACAGTGAATTGCAAAGGAGGGTATTAGCTAAATGTAAAGCTTAATCACATTACAACCCTTGCATATTGTTCCACAAATGTTCTTTAGAACTACATACTTGCTGTTACAGTTGAGTGTTTATCATATTAAAGGGGCTAAGTAATAAAATGTAATTTTTAAGTTAGTCAATATAAATTTACTAAAAGAATGCAAAACAAAATATGCACTAAGTCCTCTTGCTCGTTGACTTTAGGAAACAAAGTTATCCTTGGCATGTTCAAAAAATAATAGATAAACTCTCACTTTCCTAAATAAATTGGCACTGAAATACCGAATGGGCTAAGTCCACCAAACAATATTTGCAATTTTTCTACCTCTACTAAGCAGTGTACTGTTCAGTCTTGGCACAATTCACTGTAAAGTTGCTGCAATGGAAATCTTTACATGGTAATAAAAACAACAAACACTGACTTTACATCACTTTATTTTTAACTTCTCCATACAATTAGTACTTGGTCATAGTTCCTTTAGCTTTTATCACTTTCATGAGTCTCCTAGAGATAGAGTCTGCTAGATTTTCAAAATAGTTTTTGTCCATTTCCATCCATATCTTCAACACCTCCTGCAGCTCCTCAATATTTGATGGTTGCAGCTCTTCTATTTTATCTTTCATGTGATCCCAAGCATTTTCTATTCCATTTAGGTCAGGAGAGCTACCAGGCCAGTCAAGTACAAGTTTATTATTGTCTTTTAGGAACTTCTGAACCATCCTTTTTCTATGAACAGGGGCACCATTGTGTCTAAAGTACTGACACTGATGAATTGGCCAAAATCTGACAAAATGCTGTTGCAACACTTTACATTGTTATGTTCTTAGGGAGAAAGTACAAGCCACCTCTAACATAATCGCCACTAAAAGAACCCCATACCATCACACTTTCTGGATGTTTAACAGTTTTGACAGTAAACTTTGGATCATACCTTGACACATTTTGTGATCTCACTTTTTTAGACTTTCCTCTGACCAATTTGAAATTGCTTTCATCAGAAAACATTACTTTGCGCCAGACCTCTGATGTCCAGTGCTGATATGTTTTGCAGAAATTTGCTCTTTTCTTCATCATAGCTTTAGTTAGAAGAGGCTTCTTGGCAGCACACCGAATTGGTTGAAGCCAATGCTGAATAGTCTGGATTGCAACAATATTGAGCAGGTCTGGATGATTCTTCTTTAACCCGGCTGCTGTAATCCATGGATTAGTCATCACTTCACGTTTTAGAAGGTCATCAGTCCTTGGTGAAGTCTTTTTTTTTACCACCTGAGCTGTTTTTCAATTTGGTATGGTGCCACATGGCACAGGTGCTGTTGCTTATTTTAGGTCGTAAATAGCTTGTCTTGAAACCTTTAGATCAGCAGCCACATGAATTACAGAAGTACCTTCCTCTAAAAGAGTTAAAGCATGAGTCTGCTCCTCAGAAGTGAGCTTCTTGTGTCCCATTTTGTGTATTAGATACAGAAATACACACCTTCAAAAATAGCACTAATCAGATGAAAACAACAAACAGCAAACAAATCACTGTACAGCAAATACCAGACTGAGACCTGAACCGCTAATGTAAGCAAGCTGCTGCTGTGCACTAGAAAATCATGCGATTTGCAGCTCCACCTGCCTTTTTTGTATAGTGGTGGGAGAAGAACACATTGGCTATGTACAGATTTTCCTTGTGTTTAAAAAGTAAAAATTTCCATTGTGGCCACTGTAGAACTGTTTGTGCACTGCAGGTAGGTATTCCATTATACTTTTGAGGTCTTTTTTCTTCTCTAAAAACAATCCTTTCATACCAGTGACCTCCCTGAATGTGATTGTTTTGAAATCTAATTTTGCCAATATTTTTTCAATACTATTTTATCATTTCCCATCCCTCTATTTCACCAAATGTCTTTTTTACCTGAATAATTCCAGGCATAGTGGTTTTAATCCATGAGGCAGAACTCACATTAACCTTTATTGTGTTAATGATTTTATCAGCTGCTTGTTGAAAGTTCATCAAATAGCCTTCTTTCATTTGAACAACTTGAAATGGTTGTTTACTGTGAGCTGTTGCTATGGCATTAACTACATTCATCAGGAACAAAATGTTTGCATACCTTTGCTCTTTCTACTATAACTGCAAAGTCATGGTCACACGCTAAAAAGCTGTAACCAGAAACTAAACATTTGTGTTATATTGACTCATAGGTACCACAGCTAATCAAGAACATATAGAGGAAAATCATGATCCAATTTTTGTTTTGAGCACTGCAGTTATCACTCCATATAATGAGTTTTTTCTTTGATGTACTTTGAAGAGGCAAGATGCTATGTTGTTTGCACTTCTACACCTTCATGCCAAAAACACGTAACAGAATCACTTGTGTCATGGATATGGATACCATAGTTAATAGCATGACAGCTGTCTCATATAAACATGTCTGAGTGCGTTATTTACTGGTTGCAAGTCCATTGGAAAAGTACAAATATCACTTCCATGTATACATGAATCTCTACTGTTTTATTTTTTAAAAGATTCAACTGCCTTTTCAGCTTTCATATGATGTAGTTGCAACAATCTTTTGGCCTGTGGAGAGTAGCTTGTGTTTCCTTTAATCTGTAAATTATGCAAGTCACACTTCTTACCTGTGTTCTAGGATGCCGAAAGCTGAGATGTGGAAAGTGACGCCAAAACACTCTTCAGTAATATAAACAATGCACTCTGCTTTCTGGATATATAGCTTTAAATGTCTCATAAAACCTATTAAAGTTGAGGTATAGAGACAGATATTTGTTGCTTGACATATCTCGGGAGTAGTGACCAGTGTCTTTTGGTATTGAATTTATATGTTCCTTCATCCAGCATTGGTCATGATTTGAGTACTTGTGAACTTGGGCTCCTCTTCTACCATCATGATATACTGTATCACCATTCTTCTTCTTTCTGATGAGATTTCAATTTTTTTTTTTCTTACTGATAGGAAAAATATTCCTGAATGTACGTTTACAGATTCGTTTATGATCTCCTTCACCATCAGGCATACATATATTAATGTGCTTTGTCATTGGCTTTCTTCAGGACTCTTTCCAATCCATCCGTTATTCACAGGGATGACAGTCAATCCCATTTGGAACGTCCCTTGTGTTGTTTCATTTTCAGCATAGAATTTTTCAAAAAGTCATTCCTTCATTTGGGGTGTAAATGTATGTACAATCTAGATGACAGTTAACCCAATTCTGAAAAGACAATGACTAACAATAAGACAATTTCCAAATGTAAACATTTTGCCTATAGGAACAGAAATACAGGGAGTATATAAATGAATATCGGGGTTTTAACTCCTTTTAATATTTATTACATTCAACTTACAGCTATAAATGATATGTCAAATGAAAAAACAACTCAAACAGATTTGTTTGTTGGCACAAGTGCGCATGTGCGTGCAATGTTTCTGCCGCAATCCACTAGACAGCGGTAGTAGCAAAGATGGCGACTAGTAAACAGAAAGCGTTTTGTGTTTTGCAGTTTGCAAAAACCAAATTTGTAGTTAATGTGCAACGTGCGTTCCATAGTAAGTTCGGTTGTGATCCTGCTAGTGATAAAAACATTCGTAGATGGTATAATCAGTTTGAAGATACCGGCTGCCTTTGTAAAGGGAAGAGCACGGGACGACCAGGAGTAAGTGAAGAGACTGTTGAGCGAGTGAGAGAGTCGTTCACTCGTAGCCCAAAGAAATCAGTCCGGAAGGCTAGTCGTGAATTACAAGTTCCTGTGTCGACTGTTTGGAAAGTTGTAAGAAAATGCTTACAGCTACATCCTTACCGTTTACAGTTATTACAGGCTCTAAAGCTGACATACCACGGATTACATGCCAAATTTGCAAACGACATGTTGTTTCATGACGATTTTATGGATTGTGTTGTCTTCAGTTTTATGCATAGCCTCCACATTCTCCTGACCTAACGCCATGTGATTTTTACCTTTGGGACTTCATCAAGGATCATGTGTACGTGCCTCCGCTACCAGCTGACCTCCCTGAATTAAGAAACCGGATTGAAGCAGCTGTTGCTACAATTACTGAATACACACTTATCAACATTTGGGAAGAACTCAGCTATAGACTTGATGTGTGCCGTGTGACAAAGGGTAGTCACATTGAACATTTATAAGCCTCTTGGTAAAATTGTTTGAGTTGCTTTTTCAGTTGACATATCATTCATAACTGTAAGTTGAATATAATAAATATTATAAAGGGTCAAAACCCTGATATTCATTTATATACACCCTGTATAATATAGATAACCTCAAAATCTACTTCATTGTTTGATTTCATCTTCATGGGTATTTCTTCCCCACTCTGTGCATATGATATGATTTACCAGCTACTCTTAAGTCATGCTCATGCTTTCTTTTAGAGTTATTAGTGCTTCTGTTATTTCTCTTTCCTGAACTATTCATATCGGTTTCACTATGAATTGTACCGCTAATGAAGAGAGAGAAGCCACAAAATGGCAGGAGTGAGCAGAAGTGTATAATTTTTTATTTCCAGTACTTTGTACTTACCCTGTTTAGCATGAATAAGACATGGAGTTACCTCTCATGCTAACTACTGGCCTTCATAGCACCTACATCAGCCATCATTGGAGATCACCCTTTTAGTATGTAAAATTCTGGTTCACATATCACCGAAAGAAATACAAAACACAATTCATGCCGAAATGGTGCTTAGCCCCTTTAGTATGATAACCCTTCAATTGTTCCTTTTCAGTTGTGTTAGCATTTATCCAATATTAAAATAACAGTAACAAACACTAATTTGTAGAAATGGGTATAACCAAGCTAATATTATTAGACTTTAAATTACCATTGCTATCAAAAAACCCTGTTCATTAGCTATGTACTAATCTAAATACTCAGAATACTTACAAAAATCTTTATAAGAAGAGTTTTCACTCTTCATCAGAAGTTTACTGTACATTCATAGAGAAATTTGTTTATTTTGCTTAAAATTAAACATATAGTTATCAGCCTCCCTGTCAAATAAAAAATGATGAGCTTTTCTAAAAGTGTTTAATTTCTTCACTACAAATGGTTTTAAAAATATATTCATCTTGCTATTTCTGTAAACAGGAGCATTCAGTGCTATCTTTGAATGGGATGACTTTGCAACTCCGAATGGCCTGGAGATTGATTGCTGTTGCTGTACCATTTGCCTCTAAGGGAATTAAGAAAATACCTACCATTCTCTCTCTCTCTCTCTCTCTCTCTCTCTCTCTCTCTCTCTCTCTCTGAGGAAGCCTCACATTCTCTTTCAAATGAGCACTATATGATGCCCATTACTGGTTTCTTTACAGTTCACAGCTGTTAACCAAACAATCACCGCTGAGTAACCTAACACATGATCAAATCCTGGATTACCATTGGCCACAACACTGTCTCAAACAATTTGCAGAACAATTAACCAATGAGATCATACCTACTGAATCACTGAGGGCCATGGTTTGTAAAACAAAAATATCCAAAGTCCGAAAAATTAGTAAAAACTATAAACATTTATTACTCAAAAACTAATCACTTGTGCAACATAACTCAAATAGTGTATCTCAAAATTAAGCATAAGCGTCATTAATGCTTAGAAAAATTAACAAATCTATTCTGTAGTGAAAGCTAACGTTATACAGATTTTTACCTCTGATCTTGCAAGTTTACTATGTAATTTGATATATCCATTATCATAATAAATATTCAACAATGTTCATACCCAAAATTAAAAATGTCATAAGTAGAAAACTTGAATATGAAACTAATATGTTTGCTACAGTCATTTTAAATTTAATAAATTCTTAGAATCATAGCTTTTCCATCAGCTTAGTTTTGTGCTAGTTAAATATTGAAATTACACAAACACACACACACACACACACACACACACATTGAAAACTACAAAGGAATAATAAATTTGTAATGTCATTACATTGTTGAAGTTTTTGCTGAATCGTCAACTACTGGTTACTTCTTCATCAACATCAAATCCGAAACAATTTCTATATCTTTCTTCTAATTGCTACTGCATCTTTTCTAGTGATGTTGTACTATTCTCTGTGTTTCCATGACATTATCTTCCTCCATTAATTATCTGGTGTGATGTATTGCACAGCCGAAAGACCTTCTTCATCACTTTCCACTGCATGATGCTTTGTTACTGTTTGCTCCGTTGCCTGTGTGCCATCACCTGCCACAACATTTTCAGCCATGTGTTCATATTCTCCAGGCATTATCACTTGTTGCTGACCATCTTTGATCTGGATTTTCCTTTTGTTATTCAGTTTTAAATCAAGAGCCTTCTCTTGTCCTGAAGATACAGGTTCATGTATTGACAAACGCCTGATGGGATTTCTTTTCTGTCTGTAAACTCCACCACTTTCAGGACATTTGTGGATCTTCTTCCCAGCTGGATTACATTGATACTGTTTTTGGTCTTTATATATGATTATGTATAATTCTCTCTCCCCTTCATGAGATTTATTATGTGCCGTATAAGCATTTCGATTTGGAAATTGTAGTTTCTCACCAGCACTATGAATGCGTTTGTGCTTCATAAGATTGTCTGGATATTTGAAGCATGAACGGCTTAAGTCACACTTGTAAGGTCTCTCTCCTCTTGGTTTACGAGTATGTCGCTTCAACATGGACGAATCTACAGTTACATGTTTACAGTGTGGACATTGGCATGGCCTCCCGCCAGAATTTCAGCTCAAATTATGTAATTCCATGCTTGCATTGTCACACCCTGTACATTTGTGAGGTTTCTCCTGTGTATGTCTGGACCAAACATGTGTTAAAAGCGCACTTAATTTTGTAAATGCGTTATCACACAATTTACAGTGATATGGTTTTATACTCACTGTGTGAGTATTACAGTGATCCTGTAATGTGTTTAAACTCTTGCAACGATGTTCAAAAACACTGCACTTGTGTGGTTGCTCCTCAGAATCAGATATCGTGTGGCAAGATAACAGGAGCTGGTAACAATATTTGCTTTCAAGTTTAAACGAACTAGGTTCATATAATTTGAATTGTCAAGAAGAAGAAGACCAGATAGCGGAAGTGACGCATGTCTCATAGTTACATATATCAACTGGAGTTTTTACTATGTACTGAGAATGCGAGCCGTTGTTTGCTACCGTCGCCCTCATACTGGTCGGATCTATCGGAGAATGCGATAATGTATAGCTATATATGCTTTGAAATATCACCGTCAACCTTTCTGATAATGATTTAATAAAGAAATATACACATTCAACCTCAGTGTATTTACGACTGAGGAAATATGAAATCTAGTCTGCTGTTTTTATTGTATCTGCAACAATACTTTCTCCTTAGTATTACGAAACTACTGGCATGTATCTTACTATTTGCAAGCATTGCTTTGATTTCTGCTCACCGACAATGCCAGTGTAAGTGCATAACAGCACGTGTGAATATTGTGTAATAGAACTGACTATGTTCTCAACATTTCACAGCAAAGGAAGTGAATTATTCCGTTATCAATTTATTTGTAAAATGGCTAAAGCTATTTAACATAATTTGGCAACCTCCAAATTACATTTAATACTGCTTTGTTGGACCTACCTTTAGATGTGAAAAACTGTATGTGCTTTGGCCCGTATGAAGGCATTGTTTAATGTAACTTTAGTTCACAATTACTTGTTCCCCTCAGGTCAAAACTACATCGGTATTAAAATAATAAGCTTTAGATTTGATTGTTCATAATTTTTTAAAACTGAAAGTCCCGTAAAAAGCTGCATCCCATTTAAATATACTCATAGTTAGTGCATCAAATTTAGAAAATATTTGAAATTTAAATCAAACCTGCATTATCGGTAAAAATAGAAACAAGTAAATGCGATTTGAGTATGCTCTGTGTTAATGTGTGTCATTAATGGGTAGTTCATTCATCAATTACCTTAGTATTTATTTCCCAAATCAAATACCACGCGACCCTTACTGGTACAAATCACAACTACTTTCCCACTCAGTATTGTTACATTTTAATATAATAAATAAGTTAGTAACTAATTACTGTATATTATAGTTATAAACTGATGCATTCAACGGAGTGTTATTCCCATACCCATAAAGAAAAAGACAATTTGATTGTGAACTATTAGTTCATGCTGGCACAATGCTCCACTTCTGCGAATGTGAGACGAAAGCCACACTTATTACAAATGCACGTGGTTCTTATTGTGATAAAGTATCTGTTTTATAGAAGCTATTCAGTGTATGTTTTCGGCTTATTTTCAATTTTGAACCATAATTTATTATAATAATTTAACTGCTTTCCCATAGAAACAGCGTGCAGGATAGGAGCTGGACAGGCAGAGACAGACCGAAAAATGACTAAATGACATGCGTGTCAGTTGAGAAATTTAGTGCCGTACCGGCATGCTGCCGTAGTGGAGCGACCGGCTGGAGGCCGGGAGATCCGTGGATCAAATCCCGGCTATGGCCTTGGATTTTTCGGTCTGACTCTGCCTGTCCAACTCCTGTCCTGCACACGGTTTCTATGGGAAAGCAGTTAAATTATCACAATTGTCCATAATGTTTGCTATACTATGAATCCTGGGTCTTGGAAGTGTAAATCGCCATTGGGGTTTGTCATCTCAAATTTTGAGATCATCTTGTGGTTTACCGGGAAACATGCGAGTCAGTTGAGAAATTTAGTGCCGTACCGGCATGTTGCCGTGATGCCTTGGTGGTGGAGCGGCCGGCTGGAGACCCAAAGATCCGTGGTTCAAATCCCGGCTATGGCATTGGATTTTTCGGTCTGACTCTGCCTGTCCCTAATTTATTATAGTTCACTTTCATTCAGTGCATGTATGTGATAGTTTCATAGGTATGAAAGCTTTAGCCAGTACTTAATGAATGTAGTTGATGAATTGTTCAAACCTCCCTTTTTAAGACAACATTTATGTGAAAATATTAGCATAAAAACTGCAAGGTGGCCTACAACTGATCTAAAACTTGAACAGAAAGCGAAAGGAAGTAAAAATTCTGTTGACACAAGGAAATTTGACAGAAATAGCTACGACGACAATGACTGGATTTGTGGATGTGAAATCAGAAACGCTTGGAAATTATCCCATGTCAACTGCAGAATCAGAATGCTGCTTCTACTCTATGAAGAGGATAAAAACCTTTCTGAGGAACACTATGTGCCAGGATCAGCTCACCTCTCTAGCCATGTTATCCATTGAAAAGAAATTTGTCACAAGTATGAAGGAATTAAACGCCAAAGTGATCGATAAATTCTGCATGAAGAAACATTGGCGTATGACCTTTATTTTTTGAAAGTAGATGAATTGCAGGCACGTTCTTTTTTTTTTTTTATTTTTATGTAACACGCTGGTTTTTTTTTTTTTTTTTTTTTTTTTTAATTGAGCTGCCACTGCATTTACCTGTATTTTTTAACGGGCGAGAAGAAAATTTGAATACAAAAGGGGCTTAACTTTCATTCAGGAACTTCATATTTCTTCCCCAGAACTCAACTTCTTTCAATCATCAGTAAAATTAATTAATTCTTCAAAGGCTACTGTATTTTGAATGTCTCCCGTTTTCATTTCGTACAGATTTAGCCCGCTTGTTTCACACATCAGAATCATATTGAATGTGGAAACATGTTTAAGTATTAAAATCATATACAGACGGTTTAATACTAAGTATCACGTTTCATATGTTAAATTAATAAGTTTTGTTAAACCGACCACGTGATATATGTCATTTTGATTAAGTTTGCTGGATTTTAAATTAGCTTCACTTAATTTTGTGCCATTGTGATAATATCCTTCTATCTATATTAATTCATAAAATGGCTAATATCTCAGATTGTGACATTTTCTTGGCTATAAGTCCTGTAGATGGTTCTGTTAACGGCCACGTACAACAAGCCAAGCGTGAATTACAAATAATGCTTAGAGAAAATCTGTGGTAATTATGCTTATTTATTCGAGGGTAAACTTTTGTCAACATGTCTTTAAAAAACGTCCAAAATTACTGCAACTTCATGAGGTGGAGAGATTTTACAGTGATATAACATATTAGTGTACTATGAAAATAATCATAATATAATCGTGGCTTTCTGCAAATTAGTAAAATATTTTAATCTGCTTCGATTGAAGGAAAGAATAATTAGGTATTTCAAATGTAAAGAATTTAAGAATGCAAAGAGCACAAAGAGAAGCGATATCTAATATTGTGCTCAGAAAATTTGTATTTGTGTTAACTACCAAAACAGCTATTTGGTTTGAAACACATTTTCAGCAAGGTGCTGTTTAGTAGAATCTAAAGTTAAACTGGAAAATGCTTTATTTTCTTTGCATTCCTTTAACTTTCCTTTTTCATCTCAAGCACAGATCTGTGTAAGTGTGCGCCTCTCAATGCACCATGGAGCAGCGAATTGATGGTCCTCGTAATACAAGTTTCTATTTTAAAATTGATAAAATCATATATTTTGACACATTTATTACCAAAGTAGGAAATAGTTTTAAAACGTGTTTTACCTTCTATATATACAAACTGATGATGAGTGTGAGGTGAGCAGTGGAAGATGAAGGTTCTGTATGCAGGAAGATGTGTCACTGAAAAGAAAAGTGAAATAAGTGACAATGGGATAGAACTCTCCATATATAGAATGAGAATAGATCTATTTGGGTTATTGAAATTAAGGAAAGGTAAAAGGGAACAAAATATAATGATGAACCTGTTAATAATAGGAACCTTAATAATTATTCTACTAATGATAGGAGGGATCGAGTTAAACCCAGGACCTGATGGAATTGAAAAAAAAAAAAAAATATTAGAGAAACTAGAAGGAAAACTAAATAAAATGGATGGAAAGGAAGAACGCATAAGAAACAATTTGAATAAAGTAGTCAGTGAAATAAGGGAGGATATTGTAAAAGAGGTGCAAGTAATAAGAAGCGAAGTAGATGCCATCAAGGAAAAATTGGAGAAAATAGATGAGAGGAGAAGAAGACTAAATTTGGTATTCACCGGTGTAGAGAAAAGAAGAGGTATCTGTCCAGCAAAAGTAGTAAGAAAAATCCTTAAGGACAAGCTAGAAATGGAGTTGGCTGGATGGGAGATTGCGCGGGCATATCGAGTAGGAAGACAATGCAAGAAAAGTCCAATTAAAGTAAAATTTGCTATAGCGACCTAATTTACGAAATTTTAGGAAATACAGAGATTTTAAAACAGAGCAACATGTTCATCAACAAGGATCTCACAATAGCACAGAGATATATAAAAACGGGACTTAATTAAGAAGATGAAGGAAGCAGGATTGGAAGGCAAACAAGGACTTTTACGAAATTTACATCTTTGGATAGACGGAGTAGATGCAACATATGTGAGTAAGAGCGGATTATGGAGGAAAGGAACAGCTTGGAAGGAAACAAGTCAAAAAAAAAAAGTAAAAGAAGTGAACGAAGCAAATCAACATTCGTAGCAGGCAGAGGAAGCGCAAGGTTAAACATGGAGGCAATGTATGAAGAAGTGTCAAGACCAGCACGAAAAGAAAACGATGTAATTCCGACAGCTGAACATACGCCATAGCATGCGCCTGAACCAGCAGCTATAATGTAAGAGAGAGCAGATATGACGACAACAGAGACATCACGAGATACGGCATTGCCAAGGATAGAGCGCTGTATTATGCAAGCAGAACAATCCGTCATTTTGAATCACGTATTCAAGGCCGCAGCTTGAATACGAGATGATTTTCGGAAAGAAAAATAGTGATGCACGTTAAAGGTAGCTTTACATACACTTTTCATTTCATAAAGTATGTTTAATATACAAGAATTACTTTTTCTTTGTTATACAAAAGAGAAGCTATAAGGTTAAAAAGAAAGCATTGCTACCACGGTAGCAATTCCCACCTAACGTCCTTGTGTTGATTAATTTGACTTAAGTGGAAAACTATAGAAAATATTTAAAATCCTATTATATGTTCTTAAAACCAGTTAAAGTTAACGTACTTCTTATACTGCATGACCATATCTGTCTGTAATAGATTAGGAGTAACAGGTGTGTTAATTGATGCTATGCAATTTCTTAGTGTTATAATAAAATGCAAAATGAAATAACTTACATTCTTCTACATATTTATTTGCTGATTAAAGTAGTAGTAGTAGTAGTAGTGGTGGCGGCGGCGGAGGTGGTGTCCACAAAACTATTTAGTATTTAATGAATAGGTTGAGCCAGCTAAATAAAATACTAACTACATCAAATAATTTTCTAAATATTTTTGCATCAAATAAAAGTTCATAAACATCAAAATTTCCAATTTTTCTTGAAAATATTGTAATATATAACATCCTTTAGATGAAATAATGTATTGTAAGACATATTACATTTTCCAGTTTTACAAGCATGTGTATTGGTTTTCCCTGCAGTAGGATTTTTTTTTTTTGTAACCAACACTGTTATCTGATAATAGAATAATGCAGGCAGAGAAACAAGAATCATTAAATCTTCTTAGGGCCGGTTCTGCAATCTGCCGATAACTTGCCGATACAGCTATGTACCTGATTTCTAGCCGATTGGCTTTCTGCAGTCTCTGGATATCACTACTCGGAAGATATCTTTGCCGATAAGTTTTCGGCTAGTTGGAGTTGACGATACGTGTATTATCCAACAAATAAGTTTTCCACGGCCGTAGTCCATTGAGGTTAGGTTCCACTCACATTCACGTCTCACAAATATCACTAGCAATAGGAATTAAGAAAAAGAAACTGATGTGCTCCATGCACATGATTCTCTACATTTTGGTAGCAAATTACTGCTAATAAGCTTATTCTTAACTTAGGGAATACGCTAAAATGATCGTCAAATCTTTTGAAAGCCGGTTGCCATGTGGATGAATTCCGTTTCTTTGCATTACAGTGGTTGACAAATCCCCGATGGTGAAAAGTGTCAAGTATATTAAAAATAAAACCAATAGCAAGGAATATCTAAAAATGGTCAATTCCACGAAAAAAATTATATGACCTAAATTGTATGTTTTTCGATATCTAATTTTTTTTGCATAGTAAGCTTGTCTTTCTCATACGGTTTACTAGTTATGCAACATCCAGCAAAATTCATCCAGGATAAAGAGGTCTTCAGAGGCTATTCCTAGAAAATTCAAGATATACATTTTATTTTACATATAAATGTCTTTAATATACGGTATTTTAATCAAAATCGTTAAGCCATTTTTTTAGAAAATTAAATGTTTCATAATTTTTTCCATGTAAAGGGTAGTTTGGGGTGAGGTTATTTTCCTCATAATCTTCACGTCGCATCCTTCGAAGATACTTAACTTAAATACCAAGCTTGGTGTTTTACCGTCTTTTTGTTACAGACACACGGACATACAGATTTTTTCTAAAAATGTAAAACGTGTATTTCCGGTAAAATCTTGGTATGGAACTTCTGGGTGGAATGCAATACTTCTCTATAAGCTATGTACAGAGTACGTGTAAAGAAAGTAAAAATTGCATTTATCGGACGTCGGTGAGGAAATAATCCTAGATTCTATACTTCTCACATGTAACTTTTAAAACTCGAATGATGTTTTGGAGTTCCTCCTGTTACTGGGATGATTGGGGTTTTGATGAGGGCGACCCCTTAGCTGCGCTCGGCGCTTACAATTAGGACTCTCGACATAAAGTACCACTTTCCAAATGCCAAGAAGCGTGACAAATATGGGAGTTTTCAATGGTTTAATTCACTTTTACATACCCTCCGTTGACATTTATGAATTCACTGTACAATCTAGTGGATATTTGGTTCATCCTCCCCGTTTATCCCTTATAATTTCTATGTCGAAAAGTCCAGGGATTTCTAGTAATAATGAATGAAAAATGCCGATATTAACGTAAGTGAACAACCTGACTTCTTAACCTCTAACCCGAGTCCTCGCAGTATGTTCTTTTATAGATTCAATATGTTCATATTCTATAACACAGACTTTGCACACCTTTAATAGTATTTTACTAATTGTACTTTATGAATTCAAGGCGTTTTATAGCCCATTCCGGTTACATTGGCCTTTCAATATTGAAAGAATTGTCAAAATATGTGGTTTTTAACATTCACTCGCATACACATAGCGTTCTCTCTCTCTCTCTCTCTCTCTCTCTCTCTCTCTCTCTCTCTCTCTCTCTCTCTCTAATATCAGTGTGCATTAATTTCGGCTTTAGGAAATGAGAAGTACATAAGCAAAAAGTAAGAGAAAAGTATGCTTATGTGAACCCTAAGGTAGTTACTAGCAGGTTATGGCATCAGATTTTATGATCCCATCCATTTTGCATGCTTCTGTGGGGTTTAACACATTTTCGCAGTCGTCATCTTTTCCATTTTATTCTAAAACATGGCAAAAGAATTCCCCTGGTATGAACTATCTTTTATTTTGTTTCCTTTTGCCTACTTCGCAAGGCAATCCTCCATCGTTATTTTTGGTTTATGAATTTTCCAAGAACTGCTTCTTCTAAATTTGCATAGACCATCAATAATAGTAATGGACAATGCGAAATACCACTCCGTAGTTTCTGATAGAGCACCAACAATTGGAACAAGAAAAAATGAAATTATTCAGTGGCTTGCACGCTGAAATGTACCAGTGAAGCAGGAATTGAAAAAATAAAGCTCCTGGAACAAGTGAAAGTGAATAAACCGCGGTTTCCAAGTTATGTAGTCGACGGCATTGCTGCTGAACATGGTCACAAAATAGTTAGGCTTCCACCTTATTATTGTCATTTTAACCCAATTGAGCTACCTGGGCCGAAGTAAAGAATTATGTTGGGCGAAACAACAAAGATTTTACTGTGTCGTCTGTAATAAAGCTGACAGAAGAGGCATTAACAGTAGTAAAAACTGAAAACTGGGAAAAGACAGTTATCCATACAAAGGGCAAAATAAGTGCAGCATGGAAAAATGAAGGATTTTGGAAGAAGAAATAGAACAGCTCGTCACTTCCGTGGTTAATTCCAGCAGCTCTTCAGATGGTGGTTTATCTTCCGAAAGCTTTGGCCATACTGTGACCATGGTATGGGGGTGCGTGCACTTGGGAATGACCAAAATTAGCTGGTGTTGCGACAGCAGTGAATTTTCCACACATGAAATTTGGTTTGCGCGAGGTTGAGAGACAGGTTGAAGCAAAGGCCGAACGCCTGGTTTCTGAAATTTGGCATCGTAGGAGAGCGAAGTCTATCGGTTGGGACCGTCGGACACTTCCATGACACATAAACAAGAATACACACGCTAACGCACTCGATGACTAAACACATCATGACACCAGTTACTTTCAGATCACCGTTTACTTGTGATGCTCGGTGACGTGCTGAGACTTAGTCTGCACTGGGGTTACGACGCATCGCCGCGCGCTTTATTCGAGCCCCAGTGCGAGCTAAGTCTCAGCACGCCACCGAGCATCACAACTAAACGGTGATCTGGAAGTAATTGGTGTCATGATGCGTTTTGAAATCACATAGACACAAAGAAATAAATCACCAAACCATTTATGTCATCACACACTGTATCAATATATCCTACTCCTATTTACCATTTAAGGCTGGGGCCTAGCGTGAGTTTGCGCAAGTTTTGCATCACATATCTTTATAGATGTTGAGAATGTTGTCATGGTTTTGCGCAAAATCGATTACATCAAATTCAGAAATAAACTTATCTTTGGCTAAACCGGAGCAGCGATTGACGTAATGCCGCACATGGTGCTGTTGTAACTTTGGAAGCTTCAGACGTTGTGCGATCAATGGGTGACGAAATTCTATTGAGAGACTTAACACAGCGGCCCTAGTCCATATCTGTGAAAATACTCTCTATGTCCGCTCTGTACACAAAAACTCAAGTCGATTTGGTGCTAGTGCTGGCGTTTGAACCAAGCCGAAGGATGGTTTTCCATGAATTTCAGGTTGCTGATCGAATACGTAAACCCCTAAATAGCAAGCAGGCGCAGAGGGACACATGGAGAGAAATCGTTCTGTTTGAAAGTGTTCACGACAGCAGGAAGGTTCATTTGGCATCGATTGCTTCGGTGTGTCTCAGCCAACACCAGTAGAATGATCGAATTTGAAAGCTGTGTTTTAAAACCTAAGCTTGTAGATATCCAGCTCTGACGTTGTCCGAATACGTAGGATTTGATAGCGCTCATTTCTGAAGTGAAATCGAAAGTCATAACGGAGTAAGCGTGTGAGTACTGTTCCCCATAAATGGCGTGCTCTTCTTCCTTAAAATGTAGGCAGAGATCTTCCTGGAGGGTGAAAAAGTACTGTAGGAAATGAGAACTGTCAATGTTTTGGCTGTATCAGTTGGGAGGGAAACATTGTCCGCGGATGTACATCTGGAAAGAGTTCATATTGAAAAGCTAAAGATTATACGCGTTGGTGTTGTTATTTTGCACTGCAGACCTTGTCGTGACCATGGCCACGACCACTTTCCTGGGAATTTTGATCTATAATAACTTCGTTGTAGGCCATCCCACTGGGGCTTTAGGGAATGCTAAGAGGGTGAAAGCTAACATTCTTGAGATGGTATATGCCACCTTATTAATATCCCCAGATGGCGAATTTTTATGTCCAAAGACGGCATCGTTGTTTTTAAATGCAGCGTACCCGATTGAATTTCCTCATATAATTTAATTTTTTTTTTCTATATAGAGATAAAACCATGGAGAGGATGGACTAAGATCTATGGTGACGCTGGTATTGATCAGCAGCAACTTTTTCTGTATAAAACTAGGTGTTGGTGGCAACCCATAAGGAGTACTACTCTATCTGCTTTAATAAGCCCGCGACATAAAACAGCTGACTAGCAAACCCCTTTTACATGATTCCGGCTGAATCTATTTTGCTACATTTCGAGGTAAGTTCTGAACGGCTACCCTGGGTGCCGTATACAAACGATGCCGTTGTTGAAAAGGGGAATTTAGAGCAGTAATGACAAAGACGACGTTAACGACGTTCTCTAACGCTTTCCCGACTGGTCTACAATTTTAGCGTACACCACCACCACCACTACCCACGCCAGATCCAGGTAATAATCAGCATTGCCGGTGTAGAGAGATGTAATCGGTGCATTCTTTATGAGCGTTTTTAGCGGATTTAGAAAATCAAAGCGTTACTTTCCCACGTTCATTTAAACGGGAAGGCCTCTGAAACGGTCCAATATGGAGTACATTATATCGCCTATTTCAGCCATCACGAAAATATCTTGTACCTTTCGTCTACCACGTTGGGGTTTAGGCCCTTTGCTTCTTCTTCTTCTTCTTCTTCGTCCTTTCATGCGATTCTCTTGATATGTGTCATGCCCGTTTCAAGCAACATATCTATCGTTTCGTACGACTTTCTCTTGAAATTGCTCCTCGCCTTCTGAATCTGGTCTATAACAACTCTTTGGGTGACTTTCCGTTAGCGGCAGCATCGACGAGCACATTGGCACCCACCTTGAGCACTTCTTTACAGATCTCATTTGCTCGGCTCATTCGAAACGGTAGCATTTATCTAAAGAGTCCGCGATGAGCAGGAAAGTGTCCATTTCCTTTTTGGTAGCGCTTAGCGCTGTTCATATGAAATCGTAATGGTGTACCCTTTCGCCCACCTAATGAGGATAGTACTGGGCAATGGTAAGCTTGGACCGAAACTTGACAACTATATCAGAGGAAAATCCCTCGAGGAATGTCAACAGTATGCCATAAACGTTCCGTGAATCTGTGTTAAGGGTTTTGGAATCCTGCTCAACGAGGGGGGCCCAAATTACAGGAAAGAAAGCCGATTCTTTGATCATGTAGGTGTGATTCCTTTTTTCGTATTCTACCGCGACGCTTTTGATCACTTGCACAAAAGTGTAGCCCACAACTTGTAACATTTGTAACGAAATCAAATAGTAGGATATACGGGGCGTTTTCTTTCTTTCTGAAGAACGACATATGTGAAGGTTCGCAACACAGCGTCTTGACCATAACGGGTGGCAAAAGCAAGTTGTGAATGCGATGTATGGGATACACTGAATTAATTGCCAAATCGAATATTTCTGACATTTCCCCTTCTTCCGTTGTCAATTTACTTTTGCCTGGCTGCGGTCCTTTCTGGTTGGAAGAGATAACGTGGCATTTGGAAGTCTGGGTAGGTTTTGGCCGTCCCTAATCTGAGAGTTTGGTTCACATTTCGGTTTTGGCTTGGGTTTATGGTGGGTAGCAACTTTCAAAACTTCAATTTCTCTGAGTGCGTATGGTTTTGTTGTGTGCAAACCATTTTCTACATACCCGTTGAATAGAAAGTAGGGGAGAGATCGAGAAGGCCGTGAAATAAGTAAACATCTCGTTTGTTATTCTCCGGAATTTCTGGTTATTATTTTTATTCCTGGATATTTTATCTTGTATGACGTGGTTTACCATTAACTTTAGAGTTTTCTTTTAAGTTTGGTACCATATGTAAATAATAACTGTAAGTATTGGGGTTTAAACTCGGCTTTCGAGTTGTCTAACCTAAAAATGCATTCCACCACCCAACGAGCTCAACCAACTACCAGCACAAGTAAGTCATCAATTAGTTATGCTCAAGCATCTCAAAGTATGTTGTTTCCTAAAAAGGAAAACGCCATTGTAATTGATTCAGCTGATCATGCTCCCACCATTGAATTTGTACAACAGTTAGCTACTAAAGTTAACCCATCTCACATAAAATTTGCTTCAAAAATCTCAAACAAAAGACTGTGTGTTTATCTTATCAATAATGAAATCACAGAGGATCTTGTAAACAAAGTTAAGGCAATTACAGTAGGAGGTCAGGAGTTTCCAATTAGACCACTATTATCCCGTAATAAACGGATAATTCTCTCTAACGTGTGCCCTAGGATTCCACATTATGAGCTAGAGAACCAACTGTTGTCTTTCGGAATACAAACCCTTGCACTAATGTCTTTCTTGCCAGCGGGCTTCTCCGACCCCAGACTGTCTCATATATTGAGTTTTCGCCGGCAAACTTTCATTGCACTGGAAGATGAAAAGAAGCTCCTGAATCATTTCAAGTGCTAGTAGATAATCTACCACATTGGATATATGTCTCCTCTGACATTCCTATTTGCTTTCAATGTAAACAGCAAGACCATATAGCAAAAGACTGTCCCTCTGCGGAAAACCAGGATTCAAACCCACATAGCATAGAACTTAATAGTGACACAACAACGATTAACAAACCTGTTATTCAGTCACCCACGACTAATACAATAGGTGCTAGTGACAATGCAATAATACAGAACAGCATTACGCCCCAGTCTCCCTCGTGTAACACAGTTGGTACTAGTGAGACTGCAACAATACAAACCAAGGCCCCCTCCAGCCAACTGCAATTAATACAGAGGGCACTGACAATGTTTCTAAACTCACCTTACCTTCTCTTTCACCTAACCTTTCACACTTCTCAATAATTCAGTCTACAGTTACATCATTGGCAGCCACTGTGTGGCGACAACAAAAGAGAAACCGAAAAACATGGCAACCTCACTGTAAAAACGAAGAGACCATTGTCATCCACAAACTCTGATATGGCCTCTTCTATTTCCTTATCTGAAAGTGAAAAAGAAACCATGATTTCTGATTTTTCTGATATAGACATTGACACTGAAGTATCAGGAAAACCAAGGAAAAAGTCAAATGAACAATCAAAGAAAAAGAGAACCAGATCAGGTAGTCTAGATCAAAGCGTGTGGGATAATACCAAGATAATGATTGAATCGCAGGACGCAGAATTTCCCTTTTCAATAAACCAACTTTTGAACCTTTTCGACAGAACCAGGGGTGTCAAAAATGTCACCGATATTGCTAAAGATTTTACAGAAGATCTACCAGCCTTAGTAACGATGTTGAAATGCATACTGCCAACTTTACCTAGCAAAGGAGCTAAAAACCAATGTTCGCGATTAATTAAAAAGTTAGAAGCTTCACGTATACAATCATAATGGATCTGATTCAATGGAATTGTAATGGATTTTATGCTAGAAGAACCTATTTAAAACTGCTTATCAATGATTTCAGACCAAAGGTACTATGTCTTCGGGAAACCAACTTTAAAAAACAAAATTGCGCTAAATTGCGTGGCTATACAACATCTTGCTCTAACAGACAAAATGCCACAATTGCGAGTGGCGGGGTGGCAAAATTTGCACAGTCAGAACATTTTCTAAATGACATTCCTCTTCAAACCACACTTGAAGCCACAGCAGTTAGAGTTAAATTAAATTTCATTGTTACCATTTGCAATGTATATATTCCTAATAGCCACGATTTAAATATCAATGAACTGGACAGTCTACTTGCGCAACTTCCCAGGCCGTTCTTACTCGTTGGAGACTTTAATAGTCATAATATCCTATGGGGATCTTCAAAAAAAGACAGAAGGGGACAAATTATTGAATAATGGCTGGATAATCGTGGTGATCTCGTCCTGTTAAATACAGGTTTAGCCACGCACTTTAATGTGAGCAACGCTTCGGAAAGTGCAATAGATTTGACTTTTTCATCTAATGCCATTGCGGCAAAAATATCTTGGTCTCGTAATCAATACCTATATGACAGCGACCATTATCCTTTAAACTTACAGTTTACTGTAAACTTACAGTTTACAGTTCCGGGACTTAAAACTCACAAAAAATGGCTCATCAATAAAGCAAACTGGTCTTTATTTCAACATTATATAAATGAAAATATTGATAGTTTAACTAAGCCAGCATCCTTGCAAGGGAAAAATGTTACAGACATTGTTCAACAGTTCACTAATCTAATTACATCAGCAGCTGACTGTACCATTCCAAAAAGTTATGCAACAGTGCACAAACGGCCACTATCGTGGTGGAATGATGAATTCACGTCAGTTATAAAAACTAAAAAGAAAGCCTTTAGGACGTTTAAGAAAAATAGATCTACAGAATATGGAATTGAATATAAAAAAGCTAGGGCAAAAGCACGTTATGTCCTTAAGTCTGCAATGACCAAGTCTTTTAATGATTTCACCTCCTCCATCACCAGTGAAACTCTCATCTCAACTATTTGGGCTAAGATAAAATCAGTTAGTGGGTGTAAAACGTTTTCCTTCCCTAGGAGTCTAGAGGATGATAATGGTGCAAAATACAACGATCCCTTAGCTATTAGCACGCTGTGTGCTAACGGCTTTGCCAATAATTCAAGTAAAAACAACTTCCATCCAATTTTTTCTAAACGATTCTCAGCTAAAATCACCTCTAATGAAACTGTTAAATCTCAACTTAAGTGCAATGTAGATCAGTTCAACCAACCATTTGCTATGGACGAACTTCTTCAATGGTTAAATAAAAGCAACCCTTCTGCTCCAGGACCAGATGATATCCATAACAGTTTCCTTAAAAATCTTCCACAAAAAGTAATTGACTATCTTTTCCAGTTGGTTAATTTTATATGGGAGACTCAAAACATTCCTGACCAATGGAGGGAAGCCATAGTTGTTCCCATTCCCAAACCTAACAAAGACCACTCCAAAGCAGCCAATTATCGGCCAATTTCTTTAACTTGTACCTTGTGCAAACTGTTGGAGAAGATAGTTTCCAGTCGCCTCAAATAGATGTTGGAAACAAACAATCTGATTTCACCCTAACAAAGTGGTTTCCGGCCGTTTCGTTTCACAGATGATCACTTAGTCAATATAGACACTGAAATTTGTGATGCTCTGGCATTGAAACACCATACAGTTGCAGTTACCTTGGACATTGAGAAGGCTTATGAAATGACCTAGGCTAATAGAGATTCTTTTAAACATGAAACTTAAAGGAAATATCTTAGCATTCATCATAAATTTCTTGACTCATAGATACCTTAGAGTGCACATCCAAGATAAATTGTCTCCCTCTTTGGAAATGGTAACTGTCCTTATTTCGAAGAAAGGGCTCAGATTTAGCCTTTGGCTCGCCAGTGGCTTTGCAATACGTGTTTGTAGTGCAAAACTTCTACAAGTGCTCTGGTGGAGTGGTCCCCCCGTTTATTTAGGACCTTTTTACAGCGTATGTTATGGGAACGTAAGGTATGGGAACTCTTTGGATTCGCTTGAGGGACGACAAGTATGTAGCCTTGATAGAAGGAGACAACGAGAATGGTCAGAATTTTCTGCGGCTTCTTAATCACAAAAATATGTTCGTACTCGTCGCCATCATCTGGTATGTATGGGTTCTTCACTTGTGACACCAGGTAAAGGTCCACTTTATATTTCATCACCGGCCATGGTGGGAGGCTTATCAACCGTTTTTGGCTACGGTGTCATAACAATTTGATGCGTGCTATAATTCATCATACAAACTTGTACAGGAGTACGCTACTCAATGACGCCAGAACCAGTTGTAGGAATGCCAGTAACAACCGTCCTTCCTGAACATATATTTTGTATTCTTTTTCTTTTGACGATATTCTTTTGTGAACTACCTTTTTGCAGGACGTTTGTGCATTTTGACGATTCTTACACTTTGGCAGCAATGGCGCGTTTTCCTTGCAAATGCACCTCGTCCGAAGCGGCCTTGGCGAGCTTTGGGCTCGCATCCTATAGCAACGTTTTGCGCGCCGTTGGCTTAGGCTTCTAGCACCACCAACTTTTCCTGCCTTCTCCCTCTTAGTGGGCTGCTGAGTTTGCCCATCCTATACGTGAAAGATTGTAAGGATGTAATTCGTAATTTATTAAAATGAACACCCTATCTATCGTTGGGTACGAAATGCATAGTGGTTTCTTCCAGGAGCACGTTGGATTGATACCTGCACCGATCCAGTGTATGCTGCCTGCAGTCCAGCGGTAGATAACCATGACGATGTTTGGTAACATTTTCAAAATTCTTTGTGAAAAACTTAGGCTTTCTGGGTTTGATTTGCTGACACAGTCTAGCTATTTGTATAATGTCTCGGTTTTTCTTAAACGCTGCGAAATAATTTGTATTGACGGACGTGCAATGAACTATTATTCTCATAAACACTTTTTAACATGTATATGATTTCGAAACTCGTGCACTGGGAGTCCTTGGTTAAAAAAATTAACACACCCAAATAGTCATACCGTCCACGACGATGAGCCAGTCCACCATAAGTGTCGACAGTCCCGGAATATTTGCGTGCATTCCGTATTATATGCGCAAGTACACCGGTTTCGGCGAGATTTTGGATCCGTAACATCATAAGACTGTTTTCGGGACGTTTTCAAACATTTGTTACGCATTCCGAATCAGACCGTGTTCAAAAGTGAAGGTGCCGCAGCGCGATGACGCAGCATTGAGCATCCTGCAGGGAAATTTAACCCTTCCAAGATCCTTCGGTGGTGACGTCATGCTCGTAGTGAGCCGATGAACGAAACTGACATTTCTCCCAGCTAACGTTGCCGCTTGTACCCGTAATGCAACAAATTGAAGTGTTCCTTCAGAGTGGGCTTATTTCTGACTAATCTAAAAGACTTGGAGGAAGGTTCCTTCACCACGGTAAATCCGAGTTTGCTGACGATCTTTATACCCTCTAGTACCGGTCTGGTCGGGATCTCTCAGCAGAGGTCGTTTATTATGTCGGGATTCATGGCCTCAGATTGCCGGAGTTCTGTATGTTTACATTGATCTTGCGCAATCGCTAGCGTGACCTTAATTTCCTGGCAGTAGCTCTTTGGTGTCTTGGAGGTGAACCGGGAAATGTACGCGCCCATGCCAAACTTTTCCAGCACTTCGTCATTTCCGCCAGGAAGGCCCAACATAAGTCTTTCATTCTGCGGGGCAAGTGTCGAGATCACGGACTCGCTATCTAAGTATAACACACGACCACCCAATTTATTGAAATAAGAACGCAGCTCGAGTTGTACGTGTGTGCTTATGTAGGTTGGAATGACCGTTTTGATCTGGAGGTTGACCTTGGGGGTTCTATTTGGTGTTTCTCTACAGCACGTACATCGTATACTCCGTGAACGGCAGTTACGTCTCCAACTCCACCCCCGAGTCGCTTAGGAGTTCCAACATTCTGGAGTAGTATTTCACCGGCAACTTGCCCCAAAAGTTATTCCGCATCAGCTTCGTGAGGTCTTGCCTTCTGGGATTGGTTGAGGGTGTTCGTATTCAGTGCTACACCCTCTCTTTCCATGAATGCCTCACGTATTCCGTTCTCGCTGCAGGGGTGCTGCATTGGTTTGCCCAAACGGAAACTTTACTCTAGATTTTAAGCAACTGATTAGCATAAACCTTGAAGAGGTCGTATCACACCATGCCGTGCTTCCAAAGTTCGCACATCTTCAGTATGCGATAACATCTCCAGCGCGACCTACAACGCTTCAAGGTCTCACGTCCTCGCCTTGCAGACATGTTTTCCAGGTTTCCGTCTTCACGCCATGTGACATAGCAGAAGCATAAGGTTCCCGTTGGCGCGCACCGGCTGTAACACTTTGTACTGCATTTCTGCAGGTACAACGATGCACTTGGTGAGCACACATTGCGAGTTTTTCAGATCCGGCAAATTATCCAGGTGGATCTTATAATTGTCCACGGAGCAATGTTTCGTATTATTCACGAACGGGTACAGACTGCAGACGTCATAGCAAAACTTTGTCATGATGCAAGGGGCCTAGCTATAGATTTTCGCATAAATCGTATGTCCATAAAAAGATTTCTTTATGGCTGATGGGCTCCGGTTTGCGATGAGACTTGGCAAATTCTGCCAGTTCTTCGACTCCCCTCGCCCAGGCGTGGCAGTCGCATTTTCATAGTTCTGTGAGGTCATTCATGCCCACTATAAATATCCCGAGATCTCGTCGCTCTCTATTCTGCTGTCCATGTTTCTTTTACTCATGGAGTATACTACAGCATGGTGTTTAGTAAATATCTTATTCTGACTGTATCCATCCAACCTGTTACACAATATCTTCACCTTTTCTTGACGTTCCCTTTACGACAACCAGATGCAAGCGATGCACGAACGCTTGTTCACCAAGCGTTATGAGCCCGTGCGCTTCAATGCAATGGTGATTTTAATTATGAATCGTTTCCTGCAAACGTTCATGCACGCCTACCGATGATAAGCCATTCACTGAAAGGATCGATACCGTTCTCTTCCAGGAACTCTTATCTGAATTTCGACACTCTATGACTCCGGCGAGACACGTGAAATTTGCAGTATGTCAACATTTCCTCATCAGCCCTGAAACGTAATGCGATGAAGCCATCTCATACCATTTTTCGAAAGGGTTTAGAGCATCTCATCTATAGACATGACCTCCGGACAGAAATGATTCTTTCGGGAACGCGTCCCACATTGTGCTAGTTGAAGTTGGTTTTAAAGACATATGGAACGTACTCAATGCATTGCTTGAGCTGGAAAGTCTTCCTAAAACGTGAGTGCATGAGAATGAATTTGATAGGGTGCAGAAATATAACATGACCGAGCTTCATTCATTAGATCTTGTTACAATTCATAATGAGCTTGGACAACCATTTCAGCCCGCTCAAAGTGTGCTTTACTAAAAGCTGCCCGTCAGAAGACCTCATGCTATGCGCAATCACAATGACATCACAGCTTGCGAACATACATCGAGAAACGTCAACCAACACTTACATCATGGTTATCGCCAAGGATCCATTTTTTTATTTTATTTTTTTTTATTTATTTTTATTTTATTTTACAATTTTGCAACACTGTGTGCAATACTTCATCTTGCGCCGTTCTTCATTGCAGAAAGGGCAGCCCTGATACAGTGCGCACAGATTTGAAACGTGTTAAAACGTGTTCCGTTTTTCCATATATGGAGTGCCCTGAGTGCACTCGAAATCGAAAAATATGCGCACGAAATTGTTCACTCTGCTTTTGTAACAATAATAATGAATGCAAAATCAGTGGTTAGCCTTCCCTTGAATTTGACAATGGCTTCAACAGATCTCTCCGTACTGCTAGGGAGGTTTACTATACTTCAGATTGAAGAACATGTTTTAAGAAGAACAGAGGCTTTCTACGTCACGTTCAGACATGCCCTTAGAATAGGAAGCACCTTTTTCAAGTGGTTGTCTAATCAGAGCTGCCGTTTAAAATCACAATTACGGCGTTGCAGCCTAGTACGCACCATATTGAACTTGGCAAACTGTAACATCGCACATTTCTCACCATCATACCGTCAAACCATTTCACACCTTCGATCGTATACCTGGCGTCGGTTGTCGTATTCCCTCACTTAACGCTACAAAGTCGATCCTTCGAATCGTTGCATAGTTGATTTCTCCGTCAACTTGCCTTGCTCACGGCAATGACCCTTAGTAAGTCTTAAGTATTTTTGTTACTAATTTCTACCACTACCTTGTTGTTCCTACATTCAATCGCAAGGCTTAAAGCAAGATGCCGTGACCTGTTTGGTCCACACACGGGTAACTTTGATTGCTCCTCCCATAAAAATTATGGATTACTTTGCAGCACTCTTACTATTAAATTCAAAATGACCTCAGCATTTACTTTATAAATCATTCGTACACTTCTATTGGTGGTTGCTTCTATGCCGATATCGATATTCCTAGATAACCGGGCTCGTTTCCCAACAATTCTGTTTGGCAAATTTTAGAAACTCGTCGAATATTCCAGAAGTCCTCTGTTCCGCGTTTGTATCTTCTGGTATCGGCGACAGGAATGTGCCGCCTCCTTACAGAAGGAATATTGCTTTTTCACATTTTTGGTGTCTTTGACCACAAAACTGAAATGATGGTGGTAAGGCATTATCGCCACTTTCCGGTTCTGCTGTTGCACATTTTCTGCTAGAAAAGTTTGCCATAACAACACCTATTTTCCCCACCAGTCAGATATGAGGCCCCGTTTATCCATCACGGTTCCTGTTCCTGCGCTTCTTATGCTTTAAATGATACAACTACGCTGCGCAATATAGTCGCGTGTTTATTGTTTGCTTTGTGAACAAAATAGGACCTACACTCCACAATAACGCTGCGGCGTTAAGGCAAAGAAATTCCTTTAATTGATAATTTGGTTTACAATACGTTTCTCAATACACTACTGGTATAGGAAAGATATAAGTTGGAGGTCCAAGTCTCCACAGGTACTTTTATTTTTATGTTGTCACCTTTGTTTGAATGTTTGTAATGAGACGAACATGTTGCTTGGTTTACTCAATATGACTTATTCGTACTGACAAATAAAATAAGTGTAAAGTACACTAAGTATTTAGGCGCAGCGGAGAACCCTTCAACAACGGTTGCATTAAACACCAAAAGGGGTACGTTTCTCTGTACCTATTGAAGGAGTTTCTTAAACAAATTTTATCACACATTGACATGTTACAAACGCGCAAAATTGTAGGCATAGTTTACAATTCACGAAAAAATATCATCATTGTACCAAATGAACTTCAAATGAAATTCAGAACTTACAATCTTTTCCAAATTAAAACAAATACCTACACAAAACCATTTACGAACTATATACCAGAGAGGAAAATGTATTGCACCTTTGCATCTCTGCATGAAAGACAAATAAAAAGAGACTTTGAGAAATAATAGTATATCCAAAATACAACGTACAACAGTTTGCTAGAGGAACTGCTTAATGCGACGACCTGCAACATTCTTGCAGAAATTGCACTAACGAAGCACAACGCCGTAGGGCCAATGAAGCACAAGTGGTTAAAGTGACGTAATACCTGCATAGCGACTTCTGGCAATAGCACCGTCTTTTTGTTTTTTTCCACCGCTAAAATCGTAGTTTAGTTTTCTAAGTTTCAAAGCACACGTTTGTTACATAAAATGTTTTCAATAATTGTTTTAAATTAGTGGCATATGGATTATTACGTGTGTTTGAATATATAATAGGAATTGGTATATAAATTGTAAATTAACCTACGCAGGTTCGTTGACAAACAATTACTGTTTGTCGTGGACTTTATTCAGTCTTTTGAAAGTAACTTGTTCTGGAGGGTTTATCGTCTTGTAGAAATGTAAATTAAATTGTGTGTCTCTTTGAGAAAAACAACAAAATAGTAAAACTAAACAAGGAAACTTCAAAGGGGGTTGCAATTTTATTACCGTCAGGTGCGATGACCAGCGGTGTATCAACTCGCCCAGCAGTTTGCTTTGCCGGAGAGCTCTACCTAAATGCTTATGGTCTGAAATCAACCGAAGGATAATCAGCGGCCCCGCAAATATACCATTTCGTCCGATTATGTGATCTAAACCTCCATGTGCACCGATTCCCACTCCACGGTGTCAATTTAGTATGCCATAAAATATATAGCATTACAACTTCCATTACTTATTCATCATGACTTTCAACACGAATTTCGGAGTCTATATCCTCTACAGTTGTCGTAATCTTTGTTTTCTGGAGAAGAAGAGAAGAGGTTTAATGACTTCCTACTGATACATTCTGCGTGCTGGGAAAGCTATCTCTATGACCAGCACGTTCTGTATAGGCTTACTTACTCTCAGATATCTTAAAATTTAACTTCAATTGTTCCTCCTTCGATGGAGTCTGTAGACCAGCGGTCCTATCCCTTTCTCACACTTCCCCCGGTGTCTCCGTTGTCGTTATGTATATCTTTGCCGTGTACACCTTTGGATATGCTATTCCATTATTACGGCTTCGTCGTCGACAACGCCAAACCCGGTGGTTGTGTAGCCTCGGCCATCAATGCCGACGGGGGATTTGAGTGAGGCCTTCGGATTTCATGTTTATAACATTTCTCTGCACTCTACAGTAATGAAGAGCGTCATCGACCTCAACGACGTGTTCGACGGAGTGCTTTCTTTGCCTGACGAGGTCCTACAGCAGATAAGGAAGTAGAATGTCTCAGCGTTTCGAAATACTTCTGACACAAATACATGGTGCAAAGAAGGGGCACACCACGTTCCCTCTATCGAGGGAAGTACTTACAATGCCTTTGCACTCAGAGTGACCCCTCATCCGATACTGTACCAGGTGCCCAAAATCGCTCGTTGAAGGAAACATCAGCGGCGGCAGCAGATTTCATTCTGCTTGTTGAAGATTTCTATCTTGCTAATTTAAATTCCTGATATTTTCCCTATTTGTTCTAAACTATGGCTATTCAATGGTATACATTTTGCAGGGCCACCTTAGATCCAAAGTATGGCATTATGGAATACATCTGCAATATTTATCGATGCCGTGATTGCCCCCATCTAATAGACAGGTTCCTTTATGAGGTCATTCATCAGCGGAGTTCCTGCATTAGACACTACACTCATTTGAATGCAACGTCCGACTGATATGTATACTTTATAATATTGTTAGCCCTTGTGCACATATTACGGCATTTAGTGAAAAGAATGTCTGTACAAACACTGCATTTGTATTAAATGGAACCTACTGTTCCTTTCAATTTCCATGCTTTCACGACAATGCTTCTGTATCCTGCATCCAATGTGGATGTATTTAGATGTTCGCTCGTTAATTTTATATGGGTATTTATATATATATATATATATATATATATATATCTGTGTGTGTGATTCTCAGCGTCACATACTAAACTGGGCTAAAAGACAGCTTAATTTTGTTCAGAGGCCTCCTCATCGGGATTTTACGTGCTTTTTAAATCTACACATGGCACTAATGGATTTAATTCCCTTCCGAATGAAGCCGAGCTTAAGAGTTTTACAACAGAAAAAATCCATCGTCCTTCGCCGGGTTTGAACCCGCGATCTTGGATATATGAAGCTTGCAAGGTAACTATTACGCCATGGAGGGCGTATATTATGTGAGTAACCTGCCCCTAGGTAATCATATCTATATAGCCACCAGTTGAAATTCCGAGTTGAAAACATTACCCGTTTTGTCGAAGAAACTGATATTATAGCTGTACCCTTTTATTATGCGTATTCATTATTGTGGGTCATTATCAAGAATTAATGATTAAAGCCTGAATGATTACCAGTCGTCTGTGAAACGCCTTAAACGGATGGATTTTCATGTATATGAAGCTAGCAAAATGGCAGAGAAATGTTTGACTGAAGAAAGGATTTCAGCAGCTGTTTCCGGCCCAGTGGACTAGCTTCGCGAACGTGTTCATTCAAGCTTTAGCTTCCGAAGTTCGAATATAATTCCATGTTACTTTTATTTCTTCTCCCCCCCCCCCAGTGGCCTACTACGGTAGGTAAGGGTTAGGCGCACCCGGGGTTGCGAGCCAACCTTGACTCCCTCTGTGGGCAACCTCCGAGTGGTGAGGGAATCAGTAGGTCGAAATGCTCAACCACGTGTAGGCCTGCGTGGAGACCCGTGTCGGTGGAAAGGAATATCCTGGTTGGTTGAGGGTTGCACATCTGAGCCTGGGCTACTGATTTTCAATAACTGGGAAGGGTGCGCAGCCTAATACACCGCTTTGGTTTCTGATTCGCTTAAACGGGAGGCTAGGGACTAACCCACCCTTAGTCAATCGGCCAAGACTAGGTCTTACACCGAACTCCAGGGTGAGTGGGACGGCGAGGCTGCTATATCCCCTGTGTAGCCCTGTCACCCCAGTGGGGTGACCCCTTTATGGGCTCCGTGGTGGGTGGGGAGCACTAGGGGATGAATTCTATCTTTTATATGGGTCCAAAGCCATAACCAAACAATATTGTTAATAAGAGAACGTAGGCTTTCACGGCCGGAGTCACTGTAACTAAGAAATGTTTCCGGGCTGTTTTGCAGTGGTCTGCTGGTGTTAGGAGTACCAGACGTTTCGTCCACAACTACGGTGGACATCTTCAGTGGCGCGGTCGAAGTTTTCTAGGAGAAGGTTTCGCTGCGTCTGAAGCGTTGACGCCAGACGCCAGACGCAAAACTGGTCGATCGGGGCATGCCCCGGTCGTGTGTCGGTGCCGCAGTTCCTAGCCGCGTCGCGGCTTTACCTGCGAAATGAGCAGTGGGTATGTCTACTAGTTTTGTGTTGCTGAGGAGCGGATGTATGTGCTTACTGAAGGATAATTTTTGGTACGGGGAACTTTGTAGGGAGAGGACACGCCCACGGGCGCTTGCGCGGGCCAATCAGGAGGCCGCGTAGTTTTCTCCCGCCTGGTGCAGAAATAATTGTTCTAATTTAGATTTTGCGTTCACCCGTTATGAGGACGACACGCTTTATTATTTTTACCCCATTTTGGTTACGGGTTAAGGTCGCTTTGCCCTTTTCAGGTTGAATTTAATGTATCTCAGGGGAGGGGGCGTGGCTAACCGAGAGGGCCAATGGCGTCTCTCGGCAGGCGGAAAGAGGGCAGGCGACGTACTTCTCTGGGATCATAATTTCCCAGAGAATTCACCAGTTGATTAGGGTGGGTTGGAATTTTGTCGTACAATGAACGGGTCCTCGTTCTGATGAGGTCGACAATGTACGGGATACCGGAATGCTCATGAAGGATATGGGCGGGAAATCTCCAGCCGGTACGATAGATCATCCGTAGTGCCCGGTTCTGCAGCGTCTGGACTCTGAGGAGCACGTAGTTAGCTACGGTCCCCCAGACTTCGCAGCCGTAGAGAACCAGAGGCGGAATGATCGCCCGGTACAGCCGAAGCTTTAGGGTAAGGGGCATGCTCTGTGAATTGAGCATGGGGTAAAGCTGCCTGAGAACAGCGTGCCCTAGGTTCACCTTGCCCCTGACATGCGGAGTGAAAGTCAGCCGTCGGTCCAGCGTCACTCCGAGATACTTCACCGTGTTCACCCAGGGGATTCTACGGTGCCGTAAAGCAAAGTTTTGCTGGAGCCGATTTCTAATGGTTTTCGCCAGGAGAATCGCAGAGCTTTTCTTCGGGCTAATGGCCATTCGCCATCTCTCACTCCACCTGCCAATGGCATGGAGGTGGGCTTGAATTTGCCGAAAGCTGTACCTGGTGTTCCTGTTCACAGCGAAGATCATGAGATCGTCCGCGTACTGACATGTGTGTGTGTGCTGGGGTGGGTGGGGATGTCGGCCATGTAAGCTGCAAAGAGCGCCGGAGACAGCACGCTACCTTCCGGCACCCCCGCGCCAATGAGCCGCTCTGTAGAAAGTGCCCCCTCCACCTTTACTCGGAAGCTTCGATTCTGAAGAAAGGAAGCTACCAAGGAAATGTATGGAGAGGGAATTTCATGCTCTATGAGTTTGTAGATGAGCCCATCATGCCACGTAGTGGCGAAGGCCTTTTCCACGTCCAGCAATACCGCAACCGTTTTAGACCTCTCCTGGAAAGCCAGGGAGGCCTTCTCGGCCACACGCAGTAGTTGCACGGTCGTGGAGTGTCCAGGGCGAAAACCAAACTGATGCTCAGGTAGGAGGCCTTTTTCCTCGAGGTGAGGGCCGAGGCGGGCAAGGAGCAGTCTCTCGAATACTTTCGAGATGACTGGCAGGAGGCTGATGGAGCGGTAGCTGGCCGGGAAAACCGGGTTCTTCCCCGGCTTTAGAACGCATACCACACGGGCCTCCTTCCACGTAGCGGGAAAGTGGCGCATATGTAAGCATGCATTATAAATCCGGGTCAAATGAAGTACGGCTTTTCGGGGAAGGTGCTGGAGCATTTCCGCTGTTACACGGTCCTGTCCAGGGGATTTTTTGATTTTTAAAGAACGGATTTGGGTGGCTACTTCCCCTGGGGTAGCTACAGGGACGTGAAACTCCTCGTCGTTTGCGGGCGGGGCCTCTAGGAAGCCCTCTACCGCCCGCTCGACGAGTTCAGTCTGGTCTTCGTCCTGGGGCTCTTCTCTGGGCTGGAATTGGTTTTCCAGGTAGTCTGCAAATGCATCTGCTTTATCCCGGGGCTCGAAGGCAAGATGGCCCCGGGTGCCATGGATAGGATGCCGGTATTCCAGTCTGTCTTTCCGCAGGCCACGGACTATTCGCCAAGGTTTCCTCTCATGGAGGTTAACATGCCTTAACGTATGCTCCCAGGCCTCTCTACGGTGTGCTCTTAGGAGACGACGGGCCAGGGATTTGAACCTCTGGTGTATGTCTCCTATCCTGGGATGGCGAAATCTCTGCCATAGCTTTCTGACAGCATTTTTTGCTTTAATAAGCTGTCGTAAATGTGTAGGAAGAACGGAAGGTTGAGGTATTTCGAAAAGAATGCGGTGTGTGTGAGCACGGACCGCATTTAGGACTGTGGTTGAGAACTGCGCGGCCGCCGCCTCGAGAGCCTCTATCGAGTCTATTCGAGGATTAGCGTCCACAGAGTTCTGGAGGGATTGCACAGCAGCATCCCAGTCGACTTCTACTGTCCAGTCTGGTGTGACCAGAGCTGTAAGTGAAACCTCGGAGTCAACCACAACTGGGTTGTGGTCGGAGTCCAGCGCGTTCACAACCGAGAGATCCAGATGGAATGGAATGTTTTTGGTGACCATGAAATCAATGACGTCCGCCCTGCCGCGTGGCGGGAAGTACGTTGGACCTCTCGGACCGTGCGCGAAGAGGGCCGGGTCTCCGCTGATGAGGCGGTAGAGTCCGCGGCCCTTTCTGTTCTGCTTGCGGCTGTTCCAGTGTGGATGCTTCGCGTTGAAGTCGCCTGCGATGCAAACTCTGTGGTCGAGGTTGAGGAGTGCCTTCAGGTCCGCTTCATAGAAGAGGCCGTCCGGCGGGTCATAAACCGCTACTAGCACTATTTCCGACCCCCCCAAGGAGATCCTTATGGCGGTCGCCTCTAAGTGCTGTAGCGGAGGAATGGTAATAGGAGTGTGGGTAAGGTGATTTTTAATATATATAGCCGTACCACCGCCCTGTCGGCCGGGTCGATCCGTCCGATGGGCGACGTAACTTGGCAGATAGAATGGAATACCAGCGTGCAGATGTGTCTCGCAGACCATTAGGATATCAATCCCGTGATCATCTACAAACTCCAAGACGCCCGGCCGCTGTTCCCGGACTCCGTTTGCGTTCCAGAACGCAACTCGCAAAGATCTACGGGTTCTAAGCGCCGCCATTACGAGCTGGAGTTAGGGAACAGCAGTCGGGCCGTCTCTTGCATAATGGTGACCTTCTGGAGGGCGGGGATGTGGGGGCTTGTCAGTTGATCCCTGCAGCGCTTTAGTATGGGGAGGGATCGCGATATGAGGTCGGCAAACCAGGCAGAGAGCTCGGAAAATTCGGTCATATCATCAGCAGGCACGGAGAGGTTCTCCCAAGGAGAAGCGACTGCCTGGGCAGTGGCTGGAGCAGCAGCTTCGCTCTCATTGGTCGAGCCAATAGGAGCTGCTTGCTGCTCTGGAGGGGGAAGCTGCGTGGTCGCTTGGCTGGGCTGGCCGCCCGCGATCAGCGGGGCAGCTGGCTCGGCTTTTGCGGCCGCAGGTGCCGGGGTTGGTTTTGCCGCAGCGGCGGTCTGAGCCACGGGCTTCTTGGGAGGCCGTGCCTGCTTCTTCTTCTTCTGCTTGGGTCTCTGCTCCCTGGGGGGCGCAGAAGGGGTGGTGACCTGAGTTTCCGAGCTCTCAGTCAGGTTTGCTGGTAACGCAAGCGTCGCCTCAGCCTGTCGAAGCACTTCTTCGTGCCTCGACAATGCGTTGGCAAAGCTGGTGCCTGGACGTACATTCGCTTGGTTTTTGATGGCTCTGCCCTGCCTTGCCTGGATTAGCTCCAGTTTGTTTGGGGCAACCGCCATAGATGCCTATATGGCGCACCCCACAATTTGCACACTTGGCTGCCTCTCTGGGGTGAGGGCAGTCTTTTACCTGGTGCTCACCTGCACAGCGCAAGCAAGCGGTCTTCCGCTCACACGCGTGGCTAGAGTGGTGGAAGCGCAGGCATTGATAGCACTGCGCTGGCCCCTCTCTGCCGTGGTGTGGCTCGACACGCACTCTGGTGCTGTACAGAGTGGTCACTTTGTCAATATCTGGAATTCCCTCCCCATCTTTTTCGACGATGACCAAAAATAAGGGCATCTTGACCTTAGTGGGCTCAGCACCCTCGGGTCGGGAGGTTTTAGTGAGTTGGATAACGGTCCGCGGATTGATTCCGTGTTCCTCCGCCAGGCCAACACGGATGTCCTCGGGGTCGGTGTCAGAGTCAAGTCCTCTGATCACTCGTCGGACTAAGTTCGGCTTCTGGAGGGAATATGTGTGAAACTGAATTTCACACTTCCTCAGAACCTCCCTCGCCTTCTCGTGATCGTCCGGGTTCCTGGTTCTGATTACGACCCTATTGGGGTATCGGGTGGCCTGGTACTCTTCTGAGAGCGCTGCCCGTAATTCCCTCATGACTTTCACATGGTTGGGAAAAGGGTCGGCCACAATAGGCGGTATTCTTCCCGCCCGTTGTGAGCGATGGCTCTCAGGAATTGGTGCTGCAGGGGCGGGGGAGGCGCGCCCCTCCGGCTTTGAACCGGAGGTCTTTCGGCGCCTGTGGACCACCGTGGTAAAGCCGGCTTGATCACATGTGCCCTCAGGCACCAGGGTAGACTGGGCCTTGGAGGGGTCGGAGGGAGCAACTGGTGTGGAAGTGGGTTGTGCCACTTCCGGGGTGAGAGGGACCGCGGTCCCTTGGTTGATTAGGCGAGAGGACTTCTTTTTACCAGAAGTCTTGGTTTTGCCCTTAAGGGCTAAAGCCCGTGGGCCGGGGTTTGATTTTGAGGAGGAGCTTGGGCCGGGAGTGCTCATTCTGTCAGGTATTACCTTGACGTTGGCGTTGGTACTCGGCTTGTCGGTGTCGTGTGCGGGTGCCATTCGGCTCCTCACAGCGGGCCGGACGTCTTGCGACGCGCCGATTGGGGCGAACCCCGGGTCCAAGCCTAAGCCCGGACCCTTGGCTGTGGCCTTGTGAGCCCGCGGTAACGTCAGTACGTTAGTCGGTTCCAAGTACGTCTGTATGCAGTGCAGCTCAGGAGGCGAGGGAAGAGAAAGTCGTCGCTCTCTTCCAGTGCAGGTTCCGGCCGGTCGAGCTGGTGTCGGCAGCAGTTTAAGGGATGCCGCTGGTGGAGAAGCTCGACGAGCTTCCTCCAGGAGGCACGCTAGAAGAGGGCCAATGCCCACTGCGGTCCTCCCTGAAGCGCAAGAGTTGTTCTCCAGTTGTAAGGGAATCTCCGGCGGATACGGCCGGAGGGAGACAAGGCTAGAAGAGGGGCACTGCCCACTGCCAGTCTCCGCTAGGCGCGCTGGTGTGTGGTACTTCCACAGAACTCAGCTGGCTCACAGGCGTGACCTCGCAGGCGCATCCAGTTGCTCCTCCAAATAAGATCTGGTAGAAGGCCAGGTCTGATTTCCTCCTCGGTCAATCGACCGCGTGATGCCCCCCGTGAAGCGTTGACTGTCGGGATCGCTACTTTTATACTCGCAAGTGGGGGGCGGGGCTTGGGCTCTCCGGCGAATGTGGCTTCTGATTGGACCGCTTCGTTGCTTCTCGTTTGATGACGTTTCCTGCTTTCAATGACGGGATGCCAATTCCTATTGAGTTTTAGTGCCTCTTCTTTTTTTATTAAAATTGTTCGGATGCTTGTAAATCTCTATAGCCTCCCGCTGTAGTCGTGCATGGTAGAGTGTTGTAGATGAGAGGATAGAGGTGTCTTGGAAATTTATAATATGCTCGCCCTCTGCCTCAATAGCGTGCAGGGCGACCGCGGACTTTTCTGTGTGGCCTAGTCGACAGTTTGCTTTGTGTTCCTTGATTCTAGTAGTAACACTGCGTTGTGTGGTTCCGATGTATACCGAGCCGCAGGAACAGGGAATGCGGTACACACCGGCTGATGACAGCGGCTCCCGGGGATCTTTGGATGAGCGTAGTAAATTATTTAAGTCGACGAATCAGACGATATATCTCCTCCCCGTAGAGGCGAGTCATGAGAGAACGTAGGCTTTCACGGCCGGAGTCACTGTAACTAAGAAATGTTTCTGGGCTGTTTTGCCGTGGTCTGCTGGTGTTAGGAGTACCAGACGTTTCGTCCACAACTACGGTGGACATCTTCAGTGGCGCGGTCGAAGTTTTCTAGGGGAAAACCGGTCGACTAGAAGCGCTACGCAAACAGAAATCTTCTCTTCTGTGCTCTCTTACATTTCTTCTACGCTGCCGTGACTCGGGAATTATTCCTAAATTCCTCAGACAGAAACGCCAGTTTCAAACAGCTGCCGCCCACCGCATCTACAACCGCTCTGAGCATGCCATGCTCCGAGAACGTATCCACCAGACCAGAAGGGGCCTGGATTCAAACAACCGCCAGCTACTCGCTCTGCATCTCCGAGTGAGTAACTCACTTCATAGATACGATTGGGATAACACAGACAGGATCACGTACCATAGCATGTCTCACAACCAGGACTACATTACTACCCGACATAAGAACAAGTTTACACGCCTTTCGGCGGGAAACAAGCCTACTACTACTTCCGAAAGCAGCGTACGACACTTCCGTACAGTGGTGAATTTATCTGATCACCAACTGTCACCAGCAGAAACCTCTTTGCTTGCCAAAGGGGGCAATTTCGCGGTAGTCTCACCGTCTCTACCAGTTGAGGACATCATTTCTAACATTGAATCGGGAATACGGGGCTTACCGGGAGTAGCTGCCGACGAGATACGCCGGGAATCCGCTAGGATTCTCCAGTATGCCAAGACCCCGCGCAGTAATCTAACTTTCAAAGAGAGAACTGCCTTGAAGAACCTGAACACCAACAAAGACATCATTGTGTGCTCAGCAGACAAGGGAAACGCCACCGTCATTCTCAAGCAACAGGATTACGAACAGAAAATTCTGGATATTTTAAAGCCAGACACACACAGAAAAATACAACGCGATCCCACAGCTCGGATTTTAAAACAGACCAATCAGCTGATCAAAAATTCTTCCCTGCCAACAGAGGAAAAACGCCGAATCATAAAATCAGAAGCTCATCCTCCTAGACTTTACGGCCTTCCTAAAATTCACAAACCGGAAGTTCCTTTAAGACCTATTGTTAGTGCCATTGGTTCTCCAACTTACACCATAGCTAAATATTTGGCGGATCTATTACAACCCCACGTCGGCTCAACGGACTCTTACATCAAAGACTCTACTCATTTCATCCAAAAACTACAAAGAATCACTTTACAGCCCCAAGACCTTCTTACCATCTTCGACGTCGTCTCACTGTTCACTATGGTACCGGTACAAGAAGCCCTCACACATCTGAAACAATTTTTCACGGACGATATAGTAGCACTCTTTCAGCACGTTCTCACCACTACTTATTTCCAGTGGAATAACTCATTTTACGAACAAATAGACGGTGTTGCCATGGGGAGCCCTCTGAGCCCGGCGGTGGCAAACTTCTTCATGGAATCGTTTGAGTCTACAGCCTTGAACGCAGCTGCACATAAACCCACGGTCTGGTTCCGCTATGTAGATGACACATTCGTGATATGGCCCCATGGACTAGAAGCCCTTCAAGATTTCTACCTACACCTCAACAGTATTAATCACCGCATCCAGTTCACCATGGAAAAAGAAAAAGACGGACAGTTAGCTTTCCTGGACGTCTTGGTCAAGAGAAATACCGACGGGTCTCTTGGGCATACGGTATACCGGAAGCCCACCCACACTGACCGTTACCTAAACAAGGACTCGAACCATCATCCCAGACAAAAACGAGCAATAATCCAGACATTTAAACATCGGGCTACCCGCATCTGTGAATCGGAACAGCTACAAGATGAACTCAAGCACCTAAGACAGGCATTACATTCAAATTGTTATTCCGTCGGTATACATCGGAACCACACAACGCAGTGTTACTACTAGAATCAAGGAACACAAAGCAAACTGTCGACTAGGCCACACAGAAAAGTCCGCGGTCGCCCTGCACGCTATTGAGGCAGAGGGCGAGCATATTATAAATTTCCAAGACACCTCTATCCTCTCATCTACAACACTCTACCATGCACGACTACAGCGGGAGGCTATAGAGATTTACAAGCATCCGAACAATTTTAATAAAAAAGAAGAGGCACTAAAACCCAATAGGAATTGGCATCCCGTCATTGAAAGCAGGAAACGTCATCAAACGAGAAGCAACGAAGCGGTCCAATCAGAAGCCACATTCGCCGGAGAGCCCAAGCCCCGCCCCCCACTTGCGAGTATAAAAGTAGCGATCCCGACAGTCAACGCTTCAGACGCAGCGAAACCTTCTCCTAGAAAACTTCGACCGCGCCACTGAAGATGTCCACCGTAGTTGTGGACGAAACGTCTGGTACTCCTAACACCAGCAGACCACGGCAAAACAGCCCGGAAACGTTTCTTAGTTACAATATTGTTAATAATTTTGGAAAAGAAGTAGTCGAGTCTAGTTAGTGGTCCTCGCTACTTGATTGTCAATAGCACAGAGGAAGGGAAAATATTTTTATCAGTGAACTCTTTTGTTATTCAAAAGTGTCTCGACGCAATAGCTGGTCCTGTCAAATCATGCATAAGAACGCACAACGGCACGCTGCTGGTTGAGACAGCATCAGGCTCCCAAAATTCTTAAAGCTAAAATGTTAGCTGGCTACCCGGTGAAAGTGGAGGATCATAGGACTCTGAACTCCTCCCGATGTGTGGTTACCACCCGCGCATTGGACGGTTTGACCATCAAGGAGATTCAGGAGAATCTGTTGGATCAAGGGGTGTGATCTGTGTATCGGGTATGAAGCCATCGAAGTTGGGCCCTATATACCGAACCCGCTCAGATTTTATAAGTGTCAACGTTTCGGCCACACTCGCGATTTCTGCAAGGGCTTAAATACCTGCGCTAACTGTGTTGACATCTCCCACGATGGTGCATGTACTTCATCTCTATCGTACGTGAACTGTGACCGTGAACATTCCTCCAGTTCCCGGGAATCTCCCCGCTTCGCAGAGGAGAGAGCGATTCAGGAGATACGGGTGAAAGAGAAGGTGTCCTTCTCAGAAGCCCGTAGGCTCCTGCACATCCGCCAACCCTCTGTCCCGACGGCCCGTTCTTATAGCTCAGTGGTAGCTAAATCGGTACAGACTGGGTAATCGCCACCATTGCAGAAAAGGTCATTGTGGCCAGAACACTGCCATTTTATGCGAAGTCGGCATCATCTACTGCCAAATCCGCCAGCACCCAGAGTACTCCAGCTCATTTGTCACCTAAGCCGTCGACCTCTGGAACCAAGTCTGTGAAATCGCTAACATATTCTGCACCTCAGAAGGCTTTAAAAACCAGCTATGTCCGACAATACTTCCTGAAACAAATTGAAAAGTCCACTCCCAAACCATCCAAGGGGAGGAAAAGTTCACACCAGTCACCCCGCTGATCCTCTTCTGGGGGGAGCACCGACCGGCGACGATCATCATCATCGCCGGTCAGTACGTCTAATCAATTCGAGGTCATTGCACCAAAAGTTTCTATTGGTAAGGGGTCCTCCCCTGTAGAGGAGATGGACCAGGAGGATTGTGCCCTCACTGACAGACAACCAGTGCGTAGGTGGCAGGATCGTGCTCTTGAACAAAGTGTTAGTCGAAATGACAAAAAGAATAAATTAAACCAACCAGCACCACCCAATACTCAGAAACGCCTTTCTATTTAAAACTTATTCTATAACGTAATCCATGGCTAACCTACAGTGGAACATACGCGGTATTCGACCACATCGAGCGGAGTTCGAACTGTTGCTCCATCAGCATGAACCTCTAGTCGTCTGCTTAAAAGAGTCAAAGCTCCGTCCACATGATACTGTTACCTTCCGGCACTACTCTTCTGTAAGGTGTGATTTATCTCCGGAGGAAGTTGTTCTGGCACATGGGAGCACCATGCTGTTCATCAGAGGTAATATTTATGCTGATTCTGTCTCCTTACAGTCTGACATCCTGACCGTCAATGTAAGGATTAAGCTGCCATCTACCAGTTTCAGAATCTGTAGTATATATCTTCCTCCATCTCAAGACCTCTCGCGCACTGCATTAGACGACCTCGTTTTCCAGCTATCAACACCATTTCTGTTCGAAGGGGACATGAGTGCCCACCACCCACTTTGGGGCTCACCGCGTTCGTGTGCGCGAGGTAAAATACTCGCCGATTTTTTAGACCCTAACAGTCTTTCTCTCCTGAATACCGGAGAGCGTACATTCCTTTCTGATACCTTCAATAGTTTCTCTCAGCTGGATATAGCTGTTTGTTCTCCTCAGTTATCTGTTTCCTTCCAATGGAATATCATCTCTGATTTACATTCTAGTGACCACTTTCCTAGTCTAATTAGTCTCTTAACACAAGCTGTACATTCCACATATTTACCTAGATGGCATTTAGATAGAGCCAACTGGGACCTTTATTCCCGTTTGGCCGCTTTTAATTACGACGAGCACGACTCTGTGGATCTTTTAGTCGAACGCCCCACAGCAACCATTCTTTGTGCTGCTGAACAGTCCATTCAGCGGTCGACTGGCCAAACAGGTCGACTTCCGGTTCCTTGGAGGATGAATGAATGCCGAGCTGCCATTCGCACCCATAGGCGTGCTCTCCGGGTTTTCAAGAGTCGCCCTACGCTAGATAACCTCATACAGTGTAAGAAAATGCGTGCCAAGTCTGGTCAAGTAATTAAGGATAGCAAGAAACCATCATGGAGCCGGTTTGTAAACTTCTTTAATCGACATACAGCTTCCTCTGTCGTATGGGATAAGTTGAGCCTTGTGGCCGGGAAATGTACTCATTTACCCATCGCCGGTCTCACACCACCTGATGGAACAGTTATTAATGCCTTTGTCGTGGCTAACACTCTGGGCAGTGCGTTCATCCATGTGTGTAGCTCAGACAATTAATCGCCTGAATTTCTTCCAGTTAAGGCTCAGGTTGAATCTCAAGGATTTGCGTTCCTCTCTGGAAACCTTGAAGACTACAACCGCCTTTTTACCACAGCGGAGCTAGACACTGCATTTTCATCTTCATTCTGCACCAGGACCAGATGGCATCCACGTCCAAATGTTGAATCATCTATCTCCTGATGGCAAGGTTTTCCAACTCGAGGTCTATAATCGTGTCTGGGTTGATGCCACTTTTCCAGTAAAGTGGCGGGAGGCCACCATCATTCCTCTTCTTAAACCTGGAAGGACCGATATCTTCCTTCCAGTTACCGTCCTATTTCCCTCACCAGTTGCGTTTGCAAGCTGATAGAACGCATGATCAATTGTCGGTTGGTATGGTGGCTAGAATCCCACAATTTACTGACTAACACCCAGGACGGTTTTCGAAGACGTCGTTCAGCGGTTGACCATCTTGTTTCCCTATCGAAGCAGATTATGGATGGCTTTCTAAAGAACTGTCAAACGGTCGGGATATTTTTGACCTCGAAAAAGCCTATGACAGGTGTTGGCGAGCAGGAATATTTTATTCCCTTCAAAATTGGAATATACGTGGGCGTTTACCGTTGTTCGTTCAGGAAGTTGTGAGAGACCGGATTTTCCGAGTAAGGGTCGGCTCGGTTTTATCGCATTCTTTTATTCAAGAGATGGCAGTTCCGCAAGGGTCTGTACTAAGTGTGACGTGTTTGCTATAGCGATTAATTCCACTTCGCAATCTGTCCCCACAGGGGTCTCGTCCTGCTTATTAGTAGACGATTTTGCCGTCTTTTGTACTTCTCAACGTACGCCATTTTTGGAACATCGTCTCCAGCAGCGTTTGGACAATCTTACTGCTTGGAGCTCGAAAAATGGCTTTCATTTCTCTACTGAGAAGTATGCGTTAACTTCTGGTGCCATAGTTGGCGAATGGCGCCTTCTCTTCGCCTCGGGCTAGATTTACTTCCCTTCGTAGATCTGGCGAGGTTCCTGGGGTTTATTTTCGATCTGAAGCGATGCTGGTCATCTCATATAGCACAGTTGGAAGCGCGATATGACCGTTCTCTTAATATTTTACGGGTACTCAGGGGCAAATCTTGGGGAGCGGAACGGGAATGCTGCTCCGTTTTTATCGGGCGCTGATCCGTTACAAGTTAGACTATGGCTGCTTTGTGTATTCTTCAGCACGGCCATCTCTGCTCAGAATATTAGACAGAGTGCATAATCAAGGCCTCCGTGTGGCTATTGGAGCTTTTCCAACCAGTCCAATAGTGAACCTCTACGCCGAATCTGCAGAACCGCCTTTGTACTGCCGGCGTGGTGTCCTTTTAGCAAATTATGGCTGTGGACTACAGAGTATACCTACGCATCCATCCTTTTATCCCTTTTATAATACAGAACTGGACATTCGCTTTAGCCTTCTCTTACACAGCCCAAGACCTGCAGGTGTTGGTTTCCGCGAGGTGCTTCGGAAACACGGTCATGAACTGCCTGCTGTATTTCCCAAGGGGGAGAGGATTCACCCACCGTGGTTCCGTGCTAGATCCCACGTCGATCTCGGGATGACGGTTAATGGGAAATCTGCTATGCCTGCGTCCAGTATCCGTACCTTTCTTTCTTTTTTTTTTTCTTTTTTTTTAATTTTTATCACAGTACAGTGGCCGTATTTGTATACATACCGATGGCAGTAAGAGCCCCGACGGTGTTGCATGTACCTTCATTACTGGGACCGAAACTTTTACTTTCAGTTTACCAGTAGCCCATCGATCTATTCTGCAGAACTGTATGCTATTTTGCGGGGCAATTTGCATATTCGCCGTCGAAACTTAAGTGACCGCCTTATTCTTAGTGATTCCATCAGTGCCCTTTAGAGCATTCGTGAGCTGTACACTTACCATCCTTTAGTGCAGCGCATTCAGGACGTTCTGCACATTTTTCACGCTTCCGGTGTCAATGTGGAGTGCGCATGGATTGCTGGACACGTTGGCCTGCCGGGGAAGGAGCTGGCGGATTTGGCGGCAAAGTCGAAAATTACGGAGCCCAATGTGACAGTAACCCGAGCAACAGCCGAAGATTTTAGAATGTTTTTGCGGAGAGAGCTTTTTTTTTTTTTTTGGCTGGTATGCCGAGTGGTCTGCTCTCAGTCAGACCAAGCTTCGGGAAATTAAAGACCTCCCTAAAAACTGGGTTACCTCCTCACGATTATCTCGTCGTGAGGAGGTCATTTTGGCTCCTTTGCGCATTGGCCACTGTATTTTTACTCACTCGCATTTATTTAGGAAGGAACCTCCACTATCTGCCCGCTCTGCGGCGAGGCGCTTTCTGTCCGTCATGTATTGCTGGAGTGTGCTCGTCTAGCTCCATTACGAGCCACTCTGCAACTGCCGGCCAGGATTTCGGAGGTCCTGGCTGATGATACCGGAGCGGTGGATAAGGGTTTTAAATTTTTATCCCAAGTGACATTTAACTTAAGAATCTAGCTTTATTTTTATTTTTAGGTTTTGACATAAGACAGTGCAGTAATAGAAAACGTGTTTCACATCTTTTAATACCTTTGCCACTTTGGCCTTAATTTTAACCATATTTATATCCTTTTCTCTCCATTGTCGCTCTGTTTTTTTTAGATTCACGTATGTTTTTAGGTATTAAATGTTTTTATTGTACAGATTTTATATGCTACTTTTATTCTCCGAGTAGTTTTAATAGCGTTTTTAATTTCTGGTTCCTTTCGGTATTTTATCGATTTCTTTTAAAGGTACTTTTTATTTCTGGTTTTAGCCGAGCTTTTATTTTCCGAGGCGGCTGATAACCTATGCAGTTGGGCGCCCTAAAATCCCACGCATTATCATTATCTCAGTATCTTCTTTTCTTGTGTTCATTTCTTTTGTCTAAATGTTTTCTATTTTATGTTGTATTTATTGTTTTGCTTTGGTTCTCCTCTGAGTCAAAGATATAAGAATTACAGTGACATAATTGTATCATGTTTAGCTTGTTCAGCTCTATTATACTGTACTGTAGGTTGGCATTGTAAGGCAGCTACTTATTCAGCTTTCATTTTTGGGTGTATGCCTAAGACATTAAAGCTAACAGTTCCTGTATTCACCTAGGTTTCATATTTAATGCATTTGCTCTTCTCCCATAAAGTAAGTTGTAGTTAATCGACTTAAGTTCACAGGCAAAAGTGAAAACGAAGCTGTCAAAAGGCACTGACTTCATTAACGAATTAAATGTTCAAAATGACTACCATCTTCATTAATGAAAATTTGGGTACATTGCAGAAGAGGCGTTTCTGCATGTTGTAACATCCGCGGTATAAGCCGCCTGCATTCTTCAATTATAAGTGCCCACGAAAGATTGGGCCTTCTAACTCTTTTACATAGATTCGCTTCTTTAGATAGCCCCACGGAAACAATTCAGTGGAGTGAGGTCACGTGAGCTGACGGGCCACGTGATGAGGCCCCCATGACCAATCCATTTGTGTGAATATGTCTTATGCAAGTATCCTTACAAGCAGTGGCCAATACTTGTAAGGATACCCTCAATATCCTGTTCAAACCACATCCTCGTTCCTTTCAAAAGCGGCCCTTCTTTTAGTGGTAATGTTAATGTTTCCTGCAAACAATTTGGGTATTCTGGTCTGTGTGGTCACCTTCAAAATAGTGCGGTCCAACTATGTGATCAACTAATTTTTTGCACCAAACATTTGGACTCCATTGTACTAGAAATGCAGCTTATTTTAGAAAGTGACGTTGCCTATACACAGTAATGAATGTTGTGGAGGATAACAGTTCCAATTTTGTGGAATGTGGCTTGGTCGCTGAACAGAACATGTCCTAAAGATCTATATCCGTTTGTGATCGCCGCAATGGCCACTGAGAAAATATTATTCGCGCTTGAATGTCTTATCAATGGGTATCCTGATGTAGCTCGAGGTGGTATGAATGAAATGTATGGCGGTGCAGTATGCTCATTAGTGATCTCTTACTGATATTCAACTCGTATGATACGGCTCTAAAGGTAGTATTTGGATTGTTTTCTACTGTTTTTCGCATAGCTTCTTCACTGTCTCCAGAGATAACTGGGACATTGTGAGCAAGAGCTGCTGTTGCTACCGATCCTGTTTCCCGAAGGCGTCTGCATTCGGTGCCCTCCTTCCTGGAAACACTTCTCCATATAGGCGTCTTGCTGAAAGTGCATTACTCCTGGTTCCTCTATAGATGAACAGCATGTGAATATACTTGTCGTTTGAACACATAGTTGTATAATTTTCAAAAGATCACAGAGCCTGATTCCCACGAAATGTTAACTCGGGCAGAAATAGCAAATGCCATCTTACATTTCTGAAGTGTGTGTAATTTGGCTGCCTGGGGTAAGAATAATTCCAGAGCAAAATACCTATTACGAAATATAAATTTATATCCACTTATCAACGGAAAGTACGGTTCCTTTATATTTTTTTTTGTATACAATTACAATTTATGATGTTATCACAATTGGCTTTTCTTCGAATATAAAATTATAGGCCCAAAGAAATACAGGAAAAGCTAAGACAAATTTAACTTAACACCGGGGATTTGAGCCAGGATTGAAACCCCATATCGGTGTATGAACCAATATAATAACACTCTACCGTTGGTACCTTTAGAGCTGTTGCTCCTTTATAGGATAAATAACCTGAGGAATTTGAACTTAACACCGGGGATTTGAGCCGGGATTGAAACCCCATATCGTGTATGAACCAACATAATAACACTCCACCGTTGGTACCTTTTAAGCTTTTGCTCCTTTATAGGATAAATAACCTGAGAAATTTGACTTCATCTGGAATTTTTACCACCCCCCCCTAGGGAGCTCACCTTGTAGATTCTTCCTTATGTTATGGGAGTCAGTCTAAACGCCCCACGACATGTAGTCCGTGCATGTGGACCTATGTCCGATGAAAGGAATATTCTGGTTGGTTAAGGGTTGCGTATCTGAGCAAATGCCTTCTGTTTTTGGTGATCAGAGAGGGTGCGCCAGCCGATAAATCGCTTTGGTCTCTGCTTCACCTAAACGGTAAGTTGGGAACAAACCTACCCTTGGCTAACTTGCCAGGGCATTGTACCGAACTACAGCGTGAGTGGGACGGCCAGCCCGCTGTATATCCTGTGTAGCCCTTTAATCCCGTTGGTGTGACTTCTCGCTACTCCCCGTGGTGGGTAAGGAGCGCTGGGGGATGAATTCATTGCATTTTATGGCAAAAATAAACAAAACAAAACAAGTGGTTTGAAAAAAAAGAAATAGTCGAGTCCGGTGATTCTCGCTGCTTAATAATAAATAGAACAGAGGAAGTAAGAAAATTTACGTCGGATAGCCCATTTTCGTCCAAAAGGACTTGTAAGATCTTTTCCCTGTAGACGTTTTAAAGAATTTGAAATTTCTCTGGACTAATCAGAATGTTGTCCGGTTTTATGAAACCATTTTGTGAGCAGGCTTTGCACATTCTTTAAGGAAGTCGGTTCTAACGTAGCTGGTCATAAACGGTATCTCTGGTGCTGAGTAGGTTATGAGTTTGTCGGTCTTATTGCCCGAGATCGACGGTTTGGGTAGCAGTTTTACTAGGTCATTGTTTGTGTTGGCGAATTTAGTAGATGTTGATGCAAGTATAGATGTAAATGTCGACGGCTTTGACTGCTACGAGCATCTTTTAGGCAATGGTGGACCCGTTCATATCGCTAATCTGAGTAGCGAATTTCCGGCTCCGTACCAATTTAACTGTAACTATGCTATATGTACCGGACTTTGGGACAGAGGGTTGACGAGTGCTCTGGAGCTCCCGGCTTATGAGAAGAACACCGCTTGTCTCATCCGTATCTCCTGGATAGCTCTCTCCTCTGCAAAATGGGGGCATTCTCGGGAACTAGATATAAGTTCAACGTTGTAGTTAACGCAAGCTGGAGTCGACGTACAAGCCACCCGTGCATGAAGGAGATCTACCCGATCAGAGATAAGGAACATGGTGCGGATTGGCACGAATTCCCCATTCATTTTCCAATTGAACCCTATACACAGATGTGACGCTCTGTTGCGTCAGATTCTCTTGAATCTCCTCACTGGACAAAGAGTGGCGAGAACATTATGTGAGGGGTACAAGGTCCTGTGCTTCTCGACTTTAACCGGGTAGCCGCCTAACATATTGGTTTTCAGTATTTTGGATTAGATTAGATTAGAAAGCATTCTGTAGGTTCATTTAGGCCAGGAAGCCACTGAACATAGAACTTGTCAAGACATATACATGTATACATATGTTTATATACTATGAAAAAAAAAAAACAATGTATAAAGCTCCTGCTTAAATCTTGGGTTACAAAAACAGCAGAGTTGACATATAATCACACCATTTGTATTTGAGGCCTCTACTATTCTTAATGTGCTCTATAAAAGCACGTGAAGTTCCTTTTTTTTTTTTTCAATCACACAAAAACAAAGAGTATCAAAAATTAGTGTTAAAATGTATAAATAAATATAATTTCATTATATGTAACACTAGTGTAATGTCATATGATAGTTTTCTAATTATCGACATAATAGTTACTACTAGTAATTATATAAAACTAAAATATGATTATTGTATTCTGTACGCTTCATAAATGTCAACAAATTACAATACACATTTACAAATATGTTATAGGATTCCCAATGCAAAAATTTACAATTATGTACTAGAGTGTAAAGTATCAAAGCATTAGGCTTTGCAGACCTTGTGTCATTACTAAATACTAAAAGATTCATTTGACACATTCGTGCAAGTCAAAGTATACATCAATTTAATTTGAATATAAACCACACACACACACTAATATACAGAAAATGCAATATATTATAATACTTATAAATACAATGATTGTTGACAGTATTGTCAGACAGATTTGTCACTTAAATATCAATCTACAGAGTAAAATGATTTATTGCAAAGGTACTCCTTAAGAGAGGCCTTAAAAGCCCTGAAATTCCCAACATTTTCTTTGAGATTACTGGGGACAGCATTAAATATCTTGATTGTTTAATAATATACACCTTTCTGAAAGCAACGAAGATTGGCATTGAGACGATGAATATATCCCTATTGTCTAGTATTAATGTTATGAATTTCCATGTTTGTTATAAAACTATGTTGATTAACTGGATAGAATTTTAACATGGATAATATATAAACACAAGGTAAGGTGAGTATGCCCAATTTTTTAAATAGTTCTTTGCATGACTGATATAAGCATTACAGATTATTCGTATAGCTTTCTTCTGTATCCGGAATATGCATTTACTATCCATTGAATTACCCCAGAATATTATTCCATACTCGATGATGGAGTTAAAGTAGATAAAATACACCAATTTAAGTGTATCGATTGAGTGAAATTTAACCAGTGCACGGAGAGCATAACATGCTGAGCTAAGTTTAGGTGTGATGCAGCTAATATGTGACTTCCAGTCCAAGTGCTTATCTACCCGAAGGCCAAGAAATTTGACTTCATTTAGCTGTTCTAACAATGTATCATTAATTCCTATTTCTATGTGTGTTTGAGGTGAGCGAGTAGTTATAAACTTAATTGTTTTTGTTTTTCAAGGCTTACTGAGAGTTTGTTTGCTTTGAACCAATTTGACATACAATTTAGAATATAGTTTAATGTTATTACACAGTCATTGAACTCTTTACTTGTTACTAGAACACTAGAGTGGCTGCCTGAGATGCTGATATTACTTCAACCAGGAGCGTGTCATAACGGGATATTAGACGAGTTTACGGGACTAGCTACCTTATCTACTTCTTTTGTATAATAAATGGGCTAACCAACGTATACTTCTTCCCTTCCTCTGTTCTAAGTAACACCAAGTGACGAGGATCACTAGACTCGAGTACTTCTTTCCCAACCACTAAATTATTTGTTGTTTTGTTTTTTCCAATAAAAGATGGGAAAAATTCATCCATCAGTGATCCCCGCCCAGTCACCCCAGTCATGGCCGGTTGTCTAGTGGTGGTTTATTCCTTAGATAAAACAGAAACCAAAGCAGTGTGTTAGGTGGCGCACCCTCCCTGATCACTGAAAATATAGAAGGCCTTAGCTCAGGTATGCAACGCTCAACCATACAGCATATCCCTTTCGACCGATTCGGGTCTCCACGCACGGCCTACATGTGGGTGGGCTTTTCTGCTGAGTCCCTCTCCATTTAGATTAACCTACACAGAGGAATTCAGGGTCGGCTCGGTACTCCGGAAGCGCTAGACTCCTACCTAGGTTGAGGCCCTTGGGGGAAAATGAGCTAATGACATTACGTCATTTATGAGTAAACCCAAGTTATGGTTGCATCAGTTTTAGAATTCAGAATTGCATCACTTTCCAAGTCAGCAGTCAACATTAAGCCAAAAGAATCACGTGCTTACGAAATAACATGTTCAGGAAGTTCTTATGCTGGAGTGTGAAACAGAGTTCCATTAGCAGTCAAACCAGAAGAAGCTTCACTAAACGTCAACTGCAACTCGTTGGCGCGCAGAATAGTACACAGATACACAGCAGCGAAAATTTGGAATGGAATTATGGAAACTAGCATCCTAATTTAAAGAATCTTTCCTCTGTGTGCTAGCAATGTTTGGCGGATCTTCCATTTGCGAGCAGGACTTCTCAGTCACGAACAACATTAAGAACAAAAGCAGATTGAGAATAGTTGATGCTAAGTTAGTTTTCACATTGCGTTTAACTGTTACCAAATTACAATCCAATGTTGACAGACATTTAGCTGCAAAGATCTTAAAATCAAAGCCGGAAGACAGTATAATTTTTATGTTATATTGTCCATACTGTACAAAGACCTTGGAATTAATTACCTAGACGCACTGCCGGCGCTAGTGTCGCCGCCACAAATTGAAACCTTTCGCGCAATCTCAACTGGAGGGCAGAGCATGCTTTTTGACATATGTTCAGTACGCTGAAAAGATTTTCAGTACCTCGAAAACCACATTTTAAAAACTTGGTGGTAAACTTCTATGTAAAACTCAAGTGTTATCATGCAGCAAAATATTACAGCAGTGTGCTGCACAAGAAAATAGTCAGACAGCATCTCTCTAAATCAATTTTGTTTACGAATCAATAGGTTAGTAAGTTTAATTATTTTTGCATAAAATGTACTACATTAAGTAGTAATTAATTCTAATTTTATATTTATATATCTTATCCATCTAACACAAATACACCACAAATGCTTACTAACATATTGAATACAATTTATTGAAGAGGAATACAGGTAGCTAATTTCCCATTTATTTTAATTTTATACTGTACATATACTGTCTCTGTAAATCCAGTATCACATGTTTGTTTTTATTCACATACGCCTTAGGTAATATAGCCGTATCACCACTTTGACCTTCTATAACAACTGCTTAAATTGTTGAAGTATACATTAAAAATGCACTTCTCGATTAACTTAACACACATTAACTATCGCATTCATATTTATAGGCTCTTGGAATAATATTTAAATAAGAATTCTTTCATCAGCTTAGAATCGAGCGCAGCATATTTTGCATTTTTAATTCAGCATTTTGACCGTTTTACTACAGACACACTCTTAACAACTCATGTTTATAATTCTTGTTGAGACTTTGTGTATTAAGTAAAAATCCGATGTGTTCCATTCATATAAATTACTCTACATATCTTGACAAACTACTGTTAAAAAGCTGATTCTCCTAACTACTTCATACTAATCGATTAACAGACATGATCTTATTTCTCGCTTCCTTGTAAGTAGAAGGGGGGGGGGAGCTAAAAGATAGTCATATCTTTTAAAACTGGTTTCATATGTATGAAATGCGTTTCTTTGCAGGGCTAGGTGATGACCCATTCCCGTAAGAGTAAATATTTTAAAACAGAAACCAATAACAAGGGATTTCTCAACTCCACGAAAAAGTGTATATGAAGTAAATGTGGTTCTATCGAGATCTACATTTTTTGTGCAGTAAGTTGTTGTTGTTGTTGTTTTTTAATCTCTTACGGTTAACTAGTTGTGCAAAACTCAAAAAGAATAAAGAGGTCTCAAAGGCTATTCCCATAAAATTCAGCATATTCATTTTATTTGGCATGTAAATATATTTAATATACGGTACTTTAATCAAAATCGTTAAAGCCATTTTTTAGAAAATCTAAATTTTCGAAATTTGTCCATGTAAAGGATAGTTTGGGCCGTGGCTTTTGCTTCAAAATCTTGTGTCGCATCTTTGGAATATACAAAATTTAAATACCAAGTTAGAGTTTTTACCGACTTTTCGTTTTTGAGTTATCGTGTTCATGGACACAAACACTACCACGGGCCTTTTTTTAAAAGTTCTTTTTTTATACAGGGGACCCTAAAACGTACACTTCTGGTAAAATCTGGGTGGAGTACAATACCTTCTCTATACGCTAAGTAGGTACATCACGTGTAGAGGAAGTAAAAAAGCAGACAGTATACATGGAATCAGTGAGAAGAAACTGCTAAAAACAAAATTAAAGTCGAATTATATTGTCGGTGATGCTTACATCCCGTTTTGTAGAACACTTTATACGCAAGTATGTGATATTCAACTTCAATTAAAATATTTACTTTTGTTTTGTTCAGTTGTGGGATGAAATTCCCTCTAGTCAATGAAGTGATTTTATTCAATCCCCAACCGGACATTCAAGGTCTAGGAGCCAGGAGCAGGAACTAGTCGCCCGACTGTACTCGGGCGGGGGCAAATCACCACGGTACCTATCCGCTTTTCTCGCGGATTTACCCGTGTGATATAAAAGATGTAGTCTAATGCAAGCTTTTTGTCTGTGTCAAAGTAATTGGGCAGGGTGTTTCCCTCTGTGCAGCCGGCGCGGGCTGACTTACCTATCTGAGTGGCCACCCACCCAGAGAGGGACCAGGCCCGATGCTGCTTACCTTGGCCAGCCGCTTGCGGGCTGTCAAGGAAAGCAGTGCCGGCTAGCGGGGAAACCTGAAGGGATATAGGTACGGGGTGGGGGAAGCCAGTGTTGCAGATCTGGTCGGAGTACAACTGGATGGTCACCCGTCCGAGTCGTGACCATACCCGATGCTGCTTAACTTGGCGGGTAGAACAATAAAGGGAGAGGCGGCCGGAAAACTACCATCCCAAGGCGTCCTTGGGAAGGCGGTAGCTTACGCGTCTCCTAGGCCCGTGCATAAATGCTGATGATCATAAAGAACGCGTTGTCACAATTATTTCCAACTCAGGTATATTCATGACGTAATTACAACTGTTTTAAATTTCACTGGTTCCCCATTGCAATCAATGTATTGCGCACGACCTCGCACGCCTTCTGCCCTCCAAGAAAATCTTCTATTTCCGATACGCATAGCTCTCTGCGCAGCCAGAGGTGTGGGGGCTTGATACTGTATTTTACTCCATGGCACGACAGCTCACGGGGAACCTTGGCCTACCGCCCGGCCGCTGCGTCCCCCATCTCGGTCCACTACAGACGTCATGGATGGGGTGCAGTATTGGAGGGTGAGACGTGGTCAGCGCCTCGAATCCCCCCGGCCGGTTAATGCGGTCCTCATGACCTGGAGCCGCTACTTCTCCATCAAGTAGCTCCTCAATTGGCCCCCAGGGACCTTACGAGGCTGAGTGCACCCCGGGCAAGGTCTCCCAGCGGGGGAAAAATCCCCACGCCGTTGATACTGTATTACAGTCACATAATGAAAACAAACACATGATTTATAAACATTATTAGATTCTTACATTCTATAAAGTGCCCACCACAGACCACATTAGTTGTATTGTTTGTTATGTCAGAGAGGCTACGGTAGCTTGGATGTAACGGAGGAGAAAATCTGGGTAAGACTACTTCTCCTTCAAGGCACTCCTGAATTACACTTTATAACATATTCAACACCACATTAAAGAATGTTCATATCACTAAAACAGTGTCATATGAACGTTAATATTTTTTTTTTACTAATTTGAATTAATGTGTAACGTCACAGCAGCAGAACTGTCAACTCAGTCAGGCTGTAACTTCACGATGGGTACGGCTCAGTGGTCACAAAAATTACCAGTGGCACCAACACTACATTTTCGACAGGGTATTTGTGCACAGTGAAATTTTAAGACATACATTTCTACATGTGTCAACTCTAAGGATCTCTATAGTCCCCTCCGATTAAAGAAAAACGTAGAATTTGTTATTTTAAAGTTATATAATGGCTTTTTCTTTGGTTGAATAAACATCAAAACCTTCACCTCTATCCTATTTGCTTAAATCAAACGAACATCTGTACATTGAAAGTCTGCAAGTAAATTTATCTTAGTGGTGGACTCTTCTGAACGATGTATCAATTTAAACCTAAAAAAGAAAAAGAAAAGAAAAAAAAAGAAGCTGGAACTCCATATGACCGACACAATACATAATTACCTCCAGTGCATATATGTAGCAAAAAAGAATAAAGTATTCAAGCCAGAAGCGATTAATGATGCTCCCTTTTTATAAGGAAAATAAATCAGAGCAACTAAACTTAATTATGAGGTCGCTCTAAATGACTGTTAACAACACATTCTATAGTTATTAGCAACAGAGTGGTTTTGCCTGGGTACCATAAATGTTTGCCACATTAAATAACATTTAACTCACTCAAGGCTCGTACTAAATATTAGCATTAGTCATGGTAATTTGCTCGAGCTGTATAAGTATTCGCATTAACCCGTTTTAGCCAAACATATACAGTGTTAAAGATGCCCTAAGGAAGATAATTCTTTATTATTGGAGCAACTAAAACTCAAATACCCAAGTATTAGAATTTCCGTTATAATGAACATCAGTAAATGGCAATCTTTGTTAATGACCTAGGGAGCAAACATTCCACTAAACTTCTCCAAATATTCAACTCAACTGAGAGCATTCCCAACAATTACCATACCCAACCGCAGGAAGTCTAAGGCAATGTTAATTACATACAAAAACAGCCGTTTTTTTTTTTTGTTTTTTTTTTTTTTTTTTTTTGTTTTTTTTTTTTTTTGTTTGTTCAAAGCAATAACAAGAAGGCATTTAATTCGGATGCATTGTCAGTGTACAGTCAAGGCCACTTCCAACATTTACACCACATATATGTTTTAAAATCTTTAAATTATCACTCCAAAGACTAACGAAAAAAAAAGAGTTGATGTTGTCTGTCCCAAAATGTGTTTAAAGTCGTTTCTTTTATATGCACGCTATTTATGAGGCTAATTTTACTAGCGTCCGATAGGCTAATCCATGCCTATAACTAATTAGTTTGTAGGCTTTTAAACTTTCCCAAATGAGAAGAGTTTCCTTCGTTTCTTGTCAAGTGTGACAATTACCAATGCTAAGTAAATGCTAAGAGCTTAAATTAGAAATGTAACATATTAAAAGGGTAGTTACTGTGCTGAAAATAACACAGGACACCCGGAATATATCAAAATTTGGAAGGAACACTCAACATTTCGCGCATAAGAAAATTAGAACACAGTAAACCAATCGGGCAAATATTATTATAATAGTTAAAATTATTCTAATATATAAATATAAACTTATAAAATCATTCATATATAATAATGAAAAAACGTAATAATTTAAATTATTATATAAATACACAATACCTAATAATAATGGTAAAGAAGCAAATAAACTATAAAACAAAAAATAAATACCAGCGATTCTCACACGTCAACAAGAGGCTATATGGAACTCTATTCTCATGTAATGCTTCGGACTGAGACTTCGCCATTTTCCCTATGTTTTACACTCAATAAAACCGCTATCTATTTCTCCCGGCATCTCCTGAATAACTTCGCGAGCAAGCTATCTATTTTCCCGAAGTCAGCCGTTTACCCTTGCTTCCTTTTTGCCAATCAGGGCAAGGAGAGCCCTGAAATCTTGAACGTGTAAGATGTGCACAGAGAATACAAATTAGGAAGCTAACTGATCGGCACAGAATAGCTCGAAATGTCCGACTCACCCCCAGTTTGGAGGAAAAGGGAAAAGTAGTAGTAAAACACCGCCCGGGTTCCATCCCAAGCGACCGCATGTGGGATTTTTAGTGGACAAAGCGGCGTATGGGCAGGTTTTCTCCGGATTCTCTGGTTTCCCCCGCCATCGCATTCCACCGGTGCTCCATCTTCATTTCATGTATCATCAGTGTCACCGCCTGCGGAATCATTTTTAGTAAAAGCGGGCATTAAACTCCATGAAAACAATAAAACTCGTTTTTAGAGAAGGAAAGGCAAACCTCAGGGAAATCATATTCTGACCAATGGGCCTTAAAACTTCAGGATGCCGGCATATGCGCTGAGATATTCCACCAAGAAGCCGCCAAACGTAAACAAAGTTCTTTTATCTCGAGGATTCATTGATTATAGAGATGTTGGACCTCTAATCATGAGGAAGCGCAGGAACAACAGCAGTTAGCAGCGAAATACTCTACGGTTCATCATCTAGCAGCTGCAATGCTCGGCTTTCATTAACAGGTAAGGGAATATGCGCAAGTTGTCTAAAAGTACAAATAAGGGAGAGGCAGTATCATACTGATCTAATCTATATCATCCCCGGGGAGAGCACCATGTATTTAAACACAATAAAACATAATTAAGGTAATGTAAACAGAGTTAACAACTAAAATGAGATAAAGAGAAAGCTACAGAGAGCACAAATCTTTTCGGATACAAAACTACATAATACTTTTAAACTTCAATTTACTGAATACTAAGCTATTCTGCAAACAGGCTGCATTATGCTTAAAGTTTTAGCTGCGAGATGTGCACCCTGCATACCGAGTTGCAAACGTCAGGCCAGAACAAGTATGATCCATCCATAAGTATTCGCAGAATGGAATAAGACCCCTTATCATGGAACCAACTTAGCCGCAAATACTTAGTAGGAAAGCTAGAGTGTAGTCTCAGCACATCCGTTTTGATCCCATTTGAAGGCTTTGTGTTCTCATCATGCTGACGCTTCTTCCGTTGCCAATACGGTTTTAAATTATCAAAGATGTTGGAGGTACGCGCAATTTTCGGTGAGCAAATTGTTTCACTATCAAGTCAGACAGGGTCCATAGGAGATAGGGACCATGGTCCAATTAGTAGTATAGGCAAAATGTAATGAAAACGGAACCAGTTTATGCGCTTCGTGCCGAGCAAAATTGATGGGTACCAATGAGGGGAAGATTGCAGTGTTGTTAACATGGTCCCATGAGAAAGATTAGTGCAAAAGGGCGTCGTAGTGACTGATTAATCCCTCATCCAAAACAAAAGCTTCTCACAGACCTACCACTAAATTGCGTGCATTATCGGACACTGATATTTGCGGAGGATCAAAAGAAGCGAAGAGATTCATCAAGGTCTCGATAAATGCTGAGCAGATATCCCGGAAACAATGATAAGCCAAACAAACTTAATAAAGGTTTCGACCACCATCAATATAAAGGTATTACCCAGAGTATACCTAGGAAAAAGAGAATCCATAGAGTGTTTCTCAAAAGATCAGAAAACATACTCCGAGATCATGTTGTAGCGTACCTATGGGTATTATGAAGTTTTGATATTTGGTCTACTTTATTCATATTGTGGAATTATTTCACTTAGCACGAAATTCTATTCTCTTATAAAGTCTTGAGTGATACAGGATGTACGTAGGTAGATCTTGCCGTGCATTAAGTTAGCTCGGTATTACCCCAGCGGATGCAGCGCATCCGGTGACAACGGATATTTAAAATAACAAAGTCTAAAATTGTAAAATAATTGCAGAACTAAGCCAATATGATCTCCCAATTTCCGCCCTGATCGGAAATCGACCAAAACATAAGCGTAGCATTTTCCCGCGTGGAGGGGGTGGTGGATAGTTGGCCGTTGACGAGAGTAGACGAATAAGGCTCAGTGATACTCATAGTCCGACGAAGATCATCATCTCCTGCCAAATTGCAACTTCCAGCCGATGTGGAACATGCGACGCTTTAGAAAGGTAGGGCCAAGTCGCTTGGGCAGTTTTATGTACTTGTGTAATAGCAATAAGCTGAACTGTTGTAACAGCATGTCAAATGAATAATTATTATTTCGATGTGACATCCAAGGGTGACTTTCAGCCCAAAAATCCTATCGTTACAATAGAGGTGGAGGCGCCGACTTTGGATCGTTAATTGATTTTTCACGGTACAAAATATCGATTCGATCACCACCCTTATAGCTAGTTTTATAATGCAATATGATTTCGTCATAATAGAGGCGGAGGTGCCGAACTCCCTCATTCAAGTTTGAGATGGGTGATCCCATCTCCTGCCTCTACATTTTAGTAATGACATATTCAGAGGTGCTGTTCTTGAAACTTCGTAGTAAAGTGAGAATTTGTTTTTATTTTGCTGGGTATGCTATGACATGTGTGCGCAGTTCTATACTTTAGGTTTGCAAGCGCACCTTGTAAGCCTAAGCATGAAGGGTTAAACATGAAGATAAGGAACGCCCTGAATACACTATGTACGCGAACAATTCTGAATTTTTCAGGATATATGAAGTCCATGTAGAGCAGCACTATGGTGGTTTAAAGGATTAAACATGAAGATAAGGAACTCCCTGAATACACTTATGTACGCGAACAAACTGCATTTTTCAGAAGGATATATGAAGTTATGTACAGCACCAATAAGATGGTTTATCCCTCTATTAGTGTTATTCTTTATATGTACTCTGCCAGCTCAAATGCTGTCAATAAAGTTATATTCATTTTTTGACACTGTATCTATTTGGTAATTCAGGCAACTTCTATGAATGCCAAAATTGCATATGTATGCACTACTTCTCGGGCATTCTTAACATCTGCTTGCCACGTACTTACTAACAGTTTATGCCTCAACTCACAATATACCTAAGGTCCACAGCCCGTATAGCGACATTTTGGTGATAAGCTCTATATTATGATTGTACAAGCTCAAGGGCATACTTTCCTATATTTGATGTGTGTGTGCTTAATTATAATCAGTTCTATTGTAAAGATTTAACTTTTGTACTCCCTAGCATTGCATTTATTTAATTATGCTCGGCATTCGTTATTTGTATCCTCCGCCTAAGCCCTATACACTGTGGTTTGGTTCATATCTATGACTATAGCGGAAACAGGATATTTCCAATTACTACGACTATGGATCACCTGGAATATTTTTTAGCCTTACCTTGCCTTGCCTTATGAAGATCAAGGTAGACATTATGTAGTGGATTTACATTTAAATATGACCTTAATACCCAAAGTTTTTTCTGTACATCAGCCTCAAGATGGTACGTTTCTCTCGGTAGGTAGATAGTATTTGGGGAAAATATGTTAGTATTTGGAAAACATACGTGGTATAAGCACATGGGCGGCCGTATCCGCTTGTAATGGTGTGAAAGGAATTATTTATGATGGCGGGCAGATGCTCCATTTCTGAAGGAAAAATTCTTTTGATAATGGTGAAGGTGCAATAACACACTTTGTAAGCACTCGACTTCAGTGCGGTAAATTGCCTATTACCTATAATAAGACATGTGGTATTTCAGAAGTTTCGAACAACCATTTTAAGCTACACTGGAATAGCCACAGGACTCAGAATTTAAAAAAAAAATGGGTAGATAAAATTGTTGGACTCAACAAAGATCAACGTTTTTAAAATTTCTGTTGATTATATACTACTCCATTTACAGAAAGCTCCCTTTAAGCGGAAAACGTGTCAGTCACCACTGCTTGTAATCGGTCAATATAGTTCATGCTTTGTATGCCCCATATATACAGGATGTTAATGAACCACACCGAACAATTTGCGAGATTGTGCACGGGACTGATATAAGTAATTTGAGATCGGCGATGCATGGTTCCCGGATAAACATAACACAACTACATAGCGTTAAACTTGTGGGTATCAGGTGCTGATAAGTCGGTGTTGAAACAAAGCAGGTTGAAAAAATGGTTTAGAATGTCTTTAAAACTGCTGCCTGAGTATAGAACTATCGATTTTTAGCAGCTCGTTACTAGCGTTCTCAAGATTTAATGTCGCAAACATCTGTAAAATCTCGAACTAATCACTTGACAGTGCGACACTGAGCATTTATTAACTACGTTCTTGAGGTACCTACTCTGGAGGCACTTTTTTTGCAACTGCTCTGGTGGCTTAATGCGTAACGCGGGAAGCTGCGGTCCCTAAGGTCATGAGTTCAATTCCTGTCATTGAATAAATGTTTTTTATTTTCATTCAGACGAAGTTCCGCGATACGTGACCAAGACCCGAACTCGGAAACTGTCTTTCACTTGAAAGCCAGTATGATAACCACTACGGTAGAGAGGTACGCTGTAATATGTCCCTTCGTTTTTCCTGTTATGCTCTCGAATATTTGATAAATTAGCCAGTGGCGTATTGGCACTTCAGAAACTTATAGCCGTTACTTCGACATTTCAATAGACATAAGTCTCCTATCTCAAATTACTTATTTTAGTAATCTACATATTCTGTGAAAATATTTCGGTATAGTTCATTAACACCCTGTTTGGTTAAACTTTAATCAGGTATATGTTAGCGATAATAGTTCTCAAGTATTAATTGACTTTTTTGCGTTATCGTCGGGAACATTTAATTCCAGTATACCCGAATACTAACGTCTATAGAATTCCAACGTGGAGTTATAGGAGAGGCGTACCTATATTCGATGTGCACTAATAAACATTCTGGTAAAAATGGAAATGGCGTGTTATTTATGGACGCTCTTTAACTACTGCGGTTCTCAGCGTCCCATTCTAAATTGGGTGTGAAAGACCGCTTAATTTTCCTCAGAGGCTTCTCTATCAGGCTTGTTCTTTTTTGTGCCGTAAATCTACGACACGGGACCAACGGCTTTACTTCCCTTCCGAAGGAAGCCATGCTAAGGATTTTTACACCCGAAAAAATCCATCGTCATCCGCCGGGTTTGAACCCGAGACCTTGGGTATATGAAGTGAGCGAACATTCTGGTACAATCATCTATGATGACATAGACAATGAGGGATTAGTAGGTATCACAATTGCGCACGAAATTGGTCATCGTTTTGCATTGCATCATGACAACGGATGTTGTAAATGTGGCCAATATTGCATTATGAGGGCATCAATCAGCTCCACACTACCTAATCCTTGGAGTTCCTGTAACTTGTAAGAGTTAAATGATTCGTTACGTCATCACATTGATTTCTGTCTTCGAAATAAACATGTAAACTTATTTTCGAGACCTATTTGCGGAAATCATGAGGTGGAACAAGGTGAAGCATGTGCTATTACTAATTCATATTGTGATGCGCCAACTTGTCGGTTGCATCCTAACGCATTTTGTGCAGAAGGTAAGTGTTGTGATATCAATACCTGCAATTTTCAAATTAACCATCACTTTATGTCGGGCTGTCCTGAATGCTATTTTTTTTTTTTTTTTTTTGGTAGAGTTTAAAGCCCGCTTTTACTAGGGCACTGAATGTGATTTCCCTGAACCCTGCGAGGACTTTTCAGAATTTAGCCCTGCCGATGTTTATAAAGTGGGTGGTCTTCGATGTAAGAAGGGTAAATCATTTCGTTATCGAGGTTGCTGCCCTTCACATACAAATCAATGTCAAAATTGTTGGGTTTATACGCTAAAAATATGGATCAGGAGTGTTATAGGTAATCATAATGATCGCGGGAGTTTAATTGTGCCTATAAATTTCTTTCCGATGGCTGCACTATGTGCAACCCCAAAGATTTATACTGCGGAACATTACAATGCAACCGTTACTTTAATAAAATTAAATTTGGAATGCACTGGTTTGCTAGGATCGGTAGCACTACATCCTAGCACTAATGAAAGATGCACCACAGTTATTGTCAGTTTAGGAGTTGATGTAATTCAACCAGAATTAGTACCCAGTGGGGCTAGATGTGGAAAACATAAATTATGCACAAATCAAACATGTGTCCCTGTTACAACAGTTTGGAATCAATCATGCCATTGCTCTGGAAATGGAATATGTGATCATAATCAGTAATGTCATTGTGACGTTGGTTACTCTCCCCCATTTTGCAATGAAACCAATTTAGTTGATGAAGTACACAGTAACCTGCCTGTTAATCCAAGTACTCATTGGAAAGTCAAATTAGCCTTCTAAGTAATATTTTTGGGCATCGGTCCTATAGTCTTCCTTATACCCATAATTAAACATTATGTAAAGAGGTACCTATACAAATATTCAGCTATCCTAAGGGGGGGAAGTATCTCAATGAGGAAATTAGTAAATGCATACTACAGGAATAATAATAATAATAATAATAATAATAATAATAATAATAATAATAATAATAAAATTAATTTATGGAGAATAATTTATTAAATATTTTGTGGAAAAATGGGTGGTATGAAAATGTCTTAAAAGTCTTCTTTTTCTTCTTTTCTTCTTCTTCTTCTTCTTCTTCTTCTTCTTCTGGTGTTAAGAGTGGTGGCTTCCTTTATTTTCTTTCTGCTATTTTGTTTTTGAATCTTCTTGTCCACTATTTGCTAAATAATAAATCAGTTTAATACACAAAAGCAGACAAAAGGAACAAAATCATGGTAATGGATAACATTGATTTTATTGGCATAATGGATAATCTTCTAAAAGAAGAAGGATATGATCAACTTAAGAAAAACCCATTATCACAAGCATCCAAAGCGGTAGAAATAGCCCTAAAAACATCTTTATCAAAAAAAGAAAAAAATCAGGATAAAAGTAGATAACCCAAGATTGCCAACAATACATAGCTTACCCAAAATACATTAACCAGGTAATAAGTTAAGACCAACAGTAAACAACATCAATTCACCCAGCTATCAGTTACCAAAATGGCTCACACAGGAATTCAACTTGTTCAAAGGTTTAAAAACCAATGCATCAGCAATTCATATGATCTAATAGACCAGCTAAAACCATTACAATACAACCCAAAAACACAATGGTATCATTTGATGTGACTTCCTTATTCCTTAGCATCCCCACTAACAACCTCATCCCTCACCTCACAAAATGGCTGCAGTCAATACAATTACCCTCAGATGAAATAGGAGAATATACAATACTTAAAGAAATATGCTCCACTTAGAACTTCTTCACTTTCAATGGCAAAATATACAAACAAAAATGTGGCTTAGCCATGGATAACCCATTATGCTCCCTCTTGGCAGATCTGTTCAAGGGATTCTTGAAAATGCACATAACATAAACCTTCCCCTCTATCTTCAAAACATAGTACCCCTATGTAGATATATTCACAATAATACCCAAAAATTGGTAGAAAATGATTTAAAATTGTTAAACATACAATGGCAGACAGTCAAATTCACACTGGACACATAAAAGAATGAGTCCTTTCCATTCCTAGACCTCAAAATGGAAAGAGCAGATAAACTCTCCTTTGGGTTATATAGAAAACCAACACATACTGAAAACTTCTTCAAAAACAATTACAACCCAAAATCGCACCAACATATCATATTAAACAGCTTAGTACATCGTATTATCAATTTTTCATTAAACAGAGAAGAATATACTCAAGAATACAAGCACATAGTAAATACAGCAATCAACAATGATTTTAACCCAAAAATACTGTACAAAAAGATTCAAAAACTCAATAGCAGAAAGAAAATAAAGGAACCCTAACACCAGAAGAAGAAGAAGAAGAAGAAGAAGAAGAAGAAGAAGAAGAAAGATATTTAAAACATTTTTATATCACCCATTTTTCCATAAAAAATTTTAGAAATTATTCTCCAAATATAACACCCCAGAACAGATACAACCTTTGAAATTCATTCAGAGCACTCCTAAGGATGCAGTACACAAAAAGAAAAACCAGGAATCTATCAGATAAACTGCAATTACTGCAATAAAGTATACATAGGGAAAACCAAAAGAAATATCAGCATCCGGACCAAAGAACATATGTACAACATAAGCAAACAAAGTAGTCAGCAATTGCAGCATATTTTTGGAGTTCCAACTATGAAATAAATGAATAATGTCTGTGAACCCCCTCATAGACCTATATGTTTGGGAAAAAATATTTATCAAAAAGAGCTCGCTGGGTCATGAATTTTGAAATACTGCCCCCAGACGTAATTGACAAGTACATTACACCATCTACAAGACATAGATATGAAGAAGACAGTGCCATCCATGCCAGTCGAAAAACTACAGCTGAAGATAACAGCAATGCCTTTTCAAACATATTAGTAAGTGAAGCGACAAGTGTCTACACCTCGACTCACAAATTTAATTAAGTAGTCATAAGTTTCAAATCTCAATATTACTAACCCATATGGTCAATAATTATAATCAAATACATAACTTAAGCTTCTTCAACAACTAGCTATCAATATTAACCAAAAATATTAACAACACAAAACCAGATACGGTTTGTATTATGCAGCACCACTAAATCTGCCCCCTTCCATGTATGTTCACTGTAGTGCTGTTGCAAAACTTAGGTTGCTCCTCTAGTAAAGGTCACAGGTTTGCTTCTCACATGTAACAAACCTTTTTCCTTCTCTTAATGATGTGGAATCAACATATAGCAGCTATTTATTTTAGATATACTTATTTCATACACAACATTCGGTAAAGTTAATAATGATAGTAATTATGTTTCTTTAAGGGTTTATTCTGCTGATCAGATATATGCTGTACACAAAAGCAAGTGGTATACAGAATGGTGCACAAATGCATCAGGCACAAACAGTTCTCTCGCAATCAAAAAAAAAAAAAAAAAGATAATGGAATCTGTATAATATGAAAAAATACTAAAAGTATTGTCATGAAACCCAATGTTTTGAAACATTATTATGAATACCATTTTGGGCAAATTTGATTTTTTTGGGAGGTAGGAACTTTTTTTTTTTACTCAACACACCCATCACAAACCGATCCAACAGAAAAATGCCAATCATTACTAGAATGATGTGATATTCTCAGACAAGGTGACATTTTCTTCCACACGTAAAGGAAAATTGATTGTTTATCACTCGTGACTTCACAATTCCCTCACGGTCGCATATCTGTATTGTGTTGGAGCTAGATATCAAGGGGTGGTTAAGGAGTGCAATGGCAGCTTGACAATACACTAAACAGCGTGCAGTGCACAGTAATACCCAGTAATATTTTGATTTCTTCTATGAGGATGAGATATCCTTATGGAATTATTGAATTTGTACAGGATAATCATCCTGTCCACACATCTGGAAGGTTTCAAATTTGTTTTCAGAGGGGCAGGATATATATCAGAGTGACCTCTCTGTTCACCACATTTGAAACCTATTGAGAATGTGTGGGCTGAGGTAAAAAGGGAGCTGTGCTCCAATTTATCTGTAGATGGGCGAAGGACAAATGATGGCTTCTGGACACAAATTCAAGAAGCCTGGGATTTGTAGCTACTTGTCCACATTACTACAGGCATTTAATTTTGTCTATGCTTTGAAGATTGAGGGCAGTTATATGGGCAGTTATATTAATTATGTTTATTTTTTGTATTTTAATTTTAGAAGATAGTAGTTAATTTACACAATTTTAGTTAATTAACATGAGTGTTGGTAGAATTATGTTTATGTGTGCATATATAGGTCCATGACTTCAAATGCCAAAGTTTTATTAATGCAATATTATGTTCTACATATCCAGTCATAAAATTAGCAAACATAAAAAAAAAATAATGACAAACAGTGCAAAATTTTAAACTAGGAACTTATGACTGGAAGCAAGGCATTCTTAACCTCTTGGCCATAGTAATATTGTTCTGAGTACTAATTTCAGTACTCATAAGTTAATCATTGTGCTGTCAGTCACAGACCATTGTATAGTTCTTTTGTTTGGATTGTGAACACAGCGTTTACGAAGGTACATGAAACTCTTCGATCAACACATAGAATCTGGGAATTACTCAATTTTTGTGTCCATGGGTGTACAATGTCATATGTTTTGATGGTTAGAATGTACTGTAATCTCATTTGGGCATTATTTGTCATGTCTAAACATAGCTATTGCACACTAAAACCTTGACTAAAAACTCCACCATTTTATCACACAGGTAGTATATACTAAAAATGTCTATAAAATAATTAACAATAACTATATACCTGACAATGAATGTTTGGAAAATGTGTATTTATGTTAAAAGCATAGTATAAAGGCATGGTTTATAAGCAGAGTAAACAAAAACTGTTACTGTTTTCACTGTCTTCTTACTTTAAAATTAATTAGATGTACCTATATAGGGACACAAGTTACAAGAATCCCAGGATGTAATCTAAAATACACTAGCGTTCAAAAGTGAACTATTATTATGCTTAATGAAATAGGAGCTCACTGACTGATCTTATAATTCTGAAATAAAACATCATGTAAAATTTAATGAAAGCAAGTATAACCTTAAGGTAGGTACCCTGATCATCGATTCTTTAATGCTTTGTTTTCTAACAGACCTTGAATAAGGCTTTTAGGTTCAGTGTGGTGTCATAGAAAAGGAAATGCCTTAGAATTACTAAACTTTTAGCTAAAGTTTAATGCCTACACAGTTGAACTTATAAAAGCTTCTTTGTTTGATATTTTAAAAAATCAATTATTTGCCATGTATAATTTACCAAATTATACTCATAAAGTATACTGTGATATTTTATCAGTTGGAGTCACTTGGGAAAGTGGATACAAGTGCAATAGACCAGTTGACAGAGGGATTATCTTCCAAATAGACTAGCTAGACATCCTGTATTTGAGGAAGCAATCCTGTATCTTGTATTACTGGCATATGGAATGGCAAAAATCCTGTATTTCAAGCTATTCTTCAAGCTTGTATTCTGAAACGCATGCATATTCATTTGATACTACACTATTGGTAACTACTGATCACATGTTTGCTCTGTAGTGAGGCGGTATGCATGGTCATATCACAAGATTATGTGGCCAAGTCATGTTGCTTTGTTACCGGAAAAGCTGGAAGAGGGAATGGAAGACTTTTATGAAGTTGTGGATGTATGTCTGGTTACCTTGTAGACATACACTGGTTCTTGAATGCTGACCTTGATCCAGAAATCAGTTAGCGAGCCTGGATCTATCCTCTCTCTGGATTCGGCGAACATAAGGCTCAATCAGGGACAATCATCTGCCTCAAGTACAGTTGAGTGCAAAGTATTGTCGTTAGTGAGCTTTTAAGTATGTTCAGTTAATCTTTACTTTCTTCACAAAGCATTCTTATTGTGAACTCTGTGTTTTTATGAATTGCCTCATTCACTTGCACAACCAAACCGTCAGTGGCAACAAAAGGCCACTTTGAACAAGAAAAATGGAGAATTGAAGAGAGCAAGTGTTTGAATCTAATAGTAAATTAAAACATTAAAATCATACTGAATTATTGTGTAGTTTATCAATGTTTTATAGCAGTATTAAGAATGGTGAAAGATGTCTTAACTAATAGCAATGATGACTTGCTTAATAGTATATTATAGGTAGTTTTCTGCTATCAAAATAAGTAACTGTAGTGTAAACATATTGTTTTCAATGTTATATTACACCTTGCATTCAAATTTTAACACAGTAAAAAAATGTTTAATAATGTATTTTTTTTTGCAGTACCATCAAAGTCGGCAGTGGAATGAGTGTCAGGTATTGTCATTCTAAAAATCTGGCAAGTCTACTTCCAACCCAGGTCATGAAGTGAAGGTGCAGGAATCCTTACAGTCGACTTGAAACCACTGAGGATGCAGTATAAGATAACCTGAACATATTGGGCACATAATATCTATGTGAGTAGCTTACTGCTCTTCTCTCTGCTAGGAGAGGCATAATTTAAGATACAAAACAAATCAGTTTACAGTAAAATAAGTTTATTTCTCTTAAAATCAATAGGTTATTAACAAAAAGTAACATAAAATAAATATATTACAAACCATATAAGAAAAGGAGTTTGATTTTTTTTGTAACATTGGTATACTTTGTCATTGCTCTAATCTAAGAAATAGGTTATGAATGAGTTGTTAGATTTCTGTATCTGTAAATTTGAACTTATTGCTTCAGTAATGCCCATCAACTGCAGAAACATTTTAATTATTATATCTAAACACTAATTTTATGAAATTAAATACTATATAATTTCAAAAAGTGTATATGAAATGGAACATGTTTAAACTAATGAATAGTAGAAACATCTTTGAAGTTGATGTAACATGGGAAATTTTATGATGAAGCTTTGTTTCATCTCATTTATGTTGTTGTTTTAGTGAAAGAGGTTATTAAAATTAGGGATGCATACATGATACCTTTGATATGTCAATACTCTAGGAGTCTAGATATTTGGTGGTATCAAACTGTCTAATACTTTGAGATAACCCTTCAATACTTTCATGTTTTTAAGCTTTGCATTATTGATGTTGTTGCATTTAGCTCTGTGTTAGGTAAGGAACAAAGGCAGTCAATACTTTACATTATTGTCTCACACATGTCCCCAAAGAATTGCTGAACTATAGTTCTTGATAGAAATTTACTGTGTTTCTTGTGGGTGAAACAATGTTATATACCAAAGACCTGTGTCTAAATGAAAACATGCAAAACAATAGGTGAAGGAGTAGAGGTAACATGTAATGTTCACTGTGTTGGGAATGAAGCTGACTTAGCTGATGCACTAAATTGCATTTCTATGATAGCCCAGATTAGTGACTCACTTGTTCCCACTATATTTACATACTTTAGTGACCAAAATCTGGTAATCCAGCAAAAACAAATCAGGGCTTAAGAAGTGAAATATACCTAAATACTTTGTACGTAAATACCTACTTTGTTCCAGCCTTGACCAACAATAAGGGGTATATAGCCTGTGGCTTTGACAAGATAAGAAAATTGTTGCCATTTGGAGAATGTCAAGGAAGAGCAATTTCAAAATTGGCATAAATTGCAAAATTGGTTACACGCATTTTTACACAAAGTAAAAAGAACATGATTCAGTGAAAAGTTATGCATTTACAGTATTTTATAAGTAGGTACTGAGTATTTATGCTATAAATATCAGTATCAGTATTGAGTATTGAGAAATAATCATATCATATTCCAATACCAATTACAATCAAAGTATTTATTGAGATGACTGACATTGATTTTACTAAAACCTATTCCTCAGTGAAAAGAAAATACAGAAAAAGATGAAGAAAAGATGTGTGAAAGTTGACTCAACTATGTACCTAAAATAAGAGAGAGACAGTGACAGAGGGAGGATGAGAAAAAGGAAATTCTTACATAATGGAATACTTCTTCAGTCATGTTTTAGCATTACTAAATGTAATATAGAATATCTTTCAATTTAACATTTATTATCTACATAAGGTAGATGGTTTTGCTTCATAGTGTACTGCAATGCTGCCAACAATTGAAAAACCCAATTTCAGCTTCTGAATTTAAGCTCACACTCATGAAATTAATCATTCTTAAATTGAATCTCACATGTATTTTTACAGTTTATGTCAAGTAATTACTGTAAAATTATAAATTAAGTTGTATGAAGCACTCTCACAACAGTTTACTAATTATTGTTTACAAGCTCGTGGCATAACTTCATGTGAAATTAACTTTTGTGAAGTATAGCAGTTAATACACCTTCATATATTGCTGGTAACTTTTGGATCAGTGACACTACTGTGAGTAGTTTTCTAAAATAAATAGAGTAGTAGAAGTCCATTTCTACACCAACTTAGAAACATAAGCTATGTTTTACCAAATATTACTTTTTCAATAGATCTGAAAGGTGCTTCTACCAATAGTAGAAGAGCAAGTGCTAGCAGAAAGGTAAATGTAATGTCTCCAAGGGTGAACCAGAGCTGAAACAAGGAGAAAATTTATCTGAAAACAATACCTTTTAAGGGGGTAGAGAAATAGATAGATATCACTAGAATTGTTACCATTTCCTAAGCTTTCCATATACAAGCATAATATATTTCAGGTTAAATGATTTTTTATGAATTTAAGTGCCAGAGAAAGTTGAACTATTTTGTATAAAATGACTTATGAAATTGGATGATATGCCTAGTTATTAAGATACTCTGTATATCCATTTGGCACTTTTGAAAAGAAAACATACTTGAAGCTGACTCAAACATACTGCTGAAAAAAAAAAAAAAAGTTAGATTTTAGATCCTCTAAACCGTATGTTTAAGCACCTAGGCACTCTAATTATTATAGCTTCAAACATTGGACAGGTATAAACTTTTTCCAGAAAGACGGAACTAGTAACAGAGCATAATAGCACAGCAAAAATTAATCTTTAATGCTTTTCTAGCAACCACATAGCTTTATAGAAACACATTATTTCACCACGAAATATCAGCTACTGATGCTAATGTCAAGATATACTTATCCTCTTAATCTATAGCTTTATAAACACTTCTAGCTTTTGAATTTGTCATTGTATGAACTAAATTTATTACTACACAACTGCCCCAACCCACTGTAAAATCACCATTACCTAGTCAAAGATAATGAACTAGATAAGCACTAGCTTTTGGGCCATATGATAGGTATACAGCTTGATGCATAGCATAAGCACACATGGTTTTAAGGGAACTTATTATTGGAATTTTAATAAAATTTAAAAACTATACCTTTTTAAAATCTTTCATGGGAAAATCTTTAAACACTGTAGAAACAGGATCCATTGGTAGTTTTTCCTCCTTAGCTATTTGAGTGCCTAAACATGACATTTAACTGGATGTGAGCAAATGAGTTTGAATAGTATGTGCAATTTTATAACTTGATGCTTTTATAATCCTGTATTCTTAGATTGTGAAACTTCAAAATGTTCCTTGAGATCCAATTTTTGCTCAGTTTCTTTCACATTCTCAGCACATATTCTTTAAAGGTGAACAAAGGGATCTAGAGAGCTATTTCTTGATATAAAGTATAGTTTTGGATTTAGGGTTTTAATACTTCAATACATTATTGGTTTCTAGTAAATTAAAATTGCTGCATAGTTTATTGTTTCTTTTTCTGGAAAAGTTTTAATACTATAGTAAATATAATCTTTAATTGTAAAGAAATACATCTTAGGAATACAAGTAATATGTACAATTTAAAAGTTAAAAATATTAAAATGTCCATCGAGTGGGATATTTTCTTGGAAAGTTAGGTGCATAGAACTATGAACATTTATTTTTTGCTATAATTATGTGGAATGAATCTTTGAAATAAATTTCTGATAAGTTGATAGAAATTTGTACAAATTAGGAATTTCAGTACTAAGTATGCTTCTCGAAACTCTAGGCTTGGATCTGTGTCTCAGATCGGTAGTTAAAATATCTTTTACAAGTAATATAATTTCCCATATATAATAATAATAATAATAATAATTTTATTCACCATTTAGATCATGATACATGATATGGGCTTCGTCAATAGAACAATAATTATATACAATTTGCACAGTACTTATACAAGGTTTATAATGTATATTAATTACAATTGAATTGTCATATATTCACTTACTGAATAAAAGGTATGTTGTAGTAGAAAGGATTTTACTTCTTTATTAAATTGTTTCATGTTTGCTATTTTTTTAATGTTTGCTGGTAGTTTATTATATAGTTTAATTCCTAAATTTGTGACATTATTTTTTAGAATGTTTGTTCTGCATATCTGAACATGAAGGTTATTTTTTATTCTTGTGTCATGAGGATGGATATCTGTATTTGTGCATAATTCACTTTGATTTTTCTTAATATGTTTTACAACTTCTGCTATAAATGTACATGCTAATGGTAAAATTTTATGTTTACTAAAGTATGGTCTACAGGATGTACTGTTGTCTATTCCACTTAATATTCTTACAGCTCTCTTCTGGATTATAAATATTCTCTCACATTTTTCTCCCCAAAATTTAATACCATATTTTAATCTACTATGAAACTGCACGAAATATACATTTTTCAGTCCTACTAAATTTAGTGTATCTTTTAGACATTTGAGCATATAGCATATGGAGCCAAGTTTAGTAGCTAATTGATGAGTGTGGCTATCCCATCTAAGGTTTTCATTCACGTATATACCCAAGAATTTTGTTTCTCCTTTGTAGTCAACATTATTTCCATCAAAGGAAATTTGAGGTTTGACGATGTTTTTACACTGCCATGCGCGAAAAGCCATTGCAATAGTTTTTTCTTTGTTTATAATTAGTTCATTTGCTTTAAACCAGTTGCTGAGGTTAGTCATTATGGTGTTTACTTTATTTTGGAGTATAGTTTCATTGTCTCCTTCAACAAGAATATTAGTGTCATCTGCAAAAAGGACTACATCAGCATGCTCAATGTTGCTCGGTAAATCATTTATGTATATTAGGAACAAAAGAGGCCCTAGTACTGAACCTTGGGGAACACCTCGTGTAGTTTCTTTTGTGGTAGATCGATAATTACTTGTTCCCGATTGTATACTGTGTTGTAGATCTACTACTTGCTTCCTATTGGTAAGATAGGATTCAACCCATGCATTCATGCTTCCTCTAATTCCATATTTATATAGCTTAGTTATTAAAATTTTGTGGTCTAAGACATCATATGCTTTTGTAAGATCTAAAAATATTCCCACCATTGGTATCTTTTTGTCCACTGCACGCTGGATTTTATCCAGTAATTTAGCTATGGCTGTTTCTGTGGACCTATTTTCTCTAAAGCCATACTGTGCTTCCGAAAGGATGTTATATTTCTTTAAGAAAGATATTAATCTATTATATACTAATTTTTCCAAAATTTTCGAGAATGATGACAATATACTTATTGGTCTGTAATTTTCTTTTTTTGTCTTTTCTCCTTTCTTGTGTATGGGGATAATTTTTGCCGTTTTAAGATTATCGGGGAAGCTCCCTGAGTCAAGTGAAGAGTTATATATATTAACCAAAGGGGCTTTTAAATATTCTATACACTGTTTAATGACACACTCTGGGACCTCATCTATTCCAAAGGAATATTTACCTTTCATTTCACAGACTATTTTATGTAATTCAGTTTCTGTGATAGGATGTATAAAGATAGATTCACTATAGTTTTTTATCTTTTTTACGGATTTACTTTGGCTCTGTTGGGCTTGGTTTAAGGTAATAAGGTTTTCTGCTATTTCGGAGAAGTACGTATTGAAACATTCTGCTATTTGTTGGGGACTTGTAAGTTTGTTTCCTTCATTAATTAATTCTGTTACAGAATGTTTTGAACTATTTTTCCCCATTTCTTGGTTTATTATTTCCCATAGCGCTTTGGATTTATTATTCGCATTTTGTATGATTCTTTCATTTTCTTGTCTTTTGGCTTCAAGAATTACTTTCCTGTATATGCTTTTATATTTCTTTATATACTCCCTAAAGTTATTATTTACATTACCCTGTTTTAATTGTCTGCACAAAAATTTTAACCTATGACTCGAAATTTTTATTCCTTTTGTAATCCATCCCTTTAGGTTTCGATTTTTTATTTTTAAACGTTTTTGTGGGAAAGCAATGTTAAACCAGTACAGGAATATATTTAAAAAGGTATTGAATTTTACATTGGTATCATTTTCTTGATAAACCTTGTCCCATTTTTCCCTTTTTAGCAAAAGTTTAAACATGTCTATGCTTTCTGGGCTGAAGGTTCTTTTCATACAAGTTCCTGTGTTCTCAGTTTGCCTAGGTACTTGTACATCAACTACTAATAATTGACCATAGTGATCAGATAGGGCCAAATCCTCAACGAATGATTGTTTATGGGGTTCAGATTTGTTAGTGATCATTACATCCAACAGTGATTTTTTATGTTCTGTTACCCTAGTTGGTACCTCTACAGTGTTGACCAAGTTATATACTGTGAACAAATCTTTTATTTTATTTACCGTATTACATTCCTCCAAAAAATCAATGTTCCAATCTCCACAAACTATAATTATCTTATACTTTCTAGTTAGGCGAGAAAGAACAGCTTCCAATTTAGTTAAAAAAACGTCTAATTTGGAGTTTGGTGCCCTATAAATGCATATGATAATTGCCTTTAGATTACTTATCTCAGTTAAAGATAACTCAAAGTTCTTATCTTCCTTGATGTCCTCAAATAGATCTATATTTTTAGTTTTTATGTCTGATCTAACATATATACACGACCCCCCATGTTTGTATGTTTTCCTACAGAACGAGTCTACTAGCTTGTATTGTGTGAAGTTAATTGCTGATAACTGCTCTAAATTTAACCAATGTTCAGTTATGCATATGACCTCTACATCCAGCAGGTCCGTGTTTAATAGTACTTCTAGTTGTGTTATTTTATTTGTTATACTTTGTAAGTTTTGATGAAATACACATAATTTGTTGGATATTGATTCCTTTCTACTACCACAAACCTTTGATTCTGATTTAGCTTCACAATTTTCTTTATCATCCACCCACCCTTCTACTAGTTTCCCTCTAGTTGTGATTGGATTACCTCGCACATCAACCTGCCAAATTTGTGAGATCCTCTACGGTTGAGATGCACCCCATCCCTCCCAAAATCGTTATTGTGGAGCCAAAAATTTCCGTCCACCATTAACCACTTTCTCACATTGCAGAGCCAATTAAGTTCACTGTTTATTCTTACAATCTTTCTTTCACTCACGTCCTGTCTTCTTAGCACTCCACTTATCACAATTTTCACATCTGGTGCCGCCTTTTTAATGGTGTCCGCCAGGTCCATTGTATCACCCATAATATCCTCGGCCATGGTCCCTCGGCTGATATCATTCGTCCCAGCATGAATCACTACCACTTTTGGCTTGCTATCCTTCATGTCTAGATTCTCTATACTATGTTTAAGCTCGTTTAGTTTTATTCCTGGCATGCAATGCACAGCATAACCTCTTTCTCGGCACAGATTTCCGGAGAACTTCAGCATGGAGTCACCGATCACCATTACTTTTTTATGTTTTCCTGCAGCACTGAAATCTCTGTGGTTAGACACGATCTCATTTACTTCGTATTGAAGTGGTTCAAATCTGTTGAGGTGAGTTGGATCAGACGAATTACTGTCTTGTGCACGTGGTGTGGATACCGAGTGCCTCTTCTTGCCAGATTTACTTTCCACTACGTTAACGAAACTTGCATCCTCATCTCGCGTCCTTAGCTTAGCCTTTAGGTCCTCATTTTCTGCCCTTAATGTTTGAATTTCTGACTGAGCACATTTCAAATCTTTGTTGAGCATTTCAATTATCATATGAAGGGACGCTATCATTTCCGCCTCGCGCGTCCTGCCGGTTACCGATTGTATTTCTTTCCTTTCTTCGTCTTCTGTAGTAGTTTTAAAGCTGCCTTCATTTCCACGCGTATACACGTCAGTATTAGGTAGTTCACTGTCATTCTTTTTCACTTTATTCACTGAGTTACTTTGGAATTTTCGTAAATTTTGAGCCATGTGCCGAGTCATGATGCCACTCACCGCCATCTTGGAACATCCAAGCAGCAGCAGCATATGATGGTTCATTATAGTACTAAGCTCAGAACTGAGTGTCGTGCAATATCATTATAAAGAAATTAGAATATTCCACATACTGCTTTAAAATGATGCAACATAATTATTAAATATTATTGATATGAATTAAGCATCATAGATGCTCATTAAAGCTTGTTGCATCTTCATTCTTTAATGATAAACACATCAGTGTTCTGAGATTTCATTTATAATGTAACATATATATCTATTACTGATCAGGGCGGTGTCAACAAATGGACTTAATGGGGATGAAGCCCACTGAAAGGTAATTTGTGCCTACCCTCAAGAACTTCCAAATGCAAACAAATAGCAAGTCAGTAATTCAGTATCTATTATTTGAAGAGTATGAAAAGTAATTGTTTAAAATAGCATAATAACGATAATCTGACTTAATAATTTGTTTTCCTAGAATAAGCCTACATTAAGTAGGTTGCACAGTTTGGTGAACAGTTAATAAGGAAAACAGTGCTATATCAGTAATTATTAGGCAACAGATTTACATTTAAATAAATATTCTTTTGCTTACAAATAAAAGATTGTAACTAAGACAGAAATTCTGAACCAGCACACTTCAAATTGTATATAAAATCTATTTTGCATAAATATAATGTCTTTAAATAAGCAAACATTTTAAATAATTTTGCTAAAACATGTAATTTATATTTCTCTGTTCCAGTTTTTAAATTTAGTTTTAAAAGAAAAGTGCAATGACATAAACTTAGTACATAATGAGTGATCTTCCCTGTATATTATACTGCCTCGCTATCTGAATTTGAAAGGGGAGTCCATCATTTTCGATCAGAATGGCTAGCTTAATACACACAAAAGTCATATCATCATTGCCCTTAGCTTGTTTAAAACTGAGCATTTATACAGTACTGGTATCTTAAGTGAAGTAATTGGCAATATAATGCCTAAGGTAAAGTCATGTATTTGTTCGCATTTGCGACAGTATATTGCTGAATTTAGTGACATTTTTATAAGTGATGAAATAATTCTATTCTCTCAAAAACATGGAAAATCAGTAAATGTGAATCAGTGATTTCAAGTCTTGTACCATTTAGCAGGTAGTAAATGAATGCTTTTTTTAACACAATTATTTACAATTTTGTAATTTTGCAACAAAAAGTTGACTTTTATACACATTTGTCATTTTTATTACATAAAAATAAAATACTTTTCAGTTTTTTAGTGCATAAGTATCTATTCCCTAGTAATTATTTACAACAGTAAAACAATCATAAAATCAGCACTGCTACCTATGTGTTGAGGAATATTTAGAACACCAGTCCACATTAATTTGTTCCAGAGCTTGCAGTGTCCGGGTTTGATCCCAAGCAACCCCATGTGAAATTTGTGGTGGACAAAAGTGGCACAGGAGTGAGTTTTCTCTGGTTCTCCAGTTTCCCCCACCATCGCATTCCACCGGTGCTCCATTTTCATTTCATGTATCACCAGTGTCATAGCCTGCGGTGCCATGGTAGGAAAGCAGGCATTAATATACAAGAGCTTGCAGTGCTACAAAAAAAAAAAAACAACTGAAAGTGATATATTATGCAATACATGGTGCCTTGGTTATGCAGTAAAAATTGACTGAAAGTATTATGTCTTTGTGAACATTTAATTTAATAGATATAGAATACCCCTACTAAAATTATCAGCCCTCATGTTTTCCCTATACCCACCCCAGAGCAACCTATTGCAAAGTGTTCCTCATCTGAATGCTATGAAAACAAGCAAAATTTGGCTTTTATAACCATAAAGGGTTGAAAATGGTAAAGAGGAAGCACACACATTTATTATTAAATGTCTTAAATAAATGTATAAATTCTCAGTATATAACAGAAATACAGGGGCATGTTATCAGTGGACTAGTAGGACTAGACTAATCCCCTAAGTATCATCAGCTTATGTATAGTCTTTAAGCTTTAAAAGGTTTCAAGACAGGACAACATAAATCTGTTTTGTTAGATCAGGACCCTAACCATTGGAGTTTGTTCCCCCTCTTCTTGCCAGTATATGCCAATCATTTTACCTGGACCTAGAGGTAATGCTTGTGTTCGTCATCCCATGTTACAAATAGAATGCAGTTGGAAATTTCTTTGTTAACAAATTTCTATATATTCATTTTCTGTTAGAGAAAATATGTTCCTAGTATGTTAACCCTCGAGTGGCAGCGCTGGTGCAAATCTTCTACCAATGAATTTGTTTTCTTTATTATTGTTGCAACAATGACCATACCACATTGTAGCTTTAGCTAATCTTCTATCGGTCCTTAACAATACCTTCAGTCGCATTTTTGACTTCACAGTGTACAGTTGTGCATCTAACAACAAGGTTTTGTTATGACACAGCAGTTTGGAGCAAATTTGCACCACGCTGCAAGTAATGTTGTAATGTTGTATTAATTGTATACTATGTGTTTTTATTATGAAACAAGTTGACTGCTAAATCTGCAGCACCTGGGTTCAGTTTCTAGCTGGTGGGGAGGAATTTTTCGTTAGCATGGATTATTTTATCCTCCTTTTTATTTAGAAATACAAATGGAATTGTAAATAAATGTATAAAAAGCAAAGTTAGTATAACCTGATAATAATCGCCAAATATAAATGAGTGAATATCATTACCGAAAAGAGATTGTTTCTCAAATCAAAGCCACTAATGCGATTTATTAGAAGGCAACAAATAAATTACCATATCTGAATTATTTTACTGTAGTAAAATGTAACTCAGTGGCATGCTCTGAAATTGTTTATTTCTTTTGCTAAATTCCTTTGGTCTTGGAATAGAAAGGGACTGAGCAATGCTGAACTTCAGAAACTATTGTTTTGCAAAAGTGATGCAGATGATAATGATGAGTTGAATCTGAGCGACTCCTCGGATGAAAACGAAGAAATACTTCAAGATGATGCCACTTATAGTTCCAATTCTGAGTAGGAAGGCAGTGATACTGAATTATGTCTAGATGATACTGATAACTTCTGTAAAGGGAAAGATGGTATTACTGTTTGGAGAGAGACTCCATACAAAACGCTTTCCAAAATGAAGAAAAAGAATATTATGAAAACTTTTCCTGGAGTAAAGGAAACTGCAAGAGGTGTGACAAGGAGATGGCTATTAGCAATTTTCTTTGCTTTGCTCAACATTGCAGGTATAAATGCCTATATAATTTACAAAAGAAATCATGGAAACGACCCAGCTAGTAGAAGACTATTTTTGAAAAATCTGGCCCTAAATCTGATGCAACCACAGCTAGTCACTAGATCAGCCATTGTGTCATTACCTCTTGATGTTAAGCAAACTTTGAGCAAGTATAAACTTCAGGAAGACCCACAAGGAGATTCATCACTTCAGTCAAGGAAACGAGGAAGATGTGTGGCTGATCGAAGAATAAATTTACAACTGTGAAATGAGTATTTGCAAACTTCTTGTGTGTACAGACCACCTGAGCACAAGGACTGTATGTAATAACTATAAACATGATGAGTCTGAGTGAATGTTGTTCAAGTGTGTTACTTTCTATTTAGCAAGTACATATTAGTTTTCATATATTATTAAGTAAACAACAGAACTGCGCTGCATTATTATATATCTAACAGCAGTCATACAGGGCATATATTGTGTTCTTATAAAATTATTGTGCATTTGTGCACTTTATACCTATCATTATTGTTTCTTTGCATTATATTGTAGAATTATCATTATCAATGTCCAAATCTGTACAATGTTCCTAGTAAAATATACATTTGAGTATCTTAAGTTTCATATGCTTTATATTTAAGTTTATTTTTCACTTTGAGAAATATTTAGTATTCAAATAAAAACTAGTAGCAAAATTGTACCGTGCTGCTGCTGGTGTGACAATAATTGGCGCTGCTGCTCGAGGGTTAATTGTTTTTTTGTATTACTTGTTAAGTAGGCATTGAAGGAGTGTCTGGGAAGTACCACTTGGATTAAAGCAATTTTGCATATTTTACATTAAATTTGTGAGTTGAGGTGTAGACAATTATTGCATCACTTACTGTTTTTTTAAACAGGACATGTTTCAAAAGCCATTACCTTTATCTACAGCTGTAGTTTTTCAACTAGCATGGATGACATTGTCTTCTCCATATCTCTGGCTTGTAGATGGCATGATGTACTTGTGAAATTTGTCTGGTGGTAGTATTTCAAAATTCATGTCTTGATGCAGGTTCTTTTTGATAAATATTTTTTCCCAAACATATACGTCTATAAGGTGGTTCAAATGCATTACTAACTCTGTGTTTTTGTTTATTTCATGGTTGAAGCTACAAAAATGTGCAGCAACTGCTAACTTGTGTGTTTGTTTATTTTTTATGTTGTATACATGTTCTTTGGTTCGGATGCAGATATTTCTTTTGGTTTTTCCAATGTATGCTTTATTTCAGTTATTTCAGTTTATTTGATAGATTTATGGTTTTTATTTTTGAGGTATTAGATCCTTTGGAGATGCTCTTAATGAATTTAAAAGGCTGTATCTGTTCTGGGGTGCTAGAATGATGTTACATAAGGAGAATAATATTTGAAATTTTTGTGAAAAAATGAGTGGTATGAAAATGTCATTTTCTTTTCTTCTACTGGTGTTTGAGTGGTGGATTCCTTTATTTTCTTTCAGCTATTGTGTTTTCAAATTTTTTCGGTCCTCTAGTTTTGGGTTGAAACCATTGTTTTTGCTGTATCATGTGCTTATATTCTTCTCTATTTAATGGAAAATTCATAATGTGATGTACTAGGCTGTTTATGATGGCATGAATATAAGAATATAGCAATATAATCAAGAATATAAGCACATAGAAAATACAGCAGCCAACAATGGTTTCAATACAAAAAGTAGTAGACAAAAAGATTCACAAACACAATAGTAGAAAGAAACTAAAGGAAGCCACCACTTCAACACCAGTAGAACAAAAAGATGTTTAAGAAATTTTCATACCACCCATTTTTCCACAAAAAATTTCAGAAACTATTCTCCAAATATAACATCATTCTAGCACCCCAGAAACATATAACCTTTGAAATTCATTAAGAGCACCTCCAAAGGACCCAATACCCCGAAAAGAAAATCCAGGAATCTATTAGATAAACTGCAACAACTGCAATAATGTATACATTGCAAAAACCAAAAAATAATACCATTCGAACCAAAGAACATATTTACAACATTAAAAACAAACAAATAGACAAGTCAGCAGTTGCAGCACATTTTTGTAGTTTCAACCACAAAATAAAAAGAAACACAGAGTTAATAATGCATGTGAACAACCCCATATGCATACATGTTTTTCAATCATATGCCTTAATGTTGTATATATTGTTGTTCTGTGTTGCTATTGTCACTGTCATGGTTAGTGCAGAAAGTTTGCTGACCCAATGCCAGTATTGTTACCATCATGACTTGTTTAGTTTTACATCAACTGTTGTTCAAGTGACAGATATTTTGTTATGGCTTCATCAAGAAAAAACAAGAGAGTCAGTACCTGCAACCGCAGTTAATTTTGAAACTGTCAGTCACTGGTTTGCAGAAGCTGATTCAGGCAATGAAGGAGATAGTTTTGAAGATAGAAGTAGAAGAATCAAACTTTAGGCCTGCTGATATGAATTCTGGAAGATTACACTATTTCATATAGCATTACTCCATCAGAGTAAGAAAAGGAAGTTACACGACAGCAACTCAGAGATACTCACACAAACATTAGTCGTAGTGGAACCATTTAGAATTTAGAATTTCCTGCAAATTCTTGTATGCCTGTTGACTTATCATAAACAAGGCACCTGGTCCAGCTTGCAGATTGAAAACTTGTAAACATAAGGATGCCTGGGACCATTTTATCTCCAGGAAATACTGGATGAAGTCATCAACCGCACAAAAATAGGAGACAGAAGAGTGGTTGCTCCACATGGCAAAACATATAAAACATTTCACTTAATAAAATGGAGGCTTCTCTTGGTCTTTTAGTGCTTTCTGGTGTTGAGAAGAGTTAGGATGTTCCTATAAGAGAATTATTTTTGAATGAAAAGGTAAAATCCTAAGTATAAAGTCACAATGCCAGTAAATAGATTCCAGGATATAAGGAGGATAATAAGATTCAATGACAGACGAACCTGTGAAGCTCTATCTATAGATGACAAACTTGTTGCTATATGGGAACTGTTTCTTGATGTGCAGAAACAGAATGAATCCTAATGATTTACTCACAGTTGACAAACAGTTACTCCCACATGGAAGATGCAGCTTTATCCAGTATATGCCCTCTAAACCTACCAAATATGACAATAAGATACTTTGGTTATATGATGCTATACATGCATATGCTTTAGATGGAATTATGTATACGGAAAGGAAGCCGTATGAACCTACTAAAAAAAAAAATTGGGATTGTATGTGATCAAAAATCTGGCAAAAATCATTGAAGGTTCATCCAGAAATATTACTGTTAAAAACTTCTTCACTAGTATTCAGCTGTCAAAAGAGATGCTTCAGAAGAAAATGACAGAGGTGGGGACAACATACAAAATAAACCAGAAGTCCCCAATGAGATGAAACCGTCCACCTCAAGAGCAGTGCATTCCTCATTATTTACATTAGAGGTAATATCACAATGGTGAGTTATGTTCCCAAAAAGAAAATAATCAGTGGTTCTCATTAGCACAATGCATCACAACAAACAGATTGATGAAAGTCATGCAAAAAAGAAACCAGATATAATAAAATTCTATAACTCCACAAAGGGTGGAGTAGATCAAATGGACCAGAACATTCAATATTACACTTGCAAGAGATAAACAAGGAAATGGTCATTTGCATTATGGATGAATATAATTGACATTGTAGCAACGAACCTAATTGTTTTATTGCATTAATCTGTTTCCTTGATAATTACTGCCTTTAATATTGAATGCAATGTAGATATCATTCACAGTATCCCCGGTAAAGTTTTTTCACGTTTTTCCCATATCCTGAGAAGATGAACGTAGGTAACTTTAAGCTCCATGAACCCTGAAATCATTGGAGTATAATTTCACCAAATTCATTCATTGTCCAATATGACTAACCAGGTTAAAAGATGTTAAGAAAAAAAAAAATGAAAGATTTTGTGAAAAATGTATAATAATTTAATAATTATTTGTCAATATACAGCTGATTATTTCTATTACCGTGAACACAATAAGGATGTTCTAATTCAAGGAATTAAACTTAATAACTCTTATAGAATGCCGAACTGCTACTTTTAAGTACATTAATATAATTATTTGCATATGTTGTATGCAAGTTATAGTAGCTGATAAAATTAACTGTTAATAAGAGCTCTTTAAAAAGATACATAAAATATTACTCAGGCCCACAGATTCTTTTAGTAATTCAATATGTCACTAAATTTGAAACAACATTCCATATATCAATAAATTTGAAACAAATAAAATCAACCCCAAAATATGAGTATATGAAAAGTGAAAAATTTAGCATAAGGACCCTGCATATGCAATCATGTGGTTTTCAACACCATGCATCCTAGGGTTCAGAAACCAGTCCTCTTATTATGCAGAACCTCTTGGTGTAACATTGGGCAGTAGTAAATTAGCATAATTTTTGGCCAAGAAACATATCAGTTTGTTCTGGTAGAAGACAATAATGATGGTGACGGTGATGGTGATGCTGACGGTGATGGTGATGGTGGTGTGTTCTGGTAGAAGACAATAATGATGGTGATGGTGACAGTAATGGTGGTGTGTTCTGGTGGAAGACAATAATGATGGTGATGGTGGTGTGTTCTGGTAGAAGACAATAATGATGGTGATGGTGATGGTGACGGTGATGGTAATGGTGGTGTGTTCTGGTAGAAGACAATTATGATGGTGATGGTGATGGTGGTGTGTTCTCATAGAAGACAATAATGACGGTGATGGTGATGGTGATGGTGATGGTGGTGGTGGTGGTGATAATGGTGATGGTGGTAGTGGTGGTGATGGTGACGGTGAAGCTGATGGTGATGGTGATGGTGATGGTGATGGTGATGGTGACGGTGATGGTGATGGTGGTGTGTTCTGGTAGAAGACAATAATGATGGTGATGGTGACGGTGAGGGTGATGGTGATGATGGTGGTGGTGATAATGGTGATGGTGGTAGTGGTGGTGATGGTGACGGTGAAGCTGATGGTGGTGGTGATGGTGATGGTGACGGTGACGGTGAAGGTGATGGTGATGGTGACGGTGACAGTGACGGTTAAGGTGATAGTGGTGGTAGTGGTGGTGACGGTGACTGTGATGGTGATAGTGATGGTGGTGATGGTGATGGTGGTGGTGGTGATGGTGGTGTTGGTGATGGTGATGGTGGTGGTGGTGATGGTGGTGGTGATGGTGGTGATGGTGATGGTGGTGGTGGTGATGGTGATGGTGGTGATGGTGGTAGTGGTGGTGATGGTGGTGGTGATGGTGATGGTGATGGTGGTGGTGATGGTGATGGTGGTGGTGATAGTGATGGTGGTGGTGGTGATGGTGGTGATGGTGATGATGGCGGTGATGGTGATGGTGATGGTGGTGATGGTGATGGTGGTGGTGGTGATAGTGATGGTGGTGGTGGTGGTGATGGTGGTGGTGGTGATGGTGGTGGTGGTGGTGATGGTGATGGTGGTGGTGGTGGCGATGGTGATGGTAGTGTTGGAGGTGGTGATGGTGGTGATGATGGTGGTGGTGGTGTTGGTGATGGTGGTGATGGTGATGGTGGTGGTGGTGATGGTGGTGGTGATGGTGATGGTGATGGTGGTGGTGGTGATGGTGATGGTGGTGATGGTGATGGTGGTGGTGATGGTGATGGTGGTGGTGGTGGTGATGGTGATGGTAGTGATCCTGGTGATGATGGTGATGGTGGTGATGGTGATGGTGGTGATGATGGTGATGGTGGTGGTGGTGATGGTGATGGTGGTGGTGATGGTGATGATGGTGATGGTGATGGTGGTGATGGTGATGGTGGTGGTGGTGGTGATGGTGGTGGTGGTGATGGTGGTGGTGGTGGTGGTGGTGATGGTGATGGTGATGGTGATGGTGGTGATGGTGATGGTGGTGATGGTGATGGTGGTGATGGTGATGGTGGTGGTGATGGTGGTGATGGTGATGATGGTGGTGATGGTGATGGTGATGGTGGTGTTGGTGATGGTGGTGATGGTGATGATGGTGTTGGTGATGGTGGTGATGGTGGTGGTGATGGTGATAATGATGGTGGTGGTGATGGTGGTGACGGTGAAGGTAATGGTGGTGGTGATGGTGGTGAAGGTAATGGTGATGGTGATGGTGATGATGACAGTGATGGTTATATATATATTTACAGTATGTAGAAGTAACAGTATTTGTAAATTTATATTTCTAAATTCTTGAATGTTGAAGTGGGTAAATGACACTGGACAGAAATTTTTGTATGAATTTCATGTTAACTTTACAAGCAGTCACTGTGGTACCATGACAGTTGAATGGTGGTGTCAAAACACTCTATGGCATACCCATGAGAATGTGCTGCTGTCACACAGCTACAGCCATATGAATAGGTTTGAATTGTTGGCCTGTCCAAATTTGGATGGAACTACCAACAAATTACTGCACAAGTTGGGCACAATTTAGAGGTGCTATGCTGGTTTTCAACAATGGTTCAATGGTTCAGTCATCCAGGTTCTGGATGACTGCTCTGTACAGAGGCATGTCCATATCAGAAGATATGGGTAAAGGATCAATGAGAAATGAAAAGACACTCTGTTGTCTTGAGCTATATGAGTACGTTCTGCCGGTTGGTAATTGTAATTATCCAGAGTGCATTCTTGGCATAAAGGGGCAATTCCTGGCTTTCATGATTTGGGGTACCTTGTGTACAACTTATGCTTGGCTTTTGTATTAATGTAGGGATGTAAAACCAGTGCTAGCTGCATCCAGTAGGTTAATAATTCCATTCTGACAGGAATATAATATGGTGTTTCAACATGGTAGTGTGCACTTCCATACAGGTATTGCAATGCAACATGCCTTCATGGTGTATAAAATCTGCCCTGGCCAGCAAGGTTCCCCAATCTCTCTCCCATGAAGCACGTAGGGCACATGATGGGGGAAGGAACTAACTGGGTCTCCATGGCTATCCACAACCATTACCAATTACAACAATAGGTGTAGGATGCTTGGGATAGTTTATCACAGGATACATCTGCCAACTGTACGACCCTCTGCCAGCTTGAATATATCCCTACATTGCAACCCAATGGGAGTTCATAGAATGCTGATGTGACTATTGGGACACATCTCTTTGTGATGTAGCTGCTTCCATTGCTCACAAAGCTATCATGATGCTTTATTCCCTTAACCCTTCATTAAATGTAAGTACTCCTTAATGGTGTTGCATTTTTTTCTGCAAATGTATTTTGCTAAAATGAAAATAAGTTAGCAGTACATATGAATTAGCTGACTCTACTTACACCAATGTAGGTTGAGAGATATCGTGGCTGTCTTAAACTACCCTGATCATACAGCTGTCCAATGGCATGAACCAAATAAGCACCATAAGTGAGACGACTCAGGACTACAAACATCTGACAAGAGAACAGCTTTTGGTAAAAATCTGTAACAGAGTAATTAAATACAAAAATTTAACAAATAAATGAGGCATGGTTATGTACAAGGTTGTCAAGGTAATATTTTAAGCTTTTTATATGGTTTACTTGTAATTTACTAACATCAAGTTGGATATGGGAGGTGGATATGGTGAGGTACAATTTCCAGATTCTGGGCCATGGTATAACCAAATTACCAAAGGTTTCTAATGCAGCTGTAGAATCCACTTGCAGTGGCACATTCAAAGGTTTTCTCTCTGGTTCTTACAGGCTATGACTACGTTTATGAAGTACGGGCACAGCTACTGGTTCTGGTTGCTCCAATCAGGTATATAGGCTATTCTCTTTACTCTTATTGCACTTGTGGTGTTTCCCAATAACTTTGATTCTATGTTTTGAGGTGCAGGATAATAGTTAGTATAGGTTTGCGAGCATTTTACCTTCCTGATAAAGCTATGTCGATCTTCGATTTCAACGATCTCTTGATGCAGGTGAGTGTAATGCTGCATCAAATAGTGAGAGCATGCAATGCAGTATATAAAATACGTCCAGAAATTAAGTTCCGTTTCAATTTATCTCCGCTGCAGCGCTGCAATCGCAGTTCCGCACATGCGCGGTACACGCTCTGTATCAAGGAGAAGAAACATGCACCATTTTGAGATCGCTGTCAGCCACATACAATTTGATGTGCTTGTTTACAATGTCGGTTTTGATTGAAAATCCCGCCGCTTGTGAAATCAGATCTGTGATTCGTTTTCTGAATGCTAGGAAAGTGAAGCCAATTGAAATTTATTGGCAAATTTGCAAAGTTTACGGACAAAATGCGATGAGTGATTCAATGGTGAGAAGATGGGTCCGACAGTTCAATGAAGGACATAGTGAAGTGCACGATGAAGAACGAAGTGGGCGTCAATCTTTGGTTACAGAACTGGTTCACGCGATTGATGACAAGATCCAGGAAAACCGCAAGTTTACAATTAGTGCTCTCGCTATGGAATTTCCCCAAAGCTCACGATCACTAATTCATGAAATTGTTACCGAAAAACTGAAATCTAGTAAACTTTGCTCATGTTGGGTACCAAAGATTCTTACTAAGCAACACAAAACAAAACGGATGGGTAGTGCACTTCAGTTTTTAACCCGTTATGATGAAGACGGCGAGAAATTTCTGACTCAGATAGTCACAGGAGATGAGATTTGGGTTTCTTACGACACCCCTGAAAGTAAGCAGCAATCAATGGAATGGAGGCACACTTCATCCCCAGCAAAGGTTAAGCCGAAACAAATCTTGACACCTCGAAAAATGTGCACAGTGTTCTGGGACTGGAAAGACATTTTACTCATTGATTTCTTGCCATGTGGTCAAACAATCAAAGCAGATGTTTATTGCAAGGCACTTAGGAAATTGTGCCACGCAATACAGAATAAGCGCTGAGGATTGCTGTCAAAAGGTGTTGTTTTTCTTCATGACAATGCAAGACCACACACTGCAATTGTGACGAAAAACCTCCTACAGGGGTTTGGCTGGGACGTGTTTGACCATCCTCCTCACAGCCCTGACCTCGCTCCTAGCGACTTTCATTTGTTCTTACATCTCAAGTCTTTCCTTGGCGGTCAACACTTCAACAATGATGAAGAGCTGAAAGAAAATGTTTCCAACTTTTTGAAGACACAGGCGGCAAACTTCTAAGAAGAAGGTATACAAAAACTTGTGCCACGCTATGACAAATGCCTGCAAAATTTTGGCAGTTATGAGGAAAAGTAGTTTAAGAGTTGTAGAATTTTGTGCAATAAATAATTATTCTGTATCTGTGCAATATTTTATTACCAAACAAACTTACTTTCTGGTTGTACCTTGTATTTGTTCGCAGCTCTGATTATATGCTCACCTTGAGTGATGGTAAGGACATAATCATCACTCCAGCCAATAAAGATAATGCTTACTGTCAGTTGCAATTCTCCAAACTTCAAGCATAAAGTTGCTTATCTCATAGGCTCACACATATTTGTTTAGTTTGATAGAACAGTCAAGACTGGTCTGCTTTGTGAGCATTTCAGTTAATTTTTGTATCCTTTGACTTAAAGCTCCTCTAATTTTGGAAATTGACTTTAAAAATTGAGGGCTCTTCAGGGAGCAAGTGCAGATTACTCCCACAATAGATAGACAAGTGTCTCATCTGCCTGTTGACGTCATTTGCAGGCATGATCCAGTTGCTGTCCTATGCATGTGAAGGTACAGGTGCCTTCTGAGGCGACACTGTACTATAAAGCTGCCTGTTACCCATTAGAGCTTTCTCCTGCTTAGCTTTAGGAGTTCTCATGACCTGTGTCTGCCCACTTCTGCATGAAAGTTTTATGGTATCTGAAGCTTAAACATGTGTTTCACTATACCTCATATTCTCTGAGCAAACAGTTTTTTCTTTTTTCTGATAATATTTAATGCCCGCTTTTAATACATATGACACCACAGCGATGACACTGATACAAGGAACAAAGCTGGAAACCGGTGGAAAGTGATGATGGGGGAAACCAGAAAACCTGGAGAAAATCCGCCCCTGTGCTGCTTTCTCCACCACAAATCACACATGCCACTCCTATCTGGGCTAGAGCCTGCGCCCTGTTGAGAGGCATGTGGTCAATCCACTTGGGCACAGTGTGGCCAACCATCCCTGATAGCCAGTCTAACTGGTCTTGATAACAGCCCTAGTGCTAGTTCAAGTCCAATAAAATGTTATTGAAATAATTGTTTTTTCACACAAGCCATGTGTAGGACAGTAGTTGGATAGGTAGAGTCAGACTGAAAAATTCAATGCCATAGCCGGCATTTGAACCACGAATCTCCCAATCTCTAGCCGCTTGCTCTGCCACTGAGCTACCATAGCAACATGCTGGCATAGCTTTTTCAACTGACTCACATGTTTCCTGGTAAACCACAAGGTGCTCTCAAATTATTTTGAGATGACAACCCCAATGGCCACTTACATGTTGTAAGTACTTTAGACCCAGGATTCATAGTAAAGTCAACTATTATGGTCAATTGTTATTGGAATAATTGTTTTTTCACACAAGCCATGTGTACGACAGAAGTTGGATAGGTAGAGTCAGACTGAAAAATTCAATGCCATAGCCGGGATTTGAACCATGGATCTCCCGATCTGTAGCCGGTTGCTCTGCCACTGAGCAACCAGCTAGAGATTGGGAGATCTGTGGTTCAAATCCCGGCTATGGCATTGAATTTTTCAGTCTGACTCTACCTATGCAATAAAATGTTACTCAGTTTCTTTCTCAGCAGCTTAATTTACTCTTTCATTGCTATTCCAGCACCCATCTTCCTGAATTAAATTTTGGGTAGATGATACCATGACTGTTGGTCTGACTATCAGAGTGTATAAGAATCAGCCTATCCCTATCATCATCTTCTTACACTCTCCCAAGTACTAGCTAAAATAGCAAATACCTCTGCCTGAAGTATCCTGGCTTATTTGCCTAAGCTGAGTGAAAGATTGGTCCTGTTACCATAGAGTCCAACCTATGTAGAAAGGTATCAAGTGATAGAACTTTTTGCATTCTAGAGAGAAGTAAGAAGGAAACCAGAATATCTACTATTTCATTGAGAACCAGAAATGTAGGTATTGGGAATACAAAAGTCTTGGAATAAAGACTCTATGCTTGCCAATACTTCTCAAGCCTGATGCTCCACCATTTATTACTGTTGAGCCCTATTCATGATGAAGACATGGGGTTAACATAATGCAGTCTAAGTGCAGGCACAATGAAGGACCAATCACAATGCATGCATGGGCATAATGCATGAAGTTGGCACAGGCTTCTAGATACATAAATTAGATGCAGAAACCTTCCTTAAAACTGAATATTATAACAAATATAATATCCAAAATGAAAATTCACCACAAAGACAGTGGAAAACATAAAGCTTTAGCCATATTTCCTATTGACAGATCCTTCTTTTCAAATCTGAGTTCAAACATTTTGGTGAACAAAAGAAGGAGAATATGGACTTCATCTACAAGTATGTCAATTAGGTAAGTTTAGTTACAGTCAAGTATTATATTACTTTTTTGCGATGCATATAAGTGCATAATCATTTCCTACAGTTTATTTCATATTCTTGAACTAATACCATTGCATATTGTTGGTTGCTTGATTTCATTCCATACATTTGGATACAAATTAAGGCAAGAGTAAAAATACACTTTATTGCATTTCCACTTAAAAATTTTGCTTTTTACTCTCATATCTGAATGCATGCAATATTATTACAGAAGGTAGAAGCTGAAATTTATAAGAATAATATTCATAAAACAATCGGCTAATCTATGTCTAGGTACAAGTGTTTTAGATTAATTGGAAAGCATTCATCTTATGAAAATAAAATATAGAAAATACTCTTGTTGTAAAATTGTATTTTTTCCACTCAGAGGCAACTCATGAGTGTTTGTTATCATAAAAGTTTTGGTGTTCACAGAAGTTTGAGTCCAACAGTCCTGGAAATGTCAACTAACATACTAATCATCACTAGTAGTGATGATTATGAAAACTTGATAAAACTGCAGCTGATCAACAAAAACAGCAGCAACAACAAAAATGATAATGTCAATGATGATGATAATGATGGTTAATGATAATAATAATAATAATAATAATAATAATAGTAATAATAATAATAGTAACAATAGTAGTAGTAATAACAACAACAACAACAACAATAATAATAATAATAATAATAATAATAATAATAATAACAACAATTATGTGCATGCATTACCTTGGCATTAGAACTTCAGTATGTAGCACTGAGAAAATATTTATCTTATTTTGTAACACCCAGTAAGAGGGGTAGAGTACTGTCCAACCAGAAAGTTTAGAGATTACCAGTTCACAACTCAGAGCTTCATTTGTTGCATGTTACATTTCATATTTATCCTTCCCTTCAGTAACATGTCCTGTCCAATATGCTTTTAAAATCTTAGCAAACAGGGGAAAGACATGAGCAGAGTCAGCAAAAAAACCTTGTTTTATAATAAGTAATTCCAGGTGTATTTTTAATGTCTTTGAGGGTACTTCTGTCGAGGTTGCTAGATGGCAGAATTAACCCTTAAGAACTATTAACAAAGTTGGCATCTAGCAATATTGATGTAATATTGTAGTAATAGTATGGAAACATTCCTGGAGAAGTAGCATCTGTAGAACATCCATATTGAACGAGTTAAGTGGTATTTTTGTTTTTCAAAGGTTTGTGTCTGTTAGCACTGCTAGATGAAACATGCAGCAATAGAAGATCTGTACGTACATATATCTATTTTTTTGTTTTGTCCAGTGCTGTAAATCTATTTCTGTATGAAATCAAACCACTACAATGTATTTTCTTACTCCAACAGTTATTTATTAATCTTAAAATTCATCAGGCTAAGGGCTCCAGTAATGTATTTGAAGAACAAAGAAAGTTTTTAGATTAAGTGGTTAGAGCACGTAGAAATAAGGAACACAGAATGGATTTAGTAAAGCATATCAAGCAATTGAACATTGAAGCTGAGCTGCCAATGTGGAAGTGAAAAATACAGGATTTGCTGGACTACAACGAAGGGGCTCTGGATATAACTGATGGCAAGCTGAAGAAACCTGATCCCAAGTTACCGGGCGCAGAAGAAGCTGCACTAAAGAAAAATAAGCTGAAGTCGGATCTGTATAGGAAAGCTAACAGCTATGCAAAGTCTATGATTACAAGTGCAATGACAGATGCTGTTTATCAAAAGATCATGGACAAAGAAATGGCTCGTGAGGCATGGGAGGGACTGAAGTGAAATTTTGAGGCATTGACCAGAGATCAGTTTGTTCAAGGTATGCACAGATTTTTTCTCAATAATAGACTTAAAGCCAAAAGTGAGCATGCTTTACTGATCTAATCTTAGTATGTAAAATTCTACAGATTTTGCCAACAAACTATGATACATTCAAATCAAGTTGGATGTTGTTGTCAAAAGATGAAGATAAAAATTTGAAGAGTTGCATGCTCAGTTGTGCATGTTTGAGAGAAATTTCACTAAAGGTGTGAATAGTGAAAAAGTTGTGCATGAGGCATTTTGCACAAAAACAAGTGTAGGTAATCAGGTTAAAGAAAATAAAAAGAATAGTTACAAAGGCAATTGTAATTACTGTAGTAAACCTGAACATAGGATAAAAAGCTGTCACAAATGGATTGCAGATGGAAGACCAGCTAAAAATGTTAAGGTACAGAAGCAAAGGACTGAGGAGAAGATGTAAATCCGAATGTGGCATTGTTAACAGTCTGTTCCACACGAGTAGATATAGGTGATTGGTAGATTGACAATGATGCAACAAAACATGTGACAAACTGCTCTTACTACTTTGTCAATTTTGAAGCATTTGAGAATTCCCATACTATCAAGGCTGCTGGACAGGAGACTCTGAAGGCATTAGGAAAAGGACTAATTACAATCTTATCAATGATTGAAAACAGATGTGAAGAAATTCTGTACTACCTTCTGTGCAAAAATTCTTTTTTTTGGGAGGAAGGGCCTTCATTTTATTTTACTTAATCCATCCTTTATCAACCAATCAGATTGAAATAGATCCTGCCTGCTTCAACTCTATCATGAGAGATGGGTTTATCAGGACAAATGCCATGTCAAAGTAAAATTTGAGAAGTAACTTGGTGTTCAGGTCAAGGCAGGTGCAGACACGTGTGAACCTTGTATCTATGGTAAGGCTCATCGACTACCATTTGGCACAAGAGAGAAGTCAACTACACCTGTAGAGCTGATATCGGCTAGTGTAAGTGGACCTATAGATGAGTCATTTCATTGCAAAGAAATCAGAGGTGAGGGAAGCTCTTAAGCATTTTCTCACGCATGCTAAAATGCTGAGGCACACAGTAAAGAAGCTATGGAGTAATAATGGTGGAGAGTTTGATAACAAACAGGTTAGGTTTATCCTACAAACCAATGGAATCAAAACAGTTAACTGCATCACATATACCTAGACAAAATGGTATTTGTGAGAGGGACAATAAAACAGTGGTTGAGATGGCCAAAACACTGAAGTACTCTAATCTGGAAATTATTTGTCCAGAAGGAATATGGGCTAAGTTAGTGAACACTGCAATCTACATTTTGAACAGAACAGGCAAGTTATCTGCAGAGGGTGTCAGTCCTTACAAGCTGTGGACAGATAAAAAACCTAGAATAAAGCATCTTAGGATAATTGGTTCTACCTGTTATGCTAATGCACCAGCTCAGAAGTGAAGAAAGATGGATAATAAAGCTGTTAAAGGGCATCTGATAGGATATGAAGGTGGAAAATGCTTCAGGATTTGGATAAAAGATAGTAATAAGATAGTGCTGTTAAGAGATGTACAGTTTGAAGAAAAACCTGGAAAATGCATCAAACATTTCAAGTTGCCATTTCAAGACATAAAGAAGGGAGAAACAAATGAAGAGGTATCTGAGCACAGTTAAGAAGAAAATATCAAAGATGATGCTAGTGAAGATAGCATGAACACAGACAAACATGAACTAAGAAGTGATTCTGAAGATGAATTTCAAAAAGATCAAGATAGTCTTAAAAAGGAGACTCCAGAGGGAGCACGATAAGTTACATTAAGAGATTAATTGTCCTTGAAAAACCAAAACAGTTGCAGGACTTTGGGATGGTGGCAGAGAGTTTTCTCAACCCAACTAAATATCCTGTGAACTATGAAGATGGCACAGACAAAGTTTACAGATTGCAGAAAAATCTCTTGGCTTAAAGCAGGCTCCAAGGTGTTCGAACACACACTTTAAGGATTTCTTGTCCAAATTAAATTTCAAACAGAGCAAAGCTGATCCATGTCTCTTTGTTCTATCTAAAGGTGAAATCTGTTGATCCTGTATGTGGATGATGGATTAGTTGTGGGTGATGATCAACAAAATTTGAAGAACTTTTTGAGAAGTTGAAAGCAGAGTTCAAGATTACAGTATTGACTCCAGATTTCTTTCTTGGTTTATAAATTAATCACTATGAAGATGGTGGAGTGAAGAATCTCAACATGGCTATGCACTACTAAGCATTCTGATATGTTTCAATTCTGTGGACTGCAAAGCAGTATCTACTCCACTGTTGAAAGCTCCGGAAGTTCAAGATTCAGGGAAAGAAGATAACAAGAACCAACATTTCCCATATCGAGAAGCAGTTGGCGCATTGATGTACCTAATGCTTGGAAGAAGACCTGATTTAGTTTTCAGCATAAGTTTCTTGTCAAGGACTCCTGAAAGTCCTGCTGCTGAAAATGTATCAAGATTGAAGAGTATTCTGGTATGTAAAAGGAACAGTTGATTATGGAATCAAGTACTAGTCAGATGCAGAGAATATCAGCTTATAGTGCTATAGTGATACAGATTTCGCTGGTTGTACGAACACATACCGATCATCATCTGGGATTGTCAACAAATATACAGGAGGCGTCATCTCTTGCCTGAGTCAATGACAATCCATTGTAGCTTCATCAACTACAGAGGCTGCTTATGAGGCTACAAATGAAATTATTTGGTTACTCCAATTATTTAGAGGACTTGGTAAGTTACAACACATAACTATTTTGTAAATAGACAATTTATCAACAATGAAATTAACCCAGAGTCCAGAATTTCACTGCAGAACAAGCATATTCCCACAAAGTATTTCTTCATCTGAGAGAAGATGGCTGACAGAAGACTTGGAGTTCAACATGTCACTTGCTTGGAATGGCAAGCTTCTAAGTGAATACTTACTTGTTTTGAGATAAAGAGCCTAAAAAATTCCAGTCTTGTTATCTTTATTATGTATTTTCAATTTTACTGTATTTTGGTACTGATGCTAAAAATGGAATTCTCTTGATATGTGTAGATGTATTGAATGAATATTTATACACATTGTTTCTTTATGAGGTGGAGGTATTGTCAGTTAAGATAAGGAAATGCTGTTGTAATACAAGGTTCTAACTACAATTTCCAGTATTTCAATAAAATTACAACTCAAAAAAATATATAAATGAATCAAAAGTGATTCTTCTTTCTTGTTACATCCATTATAGAATACCATAGCAATGTTGGTAAACTAAAATCATGTCCCCATTCATATTGAAAATAAACAACAAACCATACACAATTTGTAAATAACACTGTTACAGATCCTTTTGGAACAGTATTCAGTAGTCCATATTCACTGCAAAAACAATATTAACTTTGCTATAGTGTTTGGTAATACTTCCGGTCTACCTCTGGCATGTATTTCATCATCTCCTTCAAGTCATTTTTTTTTCTTCTGATATCTCTGTGGATTTTCTTGTTGGTTTTTGCGTGCCTTCTAGTTTTTTTTGTTTTTTTTTTTATTGTGTTTAACTCCTGCTTTATCTACTTGTGGCACCGCCACAAGTAGGCGATGACACTGATGATACGTGAATGAAGATGGAGCACCGGTGAAATGCGATGGTGGGGGAAACTGGACAACCTGGAGAAAACCCACCCCTGTGCCGCTTTGTCCACCACAAATCTCACATGTGGTCACTTGGGATGGAACACGAGCGGATCAAACTGTCTAGGTGAGAGGCAAGTGGTCTAAACACTCAGCCCTTCTATGATATCCTTTTGAACAACTGATGAGGCTCTTCTGCACTTTGTTTCCAGAAATTTTAAATTCACTGCGTTTGTCTCTTCATTTGGATTATGAGTTAACTTGAATGCTACTTTATGTAGGATTTGAGTAAATTTAGTGGTTGATGTTTTTGAAAATGGCACAAGCTTTTAATTCAATAAAAGTGCACTTGAACAAAAATCTAGCAAGTCCTGGTTTTGTAACTGGATTACTCTAAAAGGCCTAGATTTATTTATTTGTTTAATCAACTTAGCTAAATCCAGAGGTGAAAACACTTCAGGTTTTTTCACAGCCTTTTCAATCAAACTATATGTGCTATCCACTTCGTGGCAGCAAGAATGGCTGGGTACAGATTATTTTATAGTTAAACTACTTATTTCAGGATGTTCTCACAGATAGTGAAGTACTGCATTAGAAATGTGTGAATTACGATTCTGTGAAGCACAGGAGTCACTCCATGTAACCAAGTCATGAAATTCATTTTCTTCAGAAACTGCTTCTAATATTTTTTTAAAAGCACTAGCCAAGTCATTGCCACTTCTACCAGCCTGGGTTTCATTCCATGCAGCATAATAAATGGTTTTTGTTGTTTCAGATCTTTGCAGGTTAATTATATTTTGAAGATAAAAAATTAACATTGGTATATCCTTTTTCTTATCATTCTCTCTTTTGGCTCTCATCATTACTTTTTCATTTGTATGTCTCTCATAATCCTGTTCCATTTTTTCTGTTATATTGTGCTCCCTTTTAACCAATTTGTACAAGTATCACATTTATCACTTTTTGGTACATGAAAGTGCAGATTAAACTCTGTAACAAATATTCTTCGGTACATTGATAATTTAACAGGTGAGATGTTAGCTTGTTGACATTTTTCCTTGTACAGTGAATACATTTTTGGCATAGATAAGTTAGACTTCAGGTAGTGTCTTGCTGTGTTTGACCTGCAATACTGAGACTCTATTTCAGGGTACCACTCAATGTGATTCTTTGCTGTCCTTTTCTGTTCTTTGGGTAATTTCTGAAGACTATTTATAGACTTTCCTTTCATATCAGGAGATGGTATATTTGTCTTAGAATTCTTTGCTTTATGAACATTATAAACTGGTTTTTATGAAATATTTAGTGTTCCAAAATAGAGGTCTTTGCATACTTCAACTCTTGACTCCCTTACTGTAAAAGAAAAGGAAAACGAATAGGTTCTCCATGGATGTTTTGTCAAAAAATGCACAGTTGAATTAAGAAGAAAGTGTCTTTTCTCATTGGCAGACATTTTATACAAAAGTATTGAACACACTTTTTCTTTCATTATCACTTATTTTAATATTACATTTTCATTTACATTGCACATTACAATCTTAGTTGTTTTTATTTCGCTTTTTGGAACTAGCTTCCTCCTTCTACTCTCATATGATTGCCACTTGCATGTTTCTGCTTTCTGATTACATCCTCCATTTAATTCTGTCAACTACATTTTCCTATTCTTCCTTCTTGGTGATCCAATTAGATTGATACACGCATTACTACACTTATTTAAACATGAATGAATGACACCACAAACACAGCTAACCTCAATGAACAAGCAATGACTGGTTACTCTGTGAACAGACAACAAATGAAGGAATGACTGGTTACGCTGAAAATCCAGTGGGTGGCTGTAGTTACAACTGTGTCATTCCAAACATAGACATTTGTCATGGTTGATAGAGCCTTGGCATTCCACTAGTTTGCGAGTTAAATAACAAATGGCACATTAAGTATACATATTATACAAGATCTCACTAAACTAAGACAGATTCACAAATAAAATCATTTTGTTTAAAATTGGTGGTTAGAACCTGTCATTCCAAGCAAGCAATGTTTCAACAACACAACAGATGGCAGATGTGATGACCAAACTGCTACCCAGGGCACGATTGAAGATTTTGTGCACTAAAATGGGACTGTTGTAGAATAATTTTTTTATGCAGTCTTTAATTAATTTTTTTTAACAAGGGAAAGTATTAGAATATCCACATTGAAAGTGTTAAGTGACAAATATTAAAGGTGTCTTCTGAGAGGTATTTTTGTTTTTCAGAGGTTTGTGTCCATTAGCACTGTTTGATGAAACATGTATAATAAAATACCTGTTCTTTTCTCACTCATATATATTTTTTGTCCAGAGATGTAAATCTGTTTCTGTGTGAAATTACACCCCCACAGAGAGTTTTCTAACTTGAACAATTATTTATTAGCCTTAAACTTCATCATCTTCATCATGATGCATGGATTCAAGGATTTGTCCATCACAAATCCCACATGTGGTCGCTTGGGATCGGTGAGGTGAGTGGTCTAACCACTCAGCTACAGTGCGGCTTTATTGCCAGGGTACACTCCTTAATCAATTCCCCTAACTGTAGCCCTGATTGTTGTCAGTATGCTACAGCCAAGCGATGGTTCCCGAAGAGGCTCTCTAGGGCCTCCTAAATCTCTCCGGACTCTGGCAGCCAGAAATTGCAGTCAATACTTCTGCCGTCTGTCCTTGGAGGCTGGCTCTCTGTTGTGTGACTTCATCTGCTGATCATCTTTTGTGGGTGGCGAAGGTTGTAAACTGTCATCGGAGGACATTGTAGGTTGGCGTTCCCTCATAATTGGGTGGCTCAATGTACGTGGGTGTTGTTATGTCACAACAAGGTGTGTTGACCTTCCTTTCCTTAAGCCTTCTGTCAAGTGTCTTTTCCATCATGATGTTCAGTACCTTGGTGCCGTCATCAGCTCTTCCTTCCAGGGCACTACTGCATTCCTCAAGGTTTTCCAGATGTTAAAAAGCATTGGTTATCGTCTTTCAAAGTTCCAAGAAGTTCTTCCACATCCTTCACACCAGACAGTTATTTGTCAGCTTTGCTAACTTCATAATGGTGATTTTAGTATTCATTTCTGCTTGCTTCATGGCCCTATTGCATTTTCTCCTCTATCTTTTTCAATTCCAAATTTCATTTCTTCCATCCCTAATTTCCTTTCTCCCATGCTGGATTCCATGTTCTCCTCCATCTTTTGTACTCCATTTTCATTTACTCCAGTCTGGTTTTCTTGGTCTTAACTTCAACAAATAAGTATTCATCATCTCCTCCATCTTGGCATTAAATCCCACACTGACACCAGTGTAATAAAATCAATTTTTATTACTCAAATCTGTTTATACACAGCATTTATTCTGTTGCTTTCACAATAATGTTTCAGTCAAATTTTCTTGTGTTGCTTCAACATAACGCAATACCTTATTGTTTCAATGCAACTTCATCATGTTAAGAGCTCACCATTGTAACTGACTTGCCTGACTTGCAGCTCCTCATTTTATACCTGTGGATGATGGCAACAAAAATTTTCAGAAAAAGCAAACATTCTCACACATGTCAATTGTGTGCAGGAGTCACATCCCAGGGCTTTAAAGTAGTACTGCCTCTCTTCAAGGGTTGATTTTATGGTCCCTGTTGCAGAGTTAAGTTTTATGTCACACATTTAGTACATATTTTAACATCTTTTCCTTATGTACCTATCTGAAAGGGACATGAATATTGTATAAAATGTACTGTATTTAGCTCTCAATTATCAGCTTGTCTGGGTTACTCACTACTACTATAGTATGGCTTACTCACCTTTCCCTGTGATCTTAGAATTAAACAAATAAAAATAAAAAAGTTATCTATGCCACACAGCCTTATAAGGATTCAGACCTATTGGTTGTATCATTCTATGACAATGAAAATACCCATTTTGTGCATATTCTTTGGGAAATGTTGAGAATTCAGAAGAAGAGTTTTCTATGATTAAATAGTAAGCATGCAATTTGGTTCCTGTTATTGGTTTCTATGAAGTCATAACTCTTATTATAAATAAGCACAACCAAGAAGTAGATATAAAAATAAGCTTAGATTTTACTTACCCAATTGACCAAACGTAAGGAGAATGAAGAAGAAGGCAATGGCAGTTGCAAAACCAATACGATGAAGTGAACCATAAAATGCAGCTTCAAGTGGATCATACTGCCGTCCAGGGATGAAGAAAACATATGCTGAGAGCATGACAGCTATTCCAAATACCCACACACAAAGCAGGTAAGCCATTTGTGATGGCAACTAAAATCATAAACAGAATGCTTTGTGTATTATTGCATACAGACATTTGTATGTTAAACAATTTATAAAAGACAAACAAACATATTATTCTTGCATCTACTTTAGCTGGATAAAATTATTGCAGAGAATACCAACTATAATGCAAGGTCAACAAAATGATGACTTTCATATCATGAAAGTTTATGAATTAGAAATGCAAAATAAGTAAGTGGTTGTCACACACCAAAATGCCCAGTTTTTGAACTTCCTAATTGAGTGATGGGCTTTAGTGGTATACTTGATAAAACTCTGTATAATGGTTGGTTTCGAAAAAGTAGAAGCTATATTACAAAATTAAATCAATGAGTTGTTACAATGGAGGCTCATGGCCAAAAATGTTCAAGAGTGCAAAAACATTTTTGCTTAAGTACTAAGTATTCACAATAATAAATTATTATAACTATCAATTTTACTAGCCATTTTTTCACACTACACGCCTATAACCCACGGAGAAAACAGTTTTCAATGTCTTAATAGAGACCTCAGAAATTAGTACAGCATGCTTAAAACAATTTCCCAAAAGGTGTTAAATTAATATGCATGCAACATATAAAAGGGCGGTATTAGAGGATTATTCAAACTTAACCAAATCAGAAAGTAATGTTAGCCAAATAAGCTAGTACCTCATCAGTGTAATGTTTTCTCATAATCACTGTATGTACAGTGCAATTACTCAGTTTTCATAAATTACACTTTTGTCTTATTTATATACAAAATCAATTTTTATATTCTTTAATTTAATTAACTTTTCCATCAGCCTTTCTTAAAAATCCTGAATTTCACTGATAGTGTCCTTCTTTAATGATGACATTGTTATAGTATTGAGTCTGTTGTTTGTTATTATATTTCCCTTATCAAAGTGGAAAAGCAATGTTCAGGTTCCAGAACTGTCATCAGTGTTATCACAATTTGCAAAAGTTTTGTGGCTTCATTAACAATGACAACAGGTTAATTTCATTTATGAACTGAAAAGCTTCAATGCTTCTTTAATATTAATTTCAGGAGTAAATTAGTTCCCATACTGTATGCAGTTTTCCCTGTAATAGAAAAGGATAGGATTACACTACCCATGTGAAAATTTCTTCAGGGAAACTTCCACAGAACATTATCCTAGGCAAAATAACTAATGTACAAAGATCCGGAGGGAATCATTATAAAAAAGAATAGTTTCCTTAAAGGCCTACGGAGAAAGAATACAGGAAACTTCAAAGAAACACTGGCAGAGTTTCACAATTTATTAGTTTTATATTTTTTAACAAGCAACTATTAAGGATATAACTGATTTTAATGTTAATATATTTTGCTTAGAATAAGTTTTACATTCATTTCATTTGTAATTTATAGGCCCTCAATTAAAAATTTGAAACATAGATCATATGTGATGAAAGAAATGTATGATTGTTCCAACTAGCAAAATGGCTTTTCACAATAATTTTAATTAAGACTCACCAAAACATATTTAACCCCAGAATATAGCCCAAACCAAAAGAAAGCCCACTTTTAAGTACCCTTGGCAGCTAGGCAGAGAAACTTGTCATGCTGTTAAAGATGATCTGCCCCTTGGTAAATCTCCAGCTAGACTCAATGACTCTCTCCCACAAAGGCCCCCAAAGAATGGAGGATTGAATAGTTCAAACTTTTTTCACCAGGTCGCAGCTGAATCTCATATATGTCACTCTGAAGAGATGGGAGGTTTTGTTTGTCCCATCAATGCATGATGTCAGTGGATATAACCATATCTGACTCACAACTTGTTGAAAGGAGTAGACAAATGGCTCAAGATATAGCTTCTAGCTACACATTATAAGCAAAGCTACATGTAACAATAGTTGTGATGATGCACACATTTCCTTGACATCTCCTACCCTTGCACATTCCATATTTTTTCCTCTCTTTAGTGGTTACAGAAACATTTGTTGTTTAAACAAAGGATGTCACACTATCCTTGTTGTTCTTTTGAAGTTGCTGGTACAAAAAAGTTTCTGACAGGATTTTATGAAAAAAAATCCTCTATAGCTACTGGCTTCATTTATTCTGGTTGTATTAGAGCACCACTCTTCAATAATTTCAAAGTATTCTTTCAAGATTTTTATGTTTCTGTATGCAAAATTGACAGTACAAATGTTTTAATTCTATCTTGTTAATGCGACTCTGGGCAGTCTTGTCTGCATTACTTTCTCAACTATCAGATTGCTATGATGGAATTTGGAAAAAAATAAAGTGCTAAAATCCCCAAGAGATTAAAAAGAACACACATTTTTGTAAATTAGCATTTGCTTCCTTTTGTATGATTAAATTCAATTGGTGTGCATAGCAGTGGACAAAGTATGTGTATGGATATGTTTCCCTTATTTTGACTTGTACTCCACCAGCTCTTTCCTTTATAACATTGACCACATCAAAGGTTTGTACAAAGAGTTTTTCTTCGGTACTTCCAAGAAGTGGGTTGATTTCATACCTTATGCAATTTGCCAGAGAGTCCACATTTCTTCCTTGAGGATTCACAAACAACCAAAATCTTTTATATACAGATTCCCCATATACATAACAGAAAACCAACACCATTTGACAATGATATGAAACCTCAGTTGTTTCATCACACTGAATGGCAACAAATTCAGAAACTTGTATTTGTTGTTTTAAATTCTCCCTACAGACCTCCAACATATAGTCTAACAATTCCTTCTGGACTGTTTTAGAAGTTCCTTTGAATACTGCGGCTGTTCATTTTTGTTCATTGCTGTATCCAGTTCAGATGTACAATAAATAAAGTCACTATACACCCATGGATTCAAAGATGTAACAGGCTTGTTATGGCTTCATAGTGCCAGTTCAAATATAGCACAAAGCTTAACATATGAAATCAGCCTTTTTAAAATATGTCTACTTTTACTACCTTGAATATTATGTTTTTTTTAACATTTTCTTTAAAGATGGAGTCATAACATAATACAATGTTTTGTTTTCCTAAGAATGGAAGATCAAAGTATTGATATAGTGTAATGAATTGCCATAGTTTTTAATTTTTTCTATTAAATTTTTTGTACCATTCACTCCCAAACGTGGTTTTCATTTCTTTTAGTTTCTGATTTTTTTAATAAGAATTTGGGTGTCAAATCTTTGTATTCAAAGATTACAGTTCAATTTTTTCAAGAGTTAGCTTTGAAAACTGCACTTCCATAACTAATTGTACAGAGTTGTCCATATTTCTTAGGCAATACAATTATAAATGCACCTGCAACACTAATTAAGTAACTTTAACTCCACAAACAACATTAAAATAAGGAACTTGCATATTTTAATACCTCAAAACTACTTGGGGAGCTACATAAGGCTTGGGAGAAATATGCTGGATAAGCACTTATACAATCTGGCAACAGGTATAACAGTAAGATTACCTCCTCATGATGCACTCTGGAAAGTAGACTAAGTAAACCATACTAAGCCAGCACATCAAGGATAATTAGTTAAAGACCTAATAGCAACTGCAGTATACATTGACTTTAAAGCTGCATATGACACAATTTGGAAATCAAAACTATTATTGAAACTCCTACACTATTGAATAAAAGGGAACATGCTGAAATGTATCAAGGGTTTTACAATGGTCCTGCCAGGTCTGCTATGGATCAGCTACCTCAAAATATAAACTACTCCATACTGGTCTACCACAAGGTGCTGTCACCAGCTGTACACTCTTCAACCTCTTTATCAATGATTTGATCTCCATCTTGACTAAGACAGAAATGTTGAAGCTCTCCTCTATGCTGCTGCCCTAGTTAATTGGAGCTCTGCTCTGAAGAAGAAAACCCAACCAGTCATTGATAAATCTCTCAACAATGCACTAGAAGCCTTAAGAAAATGGTGCATTGAGCATTCAGTGACTGTAAATACATTAAAAACTGAATGTCAAACCTTCTCTCTATATCACAGTCAACTGAAGTCAGACATCATCTACAACAACTCTGCCCTAAAACATGTGTCAGAATATAAATATCTTGGCATCACTTTTGACTGCAAACTAACATGGAAGAGTCACATAAAAAATATAACTGAAAAAAGACCTAATATCATCAAAAGACTGGCATGAAGCAAATGGGGTTGTGGGACCCATATATTGACACAACCTATAACATGTTTGTAAAGCCAATCATAAAATACAGCTGTGGCACACTAATAGCAGCCTCTCAACAGACTATCCAAAAACTAGAGAAGGTACAAATCATGCCCTCAGACTAATCATTGGTGCAGTTAAAACAACTCCAACAATCTCAATGATATTAAGCACAAACAGCCATAAAATGCTGACAGCAATTGTTGAATCAGCATGAGAAACTAGTTCGCATACCAGGAGTTGAATACTCCACCAACATGCAACCTGCACAACAGTTAAAGACACAAGAGGATTTCCTGCAAAGATTTCAGAATCAACGGATCCTAGAACTCTCCATCAGACCTAGTCCAGTAATACTCCCAGAAAACCCACTCAAGCACACATAGATCACACCTTAGATGGATTGCAGCAGAACAACTGGATCTAGCATATACTGTAAACGTTTCTCTACATACACCTTGCTAGGAAGAGATCATACAGCTTTTGATGAGGAGATAAAAGCAATGCAGAGTGCTTTGAATTGTCATATCAGCCATCTGCATTTTCAAAAGAGGTTATATAATATGACTCTCAAGCTGCAATATACTTCACCAGCACACCCATTTGTAATGACATACTGGACTGCAGAAAACTTATCAGAAATCTAACTGCACAAAACAAGGAAGTAGTGTTACAATGGCTTGCCTCCCATTGTGGCATTACTGGCAATGAGATGGCTGTAGTGAAGTTCCATTTGCCAGGCCAGCATCCACCATTCACTAAAAAATATTGAAAGCTCACTATGATCTCATCTGTGTCAATGAACTAACCCAAAATAAATGCAGATTGAAGAAAAAAAAATTGGCATTTGATGGGTTAATAGTCACAAGGCCAACAATAATTTAATGTGTTAAGGTTTTCTAGGGGGGCGCACACCTTTGCACCTTTATAAGGAACTGCCTCTGCTTACACAGTATTTAAATCATGCTTTCCTTACATTACGCAATACCATTGATTTTATCTTGAAAATGGTTAAAAGCAATTTTACTGCATTCCTACATGGCCGGTTACTATCACTTGTAGTCAAAATTAAATCTGTATTAATTCTTGGGTAAAAATTTTAGTTTTATATGCTTATAAGGCTTTAAAATAGTTCTTGAATCAGTACAATATTCAGTTATTATTGCATAGCATTCAAATGACACTATACTAACAGGAATTTAAAACTAAATATTGTATATCATGTTAACAAATAACACAATCATTCTAATACTTTGGGTTTGTAATTTCTTTTTTTAACCTAAATGGTTATCTCCCTTCTTGTTGGTGGTGGTTTTAAGCATCAAAGGATGCTCCATATGTTAACTTTTTCATTAATGAAGACTCATTTTTAAATAAAGTTTTGACCAATCTATTCTAATGCCCAGCAGTGAACCACATTGATATATAATCAAAATATCAGGTTGACAGAAACTTAAGAATCAGCTACTCAGTTCTTATTGGAATACTTATGCTCTTTGGAAAAATTATGGAAAGAAGGATGATCCTCCTATATATATCAAAGTTGGATATTTTGCTCCTTAGATCAAATCCTAATTTCTTATCTGACACTGTACAATGTAACTCTGGTTGCTCTGAAGGAAGTTGTGCTTTTGAAAATTCTAACTTATGAAGTACAACACACCTCAACATATGTTTTGTTGTTGGGTAAGCTTTGGAACAGTTTGTATACAAATTTCTGAAACATACCTGTGTAAAGGCATCATGTTTTCAATTTTTATAAGCTAGAGCCACCACAACTTAGTAGAGAAATAGAAATGCTGTTCTCAAGTAGTTATCACTTTTTCTACTTAGTACGTATTGCACTCCACCCAAAAATTTGTTAGTGAGATTTCACCAAATATACATGTTTTGAGACCCCCTGAATCCAAAAATAAAGCATTTTTAGAAAAAAGTTGTGTGTGTGTCCATGTGTCTGTGAACATGATAACTCAAAAAAGAAAAGTCTATAAAATGCTAAACTTGGTATTTGAGTTTAGTAGCTTCCAAGGATGTGGCACAAAGACTTTGAGGAAAATACTCATGCCCAAACTACTCTTCACATGGAAAAAGTTTCAAAATTTTTGATTTTCTCAAAAATGGCTCTAAATATTTTTATTAAAATACTGCATGTTAAACATATTTACATGACAAATAAAATATATTTTGAATTTTGTGGAAATAGCCTCTGGAGACCTCTTCATTCTAGACGACTTTCGCATAACTGGTAAACCATAAGAGATACACAAAAACTTACTACACAAAACATGTAGAACTCATTAAAATGCACACTTAACGTCATATACATTTTTTCATAGAATTGACTATTCCCAAAATATTCCTAGGTACTGGTTTTAGCTTTAAAATACATTTTTTTTTCATACAGGAGTTTGTCAACTCCAGACCAGTCAAAAAAAAAAATCAATCTCATGGCAACCAGATTTTAAAAGATTTGACTATCGCTTTAGCCCAGTGTAATCCTGTATTTCCTTTCTACTTACAAGGAAGCAAGTAATAATACAATTTCTGCTAATGTTTATTTCAATTGGTATGAAGTAAACAGAAGAATAGGCACTTTAACAATAATGTTCTATACAGATGCAAAGCAAGTCGTGTGAATGGAACACATCAGAATTTTTAGTTTCTTGTACACAAGCCAAAGAGCAGTTAGATATTATGTGAACAAAATATGTATTTGAAGTGGCAATGCTAAAGGTTTTACTTTCCAGAATAGGTGTGTATCATCATTGTTCTTTTTAATTTGCTATGCATAATATTTTTAGACAATAAGTTTTCTGTGCAATGAACTCTACTATCACTATGACTACCTTCCTCTACCAGTACACTATCACTTCCACTACAACTGCTAATACTGCTACCTCTGTTACTACCACTTCTGCTATCCCTATAACCACCACCACTACTACCATCATCACTACTAGTACCACCACACAAATGGTGATGGTAATGATGATGATGATGATGATGATAGATTTAGCTTTCTAAATTTGCAGCTTTTTAAATCCAATATATAAGTACTAGAGAAATGGCTGTATAAAGGTCTTTTATTTCTCCTAAATATTAATGTCTTTTACACTAATAAATTTAGTAAGAGCAATAATAATGTGTTATAAGGAGATTTTAGGATAATATGCACATTCTCACTTACCTTTGGCAGCCTATAAGTGTTGTTCCTAAACTTGTAGAGGATAATACCCACAATCACTCCCACAAAATATGGAGCAGCTCGATTGTGTGTTGCAACATACATGGTCTGGAAGTAAGAGCTATCCCTCACATCCCGTATATTGCTGCAAGTACACAACAACCCTTTTATTTCCTATCTGCCTTCACTTACATTCCATCTCAAGAAAGAGCATAATTCATATACAAAGCACTTGCCTGTTTTTACTGTGATCCACTTACATAGGAGGATAAAAGGGTTTTAAATTTCAACAGCAATGTAGATAAACATAGAAGTCACCTAAGTAGCAGTATAGCAGAAACATAATAAAGGAAGGCAATAAAAGCATTGGGTCGTCTCCTTAGCGCAGTAGTAGAATTGCTGGTTACCAAGCGGGAGACCTGGGTTCGATCCCCAGTACCGGCATGGGGATTTTTCCTCCACTGGGAGACCTGGCCTGGTGTGCACTCAGCCTCGTAAGGTCCCTGGGGAGCCAATTGAGGAGCTACTTGATGGAGAAGTAGCGGCTCCAGGTCATGAGGACCGCATTAACCGACCGGGGGGGACTCGAGACGCTGACCATGTCTCACCCTCCAGTACTGCACCCCATCCATGACGTCTGTAGTGGACCGAGATGGGGGATGCAGCTGCCGGGTGGTAGGCCAAGGTTTCCCGTGAGCTGTAGTGCCATGGAGTTATAATAAAGTCATTAAAGTTGGATAGGTGCACACTACTTGTGTGAAAAAACATTTATTTAAAAGCATTAAAACGTGATAATTTAAAACTGCCTTTTTAACCTTTTCACTCTTACAGAAGAGATAACTCGAACACGGAAAAACTTCCCAGCCATTCCATGGTCGAGTTAACTCGACCAGAGGTTTCAGTGACGTAAGTCTTAGAATTTCATATGTAAAAGCATTTGAACTGTGTGGGCATAATGGTACATTTGTTAGGATAAAAAAGAACTATCTCTCAATCATGTCCCTGCATGGTTATGGTATCTGAAAGGAAATAAAGCAAACTGTGCAAGAACACTATGACTTGTAGCTTCACAAGCTTATCATGTGATCCACATGACATAATCAGAGTATTCCAAAAGTAGTGAGATAATGGTTTCTTCAAGGAGTATGTAGCGTTTTGTTACAGATAATGAATTATTAGAAATTTTTGAGGGTTTACCATCAGGTTTTTCAGATTTATCGAAGCTCAGGGATAGTGAAAGTGATATTTATGTTCCTGATAATAACAAGGAATCTGATGATGAAAATAAGCAACAGGCAGCACTTAAGCGAGCATGCATAGCATCACCTTTGCTCTAGTGGAACAGTAAATCCCACCAGGCATTGCCATGTCTGCACCAACACTTCCTTGGAAGACAAGAAGAGAAGAGAAACCAGGTACATGTGTGCCAAATGTGGCATAGCCTTATGTGTACACACCTGCTTTGAAAAGTATCACACACTGTGAACAACAGTGATGTGAAAGGGTGTTGTGAAAAATGTGCAAACATTTAGGCATATATCTTTTTACTAGCTTATTTGGATAACATTAATTTAGAAAAATAGCTACATCTAAATATACATATTAATATTTTTAATCATAGCAGAAAAATAGTGATTTCTTATTATAAAATCCAAAATACTAAAATAGTGGCATTGCTAGCCCCATATGGCTAACCCTGTGTTGTGTATGTTGCATATGCCCATATAAAAATATTTTCAAAATGAAAACTTGTAACTTCTAGAACATCTAAAGGCAGCCTAAATCATTTTTAGTAAGTTCATGCTTCACTTTCAAGAGTTTTGCATGATTTTCTGAAAGTTTTAAAATTTGGGAAATATCTGAAATTAACTCAACAAGGTGGTACTTCTCACCTAAAAATATGTTGGTAGTGAAAAGGTTAATAATTTCAGACCAAATATAGGTATGTAATGCTTACTTCTGGAGTAGATTCTCAATTATCAGTGATCTTTAATGTCTCATTATACCAAGCCTATAGCGAGTTCATTTTATCTCAAGGTGTTTCCTTTGTTTTCCCTGAAGCCCTCAAACTTTCTTGGCTGGTGTGCTCTTTAAAAGTTCTGTAATTTTCAGCTACATTGTAAGTTATTACAATTTTTGTCACAGATTGCTTATAATTCAGGATAATAAAGAACAATATTTGAGAGAGTTTTAAATTTGCAATTGTACCACAATTAATTTAAATAAAAACTTATTCATTAAGGCTATAAAACCATATGAAGTATCAAACATCGAGAAACTTTGAATATTGAGATGTTCCTTTAAACCTAATGCGTTGATTTGAAGAGGAATTAAGATAAACACTTAAATAAGTAAATTTATTTCACTCACATTAATATAACATAACACTTTTAGAAACAATTGGAATTAAAATACACAAAAATAAGTCTTTGAGTAACGAATCTAGAATCTAGATCTGGGAGAAATCTGATTGTCTTGTATGTTTTCATTAGCCCTTTACACTTTGATAGCTAGGACATTCTTTAATTCTAATCTTACCTCTTTTTTCAGAAACACTCATCTCTGATGCTCAACCAAATTTAGGAGATGAGTTAATCATGAGGTTGCAGCTGGATACTAGTTGCAGTTGAATTGTAGTTTTAGAGTGATGTTTGCATGTGTTGTGTAAGGAGAATGAAAAATCATTTTGCACATTTATACTACAGTTGTGCACTATGTATATCTATGCAGAAACTGAAATGAACTAATTTTCTAGTTTAGTCAGGCATACAGGTTTTGTGGCAGATAGTGGAGGTTTGAATACCATTGTTTTAAAATTTTAAACTAAGATAATCTACTGTGCTGTACTATTAAGTGCTCTATTAGCACAACTTTGGAATACTCAGTTGTTTTTTTTTTTTATAACCTGTTGCAAATTATAGATAATTCACATTATTGATACAAAATACCTACTAAAAATAAAATTACATAATATAAAGCTTGCTATTCAAATTATATTTAGGATATAGTGAAATATACAGAGTGTGCATTAAGAACATACTGTGACCAAATGCAGTAAATGGGATCACAGTCATAGAATTAAAAAACGAGTTTTAGGACATTCTGACTGGTTAAACAAACTTGAAAGCTTCTGTAATTTTGCTTATAAATATACAAAATTCCTAAAGCAATTGAGATATGAACCAATAGCATCAACATAAAAACTGAAAGACCACAGGAATTATTGTTATTTTTTTTTTTTTTTTTTTTTTTTTTTTTTTTTTTTTTTTTGGCTTAATGTGCCTTAACCCAGTTGGTCATATTAGAGGATCCATAGGAATTGTATGCGGAAAATGGTGATTAGACCAAATGCACCAAATTATAGGAGGGCTGTTCCGGAAAATAGCTTTTGCTACTCAGTTCACATTGCAGTCTCCAGGAAAATGAGATACTGCAGATACAATCAGAGAAACAACCTATAAGAGCAAAGAAATTAAATGAAAACATTCATAAATACCTAGTACTGATTTCAAACCCCTAAACCAGAGAAAAGATAATAGAAAATAAAGTATGTGAATGGCAATACATAAATAGGAAAGGCTCCAAGGATAGAAACATGGAAAAGGAGGTATGTAGTATGGAAAAGGAACATAGGTACTTCCTGAAAGTTTTAGATAAAAACTAAAATAATGATGTATCAATTTAAAAACACTATATAAGATTGTCACCATAATTTTTACACAACATTCCTTCATAAGTTGTTATGCATGATAGAGCTAACCAATTTTGTTGGAGTTTAACCACTGTAAACAGTAGATTCTCTTATCCAAAACTAGTCAGCATTTTTACATAATACATAATAATGTTAATTATAACCTACATACAAAGTTTTCTGAAAATCTATTAACATAGAGAGAATATATTTTTTTTTCAGAATTCACCCCCTGCAAAGGGCCAATTTCTCTTAAACAAGTTTACTGAGGCTCTTTACATAAAAAAAGAATGCTATATTTAACTCCTATATCAATTTAAATTTCAAGTGAGGAAGTAGGAAAGAGGTTATTAATTTTGTCTAAATTCACCCTCTATATAGGAGGAGTTACTCCAAACAAATGGAGTTTAGATCTGTGCATGGTAGCAGAATGCTGCCTTTAACTCTTATACAAAGTTCCATTCACATCTGGTAAGTAAAGGGATTGTTTTTCTTATCCAAATGTAGTCAGGGTTTTTACATAATACCAGAGTAGAGACAAACTTACCTAATTAGAACCTGAGGCAAAGAAAAATATTTCCATCCCCTTACTTTGACACGAGCATTAACATAATAATAATAATAATAATAATAATAATAATAATAATAATAATAATAATAATAATAATAATAATAAAAACAATAACAACAATAATAACAATAATAATAGTAATAATAATAATAATAATAATAATAATAATAATAATAATAATAATAACAATAATAATAACAATAATAATAAGAATAACAACAATAATAATAATAATAATAACAATAATATTAGCAATAGTAATAATAGCAATGGTAATAATAATAATAATAATAATAATAATAATAATAATAATAATAATAATAACAACAACAACTAGTAAATATTGAACCTACCAAAGTCAAATGAAAGGTTTATGAAATGGTTTTTAGTTGCAAATTTTTCAATTACATCCTTATAGTTTAGTTATTGTGTAGCACGAGAATTCATGGAGAGGACGACAGGAATGTTGACTCCATCTTATTACATGGATGACTGTAAATAACTCTTGAGTCTTTTGAGAGTGAGAACGTGCTCGGCCATTGGTTGCAGCAGTTGATAAGAATATTGTTAATGCAATTTCCATATTAGGAGACAGATTTTGAATGTGACTTTCAAGCAACAATCTATACAAAGTACTTATGAAAGACATTTTAATTTAGTTGTCTTTAATACAGGCTTTGAAATGCATATTTTTCATCACTCAAAATTCCTGCTATGTCTTTGTAATATCTTGCAATTTTCTAGTTATTTTATTTTTTCAGCATTTTCTTGTCCAGAAAAGTTACTGGAAATTCAAATTTGATATAAAACTCTTCCAATGATTTATTTTTGTATTTTGCTATGACTCACACTTCAATATGTTTATAAGAACCAGAAATGTATTTGCCTGAAGGTTTTCACTGCCTTCAACTGTTTATGCTTTCAAATGTGTCACACATAAATCAGTTCTCTCAAACAAAGTCAACACCAGTTTATTGCAGTCTCAATGTTGATATCAACTTGCAACAACATTTTTGTAGCATTAAATCTCTTCAAGATCACTGAACAGAATGTTCTTATTACAACAGTTTTGAGACATTGCATTAACATTCTTGTGGCCCCACAATTAATGTAGCCTTTTGATATTCATCATTTTGAATAATTTTCAAACGTATTATTATTTCTGATTTAGGCTATAATATTCAACATGATACCCTGACCAGTACTAAAACTGTTTTATAGGGATGTATAATTTAATTTTTATTGCAAAATACTCCAATACAATAACAGAAAAAATGAAGCTGCTTTAGAACAACAATCAGATGTTAATTTGTTATCTCTTCTCCTTTTCACTTGTCTTCTTTTGCTTAAAGTTGACATGTATTTCTGAATTTACATGGGCAGTTAATGCAGCCAGGCCATTTTTCAAGCCATTAAATCCCTCACTAGGAGGGAGTCAGACTTGTGTATTATGGCCACCATAAGTGAACAGCTGATGCCCTGTTATTGTTCTTGTGCTTTGAGCACTTGGTGGGGGTTTGCAGCACCATAGTCAGGTGCCACCACTATGAGGCGAGCTTACTAACAGTAGCTTACACCTTCTACAACCTTTGCAATCAATACTGTTTCTGTGCAACTGCTTCCAGTTTACAGGACAGAGATTGCTCCCTGTACTCCTGGAGCAGATGCAAAACAACAATCTACTCTACCATCAGCAACCACTCAGCAGTCTACAAGGACTTCACTGCTGCCACCCTGTACAAGGGTACAATCCCCTCTCATGATGGACATTATACCACCGCCACGTGACATAACATTTCTGCTGCCATCTCACTGCCTTCAAGGTTTCATTTAATGAACTGCATGTGGCACTTACTGCCATACAGTTGGAACTATAGGACCTTGGCCTCCAACTCAAAGTGCAGAAGAAGCCAGTCAGTGCAGCTCCACAAGACACTTCACAGTCACCCCATGATGACAGATTCCCAAACTTCAACACACACTCGAGTGCGCATTGGTTGCCAAAGACAAGGTGGTTGCATCAGTTCAGCAATATCTAATAAGCATTAAGAGCCTCCTTGTGGAACTGGATTAAACTTACAAATGGCAACAATGATCAATGCATGCAGCTGTGAATCCTTAAGGCCTCACTTGCAGGAATTTGAGAGCTCCAGCAACAGGTGGAAATGAAGGTCAACCAGAAATTAAAGCAACTGCAGAAATACTAACACCTACTTCAGATAAACTACATACTTATATGAAACTTCATGGAAGCACTCATATGTCTATTCTAACCATCTTTCAATAACAGATGTAACCTTCACCACTAATTTCACAAAATTTTGGATGCTATCAATGACATTTTTGAACTGATAAGTATCCAGAATCTCTCTTCTTCCTTATTATCTCCTTCTAATTGCTAGGTTGCAGTCAGGACAGTTCTAGAATCTTAACTATTACCCCCTCCCATCCATTTGATGATAGCAGTACAGCTTCCTCTTGACTGATGCATGTTATGTCCATCCACACTATTTTCCCCATCAATCTTAAAACTTATATCCCTTTTTATGCTTGTTCTATTTTTATGTAGACAGCAGGCCATTGATTAAATTTAAGCATATTGTTGTCAATGTTATTCATGTCTATTTCATTGTGCCTTTGTGTTCTTCTTCTATTTTATAGAGCTAAGAATAACATTTTTAGAATATAAAAAATTACAGTAAGTTTTATAACTGTCCCTTCAAATGTGTTGTCCTAGCCAACTGCTTAGTCTGCCTATGTCTAAACATGCTATTGTGCTGCTGTGTTATTTACAAAGCACATACAATATTTCTGGAAAATCTATTAAAAACAGAAGAAGTTACTAATTTTGTCTAAGCTCACACCAAAAAGGGGTAGTTTCTGCATATCAAATATAGTCAGGACCTGTACATAATAGAAGATTACTATTTGTAACTACTATATGAAGTTTTATTCAAATTTTGTGAATAGGAAATAAGTACATAATTAATATTTTTCCAGCTAGACTAGCAATCTGTCCCATTGTACCTTCACAACTCTTAGCAGCCATTTTAAAGATCATATTCTCACATACACTAAAGAAGACAAAACTAGAAATTCATTCTATTAACACCTGAAATCCTTACACAATCCTTTAACATCAATGTATATCTATTCAAAGAATCATAAATAAAGACCAATAAAGGAAATGTTTTTAGTAGAAAGGTAAAAAGTAATGTACCTACTCGACAATAATAATTATTAATACCTGTTCAATGAGCTTATTGGCTTCAAAAATACATTTGATTTGAGAAATGCTGTAAATAAACCTTTAAACAACACAATAAAAATGTACATGCATACCCATACCCACACACAAAAAATTCTGGCTTGTAGCAGATAGAATGTGATAATTATGACAAGTATTATGTAAAAACAAATTAGTCCACCAGTTTGAAGGAGCACCAAATAAATGTTTAAGTCAGCCAAAAGGATAAATTTATAGTTGCACATCATTTATGGTGGGAGAGTATATTTACTATAGAAAATTTAAACAATTAAAACAAAGTTATAAGTTTTAAAGTCATTTAAGTAGTAACATCTTAATGTACTGTAGAATTCACCAGAGAACAGTTAAGTAGAAACCAGCTCAAAGCTCATCACTCAGGTCAGTCAACTTATAGCCAAGGATGAAGACAAATGTCTCTGAAAGGTTGCATCAGTTATAACCAATAGATTAAGTGAAATATTTTATTGCACAAATTGACTCATTTAATCAACTACAAAAGCGGTCACTGTTAATATGATCCTTTATGCAACCTAATACATGTAGCTATGAGTCAAAAATGTTATCACTCATTATGCTTCATTTACTAAAATGCATATAGGAAAACATTTGTGAGAGATCTCTCATATCCTTAGTTGCCAATTGAGTAGTGGCTAGCTCTTCCTTCCAATTCTTCTTCCTTTATGCAATGTTTAGGCCCTTGTCAGTAGAAACTATAAACTCATTATTTATACTCATGCTACAGCCAACTTTTCTGTCTGTTGATATTTTATGCTTCTTAGCTGTTCTTGTAGATGTGTCTGGATGTTTCACTTTGTTCTGCCCACATATATTTATTTCATGAATATCTCATCTTTTCTCCTTTTGAATCTTATTGATATACTTCATTTCACACAAGTTGTTTGACATTGGAGGCATTTTTCGCTGGGTACAAAATTAATCTTTAATTTCTTTAATCTTTTAAAGCATTTATATGTCCAAGATGAAATGTAAATATTTTAAAAACTCTTCATTAATTGTAGAGAGAATAGTGACTTGATTTGGATTATTCTTTGATGAATATTGATGTATAGATATTCATCTAATAATGATGATAGTGGCGGCGGTGGTGGTGGCGGTGGTGGTGATAATAATAATAATAATAATAATAATAATAATAATAATAATAATAATAATAATAATAATAATAATGATGATGATGATGATGATGAATATTATGATGATGATGATGATGATGATGATGATGATGATGATGATGATGATGATGATGATGATGATGATGATGATGATGATGATGAATATGATGATACATGTTTACTTCATCAGTCTACCAATACATTGACTTTGTTCATGTCATACACATGACATGAACAAAGTCAATGTATTGGTAGACAATGTTTCATGTTTCTACAAGTCACAATTTATAGCACATCCAAATTGTATAAACATCTGTTTAATAGAAATACCTTCAATTTTAAGTTAATTTGTCATTTTGATATCTCTGTGACTGCTATAATTTCCGGTGGTAATTTGTTAAATAGCTTAATTCCTTGATATAGTACATCTTTTAAAGACACATTTTTATTTACATTACATCTATAATAGTTCATGTTGCCTCTTGTACTGTATTCATATATTTCTTTATTTTTTATTTGCTCATACTTGTCTATTACAAACCTTATTGCTCTATAAGCATACAGATAGTAAATGGTTTGTATCCTTTTATTAAATGTCTCCCTGCATGATTCTCTGGCTTTTAAATTAAATATGATTCTCTGGCTTTTAAATTAAACATGATTCCAACTCTTTTCTTTTGATATATAAGTAGTCTGGCCATAAGTGGTTTTACAGCAGCCCCCCATATTTCAATCCTATAGATTAAATGTGGGTAAGTACATCCATAATAGATGAGTTTTAAAATGTTAGGATTTTTATAATTGCTAAAATATCTTATTAAATATACAGACTTGGTGATTTTATTGCATATGTACTCAATATGTTGTGCCCATGTTAACTAATTGTCCAGAATAATACCTAAAAATGTTTATATTTTCACTTCTTGTTCAACATTGTTATTAACTTTTAGAGTTAAATTGCTACTGTTCATACTATACTGTTCATTCAAAATACTATATTGCATTATGGTAGCTTTATGCATGTATGGATTTAAAATCATTAGGTCGTTTTATAGAGGGGTGCATTTAGACATCTAAGGCTTTATTCCAGCACACAGCAGTAGTGTCATCTGCTTATGTCACAACAGAAGGTTTTGCAAACATTTCATATCATTGATGTACATAACAAATAATGGTGGACCTAATACTGAACTCTATGATACACCTTACTTCACAATTTCTAATTTTGATTTTATCCATTGAATCCGACTCCCCTTTTTATATGATATTTCTGTATACTTCCAATCAAGTAACCACGAACTAATTCTTGTGTTATCTAGTTTTCCAATTATTTCATGTATATATTGATTAATGGCAGTAATAGTGGAAAGTCCTTTTCTAAAACCATAGTTTTTTTAACATGTTGTATTTATTTAGACAACTATTTGGTCTTAACAATAAAACCCTTTCAAATAATTTGACAATTTCAGATGTTAGAGTAATAGGTCTATAGTTATCAGTTTGTTGTTTATCCTCCCTTTTTAATATTAGTCTTATCACTCCCAATTTTAGAATTTCTGGAAATCAGCCCTGTTTCACTGAAAATTAATTTTAGGATAGCATTTTTACAGCTTTTTAACAACCTAGAACTAATTTCATCACATCCACTGCTGGTTTTATTCAGTAGATTATCAATTATTTTACTTATTTCATTTTCTGTTGTCGGCATAATAAAAAACAAAGAAATTGCTGAGGACAATATAACATTATTTGTCAAGGTTGGCTTTTGAGAGGGGACACTAGAAAGAAATTATTAAATTTTTGACTCACAATAACAGGATCATCTGTAATTAGCCCATTTATTTTCAATGTAATATTTTGATATGATGAAGATTGTTTTCCGGCTTCATTTATCAGGCTCCATATAGTTTTGCAAATATTTTTAGAATTACCCATTTTCTCTTTGTATGTATTAATTTTTGTATTACATAAACTATTTAAGTAATCTCTTTTTACATTCTGATACTTGTTTTTATAATATTCCAAAGAAGTACTTTTATACAAAGCATATGTCTCATGTCTCTTTTAGTTTGATTGTCTCTATTGGTAATTTTGTTTCATTTACATTATTTACTACTATACTTTTCTGTGACATGAGGCATTAAAATTTGTTTTGAATATCTTACAAAATTTATTCCATTTATCATTTACATCATTGCTATTTCAAAAAACAGTTTCCCAATCCATATCAGCTATAATTTAAATCATTATAGTTAGCTATCTTGATTTCCAAATTTATAATTTCAAATGATAGCCTAAAGCAGTGGTCAACAGTTAGTGTGTTTGAGACATAAGAGTATGTATCAACAAAATGGCAGATTAGGGGAAACAGTAAAGGTATATCCATATAAATCTGAACTGCCACAATGGTGAATAGTATAGCAGTAAAAGTGGGAAATGACAGTGCTTTTTGAAGTCTGTGCATTGATCACGGTATAAATATAAGAATGTAGTATTGAAAGACTATGAAGTATACATTTTCCAAACTGTGTTCTCATATAGTACTGTCCATCTAACACAAGAAGGCAAGCAGGGCCTGAGGGGTGAGTAAGCGAGGGGGGGCTTGAACTGTTATCTGGTCACGTAGTACTGGATCTGATTACATTTAATGCGTATGTAAATGAACCAACCTACAGCTGCCAGATCTAATGCTCGTTTCAGTAACTGCAGTGATGTATTATGCATTATTTGGTTCTCGCTGCTAACACGCGCTATGGCATATAATACTACAGTTATATGATATTTTGTTACCTTTATTCTTGGTTTAATATTTAAATGCAGAGAGTGACAGTGACAGCAGCAAAGATGTGGACTTCTGTGACTTGGATCTTGCACAACAACTGGACTTCTAGCTAAGTGTGAGTTATGTGACAACACTGTGTATTTTAGATGAACCTAACGTCCTTGTCTTATCCAGATGTCAAGCATAAACATCAGGGACAGCAAAAGTATTTACTTAGGTGCTTATGTTACGCATTCCTCTACTTTGCCTTTATGTGTTGGGTCATCAGTATGTCACCCAATTACTGATATAAATAATTTTGTACAAATACTGGAAGAACTAAGTCAAATATTTGATACCTGATTGCAAGTTACAGTAAGTAAATCATCAGTCAAATATCTAGACATTTTCAACACCATCTTCAGTGGATACACAAACTGCTAACATATTACAATTAGATATAATTCACTTACAAAATAATATTGGCAAGAACTACAGTTTTCTAAACAAAAAGGATTTGTCTTTTCTTCTGTTTTTCTTTAGAAATTTCTCTCCTGAAATGTTGTCTCAGTTGCAAAAGTTTGTTTTCTGAATGTTCAACATGTTTGGATATGCTTACATATGTGAACATTTTTTATATGAAAATCTGCAAAACACTATGTAGAAACCAACTTTCTGACATTAATTTGTTAAACATACTTTGCTTGTGTGTTAGTCAGACTATGACTCCAAGCACTACAAAACTAGTGAGGGAGTAAACAGGAAGAAGACTTGAGAAAGTGTTAGGTTTGGGCAGGGCTGTAATACAAAGTGATGGTGCATTTCAAATGAATGTACACTATATGTAGTGGAAACCATAGTATAAAAATTGAAAATTGTGTATTGCACAGAAGAATTAGAGGGAAGTGAAAAAGAGAGAGAGAGAGAGAGAGAGAGAGAGGAGAGAGAGAGAGAGAGGAAGGGGGAGAGAGAGGAGAGCTGTCTACCTTCAAAGTTCTAAATGAAGACTTGTGTGCTACTGATTAAACAGCTTGAATAAGCTTTATAGCCACATTTGTTTGTGTAACCAAATGTCTCTGCAGTTGTGTGACGTGCTTCCATTAGTAGATTAAATTTAAAAATGTGTTACATTACTTTACTGTAAGTATTTTTTCCTACAAATGTATTGTTATTCTCTCTGCGATAGGTTGAAATTCATAGGCACTTTGTCGCCACATTTCAGTTGAGGGTTTCAAGCCTCCTCTTCATTGCTGTGCTTACTACATGGGCAGTGAACAAGTTTGCCTAGCACTTTGATATTTCTGAGCAAGGAATATGTCTGCCATTGGTCTAAGCCACTCATGAAGGATGAAAGGAAGAAACATCATACATTCAACAGGCAGCTGAAAATGTGAGAAATCTCTCACTTATCATGTTCTGAATGTGTTTTTGTATGGAAACTTAATGAATATTAAAGTTGACATGTGCCTATGTTATTTTATTAATAGTTACGACTTCACTGCATTAATTTCTGCTGTAAGTTCAACAATCATTTATGGCATTTGTTTTTGGTAAATTGATTTAAGAATTGTATTACAGTACTCTTTTTAAGTGCATTTCTATGATTACATGTATTTGTATCATTTATTTCTTGCAGTATAATTATTTTATGGAAATCAGAGTTTTTACTAAAATCCGATCTCAGCTTGTGCTAGTGATAATTCTTGATAATAATAGTCTTATGTAACTTTACTAGTGAATGGACTTTAAGGAATACTTTCAATCTGAAAAGCATAAAAGAGAAAAGGAAAATTGCTGCCAAAAAGGCAGAAAAAGTGGAATATAAAAGTATCTGTGAGGGGTAGGGTATATATTTATTTCAGTTTCCACTTCACTTCATTAGAAAAGTGTTGAATTTAATTGTACTTAAAATTACCATATGATTGTAAGTCAGAATCTATTTGTTTAAAATTAAAATATCTTTCTGCAAAGAAATATATATCTCAATATTAAGAGTAGCTAGTGGCAAATATTTGATTTTAGCTTTGAATTCTAAGTCATTGCATTTTCCTAGTTTTTCAATATACAGAATTTTAGGCAAACTTTGCCTGAGTTTGTCTGACAAATTCCCCAAGCACGCTGTTAACTTCTGCAACTATATTTCACTGTCACTTCTTAGAAAAATATTCCTCCTCCAACATATACAGCTCATGGTAAAATTTTGAATGTGTTTACTGCATACAGTTCGTCTCTAAATTTGGGCAAGTAATTATTTCCAAGAGCACTTTTAACTGGAACAGATCTTTGAGATTTCTTTTCTACAAAACTCTTCCTTCTAGGAATACTAACTTTATGGAAAGGTATGTAACATTGCATACTCTACTTTCAGTAAAAAGAATGTCATGTTCTTTGCTTTTTACCTCAGCCTTCTAAAGTGATTGATAAATGAATAATAAATTCATAGTTTACCCACAAGTGCATGGTTTACATACTTAAAAGTTATATTACTCTGCCCTTTATATTATACTTCCCATCTATTTTTAAAACTGGCATCACACAATTAACATTGAATAGTAATTTTACCATCTATTTCAATGAGACTATTTTGAATACTGCAACTGCATTCTGTAGCTTGCTGCTACTCATACACACACATTGCCACTTTATTAATGCACGCAAGACAGTGTTACATGCAATGTTAAAAGCTTATTAACATGCTGTATATTATCACAAAGCAAGTTGAAACAAATCCAAATTTTTATACAATGAAACAAAGTAGTAATGTAAAGGCAGTTTCAGTAACATTTATGCTGCAGTAGTTCCACAGTATCTTTTTATGTGAATAGTCCAATGGGCTTCATATGTAGGTGGACCAAATTTTAATTATAAGTTTGGTCCCCTTAAATATTTTGAACTCTCTTTGTGCTTATAGTGTTTCATAGTGTTTTATTTCTATGGAACTGCAGACATTGACACTGATGCTACATGGAATGAAGATGGACCACCAGTAGAATGTGATGGTGGGGGAAACTGGAGAACCTGGAGAAAACCCGCCCTTGCACCGCTTTGGTTCACCACAAATCTCACATGCGGTCACTTGGGATCAAACCCAGGCCCTGTAGGTGAGTGGTCTAACCACTCAACAACAGCAGCACAGCTGTGCTTATAGTGCATTTTTACATACCATATGCCTGCATTTTTTGCAAGAGGAATAAATCCAGATAACATTATTTCTTTTAAACTAAGAATAAACCTAAACATAACAAATTCCGAAGACTGTGAGCCCAATATTTTTAAATTCAAGGTTATAAAAAACAACTATAGATTAACGTAAATTTATGGTTACTTTATGTTTGTTAACAATTTTGTTTCCAAAATCCTGGATAAGAAAAACAAGTAAAGTGGTGTGTATTTTTAAGAGTACAGCTTTTATTAGCACATTGTACAAATGCCTCCCTTGAAGTCTGTTTTCATGTTTTGACATAATTACTTCTGCACATATAAAACTGTAATTATGTCTACTGCTGAATGATGATTCTGAATATTTTAAGGTGACTACTGATTAGCAACAGCATTAAAATCACCTATAACATTTGAAAATTGCATTAATTGTTTTAAATTCAATACCTATGATAACATACAAATTAGCTTAGTTTCAAATACACAATAGCAAACAAGGTTCTTTATTCATTCATTTCCTGATCATCACAACAAATTTGTTATGCCAGTTTAGAATGATTACTGAAGATTTTCTGCTGTCACCTACTACATTGTTGACTTGTCCTTGGCTCTTCACACCTGCCTACTGAACTGCTAGATTGTATTGGAGAGAACATATCCTCAATTGCTAGAAGGATTATAGCTCACTTTCTTATGGAAATTGAAACACTTTTTATTTCTGCCCTGCTTTCTATTAGAGGTTTCATAAATTGCCAAGAAACTCAGTCACGAAATAAATGTATATTGTCTTTCTGATAGCCATTGTTAGCAGAAAAAATACATTGATGGCATTGATGTTCCAAAAACCGTTGAAGATTACAAGAGGTCAGTCTTCTGTTATGAGCTACATCACACTTAACACAAAGTTGGTCAACAGTATTGACAGACCCATATTCGTGAGGTTGGAAAAGCTGACCATTTTAGCCGTATTCAACTCACCTGTTTCCATTGTCATGATACATAAATGATAGTACAAGTACTGATTTATTTTTCTTTGGACAATTAAATGATAAAGTCATATGCCCATGATTTCCAAATAAGAATGATTTTATACTTCTATTTGAATTTGATTTAAATTTCTGTGGAATTTTTATTTTATTTTGCTGAATTGTTCCTTCATTGTAAATTTCTTCATATCTAGCAACTACTGCCAATGGAACTAACATAAACCAATTGCTATTGGTTTTGTTTCAGTTTATTCGTGCTATAGGTTATGTCACTTTCATTACTACATCTTTGGCTACATTAGAAGTCGAATATGGTCCTTGAGGTTGTTGCCAGGATTTTCTGTACATCCACTCTGTTGCAAAATACAGCAAAATTCCTAATGCCATACTTTGTAGGTTTGTTGGGAGTATATGAAGAGCAGTAAAATGAAAACTGAACACCTGCCTTAAAACCCACTCCTGCAAGAGTTAACAACACTGTTGTTATATTTCACTTCTGCCATCTGTAGTGTAGGAGAAATATATAGTGAAAATACACAGGTCCACAGAGTTGTTTCTTTATTGCTTTGGAGGTGAGCATAGTGAAACATGTGTTCATCCAGCATTGGAAATGAGCCAAGCAAAGAAGAGCAGAGAAGGTGGTTTATTTCTTGGTGACTGAGGGTACTGGAATATGCATATCTGCTGTGTATGGCAAATACTGCATGTCCCTGACAAGCAGATTCCTCGAAGGACACACGTCACTGCAAGACAATCCACACTAAGGACAAACCTTGATTGTATGGATTGATGGTTTGATCTGGGAAAACAAATGAAACACAAAGGAAGAAATTCATGTTCAAAGAAATTAATGTACAGCACTATGCAGACACATTGCAGAAACTGTGATGTGCCACAAAGTCAAAACATCTTAGAATATTGTCAGACAGAATTATTGGACAGAATCAACCTTTTGCATGATGATGCCTGTCCCCATACTGCCAATCTAACACGGGATAATCTTCAGAGATTTGGCTGTAAAACACTTCAACATGCTTATCAAAGATCACCTGCTGTTACTAAAAATTTGCGTGTAGTGGGTTCCAAATCAGCTGAAGGAGGGGAAAAAATTGACAGATTGGCTGCATGCAATTTCAGCAGTACCACCAAGAAGAGTATGTATTGCTGTCACATATCACAGGTGACAAAATGTGGTGACACCATTTTCAATCTGAAAGCAAACGGCAAAGCCAATAATGGAAAACCTTGATTATCCACTGCCAAAGAAATCCAAAGCTGTCCATACGAGTTCTGATAAAGTCATCATGAGCTTTCTTTTTGACTCTGCTTCTTGGCTCCTAGAGCACAGAGCTATAATTAATGTACAGCACTATGTAGACACATTGCAGAAACTGTGATGTGCCATAAAGTCAAAACATCCTAGAATATTGTCAGACAGAATTATTGGACAGAATCAACCTTTTGCGTGATGATGCTTGTCCCCATACTGTCAATCTAACAAGGGATACTCTTCAGAGATTTGGCTGTAAAACACTTCAGCACCCTCTGTATGTCCAGATCTTTCCCCTTGTGGCTTCCCTATTTTTAGCGATCTGAAGAAGGACTTTCATGGATATCAGTTTCATTTTTTGCAAGGAAGTGCAAGAGTGAATAAGGTTGAAGATGTGTCAACTACACATCCTCTCAATTTCTTTGCAGGTTTGACAATCACACAGATCATAAAATTGTGGGCAACATATTAGAAACAAAAATCTTAGGTGATTCATTGCCAAGTAGCAAGCTTCAGCTCCAGAATATTTAGAATTATTTCAAGTATATTTATGTTTAATTTGATGAGTTGATTAATTACGCTAAACAACACTCACTTGGGATTTTTGCCTGATCATGTTCTGTGGAACTAGTTTCCTTCATTTTCAATTGGACATTGACTAATTCCTTGTGGTCAGTGCTGTCTCCTCTGGTGTTGGTTCGATGAATTTGCTAAATGCATCCTTTTGTGGAATGCCAAAATTGAAGACTCTGTTCCTATTTTTTAAGATGAAGATGTGTTCCCATGTAGCCAGCTCTTGCTTTCCTGTTATGTGTTTTAGAAGTTTTGGTTTGGAATTTACATTGTGGTTTTTTGTCCAAAAGTGGGTGGCAACTGCTGACTTTTCCAATAGTTTGTGATTTATGGTACTGAAGTGTTCTTTGGATCTTCATTCTAAATATCTTTTTCCTATATAAATCTCATTACAATCGTTGCATTCCATATTGTATATGCCCGATTTTTTCTTTTCTGGGATGATGTCCTTGATATTTGAGCCCAATTCCTTTTTTTATGCTGTGACGGTTTACTGGTGCTAGCAGAAATTTGTCAGACTCCCATGGATGGTTTGTGAATTTCTTGAAGCTCATTTTCTGTTCTATTGCTAAGAGAGTGGTTGTTTCTTTTACATGTTTATGAATGTTATGGGTTTTGACAGTGAACTTCTGTTTCTGTTCACTTAAACCTGGTGTTTCCAATCCATCCAGAACTGAAGCTTATTATTCTGTGCCCCTTGCTAGTTCAGGATAGCATGCATCTCAACACTTAATGTTCCTCACTACAGCTGGTTTTGGCCATTACTAAAATCCCTAGTTGTAAATTAGTTTTGACTCATATTTTGGTTTCTTCAATAAGGTGTTTAAAAATGAAAACATCCTATTTGCTTATGGAAATATGTGCAGTAAGTTCAATGGTATAGAATTAGTCCAAAACAGAATTTGAATAAAAAATTGACTTTTTGGGTTTGGAAAGACAGTAGGAATCATTTTCCTAAATCATTTATAAAATGCAAACAGATATGCAGTGTTTCTCCAACAGTCTGTATGTTTTTCATGAATACCTTCTTTTAGTTTAACAACTAGATGAATTCTAAAAGATGAGTAGAACATGGTGAAGCATACTGCCTGAATACAGGATTTGTAAATGCTAATGTATGATATACAATGCTGAGTGTTATGTTTACATAGAAACTTACTCTGGATAAGGGTATAGAAGAGGAGCCTCACATGACTGATATATGGCCATAAATGGTATTAACACAGATAATACTGTCAGCACAACAAGAATGGTGTAACCAAGAGGAGGCCATTTCCAGATTGCATATACAACCAACAGAGAGATAATGTAGAGATGGAAATCAGCAGCAACATACCATGACTGGAACATACACTGCAACAATAAAAGGTGTATACATTATTTATATATATTAATTATTTAATGTGTTTATGTGTGGTGCAAATGAAATAAAATTCCTTTTAAACCATTTATACTAGACATCATTCTAAGTAAGTTTTCTCAATAACACTTATTCCTCTTTATATGTAATGCTGCATCAATAAAATTGCATGCTTTCATGTTGAGTAATATAGAACATAAGTAGTTTTGAGAGTGCCCATTGCCTCTGTCAAGTTAATTTGAGCAAGGTCATCATATTGTAAATCATCACATATCTGTGATATTGGATACATTAGGTAGCATATAGACAACCTGAAGTTTGCCCACACTTGTATAAATTATGGCCTTATTCAGGGTAACATACTAAAAACAATCCTATCCACTCAGTGGCTTACACAAGCCCACTTAATAAACCTGAAAACATGTGAATTTACTTAGTCATTATGGTATCTAATATCATTGGTTTAGAGAATAATGGTTTCAATTAAAACCTGTGTATAAGTACACTACTGAAACATAAAACTATTAAGGATAATAATGAAATTGACTACATTAGTGTGTAAGATTCTTTAAGACAGTTTAAATTAAATGCTTATATAAATGATTTAATATTAAAAGTTTCTTTATTTGTAGGTTCTCACAAAGCCAAAACATACCAAATCAATTATATCAATCAATATTTGATAAACTATAGTAAACAAAAGATCAACCAGGAAAGTGAAATCAAACAAAGAATGAGAGAGAAATGGAAAGGATTACACTAATAAATACATTACAAGTTAAGCATACCTCAAATCCATAAAAATGAAATGTATGACAACATATGTGATGATGATGATGATGATGATGATGATGATGATGATGATGATGATCATCATGATTAAGATGATGATGATGATGAACATCATCATTGCTTCCATCACTGTTAACAGCAAGATTTACCAGTACAGTGACAAAGAAATGTAGTTACAGAAATAAATTCTCAAAGCATACTGATTAACAGGGCTAGGTTTATCAGTATGTATGGCTTTGGAATACATTCCCTAGCATTTTACATTTTAGATAATTATATACCAATTTGATTTTAAAACCTTTCTATTTAAATGATTCAAAATGTGATAGAAACAATAGGTGCTGATATTACTGAAGGAAAGTAACAGTAGTAGTTTTACTTGAATATTAATAACATTCTTTTTGAAGTTTTATTAATATTCAAGCTAGGCTTTACATCTATGGAAATGACTGGCAGGTTTGAAAGTCTATACTGTCCCTGTGCATTCCAGCAGCAGGTGCGAACCCTTTGAAGCAGAGAGAGTATTCAACATTGTTACTGGTCATAGCTATTGTTGAAACAAGAGTGTAAAAAGAGAAATATATTAACTTGAACTCTTCAAACAGAAGAAAAATTTAGAAATCCCCACTAAAAAAATATTCATCTGTTGAATATGCTATAATGAGTTTACTTCTAAGATGAACACCGTCGAAATGCTGTCTATAACACATTTTTAGGGAACAGAAACCTTCTTTACAAAAATAACTTCTATTTTCCTCTTTTGTAAATAACCAGGGACCTTTTAGTTTCATCAGGCCATGAACATGCTTTTCTAAATTTATTATATAATAAATTATATATTTCACTAAGAAATTATTTCTACTGAGTTCTGATGTCACGTTTATCACGACAATAATATATTTTCTTAGATGCTCTGGTGTTTTTCTTACACTGTGCCAAACTCATCTGTTTTTCTCAATTGAATGACTATAATTGGCCATAAAAAAGGTGATATCCAAGATTTTTATTTATAAAAAAATCTAAGACCACATCAGTCAAACTTAATAATGCATTTAAGATTAGGAGTAACAACTCAAATTCCAATTCCTCAAGTACATTGCTGAAACATGAGCATCATGATAAATTCAAGTGTCCCATTGGGCACGATTATGTTATGAACATCCTCAAGTAGCTGAGAAAGAATTTTATGTTCTCTCTCATTTTTGATGAGTTTATTTTATCTCTTATGTTTGGGACGCACATTCAGAAACCATTTGGGGGGGGGGGGGAGGTTCAAGACTATGGTCCTCTTTGTGGAATTAAGAAACCGAAAAAAACAGTGAAGCTATTCAATGTAATGATAAATATCTTGCACAATTTTGTGTACATATATCAGGTTGCGAAAACACAAGATTGAGTTCATAATTGTGCATTAATATTGCATCAGATCACTTATGTTTTCGTTTGCTTTGGAAACCATTTAATTCTCCTGCCATTACTGCAGAATCATTGTAGCACTGTATGCTGGTTTAGCCCCTACTATATCTTTCTATGTCAGAAAGATGTGATTTGCCAGGGTAGTTTTGCTGTGATCAGCAATTGCTTCGACAATAGCAAGAAATGACTCTTCAACCTTCAGATTGATAGAAACACATCTTATTGCAGTTGAAAGCTGTGAGTTTACAGAAGTGTCACTGGTTTCATCCAGAATAATATCTAGTAATGATTGCGCACCACAGACTACGATTTTAACTAAATTTACAAGAACTGTTGTGGCACAGTCTATTAAGTAATTTTCAACATGATTGGATAGGTTGAAAATGCTGTAGCTGTTTGCAAATATCCCCTCATATTTACTTAACAGTGAAACTAATTCTACATAATTCAAAATCTTCTCGGGCTTCTAGCCAGGTAAAAACTGGCTACCTGGTACCTGACTAGAAGCCCGAGAAGATTTTGAATTAACACGTCGCCAGGAAAGCTTCAGTTCTTATTTTAATTCTACATAGTTTCACAATTTGCAGAATTGTTATTTTCTGGATTACATCTGAATGGAAATTCTTCTGCAGCAAGATAGATAACCATATCTACCATGTGCTTTGTTACTTTTGTATTTTGTCTCACTAATTCATTATGTACTATTGCTTCTTTTGTTGCTGTTTATCTAGCTGAAAGTCAGTTTGGGGTGTAATATGTCAAAAGTGAAACTTGAGCTTGAATATGTGACTGTGATTGCTGATGGTAATTTACACTTTTCAGAAGCTTCTTAGTGTCTTCTAGAGACCTGCAAGTGGGTAAGCATAGTATATTGTAGCCTTTCTAGTCAGCTTGGCAGAGTAAAGATCTCTTGAGTAAAATTCCAAGTTTTCCCAATGAATGATGAAGCAAAACATCCTGCAAGTTGCATTATTTGCACAAGGAGTGCATTTAGCATCACAGATAGGTGCAGTAACGGAAGGAAATATTCTAACATATAAGCCAGAAGTTCCACAAATTATTCAGAAACTCCAATTTTTACTTCTCATAGTGCAATAAGTAAAGTTATCATTTAGCTGTGTCATAAGAACATTGAATCACTTCCTTTTGGTTAACTCACCTCATCTATGGGCAGTATAGCATAGGTTGAAGATGGGTGAAACCTAGAATACCATATTTGGTTATTTCCTGAGAGTAGGCATTTGCCAGTCACTACATAAATGCCATGTAACTTAAGACATTAGGAATGTGTGTTGGTTAAGATGACATGTGCCGTTGAAGGTGCTGCTGATGCTGAAGTAGAGATGAAACCAACTCAGGACACTCACTGATACCATGGCTTATACAGTTTACTCTGCTCCAAAGAATAATCACTTTAGTTTATAATATTTGTAATCACAATGGCTTGCTTTCATCAATTGTATGTGGTGCATCCTGAAAGTAAGTCCTGATAACCAATAAAGAAAATAGAAACATCACTAAGTAAGAAATAATATTTATTGTAATAATTACATAGAGTGACTCACTACTTTTAAACATTGTTACCACCATTGTTGGGGCATTTGTTGTGACAGTGGGCCATCTTTTGTAAGCCCAAATCATAGGAGTCTGCCATCAATGTCCGGAGCCCCAAGTCACTTCATTCTTTATCAGCGTCATTATGGAAATATTTTCCTCCAGAAAATGTTTCATGAGATGGAGGAGATGATAATCACTTGAGGCAAGGTCAGGGCTGTGGGTAGGTGGTCGAAGATCTTCCATTAAACTTATTTAACACATTTCATGGGACTTTGGCTGTATGTGGTGTTGCATTATTATGCAATAGCATAGTGCCTTTTGTCAACCCTATGTCTCTTGTTCTGGACTGCCCTCCTAAGTTTATGCAATATCTGACAAAACCGATATGCATTTATGGTCTCTCCTCATGGTAAAAGCTCACACAAGAGAACATCATGTCAATCCCAGAAGACAGTGCACATGATTTTTTGTCAGAGATTGTCTGCTTGAATTTGGTCTTCACAGGTGAACCGTTATGTTGCCAATGCGTTGACAATGCCAGGTAAACGACGCGTTTTCGTGGGTGGCTGAATGACTGGATGTGCAGTTTGTGGACTCAAATTCGTGGATTGACGACTGGGACTATGGACGGGATGGTGTTCACCTAAACAGAAGAGGAACTTCAAAGTTGGCAGCATTGTTCGCGAGGGTATCCGAGTGGAACGGTGGCACCGGGCAGCACTGACAACAGCTTCGGGGAAGCGACAATTCTCAGGTAGGGGCACATTCCTTAAAACTGTTACCGGTAAATTGCCGTAGCAGCATAAACAAAACATTAGAATTTTGGAATTATTTAATGGAAGTAAGTAACCCAAGTGTGATTATAGGTACGGAGTCATGGCTCAGTGTTGATATTAACGACGCGGAGATATTTAGATCAGATTACAGGGTGTTTAGGAGGGACAGGGAAGGAAGGGGAGGGGGAATTTTTATTTGTACCAAGTTAGAGTTAAGCAGTAAGATATTGTGGGTGGAGGAAGACGTAGAAATGATGGCCATTGAAAATATTGATCACGAAAACGAAACACATAACATTACATTAATAGCGTGTTACAGACCACCTGGCGAAACTAACTTTAAAACTTTTCATAAACTAGTGCAAAAATTTTCTTCGGAAACGGGAAAAAATGTTATTTTAGCAGGAGATCTAAATTTGCCAAATGTAAACTGGAATGGGCAATTATTTGGAGGCGAAGCTCAATATGTTGTTAACCTTCTGGTTTGGGATCATGGGTTATCGCAGGTAGTCAAAACAGATACCCGGAAATCGGATGTACTGGACGTGTTTCTATGCAGACCTGAGTCATTGTTTAGCGCATGTAAGGTCTTGCCAGGTATAAGTGACCACAGCTGTGTACAATTAGACATAAACTGGAAGGTGCGAAACCGGTTTGAAGGAGAGCAAATTATTAGTTTTAACTTCTGCAGAGCAGACGTAAATGGAATTCAGACTTTTCTCAAAAAGCAATTTTGTTTGTTTGTAGAAGCTGCAACAAATGTAGATGAAGCATGGGATAGTTTCAAAATACTTATTTCGGAATCAATAAAGAAATACGTTCCATACAAAGTTATCAAACAAAACAATGATCCAGAATATTATACAAGATCCATCAGAACACTTAAACGAAAGTCTAGGCGCGCGTTTCATAAACGCAAGAAGTCAGATTGGCATTTTAACAGATATAAAGAATTAGCTAAATAATTGAAAGACGAAACGTTGCAAGCCCAGGAGCGGTTCTTAGAACAAATTCTTAGCGGGACCAATAATAGTTGGAAATCTTTTTACAATTATGTAAGTAGACGCAGGGGAAATAAACTTGGCATACCAGAACTCAAGGAAAATAGAATTGCCATATTGAACGATAAGGAAAAAGCGAACGCATTAAATTCACATTTTGTGTCTGTTTTTAGCAAAGCGGATTATAATTATAAACTGGAAATTGAGGATAGTGGAAGATCCGTTTTTCAAATAATGGCATCCAAATTGCGCAGAAGGATCAGAATGTTGCAAAATCGAAAGTTGATGGGGCCTGATGATATACAGACCGAAATACTAAAAATTGAAGGGGAATCCATGATTCCGTACCTAATGTTTTTATTTAATATGTCAATAAATAACTGTGCCTTACCGGAAGACTGGAAAACCGCGATTGTAGTTCCAATTCATAAAGGGGGAAGTAAAACAGAATTAAATAATTATCGACCAGTCAGCCTAACTTCAGTAGTGTGCAAATTGATGGAACATTTAATTGTGGAATATATACGGGAGGAATTAGAAAACAAAAAGTGGTTCAATAAAGCGCAACATGGGGTTAGACCTGGATACTCGTGTGAAAGCCAGATAACGTCAATATTTCAAGATTTAGCAGAGGAGGTGGATGCAGAGGGAAGAACAGATGCAGTGGTGATAGATTTTTCCAAAGCTTTTGATGTTGTATCATATAATTTACTTATCTAGAAGCTAGCTGCTACAGGAATTGATAAACGTATAGTTCTATGGGTTAAAACATTTTTGGAAGGAAGATCGCAAAGGGTAAAAGTAGGCAAGGAGCTATCTGAGAGGGGTATGGTAAGCTCGGGCGTACCCCAAGGCTCAGTACTGGGTCCGTTACTTTTTCTTATTTTTGTAAATAACATAACTGTTAATATAAAATGCCAGATAAGGTTGTTTGCAGACGATTGTATTATCTACAATAAAATTAGAAATGTTGAAGATAAGACTGCTCTTCAGGGTGATTTAAATGAAATTAGTGATTGGGCTGCTGCAAATAAAATGAAAATTAACGCTGGCAAAAGTAAGTCAATTGCATTTAATAGATCTAGGGAAAAAATTCTGCAAAACTATCACATGGGTGTGGAAAAAATTCCACAGGTGGACAGCTGCAAATACTTGGGAGTTTACTTGGCGAGTAACGCTGGATGGGACGAGCAGGTAAATTCTGTATCTAAGAAAGCGTGGAAAACACTGCACTTCCTAATGAGGATTTTAAAAAAGGGGAGTGCAAAGTCCAGGGAAATTGCGTACAAGTCCTTAGTGCGGCCGGTCATGGAGTTTGGAATAACTTGTTGGGACCCGTATAGAGTAAATCAAATTGATTCGTTAGAAAAGATCCTGAAAAGGGCTATAAAATTTATAAAAAGGGGTAAATATTTTACATACATACATACATTACATACATACATTACATACAACACACACACACACACACAGACATACATACATAAATACATTGTTTTGTCTCTGTTGTGGCATGTGATATCCATGTTTCATCCCATATGGTCAAGAAACTCATCACATTTCTCTGCATAACGCTTTAGGAATGTCAAAGCTGCAGCCAGACATTTGGTTTTGTGTTCATCTGTCAATTGGTGGGAGACAATATCAGAGCAACCATTTTCTCCTGGCACAGTATGGTAACCACTGTCATGACAGGAATGAAACGTTACTGCATTATTCCCACATACTTCCTCTCTACTTGCACCTTATAACTCTCATTCAATTACTTAATTGTTAATTATTATTATTATTATTATTATTATTATTATTATTATTATTATTATTATTATTATTATTATTATTATTATTATTATTATTATTATTATTATAGCATCAGCAGCAGGAGCAGCAGCAATAGATGTAGTAGTATACTAAATACATAATTTTGTTGAATAAGTTTAATTTAGGTGAGTTGCTATAACCCCTCCTATGCTCCCTCATGATATCCTCTGCCATGCCCAAAGTATGGACATCACGATATGCTGCATTTCTTTTGCCACTGGTTGAGTTTTCAATACAGTCCAAAGTTTAACAGCAAGACAAAGATACAGTTATAATGTCAGGATATTTAGTGTAGTCCAAGTTAAATCATATGGAGAGCACACTGCTGTGGATCTTTGTCAAAAGAAATAAGCAGTTGTATCTAAAGACCATCATAATGCTGGATGGTAAGCATGGAAATTGTGGTTAGTGCATACCCTGGAATGAAAGGTATATTCTTAAAACATTTGAATATGGGTGTCATTGTGATTCTAGGTGTGCACAAATTCAATTAATACTAATGGAGAGAGAAGTCTGAGTTTTCACAGTGTGATGTAATAGTTTATTTAAACATCATTGAAAATAAGCTGAGGATTTTAAATGCTTGTATAAATATAAAGGCATATAAAAACTTTTATTATGAAAAGCATCTAAACAATTTGTGCTTCTGTTTTATAGGTTCAACTACAATAGAGTAAACAATTAAAAACTATTGATCCAAGTATGCAGTTTGAAGATTGCAATAGCAGCTAATTGAAAAAGCATAAAATTGCAAAACATTTTAGGGCACTTTAAAATAACACCAATGAAAAATTTTACTAGCATAATTTTGGATGTTTACAACTTTTCAGAATTGTTCCATATATTTACTTTTCTAAAAATCACCAACATTTTTAAGTTCACAAAAGTTTCTCTATAATATATTTCTACATCAACTTCTACTAGTTCTACTAGTTAAGTTATGCTTGAACTCAAGTTCTACATTAGCTTCTCATTAAGACCAAAAGCAAGCTTTTACGTGAAACAACACTGAAGTTGTAACACTTTCTGATGGCACCTGAATTTCCATATTTTTATGTAGCTAATAAATGGCTGTGGGTTAAAATTGAGGTGATGATTTCAATGCTGGTTTATTTGCCATTAGGGTATGGCAATATTTTACAATACCTTAGAGTGACAAGGAATAGATAGATATAATTTTCATAGATTCCCCCTTCCCTCTTAAAATGAACCTGAATACCAAGAAAGGACTACATCCGCATTGTTTTCACTGAATATCATTGGACTGCACATTGTTCACAAATATCATCTCTCAACTTTTATGTTAAGAGAGCAGGTGCGCCTATTGTATTTTGAGAAAAAAAAAACAAAAAAATAAATATTTCTTCCTATCTAATGCACTATAGCTCGAGATATGCATGATCTTGTTTCATTAAATGATGCTTAAGCTGAGTATATTCTTTTAATATATAGAACTCAATTTCATAAACTGTTTTATCTATCCATCTGGAAAGAAAGGCTCCTCATATTTTCAGAAGAAACCATTTTTTAAAGTAAAGCATTATTAAATAATATACCTATTACCTAATAAAATCCTGTATTTAATACTATGAGCATATGAGAAGCACTAAGCAGTAGATGTTGTAGTTTCTGTTTTAAGATAATTGTATCATATGCAGGGAATATGGTGCTAGAAAGCTTGTTTATCATCCACCAACATGTCGAACAACTGCAGGCAACAGCTCACATTCACAATACATGGCTAATTGTCTAAATATATAGATGACTTATGTAGTTGTAGCCCAGTTGGATATAGCGATTTTCAATTCAGGTATTGAGTGCTGACTTAAATTCCTGACCACATAGAAGTTTCTTTTATGTTTTTAATCTTTTTTTTCATTGAGCAAGTTCCTTATGTTGTTCAGCATCTCATGCATGAGTGTAAGCATGTGTTTCTATCTGTATGTGAGTTGCTTAAATAGCAATAGCAATTTTCAGGACTGACACTGGGCAAATCCTTAAAACCCTTAAATTGCTTACTGCATAAATGCAACTAGTCCAAAAGTTACACACTTCCTTTTTTGACATAATGGTATTTAAGTGGGTCAATGAATCATCTGCCAAGGAAATTAAGATTTCTGCATGATAGCAAAGGCCTGACAGTATTTTCAGTTTTGTGTTTCCTGCAACTAGGGAAGGTTTAATTTCTCTACTGTTAAATTAAGAAATGTTGATAGGTATTTTCCAGCAGGCGGTTCACATTAGCCCGGTCATTTAGTGTGTTGCCAGAAACGTGAGCATAGTATGTTTAAATATTGCATACACAAAATATTGGGATTAAGTGTATTAATGTGTTTACAAGTATAAAAATGTCATATTGACACCATAATTTGAAAGGGTATTGAGTCCATTACAAGTAATTTTTCAGAAATGAAGAAAAACTATATGAAGGGATTCTTTTGAATACTGATCAAAAGTAACTGATATTGTAAAGCACAGAATGAGCACTATTTTACACACAAACATATTAATGTTCAAATAATCACCATAAGATCAGAGGTCAAACTATATCATGGACTTAACATTTTTCAAATTATCTATTAACTTTAAATATCACCAAACACCTTGATTAAATAATCTTAAATGTAACTCAGAAACATTTCTTCAGGTTCAAATACAATATATTATGAAAATATGGAATTGTTTTCTATTTTCTATTCCCTCATTGTTTTGTTCTCCTCCCTAAGTGGTTGGAAATGCTAGTCTTTTTTCATAGAAACCCAAATATTCAAAATAAATGTATTTTGTAACAAAAACACTCTGTTTCTCCCATAACAATAGTTTTATTTCTTCCACAAACTGATTAAAATTTGGATCCACATACAAATAACTCAATTTCATAACAATGTTGCTATATAGTTTGTTTTTGATGGTTTCTGTGACAATGACACAGTTCACTATGAAATTACTATCAAACTCACTCAACTGTTATATGTGATGCAATCCCAGTGAAAACTGAATGTTGGGTTGAGCTTTGCCCTTTTTATATCTGTAGATTATGTGCCTGAAAATTTCCAGAAGCCTTGCATGTGCAGTACACTGCAGGTGTTCACAAACTCACTCCAGAGTAACAATGCAGACTTTGATGTCAAACAACCTTCCGACATCACATGTGTCCACTTGCACAGGTGTAACAATCACAGCTATAGTGTCAAAAGAATTTGCTGCCGACACAGATGTCCACTAATACAGTCTAACAACGGATGACAATAATCAGCTATGAATTCTGAAGCAAGTTGAATGCATCTGTTTGGCAATTATGGCTGCAGTGCATAGTCGCACTGCTCCCTCTTCAGGGCTGGTCCTCCCCTCTAGCACCATCATAATGGGCTAATGATACAGATGTACTATTAGCCTCTTCCCTCGGGGCAGCTTGTGGATGCTGTAGACAACATCCTTTAAATTCTTCACCACAAAGTAAGGGGCAGCTTGGGACAGCATCCCTTGGTCCAGTTAGGGTGATAGCCACACTAAATCACCCTGCTGGAAACCTTGGCTGTTGTAATGGGTCTTCTTTCAGTCACTCACTGTATGGATGTGTGTTTGCAGCATCTAATGCGTGTCATGAAGCTGGTCCATGAGATACTCCAAGTGCTCAACTGTTTGGAGGACCTCCAAACATAAAATTCTATTGTATACACAGCTCCCTGCCAAATACCAAACTGGCTGGTGTCAAATCGCTGGTGTCATGGGTTGAGGAGTCGTAGGATAGCAAGAAAAGTGGCACCCTCACAACCCAATACCTCTGGTGATTGGCCACAGCCTTTCTCAAATGTTCTTATAAAGTCTTGATATACCGCTCAACCGTACCGTCTGACTTTGGGTGGAGAGATGTTGTGCTCATCTTGTGCACTTAAAATCATTTCAGAGTCTCTCTCATCAGGTTACACTCAAAGTTGGTGTCCTAGTCACTGTGCAGCTCCAGCTGTACCCCATATCCATAAAATGAGGTGTTGGCGATGGTCCCTCCATTGTCTTTCGCAGCTTTTGGACTTTGTCGTTTACAGTCTCTCGCTTGGTGTCCTGGTTGCCTACATAGCCTGCTTACACCACTGACAGGTAGTCGTCGTCTTCTCTTTTCCTGCCATAGCCCTTTCTTGACCATTGGGACTTTCCAGTTCCATCTACAAAAAAGCCTGCTAAGAACACATTAGCAGCACATAGTTAGCATCTGACCATTGGGATTTGTGCATCCCATTCCTGCACTTCGTTCAAATTGTAATTTTGCTGTCAGATGAGAGATGTCAGTAAAGTTCAATTCTTTTTCATCTGGTTTACAGATGGACGTGAACAAAAATGTTACCAATTCATATGGTTTTCTTTGAGTTCTGTAAAGATATAATTAATTTTTATGACATGTGGCTTCAAGAACACATATTTTTAAACATGTATTTATATAATCATGCAATGTTATGAATCCTATAAAAGAACAATATTCAAATTTCTGTGTGGGATTTACAAGTCCCGATGGTGTTAGTGTACTGTGGACATTGATTACGTTGGCAGTACCTTATAGCAAACTACCGTATGCTTAGCAAGCTTTTCATGTGTAATAAGGAATTATTGTTTTATTATCATAATGTATAGGGTTATGAAAAGAGGGTTGACTGAAGAAGAAATGCTTTCAGTCTTTCTCGAAGAAATGCCAGATGATGACAAAGAACTAACGGACCTAGAAGACAGTGATAATGAAGTTACTACTGATAATTTTACTACAGTTTTTGAAACACAACTAGCAACAGAAACACGTGACGGTAAGCACACACCTTTGTTTATCCTATAAATCATATAACCCATATCAAGTATATGATAAGAGAATCATAATATTACATACTTTTATGAGGTTATGTTCTTAATAGTACCTATTTCAATAACAAATTACATTCCAAAGCCAATCAAAACATGTTTCTTTTTGTGATATAGATTATGAGCAACAAAATAAAGCACCTAATGAACAACAGGATGATGTAGATACCCATGCTGAAACTGTACCTTCAGTGGAAAATGAGAGTGCTGTTACAAAAAGAAAATCCAAAGTAAAGGCCCCAGAGCCAATAGAGGATGGAGAAAAAAGCCTTCTTCAACGATTGTACCTGGATATGACTATCATGAAGGTGAGTGTAATATACTTATTATAATTCTATGTACTTATTCATAATGGTATAGTAATAAAGAAGGAACTTATTTGAGGTTTGATTTTATGTTGGTGTTTATGGCCTAAGGAGGAGCTATTTGCTGATTACAAGACACCAACAGATGTATTTATTCAAGTTTGTGGACCAGTTATTGAGCATTTAGGTTATCAATCCAACTTATATGCCACTCAGAATGGAAAAAACCTATGCATGCAAGCTCATGAATTGCTTGCATTTATTGGGATAAACTTTATGGGATATGTTGTTTGGCCATCTTAGGGGGATTATTGGTCTACAGTTCATGATTAGGCCAACAGTTTGTGTTCAATGCGATGCCAAGAAGATGTTTTTATGAATTTCTCAGCAACTTACATATAAATGATAACTTATCTAGACCAAAAGACTGTAAAGATAAATTGTACAAAATTCGTCCTCTCATTGATATTGCTAATAAGCAATTTGCTTCAACATACAACGTAACTAGGTCACTAAGTATTGACGAATCAATGATTTTATTCAAAGGGTGCAGTACTCTCAAACAGTATAATCCAATGAAGCCCATCAAACGAGGATACAAATTATGGTGTTTAGCAGACCAAAAGGGATTTATTTCAAAATTCTCAGTATATCAGGGCAAGGATGAGTTAGTTGATGAGGATTCAGCTGAATTTGGACTGGGAGAATGGGTGGTTTTACAACTTTCTAAACCATTGTGGGGAAAAGGATTCATTCTATACTTTGATAATTATTTCACATCCATTGCTTTGCTTGAACGACTCAAAATCGAGAATGTCTTGGCTTGTGGTACGATTCGTGCCAATCGTAAAGGGCTACCGATCTGTGAACCTGACAAGTCCTTGTCAAGGGGTAATTATGATTATCGGATATCAAATATTGGCATAAGTTTCTTCAAGTGGATGGATAATAAGTCTGTTTTGCTAGCATCCAACTAACATGGCACAGAAGAAACTATAGTGCACAGAAAGAAACCTGATGGCACTAAATTTGAAGTAAAATGTCCAACTATTGTGAAAGACTATAATGCAAATATGGGGGGAGTTGATAAAGCTGATCAATTGCATGCCCTTTGCTGTGTGAATAGAAAATCGAGAAAGTGGTGGCACAGATTATTTTGGGGGATAATTGATGTTATTTTTGTGAATGCATACATTATCAATAATCAACTGTTTGAAAAAATGACTGTGTTAGAGTTCAGAAGAGCTGTAGCTCAAGGCCTGTTTTCTAAAACAAAACTGCCAAGGAAAAGATCCTGCCCAAAATCCACAAGCCTCAAAGTATTACAGCCTAAAAGAGGAAAGGATGCCTACTCTGTACCTGCTGATGTAAGGTTGGGGAATAGGGGTTGTCACTGGCCAGTTTTTACACCAAGTCGAGGAAGGTGTCAAATATGCAGCTTACAAAGGATTGAATCAAGACCTTATTCTATCTGCATGATCTGTAATGTTCATCTATGTTGTAATGAAAGGAAAAACTGCTTTGTAATTTTTCATGATGTGGACACTTAGAAGAAAAAGAAGTGCCAAACATCTAAACTTTGTGCAGAGATTTTTTGAACAATAAAGAAGTAAGATGGTAATCTGGTGTCTTTATTTCTTTACATTTTAAATGTTCCCTTGGTATTCAAATGCTGTAGTATGTATGGTAGCTTTGTAGTACCTTTTTTTGTTTGGCCAGAAATGCTTTGTAAATGTTTATATACTGAAATTAAGGCATGTTTAGTGCCCAATGGGACTTTCAAGTCCCGGGAATTTTTTTTAGTAAGTATTTATTTTTTTCACAACATATCATATACTATGTTTAAATTACTCCATACCAAGCTCAAATTAAAAAAAGATTATACCAAAAAGCCTTAATTCTAGTAGTGGTCAAGAAAGGGATAGCGTATACTCCTCGTCTTAGAGGTCGGCGCAACTGATGTCTTAGTTTCGTGCATTCTTAGATCTGCTATTAATGCCTCTTGGATGGTCTTGTAGTCGCCGAACTTAAGATACTATCACATCTCGGCATCATGCACCCCGTCGTTAAAGCAGTAGGCAGTTCTTGGCACACGTAACAAGGTGGCAGGTTCACCAGGGCCTTGTTCACCAGTTGCTCAATCACGAGGGCAAACTCCTGCATCGTCTCCTCTGACTCTTGCAGCCTCGAGTTTAGCTGATTACGATAGGTTGCAGCTAAGCGATGGCTCCGGAAGCGGTTCTCGAAGGCCTCCCTGATCTCTCTGGACATCGCCGACGTCGAAATAGCATTCAGTACTTCTGCTGCACTTCCCTGCCGTCATTTGTCCGAGTTTCATTCCGTTGCGGCTGGCGACGGCGGCGAACTGTCGGCTTGACGTGTGCGGATATTGTTTCGCGCCCTTTCCTCTGGACCTTCAGGCCTTTCAGCCTTCTGTCGAGCATCTTTTCCATCATCGTGTAGGTAGTGTTACCATACCAGCTCTAGGCAATATTTGTCCAAACCTTCATCAAAGACAACTAATCATCAATGAGGAGTACTGGTTTATGCTTACTATGTGAGTCATTTTTGGCTGAGTAATGGATAAAACATGGGTGAAATTCTTATGTTTAACTCTTCACAATAATGAAAATTGAGCTACTCGGATACATTTTTACACGAGATATACTGAGTGCTTCTCATAATATAAAACTTGAATATTTTAAATACCAAGTAACCAGTTATTATAAATTATAACATACGAATGCCCCCAGGCTAGATCTCTCGGCGTTAAATCCTGCATAATTTACGAAATGAAGCAATCCTCCCGAGTTCTTTCACATATCTACTGATATCGAGCTGTCGTTTTTAAGCATACTTTGTGGGTCGGGTTGGAACCTGCCAGCTTTCGAAATGAGTGCGTTGAAATGTTTAAAGTATGCTGCGTGCATACAACAATTCCCCTAAAATGTTTATCAGGCGGTATTGCATTCCTTAACTAAACTAGCTGTCAATTTTGGAGCTAAATATGAACATTTTAATGGTGCTAAATGACCCCACATGCATTGACATGCAAGCTTCTATAGTATGGAAGGAAATAGTGCTATGAACATTAGAATTTAAGTAAGAAGAATTGGTATCTGCTACTACTGATTTGTGACCAGAATAATCTCATGATTTTAGACAGAAATTAATTTGAAAAGAACTTAGGATTTCTTGCCTCATACGGCAGGAGATGTACATCAGTAGACGGAAACATGCACGCTACTTTTAATCACGTAAGCTAATTTAGAGTCAATGCATCTCTTCAGAAAACATTGACTTTGCTCCATGCATGTGTGGAAAATCTATTGTGGTCATCTATTACTTCCAGTGTAGTCTAGTCGGCCTAATTTCAGTGTAGTCTAATAAAATAGAAAGAAATTCATATAACATACAAGACATGGATATAATAAACTTGTCTGACTACAACATAAAATAAAAAATTTTGATTTAGAAGAATATCTACGAAACAGGTGAAGTATTGCAGAAATTGATAGTTGCGTTAAGAGTTGCTAAACTTAACCAAAATAACAACCCCACTTCTCAAAATAGAGTGACAGCTATCGAATATATAGATATATGCACTTTATGAACAATAACAACAAAATAAAAGAATAAGCAACTGGAAAGTGGGTGTACATTTGACTACATGCGATCATAATATTATATATTTTAATTAAAATACAATTACAAGAAATGCAAATTATGAAAACAGAGGTGATCGAGTACTAACTTTTAAACAAACATTTTGGTAAGCAATGAGAGAAGCGCTTAAAATCTTAAATCTAATTATCAAGTATACTTAGTAGATGAGGAAGCAAAAATTCTAATGGCAGAAATTAAAAAATGTTTAAACGGTTATATCCTGCGCGTAAAATGAAACCATAGCATATTTCGGGGAAAAATTGGACACATAAATTACAAAATATACCAGAAAACTATCCAGAAATCAATTATATAGGGAAAATAGCAGGAAGTTAAAGAAAACTGTGCCAAACCAATTAATGTGCAGTTTTACTTTTACAACTTTTTTCAATGTCAAAGTATGAGTTTACTTATGCTACCTGATTTCCAATTATGCTTAATTAATTATTTTTAAGCTTTAATTCGTACCCAAAGTACTCTTAGGTAAAAGTTTAGTGTAGAAAATATTTTATGTTCCTGAATTTTTGTCCCTATTTTTGCCCATTTGGAGTATTTTTTGCCCACTTTTGCCTATTTTCAATATTTTGCCTGTTTTACTTGCTGTTTGTGCATGCAATTCATAAGCCTGTAACTAAGCTTTAATCTTCCGCTCAAAGAAAGCAACACATCTTTAAGAGCTGGAATTTGAAGAATGTGTGAACTAAAGTTGTTATTGTAAATCAGCAAGGTACTTAAAACTCATGAACTACTGTATTTCCTAATATTACTGTTCAAAGCTGGCATTACTAACTACTGAAGCATAACATGAGCAAAGTATGCTTATGTATGACCTGTTTAAATTTTAATTCCATAAATCGAAATTTCTTGCTGTATAAATAGGAATGAATGAAGCTATTAAATACCGAAAGTGATGAATGTAAAATTAAATGTATTTGTAAGAAACAAAAACATTGCAAATAAGAACACAATAACCTAGAAAAATGTAGGAAAAAGGAATTTGTGCATATGACAACAATTCAAGAGTTCAAGTATGCTTAACTACATTATAAACCTGAATGTACAATGCGTGAAGAAAAAAAAAAAAAAAAAAAAAAAAAAAAACACTAGTGGTTTCAGAAGACACAGAATGAGTAAAATCTCACCATATTCTGCACATTGACGTAGTTATTAATATAGAGAAGGTTCGTCCACCAGTTCGTGGCACATCGATGTTGTTCCAGTCCTACTATTGCATCCCAGAACGGTCCTGAGCCGAAATGTGGTAGTATTGTAGCATGCAAAAACACCACTAATAAATAGGATGGTGTTAATCTGCAAACAAAGCAACATTTATAGGTCATGAATAAGCCTTATGAATATTTAAACATTTCACTTACTATATGTAAAACACTTAAAATGTTTATTCTTTTTAACAACAACATTAAAGTGTCTGCACTCTTCAAGATTTGTAAAAATGAGACAAACGTTGGACTAATTGTCCTTAACTTCTCCAAACTTTAACTAGGATGTTGTACATAAACTAATATTTACATACGAAGGCTGTAAAGAAAGCAGTGGCAACATGGCCCCCACATTCACAGGTGAGCGGGTATGAGCCAATACGATATGGGAGCTATCAGGTGACTAGTGTCGATGTGTGGTGTGCATTGATCGGGCTGCCAGTTCAGAGTGTGTTGTTGCTGTGTAGCGTTGAAGTGAACAGTATTAAGCGCACCGCTCTAAAGCATGTTTACCAAAGGTGATCAGCGTTCGTGGATTAAAATCGAGGATTACATGAAGCCTATGGAGGGAATGCATTGCCGTACAGGACGGTTGCACGATGGGTCAAGGCGTTTCGTGCAGATCGGACTGAGACTGCGGATTTGCACCGCACAGGTCGGCCGTCCATTCTGCAAGATCAGATTGACATCGTGAGTGGTCTCGTTGCCATGGACCATCGATGGTCTGACCGGGAGTTATCCGTAGAGGTTGGTCTCAGTCATCAAACTGTGTGTCATATCCTGACGAAATGTCTTCACCTGAGGGAATTTGCGTTCCGTCGACTCACTGAGGTACAGAAATGACACCGGTATGCACTGGCTGGCATCCACCTGGACAGATACCGCAACGAAGGAGACGCATTTCTGCAGTGTATTGTCGCCATTGATGAGACGTGGGCACGAGCCTATGAGCCGGAATTAAAGGTTCAGCCGAATGAATGGCGTCACCCAGGTTCACCACGTCCACAGAAAGTTCGACAGGAACCCAGTCGGGTGAAGCTGGTGCTGATTGTGGCATACGACTACGAGGGGGTTATTCTTACGCATGCTATGCTTGAGGAACAAACCGTCAACAGCGTCATAACAACGAAGGACATGAGTCCTTGTAACTTCGACCTGTTTCCGGAGTTGAAGGTACCCCTCCGAGGCCGCCGATTTCCTGACGTGGCATCTGTAGTCCGCGCAGTAGGGTGCTCCTTCGCAGTCATCAACAGAGATCGCCTTGCCAACGGTCCCCAACGGCTGCCCTACATTTGGCAAAACGTCAGGACTTTGCGGGTGACTACATTGCAGGAATGTAATGCAATTGTACTTGTGAGTTCAATAAATATTGTGTTCTATTAATGTTGCCACTACTTTATTTACAGCCCTCGTATAAACAAAAAACTGCGGAATATATACCTTGAGATAACCTGAATCAGTAGGTAAATGCAAAAACGTGTTTACAAAACAGGCATGCAAACATATTTCTATGAATATCGGTTCGTGAGGCTATTTGCCCATCTATCTGTAAGCAATCCAGCTCAGCATCAGCTAAGTTTTGAGGAGGCAGGCAAATGTTTCATGTGTTAAATTTACGCACATCTGCGACAGTAAGTCGGGCTAAGTGGCGGTATTGATGCATAGGCAAGGTGTCTGTAAGTGGGAGTGTAGTTGCACTGCTCCCTCCTCAGGGCTGGACTCTTCCCTTGGAAGGGTTTATGGATACGTTAGACGAAACTATTAATCCTTTTTCACCACGATGTACCTTTGCCATGGTTATTGAAGCTTGCAGTGGCACCCCTTGGTCCGGGTAGGACGATATAAGCACACCAGATCACCATGCTGGAAACTTAGGCTGTTGGTCTGTCGGTAGTAACGGGTCTTGACGGGCCAACTCGTTTATGCCGTGAAGTTGCTCTAAGAGATTCACCTCGTAGTCGATTGCTGGCTGTTTTGCCCCAGGGGGACTCTCAAACATTAGGTCGCATAGCAAATACAGCTCCCTGCCAAAGATCAAGTTCACCGCTGTCAACCCGGTTATGTCGTAAGTTGAAAAGCGGAAGGACCAGTAAGAAAATACCTTGGCATCCCAGTCTGTGCCGTTGTGCACGTTTTGTACACTCAAAGCTGTTCCGGTGTTTCCGTCATCAGGCTGGACTCAAAGTTGGTGCCCTGACACCTACTGCCCTATGTAGCTTCAACGGTACCCCAAAGCGGAAGGTAAGTTCTTCTACGAGGCAGTTAACGATGGTCTTGGCCTCTGTTAGGAATGCTGCACACCCCTGGCCACTAGTAAAGTAATCCGAAACCGTCAATAGATACCTGCTGCCCCTGTCGGACACAGTCCGAGATAACCTCCTGTAGCCTACAGATGAACTTCCTGCAGGATTTCCACCACCTTACTCTTAGAGAGGTTCAGCTTTTCTCTCTGGACCTTTTCATAAGATGATTACCAAATTCTAAGCAGTATACGTTTCTTGGTCTTGGCCGAGTCCCATTGGCTGCAATAGAACTTTAACACATTATTCGCGGTTGCAATGTCAAGCTCAGTCTATCCCTGCCCCAAGTCAACATCCGCCACTGCTCCCTTCTCAGACCTGCGCTATCCCATTCATCTGCAGGCACCACCGAAATCACATGGACAGCTGCAACACGCTCCTTCTCTTTCAGTTTTGTACAGTTGCCGCACTTCTCTGGAGAACATTATCTTGAAATGACACCTGCATTAGGGTGTCTCCTTCCTTTCCGATGTGCTGATGCGAAGATGTACGCTTGGTGCCTCAGGATCCAAGGGACTCTCAGACCCACCAGATTCTAGAAACCCAACAGCCACGTGAGGGCAGAGTGGTTAGTTCTCAGGTAGAACGGCTGACCGTACAGGTATTTATGAAAGAGTTCCAGCGCCTTTACTGTTGCCAGGAACTCTCACCAGGTAACGCTGTAGATCGTTTTTCTGAAGCAGGTTATTACCCGCTTCTGGATATCCTGGATATGAGATAGCTGGTTCCTTAGGTCACGGGTTGATTTCGGAATTAAAATCCTTAGTATGTCCTCCCTCGGAAGGGAGATAAAGCCGGTGGACCCTTGGCATAGATTTACGGCAGGTAAAAGAACATCAAGCAGTACAGAGGCCTCAGAAAAATTAAGCGGCCTTTCACGCCCGATATGGAATGGGACGCTAACAACCAAGCAGTTAAAAGCGTCCATTTGGATCTGGGATAGAATACCTGCAATACCGGTGTCAGTGACGTCGGTGTAAAAAATAAATCACCGCAAAGTTATCGAAATCCTAAGTCTGGCACACTGAGGAATGTTAATTTAAGCGCCTCAAACATGATCTAGGTCGCTTATGAACCCCTGTAAAGACGGTGCTCTTCCGTTACACGAGTGAGGTGTATCACGACGTTGGAGAAACCTTTGACGAATCGACAATAGTGGTTACATAGTCCCAGGAAGTTTCGTAACTCCCGTTGATATTTCGAGCGCGGTTAAACTCTCACTGCCTGAGCGTTGTTTGAGACCATGTCCACCCATATTGGTGACACTATGTGGCTCAAATAGTTCATCTCCTTCTTCGAGTTCAGTTGCAGCTTACCTGCCTGCCGGCTTTGTAATACCTCGGTCAGGTTCTCGAGATGGCCTTTCGAAGTTACTACCTAGACAATGATGAAATATAGATTAGCAGACAGGCGTCGTACATCAAATCTCTCATTACCGATTTCATGAGGTGATGGAGGATGGTTGACGCTTTGCAGAGGCCAACGAGCATAACTGCAAGTTTCCAAAGCCCTTGGCTTATCGAGGATATAATGTTTTGTTTGTGTCTAGCATCTAGGGATATTTTCCAATATCGTAAGTCGAGAACCACTGGGCATCCGCAACTGTGTCCTGGTTGTCGTTAATCCTAAGTAAGCGGAAACAGTCTTTTCTGGTAACCAAATTCAGATTCCAGTAGTCCAAATAGAAGTATAGTTCGCTGTTCTTCTTCTTCTTCTTCTTCACAAAACTATACGGGAGCACTAAGGACTATCAGACTCTTCAATGATTGCCCCTTGATCGATAGTCCCCCGGCACGTCCCGTACCTCCGCTTGTTTACCCAGAGCAACCCGTCTTGTTGGTTTACGAATATGTCGAGCATATCCAGAATCGAAGTAATACAGTTCTCGGCTAGTGCAGCCGTAATCACTTGGCTGAAGGCAGACTGGTGTTGCCCCCCAAGGTTCTACTACCGTAGTACAGGTTTGGCGCACCGGGGGTTCCCGAGCCACCCATGACTCCCTTGTGTGGAAAACCTCCGAGTGGAGGGGGGGGGGCTCAATCCATTAAAATGCCCACCCACGTGTAGGACGTGCGTGGAGACCTGTGTCGATGGAAAGGGATATCCTATTTGGTTGAGGGTTGCGCATCTGAGCCTGGTCTTCTGATTTTCAGTAACTGGGGAGGTTGCACAACCTAACATACCGCTTTCGTTTCTGCTTCGCCTAAACGGGAGGCTATGGACTAACCCATCCTTAATTAATCATCCAGGACTAGGTATTATACTGAACTCCAAGGTGAGTGGAACGGCGAGCCTGCTATATCCCCTGTGTAGCCCTGTCACCCCAGTTGGGCTCCGTGGTGGGTGGGGAGTGCTGGGGAATGAAATCTGTAACCATTTTTATGGCCTTACAAACACACAATAAATAAATAAAATAGTAATTGGAAGACAAGTAGTCGAGTGTAGTGGTCCTCACTACTTAGTAATAACCAGGACAGAAGAAGGTCGGAAATTCACGTCCATCAGCCCTTCTGCTATACAAAAGTGTCTAGACAACATTGCTGGTCCTGTACACTCTTGTCTTTAAACCCGTAATGGCAACCTCCTGGTAGGAACATTTACGGCATCCCAGGCAGGAAAACTACTGAAGGCCAAAATGCTAAACAGCTACCCGATTAAGGTCGAACAGCACAAGACCTTGAACCCCTCGCGCGGCGTTATCACCTCCCGCGCATTGGACGGTTTGTCCAATGAGGAGCTTCAAGAGAATCTGGCAGACCAAGGCGTCAATCTGTTTATAAGTTCAACGTAAGGTAAATGGTGAATTTGTTTCTACCCGTAACCTGTTCCTTACCTTTGATCGGGTAGCTATCCCTTAAGGGGTTAAGCCAGGGTATGAAACCATCGAGGTGAGGCTATATATTCTTAATCCACTCAGATGTTATAAGTGCCAGCGGTTTGGGCACAACAGTGAGCTTTGTACTGGTCATTCTACTTGTGCAATATGTGGAGAGGCATCGTACGATGGAGCTTGTACGGTCACTGCATCTTGTGTTAATTGCAGCGGGGAACATCCATCTAGTTCCCGAGATTGCCCCCGTTTGACGGAGGAAAGAGGTAACAGGAGATATGGGTGAGAGAGGAGATGTCCTGCTCAAAATCCCGTAAGCTCCTTCTTTTCTGCCAACCCTTTGTCCTACGTTCCGGTACCTATAGCTCAGTTGTAGGTAAATCAGTACAGAGGGGGAAAATCGCAACTCAAACCTGCGATATAAATGGGGCAGCAATTTATAACAGGGTTCTCAAAGCCAGACCACACCCAAAGTCCTCCACCTCTAAGTTTACATCGGTATCAACGTCAGCCAACACTGCCAATGTTAAGGGAAGTCCAGAAAAGGTGTCAGCCAAACCTTAGTCCTCGGGCAACAAGACCGGCTTGTCCGTTATGTACCAGCAAAAACATTTAAGACAAGTTATGCCAGGACTGACTTCTTGAAACGACATCTTAAATCACCTCCCAAAACATCTAAAAGAGGGAAAAGCCCAGGCCATTTTCCACGTCATCCTCCTCGGACTAATCTTCGGGAGGGGAGGAGTACAGATCGGTGACGACCAACTGCGTCGATCAGTACCTCTAATCGTTTCGAGGTTCTCGAACCGAAGTTTTCTTTTGAACGGGGAGCTCATCCATGGAGGAAATGGACCAGGAGGATACTTCCGCCACTGCCAGATCACAATGCGGAAGCGGAAGAATCGGGCTCCTGAAGATAATGTAAGTCCAACACCTAAACAGAACACATTGAATCGACCAGCATCGCCGAATATGCAGAAACATTTTCCACTTTAAATTTTATCCCATACAATTGACCATGGCTGTTCTGCAGTGGAACGTGCATGGAATTCAACCACATCGACCAGAACTTGAACTGTTGTGCTACCAGAACCAGCCTCTAGTCGTCTGCTTACAAGAGACCAAGGTCCGTCCCCAAAACAACTTTGCATTCGGGCACTACTCCGCGGTACGGTGTTATTTATTACCGGAAGAGAGTGTGCCTGCACATGAGGACACTATGACACTCGTCAGAAATGATCTTAGGTGGAATCTGTGCCCTTACAGTCTCACAGCCAGTCGGTCGCTGTAAGGGTTACGCTTCCATCTACCAATTTCACCAGTTGTAGTATATATCTACCTCCCTCTCATGCATTCTCGCGCAAAGATTTAGACTACCTAGATTCCCAGTTACCACCACCATTTCTATTGGTCGGTGAGGTGAATGCCCACCACCCTCTTTGGGGCTCACTTCGGGCTTATGCTAGATTTCATCTAATTGTCGATTTTTGGACACTTATCGCCAATCTCTCTTGAACACTGGAGAGCCTACATTTCTTTCTGACGCCTTCAACAGTTTTTTCACACCTGGACATACCTGTTTGATCTCCTCAGTTGGCAGTTTCCTTGCACTGGAATATCATCTTTGACTTACATTCTAGTAACCACTTTCCAATTCTTTTTAGTCTCTTGGCACAGGGGGTATGTTCCCAACGTTTACCTAATGGCGCTTAGATTGAGCCAACTGGAACCTTTATTCCCGTTTGGTAATTTTTCACCGCAGCGAGATCCAATGGATTCTTTGTTTGAACACCTCGCAGCAACCATTCTTAGTGCTGCTAAGCAGACTATTCCGCGGTCGACTGGCAAACCTCGATAATTTCCATTTCCTTGGTGGACAGATGAATGTTGGGATGCCATTCGTGCCCGCAGACGTGCTCTTTGGGTTTTCCAGCGTCGCTCTACACTGGTTAACCTAACACAATATAAGAAGATGCGTGCCAAATCCAGACAAGTTGTTATGGAGAGCAAAAAGCAATCATGGATCGAGTTTGTTAGCTCATTCAATCGACATACACCTTCCTCTGTCGTATGGGATAAGTTACGGCGTGTGCCCACTAAATTGACCGATTTACCAATCGTCGGTCTCAAAACACCTGCTGGAGCTGCTGTTGATCCATTTGACATGGCGGACGCTTTAGGCTGTGCTTTTGCCCAGGTGTCCAGTTCACAGAGTTACTCCCCAGAGTTTGTTGCCGTTAAGACTAAGGTGTAGTTTCAAAGATTCTCCTTTCGGTCCGAAAACCTTCAGGATTATAATTGCTTATTCACCATGGCGGAGCTAGACCACGCACTTTCAACTTCGCGAAACTCTGCACCTGGTCCAGAGGGCATTCACGTTGAGATGTTGCAACATCTCTCTCTCCTGAAGGTAAGGCTTTCCTACTTCAGGTTTATAATTGTGTCTGGGTTGACGCTACCTTTCCAGAGAAGTGGCGGGAGGCCACCATAATTCCATTTTGAAACCTGGAAAGGATCGTCAGTTTCCTTCCAGATGCCGTCCTATTTCCCTCACTAGTTGCGTCTGCAAGGTGATGGATGGAACGTATGATAAATAAGTGATTGGTATGGTTGGAAGAAGATGAGGCGAGTAAACTCGCACCCACAAGTACAGAAAGAAATGCGCACACAAACACAAAACGTGGCCCAGTGGATGGCGATGGGTGGATGATATGGTGGCGAGTGGCTTGGGTGCGCCAAACCCGTACCTACCGTAGTAGGCCCATAGGGGGGAGGCCCTGGGAGATCACCAAAGAGGGTGATAGGCATTAAAATTCCCCACCAGAAGATACGGTGGAAGTAATTACGAAACTAAACGCACAAGTTTGGTAGTGGCAAGGGGAGGCGAAGGTGGAACATAGAGACTATAGACTGAAAAAAATAAAACCAGGAAGAGAAAGGAGGACAGCAACAGCCTGCAACTGAGTGCTGAGTGGTACAGGGAGGAAACACACATCCAGGATCATGGAACCACCGTGTGCAGGAGAGACTTCAGCCAGTTCCAGATCGAAACGAACCGGCGTATACCGGCGAAAAGCAAATGTATCACGAGGGCGAAGCTTTGTTTCCTACAAGCTAACGATGAGAGATGTATAAGACTGCGCTAAAATATCCAGATCAGGCTGATGTGTGCGTAGACCATGTACCTAGATATATTCCTCTGGAGGAGGGCCATAAAAAGGACCTAAGAAGCCTGGAGGGCGTTATGCGCACGCCGGTAAGGGAGCGATTCAATGGTTGGTCGGGGTGCGAATTTCACAAGTGTCATACGGAATTGTAACAGGGGAGGAGTCAAACGTTACATCCAATTAGAAGAAGCGCTGACTAACAAGAGAGACGGTCTTCCGCTTTTTAGAGGGAAATTCCTTGCGCCATTATCGCAAATCAGTTGTGTGCCTAAGGACTTCAGCAATTGATGAGATGTCGATAGAAGAAGAAATATATATTTATTATCTGGAACGTATAAATATAAAGAATAATAATAATAATAATAATAATAATAATAATAATAATAATAATAATAATAATAATAATAATAATAATAATAATAATAATAAACATGACGATGACGATCTTGATGATAATGTTTAACGACCGCTTTAACTACTTATGGCAGTGCAGGCGGTGACACAGATGATACATGAATGATGATAGAGCACCGGTGGAATACGACGGCGGGGGAAACAGGAGTACCCGGAGAAAACCCGACCAGCACCGCTTTGTCCACCACAAATCTCACATGCGGTCGCTTGGGATATAACCCCGGCCGTCTGGTAGAGAGGTGAGTGGTCTAACCACTCGGCTACGTCGGGGCCTGATGATCATGATGAAAAAAAAAGTGTCGATGTTAATAGTGAAAATGCTTTTAAGTGCACATTGAGTAAATTTGTGAGACAAAGTCCCTTTCTTCTAATTGGATATTTTTAAAGGCAAAATTGTCTTCATTCTTTGGTAAGTGAACTGGCAAAATTCCCGCCGAAAAGAAGTCCCGGGTAAAATAAATTAAAGATACCAGTTACGTCAGAACTGATCACTTCCATTGGGAATTTTAATTTATTTTAATTGCTCTTCTGCTACATCTTTATGATATAAAATACTGGAGTATTATAAAACAGGATAAGCTTTCAAAGGCTTAGGACCTCACCTGAGACTTATCAATATGAATTGCCAGACAAGTTAACACCTATTTTCTGGTTCAATAATTGAATCATGTGCTATTTGAGATTTATTTTCTTGTTCTAAAAGCTGGAATAACGGTTACTTTGGCTCGACTTTAAAACAGTTTGAAAATTACCTTGTAGGGAATTTTTTTTGTAGTGTTTAACGCCCGCTTTAACTACTAATGGCACATATGTTATAAATACCATTACATACTTTTAGACATTAAGTTGAAAATACACACCTTCCTTACTTTAGAAAGGATAACGAAGCTTTACTTTGCAAGTCAACACTTTATAAAGCTGAAAATGTATAAACTTATTAATATGAGTACCTATACACAAAAATATGAATTAAATGAATAATATAAATACATATTATATATTCCTAAATTGCAAATGTAAACGTGCAGTGCATTTTGGAATAAAAACTCTCACTTCACGAACACGGCAAATAATTGACGGTACTTATGAGGTCTTCGGCCGTCAATGATAGTGGAATTCTCGTTCAATTTCTGTTTTTTGGCCTAGGTTAAACGTAAGTGCATAATGTATATTTACCCTGCAATTCGGTGTAATAAATAGGTATATAGCTGATCATTTATGCACTGACGTAAACTTTACAGGAAGACTTAAACTGTATGCGTATACCCTTCATTATACATATTATAATTATGTTAAAAGTACCATTATTAGATTTTAAAATTGATAATATACAACTTCCTTTCTTTCTATGTATGGTTTTAAATGGTTCGTCATTGATTATTTCATGTATTAAATATATCTACTCCGCCTGTTGTTAGCGCGTCTTCCTTCTGTTTTCATTACGGCGACGTTGCGGTTGACTCCTCCCACGGTTGCAATTCATATGACAAATGTGAAATTCGCGGCTGGGGTGTGTTGGTTAAATTTTATCTTTACCTGTTTCTTTGAGTTTTGGCTCAGTCTAGGGCTGCTACCAACCGGAAACAAATCCGGATTACCATCGCTGGCATCGGTGTCCCAACAAATCGTGCGGATGCAGTTATGTGAGCGAGAACGACTTGTAGGACGACGAATGGGCGATTTACGAATCGGTCGTTCAGGAACAGTGGTAGAAGATGTAGATTGCACAGAGGGAGATTGAGACAGTGGAATGCTGTTGGAGGTGAAACGCAATCCGATGATTCGGTCTGGACACATATAGACGAGGACCGGGGAACGTCTGAACCACAGCATCCTGTTTCCGCACCGGCTGGCGGACAGCAGCGGCAAATTTCAAGGGACTGGTCGGGTGAAGTTTGAGATAACGTGACCGTGCCATCTGAAAAGTTATATGGTCCTTCACTCTTTATCTCTTGGATAGTCTTCTCCTTGAGGAAACGGGAACACCCCTTAGAGTTGGATGTATGTGCCTCTCCACAGTTGACACGAGTAGGGCCTTGAGCGCATACAACCCGTCGTGTGTGTTTGCCCACATTGAGCACATACCGCCGAATCGATACAACGTTGTTGGGTATATCCGAACTTCTGACAACGGTAGCAGCGCATCGGTTTCGGGATATACGGCCTCACGGTCGCATTCATAAGCGCACATGAAGTAAACGTGTAACTCAGTCCATTGAAAAGTTAGGAAGATCGTACGAAGTGGGAACGGCTTACCATCTCTTTTACCAATTAATCTGTAGGCAGCGAATACATCTTGGTCTGAAAGACAGGTCACTATTTCCTCATTAGTGAGTCCGTCTAAACCGGAGGTCGTCACTACATTTCGGCTGCTATTTAAATATTTGTGCTTCTCCACCTTAATTGGATAAGCACCCATAAAGAGAACCACCCATCAGCTTGCTCGGTTGTTCGTAAGTGGCCACCCCAATTAAGGGAGTGCCATCTCTACATCGTGAGGCATTTGTAACATTTCGGCAACTCCTATCCAGATCCTTTTGAATATAAAATGGACTGACATGTTTCATCGTTTTGGTATCACACATCAATCGCATAAAAAAAAAAAAAAAAAAAAAAAAAAAAAAAAAAAAAAAAAAAAAAAAAAAAAAAACTGGAATTGAAAGGAGTGAGCGCAGAGAAGCCGGAACCGTTGGCGTCAGCCTACCATCCGGAGGAAACAGGAAAAAAAGAACCCAAATCTTCCGGTTTGTGCCGATCTAAAGCACCCGCTACAAGCCTGATCTCAAGGAGTACTTCAGAGGAGTTACCCTCCGACTGTCACTACTGGCCGGTATGCGACATTTTCACCGAAGGCGTTCCCTACCACTGGAATAACCGACAGTGCCCCCCCCCCCCCACTAAAGGCCACGCTTCCTCAATGGAGTCAGCGTGGATTCAGCGGACTTGTGGTTGATTACATCGTGCTCCAGACAGCGGTAACACATCGGGTCCCCCAGTTCAACCTAACCACTCACAGTCGCCGAGCTGCTCGCGGGAACCCGCCCCTTGGGAGCCTCGGGAGTGAACATGATATCGGATCGGCTCCGCATCTATTGTATCACGAAAGGAGTAGTGAGGAGCGTCCACCCAGTCTTCACATTTGAGACCTCCGGAGAGTACATATGTTGAAACCGTGGGACAGAAACCACAGATATAGGAAAGGTTCCTGCTAGTGAGAAAGGAGATAATATTTTTAGGGGCCCTAAACCCAAGAATTTAATAAACCTAAAAGAGGAAGATCCTATCATAATATGATGGGTGACGAGATTGACATAAAGTGGAGTGACATGTGGCTATGAGGTATGGGTATGAGCGGATGTCAATGAGGGTGACTGGCTCGAGCAATCCGGGTACGCCAAACCCTTGCTCACATAACGTGAGCCCCTGGGGGACATGGAGTAGAAAGAAGCATACTTTTTTGTAACAAATTTAGAGAACAGGCAGAGAAAGCCAAGTGAATGGAACACACAAGATTTTTTACCGAGTGAAGATTATAGTAGAATCCAAAAGTAGATTGCAATTGACAGGTGGCAGCATACGTTATTTGTTGTAGGTCATGATCTTCAACTATGTATACAGTTAGACTGCGCAGGACTCATTTTTGTGAGGCCAACAACACATCAGCTGTTGGTAGAATGGTGGAGAGAAACGGCACTGCTTTCTATGGTGAAGCTCTAACCCTTTGTTGCGTTTTAAACACACCCACGGAAAAAATTGCATACTATTGTGTAGCTTGTGAATATAAGGAAATCTCAGGCAGAATTACATCAGTACCAGTCCACATGTAAGCTTCCGAAAAAGGCAACAACATTTAACTACCTAGCTTGTGCTTAGCGCGTGGAACAGGGGCTTCAAAGAAACAGTTCTGTGACGTTGGCTTATCTCTATTAAAATTTGCTACTTCTTAGTATTAATATTGTAAGTATCATTTACAGTTTTCCAAGTGATGAAAACTTGATTAAAATATAGGAATTAAGCTTAAGAAGATGAAGATTTCAAACGCCACGTTTATGCAAGAGGCATTTTTTCCCGAATGCTCTGATATGAAGACCTCTGTTTAAGGAGCTTTTTAAGACTGAAAAGTGTAAATTTTAAGAATTGGTAAACGTTTGAGGAAATATCCTTATCCAGGAGGTTTCACTTGGAAAGTTGGGTTTGACAGGTTTAAAACATGAAGGACACAAGAACAAATATCTGTTAAAACTTGAAATATCTTCAATTAACATCACACTGTACATTTTATAAATTACTGGATTTGACATGACGTCTACGATAGTATTTAATGCATTTGAGCTTATTGTTAACATTCCAGTAAGTATTGCTAAATAGTATTATCTAATATGCAGAAAGTAATTATCAGGTACTATCGATACCAGACATTTATTACACCTAAACAGCAAATCTGTAAATGTGTCAAATTCTAGGATTTTATGCGTTTCAAAGTATTTACAGAGCTTTATACATTATATAACGGGACTCACAGTAGAAACACCTGAAAAATCTTGAATCATGGCAACAAGGGCAGGTGCTATTGATACCAGTTTTGTAATTATGGAGGCATAAGGTTTATTACACCTAAACAGCAAATATGTAAACGCATCAAATTCTGCGGTTTCATTCGTTTCAAAGTATTTACAGAGCTTTATACCTAGATAACGGGATTCACAGTAGAAACGCCTGAAAAACTTAGATCATGGCAACAAGGAGTATGGGTTTCTGGAGGATATAAAAAAGTGATCAGTTGACACTGGGAAGCACTCGTTTTACGTAGGCTTCATGAGTCGCAATGGACCGGATAGGTGCAAGCGGAGTCTTTTAGTATATATGGTAGAAGGTCATAATCTTAGACGTATGCAAAGTGTAACGCTCCAGTTGAAGTCCGGAGGGTCCGAGTGAGGATGTTTTTTCTTACAGAAGGCTCTGAAGGGAGAGGGAAGGACGATGTTCAAAACGTGTTCATCACTGTCACCAGCATTCTTCACCGTCTGAAACAGGTCGGATCATGCTTCGCTGTTGTAAGAGTTTATTTCAGTTTCCCTTGTCTCTATGTTAGCCAAGAGGTGAGCAGGTATATTTATGCACACTCGTAAAGTCATGTGATAAGTGCTTCAAGTTATAGCTTATAATTCAATGCTGAAACTAGAGAGTAATAATGAGTGAAGTTTTAGGACGTCTAAGCGATTTCCAAGCATTGTTATCTGTCGACTTTGGTATAGGGTAGAAATTTGCGTAAATAAGAGCATTTTGATAATCATACGAATAATGTTTGAATATACTTGGGGTACAATCCAAGCACTTAATTGGAATTTGGATGTAATTTCGTGAAGAATGTCTATATCCCATTTCGGTATAACGTTGAAAATGGAGCTATTATTTGTATTTTAATTAATGTAGCGCAATTGTATTTAAAATTTCTTGAATTAATTAACTGAGTGCTGAATAGGCGATGGTAAAGGAACAAGAAAAATCGTATTCAGCTCTATTGTGTCGTCAATTCTTTATGTGTTATTGCCATTTTAATTAGCTTAATTGTGATTAAAATTTCTTGAATTAATCAATTGCGAATCTTATAATGGTGCTGGGTAGAGGACGATAAAAGAATAAGAAAAGTGCTATTGCGTTTTATTGTGTCCTCAATTCTTTAAGCGTTATTGTCATTTTAATTAGCATAATTGCAATTAAAATTTCTTGAATTAACCAATCGCGAATCTGATATTCGTACTGGATAGGGAATCAGAAAGGAATAAAAAAAGTATATAGTGTTTTATTGTAATCTCAATTCTTTAAGCATATTTCCTTTTTAATTAGCGTAAGTTTAATTAAACGTTCTTGAATTAATCAATCGCTAATCTTATACTTGTGCTTGGTAGGGGATGATAAAGGCATAAGAAAAGTCATTTAAGTTGTTATTGTCGCCAATTCTTTAAGCGTTATTGCCATTTTAATTAGCGTAATTGTAATAAAACTTTCTTGAATGTAGGATAGCACAAATATAATTCTTGTATTGAATGAGAGGTGATAAATGAATAAGAAAAACCTTATAGCGTTTTATTGTAACCCCAATTCTTTTAGCGTTATTGCCATTTTAACCAGCGTAATTTTAATTACACTTCCTTGAATGTGGGATAGCCCGAATGTAAGACATGTTTATGAAAGATCCTTAGAAATTTAGTAAATTCATTATATGTGGTTTTTGGTTTGTTATCAATATTATCAATTTTTTCTAATTGATTATATGCATTCGACATTAGCATAATTGGAAAGATCTTTTAGTTCTAGTCCGATAATATGTGATTCTTATTCTTGCAACTTTCAAATTAAATGAGTTATTGAAATGAGCGACTTGAAGGGACCTTTTTGTTATCAAATTGGCAATAAGAGATTGCCCCTGGCTTTGAAGCAAGTTTGATTGACAGCCCGGCAAGAGAAACCTTTTAAATAGGTGACTTGAAAAAGGGGGAGGGAGCAACAGCCATTTTGGTTTACAGGTACTGATAAACCTTTTAGACAGCTGGCTTTGCAAAGGAAGAGGAGCGGCGCCGTGGGTGCTATGTCCGTAGATCTTATCTTAATTGATACATCATGTTTACACGTGTTAAAGAAGTGATTACAAGATAAAACTCTCTTTGTAACCTCGACTCTATCATATTATGACTACTGCCATGCTTTAGTGTCTTGTTAAATTCATGGCGAATTCGGCATTTATTGTAGCTGTAGATCTGGACTGTGGCATCCATTGCATTTGTCCGAATGTGGAGTTTTGAATCTGAAGTAGTATTGCGTTACGAGAATGTGTCGGAAAATGATTCCTTAATTGAATTCCCTGCTTCAGTTTCGCACCATACCTAATACAGACTATACATTTCCGAAAGTTTTAGGTGGCTCTTGAGACACTTTGTATTTGGTTTATATTACCTATTGTAGCGGCTTGAAAATTTAAGGAAAGATTCAACCTGAGCCTTTATTTTCTTCATAACGTCATATGAAATTTTGTTGCTTGAAGAACGTTTTTCTCGCCTATCTTGGGAGCAATACAAGAATCTGGCGGTTTTCTCTAAGTCAGCACATTGTGAAATATTTTTGGGATATGTGCATTTTTTATGTTGAAAAGTGGTTTACATGCTAATTTACCCAACACTGTAATATGAGAAGTAATTAATTTTGGATACTAAATACGGTTTTTCGCATTATTCGGAGCTACTGTTTCTTTGCATAAAATATGCTTGTAGATCCCCTGACAGTAAGGCCCAAAAATGATTTAAATTGTTTATGTTTTCTCTTCTATGACACTTTTAATAGTATCTACAATTTTACCCGTAAGGTTTCAATGCTATGGAAAATTTGTTTATGTTGTTGTGTCCTATATCGCCGTTGCCCGAGGGATGAATTATTTTTGCTCTTTTTTCTGCGAACGTTGTTCTTGCCTTACCATCTTTCTTGCTCTTTTGGGTTTCTCACTCTCCACCTACCCTCCATGAGGATGAACATTTCGCAGATTTATAATTCCTGTCTTCATTCGTAATCCTGAGTAGTTTCATTATATTACACATAATTTTGTCCAGATTGATTTTAATGAAAATATGATGATGATGGTTGGGTTTTAAGGGCGCTCAACTGCTCGGTTATCAGCACCCTTAACATAAAACAGAGATGTTAAAAAACAATTTTAAATGCACGTGAGAAAGAAGCGCAGTTAAAACAGCTAAAATAAGCGATAAACCCGGTATAAAAACACGGAAACTTAGGTAAAGTAACTATCAAGCTCTAATACAGAGCTGACGATAAAACAATGACATTAAAACAGCTAAAAGAACAGATAAAAACCAGTAGATAAAACTAAAAACAAGGTAAAACAACGTTACCGCTCTGAAAGCAGAGCTGGCGATAAAACTATGGCATTAAAGGAGCTAAAACATAACACAAACGCGTCGGTAAAAGATACTTGTAACAATTAGCACTTAGGGATTACAAATGAGCTGATTAAATGTTTAAAGTCGCTACATTATTACAGTATACAGCTACCACAGACTAAAACCTCAAAGTAAAAGAAACATGTGCTAAACGTTAAAAAACCCGGTCTACTGCACTTGGATCATCTGCCAGGACCTCGGCAAGAGAGGCCGGCATGTTCAAAGATGATAGAATGTGTGCCAGGTGACCACACTCTTGCAACACATGACGGACTGACTGTGTCTTCCCACAGAGCGCACAGACAGAAGGAGGTTCGCGTTTAAAAAGGTAGCTGTGGGTAAAATTACAGTGACCTAGTCGTGGTCGAGCCAATATCCCCTCCTCTCGGCGGGACACACGAGAGGGGGTTACCCAGTGGACAGGGAGGTCCTTCACCTCCCTAATCTTGTTTCCGTCTAGACCTGACCGCTTCATATGCCAGCGTGAAAACACTGCTCGGCGCACGAAAAGTTTAAAATCATCCGCAGTTACACAATTGACTGAAACACTGGGTTCTCTAGTCACCAACTTTGCTGCCAATTCGTTCCCCGACAACCCAACGTGCCCAGTAATCCAGGCGCAGACCATTAACTCCAGAAGCGTATGTACGTATACTGGATCCGCAGTACGATGGGGTGCTGGCTGTACAGCTCACGGAGACTCTGAAGGGCACTCAGGGAATCGCTCATAATAAGACAGTCACACAAGTTTCGATGGGGTACATGAAGAAGGGCTCGATAAATAGCATACAGCTTTGCAGTAAAAACGGATGTGCTATTGGGTAAACCGAAAGTATGGGTGTCGGTTCCAATAACAAAGGGACATCCTACACTATCGGTACACTTACTTCCATCGGTGCAGATAAAAATTCGGTCACTATAATGAGCTAAAACTTCTAACAAAAAAAAAAAGTATGGATAAAAGGCACGGGCAACGTAGATTTGCTGTAGGCTGTCATCCCCAGATAGACGTGGGATGTAGCACGTAACTAGGGTGGGAGCACTCTCTCCCCCCTGGAAAACAGGCTAGTTATTTCCATACTGAGCTTCTGAAAGAGCTCACGAAAGCGGAAACCTGCAGGCCTTGCACTAAGTGACAGGTTGCGATAAACTCCGTCCAGCTCATTAGATGTAAAAGGCGTAAATGTAGGATGCAAGCGCATGCAGTGAAGCCCACATCCATAATTACCTAACAGGAAATCACGCCGACAACGCAGAGGTGGTTCGGCCGATTCGGCGTAGAGGCTAACGACTGGGCTGGTTGGAAAGGCACCAATAGCCATACGGATGCCCTTATTGTGGATTGTGTTTAATCTTCTAAGCACAGATGGAAATGCTGAAGAATACACAATACACCCATAGTCCAACTTGGATTGAATCAGCGCATGATAAAGACGAAGCAGCACTGTCCAATCCGCTCCCTAAGATTTGCCACTTAGTATCCGTAAAACAGTCAGAGAACGGTCACACCGCACCTTAAGCTGTGCTATATGTGGTGGCCAGCATAGTTTGCGATCGAATATCAACCCCAGGAATCTCGCCTGATCGGCGAAGTGATGCAAATCTGGCCCGAGGCGAAGAGTAGGTGACATGCGCCACGTACATCGCCAGAGGTTAACGCAGACTGTCTTCTCAGTTGAAAAGCGAAAGCCGTTTTTTAAGCCCAAATCATAAAGAATGTCCAGACACCGCTGAAGACGGTGTTCCAAAAACGGCGTACGCTGAGAAGTACAAAAGATTGCAAAGTCATCTCAGAACAAGTAAGACGAGACACCCGGGGGAACACATTGGGATATAGAGTTAGTCGCTAAAGCAAACAGCGTCACGCTCAGATGCGAGCCCTGTGGCACACCGTTCTCTTGAATAAAAATGTTAGAAAAAGCCGAGCCGACGCTTACTTAGAAAACGCGGTCTCGCATAAACTCCTGAATAAAGAGCGGTAGGCGTCCTTGTAGATTCCAGCTGAGGAGGGAACATAATATCCCCGCTCGCCAACACGTATCATAAGCCTTCTGCAGGTCAAAGAATATGACAACTGTTTGACAGTTCTTAAGAAATCCGTCCATGATTTCCGTTGACAGCGATACAAGATGGTATGCTGAATGACGTCGGCGAAAACCGCACTGGGCGTTGGTGAAAATATTCTGAGTTTCAAGCCACCATACTAATCGCCCATTTATCATGCGTTCCATCACCTTGCAGACGCAACTGTTGAGGGAAATAGGACGGTAGCTGAAAGGAAGGTGACGGTCCTTTCCAGGTTTCAGAACGGGAATGATGATGGCTTCTCGCCACTTCTCTGGGAAAACTGGCGTCAACCCAGATACGATTATAGACCTGCAGTAGGAAAACCTTTCCTTCAGGAGAGAACCGTTTCAACATTTCGACGTGGCTGCCATCCCGACCGGGTGCAGAGTTTCGCGAAGAGGAAAGTGCATGGTCTAACTCCGACATCGTGAAAAGGCGATTCTAGTCTTCAGAGTTACCAGAACGAAAGGGAAACGCTTGAGATTCCACCTGAACCTTGACAGGCAGGAACTCAGGGGAATAGTTCTCTGATCTAGACACTTGAGCGAAAGCATTGCCAAGAGTGTTAGCCAAGTCAAAAGGAGCAACTACATCGCCTACCACTGTTTTTAGATCGGCAATTGGCATTTGGTTTGATTTTCCGGCTATACGCCGTAACTTATCCCATACGACAGAGGAAGGTGTATGTTGGGTAAAAGATGATACAAATTTATTCCAGCATGTCTTTTTGCTATCCTTTATAATACGTCTAAATTTGGCACGCAGCTTTTTATATTGTGTTGGATTATCTGGTGTAGGGCGACGTTGGAAGACCCTGAGAGCAAGTCGACGAGTTCGAGCACGTCGAGATAGCATTTCGGCAGTCATCGGTCCACCAAGGTACCGGAAATCGACGGGTTTGCCCAGTCGAACGCGGAATGGATTGCTCAGCAGTGGAAAGAATTGTCTCTCTGAGGTTGACGACTAAATAGTTCACAGAGTAATGCATATCGGAGTTGAATTTAGCCAAGCGGGAATACAGGTCCCAGTTGGTGTGATCTAAGCAACATCTAGGTAAGCGAGTGGAACATGCAGCGTGTGTCAAGAGACCAATAAGACATGGAAAGTGGTCACTAGAGTGCAAATCAGAGATGATATTCCAGGATAACGAGACCGCTAACTGTGGTGAACAAATCGCTATATCAAGGCGTGAAAAACTGTGAAAGGCGTCAGAAAGAAAGGTTGACTCTCCGGTGTTTAGGAGAGCAAGATTATTAGTGTCCAAGAAGTCTGCAATTAGCTGACCTCTCGTACAAGCCCGAAGAGAGCCCCAAAGTGGGTGGTGGGCATTCACGTCCCCTACCTACACAAATGGTGTTGGTAACTGGGAAACAAGATCTTCTAACTCGGTGCTCGAGAGGTCATTAGAGGGAGGCAAATAGATACTACAAATGGTAAATCTGTCAGATGGCAGTGTGATACTTACAGCACCTGACTGGAGGGCAGACTGTAAGGAGACTGACTCAGCATAAATATCATCCCTGATGAGCACCGAAATGCCCCCGTGTGAGGGAATACCTTCTGTGGGACTGAACTCAAACCGTACAGAAGAATAGCGCCTGCATGTAACAGTGTCTTGTGGACGGATCTTTGTCTCTTGTAGGCAGACGATTAGAGGTTGATACGCGTGAAGTAATAGTTCAAACTCTGCTCGATGTGTTCGAATGCCTGTAAGTTCCACTGTAGGATAACCATGGTCTATATTATGGCATAAGTTCTAAATAGATAGACACTTCTGCATATTGGGCGGTGCTGGTCCGTTTAGTTTATTAGTTTTTGCCGTCGGACTAACACTTTCTTTTTTTCAGGAGCACGATCCTGCCGCTTACGGACTGTCCGTTTGGCAGTCGAGGCAGAATCCTCCTGTTCCATTTCCTCCACAGGGGAGGAACCCTTACCAATAGAGAGCTTCGGTTCGAGGATCTCAAACCTATTTGTGGTACTGATCGCCGAAGATGGACATCGCCGATCTGAGCTCCTCCCATAAGATTCCTCTGAAGAGGATCTGCGAGGAGAGTGACGTGGAGTTTTGCCACCCTTGGATGTTTTGGGTGCAGGCGAAACACGCTCTCTAAGGAAGCCAGTCCTAATATAGCTGGTCTTGAAAGCTTTCTGTGGTGCAGAATACTATACCGTTTTACTGGTCTTATTGCCTGAAGTCGACGGTTGGGCTGAACATTTGGCTGGAGTATGCTTTACGTTGGCGGATTTGGCAGATGATGATGCCGACATTGACGCATTTGTTGAGGTTTTCGTAATAGTTCTGGCAACGATACATTTTTCAGCAATATTGGTCCCGTTGATATACAAGGTCTGCGTTGCGATCTCCGGCTTCAGCACCGGTTTAGCAGCAACAGAGCTGGAAGAACCGGACCGCGGGACAGAGGGTTGTCGGATACGCAGAAGCTTACGGGATTCGTTGAAGGAAACCTTCTCTTTCACCAAAATTTCCTGGATCGCTCTCTCCTCTGCAAAACGGAGTCAATCTCGGGAACTAGATGGGTGGTTCCCGCTGCAGTTCGCACAAGATGGAGAGCAGCTGCAAGCCCCTTCATGCGAAACGTCGCCATAAATAGAACACGTAGACCGACCAGTAAAAAATTCGTTGGTATGCCCAAACTGCTGGCATTTGTAGCAGCGTAAAGGGTTCGGAATGTAGGGCCTAACCTCGATGGCTTCGTACCCTGCTTTAATCCTTTTAGGGAGATCTACCAGATCAAAGGTAAGGAACAAGGTACGGGTAGGCACGAATTCACCATGTACTTTCCGTTGAACCCTATAAACGGATGTTACGCCTTGGTCTGCCAGATCTTCTTGAAGCTCCTCATTGGACATACCGGATAGCTGCCGAACATTTTCGCTCGAAGGATTTTCGCTGCCTGGGATGCTGAAATTGCCTCAACCAGGAGGGAACCATTTCGGGCTCTAACACAAGAATTAACCGGGCCAGCTATGTTATCTAATCCCTTTTGTATGGCAAAAGGGCTCACAGATGTAAAATTTCTACCTTTCTCTGTCCGAGATATAACTAAGTAGTGAGGACCATGAGAATCAACTACTTCTTTTCCACTTACAAGTTTATGTTTGGGTTTATTGTTTGCCATGAAAATGGTTATAAATTTCATCCCCAGTGCTCCCCACCCACCACGGAGCCCAACATGGGGTTACCCCACTGGGGTGACAGGGCTACACAGGGGGTATAGTAGGCTCGCCGTCCCATTCACCCTGGAGTTCGGTATAATACCTAATCCTGGCCGATTGACTACGGTGGGTTAGTCCCTAGCCTCCCGTATAGATGAAGCAGAAACCGAAGTGGTGTATTAGGTTGCGTACCCTTCCCAGTTACTGAAGTGCAGAAGCCCAGGCTCAGATACGCAACCCTCAACTAACCATGATATTCCTTTCCACCGACACGGGTCTCCACGCAAGGCCTACACGTGGGTGGGCATTTTTACCTACTTACCCCTTCACCACTCACAGGTTGCCCACTGAGGGGGTTAAAGGTGGCTTGGGATCCCGGGTGCGCATAACCCGTACCTATCGTCGTGGGCCCATGGGGGGTTAATGAAAATATTATCTTGATATCTAACTTAAGAGAAAACGTTAGCATTGGATTCCCATACTGGTAACCATCTTAGTAATAGTGGTAGTAAAGTTGTTTCAAGAACGGGTAGCTCTAATCATCAATATGCTTCACAGTGCATTTTGAATTGAAGGTTAATCAAGAAACATTTGGGGAACTCGGTGATAAGATAGACACATTGAGAAAGTAACAAATGTATCGTTACATATAAACCTTAAGCGTTAGGGATAAAAATTACTACAACCTTTGAAAGCAATGAGTAAAACGTTTTCAGATTACATGTAGTTAACATAATTTGAAAGAGCTACAATCAAATAGGCCATGAAGCTTTTTGAGCTTAAGTTGAAAATAATTGTGAGTATTTTTTCATTAATAATATCATTAGGTTACCTGGTATTTCGCTCTCAAATCTGTCTTGCAATTTCCTCTATAATTTCACTAATTATTTTCAACTATGAAATCATAATGTCGCCCTCCGTGGTGTAATGGTTACCATGCTAACTTCATATGCCCAAGGTGGCGGGTTCAAACCCAGCGGAGGACGGTGGATTTTTTCGAGTGTAAAAATTCTCAGCATGGCTTCCTTAGAAAGGAAAGTAAAGCCGTTAGTCCCGTGTCGTAGATTTACGGCACGTAAAAGAACCTCAAGCCTGATAGAGAGGCCTCTGAGCAAAATAAAGCGGTCTTTCGCACCCAGAATAGAATGGGACGATGAGAACCACAACAGTTAAGGAGCGTACATAAACAACACTCCATTTCCATTTTCAACTATTAAATAAACCGATAAGATTTAAAATAAAACACCTTATTTAAGAGCTCAGTAGCACATTGACATTTAATCCAGGTGACTTCTTGTGAACAGTTTAGATGCAAAGAAATTGAAGTACCTAAATCCCTCTACCGCTAGACAAAGTAACAGATTATTTAAGTGGTTCTGAAATAACGTGCAGTACTGCAGTTTATATTAATGCTATCCCTGTACTGTTTTGCCACCAAACAGAGTGGTTGTTCCTTTATACCTACTATCTACAAATTCATATTTTTATGTTGGCACTCGTACGCTATAGTGTGAAACCCCCTCCTGTGTAAAAGTTATATTTCAAGGGTAGTTACTGTGTATGTGTAGTCATTCGACAACTAATTATGAAATTCAGTCCGGTAATTGAGAAGACATGATCTTATAATAATGACGTCAAAATATGACTGACCCTAAGCACCGAGTGAGACAACACTAGGTCCTTTGAGACTAGAAAGCGGATACGTGGGGCGTATCCTTTTTCACGGTAAATTTGTAGCCACGGCGCAAATCAGGCAGATACCAGCACCGAAAGTGAGTTACAGGATATATTGGCATACTGAAAATAAGGGATTAGCGATGGTTTAGATAATCTTCCGTGCCGTTTTACTCCAGATCATTTGGTCTCTTCTTTTTTCTCCTTTTTAAGACATCTACTCCTAATAATTTGCTTCCAGTGAACTACTCTCCCAAATTCTATATTCATTGGTGAATGTCACAGACGTAATGAAATATCTTGAATTATACACACTAATCACGGGTTCGAATTTTGCATTACATTTCTTGGCTACTGCCGAGTTATGTTTCACTTTTTCAATTTTACTCTCTGGTTGATAAGGTAACTTCCGACCGAGTGGGTAGTTCATATTAATTATATTGCAAAGCAACATTTTAGTTTGTGTTATACTTTCTCTTTGAACTATAGCGATACGCATTGCACATTGAAGGATAATTAATTCATGTCTTTATTTAGTTATTTTACCAAAAGGATCATAAACCCAAAAATATATTACTGATATATTGATCTATTTTGCCTGAACATTTCCGAAAACACTGCAGACAGTTTCTCAGTTTCTGTTTCTATCGTTATTATTGGGTACTACTGGTTGAACAAAAATTAATGATAATACGCCAGACAAATCACAAGCTGTGTGAATAGATTTGTCACCTGCTAAGAACGAAGTCAGAGAAAAAAATGATCCTGGGCTATTTCTAATATCGTAATCCAAATTATATTATTTTTGTGATCACCACGTAACACTAAGGCATTAGTCTTAGTCCTTTTCTCATTTATGCTTCCAATAGAGCTTATTCTTCTGGCAGGCCCACTGTTGTAGGAAGTTCGATACCAAATGTATTAAACTTCAACTACTGTCTATCTACCGCTATGTATTATTTTGCTGATGCTTACACGAAAATCTGATTACTGCTACTATTTATATGATTTTGTTAGTTGGCTTAGTAAGCTCTAATTAATGTTGAATGTTGTAAAATGTACAAAACGGGCCTGCTTCCGCCTCGGTCACATTTTTTTGGTTCTAGGAGTCTGCAATATACATATATAAGTCTATTAAACAGTAACATGCATTAAATCGTTCGGTCTCAAAACATTTGCACCGATCATTTGGATATCTGACTGTGGTATTTTATCTTTATTACTTTTTTTCAGCTCACAGGTTTATGGGACGATAAGTTCGCAAACTATTTAAGGAAATAGATAAGGAAGATAATGCGAGAATTTTAGTGAGTTGGAGAAGAGTGATGAATACGGCGATGAAAACACTACATAAGAAAACACAATAGTAAAGCTGAACGGAAAGATATGGCTTACAAAGATGAGCAAGGGTACTTCATTCCAAGAGACAAATCTATTTGATGGTGTAAAACTGAGTGTGCTGAAACTTTAAAAACAAAGATAGTGAAATCTCTTCCATGACCAAAGAGGAGTGAAATGAATATCGCTGATAGAGTGGTGCTTTTCTGAAAATAACTGACATTATTGATGAAAGCTTACAACGTGTGATGGAAGTGAACACCTCTCAGAATAATGAGACAACACATTTTCCTCTAGAACTCAACTGAAGTCCTTGGTGTAGAATTCTACAGCAATGACTAATTATTTCCTTCAATAAAGCGTCGAACAACCCCAGAAACGCTTTGTTATTACTTAAAATATCCTTGCTGTAAACTTTGTAATGTGTGCCTTCTCTTGTAAGAGAATTAAGCGCGCCTAATGGAAGGTTAATTCGGTGCGACCCACCTATATAATTTAATTACCGTATAGAACTTAGAAAATGCACTTACCGCTACTGTTCCACTTGCATGATACTGCTTATGGAATGTTCACCAATAAACGTATAGGGACTAAAACGCAGTAGCGGCACAATCTTATAAACTAATCCATAAAACAAATCACCTATAGTAATTCAGAATGGTTGTGTAACCCAGGTCAGAAATGATTCTAACACTTGGACTTTAAATTAAAATCTGAATTTAAGCTATTTGGTGATAAATCTATATCACAGATCCGTTAGGTACCTATGCAGAGTTATTGCACATTTGGAACATGCGCCGCTCTCTCCTGCACTTTTTTTTTTAAATTAAAAATACAGTTCCGGAATCTGGTCGGGACTTCGGCTTCCTATTCGTTTTTCTTATTCCTCTTTCCTTCCTTTTCCCCTAAATTTTCTTTCTCTACCGTTTTCTGTTTTATGACAAATACACATTCCATGGCGCGACTCGGACCCCATGCGCCACGAAGCACTAAAGCTTTAGCGAGCGCGGGCATGGGGACCGGCACTTCAGTTTCGACCGCAATGGAAACAACAGAGCTCAAACGAAGGTAAATCTATCAAGGTTGCCCGCCTTCCTCTCTCCCAACCGTGGCGTGCGGTGACCATTTAGATAGCCGAAGCAATAAACACTATAGTTATAAGTAAACAATGTTAAATGAAGCAACAGGCTCACCTTGATGAAAATCACAATTGGTAACAGCATAAATCAAATGGAGAAATGTTAAAGATAGACGCAGAATTGACAGTAGTTTAAATTAAATAAATACATATTACAATTACAAATTGCAACTGGTAATTGTTTAAACTGAAAAATCATTGAAATGTTATGTTTGCTAATAAAGTTGCTTTAAGTAAAATGTAATGGAACATAACTACTTTAAGGGCTTAAATTCCATTAACACTTGGTTAAAAAATTAAATTGCGCTTTATTTATGGACGCTCTTTAACAGTTGCGGTTCTCAGCGTCCCATTCTACATTGGGCATGAAAGACCGCTTAATTTTGCTCAGAGGTCTCTCTATCAGGCTTGAGGTTCTTTTACGTGCCGTAAATATACGTCACGGGACCAACGGCTTTACTTCTCTTCCGAAAGAGGCAATTTTTAAGGAATAGCGCTAAGGATTTTTAGGCCCCAAAAAATCCATCGTCCTCTGCCGGGTTTGAACCCGCAATCCTGGGCGTATGAAGTTAGCATGGTAACCATTACACCACGGAGGGCGAGCTGATACCCAGTAGGTCACCTCAGTAGGATCAAGGGCATTGAAACGCCATTCTTCTCTCCTGGTAAGCAAATTTAGTAATTTTCAGTTCTTTTGGTCTGTTGCTTTTTCGGAGTTCTCTTACAAGAGAGCTTCAGGTGAAATAATTGCAAAATGAGAAAGTCTCTCTCTTCTGAAGTAGAATTCCGAAGGCAGCCCTAAATTCTTTTCAGTGCTGAAAACGATCTTACTACTAAAAATGTACTCATAGGAGGAGAATACAAAATTAAAATAATAGCTTTAACTATGAAAGACTCCATATTTATGCAAGAGACTTTGAAAATTGTTTTTGAGATACTGGTCCATGGTTTTATGTGGCAATAAATTTAAACATTTCAGTTTAGAATAATTTTAAACTCTCATGTCCTAACCCCCTTTGAAGACTTTTCTATTTGAGGCACGGTTTCTCAAAAAAAAAAAAAAAAAAAAAAGTGTTTTCAGTCATTAGCTATTGGCTTTTCTGTTGACAGCACAAGGTAACACTCCTTGATTTTGAAGAATGCTATATAACACAGGCAAAGCTGAAAATTTTAAGGAAACTTTTTAAGAGAAAAACATATTTGAAAGAGAAAAATAAATTTGAAAAATAGTCTGACACTAAAATGATCACTCCTTGAGGGTGTTCTAGCATAGCACTAAACCCATCACAAAGTTTAGTTTTATGATTTAAACCTACTGACAACGAGTTGTTTCAAGTGCAAAGCCCCCGATATGACCTTAGCTGTTAAAGGGGACTATATAAATGAAAAAACAAAAGGTTTAGTTTTGCTCCTGTACACAGTATTTACCAATCTTGATAATAATTCCGTCATGTTGGGAAAAGGGCATATCCACAATTTCATGCTTCATAGTTGACAAAACGGTCGAAGATTGCCTGCGGTGCCACAAGAAGTAAAAGCGGGCGTTAAACACCATAAAACGGCTTCAGCTTGTGTTATGTCACTTTGAATTAGAGTATAACTTTCTTTAAAGAGTGGATGCATCTAAGTACTGCGCTAATCCTTTGCAGTAAATCTCAACAGTTCCATATAATTACCCTCATTAATTGAGCTTGCTGCTTCATCATGTCTTTGAAAAGCCAATTTTGGTTTTCCTAGATTAAAGACTATTTGTTTGTTAACGATACTGTCAATTACTTGGATCATATCAGCGCCGCCGTGATGGGAATTTCGTCCCATACGGCTCCTTTTATATGCTTGTAAATGTATAGATGTGGTGCTGTCGCTTTTAAGCACACTTAAAACCATTGATCTGGGCCGGGCTTGAACCCACGATCTTCAGATCAGCCAAACCAACTGAGCCACCCAGACCGATCTGGTTTCCCCAGAAAACGTACTGCACTAATAAGCATTTTAGACATAATCCTGTTCCACTTTTTGATTGTGTATATTTTAAACTGGTCATCAAACACAATTTCTATTCAACTTTCCCTAAAAACAACCTTAGTTACAGACGAGCTTAGCAGATTAACAGAAAATCCCTATTCGGCTATTGAGCATACACTTTTTCAAATGCCCATGCCTAGACAGATCCACTACCTTTCTGTCATTTTCGCTGCTAACGCTTCTTCGAAACTAGCTTCGGATGAAGCAACAGAACACGTACCTACATGGTCCGAGACTTTCAGTGTTGTCGCGCAGGTTTCTATTTCTGCTTAGTGGTGCTGCAGGGAAATTGCTTCGGCTGGCTCACAATCGCTGTCGATAATTTGATGTATTAAAATATGTGTTTGAAAGAAGCGTGACGATTTATCTACTTGTTATTCAATAGTTGTATGACTAAGGCATATGAAGAGTCCAGGGGAAAAACGAGGAAAGCCATCTTTTCTTCGAATATGGTTACTTAGTGCTGAATATTAAAAGCCACTTGGAACATAAATGTCAAAACATTAAAATTAATTTTCATAACAAAAATATCCCTTAAGAGTGTACAAATATTAGTATCAACGTATTATGAAATTGCAGAAATTCCTCACAACAATACACAAGTTTTTATATTAGAAGTACACTCCTTAGCAAGGAAAACGATCAATGTACGGTATAAAAATATAGAATAATATGAATCCTATGTTGTAATTCAGCATGATGTAGGAAAGCTTCATCTTCATCTTGATCAACAGTTACAGACTTTGTGGCAAGGTATTGAAGAACTGGGCATATTCACTACAAAACCTCTTAGGCACCTGTAGATCTTGAAACTTTGCCTTATTAACCAGAAGTGAACTGTACTGAAATAATTGAGGCGTGTCTTGCTTCTGAAAAATTTCCAGGCCAGCTTTACACAAAGTTTTGGAAATAACATCATAACTTTCCTATGTTCCCTTATATGAAATTCTGAAAGTCATTGTTCTTCGGTGCTCTTGAGAGGAGGTTTAGCCACACAGCGAATCTGAAATGCAAACTTCTTCTTGTAAGGGGTTGCTATGCATGATGTCTAATTATATATAAAATCTTGTTGGACCTGAACAACAGTAAAGAGGGATGGTTTTTTCTTGCACTTCTTATAACGTCATTACATTCAGCTGGGATTTCAACAAGACTCTTGGTTTATGAGCTCCATATTCTTATCGCATTCTAGGTGGTTGTAACCTCTGACGGAAAATATAACTTGGATTTGTTCAAACCTCTTCTTTCCAAGAATCGACCGGTGCAGGGAACGGAAAGCAGAATACTTTTTGTTCTGTCCGACACAAGAATTACATAATAACTTAGGCGTTGTTACTCCCTCAGGTAGAAATTTTCAATGAAGTGACGTAGGAATGAAATGATTTCATCGGGCCTCTCTTAGCAATAGTCTAATCATAGGTATAAAATTCAGACTCCTGGGTGGACAGTACGTAAATCTTCATATGTCCAACTCTTTATAGCAACGGAACTGTTTATATTGCACTAATTTCGATTTACAACAGTGAATCTTCCTACTTTATTTATATAAAATACAAGCTACAAAACTTAACAGTTATACCACTTTAAACAAGGCAATTTAATAATATTTCGACTAAATTCCTAACAAACATCCATGATTTTGATCCTTCTTCCATAAAATCCAGGACTTTGATGATTCTTCCATAATATTTTAAGACTTGGATCACTATTCCATGTGATTTAAATTTTAATGATTCTTCCATAATATTTTAAGACTTGGATCACTAATCCATCTGATTTAAATTTTCAACCACTCATACTTTGGACTCTGATCACTTTTTCACTTAAAATAGCCGTTCAGAATATAGTACTGAACTTTATAAACCAGATAGCACCACTAACTTCTTTTTTTAAATTGGACTCTGATTGTTTTTCTCCTGCACCCTTCATATATGTTATGCTCAGCATGTTATGCTCTCCGAGCACTGGTTAAATTTCACTCAATCGGTACACATAAATTGGTGCATTTTTGCCAACTTTAACTTCATCATAGAGTATGGAATAATATTCTAGGACAATTCAGTAGATATTAAATGCATATTCTGCATACAGAAGAAAGCTATACGAATAATCTGTAATGCATATAGCAGACAGCCATGCAAAGAACTATTTTTAAAATTGGGCATACTCACCTTACCTTGTGTTGATATATTATATATTTTAAAATTCTGTGCAGTTAATGGACATAGTTTTATAACAAACATGGAAATTCATAACATTAATACTAGACAAAAGAGATATATTCATCGTCCCTATGCCGATCTTCGTTGCTTTCAGAAAGGTGTATGTTATAAAACAATCAAGATATTGAATGCTCTCCCCAGTAATCTCAAAGAAGAAGTTGAGAGTTTCAGGGCTTTTAAGGCTTCTCTTAAGGAGTACCTCTGCAATAAATCATTTTGCTCTGTAGATGAGTATTTAAGTGACAAAGCTGTCTGATAATACCGTAATAATCATTGCATTTATAAGTATTATTATACATTGCATTTTGTACATATTAGTGTGTGTGTGTGTGTGTGTGTTTATATTCAAATTAAACTGTTGTATACTTTGAGTTGCACGAATGTGCCAAATGAATTTTCTAGTATTTAGCAATAACACAAGCTCTGTAAAGCCTGGTGCTTTGATATTTTACACTCTAGTGCATAATTGTGAATTTGTACATTTTTGCATTGTAAACTCTATAACATATTTGCAAATATGTATATATTGTAATTTGTTGGCATTTATGGAGAGTACATAATACAATAATCATATTTTAGTTTTATATAATTACAAGTAGTAACAATTATGTCGATAATTAAAAGACTATCATCTGACATTACTTCAGTGTTACATAATGAAATTATATTTATTTATACATTTTAACACCAATTTTGATGCTCTTTGTTCATATGTGCACGCAAAAAAGGAAGTACGTATGCTTTTATGGAGCACATAAGTATAGTGCAGTGGCGTACGGGTCTCAAAAGCAAATGATGTGATTATATGTCTATTCTACTGTTTTTGTAACCGGTGCTTTTAGCACTAGAGCTTTATACATTGTTTTCTTTTTTTTTTCTCTCTCTTCTTTTCTTAGTATATAAACATATGTATACATGTATATCCCTTGACAAGTTCCATGTTCAGTGGCTTTCTGGGCTAAACAAATCTATAGAATGATTTCTGATCTAATCTAATCAAATCTAATCTAAATATTATTAATAAATCTCCACGTCGTCTGTCTTTGTGACGTCGGGCCCTGTTAGCGTGCTATCTCCAAACATGCAGTTGTTACCAAAGCTGTGTTTCGGTTGCTTCCCCTGAATGCACGCCACTGTAATCCCCAAAATTCTATCCGTTAACTATAATATTATCAACTCCGCATAAGAAGTAGGAAGCGGTTAAATGTATTGAAGATATCTGTTACCCCTTCGCCCTATTAAATATTTCTGTTAATGCATGTATGTTGTTTCATACTTGGTGAAGAAATAGTTAAGTTCTGTAAAGTAATAAATTAATAATCTCAAAGCGTCTGTTGAGATACTTGTAACTTTAAATCCTACTGCAATCAATGGTTCCTCACGATGACGTTTGCACCCTCCGAAGATTAACCCACGACAGTGTAGAAACAATATGTCAAGCAGGATTATGGTCACTGAAGTCAGCCATTTGCAGCGTAACGAATTTCAAGTATACGGAACATGAATTCAGCTTCGATATACAGAGTAGCACAAGAGATACAGCCATTGGGTGCATGCCGACGTATGTTCAGGACGAGGAGCGCTGGTTGAGACCTAAATGCCGGATTTTAAAGGGAAAAATACATCATTAAAAAGGAGATGAAAAAATGAATTTAAAACAGTACCAAAAAGTGATTAAAAACAAAAAAGAACAGTAAGGGAGATTAAACGAAATCAAATAGGTATACACAATCAGTTAGTCAACTCTAATTTAACTTTACTGCGTTCAGGAACGGTATTTACTCTAATTAATGTTCAACATTGCAGTGTGTTAAGGATGTAGACTTAAGCTTTTTTTGTAGGTCCTTGTGTTACGGTGTTTATTGCACTAAGAATGAATCGAACATTTAGCATTCTCTTGTCTCTTTGAATTTAAAATATCTTTACACGAAGAAAATGAACGATAAACCAGTGGCGAATACTTGGTTTTTATTGTAAACTCTAATTGGTGCACTTCTCTTCTTTTTCAATATCTGGGTTCTTTGATAAGTTTTGCTTTAAGTTTTTATTTTGCAATCCCCTCAAGCATGTTGCCAGTTTTATCAACCGCACTCCATTGCACCTCCTTGGATAAGCACTGCTCTTCTAGTTGCAAGCCCCTCCAAGGGGCCTACTACGGTAGGTACAGGCTTGGCGCACCCGGGGGTTCCCGAGCCGCTCACCGCCGCTTCACGATACCCATCGCCATTCACTGTTGCCACGTCTTTTGTACTGTATGTGTTTCTTTCGTTTGTTTACTTTTATCACCCTGTTCCTCTTCTACGCTTATGGAACTTAGCAGTTTGTAAGGCATTAGGTTTATTAGCTCCTGTCTCACCAGCAGGGATCTTCCACTATCCCCGTGGTTCCTGTCCCACGGCTCCAGCGCGGCTCCCAATTTGTGTGCTCTCCGGAGGTCCCAGCCCTGAAGGTTGGGTGCACCTTCCCCACTGCCCCTATGTGTAGCCTTAGGTGCGGAGCCCGTCCATACCGTCAAGTATATTCACGTAGCTTCTTCGAGAGCCCGGCCTGTGCTGGTGTCCCGACGATCGCGTTACGTCATTGGGATAGTTTCACGGGCGGACGTGTTACCGCTGACGGTGCCCCGGCGTAATCAACCACAAGTTCCCTGAATCCGTGCATGTGTTCTGTCGCTCCACAGCCTAGAGCGGGGAGCCACAGACGGTTATTCCTGTGGTAGGGGCTTAACACCGGGGCGTGCTTAGTGAACGGTATACGCATATGGACCAACAGTGGTGTTTGGAGGGTAACCCTTGTGACGTAGGCCTTGGGTATTGGTCACGGGATGGTTCCCGGGACGGCACAGACCGTGGAGATTTGGTGTCTTTTCTTCTTTAATCCCCGGATGGCAGACTGACGCCGACGGTTCCGGAAGGGGGTCATTTCAATATGTCAAACCGCGCACCACATTCTTATTTTGACCAGTATTTAGTAATGGCTATGTTGAATGAGACGAAGAAATTTTCTGATATAAGTCCATTCTACATACAAAGGGAAGTTGACAGGATATTCGGCAAGGTTAAAAACGCGACGAGGCTGCGAGACGGTACGCTACTGGTGGAGGTCCACAATCAAGAACAGTCGGACAAGCTACTTCATGCTACTCTGTTGGGTTCGTACAGCGTCAAAGTTCACCCCCACAAGTCGAGGAACACCTGTGGAGGAGTTGTGATCACCTCTAGCTTAGACGACCTTTCCAGTGAAGATATTGCCACCCATCTTTCCGAACAGCGAGTTTGTCAGGCGTACCGTTTACATGGTAAACGTGATGGCAAGGAGTACCCATTGCGCACGATCTTTCTCACGTAAAAGGGTACTATTGTTCCAGAATTTATATACTGTGGTTGCAAACGTGCTGCCGTCCACCCATATGTGCCGAACCCTATGCGGTGCTTCAAGTGCCAGCGCTTCGGACATACCCAAGCCGCCTGTGCCCGACCTGCAACCTGCGATTATTGTGATCTAGCGGCCCAGGTTGACACCGCCTGTACGCGTGAACTGTGAAGGAAGTCATCCGTCTAGCTCTCGACAGTGTACCAGGTACTTGGATGAGAAACGTATACTAGAATTACGTGTGAAAGAACATCTTTCCTTTCCTGAGGCGCGGCGCCGCTTTGAACAGCTGAAGCCTGCTAACACCACAGGCTACTCCTCAGCTGTTCGCCGTAATCTTGTTCACTCTGTCGGTTTACAGACTGAGCCTGTCGCAGACGCGTCGACGCAAACTGACTTCTGCGCAGTATCTGCTCCTTTACCTGCTCGATCATCTGCATCCCCGTGTGCGCTGTCTGATGCACAGCAGCAAGCTCAACCGTCTGTAAATCCATGTGTTCCCAGTTCGTACTTCGCAGGAGACCGTTCCCGCCATATAGTATACAGACGAGCCGAACTTCGACAACATCACGCTATCGTTCTGCGAACCGAAGGGCTTCTTCGTACTCCCGATCACCAGTGGAGTCTGAGGACGACACAGGTTTTAGGGTAGTTGGTTCCAAATCCGCTAAGGTGAGAAAGAAAGAAATTACTCCACTTTAATTTCTATCTCACCATGGATATATTCCAATGTAATGTCAATGGGATCAGGGTCCGTCTTCCGGAGCTTCAACATATAATCCACTAGCGCTCACCCTCAATCCTTTGTCTCTAGGAAACCAACTCACATCCCCATCATACCCTTCCTCTTCGTCATTTTCAATCCTTCAGACACGACTTTGTTGGTGGCCTGCGTGCTTGCAACGGTGTTGTTACTCTCGTGGCGGTTACCATACCTGCCATAGGTATTACACTCAACACCCCGCTACAAGCGGTAGCTGTGCGTGTGACATTGCCTTCCATCTCCTTTTCTGTTTGCAATGTCTATTTACCGCCGCACGATGTAATCATAGACACTGAGCTTCAGGCATTTTTGCCACAAATTCCCCCGCCGCTGATCTTTTTGGACGATGTCAATGCGAGCAATGCTCTTTGGGGTTCTTCTGCTGACGATGCTCGAGGTACCATAATCGCAGACGTTTGCGATGCGTCTGGTTTATTGCTCTTAAACTCCGGTGCACCCATATTTTTATCTTTCGCCTATGGCACATTATCCGCCCTAGACGTAACTTTTTGTAGCCCTGCTTTACTTCCGTTTCTGGATTGGTCGGTATTTTCCGATCTCCACGGCAGTGGTCATTACCCCATTGACATACGTTTTTCGGGACAATATCCATTGTCCACAAGGCATCCCCGCTGGGTTATCTCCAAGGCCGATTGGGCAAAGTTTTCTTCCCTGCTCCATCTCCAATACGATGGCTGTGCTTCCATAGAAGACATGGTGGAGTATTTTACTTGCTCGGTGTTGCTCGCAGCAGAATCCAGTATTCCTCGGAGCTCTTCTACCCCTCGGTGTATTCCTGTGCCGTGGTGGACCAAGGATTGCAGCTTGACATTAAAGGCACGGAAACGGGCTCTTCGTCTTTTCCACCTGCACCCAACGGCGGAGAACTTTGTTGCTTTTAAACGCGCCCGGGCCAAGGCGCGCTACGTCATCCGTGATTCCAAGCGGAAATCATGGGAATCTTACGTCTCCTCCCTTTCTCGCAGCAGCTCTTCCCAGCGAGTGTGGGCCTCAGTGCGCCGCATGTCCGGCAAATATCAGATTCACCAGCGAAGCGGATATTGCTGACGCCCTAGCCACCTTCTTCGCTGCCACAAGTGCAACGGACAGTTACGATAACGCTTTAATTTCCTTTAAGGAAGCTGCTGCGAGCATTCGCCTTGATTTTACTAGTGATTGTAGTGACCCGTACAATTCACCCTTCACCCTTGCGGAACTCAATCATTCTTTACACATTGCGAGGGACTCTTCTCCTGGTCCCGATGATATTCACCGGCAAATGCTACTTCACCTCCAACCTGGAGTTGTTACGCTCCTGCTGAATCTCTATAACCGAATTTGGCGTGAACACGATTTCCCGCCTATGTGGTGAGAGGGTACTGTCATTCCTATACCTCGTGCTGGCAAAGACCGGACCGTCCCACCAGCTTACTGGCCGATTTGCCTCACGAGCGTTGTTTGCAAGACCTTAGAACGCACGATCAGCATTCGGTTTACCTAGTGGTTGGAGACGAACGATGTGCTGTGTTTCGCGCAGTGCAGATTTCGTCGCAATCGTTCCAGGATCGATAACCTGGCGCATATGGAGGCTTATGTGCAGAATGCTTTCCCTCTGGAGCAGCATATCGTGGGTGTCTTTTTCGACCTCGAGAAGGCTTACGACACTACTTGGCACTACGGTATTCTTCGTAATTTGCACAGTTTCGGGTTACGTGGCCATCTGACCCTGTTTCTGTGCAACTTTCTCCAGCTCCGCCGTTTTTATGTCCATATTGGCAATACTCTCTCGCAGGAAAATATTCAGGAGAACGGTGTGCCCCAAGGTTCGGTTCTTAGTGTTATGCTTTTTGCTGTAACCATCAACAGCATTACTACCGTCGTTCGTAGTGGGATCTCATCGTCACTGTATGTGGACGACTTTGAGCTGTACTATCGCTCCTACAGCACTGATCATCTCGAACGACAACTCCTGCTGGCCATAAACTCCCTCGCTGTTGGGCGCTTCGTAATGGTTTTCGTTTTTCCCCTACGAAAACGCGATGCATACACTTCCACCGTCTTCGTGGACTACACCCTCCTCCTGACCTTCACCTGAACGGTGTACCGCTGCCTTTCATTCCGTCCTTGAAGTTCTTAGGTCTCCACCTGGACCGTGAACTTTCTTGGGTGCCGCACATCCGACACCTTCGCGCCTCCTGTGATCGATCACTTCGGATCCCCAAACTGCTTTCTGGTGCGTTTTGGGGCGGTGATCGTTCCGTGATGCTGCGTTTATACCGTTCACTCGTTCACTCCAAACTAGATTACGGCGGTTTCATTCACGGTGCAGCGACCGCCTCTAATCTTCGCCTTTTAGACACTGTTCATCACACCGGTATACGTCTTGCTACAGGAACCTTCCACACTGGTCGTGTGGAATGCTTATATGCCGATGCTGGTGAACCTCCACTGGCAGTGCGACGCTCCTTTTTACTTTGTTCTTATGCTGCTAAGTTGTCTGTGGACCCCTCCCATCCATGTTCTAACCCTGTGTTACGCTCGGAGTATTCACACCGCTATCTGAGGAACACCACTTTTTCACGCCCCTATGGTATTCGGTTTCGTGAGCTGCTCTCCGATAGAGGTCTCAGATATCTGGAACCTGCCTGGCAACTGAGGCGTCCCAGTTTTGATGTGACCCTCTCGAACCTTGTGAAACTCTCGACCGCTCCGGAGGTATTTCGGCGCCTGTTTAACGCACTTCTGTGCAGTTACCGGGCCTATGCACCGGTATTCACTGACAGTTCCCAGCTGGGAGGAGCTACAGGTTGTGCCTTTTACTTCAATGGGGAAACACATAATTACCGCCCTGCGGACGCTAGTTCGGTATTCACCGCTGAATTATACGCTATCTTTTACTTTCTGGATTTTATCTCGCTTTTAGCACCTGGTAGTTTTATTATTTGCAGCGATTCCCTGAGTGCCCTACAGGCTCTGCAGCAGTATACCGGCTCCACATCACTCGTTATGTGCATTCAATCTCGCATTTCCGAATTGGTTGCTTGCGGCTACCAGTTCGTCTTCACATGGCTTCCAGGTCATGTCCGTATTGCAGGTAATGAGGTAGCGTATAGGTCTGCCAAGGCTGCCTGCTCCTTACAGGATTACTCGGAAGCGGCTGTGCCCTCGGGGGATGTTTCACGTTACTTTCGTAGGTCTCTTCTTTTAGCCTGGCAGCAATCTTTGCATACTTTAGCAGGTACCCAGCTTCGCACACTCAAAGACACGGTACACCCATGGCTCACATCTTGCCAGCCGAACCGGCGCCGCGAGGTTATCCTTACGCGTCTGCGTATCGGTCACACGCGGCTAACACATGGCTACCTTCTACGCGCTGAGCCAGCTCCTATCTGTCAGACCTGCGATGTTCACCTGTCTGTGGCACATGTGTTGCTTGATTGTCCGAAATTCCATCGCGAACGGCAATTCAACGGCCGGGGTACCGCTTTACCACCCATTTTATGTGACGACGCTAATTCCGATAAAGTGCTTCGCTTTGTTGCCTCTATTGGCCTCAGCAAAGACATCTGATCTGTTTCATGCGTGTGTGTAGTTTTAGCCTTTTTAACTTTTTAGCCCCTGTTTTTAGCACATGAGACCACGTTGTGTGTGTTGTGTGTGTGTGTGTGTGTGTGTGTGTGTGTGTGTGTGTGTGTGTGGTTTCTAGCTTTTTTTAACCTTTTCGCCGTGTTTGGATCACATGGGCCTTTTTTTCGTTCGTGCCTGTGTAAGGGTTTTTAGCACTGTTTAACTTTTCACCCTGGTATTCTTTTTAATGTATTTTCCTTTTTATTAACTTCGGGCCCAAATGACCTAGTTGTCGACGGGCCCTTAAACACCACTCACTCACTCACTCACTCACTCACTCACTCACTCACTCACTCACTCACTCACTCACTCACTCGCTCTAGTTGCAAGATGCGGCAGGAACAAACTTGAACATGGTATTGCATACAGCTCTGTTTACAAATTCGTGTCCCTCAGCAGGCCTTTCGCTCGTACCACAGCTGTGCATTCAACGTCGTCCAAAGTCAGTACAAATTCCTTTATCGTAGCGAAATATTCACAAAGGAAAGCAGCACATGAAATCCATCCCCCCATCAAGAAATAATGGGAAACTTAGGTAATGGTAGGCCTGTAACTTCCTTTAAAGCTGTATTCTACCTGGAGCTTTAATCAGTGTCTTCTTAAGTTCGAAATGAGACATCTGCAACAGTAAATTCAACCCTCAATGCTTCATATACCGTATGCAACGCACGGGCAATACAAGTTTTGTGGCGGATATTGGAATACATAGGCTTCAACTGTACAGTTGCCGATACTATGTATCATTTTGCTCCGCAAAAATTTGTCATATTTTGTTGTACTGTGTTCCTGATAAATTTTGCAAAAACGGCCATTGAAGCTCTGCTATATAGATATGGTTGACTTTTCCAATTCATACATAGCAAACAGCATTCGTTTCGATGGCTCTCCTGTGACTGGCATCACAAGAATATTTAGAACAGCTCTTGAAAGTGAGTCGGTTGCTTCATCCAAAATGAAGCAAACCGGATGATCTCCAACAACCCCATTGACGTTTTCCACATTAGCTTCATAAATTGATTGCAGATAATTCTATCAAATTGTGCTTTCATCAGGACTAGGTCGTTGAGTGTATTTTTACAAGAAACGCTTCAGTGTTGTGTTTATTTAATGTATTGCCTCATTGACAAAGGTAATTGTGTGGTCACTGGAAAAAGCATTTTGTTCCCTGCTGTTTTGATTCCTACAAAACTGACTGTTTCGAAACTATAGCACGGAAGCTTTGATTTTCACATGTTTGATTACAACTGTAATTAAAGTTAAGAATAAATATGATTCAATTAAGATTATAATTATATTAATAGGTTGCTTATATAGTGTTAATAAACAATTATTGGGTAGAAGATTTAAGGTTAATCTATTTTCTAAATTTTCATTTAGGTTTATGAAATAATTTATGTTGAGTTATTCTGTCCTTCATCTGTTTTCCATCGACTTTAATATTAGTACCACAGAGAGAACATCGAACAAGGTACCATTTATTTCGATGAAATCGTCCTTGAAACTGGTTCCGCACTTCGCAGTTTATTGCTAATAGGGGATGATGATTATGATGATGAGTGGTGTTCAAAGGCGTTGGTGAGGTTGTCAGCGCCTTTCAAAAGAAAACATGCCCCAAAAACGGGATAAAATCCATAAATAAAATAATGACTAAAAGAAGAAATAAAATCCAGGATAAATAAAACTACCCTGGGGAAAACCAGAGCGATACACGAGTCGCTAAAAACCAGCAAAAACAACTCAGCTAAAAAGAATAAAATGTTAAAACTAAAGCCTTATGTGAGGCACATGCAATAAAGGTATAAAGCGTATTGACCGGTCCACCAATAGCGGTCACGGTAAATACAAATATAATTCTAAATACTTGCTCTAAAATTCAATTACAATAAGAATTTAAAGATCACAGCCACCGCTATTTCATCATCCGCTAAAATCTCCGTGGGAGGGCCTGGCATTTGCAAAGCAGAAGGTATGTGTGCTAGAGTAAAACACTCCAGCAACACTTGACGGACCGATAATGCCTCCCTACAAAGTGGGCAGATAGGAGCAAGATCTTTCTTAAAAATATAACTGTGCGTAAAAATACAGTGACCGGTCTGCAAGCGGGCCAACAACACTCCTTCCAGCGAGATTTACGGGAGGAAGTTACCCAGTTTACAGGGAGATCCTTCACTTACCTGAGCTTGTTCCCGCGGAGAGACGACCATTCTTCATGGCAGCATGAAAGCACCGCTCTCCGCACAAGCCTGTAGTCCACACTAGTTACAATGGTAAGCAAAGTACTGGGTTGCGTTGCTGCCGTCTTAGTTGTCAAATTCGTCAATTCATTACCGCGCAAGGAGGAGGAGGCCTTAGATGCGCTGCAGGATAGGATGGTAGTTGTAAAACTCAAGAACGCTCTGAAGGGCACTAAGACAATCACCCAAATTGCGACGGCGAATATACAGAATGGCTCCATAGATGGCATACAGTTCAGCAGTATAAATGGATGTGCTACTATGCAAACCAATAACATATGTTTCAGTCCCAGTAACAAAGGCACATACATCACCGTCGGCGCACTTACTGCTGTCGGTGTATATACAAATGCGGTCATTGTAGGGGGATAAAATTATAAAACACAAGTACGGATACTGAATACAGTCATCGCAGATTTCTCGTAAACTGTCATCCCCAGATATACGTAGGATGTAGCACGTAACCAAGGGTGAGGGGGGGGGGGTTACACTCTTTCTCCATTGGAAAACATGCGAGGCAGTGCAATATCGTGTTTCCGAAGCAGCTCGCGGAAACGAAAACCTGCGGGCCAGGGACTGAGTGACAAGTTTTCGTATCGTTCGTCCAGCACGGTATTGAAAAAAGGAGGTACCCATTGGATGCAAAGGCATCTGCTAAGCCCACAGCCATGATTACCTGGCAGGACATCACGCCTACATCGCAGAGGGGGTTCTGCCAATTCGGCGAACAGGCTAACAACTTGGCTGGTTGGATAAGCCCCAACAGCCACACGGATGCCTTGAATATTGACTCTGTCTAATCTTCTCAGCATAATTGGTCGTGCTGAAGAATACACAATGCATTCACAGTCTAACTTGGATCGAATCAGCGCACGATAAAGACCGAGTGGCGCTGTCGGATCTGCTCCCCAAGATTTGCCCCATGGTATCCGTAAACATTTCAGAGAACGGTCACACCGCACTTTAAGCTATGCTATATGTGGTAACCAGCATAGTTTCCGATCGAATATAAATCCCAGGAATCTCGCCTGATCTGCGAAGGGAAGTTAACTTGGCCCGAGTCTAAGAGAAGGCGATAATCGCCACCTACGGCGCCAGAGGTTAACGCAGTGTCTTCTCAGGCGTTTTTCAAGCTACGATCATGAAAATTGTCGAAACACCGCTGAAGACGGCGTTCCAAAAAAGGCGTTCATTGATAAGTACAAAAAATGGCAAAGTCATCTACGAACAAGCAGAATGAGATATATGGGCGAACACATTGTGATATAGAAATAATAGCTATAGCAAACACCCAGAACTGATCCCTGTGAAACACCGTTCTCTTGAACAAAGGGGTTCGGAAAAGCCGAGCCGACCCTTACTCGGAAAACGTAGTCCCTCATAAACTCCTGCAGAAACAACGATACACGTCCCCGTATATTTCAATTCAGGAGTGAACGTAAGACCCCTGCTCACCAATACGTATCATAAGCCTTCTCCAGATCAAATAATATTCCAACAGTTGCACAACTGATAACAAATCTGGACATGATCTGTGCCGACAGCGATACAAGGTCTTCAGCCACTGGTCGACGTCGGCGAAAACCGCACTGGGTTTTGGTCAATAATTTGTGAGTTTCAAGCCACCATACCAGCCGCATTTATCATGCGTTCCATTAGTGGTGAGATAAATGAGACGCAACTGGTGAGAGAAATGGGACGGTAGCTGAAAGGAAGGTGACGGTCTTACTAGGTTTCAAAATTGGAATAATCGTGGCCACTTGTCTGGAAAGGTGGCGTGAACCCAGACACGATTGAAGACCTGAAGCAGGTAAGCTTTACCTCCAGGAGTGAGCTGTTGCGTGTCATCTCGATGTTCTCTCCACCGGGTGCAGAGTTTCGCCAACATGAAGGTGCATGGTCCAGCTCCGCCATGGTGAAAAGGCGATTATAGTCTTCAAGATTTCCAGAACGAAAGGGGAACCTTTGGAATTCCACCTGAGCCTTCACAGGCAGAAGCTCAGGGGAATAATTATCTTGGTTAGACACTTGAGCGAAAGCACTGCCAAGTGTGTTAGCCACATCACAAGGATCAACTACTGTGCCTACCGCTTTTTTTAAGACCGGCAAATGGCAAATGGGTCAATTTTTCCGGCCACACGCCTTAACTTATTCCATGCGACAGGGAATGGTGTATGTGGGTTAAAAAGCGCTACAAACTTGCTCCAGGGTGTCTTTTTGCTATGTTTAATTATTTGTTTAGATTGGGCACGCAGCGTTTTATAGTATATTAAATTATTCTGTATAGGACGACTCTGGAAAACCCTGAGTGCACGCCTGCGAGTACGAATAGCATTCCGACATTCATCGGTCCACCAAGGTACCGAGAATTGAGGGGTTTGGCCAGTCGATTTGGGAATGGATTGCTCCGCTGTAGAAAGAATTTCCTTTGTAAGATATTTGACTAAATAGTTCACAGAGTCGTGCTTATCGTAGTTACGTTCAGCCAGGCGGGAATACAGTTCCCAGTTGGCTTGATCTAAGTGCCAGCTAGGTAAACGGGTAGAAGTGTGTCAAGAGACAAATAAGACATGGAAAGTGGACACTAGAATGCACGTTAGAGATGATATTCCAACATAACCAGATTGCTAACTGTGGTGATAAATTACTATATCGAGATGTCAAAAAGTATGAAAAGCGCCAGAAAGAAAGTTTGGCTCTCCTGTGGTCATAAGATCTAGATTGTTATTGTCCAAGAAGTTTGCATTTAGCCTACCTCTCACACAAGCCCGAGGTGAACCCCAAAGTGGGTGGTGGTTATTCACGTCGCCTATCAATAGAAAGGTCGTTGGTAACTGCGAATCTAGGTTTTCTTTGTTGGTGAGCGAGAGGTCAGCAATGGAGGCAGGTAAGTGCTACAAATTGTGAAAATGGCGGAAGGCAGCTTAACCCGTATAGCGACGGACTGGATGTCGGATGTTAAGGGCACGGATTCGGCGAATATATCATTACTGATCAGCATTATAATGCCCCCATGTGACGGAACACCCTCCGCCGGTGATGAGTCACATCGTACGAAGGAGTACTGTTGACGAAGCTTTGTCTCTTGTAAGGATACGGCCAAAAGGTGATTCTGTGCAGCAACAATTCAAGCTCTGGTTGGTGTGGCCTAATGCAACGCATGTTCCACTGAATGAAACCCATTGCGTGTAGGTAAATAAGTTCTAAATAGAAAGACGTTTGTGCATGTTATTTTGTGCTCGTTGGTGTAATTTATTCTTCTTCGGAGTCAGACTAATATTTTGTTCAGGAGCACGATGCCGTCGTTTAGGCACTGGCCATTGGCAGTGAGGCCAGAAACCTTTTGTTCCATCTCCTGCATGGGGGAGGACCCCTTTCCAATAGAAAATTTCGGTTCGAGAATCTCGAACCGATTAGAGGTATTGATCGGAGAAGATCATAGACGCCGATCTGTGCTCCCCCGCAGAAGAGTTCTCAAAAGAGAATATACGTGGAGAGTGGCAAGGACTTGTCCCTCCTTTTGATGTTTTGGCAGTGGAATTTACATTGTGTTTCAAAAAGTCACTTCTTACAGAACTGGTCTTGAATGTAATATCCGGTGCGGTTAAGGTTACGGGTTTGACAGTTTTACTTCCCGAGGTCAAGGTTCGGGCGAGAATTGCGCTGGAATACTCTTTATGTTGGCGGATTTGGCAGAGGGCGACGCCGCCGTTGTTGTAGATGTCGATGACTTAGTCAGCGCTCTGACTACGAGAACCTTTTCGGATATGGTGGCCCACTGGTCTGAGTTGCGATCTCGCGAGTCGGTACCGGTTTAGCGACAATACCTCGGGATAAAGGGTTGGCGAAGTCTCAGGAGCTTATGGGCTTCCGAGAAAGACACCTTCTCTTTCACCTGTATCTCCTGGATCACCATCTACTCTGCAAAACCGGCCAGTTTCGGTAACTAGATGGATGCTCTCCGTTACTGTTTACGCGTGATGGAGCTGAAGCACTATCATTGGAGATGTCACCACAGTTGACGCAGGTAGATTTGCCGTTGCACAATACGCTAATGTGGCCAAAATGTTGACCCTTAAAACAGAGGTGCGTTTTGGGAATATACGCATAACCTTAATGGCTTCATATCCTTTTAAGGGAGGTCAACCCGATCAAAAGTCAGAAAGAGGGTACGGGTAGGCAGGAATTTGCCATTGACCTTGCGCTGAACCCAATATACAGACATGACACCTTGAGCCAAAAGATTTTCCTTATCTCCTCAGCGGACAAACCGTCCAGTGCACTGGCGGTTACCACACCGTGTGAGGAATTTAATTATTTTGCACTTGGACCTTTACTAGATGGCAGGCTAACGTCGTGACTTTGAGTGTTCTAGATGCCTGGGAAGCAGAATTGGCTTCAACCTGGATTGCGGGTTTTGCTGCATGACTTCACTGGACCAGCAATGTTATCAAGACCCTTCTGAATTGTAAAAGGACTTATCGTTGAGAACCTTTTTCCTTCCTCTGTCCTAGTGATAAACAAGCAGTGAGGACCACGTGACTCGACTACTTCTTTTCCTTCGTCTTTACCATATTTAAGTGATTTAATAGTCGGTGCCATTAAATATGGTATAAATTCATCCCCCAGTGCTTCCCACCCACCATGGAGCCTAACGAGGGGTCACCCCACTGTAATGACAGGGCTACACATGTAATTTAGCAGGCTCACCCTGGAGTTTGGTATGACCTAGTCCTGGACGATTGACTAGGGGTGGGTTAGTCCCTAGCCTCACGTTTAGGCGTAGCAGAAACCAAAGTTGTGTATTAGGTTGCGCACCCTCCCTAGTTACTGAAGGTCAGAAGGGGAGCATGGAGTGGACGATTTCAACTCTGGGGCTAATTCAGTATAAATTTCGTGTTAATTATTTCTTGCCTAACACCGCATCAAGATAAGCGCTTTAAGCAGGTATTTTCCCTCAAAGTAAACTGCATTGAAGCTTTTCTCGTATATTGTTTAAAAAAGGATAATAAGGGCAAATGTAAGAGAAAAAGGAAACAAGGGGAAAAAAGGGAAGCTAAAACACAGATATCTTGAGTATTTAATAAAGATTATCGCCCAGCATAATAAAGATTATCGCCCAGCATCAATTGTTTCGTGTTCCTTAATGAAAAGAGAAGGAGGATTTCCCTTTAAAATACGGTCGTTGGCGATAACACCTTTCAGCAATACGCTAAACGGGATCGAGAAGAACTGTTGAGTTGATTAGTCACAGATTGCTTCAGCAGTTAGTACTCTGGAGAACCTAAATAAGTACAGTTATCACTAGCCATTCACCTAAAGAATGAAACTAACTCTTTTTTCTTTCTTGAGTTCGTACAATCCTGGGAGTCCTGAAATCATATAAACGGCGTTCTGGCAAAAGTTGGTATCACAAAGACATACATTTTTCAGAAAGAGAAAACATACGGGGGGATTAATTTCTAGGTAGAACATATAGTAATTAAACAATATGCATACAACTTTTACCAATCAGTTACTTTATAATTACGTTTAATATCAATTATACAGTTATAAAATATCAATATTTTTAATTAGTAAAATTGAATTGCAATTTCAACAGAGTATCGATCAGAAATCAAAGTAGTTGTTTTCTTTGCAAAAAGCCGTATGCCTCAAAAGGTGCTTCTCAGCAGAGTAAATAATAATAATAATAATAATAATAATAACAATAATAATAATAATAATGAAAAATATCGAAAGGAGATGATTTGATATTACTGTGAAAGAACCGATAAATGTAAAAATGCAAAATAGAATCTCATACGTTACATAAACCTGGTTTACTCTACCTATTCAGCTAAAAACTAATTTTACAAAAACCTGTTATTCTATCTACTAAATGCCAATGGAGATAAATATTAGCAGAAATAGTCTTATTACGTATCTCGTATTCGGTTCAAAGGAATAAAAGGACACACTAGGCTAACGCGACTGTCAACTCTTTCAGTGGCTGGTCACCAGGGTATGTACTTTCATTCTCTACGCATGTTCTGGAGTAACATAAATGAAAAACGAATGGTGAAATCCCATTGGAGAAAAGTACTGAAAAACTGAAAACAATAACTAGGAATATCTTGGAAATTTTTAAATCCAGAAAAGCATGTATTTGACATATATTATGTGATTTAACGAGATCTACAGTTTTTGTGTTAAGAGTTCTTCTATCTGTTACGATTTATCAATTATAGAAAAGTAATAGAGAATGCTGACTTTCAGAGGTTTATCCCGGAATCAAGATAAACATTTGATTTTCCATGTAAATATCTTTAATATATGGCATTTAACTGGAAATCATTAGAGCATTTTAAGAACATTGAAAATTTCAAAAAATGTTCCGCGAATAGGGTAGTTTGCAGTGCGGGATATCTCTGAAAATATTTTTGTCGCATCCTTGGAACATATTAAACTTAAACACTAAGTTTCGTATTTAACCAACTTTTCGTGTTTGGATTATGCTGTTCACACACTTCGACTTTTTAACATGTTTTTGTTTTATTCGGTTGGCCTCAAAACTTATGTTTCTGGTAAGATCTAGCTATCGAATCCTTGGTTGAAATGCTAAACGTCCTCTACCTTCTTTGCATGTGGTAGAGAAAGTAATATATACTTCTTTTACCAGTTAGATGTTTCTATTGTATGATCACCTATACAATTACATAGTTATTACTCTACCCAAGTAATTATTATTTTTATTTAAAAGTTACGGTGGAAAACTGAATATAAGAGAACTATTTTGCGCTGTACTAGTAAACGCTAATAAGAAACTAAGGTAGTTCTTTGATAAATAATTAAAAAAAAATTAATAACTCAAATATTATTTGGTTATGTTTCTCTACCAGTCTTTATACATTGCATTCAATAGAACTTTCATCTTCCTCACTCTCAGGTAAGACATCTGGTCCTGCGACACTATAAGATATTGACTTACATTTGCAGTGACACCTGGATAGAATTAAGTGTTTCTCACTGGATATGGTGGTATACGCTAATTTGCCTGCTAGAAATATGTGTGATGTTTCCTCTTAATGATGATGATGATGATGATGATGATGATGATGATGAAGATTGTTGTGTAAGGGTGCTCTACTACTGAGGTCATTAGCGCTCTTATTAAACAAGGATATTAAAAACACCAAAGGTAAAAGAACAATATAAAACAAAGTAAAATTAAAAGCAGAGCATTAATTAAAAAAATACATAGTAAATCCACTCACCTGAATCTAAAATAGTGAAGAAAAAAAAAAGGAGCAAGAATCGTACTAAAGGAATACAACGCGGTCGACGGGTTAAAATTAATACGTGGCAACACATAAATGAATTAAAAACCCCTGAACCTCCGCTCCAATAAAAACAACGATGATGATGCTGTTGCTGCTGTTTTTGATGATGATGATGATGATGATGATGATGGTGGTGAGTAGCGTTTAAGGGCGCGCAACTTCGAGGTTATAAGCGCCCTCCAAAAGTAAACGTGCCGGAAACAAAAAGATAAAATCAATTAATAAAATAATGGCTAAAAGAGCGAAAATCTAGGATAAAACAAAACTAACCTGGGGAAAACAAAGGGTAGAGGAGTACAAAGCAGGTAAAATAGAATGAAAGCTACAACTAAAGCCTTACTAAAGCAGGCAATAAAAATTTAAAAGTATTTAAAAGAACACTTCCCGGCCCAGCAATAGCTGTATCGGGAAATAAAAATAAAATATTAGATGCTTAGTCCAAAATGCAAACGGGAATAAAGCTAAATAATGTAGCCATCGCTCTTTCATCACCCGCCAAAACCTCTGCGAGTTTGTCAGGCGTGTGCAGAGAGGAGCGTATTCTGCCAGAGGAAAGCACTCCAGCAACACATGACGGTCCGATAATGCCTCCGTACAGAGTGGGCAGACAGGAACACGATCATTCTTAAAAATATAATTGTACGTAAAAAACAGTGACCGCCACGAGGACGAGCCAAAACTACTTCCTCACGACGAGAAGTGCATAAGGAAGTTAACCAGTGCACCGGAAGAGCCTTTATTGCCCTTAGCTTGCTGTTGTGGAGAGCAGACCACTCTACATGCCAGCGCGAAAACAACTCTCTCCGCAAAAAAAAAAAAAAAAAAAAAAAAAAAAGTCTTAGTAAGGCCTTCGACTGTTGAACAAGTAATGGCGACACTAGGCTTCGTGGTTGCTGACTTTGCCGCCTCATCCGCTAATTCATTGCCTGGCAACCCAATGTGCCTAAGAAGCCAAAGCCATGCGAGAACCACATTTACGCCAGGAGCGTGTAAAATGTGAAGGGCATCCTGAATATGCCGCACTAAAGGATGGTAGCTGCACAGTTCACGAACGCTCTGAAATGCGCTAAGAAAATCCCTCAGAATAAGGTAGTTACTCAATTTTCGACGGCAAACGTACTGAATGATTCGATAAACAGCATACAGTTCCGCAGTACAAACGGATGTGTGACTAGGCAAACCGAAAGTATGTGGTTCGGTTCCAGTTACAAAGGCACAACCAACACCGTCGGTACATTTACTCCCATCGGTGTATGTAGAATTTCGGTCACTGTAAGGGGGTAAAAATTCTAAAAAAAAAAAAAGCAAGTAATGATACTACACGAGGACATCATAGCCTTCCCGAATGCCAACATCCCGAAGTCAACGTTGGAGGCAGCACGTAACCAAGATGGATGAACTCTCTCTCTCTCCCTTGGGAAACATGCTAGGTATTGCTATATCGTAGTTCCGAAGAAGCTCTCAAAAATGAAAGGCTGCAGTCTTAGGACTAAGTGATAGAGAACGATAACGGTCATCTAGCTCAATAGAATGAAAAAACGGGAAACGCTGGATGCGTAGGCATGCACTGAAGTCCACTACCATAATTCGCTATCAATACATCACGCCGAAAACGAAAGGGCAGTTTCGCCGATTCGGCGTAGAGGCTTACAACTGAGTTGGAAAGGCTCAAACAGCCACACGGATGCCCTGATTGTGGACAACATCTAACTTAGCGCAGATGGTCGCGCCCATCATAGTCTAACTTGGAATGGATCAGTGCATGCTATTAACGCAGCATTACTCTCCGATTTGCTCCCCTAGCTTTGCAACTTAGTATCCGTAAAATATCAAGACAACGGTCACACCGCGGCTTAAGCTGTGTTATATGTGGTGGCATTTGCCCCCGAAGGCGCCAGAAGTTAATACAGACTGTCTTCTCAGGGGAGAAACGGAATCCGTTTTTCAAGCTCCAATCATATAGAATGTCCAAACACCGCTGGAGACGGCGTTCCAAAAATGGTGTACGCTGAGAAGTACAAAAGATGGCAAAGTCATCTACGAATAAGCAGGAAGACGCATATGAGGGAGCACATTGCGATATGTATTTAATCGCTATAGCAAACTGCGTGACGCTTAGTACCGAGCCCTGAGGCACTCCGTTCTCTTGACTAAAGAGGTTAGAAGAAACCGAGTCGACCCGTACTCGGAAAGCGCAATCCCGCATAAACTCCTGAAGGAATAACGGAAGGTGTCCTCGTATGTTCCAATTGTGGAGAGAACGTAATATCCCCGCTCACCATCATATGCCTTCCCGAGATCAAAAAATGTCCCTACCGTTTGGCTTTTTTGAAGAAACCCGTCAAAAATCCGAGTTGACAGCGAGAAAAGTTGGTCAACTGCTGAACGACGGTGTCGAAAATAACACTGGATATTGGTAAAAATATTGTGGGTTTCCAGCCATCAAACCAACCGTCCACTGATCATGCGTAGCATCACCTTGCATACGCAACTGTTGATGGAAATAAGACGGTAACTGGAAGGAAGTTGACGGTGCTTTCCACGTTTCAAGATAGATATGATAGTGGCCTCCCGCCACTGATTTGGAAAAGTGGCATCAACCCAGATACGATTTTAGACCTCGAGTAGGAAATCCTTACATTTAGGAGAGAGATATTTTAATATTTGGACGTGGATGCCATCTGGACCGGGCGCAGAGTTTCGCGAAGATGAAAGTGCGTGTTCTAGCTCCACCATGGTGAAAAGGCGAATGTAGTGTTCAAGGTTTCCAGAACGGAAGGCGAACCCTTTAGATTCCACCTCAGCCTTAAATGGAAGAAACTCAGGCGAATAGTTGACTGAGCAAGACACGTGAGCGAAAACACTGCCAAGAGTGTTAGCCACGCCAAACGGATCAACTATAGTCTGTGCGATTGTTTTTAGAACGGCGATGAGCATATGGGTCGCTTTGCCAGCTACACGGCTGAACTTAATCCAAACGAAGGTGTTTGTCGATTGAAATATGCTACAAAGTTGCTCCGTGATGTCTTCTTGCTATCCTTTATAACTTGTTTAGATTTTGCACGTAGCTTTTTTTTATATTGAATTAAGTTATCCATAATAGGGCAACGCTGGAAAACCCTGACAGCACGTCTGCAAGCACGAATGGCAGTGCGGCTTTCATCTGACTACCAAGGGACAGGAAAATATTGAGAGTGGCCAGTCAATCGTGGAATAGACTGCTCATCAGCAGAAAGAATGGTGGCTGTGAGATGTTCAAAAAAGAGATCAACTGGATCATGAGCACTTAAGCAAAAAACAGCCAAACGGGTATAAAGGTTCCAGTTGGTCTGATCTAGGTGCAATTGAGGTAAAAGTGTGGAACATAAATTGTGTACTAAAAGACTTATAACGACTGGGTAGTGGTCGTTAGAGAATAAACCAGAGATCACATTCCATTGTATGGAAACTGCTAACTCTGGATAACAGAAGGCTATTTCGATGTGCGAAGAACTATTAAAGGCATCAGAAAGAAAGGTAGGCTCTCCGGTGTTCAGGAGAGAGAGGCAATTAGATGACCTCTCGCACAAGCCACAAAGTGGGTGGTGGGCATTCACGTCACCGAACAACAGAAAAGGTGTTGGTATCTGAGAAACTAGGTCTTCTAAATCATTGCGTGAGAGGTCAGCAGATAGTGGGGGATAGAAGCTACAAATTGTGAACATGGTATATGGCAGCGTAATCCTGACAGCGACTGGCTGAATGCCAGACTGTAAAGGCACGGTTTCAGCATAAAGATCATCTCTGATGAGCATCATAGTGCCACCATGAGAAGGAATACCCTTCTTGGGTGATACATCACACCGTACAGCAGAGTAGTGCCTGAAGGAAACGTGGTCTTGTGAACGGAGCTTTGCCTCTTGTAAGCACACGACCAAAGGTTGATTCTGGTGGATCAGCAGTTCAAGCTCTGGTCGACGTGGTCTAGTTTCGCTTATGATGCACTGTAGGACAGCCATTGTTTATATTATGGGATAAGGTTTATATTGAAAGGCGTTTCTGCAGATTGGGATGTGCTGGTCGGTTCAATTTGCTCTTTTTAGATGTTGGGCTTGTACTATTCGCAGAAGCACGATCCTGCCGTTTCCTCACTATCCGTCTGCCAGTGGGGGCAGAATCCTCCTGCTCCATCTCCTCCACCGGGGAGGATCCCTTACCAATAGAAAATTTCTGCTCGAGAACCACGAACCGATTAGAAATACTGATCGGCGTAGATGGTCGGCGTCGATCTATACTCCCCTCAGAAGAGTCCTCCGAAGAGGATCTACGTGGAGGTTGGCGTGTACTTTGTCTTTCATTCGATGGTTTAGGGGGAGACTTTAGTGTCATTTAGGAAATCGGTCCTGACATAACTGGTCTTAAATGATTTTGCTGGCTCTGAACTTGCGGTGGATGAGCCGATCTTGGTGCCCGAGGTCAACGTTTTTGTGAAACTTTTTCTAGACTACTCCTTACATTGGCGGTTTTGGCAGATGTGATGCCGAAGCAGACATACAGTTGGAGGACTTTGGTTGTGGTCTGGCTGTGAGAGCCTTTTCAGAAATGGTGGCTCCGTTAATATCGCTGGTATGAGTTGCGATTTCCCGATTTAGCCACTACTGAGCTGTAGGTACCAGACTCACGGGACAGAGGGTTGGCGGATACGCAGGAGCTTCCAGGCTTCCGAGAAGGACACCTTCTCTTTCACCCGAAACTCCTGGATCGCTCTCTCCTTGGCGAAACGGGTACATTCGCGGGAACTAGATGGGTGTTCGCCACCACAATTAACGCATGATGGTGTTGAAGTACACGCTCCATCCTGCGTGGCATCTCCACAGAGGGCACAACAAGACTGAACTGCCCAGAATTCACTTGTGTGCCCAAAGCATTGATACTTGTATCTGAGTGGGTTGGGATTGTAGGGCCTAACATCGATGGTTTCGTACCCTGCCTTAATCATTTGCGGGAGATATATACGATCAAAGCGCGCGAGGAGTTCAAGGTCTTGTGTAGTTCCACCTCAACTGGGTAACTCCCTAACATATGAGATCGTAATAATTCGGCGGGCTGGAGTGCTGAAACTGCTTCTACCACGAGTGTACCGTTGTGCGCTCGAATGCAAGAATGAGCTTGACCAGCAATTTTATCTGAACTTTATTGGATGGCGAAAGGGCTAACCGATGTAAATTTACTTCCTTCCTATTTTCAATATATACTAAGTAGCGAGGACCACTGGACTGTACTTCATTTTCCAAAACAAAATTAGATTATGTTTTGTTTTTAGCCATAAAAGATGGTATAAATTCATCCATCAATGCCCCCCTCCCATTACGGAGCCCAGCGAGGGGTCACCCTACTGAGGTGACAGCCTACACAGGAGATATAGCAGACTCGTCTTCCCACTCCCATGGAGTTCGGTATAATACTACCTAGTCCTGGCCGATTGACTGGGGCTGGATTAGTCCCTAGCCTCCCGTTTAGGCGAAGCAGAAACCAAAGCGATGTATTAGGCTGCGCACCCTCCCCAGTTACTGAAATCAGATGCCCAGTGTCAGATGCGCAACCCTCAACCAACCAGAATATCCTTATCCACCGACACGGGTCTCCACGCACGGCCTACACGTGGGTGGGTATTTTGACTCCCTCATTACTCAGAGGTAACCCACAGAGAGAGTCAAGGTTGGTTCGGGACCCCGGGTGCGCCAAACCCGTACCTACCGTAGTAGGCCCCTGGGGATTGTTTCCTCTTAAGTTGGCGTAATCCACAAAATAACGGGTTGCAACTTTTGTCCTGTTTCAGCTCTGATAACGAAGCAGATATGACTTATTGACAATTCTTAACCCAAGAGCGGGTATGGCTGGGAATAAAGTATCTCAGTATTAGTTTTTTTTTGTTTTTTTTTTTGTTTTGCGTAGGGTAACACTACAACTGATTGGATATGTCTGCGGCGCTAGCTATTCGTTCACTGCTGTTTTATGCGTCCGTTGACAGTCACATTCTGTTATGTAAATCTGAGGATCCCTATTAGAAGCATGTTTGTTCACCATTTTAGAGCTGAGGCATTAAGTGCCCTATAACCTGCCAACGCAAATAGTTTCATCTTCCTGATTTCCTTTTATAATAATATATGTATGAGTGTTAGTGAGTACTTTGTGAGGAAATGTGTGTGTGTATGTGTGAGTGAGTAAAGGACCAATATCCTGTGACTCACCTTGTAACAACAAAAATGTGTTTCGTGTAGGAAAGTGACTTTAGAAGAAATGTTGAAGATATTCAAAGAGCTGACAGAGGACGACATAATAAAGAGCGACGAATCTTATGAAGAGGAAGAAGTAATTGAAGGAAGTGATTGCAACGCTGTTTCTAAGCAAAGTGGTGTAGAGGAATCAGTGCATACTCCTTTGGAAAACTATTACTTAAGGAAAGACAATTGCTACAGTTGGAGAAAAATGCATTTTCCGAAGCATGGGAAAACCAAAAAGAACATGATAAAAATTTTCCCTAATGCAAAACCCTCTACTAGAAATATAAGAGATGAACTCTCAACTTTTGATGTCATTATTGATTACGACATGCTTCATGATACCGCAAATCACAGAAATTCACACCTATAGTTACACCGAGAAACGGTGTAATATGCACGAGATAGGGATGCCAAAGAAACATCCAGGGCTGAAATTAGCGCATTGATTGGGTGCCTATATCTTATAGAACTAAGGAAAGGAGGTAATACAAATGTTCAGGAACTGTGAAATTCAGGCGGAACGGGAAAGGAAATGCTAAGCGCTTGTATGAGCTGTAAGGATTCTTAATTTTGCTTCGAGCCCTGCAATTTGAGAACAAAGCCACGGGAACAGAGAGAAGAAAATCTGATGTGTACCATTCGCATGATTTTCTCCATAACCCTGCAACAAATTATTTTTAAAAAGCTTATACTTACTGAGTATTCTCTCTAAGTTGCTCCAGTTTTAGACTGCTGCATGGAACCCCACGACTCTCGATCTATGGGCCGCGAATTGCTGCACATACACGCCACAAACGACAACAAACCACACAGTGTCCGCCCGTAGCCTCAGCCAGCACTGTCATTACCGGAGCCTGTCGTGGTCCAGTTGAGTCCCAAAATTTTGCTCGAAATCCACGCATGTAATTCCTGCAGGAATGTCCTTATCTTATCCCGAGGGAATTTTAGCTGCTTTTGCTGAGACTTTACGTCAAGTGACTTCCAAACTCAAAACAGTAAATCTTCATTGTTCTTCAGTGAATCCCATTGAGCCCGTAGTACTTAGACACATTACTCCTGGGGATGAAGTCTTCACAATAGAGCGTTAACGCCTTTCTGAAGGTCTTCCAAGGCAATAGGTTGCGGACATAAGTTTTCCAGCTTTTCTCTAGGTTCATTCATTACATCCCTAAGCTCATCAATGTATTTCTTTACGTGGACTAATATGCCTACGAGCATATTTAGTCCATATTTCGTCCATTTGGGCTGATATCATCCATCGTCTTCATCATCCACATTTCCGAGTTTGTTTGTGGTTGCAACGTCTGCATCTTCTCCATCTCGGATTCAATTTTCTCCTGTAGTTTTTCCATTCGTTTTCTCATTAATTTTCTCCATCTTCTCCATTTGGGATCCATTTTTATATGTATTCCCGATTACAATGCCTACATTCCGGGTTTCATATTCTACATTCCAGATTTCATTTTCTACTCCATGTTCTCTAGATTAAATTTCTTCCATATTGTCTATTCCGGATTTCACCTCTGTCTTTAAATCCTTCATACCGGTTTCCATTTTCGGACAATAAAGTTTTCATCATCTCCTCCATCGTGAGTTTCAATTGCACTCCTGATACCAGTGTAACATAATCACTTTATTACATCAAATTACCTGCCGTCGCACATAGATGTATTTCATGCCAAAAGTTGACAAAAATTATTTTTTCGTGTTTTATGCACTGTGAGACCCTAGATAACATATATTTTTTTTTTTAGGATAGTAACATATTTAAACGCCGCATAAATTGAAATAAAACTAAATTATAGTATATCTGTTTGATTTCAATTGCAATAAAATGCACATATTATTTATACGATGTATCCCAGTATTTTTTAACCTGAACAGTCTGTTTCAATTGAAGACTCCTCTTCCACATTATTGTCAGCTTGAGGAAGCTCTCTAATACCTTCTTTGTTTGAGAGCAGCAACCTTAATGTTTCTTTTAAGAAAGGTTTGCTAGTTTGCTTTGGCTTTGGTTTCATACCTGTTATCAGTGGATCCGATATCAGCAATAGTCTATTTATTATATTAAATTTGCATTTTTCTCGGGAGAACTTCCTGGCAAGAGATTGCCGTAAAAACGAAAGTGCTTATTTTGGGCCTCAGCTCCTTCTTCCAATAAACTGCCTATGGGAAAGATGATAGTTGGCCATGCACCAAAATGGGAGACATAGGATGCCTTGGATAGAAATCAACATACAATCTTGCTGTTTCAGCAGTATAAGCAGAAATTTTATTTATATCTATATTATGCCCACTTGAAATAGCTTCTACAAGAACCTTCAATAGATAAATAAGTTACAGATCCACTCCTGTTATTTCTACTGATGTTTCAGCGTCTGCAAAAAAGCTTCTACTGGTATTTCCATTATTTTTAATTGCATAGCCTGGTTTGAGAACATCTATTAATCCTTATCGATTTCTAAATTTCTCTTATGCGACTTTGTCCTCTCTTGAACGATTTTCTTTTCCTCCTTTGAACGTATTTGCCATTTCTTGATATTTATTTTATAGGACATACGTAACAAAAACTCGAAATTTCGAATTCGGGCGTGGAGTATAGACAAACCGAATTTAAGAGCCTTCGTGTTTAATTATGTGCATTTTGGCAAGTCATTGATGTCTTTAGGGGTAGCCTTGCATATTTAATATCTCATTGTCGCTGCTGCCTCTGTTGCTGCATTGCAGACCTTTACATCCACTGTGGTCAGAAGCAATGTATATTTTATGGATAAATCACACTCTTTTCTTGAAAACTTTTTCTCTTTTAATGTTTCAATTTGACTGTTGATGTAACCTATTTCTTCATTAGTAACATCAGCTGTTTCATGAACAAATCTAATTCCTATTGGTCTGCAATAGCGAGGTGATGATGGTGTAAGATTTTTCCAAATGATGAGCTCTTTATTTTTGCGACTCATAAGTTGAAGAGGCAGTAAAGACGACTTAAACTGTTAGCATCAAAATCATGGTTGTCTGTTTAAACTGTGCTTGCTGTGAACCATCACAACCCAATTCATAAATAAGTTCCAATTAATAATATAGGTCATCATTTAGAAGATTGCATAGAATATGTTCCAATTATGATATTAATTGATCACTGGTATGATTGAGAAGGCTTAAAGTTGTGGCAGTCACCTAATAAGACTCGCTCGCAGGGTAGCACTGTTGTTTAGCTTCTGGAATCATACTGTAACAGGGATAGACGTTTTTAGCACATGTTCGTATTATTTGATATTGTTTTCCTGTAAGTGAGGTTTCCACAGAGGTTGACAAGGCCTGGATAGGCGAAACTCGTGTCTTTTCTTCTAAGTCGACTTCGCATGCGGTCTAATGTTTGTCTTTATTTTGCTCCTTGAGTAGGAGACGAAGTAATATCTTTAACTACTTTCGAACCGTCCACGTTTCCAAATTCTGGGTGCATCATTTGACTGGCATAAGTTAATTCCGTGGCTTCAAAATTTGTTCTCAGGTGCTGTGTCTTACGCCATTTGCTGCGTTCACCTAACTCCACGTAGGGCTTTGTCAACCGACCAACCCGAGTTTTGCTACATGGAGTTTCTATGGTATTTTGCAGCCAATTATGGCTATTTTAAGAAGGTACTTTCAACTTTATGTGAAGTAAGCAATCTTTTTTTTAATTGTAACTTTATATAAGACAAGTGATGTTTAAACTCTCTCTTTTCTTCGTCGGGGAAGAAAGGGTATGGTATTATATAGTGTTCTATAAAATCTAAACTGTTTACGAAATCATTTTCAGAACATCTCTTTGTAAGGTCATAGTGACCCTTTCTTGTCATTATTTTGATACCCAAAGGACTTACAATAAAAATATCATGTTGGAGATGATACCTAACAAATAAAATAAAAGAAAATTGTCAAAAATACATCTGCGGCATTCTGCGACTACTATTTTAAATTTCCAGTAGAGGAATGATTTTTCTATGAGGCAGTATACAAAAATAGACAGGGAAACACCCTGAACTATAACAAAACCTTTACAATATTGCACTAACAGAACACATGTTCTTTGCTTCTCAAGTAAATTTAAAAGAATGATTAGTAATAGAAAATACTAACCAACGTGAATGAAAATAATGGTAAATAGCAATGCATACCGGGATCTTCAGAAACCATATTGATTTTCGGCACACTTGATATAAAGACACGCACAAACACAGGACGTCATCTAGCCAGTGGACATGCGCGACGTAAATACAATAGCCCTCCAACACTTGACAATGCAAGATACACCAACCAACTGTTTCCTCAACAATACCCCATTTAAACGACTATAGCATTCTGAGAATTACTCGCTTTTTAAAAATGAACTTTTGGCCAGCTTTTGGGGCAAAATACCTCTCTGTGCGTCACTTCGACTTTCGCACACAGTTGAAGAATGTTCTCTCTAATTCAACGACATTGTTTGACCTCTCTGTCCAAACTTACTGTGCGAGACTGTAAGATCCGCTTATATAACCTTCGATGGCGTGGCAAGAAATTGCAAGAAGTGGTAGTAATTATTGCATGTATAAATTATACGCAGGTATCAATAAGATATGCAGGTGTGACAAAACAGTGCTTTGACGCAGTGCGCCCGTCGATCGCACACGTGTTCACTTGCGCAGGTGCGATAGTAGGTCGAGCATATAAAGAAACCCGCCGGCAACAACTCAAGGTAGCACGGTGTTGGTACGAGTGTTTGGCACGCAGATCACTATCACTTTGTGCTTCAGATGAAAAATCCCTTTCGCTATTACTATACCTGTTCATCATACCTACAACCTTCTGTTCATTATTATTCCCCGTAGCATTCGATCGTCTTTGAAATTTCCTGCCAGAAGAGATGAGTGAGAGCCGGAATGCAATACAGTTCAAGAAGAAATTTAGGGAATACGTTTAAATTTTAATGTAATCTGATGCTATGTTATGATATTCATGTCAACATTTAATTTATGATATAATATTAATATTGTTATTTATTTTTATGCGCTAGTGTCTAATATTTAAAATTTAATGTTCAACAAATTAAAGAAATTGTTTTGAATTGCACGAATATTCCACTTCAAACCATTTTGGTTGTGATTTATCGCTTTCTTCATTTTAGTAAATTCGTTGGGCCCTTATATATTTATTTTTAATATGTCGTATGGCATTGAGTTTTTTCTTTCTTTACCTTAAAATACTTGTTAGATTTTATGTTATACAAGCAGCGTGATGAGAGGGCGACATGGCTTTAAATTATTAGGGTAAAATCGTTGATGCAGAATAACCGTTTAATTATACTTTAGAGGATGCGGTATATATATATATATATATATATATATATATATATATATATATGTATGTATGTATGTATTCATCACCGATAAAAGTTAAATGCCAGTGACCACTGGGATGAATAGTGACCTCAAAGTTCAGAAAGTCTTCGACTTAACACTTGCATAAGATCTGTTTTTACAAAATTTGAGAAAAGTTCATTTTATTTATGTATTTGATTTTCATAATTTTCTGTGATATGAATATATAGCTATATACAAGGTGGTAATGAACTGCGCCGAAATAATTTGCGAGATTGTGCACGTGACTGATATAAGTAATTTGAGATCGGCGGGGCACGGTCCCCGGATAAACACAATGCAACTACATAGCGTTAAACTTGTGGGTATCAGGTGCTGATAAGTCGGTGTTAAAGCAAAGCAGGTTGAAAAAATGGCTTAGAATGTCTCTTAAACTGCTACTCAAGATTCAATGTTGCAAAAATCTGTAAAATCTCGAACTAATGACTTGACAGTGCGACACTGAGTATTCATTAACTACGTTCTTCAGTTATGTACCTTACTCTGGAGGCGTTTTCACAACTGCGCTGTTGGCTAAATGCGTAACGCGGGAAACTGCTATCCCAAAGGTCATGAGTTCGAGTCCTGTCATAAAGTAAATAAGTCTTATTATTATTTTTTTCATTCCAGACGCAGTGCCACAATACGTGGCGTATTGGCACTTCAGAAACTTATAGCAATTACTTCGAAATTTTAGTAAACAGACCATAAGTCTCCTATCTCAAATTACTTATTCAAGTAATCTACATATTCTGTGAAAATAGTTCGGTATAGTTCATTAACAGCCTGTATATAGGCCTTGCTTTTTAAAATTGTTTGAGGAGAATTAAATAGTTTTCCTACGGTCTGAATCATTGCGAATAAAGTACAAAGGAAGAATACATATTCAAATTGTCAGTTTGCTGTTCCGGAAATCCTTATCTCGCAATCTCCCAAGAATCGTGAAAAGTGAGAAGGCAGTTTCCTTTTACTTGCTCTAGAATTTATCTACACCGTACATAATAACTGGAGAAGGTATTTTATTCCACCTAAAACTTCCATGTCGAGGTTTCATCAGAAACACAGGTTTTTAGGACTCCTGAACGTATGAGAAGGACTTTTAGAAAACGTTCCGCGCACGCGCGCGCGCGTGTGTGTCTGTGTGGATAGCATATGTATTTCGAAAATGAAAAGCTCGTTAAATATCAAACATGGTATTTAAGTTTAATATCTCACGAAGATTTTCAAGAAAATCCCCCACCCCAATCCACCCTTTACATGGCATATTTTTCGAAATGTCTCTTTTCTAAGAAAATGGATCTAATGATTTTGATTAAAATGCTGTATATTAAAGACATGACAAATAAAACGCATATCCTTAATTTCTTTGGAATATCCCCAGGGGTCCTCTTCAATCTGAATGACTTTTGCATAGCTGGTAAACCGTCAGAGATAGACAAAAATTTGCTATACAAAAAATGTAGATCTCGTTCAAGCTAAGTACTTATGTAATACACAGTTCTTTTTTGTAGAGATAACCATTTTAGAGATGCACCCTTATATTATTTTAAATTTTAAAATATTAACTTTTCACAAATACATCTTCATCCGTTTCACATCTCTTTTGTTTGACTACTGGCCATAGAAAGAGACCCGAAAATCGCATAGACAGAGCCTTTAAAAGATTTGACTGTTGCTTTAGCTTAGTATAAGCCCTTATTTCCCTTCAAGCTATAAGGTACTAAGAAAAGGTTTGTCCTGATTAGCATGGTGTTGATAAAAAAATAGTCTTTGTAAGAACAATTTGTTTGCAGACCAGGTAAAGAAAGTCATTTCAACGAAACACATAAGATATTTGGTATAGTTTAAATACTTTGAGAAGGATGCGAACACTTAAGGCCTCCAATTTACTTTTTAGAAGTCTTAAATCGAACTGCGTTTTCTTTAATTATGTGATACATAAAACTTGTTTTGAGTTTGAAGCAAATGATTGTATATTTCTACTAGTGTTTCTTTTAATGACGTTTCAAGTATATGTACCAGATGGCATGTACAGGTTTTGCCTGTAGGTGCATATTATTTTGAGGTGTGACGTTACCGTTGACTCCTCTGTATTAATTATTGAATCAGATACATCAGATTTGCAATGAAGACTGATTGCTACTGCAAGAGAAAACACTATATACCTTAATTTGGACAGCTACTGAAATTGTGAAAACTTATATTTTCAGCTATTTTAGAATTTCAGTGGCATTAAATAGAAGAGCGATAGATAGAAAAGGGCGACAACATGCAAATACGCTGCAGAAAACGATTAAAAGTTCTTACACTTTCATGAACTGATCATAAAAGCGCTGTGGACATATCAGGTACAGAATCAAATAGCAAATAATGACCGCGAAATGTGATTTCCGAGACTTGATATGGGCATATGAACTCAAATATTTTAAACGAAAACTTACAGAACATGATAACAAAGCTCAGGCTTTCAAGTACCAAAGGTGGAACATCATTTCTGAAAAGGACTAATAACAGAGCACCCAAACAATTTACTGGTAGCTTTAGCGTTGGTAATGCCATAAGGCGGTCTTTAGAATTCCAGCTGCATTTGCTGTTGGCATTGGATGAAACTAGGTTTTTACCAAATGGTTTCATTTAATACTATACTTATCTGTGTAGTTATGTGGGTATAATAACACATAAAACATACATGTATTATTATACCCACATAACTACACAGCTAAGTATAGTATTAAATGAAACCATTTGATAAAAACCTAGTTTCATCCAATGCCAACAGCAAATGCAGCTGGAATATACACCTATATATAGACACACAAAACAACAACAACAACTTCAGAAATATATGGCTGAATTTGCATTTCTGATGACATGATCTGTGCAAACAACTCCTCACAGACGTTTTATTTGTGTTCCATATCTATTTGCTGTTTGAATGGTCTGAATACCGCCTTCGATTGGAGAGAGTTTAGAAAAAACGTAGGTGGACAGATATAAGGATATCGGGATAAACAGCAGATTTTATTCAACAAGAAAGTCATGAATCTTTAGCAATGAAGACTTTATCCACAACCTTTTCATAATTTTCATCTAAAGCTATATGAATTTGAAACCACTTGCTAAGAAGTAACGTATGAATTTATAAATTGTTGACAATTTCTTTATCTCGTATGGACGCTATACGAGAACAGGAAAGGACACTGATGGGACATTATCAGTGATAATAATTCTATTTCTACTGACAATTATGGTGATTAGAAAATTAGGGGCGACAAAGGAGGACGGAAAGAGACATTAAAAGACTAAGTAAACATTTCGAAGACTTTAGCGGAATTAAATTGCTTAGCAAATGTTTGTCATATTCTAGGTCATAGGTTCTAGAAATGTTAGATTTATTTTAAACTATTTTAAAGTTTACAAGTATATGCAACTACTTGGGAAACGTAGAACTTTGAAACCTGAACGAGGTAAAGTATTTTAGCATGTTTAAAATCCAATGGTATTCCTTTTGAGCATCTAATTGTTACTTTTTTAAAAAAAGGTAGTGTTGTCTAAAAATAACATTGCATTTGACTGACCTACTATTAACTCTATTAATTATCTCCTGACAGCAAATGGTGTAAAGGTTACTTAAGCAACAATTTAAAACCTCTTCTAAAATAACACGATATAAGTAGAGTTTCTTAAGCTCAAGATGTACATAGAATATATAGAAAGTCGTCATATTTTAGTTGGAATTATTTTTGTTGCCATGTCATGGAATTCTCTATCATAGAAGACGAGAAGTAAAATATCTACATAGACTTTAACTTATCGCGAATGCTTTATGAGTAATTTACATTCAGAATTAGTATCACTATGTGTAAATAAAATATTGGGTGTTACAGCATTTGGCACTCGATGTTGCGAAAATATTAAACATATGAGATATTTCTACTGAACATTACACTATACACATGGCAAATGCACCTGTCTGATATTGCTACAAATTGATTTTCAACATATCGCTGAAACCATTTGCTCTCTATCTCCTATCTCTTTTGTTTAAGGCATAACGGGAATGAAACTTTTAAAAAGAGTAGAAGCAAAGTGATAAAGTTAAACGATACATAACTGTTATAATACTATTTTTATTGTGATCTTACTTAGGAGAAGTACTAATTTTCGGAACAATACTTATATGATATTTTCCTTGCATTGACGAATGTTAAGTTCTCTCTAAATATTAAGTGTTTTTTGTTTTGTTTTTTTATTGTTCTTTCTTTAATCTGAGCGTCAAGAATTAGAAGTCAGAATTTAAAATTTGTAACACTCTTACCTTAAAAAACGCACCAAAATAGGCATTACCATGTTGATTTTATTGGTTCTACCAAGATGCAAGAGTAAGGGAAAAGACAGAAGAATTCCACTAAGGGCGAAGTAGCCATCCACTATAAGTGGTCCGTTAGCAAGGAACATACCTGACACATCACGGAACATCTGGAAAAGAAGTAGAAAGGGATAATAAACGGGTATTTAAGTTATATAACAGCAAAGACTTTACACAGACAAGAAATTCATTAACCTAAATCGACTCAGCTTCCTATGCAGCTGTATTGTTTGTTTATAAAATATTCACATAATTCGTGTTTCTTAAATGCTGTAAAGCAGAAACTCAGACAGGGGCTAGGAAGTTAACATAACGAGGATTCGAATTCCACCTCAGCCTTAACTGCAAGAAACTCAAGACGAATAATTGCTTTAGCTGGACACTAGGGCGAAAGCAGTGCCAAAAATGTTAGACACGCCAAACATATCAAGAACAGCACATGCAAATGTTTTTAGACTGACGATTAACATATGGGTCGATTTTCTGGCCACGCGCTTTAACTTATTCCCTACGACAGAGGAAGGTGTATGTCGATTAAAGGAAGCTACAAAACTTGCTTGTTGATTACTTTTTGCTATCATTAATAACCTGTCTAGATTTGGCACATGTGTTATTATATCTTATAAGATTCTCCAGTGTAGGGTGACACTGGAAAACCCTGAGACCACGTCTGCGAGCACGAATGTAATTCCGGCATTCATCTGACCACCAAGGTACCAGAAATCAACGGGATTGGACATTCCACCACGAAATAGACTGCTCAGCAGTAGAAAGAGTTGTCTCTGTGAAGTGTTCGATTAAACAGAGCCGTGCTTGTTGAAGGTAAAAACACCAAACGGGATTAAAGGTGCCAGTTGGCTTAATCTCACATGTGTAACATACACATTGCGCTATGAAACTAATATGATATGGGAAGTGGTCACTAGAATGTAAATTCGAAATTCTATTCCACCGTAAGAAAAATGACAACTGCGGTCAACAAATTGCTATATCCGAGCGTAAAACACTAGTAAAAGCGCCAGAAAGAGATGTAGGCTGTGCGGTGATAAGGTGAGTTAAGTTATGTTTGTCCAAGAAATCGGCGATTAGCCTACCTCTCGCTCAAACTCGAGGTGAGCCCCAAAACGGGCGGTTATATTCACGTCGCCTACCAACAGAAAAGGTGTTGGTAGCTGCGAAACAGGTAATTTAAATCAGTGAGCGAGAGGCCATCAGATGGAGAAGGGTATATACTACGAACCGTGAATCTGGTGGATGGGCAGCTTAATCCTTACAGCAACTGATGGAATATCAAATCGTAAGGATGCCGATTCAGCGAATATATAATATCTAGTGAGCATCATAGTGGCCCTATATGGAGGAACACCCTCCTTCAGTGATAAATCACACCGTACAGAAAAGTACTCTCTGATTCTAACGGTGTCTTGTGGACGGAACTTTGTCCCTTGTAAGCATACGACCAAAGGTTCATTCTAGTTGAGTAACAGTGCAAGCACCGATCGATGTGGTCTAATTTCGCATATGATCCGCAGTAGGATAGCCATTGTCTATATTTTGGGATATGTGCTAAATTAAAGACGTTTCTGCTGGAGGTCTGTGCTGGTCGGTTTAATTTATTCTATCTTGCTGTCAAACTAACACATTTTAGGAACGCCATCTGCTGCTTACGTACTTTCCGTCCATTACGTCCTATGTAGTTTTTCCAATTCGCTGCCTTTGCACGGACTACTTTTATCTTACTTTGATCATAATCCGTACGCTTATTCTTTGTTTTGGAGACGCAAAAAACAAGCTACTGAATGTAGTTTGTATCGCCAAAACAGTAATGAAACCATCTGCAACACTATCATGATATTGTACTATGAATTCATACAGCTAACAGCGCTTCAGATTGTCTTAAACAGCTGAGTAGGTGGGTAGGTAGGTAGGTAGGTAGGTAGGTGGGTAGGTAGGTAGGTGGGTAGGTAGGTGGGTAGGTAGGTAGGTGGGTAGGTGGGTAGGTGGGTGGGTAGGTGGGTAGGCGGGCAGGCGGGCAGGCGGGCAGGCGGGCAGGCGGGTGGGTGGGTGGGTGGGTGGGTGGGTGGGTAGGTAGGTAGGTAGGTAGGTAGGTAGGTAGGTAGGTAGGTAGGTAGGTAGGTAGGTAGGTAGGTAGGTAGGTAGGTAGGTAGGTAGGTAGGTAGGTAGGTAGGTAGGTAGGTAGGTAGGTAGGTAGGTAGGTAGGTAGGTAGGTAGGTAGGTAGGTAGGTAGGTAGGTAGGTAGGTAGGTAGGTAGGTAGGTAGGTAGGTAGGTAGGTAGGTAGGTAGGTAGGTAGGTAGGTAGGTAGGTAGGTAGGTAGGTAGGTAGGTAGGTAGGTAGGTAGGTAGGTAGGTAGGTAGGTAGGTAGGTAGGTAGGTAGGTAGGTAGGTAGGTAGGTAGGTAGGTAGGTAGGTAGGTAGGTAGGTAGGTAGGTAGGTAGGTAGGTAGGTAGGTAGGTAGGTAGGTAGGTAGGTAGGTAGGTAGGTAGGTAGGTAGGTAGGTAGGTAGGTAGGTAGGTAGGTAGGTAGGTAGGTAGGTAGGTAGGTAGGTAGGTAGGTAGGTAGGTAGGTAGGTAGGTAGGTAGGTAGGTAGGTAGGTAGGTAGGTAGGTAGGTAGGTAGGTAGGTAGGTAGGTAGGTAGGTAGGTAGGTAGGTAGGTAGGTAGGTAGGTAGGTAGGTAGGTAGGTAGGTAGGTAGGTAGGTAGGTAGGTAGGTAGGTAGGTAGGTAGGTAGGTAGGTAGGTAGGTAGGTAGGTAGGTAGGTAGGTAGGTAGGTAGGTAGGTAGGTAGGTAGGTAGGTAGGTAGGTAGGTAGGTAGGTAGGTAGGTAGGTAGGTAGGTAGGTAGGTAGGTAGGTAGGTAGGTAGGTAGGTAGGTAGGTAGGTAGGTAGGTAGGTAGGTAGGTAGGTAGGTAGGTAGGTAGGTAGGTAGGTAGGTAGGTAGGTAGGTAGGTAGGTAGGTAGGTAGGTAGGTAGGTAGGTAGGTAGGTAGGTAGGTAGGTAGGTAGGTAGGTAGGTAGGTAGGTAGGTAGGTAGGTAGGTAGGTAGGTAGGTAGGTAGGTAGGTAGGTAGGTAGGTAGGTAGGTAGGTAGGTAGGTAGGTAGGTAGGTAGGTAGGTAGGTAGGTAGGTAGGTAGGTAGGTAGGTAGGTAGGTAGGTAGGTAGGTAGGTAGGTAGGTAGGTAGGTAGGTAGGTAGGTAGGTAGGTAGGTAGGTAGGTAGGTAGGTAGGTAGGTAGGTAGGTAGGTAGGTAGGTAGGTAGGTAGGTAGGTAGGTAGGTAGGTAGGTAGGTAGGTAGGTAGGTAGGTAGGTAGGTAGGTAGGTAGGTAGGTAGGTAGGTAGGTAGGTAGGTAGGTAGGTAGGTAGGTAGGTAGGTAGGTAGGTAGGTAGGTAGGTAGGTAGGTAGGTAGGTAGGTAGGTAGGTAGGTAGGTAGGTAGGTAGGTAGGTAGGTAGGTAGGTAGGTAGGTAGGTAGGTAGGTAGGTAGGTAGGTAGGTAGGTAGGTAGGTAGGTAGGTAGGTAGGTAGGTAGGTAGGTAGGTAGGTAGGTAGGTAGGTAGGTAGGTAGGTAGGTAGGTAGGTAGGTAGGTAGGTAGGTAGGTAGGTAGGTAGGTAGGTAGGTAGGTAGGTAGGTAGGTAGGTAGGTAGGTAGGTAGGTAGGTAGGTAGGTAGGTAGGTAGGTAGGTAGGTAGGTAGGTAGGTAGGTAGGTAGGTAGGTAGGTAGGTAGGTAGGTAGGTAGGTAGGTAGGTAGGTAGGTAGGTAGGTAGGTAGGTAGGTAGGTAGGTAGGTAGGTAGGTAGGTAGGTAGGTAGGTAGGTAGGTAGGTAGGTAGGTAGGTAGGTAGGTAGGTAGGTAGGTAGGTAGGTAGGTAGGTAGGTAGGTAGGTAGGTAGGTAGGTAGGTAGGTAGGTAGGTAGGTAGGTAGGTAGGTAGGTAGGTAGGTAGGTAGGTAGGTAGGTAGGTAGGTAGGTAGGTAGGTAGGTAGGTAGGTAGGTAGGTAGGTAGGTAGGTAGGTAGGTAGGTAGGTAGGTAGGTAGGTAGGTAGGTAGGTAGGTAGGTAGGTAGGTAGGTAGGTAGGTAGGTAGGTAGGTAGGTAGGTAGGTAGGTAGGTAGGTAGGTAGGTAGGTAGGTAGGTAGGTAGGTAGGTAGGTAGGTAGGTAGGTAGGTAGGTAGGTAGGTAGGTAGGTAGGTAGGTAGGTAGGTAGGTAGGTAGGTAGGTAGGTAGGTAGGTAGGTAGGTAGGTAGGTAGGTAGGTAGGTAGGTAGGTAGGTAGGTAGGTAGGTAGGTAGGTAGGTAGGTAGGTAGGTAGGTAGGTAGGTAGGTAGGTAGGTAGGTAGGTAGGTAGGTAGGTAGGTAGGTAGGTAGGTAGGTAGGTAGGTAGGTAGGTAGGTAGGTAGGTAGGTAGGTAGGTAGGTAGGTAGGTAGGTAGGTAGGTAGGTAGGTAGGTAGGTAGGTAGGTAGGTAGGTAGGTAGGTAGGTAGGTAGGTAGGTAGGTAGGTAGGTAGGTAGGTAGGTAGGTAGGTAGGTAGGTAGGTAGGTAGGTAGGTAGGTAGGTAGGTAGGTAGGTAGGTAGGTAGGTAGGTAGGTAGGTAGGTAGGTAGGTAGGTAGGTAGGTAGGTAGGTAGGTAGGTAGGTAGGTAGGTAGGTAGGTAGGTAGGTAGGTAGGTAGGTAGGTAGGTAGGTAGGTAGGTAGGTAGGTAGGTAGGTAGGTAGGTAGGTAGGTAGGTAGGTAGGTAGGTAGGTAGGTAGGTAGGTAGGTAGGTAGGTAGGTAGGTAGGTAGGTAGGTAGGTAGGTAGGTAGGTAGGTAGGTAGGTAGGTAGGTAGGTAGGTAGGTAGGTAGGTAGGTAGGTAGGTAGGTAGGTAGGTAGGTAGGTAGGTAGGTAGGTAGGTAGGTAGGTAGGTAGGTAGGTAGGTAGGTAGGTAGGTAGGTAGGTAGGTAGGTAGGTAGGTAGGTAGGTAGGTAGGTAGGTAGGTAGGTAGGTAGGTAGGTAGGTAGGTAGGTAGGTAGGTAGGTAGGTAGGTAGGTAGGTAGGTAGGTAGGTAGGTAGGTAGGTAGGTAGGTAGGTAGGTAGGTAGGTAGGTAGGTAGGTAGGTAGGTAGGTAGGTAGGTAGGTAGGTAGGTAGGTAGGTAGGTAGGTAGGTAGGTAGGTAGGTAGGTAGGTAGGTAGGTAGGTAGGTAGGTAGGTAGGTAGGTAGGTAGGTAGGTAGGTAGGTAGGTAGGTAGGTAGGTAGGTAGGTAGGTAGGTAGGTAGGTAGGTAGGTAGGTAGGTAGGTAGGTAGGTAGGTAGGTAGGTAGGTAGGTAGGTAGGTAGGTAGGTAGGTAGGTAGGTAGGTAGGTAGGTAGGTAGGTAGGTAGGTAGGTAGGTAGGTAGGTAGGTAGGTAGGTAGGTAGGTAGGTAGGTAGGTAGGTAGGTAGGTAGGTAGGTAGGTAGGTAGGTAGGTAGGTAGGTAGGTAGGTAGGTAGGTAGGTAGGTAGGTAGGTAGGTAGGTAGGTAGGTAGGTAGGTAGGTAGGTAGGTAGGTAGGTAGGTAGGTAGGTAGGTAGGTAGGTAGGTAGGTAGGTAGGTAGGTAGGTAGGTAGGTAGGTAGGTAGGTAGGTAGGTAGGTAGGTAGGTAGGTAGGTAGGTAGGTAGGTAGGTAGGTAGGTAGGTAGGTAGGTAGGTAGGTAGGTAGGTAGGTAGGTAGGTAGGTAGGTAGGTAGGTAGGTAGGTAGGTAGGTAGGTAGGTAGGTAGGTAGGTAGGTAGGTAGGTAGGTAGGTAGGTAGGTAGGTAGGTAGGTAGGTAGGTAGGTAGGTAGGTAGGTAGGTAGGTAGGTAGGTAGGTAGGTAGGTAGGTAGGTAGGTAGGTAGGTAGGTAGGTAGGTAGGTAGGTAGGTAGGTAGGTAGGTAGGTAGGTAGGTAGGTAGGTAGGTAGGTAGGTAGGTAGGTAGGTAGGTAGGTAGGTAGGTAGGTAGGTAGGTAGGTAGGTAGGTAGGTAGGTAGGTAGGTAGGTAGGTAGGTAGGTAGGTAGGTAGGTAGGTAGGTAGGTAGGTAGGTAGGTAGGTAGGTAGGTAGGTAGGTAGGTAGGTAGGTAGGTAGGTAGGTAGGTAGGTAGGTAGGTAGGTAGGTAGGTAGGTAGGTAGGTAGGTAGGTAGGTAGGTAGGTAGGTAGGTAGGTAGGTAGGTAGGTAGGTAGGTAGGTAGGTAGGTAGGTAGGTAGGTAGGTAGGTAGGTAGGTAGGTAGGTAGGTAGGTAGGTAGGTAGGTAGGTAGGTAGGTAGGTAGGTAGGTAGGTAGGTAGGTAGGTAGGTAGGTAGGTAGGTAGGTAGGTAGGTAGGTAGGTAGGTAGGTAGGTAGGTAGGTAGGTAGGTAGGTAGGTAGGTAGGTAGGTAGGTAGGTAGGTAGGTAGGTAGGTAGGTAGGTAGGTAGGTAGGTAGGTAGGTAGGTAGGTAGGTAGGTAGGTAGGTAGGTAGGTAGGTAGGTAGGTAGGTAGGTAGGTAGGTAGGTAGGTAGGTAGGTAGGTAGGTAGGTAGGTAGGTAGGTAGGTAGGTAGGTAGGTAGGTAGGTAGGTAGGTAGGTAGGTAGGTAGGTAGGTAGGTAGGTAGGTAGGTAGGTAGGTAGGTAGGTAGGTAGGTAGGTAGGTAGGTAGGTAGGTAGGTAGGTAGGTAGGTAGGTAGGTAGGTAGGTAGGTAGGTAGGTAGGTAGGTAGGTAGGTAGGTAGGTAGGTAGGTAGGTAGGTAGGTAGGTAGGTAGGTAGGTAGGTAGGTAGGTAGGTAGGTAGGTAGGTAGGTAGGTAGGTAGGTAGGTAGGTAGGTAGGTAGGTAGGTAGGTAGGTAGGTAGGTAGGTAGGTAGGTAGGTAGGTAGGTAGGTAGGTAGGTAGGTAGGTAGGTAGGTAGGTAGGTAGGTAGGTAGGTAGGTAGGTAGGTAGGTAGGTAGGTAGGTAGGTAGGTAGGTAGGTAGGTAGGTAGGTAGGTAGGTAGGTAGGTAGGTAGGTAGGTAGGTAGGTAGGTAGGTAGGTAGGTAGGTAGGTAGGTAGGTAGGTAGGTAGGTAGGTAGGTAGGTAGGTAGGTAGGTAGGTAGGTAGGTAGGTAGGTAGGTAGGTAGGTAGGTAGGTAGGTAGGTAGGTAGGTAGGTAGGTAGGTAGGTAGGTAGGTAGGTAGGTAGGTAGGTAGGTAGGTAGGTAGGTAGGTAGGTAGGTAGGTAGGTAGGTAGGTAGGTAGGTAGGTAGGTAGGTAGGTAGGTAGGTAGGTAGGTAGGTAGGTAGGTAGGTAGGTAGGTAGGTAGGTAGGTAGGTAGGTAGGTAGGTAGGTAGGTAGGTAGGTAGGTAGGTAGGTAGGTAGGTAGGTAGGTAGGTAGGTAGGTAGGTAGGTAGGTAGGTAGGTAGGTAGGTAGGTAGGTAGGTAGGTAGGTAGGTAGGTAGGTAGGTAGGTAGGTAGGTAGGTAGGTAGGTAGGTAGGTAGGTAGGTAGGTAGGTAGGTAGGTAGGTAGGTAGGTAGGTAGGTAGGTAGGTAGGTAGGTAGGTAGGTAGGTAGGTAGGTAGGTAGGTAGGTAGGTAGGTAGGTAGGTAGGTAGGTAGGTAGGTAGGTAGGTAGGTAGGTAGGTAGGTAGGTAGGTAGGTAGGTAGGTAGGTAGGTAGGTAGGTAGGTAGGTAGGTAGGTAGGTAGGTAGGTAGGTAGGTAGGTAGGTAGGTAGGTAGGTAGGTAGGTAGGTAGGTAGGTAGGTAGGTAGGTAGGTAGGTAGGTAGGTAGGTAGGTAGGTAGGTAGGTAGGTAGGTAGGTAGGTAGGTAGGTAGGTAGGTAGGTAGGTAGGTAGGTAGGTAGGTAGGTAGGTAGGTAGGTAGGTAGGTAGGTAGGTAGGTAGGTAGGTAGGTAGGTAGGTAGGTAGGTAGGTAGGTAGGTAGGTAGGTAGGTAGGTAGGTAGGTAGGTAGGTAGGTAGGTAGGTAGGTAGGTAGGTAGGTAGGTAGGTAGGTAGGTAGGTAGGTAGGTAGGTAGGTAGGTAGGTAGGTAGGTAGGTAGGTAGGTAGGTAGGTAGGTAGGTAGGTAGGTAGGTAGGTAGGTAGGTAGGTAGGTAGGTAGGTAGGTAGGTAGGTAGGTAGGTAGGTAGGTAGGTAGGTAGGTAGGTAGGTAGGTAGGTAGGTAGGTAGGTAGGTAGGTAGGTAGGTAGGTAGGTAGGTAGGTAGGTAGGTAGGTAGGTAGGTAGGTAGGTAGGTAGGTAGGTAGGTAGGTAGGTAGGTAGGTAGGTAGGTAGGTAGGTAGGTAGGTAGGTAGGTAGGTAGGTAGGTAGGTAGGTAGGTAGGTAGGTAGGTAGGTAGGTAGGTAGGTAGGTAGGTAGGTAGGTAGGTAGGTAGGTAGGTAGGTAGGTAGGTAGGTAGGTAGGTAGGTAGGTAGGTAGGTAGGTAGGTAGGTAGGTAGGTAGGTAGGTAGGTAGGTAGGTAGGTAGGTAGGTAGGTAGGTAGGTAGGTAGGTAGGTAGGTAGGTAGGTAGGTAGGTAGGTAGGTAGGTAGGTAGGTAGGTAGGTAGGTAGGTAGGTAGGTAGGTAGGTAGGTAGGTAGGTAGGTAGGTAGGTAGGTAGGTAGGTAGGTAGGTAGGTAGGTAGGTAGGTAGGTAGGTAGGTAGGTAGGTAGGTAGGTAGGTAGGTAGGTAGGTAGGTAGGTAGGTAGGTAGGTAGGTAGGTAGGTAGGTAGGTAGGTAGGTAGGTAGGTAGGTAGGTAGGTAGGTAGGTAGGTAGGTAGGTAGGTAGGTAGGTAGGTAGGTAGGTAGGTAGGTAGGTAGGTAGGTAGGTAGGTAGGTAGGTAGGTAGGTAGGTAGGTAGGTAGGTAGGTAGGTAGGTAGGTAGGTAGGTAGGTAGGTAGGTAGGTAGGTAGGTAGGTAGGTAGGTAGGTAGGTAGGTAGGTAGGTAGGTAGGTAGGTAGGTAGGTAGGTAGGTAGGTAGGTAGGTAGGTAGGTAGGTAGGTAGGTAGGTAGGTAGGTAGGTAGGTAGGTAGGTAGGTAGGTAGGTAGGTAGGTAGGTAGGTAGGTAGGTAGGTAGGTAGGTAGGTAGGTAGGTAGGTAGGTAGGTAGGTAGGTAGGTAGGTAGGTAGGTAGGTAGGTAGGTAGGTAGGTAGGTAGGTAGGTAGGTAGGTAGGTAGGTAGGTAGGTAGGTAGGTAGGTAGGTAGGTAGGTAGGTAGGTAGGTAGGTAGGTAGGTAGGTAGGTAGGTAGGTAGGTAGGTAGGTAGGTAGGTAGGTAGGTAGGTAGGTAGGTAGGTAGGTAGGTAGGTAGGTAGGTAGGTAGGTAGGTAGGTAGGTAGGTAGGTAGGTAGGTAGGTAGGTAGGTAGGTAGGTAGGTAGGTAGGTAGGTAGGTAGGTAGGTAGGTAGGTAGGTAGGTAGGTAGGTAGGTAGGTAGGTAGGTAGGTAGGTAGGTAGGTAGGTAAACCGCTCTTTTTAACCAATAAAAACAGCTGTATTGTTTAAATCTGAAGGCATATGTAAAACGTGTGGTCTCAGAAGTACTGTTTCTTGTTTCGCTCGAATTTGATTTTGTAGCTGTTGTACCTCCTAGGCGAGTTGATTAATTTGATTTTCAGGTGTATACTCTCCTTGCATTCTAATCGATGTTATAACTTGTTTTGAAACCCATGGACAAAATTTTCAGCATATGGCATATTCGATCTTAATATAAGCTTGTGGAAATCTTTTAAAGAATACATACTTGGTAATATGTTTGAAGGTATCGATTAGCAACCAACGCCTTGAATACCATAAGTTGCTTAGTATCGTATTGGTTCACGTCGTCATTTACACTGGCGTGCATTTCGGGGAAGCAACTAAAGCACTGCTTCGGTAACAACAGCAATAACTGTGGCAATTCAACCTTTTGTCTAAAGGCTAGCACACGAACACGACCGAACGTTACGTAGACAGTCAACATTCAGATTTATTTATAATATATTTAATTATAATCACACAGTTATTCAATAATATCGAGAAAAAATGGTAACGCTTCTTAGAAAAACGCAGATCTAATACTTTACAGACAGGATTATGAGCCAGCCAAAGCAATTTCCCTTCAGCATCAACTGAGTGAGGCTTGCGTGTGCACCTATGAGGTTCTCGAGCCGTGTGAGGGTTTCACTGTTCTAACTGAAGGTAGCTTTGTAGAGTTGACAGTAATAGTTGGCGCAATGTAGGTATCAGTCTACGTGTATACCTATATTCTAGGTATACATATAGACTGATAGTTACATTACGCCCACTATTACTGTATTACATTATTACAGTTGAGAGAGTCAGTGGTCAATAGCCGAACATGGACTCTGTTGAACATCTAATAGCGTTTGTAGCTATACCTGTTTGGAGTTATCCCTTGATGACTTATTATTGCATAAGTTTTCTGGTGAAACAAGCATTGGCCTTTCGAGGACATGGTGACGGAGCAAATTCTATTATTCAGGCACTTACCAGAATCTGTTGAATACACTGCAGAGTAGCACAGCACTTAGAAACCTCTTCTGTGTTTGAAGGAATGTATAACCAAATTGAATACATCCAAACACAAGCCATAGTTTCGACCACTCTATTAGCTATGAAGCATGACATTTTTGACATCCTTTTCGTTCAACGCCATGGAATTACTTGTCAAGATTGCAGAAACATAACTAAGCTCTATAACATATTTAAAGCTATTCTAGAATAAGTTCCAGAATTTGAATAAGATCTTTAACACCCGCTAATAATTTTTGGCAGTTTTAGAAGGTTTAAAATGGTTTTTTTTTTGTTACACACATTGGGCGAAATATTCATCTTTTCTGAGCGTTACAGCATCCTTTAAAACTGTGATCTTTTGTACTGTCAATGGAATATTTAAGTAATTCGCCCTACATAGCCGCATTAAGCGATGACTGATGATTTTTCAGGAAACTGCGCTTCAAGTTGAAGAATCTTCTTTGAAGAAAATTATCGAAAATGAGCCTATCTGTTCTGAGGTGTTGAATTGCATTGACAACTGCTTGGACGTAACATTTTATAGTTGTTCTTAATTGAAAATTTAAATAAGTGAAAACTATTGAGCAGTTCCCTCAAATCACCTTTCTAAGTGTTTTACATAAATATGCAAAATATTTCGACGCCATTCGATTCAGAAAGGACCTAACTGCAGTGTACAATGCAAAATAGTTTAGAAATAAAACCATGAGTGAATTTAAAGATTACTGATCTGAAATCCAATGACTAAGCATAGTTTTCAGCAGTTGAATATGTTAGTGTCATTCTGTATACAATTCTTCTGAGTACATTTTAGCCAGAAATGTTTTTTTTTTCAGCGCCTAAGAAAATAAAAAATTGCTCTCAGAGATCTACCGGGAAATAGTTCTTAGTTTTAGTTATTTCAACTCAAGCTTACCTACAGAAAATAACTAAATTTGTTTCTCAGGAATAAAGGATGGTATTTCAATTCTCTTGAAATTGCGTGGTGTCAAAGTTGAGTTTAAAACCAGAAACTAGTTATTTTCAATGAAATGCTCTTAAAGGAATGTCATTGAACATAGCATTTGAATAAGAATTCTTTCAATATAAACTATTACCAATTACATTTTATCTTTAACATTTATTCCTTTAGTTTAAATTTTCATATGTTGTATTTGATCTTTAAAGGCTATACCTTTGATTCATCTATTTTATACATTGCATTTTGTTTTTAATTATATTCCTTTGATTTATACTAATATAGTTGTGATTTTCATTAAGACAAACCTGTTTCTTTATTTACCATTGTTTATCTAAGAACTATAATATTATTTGCTTTGGAATTAAATGGTCACCGCCAGCCACTGCATATATAACATTTCTTGATCATTTGTACTCTAAAAGTATAACCATCATGTCCTTTCAACCTAGGATTTTTATCTTCATCAATCATCTTAAACGCTGGTTTACCATTAAGATAAGCATATATATAATTGTCTCATTTTGTGCTATAACCTTCTAGCTAACATTTTACTCCACATGTGTTAGAACTCTATAGAGAACTAATTATAAATAATGCATTCAATCAGATACAATACAGAAGCTCTTAAAGACTATGGCTTCAGCCATGAAATGTACGATACGCAAATTGCTTTTATAAAGTTGTTTTGGCACCTTTATTCATAATTATGCGTGATCTACAAATTACTTTAAATTACTTCTATGGAATTAAACGAAGCTCCCCACTTCAAATATGATCAAAATACTTCCGTAATTTACGAAAAATCCAATCATAGCCTATTTTATAGGTTTAGATTTGATCCCTTGTTTATAGTTTCTTCAGTAGTTCTTAATGAAATGGACTGTCTACTGAAAACTGTTTCTGCAGATATCGGAGAGAATGTCAATTACAAGTTTCCTAGCGTTCTACGAAGAAATTCAGGTTATAATTCTATTAAATCCATTAAAAGGGTATTTAAAAGTCGAGTGTTTACATCTACTAGAAGAAATACCTTCAGCTATTGAGCGCAAAATCAAGATGCGTCCGGTAATGTCTGTAGAAGTTGAACGGTCACTATCCGCATGCAAACTTAACCTCTTAAACAAACGACAAAAATTGAGCCCGGAACATCTTTGAAAACTGGAAAGTAAACTGTAAAGCCAACTATAACCAACTGAATGGGAATAAATACCAAATTATTGTGCGTACTAATAATTAACATTTAATACCTTATTAATTATTATTCACAGATATCGAGGCTTTCAGTGCCATTTCTTTGATTTTGACAGTATGTATGCCTACGTACATAGGTATTTTAACGTTTATTACTGCATATAAGGCATATTTTGTGGTTAAAGTCCATCTCTCTTTTATTTAGAGGTATGGATACATGCATATTTGAACTTTTATTTGTGTAAATATCCGTAAGAATACCATTAAAGTTACTAATCCCATTACACTAAGGGTGAAGAATGCATACAATATTATGAAAATACGATTACATGCAAGTCTAAGTGAAATAAAGAAATGAATTAGCTATAATGGAAATCGTAAATGAAATATATAGGGGAAACATATATTTCAAGATGAAAGGTGATGTTGAGAGTGACAATGGTTAACCTCATTTTGTGGCTTAGATTATTAAAATGGCCTTGAACATCACAATGGACTATCACCAATTTTATATTGAAGGTCGTATAGTTAGATAACTTTAGAGAAGTCAATTACCGCTTCACACCCAAGCATGTTATTTCACTTTCCGTTTTCCTATATCAGAAATTAACTGGCATCATTATACGTAATCATTAAGGAGGTTAATATGTGCGTCATGGGATTTTGTGTTACATTGTCTTACTGTTTAAATTTTTACCCGCAGTTGGCTAAAGTCTATAATATTGCTTTTCTTAGCTTAATTCTTTGCCGTGCTCTTGAATTAGAGCATGAATAGGTCTAGTGAAAAATGTGAAGTTTCCCATTACTAAATGGTTTCATACCGTTTCTTCGGCTTCCGCGTTCATGATGGGATGTCCTGCAAAGCTAGTCATGCGGTGACCCATAATTATCAGCAACATGAAGAGGAATCTCGGTCCATGAGTTGCATCTATTGCTGGTTGTACATTGGACTTGCTTGTTAGTTTGCTGAGATTCTGCCTTGCAGAGAAGCACATGAATATCTTCTTCAATATCGAGTTTTGGGTTTTATCATCTGCCAACAAAAAAATCATACCTACTTAATAATTCCCCGTTATCAAAGGAAGTAACAAAGCCACGTGGTGGTAGCGGTGGCAGTGCTAGTGTTGGTGGTGGAGGTGGTGGCAGTGATGGTGGTAGTGGCGGTGGCGACAGTGGTGGTGGTGGTAGTGGTGGCTGCAGTGATGGTGGCGGTGGAGGCCATGCAAGAATCAACGTGAAATACCCTCGGAACTGCCCAAGGAAGCGATTCAAGGTCGAAAGTATCATTGGCCTATATCATCTATGGAAATGTGGTCTGGTCTCAGCTGTCATTCACCTCCAATCGCTCACTCCGCAAAATGTCACGGGCCAATCTACAAACAATGCTCCAGTACCGTGCACATGCAAGCATTTTAGACAGAAGGTTGTCGGGCGTCAAAACTCCCAAATGGCTCTGAGCCTAATGGCGTTGATGATGCCACCAAACGCAATGAAGGAAGGTATATTCAGCTGTGTCACCCCTTGCCGCAGTAATAGCATTCGGACGTAGCACTTAAGCCAAAACGATGTAGATAGGCGGTAAAACAACCCTGTCCCGTCAACAATTGAGTAAGGTAGAAATTCACATCCCCACGTTTACGATTATACCAAAGGGCAACGTCTCTAATCAAGCGCTTTGTCCAATGGGCAGTCCCATCATCAGCATCCCAAAGTTCCTGCCACTTAGCAAGCAATAGGGTGAGAGCCACCACTCTTTCAATGGTATGTGCCTCCAACAAAAGTCGTAAATCAGCTGGCAGAACAATCGGAGGAGTCTTGGCACTAAGCAGCAACACCTTGGTGGATGTGGTCCTGTAGGCACTAGAGATGCGTATAGCCACTTTCCACTGGACGCCCAGAAGCTTAGAAATATATATGTTACGTCTCAAGGCCTTACTCCTTAAGAGTAGTCCATATAAAATTAAGGACTGTACCACAGAAAAGAGAATGCGCCGTGTCTACTTCTTCGGGCCACTTAAATTGGGCATTAAACGACTAACGTGAACAATAGACTGCACTACCATCTCTGCCCTAGTGGGTGGTGATGGTGGTGGTAGTGGTGGTGGTGGAGGTGGAGGTGGAGGTAGAGGTGGAGCTGATGGAAATGGTGGTGGTGGCAGCAGTAGTGGTGGTAGTGCTGGTGGCAGTGGTAGTGGTGATGGAGGTGGAGGTGGTGGTGGGGATGGTGGTACCAGTGGTGGTGGTGGTAAAGGTAGTGGTGGCAGTGGTGGCATTGGTGGTGGTGGTGGTGGTGGTGGTAGTGGTGGCAGTTGTGGTAGTGGTGTAGTGGTGGCAGTAGAGATGGTGGAATTGGTGGTGGTAGTGGTGGTGGTGGCAGTGGTAGTGGTAGTGGTGGAGGTGTTGGTGGTGGTGGTGGTGGTAGATGCTGTGGCGGTGATGGTGGTGGTAGATGCTGTGGCGGTGATGGTGGTGGTAGTAGTGGTCGTGTATGTGGTAGTGGTGGATGTAGTGGTGGTGGCAGTGTTTGTGATAGTGGCAGTGAGTGGTGGTTGCAGCGGACGTGATGGTAGTGGCAGTGGATGTGGTGGTAGTGGAGGTATTGTTGCTGGCAGTGTTGGTGATAGTTGCAGTGGTGGTGGTGGTGGTGGCAGTGGAGGTGGTGGTATTGGTGATGCCTTGGTAGTGGTACTGATAGTGGGAGTGGTGGTAGTAGTGGTGGTGGTTGTGGTGGTGGTCCTGGCAGTTGTGGTGGTAGTGGCAGTGGAAATGGTAGTGGTGGTAGTGGTGGTGGTAGTGGAGGTGGTAGAGATGGTGGTAGTGGCAATGGAGGTGATGGTGATGGTAGTGGTGGTGGTAGCAGTGGTGGTGATGGTAGTGGTGGTAATAATGGTATTGGAGGTAGGGCGGTGATGATGGTAATAATGGTGGTAGTAATGGTGTTGATGGTAGTTGTGGAGGTAGTGGTGGTGGTAGTAGTTGCAGTGGTGGTGATGATGGTGGTAGTGGCAATGGATGTTGTGGTATTTGTGGTGGTAGTGGTGGTGGTGATGGTAGCGGTGGTAATAGTGGTATTGTAGGTAGGGGCGTTGGTGATGGTAATGATGGTGGGGGTAGTGGTGGAAATGGTAGTGGCGGTGGTAGTGGTGGTGGTGATGCTATACGGCTCACAATAGAAGGGACCATTAACGCCAATTTGCATATCGCTTAGTCAGAATCCTCTGAGACATTGTGGGAGGGGGGACATAATTACGTTTCGTTAGGTATCTAAAAGTCCCGACTCGCAGAACCGACTGAGGCACAGACAACCGCTTTCCTATCTTTGCCCTTTGCCGTCTAAAGCGACTCTTACTGAAGAATAAATAAATCTGATGTGTTATTATTAAGAGGCTCTCTACATCCATTTAGCTTTATTTACACCTTTGCCTTATATAGCCTTTATAAACCAGTCATACAATAGCTTACTTTTCTATCTCCTCCTGTTAACAAGACAAAAGCTTGCAGAATCAGTTCCGTTACAAAATTCGTTGCAAATACGAAGGGGTTTGTATGATTGGATGATTCTGAACCTAGTACTTAAGTTTGTATTTTTATCTTACATTTCCATTTGAACTATGCTCTTAAAACACGCACGTGGATCTTTTTCTGAAATAATGTTTAGAATTCCTGGGTTTCAAAACATGAAAGCATGCATTTTCAGTAAACCACGGTTCAGTTTTCTAATGAAAAAGAATACATCCTCTACTTAATATAGCTAAGCCGCAGACAAAGCAAAAATATTTACTGACAACAGCAGTTACAATAAATTTGAAAATAATTCGTGTACATAGCACTGAAATCATCAAAACATAAAATCGAACTATTTAGTCTCAGCGGCTGTAGAACGTGAAGTTAAATAGATAATAAGAAGCAGGAACTTAAAACGAAAAATCTCGAATTTCAGCTAAGCCCAAAGAGAGCCGTTACCTTCCTAGTAAACACTACAAATAAAAGGAACGGGCTGTCAATTTGCCTGTCGGCCGGGTTCAATCCCAAGCGACCGCATGTGAGATTTCTGGTGGACAAAGCGGCGCTGGGCGGGTTTTCTTCGGGTACTCCGGTTTCCCCCTCCATCGCATTCACCGGTGCTCCATCATCGTTCATGTATCACCAGTGTCACCGCCTGCGGTGCCATAAGAGCTAAAGCGGGCGTTAAACACTACCAAAAATTGCCTGTGTGATAAAATAAAAAAATGAAGAAATAAAAAGCCTTAAAACGGCTAAGTCATTGCCTCCACGCAAGGGAAAGTGTATTTTAAGACACATAAAGCTGAAGAGCACCCCATCAAAAATTGTAAAATACCTAAAACATCTTCATAATCACCTGACTTACTCTATCCATTCTTCAACAAACTGTGGTTATAAAGGCTTATGCTGCATTTAGTTCATAGTGACTGAGATACACACCTGTAAAAATACTTTCAATTGAACTGAGTTTCGCTTATAGACACTCATTAACTGATATGGTTCCCACCGTCCCATTCTGTATTGGGGTGAAAGACCGCTTAATTTCACTCGGGAGCTTCCTTATCAGGCCTGAGGCTCTCTTACGTGCTGCAAATCTACAACACGGGATCAGCGGTTTTCCTTTCTTCCGAAGGAAGCCATGCGATGGATTTTTATGCCTCAAAAAATGCATCGCCCTCCACCGGGTTTGCACCCTCGACCTTACTATCTAAAGGCTAGCATGCTACCCACTAGAACATGAAGGATGTCGTAGAAATTGTTTAATTACATATTTCCTTGTAGTTTCAATGGGTATTAGGTAATTCCGTAGATTTAAACGATAGCCAAATCATTTAATAGCTAGTCGCTTTACCAGGTGGCCCAACTGCCTCGTATTTCACGTGTGCAGATATCCCTTAGTGCGTTAAAACAGCAACATAACTCATTGGGGCAATTCCAAAGAAACATTAGTGACGAGCTGTCGCAATCGACCTGACATCTACTCCTCTTGTTTATCAACGGAGACGGTGAGCAGATTGTGCTCAATGTGAAGTGGTTCCTAGGCTTCCATTAGAGTATACTGTCCATGATGGCATACAGGAATGGTGTACACAACTCGAAACGCTGCAAGAAGCGTTTCCACTTCAGCCGCAGTAACTTTGTTGACGAAGGAATAAAACACATTTTGAAGTGACAAATAATAAAAGTCTTTATTTCACGAAACCGTAAGCACCTATAGATACTTTTGTAATGGCGTTTACTCTGTTCATATGACACTGAGAATTATACTACTGCGTCAAGAAAGTTCCGGGAATTTGCCAATAAAACACAAAAAATGAATTATTCATCCAATTTTATTTTATCGCCTTCAAAGTAGGCCCCTTCTGAAATTATACATTTATGCCAACGAATAATCCAATCCTCAAAACATTTTTTGTAGGCACCTTTAGGAATCGATGTCAATTGTCGCCGCGAATTTTCCTTTATGTCTTCTATCGACTGAAAACTGGTGCCTCGAAGTGGTAACTTGAGTTTTGGAAAGAGAAAGAAATCAGCAGGAGCCAGATCGTGGTGCAGAATTCATGACTTGTCGTTCCACAAATCTGGCCTTTTAGGCCGTATTTCTTCTCTCAAACGCCGCATAACGCTCAGATAATAGTCTTTATTTACCATCTGACCTTCTGGCAAGCTCTCTGAGTGCACGACCCCGCGATAATCGAAAAAACTGTCAAAATGACCTTCAGTTTTGATCGAGTTTGACGTGCCCTTTTAGGTTTCGGTTCAGTTGGAAGGCGCCATTCGGAAGCTTGTTGACTGGTATGAGTGTCAAACTCGTAAACCCACGTCTCATCACCAGTTACAATGCATTTCATGAATGTGGGGTCGGAACTGGCTCGTTCTAGCATGTTTTCAGCAATCCTTACGCGATTGAGTTTTTGTAGATAATTCAAGTCTTTCGGAACTAACAGAGCTGCAACGCGTGTCATGCCCAAACAATCGTTTAAAATAGTACGAATCGATTTGTGAGACACAGAAAGTTCAGCGGCCTTCTCTCACCATTTTCTTCACTTTTTGCGATGTTCAGCTCAGTTGAAACCGTTGATGGCCGACCAGAGCGAGGCAAACCTTCCACCACATCTCGACAATTTTTTAATGCACTGTACTACTCATATGCACGTGTTTTTGATAAAGTCGATTCACCGTAAGCCCTCTGTAACATTTTCAGCGATTCGGCACACGAAATACCATTTGCAGTGCAAAATTTGAGACAGATTCTTTGTTCAATATTTGTATCCATTGTAAAATCGCAAATCATCTTTGAGATGAACTAACAATTTGGCGTACTGTAAACAAACTAGATGAGGGATGATGATCAAACTCCGCGCGGGTATAGAGGAACGTTGTACCAACTTAGCGACAACAATAATTTCGAATCCCTTTTAAACAGGATGTTTAAATGATCAATTCCCGGTACTTTCTTGACAGAATGTACGCTCTGTAGTGTTAAATGAAAACAGAGAGCGTCGTAACGAAAACTGACACGAAGACACGTAGTGTCTCACTGTATTATTGCTACGATGTATACGCATAGTAGGGTTACCAAAGAGCCGTAACAAAAACCACGCAAACACGAAAACCCGTAGTTTTTTATCGTATTATTACTGGCTATACTCATTGCAAGATCATTAAAGTGGCATAACGAAAACCACGAAAACAAACACGTGGTATTTCATTTTATATAATTATTATTATCATTATTATTATTATTATTAGTTGCAAATAAGAACACTTCAACGTTCAATTGTTTGTTCCTTTATACAACCCTTGTATGTGCCTTGTCTTGTAGGTGAAGACAAATGTCTTCAAAATATCTAAACTATTTCTTAAGGTGCTGCGAACTTTCCACCTTGCAATGAAATTTGTTGGTCCTCTTCTTAGCGCGGTGGTAGTGCAGCTGCTTACCAAGCGGGAGACCTGGGTTCGATCCCCAGTACAGGCGTGGGGATTTTTCCCGCGCTGGGAGACCTGGACCGGGGTGCACTCAGCCTCGTAAGGTCCCTGGGGGGCCAATTGAGGAGCTACTTGATTGAGAAGTAGCGGCTCCAGGTCATGAGGACCGCATCAACCGGCCGGGAGGGGCTCGAGGGGCTGACCACCTCTCACCCTCCAATACTGCCCCCCCCCATCCGTGACGTCTGTAGTGGACCGAGATGGGGGACGAAGCGGCCGGGCGATAGGCCAAGGTTCCCCGTGAGCTGTCGTGCCATGGAGTTATAATGAAATTTGTTGCTAAGTTAGGGACAGATTGGCTGCTACTATCAACCGAATTGAGCGCATCGCTACGAACTGAAGAATAGGCGAGGTCGTTGCATGGCTATCCGTTGAATCCTATGGCGTCTTATATCGCGGTTTCGAATCTTGTCTCCCGCATGCTCATTTTCTGACATTGAACAATAACAATCTATTTAATACTTCGAGATTATTATCAGGTTGAAACACTATTCTAGACATTCGGCTAGTTACAGCTCCGTTATGCCCTGTTTAACATATCATTAAATACTTTATTCCCTGACATCCGGTACTTTTAAGCATTTTTTCACTATTAATGTCGTCTTTTATGTTATTAATTTCTTGGCTATGTTATGTAAAGTATTATATTCATGTGGTTTGAATACTGTGAGTCCTATTCTCATATAGTATATTTGTGTTGCATTATTGCATAGTTAACTATATAAGGAATCTAATCAAGTGGAATTCACTCAAAAGTTCTAAAATAATTATTTTCGTGTCTCGTGCCTGAGGCATTTGAATTTCTTTCTTGTCGAGCGAGACTTTCTAATATGAAGATATAATGTTTCCTTAGATCCACTGTGCATTAATGTAAACATTAACAATGCATTAATAGAATTCGAGATGTATACAGATGCTGCTACATGTGGATACTGAAAAAAAAAAAAAAAAAATATGAGAAATGATTGACAGTTTAGGTAGGCGTATTTCCCTGTTTTATTTGCAGCATTTGCAATAAATGTTTAAAACAATCAGTTGTAAAATTTTAACGGTATTGCAGCGTTTGTAAGTAAGAGGACGGCAATATTACAACGCTATGCGAAATAAAAAGCCTTGCTACTATAGAGTTGTTTTTTTTTTTTCTTATCAGAAAGAGGTTCCATCAAACTGTAAAATGTTATATTTTGGTAAATTACTAACTAACGCAGTTCCGTTAAAAAGAGAGAGAAAAAAAAATAGTACTCAAAGGGATTCAAACCTATTTCCGACTGCTTTGTTGATTACTAGTGTCGCGTTTTCAATGACTTCAGCTATCCTAATCAGACGCAGGTATGCTTGCTAATTAAGGTTACGTTTGTATGTAGAGTACTCAACATTGGAATCGTTCTTACTTCTGCTACACTACTTAACCGAAACACAACACCAGATATATTTCTACAGATGTATTGAAATCGCATTCATTATATTTGCCCATTAGTTTACAATGATTGCTGAGGTGGGCGCCATTAACTCTGAACAGCAAAGGAGCATAGTATGACAGATGTTACTCTCATACCCTCTATGCAAGAACGCATTTCGCGCGCTCCCAACAGAACATGGGTATTTACTTTTGTGAAAAATAGTACTTGCTGGTCGTCAGTTATTACATGACTTGATGTGCCTGTCATCTGCTGGTGATTTTTAGTACTTTATGCTACCACCTAGTGACACGTCTTGCCGAAAAGGAAAAACTACTTTTGGAACAGATCGATAGAGCATGCAGTGACGGACAAAATGTGAGTTAGTTCCACTGGATATCGTATCGACCCGCGATACAATGGATCCAACTGTACTGTAAAGCAGTAAAAGGCATGAGTCTCAAGTTGTAGTATTTCTTTAAAACAGATGATAAAATAAAAAGGCATATAAACTAAAGAGCTGCTGGTGCCTGAAAACCCCACATTTTTTATGCAATTGAGGATAATGGAGAGTAGTAAAAAAATTGGACCAATTAGAAGTATTTGTTTATACAGAAAAATTGGAACCACAGATTGTTCGATGAATGCTTTCTCTGAATACTGACTGGCAGATATATGAGAAAACAGTGGATTACGTAATTTTTCTTAATTCAGGTGGTTATATGCATCCGTGTTTAAAGTCGATCTATTTGTTGATAAGAAACGAAGAAAATTAAAACATGAAATTACACCGAATGTTAACATTAGTTTCTTCATAAAGTACATAAAATTCCCTATTTGTGTGTTTGGAGGAATTTAGAATATTCGCGTCTTAAAGAAGGAGCATTTGCTTATAACAAATGTAAAAATAGAAATTATAAAGAGCATTTTTGAACTATTAGATTATCCGGAAATACTTTTTCAATCATGAAAAATCTGATGTGTACCATTCACATGACTTTCTCCATATCCCTGCAACAAATAATTCTTAAAAAGCTTATACTTCTATTTACTTTATGCTAATCAGAAAAAATTAGCAGAAATAGTCTTATTACTCGCTTTCTTGTAAGTAGAAGCGAAATAAGAGAAAACCGTAGGTTAAAGTGAGAGCCAAAAGCTGTTTGATATGCCAATGAAGTTCCTTTGTTTATATGGATAGGAGTTGACAAGTTCCTGTATGAGAAAAGTATACGTTTTTCATAGCAGAAACCAAAAAATAAGTGATGTCACAAAAACGAGGAACTCCACGAAAAAAATGTATATAACATAAATTGTGTGTTTTAAAGTGCTCTACATTTTCTGTGGAGTAAGTTTTTGTCCATCTCTTACGGTTTAGCAGTCATTCAAAATTTAGTAAAATTCATCCAGAATAAACTACTCTTCAGACGCTATTCCCAGAAAATTCAAGATATAGATTTTATTTGCCAGTTGAATATATTTAATATACGAAATTTTAATCAAAATCGTTAGAGCCATTTTTGAGAAAATCAACATTTTCGAAAAAAGTTCCATGTAAAGGGTAGTTGGGGGTGGGGGGATTTTTCTCAAAATCTTCGTGTCGCATCCCCGGAAGATACTTAACTTAAACACTAAGTTTGGTATTTTACCGACTTTTCGTTTTTGAGTTATCGTGCTCACAGACACACGAACACACGGACACACACACACACACACACACACACGGACCTTTTTGTGAAAATGCTTTTTTTGGATATTGGGGACCCTAAAACATATATTTCCGGTGAAATCTCGGTATCGAATTTTTGGTGGAGTGCAATACTTTCTCTATACACTATGTACATAGTGCGTATGGAGAAAGTAAAAATTGATCCTAGTAATGTTAAAGTTTTGATTAATTTGACTATTATTATTATTATTATTATTATTAATATTATATATAATATATATTCATAATATTACTATTATTAACAATATTATATATAATATATTAATATAATAATAATAATAATAATAATAATAATAATAATAGCCTAATTAACCAAAATATATTAATATTATTAACAATAATATTGTATGTAATATATATTAATATAATAACAATAATAATAATAATAATAATAATAATAATAATAATAATGAGATGAGGATGATGATGATGATGATGATGATGATGATGATGATGGTTGAAGCTTAGGGGCGCACAACTACATGGTTATTAGCGCCCTATCAGAATATGACGAGCTAAAACCAAAATAAAAGGTCAATAAAAAAGTAAAATGCAAAATAAGGACTAAAAGTACACATAAAATGCCCAGTGAATAAAACTGTCAATGGCGGAAACTACAGGTAAGGTAAAAACTATTAAAACAAGCTTAAAGGATAACTAAAACAAAAGCTGAGTCCAGAGACGCTAAAATGACTTAAATATGTGGCTACCATTCCAGTAACGCATCAGAGCATTAAAATTTGAAATAAAACTGGATTATTATCTTAAAAGGCAATGAAGATAAAAAGCTAAAAACCCGATCTACCGCTCCAGTATCGTCCAACAAAATCTCTTTAATACTAGCTGGCAGTCGTAGAGTGGCTCGTAATAGGCCTAGAGGCGCACACTCAACCAGCACATGGTGGACCGTCAATGCTTGTCCACACTGAGGACAGATAGGAGCAGGATCCCTTTTGAACAGGCAGCTGTGTGTAAAACAGTGACCGATAAGGAGACGAGCTAAAACCCCTCCCTCACGACGAGAAGTGTGTGAGGAAGTAGACCAGTGTACCGGAAGATCCTTCACTGCCTTTAGCTTGTTGTCCCGGAGAGCAGTCCACTCGGCATGCCAGCACGAAAACACCGCTCTCCGCAAAACAAGTTTAAAATCTACCGCTGTTGAAAAACTAAGTGTGACACTGGGCTCCGTGGTCGCCGACTTTGCCGACTTTGCCGCCTCTTTCGTAAGTTCATTACCTGACAACCCGACGTGTCCAGGAAGCCAAGCGAGATCCACATTAACACCAGAGGCATGCAAAATGTGGAGGACATCTTGAATACGCTGCACTAAAGGATGGTAGCCGTACAGCTCACGAAAAGCTCTGAAGTGCGCTAAGCGAATCACTCAGAATAATGCAGTTACACTTTACGACGACAAACGGGCTGAATGGATTGATAAATTGCATATAATTCCGCAGTATAAACGGATGTGTGACTAGGCAAACCGAAGGTATGTGTTTCGGTTCCTGTTACAAAGGCACATCCAACACCGTCCATACATTTACTCCCATCAGTGTATATACAAATTCGGTCACTGTAAGGGGATAAAAATTCTAAAAAAACAAGTACGGATACTACACGAAGGCATCATGGACTTCCCGAATGCCAAAATCCCGAGGTCGTCGTGGGAGGCAGCACGTAACCAAGGTGGATGCACCCTCTCTCCCTTGGGAAACATGCTAGGTATTGCTATGTCGTAGTTCCGAAGAAGCTCTCTAAAACGAAAGACTGCAGGCTTTGGACTAAGTGACAAATGGCGATAACGATCGCCTAGCTCAGAAGAATGTAAAATGGGAAACGTTGGATGCGTAGGCATGCACTTAAGTCCACTACCATAATTCACTGGCAGGACATCACGCCGAAAGCGAAGGGGCGATTTCGCCGACTCAGCGTAGAGGCTCACAACTAGGCTAGTTGTAAAAGCCCCAACAGCCACACGGATGCCCTGATTGTGGACAGTGTTTAACTTTCTCCGCACAGATAGTCGTGCTGAAGAATAAACAACACATCCATCTAGCTTGGATCGGATCAGTGCACGGTAAAGACGCAGCAGCACTGTCCGATCTGCTCCCCAAGCTTTGCCGCTTAATATCCGTAAAATATTAAGAGAATGGTCACAACGCGCCTTAAGCTGTGTTATATGTTGTGACCAGTATAGTTTGCGATAGAATATCAGCCCCAGGAATCTCATCTCATCTACGAAGGGAAGTAAGTCTGGCCCGAGAAGAAGAGTAGGTGTCATTCGCCACCTACGGCGCCAGAAGTTAACACAGAACTGTCTTCTCAGGGGAAAAACGGAAGTCGTTTTTCAAGATCCAATCATATAGATTATCCAAGCACCGCTGGAGACGGCGTTCCAAAAAATGTGTACGCTGAGAAGTACAGAAAATGACAAAGTCGTCTACGAATAAACAGGAAGAGACACCTGGGGGGACACATTGCGATATATAGTTAATCGCTATAACAAACAGCGTCACATTAATATCGAGTCCTACGGCACTCCATTCTCTTGATTAAAAAGGTTAGAAAAAACCGAGCTGACCCTTACCCGGAAAACGCGGTCCCGCATAAACTCCTGGATGAACAACGGTAGACGGCCACGTATATTCCAACAGTGTAGGGAGCGTAAAATCGCTGCCCGCCAACACGTATCGTAAGCAATCTCGTGGTCAATAAATATCCCAACCGTCTGACAATTCCGAAGAAAGCCGTCCAGGATCTGCGTCGATAGTGACACAAGGTGGTCAACCGCAGATCGACGTCTTCGTAAACCACATTGGATGTTGGTCAGAAGATTGTGGGATTTCAACCACCACACCAACCGCCCATTTCTCATGCGTTCCATCACCTTGCAGACACAGCTGGTGAGGGAAATTGGACGGTACCTGGAAGGAAGAGGACGGTCCTTTCCAGGTTTCATGATGGTGGCCTCCCGCCACTGAGTTAGAAAAGTGATATCTACCCAGACACGATTATAGACCTTGAGGAGGAAAGCCTTACCCGCAGGAGAGAGATGTTGCAACATTTGGACGTGGATGCCATCTGGACCTGGCGCATAGTTTCGAGAAGATGAGACAGCATGGTCTAGCTCCGCCATGGTGAAAAGGCGGTTGTAGTCTTCAAGGTTTCCAGAGCGGAAGCCAAAACCTTGGTAATTCAACCTGGGCCTTAACTGGAAGAAACTCAGGCCAATAATTATTTGAGCTAGACACCTGGGCGAAAGTACTGCCCAGAGTGTTGGCCACGTCAAACGTGCTTGCCGCAGATTTTAGACCGGCGATCGGCATATGGGTCGGTTTTCCGGCTACACGTCTTAAGTTATCCCATACGACAGAGGAAGGTGTATGTCGGTTAAAGGAGCCTACAAACTGGCTCCATGGTTGATTTTACTATCCTTAACAGCTTGTCTAGATTTGAAGCGCATCTTTTTATACTGTATTAGGTTATCCAGCGTAGGGCGATGCTGGAAAATCCGTAAAGCAAGTCTGCGAGCACGAATGGCATCGCGACATTCAGTTGTCCAGCAAAGAACAGGAAATCGACGAGGTTGGCCAGTTGATCGCGGAATAGACCGCTCAGCAGCAGAGAGAATTATGGTTGTGAAGTGATCGACTAAAAACTCCGCCGGGTCGTGCTCGCGAGTTGAAAAACAGCCAAATGGGAATAAAGGTTCCAGTTTGCTCGGTCTAAGCCCTATACAGGTAAGCGAGTGGAACGTAAGTCGTGTGCTAAGAGACTTAGAAGAACTGGAAAGTGGTCACTAGAGTACAGATCAATGAGGACACTCCATTGTAAGGAAACTGCTAACTACGGAGAACAGACACCTATGTCAAAGTGTGAAAAACTATTGAAGGCGTCGGAGAGAAATTTTGGCACTCCGGTATCCGGTATTCTGAAGAGAAAGATGATGAGTGTCGAAGAAATCAGCAATTTGATGATCTCTCGCACAAGCCGGAGGGGAGCCCCAAAGTGGGTGATGGGCATTCACGTCCCCCACTGACAGGAATGGTGTAGGTAGCTGGGAAACTAGGTCGTCTAAATCAATACATACTAAAAATTGTGAATTTGAGAGATGTCAGCGTAATGCTGACAGTAGTGGACTGGATGGCAGACTGTAAGGGCACGGATTCAGCATAAAAATCATCTCTGACGAGCAGCATAGTGCCCCCATGTGTAGGAACACCGTCCTCCAGTGGTAAATCGCAGTGCAGAAGAGTAATGCCTGAATGTGACAATGTCATGGGGACGGAGCTTGGTCTCTTGTAAGCAGACGACCAATGGTTGATACTGATTGAGCAACAGTTCTAGCAGGCCGCGCCGTGGCCGAGTGGTTAGATCATTCGCCTCTCACCTAAACAGCCCATGTTCGATCCCAAGCGACCACACGTGAGACTTGTGGTGGACAATGCGGCGCAGGGGCGGGTTTTCTCAAGGTTCTCCAGTTTCCCCCGCCGTCGCATTCCGCTGCTTCATCTCCATTCCATCTATCACCAGTGTCATTGCCTGCGATGCCATAAGCTGTAAAAGTGGGCGTCAAACACTACCAAAACAAAAACAAAAAACAGTTCTCGCAATCGTGGTCTAATTCTGCGTATGTTCCACTATAGGATAGTCCTGGTGGATATTGTGGGATAAGGTTTTTATCGGAAGACGTTTCTGCAGATTGGGCTATGCTGGTCGGTTCAATTTGTTCTTTTTCTGGATTGGGCTTGTACTGTTTTCAGGAGCACGATCCTGCCGTTTCCGCACTGTCCGTCTGTCAGTGGCGGCAGAATCCTCCTGCTCCATCTCCTCCAACGGGGATGACCCCTTACCAATAGAAAATTTCAGTTCGAGAACCTGGAATCGATTAGAGGTACTGATCGGCGTATATGGTCGGCGCCGATATATACTCCCCTCAGAAGAGTCCTCCGAAGAGGATCTACGTGAAGGTTGGCGTTGACTGTGCATTTCTTTAGATGGTTTGGGATGAGCCTTTACACTACCTTTTAGGAAGTCAGTCCTGACATAACTGGTCTTGAATGATTTTGCTGGCGCTGAACTTACGGCAGATGAGCCGGTCTTGGTGCCCGAAGTCGAAGGTTTTGGCGAAACTTTTTCTGGACTACTCTTTACATTGGCGGTTTTGGCAGATATTGATGCCGAGATAGACTTACAGTTGGAGGACTTTGGTTGTGGTCTGGCTGTAAGAACCTTTTCAGAAATGGTGGCCCCGTAAATATCGCGGGTTTGAGTTGCGATTTCCCGCCTCGGTACAGTTTTAGCCACTACTGAGCTGTAGGTACCAGAGCGCGGGATCGAAGATTGGAGCTACCGGGCATCTGATGACACCTTCTCTTTCACCCGAATCTCCTGGACCGCTATTTCCTCTGCGAAACGGGACAATAGCGGGAACTAGATGGATGTTCGCCGTCGTAATTAACGCACGATGGAGTAGAAGTACAAGCCTCATCGTGCGTGGCGTCTCCACAGATGGTATATTTAGATTGACCAGAACTGAATTCACTTGTGTGCCCAAAGCGCTGACATTTATAGCATCTGAAGGGATTCGGAATGTATGGCCTAACCTCTATGCATTCGTACCCTGCCTTAATCCTTTGCGGGAGATCTACCCGATCGAAGTTAAGGAACAGGGTACGGGAAGGCACAAATTCACCGTTCACTTTCCGTTGGACCCTGTACACAGATGTCCACCAGATTCTCTTGTATCTCCTCTTTGGACAATCCATCCAAAGCGCGGGTGGTGATAACACGGCGCGAGGAGTTCAAGGTCTTATGTAGTTCCACCTAAACTGGCTAACTGCCTAACATATGGTATCGTAATAATTTGGCTGCCTGGGATGCGAAAACTGCTTCTACCAGGAGGGTACCGTTGCGCGCTCGAATGCAAGAGGGAACCGGACCAGCAATTTTATCTAAACCCTTTTGGATGGCGAAAGGGCTAACCGACGTAAATTTCCTTCCTTCCTCTGTTCAATATATAACTAAGTAGCGAGGACCACTGAACTCAACTACTTCTTTTCCCAACATAAAATGATGTATGGTTTTGTTTTTAGCCATAAAGTATGGTTAAATTCATCCCACATTGTGCTCCCAACCCTCCACGGAGATCAACAAGAAGTCACCCCACTGAGGTAACAGGGCTACACAGGGGATATAGCAGGTTCGCCGTCCCACTCACCCTTGAGTTCGGTATAATACGTAGTCCTGGCCGATTGGCTAGGGGTGTGTTAGTCCCTAGCCTCCCGTTTAGGCGAAGCAGAAACCAAAGCGGTGTGTTAGGCTGCGCACCCTCCCCGGTCACTAAATATCAGAAGCCCAAGCTCAGATGTGCAACCCTCAACCAACCAGGATATTCCTTTCCTCCGACACGGGTCTCCACGCACGGCCTACACGTGGGTGGGTATTTTGATAGAATGATTCCCTCACCATTCGGAGGTTGCCCACACGAGGGAATCAAGGATGGCTCGGGAACCCCCGGGTGTGCCAAACCCGTACTTACCGTAGTAGGCCCCTGGGGGTAAAACTAATAATGATAATGATGATGATGATGATGATAATAATAATAATAATCACCATATCACAACAACAACCAATAATAGTAATAATAATACTAATAATTATCATATCTTACAATATTAGCTGATTCTGAGGCAGAAATTATATTGATGAAGTTTTATAACTTGTTAATATTTTGTTAATATATAAAAATTATTAGTAACAAACATTAAAATTATTAAATTAATAATTATAATAACTACAAAATAATTATAGTTGATAATAGAAATATGTTGAAAAAAATTAAAATTGAAAAACGATGTTAATATTAACAAGAATTTGTAATGTTGGGTAAGAACTCCGATATTAACAGATTCTCTAGATGTGCCAATATGGTATTGGGTTGTTAGGAACAAAACCGGAATTTTTGTATATGGAAGGTGGAAGTATTCTTAGCCTAATCGTTAATAAATATATAAATAATACTTGTAATTTCGTGTTAATTAAAATCTGTTTGCTCAAGATCATTTTATTATTTGTTTATTGAAATTCTGTAGTCTTATCAGTGTAAGGTTTAGGATTATTATAAATTTAAAGCTTTGTTTTACTGTAATCAAAAAAGTATGGTAATATAATAATTTTGTGCAGCCCTACATTAACTTAGCTGCAGGTAAGCGCTTTCCTCTGGACCACCCCACATGGCATTCCATAGACTTGTCCTCTGCTTTTCGCGGTACAGTGAGTTTAAGTTTGGGGTAACTTGTTCTGTTTTTGAGAGCGCTCCGATATTTTGTTGTAATTTACCACAATGCTTTTGTCGTCTTTGTGGTCATCTGCTGTGATCAAGATTATGGGGACTGAATTCAGGACTGCTACAGTTTTTTCTAATTTTAGAAAATAAACAAAGACTTGCGAAATGATGCAACAAGCCCCATGCTTTTCTAGTAAAGGGTGGGTGCTGGATTTCAAGTAAACCAAGGTTTGTGGTCATCATATGTTTCCACAAATATTTTCTGTGCGCCATCCTCTGCTTTAACCCATTTCTAAAAGATGTTGCTGTGTTTTTAGTTTCCCGTAGAACAATGTAGCACGTGGATTTATTCACGACGTTTTTATATTAATTATTTAGTTTTTATATTAATATAACGTAGATATTGTTTCAAAATGTCCCACTTTCGTAGACCGTGATCAAACTCGGTACATCCTATAGAAGATCAACCGAAACCTGCCCTTTTTTGCTGAAGACGCGGCCGGTCCCCATGGCCATACTCGCTTCGTGGGCAGGGTGAGCGTGGGTTCGAGTCCCGCCTTGGGCATGGGTGTTATATGTTTGTGCAATGTGTATATGTTTGTGTAAAGGAAAAGTAATCATACAGGTGGGGCGGAATGTAAATTGGGGATACAGCGCCGGAGTCCTGACCAGACTCCGGTACTGCTTTAAAAAAAAAACACCTACCAAGTGTAGTCAGAGGAAGTCAGTAATAGGTAAACATAAAAATCTATGAATCCAAGCAGCGAAAATTATAAAAAGTGCAAAAGTCTTTTTCATTGATTTAGTGCATAATAAACAAGTGATTCAGGATAATAAAACATTCTAACATCTCAAGTTTATCTTTTGTTGGTGTAAGCTCAGAAAATGGAGAAACTACATAACCCATGTGGAGGGAAATGGTTGCTGATAATTGTTAGGTGAATATAATTATTGAGGCTGGAGATTCAGCATCTAAAGATGAGTGTAACTGGAATGAAACTAATTACGTAAATTCAACAAATGCAATAGGATTTACAGTTTGAATGTAACAATTTAATAACACCATCAGTTTCATGCTTATGTCTGCATTCAGGAATTAGTTAAAACCTAAGTCTTTGTGGGTATCATTCTTCGATAAATGTTGGATGCAATTAACTACGTGGCATATTAATATGTTTTATATGAACTATGAGCATCATGTTAATTACCCATAGTTAAGCGTTTATGGCTTTAAAATGTACAATGATAAATTAATTGAGACTCCGCAGTAAATAACTACATAAAATGGACACGCTATAAGGGTGCGTGAATAAAAACAATTCGACATGTAACCAGCGACATTCCCCAAATGTAAGGCCACTGTTCCTCGTGTGGTATAACCACAGCACACCTGCTCGATCTGTTAGGTGCTACTCAGTCTTTGTGTCGTTTCTATACTTTGCGAGAATTGTATCAGGCTCTGTCTAGGGGGTTTGTCTAAACGTTTTGTGGTCGTAAAATGGTATATGTTTGGTCGTTTTATTCGCGCGTGTGGGTGAACGTGATCGCTACTATAAAAATCATTGTGTCAAAGGTCCATGGTTTAAAACCCGTCTAAAGCTTTTTCTCGATTCACATACGCAATTCATATAACGATCTTGTTGAGTTTGTGTATGCTCATATTAATTGAGAATGAATGTGAGCGTATTTCTTTTTATTTAATTGTGATCGCCATTTACTTTATTTTATTAAAAAGGTTTGTATGTACGTTATTGTATATGTGGTATGTTAGTGAGAGTGATGCCCCCTGAATCCACCAGTAAAAAGCTGGTTCAACAAATAATAAACAAACTTAAGGAAACATTTTCTGTCATTTCCTTAATTGTTCACCTTAGGTTAAATTGTTAGTTGAAATAATTAATGTAATTTATCATTACGTGAAGATGCCTTAAATCCGTTGTGTATTTTAATTTTTCTGAAATTATTAGTGTGTTTTAACATAAAAATTTGAACGTGTTTGCATTGATGTGCAACCTTATTTGTGGAATAACTACTACGACCACCACCACCACCACATATAATTATTATCATCATCATCATCGTCATCATTATTATTATTATTATTATTATTATTATTATTATTATTATATTATTATTAGTAGTATTGTTATTATTATTGTTATTATTATTATCATTATCATTATTATCATTATTATTATCATGATCATTATCATTATCATCATCATCTTCATTATCTTCATTATCATTATTATCATTATTATTATTATCATTGTTATTATTATTATTAATTAGTATTATTAATTATCATTTATTATTATTAATTATTATTAATTATTATTACTATTATTAATTATTTATAATTATTATTAATTATTATTATTATAATTATTATTAGTATTATTATTATAATTATTATTGTTGTTATTGTTATTATTGTTATTATTGTTGTTATTATTGTTATTATTACTACTACTATTACTATTATTACTGTTGTTACTACTGTTGTTATTACTATTGTCATTACTATTTTACTACTATTATTATTATCCTTATCATTATTATTATTATAATTATCATTATTATTATAATTATCATTATTATTATTATTATTATTATTATTATTATTATTATTATTATTATTATTATTATTTACTGTTAGCTTTAATGTGATACAGAATTTAAAATTCCTTGCGAAAATTCTTTTTCGAAACATATTACTTGCTATAAGTGAAAGTGCAAAAGGATTAAATGGGTTAAAGTATAAAGGGGCGTGGTAATTAAATTGGTATAAATGTTCTGGTGCTTCCAGTTATCCAAAGTCGCTCCAATTTAGCATTGCCTATTTATGGCCGCATTTCTAATCTCACATTACAAATCAAACAATTGTTCAGATACTCAGTTACATAAAGTTTTATTTCCCAAATATAGGTTTAATCTGATAGAAAACATTTCAATTGTTCGTAGACAATGGTGCCGATTTTATATAATTATATACATATGAAGTCCAAAACTAAAAAGCAATAACACTTTTCAAATCTTGCTGATTTTCACAAATTTTTGCGGGTGGCCTTCTTGATTCGAAAGAGGTGATACGCAATCGACAGGTAAGTTGATTAAAATATGGATATTTCATACAGATAGTCAAATTTCAAGCACATTTCTTGATATTCAAATTAATCGATAGGATTGACACAATAATCTAAAGGTTTGAGTTAAGTATTTATCAAAAGGGGCCTTCAGCCAAACAATTCCCACTACTTACGACCATTTTCGAGTGTCATTTTGCGAAATTAATTTTGCAAAACGTCCAGAAATCTTAAGCCTATAAATGCTGCTGCTTACCTCCACTTAGGGCCCTTTCCATAGTATACTGTGAAAACATGTAGTCATATACTGTACTTGTCACCAGCATGAATAAAAGCACACCAACAACCACTCTGTAACAAAGAGTAACATTATTTTAAATTGTGTATGGAGAAATTTATACACCATTTGCACCATTAGAAGATATTTAAAACAGCACAACAAATAATGCCTAGAAATAGAATAGCAATTTTTCAGCAGGTAATATTCAAAGATATATGTACATGGACTGTGTAACTTTTTAATATTCAGTTCTAAAGAAAATAATAAAAATATTTAATTGCTATTTTCCTACCAAAAGTCATACATTATTTTAACATTATGCTACCTGCAGCAGAACTCAGGAAATATGCGGTCCCATCTCTGAGTTGGATGCAGGGCGAAATTATATTCAGAAAATAACATTCTTGTTCTCAATAGACCCTGCCAAACAACAGTTGAATACATGCCTCGGTACCAACAGATGTGTCTAATCGGACGAGCCATTTCTAAAACGTATCTGAACGTGTTATAGTATGCAGGAATATCGCGAAAAACATACAAGCTTCACCTATTATACTGCATTATAATTTCCTCGATTGTATCTGCATATCTATAAAACTATAAAACCCGAAAAAAAAAAGAAAAAAAAAAAGAAGGTTGTTCTGGTCTTCAAAAATGACCAGCTGTTAATTCTTTCATAATACTTTTATTATTGATATTGTTATTTTTAATACTATTAAAATTATTATTATTATTATTATTATTGTTATCATCATTAATATCATTATTATTATGATTATTATTATTATCATTAATATCATTATTAGTATTATTATTATTTTTAGTATTATTATTTATGATTATGATTATTGTTATTGTTATCGTTATGGTTATTCTTATCGATATCGTCATTATTATGATGATGATTATTATTGTTGTGATCTTTTAGTATTGTAATAATTCTTATTGTGGTTATTATTATTATTATTATTATTATTGTTTTTTATCGTTATTGTTATCGTTTTCGTTATTGTTTTTATTATAATTATTATTATAATTATTATAATTCATTATTATTAATGATTTATTTTTATTTATCATTATATTATTATTATTCATATGATTATTATTACTATTTCTATTATTAGTGTTGTTCTTATCATTATCATCATTATTATATAATTATTATTAATTATTATTTATTTAATTATTCATTTGTTGTTATTGTTATTTTTATTATTATTGTTATTATTATTATTATTATTATTATTATTATTATTATTATTATAATTTGCTGTGTATATGTCGGTGTATTAATTGTAAAGGTTGGCTACGACTGAGACAAACGAAGCGTATATTAGCTGGTATGCGAATCGCGACATCGGTGAATCTAGTTCAGTTTTAGATTTGACTCTGCCATTGGTCGATTAACCAACACGGTTGTCCATGTGCATGCAGACAAAACGAACGGAGCACTATGCATTTCGCATCGGAAAGCAGAACTGATTTTCAGAAGGTCCACTTTTACCGCTTATTTCGATCCAGTTCATTTACATACACCTAATCTTACCTAACGCAGCCCAACCTCGACGAAATCTCGAAACCTGTCGTTCACCTCTCACGTAGCCAAATATTGTCTCCGTAACCAATAAGAAAGGCTCAGGAAAGAGCCTTAGTCTAAAATTGAAGTAGAAACTGCAATCTCGCATGCGAATCTCTCATTTCTGTGTGCTCGCGCATGCGCATTGGTAAACCTTCGGACTAAGAACCATTGCTCGCGTCACATATTGTAAAAAGTCCCCAACCTATATTTTATGCTGAAAATGTTAACGTAAATTGTGTGACAAAGCAAACTAATAAGATTGCACAATCCCAATCATAATTATATATAAGTATTCGTGTTCAAAGCTTAATGGAATTACCAATGAGAAAAATGCATTATGGACCGTTTTTATAGGGTTGAAACCGAAGCTACTGGGTCTTTGTCAATACATTCTAAACTATTCTTTCTTTATCACTCCTTTACCCTCCTCGTATGGAGAATTATATGCCAGCGTCTGGGTTCAGACGCCTGTTGAAGAGCAGAAGCTCTGGATCAGAAAGCATCCATGATTGGTGTTCAGCCCGATTTCTGCTGCGAAAGTAACGAAATGGATGAAATTAAGTTCCAGTGAAATTGATGATAGTTGAGGTGTTATGGAACAATTGCTGGAATGAATGGCGGAGAAACTGGAACATCCGGCAAAAACCCGCCCAGACGCCGCTTTGGCCACCATAAATTCCACATGCTGTTCCCTGAGATCAAAACCTATGTGAGAGGCGAGGTGTCCAACCAATCAGCTACAGCGCTGCCCTATTCTCAACTATAGAATACACTAAAATTTCTCATATAATTGATAAAGAGTATTAAACACCAGAATTATAATTACTGCAACATCTAGAAATGAAAATAAACGAACAACATGAAATTATATTGCACATTTAATTATTTTTTTAACATCTTCGATAAGAGATAAGAATAAATAGGCCTTGCGAATGTTTCGGGTTTTCAAAGTCAACAATGTCACAGTAAACCAATAGCCTGAGTGAAATACTGACTTAGTTATATAGGTAAAATAAACGGAATTGATTATCTGAAAGGACACATAATGCGCAAGTTTTTTAACAATTACTTACCACTGGTGAAAAATGGTAGAAACATTGTTAATATTCTTGATTTGATAGATATTTAAGGACTCTCAACTTAAGAATTTTAACATCTAATTAAACAGTTTTAATGCATTAGGAATCATTAGCCAAAACAAAGGAAGTAGTGTCGACTTATTATTTTACTAGAATAAAACTTGCAGTTGTAATTGTAAAACAAGAATTTGCCGTAACATACTGATGATGATGATGATGATGATGGTATTAAGGGGCGCACAATAACAAGTCATTAGCACCCATATACAATAAAACGTGGCTCTAAACGCAGATAGAACCCTAAATAAAAAAACAGAAAGAAATACGTTCCAGAATCAGAAGAAAAACCCCATGGAAATTAAACTGCCCATGGCAGAAACCAAAGGGGAGGCTAAAATACTATTAAAATGGAACTAAAGGTGTAACTAAAACCACTTTCTCTACGCTACAAATCAATGTGCTAAAAATTTAAAGCTTTAAAGGCATACTGAACTAAGCTACCGGCCCTTCACCAGAAGAACGGAAAATAGAAATCAAACTAAAGCTAGACAGACAGTATAAAATGACCATGAGAAAACGATTTAAAAATTCTGTCTACTGCTCCGCTATCGACCGCAAGGGTCTCGTTTAGTGTGGCCACAGCTGCAGAGTGGCTCGTAGATTTTTAGGAGAGCACACCCCAGCAACACATGACTCACCGACAATTACTGTCCACAGAGGGGACAGATAGAAGTATGTTCCTTCTGAAGCAGGTAGCTGTGTGTAAAACGACATTGGCCAATACGCAACCCAGTCAGTATACCCTCGTCCAGGCGAGATATACGGGAGGGGGTTACCTAGTGTAGTGGGAGGTCCCTTCACTTCTCGGAGTTTGTTGCCGCGGAGAGCCAACTACTCCTCGTGACAGGACGGAGGTACAGCTCTCCGCACAGCAAGCCTAAAGTCTTCTGATGTTATTCAAGAAATTTGGTTACTGGGTGCTGTGGCTGCCGTCTTTGCCGCCAAATCCTCCAGTTCATTTCAGGCAAGCCAGCCTGAGGAAGAAGCCCTGGACGCTCCACATTTGCATCAGAAGTGTGCAAATCGTGAAGGGCATCTTGAATGCGTTGCACGACCGGACGGTAGTTGTACAGCTCATCAACGCTCTGAAGGGCACAAACGGAATCACTCAAAATAAGGCTGGCACCCAGATTTTTACGGCAACATAAATAATGGCTCGGTATATTGTACACAGCTTTGCAGTATAAAAGAATGTGCTGCTATGGGAACACAAAGTTTATAGTTCAGTCCCAGTAACAGGCCAAATCAGACACCGTGTGCACTAACACTCACTGGTATATATACAAATGCGGCCACTGTAATTATTTACAAATTCTAGTAAAAAAAAAAAAGTACGGATACTAGACACAGGCATCACAGATTTTCCGTAAGCCTTCATTCTGGGATTTACCACATAATCAAAGGAGTGCACCCTCTACCCCTTGGGAAACTTGCTCGGTATTTCCATACGGTGGTTCCGAAGAACCTCTCTGAAATGAAACCCGCTAGCCTTGGACAAAGCGATAGGTACCGATAACATTCGTCCACAACAGTAGAGTTAAATGGGGTAAAAGTTGGATGCGTAGGCATGCACCCAAGCTCACAGCCATAATTTGCTAGCAACACATTACACCAAAATCGCAGATGTGGTTCCGCCGATTCGGCATAGAGGGTCACTGCTTGGCTGGTTGGAAGGGCTCCAACAGCCACACGGATGCCCTGCTTATGAATAGTATCCAACCTTGTTAACACAGATGGTTGCGCGGAAGAATAAACAATGCATCCGTAGTCTAACTTGGGTCGGTTCAGCGCACGATAAAGACGCAGCAACACTGTCCAATCTGCTGCCCAAAATGTGCCACTTAGTATCCGTAACATATTTGGAGAACGGTCACATCGTGCTTTCAGTTGTGCTATATGTGATGATCAGCAAAGTTTCCGATCGAATATCAACCCAAGCAATTTCGCTTCATCTGCAAATGGAAAAGAATTTGGCCCGAGTCGAAGACAAGGCGGCAATCGCCTCCTACGGCGCCAGAAGTTTACGCAGAATTACTTCTCATATGAGAAGTGAAAGCCGTTTTTCAACTATCACAAAGGTTGTCCAAACACAATTGGAGATAGCATTCCAAACAACGGCGTACGCTGAGCAGTACAAAACGTGGCAAAGTCGTCTACGAAAAAGCAGGACGAGAACCCTGGGGGACACATTGTGATATAGAATTAATCACTGTAGCAAACATCGTCACGCTTAGTACCGATCCCTGCGACACTCTGTTCTCTTGAAGAAAAAGGTTTGAAAAAACCAAACCGATTCTTACTCGAAAAATTTACTCCTCCTAAACTCCTGGATGAACAACGGTAGGTGTCCGAATATCCCTGCCCGCCAACAGGTATCATAAGCCTTTCTCAAGGTCAAAACATAACCCAACCGTTTGACAATTCTTAAGAAAGCCATGCATGATCTGCGTCGCTAGCGACATAAGGTGGTCAGCCGCTGATTGGGCTTCGTAAACCACACTGGATGTTGGTCAAAAGATTGCGGGATTCCTGCCGCCACACTAATCGTCAATTGATCGTGCGTTCCAACATTTTGCAAATCCCACTGGTGGGGGTAATAGGACGGGCTGGACGGAAGGTGACGGTCCTTTCCAGGTTTCAAAATAGGTATGATGGTGGTTTCTTGCCACTTACTGGAAAAGTTGTATCAACCCAGACAATATTACAGACTTCAAGTAGGGAAGCCTTAACTTCAGGAGATAGATGTTGCAACATTTGGACGTGCATTCCATCCGGATCTGGTGCAGAGTATCGTGAAGATGAAAGTGCATGGTTTAGCTCCAACATGGTGAAAAGGCAATTGTAGTATTCAAGATTTCCAGAACGGAAGAACCCTGGAGATTCCCCCTAAGCCTTAACTGGAAGAAACCCAGGCGAATTGTGATCTGAGCTAATCATCTGAGCGAAAGCACTCCCAAGAGTGTAAGACAAGCGAAACGTTTCAACGACATTGCCTGCGGCTGTTTTAAGACCGGCGATCGGCATATGGGTCGCTTTGTCGGTTACACGCCTGAACTTATCCCAAACAACAGAAGAAGGTGTATTTCGATTAAGAGATGCTAAAAAGTTGCTTCTTGATGTTTTCTGGCAATTCTTAATAAACTGCCTAGATTTCGCACACAGAGTTTTAAATTGTATCAGATTATCCAGTGTAGGGCGACGCTGGAAAACTCGGAGAGCATATCTGCGAGCACGACTTGCTATCCGACAATCATCTGTTCACCAGGGGACAGTAAATCGTCGGGTTTGTGCAGTCGCCCGCGAAATAGATAGCTCAGCAGCAGAAATAATTGTCTAGGTGAGGTGCTAGACTAAAATATCTAAAGTCATGCTGTTGTAGTTAAAACGGCCAAGCGGGAATAAAGTTTCTAGTTGGCTCGTTGTAATCGTCATCAAGGCAAACATGTGGAACACACATCCTGAGCTAAGAGACTAATGAGAATAGGAAAGTGGTCACTAGAATGTAGGTCAGAGACGATATTCCATTCCAAGGAGACTGCCAACTGTGGAGAACAAACTGTTTTATCTAGGCGTGAAAAACTATTGATGGTGTCAGCAAGAAGCGCCGGCTCACGGTACTGCCTGATTGTAATATTGGCTTGAGGGTAGAGCTTGGTCTCTTGTAAGCATACAACCTAATACTGATTCTGGTGGAGCAACAAGCCAAGCTCTGGTCGACGTGTTCTAATTCCGTGTATGTTGCACTGTAGGATAGACATATAAGTCCTGTACTATAGGATCATTTCTAAACAGAAAGCAGTTTCTGCAAATTGGGTGGTGCTGGTCGGTTCAATTTATTCTTTTTGGCCATTAGATTAATACTTTTTTCAGGAGCACGATCCTGCCGCTTACACGCTATCCGTCTTGCTGCGGGGGCAGAATTATCCTGTTCCATCTCCTCCGTAGGGGAAGGACCCCTTACCAATGACAAATTTCGGTTCGCAAACTTCAAACCGATTAGGGGTATTGATCGGCAAAGATGGTCGTCTCCGATCGGAGTTCCTCGCAGTAGATTCCTCAGAAGAGGATATGCGTGGAGAGTGACGTGCACTTGAATGACTTTGCAGCAGACATTACACGTTCATTAAGGAATTCGGTTCCAATACAGCTGATTTTGAATATTTTCTCAGATGCGGAATACGCTAAGATCTTTGCTCGTCCTATTGCCGGAGGTCAATGGTTTGGGTGACAATTGTTCTGAGCTAGACTTTACATTGGCGGAGTGAGCAGATGTTGAAGCCGACGTAGGCGTTGATGTTGAGGATTTTGTGCTTGTTTGGGCTAGCAGAATCTTTTCGGAAATTGTGGCCCCCTTAATATCGAGGGCTGGCTTGCGCTCTCCCGCCTCGGTACCAGTTAAGCTGCAACTGAGCTATAGGTACCGCAGCGTGGGACAGGGTGTTGGTGGAGGCGCAGGAGTTTGCGGGCTTCCTAGAAGGACACCTTCTCTTTCACCCGTATCTCCCGGATCGCTCTTTCCTCTGCAAAACGAAGACAGTCGAGGGAACTAGATGGATGGTTGACGTACAAGCTCCATCATGCGCCACGTTTCCCAGTTGGCATATCTAGACTGACCAGTACAGAAATCACTTGTGTGCCCAGAGCGCTGACCCTTGTAACATCTGGCACGAATTCACCACTTACATTCCGTTGAACCCTATACACAGATGTGACTCCTTGGTCTGCCAGATACTCCTGAGCTTCTCATTAGACAAACTGTACAAGATGCGGGTGGTGACAACGCCGCACGAGAAGTTCAAAGTATTATGCACTTCGACCTTTACCAGGTTGCTTCCCAACAAATGCGCTCTTAGTAGTTTGGCTGCCTGGGATGCTGAAACTGCCTCAACCAGGAGTGTACATTTAAATACTCTTTTCCACGGACCTGAACATTAGTGTTTGGTTTTCCCATACAAAAGTGTAATAAATAAATCCCCTAGTTCTCCTCATCCACCACCGAGCCCAACCAGGGGTCACCCCACAGGGGTGACAGGGTTTCACTGGTGATATAGCAGGCTCGCCGTCCCACTCACCTTGGAGTTAGGTATAGTACCTAGTCCTGGCCGATTGATTACGGGTGGGTTAGTCCCTACCCTACCGTTTAGGCAAAGCAGAAACAAAACCGGTGTATTAGGTTGCGCACCCTCCCCAGTCACTGAAGGCCAGAAACCCAGACTCAGATTCGCAACCCCCAACCTTTTGACGGATTAACTGCCTCACTACTCAGAGATTGCCCATGCAAGGGAGTCAAGGTTGGCTGGAGACCCCGGGTGCGCCAAACTCGTACCTAACGTAGTAGGCTCCTGGGAGTGTCATATCACATTGTTATGAGAAATGGATATTCCTACTTCATTAAATTGTCAAATTAGCAGACAGACAGAGGTGCATATGACTCAACCAGAACACAAGAAAGCAATTGGTAGTTGGATGGACCTGGTGTGGACTATAATCTGTTTATCATATTTCAACACAGATAATTTGTCTATATGGTAACTAAACGCTTTGCACGATATCAGTACTTTGTTTATAAGAATGTCGAGTTATAATATAAAGGAGCAAAACTTTTAAACATTTTTATTAGCGAATAAAAGATCACCAAAATGGCATCAGATATTACAGCGGTAACTAGAGGCAGAATTTTGGGAGTGTGAGAAGCTGAGAGACCGGTTTATTATATTGTTAATACAATCGGCCAAGAAGAAGTATGCATCTGATGCTGGATTCATCGGTTTCTTGAAGAGGGTGAAGGCGATCTGAGATGCTGCCCAAAAGCTTCCAGCCAAGGAAAACAACTGAGGCACAGGATTTGACTACAGAACAATCTGATGCAAGGAACACTTGCTTGTCAGCAGCTGCAGTTGATCCTGTTTGGATCCACCCATCGCAGCGTCTACTGTTCGAAAATGTCTGCTTTCCAGTGGAATTCACTCTCGTCGGGAGGCCAAGAAAAATTATATGTATTGACACACCAAAATTAGAAAGGGAGCTTTGCCCTTTTATTCTTTCAAATGACAGGTGATTTCTAGGTAAGCGTTATTTGGCCGGACAAAAAAAGTGTTCCATTCCGATATTAATGGTTGGTTGATACATTAGTGACCAAATAAAACTCGCTATAATTCCGAAAATGTTAAAACTACTAAGAGGAGTGGACGAATAAAATGTAGTATTATTGGACTAGACGTCAGCCGCTGATGTTGGGGAATTGGGGTAGATAGGTACCGCAATTGACTCCAATGAATACACCACCGTGCTCAAAGACAGATTTCCACTGCTTCAGTAGTGTGTTATGTAGAGGGCATGCCTCAGATACGTAAGTTACACGATATCAGCAGTGTCCACAATTCAAATATCACCAAGGAGAGACTAAATGACCATCCCGAGTTTTAATACTTCCTTGTTGGCTAAGCCACCCGATAAATACGAAATAGAATTTATGGGTCATAATGCGTACAGAATTATATCCTCTATAATTATTGGTGGTGGTGGTGGTGGTGGTGGTGGTGGTGGTGGTGGTGGTGGTGGTGGAGGAGGAGGTGGTGGTGGAGGAGGAGGAGGAGGAGGAGGAGGAGGAGGAGGAGGAGTAGGACCAAAAGCAGAGTGTGTGACTTGAAACATTTGCAGGAAAAAACATAAAAGGAATGGTGGTTCTCTTAAGCATAAAGCTAATTAAGTCAATTTTCAACTGCTATAAGCATACAATATTACTATTATTCTGCATGAAGGGTGTTCGCATGGAGTTACAGGTTAATTGAATGGTAATTGTGTAAACGCATTTTTACTTTTCTTTGGCATGAATTGACATTCCTAGCATGAAAGGTCTTTACTTTATTGAGGCCCCTCCCTCCCACAAGTTAAGATTTATGAGCCGCCACTGCTCCAATTTGTTATGAATAAAAACTAATACCTTTTCAGTATTATGAGTCCATCCTCTTCTCTCTGCTGAGCATGGTTAGAAGCATACTCACTTCTGAGTATATGTATGGCTTTCCTCTAGTTAAATTAAACCTATAAGGATAATTGTGAGTTTATGAGCTGTATAGTGCTCATAGAAAAATGTACACAAATATTCATGAGCGTTGGCAGCTTCAACAGCCTGTATTGCTTCAGAAAGCATAATCTACGAGTAGCATTGAAACCCCGTTTTATTACCATTTACCATTATATATAAAATGTTCATTTCAAACTACAGATACTCATAACTTTATAGGAAAACTGATCCATAGTATACTTATACAGCGCTCATATCCTGGGATTCCAAACAGTCGGAGATTACTCATATAAGGCACTATTTCATTTCTTTTTAGTTATTAATTAACAATCAATGCATAGTACTGTCCTTTTACCTCTACCATTATATTTATTGGTTTGCTAACATTGTCATGATCATTCAGTTAGATGCAAAATCTTCTACTGAAAAAAAAAAAAAAAAAAAGCATAACCTAGAAGTATCACTGAAAGTCAGCTTTATTACTTAAGCCTACTATGCAAAACCCGTAAACTCAAAATTCAGTGTAAGACTTGAAGCTTTCACGGCGTGAAGCCATTATGAATCAAAATTCAGTTATTTATAATAACATTGTTTCGTAGACAAGCAATGTAAACATCCAAGAATTCTTGAAATAGACTGATTTGAATTGCATACAACACTTTATGAATGATTACTTTTCTGTCTACAAATATTTTTTTTGCCTGATTTACTGATAATGTACTCTTGACTATCCTGTTTTGTATATTGCTTTATTAAGTTAATTTACAGATATATTTTTGTACATGTTGCTTCAATTATTTTCCTCTTATTTTCTTGAAGTGCTTCATATTTGTCTAACATTACTGCTGAGATTTGTAACATGACGCAAGATGCAACACCTTTGACATCATCAACAATCGAGGACGTAAGTTTCTAATGGAGTTGTCTGTCGTTTTAGCTAAAACATTCCAATTTTTAAGAAAAATGAGTCACTAGGCGTCAATAGAACACCAAAAGTCTACCTTGATGGAACACGTGTCAACGCAAACCGCACAGGAATTAAGTTGCGGATGAGCGACGGAGACTTGTCTTTAAATGTGCCTTTAGAAAAAGGAAGCAGATTTATGGCAGTGCGTGCAGCTTTTGCGATGTATTCACTCCAAATACCCTTCTCTACTTTTAGCGTAAATCAACCTAGGATTACCATAAAAAAATGGGTGCTGTCATATTTTAAGAGTGATTAGTCAATAAACTTCTATCTAATATTCCACAAAACAATATTATAGCTATGGATAATACAAAATATCGTTTAATATAGTTAAACAAAGCACCTAGACTTTCCTTTTTAAACAAAACTTGCAAATTCAGACCTGTTTATGAGAGCGCAGTAGTTAATTTTATTCAAAAACAATAAAAGCAATATATATATATATATATATATATATATATATATATATATATATATATATATCCACTCACTCCACCTTATAATATTTTTAGGCAAATAATAACAATGAATAATGTAAACTTATTTAAATAACGCAGTTGTTATATGAATAATGTGAAAAAGAAGTACATGTGAGCTGGTAATGTATGGAGACAATAATTAGTTGCTTGTATTAAGAGTTTCGTTTATGTTAGTATGCTTTGCATTGAATCACTGATTGCAAGAACCTTCTAAGTCGACTTTCTGTGAAAGATGAATAAAAGGCAGAAAAACATATTTTGCATGTAGCCCCTTCAGATCGTGTACAAAAATAGCCAAACTCTTCGTTTCCTGCCATGCAAATAGAGGTACGTAGTTTGAGTTGTGGGCGGAAACACCCTAAGTCCAGGACTTGGGTTGTCTTCTCAACTGATGGCACCGCAGCACTTAGGCTTCCACAAATGCAAGAAACGTAGGACTTTTTTTTTTTGCTTTATGTATTTCCTTCAATAAAGAATCTTAATTTTCAAAACAACAATCAAACCTGTGGTATTGTAGTCCTGCAAGAAATATAGAAACAATATACTCTATTGTAAATAAACATGGCTAAATTGTATTGTATTTCTTGAACGATTTTATCCAAAGAAATTCATTGTTGGCAAAGCCAACCTCAATTAACAGCATATAAGAATATTTTACAACACATATATTGTAGGAAGTTGATGTCAGATGTAACAGTAAACACATTAAGTGCTATTTCATCTTCAGTTTAAATTTCGTCTCATTCATACTATTCTTCTGCGTCCTAGGATTTCACTATCTTGCAAGTGAGAGAAATAAGTCACTAGTGATAGCACTCAATGTAACATAAATATGTCATCCTGTCTATACAGGCCTGAATTTAGGACCTCTGTCGCCCCTGGGCAAAAAAAAAAAAAAAAAAAAAAAAAAAAAAAAAAAAAAAAACATTTGCTGCCCTCTCCCCCAACTTGCAATACATATATTACTTAAATGCTCACATCATAGAGAATGGTTTCATTTTTTTTTATACTTAAGTATGAGTGGCAAGCACCATAGTTGAGTTTATTAAAATTTAAGTAGAAACATCCTAATAGAAAGAAATTACACTAAAGAGGCATCACCCTATATTAGATGTCAAAACATATACTGTTTAAATAACAAGAGGCTTCCTCCTTGCCCTGCTATTTGCAAACAAATTTATGAGTTCGTCATAGTCCACTTTCACTGTTAAGTCAGATTCAATTGCAAGGACACCCAGATAACTAAGACGATCCTTCATTTGTGATATTCTTAAAGAATTATTTATGCATCTTATAGCAGAAAATGACTTCTCAGTTGAGCAGTTGCAAGCAGGAGTGCTCAAGTATATTTGTAGAGCTATGTTTAAGTTTGGGTAAACACTTTCTAGACACTTATCTTCTAACATCTTGCACAGCTGTGTAAGAGAGTGCGACACATTTTCATTCTTTGCTATGTAGCTTTTGAAGTGTAAGCATTCAAGTACAAATACTGAATCTTCAAGAACCGAACTGTAGACCTTCTGAAGTCTGGATGATGCTTCCTGAATTTCAAGTGGATAAAGCATCCTCAGATTTGTCAAAAACATAAAAGGTTCACTGAATTCCATGTAGGAAGAAATTCTGTTGTTCCGTTCTTTGTCCAGAATCAAAAGTAAAGAAATCTGTAAGTCATCTGAATCGTCATTTCCATCAGAATCTGAATCAATTCACGAAAGAATCTTTTTATTTTTTTAATGCATTTCTTATCCTGATCAATTGTAGTAATGTTACAAAGAGATTCAAATTACTTATGTCCTAGATTCTTGAAAACTTCAAATCCCATTTTCATTTCTTCCAAGAAACCAAACAAAAAACTATAAAAATTACAAACAGTGGTTACATCCATATCTGCTGTTTGTAACTGCTTACTTACAACATTACACTTTTCAAGAATGGAATTCCAAACTACAGTCATAAAAGATGTCTCAAGATTACACAACTTCTTCATTATGCCTTTAGCTTCAGATTTCACCAAAGACTTCTCACTTTCATTCTGTATTATTGACAATAATGCTCTAACGATTGCCTCGTCATCTTTGTTCAATCTTCTGCAAGGTTCTTCTCTAGCAGACCATCGACTTATACAGAGGGACTTGACACTCTAGTTCTCTTTACTGAAATATGTGCTTAAGTGATTCCATCGATTACTGGAAGCACTAAAAAAATTAAATATTTCTTGCAAAATGTCAAAAAAATATGTTGCTAGGTTAGATCTTGATGCACTTGAACCCACCAAATTCAGAATATTCGCTGAACAAGGAATATAGAAAGCATAAGGAGAGACAGAGCTCTGATTCTAGCTTGCAAGCCTGAATAAATACCTGACATATTTAGTGCATTGTCATAACTCGGTCCTCTGCAGTTACCTAAGCTCAATCAATGTCTTTCAAGTCAGTTTATCACTGCATTTGACAGATCCTGGCCACCATGTCCTGGATTTGGCACAAATTCAACAAACCGCTCTTCAGCTAGCCCCTGTTTGTTGACATAACGCAAGACAAAACTTCATTGGTCATTATGTGCAATATTAGGGCAGGAGTCAACAATTATAAAGTAGTATTTTGCCGCAGTAGCTTGTACCACTATTTCTTCGACAACTCTCTTCCCCATGACTTTGACTATCTGCTCATATATAGCAAAAGATAGATATGAAGTTTTTCCACTTCCAGAATCCCTATATAGTGACATGTGGCTATCAAGAAATGGATCAAATTCGGCAATAAGTTCCATGCACATTAAGAAGTTACCATTGTGAACACTTCCCAGAATTTCATCATTACACGGAAAGGCAGTCCTCGAGAGGGAAGTTTCTTCACAGCAGCAACAACCCTTTGAAAGACATTACGCCAATACTGAACTTCATTTTCAAGTTGTGAGAATAATTTTCCATCTATCCTTGTCAAAATGAAATTTATGTTGTTTTTTTTTTAAACTAAGAACACAGTGTCGGTGCCTTGAACTGTTTTCATGAGTTGCAATTACCTCTAGATGTTTCCAGTTTGAGAACCCACGAGGTCCTCCCAAGTCTCATGTTCCTCCAAAAGGAGTGCATGATGCACAAAATAACTTCCCTGACTTTCAAAATATACTAAATAATCTCTGTTAATAATTTCATTGTTTGCTACCTTTCTCTGAAAAATGCACTAGTACAAAGTCTTGTGGCACCATCTGTAAACTGATGTTTCGACTTAGAAAGGTCACCTTCTTCATTTTGTTTTACCTCGTTCGTTGCAATATAGTCCCGTGTTTATCAGTTTTTTCCCAAAGAAAAAATTGTAAAGGGTTCGTCAGCAACGATGGAAGTTCCGCCTTACTTTCGTTTCATAAAAGTTTTTTTTTCATCTTTAGATTTACTTGGCGAGAGCATAGCAGGGAGATGGTCTCAGTGCACTGCTATTTAAGATATTTATGAACGAAATGCATTGAAGTTACAAGAAAAGAACATATGGTACTAAAATTGAAAACTGGAGACTTAGACCAGTATATTTACAAGCACTCATATATGCCAATGATATAGTACTGTTGACAGTCACCAGGGATACACTACAGGAATCAGTGGTAGAATGGTGTGACAAATTGGAGAAAAGGGCATGAGGAGCAATAAGCTCAAGAGTAAAGTGATGATATCAAAAGAAGACAGACGGAATAATCAGTTAGAAATTAAATGCAAGGAGTATGCACTAGGGGAAGTGGATTGATATGAGATCCTAAGAATAAGCAGAGATGGAAAAATAAAGCAGGTGGTTCTAAATCGAACTAGGAAAGCACTAAATGCTTATTATGGAATAAGTAACACAGTGTTAGGAAAAAAACAAGATTAGCAAATACTTCAACCACTAATAGGTCCTATAATACAACATGGAATGGAAAGTTTACCATTGCAGGGGAACATAAAAGTAAAGTGACAGCAGTCGAAATGAGAACATGAGAAGAATGGTGGATAAGACAAGAACAGATAGGATTAGGAATGGACAAATAAGAGAGGAGGTAAAACAAATAAGATAGAAGAAAGACAACTGAAGTGGTACTTTCATGTCCGCAGGATGCCCCAAGAAAGGAAAACAAAGCATATCGTAGAAAACCGAAGATAAATTAGGAGAATACAAGTGAAATAATGGAAATGAAGAGGGGGAGGGGCGAACAATAATGAAAATGAGGAGAATGTGCAGGGACCGAAACGTCTGGAGGGTCTAGACGGAGCGTGGTAAACCCTACGCTTGATGACACTAACGGACAGAAGAAATAGTGGAGAGTAACACGTCCGAGCCGTCTTCACCATCCCCTTGAGTGACGCTACGTGCTTGGTGCAGAAGTTTGGACGACAACCTCATTGCAGACTGCTGGGTACAAGAGAAGCTGTGTCGGACACTGATAGACACAGGTGATAGACCTGAGATGGCGAAGGGCTTGCCGACTCAAACATCCTGTCGCCCCTACCAACTAGTGACGGCGCCGGGGGACACCTTACCTGTGGAGAAGGAGGCCCTGCTGGAGTTTTCATTGGGACGGAACACTGTGACCTGTGAGTATTTGTCGCGAAAGTGGCCGAGGATGTGATACTGGGACCCGATGTCTTCAGGAGCCATGAGGCAATGTCGAAGTCTACAGGAAGATCTTGTGACTCCGTCCAGAATAGGTTTCGCTCCGGAGACGTCACGAACATCCAGTGATTTGCGGGCTGATCCTGAAGGACGATATAGTTGTGCTCGCAAGAAGCGAGGTGTTGCTAAAGGCGCACCTGTGGGATCAACGGTCAAGGAACCTTATACAGAACCGGAAAACACCAGTGAACGAATTATGTGTTCATTGTAGTCTGGTCGGGAAAAAAGTGCCTATGAGGCTACTGAGCCCAGTGGACACCGACCAGTACATTCAGGCCGGTGCAGAGTTAAGGAAGTACGAGTCAGCAGATAGTATGTTGCCCTACAACGATTTCGACCAGAGAGCATCGTCGCAGGATTTGGGGCCCCGGCTGAAAATCTTGCTGAAGAGCTCACCGCTCCACAACTGGAGAAGGCACGGCGCCAATTTAGGTGATAACAGCCTGTTTTCCGCGAAGGGAACGACGATTATAGCGGCACTGACAGAGTACACCGTAACATCGACATGAGAGAGTTGGCTTACAAGCCTGTCTGCTATAGCTGGATGATATCATCGTCGTAGACCACAACCTTGAAGACCATCTGAAGAACCTTTTCCAGGATACTGCAAAGGATGCAGACAGCTAACCTGAAGCTGTACGCAAAGAAGAGCAGACTAGTCTACAAGGAGGTAAACTATTTGGAACGTACAGTCTCACCATCTGGGGTGGCCACAAATCCGGAAAAGGCTCGAACAATGAGAGATTGGCCTCGCCCAAAACTCACATGAAAGCTGAGTCTATGCTGCTACTAGTACTGATTCTTCAGAGGTTTCTTCAAGACCGTGAAGCCCCTCACTCGTCTGACGGAAGAGCATGGTCAGAAGTGGCAAAGAGCGCGTTCTGGGTGCTTAAGTCAGCACTCTGCATTGCGCATATTTTAGGATTTCCACAGCCTAGTAGTTAGTTTAATGTGGACACCGATGGCAAAGACACCGGCATTGGGGGTATTCTATCCCAGGTCCAGGATGGCTAGCAGCGTGTTGTAGCCTACTTCAGCACGACGCTTTCCAAGGCAGAAAATAAATACTGCATTTCTCGGCGACAGTTCCTATAGGTAAACCGCGAACAAAATGTAGTTGGAGGCGTGACTTACCGAAGCTGAAGCCTTCCCCCTACTCTTCTTGTAAAATTCCTTTCCTCCTCGGCTTCTTCAAGTCGACTCAGCTGTGTCACTCACTTTCACCTTCACTGTTGCAGTCAGTCTGTGTATCTCCTTCTGAATCACTGCTTTCTTCCTCTGGGTTTAAAGAAATCATAATTCTGTCCATTTCCTGATCGATGGTAAGGTCATGCCCGAGGTAATTGCTTTCCATTTTCGGCATAGTTCTTCTTTGTCCTTCAAAGTCCCGCCAATTTGTTGGTGCACAACTTTTCCCTTAATGTCACCCCATACCATTTCGACGGGGTTTAAGTCCGGATGATAAGGTGGAAGGCGCAATGGAATGAGGCCATGTTCATAAACAATGCTGTCAATGGCGAACTTCTTCTCACGAGACCTGCTGTTAATAATTTCTAACAGTTTCGCTTTTGGCATAGTTGGATTCAAAATCAAAACCGTGATTCTCCATCCAACGTGTTACTTCAGATTTCAGAGTAGCCATATTTGGCTTCTTGTCCCTCTCACTGTTGTGGTACTTAGCATTGTCCATAGAAATTACACTAGGGTGGGCAAGAGCTGGAAGAAGTTGCCACTCCAACCATTTTTTAAAGTTTTCAAAATTCATGGATATATGATAATCACCTGATGTTTGTCTCCTCGAAAAATAAGCAGTGCCCCATCTACAAATGCTTCCTCGCCTCCTCCATGAACAATAATTAATTACTGCCACATTCCAATGTTGATTGTTACCCCAAGTTCTTCTTCTGATTGCCAGCACTTGCTTACTGAGTGACAGAATTGCGATGAGGAATAATCCTTTTTATTGTTTCAGAAGTATTCCTCTTCGCTTCATTCTTCTGAACATTTTATCATAGAAGACTTGCTCTTGCTATTGATATTGGATCATTATGACCTCCTATAAGAATTCTCATCAATGTATACAACATTCCAACCCTCTGCTTTGTAATTTCTAATATCATTTAAATATTGCGTTCGCCAAACAGCTATATTGGGACGTTCAACCAAAACCTTTCTTTTGGACTGGCAACGATTCCATTTGAAACCCAGTGTTTTTAGTCGTTTTCGCAGGAATTCTCTTCCACAATAAAGGATTCCATCTTCCTTGAAGCTCGCTGAAAGGTTTTTGACAGTTGGAATCTCTTTACGCACGGTGTAAAATTCATGAATTTGTTGTCGAATCGCGGAATCTGTATATGAATCAACTTCAATTCTGCGTTTCTTTGGGTTTGATTTCCCATTTGGGGTAGAAAAATTCTTGCAAGACACACTCTTTCTTCTTTTAGAATGTTGCTCACAGTACTTGCTGAAACACCTGTTGCTTCGCTCATCGTTGCCAGTACGTTTACATTTTGAATTTTAAACGTTTCTGTCGTGTTCTTAAAATACTAGGAAACATTATACACTACTTCCCGAGCATGTCCTCTGAGTGGGCTACCAGAAACACAAGATGACTTTGAAGCCCGGCAACTCATTTTCTGAACACTTACGAATATATATATATATATATATATATACATATATATACGAAAAGCAAAATGGTACAAAATATCACGGTGATGCTATGCATGTGCTAGACACGTGGACTGTAGATCAAGAGGGGAAGCAAGTGCTCACGTGATACCTGGGTGGTGTGGAAGGAGAAGGCTCTACTCGCGCATGCGCACACCGAACCCAATTTGCTCACGGTCTACTTAACGCGCTGGAATACCTCCACAAGTACTTGTACGACGAGCCATTCCAAATGAGGACTATCCACTCCGGCCTCACTTGGTATTTGAGCTTCAAGAAGCTGGAGGGCAGAGAGCCGTTGGGTCCAAAGGCTCACATCAGTACCGTATAAGAAGGAGCCACAACAATGTGGATGATGTTTTATGACAAACCTGTCCAGAGGAGTGCGGCCAGTGCTCCAAAAATCAGAAAGAGAGAGAGAGAGAGCGCACCGTCGTTGTCAATGTAATTTCGGCGGTGCCTCCTACTGGGATAGCGCAGGCCTGAGGACGGAGCGGCTGATGGACTTTGACTTCGGACTACTCTTGGGGGAAATGGAGACAGAGACTAAACCGAGCTGGGAACACGTCACAACCAGGAGTAGTGTTTGTAAGTGCTACTGGACCCAATGTGACACATTGAAGACCAAGGAAGGAGTACTTGTCAGAGTATGGGGGCGACCTGATGGGAAGAACTAGAAAGGGCAGCTGATCGTCCCTCGGAACAATGGCGCTGAAATCCTGGAGATGAACTTGCAGGGACCTTAGGATGACATTTTTGACCTAACGGAACCATCGACAAGATCCGACAAATGTACTACTGGCTGAGAATAAGGGAAAACTCTGAGAAAAGGTTTCACCAATATCATGTGTGTTGCGTGTGAGTGTGTATGTGTGTGCAGGGGGGGGGGTCGTAAGTCTCGGCCCACAGACCAGGAGCCGGGATCACCTGCAGCAGTATAACATGGGAGCACATTTTGAACGCATAGCTATCGATGTAACTTGGCCATTACCTGTGTCAGACAGGGGCAACAGGTATGTGATGGTTGCCATGAATTACTTCACCAAGTGAACGGAGGCGCACGGCATCCCTATCCAGGAGGCCAAGACCATCGAGAACTGCCTCGTAGAAAAACGGTTTTGTCGCAATGGGGTACCGTTTGAGCTGCACAGTGATCATGACACCAGCTTCGCGTCTAATGAGAGAGACACTGGAGTTATTTGGAGTGCACAGGTCGCGCAAAACACCTCTCCACTCACAATCAGACGACATATCTGAGCGGTGCATCAAGACTATAGAAGAACATTTAGGAAGGTTGTAGCCAAATACCAGCGAGAGTGGAATGTGTGGGTGCCACTTTCTTGCTGGCTTACCGCTCTTCAACCCACGACACCAACGGGTTAAAATCAGCCAGGTTGGTATTTTGTTGATAGTTGCGTCTACTACGCGACTTGATGTTTGGAAGTCCTCCTGGAGAGGAACAGTCTGCAGTCGACTACTTGGAGAATGTCGTACACCAGCTTCACGAAATTCATAAAATGGCGCGGCAACACATTCTGATAGTGAGCGACCGGATGAAGATCCCAACGATTGGCAGCACAAAAACCGAGATTTCCAGTAGGGTGCTTTGGTGTGACTATATCGCCCTACCCGGACAATGGTACGATGCCGCAGGCTTCACCAATCATGGCAAGGGCCGTCCCCATGGTGAAGATGATGAATGCTATTGTTTACCGCTTCCAGAGACTGTACCGGTGTGAGGGGCTAGTAGTACACCTGGATCGTCTAGCCCGTTATTATAGTGCTAGTCGGGACTACAAGGCCTTAGGACGGAGCAGTGTTACTACCCCCTGCGGCCGAACAAGAATACGGCTTGATTTGTAAGCTATTGTTGATTGTTGGCTTCTATTGTTACACACATGCATTGGTGAACAGCTGTGCTGTGATAAGTTCTCTTGGCATCGCAGTGATCGTTATACCCGTGCAAATGAACACTGGTTCTTTCGGGAGGTTCTTTGATGTCGAAGTCGTGAATTGTTAAGCCTGTGTGAGTTTCTGACAGCTGGGGTCGTGTTGCATGTGCTTCGGCTTCTGGAAATGTCTAGACCCATAACCAACATACAGATGTTCTGGAACTCAACCGCACAAACTTGGAGGATTGTAGGGGGGTGCTAGATAAATACTTTGAGATAGAGAATCTATTGTCCCTTTTGCCAAGTGTCAATGTTATGGCATGTTTTCTGGATCACACATCAGTGGCCGTAATTCAAAAGAACGTGGACGTGTGTTGCTTACTTTTATTCAGAGTGCCTGGTTTGTATACCAGTAGCTAAGAAATGCAGCATTAGGGCACAACAAGTACAACATTTGTAACTATTGTACTTGAAATTTTGGCCAATTTTGGCAAAAATTGCCCGTTCTTTGAGTGTGCCCGCCGTTGATAGCCTTTCGGTTTATTTTAGATCGTATGCAGTTAACTAAAGCGGTCAGGTATGATGTTCTGGTGGGTAAGTTGGTATAACGCAGGTCATCGAATCCAGAGATAGTAAGATCGCTTTGCTCTGTGAAGTTTCCATTTTTCAGCTTTCTTTGTTTGAGTTTTTAAAAGAAATATACAATTGGACCAAAAGTAATACTCTTCCCAAGCGCCCGTATGTAGGACTTATGGTGGACGAAGCGTGTCTGGGTGGGATTACTCCGGATCCTCCGGTTTCCCCCGCCACTCATTCCACCACTGCACCATCATCGCACTTCGTATCATCTATTTTACTTGCATTTCACAGCATCAACTTCATCTTTCTCATGCCTGGCTACGAGCCGAACACTCGTTCCAGGTTTTCCATTTTGTGATTCCCTGCCGTTGGCACTCCGACAGGCTTCTGACCCCTAGGCATCCTCTTGAGAGCCCTACGGTGGTGTCAGTCGTTGAAAATGGGGAGGGTGAGCCGACTATGAAACGAGATTACTACTCTTAGTTTACATTTCTGAAGTCAAGACGATGGACCTTACCTTTAAAAGGAGAAAAATATACGTAGCGTTAAATATTGTATGCAGAAATTGTTTGTCAAGGCACCTGCTTGGATTAATTTAATAAGAGAATTAGATTTGTTGAAACATTTGTGCAAAGTGTGCCTTAAATCGAAACAACTAGTCTACGATTTTAGAGGTGGTATTTAAAATAAAATAAATAAAATAATATAAAAAAACTCTGCTATTGCTCGAACAGCTGTACTTTGGCTTCATTTTTGTAGGTATTATGTCGTTTTAACTACTTCACATACTGTGGTCTTCCGACGCCTATTCTTTGTAACTGCAATCTCTGCAGGAATGTTGTAAAAAATGTTGTATTGCGGATACTGTAATATTTCTCAAAGTCTGTTTTTATTTTCTTTGCATGTAAAGAAGAAAAGATAGAATGAAATCCTTTTCTAGAACATAGCTCTTAACTAGTTCTGTGTAGGTGTTTGTTTTACTAAAGAGAGCTGTTGCCTTTGTATTTCATTTGTAGCTATTTGACACAATGATAATATTGATATCGCCTCATGAATTGTCAACTGTGCCTATATTTGTAATCTGTACGTACATAACACGTAAATGTGTGATACACTGTATTTGAGAAACTCCTTCGAGAGATACCGAGAACTATATCTCCTCAGGTGTTTAATGCAATCGTTATTGAAACGTTGTCCACTGCACCTAGATACTACTGGTGCATTACATATATTCTATTTATCAGTAGGAATAAATCATATTGAGTATGATGATGATGGTTCATGTTTAGGGGCGCTCGAATACTATGGTCACCCTTATAAAAACAAGTTCCAATAAAAACACCAGAGGTAAAAAACAACGTAAAATACCAACATAAACTAAAAAGGAGGGTTAGGTATAAGATCCAGATAAAGATACTCATGGCTAAGGCCACAGATGCATTTAAAACGGGTTTTGTTAAAACGGCCAAATAGGATCAAAACAGGTGAATAAAACCAGCCCCTTGGTTAAAAGTAACCATTGAGAAACAAAATGCACGAACTGTCGCTCCATTAAAACTCTCTGGATAAAATAAATAAAACCTAAACCCTTATTGGAAATGTCATTCGAGATAAAAACGATAAAAGTTTCTCTACCGCTCTGTGGTCTTCGGCAAGAACCTCCTTAAGGGAGGCCGCCAGCTGCAAGGATGAGCGAAGGGTTGCTAGCGCAACACACTCCAACAGGACATGCCGCACTGACAATGTCTCCCCACACAGCGGGCAGATAGGAGCGGGTTCTTTCCTAAAAATGTGGCTAAGTGTAAAAACGCAGTGACCGATCCGCAAACGAGCCAATATCACCTCCTCCCGACGAGATATTCGAGAGGAGGTTACCCAGTTTACAGGCAGAACCTTAACTTCCCTGAGCCTGTCCATGCGGAGAGACGACCACTCATCAGAGCAACACGAAAGCGCCGCCCTCCGCACAACAAGCCGAAAGTCCGCCGAGGTCAAAAACGGAATCATTCTGCTGGGTTACGTAGCTGCCGTTTTAGCTGCCGAATCCGCCATTTCATTACCCGGCAGGCTGACGTGACCAGGAATCCATGCACACTCCACATTTACATCAGAAGTGCGTAGAATGCGAATGAGGTCCTGGACGCGCTGCACGATATGATGGTGTTGGTACAACTCGCGAACGCTCTGAAGGGCACTAAGAGAATCACTCATTATGAGGCAGTCACCAAGATTTCGACGGCGAACGTACAAAATGGCTCGATAGATGGCATACAGTTCAGCAGTATAAATGGACGTTCTACTATGCAAGCTAAAGATATGTGTTTCGGTCTCCGTCACAAAGGCACATCCAACAATGTCGGCGCACTTACTGCCGTCGGTGTATATACAGATGCGGTCACTGTAGTGGGACAAAAATTCTATAAAACAAATACGGATACTAGACAAAGGCATCGCAGATTTCTAGTACACCATCATCCTCAGATCTACGTGGGATGTAGCATGGAACCAAGGGGGGTGCACCCTCTCTCCGTTGGAAAACATGCGAGGAAGTGAGATGTCGTGTTTCCGAAGTAGATCGCGGAAACGGAAACCTGCGGGCCTGGACTGAGGGATAAGTTGCCGTATTGTAGGTCCAGCACAGAATGGAAAAAAGCGTTAAACGTTGGATGCGAAGGCATGCTGCGGAACCCAGAGTCATAATTACCCAGCAGGACATCCCGCGGACATCGCAGAGGGGGTTCTGCCAATTCGTCGTAGGGGCTAACAACTGGGTTGGTGGGAAAAGCCCCAACAGCCACACGGATGCCCTGATTATGGAATGTGTCTAATCTTCTCAGCACAGATGGTCGTGCTGAAGAATACATAATGCATCCCTAGTCTAACTTCGACCGAATCAGCGCACAATAAAGACGGAGAAACACTGTCCGATCTGCACCACAGGATTTGCCAATTAGTATCCGTAAAACATTAAGAGAACGATTACACCGTGCTGTAAGCTGTGCTATATGTGGTAACCAGCATAGTTTCGGGTCGAATATCAACCCCAGGAATCTCGCCTGATTAGCGAAGGGAAGTAAAGCTGGCCCGAGGCAAAGAGAATGCGCCATTCGCCTACGACGCCAGAAGTTAATGCAGACGGTCTTCTCAGTTAAAAAGCGAAAGCCGTTTTGCAAGCTACAATCATAAAGATTGTCCAAAAATCGCTGAAGTCGGCGTTCCAAAAACGGCGTTCGTTGAGAAGTACAAAAGATGGCAAAGTCGTATACGAATAAGCAGGAAGAAACACCTGGGGGAACACATTGAGAAATAGAATTAATAGCTATAGCAAACAGCGTCACGCTCAGAACCGAGCCCTGTGGCACACCCTTCTCCTGGGTAAAAAGATTTGAAAAAACCGAGCCGACCCTTACTCGGAAGACACGGCCCTTCATAAAATCCTGAAGAAACAACGCTAGGCGTCCACGTATATTCTAGTTCAGGAGGGTACGTAAGATCGCTCCTCTCCAGCACGAATCATAAGCCTTCTCCAGGTCAAAGAATATTCCAGCTGTTTGGCAATTCTTAAGAAAGCCGTCCATGATCTGCGTCGACAACAATATAAGGTGATCAGCTGCTGACCGACGTCGGCGAAAGCCGCACTGAGAGTTGGTGAACAATGTGTGGTTTCCAGCCACCAAACCATCCGCCGATTTATCATGCGCTCCTTCACCTTGCAAACGCAACTGGTGAGGGTAATGACACATTAGCTGGAAGGAAGTTGACGGTCCTTACCAGGTGTCAAAATTGGAATGACGATGGCCTCCCTCCACCTATCTGGAAAGGTGGCGTCAACCCAGACACAATTATAGACCTGGAGTAGGTAACCTTTACCGTTAGGAGAGAGGCGTTGCAACATTCCGAAGTGGATGCCATCTGGACCGGGTGCAGGGTTGCGCGAAGATGAAAGTGCGTGGTCTAGCTCCGCCATGGTGAAGAGGCGATTATAGTCTTCGACGTTGTCAGAGCGAAAGCGGAACCCTTGATATTCCACCTGAGCCTTCACAGGCAGAAACTCAGGGGGATAATGATCTGAGCTAGACACTTGAGCGTAGGCACTGCCAGTGTGTTAGCCACCTCGAGCGGATCGATTACAGAGCCTACCGCTGTTTTGAGACCGGAAGTGGGCATATGGGTCGATTTTCAGGCCACACGTCTTAACTTATCCCATGCGACAGAGGAAGGTGTATGTTTGTTGAAGGAGGCTACAAACTTGTTCCAAGATGTCTTTTTGCTATCCTTAATAATTTTTCTAGAATGACCGCGCAGTTTTTTATATTATATAAGGTTTTCCAGTGTCGGGAGAAGCTGGAAAACTCTGAGAGCACGCCTGCGGGCACAGATAGCATTCCGGCATACATCGGTCCACCAAGGTACCGGAAAACGACGGCTCGGCCAGTCGAACGCGGTATGCAGTGCTCAGCAGCAGAAAGAATTTTCTCTTTGAGATGGTCAACCAGATGGTTCACAGCGTCGTGTTCATCATAGTTAAATTCAGTCAGACGGGATTACAGTTCCCAGTCGGCTTGATCTAGGCGCCACCTAGGTAAACGAGTGGAACATACATTGTGTGGCAAAAGGCTAATAAGACATGGAAAGTGGTCACTAGAGTGCAAATCAGAGATGATATTCCAGGATAACGAGACCGCTAACTTGGTGAATAGGTTGCTATATCAAGATGTGAAAAACTATGAAAGGCGTCAGATAGAAAGTTTCACTCTTCTGTATTCAGGAGAGTGAGATTCTTATTGTCCAAGAAGTCGCCGATTAGCTGGCCTCTCGCACAAGCCCGAGGTGAGCCCCAAATTGGGTGGTGGGCATTCAAGTCGCCTACCAATAGAAAGGGTTTTGGTAACTGCGAAACTAGGTCTTCTAAGTTAGTGAGCGACAGGTCAGCAGAAGGAGGCAGGTAAACGCTACAAATGGTGAATATAGCAGCGGACGGCAGCTGACAGGATGTCGGATGTCGGATTTTAAGGTCACGGATTTGGCAAATATATCATCACGGAGCAGCATCATAGTGCCACCATGTGACGGAATACCTTCTTCCGGTGATAGGTCACACCGTACGGAGGAGTAATACCTGATGGAAAATGTGTCCTGTAGACGGGGGTTTGTTTCTTGTAAGCATACGACCAGAGGTTGATTCTGTCGCAGCAACACTTCAAGCTCTGGTCGTCGTGGTCTAATACCGCGTATGTTCCAGGGAGGGATAGCCATTGTGTCTTTAGGGATAAGGTCTGGATAGAAAGACGCTTCTGCATATTAGGCCGTGCTGGTCGGTTTAATTTATTTTTCTTCTTAGTCGGACTAACATTTTGTTCTGCAGCATGATCCTGGCGCTTACACACTGTCCGTCTGGCAGTGGAGGCAGAATCCTCCTGTTGCATCTCCTCCACGGGGGAGGATCTCTTACCAATAGAAAATTTCTGTTCGAGTACCTCGAACCGATTGGCAGTACTGATCGGCGAAGGTGGTGATCGCCGATCTACATCCCCCCCCCCGAAGACTACGCAGAAGAGGATCTACGTGGAGAGTGGCGGGGACTATGCCTTCCCTTGGATTGTTTGAGGGAGGGCTTAACACTTTGTTTAAGAAAGTCGCTGCGAACATAACTGGTCTTGAAAGACTTTACTGGAGCTGAATACCCTCTGGGTGGACCGTTGTTACTGCCAGAGGTCCACAGTTTGGGTGAAACAGATCGGCTGCTGCTTCTTTCATTGCTGGTCTTTCGCTTGGCGGATTTGGCAGGTGGTAATGCCAACGTAGATGCTGAGGTTGAAGACTTGGATACCGGTCTGGCTACAATAATCTTCTCTGCGATTGTGGACCCGTTTATATCGCTGGTCTGGGTTGCGATTTCCCGCCGCGTTACCGGTTTAGCGGTAACTCAGCTGTAGGTACCGGAGCACGGGATGGAGGTTTGGCGGAGGCGCAGGAGCTTACGGACTTCTGAGAGGGAAACCTTCTCTCTCACCCGTATCTCCTGGATCGCTCTCTCCTCCATAAATTGGGGGCAATACGGGAACTAGATGGGTGTTCCCCGCTTCAATTAACACAAGATGGAGTGGCAGTACAAGTTCCATCGTGCGATGCCTCTCCACATATAGCGCAGGTAGATTGACCAATACACAGTTCACTAGTATGCCCAAACCTCTGGCATTTGTAGCATCTGAGTGGGTTCGGAATATAGGGCCCAACCTCGATGGTTTCATAACCTGCCTTAATCCTTTGTGGGAGATCCACTCGATCAAAGGTAAGGAACAGGGTACTGGTTGGCACAAGTTCACCATTTACTTTCCGTTTCACCCTATACACAGATTGAACACCCTAGTCTGTCAGATCCTCTTGAAGCTCCTCATTGGATAAACCGTCTAATGCGCGGGTGGTAATAACGCCACGCCAGGAGTTCAACGTCTTATGTTGTTCAATAATCACCGGGTAACTGCCTAACAGTTTGGTCGTCATAGGTTTGCCTGCCTGGAAGGCCGTAAATGTCTTTACCAGGAGTGTACCGGTGCGTGTTTTCATACAGAAGTTAACGGGACCAGCAATGTTGTCTAGACCCTTTTGAATAACAACAGGGTTGACGGACGTAAATGTCCGACCGTCCTCTGTCCTAAGTATCACCAAGTAGCGAGGACCACTACACTCGGCTACTTCTTTTCCAACAGCTAATTGAGTCTTTGTTTTAGGTGCCATAAAAGATTGTCTGTAGTTCATACCCCAGTGCTCCCCACCCACCACGGAGCCCAAACGGGGTCACCCCACTGGGGTGACAGGGCTATACAGGGGATATAGCAGGCTCGCCGTCCCACTCACCCTGGAGTTCGGTATATACCTAGTCCTGGCCGATTGACTAGGGGTGGGTTAGGCCCTAGCCTCCCGTTTAGGCGGAGCAGAAACCAAAGTGATGCATTAAACTGCGCACCCTCCCCAGTTACTGAAGTCAGAAGCCCAGGCTCAGGTACGCAACCCTCAACCAACCTGGATATTCCTTTCCACCGACACGGGTCTCCACGCACGGCCTGCACGTGGGTGGGCATTTTAAACTAATTACTCCCTCACCACTTAGAGGTTGCCCACAGAGGGAGTCAAAGGTGGCTCGGGACCACGGGTGTGCCTAACCCGTACCTACCGTCGTAGGCCCCTGGGGGATCATATTGTGTAATGTAGCAAAATATGAATTAATGGCACTTTCTAAAATTCAAAGAAATGAGACAATATAAAGACAAAAATACTTACGGGGACTTAAACCTCCAACTCTTTCAACATTTAACTTTGCTCACAGACTAACCATAGCGCTAACTAATACCACTGTATCTACACTCTCCTAAATTGAGTGTCCAGGTCACGGCCCATGGTGGCTTGATTAATGACGTGCTATTCTTTAATAAGTACATTTTATGATGTAGTAAATGATTTACATCCCAATGGTCTTAGTTTGCACATCTCAAACTACAGTAGGCCACAAAGATTCATCCTGGGCTCCCCTTGCCTCATTTGCATAATAATTAGAGCAATTTATTTGCATATTAATTAAGTTGCACATCAAATATTTGCAGATAAAAACGTACATAATAAAAATTAATAATAATAATAATTAAAGAAACACATTTGCATATCTGAAAGCTATCAATCATCAACACATATTAATCAGCCTCCGGACCGTGCCCCCACGCAAAATCGCGTAATATCGCAGCTTGGTTATATCTTTTGCAATTAATGAAATTCATTTGATTTTGAGGGGCATTTTCAATTGCAATTTAATAATAACAATTCTAATCATGCAATTAGATGTCAGCTTGCATTGTACAATATAACTTTATATTATAGTCGATTCGAACATTTACTCCAATTAATTTAACAAAATATGAATTCAAGGCATACGAGCACAAGGTGGAATCATACTTTACCTATATGTACATGACCATTTTTGGCATACTATATACCAACACTTAGAAATCAGAATAACAAAATTTCAGCGTTTTATTTAGGGAAATCCGCTTAAAAATCAAACGAAGATCACAAAGTGGTGAAATATAAGTGGAGCAAATCTTCAAATATATAACCCTTGAGTGTATTATTGCAGATAATAGCTAATAAAGGAAAGATATGATTCAGGGAAACAGAAAATACATGAATTCTTTATTTATTTTTTTATTTCATTGCAGAGGGTGGAGAGAAATGGACTTCTTTGGACATTCGTACACCATGAATATCACAAATTCAAAGGCACTTTCCTCGAAGTCTTTATATAAATTAGTTTAGAAGATATATGAGTCTAAGTTAATATATATACCCAGAATCGAACCCGGGACATCGGGATATACATACACAGCCACAGGCGCACACACAGACATGCAATCATACACATATCAATATGACAAATTCAAGTGAATGACAAGAGCGCTACGATGAACAAACATGAGTCCTAGCGGAGAATCGAATTCGGGACATCGGAACATACATCTACAGCCACACACCCACACAGACAAACATACTTGCTCAAACAGTCAGATACGTTATCACATACTTCCACTCATAGACACATACATGCTTACATGCTTACACAGGCACATCGATATACCGGTATCTAAATATACTCATCACTGAAAACGAACCCACGACCCTCTTAAGGAACACACACACATATTTATACAGGCAACACACTCGCAAAATCCTTGAATCGATATAAGACGTATGCTGATAACTAACTGCAGAGATCTATGTTGGAAAATGAATTCTAACTTAACCATTAACCTCAGATTCTACACTGTTTCATGTGAAAGGTAGGACCACTGTGAAAAAACTCTTGACTTTGCTAAGTGGATTGACCAATCACCCAGCCAGGTAAGGTAGACTCCCCCTACATTTAGACATTAACATAGTGGCTGGCATCCATTAAAACGAAAAGAAACCTACAGCGACAGAAGACCCTTTCCCCTCCAGAAATTTTATTTTCAGAAATTGGAAACAGAACCTGCCGCTTTTGTTAACTATACAAAACCGAAATGAAGTGCACCTGTCCACCAAAAATTATTTGAGCCACTTTAGGATAATAGTTTAAAAGCGAAATTCTCCCCCAAACTTTAACGAACCTGACAGAACAAAATAAATGAACAACTGCTCGTGAGAAGATATTTTCCAATCATTACCATTTTAACTATACAAAACCGAAATTAAACGCACCTATCTACTATAAATTATTTGAGTCCGCTTTACGATAAAAGTTTAAAAGCGAAATGCTCCCCCAAAATATTAGACAACCTGACAGAACAAGATAAATGAAGAGCTGCTTGTGAGAAAATGCCTTCGAATCTTTGCCACTTTTAGCAACACAAAACCGAAATGAAAATGTACCTGTCCCATTCCCTCATAAACTATGTGTATCCGCTTCACGACGATAGTATAAAAGCGTAGTGCTCCCAGAAACATTAGCGCACTTGAAAAAAACAAATAAATGAACAGATGCTCGTGAGAAAATATCTTCGAAACTTTAGCACTGTTAACTAAGCAAAAAGCGATACACCTGCTTCATAAATTACTTAAACGATACCACCAATAGCAGAAATACCGAATAAGATATTATCTCGAGAATGTTCTTAACGAATCACACAAATAAATGATGTTTCAAGAAACAATAAGTTCCACTATAAGAAAAAAACACAGGAAATTCGAACACCTGCTTCATAAATTACTTAAACGGTACCACCAATAGCAGAAATACCGAATAAGATATTATCTCGAGAAAGTTCTTAACGAATCACACAAATAAATGATGTTTCAAGAAACAATAAGTTCCACTATAAGAAAAAAACACAGGAAATTCGACGGGGTATATGCTGACGAAAAAAGTGTGCTTGCCGTAGTCGCTTATTTGAAGCAGTAGTGAAACGCGTCAAAACTACACATTATCACGTCTTTTTGCAAGGAGTTAATCGTCGCATCTAGCAATATACAAGGCAAGATCTTTACTTTAAAGATATAAAAAATTGGATTGTTTTAGATTTTATGTGAAGCTTCCACTGGCTTGTGGCATAAAACAGTGCATTTTCACTGCATCCATCGCTTATTAAGATTATGATAATTAGAAATTTAAACAAAACAGTTTTTCTCTAAGAGACTTTTAACTAACTTGCACACGGATGTACACACACACACACACACACACACACACACACACACACACACACACACACATAAGCAGTTGGCAGGCTGAGGCCAGCCCGAGGAGTGTTAGACGTGTCCCTGTTCTCTGAGAGAACTTAACCACGTTCTGACGGGATTGTGGGGTTTGCAGGATGGCGCGTGAGAGAGGGGTTGTGGAATGCCAGAAGGAGGCAAGTATTACTCCTCGACGGTTGCCAATCATGGTGTGATGATTATTCAAACATTTTTACTTTTGAGGTTATAATTTTGATATCCAAGCAACTCTTGAAGGATTATAAGGAGCTTAGCCGTAGCAGTTGTTGGAGGTGATCCTTCGTTACCGGGGATGCCGGCAAGCCATACGGGGAAGCCGGTATCGCCTGAAGCGGCGGTTTGTGGGATTGTAATCCCCAAGAGACCTAACGAGGGCGCTCCGATGGAATAATAACCCTTCGTTAAATTTTCTTTCCCGACGCCTAATCTCGTCCTCCAGGAATTGTAGACAAGAGGCTTCGTGCAGGAATCTCGTAGGAAAGCCAAGAGGCACAGAATAGATGGCCCGCAGGTATGTATTCGGTACTCGCTGAAGCAACAGCAGACTGGAGTCTGCCGCCATGCCCCAGATCTCACAGCCGTAGATTCAGACACATACACTCATGCACACTGTAAATATACACATATGCACACTGCAAATACGCATACATACATATATACAAATGCACATACGGGCGCACACAGACACACTAATGTACATAGACACACACATGCACGAATGTAAATACACACATACACATAAAATACTAGCAACAATACGCACACAATCAAGGTATGCTGAATATAGGACACTTGATATCCATGTACTGTACATATGAACACTTTTACCTACAACGACTTTATATAGCATAAAATACAGTGCATGTCCATTAAATTAATCATTTATTAAGATTGTCATAATAGAAACCTAGACAGAGAGTTTTCCTCTAAGAGAATTTTTAACAACCCCGCTCACGTGCATGAACAAGTATACACTTGCGCATACACACTCACACACAAGCCCTAATACACACAATTCCTCCCACACCTACACACACATTCAAACACACACATGTATTCAATTTCATACACACACAATCCCTCACATACACACATACACAAGTCGTCACACACAATCCCTCGCACACATGCCAGACCTCACACAAACACACACTCACAAGCTCTCACTCACAATCCCTCACATACACACTCCCCCTCGCGCACACACATTTACACTCGCACACACAAGAACAGAAATACTCGCGCGCACTTAGGTACACATTCACACGCGCTCATGCACGCACACACTCGTATATACATGTACACACACGCACACACTTGAATACGCATGCGAAAGCATGCACAAGAGCAAACACTTGCACGCACAAACTAGCTCCCAGATGAATATCTGATGATGATGATGATGATGATGATGGTTGGTGTTTAAGGGCGCTCAACTACTGAGGTCATTAGCGCCCTCAGAAAACCAGGTTAAATAAAAACACCAAAAGTAAAAGAACAATATAAAATAAAATTTCACTTAAAACCAGAAGATAAAAACTGGTGGCTAAAAGACAAACGTGGATCTAAAATATTTTTAAAAAAAGGGGGGGGAGCCAAAACGATACAAAATACCTACAACGTGGTCGACGGGTTAAAATGAATTAAAAAGAAAGAATATTAAAATCATTAAAACCCATGAACCCCCGCTACATTAAGAGCGACAAACATAGAGGAACCCTAAAAAACTAAATCCTTATTGTAAACGTCAAATAAGATATAAAGTTAGAAACTCTATCGACCACTCCGTGGTCGTCGGCAAGAACCTCCGCGAGGGAGGCCGGCAGATGTGATGCTGATCGAAGGGCTGCTAGAGCAATACACTCTAGCAGGACATGCCGTACAGGCAATACTACCCCACATAGTGGACAGATAGGCACAGGATCTCTCCTAAAAACATGACTATGCCTATAATTGCAGTGACCGATTCTTAAGCGAGCCAATTGCACCTCCTCCCGACGGGATTTACGAGAGGAGGTCACCCAGGTAACAGGAGCGTCCTTCACTTCCCTGAGCTTGTTCCCGCGGAGAAATGCCCACTCCCCGTGCCAGCCGGAATGCACAACTCTCCGGACAACAAGCCGGAAGTCCGCAGCAGTTGAAAAAGAAACTAACTTACTGGGTTGCGTAGCCGCCGGCTTAACTGCCAGTTTATTACCCTGTAAGCCGACGTGCCTAGAAATCCAGGTACACTCCACATGAATACCGGCAGTGTGCAAAATGTGGAGGAGGTCCTGGATGCGCTGCACGAGGGGATGGTGGTTGTATAAGTCCCGAACGCTCTGAAGGGCACTAAGAGTGTCACTTAAAACAAGGCAGTTACCCATATTGCTGCGGCGAACATAGAGAATGGCTCGGTAGATGACATACAGCTCGGCAGAATAAATGGATGTGTTAATATGTAAACCGAAAGCAAGTGTTTCGTTACGAGTTACAAGGGCACATCCCACAACGTCGCTGCACTTACTGCCATCGGTGTACATAAAAGTTCGGTCACTGTAACAGGATAACAATTCTAAAAAAACAAGTACGGATACTAGACGGAGGCAATACCGATTTCCCGTAAGCTATCATCCCGAGATCTACATGGGAAGTAGTACGTAAACAAGGTGGGTACACCCTTTCCACCTTCGGAAACATGCGAGGCACTACAATATTGTGTTTCTGAAGAAGCTCACGGAAACGGAAACCTGCAGGCCGTGGACTATGAAGGTGATTATGACATCGTTCGCCCAGCTCGGTACAGAAGAAAGGGGTAAACGTTGGATGCAAAGGCATGCACTTATGGGGACCAGCCATAATTTCCTATCAGGACATCACTCCGACACTGCAGAGGGGGTTCTGACGATTCAGCGTAGAGAATAATAACTGGGCTAGTTGGAAAAGCCCAACAGCATAACGGATGCCCTGATTATGGACAGTGTCTGTGCGTCTCAGCTCAGATGGTCGTGCTGAAGAATGAACAACACATCCATAGTCCAACCTGGATTGGATCAGTGCACGATACAGACGCAGCAGCACTGTCCCATCTGCACTCCAAGATGTACCACTTAGTATCCGTAAGATATTGAGAGAACGGTCACACCGCGCCATAAGCTGTGCTATATGTGAAGACCAGCATGAGCTGCGATCGAATATTAACACCAGGAATCTGATCTCATCTGCGAAAAGAATTAAATCTGGCCCAAGTGTAAAAGGAGGAGCATTCGCCACCTACGACGCCAGAAGTTAACGCCGACTGTATTCTCAGGCGAGAAACGAAAACAGTTTTTCAAGCTCCAATCGTAAATATCGTCCAAACACCACTGGAGACGGCGTACCATAAACGCTGTACGCTGAGAAGTACAGAAGGTGGCAAAGTCGTCCACGAATAAACAGGAAGAGACACCTGGGCTGACACATTGCGATAATGAATAACATGCTATGGCAAACAACGTCACGCTTAGTACCGAGTCCTGCGGCACTCCGTTCTCGTGATTAAAATGCTGAGAAAAACCGAGCCGACCCTTACTTGAGAAACTCGGTCCCGCATAAACTCCTGGATGCACAACGGTAGACGGCCAAGTATATTCTAACTGTGGAGAGCGCGTAAAAGCCCTGCCCGCCAACACATATCGTAAGCCTTCTCTAAGTTAACAAATATCCCAACCGTCTGACAATTCCGAAGAAAGCCGTCCAGGATCTGCGTCGAGAGGGAGACAAGGTGTTCAACCGCTAATCAACGTCTTGGAAAACCACATTGGATGTTGGTCAGAAGATTGTGGGATTTCAACCATCACACCGACCGCCCATTTATCATGCGTTCCATCACCTTGCAGACACAGGTGTTGAGGGAAATTAGACGGTAGCTGGAAGGAAAATGACGGTCCTTTCCAGGATTCAAAATAGGTATGGTGGTGGACTCCCGCCACTGAGTTGGAAAATTGACATCTACCAAGACACGATTATAGACCTCAAGAAGGAAAGCCTTACCAGCAGGAGAGAGATGTTGAAACATTTGGACGTGGCTGCCATCTAGACCTGGCGCAAAGTTACGAGAAGAGGAGAGGGCATTGTCTAGCTCCGCCATGGCGAAAAGACGGTTGTAGTCTTCAAGGTTTCCGGAGCGAAAGACAAAACCTTGAGATTCAACCTGGGCTCTAAATGGAAGAAACCCAGGCGAATAATTATCGCAGCTAGATACTCTGGCGAAAGTACTGCCCAGCGCATTGGCCACGTCAAACGTGTCAACCACATCACCTGCTGCTGATTTTAGATCGGCAATCGGCATATGGGTTGGTTTTCCGGCTACACGTCTTAACTTATCCCATACGACAGAGGAAGGTGTATGTCGGTTACAGGAGCCTATAAACCGGCTTCGTGATTCGTGGACGACTTTGCCACCTTCTGTACTTCTCAGCGTACAGCGTTTATGGTACGCCGTTTACAAACATTCACTTAATGAGTATCATATTTGAATATTTCGTTCCTTTCATAATGACATATGAATTGTTGTATCCAACTCATTTTCTAGCATTTCCGAATTCAATAGAAAGTGGATATTTTGCCAATAACTACGAAGCTCCAACTGTCCGTGCTCATTATGGAACAATGTTTTTGATTAGAAAGTATCTGGACGTGGTATTAGTGTACAGGGAAGCGCAGCAGAATACAGCGGTGGCACGTCATCTCTACCAACAGAGGTTTTCATCAGAGTTTTACAGATCACACGTCTTTGACAGTTGCGAACCGCCTTCTGGAATCAGGAACAGGGCACAAGACACCACATCCACGAATAGATCACCCCTGTCTGTGACCAAGCAACGACTGATCGTGTAACTATGTCGTTCAGCGTCCGCATTGTAGTATGAGGGACATTCATAGGCATTTCAATATTAGCCCATTTTCATCGTGCAAAGTTTAACCCTTATCTTAACTACACCAGAAGTTACTGCAACCGGACCTGGAAGGAGATTGGCGTTCGCTTGGTGGATTAAACGACAAGCTGAACAAAATCAACATTTTTGGCAATTGTGTTATTTACGACAAAGTATAGTTCCACTACACAGGCCATGTTAATCGTCACAACATGCATAACTGGAGACTATAAATCCACATTAAATAGGAGAGACGACCTTACAAGCCCGATGGGGTTTCAAGTTTGGGCTGGTATATTCGGTGATCATCTAATATGTCCTATTTTATGATGGCCAACGCACTGAGAATCGCTACATCCACTTCCTACAATACCAGCTGTGTGCTCTACTGGATGAAGTGCCGTTGCGCAACCGACTATATGGCATCAAAATGATGGGGCACCAGCTCATTCGGCCCATCATGTAACGGCTTATCTCAATCAAACCTACCCTGAGGGGTGCATCGGGCAAAATGCACCAATAGGTTGGCCAGCACCCTCATCAGATCTAGCCCCATTAGTTTTCTTCTTCTGCGGCTATCTCAAATATATCATGTACAAAGAGCGGACAATATCCACCCAAAAGTTCAGGGAACGCATCATCTTAGCTAGACGTGACATCACACCGGCCATGTTGCGCCGGTTAAGCTGGCAGTGATGATTAGACTGAGCATCCGACATGGTGGCCAGTTCGAACGCTCAATACAACCACATGGCGGAAACAGGTAGATTGTAAAGATTTATCTATGCTGTGGTCCAGCATGATATCATAGTTCCTGTTAAACGCACTACTTTGGGAACCAGAAAGGTTCACCACGATCCTAATATGGTCTTCCAAGTGGTCTAGTTTGCATTAGGTATTGCATTTTGTAAATTCTCAGAACAGTTTATTGCCTTTCTTTCGTATGAATGAATAGCTTCAAATAGACAAATATTATATAATGGTGCTTTATGTTTCTAATTTATGATTACAATGCTATAAGCATATTCTAACAGGTAACAGTTTGTGTTTTAATGAAATTTACATAATTTACATAATTAAACTGAAACAACACTTCCATGCCAAACTATTACTTCTCATTGAATTTACTAATTATAAAAAGTACTTCAAGTGGAAGCATTTGAACCTGTGACCTTCTCCACTGATGGCCAACACACCATCTGCTGTTTTACCAGAATAAGTCGCTTTACGTTCCCCCAGGGGCCTACTACGGTAGGTACGGGTTTGGCACACCCGGAGTCCCGACTTCCTCATGTGGGCCATCTCTCAGTGGTGAGGGAGTCAGTATGTCAAAACGCCCACCTACGTGTAGGCCGTGCGTAGAGACCCATGTCGGTGAAAAGGGAGATCCCGGTTGGTTGAGTATTGCGTACCTGAACCTGGGCTTCAGTCTTTCAGTGACTGTGGAGGGTACCCAACGTAATACAGCACTTTGGTTTCTGCTTCGCCTAAACGGGACGCTAGGGACTAACCCACCCCTAGTCAATCGGCCAGGACTGTACTATACCGAACTCCAGGATGAGTGGGGCGGCGCGCCTGCTATACTCCCAGTGTAGCCCTGTCACCCAAGAGGGATGACCCCTCCTGGTACTCCATGGTGATTGGGGAGTACTGGGAGATGAATTAAGACCATCTTTTATGGCAAACAAATATATACCAAAAACTAATTTAGAGATAGGAAAAGAAGAAATCGAATCAAGTGGTCCTTGATTAGGGCGTTCAATGTGAATGTGTGAGTGGTACAATATCGAACCACATAGTAGAAGAACAAAATCAGTAAACAATATTATGCAAGAGTATCAAAACAAATGCATGTGTTGGACAACTTATAAAGGAACGTCTTGACTGGGTGTGAACAAATTGTGGAATAGAAAGCGTACACAATTCACAACTCAGTATTTAGTTTGCAGAACTTCAATTAGTAATTTAAACTGTTTTGGATATTACATCTGTAATAGTACATAACAGTGCTTGCAACTAGAGAACATTTCATATGAGGTTCACTAATGAGAAAACAATTGTCTTGAATTCCCACCATCTTTCATTTATTGCAAAATTGTGACCTCCCTAGACTGTATGCAGCAATCAGCTACAACAATAATTTTAATTTCTAATGATTTGTTTAATGTTATTACTGATTAGCCATAATAAACCACACAGTCTGGCTTCCAAGTATACTTATACATTACCTTCTGGAAGAAAACTATGACCAGCTATATCACATTCTTAGTCCTGTAATGTAAATATGATTTAAAATAACGAAAATGGGCATTCTTCATGTCGCAGGACTTCAAAGTGAATTAAAATAACCAGAAAAATGTTCTGAATTAGTAATTCTAATTAGTATCTTCATCTTCATAAATATTACATTAGACAATTTTAATCTCTGATCATATTGCAATTCAATCATAATTACTGTAATTTCAAGAATTCAGTGCCTGAGCAAGCAGAGTAGTAATTAAATTACCATTCTGTATAATATCCATAGACCTAAATGTATTGTTTATCAAGAAGAACAAGGATTAGTATAATATGCTAGGTATGTTTATGATCTAATGTATGTTTACTTATTAATTCGAAACCAAAATTGGCGATGCCTGGTTTATACCCTCATTTAGGAAATTCATTAAAAAAAAGAACTGGTTGCTAGCGAAACGATTCTTCCTCAACATCTGAAACACATAGAAGATACGTTTACACACAAAGAATAAAGCTGTTACACAGTGACAGGCATTTAGGAGAACCAACCGAAGTATTGCTTGGGTAACAACTGCAATAAGTGTAAGAATTGAACTGGGAATTTTTGTCAGAAGGCTAGCACACTAAGTCGACCGGACGACACGGAGCCAGACAATATCCAGATGCTTTAATAATACGTCATTATAATCACTTAGATATTGAATAATATCTAGATAAATCGTAACGCTTCTCCCGAACTAAAATATCGAATACGTTACATTACCTATAACGATTGTGCGCCTGTTGAAGCAACTTCCCTACATCTTCAACTGAGCAGCGAGAGATACTTGCGCGCGTACCTCTGAAGGTCATGGGCCGTATGCGTGCAAAGACCTTGGAATTATATTACCTAGACACATCGTTAGCGCTAGTGTTGCTGAGACTAATTGAAACCTCTCGCGCATTGGCAGCTGGAGTGCAACCGTGATTTTTGCCACATGGTCAGCACGCTTAAAAGGCTTTAAAAGTGAGGTGGTTTATTACTTAACATGACGCATTCCTATGCTGCATAACTGTACCAACCATGGGGGAAATGATTCCAATATCACTTTCCTCGGTAAGAATGAATTGTAGCATTTATCATATGTGTTCCAAATTTTTTCCGATTTATTCTCGTGGGTTTTCTTTCTCAATAAGCGTATGATAATTTATTTTAGGTTTCCAATACATAAACCAGAATTACTGAGTAAGTCGTTAGTTGCTCTGAGACATGACAAATTTGTGCCACCGAAATACCACAGACTATACTCAATGCATTTTGCGAAAACTTGTTTCCATGAGAATAAAGGCAGGATGAGGCTAAACACAGACGCAGTTTCTTCAATATGTAGTTTCCCTTTCATCTGTCAAAGATAACGAGAACACTAATTTCATTCTTATAACTGTTTTATATATGTTCATTAGCATTAGAAGGCAGTGAGTGCTATTATATTAGATTCAATATTATAATTTGTCTAAATTAAAGAAGTACCCAAATCTCGATTAACTTAGTTTTTCAAATCTATAATTTCAGACTGAGACACAGCCCCACAGGGTGCTAAAAATAATGTTGAAAAAGGTGTTAGAACATAAAGAACATTAAGTAATAATCGGTTCTAATGTTAGTGTTGTTCATTAGAGCCAGTCAAAACCCTTTCGGCACGCTCTCGCTCCTTACTCGTAACCCTCGTCATTCTCGAGGCTGTGGCAACGAGAGTCTCGTGTATCGTAAACTAGTGCTCACGAACGAGGCAACTCGAGAATTCTCGTAACTACAGGCGGAGTAGTTGATGTATGATCCGTGGAATAAATTAGTTGCGTAATAACTAGGAACCGGATTTTTAGGTTTTAATCTATTTTTTTCCTTCTAAATTAGAAAGCTTCAAAGCACTTTTATGTTTCATTCGGTTTGGGTGCTAATCTTACTCAGTCTAAAAAAGCTAAATGGGACATTAAGACCTAAAACTCGCTAAACCTAATTTTTTTTTCCTTCAGTTCATTTGAATTAACACTTTTTGTTGGCAATTCGTTTAGTTTTGTTTTGAGTGTACATGTGGGATTATCCAGGGCAAGAATGCTCCTGGTATAGAAATTGCGCGAATGAAGTATGCGCCAATGACATCTTGCGATGTTGAAATGTCTGTTTTTGCCTATAGGAATATATTAAAAAGAAAAACAGAAAATTTGCAAATGTGGTTGGTTGTGTATAGCAACAGTGCTACCAAGTGATTTTTATTTTATGTGAGTGCTATACATTAAAACATGTGCTTGATACATTAGTTAAAATGTTCTAGCACGCTTTAAATTACTGTACATATTAATAGCATGCTTCCGTGAAATAAAATAGTTTTCACATTTTTGGCTTTATTATGTTTAAAAGGCTCTTGTCGTCGACTTGCTTAAACAACTAGGAAATAGGCAAGAGCATTGTTTAAGAGCCTAGAAAAAGCTAGGAAAATTGTTTATAAACCTAAAGAGGTTAAAAGAAGATAGTAAAAGGCTAAAACTGCATTTTTAAAAAGCTAAAACTCCGGGTCCTATTGATAACACAAGATGACTCATTTAACAGCACATATGTAGATCCAAAACACTTTTACGCGATTGAATCAGCGAAATTAATGTTAATGACACACCTAGCATTTGTGTTGCTATGCATATAACTTATACCCAAACTTCAGATAAAATAGAATTACTTCATGCAACATAAACTTCTTAGGAGTAATATAATATTTAAATACTTATTTGTTGTAAAAGTGGACATCACGTACATTTATATTTGCAGATTCTGTGATAACACATTTCGTTTTTAACCCGTTCTCTAGCGTAAGTTGTTTAAATGCCATCATGTCTTAGTAGGCTATTTAAATCTCAAACCATTTATACAGATGACATAATAGAACTTACAGATCTTAGGTAAATATTGCTTTAGTATATGTTCTTCTCGTTTAGATAAACATGCATAATTTTATCACCTTTTAGCCCTTTTTAACAATTTTATAGATGATTTCCTAATCATCTGAAGGAATACTATAGATCTGTCATCAGTTCTGGTATGTTATCTCTCGATGCTGCGTTGGCTTGCACCCGTCAACAGTTCGTAACGTATTAGTTTCGCAAATTTCTGCAGCTGCTGTGATCTTGAATAAAATGAAACTGTCTAGCGCTGCGATTTATAAACGGAATAGCGCTTCTTCATCCTATACAAAAGTTTTAGTGAGCAACAGGTTTGCCAAGTTATATGATGGGCAAAATTTAGTTTTCACGGATGACGGATATTATTAGCAATTATTAAGTAATATTATATTGATTTTCTTTAGGAAAAACTGTCACGGATGCAAATCTTTGTGTACCAACAAGACAGTGTCTGTTAAGCAATGTAACAGCTATCTTTTATTTAGAGCTAACAGCAACAAACTTCTCGGATGACTGAACAACTCCGCAAACATGACACTGTGGTATATGGCCACGTGTGTTTATCGGAGTGAATTCTGAATTCAGCATAGTGAACGTAGTGCTAATGTGTTTTTTTTAATTACCTAGTTGAACAGAAGGCTTTGCGGCATGTACGACATTTTTTAAAAGAGTGGTTAAGTAATGAATAATTAAAGGAATGGTTGTTAGAGGTGCCCAAGGAACCTAGTAGTGTGCGGTGCCAATATTGCCAATGCAATGTAAATGTGCTCTTGTCAGATTTACATTTTCATGGAAAAAATGGAAACATCTAAAAGCAGCTGAACCCTTTTTAACTTCACAGTCCAAAATACCATTTCAGCCTATTAAAGACGTATTAGCATGCAGCTGCAGAAGCTGTTCTCATGTTGTTTATGGTTAATCACTCCCCCTGATCATCTTTGAGACCTGACCAAGACATTGTTCCAAAGTGCTGACCTTGAGTTTTAATTTTTATTTTTTAAAGAAAATATGGAAATTACTAATTTTGATGGATTTTGACGGATTTTTATGAGCTGGTCTGACGGAAAAAATAATCATGTTTGGGCAAATCTCGTGAGCAATGCACTTAACCTGATCCAGCGGTACACGCTTATTGTAATAAAATGCAGGTCAAAATAAACACATGCACTGCTTTCGGTTACTCAGCTTCATTTGATAGCTGAAAGGTGAAAGTCACAAGGTCAAGGGAAGATGTAACATATAATTACAATGGCCATCTCTTTACTTTCTGAGTAACAAAGTAGCATAGAGGAGAAGCGTATACATACCTGCCAAAGTACTTAAAACAAACCAGCGCCAGGAAAAAGGATTTTGTTCTACTCAAATGAATGTGCTTAGATTAGAGCGGATAACAGAATTACTGCTTCAAATAATCTCTACATATTGATTTATAACAAAACTATAGATCATTTGCATTCTGATTTGCGAGTTTCCGCGCATTACACCGCAGTCTTGCTATTAACGAGACTCATGAGTCTTGCAAGTAAACGAGAATCTCGTAAGCTCGTTAGTCAACTCTCCTCCCGCCAGTCATACGTTCAGCTCCTCTACTGGCTGCGAGAGGCACAGTTAGCGGCAGCGAGAAACGAGCGAGACTGAAAGCTGTTTTGACCGGTTCTAATGTTCATACATTATTTCAGGAAGCACAGACCATACTCTCCTGTGGTGCACATATTAATATACCTATCTTATCCATCTAACTCAAGTATACCACAAATACTGATAGAAAATGTTCACTTACGTCTTGAATGTAGTTTATTGAAGAGGAATACACGTTTATTTTATTTTTATACTGCACATACCGTCTCTGAAAACCAGTATGGCATTTTTTCTGCTAAATCATTTTATTTATTTGTTGGTTTTAATTTTTTACATACTGCCTTAGGTAATATCGTCGTATTACCACTTTGACCTTCTATAACAACTGCATAAATTGTTGAGGTGTACATTAAAACTCGATTAATTTACCATATATTCAGTATCGCCTTCATATAGGGATGGGGAATAATGATTATGAAATAAGAATCACTAATTCAGCCTAGAATCGAACCCAGCACATTTTGCATTTTTAATTCAGCATTTTGACAGATTTACTGCAAACACTCTTAACAAACCTTCCTTGTAATTTTTGTAGACGACTTTGTGCATTAAGTAAAAGGCAAAAAATGTCAATGGCGTGTCATTTATGGACGCTCTTTAACTGTTGTGGTTCTCAGCGTCCCATTCTAAATTGGGTGTGAAAGACCGCTTAATTTTGCTCAGTGGCCTCTCTATCAGGCTTGAGGTTCTTTTACGTGCCGTAAATCTACGACACGGGACCAACGGCTTTACTTCCCTTCCGAAGGAAGCCATGTCAACGATTTTTACACCCGAAAAAATTCATCGTCCTCCGCCGGGTTTGAACCCGCGACCTTGGGTATATGAAGTTAGCATGGTAACCATTACACCACTGAGGGCGACAAGTAAAAAGCAGAAAGTATACTTGGAATCCCTGAGAAGAAATTGCAAAAACAGAATTAAAGCTGAATTATGCTCTCTGTGATGATTACATCCCGTTTGTAAAACGCTTTAAACGCAGGTAAGCGATATTCAAGTTCAATGATAATATTTGCTTCAGTTTTTTTTTTTTTTTTTTTTTTTTTTTCAGTTGTGGGATGAAATTCCGTCTAGTCAATGAAGTGATTTTATTCAACTCCCAACAGGACATTGAAAGTTTAATCCCTGTGCACAGATGCTGACGATCATAAAGAACGTGTTGTCGCAATTATTTCCTACTCAGGTATCCCTATAACGTAATTATAGCTGTTTTAAATTTCACTCTTTTTCCCATTACAACCAACGTATTGCGCGCGATCTTGGATGGCTTCTGCCCTCCACTGCACATCTTCAAATCACGACACTTGCACTGGTCTGCGCAGTCACGCCTGTAGGGTTTGTACGCGTGTTTCTCTGTTCCATATAAGGAAGTTTAGGAGAGGAGTTAATAGTAATAATTTAATAACGTAACGCAGATTATCAGTCTAGATAAACGCATTTAAGAAAGTCGGTGATAGCAGCCAAACACGAATTGTCTGTTAATCATCTAAGATCGTCTGTGCATATAGCTGCTTTCAGATGACCAGCTTAAAATTAAATATACACAATCATAAACGCGGAAACAGTTTTTTCTCTAAAAAGCTTATTAGTGCAGTAGGCTTTCTGAAGAAAGAAAGAAAAAAACAAAAAAACAAACAAGAATCGGCCTTTCGAGGACATAGCCAAGTAGAATATTCTATTAACAACACAATTGTATGGAAATATTGAAATATGATCCTCTTTTACCGCAATACCTGCATAGAAACTTCTACTGTGTTTAAAGAATGTTATAATTGAATCTCGTAAGGGCATTATATAATGACTGAGAACAGATTTTTACAATAAACTGTGTCTCAATTAGAAGTCCTCGAAGAGGGAAATATCGAATATAAAGTTCTCTGCTCTGAAGTGTTTGATATTGATAACGTTGATAATTGCTTGCACGAAAGGATTTAAGATTATTATAAATTGAGAATTTTCAACATAGCGTCACATGAAAACTAAGTACCAATTCCCGAAAAACAGCTCTCCTCGTTTCTTATATATATAAGAAAGTACTTCTTCGGCGCCATTCAATTGGGAAGGGAACTGACTATAGTGTATAGTACAAGAATTTCACGTCGTCAGCAAGCTTTCTCACCCGATTCCAGACTGGGGCGGGGAATTTTTGTTTACCACAATTATTCCCTATCCCCTACAGGGTCTGATAGTATGTGTGTAAGACTCAATGTGGGTATACTTGAAGAAAAGAAAATGATTAAAAACCCAACGTTAAAGATCCTACAGTCAACGAGTTGTTTCTACAGCATTGTCTCCGATGTTAAAGGGAGCCATATAATTAATAATAAAAAAAAAAGTTTAGAAATAAAACCATGAACGAACTGTAACTATTGATCACTAGTTCTATACTGAAACAAAATTTTGAGCGGTTTAAAATGTTCGTATCGTTCTGCATGAGTACACTTCCTTGGAGTATATTTTCAGTAGAAAGTTCGTTTTCAGCGCTGAAGAGCATCAAAAGCTGCTCGGAATTCTACTGGAGAGAGGCTAATTGAGGGGTTTTCTCATTTTGTACTAATTTCAACAAAATATCACCTACTACGAAAAATAAGAAGGAACAGTTTAAAGAAACAGAAAATTAATACATTTGCTTCCCAGCAGAGAAGAATGGGTTTTCAATTGTTTGATCTTCCAGATGTGTCCACCAAAGTGTTAAAAGTGAATTTAAATCTAAAAATTAACTATTTTCTGTTAAATTTTACTTAAAGTATCTTTATTAAATATAGTATTTCAATAAATATTCTTTCAATTGAAAACGTTCCGGTTGCGATTTTTATTTTTAATATGCATATCAGTTTTGTTTTTATCTTTAATGTTTATTCATTTGATTTATATTATTGCTAGTTGTGATTTTAATCAATGTGACCCTGTTCCTTGATTTATTACTGTTTACTCAACACTATAGTAGGTATTTATTGTTCGGCTATCTAAATGGTCATCGCAAGCCACTGCTGTTACTGGATATGTTATGTTCCTGAAAAATGAGTACTCCCACATTGTAAGCGCAACAGTGGATAGATATCTTACTCCTGTTGAACATTTACTGATATCGGCAGCCCTTTACCTTTGCAGCATAATTGCCTTTCTGGCAACTCGTGTACAGTTCTCAATGGATTTATTTCTTTGGGTATTTTACTTTATATCACAGACATTCACATTCTCATCCATATGGCAGCCTCTTGGGAGAATAGGGAATAATCTTGGCTAGAGAAAAATTCTTAACCTGCTTACAGATATCGAACTCGGGACCCCTATACAGCAGGCAGGTGCTCTACCACCAGCTGAGATTCGGAGCCAGGTTATAATTATTCTTAATTGGTAGTATTATTTTCAGCCTTGCTTCAATAATCCATAAAGATAGATCTACATATTGATACTAGCAAGTGAAAGAAAAACATACATGTAGGCAATATCACCCATTGAAAGTGTTGTACCCTTTGACATCAGGTGGCACTGTTCCGACTCAAGTCTTACTGAGACGGAAATGCCAACTTTTCCTCCAAGATTCTTCAATTCGTCTTTTAGAGCAGCACCCACATCTGTGGAAGAACAGGATGCTGGGATACAAAGAGCCCAGTGGAGGACGTCTCTTCGGATGCGCGATGGATCTCCATTGTACTGTAACATCAATACACATTGTCAAACTCAATTAAAAACTTACAGCAGTTCAAGACTTATGTTCAAAATCTGTATACCGCTTATCAATGCATGTTAAACAAAACTGGTACTACAGCTCATGGCTTGGCTTCAAACAAACTATCCACTGTTAATAAACTCGTTAAACACAGCTGGAAATGTATTACAACTTGTGACTGGTTATCAAGTAAATTTGCTACCGTTGATGAAGGATCAAGCTAGAAAAAATCTTATGTGTTATCTCACGGACTTTTTCACCCACTATAGTTAATATTATATGCCTGCTATGAACTGTTCTTTAAAATGTTCTTTCGCCTACCCACTACAAATTAACTAGGATAATTTTTTTCCAGAAATAGCATCATTATACATTTTGATATAGGTGCAAAGGACAGAGCGATAAACAGTTGTTTAAAAAAAATGGTCGCCGTTTACTGGTCTTGATATTCTATACACTTTCTAACACATCTCGAGAAGCAATTGAAGTATTGGAGAGTTCAGAAAATAAAATGACAATAATGAAAAATTCAAATTGGTATTAACGGATATCTCAGAAATGACTGACTTCACAAAAGAAATATTTAAGGTAAACTGTGTTTCTTAAACATATCTACAGTGTTATGCAGTAACATTTTTCTTGTACCTGTATGGTTTACCAGTTATACAAAATTATGTAAAATTCCTTCCAATGAAAAGGGCTTCATACGCTGTTTCCAGAAAATTAAAGACATATTTGTACTTTATTTTTCATGTAAATAACTTAAATAAATGGTACTTAAATTGGATTGAGCTCTGTTAGGTGTACGGCGGAGGGTTTACCAGTTATACAAAATCATGCAAAACTCCTTCCAACGAAAAGGACTTCAAACGCTGTTTCCAGAAAATTGAAGATATATATGTACTTTATTTTTCATGCAAACGACTTAAATATATGATACTTAAACTGGATCGAGCTCTGTTAGGTGTAGGGTGGAGGATTTTCCTTAAAATGTTTGTTTCATCCTTGGAACATAGAGAGCTTAAACACCAAGCTTAGTATTTATGGAGCTTTTTTTTTTTTTTTTTTTTTTTTTTTTTTTTTTTTTTTTTAAACAGTAACGGAGTCTGATCAGGACTGCGGTACTGTATCCCTATTTACATTTCCCCCCGTAGGTTTTACTGATTACTGGTTTACTGGTTTTACTGTTTCTTTTACAAACATATACACATTGCACAAACATATAACATCCATGCCCAAGGCGGGACTCAAACCCACGATCCCCTGCCCACGAAGCACCAAAGCGAGACGCTTGGGGCGAATTTGAAGTGAACAATGGGGTCCTCAGTGGTGATGTAAGCTGTGGTGTGGTGTTGTATTTTAAAACTTTTTCACTGGTTTGAATTTGCCGCTGTATAAGGAGTTGGTAGCTCTTGCTGTTGGCGAAACTGTAATTGGGCAGTCGCGCCAGACTTAATTGTTAGAGCCGTTGTGTTTATTTATCGGCAGCGGATTACTTATTGTATACTGCTTTGCCACGTTTTCTGTATTTTTCAGCTAGCTTTAGTCGGTGAGTACGAAATTCTTAACCTCCATGCTTGGATGGTAGGATGTGATAATAAATGAATTGAATTTAAAGATTTCTTGATATATATGAACTTTTATTTGTTAACTTTCGAAACAATGTGATGCGTTAAGGCCCGCTATTTTAACAGAATCCTCCTTTCACACAACTGTGTCACATATATACAATATAATGTGTACTTACAATCAATCTCTTCTTGCTAAATAATACAATGCTATAATGTTTACTTAATCGTCACATAAGAGGTCTCGATTGGCGAGATTAACTCTTTACTTCCTTATCCCCGGCGTCTCTCTCATTGACTGCGTCCCGGAAGCTTATTACAATTTTTACACATATACACAATAGTTGAAAGTCAATGTTTTATACATTGTGATCTGTCGTCTCCATGAGAACAACAGATGTCCTTATTTACATTTAGTTAAATACTAATTTATGATACATTTTTATACATCCATAATGATTTAAAATGAATGCATTTATATAATTTGCATGAAAATGTTCTGATACATAGCTTTTGTTTCACTCTATTCTTATGCTTTGTTACTGGTATAAACGATTTATAGCATCTGGTACCTGTTTACTTTTTATTATTCTTCTCCTTCTCCCATATTACTGCTTTTGATTATATTTTATTACAATTATGCTTTTCTAAGCACTATTTTATACCTGTATATTATGCATTATAATATGTTGTATACTTTACATAACCTTGGCTATGTTAATTTCCTAAAAGCACGCCATTTCAGGCCAATCTCGTGCGTATCGTGAGGCGATGACGTCACACTGCCATTTTATACATGCAATTCTTTGTCTTACATTGCGAAACCTTATATTAAATATTTTATAACATTCTTTTAGGGCGGCATTGTTCCATTTTCTCTTGACTTGGTTTACTTAACACTAAATCCTGCGTCAAGCTATGGTGATTTACTTTTAGTGTTAAGCTGTTCGTATTAAAAAAAAAAAAAAAAAGACACACAAACACGCGCAGTCCTTTTCCTAAAAGTGCATCTTATTTCAGGAATCCAAAAAGCCTGAACTTACGGTAAAATCTTTATAGAGCGTTTCTGGGTGAAACACAATACGTCCTCTCTTATTAGTTAGGTGGTAGAGGGAGTAAAACAGGGATGGGCTGTACGTGAGGCTGAGCTAAAAGTTCCATCTATCAATGTTTATGTGTGTTTTGTAGGGGAGGGCTTCCGCAACTGCCATGGTAGGACTATGCGTACCCCTAGCACTTGTAATAGCTTCGACGTTACCAGCAGTACGTCGGACCGAACAACTGTGCCACCTCAGGAACGGGGTCGTTAGAATTGGGCTGGATTAGGCGGGGCACTGGTTCCTGAAACCCATGAGAGATTGATTATATGTCTGGGCGATGTCCAGGAGATTGTTAGATACTTCCATGTCCTCCGGCATTAGCTTGAGGAGGTGATCACTGTGTTAGATCACCGTCGGCCCTATTATGATTTTTCGGTAGCATTTGCCTTTGGTATTAATGCGCGTAAGTACCCTATCGTGTTCCGTCCCTGCGAATGTAAGCATTGGGGGGGGGGGGCGTTTTTTATACTCCAGATATTGATTAATGGAAAACCCCACGGAGAGGACAGGATCCCACGTGCCTTTATTTGGTTGAAGAAATGGAGCTTTTGCTCCATGTTTCGGCCTCTTGAATTTTGAATGGGAGGTATAAATATCAAACGTGAACATGTTTGCTTCATGGGCGATGAATTCCTACAAAATAATAGCTTTTGTAAGCTACCGAAAGCTATTCAGATGGTATTTTACCCACATTACCTTTCAACACATTGTACATTGCCGTAGAAAATTAGCACATCGCGTACAGTCGTTTGGAATTTCAGGAGGAATGTGTAGAAAATATGCAGTAATCAGGTCCTCTTTGGCGATTGTAATGTTTACTCCTATAGTACGACAGCACGATTATAGAATCAACCTTATGACGTTGTAGGTAGCTGTAATTAACTGTGTCGTTTGTAAAATTTATGCAACCTGCTTTCCGATTTCCTCCTAGATGTATAGTTAATTAATCTTCATCTCTTATATATAACACTTGGTCAATCCAACGATATATCCATTGCAGATGGACGTGGACCGTCGTTCTTAAGTGTAACTTTTGACGTGTTTTGACACACAATTTTGACTGCAATCTCATAGAAATGTAAAAATTAAAAAAAAAAAAAAAAAAATAAATACAAAGGAAAACTGGGCTAAACATACGGCACTCACAGGTGAAAGTATGCAACATACAGCCCACGGCCTGTACCTCCCCTAAACACCACTAATCATTATCATCATCATCGTAGTCGTCGTCATCATCATCAGCATCATCATCACCACCACCATCATCATCTCTGCCGCCCGACTAATTCCCAATAATATTGAAACATCGCAAGGCTGAATCTCACTCCATATTGATGGAATCGTCAAGTTTTTACCAGGGCTGCTAGAGTAGATGTTACTAAATAGGGAAACAGGGAAATGTTCTTGTTGGTGCATCGAAGAACATCTTACTATACAATAAAACCTTACCGGCCATTAACGAAAATGGTACATTTATTACAATATATACACAGAGCTATTGTGCCTACCTACTACCAGCTTTTACCAATTCGAAAGGTGAGAATGCGGAAAATGAAAAGGAACAAAATAAATCTCGTGCAAGGGATACCGTGTTCGATCCCCGATTGAGGGTGGGAATTTTTATCTAGCCAAAAATATACCTTATCCTTCCCAGAGCCTACAAATATGAATGAGAGAGGGAATATGTGTATGATTGAATACAGAAACTTAGAAACCCAGCTACAACTGTATACAGTGCACGTATTCCAGAACTGAATTCCGTGGTTAGGCTAAACCAACGGTTCCCAACCGGTGTGCCCCCGCAACCTAGGGTGTCGTGTGATTGGCTAAGGGGTGCCGCGAGATATTGAGCTAAACAAAAAAAAATACCTTCCACTGAAGCCTTAAGTCTTGTAAGGTCGTGAAATAAAATAAGTCAAATCTCTCATGCTCGGCAGATGGTGATAGTGGTCGATTCATTTCAATAATTCAGTTATACTAGTATCCCACAGATGGCATTACAGCTATACCCTGCCGAACATTCCCGAGACTACTCGCTTCCTCACGAACATTCCCGAGACTTCGACAGATGAATATATAAAAGTGTACGCCGCTTGGCGCTTTCAGTTGTCTTCCTCGCGTTGATTCACAGTGTTTAGCTATGGATAAGTTCATTGTTAAACGTAAACGCCAGGACAGTGAAAGTGAACAGTCGGATCCTACTGCTTGCTTTAAGAAGCCAAATCTTACAGTTTCTCCCGGACCGTCGAATTCACAACATAAAGAAGACAAACGAAAGAAAAGAACATACCAGGACAGTTACTTAGCGTATGGATTTAAGTGGAATAACAACGAGGAAAACACTATCCCTGTGTGTTTAGTTTGTGGCGAAACACTTAGCAACGAGGCCATGGTACCTAGCAAACTGAAGCGGCATCTTACAACAAAGCATCCTAGTGTGTCACAGAAAAGTGCAATGTATTTTTCACATATATTAGAAGGGGAGAAGAAAACAGCTGTGCGAATGGTAAAGAGAAAGACCATAGGTGATACTGCTCTTGAAGCCTCATTTAAAGTAGTAGAACTGATAGCTAAAGAAACGAAATCTCATACTCTTGGAGAGGAAATCATTGGCCTTGCATGTCAAGTTATAGTTTCAACAATACTTGGCGAAGGAGCAGCTAATCAAATTTCGAAAGTTCCTCTGTCCAACAACACAATCAGCCGCAGGATATCTGAAATGTCATGCAATATCAACGAACAAGTCACGGAGAAAATAAAAACTTATAGAACATTTGCTTTGCAAGTAGATGAGAGTCTCGATATTGGTGACAAACCGCAACTCCTTGGTTTTATCAGATATATACTTCCCTTTGTGGTGTGTTTCCTCTTGTGGTTTTGTCGTATTACTTATTTGTGATTTTTTAACTTTCATGTCACACATACACATGTACACATCCTTAAATATGTATACATAGCAAAAAACACGTAAACTTGAAAATTAATCTGCTCGAGACGCGCCCTCACTCATGACTTCGCATCGCTTATCACGCCACCACGGCTCATGGGACGGAAGAAACTGAAACCCACCGCAGACCTTCTCCCGAAGGTACTAGCTCCAGATTCTCCATTGACGGCTGAAGCTCCGCCGCCGGAACCACACAAGAGACCACCGCAGACTTCACGCCTGAGAACCCGACGCCTCAACTTCCTGAAACTTCCTCCCGAAGCAGCTGTTTTCCATGCCAGTAAATCTACTGACATGAGGTGTCACCTTTAAACACACTTAAATACCATCGATCTGAGCTGGGATTGAACCCGCGACCTTGGGATCGGAAGGACATCGCCTAACCAACTGAGCCATCCCAATCAACTTATCTTGTCGAAGCTCTAACACTGCACTAAGATGGCCAATTAACAGGATCCGCATTATATTTTGTTATTTGAAGCACAAAATCCTGATACTCAAATATTCTGGAATATAATACCCTTCTGTCAAATAAGTTGTTAACTTTTTTTACCAAACGGCAAATGTTTGCTTCGAAATCAAGATCCATGTTTGTATTAACGCAAAATCAACCGAAAACACAATATGCACGAAACCGATCCTGTTGAGCCCCTCAGCGGTAAAGATGCCAGTATAACAAAGGTTAAGTAGGTTACTCAAGTATCAATTTTATTCGTCTACTTTACAGTAAGCAAAGTTGTTTGTATAACAAAACAACGACGACGACGATGATGATAATGGTGATGATAATAATAAGGTCCCGCATTCGGAAGGCCGCGTGATTAATTTTCTGGGGCCCATAGACCTGGCCGAAGCCTTTTTCACAATCGTTAGGCGCATTGTAGGTTAGATCATTTGATCCGCGAATTTTCCTCTCATCCGTTTCATCACTACGTTTTATTCTCTTCTTCATTAGGCTCATCACCCATCCTAGATAAGCTGTAATCAAGAATTTGTTTGCTCCCCGACGGGCTGCTGATTCAGGGCATTTACCTTGTAAGTAAATACTGCAAAGGAGAGAGTTATTTCTTGAGGAAAAGTGAAAAAAGAGCCGTGCACGAAAATAAATACAGTGTTATTGGCTGACACCCGCCTTAAAAGGTAAAATAACTACAAAGTAGTTTATCAAGCTCTAAGAAAGCTACTAAATCACATCTGTGACACATAAATATATTTAATGTGCAATTATAAACAGCTGCAGCAAAATTACCCAAAATTAGTCATGCTGTGAATAATCAGAAATTAAGCGAAAAAATGCGCAGACCAGCGTCTGCAGCAAAATTCCTGAAGTGGAGAAATAGTTTAGTAAACCATAGTGGCGGTACTAGAAACTTCATAAAGGGAAACCCTTTCGTATTGGTGAGAAGCTTACGAGTAAGGGAATATCATATCGCGCTGGCATATTATTGTAGTAGTGCAATTTGTTAGGTAGAACGGAACCCGGAATATTCATGGTTCAAAGCTTGACTACTATATTGGATTTTTCAGTCTGATTTTACTTTTCAACCCTAGTTATCTGGATCTTGTGTGAATTAACAAGTAATTATGAGAAACTTGTCCCTCTGAATTTAATCATAGATTCTGTGAGGAGTATCCCACGTTAGCTGTTAAGTTTATTTGTAACTTGATAGTAGATCTTGCTATGGAGTGTATTTTACTCTGGTACGTTGTCCAGCATATTGGTGAAGATACATCGGTGCTGTCTGGCGATCTTTAAGGCTTCAAACTTTAATAAATGCCTACGCCAGACGACAGCAACTGTTGTATGAATAAAGTGGAAGAGAACAGTTCCAAAATTGGGGTTTATAATATTTTCGGCTTTTCAGAGACATTAAAGTTCTCTAATTCCAGAATGACAGGTAGAGAACATAAAATAAATCGCCTTATATATTTCGAATAATAAATCAACATTCGTGGAAGAGATGTTAAAATGCCTTCAAATTTTAAAACATTTTCCAAGAATTAAAATAAAAAGCTCTAACAATGGATGAACCTATCCATTGTAAGCATGTCCTCATTTCTCTTCAAGTTATGGAAGACACATTCAAGTATTACGGCCATGACATCTCGCCATGTCGTGGAGTATAAAGCTCAGAGGTGGTTCAGATGTTTACGGCGTCTGGTAAAAACTTGGTTCTTCAGATAACCTCACAGAAGAAAACTCAGATGGTGCCAAGACTAGGCATCTAGGCAGCCAATGCCGGTTGCTGATAATTCCGTCGATCGATAAGATCAATTTTTGCAACAAGATAATGATCCGCATGTCTTGCAAAACACCAAATGTTAGGTACGTCTCTGCATCTCACACATTCTGTTTAACAAAGAACACAGTGCACCTAACGTAAACAAAACTGAGAAATTACAATATAGAAATACTGTCACACCCACATTATATGTTAAAAGTTCTGATTTGCCTGTGGAATCTTTTGAACAAATTGAGCAAGAATCAACTTCTAGTGCCAGTGGGCCCTCAAATGCACAATTGTTACCTGCAACGCCATTACAAATGGCTCCTATTCCTCCTATGCAGCCTGCTTTACCTCGTACTACAATTGAACCACCATATTTTGACAATACAGGTCCCTTGTCAGCGTTTGCTTTTTTTGCAACATTTTGAAATGGTGGCTTCGGCTAATTCCTGGACTGATGAGATAAAATTGAAATTCTTCCCATGCTATCTTAAGTCAACAGCATTATTATGGTTCCAAACTTTTCGCCATAAACATCCTTGTCATGATTGGATATTTTTGACTACCAGTTTTCTTAATACTTTTCAAATTGCAAATCAAAGTCGTCTTCTTGAAATGAAACTCCAACAACGAGTACAATTTTATTCTTATGTTCAAGCTTTGGTATCCCTTAATCCACAAACTATTGACCAGGTATTGCAGATAATTCACAGTGTAGATAGGGCAGAATTTTATGTGCAACATAGACAGAATTTAGTAACTGCACAAACAGTTAATATACCTGTGTCTATGGCACACATGCCCCCCGAGTCAGTATCTATAAATACTGTACCTCAAAACCCAATGGTACAATTAATTAATCGTGTTGAACAGTTATGTGCAGAGTTTAATCAGTTTCAGCCACCACCTGTACCTGTATCTCGTACTGAACCACAGATGGGAGGCATAGGCGTGATTTTGCACCTCAGTACTATAGATGTCATAGAAGTGGCCATGTAGCTCGATTTTGCCGTTATGACTTGCCACAATGACATCAGCAAGAGCCACCCGATTCAAGATGACAAAATAGGGAGGCACCACGACCATCCAATAGTTCGCCTTCACCCCGGTATGATGTTGCAGCTTTTACAGTTCAGATACTTCAAGTTAAAGGGTATGTTAATGACACTGAAATGTCTATGCTGCTTGATACAGGGAGTGCAGTTAGTATTCTCAATGCTGCTCATATTCATGATTTTTCTAAATTACAGCCTATTGACATCTTATTGCGTACTGCTGGGAATAAACTCTTAGATGCTCCATATGCTACACTTTTGGATTTTGTAATTAATGAATTTACTTTTCAGCAAAATGTATTGGCTGTAAAAGATTTAACACATGATTTGATTTTAGGAAATGACTTTTTGCATGCACATAATGTTATAATAGATTATGCTCAGAAGTTGATTACCATAACATCTAGCGACATTTCTTTTACCATTTCACTCCAAATAACACAGGGCCCTTTGGCAGATATGGCTCTAAACCATTTACAAGATGATGAGTGTACTAATGAACCTTCAGTGAAAGTTAAAGCTGTACATGATGTTAAAATTCCTCCTTTGTCAACCAGTTTTGTAGTAGTTCAACCTTCTGCCACAATTGCAAATTAGGCTATATTAGAATCTGTTGTGGGTATTTTACAAAAGAAAATTTTGTCCATTCCTCCATTATTGTGTCAATCTACTGCAGAGTTTAGCATTCCAGTTCATAATAATACAGCTGCTCCTCAAACTCTGTTTGCTAATACTGTGTTGGCCAAAGGATATGATGTGGCCTTGGTTCAAACGAATGCTGTATTACCACCTGATGTAACTGCACTAAAAGCTCCTAAGTTTGATTTTAAAGTTAACAGTCAATTGTCTGAGTCACAGAAAGCTGATTTGCATTCGTTATTATTGAAGTATTCCCATTTGTTTGCCACTGCACTTCAGGAATTAGGTAATACTAACGTTGCAGAATTTGATATCAAACTTACAGATCCTAAACCTATCAAATAATGTCCTTGTAAAGTTGCTCATAAACAAAAGGAGGTAATCTCGCAACAAGTTAAAGAAATGAAGGAAGCTGGGATCATTCAAGAGTCACAGCCCCCTTGGGCTTCTCCTGTTGTGTTGGTTAAAAAGGAAGGTGGTTCCATGCGTTTTTGTGTTGATTACAGAAAACTCAATGCTGTTACAGAAACTTCATCATATCCCTTACCTCTCATTGATGATTTGCTTAGCTTCTTGGGAGAGGCTAAATGGTTTGTTTCTTTGCATTTATTGTCAACATATTTTCAAGTGCCTATCGCACAATATACTAGAAAAGTTCCTTCATTTGTTACATCTCAGGGACAATATGATCTTTCTGGTTTGAATTTTGGTCTTGCAAGTGCACCCCGTTTATTTAGTTATATTGCAGTAAACTGTTAGGTGACCTTAACTATAAACAGGCCTTAGCTTATTTAGATGATATTGTGGTCTTTGCTAAAACTTTTGAGGAATTGATGGAAAACTTGGAAGCTGTTTTTAACGTTTATAAACTCACAATTTCAAACTTAAACCTGAAAATTTTTTCTTTGCAATGCAAAAAATAAAGTTGCTTGGATTTGAAGTCTCTAAAGATGGAATTTTATCAGATATAGACAAAGTAATCTCTATTCAGAAGTTGCCTCGCCCCAAAAATATTAGAGATGTTAGAACATTTTGGGAATGTTCAATTTTTATAGGAAGTTCATCAAAAATTATTCTCACATTGTATATCCACTTACAGAGTTGACTAGGAAAATTCAATTTTAATTGGGGAGATTTACAAGAAACAGCCTTCCAAACTTTAAAATATGCTTTAGTTTCGGTTCCAGTTTTGGTTCACTATATGCCTGGGGCTTATACTGAATTGCACACAGATGCTAGTGGTTTAGGTGTTGCTTGTATTTTATATCAGAAAATTGATAATGTTTTGAAACCTGTTGGCTATGCCTCGAGGACGCTCACAAAATCTGAAAAGAATTATAGTTTTCCAGAATTGGAGCTATTGGCTATTTTATTTGGACTTACTCATTTTCGTACTTTTGTGTACGGTTACCCAGTGCATATTATTTCAGATAATCACTGCTTGTGTCATTTGATTAATTTAAAAGATTTGAGAGAACGCCTAGCCCGATGGAGTTTGAAACTCCAAGAATTCCAATATACTATTTGCTACAAATCTGGTAAAACACATCATGATGCAGATACTCTTTCTCGATTCCTAGTTTTGCAGCCACAAGAAAATGAACTTGAACAGCTTGAGGAACTCCCTACTTGTTTGTTGTCTCCAGTTGAAGTTGCTGACAAGCAGTAACAAGACTCTGCTTTGATTCCCATTCTGCAGGCTCTTCAGGATCCCTCTTCAATTTCTTCCAAAATTCAGAGACAAGCTTCAACTTATGTTTTAAAGTCAGGTGTCCTGTATCGGAAAAATGCTGGCTCTACTGGACCCCTTCATTTGTTGGTAATTCCTGAAGCTCTTAAACATGAAATTTTGTCATCATGTCTTGAGGATCCTCTGTCAGGACATTTAGGATTTTCTAAAACTTTCAACAAAATCCACTCTCGATATTATTGGATTGGGATGAAAAGAAAACATTGAACATTTTACGCACATGTCCTACTTGTCAAACAAGAAAAGCACCTAAGAATCAGAAACCTGCCGGCCTTTTACAACCTATTCCAGTTAGTTCTGTGGGCGAGCGTTGGGGCATTGATCTTCTTGGTCCTCTTCCACGGTCCACCTCTGGTCACAAATATATTATTGTTGCTACAGAATATGCATCTCGTTGGGTTGAATCCACGTCATTCTCTTCAGCGACAATTCCACATGTTGCCAACTTTATTTTGCAAAATACTATTTGTCGCCATGGTGCACCTGCTACTTTGTTATCAGACAGGGGTTCAGTTTTTCTTAGTGACGTAACTCAGGAACTGTTGAACTCTCTTTCTGTATCTTCGACCTTTACCAGTGCTTATCATCCAGCTTGTAATGGCTTAACAGAACGCTTCAATCAAACGTTACTAAACATGCTCAGTCATTTTGTTGACACAAATCAGAAAAATTGGGATGCCATATTGCCAGATGTGATCTTTTCTTATAATTTTTGTGTGCAAGAGTCTGCTAATTTCTCACCATTTTTCCTCATTTATGGACGTGAGCCAGCCTTACCTAATCAAGTGGAGTTACAAGCCAGTTCAAATGATCTCTTTGTTAAGCAAACTACAAAACATCCAAAAGGCAAGAGAGCTTGCTATTAATAATATTACACAACAGCAAATCAAACAGAAACAGAGATATGATGCTAAACATAGAGATGTTGTGCATAATGTTGGTCAATTAGTTAAAGTGTTTACCCCTATCAGAAAGAAAGGTAAATGTACAAAGCTATTACATAGATATTTTGGACCATATCAGATTATCAAGCAGATAAGTTCAGTAACTTATCTTGTGGGACGCCCTCATGCTCCTCGCACTAAGCATCAAAGTGTGCATGTTTTTCGTATTTACTCATATTATGTTCCTGTGGGACCCTATAGATTGTAAATTTTTAGATTTCATGTTACACGTTTAAGCAAGCTTTTATTTCAGAGACAAGTTATCATTTGAAATTGACATTATCAGGAATGATTAATTCGTGCACAATGATTTTATTCATGATTACGTATGATGCACTATTGTCTTGAAATGAGTTGATAGTCATTATGACTTTGTCATGATTTTTTTTTATCACTGTTCATATATTTTTTTTGTGATGATATAGCCTTGGTGGAAGTGCCATAAGGTACCCCCAAGGAAGATGAGTATGATTAATTCTGTTTGGGTGAACACTTTGGTGAGATTGAGTTTTTGGTGTTGCCAAAGTGTGCCCGGCGCTTCCACCAAATATGTCACACCCAAATTACATGTTAAACAAGGGACCCGCTGACTACTTAGAGGTATGACTAGGACACTATATTTTTCTACATTTTTCTACGGGTGGACATGAAGGGACGTACCCGTATAGGCTAAGTCCTATATAACAAGGGAAAACCTAATTCATAAAAGGACGAAGATGGATAAACTATGCTACTAAATTAAAAGAAAACATTTCTAAATCAAAAAGCACTTTATAACATTACCTTGATTTCTTCAGCGCACGAGGCCAAACATGGTGTCCTAGTTGCACATGTTACTTCCTATAGCTTTACCACACAAAAGAGACCAATTGCCACGCTTACCATGGTTTTAATAAATGTTACAGTTGGCAATGTCACCAAATTCTGATACTTATAAATTACAATGCTATCACATCCTCTGCAAACAGCCAGGATGTGACAAATACTGTACAGAATATTGTTATGTGCATAACTACATAAATGATAAATTAACTGACCTAACTATCCTTTACAATATGTATTATACATTGGTTGATACTGTATTAATATTCACCTTCAATGAGAACCCCTATTCTGAAGTAGGACCCAATAATGAATATTGGCTGTTCTTAGGTGAAAGATATTCTGATGTAGCTGTTGATAAACAAACAGTCTGCTGCAATAAATGTCTAAATGGAGTGTTTAAATATAAATAGTACCCATAATCCCTCCGTTAATATGGTCATCTCATGAAGGTTGTGATCGGTTTTATGACAGATAGTGTCATAGTTATGAGTGCCACTATCGGATTTTGTTACGTCGTGGAGAACTACACAAATTCTTCGACATAAACGTAAACCACCTTTGCAACCTCTGAGAAGGTGAAACTTACATCAATATTGTAACGTAATTTAGAGCAACAGCGAATTAAGGCAATACCTATTAAAATAACACTCAGCAGTGTGTGTGCATTAGGTATTAATTGCGTACGCAGTGAAACTTAAATAAATGTAGTCAAATTATCCGCGGTTGGAAAACTAGGTAACGCAAGAGTTCAATGTGGAGTCTGTTCAAAGAGCATTGCCTTATAAATTTCACAAACTATACTACAATAATGAACCACCGACAATCAAGAGGCTGCTTACATTATAAACAGTGATCCCTCCCTTCGTTTAAGAAAGCATTTTTGAATCAGCTGTTACTTACTTGAATAGGTTTAGAATTCAGAAAAATAAATGGAAAGAATCTCATTATAGATTGTGAGGATATGTTGCTATGATAAAGAGACTACCCTAGGAAATTTCACAGGCACAGACGGGAGAGCGGACACTGCAAGTATTTTCGGGTAAACTTATACCACACAAATTCATAGGTAGTTGATATGCTCTTATATTAGGCGTAGAAAGCTACTGTCGGGACTAATAAACCCAACATATCAAGGAACACTCTTCATAGTGACGATAGGTTCATACCAGGATTCTGATAAGGTATACTAACTTTTATTGTAGTATTTATGTTTTATTTTCTCATGTCTTTCCGTATTTGGTTATACATATAAACGGTACTGGGTTTCCCAAAGTTCTCACTGGAAAAGCTTAGCGACATGAATCATGGCCATAGTAAATGTGGCAACGTCGCAGTCCATCCTATCAACCGAGGACGTGTTTCAGTGCAAGATGCTCTCCTCGCTTGTGTATTTTTGCCAATATCTCCATTGTTATGGTTGTCTGCAGTAATATAAATATTGCATAAACATGTCAGATACATGTGTAGTGTCGGGGTGAGTAAGAAATTATAATAACGTGTTACAACTGAAGGATACCTAATGATCCGAGCTACCGAGTAAATAAATGGATTTCTTCTATTCCAAGAAAATGGATTTGCTCTGTTATTGGGAGGAATGATAAATTATGGGCTTCCAACAAGACCTTAAAGGGAACAAATACTGAATTTTAATTAACATAACTGGAAACTGCCACAAAGGTCCTGCCTAAGGTGACGACAATAAAGGCCGGCTCCACCAGAGTGTCACCGCCTACCTAAGACCGGGTATAGCACACGATTTCGCCTTACCGACCACGCGCCGAAGGCTGTCCCAAACTGAAGGAGCGTTGAACCATTAAAGCTCTCCACATAACGCTTTCAGGAGACCTTCTTACTATCACGGATAATGCATAGCGCTCTAGCCCGTAGTCGCTTATAGACTATTAAGTTATCCTCCGTTGGATGATATTTGAAAACACGAAGAGCATTTTTCCGCACGGATGTCTTTGCCGCAATTCTCATTTCACCAAGGAACCGGGGTACGCCTGTGATGCGAAGATGTACTGGGAATGGAGTGCTTGGTAGGTTAGATGCTCAACCATGCTATCAACGGTGAGATATTGCCTATTGAAGAAATGCCCTAGATGATAATAAAGTGACCAATTCGCCTTTTTAAACAGTAATTTTGGGATGCGAGTGGTTGGCGTAGTACAATGAAGGAGGTTAATAACAATTGGAAAATGATCACTGGAGTGAGCGTCAGAGACAATGTTCCACTCCAGACGGTGTGCGAGCTATACTGAACAGAGGCTTAAATCAAGGTGAGAAAAGGTGCCAGTTGAGTCTGAAAAAATATAGGCTCACCAGTATTCAAAAGGTAGAGACGCAGGTGATCCAGATCACTAATTAAGGTCTCCCTGGCACACGAACTGAGAGATCCCCAAAGAGGGTGATGGATATCAAAATCCCCCAACAGAAGGTACGGTGGGAGTAACCGGAATACTAAACGTACAAGTTCAGCAGTGGCAAAGGGACACTAAGAAGAAACATAGAGACTACAGACAGAAAAACTAAAACTAGGAAGAGAAAGGTGGAGAGCAACAGCCTGTAAGGGCACAGGTCTGAAACACACATCCTCCCGCACCAGCACCATAGAACCACCGTGTGCAGGAGAGCCCTCATCCGGTTCCAGATCGAAGCGAACCGGCGTATAGCGACGTAAATCAAATGTATCTAGTGGGCGAAGCTTTGGCCCCTGCCAGCAGACGATCAGAGGACTAAAAGACTGCATTAAAATATCCAGTTCAGGCCGATGTGCGCGTAGGTCACGTATATTCCACTAGAGGAGGGTCATAAGAAGGACGGTAAGAAGGCTCGTGTTCATTATGCGGGCGCCGAAAGGAGATCAAACTAATGGGTGAGCGCGGTGGGTTGGTTCAATTTCAGCTTTTTCTTTTTCGTTGGGCTTCGACTCAGTCGAACCCAACCGAAAACAAATGCGGATTACAATCGCTGGTATCGGTGTGCCAACAAGTCGTGCAGGCGCAATTGAGAGAGCGAGAACGACTTGTAGGACGACGCACGGGCGATTTACGTATCGGGCGGTCAGAAGTAGCAGAAGATGTAGATGGAGCAGAGCAAGCTTGGGATAGTGGAGTTACAGTGTGGGCGAAACGCAGTCGGAGGAGGACTCTGTCTGAATACCTAAAACATGCGTGTACGGGGACCAGGAATCGTCTGAGCTATAGCATCCTCTTTCCGCACTGGCTAGCGGACAGCAGCGGAATATTTCAAGGGGTGGTTGGGTGAATTTCGAGATAATGTTTCCGTGCCACTACAAATGTTAAATTGTCCTTGACTCTTATGTACTGAATCGTCCTCTCCTTGAGGAAACGTGAACACTCCTTAGAATTGGATGTAAGTGTATCTCCACAATTGAGACAGGTGGGTCCCTGAGCGCATACAGATCTATCGTGTGCTTTTTGCCCACATTGAGCACAAACTGACGAATTGTAACAACATTGCTGCGGATGTCCGAACTTCTGGCAACGGTAACTCCCCATTGGGTATGGAGTTACCACATGATGTGAGTCGATATTTCAGTCCGCTTAAAAGTCACGAAGACCGTATGAAGTGGGAGTGGCTTGTCATCCAGTTTGCTAATTAATCTGAACTCAGCAACTACAGCTTGGTCTGAAAGACATTTCACTATTTCCTCGTAAGAGAGGCCATACAAACTGGAGATCGTCACTACACCTCGGCTACTATTTAAAGTTTTGTGCTTCTCCACCTAAATGGGACAAGAAAGCAAAAGAGAAGCACTAAACAACTTGGCAGGTTGTTCTGAAATGGCTATCTCAATTAAAGAGTGTGCCATCTCTACAGCATGTGGCGTTTGTAGCTTTCTCGTATATTCTACCCAGTTTCTTTTGTATATAAAACGGACTGATATCATTCATAGTCTTAGTCTCACACATCAGTCGCACAGAGAGAAAAAAAAAAAAAAAAAAAAAAAAAACCGTGGTGTTGTGGGGGATGAGCGCAGAGAAGTCATGATGGAAGAGTTCCCCTTCCGGGGGCTGCAGCAGCAGCAGCAGCAGCAGCAGCAGTAGTAGTGAGAATGTGTCCATTTCCTAATCATTTATACAAAAGCTGAGGAGGATATCTCAGGCTATTCCCAGAAAAGTCAAGATATACGTTACATTTGTTATGCAAATGTCCAAGTACGAATCGTAAACAAGTCATTTTTCAGAACTACTAAAACAAAATGTTCCATATAAACGGGAATTTTTAGGGTGATTTCCTTTAAAGTATTCATCCATTTATTCATTGAATCATGCTGCTCACAAATGAGTACAGCAGCCCTTTTCTGAAAATTCTTTCTTTTACCCTTCGGAGCCCCAAAGCATATATTTGCGCTTAAATATCGGTATCAAATTGTTTTATGGGATACATTCCTACTTACACTATAGTCATGTAATAGAGAAAGTAAAAATAGGGTTTTCGGAGTATCTATAAAAATTGAAACACTAATTCGAAGCTATGCTGTTTCTCGTGCTGGTTTATGTACAACAAAAACTGTATAACTTCTTAAATACATAATCATTCTATCGGCATTTTGTAAATGAGACAACTCGTTAGAAATTTACTAAAACTTGTGTGGGAATACAACTAACATTCTGAACAAAATCAGTAATGAGGAAAATATTTTCAAAGCGAGATGTCTTTGTTTTGATCTCAAATGGACCCTCCCCTATATAATGGGCTGTAGTTTTATTGCATATATACAGCTTTGTAATAAATATATTTGGACAAAAAGCAGAGCCTTACGCCAATATCACGAGTCACTCAGGACATTTATGTGCATAAAGCACGAGCAATTTGCTTTGTATATTTTATTTATGCATATGGATATTATCTCTGGAGCATGACTTAATGTCATTCGTACTTATACCATTATCATCGCCAAAGTTCCCTTTTCCCATGCTCATTCATAACATTTACAATGTTGATGGTTTGTGCGTAAAAAGAAGAACAAAGCAAGAAAGAAAAAACGCAATATAATACTTCCTTACTGGTTAAAGTCCGCTCACATTTCGCAGTGTAGAGTAAATATACTCCAGTTCTAGAAGATTTTGAATTTATCAAGAAGTCTATAAATGTAGTTTATAGCTACAGACTATATCCGAATGGCCCTTAATTAAAAATTAAGCCTTGGCTTACATATTTATAGGATAGAGCCATAGCGCTTTTGCTTCCAGCGGCAATAACTTGGCGGATGGGCGTGGCTTATTTGCCAATTGTCGCCACTGCCTCTAATAGAGGCACTGTACCCTCTACTCATAACCGGATCACACTTTACCCCTACACTGGGACTTCTACTATACAAATCCCTCATTAGACCTATTCTCACCTACGCTGCCCCCGTCTGGCGCTACGCGGACGATACTTACATAAAACAACTAAATTCCTTCCAAAACCGAAAAATCCGTATAATAACGGGGTCCCTCAGCTGGCCCCAGCTTACAAACTACACGAAGAACTCCGAATACTCACGGTAAACCAATTCATAACAAAACTAGCACATGACGTGTATACCAAAATTCCCGGACATTATAATGCCCTCATCAATGCTCTAGGCAACTACGACACAGACGATCACTGGATCAAACACAAAACACCGTTACACATTTTTGGACGCAATCTTCACAATAACCCGGCTACAAGTGATGCAAGAATCCACCTTTTTAATTTGATGAACCGCAACTAACTGCTTTTCTGTTGACTGACACCCAAACTACTACATGAACTGCGTTAGAAGCTCGGCGATGATCAACACTGCATCCTCCCCCCCCCACACACACACACACACACAGAGGTAACATTATTAGACTCTGCCCCCTCCTCGGCATTCCATTCGCATGTAATTTAGTATTAACTCATCTTATTATCACACCCTTGTTAGCATGCACTAACCGCCTCTTCTCACTTACTCCCCCTTTCTTCCATCCTAACAATCTCCTCTACCCACCCTGGGCGCCGAACAGACTTCAGTATGCTCGGTCTCCCAGGACGCAACGCATGCCCTCGCATGCTTCACATGCCAGCTAGAACTAATACTTAGACTAACCGGGGTGCAATCGCGGAACCCGACCAATAACAAGCATGTACTCAATACTAAGACTGCACCCCGTCTCCTTAGCCAGTATCTTTAGTTAGATTAATCTACCAACAGCTTGTGCATGGGGAGACGATGTAGCCTCTGAGGATGATCGTCACCGGGGGTGGCGGGTGTGGGGCCGTCCCTTTAAAAAAAAAAAAATAAAAAAAGATGACGGTTCACTACCATCTGGTTACGAAACTAGTGCCGTTACCCCTCCTGAAAAGGGGACAGAGTAGAGGGGTACATTTAGCGCATTGTTTATATGAGGACCTATTTTTAGATTGAAATCATCACAGCATAAAGTTTTGCTAACCTTCCTACACCCTGCCTACCTCGAGATTGCATTTCGTATACTTCGCAGTAAAGGGACCGTCATGATTCTTCGCTTGCTTTGTTGCTCAAAATAGGGTTCGATCTCCGATCTCTTACTAGAGTGCTCTTTTGGTCCTTTTTAGTGTATTGCGCCATCACTTTGATGAACAGCGTAGTTGCTATAACTAGTTTTGCTACCTTTTGGAATAATTGGCTTGAGCTATTTTTATTTATTTTTTCAAAAAAGAATAATGTAATCTCCCCCTCCCTCCCGTTCCGCGAATTCTATGCGGTACGTAATTCTATGTTACAATGTAACCTTCTTACATTTGCTTTATGTTTATCTGTCTATCAGAGATAGGTCAGTATCCGTTACTATGCACCATAGTAGTTTCTTTTTTGCCTATTTCTTACATAATTTAGACTGCCATCATTTATTTAATTGAAGTGTGAGCTTTCATTCTGAGTGACTGGAAATCAGCATTCACTTTTGCCTATTTACTACAAATACTACTGCAGTGATGAAAATGAATTAAATTAATTTTGCTGTCATCTTTGCACTGCAAAGTATAGATGATGATGATGATGATGATGATGATGATGATGGTGATGAATGAGGTTTAAGGCGCTCAACTGCTAGGTTATCAGCGCCGTTAACTTAAAACTGCGGAGTTAAATACCCGAGGTAAAATTATGTTAAAAGAAATCTCAATCAAAAGAGCTCAACCAGGAGATAAAAATCAGTATTAAAAGACTAAAATCAAGATAAAATAACTGTCCAGAGCTGGCGATAAAACTTGACCCTAGAAGAGCAAACGCAAGCTGAAGCATAAAACAATAGTGGCGAAAAGTGTCAAATGGGATAAAAGAATTAAAAAACTCATATATTACACAATTATCTGCGCCAAAATAGGTTAAATCATAATAAAACTTGTTGCCTAAGGCATGTGTCAGTACGGATAAAAGTTTAGAAACTTATCCACCGCTCCGGAATCATCGGCTAGGACTTCCGAAATACTGATCGGCAAGTGCAGAGTGGCTCGAAGTGGTCTTAGATGAGCACACGCTACCAAGATATGACGGACAGAATGCGCTTCGCCGCAGAGCGGACAGATAGGTGGAGGTTCTCTTTTAAATAAGCAACTATGGCTAAAAATACAGTGGCCAATGCGTAATATAGCTAAAATAGCTTCCTCGCGACGAGATAGAAGTGAAGAAACTACCCAGTGTAAAGGAAGCTCCTTTACCTCCCTAAGTTTGTTGCCACAAAGACTGGACCACTCCCCGTGCCAGCTAAAAATTACCGCCCTTCGTACAAGTCTAAAATCTTCGGCCGTGACAAAGGTATTGGTAACACTGGGCGCAGCGGATGCTTTGTTTGCCGTCAAATCCGCCAGTTAATTCCCTGGCAAGCCAACGTGTCCAGGAATCCATGCGCACTCCACATTAGCATCCGAAACGTGAAAAATGTGGAGGATGTCCTGAATATGCTGCACTAGGGGATGGTAATTGTACAACTTACGAAGGCTCTGAAGTGCACTAAGGGAATCACTCAGAATAAGACAGTCACCCAATTTTCGACGGCGAATATACAGAAGGGCTCGGTAAATGACATACAGCTCTGTAGAATAAACTGATGTGGTACTCGGCAAACCGAAAGTAAATGGTTCGGTTCCAGTGACAAAGGCATACCCAACACCTTCGGAGCACTTACTGTCACTGTATTTTGATAACAATTCTAAAATACAAGAACGGATACTACATATGGGTGTAGCAGATTTCGCGTAAGCCATCATCCCGAAATCCACGTGGGAGGAAGCACGTAACCAAGGTGGGTAAACCCTCTCCCCCCCTCGGAAACATGTGAAGCATTGCAAGATTGTGTGTTCGAAGCAGCTCCCGGAAACATAATCCCGCAGGCGTTGGACTACCTAAGAGATGTCTATAGCGGTCCTCCAATGCAGTATTAAAAAGGGGGGAAACGTTGGATGCGCAGGCATGCACTTGAGGTTACAGCCAAAGTTAAAGAGTTGGACATCCCGCCGGCATCACAGAGGGGGTTCTAATGGTTCGGCATAGAGGCTCAAAACTGGACTGGCTGGAAAAGCTCCAACAGCCACACGGATGCCCTGATTATGGACAACGCCTAAACTTCTTAGCACAGATGGACGTGCTGAAGAGTAAATAATGCATTCATAGTCTAATTTGGATGGGATCAGTGCACGATAAGGACACTGATCGTTCCGCTCCCCAAGATTTGCCACTTACTGTCCGTAAAATATTAAGAGAACGGTCACACCGCGCTTTAAGCTGTGCTATATGTGTTGACCAGCATAGTTTCCGATCGAAAACCAGCCCCAGAAATTTCACCTCATCTGCGAAGAAAAGTAAATCCGGCCCAAGTTGAAGAGTAGGTGCCATTCGCCAACTACGACGCCAGAAGTTAACGCACCCGGTGTTCTCAGGTGAAGAGCGAAAGCCGTTTTTTGAGCTCCAACAATAGAGGTTGTCCAAAAACAGCTGTGAGGGCATTCCAAAAGAATTCTACTCTGAGAAGTACAGAAGACAGCAAAGTCATCCACGAATAAACAGGACGAGCAACCTGGGCGAAAACATTGCGATATGGAATTAATCGCTATAGCAAACAACATCACGCTTAGTGCCAAGTCCTGCGGCACACCGTTCTCCGGAACAGAATGGTTAGAAAAAACCGAGCTGACGCTTATTCGAAAAACTCGCTCCCGCATAAACTCCTGAATGAACAACGGAAGGCCGTCACGTATGTCCCAATTGTGGAGAGAACGTAGTTTCCCTGCTCGCCAACATATATCATAGGCCTTCTCGAGGTCAAAAAATATCCCAACTGTTTGGATGTTCTTAAGGAACCCTTCCATGATCTTAGTTGAGAGCGAAACAAGGTGATCAGTTGCTGAACGACCTCGGCGAAAACCACACTGGATGTTAGTTAGAAGATCGTGGGATTCCAGCCACCATACCTACCGACCATTGATCATGCGTTCCATCATCTTTCTTATGCAACTGGTGAGGGACATAGGACGGTAACTGGAAGGAAGTTGACGGTCCTTTCCGGGTTTCAAAATAGGAATGACGGTGACCTCCCGCCATTTAACTGGAAAAGTGGCATCAATCCAGACACGATTATAGACCCGAGAAGGAAAGCCTTACCTTCAGAAGAGAGATGTTGCAACATCTGAACGTGGATGCCATTTGGACCTGGCGCAATATTTCGCGAAGATAGAGTACATTGTCCAGCTCCGCCATGGAGAAAAGCCGATTGTAGTCTTCAAGGTTACCAGAATGGAAGGCAAACCGTTGAGATTCCACCTGAGCCTTAACCGGAAGAAGCTCAGGGGAATAGCTTTCTGAGGTAGACGCTTGACGAAAACTCTGCTACACGCCGGAGGAAGGGGTATGTCGATTAAAAGATGCTACAAAGTTGATCCATTATGTCTTCCTGCTATCCTTAATAATTCGTGGGCCGCGTCGTGGCCGAGTGGTTAGACTACTCGACTCTCACCTATACCGGCCTTGATCGCAAGCGACCGCATGTGAGATTTGTGGTGCACAAAACGGCGCTGGGACGGGTTTTCTCCGGGTACACCGGTTTCCCCCACCATCGAATTTCACCGGTGCTCCATCATCATTCATGTATCATCAGTGTCACCGCCTGTGGTGCCATTACTAGTTAAAGCGGGCGTTATACACTACCGAAAAAAATAATAATCCGTCCAGATTGGGCACGCAGCTTTTTATATTGTATAAGATTATCCAAAACAGGGCGACGCTGGAAAGCCCGGAGAGCACGTCTGCCAGCACGAATGACATGCCATCTGTCCACCAACGGACAGGAAAACGACGGGGACGTCCAGTCGACCGCGGAATACAAAGCTCAGCAGCGGATATAAATGTCTGGGTGAGATTTTGGACTAGAAAATCCATCGACTCGGTACTTCGAACCGATTAGAGGGTCTGATCTGCGGATATGGTGATCGCCCATTTATACTCCCCCCAGAACAGCCCTCAGAAGAGGTTCTTAGTTGAGAATGGCGAGGACTCTTCTTTCCCATGCATGTTTTGGGAGAGCACTTTAAACTATCTTTCAGAAAGTCGGTTCTTATGTAACTAGTCCGGAAATGTTTGGCAGGTGCAGAATGCCCTACGTGGGCACTGGTGGTATTGCCCGAGTCGACGGTTTGGGTGACACGGTGGCCGGCTTGCTCTTTTTCCATTGGCAGATTTAGCAGATGGTAACGCCGACGTAGACGCTGATGTTGAAGTCTTTGATAGTTGTCTGGCTAAAATAATCTTATCTGCGATGGTAGCCTTATTTATAGTGCTGGTCTGGGTTGCGATTTCCTGACGCGGTACCGCTTTAGCGGTAACAGAGCTGTAGGTACCGGAGCGCGGGATGGAGAGTTGACGGAGACGCAGGATCTTAGGGCTTCTGAGAAGGAAACCTTCTGTATCACCCGAATCTCCTGGATTGCTATCTCCTCCATAAAACGGGGGCAATTACGGGAACTGGATGGATGTTCCCCGCTGCAATTCACACAAGATGGTGTGATAGTACAAACTCCATCGTGTGATACCTCTCCACAGATAGCACAGGTAGCATGACCAGTACATAATTCATTAGTATGCACTTCTAACATCGAAGAGGGTTCGGAATATAGGGCCTAACCTCAATGGTTTCATACCCTGCCTTAATCTTTGAGGGATATCCACCCGATCAAAGGTAAGGAATAGGGTACGGGTAGTAACGAGTTCACCATAAACTTTCCGTTGAACCCTAAACACAGATTGGACGCCCTGGTCTGCCAGATCCTCTTGAAGCTCCGCGTTAGACAAACCGTTTAATGCACGGGTGGTGATAACGCCCCGCGAGGAGCTCTATGTCTTGAGCTGCCTATCATTTTAGCCTTCAGTAAAATTCATGCCTGGGAGCCCGTAAATGCTTCTAACAGGAGGATATCACTTCGTGTTTTAATACAAGAATGAACCGGACCAGTAATTTTGTCTAGACCTATTGTATAGCAAAACGGCTAACCGACGTAAATTTCCGACCGTCCTCTGTCCCACTAGGGTGACAGGGCTACACAGCGGATATAGCAGGCTCGCCGGGCCACTCACCCTGGAATCCTGGCCGATTGACAAGCGGTGGGTTTGTCCCGGGCCTCTCGTTTAGGCGAATTTATGATAAGGAATGGGGCTTAAGGGTGCTCAACTACGAGGTTATTAGCGCCCTAAAAACATACGAGCGTAAGTAAAAAGGTAAAAACGATGTTGGAAATAAAATATGGCCAACTTCACAACTAAAATCTGAGAATATATAAAATATAGGGCAATGGCCATAGTGGGATAAAAAAAACTGGGTCGCACATGAAAACTAAAAGTAAACCCACAGTGCTAAAAGTGAAGAAGAGCTAAAATTACTTAAAATAATGCATATCAATGGTCTTAAAAGGATCTAAAAAATGGGTCAAACATGACAATTAAAAACCAAACCCCCAATGTTAAAAGTGAGAGATGAAATCACTAAGCATCCAGTTCAGCAGAATTAAAAGGAGTAAAAGTAGGATGCGTAGGTAGGCATTGAAGTGGACAACCATAATTTGCCAGTAGGACATCACGCCTAAACCGCAGAGGATGTCGGCGTTCCAAAAATGGTGTACACTGAGAAGTACAGAAGACGGCAAAGTCGACCACGAATATACAGGACGAGATTTCTGGGAGAGGACACATTGCGATATGTAATTAATCGCTATAGCAAACAACATCACGCTTAGTACCGATCCCCGCGGTACTCCGTTCTCTTGAATAAAATTGTAAGAAAAAACCGAGCCGACCGTTACTCGGAAAACGCGGTCCCTCATAAAGTCCTGAATGAACGATGGCAGGCGTCCACGTATATTCCAGTTGTGGAGGAAACGTAAAATTTGCGCCTGCCAACACGTATCACAAGCCTTATCGAGGTCAAAAAATATCCCAGCCGTCTGACAATTCTCAAGAAAGACGTTCATGATCTGCGTCGATAGTGACACAGGTGGCCAATCGCTGAACGACGCCTTCGAAAGCTACATTGGATGTTGCTCAGAAGATTGTGGGATTCCAGCCACCACACCAAACGTCCATTGAGCATGCATTCCATCACCTTGCAGACGCAACTGGTGAGGGAAATAGAACGGTAACTGGAAGGAAGTTGACGGTCCTTGCCGAGTTTCAAAATAGGAATGACGGTGACCTCCCACCATTTAACTGGAAAAATGGCATCAATCCAGACACGATTTTAGACCTCCAGAAGTAAAGCCTTATCTTCAGGAGAGAGATATTGCAACAGTTGGACGTGGATGTCATCTGGAGTTGGCCCAGAGTTTCGCGAAGATCAGAGCACATTGCCCAGCTCCGCCATGGTGAAAAGTCTTCAAGGATACCAGAAGGGAAGGCAAAACGTTCAGATTCCACCTGAGCCTTAAATGGAAGAAACTCAGGGGAATAGCTTTCTGAGGTAGACGCTTGAGCGAAAGCTCTGCCAAGAGTGTTAGCCACGTCAAATGTATCAATCACGGGGCCTGCAGATGTCTTCAGGCCGGCTATCCCATACGACAGAGGAAGAGGTATGTCGATTAAAAGATGCTGCAAAGTTACTCCATGATTTCTTCTTGCTATCCTTAATAATTCGTCTAAATTGGGCAAGTAGGCTTTTTATTATACATAAAATTATCCAGAGTAGGGCGACGCTGGAAAGCCAGGAGAGAACGTCTGCGAGCACGACAGGCATTCCGGCATTCATCTGTCCACCAACGGACAGGAAAGCGATGTTGATGTCTAGTCGACCGCGGAACAGAAAGCCCAGCAGCGGAAATAATTGTCCTGGTGAGATGCTGGACTAAGAAATCCACCGAATCGTGCTCGTTGTAGTGGAAAACGGTTAAGCTGGAATAAAGGTTCCAGTTGGCCTAGGCTAGGCGCCATCTAGGTAAACGAATGTAACGCACATCCTGTGCTAAGAGACAAATAAGTTAAGGAAAGTGGTCACTTGAATGGAAGTCGGAGATAACATTCCATTGTAAGGAAAGTGTCAACTCTTGAGAACAAACTGCAATATCCAGATGAGAAAACCTATTGAAGACATCAGAAAGAAATGTAGGCTCTCCGGTGTTCAGGAGAGAGAGATTGATATTATCCAAGAATTCGGCGAAAACTTGAGCTCTCGCACAAGCCGGAGGACAGCCATTAGAGGGTGGTGAGCATTCACGTCCCTTACCAACAGAAAAGGTGTTGGTAGCTGGGAAACGAGGTCTTCTAAATCACTGCGTGAGAGGTCATGAGATAGAGGCACATAGATACTGCAAATGGTGAAGCTAATGGAAGGGAGCTTAATGCGTAGAGCGATGGACTGTATGTCAGAGTTCATGGGTACAAATTTAGCGAAGACATCATCTCTGATAAGAATCATGGTGCCCCCATGTGCAGGAACACCATCCACCGGTGATCAATCACACCGGACAAAGGAGTTCTGCTTTATGGAAAGGTGCTCTTGGAGACGGAGCTTGGTCCCTTACAAGCATACGACTAAAGGCTAATTCTGGTAGAGCAACAATTCAAACTCTGGTCTATGTGATCTGATGCCAAAGTATTTTCCACTGTAGGATAGCCATGGGCAATTGTATGGGATAAGAGTTTAAATGGTAAGGCGTTTCTGCATATTAGGCTGTGCTGGTCGGTTTAATTTATTGTTCTTGGCCGTCAGACTAACATTTTTTTCCGGAGCACGATTCTGCCGCATACGCACTGGCCGTCGAGCAGAATCCTCCAGATGCATCGCTTCCACGGCGGAGGTCTTCTTTCCGGTACAGAATTTCGGATCGAGAACCATGAACCTTTTAGAGGTGCTGATCGGCGAAGATAGTGGTCGCCGACCTTCTCTCTCCCCAGAAGATTCCTCAGAAGAGGATCTGTGTGGAGAATGACGCAGACTGGTTCTTCCTTTATATGATTTGGGAGACTTCACCTTTTCTTTTAAGAAGTCTGTCCGGAAATAGCTGGTCTTGAATATTTTCTCTGGTACATCATTCTCAACGGTCTTGCTGGTCTTTACGCCTGAAGTCGAAGGTTTGGGTGACTCCTTTAATTTAGTTAGCTTAACGGTGGCGGATGTGGCAGATGGCGATATAGGCGTAGATGTAGAAGCGGAATTCTTCGGCAGTGGCCTGGCTATGTGAATATTTTCGGCAATGGTGGCCCCGTTTATATCGCTGGTTTGAGTGGCGATTTGCCGACTCGTTACCGGTTTGGTTGTGATAGATTTATAGGTAACGGATATCTGGTCAGAGGGTTGGCGAATGCGTAGGAGCTTCCGGGTTAAAGAGAAGGACACCTTCTCCTTCACCCGAATCTCCTGGATTTATCTTTCCTCTGTAAAACGGGGGCATTCTCGAGAACTTGATGGATGTGCGCCGCCGCAGTTAACGCAAGATGGAATTGACGCACAAGCTCCATCTTGCATGAGGTCGCAACAATTGGAACAAGTAGACCGACCACTGCAGAACTCGCTGGTGTGGCCAAAGTGCTGGCACTTTTAGCATCTTAGTAGGTTAGGGATATATGGCCTAACTTTGGTAGTTTCGTACCCTGCCTTAATCCTTTGAGGGAGATCTAACAGTGCACGAGTAGGCACAAATTCACCATTTACCCTCCGCTGAATCCTATGTACAGAGCTAACGCCTTGTTCAACAAGATTCTGCTGAATGTCCTCATTAGATAAACCGTCCAACACCGCGCAAGGAGTTCACGGCTTTGTGCTTTTCCACTTTAACGGGGTAGCTGCGCAACTTATTGGTACTCAATAATTTCGCAGCCTGGAATGGTGATATTGCTTCGACCAGGAGCGTGCCATTACGCGAGGACTTCACGGGACCAGCTATTGTACCCAGACCCCTTTGTATTATAAATTGACTAACCAGTCTGAACTTCTTTCCTTCCTCTGTTCTATAAATGCTCAAGTAGCGAGTACCGATGGACTCGACTACTTCCTTTCCAAGCGTTATGTTAGGGTTTTGTTTGTTTGCCATAAATATACGGTATAACATCATCCTCCAATGCTCCCCACCCACCACGAAGCCCAACAAGGGGTCGCTCCACTGAGGTGACAGGGCTACACAGGGGATAGAGCAGGCTCGCCGTCCCACTCACCCTGGAGTTCGGTATAATAGCTAGTCCTGTCCGATTGACTAGGGGCGATGATGATGTTTTGGGTTTAAGGGCGCTCAACTACAAAGATTATTAGCACCCTCAAAAAATGAAATAGCTGCTAAAACCAGAAATTAAAATTATAATTAAAATGACTCGGAGAATAAAAATGACCAAATATGTATACAAGAAAACAGTTAACGCCCAAAGGCATACGAGCATCTACAAATAATAGCAAACAATGCGGAGAACAGGAGTTGAAAAAGGCTAAAATGGGGGCCTCAAAGTAGGCAAGGTAATAAAATATTTAGAAACCGTACATATCCCTCATTGTCTGCCGCCAAATTCTAAAAAGCCAAATAAAACTAGATTCTGAGGGCAAATGTCATTTGTGCAAAAAGATTTAGAAACCTAATCCACCACTCCAGTGTCATCGCCCAGGACCTACTAAATCCTGGCCGGCAGTTGCAGAGTGGCTCGTAAAGGTGCCAGCCGAGCACATTCCACAGAGACATGACGGACACAAAGCGGCTCGCCGCAGAGCGGACAGATAGGTGGATGTTCCTTCCGAAATAAATGCGAATGAGTAAAAATATAGTGGCCATAGCGCAAGCGAGCCAAACTAACCTCCTCACAACGAGATAAACGTGAGGAGGTAACCCAGTTGTTAGAGAGGTCTTTAACCTCCCGAAGCTTACTCCGACGGAGAGCCGACCACTCAGCGTACCAGCCAGATAAAATCTCTCTCCGCAGAACTTTTCTAAAATCTTTCGCTGTGCCTCGAGTTATTGTGAGACTGCACCACGTAATTGCCGACTTTACCGCCAAATCCGCCAGTTCATTTCCCGGCAGGCCAACGTATCCAAGAACCCATGCGCACTCTACATTGACACCGGAAGCATGCCAAATGTGGAGGACGTTCTGAACGTGCTGCACTTAAGGAAGGTAAATGTACAGCTCATGGATTCTCGCAAGGGCACTGAGGGAATCACTAAGAATAAGACAGTCACTTAAGTTTCGACGGCGAGTATGCAGAATGGCCCGGAATATAGCTTATAGTTCTGCAGAATAAATTGATGTGGTACTGGGCAAACAGAAAGTAAAGGATTGCGTCCCAGTGACAAAGGCACATCCGACGCCGTCGAGGCTCTTACTGGCATCGGTATATAAACAAACACGGCCACTGTATTTTGATAAAAATTCTAAAAAAAAAAAAAAATAAAAAAAAAAGTACGAATACTGCTTGCAGGAGTATCAGATTTCCCATAAACCGTCATCCCGAGATCAACGTGGGATATAGCACGGAACCAAGGTTTGTGAACCCTCTACCCTTAGGGAAGCATAGCAGGCAGGTCATGAACGTGCTTCCGAAGCAGTGCGCGGAAACGAAAACCTGTAGGTGTTGGGCCATATAAGAGGTGGCTATAGCGAATATAATGTTCAGTATTAAAAAGGGAGAAAAGGATGGATGCGTAGGCATGCTTTGTAGTCCGCAGACATAATGTACTAAAAGGACAGCACGCCGGAGGTGCAAAGGCGGTTCTGCAGATTCCGCGTAGAGGCTCACTATTGCACTGGTTGGAAAAGCTCCAACAGCCACACGGAGGCCTTGGTTATGGACTGTGTCTAATCTTCTGAGCACAGATATTCCTGCTGAAGAATATTCAAAGCAGCCATAATCTAACTTGGAACGGATCAGCGTCCGATAAAGACGTAGCAGCACTACCCGATCCGCTCCCCAAGATTTGCCACTGAGTACCCTAAAAATATTAAGAGATTGTCACACCGCGCTTTCAGCTGCGTTATATGAGATGGCGAACATAGTTTCCGATGGAATGTCAACCTTAGGAATCTCGCCTGATCTGCGAAAGGGAGTAAATATGGCACCTTTCGCCACCTATGGCACCAGAAGTTAACGCAGACTGTCTTCTCAGCGGAGAAACGAAAGCCGTTTTCCGAGCTCCAAGCAGTAAGATTGTCCAAATACTACTGGAGACGGCGTTCCAAATACGGCGTACGCTGAGAAGTACAAAAGACGGCAACATCGTCTACGAATAAGCAGGACGAGACCCATGTTGGGGCACATTGCGATATGAAACTAATCGCTTTAGCAAACAGCGTCACGTTTAGCACAGAACCCTGCGGAACTCCGTTCTCTTGAATAAAAGAATGAGAAAAACCCGAGCCGACCCTCACTCGAAAATCCGGTCGCTCATAAATTTCTGAACAAACAAGGGTAAACGTCTCCGTATATTCCAATTTTGAAGCGAACCTGCTCGCCTTCACGTGTCATTGGCTTTTTGGAGGTCAAAAATATCCCGACTGTTTGACAGTTCTTCAGAAAGCCATCCGTTATCTGCGTCGTTCGCGAAACAAGGTGGTCAGGTGCTGAACGACGTCTTCGGAAACTGCACTGGGTGTTAGCAGTAAATTGTGGGATTCTAGCCACCACACCAACCGTCCATTCATCATGCGTTTCATCGCCTTGCAAACGCAACTGGTGAGGGAAATAGGACGGCAGCTGGAAGGAAGCTGTCCGTCCATTCCAGGCTTAAGGGTAGGTATGACGGTGGCCTCCCGTAGCACGTCTGGAAAAGTGGCGTCAACCCAGACAGGTTTATAGATCTCGAGTAGGAAAGACTTGCCATCAGGAGAGAGAAGTTGCAACATTTCGACGTGGATGCCATCTGGTCCTAATGCAGAGAGTCTCGAAGATGAATGTGCATGTCGCAGCTCCACCATAGTAAATAGGCGACTATAATCTTCAAGGTTTCCAGGCCGAAAAGAGAATCCTTGAGATTCCATCTGAGCCTTAACGGTAAGAAACTCGGGAGAATAATTTTCTGAGCTAGATATATGAGCGACCGCAAGGCCTAAGGTACTAACAGCAGCTCCAGCAGATCTTTTGAGACCGGCGATGCGCATATGAGTCGATTTTCCGGCCACAGGCCTCAACTTATCCCATACAACAGAAGAAGGAGTATTTCGATTAAAGGGGACCACAAACTTGCTCCACGATAGTTTTTGCTATCCTTAATAACTTGCCTGGATTTGGCGCGCATCTTCTTATCTGTACCAGGTTCTCCAGAGTAGGGCGACGCTGGAAAACCCTGAGGGCACGCCTTCGAGCACGAACGGCATTCCGGCATTCATCGGTCCTCCAAGGAACCGGAAATCGACGTGGTGAGTCAGTCGACCGCGGGATAGATTGCTTAGCAGCGGCAAAAATTGTTGCTGTGAGGTGTTCGACCAAGAAATTTACCGAGTCATGATCATTGTAGGTAAATATGGCCAAACGGGAAAAAAGGTTCCAGTTGGCTCGATCTAAACGCCAACAAGGCAGACATGTGTAACATACGTGTTGTTTTAAGAGACTTATAAGAATGGGAAAGTGCTCATTGGAGTGTAGGTTTAAGATGATATTCCAGTAAAGCTAACTGCTAACTGTGGAGAACAGAAGGCTATATCAAGGTGTAAAAACTGTGAAAGACATCGGTTTTTAGGAGGCCTAGGTTATTCTGGCCCAAAAATCAGCAATTAACTTACCTCTCGCTCAAGCCCGAGAGGTGCTCCAAAATGGTTAGGTGGGCATTCACGTCCCCTACCAACAGAAATGGTGTTGGTAGCTGGGAAACGAGGTCTTCTAACTCGGTGCGTGAGAGGTCATTAGAAGGTGGTAGATAGATGCTACCAATGGTAAAGCTGGCCGAGGGCAGCGTAATCCTTACAGCAACTGATTGGAGGTGAGACCGTAAGGAGACGGAATCAACATAAATATCCTCTCTGATGAGCATCTTTGTGTCCCTATATGCTGGAACACCTCCCTCCGGTAATAAATCAAACCGCACAGAAGAATAGTTCCTAAATGTGTCATTATCTTGGGCACGGAGCTTTGTCTCATGGAGGCAGACGACTAAAGGTTGGTGCGCATGGAGCAATAGTTCAAGCTCCGCTCGATGTGGTCGAATGCCGCGTATGTTCCTCTGTAGAATAGCCATGGTATCTAGGATGGGATAAGTTCTAAATAGACAGTTTCTGCATACTGGCCGGTGCTGGTCGGTTTAGTTTGTTCTTTTTAGCCGTTGGACTAACATTTTTCCCAGGAGCATGAATCTTCCGCTTACGCACTCTTCCCCTGGCAGTGAGGGTAGAATCTGTCTGTTCCATCTCCTCCACATGGGAGGACCTCTTCCCAATAGAAAATTTCGGTGCTAGGACTTCGAACCAATTTCGGATACAGATCGGTAAATATGGGCGTCGTCGATCGGAGCTCCTCCAAGAAGAGTTCTCCGAAGAGGATCTACGTGGAGCATGGCGTAGACTTTTACTACCCTTGTGTGTGTTGGGTGCAGGCGTATCGCCACGAATAAACAGGACGACACATCTGGGGGAACACATTGCGATAAGGAATTAATTGCTACAGCAAACCGCGTGACGCTTAGTACCGAGGCCTGCGGCACTCCGTTCTCTTGACTAAAAGGGTTAGAAAATACCGAGCCGACCCTTACTCGGAAAACGCGGTCTTGCACAAACTCCTGAGGGAAATGTGGAAGGCGTCCTCGAATATCCCAACTGTGGAGAGAACGTAATATTCCAGCTCAACAACACGAATCATAGGCCTTCTTGAGGTGAAAAAATATCTGGCTGTTCTTCAGAAACCCGTCAGAAATCTGAGTTGCCAACAAGACAAGGTGGTCAATTGCTGAACGACGTCGTCAAAAACCACGCTGGATGTTGGTCAGAAGATTGTGGGGTCCCAGCCACCACACCAACCGTCCATTGTTCATGCGTTCCATGACCTTGCATACGCAGCTAGTGAGAGAAATAGAAATAGGACGGTAACTGGAAGAAAGTTGACGGTCCTTTCCAGGTTTCAAAACAGGTATAATGGTGGCCTCCCGCCACTGAATTGGAAAAGTGGAATCAACCTAGACACGATTATAGTCTTCGAGTGGGAAAGCCTTATCTTCAGGAGAGAGAAGTTGTATCATTTGGACGTGGATGGCATCCGGACCGGGCGCATAGTTTCGCGAAGATGAAAGGACGTGTTCTAGCTCCGCCATGGTGAAAAGCCGATTATAGTGTTCAAGGTATCCAGAACGGAAGGCGAACCCTTGAGCTTGCTCCTGAGCCCTAACTGGAAGAAACTCGGGCGGATAGTTGTCTGAGCTAGACACGTGAGCGAAAACACTGCCAAGGGTGATAGCCACGTCAAACGGATCTACTACAGTGTCTGCGGTTGTTTTTAGACCGGATATGGGTATATGAGTCGCTTTGCCAGCTACAGGCCTAAACATATCCCATACGACAGAGGAAGGTGTGTATCGATTAAAAGACGCTACAAAGTTCCTCCATGATGTCTTCTTGCTATCCTTTATAATTTGTGTAAATTTTGCACCTAGTTTTTTTTATATTGTATCAGGTTATCCAGTGTAGGGCGACGCTTGAAAACCCCAGAGCTCGTCTGCGAGCTCGAATGGTGGTTCGGCAGTCATCTTTCCACCAAGGAACAGGAAAACAACGAGAGTGGCCAGTCGATCGTGGAATAGACTGCTCTGCAGCACAGAGAATAGTGGTTGTGGGGTGTTCAACTAAGAAATCAACTGCGTCGTGCTCCCTGCAGTGAAAAACAGCCAAACGGGAATAAAGGTTCCAGTTGGCGTAATTTAGGTGCCATCTAGGTAAAAGTGTGCAACATAAATTGTAGGTTAAGAGACTTATAACGACCGAAAGGTGGTCACTAGAGCATAAATCAGAGATTACATTCCACTGTGACTGCAAATTGTAGAAAACAGGCGGCTATGTCGATGTGTGAAATACAAAAAAGGCGTCAGAAAGAAAGGTAGGCTCTCCGGTATTCAGGAGAGTGAGATTAATATGATCCAAGAAATCGGCGAGCAGTTGACCTCTCGCAAGCCCGAGGGTAGCTCCAAAGCGGGTGGTGGGCATTCAGGTCCCGTACCAACAAAAAAGGTGTTGGTAGTTGGGAAACTAGGTCCTCTAGATCAGTGCGCGAGAGGCCATCAGATGGAAACCTAATGACGGATATCATCTCTGATAAGAATCATAGTGCCCCCATGTGCAGGTACTCCATCCGCCGGAGATATATCACATCGGACAGAAGGGTACTGCCTGAAGGTAAGGTTGTCTTGGGGACGGGGCTTGGTCTCTTGCAAGCATACGACCAAATGCTGATGCTGGTGGAGCAACAAGTCCAGCTCTGGTTGTCGTGGTCTATTGTCGCGTATGTTCCACTGTAGGATAGCCATGGTTTATGGTATGGGATAAGAAATAAATGGAAAGGCGTTTCTGCATATTTGACTGTGCTGGTCGTTTGAATTTATTCTTCTTGGCCGTCGGACTAACACTTTGTTCAGGAGCACGATCCTGCCTCTTACGCACTGGCCGTCTTCCAGTGAGGGCAGAATCCTCCTGTTCCATCTCCTATACGAGGGAGATCCCCTTTCCGATTGAGAATTTCGGTTTGAGCACCTCGAACCGATTAGAGGTGCTGATCGGCAAGGTGGTCGCCGACCAGTTCTCTCCCCAGAAGAAGACTCCTCAGAAGAGGATCTACGCAGAGGAGAAGGGGGATTTTTCCTTCCCTTAGATGTTTTGGGAGGGGACTTTAAATTCTCTTTTAGGAAGTCAGTCTGGACATATTTTATCTTAAAGGATTTCGCTGGTGCAGAATATTCGATAGTTACGGCTGATTTACAGCCTGAGGTCGAAGGTTTGGATGACACTTTCTTAGAATTAGCCCTTACAAAGGTGAACGTGGCAGATGGTGACTCCGACGTGGAAGCTGTGGGTTCGGGTAGTGGTCTGACTACGAAAGTATTTTCTGCAATTGTGGCCCCGTTGACATTGCAGGTCTGCGTTGCGATTTCTAGCTTAGGTACTGGCTTAGCTACAACCGAGCTTTAAGTACCAGACCCCGGATACGCAGGAGCCTCCGGGCTTCTGAGGACACCTTCTCGCGCACCCGGATCTCCTGGATGGCTCTCTCCTCTCCAAACCGGGAACAGTCGCGGGAGCTGGATGGATGCTCACTGCCGCAGTTAGCACAACATGGAGTCGATGTGCAATCTCCATCATGTGTGACATCTCCACAGTTGGCGCATGTAGGTCGACCACTACAAAATTTAATCGTGTGTCCAAAACGTTAACACTTGTAACAGCGCAACGGTTTTGGGATGTAAGGCCTTACCTCGGTGGCTTCGTAACCTTCTTTAATACCTTGAGGGAGATCTACCCGATCAAAGGTAAGGAACAGGGTACGGGTAGGCACAAATTCACCATTAACTCTCCGCTGAACCCGATATACAGATTTAACACCTTAACAAACCGTCCAATGCGCGGGTGGTGACAGTCCCGCGCGAGGAGTTCAAGGTCTTGTGCATAGCGAGCTTCACAGGATAACCACCTAATTTACTTGCGCGCAATAATTTCGCTTCCTGAGGAGCTGATTCGGCTTCAACCAGGAGCGTCCGGTTACGGGAGAGCGTATAGGACTTCACTGGACCAGCGATCTCATCATGGTCTTTTTGGATCGTAAATGGGCTAACCGATGTAAATTTCTTCCCTCCTCTTTCGTATGTACTACCAAGTAGCGATGACCACTACACTCGACTACTTCTTTTCCGCACATTAAATTGGGTTTCTGTTTGGTTTTGTTTGCCATAGAAATTGTGATAAATTTCATCCCCCAGTGCTCCCCACCCATCACGGAGCCTAAACCCCACTGAGGTGACAGGGCTACACAGGGGATATAGCAGGCTCGCCGTCCCTCACCCTGGAGTTCGGTATAATACCTAGTCCTGGCCAATTGACTAGGGGTGGGTTAGTCCCTAGCCTCCCATTTATGCGAATCAGAAACCAAAGCGGTGTATTAGGCTGCGCACCCTCCCCAGTTACTGAAAGACAGAAGCTAAGGCTCAGGTACACAACCCTCAACCATCCAGGATATTCCTTTCCACCGACACAGGTCTCCACGCACGGCCTAAACGTGGGTGGGTACTTATACCTACTGACCCCTTCACCACCCCGAGGTTGCCCATGAGGGAGTCAAGGTGGCTCGGGACCCCGGGTGCGCTTAACCCGTGCCTACCGAAGTAGGCCCCTGGGGATGTGATGCTGATGTCTCGGCCTAACGACATAATGGACCTAGGGTTTTGTATCAATTATATTTTTACAGTTTTAAATATTAATATCGGTTTATAGATATATATATCGAAACTTCATAGCTGAGGTATAATTTTCTTTAAGACTTCCTTCAATTCGCGAAGCGCATTGTGGCCTCTTAGTTACCATTGTGGAAATGCAAGGCAATGACGACACGGGTTTTCAAACGGACAGATCGTCCAGGTTAGCTAATATTGCTATCGTTACCAGGTTGCCTCAGCGGAGAAATAGTATTTAAACCCTTGAAATTTAAACATGGCGCAACCGTGGATCCACTACTAGACAACTCTACTTCAGTCATTACTCCGACTTTAACTGCAAACATATTTAAGCTCTATTGTGCAGCAAAGCGCTACTATGAAGTACGTCAAGATGGTGGTGATATAACCTTTCTCTGTTAAGGTAAGTCACAGCTTGTCTGGCGCTGCCATGCATTAAGTTTTCTCCTTCAATACTGATGTAGAAATCCTCCTGATAAGCAGATTAAAATATTCTTACATCAAGGGGTGTAAGTCTTCACGTTCATTTGACTTCTGACCTACCTAAAACCCAAAACGACTCCCCTTTCTTTTCACTCCCCCGTGACCTATAATGGTAGACACATGGTTTGAGTTCTCACATATACCGTGTTTTCTGGCAAAGGCGTCGGTTTCCGGCAACGTCATGACTGCTCGTGACATTCGGCTGAGGCGCTCTCATCACCATTTGTAATATCCACTAACGTCACCGTCATACCTGGTGAAAATGTCGGCTCCTACGTCTATATTTCTGCACGGAATTGGTTTTATTCCTCCCACATACCACATTAACTTTCTTTCAGTTCCCACTTGCTTCTAAAATATATGAGGCGGAAGGTTGTAGTTATTAGCGTAAATATGTGCTGCCTCAGGAACGGAAAAGAGCACCCAATTTATTATGTATACCTACCTATAAAATACTGCACCCCTCCTGTTGCCTTGTTATTACCCTTAGTGGCTCACAAGGGGCAAATATTTGTAGAGTTACTATATGGTGTTCATGCTGGGATACATTTAATACTCCAACTTGTTCTTTACTAATCTAATGGTATTATGGTAACCTATTCTTTTTACTTGCTTTACAGTTTAATGGTTATTTAGTTTATTTTTACCTCTCCTATATAAATGGTAATAGACTTTCTTAAGAATTTGTTTTCTGATAGCCCTGAATCGCCGAAAATGTTCTATTTGTATGAGAATGTAGCTAACGACTATATTTGGCTGTGGTAGTACATTATAGCTAGGGTTGAGATACGTTACGAATTTTCCAGACAATCCGCAATTTTATACTAGAGAACGAATGTCCTGAACGAATAGATAAAAGTCCGCGAAAGCAGTGAATGCTAAAAAAGATGTTTATTATTAATTTGGATTTTACCGCAAACACCGTACAAGTATTTCATCATTCCTTACGATAGTAGTTTCTAGATGACAACACCGCGGCTGGCAAAGACCATTCATATATCCCCGATCTCGCGGTAACAGTGACAGCGGAAGCAATACTATAAGCGATTCTCCGTGATTTTGCCGTTTCCGGTTCCTTTATTTCTAGTGCCTGCCTGGAGTTTGTATGTTCTGTGGTTTGTATGAGGTTAACAATCACGTGGAGGGTAATTCTGAACCTGAACCCAAACAGTTACATCATACATGGCATTTTAAAATTTAATATTATTGAAACGAAAAGTTCACTTCCGAGAGGAATACACCGATCAATTTCCAAGCATTAAACGTGGCAGAAATGAACATGAGGCTTATTGTAAAGTGTGTGAGTAAGTAGAATACATACACTAATAAGAACTGTTTGAAATTATGGGTTTACTTAAGTAAGATCAGTTTCCTGGACTCTGTTCGCGTCACGGAACGACAAAATCAATCCTAGACACGAAAAGTGATCTTCAACTGTGTATACTGCCAACATTTACGACATTATCGGGCAAAATGTTAGCGCGTAATTTCAACATTCATTTAAACATACACATTTTGAGGTTAAATGCCAACTAATCCTGAATTATTTCATTACAGCTGGTATATTTCAATAGCCAATGGAGGGAAACGAGCTCTGAAAGACCATGTTGCAAGCAAGAAACATAAGTGCTGTGAATTCTGCTGCAATTTCAAAACAGCTGACCAGTTTTTTTTTTTTTGTTTTTTTTGTTTTTTTTTGTTTTTTTTTTTTAAAGTAGTGATCAAACAGAATGGAATTAGGTTTCTGCAGCAAAAGCGACATTTGCGTTTCATAAACTGTAATATCCTGATTCCTACAACCCTTCGTCATGCACGCCAAAATCATTTGTGAGATTTTAGTAATTCAAATGTAGTTGTTCAGTTCTCAAGTGCAAAACCATAACTGAGGCAGTTGTTAACTATGATGTATCACCTTTCATTAAAGACAATGTAAAAAATAGTCTATCAAAAGTGAATTATGTTGGGATCAGCCCAGATGCCAGTAATCACAAGCATATACAAATGTTTCCTGTTCGGGCCCAATATTTTGAAACCACTGAAGGTATTCAAAGTAATGTATTACGGTTAAATAAGTGAGACAATAAAATCACCGGTACAGGTCTGATTGTGTATATAAAGTAATTTCTGAACTTAACCTTAGTGACAAAATTTGTGCTTTGGGTGGGAATAACACTAACTTAGCTTTGGAAGTGTTGCAAAAAAGGAGAAAACAATGCATTCAGAGAAAATGAAAACAAATTAAACAGGTCTTTAGTAGGAGTGGGTTGCCCAGTTTATGTATTACAAAACACACTTCAAAGTGGAATAGACATACTTTCACAAGATATGCAAAGTATAATTATTAAACTGTATAACCACTTTTCAATTTATATTGTTCGTGTAGCAGCACTACTAGATTGTTTAGTTTTCCTACATATGGCAACCAAAGATCTACCCAGGCGTGTAAAAACTAGGCGGATGAGTTTGTTTCCTGCAATTGAAAGGTTCATATACATGTTTCAGGCTCTTAAATTTATACTCCTTATCTCTTGATAAGTGTCAAAGTCTTCTCAAGACTTTCTTTTCTGATCCTTGTGGAGAAATATATTTGGAATTTCTACATGTTCAAGTGAGTCCATTTCAAAAGGCAATTGTCATCATTGAGAAATATGATATATATACATATATATTTGTGTGTGTGTGAATGAGGTTAGGTTGGAGCTTAAGAAAACGAAAGAAAATATGATAAACAGTTGAAAAGCTTAAAAGACTCAAACATAACCTACTACTTCATTGTGCCGGAATGCCGTGTCATTAAATATAAAATAACTGAATATAACTACAACAAAAACAACAATAATAATAATAATAATAATTACTATTCATTACCTCAGCTAACAATATATAGAAAATTAACGTTAATGAATAACAACACACACTTTTTGATCTTACAATTTTTTGCATGTGTTAATCGATTCTCACTATTGGAATGCGTTTCGCTTTGTCTCCGCTACGTGCGCATAGCGTGCAAACCAATCAGCATAGCCAACATGCGTCAATTAATATTCCTCTTCGAGCGGCAAATTTAAATGAACTTGACGTTTCATATCTGTTTTTTTGTTTGTTTGTTTGTTTTTTTTTTTTTTTTTTTTTTTTTTTTGCAGCTATCCAGTAATTTTGCCGCTCCCTAAGATGTACCGCCCTGGGCAGTTGCCCGGTTTGCCCTGTCGTAAATACGGCCCTGGGTATAAGTGTAACTTCCTATACCCTTCGTTCCTATCGCTACATTTTAAAGCAGTGGACTTACTGTTTGTGATAAAACCTTGTTGGGATTAGAGTGAATCTCTCTCCAATTCCCGGCAGTTGAGGTCCACTATTTGTTGAGGGAAATAATGAGTACAACTATTAGTGTATAAAAGCAAGTTTCGTGGTCATGAGTGTATACTAGGAAGCTGTTTAGAAGGAAGTAATTTGCCCTGAAATTTGATTGAAAATTTGCATTTCCGAATAAACATTTGGTTCATAAAGGGGCCAGAAAACACATTTCGGGCATTGCGTTTGATAGGGCTGTAATACAGTATTCACGTGTTATGTTTAACGACGTATTCATGTCAGAGTGTAATGCAGCTCATTTGAGTTTTTTTTCAATTTTCGGGTGCTTATACCATTTTATTAAAATTGTAGCCTCTCTGTTAGTGTGTTTGGGATGAAGTGTGAGGGCACTAGTTTTGAGTTGGTTAATAGTTTTATTACACGAGGAAGCTTACATGTGTATTATAACACTCTGTTGTTACACAGACATATCAGTTCCAGGTATTCTCAGTTAGGAAAGGTGTCAAGGAAATCCATGATTCGAGTTATAGTCATATGGAAAGCCATCCTGTGTTATTAAATGCACTTTTCTTCTCTCTTACGTCAACAACTTGCTTTGAATTTTTATCCCTCTGTTGCTGAGTTGTCTAAGTGCATATTGCTCCATAATCTGTAGCTTCTCCTGATTCTGCTGCTGCAAGAACGCGTTAAAAAAACAACAAAAAACTCACAGACTTACTCATGCAACATTCAGCTATCTTAACATTCTTCAGAGATGACGACGTTTGCGATTTGCGGGTTTGCTTCCTCAATTTGTTGTTCTACATTGCTTTATGGCTATCTCCTCCTTTGGCGTTTCAATTAAGTTTGTGTGCTTTTATTTTCAATATTAAACTTTCACCAGCTGTGTGCTCTTCAAAAACTGATCGGTTATCTACCAATGTAATCACAGAGAATTTTTCTACTTCATGAGTTATACATCATAAATTAAATGTGCATTTATTGGGCTGTGACGCTACTTATCAGCTCTTCTTATATTCTCCTTCCCGTCTTTTTGTTCTGCTTTCCCTTAATTTAGCCGCATTATGAATAATCTGGTTTCTTTTTCTTTTGAGCTTCCCCATTACGTGATATGTTCTTATGTGCACTTATACGACAAGAGTAACCTCTACGACAGCTTGTGTCTCTTCCTGCTACTCCTTTTTTTGAGGACACATCACTCTAAACGGCTAACACAATTCCCAGCATTTTATACATCAGGGACGGAAATGAATTCCTTCATGAATTTTTGGTTGGTGCGCGATAATGTACTAACCCTATGGTAGTGGCCAATGAGGGCGACTTACAAATCCTTTATTTATTAGCGACTCTGTTAATTGTCAGGATCATACCAGTGCCACCGGTGTGCCGAGATTTTGTCCCACAGGAGTTTACTGGCATGAGACTGTGCATTTTAAGCTTAAAAGACTGATACGAATCGAATTTGAATCCGTAGCCTTGGGATCATAAGACCAACACTCAACCAGCTAAGCCACTCAGACTAACAACGATGGCGACGCGTTTATCATTTGCGGGCGCATATGTATGTTGCTCCAAAGACTTCAGAATTTATCACCAAGATATCGTTAGGCACACAACAACGCTTTGGTACCGACTCCTTACTTGGATTCACAAAAGTTCTGGTGTGGTGAAATAATACACCTCAGAGGTTTCGCTTCAAGATTTATGGTATGCCCTCTTGTAAGTCATGCTATTAACAAAGAAGTTTTCTTTTTCTTAGGGTAAGCCGAAACTGAACAAGATGTACGAATATTTACAGTACCTTATACAGAATGCTGCCAATGCTTCAGTCAGGACTTCTGATTGCTTGCTGTCACGCCGTACACGTAATGCTTCAAACTGTATATTTCGGTGAGTCATATTGTACCCTATTCTGTTTGTCCTTAGCACCATCCTCCCTCTAAAGACCCATTGTTCTCACCCATCTCTCATTCAACCTTTCCCTAACTTATAGGTTATTATTTCTGCCTCACCCTTTAAAGATAATGTAGATACACAATGAGTGTTGTAATTTTTTATTCCTCCCTATATGGGAACCTTTTGGAGTTACTCCACTAATCCCTTCTTTTCCAGCAGCTGTGCAAATTTGTGGCTCTTTTCACAGGGAGGCTGTGATTATTATGTTTTTGGATATTACTATTATTTTAAAAATTACTATAATTTTATAGAAACTCATAGCAGTGCTAAAATTTGCTTTAGTTTTTTTTTTTTTTTTTTTTTTTTTTTTTTTTTTTTTTTCCTCCACTGAAAGCGAGGCAGTGCAAAGCAATGTCCACATATATGTTTAACCCAAAAGGTCGAGAGCCGAGGTTATTTGACATTCCTCTCGGTAGCAACTTGGCATACTGAATAAATATTATTTAAATACCTTGAAACCTACACATTGCGTCTCTCTGGGCCCGATTCTAGACAGCTTAACATCTGCCATTGCTCTGGCTGTATCTCATACAACAATTCTTTAAGCTCTATGATGTATCAAAGCATTATGACTACGTCAATATGGCAACATTATCACATCTGTCCTCGGCTAAGGTAAGCTATAAATTGTCTGGTGCTATCAGCTATTAAATCTTCTCATCCATTGCTTGCAACTAGTGTTATGTAGAAATCCTCCTGATACTTAGATTAAACGTTATTGATACATCTAGAGTTATATGTGTTCATCTTCTTTTCTACTCTGAGGTACCTAAACTCCCACACGTTTCCTCTTTCCTGTTATTCTTCTCACGTGAACTATAGTAGTAGACACAGGTTTTGGGTAGAGTCAAAGTTGTCGTGACCTTCAGAATACGTGTTAGTTATCACCATCGTCATGGCTGAGGGTGACCTTCGTTTGAGACGTTAAAGTCAGGCTCTTTGACAGCCAGTGGCTTCGCCGTAATAACTTTTTATTATAATTACAATAACTATTACTGTGAGTTTTCATTTATACTATTTTGGTGTTAGCTTAGATAATATACTACTTAACGAGGAAAGTAACAGGGCAAGCTGGACGGAAGATGCTATGCAGCTAATTATGGAGGAGGCTAAGTGTTCAAGTAAAACAGAAGCATCGAGGCGCTATATGTTCTTTTGGAATATTACATAGTCTCGAAAACCTGGTTCTGGCAGAGTATTGGAAGATGCAAAACAGTATCTTTCAGTAACATGGGATGGGAAAATTCGCGATGTACTAAGGAGTTGGACAATAAACAAATGGATTAACCAAGGGTTCCCTTCAAAAGATAGCATATTTACTGATTGTAAAGAGCGATATAATCAATTCCCTTCAGAATGGCAAAGGAAGTATAACCTGCCTATAGGGTTTTATGAGCAGAGTAACCGAATTATCATTTTAAGCTACAGAATCGAATAACTTGACTTTGTAGTCAGGATTTAACAGAAAGATGATCCATAACTTTAATGGCATCTATTGAAATTCTGGGCATGACCACTATGGGGTTCTTCAGCACACTGTTGATGTATGTAATATGGGTGTAAACGCTGTGAGGACTTCCTCAAGCAGATCTGTAAAAGATGTCTTCACTAAGCACAAGAGGCAAGTTGCAGCTAATGGCATTGCTAAAAAAAAAGAAGAAAAAAAGAAGAAAATTAACCACACTTAGGCCGCGCCGTGGCTCAGTGGTTAGACAACTCGCCCCTCACCTACACGTCTGAGTTCAACCCCAAGTCTTGTTGCGGCGAGAGGAGTAGCAAGGTTGCTGTTGGGTCTGCGAGTTGTTTACACTGCGCTACGTGTGTAAGGGAACGTGGTTTCCTGCATCTTTGGTTGACATTTAAGCAGAGTACACTTGCGGAAAAGTAAAAAGGTTTAATTAGCGATGATTGTGGAAAGGAAAAATACGATAGTTACTTCTTTTGTGGATCGAGATGTGCCGAAGCCATTGCCATACGAAATGCACGAATGGATTTACGAGGTGTTTCGTTTTGAAGAAGATGAGTTAGACATGATACAGATCAACAGTTTCACATGGCAGGTGTTCATTAAGTGCAAGTCAGAGGAAAGAGTCCAGAAGGCCATCACGGAAACCAATGGTGAGTCCATTTTTCCTCATAGTAATGGGCAGAGAAGTGGAGTAACTATAACAACAGCTGGCTTTGGTTTTTGAATTGTCATGTACCTCTGGAACTTGACCCAGGTGTTATTAAAAAGACACTTGCACAATACGGGAACAGTGTTGTCACTAACGATTGAATCTTGGGGCTCGAATCTGCGTTATCAAATTCGCAATGGAGTGCGAGCGGTTAAAATGGAATTGAAAAAAACATATTCCTTCTTACATTGACATTGGTAATATTAAGAGCTTTGTAAGCTATGAGGGGCCACTTAGTACATGTGTATTTTGTAATAGTACGGGTCACTTACGTAATGAATGTCCACGACGTAGAGTAATAACTCAGACGCCCCACGGTGAGGATCCGCCAACGTGGGCACAGTTAGCACAAGGTTCCTTCCTCATTAGACGGGTGCCGGCGGTATTAGCGGAAGAGGGAGGCGGACAACAAACGGAGGTGCTACAACCTACCGTGGCCCCATGAGACTTTGTTTCAGCTTGAGAGCAGCAAGAAGATATTGTTCGTAGCCCGGTCACTAATGGAGAAAATCAAAAAGTAATTTCACGACCTGACAAGATTACTGCTGTGAAACTGGATCCGCCTACCACTGAGAAGGAGGGTTCAGAGCAGGCTCAGAAAATGCGGTTGCCGCCATTACAGGAGAACAAAACTAAAAGACGGAAGTGGTGGAAATGGAAAAAACAGCCGGCGTCTATGATCGGTGCTAGTAGTCGAGATCCGAGGCTGCAGAAAAAGCGTAAAGAGGTGATGGAGTGTCCGAATCGTTTAGTAAGAAAAAAGAGAAAATGGTACCAGTGCCAAGTGATGGGAGTACGGTTGATTTTTATTTTTGTTCTCAGGGTGATATGTCAACACATTATATCTTTAAATGTGAATTGTTTGAGGAATCCAGTAAAGCAGGTGTTATTAAGATATTTTTATTTCTGGTTATGATCCGGACATTGTGTTTTTGCAGGAAGTAAATATTGATAATTTAAGTTTTATAGGTCCTCACTATAATTATGCCACTAACATTGGAGTGAATGAAAGAGGTACTGCTATACTTTATAGGGCGGGGTTGTCAATTCAGTTATAGAAAAAGCACGAAAATGGCAGAATCACAGCTTTGTTTACTGCAGATAATAGTTTATGCTTAAATCTTTACCCGCCGTCTGGAACAAATAAGCGCAAGGAGAGGGAGAAAGTTCTTCTTACGCAAACAATTTTTTATTTACGCCATCGATACCACCGCCTAAGCATTGGAGGGGATTTTAACTGTGTTCTTAATTGCAGAGATCAGCGTGGGGAGTTTCATCCAATACTTGCTCTCGGACGATTGGTACAGGACTTAAAACTACAGGATGCTTGGGAGTCTAAATATGGAACCCAGATACAGTATACCTTTTATAGGGGACAGGCTGCCTCTAAGATTGATCGCTTTTATGTAAATATTCCCGAGCAAATGCAAGATGTTCAGTTGTGCCCGCCGCGATCAGCGACCACCATGCGATCGTAATAAAGGTCGACTTAGATTGTCCATTTCCTATTTATAGTAGGGGATATTGAAAATTCAATAATAAGCTATTAGATGCTGTTACGACACAAGAGGTCTTCCAAGACAGTTGCCAAGGACTGAAGCTGAGGTTGCTACACAGCAAACTGTCAATTATTCAGCAATGGCTTTTAGTTAGGAAACCGCACATCCAGTCCTTTTTTAAGAAATTGGGTATAACTAAAGCGAAAGAAAATCGTATGCGCATGAGCTACTATTATGCACTTTTACATGATTTGCATATATTGCAAAGAGAAGGAAGAGTGGTTCATGTGGAACTGTCTCTAGTTAAACAAAAACTTTTTTATCTGAAAGAAGACGCCCTAGAAGGGTCAAAGGTACGATCTTATGCTAAATCGATTACAGGGGAGGAGAAAATCCCTTTATTCCATATAGCATCAGAAAATCAGGCTGCTCAGTTCAGATATATTGCTGGTGTGACGTCAAATGGGACAGCGGCGTCCACGACTACGGAATATAAACAGGCTTTCCAAGCACATTTTACGTCCTTGTTCTCTGCAACCCCACGTTCAACTGCGGCGACCATGACGCTACTGAACAGCGTAAATAAACAGATCTCGCCGGACCAACAAGGATATATGACACAAGCAATAAATGCTAAGGAAATACGGTATGCCATACAGCATGCTAGTTTGCAATCTGCACCCGGACCCGATGGGTTGACCTATGGCTTCTACAAAGTTTTCTCCCCGGTCATACAGAAGGAGTTACTCCAACTCATGAATGACGTATTGAATACTTCTGGTAACGTGATAGGCTTCAGTGACGGAATAATAGTTTTGAAGCCGAAAGTGCTTTATCTAGTCACCGTATAGGACTACAGTCCAATAACTCTCTTAAACACAAACTATAAATTATTTATGAAAGTAGTGGCACATAGATTTCGTCAGATTCTACAAGCAGTGATTGAGAGTGGCCAAAATTGTAGTATATCTGACAGGAAAATAACACATAATCTTGCTGCCATTAGAGATACTATTTCATACTCTGAAAAGTACCCTGAAGAGAGTGGAAGTCTTTGAAAAAGCTTTTGATTATATCCATCACGATTATTTGTTTGTGATTTTGGAAATTTTGGAATCCCAGCTAAAATAATTACTAGTATCCAATCTTTGTATGAAGTGGCTCACTCCAGAGAGCAAATTAATGGCTTCTTCACGTCAACAATACCCATAAACCCTTCTGAGTGGCAAGGATGCCCAATGCCCATGATATTGTGTGTCTTTTGCCAGGAACCACTGTTACGGAAGCTGCACAACGAGTTCTATAGTCCCCGTCCAGCGAACAGACTCTTTACTGTTAGAGCGTATGCGGACGACGTCACGATTTTGTTGCAAATAGCAGAGCACTTGCAGATGCTGAGAGACGCACTACAATTGTATGAACAAGCCTCAACAGGAGAAGTCAATTTTCAAAAATCAACGTTGATGCCTCTTGGACCGTGGAAAGGCCATGTCCTGTATGGCATTCAGCAGAAAGATCAAATGAAAGTGTTAGACCTGCAGGTCTGTCAGACGCTCCCTAGGATGATTGAGGTAAACTGGAATAGTTTGGTGACGCGCGTTAAATACGTACTTGTGCGGCAACTTAACAGGAGACTGAATTTAATCCAGAAGGTCTGGTACGATCGCACTTATGCGTTGTCGTAAATCTGGTATCTGGCACAAGTTCTACCAATGCCCGAGAAATATGCACAATTAATTGAACGAGCTATAGGCTATTACATTTGGCGTGGGTACCTTTATAAGGTGGCCAGAGATTAACTTCGACAACCAATCGGGAAAGGAGGGTTATGTTTAGTTGCTGTCCATTTGAAAAGTAAGGAACTTCTTGCGAAAGGGATACTGGTAGCTCAGACTGAGATTGGAGATGAACAGGATATTGCGTATTGGGCTGCTTTGCAACGGTCACCACAGAGGCTTGAAGCTGTTCCAGTAACTTTTCGGTCCCTGTGGGAATTGCTGAGAGAGTTTCCTGCTGCCCTGAGAGATGTGGTGGCTAGAATACGGACGAGGTTACTGTATAAATATTTACTCACAAAAAAGTGAAGTGAAATTATCTGGAATTCAGGCAAAATATCCGAATAACAATTGAAGTAGAATTTGGAATGCGTTCAGGACCCCGTACATACCAACAGAATGGACGGTGAAAGCATACGAACTGCTCCGTGAAATTATCCCGACCGAAGAAAATAAGTACCGGCATAATTTGGCCCAGAGTCCACTGCCCCAGATGTGTGGAAGGCGTGACACACCGAGGCATCGGCTCATCCAATGTGTGGAAGTCCAACAGCTATGGAGCTGACAACAACAGAATTTGCAAAACTGTTCTCAACGCAGATGCGTACAGAACTATGTGGCCTCTGTCTCCATTTGCAATCTAGTGGCACAAAATATGAATTTCTACAAATGTGGTTTGCCATGGGGTACCAGTATTTTGTGTTTGCAGAGACAATTAAGAACGTCTGACTTTCAAAGTCTGTTGAGAAAAGAGCGTCTACACTTAGCTAAATCCACGTCTCCCATGGTGAAACGGTGCGCGGCACAGATTGCCTGTCTTGATGTGACAAGGAGCGAGATTCAATGACTTGCTTACAGGTAACTTGCGATTAATGTTTTGTGCTTCTATTCTGTAGAGAAAAGGAGAATCCAAATCACCTAGCTCTAACAGCAATACCATCACCAGACTACCAGGGCCGTTGTTTCTACCACTGGGATGGAGCATCCAAACCAGGGAAAGATGAAGGGCAAGGGACCATTTACCACCAGTGTAACCAGTGTAAGTCAATGAAATTACCATGGTTGTCTGAGTCAATTTATTGTTCAAGTTTATATCCTTGGTCCTATTCTAAAAATGTTGTAATTTTGTCTATAAATGGAAATACAATTTAAAAAAAATCCCAAGCGACCGCATGTGAGATTTTTGGTGGACAAAGCAGGTGGGTTTTCTCCGGGTTCTCCGGTTTACCCCGCCATCGCATTTCACCGGTACTTCATCTTCATTTATGTATCACGTGTGTCATCGCCTACGGTGACACAAGTAGTAAAAGTGGGCGTTAAACACCACAAAAAACACACTTATTGCATGTTGCAATACCGCAGACACGTTTTATATTCACCCATTGTATATTTGAAAAAGGAAAATTGCACCAAAGGGAATTTCGGATTTTCGTATTGTTTCATTAATTGTTTAAAGTGTTTTGCACCAAAAATGTTAACTATCCCTTCGGATCTATAGTATTAATTCTTGACAATCATGTTGCTCAACTAAATTTGGAATTTGCTGAATTAACTCGTGAAAATGGGATAATAATGGTATCTGCACCTCCTAATACACGAATAAGCTTCAACATGTTGATTGATTGCTTTTATGTTTTTTTAATCGTGGTCCTGAGAAGTCAGTGGACAACACCACCCGTAAGAACAATTATCTAGGCCGCACCATTAATTAGTGTGATATTCCGAAATTGGCCAAAACAGCATTTGAGAAATGTTCAAAACTCTGTAATATCAGAGTTAAGCAATGCGACATTATAGCCTTTCAAAAGACACACGTTTTCAGATACTGACTCTGCAACCTCCACGTTCACTTCTATCTTGAAAATTTAGCTGTGACGCATAATTCTCAAGTTTCTAAGATCGATGAAGAATCTGTTGGCTCATGTGCTGACCCTGTAATGACATTGCCATTGCTTCCACCTCTATTGTTTATATTTATCCATAGAGTTCCTCTACAAATTCAACAGCTTCTTGAGGTTGTGGTGATTCTTCATCCAGAAAAAAATTTCAACGGCCTCTTTTACTGTGCCCCACACAAGATAATTCACCTCTTCAGAACGCGAATAAACGGCTGCAAAACAGCAGCCTGCAACAGGCAGAAATCTGAAATCCTGACTAGCTTCCCATTCCAGAGGCAGCTTGTTCAGCAACAGAAAAAGTCCACTAATAGTGGTTTACTGCAAGAATTTAATGCTCCAATGATCTGATAAGATAAGATGTGGATGAGTTGCTGAAAAACATATAATAATCACATTGCCAAAGCCACCTATATATCTTCATCCCCTTGATGACGGTGTTTTATGCCTAATCTGTAATCCATCCTATCTGACAGTGTACAGAAAGAATGTGGAATCCATTTAACTTCTGTGTGCACTGACATCGTCAAATGTGCAGTAACTGCAACAGCAAATAGAACTTTTGCCATGCTTCTCAGGGACAGCAGCTTATTTACGTATCAAGAAGTAGAACCGTCCTAATAGAAGCTTTTTTATCACTTTTAAAAATAGGAAAATAATTATATCACCTAAAATTTCATGTTACTCCAATTGCTTTTAAGCGCACAAGAGAGAAACAAAGCATCCTTTCTAAATGAGCAGTTTGCTCTCAATAGGGAAAACTATTTTATATATACACCGTTGCACTGCCATGCTGTTATGTAAATGTACATGTCAGTGTTTATTAAATCCACCGTTTTGCGAAAAACAAAATGTGTTGATTTTTGCATTGGCCCCCGCACATCTAGAGAACTGGTGTGGGAAAAGGGTTATCGAAACCATAGAAGCAAATGCTGTATTTGATACTTGTTACAACAATTGCGTACATAGCCTTCTGCTAAAAAGTGAAGTACATATAAAACTGGAAATAGTAAAAGTTATTTTAGAGTGATTAGGTATCAGATTCGTGTGATGTTATTCACTTGTATTGCAGTTGTCAACTTGTCTTAGAGCTTCTGCAAAAATAGCGTCATGAGATCATCCAATTTGGTAACGAGTTACGCTTTGGATCTTGTCATGTGAAACTTAGCTCATTTGTGCCCCACTACACTCGTGGACGTTTATTTTGCCTGCATATGTGTTAGTTTTGCATCACGAAATAAACACCAGATATATTTTAAACTTATGGATGTCAACATTAGTATTCAACACTATTGAGCTGCTATTGTATACATTCTGTGTTTCATAAAGTTTTTTGATGAAGAAATATTTAATAGTAAATGAAGTGCAATATACAGTAAGACAATTTAGTACTTTAATGCTGTTTGTTTGTAGTATTCGTTTCAACAATTTTAAATTATGCAAGCAATTGCAACATGTGTTTCTTGATTGTATGTCAACATTGGTATTCAACACTATTGAACTGCTAGTGTATACGTTCTGCGTTTCAGAAAGTTTTTGATGAACAACTATTTAATGGCAAATGAAGTGCAATATACAGTAAGACAATTTAGTACTTTAATGCTGTTTGTTTGTAGTATTCGTTTCAACAATTTTAAGTTTATTCAAGTTAATTATGCAGGCAATTGCAACACGTATTCCTTGATTGCTGGTTAAAATTATGGCCTGCGCAGTACACGGTGGTCTAGTATGGTACTATACTCCGAGCCGGGTTTTGGTATGTGGTTGTTGCTGTAATAACCGGTAAATTATCAGAGACATTGCAAACAACTTCGAGTTACTTCTCCTACTTAATTGTGCAATTAAAACTATTGTTTAGATATATTTTTATGTTATTCATTACGATCTCATTAAACGGGTTTACTGTTATTGGATTGTACTATACGCATGTTTTAATGATTATAAAGTTTACTCTCTTTAGCACATATTAGAAACAACCAGTTAAAGTCAACCTCAGTTACTCTGCATCTACTCTGTTTGGGAGTAATAGTAAACATATATTCACTAATACTTCTTGATATATAAATAAATGTACCACATAAAGCATTAATATGGATAATACTCCATTTAACATGCCGCATACTGTTCACAAGCTTATATTGGTGTATTTATATAAGGCAAATTCGAAAATCGAAGCTATAAAATATTTAATGATACAATAATTAACTTTGGAGAACTTAAAACATTCATTCCTGCGAGTTATGGCTAAGAATGTTAAACTCACAAGAACCTAACTTCTTATAGTCTCAAAGTGTTTAAGAGGACTCTCTATACTGCACTTTAAATTCGCTGTCACTTATACTTTCAACTTCACAATTTAAGAAGACGAAACACCTTCCTACAACCATAGCTAATAGGAGATTCGAAGTTTCTTCACCTTGTGGTGTAGAACTGGTATCTATGGTGATGACGCTAAAGAAACGATGAAGATGATGTTAACTTTGATGATGATTCTGTAATTATTGACTTTAGTATTACAAATGCGTAAATCGTAAATATACATAACCGAAGTTAAAATTGCAGCATCGTAGATGTAAGAAATGCAAATTGATTGTATTGCATCGTCCTAATCATGATTATCAATTTACTGGTTAAATTTAATAGATCATGTTGATCAATAAAATACTGCTCTACTGTTTCCACCACTTCACGGATTTCAAATGAGTTAGATTTAACAGAGAGGCAATTACATGACCACCTGGGTTTATCAGTCACAGAATAATTAACAGTACAGATACTTATAACCGGCATTGCATTTTGGCAAATCATTTTGGTTTAAAGACCTTTATTTACCTTAATTTTTTCCCAAGCAGACACAGTAGGATTATACTGGAGCGTGTATTTATCATAGATGATATTCGATACGCTGGGTTGTTTATATTTTACATTCTGAAATTCGATTTCAGCAAGACAGTACTTCCCTTGAAGTACTCCTCCTTCTTTGGAACTGACTAGTATTTCTGTGCATTCATCGAAGTTTCCCATCTGATATTGATTTCCTGCCATTATACCAACTGGAAACTTAGCAGCGGCGTCAAACACTGAAAATAATAAGAAATAGAACTGTTGTTAGTTATTATGCACCTCTTAATACTGATCACTGCATTAAAGCTAAATATTCAAGCACATTTATTTATATAATTATAGTGTTAGTATTGTTGACAATTACGTATGTTTTTTCTCTCCCTTTTTTAATAGTTGGAATGTCATAGGAGCACACATTTTCAAACCGCTCTTTTCAGTTCTTCTTTTGAAAATTGAGTTTTCAACTTGTAGATTATATATCAATTTAATTTTCAGTTTTACGTAATCAAAACTGTACCATCACTGCTTTTAATATCAATATAAATGTAGCTAACTTTTCAAAGTATACTGAAAGAAAGAAATATTCACATGACTCATGATGTTTATCATAATTTTGTTGAATTCTTTAAAGTACTGTTCATACAATTTCACTACAAACAGGTTTCTGTAGGAGCGAAGTATAAACACTGTGTTCAGTTATTCAGCAGACACAACACAATGATTACGAGTTCAAGACGCAGCACTGAAAAGGAGTATGTGATGGAATCCAGTCCTAAATGAAGAAACTAAGGGAGCTTTCCAGAAGTAAGGGACGTACAGCGAAGTAGAGCCCGTATTAATATTCCATCCTTAACTTTTTCGCACCCAGTCCAATCGAACTTCTGCTACTACTTTTCTATTAATCAGTTCCACTTTCTTATGAAACTCTAGAAAATCGTTTCTTCTAATAGGGAAAATTAAAGTGATGCTTTAGTTCACTCATAGATTAGCTTCAGTGTAGTCTAGAAATGCACTGGACGTGTAAAAACCTAAATACTCTATTGTTGACATTTTTTTTCTGCTACTATAATATTATTTTCAGGTAAGACATAATTAAGGTACCTTGGCACATTCAGTTCTTGTTCTGGGCTGGATACAATTCATAAATACTCTTGAAGATGTCTATCATGCTTGTTCGATAACTCTGTCTGAAAGTTATTTAAAAAGAAAACAATTTTGTTGGCACATTTTCTTCCAATGTCTTCCATGTAAGTGAGGAGTTCCATAGAAATGTCACCAAGGGGTAAAATTTTAATGTTACAGGTTGTTTCAAAAGGACACCAAACGAAGACAGCAGTCGATTAACTTACACAGTCGAAATTTGCTGTCGCACCCTTCAAAATCTTCTATTTACAGTTTTATATGTGTATAAAAATCGTACACATTTGGGATTAGGCAGCGATGGAATAACGGCTGTCATACGCCTTGTAAACAACCTCAGAACGTGTTATACGAAACACAACAAAACCCAAATGCTACGTTTTCCATTACAAAGGTGACCTGTGTCGCACCGGCGCGTCTATCAAACCACGCGACTGGGACCCTCGCCACCAAACGACATCTCTCTTGGAGTGGGCCAGGCACGTGTCATTTGGTTACGTACGACTGCCTAATCCATGGTGATTTTATAGCATGATGATGAATGGGGTTTAAGGGCGCTCAACTTCTAGGTTATCAGCGCCCTTATCATAAAACTGGAGAGTTAAAACAACGGAGAGAAACGTCTGCTAAAAAGGTCTCAACCAAAAGACTGAAAACTAGAGACAAAAATAGTATAAAAACTAAAACCAACATAACATTACCGTCCAGCCCTGAATCCAGGGATAAAAATTTGGCACTTTGGATAAAAATTTAAAAACATTATCCACCGCTCCGGGATCATCGGCAAGAACCTCCGAAATCCTGCCGGCAGTCGTAGAGTGGCTTGTAGTGGTGCTAGACGAGCACACTACAAACACTGGTCGGACGGAAAACGCTTCGACACAGAGCGGGCAGATAGGTGGAGGTTCCTTCTGAAATAAGTGCCTATGACTAAAAACACAGTGACCAACACGTAATTGAGCTCCTTCACCATCCTAAGTTTGTTGCGGCGAAGAGCGGACTGCTCTCCATGCCAGCTTGATAATACCGCTCTTCTTACAAGTCTAACATCCTCGGCCGTGACAAGGTTAGTGGTAACACTGGACGCAGATGACGCCTTCTTTGCCGCCGAATCCGCCAGATTATTCCCCGGCACGCCAACGTGTCCAGGAACCCAGGCGCACTCCACATTTACACCCGAAACATGCTAAATGTGGAGGATGTCCTGAATGCGCTGTACTAGAGGATGGTAAACGTACAGCTCATGAAGGCTCAGAAGTGCATTAAGGGAATGACTCACAACAAGGCAGTGACCCAAGTTTTAACGGCGAATATACACAACGGCTCGGTAAATAGCATACAGCTCTGCAGAATAAACTGATGAGCTACTCGGAAAACCGAAAGTAAGTGGCTCAGTTCTAGTGACAAAGGCACATCCAACTCCATCGGCGCACTTACTAACATCGGTATATATACAATTGTGGCCATTGTATTATGATAAGAATTCTAAAAAGACAGGAGTGGATAATAAACATAGGCGTAGAAGATTTCGCATAAGCCGTCATCCCGAGATCTACGTGGGAGGATGACCGCAACCAAGGTGGGTGCACCCTCTCCCCCTTTGGAAACATGTGAGGCATTTCAAGATCGTGCGTTAGAAGCAGCTCCCGGAAGCGAAATCCCGCAGGCGTTGGACTCGTAAGATGTTTCTATAAGGTTGTCCAATCCAGAATCAAAAAAGGGAGGAAACGATGGATGCGTAGGTATGCACTTTAAGCCACAGCCATAGTTAGATAAAAGAACATCCCACCGACATCGAAGAGGGGGTTCAGCAGATTTGGCGTAGAGGCTCACAACTGGGCTATTCGAAACGCTCCAAATGCCACACGAATGCCCCGATTGTGGACAGTATCTAACTTTCTCAGAACAGATGGGCGTGCTGAAGAATAAACAATATATCCATAGTCCAGCTTTGATCAGATCAGTGCACGATAAAGACGCAGCAGTACTGTGCGATCTGCTCCCCAAGATTTGCCACTTAGTATCCGTAAAATATTCAGAGAAGCGTCACACCGCGCTTTAAGCAGTGCTACGTGAGGTGACCAGCATAGTTTCCGATCGAATATCAATCCCAGGAATCTCACCTCATCTGCGAAGGGAAGTATATCTGGCCCGAGATGAAGAGAAGGTGACATTCGCCACCTTCGGCGCCAGAAATTCACGGAGACTGTCTTCTCAGGAGAGAAACGAAAACCGTTTTTCGAGCTCCAATCACAGAGATTGTCCAAACACCGTTGGAGACGGCATTCCAAAAACGTTGTACGCTGAGAAATGCAGAAGATGGCAAAGTCGTCCAAGAATAAACAGGAAGAGACACCTGACGGAACACATTCCGATATGGAATTAATCGCTATTGCGAACAGCGTCACGCTTAATCGCTATAGCAAACAGCGTCACGCTTGGTACCGAGCCCTGCGGCTCTCCGTTCGCTTGTATAAAATGGTTATAAAATCCGAGCATTTCCTTACTCGGAAAAACCGTTCCTTCAGAAAGACCTGAATGAGCAACGGTAGGTGTCCACGAATATTCCAGTTGTGGAGGGAAATTAAAATCCCTGCCCGTCAACACGTATCATAAGCCTTCTCGAGGTCAAAAATATCCCAACCGTCTGACAATTCGAAAAAGGAAGTTCGTGATTTGCGTCGATAGTGACACAGGGTGGTCAACCGCTGAACGACGCCTTCGAAAACCATATTGGATGTAGGTCAGAAGATTGTGGGATTCCAGCCACTACACCAACCGTCCATTGATCATGCGTTCCATCACCTTGCAAATGCAACTGGCGAGGGAAATAGGACGGTAGCTGGAAGGAAGATGTCGGTCGTTTCCAGGTTTAAGAATAGGCAAGATGGTGGCCTCCCGCCAATTTTCTGGAAAAGTGGCGTCAACCCAGACACGATTATAGACCTCGAATAAGAAAGCCTTGCCATCAGGAGAGATGTTGCAACATTTGGACGTAGATGCCATCTGGTCCGGGCTCGGAACGTCGCAAAGATGAAAGCGAAGTGTCTAGCTCCGCCGTGGTGAAAAGGCGATTATTATCTTCAAGGTTTCCAGAACGAAGGGAGAATCCTTAAGATTCCATCTGAGCCTTAACTGTAACAAAGTAGGGGAATAATTGTCTGAGCCAGACACTTGAACGAAAGCAGTGCCTAAAGCGTTCGCCACGTCAAAGGTATAAACAACAGCTCCAGCAGGGGTTTTGAGACCGGTGATAAGTAGATGGGTCGATTTTCCGGCCACACGCCTCAACTTATCCCATACACTAGAGGAAGGTGTATTTAGATTAAAGGAAGCTCAAAAGTTGCTCCACGATTGTTTTTTGTTATCCTTAATAACTTACCGAGATTCAGCACGCATATTCTTATAATGTATCAGGTTCTCCAGTGTGGGGCAACGCTGGAAAACCCTGAGAGCACAAATGGCATTCCGAAAATCATTGATCCACCAAGGAACCGGAAATCGACGGGGTGGGCCAATCGACTGCGAGATAGACTGCTCAGCAGCAGCAAAAATTGTTGCTGTAAGGTGAGCGACAAAAAAATTTACGGAGTCGTGCTCGTTGTAAGTAAAAATTGCCAAATGGGAAAAAAGGTTCCAGTTGGCGTGATCTAAACACCATCTAGGCTTACATGTGGAACATACGTGTTGTGCTAAGAGACGAATAAGAATGGGGAAGTGGTCACTACAATGTAAATCAGAGAAAATATTCCAGCGGAAACTGACTGTTAGCTGGGGAGAACAACAGGCTATATCGAGGTGGGAAAAACTGTAAAATGTGTCAGATAAAAATGTAGCCTCTCCAGAGTTCAGAAGGGCTAGGTTATTGCGGTCAAAAAAGTGACCAATTAAATTACCTCTCGCACAAGCCCGAGGGGAGCCCCAAAGTGGGTGGTGGGCATTCACGTCCCCCACCAACAAAAATGGTGTTGGTAACTGGGAGACGAGGACTTCTAATTCTGTGCGCCAGAGGTCATTAGCAGGAGGCAGTTAGATACTACAAACGGTAAATCTGGCAGATGGCTGAGTAAACCTTACAGCCACTAACTGAATGTCCGACTGTAAGGAGACGCGACAGCATAAATGTCATCCCTGATGAGCATCATAGTGCCCCCATGTGCTGGAACACCCTCTTCTGGTGATAAATCACACCGTATAGAAGAGTAGTACCTGAAGCTCATGCTATCTTGCGGACGGAGCTTTGTCTCTTGGAGGCAGACGACTAAAGGTTTGTGCGCGTTGAGCAATAGTTCAAGCTCTGCTCGATGGGGTGGAATGCCGCGTATATTCCACTGTAGGATAGCCATGGTCTCTAGGTTGGCATATGTTTTAAATAGAAAGGCGTTTCTCCATACTGGCCGGTGCTGGTCGCTTTTATCTATTCCTTTTTGCCGTTGGATTAACGCTCTTTGCAGGAGCACGATCCTGCCACTTGCTCACTGTCCCTCTGGTAAAAAGGGCAGAATCCTCCCGCTCCATCTCCTCCACATGGGAGCTCCGCTTACCCATAGAAAATTTCGGTTCGAGAAGACGTATAACGCTCTTTAAGAAAGTCGGGCCAAACATAACTTTTCTTGAAGTTCCTTGCTGGTACAGAATATGCTACGGCTTTGCCGCTCTCATTGCTGGAGGTCGACGGTTGGGGTGGCATTTGTTCTCGAATATGTCTTACAGTGGCGGATTTGGCGGATGGTGATGTAGACGTGTACGTGGATATTGAGGTCTTCGGTAGTGGTGTGGCAACGATGATCTTTTCTGCAATTGTAACCCCGTTGATATCGCCGGTCTGTGTGGCGGTTTCCCACTTCGATACCGGTTTATCTGTAACAGAGCTGTAGGAACCGGAACGCGGGACAGAGTGTTGTTGGATACGCAGGAGTTTACGAGCTTCTGAGGACACATTCTCTTTCACCCGAATCTCCTGAATGGCTCTCTCCTTAGCAAAACGGGGGCAGGCTCGAGAACTAGATGGATGATCCCCCTTGCAGTTCACACAGGATGAACGAGTAACGGAATCCCCATCGTGGGATGCGTCGCTACATATTGCACACGTAGACCGACCAGAATAAAGTCGCTTGTATGCCCAAACCGCTGGCACTTGTAACATCGTAAGGGGTTGGGAATATAGGATTTAACCTCGATGGCTTCGTACCCTGCCTTAATCCTTTGAGGGAGATCTACCCGATCAAAGGTAAGGAACAAGGTACCTGTAGGCACAAAATCACCGTTAACTTTCCGCTGAACCCTATAAACGGATGTTACGCCTTGTTCTGCTAGATCTTCTTGAAGCTCTTCACTGGACAAACCGTCAAATGCGTGGGTGATAATAACGCCAGGCGAAGAGTTCAAGGTCTTGTGCTTTCCGGCCTTAATCGGATAACTACCGAACAGTTTCGCCTTAAGTATTTTCCCTGTCTGGAGGTTGAAGTTGCCTCAACCAGTAGGGTTCCATTTCGGGCTCTAACACAGGATTTAACCGGAACCAGCAATTTTGTCGAGGCCCTTTTGGATAGCGAAAGGGCTGACGGGCGTAAAGGTTTTACCTTCCTCTGTTCTTATTACGACTAAGTAGCAAGGACCATTGCATTCAGCTACTTCCTTTCCCGATATTAAATTATTTTTTGGTTTGGATTTTGCTATGAAAGATATGGTTTATATTCATCCCCAATGCTCCCCAACCACCATGGAACCCAACACGGGGTAACCCCCTGGGGTGGCAGGGCTGCACAAGGGATATAGCAGCCTCGCCGTCCCACTCACCCTGGATTTCGGTGTAATACCTAGTCCTGGCCGACTGACTAGGGGTGGGTTAGTCCCTAGCCTCCCGTTTAGGCGGAGCAGAAACCAAAGTTGCGTATTAGGCTGCGCACGCTCCCCAATTACTAAAAGTTAAAAACCCATGCTCAGGTACGCAACCCTCAACCAATAAGCATAGTCCTTTCCACCGACTCGGGTTTCCACGCTCGGCCAACACGTGGGTAGGCATTTTAACATACGGACTCCTTCACCACCCTGAGATTGCCCACAGAGAGATTGGAGGTTGGCTCGGGATCCCGGGTGCGCCTAACCCGTACCTACCGTAGTAGGCCCCAGGGTGGGTTTAGGCGAAGCAGAAAACAAAGTGGTGTATTAGGCTGCGCACTCTCCCCAGTTACTGAAAGTCAGAAGCCCAGGCTCAGGTACGCAACCCTCAACCAACCTGGATATTCCTTTCCACCGACACGCGTCTCCACCAACGGCCTACTCGTGGGTGGGCATTTTAACCTACTGACACCCTCACCACTCTGAGGTTGCCCACAGAGGGAGTCAAGGTTGGCTTGGGACCCCGGGTGCTCCTATCCCGTACCTATCGTAGTAGGCCAAGGGGGGATTTTATAGCATTTGTTTTATGTGCCGAATTTAGAGCTGAAAATTATATTCAAGTATCTCTTATGGTATGGCCACAAGATCCACATCTTCGTTTGGTGTCGTTTTGAAATACCATGTACATTTAAATATTTTAAGTAACGGTATATGATTCCTCATACTGTGAGGAGTTTTATTTAATATTAAAACACACATATCGTAAATAATACGGTAGTTTAGGGCTAAACAACTTTGGTAAATGAGTAGGTAGTAGGCAACAGACTAACTGCTACGACCTATATGGACATTCCCTTCTATACACCATTTCTAGTACAGACTATGAATTCGTGTTGTACTATGTGATACTTTTCCTTGTGGCTCGAGAGACAGAAAATGGCAGTAACTGTAGTGATTGCCAATAAGTGCAGGTGAAGCAAGAGAAGCCTACGGGTCGAAACATAAATGGGCAAAGGAATAAAATGTGTACTACATGGACAGTGTTGCGTTATTTCAAGACCCCTGTAATTTCTTAAGTTTTAGCTATTATAATGGAGTAGACCGTTTATATGTTAGTAGAGTATATATTAGGCGACTTTACAGTGTCTTTTAGGAAGTCGGTCCCGACATAATTGATCTTAAATGATTTTGCAGGTGCAGAACATGCGATTGATCCGCCAATCTTGATGCCCGAGTTCGAAGGTAATGGTGACACTTTTTCTGGATTACTCTTTACATTGGCGGTTTTGGTAGTGTCGAACCAGATATACAGTTAGAGGACTGGTTGTGGTTTGGCTGTGAGAATCTTTTCAGAAATTGTAGCCCCATTAGTATCGTTGGTCTGGGTTGCGATTTTCCGCATCGGTAAAGGCTTAGCCACAACTGAGCTGTAGGTACCGGAATCGTGGGACAGTGGAATGGCGGAATGGCAGCATACCTTCTCTTTCACCCGAATCTCATGGATCGCTCTCTCCTCTTCGAAACGTAGACAGTCGTGGGAACTAGATGGACATTCGCCGCCGCAAATAACGCACGATGCTAGTGAAGTACACGCTCTATCATACGTGACGTCTCCACAAAGATAGCACATCTAGATTGACCAGAACAAAATTCATTTGTGCACCCAAGCCTCTGACACTAATAGCATCTGAGGGGGTTTGGAATGTAGGGCTTAACCTCGATGACTTCGTACCCTGCTTTAATCCTTTGCGGGAGATCTACCCGATCAAAGGTAAGGAACAGGGTACGGATAGTTACAAATTCACCATTCACTTTCCGTGGGACACTGTACACAGATGTAACGCCTTGGTCCACCATATTCTCTGGTATCTCCTCTTTGGACAATCCATCCAAAGCTCGGGTAGTGACAACACCGGGCGAGTAGTTCAAGGTCTTACGTAGTTCCACCGTAACTGGGTAACTGCCTAACTTATGAGCTAATAGTACTTTGGCTGCCTGGAATGCTGGAACTGCCTCTACCACGAGTGTACCGTTACGCGCTCGAATGCAAGATTGAACCGGACCAGCAATTTTATCTAAAGCCTTTTGGAGGTGGAAAAGGCTAACCGAGTAAATGTCCTTCCTTCTTCTGTTCAATATATAACTAAGTAGCGAGGACCACTGGACTCAACTACTTCTTTTCCCAACCAAAATTAGTTTTGGTTTTGTTTTTAGCCATAAAATATGGTATAAATTCATCGCCCAGTGCTCCACACCCACCACGGAGTTCAACGAGGGTCACACAACTAGAGTGACAGGGCTACACAAGGGATATAGCAGGCTCGCCGTCACACTCACCCTGTAGCTCGGTATAATACCTAGACCTGGCCGATTGACTAGGGATGGGTTAGTACCTAGCCTCCTGTTTAGGTGAAGCAGAAATCAAAGTGGTGTATTAAGTTGCGCACCCTCCCCAGTTACTGAAAATCAGAAGCCCAAGCCCAGGTACACAACCCTCAATCAACCAGGTTATTCCTTTCCACCGACACGGGTCTCCACGCTCGGCCTGCCTACACGTGGGTGGGCATTTTTACCTACTGACTCCCTCAGCTCTCAGAGGTTGCCCACAGAGGGAGTCAAGGTTGGCTCGGAACCCCGAGTATGCCAAACTCGTAGCTACCGTAGTAGGTCCTGAGGGGAAGAAACCTTGAAGCATGTAATCCCGGTGAAATCTCAGGATCGATATTTTGGGTGGAATGCAACACATTCTGTTAATCTATGTGCTGCGTACTAAACAGGGAATGTAAAAAAAATTGTATTGTAATACTTTAACGCAGGGTTATTAACTATATCTAATGATAATCACGGCTTATTAAGCGGTTTTACCCTGTACGATGGGACTGAAAATCCATATCTATGAAATTTCCTCAATATTAATTTTTTGCTAATAATATTAGTTAACATTTTTATTATTATATACATATTAGCCATTTTAATATCATTGTCAGATTCTTCGATACTAAATTGTGCATTGCATTTGGCAAAGGGAAATGATAGCCATTATAACTAAGTATTATGGAAAATGTTCAATTTTATTTCATGTACTGTAAATGTTCAACGGCGCCCATATTGTAAATTCATGTTTAAACGTGTTTCACTATTGGAAGAAGCTTTGGGTCGGTTAAAGACTTTCACATGTTTACATTTCGGCGAAGCCATACTATTTTGAATTTTAGTGAAGCGAGACGCAGGAGTGGGAGTTAGCACGCGTGTCACGTAGGCCGCTCGCTCAGTCAATCGGCCTAAAGCTGGACGTGGCTGACGCGTATATGACCAAAGGGCTATTCCTACGTCATGCAGTCTTGTGAACGAGTAGTGGGGGTTAACGGAGGTGCAGTTGATAGATTGCTGGATTTATCTCGTTAACTGTGATTTAGGACAGCGACGCGACTAGAAGCGTTTAACGAAGTCGGTGCTAAGCTCACGCGAGCAGCCGCGTGTGCAGTGGGGAATTAGGAGTTCAAATTTGCATTAGTTTATTCCACGTTGTATTATAGGGACGTGGCCTAGAGATATCATTAACAATAACCAGTAAAAGATTTAACGCGGCAACCAAGTATTCGTCCTCATTTTACCGAAGTAGTAATAAAACTATATTACTACTCGCGTGGGCTTAGCACCGACTTCTTTAAACACTTCTAGTCGCGTCGCTGTCCTAAATCACAGTGAACGAGCTTAATCCAGCAATCTATCAACTGAACCTCCGTTAATCCCCACTACTCGGTCACTAGACTGCGTGACGTAGGAGTAGCCCATTGGTCATATACGCGTCAGCCACGTCTAGCTTTTGACCAATTGACTGAGCGAGCGGCCTACGTGACCCGCGTGCTAACTCACACTCCTGCTTCTCATTTCACTAAAATTCAAAATAGCGTGGCTTCGCCGAAATTGAACCATGTGAAAGTCTTTAACAGACCCAAAGCTTCTTCCAATGGTCAAACACGTTTAAACATGAATTTACAATATGGCAGCCGCTGAGCATTTACAGTATATGAAATAAAATTGAATATTTTCTATAACAGTTATAATGGCTATCATTTCACTTTGCCAAATTCAATGAACAATTTACTATCTAAGAATCTGACAATGATATTAAAATGAGTAATATATGTAATAAAAGTATTAACTAATATTATTAGCAAATAATTAATATTGAGGAAATTTCATAGCCCTCATTGGCGTTTCACAAAATTGAAATCCTATTTTTGAAAAGGCAATGAATCGCCGTTAAAGATAATATACAATCATACAAAAAATACAACACCTGAAATTTACAAGAGTATTCACGACCCTTGGTATTCACGATCTTCTGGTCTTTTAAGTCCTTCTCGGCCAGTGACTTATTTATTTATTTTTATTTTGCACACGATTATAACCTTAGAAATGCGCTTGTGTCTGGTGTTGTATCACTTTACACTGTACCATTTCACCCGCAAAACTCACTCCTTTTGTCTAATTATGCATTCATTTCAAAAGGAAATATTCGGTATTTCCATGCTACTCCTTGAGGGAAATTTTCCAGGCTCAATCTTCATTGCTTCCTACCTGCAAAAAAGAAACATTTACATGAACAATATTTTCACAACTCAGCACTTTTACTAACGACTTACTTGGCAACCTGGAGAGAATTTTTACTTTTATATGGTTTTAACATTTTTTATATCTCTCCATTATTTTACCATCTTTCACGTATCTAACCTCATAAGTATGTTCCCCGAACTTGGCTATAATTTTTGCCGGTCCTTTATAGAGCATTTCCATTCTGTGGTATATTTTATTCAAGGTACTTGATTTTGCGTAATCTCTTACTAACACTTGGTCACCGATGGCTGGAGACCACCTTCGGCTTTCTCTCTTCATTTTCTTCTTCCTTTGCTCTGTTCGTTTTTTGATCCTTTCTAGAGCTTTCTGACATTCAAAGTCCTAGAATCTAACATCATCTAACATATCTTTTACTAAAGTTTTTGGGTGGAATACATTACTTCCCCTGAGTAATAATGGAAACCAGAAACATTTACAAATATCTGAAGAAGACTATGAGTAGTGTTTATGCTGAAATGTCAATACACACATTAGGAAATTTTCTTCTTCCTTCTTGGTGTATCCTCCTCTGTGTAGAATTTCCATCCCAAGGGCTTTTTAATGCAATGTCTAGGGTCAGTGGTCTGTCGAGCAAAAGGTAAAAATCTAGATCATCATCCAGAATAGGTGAATCAGCTCAATGCCTGGTAAAGTGGTGAAAAAGAAGGAAATTAAATATAATGATTAAAGCAATGATAAGACAATTTGCGGATCAAATTGCTCAACCCAGCATTCGGCTAGTGACGGACGAAAACCTCGAGAAAGCTTTCGGGCAGATTTGCCGGTCCCGGTGGTTCAAACTCGGGATCTCCTGAATTTAGCCACAAATCTTACGGCCTAGCCATCCCGTTCGGCCATTAAGAAATCTAATATATTGTAATGTTGTTTGGAACTAATTAGTTCAAGTACATTAGTGCCACAAAATTATTTGAGGTGTATATGGGAAGTTACTTTCTGAATGGTGCAGGGATCTAATAATGCCTCAGGTTTGAGCAAAGAGCGTTATTGATGATCGGCGAGCCTGCTGTGACAGAACAAGAGCAGCTTCCTTCTCGACGAGATAATATAGATATGGTAAAAAAAAAAAAGTGACGTAGCGTGGTATATAAACTGGGGTATGCACTTCGAAGTCTAATATTTAACAAATAAAGGAGAAAGACTGTGAGCAAAAAACAACAACAACAGCAGAGCGAATGCTTTAATTCAAACAAAGAAATCATGTGGAAAAAGTGAATTACATTTCTTCTGTGCATAACATCCTTAAACCAAATCGTTCCTTAGTAGTTCTTTAGAATATCACACTGCGGAAGGTAGTTTTGACAGTTGTGACATGTGCTCTAACATCAAAGGAAAAAAAAAACGTTTCAGAAACCTCTGTTCTAATTTTGTTGGTCGTGTTGTGCTGATGTGGAAATTAAGAGCGGTATTTTAGCAAGAAATGAGGTGGGCCTTCCCAGGTAGTCTTTCAGAGTCACATATATTTCGTTATTGAATGAAACTCCCTATTTTAGGTGATTCAGTACTCTCTATATGACCACGAAATATGCAAACCACTGTGCCAATTTGGCACGACAGATGGCAGCCGGTCTAAATATTGGCCGTTTGGGCGTATGTTCGCATTTGTTTTTCTTGCCCGAAAAATCAGCGAGGGGCGTCAAATTCTTGTGTATAACTACCGCTGGGTGCAGACCGATACTTGCTCGGGGGAAAAAGAGCATATTGAAAATTGTACACCAATATCCATGTCATCGGTTTTCTCTAAGATTATTGAGAAGTTGATGTATACCAGATTAGTAACTTTCCTGGAATCGCATTCCCTTATTTCTAATTCTCAGTATGGTTTTCGGAAAAATAAAAATATTAATAATGCTTTATTTTCATTTCTTATCCATGTCTTAACAGCAAAAAATCTTAAAAATCATGCACTTGGCTTAGTTTTAGATCTCTCCAAAGCTTTTGATACACTAAATCATAGGTTATCAATTGAAAAACGTAATTCTTATGGTATCAGAGGAACAGCCAATCTATGGTTTCAATCCTATCTAAAGAATAGTAAGCAATTTGTAGAAATAAACACATACAGATCAAACCAAAGACCTGTTGATCATGGCGTCCCACAAGGTTCTATTTTAGGGCCAATATTATTTATTCTACATAACAACGATCTCCCAAGTGAATTGCCACATATAAATACTGTTCTATTTGCTGATGACACAAATTTCGCATCCAGCGGCAAAGATCTTAATGTTCTTCAAGACAGCAATAACAGGGCAAATGAAAACTTAAATACATGGCTGAAGAAAAATAAATTGGTTTTAAATGCTGACAGAACTGTATGCATGCACTTCAGTTCTCAAGTAAACCGACAAGCAAATGTAAATATTACCATCGGACAATCAAAAATTAAGCAGACACCACTAAGTTTCTAGGGATATGGATTGATGCTGACCTGTCCTGGAAGACTTATATAAATTGTGTAATTACAAAGCTCAATAAACTCAGCTATGCGTGTATCCTCTCCTGAAGTCCTAAAAGCAGTTTATTTTGGATGTGTACATTCTGTGCTTTCTTATGGTATATCTTCTGGGGATCCTCAACCAAAACAAAAGACCTATTCATACTACAAAAGCACATTATAAAATTCATGAAACGTGTCACCATAAACTGATCAACAAAACCAATATTCAGAGAATTCCGTATTCTACCACTAACTTGCGTTTACATTTTGGAGACTGCTATTTTCATTCATAAGAATATATCATATTTTAACAGGAAGTCTGACTACCATTCCTAAAATACCAGGGGATCACAAAACTTGCATTTCAATCATAAAAGCAGAAAAACCTGTCTGCAGAGTACACTACATCAAGGAATATCTCTTTATAACAAGCTATCGGGTAACTGGAAGCTCTTAAATCAGAAACAACTCAAACATAAAGTTAAAAACCATCTCTTAACCCACATGTTCTACAATATAAATGATTTCATGACTACTGCATTTTCCTAAACTTGTATTAACCATTGTGTAAATTATTAATATCTTGTTTAAGTTTCTTTAAATTGTACATACTAGTTGTAAGTTGTATTACAGAAATGTAAGTTGTAATTTGTTACCTGACGAAGCCTTTGAATTCATGTAATGCTTTTGGTGAATAAAAATCTTATCTTGTTTTATCTTATCTTTTCTATAATGCAGTTGCACCTGCAGGTCTCCTCTCTTCCTGAGACTTTATTCCATTTCTTTCTTGTTAAGTCCAATCATGACGTGAGGCCGTACTTTTCGAAGTGCTTGTATTGTTGGTCTTTTCTGAAGACCGCATTTGGGTTCTTCGGCTGTTAAATTGCGTTTGCCTGTTTGCCAATTACAATATAGTTCAAGTTGGCGGTATCGCGAACAAGAAGACGGCAAGTTACAAATAAAACAACAAAAAAACAGTGCATTTCATGTAGAATTTATTCAAGGCTTTTCTAAATGTCATAAGAAACTGTTACTGTATAGAACCAGTGCATTTCATGTAGAATTTATTCAATGGCTATTCTAAATTTCATAAGAAACTGGCGCCAGGAGGCCTTCGGAAGGAGGCCTTCGGAAGGATGCCTCTGCAACGGCACCTAGCCTCAACCAAAGGAACCAGGGGAAGAGAGTTTTACTCGGAGCAAGCGACCGTGCCATCTGCCTGCAAAGGCCCGAGCCACACCAGCCGTCGACCTGAAAGATCAAGAAAGGAAATAAAATGAAGGAATGAAACTGTGGTAGATAAACAGCACACCAGCATTCGTCTAAGCGGCCCCAGAAAAACCACGGAAAACCCCTGGGCCAGAGTGTGCGGTCGACGGGGAGCGAACCCGGAACTATCGAATGCCACTTACAGACAAAACCGCTTGAGCATCCTGGCTCGGTAAGATATTGCTCTCATCTGAACTTTGCTGTTGGTTGCAAAATTTCTTTGGAACATTTCTCGTATTATGTTAATTTCCTTCAGTATTCCGAGTTTTTCTTCCAACACGTCTCTGTAGCACGTCATAAAAGCCTAATTTTTCATAAATAGGTAAGATCCCTATCCTGGGTGTGAAACGATTTCATGAGTTTGTTGTATGAGATTTTGCAGTTTCTCGGTTGTAAAAGCAGCGTGATGTTCTCTACCTGGGCATATATTTTGTCAACGGAGGTACAATTGTATACAGTTGCATATATGTCTTGTTTTATTTGAGTTACATTAGTCATATTGTTCTTAATTGCACTTCTACGAACATTATTTTACTTAGTTAACGTTTTTTTTTTTTTTTTAAAGCATCTTCCACACTCCCATAATGTTTCTGCCCTTTTACCTCTTTCAGCAAATTTCTTAGCCCAGTTCCTAATCATTTCAAGATATGACTAACACATTCTTGCTTATTAATTGTGCCAGCCCATAGAATGCATGTTTAAATTTCATTGTTTCATTAGATGCATGGTTGCATATCTTACTCAGTGAAAAGAAACTAATTTAGAAAGAGCAATCCGATCGCGTTCTCCGATGTTTGCAAAATACAGATCTGATCTTCATTTGTTGCTTTCTTTTTTTCTGTCAACCCAGCTTAAGCACAGAAGAGGAAAGAATACGTCTGCCTTTTAGTGCCACCATTTGCAATTAAAAATCTGTAATGCTACGTTAAAATGTGGTATAAATCATGACTGGAGTGTTAAATGCCTGTGACTGGCTACACCCACCTGCGCATGGTCATTTAAACTTGAATGTCTTCGCTAATGAAAGCACAGAGATAAATACACACTTGAATTTGAAAAAAATATGGTTCAAACATCATTTTGGCACAAAAAGAATTTCTGTTTCTATTTCAGTTTTTAGCATAATTTCACCTATGCTCCACAAATACTAAACACATTGCAGAGGGGCTTCGATTGTTTTAGTGACCCAGATATGCTAAAAAGTTTCTTTAGCAAAATATATATATAAAAAGGAACTTCACACCACTTAAGCTAACTGGTTGTTGCTCTTCTACATACATCTTCTCCTGAAGAAACCAATCGTTGGTGGACCACTGAGATGGAGAAAGCTTTAACAACAAACTCATAATGGAACAGAACATCCGTTATGCACGCAATAATATTTAGGAATATACACATTATACAGATACTGTGAAAAGTAGGATGCTGATGGAACTTATATAAATTTCTAGTATCCTGTAAGAAGAAATTATCACGGCCGTTGAAAATATGCACTTAAAGCAATAAGTGTCAACTTAGAAGTGTTGTTCACGACGAATTTCAGCTTTAAAGTTAATTCTGGTATCATTTAATTTTACAAACCCCGATTTCCTTTGTCTAATTTTATTCCGTATAAGCTGAAGGCAACGTGGAGCATTTTTATTCAATGTAAACGGTATTAACGGACAAATGTTCTCAATGTTTAAAACATGGCTAAAGGAAGACAACGTAGATGGTCTCCACAGTTTAAATAAAATCCGGCTTTCAAAATCCCACCGGTGGTCGAAATGGCAACCTGACAGAAGTATAGTATAGTCATAATGTTTTAGAAAATATTTATGTATACCGAAATGTAAGGTTTCCTGTAATTTCTCAGCAAAGCTCGAAGATAGTGGTCAAGCTTTGAGGAATATTTGGCTTAAAAAGAATGGAATAAATAGGGAAACAGCCAAGGGCTGAACTACGTATGATTGGCCTTTCTCAAATGTAAAAGAATAGATATGCTTTGATCTACATATCGTGCAGTAAGAAGAAGTAAATTATGAAAATATATTATAAATTTGCCGATGTCAGTTACGTTTATTATGATTATTATTATTATTATTATAATGTAGTTATGTAATACCTAAAATCTGCATTAGAAGGAATCCTGATTATATTTACAGGAATGTACAATTTTACAAGTTTTCTGCAGAGAAGCCCGCAACTGTGATTACACAGACTAGCACGGGCCGATGTAAGCAGAGGACGTGTGATATTCCTGTTATATTCAACGAACTCTTTGGTAAGTAATTCTCACGTAGAACGAAATGCTGAGCCAGTTATGAAACAAAACACTGTCATCTGGTATCCATAGGAATGGAAATGAAAATGCTGCTCCTGCAGGATATTATTGTTGTGTTAAACACTTTATTTCAAATATAGAGTGTGAACTATATCACGATTATATCTGTCTCTACATTTTAGCAGCTCCATCTTGAGCGAATACGCTATATCCCTAAGGGGCATGGACTATGCATATCCAAGAAAAGTCAAGTATAGAAGACATGGTGTCAAAATAAAACATAGTTTAAAGTCATAATTATTTACTATTTTAGGAGATGTGCACAGAGCTTCCGCTCCCCCCCCCCCAGAACGGTATGTTTAAAAAATGCAGATATTAGCAGCTACACTTAGAGAATGCCATTGGTTTATAAAGTTATGGTCTTTCCGTGATATACTTTAGTAAAATGATTAGAATATCACCTTAAAACCAGTAATTTGATGACTCTGCGGTAACGATACAAAGTCTGATAATACGTTTTATATGAAACGTCAGAGATATTCAAATGTCATCATGCAAATAATTAGTTTCATATTACAAAAAAGTACATACAATTAACAATATGATTACGCTCTATCTGTCAGTCTGGCATGCATGCTAAACAGATTCTAACGATATTTGTTACTCTTCTCCTCAAAAGTTTATGCAAAACATGGAAGAATGCCGTTCTCAGAATGTCTTGTCAACATGTGAGAGTGACCTGGGGTAACATGTCCTTGTAGTGCATAGACGTGCCGAAGTTTCAAACAAGGGACGTGCATTAAAAGAATGGCGTCGCAACCTAATGCTAAAAACATCATGAATAAGTAAAAATCTATAAAGTACAAGGCAAAAGTGCTAATAGAACCCTTGGTCCTCTTGCGCAATTACAAGGAGCGTGTTCCCTTCTGTCCCTCGCATACAGTAAAACAAGTTATTTTGATTGGAGATAAACCTTAATGCACCAATTACCTCCGGAAATGTATACTAACAATGAGACACGAACTTCTTTTGATTCAGATCAAACAGATATCCAAATAAATGTATTTCGCAGGTGACCATAAAATGTATTATTTTTGTTCATGTTTTGTAAAACTTTTATACTTTCACAGTGTCTGATACATGTAAATGGCAGTCGGTTGTACTACCATTCATTCTTATGACACCTAATCCAACTGCTTTGCATTACTTTTTTCACGTTAAACCTACAGAGAACCGACACATGCACACACGTACGCGCACACACACACACACACACACACACAGTGACTCCCATAACGATTCAGCTCTGTCGAATTAATTATTTTTGGGCTTCTTTTCTCTCAAGTCTAAATAATATTTTCCAGTCAATTATTTTTTGAAAATAGACATATATTTCTAGTTTACGATCGATATAGCACAATTTTCCTGCGTTGTATGAGATGGATTTACATCCAGACCAACAGATGTCACCGCTTATAATCATTCGGTTTCAACCCCCTTCCACTTAATTTTAGCTTAGTAACGCAAAAGGTGAGCATTCAGTGTTCTAAAGATCGCTCAGCCGAATGGTAGTGTGTTGCTTGAGTTGAATGCAAACGCAAAGTCAAATGGATCGAAGAGCACCTAACACCACTTTCGAAATACAGCAAATTTGCCTATTTCATCATGCCAAAGACAGTAAATATATAGAAATTGCAAATCTGTTACAAATTCCTAAAAATACTGTCGGTAATATCATTAGGAGGTACAAACAGGAAGATAGAGTGGAGTTTGTACCACCACCAGGTCGGCTAAAAATAAAAAATAAAAAATAATAATAATAATAATAATAATAAAAAAATTAGGAAGCAAAGAAGAACGTGCTATAGTTAGAAAAATAAAGATAAATTCGAAATTAACTGCCGCACAGGTGAATGAACAGTGGAACAAGCAGGACAGTCCACAAAAAGTTAGGAGGGCACTAAAAGCAGAATCCTTTAATGAAAGAGTAGCCAGGAGGAAATCATACGTCAGCGATGTAAATAGGAGAAAGATACTAAATTTTGCTAAGGAGTACATTGAAAGATAAAAACTGGTGGAATTATGTTATCTTCGCTAATGAGAGTCCCTGAAAGTTTGTGAGTCAGGTGGGAGGACTATAGTGTGGCAAAGACGTAATCAAGAGCTACGAAAAGTAAACTTGCAACAAACTGTGAAGCATGGTGGAGGGGGTGTGATGGTTTGGTGACTCACCTGGTGAATATACATATATATCCCAATAGGAATAAGAGACCGACGGTGGTTGGGCAATATAATTATTTAGTACTTCTGTAGCACTATTTTCCTGTGTACATTAGTATAGCATAGTAGTGTGCCGGAGGGATTACACACCTCTAACATTGATTGGATTTTTGTATGTCAGACCCCAGGAGGATGGGATCAGATAAGAATAATTACAGCAGGAAATTGGAAGCAGTTGGCGAAAGGGTCCACCGTGGAGTTTCGCTAACGGTTCTTAAGCGTTTTTTATCTCGACTTTCGGAGCGCTAGGAGTCCGCGCCTCATGTCTGACCAAAGGCTCCCGAGTCTACCGACGACTCCCAACGCCATCTCGCTGTCGAGAGCTGAGCTTTTAAAGCGCAGTTACCTCCACGGGAGGGCTCCGCCACCGCAGTCTACGCAGACACAGCGCTGAGAGTGACCGATTAGATGAAAAGGAGATGAAATGAAGGGACAGGGAATTCGAGGGAATGAAGAAACCTCCCCAACATTCGCTTGGTAACCCGGGAAAACCCCTAGGTTCTATGTACATTTTTAAACACTGAGTCCGGTGGCTCAGGCGTTTCGTCTGGGACTGGCATTCGAGAGGTCGTGAGATCGGTTCCCCACGGCTCTGTGACCCATAGGTTTTTTCGGGGGTTTAGCCAGTTCACTAGGCAATGCTGGAGAGAATTATTCATTCCCCCACACTTCCTGTCCCTTCGTTTCATCCCAACCGGTCTCTTTCACGAAAGTGCTGACGAGGATTCTGGCAAAGGCGCCATTTAGTGAAAGGGACTGCGCTCTAGAAATACAGCTCTCTGTGGCGGATGGCGTTAGTGGTTGTCTGTGGACTCAGGTGGTCTATCCAGGACTGAGCCACGGACATCTGGCGCTCCCCGCATCGAGATGAAGAACTGCTTATGAACTGTTAGAGACCCCCAAGATGGTTCTCTCCTGTCCGGAGGACGGCCGCCCTGTGAAATTACACTCATCTCACCCTTCCTCCAAGTGTGGCGTGCGCACCACTCCGTAACGTGCACACACACACACACACACACACACACACACACACACACACGTACACACATACTACTTAAGCCATTGGTTTTAATTAAAGTTTTCAGGAATCAGTTATTCACGCGTGGAAGTTATTTGTGAAAATGAGAAATTAATAATGAGAAACAGTTGCAGGACTTGAGACACAGAGAAGTCTATGAATTGGAGTGAAATATCACTATCGTATACTTTGAATTTAGGAAATCCTACAACAGTTTAAGAAAGCATTAGAGTATATTTCTATTCTCTCATGGGCAATAAGGCGAACAGTTTCTCATTTTACAAAACCACCTTAGGCGAGGGATAAGAAAGACTATCGGACAATCTACTGGCGATCGATATGAATGAAAAAGACCCCATTAAACAATAAGGAATGTTTTCAGAAACACTTAGCGCAGTAGAAACTATCTGAAATTGCGGTTCGTATATTGCATTTCAATTTCAATTCTTAGAAAGCTTTATTTCGGTTTCAGAAGTATCTTGGGATTCAAATGTGTATTTATGATGTATATAGTTTTCTTATCAAGCGTAATACGTATATTTGGCATTTGGTTATATCAATTTTGAAACTCTCAGTATAAACCTCAATATTATTCGGATATATTTACTATTCTATATTTTTATAACTATACATAAGAAATTAATTAATATGTAAATAAGTCGATATATTTTATATGTTTACATTGCCGGTTGAGATTATTCAAGAATATACAGTATATTTCAAAGCGACACCGAACTAAGATGTAGACGTTGTTGTTTATATCCTATGGATAAGAAAATATAGTTTTCAACACCATTAGAGGTACATTAACAGAGCGCCTCATAGTCAGCGTATAGGTTCTTTCGCAGTGGTTTCGTAAGCATACCGACATGCTGTACAGTGGTTAGGCAACATTAAGGGATTTTCTGTCTTACGAAACCCCGATCTTTAATTATTTGTTTACTCCTTCAATATACAGCTTCACCATAATAGACCATGAACGAAAGTTATGGGAAATAAGCTTGGATACATACGTCGGTAATACTGTCTTTTAGGAGTAATTTAACGTTAGTGATTTGAGGAAAGAGGCAAGGAACTCATAAAGGTAAAAGAGCCTAGAATGCGTACAAGGACTTGTTGATCAAGTTAAAAAAAATCCTTTTTGTAGTGAGACAAGAAGTTTATTTTACCACCTTTAACTTATGATACTACATGAAACATTTGTACATATGACAAATAAATCCTGTTGCTATCTCCAATATGCTATTGGATGTTTATTATTCGAATAATTAAAAAAATATTTAGGATAATGAGTACAGGATCCCCGTGGTTAGGGCAAAACACGTATGTTTTGCAATTAAATATCTCGAAACTCTCCGCTCACAACGGGTCATTTGAGAATGTAACTACCCCTTTGTCTGAAAGATAGGAATGGTTTTCTGATAGCGAACAAGAAGAAACCATTTGCTTTCATACCACGTGCTTGATGTGAGAGTGTGTGGAGAGTGTGTATATATATTCAACTGCTTCGTGAGAAGCCTTATCTCAAATGAGTGTTACATAAAAACATACCCAGAACATTTTGGAATCTGCAAAATCAAATTTGAAATAGTTCAAGTATAAACTATATCACTGCTATATTCGTTCGGTCACGTTTCGAAACAGGCTCAACGCCATTCTCTAACCGATGTATTTTGATACCTTTTTCGATTTTTTATTTAATTTAATTAATTTATTTTTATAGATTAGTTTTAATTCGAAAAGTGATATAGGACGGTGAAGGAATGAATGAAACGTGAATTACTCAGGTTTTTCCTTCTGAGGATAAGTAAATCACTGGAAAGAACTGATCCTAACAGAAGCTCTAACCTGGAAGCTACACAATATGATGTAGTCTTGCTGCGCCCATGTTATGGAGCTGGTTATTTTAGTGAAAGTTTCAGGAAACCCTAGAGAAGCAGGAGAATTTCCCGGATTCTGTTGTTTAAGCAGAGATTGCGAAACCTAATGATTCTCCTTTGCGCTAAGGTGCACTAGATTAGCTAAAGTTTCACTGTAATTATCGAGCGAGATACGAATGTAGGGCTTGCTTCGGAGGCTCTGAGTTCAGTTTCCTTAAGGTCGGCCGTCGTCCTCTGGTCTAGGGGTAGTGATGATGATGCTGATTGATGTTTATCAGCGCTCGACTACTATCGCCATTAGCGCCCTTATAAAAACAAGTTCGTTAAGAACACCAGAGGCGAAAGAGTACACAAAAATAAAAAGGAAATTATAAAATCCAGGGAATAAATGAAGTCGAAGGCTACATATCCATCGAAAACGTATTACAAAGGAGCTTAATAGGACACAAAAAGTGACTAAAACAAGAGAATAAAAGTCACTAGTGATAAAACATTTAAAATGCAATCACCGCCGCTCCATTAAAATTGTCGGAATAAAAGAACTAAACGCTAAATCCTTACTCAGAATTTCACCAGAGATAAAAAACATAACATCTTCTCTAGCGCTCTGTGGTCATCGGAAAGAGCCTCCATGACGGAGGCCGATAGCAGCAAAGATGAACGAAGCCTGGTAGAGCAATGCATTCTAACAGCACATGTCGTAAAGACAATGCCGATACACAGAGCGCACAGATAGGAGCTGGTTTCTCCCTGAAAATGTGACTGTATATAAAAATACAGTGACCGATCCATAAGTGAACCAATAACCCTCCTCCCGACGAGATATACGGAAGGAGGTTACCCAGTTTTCAGGGAGATCCTTAACTTCCCTAAGCTTGTTGGCGTGAAGAGAGGACCACTTGTCATACCAGCACAAAAGCACTGCTCTCTGTACTAGCCAGAAGTCCGCCGAGGTCACAATAGGAATTACAGAAATGGATTGTGTTGCTGGTGTCTTAGCTGCCAAATCCGCCAGGTCATTTCCCGGCAAGCCGAAGTGTCCAGCAATCCAAGCACACCCAACATCAACACCAGAAGTGAATAAAATATGGAGGAGGTCGCGGATATGCTGCATGATAAGATGGTGGTTGCACAACTCACGAACGTACTGAAGGGCACTAAAGGAATCACTCATAATGAGGCAGTCACACAAATTCCGATGGCGAACATACAGAATGGTTCGATAGATGGCATAGGGATCATCAGTATAAATGGATGTGCTACTGTACAAACCAAAGTATAAAAATCGCTCCCAATAACAAAAGCACATCCAACACCGTCGGCGCACTTACAACGCGGTGATATACAAATGCGGTCACTATAGTGGGATAAAAATTCTAAAAAGCATTATGGATAATAGATACAGGTATCGCAGATTTCTCGTAAACCACCATCCTGAGATCTACGTGGGATGTAGCACTTAAACAAGGTGGATGCACCCTCTCCTATTGGAAAGCATGCGAGGCAGGGCAATATAGTGTTTCTAAAGAAGCTCGTGGAAGCATAAACCTGTAGACCTAAAAATGAGTGACAGGTTTCTCCAGAGTTCGTCCAGCCCGGTATAGAAAACAGGGGTAAGTGTTAGATGGGAAGGCAAGCATTTAAGCTCACAGCCATAATAAGCTAGCAGGACATTACGCCGACATCGCAGAGGAGGGTTCTGCCGATTTGGTGTATAGGCTAACAACTGGGCTAGTTGTAAAAGCTCAAAAAAGCCATACGGATGCCCTGATTATGGACTCTGTCTAATCTTATCAGCACAGATGGCCCCGCTAAAGAATAAACAATGCGTCCATAGTCAAGCAACGAAAAAGACGAAGGAAGGCTATCCAGTTCGCTCCCAAAGATTTACCACATAATATCTGTCAAATATTCAAAGAGCTGTGACATCGCACTTTCAGTTGTGCTATATGTGATGACCAACTAAGTTTTCGATCGAAGATCAACTCGAGAAATCTCGTTTCATCTGCTAATGGAAGTAAATCTGGCCCATCCCCTCCTACGGCACCAAAACTTAACGCAGAATGACTTCTGAGTTGAAAAATGAAAGCCGTTATTCGAGCTCCAATCACAATTTGTCCAAATACTGCTCGAAACGGCATTCCAAAAATGACGTTCGCTGAGAAGTACATAAGATGACAAAGTCGTCGATGAATAGGCTGGACGAGGCACCTGGGGGAACACATTGAGATTTAGAATAATCACTATAGCAAACAGCGTCACGCTCAGAGCCGACCCCTGTGGCACACCCTTCTCTTGAATAAGAAGGTTCGAAAAAACTAAGCCAACGCTTGCTCGGTTAACGGTGATCTCATAAACACCTGAACGAACAACGTAGACGTTCACGTAATAGTATATTCCGGTTGTGGGGGGAGCTAATATCCCTGCTCGCCAACACTTATTATAAGCCTTCTCAGGGTCAAAAAATATCCCAGCTGTTTGACGGTTCTTAGGAAACCCGTCTATGATTTGTGTTGATAGCGATACAAGGTGGTCAGTTGCTGAACGGCGTCGTGGAAAACCACAATAAAGTTAGTCAGCAGATGGTGGGATTCCAGCCATCACACCAACCATCCATTGAACATGCGTTCCATCACCTTGCACACGCAACTAATGAGAGAAATAGGACGGCAGCTGGATGAAACATGACGGTATTTCCCAGCTTTCAAAATAGGTATGGTGGTGGCCTCCCGCCACTGTGCTGGAAAAGCGGTGTCAACCAAAACACGATTATTCACCTCGAGCAGGAACGCCTTACCTTCAGGAGAGAGATGTTGGAACATTTGGACGTGGATTCCATCTGGAGCTGGTGAAGAGTTTCGCGAAGAGGACATTTTACGGTATAACTCCACTATAGTGAAAAGGCGATTGCAGTCTTCAAGGTTTTCGGAACAGAAAGAGAGCCCTGGAGATGCCACCTCAGCCTTAACTAGAAGAAGCTCAGGTGAATAATAACCTTAGCTAGATAGTTAAGCTAAGGCACTGCCTATAGTCTAAGCTACGTCAAACGGATCAGCAACAGCACCATCAGATGATGTAGTAGTAGTAGTAGTAGTAGTAGTAGTAGTAGTAGTAGTAGTAGTAGTAGTAGTAGTAGTAGTAGTAGTAGTAGTAGTAGTAGTAGTAGTAGTAGTAGTAGTAGTAGTAGTAGTAGTAGAACTTTAGGGCGCTCAACTTCAATGGTTATTAGCGCTCAAACAACAACAAAGAGTTAAAAACGAGGAACTAGGTCCGCACAATAAAACTTAAAAACACAATAAAAAGCTGGGTAAAATATTGTCAACAACCGTGTAATGTAAATGAAACCACGGGGCGCATAAAAGCAGAAGTCACAGGTTACATAAAAGATAGTAAAAATAAAACTACCCATAGCACAGGGCAGGTCGAGCACTAAAAACTATTAAAAGCAAAGGAACTAGAAAGTTAAAAGGAAAACTAAATTCTCGTGACTAAAATCCACATCACTTAAAAGGTAAAAACACAAGCTACCGCTTAATGCTGGTGACACACAGGATAATACTCGTAAAACTAAATGGTGAAATTAAAAGTCACAGCTGATAAAACTCTATAAACTCGGTTCAACGCTATGGTATCATCCGCCAGGAGCTCCCCGAGAGCTCACCGTCAGTTGCAGGGAGGTTCCAATATGATCTAAAACAAAGCACTCCAGCAACATGTGGCGGACGGACAATCCTTATCCACACAGGGGACAGACGGGAGCCGATTCCCCCTTAAGCAGGTAGCTGTGGGTAAAAAAGCAATGACCGATACGCAAACGTGCTAAAATCACCTCCTATCGACGAATTAGGCGAGAGGAGGTCACCCAGTTTAAAGGAAGTTCCTTAACTACTCTGAGCTTGTTACTGCGGAAAGCTGACCATTCATCATGCCAGCAAGAATAACGAGCCTAAAATCATTTGTCAAACAAGGAGGAGTAGAACTGGGTTGTGAGGTCGCCGCCTTCACTGCCAAATCCGCCGTTCATTTCCCGGTAAGCCAGCGAGCCAGAGATCCACACAAACTGCACATTAACCCCCGAAGTGTGTAGCATGTGGAGGGCATCCTGAAAAAGTTGCACGATAGGATGGTAATGGTACAGATCACGAATGCTCTGGAGTACATTATGGGAATCACTCATTACAAGGCGGCCACCCATACGTCGACGGCGAACATAAAGAATTGCTTGGTAAATTGCATACAGCTCTGCTGTGTATATGGATGTGTTACGATGCAAACCGAAAGTAAAAGGTTCGTTACCATGAACAAAGGCACATCCAACACCAGCATCACTCTTACTGCTATCGGTGTAAATGAAAGATCGGCCACTGTAAGAGGTTAAAAATTCTAAAACACAAGTACGGATACTAGACAGACGCAACATAGATTTTCCGGAAGCTGTCTTCCCGAAATCTACGTGCGAGGTATCACGTAGCCAAGGAGGGCACACCCTTTTCCTCCCCTCGGAAACATGTGCGACACTGCAATATTGTGTTTCCGGAGAAGTTCACGGAAACGGAAACCTGCGGGCCGTGGACTATGAAGGTGGTTGCGATATCTTTCATCCAACTCGGTACAGAAGAAAAGGGTAAACGTTGGATGTAAAGGCATGCAATGAAGGGAACAGCTATAATTGCCTAATAGGACATCACACCGACACCGCAGAGGGGGTTCTGCCGATTCAGCGTAGAGACTAACAACTGGGCTGGTTGGAAAAGCCCCAACAGCCACACGGATGCCCTGATTATGGACAGTGTCTAAGCGGCATCCATAGTCTAACTTGGATCTTATCACTGCACGATAAAGGCGCAGCAGTACTGTCCGATTTGGACCCCAAAATTTTCCACTTAGCATCCGTAAGATATTGAGAGAACGGCCACACTCCGCTTTAAGCTGCGCTATATGTGGTGACCAGCATAGATTGTGATCGAAAACTAACCGCAGGAATCTCACCTCATCTGCTAAAGTAACTTAATCTGGTCCAAGTCTGAGAGTAGGGGCCTTTCGCCACCTACGACGCCAGAAGTTAACGCAGTCTGTCTTCTCAGGCGAGAAACGAAAGCCGTTTTTTAAGCGCCAATCGTAAATATTGTCCAAACACCGTTGGAAAATCTGAGAAGCTGAGAAGTACAGAAGATGGCAAAGTCGTCTACGATTAGACAGGACGAGACACCTGGGGGAACACAATGAGATATGGAATTTATCGCTATAGCAAACAGCGTCACGCTTAGTACCGAACCCTGCGGTACTCCGTTCTTTTGATTAAAATACTGAAAAAAAAAAAAAAAAGAAACGAACCGAACCTTACTCGGAAAACGCGGTTCCGCATAAGCTTCTGGATGAACAATGGTAGACGGCCACGTATATTCCAACTGTGGAGGGAGCTTAAAATCCCTGACCACCAACACGTGTCATAAAGCCTTCTCGAGGTAAAAAAATATCCCAACTTCTGACAATTCCGAAAAATGCCGTCCAGGATCTGCATCGAAAGGGACACAAGGGGTCAACCCCTGATCGACGTCATCGAAAACCACATTGGATGTTAGTCAGAAGATTGTGGGATACTAACCACCACATCAACCGCCCATTTATCATGCGTTGCATCACCTTGCAGACACAGCTGGTGAGGGAAATCGGGCGGTAGCTGGAAGGAAGATGACGGTCCTTTCCAGTTTCAAAATAGGTATGATGGTGGCCTACCGCCGCGGAGTTGGAAAAGTGACATCCACCCAGCCTCGGTTGTATACCTCGAGAAGAAAAGCCTTACCGGCAGGCGAGGGATGTAGCAACATTTGGACGTGGATGCCCTCTGCGTCTGGCGCAGATTTTCGAGAAGATGTGAGAGCATGGTCTAGCTCCGACATGGTGAAAAGGCGGTTGTATTCTTGTCGGTTCCCAGAGTGGAAGATAAAACCTTGAGATCCAACCTGAGTCTTAACTAGAAGAAACTAGGCGAACAACAATCTGAGCTAGACACTTGAGCAAAAGCACTGCCCAGAGTGTTAGCCACGTCAAACGTGTCAAACCACAGTACCTGCTGCTGTTTTTAAACCGGTGGTCGGCAAATGGGTCGGTTCTTCGGTTACACGCCGTAACTTATCCCATACAACAGAAGAAGGTGTATGTCGATTAAAGGAGTCTACAAACCGGCTCCATGATTGCTTTTTGCTGTCCTTAATAACTTGTCTAGATTTGGCTCGCATCTTCTTATATTGTATCCGATTATCCAGCGTAGGTCGACGCTGGAAATGCCGAAGAGCACATCTGCGAGCACGAATGGTATCCAGACATTCATCTGTCCGACAAGGAACAGGAAATCGACGAGGGTGGCTAGTCGACCGCGGGATAGACTGCTTAGCCGCGGAAAGAATGGTGGCTGAGAGGTGTTCAACCAGGATATCCACCGGATCGTGGTCGCTACGATCAAAAACCGCCAAAAGGGAGAAAAGGTTCCAGTCGGCTTTATCTAAGCGCCATCTAGGTAAATATGTAGAACATAAAGGGGGTGCTAAGAGACCTATAACAGCTGGAAAGTAGTCGCTAGAATATAAATCAGAAATGACATTACATTGTAAGGAAACTGCTAACTGTGAAGAACAAACAGCTATGTCGAGGTGGGAGAAACTGTGGAAGGCGTCAGAGACAAAGGTAGGCTCTCCGGTGTTCAGGAGAGAGAGAGAGAGAGATGTGATTACCGTTCAAGAAATCCGCATTTAGATGGCCTGGCGCACAAGTCCGAGGTGAGTCCCAAAGTGGGTGTTGGGCATTCACGTCACCGACTAACAGAAATGGTGGTGGTAACTGTGACACTTGGTCGTCTAGATAAGTGTGCAAGAGGTCAGCAGATGTCGGCAGATACATACTACACATTGTGAATTTCATATAGGCCAGCGTGATGCTGAAATCAGCGGACTGGAAGCCTGATTGTAGAGGCACGGAGTCAGCATAAAGGTCACTTCTGACGAGCAGCATAGTTCCCCAGGTGCAGAAACACCCTCCTCCGATGATGAATCACACTGTACGGCAGAGTAGTTCCTGAATGTGACGTTGTCATGGGGACGGAGCTTATTCTTTTGTAAGCAGACGACCAAAGGTTGATACTAGCTGAGCAACAGTGCAACCTCTGGTCGACGTGGTCTAATTCCGCGTATGTTCCATTGCAGGATAGACATTTTCCATATTATGGGATAAGATTTAAACCGAGAGCAGATTGGGCTGTGCTGGTCGGTTCAATTTGTTCTTTTTAGGTGTAGGGCTTGTGCTGTTTTCAGGAGCAAGTTCTTGCCGTTTCCGCACAGTCGTTTGGCAGTGGGGGGGCACAATCCTCCTGGTCCATCTCCTCCATGGGGGAGGACCCCTTTCCAATTGAAAATCTCGAGGTTCTCGAACCGATTAGAGGTACTGATCGACATAGTTAGGCGTCGCCGATCTATACCCCCCCCCCCCGCCGATGATTCCTCCGAGGATCTACGTGGAGATTGACATTGATTTTTCCGTCCCTTGGGTAGTTTTGGAGGGGACTTTACATTGTCTTTAAGGGAATCGGTCCTGACGTACCTGCTCTTAAATGATTTAGTTCGTGCAGAACTTGCGACGGGTAAGCCGGTCTTGCCGCCCGAGGTCGACGGTTTGGGTGATACGTTTGCTGGAACATTCCTTTTAATGCCGGATTTGGCAGATGTCGACGCCGATGTAGAAGAAGATGTTGGCGACTTTATTTTCCATCTAGCTATGAGAGTCTTTTCGGATATTGTAGCCCCGTTGATATCGCCGGTCTGAGTGGCAATGTCCCGTCTCGGTATCGCTTACCTACAACAGAGCTATAGGTACCAGAGCGCGGGACAGAGTGTTGGCGGATACGATGGAGCTTCCGGGCTTCATAGAAGGGCACCTTCTCTTTCACCTGGATCGCTTGGATAGCTCTCTCCTCTGCGCCGCCGCAGTTAACGCACGATGGAGTGGACGTACAAGCTCCATCGTGCGCTGCGTCTCCACAAATAGCACAGCAAGGCTGACCTGCACAGAATTCACTTGTGTGCCTAAAGCTCTGACACTTGGAACATCTGGGTGGGTTCGGAATGTAGGGCCTAACTTCAATCGCTTCGTACTCTGCCTTAATCCTTTGCGGGAGATCTATTCGACCATAAGTAAGGAACAGGGTACGGGTAGGCACAAATTCGAAATTCTATTTCCTTTGAACCTGTAAATATATGTGACACCTTGTTCCGCCAAATTGTCCTGAATCTATTCGGCTGACAATCCATCCAATGTGCAGGTGGTGACAACTCCGCGAGAGGAATTCAAGGTTTTATGTGTGATGACCTTAATAGTCTAGCTACCTAACAGGGTGTCTCTCAGTAGTTTGGCTGCCTGGGAGGTACATTTTGCCTCGACCAGAAGTGTACCTTTGCGCGCTTTAACACAAGGTTGAACCGGACCAGCGATGTTATCAAGGCCCTTTTGGATGGCGAAAGTGCTAACCGTCGTGAACTTTTTTTCCTTTGTCTGTTCGAGTTACAGCTAAGTAGCGAGGACCACTGCACTCAACTACTTCCTTTTCTGCTACAGTTGGAGTTAAATAAGGGTTCAGATTCATCCCCCAGTGCTCCCCACCCACCACGGAGCGCAACGAGGAGTCACCCCACTGAGGTGACAGGGCTACACAGGGGTATAGCAGGCTCGCCGTACCACTCACCCTGAAGCTCGGCATAATACCTAGTCCTGGCCGATTGACTAGGGGTGGTTTAGTCCCTAGCCTCCTGTTTAGGCGAAGCACAAATAAAAGCAGTGTATTAGGCTGCGCACCCTCCCCAGTCACTGAAGAACAGAAGCCCAGGCTCAGGTACGCAATCCTCAACCAACCAGGATATTTTTTTCCACCGTCACGGGTTTCCACGCACGGCCTACACATGGGTGGGCATTTTAACCTACTGGCTCCCTCACTGCCCACAGATGGAGTCAAGGTTGACTCGGGACCCCGGGTGCGCCTAATCCGTGCCTACCGCAATAGGTCCCTTGGGACGTCTGATGATGTGAGACCGGCAATTTGCAAATAGGCACATCTCGGCCATTCAACTTATCATCCCATAAAACGGTGGAAGATATATATTGATTAAATGAAGCTATAAACTTGTTCCATGATAGCCTTTTGCTGTCCTTAATAATTTGTCTTTACTTCGCACGCATCTTCTTATATTGTATCAGGTTGTCCAGTGTAGGGCGACGCTATAAAATCCTGACAACACCCCTGCGAGCATGAATGCCATTCCAACATTCATCAGGCAACGAAAATCTTCGGGGATTATTTAGGTGTCATTTGGTAAGCGGATGGAACATACATCATGTGTTACCAGACTAATAAAACATGGAAAATGGTCAGTACAATAAAAGTCAAAGCTGATATTATAAGCTAACAGCTAACAGTGAAGAACAAAACGCTATATCAAGGTAAGAAAAACTATGAAACGCGTCGTATAGAAATGCAGGCGCTCCGGTTTTCAGGAGAGCTAAGTAATTATTGTTGAAAGAAATCTAGAGTTAACTTACTTCTCGCACGAGCCCGACGTGAGCCCCAAAGTGGATAGTGGGTGTTCACATCAGCTACCAACAGAAAATCTCTTACTCAGTGCGCGAGAAGTCGTCGAACGGAGGCAAATATATAGTACAAATGGTGAAGCTGGTAGTTAGCAGCATAATCTTTATAGCGACAGACTGGATGTCAGACTGTAAGGTTACGGAGTCAGCAAAAATATCATCCCTAATGAGCATCATAGTGCCCCCATGTGCAGGAACACCCTCTTCCGCTGATAAATCACACCGTACAGAAGAATGCTGCCTGAAGGCAGTGAGATCTTGGACGGAATTTCGTCTTCTACAAGCAGACGGCCAAAGGTAGCTTCTGGTTTAGCAGCAGTTCAAGCTCTGTTCGATGTGGTCTAACTCTGCGTATGATCCATTTCAGCATAGCCATGGGATAGTCTAGATTATGGGATAAGGTATATATTGAAAGATGTTTTGGCAAACTGGGCTATGGTGGTCAGTTTAATTGGTTTTTTTTTTTTTTTTTTTTTTTCGGTATCGGACTAACACTCTTTTCAGGAGTCTTCACCGATCGGAGCTCCTCCGAGAAGATTCCTCAGAAGAGGATCTCTGTGCAGAGCGACGTGGGCTTCCACCACCCTTGGATGCTTTGGGTGCAGTCGCGCCACGTTCTTTAGGGAACACGGCTCTAACATCGCTGTTCTTGAAATGTTTCTCAGGTGCAGAATACGCTACGGTTTTGCCAATCATAGTGCCAGAGGTCGAAGAATAGGATGCATGTTGGTCTGAACTATGCTTGACAATGGCAGATTTGGCGGATGGTGACGCCGACGTAGACGCAGTTGTTGAGGTCTTCGGTAGAGGTCGGCAACGATGTTTTTTTTTCTCTAGCAGTAGCAGCAGCAACAGCAGAAGAAGAAGAAGAAGAAGCAAGGGCAAAGTCTTCTCATTCCTGTGGAGGCCACGGGGCCTTAACAAACGCATGGCAGCGTATTCTGCTCCTTGACAATACCTTAATTTCGTTCCAGCTCTTTTCTGAACTTCTGTCTCTATATTGACTGTGCTGTGTCATGCAATTCTTGATCTACTTCTCCTAGTTGGTCCTTGAGGGTTCCAATTGAACGCCGTTTTAGCTATACTACTATCTGTTCTCATCACGTGCCCGATTCATTTCCATTTCCTATATTTCACCTCTTTCCCAATTTCTTGCTGGTTAGTTATACTCCACAGGTTTTTATTTGAAATGGCCCTTGACACTATATTCCCATGATTATTCTTAGACATCTATTATTAAACACTTGTAATTTCGTAGCAATTGAGCTAGTAACTTTCAAAGTTTCACATCCATGTAATATAACATATTTCACATTCGTATTAAATATTCTAACTTTCAATTTTAAGGATATTTGTTTTGATTTTCATAGGGAGGATGACTGTGCAAAAACAGATTTTTCTTTTCTAATTCTAATATTGATATGTTCATCTGATCCTCCGTTTTTAAATTTTCAACTTTTGTGGCCTCAATATCGCAATACAGACCCGCCTGGGTGCCGGTATAGCTGCAACGGAGCTATAAGAACCGGAGCAGGAGCTTCCGCGCTTCCGAGAAGGACATCTCATTCACCCCTATCTCCTGGATGGCTCTTTCCTTTGGAAAACGAGCGCAGTCCCAGGAACTAGATGGATGCTCACCATTGCAGCTGACGCAAGATAGAGTGGATGTGCAACCTTCATATTGTATGACGTCTCCGCATTTCACACATGTAGACTGACCATGGCAATACTCGCTGGTGTGCCCAAAGCGCTAACACTTGCCACACCTGAGAGATTCTCCTGAATCTCCTCATTGGAGAAACCGCCGCGTGAAGAGTTCAATGTTTTGTGCATCCGGCCTAATCGAGTAGGTATCCATCATACTGGCTCTCAACAGCTTTGCTGCCTGGGATACTGATAGTGCTTCAACCCAGAGCGTGACATTACGAGTTCGAACACACGACTTTAATGGTCCAGCTATCTTATCTAGGCCCTTTTGAATCACAAATGGGCTAACCGACTAAAATATCCACCTTCCTCCGTTCTCCCAATCACAAAGTAGCGAGGATCCCTGGACTCGACTGCTTATTTTCCGAACACTAAACCGTTTTTTGTTTGTTGTTTTTTTTTCTTTTGCAGCTTAAAAGATGGCCTTAATTCATCTTCCAGTGCTCCCCAACCACCACGGAGCTCAACGAGGGGGCACCTCCTGGGATGACACGGCTACACAAGGGATATAGCAGGCTCGCCGTCCCACTCACCCTGGAGATCCGTATAGTACTAAGTTCTGACAGATTGACTGGGGGAGGGTGAGTCCCTAGCCTCCCGTTTTCGTGAGGCAGACCAAGGCGGTGTATTAGGCAGCAAAATCTCACTGGTCACTGTAAGGACAGAGACTCCAGGCTCAGAAATACAACCATCAACCAAACAGGATATCGCTTTCCACCGACAGGGATGTCCATGTACGGCCTACACGTGGGTGGACGTATTGACGATCTGACTCCCTCACCACTCAAGGTTGCCCACATGAGGAATTCAGGGTTTTCTCGGGACCCCGGGTGCGCCAAACCCGAACCTACGGTAGTAGGTCCTTGGGGTAGGGGGCCTAGGGGTAACAATATTCGTCTCTGCTACCCAAGTTCGCGGATTTAAATCCGGCGGAGAGAGATGAATATTTTCGAGCTAATAAATCCTTAAACATGGCTTCCATTGGAAGGGAAGTAAAACCGGTAGTTCGTTTTGTAGATTTATAAGTAAAAGAACCTTCAGCCTGATAAAGATTTTTCTGAGCAAACTTATGCCGCCTTTCATGCCAAATATAGAATTTAACGCTGTGAACCGCAGCAGTTAAAGAGCGCCCATAAATAAAATTCAATTTAATTTATTTTTAGGGCAAGCCACTTTCCCCATGAGCTTTTTCACGATTTTTCCGGATCGGCACGTGAATACCAGGGTGGATTCTCTTCTACTAGGAAATTCTTAGTTGTGATTTCCTTTCATGTTTCTGCGTTGAAGGACCAGTAGACCGCGTTTGGTGTGTTGCCGCAGAATGGCGGATTAATCTCTTTGGAAAGGTTCTCCATGGTATTTGGTAGATCTGCTGAGGGGTTCCTTGGGGTGGATTGAGTACCTATAAGCATTTGCTAGCCAGCGCAAGAGTATGGTTCATTGAGAGTCATTCTTGTTTCCCTCCTAGAGATGATAAAAACAGGCCTAGCTGCGGTGACCCGCTCCAAGTTTCTGGAGGCCCCTTTCTTTTGTGTACTCCTACTTCTACTCCTCTCCTCCTAAACGTAAAGGGTCGAAAACGGTCGGGGACACCTCAAGCACTGCAACCTATGTCGATCTATTGTGCGGAAACACCTCCCAGAAAAAACGGATGGAATGCGTGAATCACAGGCTGTAGGCAAGGGCACAGACACGCGCGGAAGTTCCAAATTCAGTAGTTGAAAATTCTTCATTCCGGCACTAGGATCCACCGCCAACACAACGGGTTATGGGTCTCGTCAAACTTTCCCGCTCCCGCGAAGACAGCGACCACGGCGCCACCTCAACCTCAAGAACAACATTTACTGTGCAACTGCAACCGCGCCATCTGCCAGCACTGCCCCACATCACGAGCCTAGAAGTACACTTAAAATGAATGAAAAATAACATGAAGGCGAAATGAAAATAACTTTTCTCGGGCTATCAGCCAGGTGAATTCTGGAATAATTTCCAAGCTTTCAAGAGCTAACGTCGCTCTCATCTTCAGGGAAACCTCAGACAGTGAAAACCTCGCTAAAGAATTTCAGTATCTCAGAACCAGCCTAGAGAAAAATGGATATAGCAAGAGCAGCATCAACAAGGCCGCTGTCAGTTCAAAATGTGCCCAGCGTAATGCATCCCAGCTAGATGAGTCACAAGACACGAAGAAACAACGTAAAGCCTACCTCCCATATACAGGTCATCTGTCTGGTAAACTGAGTAGAATTATGGGCAAATACAACATCAAGACTATACACAAGCCACCCAATAAAATTCGAAATATATTAAGACAGGTCAAAGACTCCCTCAGCCTCAAGACTCCTGGGGTATACCGCATTCCATGTGAATGTGGTAGAGCCTACATCGGACAGACGGGGAGAATGATTGAACAAAAATGCAAAGAGCATGAGAGCTACATCCGCCTGATGTACCCAGAAAAATCTGGTCTTGCGGAGCACTGCATCCAAGAAGGACACAGACCGAGACTGGGCGACACAACCACCATGTTTAAGTCTTCAAGCTATTGGGACCGCTCCATCAAAGAAGCCATAGCTATTAAATACGAAGAAAATAACATCAACAAAGACAGCGGCTTGCAGGTGAATGGCATTTGGAGTTCGTGCTTAGCAAACACTCGCAAAGATTTGTGAAACTGCCAAAAGCTAGCCCTAGTTTTAATACAGGCTCACATCTGGCAACGGGCCAATCAGAGCAGTCCGTCCCGGCAACGGAGACCATTGGTTCCTAGTCAACGCCCCCCATGCCGGACCCGGGCCAATCACAGAGCGGCATCTGGCCGGTACCCCCCACCGGACTACTATATATAAGGCGTACCCGGAGTCTCTACATCATTCCCTGAAGATGAGAGCGACGTTAGCTCTTGAAAGCTTGGAAATTATTCCAGAATTCACCTGGCTGATAGCCCGAGAAAAGTTATTTTCATACCGCCGCCAGGAAAGCTTCAAGTCATGATGAAGGGGAAATAATGGAAAGCGATGCGTGAAGGGTATTCGCCTAAGTGACAAGGGGGAAACACGAAAAGTTTATGATAGATCCTTTGAGTGACTTTTCCACTGAGGTAGAATTAGTGGTATTTCCTCAGAGGTGCTATTAGAACTAATGTTTTCCGGAAACTTGCCGAAATACCTATCCCTTACGCACACCATACCTGAAAATCCATAGGTATCTGGCGGATAGTGACCAGCTATGAAAAATATGACTATCTCTTGAATATATATATATATATATATATATATATATATATACACAAATAAAAAATTCCTTCTTGATGAGTTCCATTGAAAAGCAGTTAGGTCGGAAAGCTTATGCTCCAGTCATGAGTTTTCTGCAAAACTCACTATTGTATACTTGCCATGTCTACCATGTAGAGGGGAAATTAGATTGGTTGAATTGGGGCTACATGTAATTTAAAGTAACTAAGAAAGGGAATGACGATGATGTAGATTGGGATTTTAGGGCACTCAGCTTCCAGATTATCAGCGCCCTTAAAACAAATAAAACCGGTGAGAGTCCAGAGTTAAAATCATGATAAAATATATGAGAGATAAATAGTAGCTAAAATTAGAAGTCAAATGGAGATGTAAAAACCATCCATTGCCAAAAACAGTTAAAACAATAAAACCATTAAGAACAATGGTTCATTAAAAGGTTAAAAGGTGCTAAAACTAAGGTATTGTAAGCTAAAACAGTATTATAACCATAACAGATATAAGATCCGGAGTGTAGAAGTAACTTTTGATAAAAATTTAAAACCCCTATCAACCACCCCATGGTTGTCTGCAAGCACCTCTTCTAGGGAAGCCCGCAGCTGTAGAGATGTGCGATGAGCAGCTAGAGCAACTGACTGTAGCAGCACATGTTTTATCGTCAAGGACGCTCCATAGAGTAGGCAGATAGGAACAGGATCTGTCTTCAAAAGGTAACTATGGGTAAAATTACAGTGTCCAATTCACAACCGAGCCAATATCACCTCCTCCCACGAAAAGTACGTGAAGAGGTTGCCCAAGTTATAGGCAGATCTTTCAACTCCCTGAGCATGTTACCGCGGACAGCCGACCACTTCGCATACCAGCACGAAGGCATCGCTCTCTGCATAAAAACTCAAAAATCCTCTGCTGTTGCACAAGAAACAGAAACACTGAGCTCTAAGACTACCGATTTTGCTGCCATATCCGCCAGCTCATTGCACCGTAAGCCCACGTGTCCAGGATATCATGTGCCCTCCATATTGACGCCGGAAGCGTGTAAAATATGGATGGTGTCCTGAATGAACTGCACTAAAGGAAGGTAGTGGCACAGCTTACGTTCCCTCTGAAGGTCACTATAGGAATCACTCATAATAAGGTAGTCGCTCAAGGTTCGACGCTGAACACGTAGAACGGCTCGGTAAATAGCACACAGCTCCACAGTATAAATTGATGTGGTACTAGGTAAGCCAAAAATGTATGGTTCGGTCCCAGACACAAAGTCAGGGCAAACAACTTCGGTTCACCTAATTCCATCGCTGTATGTACAAACACGGAAACTGTATTTTGATAAAAATTCTAAAACACAAGAACAGATACTACATATAGAGTAGCAGTTTTCACGTAAGCCGTCATACCGAGATCTACGACGGATGAAGCACGTAACAAAGGTGGGTAAGCCCCCTCCCCCTTGGGATACATTCTAGGTATTTAGATATTAAGCTGGCGAAGAAGCTCACGGAAACGAGAACATGCAGGCCTTGGGCTGAGCTTAAGGTGGCGGTAACGTTCGTCCAGCTCCGTACAGAAAAATGGTGTATAAGTTGGATACGCAGGCATGTGCTTAAGCTCACAGTCATAATTTACTAGCAAGACATTACGCCGGCAGCACAGAGGGGATTCTACAGCTTCGGCATAGAGACTAACCACTGGGCTCGTCGGAAAGGCGCCAAGAGCCGCATGGATGCCCTGATTATGGACAGCGTCCATCTTCTCAGCACACATTGAGTGCTAAAGAGTAAACAATGCATCCATAGTCTATCTTGGATCGGATCAGAGCACGATAAAGACGCAGCAACACTATCCAATCCGCTCCCCAAGATTTGCCTCTTAGTATCCGTAAAATATTGAGAGGACGTTCACATCGTGCTTTCAGCTGTATTATACGTAGTGACCAGAAACATTTGCGATCGAAGAGCAACCCAAAGTCTGGTCTCATCTGCGAAGGATAGGAAATGTGGATCAATTCGAAGCCAAGGCAGCGACTGTTTTCTACGGCGCCCGAAGTTAACGCAGGCTGACATCACAGGTAAGAAACGAAAGCCCTTTTGAGAACTTCAATTAGAAAAGTTGTCCAAACACCGCTGCAGAAGGCGCTCCAGAAATGGCGTACGCCGAGAAATACAAAAGATAGCAAAGTCATCTACAAATAAGCAGGACGGGACACCTAGGAGAACACTTTGCGATATAGAATTAATCGCTATAGCAAACAGTGTCATGCTCAGTACCAATCCCTGTGGCACTTCGTTTCTTGAATAAAAGTATTGGAAAACATCGAGTCCACCCTTACTCGGAAAATGCGGTCTATCATAAACTCATGAATGAAAAACGGTAGGTGTTGTCGTATATTCATGTAGTGGAGGGAACGTAATATCACTCCTCGCCAACACGTATCATAGGCCTTCTCGAGGTCAAGAATATCACAACTGTTTGACAGTTCCTAAGAATGCCGTTCATGATGTGCATTGATAGAAATATAAGGTGACCAGCCGCTGACCGACGTCTTGAAAATTGCATTGGGTTTTAGTCCGGAGATCGTGTGATTCCAACCACAAAACCAACCGTTAATTTATCATGCGTTCCATTACCTTGCAGAGGCAACTGGTCAGGGAAATAGGACGGTAGCTGGAAGGAAGATAACGGTTCTTTCCGTATTTCAAAATAGGTATGTTGGTGGCCTCCCGCCACTTTCTTGGAAAATTAGTATCAGTTCAGACACAATTATACACCTCGAGCAGGAAAGCCTTAACTTCAGGAGAGAGAGAGATATTGCAAGATTTGGATCTGGATGCCATCTGGACTTAAATCAGAGCTTCGTGAAAATAAAATTGTATGCTCTAGCTCTGCCAAGGTGAAAAGACGATTGTAGTCTTTAAGGTTTCCGAAACGAAAGGAGAATCCCTGAGATTTCACTTTAGACTTAACGGCAAGAAACTCAGGAAAATAATTGTCTGAGCTACACACCTGAGCGATTGTAGTGTCTAAAGAGTTAGCTGCGTCTAAATTATCAACAACAGCTCCGGTGGGTGTTTGGAGACCGGCGATTGGTGTATGAGTTGGCTTTCCAGCCAACGCCTTAACTTATCCCACACCACAGAGGAAGGGGTATTCGATTAAAGGAGGTTATAAACTTGCTCCATGATTGGTTTTTGCTATCCTTAATAAGTTGTCTAAATTGAGCACGCATCTTCTTAATAAGGTTATCCAGTGCAGGGCGACGTTAGAAGACCTTAACTGCACGCCTGCGAGTACGATTAGTATCCCGGCATGCATCTGTCCACCATGGAACCGGAAAGCGACGAGGTTTGCCACTTGACCGCGGAGCAGTTACTCAGCGGCAGAAAGAATGGCTGCTGTAGGATGTTTGACTACAAATTCCACCGAGTCGTTTTCGTCGGAGTGAAAAACGGCCAACCGGGAATAAATATTCAGTTTGCTCGATCAAGTGCCATCTAGGTAAAGATGTGGCACTACATCGTGTGCTAAGAGCCTAATAGGGATAGGAAAGTGGTAACTAGAACGGAAAGCAGAAACAATATTCCATTGTAAGGAAAACGGCCAATTTTGCAGAAATAAATGCTATAACTAAGTGTGAAAAACTACGGAAGGTGTCCGAAAGAAATATAGGCTTTCCGGTGTTCAGGAGATACAGATTATTATCGTAAAAGTAACAGCGGTGACCCCCAAAGTGTGTTGTGGGAATTCACTTCCCCTACCAATAGAAAGCATTTTGGTAGCTGCGAAAAACGTTGTAAATCAGTGTGAGAGAGGTCATTGGAGGGAGTAAGCTATATACTACAGATGGTAAATCTGGCAGATGAGAGCTTAATTCTTACAGCTACAGACTGGGTGTCAGACTGCGAGGAAACAGAGTCAGCATATTATATATATATATATATATATATATATATATATATATATATATATATATATATATATATATCCTGCCGCTTACGCATTGTCCGTGTGGCAGTGAGAGAAAAATCCTTCAGTTTCATTTTCTCCAACAAGGAGGACCCCTTAGCAATAGAAAATTAGATTAAATGTACTCATCAGTGAAGATGCTGGTCACTGATTTAGGCTCCCCCAGAAGATTCCTCAGAAGAGGATGTGCGTGGAGAGTTTCGGGGAATCTTCCTTCCCTTGGATGGTTAGGGGGTGGAATTAACACTTTGTTTAAGGAAGTCGGTTCTAACGTAACTGGTCTTAAAAGGCTTTGATGGAGCTGAATACCCCACGGGTGTACCGGTGTTAATGCCTGAGGTCGAAGGTTTGGGTGACGCGGTTCCGGTGTTACTTTTTCCGGTAGCAGATTTGGCAGATGGTAATGTCGACGCAGAAGCTATTGTTGGAGTCTTTAGTACTTGTATGGCTACAATAATCTTCTCTGCGATGGTGACCCCGTTTATATCGCTGATTTGGTTGGCGATTTCCCGACGCGTACGGGTTTAGCTGTAACGGAGCTATAGGTACCGAAACGCGGGACGGAGGTTTGGCAGAGGCTTAGGGGCTTCTCAGAAGGTCGCCTTTTTCACTCACCCGTATCTCCTGGATCGCTCGCTCCTCCATAAAACGGGGACAATTAGAGGAACTAGAGGGGAGTTCCTCGCTGCAATTCACACAAAATTGAGAGGTAGTACAAGCTACATCGCGCATACCTCTTCTCAGATAGCACATATAGAATGAACAATACACAATTCACTAGTATGCCCAAACCGCTGACAGGGTTCGGAATAAAGCGCCTAGCCTTGATGGTTTTATACCCTACCTTAATCCTTTGTGGGAGATCTACCCAATCAAACGTAAGAAACAGGGTACGGTTAGGCACGAGTTCACCATTTACTTTACGTTGCGCGCTATACACAGATAGGACACTCTGGTCTGCCAGATCCTCTTAAAGCTTGTCATTGGACAAACCGTCCAATGCGCGGATGGTAATAAGGCCGTGCGAGGAGTTCAAAGTCTTGTGCTCTTTAACCTTAACCATATAGCTTCCTAGCATTTTGGTGTTCAGTATGATGCTGATGATAATGATGATGATGATCATGATGATTGGGGTTTAAGGGCACTCAACTACTAGGGTCATCAGCGCCCTTAGAAAGCTAAACGCGGCATGAGATTGCATCTAAAAAGCCTTAAAATGGTAAAAAAGCGTGCTAAAAATAGACCTAAAAGAAACTGTAAAAACAAAACAACATTTAAGTCATAAAATCCATAAAACCAGTGAAAACAATGGAGTGTAAAACTGGATAAAAACGAGTAACACTAAATGTTTCAAAAGCTTATAATATATATAGACCTTGAACGTAAAATTTATTGTATATAAAAATTTAAAAACTGTCAACAGCAGCACGGTCATTGCCAAGGACCTCCGCTAGGGAGGCTGCCGGCTGGAAAGTGGTGTGAAAAGATTCCAGAGCAGCACACTCTACCAGCACGTGTGCTACCGTCAGTGCTGCGCCTCAGAGCGGACAAACAGGTTCAGGATCGCTATTAAAAAGGAAACAATGGGTAAAAAAGCAGTGGCCAGTTCCCAACCGAGCCAATTCCACCTCCTCCTGGTGAGAAGGACGTGAGGAGGTTGCCCAGGTGACAGGAAGATCTTTCACGTCCCGAAGCTTGTTACTTCAGAGAGCCGACCACTTCGCATGCCAGCTCAAAAATACAGCTCTCCGCACAACAGCCCTAAGATCGTCCGCAGTTGCAATGGTAACATTAACTCTGGACTCTGTGACTGCCGATATCGCTGTCAAATCTGCAAGTTCCTTCCCTGAAGGTCATCGTGGCCAGGGATCCATGTAAACTCCACACTAACCCCTGAGGTTTGCAAAATGTGGAGGGCGTCCTGGATGCGCTGCACTAAAGGATGGTAATTGTACAGCACACGAATGCTCTGAAGCACACTGAGAGAATCACTAAGAATAAGGCAGTCACTTAATTTTCGGTGGAGAATATACAAAAGGGCTCGGTAAATAGCATAGAGCTCGGCAGAATATATGGATGTGCTGCTAGGCAAACTGAAAGTAAAGGATTCGGAACCATGGTCAAAGGCACAACCAACACCGTCGAAGCACTTATTGCCATCGGTATATATAAAAATACGGCCACTGTTTGTTGATAAAAATTAAAAAAAAAAAAAAAAAAAAAAAAAAAAAAAAAAAAAACAACTCTACGGATACAATCAACAGGCACAGCAGATTTTCCTAAAACCGTCATCCCCAGATTGACATGAGAGGCACCACGAAACCAAGGAGGGAACCTCCTCTCCACCTTGGGAAACAGCCTCAACATGTTAATATCATGCAGCCGAAGAAGGTGACGGAAACGAAAACCTGCAGGCATTGGACTAAAGAGTGGTGGTGATACCGGTTCGTCCAGCTCGGGGGAGAAAAACGCGTGGAAAGCTGGATTGCCAGGTATGCACCTGAGCCCACAGGCATAATTAGCTAGCAGGACATCGCGCTATATCGCAGAGGGGGGTTTTCCGATTCGGCGTAGAGGCTAATAACTGGGCTGGTTGGAAAAGCTCCAACCGCCCCACGGATGCCCTGATTATGGACTGTGTCTAATCTTTTGAATGCTGATGGTCCTGCTATGGAATAAATAATGCTTCCACAGTCCAACTTCGATCGAATCAATGCGCGATAAAGACGAAGCAACACTGTCCGACCCGCTCCCCAGGAGTTTAGCATCCGTAAAATATTGAGAGAAGGGTCACATCGCGCTTTCAACTGTGCTATATGCGGTGACCAACAAAGTTTCCGATCGAAGATCAACCCAAGGAATCTCGCCTCATCTGCGAATGGAAGTAAATCTGGATGAATCGAAGACATGACAGATGTCGCCACCTACGGCGCCAGAAGTTAACGTACACTGTCTTTTCAGGTGAGAAGCGAAAGCCGTTTTTCGAGCTCCAATCATAGAGGTGGTTTAAACACCGCTGGAGGCGGCGTTCCAAAATCGGTGTACGCTGAGAAGTACAGTGAATGGCAAAGTAATCCACAAATAAACAGGACGAGACACCTGGGGGTGTACATTGCAATATGGAATTAATCGCTATAGCAAAAAGCGTCACGCTTAGTACCCAGCCCTGCGGTGCACAGTTTTCTTGAATAAAACGGTTAGAAAAAACCGAGTCGACCCTCACTGGGAAAGCACGGTCCCGTATAAACTCCTGAATAAATAACGGTAGGCGTCCACGAAAATTCCAGTTGTGGAGGGAACGTAATATATCTGCTCGCCAATACGTATCATAAGCTTTCTCAAGGTCCAAAAATAATCCAACCGTTTGATAGTTTTTAAGGAAGCCGTTCATAATATGCGTCGATAACGATACAAGCAGGTCAGCTGCTGACCGATGCCGTCGAAAACCGCACTGGGCATTAATCAATAGATTATGGGATTCTAGCCACCAAACCAACCGTGCATTGAACATGCGTTCCATCAGCTCGCAAATGCAGCTCGTGAGGGAAATAGGATGGTAACTGGAAGGAAGATGACCGTCCTTCCCAGGCTTCAGAATAGGTTTAACGGTGGCCTTCCACCATGTGTCTGGAAAAGTGGCGTCAACCCAGACCCAGTTATACACCTCGGGTAGGAAAGCCTTACCACCAGGAGAGAGATGTTGCAACATTTGGACGTGTATGCCATCTGGACCAGGTGCAGAGTTCTGCGAAGATTTAAGTGCATGGTCTAAGTCCGCCATGGTGAAAACACGGTTGTAATCCTCAAGGTTTCCGGAACGAAAGGAATACACTTGAGATTCCACCTGATCCTTAACTCTAAGGAACTCAGAGGAATAATTTTCTGAGCTAGACACCTGAGCGAAAGCACGGCCCAAAGTGTTAGCCAAGTCAAATAAGTTAACAACACCGGCAGTTGTTCTGAGACCAGCGATTCGCATATGGGTCGATTTGCCAGCCACATGCTTCAACTTATGCCATACGACAGAGGAATTAAAGGAAGCTACAAAGTTGCTCCAGGAAATCTTTTTGCTATCCTTAATAACTTATCGAGATTGAGCACGCATTTTCTTATAGTGTATTAGGTTTCCTAGTATAGGGCGACGCTGGAAAGCCCTGAGAGCACGCCTGCGGGCACGAATAGCAGCCCGGCACTCGTCAGTCCACAAAGGTATCGGAAAGCGACGAGTTTGGCCAGTGGAACGTGGAATTGATTGTTCAGCAGAGGATAGAACTATCTCTGAGAAGTGGTCGACTAAATAGTTCACAGAGGCGTGCTCATCAAGGTTAAAAACAGCCAAGCGGGAATACAGATCCCAGTTAGCTTGATCGATGCGCCAGTTTGGTAAACGGGTGGAACATACAGGTTGACTCAAGAGACTAATAAGACATGGGAAGTGGTCGCTTGAATGCAAATCAGAGATGATATTCTCAACTTAAGGAAACTGCTAACTGGGGTGAACAAATAGCTATATCAAGGTATGAAACATTATGAAAGGCGCAGAAGGAAATGTGGGCTCTCCGGTGTTCAAGACAGCTAAATTATTACTGTCCAAGAAGTTTGCAATGAGGTTACCGTTCGCACACGCCCCAGGTGAGCCCCAAAGTGGGTGATGGGCATTCACAGCTCCTCCAATAGAAATGATGGAGGCAGCTGTGCAACTAGATCTTCTAAGTCCGTGTGCAAGAGGTCAGCAGATGGAGGTAAGTAGAGACTACAAATGGTGAAAATGGCGGAAGGAAACTGAATCCTAACAGCGACGGACTGGATGTCAGATTGTGGGGGTACGGGTTCGACAAACAGTGCATCTCGGATAAGCATCAGAGTGCTTCCATATGCTGGGAAACCCTCCTCCGGTGATAAATCACAGCATATGGAGGAGTACTGCCTGGTGGTAACGGTGCCCCGGGGACGGAGCATGGTCTCTTGTAAGCATGATGCTGATGTAGGAACAATTCAAGCTCTGGTCGATATGATCTAACTCCACGTATGTTCGGTTCCACTGTAGGATAGCCATAGTCTTTATAATGGGATAAGTTCTAAATAGAAAGCCGTTTCTGCATATTGGGCGGCGTTGGTCGGTTCAGTTTATTCCTTTTTGGTGTCGGACTAACATTTTGTTCGGCAGCACGGTCCTGTCGCTTACGCACTGTGCGTTTGCCACTGACGACAGACTCCTTTTGATCCATCTCCTCCACAGGGGAAGACCCATTTCCTGTAGAAAATTGGGATCGAACCGATTAGAGATACTGATCGGTGAAGATGGTAGTGGCCGATCGGTACTTCCCCCAGAAGATTCCTCAGAAGAGGATCTCCGTGAAGAGTGGCGTGGACTTTACTTTCCCTTGGATGCTTTGGGAGCGGTCTCAACACTATCTTTTAGAAAGTCTTGCCGGACATAACTGGTCTTGAATTGCTTAGCGGGTGCAGAGTACATCGCAAGCTTAGAGTTTTATGCCCCGACGTTGAAGCTTTAGGTGAGAAGGTTGCTGAACTGCTCTGTAGGCTGATTGATTTGGCAGATGTTAATGCCGACTTGGACGGTAACGGAGGCTTGGTCACTGTTCTGGGTACAAGGACCTTTTCTGCGATAGTTGTCCCGTTTATATCGCTAGTTTGTGTTGCGATTTCCCGACACGACACCGGTTTAGTCACAACAGAGCTTAACGTGCCGGACTTCGGAACGGAGGGTTGGCGGAGTCGCAAGAGAGTGCGGGCTTCCGAGGACACCTCCTCTTTAACCCGGATTTCCTAGATCGTTTTCTCCTCTGTAGAACGGGGACAGTGTCGGGAACTAGATTAATGTTCGCCGCCACAATTCACGTGCGATGGAGGTGAAATACACATACCATCGTGGGATAGGTCACCACAGTTGGCGCAGGTAGTTTCGCCCTTACAAAAACCATGCGTGTTGCCAAAACGTTGACATTTATAGCATCTGAGCGGTTTCGGTATATAAGGCCAAACCTCGAAGACTTCGTACCCTAGCTTAATATTTTGCGGGAGATCTGCCCGATCAAAAGTAAGGAACAGGGTACGGGTAGGTATGAATTCACCATTGACTTTACGCTGAACCCGATACACAGATGTTACGCCTTGATCCGCCATGTTCTCCTGAATTTCCTCAGTACTTAGTCCGTCAAGACCGCGGGTGGTGATCAAACCGCGTGAAGAGTTTAACGCCTTCTGCATTTCGACCGTAACGGGGAAGCTGGCTAACAGTTTCGGTTTCAGTATTTTGGCAGCCTGGGTTGCGGAGAAGGCCCCAACCAGCAGCGTGCCATTGTGGGCTCTAATACAGGATTACACAGGGCCAGCTATTGTGTTGAGACACTTTTGAATTATAAAAGGGCTAACCGTGGTACACTTCCTTCCTTCCTCTGTCCGATTTATCAACAAGTAGCGAGGACCACAAGACTTGACTACTTCTTTTCCCGTATTACTAGTAGTTAGGTTTTTGTTTTTTGGTACCATAAAGGTACATAGAAATTCATCCTCCAGTGCTCCCCAACCATCACGGAGCCCAACACAGGGTCACCCCATTGGTGTGAAAGGGCTACACAGGGGATATAGTGGGCACGCCGTCCCACTCACCCTGGAGTTTGGTAGTATCTAGTCCTGGCCGGTTGACTAGGTGTGGGTTAGACCCTAGCCTCCCGTTTAGGCAAAGCACAACCCAAAGTGGTATATTAGGTTACGCACCCTCTCTAGTTGCCGAAAAACAGAATCCCAGGCTCAGATATGCAACCCTCAACCAACCAGGATATTCCTTTCCACCGACACGGGTCTCCACGCACGGCTTATACGTGGGTGGGCATTTTTACCTACTGACCCACTCACCACTCAGAGGTTGCCCACTGAGGGAGTCAAGGTGGCTCGGGACCCCGGGTGCGCCTAAACCGTGCCTGCATAAGTAGGCCCCTGGGAGGTGGTGTTCATTAGTTTTCCAGCCTAGGCTGACATAAATACTTCTACCATGAGGGTACCACTTCGTGTTGCAATACAGGACTGAATGAACCAGCAATTTATTCTAGACCCTTTTGTGTAACCTTGTCACCCCCACTAGGGTGACAGGGCTACACACCCAAAGAGGATATAGTAGGTTCGCCGTCCCACTCACCCTGGTGTTCGGTATAGTACAAAGTCCTGCCCGATTGACTAGGGGTATGTTAGTCCATAGCCTTCAGTTTAGGCTAAGCAGCAATCAAAGTGGGGTATATGTTGCGCACCCTCCCCAGTCACTGATAGACAGAAACCCAGGCTCAGATACGGAATACTCACCCAATCAGGATATTCCTTTCCACCGACACGGGTCTCCATACGCGATCTACACGTGGGTGGGCGATTTGATGGACTGACCCCCTCACCACACGGAGGTTGCGCACACGAAGGAATCAGGTTTGGCTCGGGATCCTGGATGCGCCAAATCTGTTACCCAACACAGTAGGCTCCATGTGGGGGGGGGTAAAGAAGGGAAGGTGCACGCGGATGTCATTCTGCGGAAAAGCCATTCAGCGAAAGTGCCCAGCACCCACTACGACAACACGAATTGAGAGTGCTCGGCCGACAGGGATCGAACCTCCTACCTCCCGAACGCGAATCACACACTTTACAGTGGCACGCCTTGCTCGGTGAAATGACTCCGAGCGTAAACTCGTAACGTTTCCCTCGTTATATTAAACGTAAATGAATCTGAACACAAAAGTATGCTCTGACAACAAAGACATTGGGGAAACCCCCTCAACACGCTTCTACAATTTCCAGACCTTCTAGCCAACTGAGTTTAGAAGCTGGAACGCCAGTAAAACTGGGATTAGCAGCAACATTAAGTAGTACAAGTTTGTGTTATAATGTCTTGGTCTATTTCCAAAAATAAAGATAGTCACTATGCTACTGATCACATGTACCGCCATAATAATCTTGAGAAGGTTGTCTTTAGACATTATGAATTATATACGTACGTGCATACACACATACATATATACAAACATACACACACGTACATACATGCATACATACATACATACATACATACATACATACATACATACATACATACATACATACATACATACATACATACATACATACATAGTACATCCATACATATGGGTCTTTCTTTACAAAACATTAGCGAGCATGTCGGCAGTTTGCTTTGTACAGGATGAGAATTAAATTATTGAATTGCTTGAAATATGTAGTTCATGAGGTTTACAAAACAATGATAATAACATTTTGCTCTGTGATGAGCTGTTTTTGAAAATAAGAAAAAAGTAGTTGTTTTTCCAAATTAGATGGTTAATTACACAAGAATGTAGGAAGACAATACTTTTTTGCTTAAAAAATGGGTAGAACAGCATATTTCTGACCCAATTTCGGTACCTAATATGGGTTTCAAACAATAAATGATTTTCCCGACACCATTTTGCTGACGTAATGTGATTGGAGGCATATGACATAGGCAAGTTGCTAGTCAAGGTAGTTCAGTGTGAGAACGGGCTTCTGGAAGTAAGCAAAACAGCATCAAGGGAGTGGTTCAGCTTTCAGCACGACCCTTAATAAAAACGAACACGACGAAAGGGCAGCGCAATATTTTGGTGAAATAACAACCACAACATGGTAGCTGTTTGCTTGCACTAACAGTATTAAAGTGATCTCTTCATCGACAAACGTATAGCTTTGTTGTTGCACTGTGAGGTCGGCTCCCTTTATGTAGCCACACTCACATTCGCAGGGGCCGCAAGTTTAACACGTGAACAGTGGCAGCAGAACCTCAAAGTCGTGGAATGCCACACATGGGTGCAATGGACACGTACCAGAATGTTCACTTTTGCTCGACATTTCTTTCGGTGCCCCAGGGCCTGATAAAATACCAAACTTGGTACTCAAACATCTCACTGATCAGGCTCTAAACTGCCTCGCTGAAATCTGCAATTATTGCCTGCAGCCGTGGAAGAGCGCAAATGTGTTAATGTCCCCGAAACCTGGCAAGGATCATTCGAACCCCCAAAATTACAGGCCCATTAGCCTATTGAAGACAACAAGCAAAGTAGCGGAAAAAGTTATACTTAAACGCATTAACACCCATATAAAAACATAACATTCTTATAAATGAGCAATTTGGCATCAGAGCCAAACATTCCAGCACACTACAACTCACTAGGATAATAGAACACATTACACGAGGCTACACGAAAACAGATCCACCGGAATTATTTTTCTTGATGTACAGGATATCACCCAGGGCTCATTGCCAAACGCAAGGCACTAAAGTTCAAAAACACCCTCGTGAAACTTATGGCACACTACCTACCAAAAAAACATTCTCCGTCACCCTTAATGAAAGCAGTTCCACTAGCCGCCACATCGGCGCTGCAGTACCCCAGGGTAGTCTCATAGGACCGGTTCTATTTAATCTCTACATTAACGACATACCAGAAACGGACAACACGCAGTTATTTATTTACGCTGATGACACAGCCATTTCAGCACAATCCTGAAAGCCTAAGATGATAGCCCACAGGGTACAAAATGCCCTCTCAGATCTGGAGCCGTGGCTGACGAAGTGGCGCATAACAAAAAACACAGGGAATTCCCAAGCAATCTTATTCCCCAGAAGGCCAAAGCACACAAATAGAGCTAACACCCTCGAACTATACAACAACATAGCATGGTCCACCACAGTAAAATACCTAGGAGTTACATTAGACTCCAAATTGACCTTCTCGCAACATGTGACCACAGTACGCCGAAAGGCTAATGCCCAACTGGCACGCCTTTACCCCCTTCTAAACCGCCGGACAGCTCTCGGAACCCAAATGGGTCTCACCCTTTATAAAACGCTAATCAGGAGCGTTTTCACATATGCTGCCCCAGCATGGGACCACTGCGCTAAGATGCACATGCAAAAGCTGCAAACACTACAGAAGAAGGCACTAAGAATAATAACAAAATCTCCCAGGACAGTCCCAATGAACTTACTGCACATATATATGTATATGTGTGTGTGTGTGTGTGTGTGTGTATAAATAAAGCTGTAAACCCCTATCCTCTATCCTATATATCCATATCACTGTACATATTAACATAGATAGCTATTGTACATATGTTTCAGGACGGGCAGCAAAAGCTGTGACATGACAATGGAGTTCCCTCTCCAGCTGCAGCCACAACAAGGTAATGTTTTCCACAGTTTATTTTTAGCATGACACCTACCCCAATTATCCTGCCCTCAGCATGTAACACCACCACTAACACATAGGTCCCAGGTCTGGGCTACTTACCAATGCATGTACTTAAACCCACTCTGCCTGCATACTCCCTTTCAGTAGTCACCCACTAACATCAGGTTTGCTCCGGCGGTACCTGATTTCACCTTACCACCTTTCCATCCATCCTACTAGAGTAGTTAGTGCATGGTAGGGGGGGGCGATGTAGATGCCTTTAGGATGATCGTCACCAGGGCTCGCAAAGGAAAAAAAAAAGCTGGCGAGTCACTTTTCGACTGAAGTGCGGAGGGTGCTAGTTGAATGAGCGACGGGGGGGGGGGGGAGAGTTAACTGTCTACGCGTCAAAGAGGTGAGAGAAAATTGTACTGCAGAATTGTTGTGAAAGCAACAGTTGAATTACGACAGTTATTTTAAACTATTTTTCAAAGATAAACAGGCCTTTGTTTCACTGGTGTCAGGAGGAGCAGGATTTAACGCCAAGATTAAGGAGATCATGAAAACCTTACTGACAGAAATACACGCCATGAAATGAGAAATCGAGTTCGGTATGGAGAAGATGGAAGTGAAAATTAAATCTGGCATGGGTGAAATGAATTTGGAATGAAGATGTTAGACAAGAAGACTGGATCCGGCATGGGGAAGACGGACGAGATGAAAAGGGGAATGGATATGATGCAGGCGGAAATGAATCCGGGATGGAGAAAATGGAATCCGCAATGGAGAAGATGAAAACGAAGATATTGGGAAACAAATCGACAAACGACTGTCGGTCGTCAAAAACGAAATGGCAGAGTTAAGTGGATGGAGGTGGGAACTCCACCAAGTGTTAGTGCCCTGGATGACGTCGGGGAACGGCTCAACATCCTTAAGGATGCTGGTAACGAATTAATGCGCTGGGAGGAAGAGTCGACGGAGTGCTAAGGAACTGAACACCATAATGGAAAAGATGCTTAACGGAAGGCTAAAAGATCTGGAGTTCGAGACGTCAGGTTATGAAACGATATCTGCACGCGTCTCTACCCAAATTCGACGGAACATCCGTCTTCGAAGTCTTCCGACGACAGTTTGCCACCGTAGATGCTCACGCCGATTGTCAGCAGAAGAGGAAAGCGCACAGCGGATAGCAAAACTCCAGTAACGGGCAGTAGAAGTGCTGAATCCGATCCCAACGTTGGTAGTGCTCAGGGAGATCTGGGTGGCCCTCGAGAACAGGTTTGGGAACCATCGCTTGGCTGCTGCCTGACGCAGTCAGTTCAAGTCGAGGCTGCGGTGTACCAGTTTTCCTTGGCAATGGAGCAGATTTTGAACAAAGCCTTGGAAGCAGCTTACTCCTTCGTCAACGAGGTGCACTATGTAGCGAGGAACATGTCGGTGCCATCGTCACCACCATCTCGAGTGGCGCTATGTGTCTTGGGAAAAAGAGTGGACGACAGCCTCACTGCGGACGGCTGGATACTTGGAGAGTTCTGCCGGATACTAGGAGTCATAGGTGCAGTCGTGGTTGTAATCAGACCTGACTTGGCGAAGGGCTTGTCGACACGAACTCCCAGTCACTCCTACCAACTAGTGACGGCGTCGGGTGACATCTTGTCTGTGGAGAAGGAGGCGCTCTTCAGCCCATGACACCATTTGGTCGACACCAGCCACAGTTTGATCTTTGGTAGGGGGTAGAATAGCCAGCAGTTGACTACGAGTATCTCATAAACCGCCTTCACGGCATGCATTAGATGGCCCGTCCACACATCCAGTTAGTGAGCCCATGAAAACCCATTTTAACTAGCAGGCCAATAGTCGAAGTTTCTGGTAGGGTGATCTGGTGTGGCTATGACGCTCCATCCGGACCAAGGGACGTTCTCCCAAGCTTCAACAATCATGGCTAGGGCCGTACCTTGTAGTAAAGAGGACAAATTATGTCGTTTACCATTGCCCTGAGGAAAAAAAACTGGTAGTACTTTTGAAACGCCACAATGATGGTGCTGGCCTGGACGACCAGCCCCAAGGCGAAGCAGACTGACTACACCTTACTGGCCCATAATCGTTGCACGTGTGCTAGCGATTTACTTTGGAAAGCTTATTGTTTTATTGGCGAACTTGTTAGATTCGGAGTCATGATTGAACAGTCATGATTGAGGGTGACAATATCTGAAAATGTTTCAAAGGAAGCAAAATCAGTTCCATCTGCAGGTAAGGTCAAGGCTACGATTTTATTGGACCCTCATGGCACAGTACTTAGAGATTTATCTCGAGAAAGACACGACCATCACTACTAGGTTTCAATACTGTTGAGCCAATTGAAGGATACCATTGAGGTTAAATGCTCACAAAATTCGCTTTCATCACAATTATGCATCTTCACACACGTTTGGGATAATCGCTGCAATATGCATGATTTTCTGTTCCAAGTATTTCCACATTCGCCATTTCCATCGGATTTTTTGTTGTTATTTTTGTTTTTCTTCTTCTTTTTTGTTGTAACTTAACGTCCTTTAACCTGGATGGCCATATCGGACGATGAATGAAATTTATGGAATAATGCTCAAATGATCTTGGGATCCGGGAGCTTATATTTTCTTGACATTTGGGTTACGTTTTGTTAACAAAGCAGAAGAAATATTTGGGCGGAGGAATATTCACATCAAATAATCAGATTTAAGCTGAGAAAAACACTTTATTTGCACATATGGATAGCTTATATTTTACTTAGCGTGTTAAGAGGTGAACGGTCGTTGGACTAATTGTTAAGAATTGAGATTAACAAGCCGACTATGCTGGAAAAAAGTATGTCTTAAACCACGTGTTTTGTTGGTCAGGTGATCAGCTTTTAGAATGCCCCGTATGTGCTATATATTACCTAGGTACATCTGTGTGTGTGTGTGTGTGTGTGTGTGTGTGTGTGTGTGTGTGTGTGTCAAGCGTAAGGTTATAAACCACTCAAGTGATTTAATTATTTTCTCACACAAGCCGTGAATAGGGTAGGGGTTGGATAGATAGAGTCAGATTGAAAAATTTAATGCCATAGCCGGAATTTGAACCACGGATATCCCGGTTTCTAGCCGGTTGCTCTACCACTGAGCTATCATGGCAACATGTCGGCATAGCATTGAATTTCTTAACTGATGTTTAGAATTAATAGCCATTTTTTTCTCTCCAAGATTACAAACCCAATACATTGTGCAGAAGTCTTAGTTAGTAGCTTGGATGGTGACGAGAATCATATATGCCAATTTCGCCCCATCTTACTGAACATTGTTAACAGAGCTCTATGTGTTCCCCTAAAGTTCTTTCTTTTCTAACTTACTACGGGATCAAAGAAAAGACACATTTTAAGGCTTTATCTGTTCTGATTATATAAAAATTACTCGACCGTTTGGATAATTATTTAATCGTTAAAGGATATTAAAGGCTACTATACAACATTTCTAGAACTTGGAAGATTTAGGGGGGAGTTGAAATGTTCAGAATGAAACCACCGATAGTTAGTTATCATTTCTGTGAATTTCTGGAATCTTAGAGCCGCTATTGTGAATGCCATGGCGATTTACGAAATTAAACTTTTGATGCAAGAGGACATATTCTCTATAAAGTCACCTTTTAGATTGCTGCGCAATTTTACCATGCAGAGTGAGAGAAAATAAAATTCATTAAACTACAATTAGAAATTTAATAAGCTACTACTCGTACAGTACCGAGCAAACTAACTTTTATTAAATATAGTAATGACAAATATAATTTAAAACCGGTATAGGGCTTAGTTTTTACCTTTAAAATGAACTCTTTTTACAATAGCTGGTACTCAGGATCCTTTAATAGACAAAGGAATAGCGCATGTACTGTCTATAGTGCAGAGTACTATGTTGAAAAGTAATAATATTTCAAATAAAAGGAATCATTGATATGCCTCATTTTGAGAGGTGCTGCTCGGCAATATAGATCAAAATATGTTATCTAACAGTTAAATGTATATGTTGTTTCTGTTACGCAGTGGATGCTAACGCTCAAATAGTTTTTAATATTCGTGCTTACTGTATACGGCACTACAGACGGTGGACACTGATGGCATGTGCAATGAAATTATATTTGGAAAGGAAATGTTCCAGGCCTAACTTTAGTGTATGTTCGTGGCATTTTCCAGTTATGAGGACTAAGGAAAATATTGAAAACCCTGTCAGTAAGGACTTTGATAGCAGGATTTGAGCCGCGGACCTCCCGAATGCTAGCTTTACAGGTTACATCTGAGCCATGTAGCTCAGTAATGCTACAGTTTTTTACCGGACTAATAGAATTTACGAATCAATAAATTTCTTCTTACCACACAATCTGTCAGTTTGAAAGATGAAAAGCTATGACAGTGACGTAAGCAGAATTTGGTGAAGGGGTTCTCTGCCATCTTTTAGTTCCTTATAATGTTATGATGAAATGATAAATTCATTATATATAGGGGACGCCTTTAAGTGAGTTTTTCAGTTTAAACTTCCTTCTTCGCCAAACTGACCAGAATGCTCTAAACGATAGCGCCTGAAGATTCATTTAGGGAGGTTCCTGGAAAGGTTGCTTTTGACCGGCTATACAGACATAGAGCTTTTTCGTGGTATTTAATGGTCGGTAGGTGAATGCTGGGGTGTATTATGTTATGCAACCGCGAATTTCCTGAGTAGGTATTGTAAGTTGCGAATTTTAACGATATCGGCCTAATTTTTATATTTACCAGTTATATGAACATTAATCTAAACATTGATTAATTATATAACTACTTCTTTCTTTCATAAAGCTAGATCCGACATTGGGAAAATATAAAAACGAGAGATAAAGCTTGTAGTAGTGGAATGCCGGATGAGGCAAAAAGAGTTTACTTAAGCTCTTTAACATGTATAATCTAGTTTGACTTGGATGCACCTTTCCTATTATTTTTTAATTCATCCCTTCACAGCATACAAGCAAATACTCACCCTACCTAGAGCTGTTGTTCTTAGAGTCAAGAGGCCACAAAGTACTTGTTATGAAAATGGAATATCGAATAACATCGGTAAAGATGCAGTAACTCACCTATTCTAGATAAAGGATACAAAGAGGAATAACAATCTGAATTTTATGTAAGCGATGACACTTGATTACAAAGAGCTACAATCTAACACATATATCGCTATCTTTTGCAAATGAGCACTAACATTAAAGGTTGGATTTTGGTATTGTGAGAGTTGTAGTTACAATATTTTACTGATTTTTAAGCTTCTGCTTCCAAATTGTCACTTTCAGATTAACATGGGATCCGCCTTGTTTAAACCAAATAATTGGTTTATTGACTTGAATATCATTTTTATCCGTAGGTTCGATTTCTCAAAAGTCAACACTTCTACAGTTTACCATTTCAAAACACAAAACATGTATTCACATTTGAACTAACGTCTTTATTATCAAACGAAAGTCTAAAGCTCAGATCGTTCTGTCAACACATCATTTAAAGTGCGGTAATACCCATGGCAGTCGGCACATATTAAAACAAATTGTCATAAACATTTTACTGATTTAAAGTAAAATATTCCGGAATTTAAAAAGTTATTATTGAATAAAGTCCTTCTCGAAACGTGAACAACAAATATTAATGTAAACAACGATGTAATTACTAATTTTTAGTGAAGCTAAGAATTTTTACAAATTTGATGAGTTATTTGTTTCCGTAAAGGCTCTACAACAATATTGTTACAAAATTTTATCTTTATCTGTTTCAAGGTAATTGAGACAAACATTTGCAGAAAAAGATTTATTATAAGTTTTCGGTAGGTACAAAGGGGATACAGAAAGATAAAGCCACAGTCAAATGTGTAAAAACGGGTCGCTACATGCCGACTTCAAAATTCTACACTCTGACCATAATATGACAAACAAATGAATGGTGAAAGCACTTACAAATTGTAAGTATTAAGAATTCAAATAAATTATAACGAAAATCTCTAAAAAGTCTGATGCTACAAAAATGTATTTGAATAAATTAAGTGTGTGTGTGTTTTAGTAAGCATTTTTTATAACTTAGGTTTACCAGCTATTTAATACTATAAAAGATTCGTTCCGAAAGAAGAGGAATTCGTAGACTACTTGCAGAAAATTAGGGATATACACTTCTTGGTCATGTAAACATCTTTAAATTGTAGTATTTTAATCAAAATCATTTGAGCCACTTTTGAGAAAATTGAAAATAACGAAGAGAAAAAAAAAAACATTCACGTAAAGCGTAGCTACTGAATTACGTGAAAATTAAGGTAGAGGTTCTCTTTCTTGAGTAACGTCAATAGTTTCCCTAAATTAACTTGTACAGTTTTTTTATTATAAACTTCCCTTATAACTACTCTGGTTTGGATCTTCAAATGGGTAGAATTGTGCTCAAATGAACCGAGGAGCATTATCTAACAGCTGTTTTCTGAGGGTACCGATAAATGCCGGGAAATAAAATCAGGAAACATATCCACCAAGGCATTCGAGCCCTTAGTTCTAGGAAGCTGATATACTACCCCATACCATGGACATGGGTGAACAGAGTGCATATGTTGGGATACCACGAAGGAACAACAGAAAATAAGCTGTAAATAAACTGAGATAGATCAAAGACCCATTCCTTAAAAAGTCAAGCAATAACACAATTACCATAACTAGAATATTCCCGCAGATGTTGCAAAGCCGTAAACAGGATTTATTGGCTGTGTTCGATCAACTGGGTATGAAGTAAAACACGTATCCCAATGTATATTTTTAGTTAAAGAAGATATGTGTATATTCCTAAGAACCTGTGCACTCTTCAAACTATTGTCATTTCTTTCTTATCAATATAGCTCCATTATTAGTTATTTACATTTTTACAGAGCTGATCTTTAATACTAAGATGTGTAAGTAAATACCGCATACATGGTACTACCAGTCTGTGTTTTCGGTAACCTGTGCAACATGATCTAAATTACATTTGAAAAAAATCTGATGAGTTACATTTACATGACTTTCTCTACCAGTTCGGCAAACAAACTATTATTATTCTTTTATTTACATCAGGGTAATCCAGATAAACGTTAAAAGAATGTTGTTATTATGTTTTACTTGTAATTAGAAGGTTAATAAATGAATATACTAGGCTAAAGTAATAGTCAAATCTTTCAAAAGCTGGTCTAAGTTTGAAGCAGTTGAAATTCGCTTCTTTTTGCGTGGTCAGGAGTAAAATACAAGATATACGAAAAGAAAGAGGACTTGCCGTTTGAGAAAAGTTTAAGTAATTTAAAACTGACACCAATGAAAAGGAATACTTCGGAATGGGTTAACTCTATAAAAAAATATGTGTGCCAGAATGTGTGCGTTTTAACTATTTTCTGTGTAGTAAGTGTTTGTCTAACTCTTACGGTTTACCAATTATATAGGGTCTTTCAACAAGAGTGTCCTATCTGTGAACTTAAATTAAACACGTTCTATAAATGATAGAAGTTTGTTTCTTTTTTTATTTTGCAACATCATTAATGTCATTGTGTGTGGAAGAGAACATCAGCTAAGTGACCGCCTCGACTTCGTTGGGTTGCACGTATACGGTTGACCCAATTTTCAATGACAGAAAAACATAAATCAGGTCCAACTTCAGAATAACACGCGTGATGTTATTCATAAGATCATTTACTGTTTCTGGCATGTTGACATAAACTCGAGATTTAACATAACCCCACAAGAAGTAATCCAACGCGTTAAATCACATGACCTCGGGGACCAGTTCACATCACCACCACGGGAAATGATGAAACCTGAACTTCTTCAAAAGATCGATTGTTTCGAGAGCAGTATGACATGCGGTACCATCTTGCTGAAACCAGATATTTCTGAGATCCATAGCATCCAACTGAGGCCAAAGATAGTCTCTTATAAGAGCCCGTTATCTTTCTCCTTTGACAGAGCTTCTCCATCTTCGTCTTGGAAAATATATGGACCAATGAATCCACCATACCAAAACACACAACACACACTAACCTTTTGAGGATGAAGTGGTCGTTCTTGAATCTGCATTGGATTGTGATTGCTCCAATTGATGCAATATTGTTTAACATAGCCATCCATCCAAAAGTGGGGTTCGTCGCTGAAGATGATTTTTCGACAAAAATCCGGGTCAGCTTCCAATTGTTCCATAGCCCAGTCAGCGAATACATGGCGCAACCTATGGTCTTTTTTGTGTGGAAAGGGGAGACAGAAAGAGAGTTGGAAGGTAGAAAGGATGGCTTATTTCGCCATTAGTTGACGTGCGGAATTGGGTAGGATAAATCGGAGTGATGGAGATGAATCGGGATGGGGAGGTTCCGCTGAGCACCCTCGTTAGTGCGAAAAAATGATGCTGGCCGAAAGACGGCCCAGAAAAAGTGGAAAGGGGTTACGGGGACAGACATGGCCAAGGCCTGACTGCCACAAGGGGAGTTTAGGATGGGTTGAAAGGTGTTCCGGGTGTCTTTATTTCTGTTTATTTATTTTTCTTTGGCGGCCTTAATAAAGGCTTTGTTGTTTTGGGGTGTGTTCTACTGTCTTGTCCCAGGGGTGGGAAGTTGTCGTCGAGTCCTTCTAAGGTTTGTGGTGATGGTCGGTGGTCTTGATGTTTGAGTAGTTCCGTGAGTGGCGGGGTGACGAAGGGGGAAAAGGCCAGTGCCGTCTTGGAGATGGAGTCTGAAGTCTGCTGGTTCGTGTGTTGGTGTGTTTTTTCGGCAGTCGGAAGTCTCTCGCGAGTGTCAATGTCAGTAGGGAGAGGCCTTCGTCCAGGGATGCTTGTGTTGGTGCTGCGTTTAGTCGCGATGTGCTGCTGGCGACGAACGTCCTCAGCGCATTTGCAGTAGAGGCGGTGGTCTGCTGCTGGTCCTAGATTCCGGCCTCTATGTCGTATAGTCTCAGTGATGGCAGCAGTGATGACAGTCAGCGCTTCATCCAGCAAAGTCAACCGGGCGCTGATGTGCAGGACCTCAGACTGTAGGTCCTGCACGGCATCTTTCACGGTGCTGTTGGGTGGCGCTGCTGGTGGTGGAGTCTGTGGAGTGATGGTGTAGTCCTCGCTGTGTCGGCTTTTGGTGTGGCGGTGGCTGGGATTAAACGCTGTAGGCGGCGGCTGCGAGGATACAAGGGGCACTGCGCCTGGCCTGTGAAATGGCCAAAGCCCTCACAGGTGGCGCAGTACATCCGGCGGTTCCTCAGGTCATGTGCGGTGCATTCGGCCGTAAGTCTGCAACACAGTAGTGGCACCGTGGGGTCGGCGCAGGCTTCCACGGTGTGGCCGAATGCACAGCAGCGGCGGCATGTTGAGGGCCGGGGTTCTCGGCTCGCCTCTATATTTAGGCGCCACCCAAACAAGGGTAGACCCTCGCGCAAGGCAGCCTTGAGGTCCCCAGCCACGGCAAATTCGAGTCTGACTAGAGGAGTCGTTCCACTTGCGGACATTATCCTCGTGGCTCTCATTACTGAGGGCCAGTACTGGCGAGCTGCGGCGGTGATGAGCCTAGTGGGCAGTTTAAGAGGTACACCTCGAATGACCGTGCTGTACTTCCGGAGAAGTAGCGACGGTGACGACTGTGGTGGCGGAGGCTGTGTAGGCGTCGGTGCTGCGCTGGTAGGTACGGCAGTGGTGGCTGGAAGCTCTGATGCTGTTGTGTTGGCAGGTGTAGAGGCCGGCAATTGCGTATGCAGTTGTCGGGCTTCTTCGGCGGAGGCGGATGGTGTGCCGGCAGCTGCTGTTGCAAGTGTCGGCATTCTGCGGCGGCGGAAGGCAATGCTGTATCGATGCTGTCAGGTGCGGCGGTGGCGGCCGGTAGCTGCGGTGCTATTGTGCTGGCGGGTGTAGAGGCCGGCACTTGCGGGTACAGTTGCCGGGCTTCTTCGGCGGAGGCGGTATAGCGTGCCGGCAGCTGCAGTTGCAACTGCCGGCATTCTGCGGCGGTAGAAGACGGTGCGCGGCTAAGCTGTCAGCTGCCTCGGCCGGCGGGCTCTCAAGAATGGAGTCTGCAGCGGGTGTTGTTGAGGCGGTTGGGGACGCTGATATTGGGCAGTCGGTGACGAAGGGCTGTGTTACCGGCAACTGATATTGTGGCTGCACGGGCTCAGCATACTCAACCATTGGAGAGATCCTCCAGAAAGCGCTGCCGCGCTCTGGTAGTTCACCGGCGGCGGGCGTAGGAGTTGCGGCGGCGGTGTTGCTCCCGTTACGGCGCTTCTTCTTGACCATCTTCCGCGGTCGTTGGGCTTTAGTTCTTGAGTTGACACCATTTTGTAAGCATGAAACTTCAAGTCCAGATGCAGAATTCGCAAAGTTGTGGTCGGCGAAAGCCCAATTCCTGCGCTCGACGAGCATTTGATTTGTTTCCGTTTTCGCGTACACCCTAACGAATGGCGCCTATATTTTCGTTGGTGTGCTTACGTTGATTACATACAGGTGTTCTTTGATCGCTGACACAACCACTTCTTTCAAATTTATCGATCAAACGCCGAATCGTTCTCTCGCAGGGACGATTATGTACACCGTAAACTTCACGCAATACACGGAAGGTTTGGCGAACAGATGGTCCATTTTGATAATAAATTTTTACAATTTCTAAGCGTTGCTGAATGCTGTAACGTTTCAAGGCTAGTTGTCAATAACAACTGTAACCACACGAAAAAAATGACTGCTTTAACCCCATAACAACGGCAGCTACCACACGTTAAAATTCGGACACTCTAGTTGAAAGACCCTATACAAAGTCATCCAGAATGAAGAGGTCTTCAAAGGTTATGCCCAGAAAGGCAGGATGCACATTTTATTTGTGATGTAAAGATTCTTAATATGCCGTATTTTATTCAAAGTCGTTAGACTCATTTTGAGAAAAACAAAGTTTTCGAAGTATTTTTATGTAAAGTATAATTCGGGGGGGGGGGGACTTTCTCGAAAAGCTTCGTGTCGCATTCTTGGAATATACGAAAATAAAATACCAAGTTTGATTTTTAACGGACTTTTCGTTTTGTGCTATGCTGCCCTCAGACACAGAGAGAGGGGGACCTTTTTCCTGTTGTGTTACATGCTTTGCATTTTGGACTCAGGGGTCTTCAAATCATTCATTTCCAGTGAAATCTCGGTATCGAATCTTTGGGTGGAATACAACACCTTCCTTACCTACTAGGTACATTGTGCATACTACTATGTAGAGAAAGTAAAAATTAAATTGCAGAGAATCATCGCACATCATAATGTATTTACAAACAGAATTTAAAAAGTGTGTTTGAATATAAAAGGCACATTTACACAATGTTCACCAGCAATTATTTTAATACCATTACTACAACGACACCTACATGTTTTAAGAGAAATACCAAGATTGTTATAAAAATATAGAGCTGCACCTTTTCAATAATATAAATTTATAGAAATTAAAAATGCGAGAAAAACTTGATGTGATGCAACTGAATGAATTTCCCTACTTACTATACCACATAATCCCATATACTATATGTCGTTTAATATAAAGGTTACTATTCTATTCGCGGTACATTGCTTTAATTTGTTAAACAGAAAGTCTCAGATTAAGTAATATGGACTTGATTGCATGCACAATAGGGAAACAGAACGCAAATCTTCTTATACCGTAGAGTAAATTTTGTTGCTAATGCATCTATAGGATGAAATACACTGGATGCTGCCTGACAGGCTTCAACCTGAGAAAACTTAAAGTTGTAACATAAAGTACTACAAAAAGTCTATGTTTTCCATTCACATGACTTTCTCTAGTTGTCCCACAAGCAAATTTTACAAATGATAATTGCTTTATTTACGCCATGCTTATCGAGATAAGCACTGGCAGAAATGGTCTTAATGTTTACTTCCTTGTAGATAGGAGGGAAATGAGGGAATACTGTAGGCTAAAGCGATAGTCAGATCATTTAAAAGCTATCGCTATTGAAATTCGGTTCTCTTTAGCATTCCCGGAAGTAAAACAAGAGAGATGAAACGAAAGTTGACTTCCCGCTTGAGACAAGTTTTAAGTAGTTTATAATTGAAACCAATAACAACGAATAACTCAGAAACGGTCAACTGTACAAAAAAGTCTATATGACATAAATTGTGTTTTAATGTGTTGTGCATTTTTATGTAGTAAGTTTTTGTCCGTCACTCATGGTCTACGAGTGATACTAAAGCCATCCAGAATTAAGAGATCTTCAGAGACTATTCCCCGAAAATTCAAAACATAAATTTTGTGAATCATAAAAATATCTTAAACACATGGAATTTTAATAAAAATCGTTAGAGCCATTTTTGAGAAAATCAAAACTTTCGACGTGTATTCCGTGTAAAGGGTAGTTAGGGGTGGGGAATTTTTTTGAAAAATCTTCAGGTTGTATCCTTGGAAGATACTAAGCTCAAATACCAAGTTTGGTATTTAACTGACTTTTCATTTTTGAGCTAAGCTGCTCACATACACAAACACACACAGACACGCCCACTGACATGTTTCTAAAAATGCTTATTTTATTCAGGGGGTCTCAAAACATTTATTTCCGACACAATATTGGTATCGAATTTTTGGATGGAATAAATACTGTCTTTATCTACTATGTGCATTGTACATATGTGCTGGAGAAAGTAAAAACAGTTAGTACCTCAAAAAGTCATTTGACTAAACTCCATATTTCAAAAAGCTCTACAATTACATGGAATAGGTTTTGGTTTATTGCTTATATTTTATCAGTTCTAAAAAAAAAGTATGCAAAAATCATTCAAAATGAAGGGAAATTCACAAATTACACAGAACATTTCAGACATGCATTTTAGTAGTCCTTAAAACATTTTAAAGATGGTATGTTACGCAAAATTCGTAGACCCATTTATGAGCAATGAAAAATAAGGAAACTTTTCACAATAGACCATAGTTGAGAGTGCTGAAATTTTTATGAAACTTTTCGCCTGAAATGTTAAGCAGTATGGTGGTTTCTGAATTTTCATTCTTGAGTTTTTCTGCTCACACAAAGACACACACGACGCGTGGATCTTAGCCTAAAACCGCTTTTTGAGGATCAGTGGATCTTAAAAGTGTATTTCCGATGAAGTCTGGCTATTCAATTATGTAATACCTTCTCTACTAACGGCAGGCTAAGCGATAAATAAAGCAGGTAAACAAAATGAGTAGTTAAAAAACACACATCGTATCAGCTCTGCAAAAAAAGAATGTCTTCACTGCATTCATGGATTGGTGCTGCGTATATCAAACTGGTTCATCAGTTCCTGTGGGCTTGATGAAATATAAAGATATACAATTAAAATAAAAAGCGACTGATATATTAAAAGCAATAAGGAAGACAAACATTAACATTAGACGTGAAAGGACATTCCGATTTTAAAAATAATAACCCTTTACGCAAATATTTTATTCATATTGACCTTCTTTCTATCTTTTTATACGAATCTATAGTGGATAATATACATGTTTCCCAAAATTAGCATTCATAGATCAATCTTAAAGCGCGTACGCGCGCGCGCACACGCGCAACACACATATATAAATATACTCAAAACCAGAGAATGCCTAAATCTCAAGAACAAGCATCTGTGCGCTTTATTTACAAAATCTTCCTTGAAGAAATAAAGCTTAAGAAAATAATAAACTTGCATTCCAACCGAAGTATAGGATGACATTAATTAAAATGTGAGTATATATAGACTTACTCTGAACGGCCCAAAGCGTGAAGTTCCTTAGTTCCTGTATAAAGAGCTGACTATGATTTCTGCATAGTGGAGTACGTAGCTTTTCGGAATTAGCGACTGCAACAGGTAAAAGCTTCTCAGGATCAAACCATATGCTTCCCTCATTCTTCATCCACTTGTTAATGTTGTGCACTTCCAAGCCAATGCTTTGGCTCCTCATTGACCTAACGTGGTCTTCGGTGCGGTTGTTGCCGGAAGAATTGGTCGCGCACACGACTTCCCGACCGCACGTAATGGATACTAGCAGCAGCACCAAGAACACCATCGCGACAGTCCATGAAAAGTGAGTGAACTGTAGGAGTCCTGCACGCCCAGCCTTTCTTCTCACTCCTGACGTCACTCCTTCATTCAAGCTGCTTTCTTTCCGCAAGTCACTTTCATACATGCTTTACTTCCCCTTCCGAAAATATTGTGGCAGGACTCCTCAATATGCTTATGTTTTCAGCTCTTGGTTTCAACAAAACAAGACTTGTTTTCACTTTCATATATGTTGAAAGCGAAAACAACTTCATGCAGCTGGACTGATCTTTTCAGTCTATTCAAGACTGCACAAATATACATATTACGCTTAGCATCACACTGTTTTCGGGTGGTGTTAATCCATGAATTATCAGTTCCAAGTTAGATTTTTCCAAAAGAAAGAGAATGCGTAAAAAACGCAAATTTAAGATACCAAAACTTTCTCTAACAGTGCCATACGAAGGTTTGTGGGTAATAATAATAATAATAATAATAATAATAATAATAATAATAATAATAATAATAATAGCAATAATTCCACTGAAGATCCATCAGCCGTATTAGCATATATCCAGCCACCGTTACAGCGGTTTCTTGATCAGGGAATTTCTAGTTCGCGAGTTCGCTACTATGTGCGCATCTGACAAGCGACAAATTCACTGCCCATTGATGGCAATATAGGAAGAAACCACGACTTGCGAAAGTTAAAGGTGGCTAATTTAGTCCAGGGACGTTTTATTTTAAGGTATGTGGTTGTGTTACATGCAAGTAAGAATTAAACTGGGCCAGCGGCTTAACTTCCCTTCCAAAGGAAGCCATGCTAAGCAATTTTACGTCGCCGTCGGAAAATCCATCACATTCCGCCGAGTTTGAACCGGCAACCTTGGATATTAGATGACGGGCGAGATACCTCGGAGGGCGACAACAATATTAATCATGATTATACCATTATGGAACAAATCCCAGGGAAACACTACATGCCCTCAAGTTTTCAAGATTTTTGTTATGACGCTTTACTTATTCTACTATGTGCATAGTGCTGAATAATAATAATAATAATAATAATAATAATAATAATAATAATAATAATATTGTATTATTATTATTATTTCTGTTAATGTTGTTATTGCTATTATCATTTTATTATTATTATTTTCTTCTTCATATTATTATTATTATTATTATTATTATTATTATTAAATGATGAACAAATACAAATTAAACACTAGGTGCTTCCGTGTTTGCATGGCTCTCTTTACGGCGCTTTAATGTTTTGATTTAACCCCACAGTGCATATAATCCATAATGTTAGATAGGAATGACGGAATACACAATTAGAAAAATATCAATGGGCGTATTCCGATAGGGCAAACAAAGAGGTTTTTATTATTTTTCTATCTTAAAGGTGATCGTATTCCCTGGAGAATTAAAGATCTGCAATTGAAATGGAAAACAATCTAATACCATCTTTGGTCTGTTTACATTGCTCCTGTACAGTGTCGTCGCCTTCCATGGTGTAATGGTTACCATGATGACTTCATACACCCAAGGTCGCGGGTTCAAACCCGGCGGAGGGCGATGGATTTTTTCGGGCGTAAAAATTCTTAGCATGGCTTCCTTCGGAAGGGAAGTAAAGCCGTTGGTCCCGTGTCGTAAATTTACGGCACGTAAAAGAACCTCAAGCCTGATAGAGAGGCCTCTGAGCAAAATTAAGCGGTCTTCCACGCCTAATTTAGAATGGGACGCTGAGAACCACAGCAGTTAAAGAGCGTCTATAAATAACACGCCATTTATTTTTATTTTTTTAGTGGAACCTGGGAATTACTCCTTGATGAGCATGATCCGCTCAGCATTTCCGATTATAAACAAAAGGAGTGGAATAAAGGCCTCTCACGGTATTTGCTGCAGGTTCCCACTGAGTTGTATTTACTTGTAATTCTTTATGTAACTTCCTTCTGCTCTTATTTATTCTTCTAATCTTATCCTATAAATTGCATATACCAATATCGTCCTCTTTTAAATAAAAACTATCTTCTTTCTCCTCAAACTCTTATCCCTTCAATTGTTTCTCAATTTAATCTGATAATTTTAAGTTTAGTTACTCTATATCTTCACTGTTCCCCAATTTATTTTCCTTTAGTTGTTCCCTCCTTTCATCAATCTCTGTATCTGGAAGCATTCCGAACGTCTTACTCCGTCGCTAAGCGTTTCATTAACAGTAATAAATGTGATATTCTCAGCAAGATTATTATTATTAGTTATATTATTGTTATTATTATTTATTTATTTCATTCGGGTGGCCAAACACCTGACCAATATGTAATCATTTAAATAAATATGCTTGTGTGATGAGTTAAAATTGCATCAAAAGTAATTTTAAATTCTGTCTGCTCAATTTTGGCCAGCTTCATCATTACGTTTTCAGATTTCTTTCCTAAAGTATTCATTATGATGTATTAAATTTAGCTTTTTGTCCAGAAGAATGCCTAGATACTTGCCTGGTTTTGTTTTCTAACATTTCGGTGGTTGTATTTTATAATTGGATTCTGTTTAAAATTTCCATTCAAAACTATAAATGCTGATTTGTCTGGGGCAAGTTGTAATTGTTCTTTTACACCAGTTCTTTAGTTTGCTTGTTAAGAATCTAGCTCGGTTTTCTGTCTGACATTTATTCTATCTCTCTATTATAGATAAGACGTTGTTGGCGTATGGAATAGTTTGTTTAACGTGTTCATTATCTCTAAATTCTTCTACTAAAGTTTCCAACACAATGTTCTAAAGGTTTGCTCCTAAAATAGAACTTATATATATTTTCAACTGCTTTAATGTGTACTTACTTCAAGGATGATACACGAAGACTTAAAAAACAAAATCTCCCAACGCAAACTATTCTTTACATGGAGGTTTTAAATGAAATTTGTGATTTTTTTTTAAATATGGCTGTAATGATTTTCACTAAAATATTCTGTATCATACATACATTCGAAAAGAAATTAATGTCTTGAATTTTCTGGAAATTGCCTTTGAAGTTCTGTCCGTTCTCAAGGAAGTCTGTATAATCTTGTATAACTGATAACCATTAAGCGATGGACGAAACCGTACTTCACAAAAACTGTACAGCTTATTCCAAATAACATTTCTAAGATATACGTTACTATTGGATCGAGTATTTCAAAACTCTTGTTATCCCTTTGAAGTTTAAATTTGCCTATCTCGGGAAAGCATGGGAAATGTGTGGACTTTTAATGGCACTATGAAGTCCTGTTCCTAATAGTGTCGTATTCCCTTTGTGTCTACAACGAAACTTGCAATGCATCTATTTCTGCTAAGGTTTATCTGAAATAAAGTAAAGTGTACAGAAAAATAGCATATCTTATGATTGGCTTTAATACCCTCTAATAAAGGATAGAGGTCAAAGAAATTCATATGATCAATGCAGCGGGCATTTTAAACATAATTGTAATTAACAAATGCAGTTTCTTTGGCATCTACTCGTAAATTATGTTTGGCAATCTTAAGTAGTCTGAGACGCATGCTACTGCAACATTAGTCCTCCCCAAACTATACCGTATTTTCATGACTAAATAACAGAGAGACAGCAAAGAGATGAATAAAAAATATCAATTAATACATTCCTACCAATCTGAGGTAAATTAAAAAGCTTTTCTTTACTTCCGCATGTAAAAGAAAGGCGGAGTCAAGATTGACCGGTACCTTCTTCAACCTATGAGTAAGAAGCCCATAGTCCCAAGAAAAGTTGCACTGGCCAAGTACTCGACTTATGTACAAGAGGAGCAAGATGGTGTGCGTCCGGAAGCCATGTTGCGATTTCTACTGCATCGCCAATGGATTTGTTTTTTCACGAAATTCATCAGAAAATGGGCACCAAGGTAAAAAACCGTTTCTGTAATATAAGTCTCAGATTATATCCATTAAAAATTGATGAAACCGAAAAACATAAATCCAGAAAAAATTAGGAAATGAAATAAATGTATGTTCAATAAGTGGAAGAAGAAGAAGAAGAAATCCTAAGTTCGGTAGACAAGAAATTAAGGAGGCAAGAAATTAATAGTGGTCTAAAACACAAAACAAGTAAAACCAGAAAAAAAACAAAAAAAAAAAACAAAAATACGAAATGAATGCACTTGAGGTCCAAAAACGAAGGGAGCCGACATTTTAAACCTGTTATCCGCGCGATAAAGCCTAATGTAGTTATTCGCGTGGATGACAGCTGACATATCTGACAGGCCGCTCGCCTCTGACCTAGACGGCCCGGGTTCGATCCCAAGCGACCGAATGTGAGATTTGTGATGAGCGGGTTTTCTCCGGTTTCCCCCGCCATCGCATTCCACCGGTGCTCCATCTTCTTTCATATGTCATCAGTGTCACCGCCTGCGGTGCCATAAGTAGTTAAAGCGGGCGTTAAACACTACCAAAAGAAAAAACAAGTTTCTGTATCAAGACCAACAACTTTACACGTGTTATCCATATAAACATTGAGGGATGTCTAACAATTCAAATACTTTAAAAGCAACATGAAAATATAAAAACAAGAACTTAACTGATATGCATATACACATTAATGTAGATACGTTGCAAAACAAATTGAAATACGGGAAACATTATAATTCACGCTAATGCCCTTCTAACTCTCCATGCAGATTGCTTACCTGCAGTACAAAATCTACAAATTGTCTTCTCCACATATAGTGGTATATCATATGTCTCGTGGTCAAGTCACTTTTTTCGGCTTCTCGATAATTTCTTCAGTGCCTACTGGTAATTTAGCCCTTCTTCAAATCTCACCTGGAAGTTTTTCAATAAGGGCGTGTCGCTCTATTCGCTCTCAACTGACATTAAAAAAAAAAAAAAAAAAAAAAATCTGCCCTTTTTAAGCTGAATTACTAGTATGGTGTGTTCGCTCTGGTAGCTTATCGACGTACGGTTCTATATTGAGGCTGCATGCCGGTTTTACATTAACAAAGGCAAATATGTTTAACTCACAATTCGTCGATTTACTAAGAGTATATTGCCTGATTTGAAAGGTTTTAAAGGCCAAATACTGTTCCTCAACGGAAAGGTATTCACTTCCTGAGCAAGATTTTTGGCAGCTGTCCATAAAACGTTCCAATGCTTGTCTGATATTGGTGAATTTGTTAATCTTTCTGCGAACACCTCTATCAAAGATATATCAAACTTCAAATATATTTCACAAGAAATCTGAATTGGTTACATGATTCTATCTCCGTTGCCTTTTAAGTTATCATACAACTTCAAGAAGTTCTTTCTGTAACACCTCAGGACATTGGTTTATTGTAGCGTACAGTAAACTGATGAAAAATCTGATCTCCATAATATGTGCTTCTTGAACATCCCTTTTATTGCAAAAGTTACCACGAACTTCATGTAAATATTTGTACATGTTATAATAATGCGTAATATATTTCCATCGATAAATAACATTTCTGTTTCTGTCTTTTTACACGATCTTCATTTTGGATCCAGGTTAATGTGTAACAATATTATGAAAGCTTGTTCTAAAATTGGTCGGATATTTAATTTCCCTCTATTTAGTCATTCCATCTTTTCCTGAATTAAAGACATTATGAGTTTCTTCCTCCTGTGATTCCAATTAATAATTGCCGTCACTTGTTCTTCTGTTCCCGAATCTTGATCACTTTCATATGCATAATCTTCGTTTTCTGAATCAGCATTATTATTGTCAGCCTCTTCATCACTCCGCTCATGGAACCATTGCAGCTCTGCATTCCGGTCTCTGCTAACCTCTATTCCAAGTTTTTACTATTAATACTTCTTCCACAAACTAAAAGTATACATATATAAATAAGTCCAAAACATCACCTAAGGATTGAACTTAGAAAAGGAATGAAGAAACATTCATCTACTTTGATTCCGATTATTATAGCACCAGTGATCACGAATGATCAATGTGCACCAACTAAATTGGTTGTTTCATAAAATACGTAATTTTTGAAACTTTAAGCCAATATTGACTTAGGCTAACGCATAGAGAGTTAACGAAAAGGTGTTGAAAATGGCCCAAACCTAATCCAGCCCAGAATCAGACAGAAGAGGGAGAGAAAATCATATGGATGGCGAATGTCAGTCACGCGAGTGACAAAAGTTTAACAAGTGTAATATGAATAAACCTAAGCGAAAATATTTTTAAAAAGTACCTTAAGTATACAATAAATAAAACCGAAGACTATTAAACCAATAAAGTTAAGAAATCAATAAATCTAATCTGCTTAAACGAAAGAAAAGAAAACATGTTAGGTAGTCAAACATCAATGAAAGACAACAAAAACAATGAATAAAAGAAAAATCAAAGGGCAGTAAACGTAAAGGGCAAAAATATGAAACATGTCTTAAGAAACTAATAAATCGTTAAAGAAAAAACCGAACGACAAAAGGTCGAAGTTCAATAATATGGTTATTCGTCAGTAACCTCTTTTGGAGTGAAAGGAGAACGAAAATCGTAGTTGGGAAACAAAGCAGGGAGGATGCGAAATTTAGAGGTGTGTGGGACATAGTGGAATTCGTAATATTAAGACTGCACATTCTAGAAAGAACAACAGAAACATACAAAAGCGGTAAAAAAGGAAATAGGATATAAGCACAAAATCCGGAGAAGCAAACGTATTTACATCAGAGGCCACGCCATGGCCGAGTGGTTAAACTACTCTCCTGTCACCAAGGTGGCCCGGGTATGATTTCAGGTGACTGCATGTGGGATTTGTGGTGGACAAAGCGGCATAGGGCTAGATTTTCTCCGGGTTCTCTGGTTTCCTCCGTCATCGAATTCCATCGGTGTCCCATTCCATGTATCATCAGAGCCAAAGCCTGTGCTGCCATAGTAGTAAAAACGGGCGTTAAGCTCTACAACAATTTTTTAAAAACATTAAAAAGCAGTGTCAACCCGATAGCGTCACGGGTATGTCAATTGTTATAGCGCAATATAGGCCAAATGATTGAGGATATGAGAAGAAGGTTTTCAGAGGTGTCAGTTGCAGGAAGTATCGGAATAGGCGCTAGTATACTCATAGAATTTTTCATGACAGTGATTTGAAAATGGTTTAAGTGCAAACCAATAAAGAAAGCGTTAATATCAAGTACAAAGCATAACTTTAAAGCACCCTGTGGAGAGAGGAAGCCAACAATAGTAATGCGATAGAATGAAACCGTGAAGCAATAAAAATACCAAGCATTCCACCAAACCAACAATTATAGTTACCAAGGGAAATGACGACCAAAAATCGTCGAAATAAAAGTTAAGATCGAATTTGAGTCCCTCACAGGAAACGATTAACACACAGTACCTATGATCGGAATTGAACATAATGCTTTCAAACGTTAATCCGAGAAACTGAAAGATTTGGGCTAGAATAATGCGAGAACTGTGATTAAGCCACGGATAAATTTACTGGCGTTATGGGTATCACCTTCAGTATGGTTCAGCAGAAATAGGTAAATGCATATGGTAGGAATAAGGCAGTAGGGAAACATATGAACATTGAGTATGAGTATAAGGGTAGCTATTGGACTAGGGAAATCATCTATAACAAGCGAATGAAGCATTAAGGCTAAAGGGGACCAATTATCGGAAATACGAAAAGAGTGTAGAAGGGTAAAGACTCAAAGGTAGGAAATAGAATATGGATGGTTTGGAAGACAGTAGTTGAAGCATCAGCTGTATCCGTCATATTAAACAGCGAAAAGAAGGTGAGAGACAATCACGATCAAAGAAGGCGATGATGATAATAATTAATAACAATTACTACCAAGGACATTAGATAACTAGATTTTAGAATAATAGAGAAAGAACTAAAGAGTTAACGCTTTGTTATTGGAAAAATGTATGCCTTTTTATTTCAACGCCTAAGATAGGCCGCAAAATAAAAGCAAATCTATGCGCATTTATGTCTGCTAAAGGGTTGCATATTGATAAAAGCAAAAACAAAACAACTAAATACTTAACGTCAGGCCTTCACAAAAGAAAATTTAAATTGTATATTATTTTACACACATAATCGCAGGAAAACGAAAACGTAAAGTGACACTCCCGGCATCGAACGTGAAAAAGACGAACCATGGCATAACAGAAAGGGAACGCTAAGGGCGAATAGAGAGGCATCACACATTTTAAAAATACTTACATTTGCTTTTAGAGGAGATCGAAGCAGGCAGCTTTGTGAGCTGGCGGTAGGTGGCAGACGGTAACGAAAGATTAGAAAAAATGAAAGGAATGAGAAAAAACACCGCACACACAAAAAACACCAAATAAGAATATTACACACACACACACAATCACTCAAACACACTCCACCTACACACACACACCAACAACCATCACACCAACGCCCAAAACACCAGGATACTTCTCAGAAATACTTTGACATCCACAACCAAAACCAATAGCCATTACTCATTAAAAATCAATACTCACACAAAAACTGTACCTAAACACCCAAAAATTCACCATCCGCTACACATACACTCACAAACTTGAATCCTTCATATCAACAACTAAAAATAAACACTCACGCAGTCAACTTACACACACCAAATCCAAAATCCAAAAATGCATCAAAATATCACCCAAAATCACTACTCTCATACAAATACACACATGCAGAAGCCAACAAGGACCCACATGAAAAACAAATCTGCACACAAATTCCTCTGCATTCACCAAGAAAGCAACAACCATTAGAGAAATAAAAAAATCAAATATAACATCAAATGAGGCGTGCTAGATGCAAAGGGGTATGTCCCAAAAACATAATTCTGAGAAAAAAATGGGTGCAACACCTGGATCCTACTGTAAATTCTAAGCGCATTAATAAAATCGCGATTGGTATAACAGTATTCTATGTATTGCTGTGAATTTTTATACGAAGTCTTAAGCAGTAATAATCATCACTGCTGACACAAGAGTAATTTTTTCCTGGAAGCCTGCAAGCAGCTGCACCTTTTTGCTTCCAATTTAGTCACTTTCATCCCCTTTCCCTTAAAAGAAATACAGGTTATTTTTAATTGTATGCACAATAAAGCATAAAGTATCGATGATGTGTATGATACTTTAAACGCCATATATTAATGAATATTCCTCTGACTTCTATATGGTTATCATCATTGTCACACGTTCTAGTCGAAGATGATACCACTGCATCATAGACATTATGTTTCTTCCACAAACCATGCTTCAGTACCTTGTAAACTTCATGGTGAATTCGACAATAATTGTGGAGGAGACTGTAGATCGAGACTGTCACATGATTTGCATGTGCATGTATGAGGAGTTTTTGAACCTAAGATTGTATTGTGTTACAAAAAGATGCCAATAAAATGATTCCTTAACCGGATTTTCCCCTTGAGTTTTGCACCACTCCACATGCAGATCATAAACTTTGCATTTTTTTGTCACTATTGAGATATTTTGTATTTGCGTTATGTTGCCTAGAGTAGTGTCTTGAAAACTAGGGGACAGATTCAACGTAAGCTTTAATTTTATTAATAACATCATATTGAAACCTGTTGCTTGGAGAACGTCTTCCTAACTTATCCTTGGGTGAAACACACGAACCTGCCAGTTTTTTCTGAGACAGAATGTTGTCAAATACTTTTAAAATACGCGAAGTGTGTTTCTAAAGCTGTTTGCGTACCCTTTTACCCAAAAATGTAATTTGAGAGGTAAGTGATGTTAGATGTATGGCATTGGTTATCGTTTCACTCGGGACGACTATTTCTATGCAGCAAAGATGTTTGTAGGTCAAATGACCCTTAGCCCCAAAAATCATTGAAGATTGTTTAAGTTTCCTCCTCTGTAATACTTTTACAATGGTATCTGCAATTGTAGTCATAAGGGGGCACTGATATAGCAGCTTTCTGTATGTTTTTGCATCCGACAGAGGCATTACTTAAGAGACGGATTAGTTTTGGTCTTTTTTCTGCTAAGATTCTTTTCGCCTTGATAATTTTCTTGTTCTGTTGGGTTAACCATTCTATGCGTCTCCTCCGATAAAGACGAAAAGCTCAAAAGCTCTTAGGATTATAATTCCTCTCTTCATCCGTCATCTTCGGTGGTTACATTACATTACAAACAAATTTCGTTCTTTTGGTTATAATGAAGACGTTATCTTAGTATTTATATAAAGGATAAACGCTTAGCCGTTCAATCCACTAATAGAAAACACTCTTAACAATAATAGCAGTAAAATTGTATAAAAATGGATAATTTTCATCACCAACATATTCTATAATACATTTTGTACTCAGTGCTGCTTATAAAACATTTGGCCAATCCTGTAATAAGATAGACACATTAAAAATTAGGGATAAGAAATTATCATAAACGTTGAAAGCAGCGAGTAAAGCGCATTCAAGCTACGTGTTACATAATTTGAGAGAAGTTACAATAAAGTAGGTGATAAAAATTGTTCCAGATTGGGTTTAAAATTAACTGTGCAAAACATTGGTTATTGGTATTATATAAGCTTACTTGATCTTTCTCTCTACATTGTAACTTACATTTTCCTCTATAACTTGACTAATTTTAAACAATTATCAATTAAACAAATAAAGTTAAAGATAAAGCAGTATACTACGTGAGTCCTCTCATCCTATGGATTTGTAATTAGGCACCCAGGAGTTTACATGGGATACGACTAGGTGTGCTCCTTGTTAACGTGCTGCAGTTATGCTGGAAAGTAATGATGAAGATCGGAAGTTAAAATTATGCCGTGCGAATAAATGAGCTACTTATTCATTTTTGTTCCTGTTCCGAAAACGTTCTAGCAAATCATAATTTCTTTCCGAATGCACTACAAGGTGGATTTGCCTATAAATGCGGAATTCCGGCCATTCGTTCTCATTGTGGAACAATTATTTCAAATAGAAAGTATCTGGACATGCTGATAGTGTACGGGGAAGTGCAGCAGAATACAACGGAGGCACATCGTCTATACCAACAACGTTTCCACAGGGAACCCTTCCTGCAGATCACACGTTTTTGCGAGTTCCGAATCGCCTTCTGGAATCAGGAGCAGTGTACAAGACACCATACGTCTCTGACCAGGCAACGACGGATCGTGTGACTGAATATGTCATGTAGCATCCGCATAGTAGTACGAGGGGCATGCACAGGCATTTCAATACTAGCCAATCTTCCGCGTGGAGAATACTGCATAATGCAAAGTTTGGCCCTTACCATCTTCAACCGCACCAGGAGATACTGCATCCAGACCATGGACAGAGATTAGCGTTCGCTAGTTGGATCATATGACAAACTGAACAAGATCCACATTTTTAGCAGCTTTGTTATTTACAGATGAAGCAGGGTTTCACAGCACAGGTCGTGCAAATCGCCACAACACGCATTTCTGGAGCACTGTAAACCCACGTTGGATGCGAGAGGCGGTTTTATAAATCCGTTTGATTGGTGCATTCGCTGACTATCTAATGCACCCGTATTTTTATGATGGCCAATTCACTGGGAATCATTATATTCACTGCCTACTCTACTGGAAGAAGTGCCATTGCAGAACCGACTATGTGGTACCGCCATGATGAGGCACCAGCTCATTCGGCCGGTTCTGCAACGGTTTATCTCGAAGCCACCTACCCTGAGCGAGATTGCACGACGTGGACCATTAGGGTAGCCAGCATTCTCACTAGATCTAATCCAATTAGAGTCCTTTTATGGGGTTTCTTAAGAATAGTGTATACCAGGAGCGGCCAATGGTCCCTCAGCAACTCAGAGAGGCATCATCTTAGCTTGCCGTGACATCACACCGGCCATGTTGTGCCGGGTTAGGCTGGAGATGATGGTTAGACTGAGATCTTGAGTCCGCCGGCATAATGGCCAATTCGAACACCTATTACAACTATATGGTGAACACGGATAAATTGTAAAGATTTATCTGCGTGATGATACGGCATGATGTCATATTACTGTTAAGTGCACTACTTTGGGAACCAGAAGGTTTTCACAACGATTCTAATATGGCCTTGCAAACGTCATCTAGTTTCCATGTTGGTACTGATTTTGTAAACCCTCAGAACATTTATTGGCTTTCTTTTGTATGGAACAATAATTTTAATAGTAAAATATTATTCAATGGTGTTTTATGTTTGTAAGCTATGACTGCAATTTTGGTTGCATGAATGATGTTCATTAGAGCATATTCTAACAAGTAACAATTTGTGTTTTACTGAAATTCACACACTTAAACTAATTAAATGAAACGACACTTCCATACCAAATTATCAGTTATTGCTAAATTTACTAAACATAAAAAATATCTCAAAAGGCAGTATGTGAACCTGGGACCTAGACCACTGAAGGCCAACGCGCACACTGTTGTGCTACGAGCGCAAGTCGGTTCACGCATTGCGGTGGAAATCAGTCGCTTTGGCCAAAATTGATACGACGCGATGCAGTGGACAGTGTTTGCGGCATAGTCTATAGAACGCCGGGACTGCATAACTTCTCAATCCGCAGGCTGAGAAGACTCACACGTTATAAGCATGCACCTATATCTTGCCTGTCTGAATTGTCGCAAATGTGTGGACACCTTGCTTTCCATCGTTCATAGCCAATTGTTGCGGTAGCTTCCTTGTCATTCTGAATCCACAATCGCACTTGGACATGTACAATCGACGGGCGCATTACATAAAAACTCTGAGTGTCGCACTGGCTGGAGAGGTCACACCTCTGTGTAATTTACACGTGCAATAACAATCCCTACCTCTGTAAATTTCTTGCCACAACTTCGACCGGTATATAAGCTTTCCCAGAACCGGAATGCTAAGAGTAACTGTCTCTAAGCTGTGCTGGAGGCAAATATCAATGAGTGCAACTGTCACAAACCCTTACCCACCTACCAAAGCATCCATCCAAACACCCTCCTATCTATCCACCCATGTAATTATTTACATAGCTACCACCGATAGGCTGTATTATTATATTTCATCTAAAATTCAATATTGGGATTTCACCAGAAGCACATCTTGAGAAAACCTGCGATAACAAGAGTATTTTAAGGAATAGGTTCAGATATGCGCGAGCGAGCTCCAGTGAATGGCAGTTGTTGTGTCACAGGATTGTATCATAATCCGTCCCAGCGTTTACCTGGCGACAGTCTGATACCGTCACCGATGATGACCTTAACCCCGGATTGATTACAGAAATGTTAGAGCAACACAGAGGTATGATGTATTACTTGTTTCTTCCACACTAGTCGTGTGTAGGACAGGAGTTAAAAAGGTACAGTAAGACTGAAAAATTCAGTATTATTGCGGGATTTTAACCGTAGATCTCCTGATCTCCACCCATTTACTCTAACCACTGAACTACAATGGCGACACGCCGGTACAGAATTAAATTCCCCAATTGGCTTGCGTTATTTCCGGTAAACCACAATTTATTTTGAGATGACATAACCCAATGACGACTTGCAATATCATAAGTATTTAAAGTTCCTGGCTTCACAGTTTAACCGACTTATAGTTGTGAACATTTTGTTTCTTCCACACTAACCGTGTGTAGTTCAGGAGTTGGAAAGGTAGAGTCAAGCTGAGAAAGTAATGATATAGCCGGGATTTGAACCACGGATCTCCTATTCTCCGTTCAGTTTCTCTAACCATTCAGCCACAGTGGTAGATTTATTGGTCAGCAGCGACATATGGATACACATTCCTCATTCTTCCGTATGTTTTCAATAACTAGGTTCACATTTATGCAAGATAGTTGTGTTTGTTGAGTCCCACTTCACTGAAATTATTGTTTATGGTAAATATGAGCGGGCATAGAAATTTCTAGCACTAAAGCCAGGACGGAAACAAATAAGTGTGAACTGTCGCTGCACTGTAGACGGGAAGGTCGGTTATAGCAAACCTCTCCCCGCGGTCCCTCGTTGACTTTCGGCTTTGCGAAAACCACTCGGACTCTGAACCTAAGCTTCTGTTATCTACACTAAAACCATTATCACTAAAAGAACTTTTGCTATACAACGGTTGATGGAAGTCAAACGTTTAATGAATTACTATATCTGATTATCAGTATGGAGTTCTGTGGTACTTTTGTATGCATAACTGTCTGTTATATTTTTAAAGTAAAAATTATTCATAATTTAATTGTTAAAGGTAAATGTAATACGTCCTAATCTTCTTAGCGATGGTTTCATAAGTTATTCCCAGGAAATTCAGAGGGAACCCCTAAATCCAAAACAGCATTTTAATAAAAAGATCCACATATATGTGTTTGTTTGTGTGAAAAGCTTAGCTTAAAAGCTAAGTGTCTGCTAAACACCAAACTTTGCATTTAAACTCAGTATCTTTCAAAGATGTGACAGGAAAATGTTCAAAATAACCTACCCACCCCAAACTAAACTTTACATAAGGAAGGCAGTACGAAATTCTGGTTAAAATGGATAATATTTGATCCTCAGTTTAGATATTTATGCGTCTTAAACTACCCGACTTAACAATTATAAAATATATGTTTAGAGAGTGTAAAAACCACCTATTAATTTCTCAAAAACATCTAGGTGCGTAGACTATGCACTTCAATTCCAAAAATATTATGTGTTACATTCACATGACTTTCTCTAGCTGTTCTACATACTTCATACTAAGATTATTCTTTCTACACCTGGCTAATTGAGACAATCATTAGCAAAATGTTCTTATTACTTAGTTCCTAATAAGTAGACCCGAACTAAAGGAACACACTAGGTTAAACCAATAGTCAAATCTTCTAAAAGCTGTCGTTATGCGATTGTCATAGCAAATCACTTCTTCGCTCAGCCAGGAGTAGAACAAATGAAAAACGGACTCTTCCTGTCTGAGAAAAATATAAGTACTTTACAACTGAAACCAATAACATGGACTATATCGGAAACGGTTACCTCCACAACAAAAATTTAAAGGACGTAAATTGTGTGTTTTGACGAGATCTACATTTTTTGTGCAGTAAGTTTTGTCTATCTCTTACGGTTTAGCAGTTAAGAAAAATTCGGCAAAATTCACCCACAATAAAGAGGTCTCTATAAGCTATTCTCAGAAAATTCAAGATATACATTTTATTCGGCATGCAAATATCATTAATATACGGTATTTTAATCCAAATCATTAGAGTCATTTTTGAGAAAATGAAAATTTTCGAAAATTTTTCCATGTAAACGGTGGCTTGTTGAGGGGGGATTTTCTTGAAAATCTTCGTGTCGCATACTTGTAAGATACTGAACCTACATACCAAGTTCGGTATTTAACGGTCTTTTCACTTTGCTGTTCACAGACACACACAAGCACGGACCTTTTTCTAAAAAAAATTTCGGACTCAGGAGACCCCAAAACATATATTTCCGGTGAAATCTCAACATCGAATTTTTGGGTGGAACACAATACTATCTTTATTCACTATGTACATTTTACATCGGAGCTGGAGAAAGTAAAAATGAAAGAATGAGGAATTTCACAGCTCTGATTTCAGGGCACTGACCAAAGACTAATTTACTTTTGCAGCAAGAACAATCCGAATTTGTTATATAAGTGTATTGATTGGATATATGACTTTATCTACGTGAAACAGATAGTATAGTAGAATAAATGAGAAGGTTGTGTACAATGAAATGTTGGAAATTGTTATGTGCTGAAGATATGCGAGATATTTCTGTCAATTATTTTGGAGTTCTTTGTCAAAGCCCACGGTTTCGATAATGGGTAGTTGTGTAAGTGCTGTAACAGAGGCTTATTAATCAAAATATTCATTTTAACATAATTATATTAAAGAAAATATTATGAGGTTCCGTACCATTTCATGGATGCAAAAATATATGTTAAATTATTTATTAGGGTTAAACTAGACGTGAAAATGGAACAAAGAAGCTGACTGGCGAGCGATATTGCCTTCTCCTCAAAGCTAATCGCGATAACCAGCATCGCCGTAGCAGGCTAGTTTATGTTGAAGCGTCAGTAATTTCTTCCTTCGGGGCAGTTTTTGGGTGTGTAGTAAACCGGCCATTAGCAGAATCACAGATACACATACAGGTTTCCATATATTCTTTCGTAAGTAGCTTTTCCTACAGCTACTAGCATATTGATTTTAGCATATTTATTGTTTCACTATTTTATAAATGTAATTTCACATGTTCGTGTCTACTTAGTTATCTGACAGTAAGTGGCACATTCGGTAATTGAATCAAGGAAGTGTGTGAATTTAAAGCAAATAATTATCTGAAAAGAAAACGTTTATGTACCGCAGATTACCGTAATGGTAATCATAATTGTGCATGTTGTGGTGGCTTATTTCTTCTTCAATATCAAATTGAATGAGATATAGTTTAATGCTATCTACTTCTCTATCAAGTATGTGAAACAAAACGCGTGCTTTACCAGCAGAAGAGAGACAAGACTATTGGGTTGGTGACGTCACCGTCACAACAGTGCAGTGGGTTGATAGAGCGCGTACCATGGATAAGGGAAAGAGAACGTGTATTACATTTCATTGCCTCTTAGGCATTTTAGATAAATTAAAATAAGTGGTATTATAATTCCCACTGAGAGCATTTACTAAGGAATAATTAAATCAATCATATGTTCACTAGTAAAAAGTATTATACTGAGGTACAGCAAATTCCGCTTTGACAGTCATCCTCCTTGTTCAGGGGTAACTTGCTACCTCTGGTTCCCTCACAGGTTCAAATCCGGCGGAGGGCAATGGATTTTTTCGGGCGTAAAAATCCTTAGCATGGCATTCTTCGATACAAAAGTAAAGCCGTTGGTACTGTGTCGTGGATTTTCGACATGTAAAATAACCTCAAGCCTGATAAAGAGGCATAAGAGCAAAATTAAGCGGTATTTCATGCCCAATATAGAATGGGACGCCTAAAATCGCAGCAGTTAAATAGCGCCCACAAATAAAACGCAATTTAATTTAACTTTACCGTTCAGATAAACTCTTTTAGCTTTTATATCCGTTTGTATTTCAGAACAAGTTCTAAAGTGTATATCGCATAATTTTGTGGCCACTGTTGTTCATTGTTAAAGTAGTCTCTCCCTCTGACTTATAACAAACACTTTAAAGAAATTCTCCGTACATTGTTTATTAATCCAAAGGATTGAGTCAGCTTTACGTGATATCCTTATTTGCCAAAGTGCAGGTGGAAAAAGCCGTAAACTTGATAACTGATAAGAGCACAATTGACACTTAAATCTCTTCTAACCGGCACAATCAAGTTAGTGGACCATTCATAACAAAGTGAATCCCTTCATAATGTTGCTTACAAGCAAACAGCAGGTCCATGGCATGCTCCATTGTTGCAGACACCTTCATGTCAGTATCGGAGGAAATGACCTTAACATCCAGCGATTCAAACTCAAAATATTAGTTTCGTTACATGCAAGATAGTATCGTGTCAAGGCTTTCCCCCTTACTTTCAAAGTCAGAGACACCGCCCCCTTAAAATTTTATTGAAGGTCCCTTGCCCCCTATAAACTTTCAAGACGAATATATAATTAAAATCCGATGTGTTTCATTCACATAACTTTCTCTCCTCTGTAACAATCTATTCTTGGAAAAACTTATTTTTCTATCTACTTCATGCTAATTAAGATAATCGTTAGCAGAAATTGTCTTATTACTTAGTTGCTTATAAGGATAGGAAAAGAATGGAATACAGCAGGGTAAAGCGATAGTGATTTTTTTTAAAAGCTGGTTGGTATGTGATTAAATTTTGGTGCGGTTTATATTGGCCAGCAGTAAAACAAAAGAAACAGAAGTTTGACATACCCGTTTCAGAAAAGTATTCTAAAATTTGAACTAATAACCAAGAATATCTCGGAAATGGTTAACTGCAGACATAAAATGTATACGGCATAAAATGTATATTTTAACGAGATATGCATTTTTTGTGTGGTAAGTTTTTATTTATCTCTCCCGGTTTAACACTTATGCAAAAGCCAACCCGAATGAACAGGTCTTCAGAGGATATTCATGGAAGATGCAAGACATACATTTGTCATGTAAGTGTCTTTAACATACGGTGCTTCAAAACAATCGTTAGAGCCATTTTTGAGAACATGAACATTGACGAAACTTTTTCCATATAAAGGGTAATTTTGGGTAGGAGCATTTTCTTGAAAATCTTCGTGATAGTCCTTCAGAGATGCTAAACTTAATTGTCAAGTTAGCTATTTAACCTACTTTTTGTTTTTGAAATATGTTCTTCACAGACATACGCGGAACTTTTTCTAAAAGTGTTTTTTTAATCAGGGACCTCAGTACATGTATTTTCTTGAAGCCTCAACATCGATTTTTTTGGTGAATACAACACATTCTTTACCTCTTATGTGCATAGTATATGTACAGAAAGAAAAAGAAAGACAAAAGGATTGAAATAGATTAAACGAAACTGGACCTTTATTTTAAATGCAATGCAACTGTTAAACAAAAACAATGTCACCGCAACCTAGGTTTCATTTTAGTTAACTTCAGATCAGAATCAGAGCACACAAATAATGAATTTTAGATGTGCAACACAACCGCATATTCATGAGGTACTGTAAAAAAAGTATTTTACAGCTTTAAAGTTTGCGATGAATTTTCAAAGTTGTGATGAAAAATAGGCACAGTTCAATTCGAAAGTGGTAAGAAATGTACTTATAGTAATTGCAGTGCATCAATTTTTCGAGTTGCGAAAAATCACTAAATCATCTCTAGTAACCCTACAAAATTGCGTTTACCTTTTGTGTAATAGAGGATTAAAGTTTCTTGTATAAGCTTAAACGTTATTGCTGGTATCCATTGTTTTCGTGATGAAGCCAAGAATTTAGATATTCTTTCAACTGCAGGTGAATTCATAAGCAAGAATGAGCTATGCCCGTTCTTACTCCATGCGGCACTACAAGCGGTGGACACTGATGATTATAGCCCGGATGTTTAGGCATTTAGAACAGTTAAAATAGGCAGGCAAAAAAGATAACAAAAACGTAAAAAAGGGCAACAAAAATGTAAAAAAAGACAGAGTAAATTTTCTAAACGGTATTATAAATTTCAAAAGACATAATGTATTTTACGAACAAATTGTAATACAGCAATATAACTTAAGAGTTTTACTGGTTGCACATTACCACACGAAGTTGTTGTAAATGTTCTTGTGTCATAATCATTTTATTTTTCATTACAGAAAAATACCGTTCTCCTGTTTCAATTGGTGCATATTTGAAACAACTTACTGCACACGATCTCTGTTTGACACAGTTGTAGTATCACCTTTTATTGTTTCACATATCTGTTTTATTTCTACCAAGCCAGTATTAGCAGACATTACACGTTTATACTTTTCACTAATGACGCTTCCCACTTCACCTGATACAGATTCAAGTTGGCGCACAGTTATTCCACTAGATTCATTGATGTCACAAATGTTTCTCCCCTCCCCCTTGTTTTTTCAAGTTTTGTTATAGTTCAGGCAAGTTGGCATAATGAACTGCTATTTAAGACAAACTATTACGAACATTCAAATCATTAGCAATATTTTCGCTTCCGAATGGATGCAGCTTCATCTTTGGAGAGCGCAGCAACAACCTCACTTAATTTTTTGAAGTTGTCAGCTTAGTACAGGGTAGCAGAAATCCACGTCCCCCATTTTATTAAAACGAGCTCAGGAGGCAAAGTGAGTCCAGGGGCAAGAGTCTTAAAGAGTTGGATTCAAGATAGAGCTTTTAGAAAAATGTTTCTTGATGTTGAATATCAATTATCTACATCAGAAAATGAACTACGAATCTCTTCTGATATTCTGATCACGTTACATGATTCATTTGAGGGAATACAACCTTCAAAGTATCACCAGCCTTCTTCATGTATGGAGCTGCATTAGATAAGAATAGGACATCAGTGTGTTTTACAGCACCTGGCCAAAGTAAATTCAACGAATTTGTGAACAGTTGAGCAATGGTTGTACTATTAGCTTTTTCTAATGCTTCCGATGTTAGCAAGAATACTTTTAAGTGCTGTAGCCTCCATAGGTTCAAATACTAAAATAATTACGTTGCCGATATATTTTTTCCTACTATCCGTCGTTTCGTATATGGAGATCCATATTTTTTTTTGCCATTTACCATGTTGCTAATACGCTAAACTGTATTTTCGAAGCATACAGGCAAGTAGTTTTTCCTCAGAGTTGATTCACTTGGAACAGATTCTCCAGTATATTTTTGTAAAAAGCTGATTTTCTAATTTCCAGAAAGGAATGCCAGCGTCAATTAATGCTTTACACAAATCCAATGAAAATTGCGACTGTTTGCTAGATGTGGTGAAAGCTGCAGGAAGTAGCGTTGTTTTCTTACAAATGCAGATATATGCTTTTTTGTCGACTCATGTTGGACTACGAAATAGGTACTTTTTTCATGATTGTTTTCTCAAAAATTTTACACAATAAAACTGTAAAGTTTACTTTTCTAAGATTTACTGAATTTAGGTATTATAGCTCTGTCTTCTACTTTCAATCGACAATAACAGAGTACTGACTGCTCCGAGCAGAAATGTCTTCCTTCTACAACAATAAACGCATGAAGCACACAATTGTAACAATTAGATTCGAAAATACAACTTTTCATTGGCTGGAGTGAAAGCGAATTGGCCAGAATGCTATGTGACGATTTCTATGAGAACGGTGAGACATTATGTTAGGAGAATTATTGAATTATTTTATTGGCTACTCCCTGTATTTTTACAAAATTTTAATAGTGAATAGCAAGCCCACAATAAAGATTCCAAAAATTATAACATATGTGAGAATTGGCAAAGATTTAAAATTATTGCTGTTTCTGGATTAAGGTGCTTCTTATGATAACTAAGACCGGCATAAAAGAGCAAGATATCTGTATTTTGAGCAGCACTCACCCCTCCTGCTTTCTTGCACAGATGATTCTACCTGAAGACTATCCATGTAGTAATATTTTCTCATACAAAACATATTGCATGGAAAATAGCTTAAGGGGAAGAAAGAAGCTTAAAATCCAAACTTGCAAATAAACAAAAAATATTGCTTAAAAAAAAGGAATTTATTATTGAATGAGGATAAAATACCATAAAAAGGCAAAATAGAATTTGACCCTATGGACTCTATTTACTCTGAATCACATTTATATCAGCAGAACTGACCGGAAAGGGGCCGCGCCGTGGCCGAGTGGTTAGACCACTAGCCTCTCACCTAGACGGCCGGGGTTCGATCCCAAGCGACCGCATGTGAGATTTGTGGTGGACAAAGCGGCGCTGGGGCGGGTTTTCTCCGGGTACTCCGGTTTCCCCCGCCATCGGATTCCACCGGTGCTCCATCATCATTCATGTATCATCAGTGTCACCGCCTGCGATGCCATTAGTAGTTAAAGCGGGCGTTAAACACTACCAAAAAAAAAAAAAAAACTGACCGGAAAACACCAAAGTCAACAGAACTTTAAGTCCTCAAACTTTAAATGAATTTACCATACATTTAATTTTTGTAGGTAATTGAAGTTACCTGCACTAATCTGTGACTAAGTAGGTACCTCACACTAAACATCATATGCCCGATTTTATTGCAAAATCCTGCCCCCCAAGATACAGAACAAGCTCGCGCTTATGCATACGAGTATACCTTCACGCTGATTCGCATTAAGCTCTTGCACAAAAGTGCTGTACTTTCTAAGCTTATCTGCCAGGCATGTGGAATATCGGAAGAGAAGTAGCTCCAAAAGCAGCTAAAGTGTGCTACATAACTTTTTCAAAATAATTAATATTACAGCAGCATTATTATGGAAACTCCTAAGGAAAACTTCTAAAATCCGGAATTTCACGTGCATCTATTTGAAATTTTAAAATAGATATCAGAGTTAAAATTATGGCAAGTACACAAATTTCATGCATATCTTTTAGTTTAGCACTAGAGATAATCATTGTTGTCTATTTATTTTGTTTAAAAATTGCTTCATGTGGTGCAACTATTACATGATTATGGTATATTAATAAACTATAAACATGCATTTGAAATTGTTCCATTAATTATGGAGAAAATAAATCTTAAGAGACTTCAAATTTTGCTTAAAAGTTCACACAATGAGTATTATTGTTTAATAACAACTAGGTAGGTATGTCAACAGAAAAATACATCTCATCTGACTATCGCGTTATTTATAAGTCGGTACTAAAGCTTAATTCATTTATATTGAAAAGTACATCGGGTGTATCAACTTGAAGATCAGACTGCATCGACAAAGGAAAACCTAGAAAAGAGAGTTTAAAGAAAACAAACGCTAAAATAATACTAAATATATGCTGGTTTTATTTTGTTCCTCTGTTGCTAATTTTACATTTTAGACTATTAAGATCTCTCTTGATTGATTTTTCGGTTCTGCTAATTTTACATGATGCTAACATTTCAGGCGGTTCGTTTAAATCCCTGTACTAGATGGCCCAACAGCGCCGTATTTCGCGTGTGCAGATAACCCTTCGTTCGTTATAAAAATTGCAAAACTCCCGCGGAATAAATCAAAGTATACGTCGGTCAGTGGCGTTCTAAGAATGAAGGTAGCACTCTCCTGCATATCAACGTAAACTTTGAAGGAATGAGAGGCGGTTTCCAGAGTTGTACTAGTGTCCGTGATGAAGAACAGTGTAATCACACGGAGAAACTTAACATACTTTCCACTTCAATTACAAGGCCTTTCTTTTTCAAGAAAAAGTCATCTCTGCCTTTCACAAGTAATTGATACGTTTATTTCACCTGTCCGCCAATAACTAGTTTTGTAATTGTGTAATTCGGTGATCTTATTTAACATTAGAGACTAGACCCATTGTAGGGTTAAATTAAAACATTATGGCGCCGTAACGAAAACCATGCATGAGAACACGTAGTGGTTTACTGCATTACTATTTATTTATTAATTATTATTACTATTATTATTATTATCATCCTCATTACCATCATCATTATTAATTTGCTTCACAGATAATATAAAACATGCAATGTTGATTACAAAGAACATGCAATCATGAGAGCACATAGTAAAGTGAAACCTATCCTGCCTTCGTACAGGTGTTTTCTTTATGGGCCGATTTTCCCCCTTTTTCCATTTTCCCTTCTTTTCTATTGTTTTTGTATTTGTTTTCCCTTTTTCTATTTATTTACAAATACACATACATATAGCATTTACAAACACAGAAAAATCCATGCCTGAGGCGGGACTCGAACCCGCGATTTCAGTGTTTGCATGGTTTCGTTGAAACGCCTTGATACTTTGATTTCCTACTAGGGTATAATGATTGACAGTGGTGGTGGTGATGGCGGCGGTGGCGCCAATAATAATAATAATAATAATAATAATAATAATAATAATAATAATAAGTAATACATAAATAATAATATTAATAATAATAATAATAATAATAATAATAAATAATGATACATAATAATAATTAATAATGATACATAATAATAATAATAATAATAATAATAATAATAATAATAATAATAATAATAATAATAATAATAGGGTAAAGGCAGGTATATTCGTATTATATTTACTACTTTGTTAATATAATTTTATGAGTAGCAAGTTAACTACATCTCTATGTTTGCAAGTTACAAGTATGTGCTCCTGCATAGATTAACAATGGAACATTTCACTAGAATAGTTTTAATTACTATTTATTAAGACCTGTTTCAGACAAAAAATTGTAGGTAATTTCGTGGCATGGTTAGTTAATTTCGTGATATAGGAGAAGTAAGTTTGTGATAAACGAAAAAATAATTTAATGAGAATTATATGAAATAATAGTTACGAAATATTTCTTTGAACACAAAACATAGTAAACAATACTGGAGTATTTGTTATCTTTTGTTTAATCGGAATTCTGAGCGTCACACATGAAAACCATTCTTCGGCATCAGAAGACTAGCACCTCACATGATAAAGAATCAGACAATAAGAGCACTGTACCTATTTGGCCCCATTTTTCATACGGACATCTTTTGAGTAATTTTCATCTCTCTCTCTCTCTCTCTCTCTCTTCTCTCTCTCGCTCTCTCTCTCTCATACACACACACACACACACACACACACGCGCGCGCGCGCGTCACATTCCCAATCTTAATTAGAATAAGTTTTCTTCTTTCTTTGCATCTTCTAGACCTTTGATGTTTTACCCTTTACAAGGGCAGCTCTTCGCTGATAGAGGTAAGGCATTTGGTGCTAGAATCTCTTTTCTTCTTAAGGCCCTCCATGCTAGATTTCACTGGTGCTGATGGTAATGAAAGCACAGCTCCATTTTTATCCTCTTTAGAATTCTGGAGTTTTTTTTAGGGCTGGAACAGGCCTGTTTGTGAGCTGCGAAGGTGTAAGGGCTTCGTTAGGAATTGCATGTTTGTTGAATGGATAGATTCCTCCTTTTTTGAAACCATTTTGTATTTTTTCACTGGAGAAACTTTGGATGTAAGCAGGATTTAAAATTGTGTGAAAGTTACTCCTGTTGGATGTTTCAGTTGGATGTTCCTTCATGTAATGTTCCAGACTTTTTGCCCAGTGTGCTTTCAATGACTTGTAAAAATCATGTCAAGTGGCTGCAGCAAGTGCGATGTATGGGCAGGGAACGTCAGCAAGAAAACGTTATTGGTTTTAGCTAAAGCTATCATTTCAGGGTCGCTGTGTGATCCATGTGAATCCATGAGAAGGACAACTGGTCGAGCAGGAGGAATGGAATTCAGGAAAGAAGTGAACCACTCTAGAAACAAATTAAGTTGATCCATCCTTTTGGCGAGAGCTTTACTAATGCGTTTGGAAGACTGTCTTTACGGAGAATGTTATTCCACCGAACTCCTTCAAATATCACCATAGGTGGAATCCAAGTTCCATTGGTATATATGCAGTCCAGAAGATCGTCTCCCCACGATCCGAGTAAACTCTCTTATAGACGTATTTCTTGCCCACTGATGTGATGATCTTATTTGATTTTACAACATAAGATAATCCCGTCTCGTCACAATTCCACAGACGATCAGGGAGATTCTTTATGCTAATTTCTCCAGAAGAGAATCCAATTTATTGTGAAAGTCTGCAATCATCTCTTCGTTTGTCATTGAGGCTCTGTAGGCTGCCAGATTTTCTGGAGTACGCAGTGTAAGGTTATACCTCTTCTTGAAACTTTCCCACCACATTTACTAGTTTTATCATTTTCTTTGTTGAAGAAATGTTCTCTGCCAGCATGTGTTGCTAAACGATGTGCAACTTTCCTCACCATGCCAACAGTTAGCCCAAATCCGAGTTCTTGCATATGTATTATGTAATTATACAGCTCCACCTCAAGGTCTGATGTTAATGCGAATGGTCTTCCTAATTTAGGTGGATCTGCATTATCTTCATTTCCTATCTCGTTCCTTCCAACGAGGGCTTTTAGCGTTCTCCAAGGGAATCCATTTTCTTTGAAGCCTGGTATATTGATATCCCCTGCTCTTTGGCGACTTCCTGAAGTTTCCTGGAGTCGTATTTGTGATATTTCGACCGCTCTTTGGGCATTTTAGGTATATCTGTAATGAATGAGGATACGTAAATTCGTGATATGCGAGGTAATTTCGTGATATACCAAATTAAAAATCTGATTATACAGAAACATACTTTAGACTTTGGACTATAATTTTGCTTTAATGCTCCCGTCCATATAATGATTTAGAACCCATGGTTTGGCATTAAACAGTAGCGCGTGCATGGGCGTCGTGTTTGCGATAGAGAAAATGCTTCTGTTACCTAAGGAATACCGGCTAGAAATATTCACTGCAAACATTGTTATAGTGGAATTTTCATTCCGCATATAATACTCAACAACATTATAACAATATAACATTCTTACCTTCACTGTATACGTAATAAAATAAAAAAGAATCAAAAGCACCTCACAACACAACAATCATACAGCAATCACGCCGCTAATGAAGAAAACTTCCTTTTACACATAAGCAAACGAAGGCACGAACCGATCTTGTGCGCCAACTGTGAAAAGATGCAAGCCTACGTGCAAGAAGTTTCAGTCCTTTACAGGGGCAGCTATGTCCGGGAAAGTTAGACAAAAAAGTATCACGAATATACCTGTACCACGAAAATACCTCCCTTAACCCTAATAATAATAATGGTAATAATAATAATGGTAATAATAATAATAATAATAATAATAATAATAATACCGTAACATACTACGTGCTCTCATGCATGGTGTTTGTATAACGGCGCCTTAACGTTTTGATTTAGACCTACAATTAGATAAAACACCATATTACACAGTTACAAAATCAGCGAATATTGATAGACGAAATAGACTTTTTAATTACTTGTGAATTACTAAGATTTACCCCGTGGAATTATGCGATATTTATAGCGCACCTGCGCAGGCGAAATACTGGCTGGTCCATGTGGTGTGACATATCGAAACTGGATTTACTGGAAACCGGCTGATTACTTCGCACTGAAATACGCAGTTTCAAAACTACCATTAGATGGAAACTTTTGTCTACGACGATAAACTGAGAAAGAAGCCAGTTGTCTATTTCCAGGCCTCATAAGGACCTTTATATGCGACAGTGGGTGATCAAAACAGGAACAATGTCGGTGCCCAGTAGCCATGGTCAATAGAGCATTTGACGTTAACTCTCTGCCGCAAAAGGGCCGCGAGTTCGAATCCCGCTTTGTAAAGTGTATTTGCGTTCTATCCAAGTTATTCTTTGTTCTCTGATGACCAGCTAGATCGTGCCAGAGGTCCAATATTGTAATACTGTTAGAGGAATCGTCTAGAGAGAGAGAGAGAGAGAGAGAGAGAGAGAGAGAGAGAGAGAGAGCGCGAGAACAGCTACTATATGGTACAGCAGGTAACGAAACGAAATATGTAATAAAAGGAACAGAAATGACCTTCTATTCATAGAAGATAAGCTACTCTTCAGTCACTACGCCATATTATGATGGTCCTCTGGATTCACAAAAATAGGGATATAGTGCTTAAAAGGGTGCAAGACCACCACGGATAACAATGGGTGATCTGTATCGGGCTCCCATGGGGTTGGTAAGGATTTCCCGTTGTAGGGTGCTCCATTCCTCCACCAACGCTGTTGACAACTGTTAAATGGCCGTTGGTGCATTTGGACGTGCTTAATTGCGTCTCTCCAAAGCATTCCACGCTTGTTCAATGGGATTTTAATTCAGGTAACGGGCAGGCCAGTCCATTCGCGAATAACCTTTCGGTCTATGAGATCCTCCACCTTCGCTGTTCATTGCGGACGCGCATTGTCATCCTTAAAAATGAAGTTAGAGCCGGCTGCATTCCTGAAAAAGCACACACACACAACACATGGGGAAGGCCTACAGTATCACAACCACATCGACCAGTGCGTACCGCGTTCAAAGATTTGGAGGTCCTTACGCCCATGCAACATTATGTCTCTCCATACCATAACACCCGGAACACCAAAACGATCATGCAGGGTGTTCCTGGGTGCATTACGAGTTCCCACCTCTCGCCAGATGAAGGTACATCGAGAATTACTACTCAGAATGAATTTGCTCTCATCCAAGAAGAGCACGCAACCCCATTCTTCATTGGCCCAACTCTGATACTCTTCGGACCATCGCAAACGATGTTGTGATGTACGGGTGTCAATGGAACACAACGTACTGATCGTCGCCCAAAGAGAACACCTCAATGCAGTCCCCGTGCCACTGTGTAGCGTGAGATTGCGTGCCTAGCAGTCCTCTTAAGTATGGTTGCAATTGCACCCGCTATGTAACGTGGATCCCTTCTTGTTTGTTGCACAATGTAGCGCTCATTGTTGCTGCAGTTGACCGCGGCCGACCACCTCCTCTCCTTGGTACAGCAGTGCCTGTGGCTTGGAAGGCTCCTCATGCACAAAAAACAATGCTATGAGCAATGCCAAACTGATGGGCAACACTCACCACACTGCGTCCATCTTCCAGTTTTCCGATGATTCACCCCGTGTGAAGTCATCCAAATGTTGTCTACGGGTCATGTTGTAAAGAACGCCATCACAACACGCTGTCTTGTCTGTTTCTTCAACTGCTGGACCAAACCCATTTGAGGATATAGTATCGCTAAACTCCCACAATGTCACGTCCAGCTTTCTGTATATGTGTGAGAGAGCTATGGCAACATGCTCCCGCACTTTCATTCATTTCCACCACGTAGTTCAAGTGTAATATTAATTTATCCCTTCGTCTTTAGATTTTGCACAACAGTGTATGTAAAAGCTGTAACACTTGTTGGTATTTATTTTAAATGCGCATTTTTTTCATGAGTTAAAACGCAATCTCTGGTTTTAGCTGTTTTCATTCAGCATTCAACATTTTGCTAAAACATTTTGAACATCATCCATAATGTAGTGACACAAGGTAATCATATTGGTATGAATTGTACTATTGGGTAACAAGTCATCTTACGTACCTTTATAGTGTGACATGTTTCAGCCACACATAGAACAAAACACTTTTCGAAACATTTCTTTTCTCCCTTGTTTTTTTTTTTCTACAATTCTATGAAAGAAAGACTAATTATTAGATATAGCCTCTGGATCAGGAATGGTGAAATTAAACACAATAGCACTTATAGCATATTTAATGCACCATATGTCTGACATCTGATGTACCTGTAGATACGGTGTGTGTAAGGTCAGAACTGTGCTTGTAGTCGTCCTATACACATAAAACTTCAGGGCGTAACATTTAAAACACAATGGGGCGCAAAGGACTGGAAACTACGATTAAGGAAAGAAAAATCATTGTTTACCTTTATAACCAAGGACAAGCGTTTGCATAAATAGGTCTGCTGTTAAAAGAAGCCCTAAAACGGTGTTCGGCGTCGTAAAAAAACTACACAGAGGGGAAAGCAGTCATCAACTATGCAAAACAAAGACGTCCACGTAACCTTAGCTCTACGGATAGGACGACGATTATCGGAATGGTGCAGAAAGCTCCACAACTTTCAGCTTCCGAAATCACATCCCATAAAATTTAGTTAAACTTTTGGTATCTGCATATCTTCTGTATCTGAAGACGAGCACACAATTCAGACACCAATAATTCAACTTAACATTTATTTCTATTCCGGTAATATTAAAAACTAGACATTTCATTTATTTGACACCATTATACGTTATTGAGGAGCACAAATATAGGTGCATATTAAATGAATCTAAACACCTTTTGAGAATTAGAAAAGAAAAATCAATTTTTCCTTTGTGACAAAAGCATTCAGATATACAACTAAGCTAAAGTAATATTTGATTACCTGCCCTTTTCTTTGTATGGCGGCCCTTAATCTTTTAGGCATGAAATTAATTGGTTTCATTCTTCTAGAATTATCTGTTTCAGCCTATCTTTGTAATTAACTGCTCTGTAATTATTCATTCCAGATATTCCCAATATGATTTACGTCCGGGGACTGATGTGGAGTGTCCAGAATATGAGGAACAATCCAAAGCTTGACTATATATGCCGTGTGCTTGGGATAATTGTTTTGCTAATAGTAGAAACCCCTAGCTAAACTTAGTTTCTCAGCACTCATTTTCACAGTTGGCTTCAATATGTTCAAATAGATATACTTGTTCATGACCGCATCAATTATTACAAGCTTCTCTACACCTGACGAAAACATGCATCCCCAAACCAAAACACTGGCTTCCACGTACTTGCCTGTTCTTAATATCCAACTCGTTATTCTTCTGACGCCATACTTTCACACTATTTAACCTTCTGTCGCCATACTTTCATTCGGCCATCACTGTGGTACCAATTGAATTTAATTTCATCCGACCACAACATCCTGTCCCACACCTCTTCATCTTTTCCTACAAATTCCTCTGCAAATTACTTGCGCCATTTCTGATTTGCTTTACTGACGTGGTATTTTCGCCTGGGCACACTGGCATTGAAACCAGCATTACTCAGCAGTCTGGTGACAATTCGAAAATTAACCGTTTTTCCTACGGTTTTCATTAAATAGGCTGTGATTTCGGATGCTGAAATTCGTGGATTTTTCTGTACCATTCTGATAATTGTCTTCCTATCCCTAGGGCTAAATTTACCTGGACGCCATTGGCTTGCACTACTGATGATTGTAGTTTTTTACGACGCCCAACACTGTTTTAAGGCTTCTTTTAACAAGACTTAATTCTACAAACGTTTTCCCTTGATTACAAAGGATAGCGATGATTTTTCTTCCGTCAAGGGCAGCTTTCAGTCCTTTGCGACCCATTGTGGTTTAAATACGCCAACTAATGATGAATGGGGCTTAAGGCGCCCTTAAAATTGAAAGAAATGATATAAACAATATACAATAAATCGCTAATAAAATACGGCCAACATCACAAATAAAACCCCAAAATATAATGCAATCAATTGCAGTACCATAGAGGGATCTAAAGACCAGGTCGAACATGAAATATAAAAAAGAAAAAACAAGAGATCGAAAGGTAAACCCCCTGCGCTAAAAGTGACAAAGAAATAAAATCACTAACGATAACATCTTTTAAAACCGCATGCAGCGGTGCACTGTCATCCGTCGGGGGAAATTACTAATATCTTGTCAGGAAGGTCATCAGGGATAAAAAGCGAAAAATCATATCTACCGTGTTGTTATTATCCCCGAGGACCTCGGAAAGGGAGACAGGAAGCTGGAGAGTTGTTCGAAGGGCGGGTAGAGCAACACACTCCAGCAGCAACACATAGCAGACAATTGCGCTCTACAAAGCTTACAGATAGGTACAGGTTCCACGCTGAGCAGGCAGCTGAGAGTAAGTTAACCAGAGTACCGGAAGACCCTTCACTACTCTTAGCTTCTTGCCGCGGAGAACCGACCACTCTACATGCCAGCACGAAAGCACCGCTCTCCGCACAACTGTAACACTGGGCTCCGTTGTTGCCGACTTTGCCACCATATCCGCCAGTTCATTTCCCGACAACCCAACGTGTCCAAGAAATCCATGCGCAATTCACATTAACGCCAGAGGCGCATAAAGTATGGAGAACATCCTGAATGTGCTGCACTAAAGAATGGTAGCTGTATATCTCACGAATACTCTAAAGTGCGCTAAGGGAATCACTCAGAATAAGGCAGTCACCCAAATTACGACGACGAACATACAGAATGTCTCCGTAAATACCATACAGCTCTGCAGTATAAATGGATGTGAAACTAGGTAAACCGAAAATATGTAGTTCGGTTCCAGTAACAAAGGCTCATCCAACACTGTCGGTGCTTTACTTCCATCAGTGTATATACAAATTCGGTCACTGTAATAGAATAAACATGTAAAAAAAAACATGTACAGATACTATATGCAGTCATTGTAAATCCCGAGATCGACGTGGGACGTAGCATCTACCTAACGTGGGTACAACCTCTCTCCCTTGGGAAACATTCTAGGTATTGCAATACCATAGTTCCGAAAAGGCTCTCGGAAACGAAAGCCTGCAGACTTTGGACAAAGAGATAGGTGGCGATTAAGTGCGTCCAGTTCAGCAGATAAAAGGGGTAAACAATGGATAAGTAGGCATACGCTGAAGCCCACAGCCATAAGCAGTCCTGCTAGCAGGTCATCACGCCGAAATTGCATAGCGGGTTCTGCCGATTCGGCGTAGAGGCTCACAACTGGCCTGGTTGGTAAGGCTCTAACAGCCACACGGATTCCCTGATTATGGATAGTATCTACTTCTCAGCACAGATGGTCGAACTGAAGAACAAACAATACATCCGTAGTCTAACTTGGATCGAATCAGAGCACGATAAGGACGCAACAACAATGTCCGATCCGCTCCTTAAGATTTACCACTTAGTATCCGTAAACTATTTAGAGAACGGACACATCGTGCTTTCAGCTGTGCTATATGTGGTGACCAGCAAATTTTCCGATCGAATATCAACCCAAAGATTCTCGCCTCATCTGCGAATGGAAGTAAATCTGGCCCGAGACGAAGACAAGGCGGCAATCGCCTCCTACGGCCCCAGAAGTTTAAGCAGAGTGACTTCTCAGTTGAGAAGCGAAAGCCATTTTTTGAGCTCCAGTCCTAACGGTAGTCTAAACACTGCTGGAAACGGCGTTCCAAGAAAGGCGTACGCTGAGAAGTACAAAAGACGGCCTATTCGTCTACGAATAAGCAGAAACACATTGAGCTATAGAATTAATCGCTATAGCAAACAGCGTCACGCTTATTACCGATTCCTTCGACACTCCGTTCTCTTGATGAAAAGGAGTAGAAACAAACCGGGCCTACCCCTGCTCGGAAAACGCGATCCCTCATAAACTCCTGATTTATCAACGGTATGCGTCCACGTATATTACAGTTGTGGAACGTAAAATCCCTGCTTGCCTTCTCGAGGTCAAAAGTATCCCAACCTTTTAACAATTCTTACGAAAGCCGTTCATGGTCTGCGTCCATAACGACACAAGGTATTCAGCCGCTGAAGGACGTCTTCAAAAACCACATTGGATGTTGGCCCTAAGATTGTGGGATTCCAACCACCGCACCAAACGTCAGTTAATCATGCGTTCCATCACCTTGCAAACGCAACTGGTGAGGGAAATAGGACGGTAGCTGGACAGAAGATGACCGTCCTTTCCAGGTTTCAAAATAGGTATGATGGTGGCCTCCCGCCATTTAACTGGAAAGTGGCACAGACACGATTATAGACCTCGAGTAGGAAAGCCATACCTTCAGGAGAGAGATATTGCAACATTTGAACGTGAATACCGTCAGGACCTGGTGCAGAGCTTCGCGAAGATGAAGGTGCATGGTCTAGCTTCACTATGGTGAAAAGGCGATATTAGATTTCCAGAGCAGAAGGCGAAACCCTGAGATTCCAACTGAGCTTTAACTGGGAGAAACTCAGGTGAATATTTGTCTGAGTTAGACACTAGAGCAAAAACGTACCAAAAGTGTTAGCCACGACAAACGTAGACCCACAGTTCCTACAATTGTTTTTAGACTGGCCATCGGCACATAGGTGGCTTTTCCTGCTACACGCGTTAGCTTATCCCATACGACAGAGGGAGGTGTATGTCGATTAAAAGATGCTACAAACTTGTTCCATGATATACTCATGTTATTCTTATTAATTTGCCTAGATTGGGCACGTAAATTGTTGTATTGTATCAGATTATCCAGAGTAAGGCGACGCTTGAAAACGCGAAGAGCACGTCTGAGAGCACGAATGGCATTCCGGCATTCATCTGTCAACCAAGGAACAGGGAATCGACGGGGAATGGAAAGTTCAATAGCAGAAATAATTGTCTTGATGAGAAGTTGGACTAAAAAATGCACCAGTCGTGCTCGTTTTAGTGAAAAACGGCCAAGCGGGAGCAGAGGTTCCAGTTGGCTCGTTCTAAACGCCATCTGGGTAAAAGTGTGGTACATACGTGCTATGCTAAGAGACTAATAAGTCCAGGAAAGTGGTCACTAGAAATGTAAGTCAAGGAAGAGATTCCATTGTAAGTAAATTGCCAACTGTGGAGAATAAACCGCTATATCCAGGTGTGAAACATTATTGTGGGCGTCAGAAAGAAACATAGGTTCCCCGGTATTCAAGAGGGAGGGAGAGAGAGAGAGAAAAGAGAAACATTAATAGTATCCAAGAAATCGGCGATCAGTTGACCTCTTGCACAAACCCGAGGGGAGCCAAAGCTGGGCATTCAAGTTCCCTGCCAACAGAAAAGTTAGTGCTAGCTGGGAAACGAGGTCTTCTAAATCAGTGCACGAGAGGTCATGAGATAGAGAAGGCAGATATATACTGGAAATGGTAAAGCTAATGGCTGTAGCTTAAGCCTTACATTGGAGGACTGTATGTCAGATTGTATGGGTACAGATTCAGCGAAGGTATCATCTCTGATAAACACCATAGCGCCTCCAGGTAATAAATCACACCGTACGGAAGAGTACTGCTTGAATGTAACATTGTCTTGAGGACGAAGCTTGGTCTCTTGTAAGCATACGACCAAAGGCTGATCCTGGTGAAGCATCAATTGAAGCTCTGGTCCACGTGTTCTAATTCCGCGTATATTCCATTGTAAGATAGACCTTGGCAATATTATGGGATAAGTTCTAAATATAGAGCCGTATCTGCAAATTGGGTGGCGCGGGTCGGATTAATTACTTCTTTTTTTTTTTTTTTTTTTGCCATTAGATTAGCACTTTTTAGGGAGCACGATTCTGTGGCTTACACGCTGTAAGTTTTGCAGCGGGGGCAGAATCTTCCTGTTCCATCTCTTCCATGGAGGAGTAGAAAATTTCGGTTCGAGAACCTCAAACCGATCAGAGGAACTGATCGGCGAAGATGGACGCAGCTGATATGAGCTCCTCCCAGAAGATTCCTCAGAAGAGGATCTGTGTGCAGAGTGACGTGAACTTTTACTAGCCTTCGTTACACCTTCCTTAAGAAAGTCGGCTCTAAGTCTTGAAATGTTTCTCAGGTGCAGAATACGCTACGATGTTTCCGGTGATATTACCTCAGGTCGACAGTTGGGGTGACAAAGATGCTGAACCTTGTTTCGTATTGGCGGATTTGGCAGATGTTAATGCCGAAGAAGATATGGATATTGAGGGCCTCGTTAGCTATCTGTCTACGCGAATCTTGTTAGCAATTTATGCCCCGTTTATGTCGCAGGTCTGAATTGTGATTTTCCGATTCGGTGCTGGTTTAACTACAACCGAGCTCTCTACTCTCCCAAATGGGTAGTCGCAGGGACTAGATGGATCCTCACCGCCGTAGTTAACGCAACATGGATCGATGTGCAACCTCCATCGTGCGTGACAATTCCACAGTTGGCAAATGTAGACCGACCACTACAAAACGCACTGGTGTGCCCAAAGCGTTGACATCTATAGTATCTGAGCGGATTCGGGATGTATGGCTTAACCCCGATGGCTTCGTACATTGCCTTAATCCCTGACAGGGATGTTCCTTACCCGATCAAAGGTAAGGAACAGAGTACGGGTAGGCAATTATTCACCATTAACTCACCGCTGAACCCTGTACACAAGAGGTAACACCTTGTTCCGCAAGCTCCTCTTCAATCTACTCACTGGAAAAACCGTCCAATGCGTGGTTGATAACAACATATTTGCTAGCAATGATTTTGCTGCCAGGGATGTGGATACAGCTTCAACCAGGAGCGTGCCGTTACGAGATCGAGTTCACTGGATCACCTAATTTATCCAGGTATTTTTGTATGATAAATGGTCTAACCGATGTAAACTTCCTACCATTCTCCGTTCTATGTATTACCAATTAGCGAGGACCACTGGACTCTACTATTTCTTTTCAAGCACTAAGGTTTGTTTTTGTTTATTTTGCCACAAAATATGGTATAAATTTATCCCAAAGTGCTCACCACCAACAGAGCCCAACGACGGGTCACCCCACTGGGATGACAGGGCTACACAGGAGATATAGCAAGCCCGTCGTCCCACTCACTCTGGAGTTCGATACAGTACCTAGTCCTAGCCGAGTGACAAGGGATGGGTTAGTCCCTAGCCTCCCGTTTAGGCTAAGTAGAAACCAAAATGGTGCATGAGATTGTGCACCCTCCCCAGTCACTGAAGTACTGAAGCCGAGGCTCAGATACACAACCCTCAATTAACCTGGATATCTCTTCCCACCGCCACGGGCCTGCACATGGGTGGGCGTTGTGACGGACGGACCCCCCTCACTACTCAGAGGTTGCCCACACGAGGGAGTGAGGTTTGGTTCGGGACCCCGGGTAAACTAAAAAAACCATACGTGCCGTAGTAGGCCCCGAGGGGGCATAAACTATTCACTCTGATGTTGTATTTGTACATTTTTTATAGTGCTTAATGCCCGATTTTACTTCCATTGTACCGTAAGCGATAACACTGATGATGCATGGAACAGAGATGGAGCATCGGTGAAATGCGATGGCGGAGGAAACCGGAGAACCCAGAGAAAACCCGACCCTGCGCCGTTTTCTGCAGCACAAAACTCACATGCGGTCGCTTGGGATCGAATCTAGGCCACCTTAGTAAGAGTCTAACCACTCGGCCAGGCGCGGCTTCTATATGTATAGGGCGACTACAAGCACAGTAGTGACCTAACACACACTGCATCTAGATAGGTTTACACTGCTTGAGACATCAAATTGGGGTGCGCCTGAATACCTATGTCAACCATAATTCCTTTTATTGGTGAAAAAAGTATATCTTATTAAAGAATAAATTTTTTGTTGAATTATTAATACTAATAATTAGAGGGGCGAAGGGACCAAAAGGTGAACACACACACTCACACAAAGTACACTTTTTAAAACGTAATTATTCTAGTTGAAAGTTAATATTACCTCTGTCCGAATACTTTCGTGTGTCTCTGTAGGTCTGTATGGTCCCATTATTAATATGGAAACTACATATTATAAGAGAACTCTCTTAATTACTCCAACAAACCACTCTATTTCTGTCACTTACTACCAATAAAAATCGGTTTTCTGATAAATGTGTTTCTTCGATGCTTTCGCAACGATTCTGCCGTATCCTTTCGATGCTGGCTGTGGCGGCGGCGGCTGGTACTACACGCTTTGAATTTCCCTTCAAAATTGACTCAACTGCTACACGCTTTGCACTCCCAGTTGAAACTGAACTATGTGGGGCTTGTTCTCTTTTATACCTGTCGATAACATGGCAAGAAACTTCCAGAAGCTTTCGCACGTGTAAACCATCGCAGGTGTAACAATGTACGGCTTCGATGTTAAAGAACTTGCCGACAGCACACGTGCCCGATCTCGCAGGTGTAACAATCGCAGTTTCGATGTCAAAGAACTCGCAGATGGCACAGATGTCCACTCACGCAGGCACAACAATGTAGTGCAAGTCAACGGACTTCCGAAGCAAGCCGCTCACACACGTGCGGCGATTACACTTACAGGGTATAGTCACAATACACATTTGTAGGTGTTTCCAACTGTACAGCTTACATATTTTAAACAGAGCAGTTTTTAAAATCTTAAAAAAAAAAAAAAAAAAGTTAAACATTTGAAAGGGGAGTGACTTCTTGCTCTACACCAAGAATTGCAAGTGAATTTGTCCATGATTTTTCCTTCAGAGAATAAATGGGCCAAAGTGAAGAAGCCCTCATTTCACATTAAATAGAAGTAGTGTATTATAACTGATAGACCATTGTTAATATTTGAATTTGTATTTCTGTATTATCAGTTCTCTAAGGCTAATAAGTTACACTATTGTGCATACTTACTTAAAGCACTTTTCTTCGCTTGGCATAGTCCAGCAATTTTACAGCATACTAATGTGCTGACGAAAACATCCTCTATGAACCTCTGCTCTATGACCTGGTTCAATGAATGTTGATAGATATAACCACAACCTTCAGTACTCAATTACCACACATTTTTGGCTAAACTTGGCAGCGTGGAAGAGCTGGGCCACTGGAAAGTGAAAGAGTTATACCTGATGGCAAGTTCATGCCCTTTGCCAGCTATAGAACTAAAACAAACGAATGGCACAGAAGTTCAGTGTCAATGGCCTCTAACTTTGACAGAATGATGGCAACAGTGCTTTGAATCTTAAATGCTGTAACTTCAAGAACACATAAGGAGGTCTGAGAACAATAAACCTTATGTGTTACATTCAATACCTACTATAATTTATTTTTATATAGCTTCAAAGCACTATTTTTATCAAAATTTATTGTACCATCTACCCCCATGTTAAGTGAGATAATGTTTGTAGAAACAATTTCATCACAGGTTTTGCTTTAGGTATAAGAGGAATACAGATGACCAAATTGAGTCAGATGTTGAAAAGCAGGTCGCTAGATGCCAGTGTATATATTAGAAAATCATTCCATGACATCACAAGAAAAAGCTGAATGGTTCAGCATTTAACTAGTAATTTTTGTCTGTCATGATTTACCAATTACAAAATATTTATTCCAAATAAAGAGGACTTCATTTGTCTATGCACAATCTAAGATATAGGTACATTCAATGGTGAGAGCTGAGGTGGTTTTTGCACCTAGCACTAAGCATGACCAAAATTACTGGTGGTTTTTTTAAGTGGTGTTTAGTTTTAAAAAAATGGAACAACTGTTGCCACACAGTGTTAATCACATCTCTCTTTTTAAGCTTCTTTGCCAATTTCAAGATATACATTTTATTTGTGGTAGAAGTATCTTAAATTGAATATTTTAATCAAAATCATTAGCAGGCATTTTTTGAGAAAATTAAAAGTAACAAGAAGCTATCCACATAAACAGTAGTTTGGAATAAGGGGATTTTTTGAGCATGTTCATATCACATAAATATTAAGTTTTGCAACTGACCTAATATTTCATTTTTGAGTTGTTATCATCTCTCTCTCTCTTACACACAGACACCTCTCCTGCTTGTTTTTTATTGCAGTGACCTCAAAACATGTATTTCTATTTTGATCTCTGTATAAAAGTTCTTGATAGAATGTAATGTTTCCTTTACGTACCAGATATAGGCTAAAGAAGGTACAAAATTCTAGATGAAAGTAAAGATGACAGAAAAAGAAAACATCATCTAAATCAGACTCAAGTGAATCAATAGGCTACTGTTGTACAGTACAGGCAATACTGATATTTCCATTATAAAGCAACATGTAATGAGAAGGAAAATCTAGAAGACAGAAAAAAAGAAAAAAAAAAGTATTTTAGCACTTGCCATCGTATGAATTTGAAGTTACTGAAATAAGGAGAAGGCAAAGAGGGGGAAACAGAAATGATTACAGAAGTTTGTACATTTTAGCGGTTCAGGTGGGCATGTGTTCAGGGTTTCACTTAAATGCTTGAGAATTTCAGGGGATAGGATTGATGACAGCCTAAAGAAGCAAGTAGCTTGTATAGATTGGAGCCAATATAGGGTAAGAAAAGAACATTTCTAAGCAAAGCAGAGTGACACTAACCATGAGGATAATTTCCCAAAATTTACACTGAACCAGAGACCACAAACAAGCACACAATCCCTTCCATTTGGGTCACTATTCCTATCATGTATAGTTTACACCAGAATGAACATTCTGAATCAGCACTGTGGCTACACCTTGCTGGCCGCAATTGTTGAAGTCTGAGCAGCTTATTTCGAAAGCCATACCTGATTCTTGTTATGCACTAGTAGCTTCCTTGCATTAGCTCATACACTGTTACATCTGTGTGAGTGAACACATGTGAAGTCGGCAAGTACTTTACATCAAAGCTATGATTTTCGCAGCTGTGTGTAGATTAATATCACCTGTAGTGTTTTGTGGGAGCAAAAATAAGTACAACTTCAGGAAGTTTCTTGCCATGTGATTCACAGGTATAAAAGGGGGACAACTTGGGCCAGACAATCAGTTTCCACAGAAAGTTTGGAGTGTGTAGTAATGGGTGTATTTGCAACAGACATTGAAAGAAAGCTGTATGTCAGAATTGTTGTGAAAGCATCGAATAAAGAAATTTAAGTGTAAGCAGGTTTTTATTGTAATCCATTGAAAGAAATAAAGAATTGTTTCTTTGAGCAATAAAGATCAGTTTTTACTATATTGGGTCAGGAGCAGGATTTAACACTAATAGGAGCTGATGAGAACCTCATTTGTAGAAATAAAGACCACAAAAACTGAAACGGATGAACTGAAATCTGACATGGAAAACACAGTGGAGAAAACAAGTAAATTGTAATCTAGCATAGGAAATATGGAAAAGCAAATGGAATCAAAATGGGTGGGGGGAGTAACTCAGCATGTAATAGATAGAAGATAAAATGGAGTCAGCAATGTCAAATCTGTGAAAAGGAACGTAGAAGACCTTGGAGAAAAATGTGGAAGAATTGGGGCAAAAGTAGATTTTGGAGGAAAGGTGGAAAAGCTTGGTGGAACGATGAAGGACCACGACAAATGCCCTGAAACACCGGTGGGAAGAGCCAATGGCAGTGCCATGGTAAAATATGCTCAATGGAAGGCTTAAGGAGTTTAAGGTTGAGACATCAGGAAGGGCAACATCTGCATGCATCAAGCCACACAGGTACAATGGAACATCTACTTTCATAGACTTCTGCCGGCATTTCGCCACCCTTGCCACTCACAACTGGTGGTCAGCAGAGGAGGAAATTGCACAAATTATTACAAGCTCTCAGGGACAGGTGGTAGAAGTGCTGAATACGATCCAGATGTCGGCGATATCCGGAGACATTTGCGAGGCCCTCGAGAACTGCTTCGGGAAGCATCGCTTGGCTTGCAGCCTACCGTATTCACCTTAAATCGATAATGCAACAGCCAGGGGAAATGATGCAGAAATTTATCCTGACATTATAACAGCTGGTGAACAAAGCCAAGGTGAAATTATAATATACCTAGATAATTGTGTGTCCCAGAAAACTGCCTACTCCTTCGTCGACACGATAGGTGACGCTGATACGACAGCACTCGATGTTTGGCGGCTACAAGATAATCCTTGAAGCGTTAACGGCAGAATTAAGGATGACGGCGGCTAGAATAACAGCTGCACCGACCTCAAAGACAGAGTATTCGCTACGACAGGAATAGACAACCCAGATACGATGTCATTTTAGCGGTGAGGCGACACAGGGAACCTAGCGAGAGGCTGTCCATGTAAAAGCCGACCAACAGGCAAAAGACAATTGAGGGGCACGTCGGAGCCGTCGTCACCAACAACTAAAATGATGCTGCAGACGAGGGGATGACAGCCTCATCGCAGATGGTTGGCTACAAGGAAAGCTGTGCCGGATACTACCGGACATAGATACAGCAGTGACTGTAATGAGACCTGGCGTGGCGAATTGCTTGCGGACACGAATACCCACTCGGCCTTAACAACTAGTGACGGAGTCGGGTGGCATCTTACCTGTGGAGGAGGTACTGCTGATGTTAACTCTGGGACAGAGTACTGTGAGCGAGTGGGTGCTCCTCGCGAGGGTGGCTGAGAATATGATACTGGAACTGAATGCCGTCAAAGGTCACGAGGCGACGATCGATGTCGGCTGGAAGATCAGATGTTGCTCTGGAGATCCCACGAGCATCCGGTGATCTGCAGGGTGATCCTTAGGGACGATGTAGTTGTACTTGCCAAGAAGCGAGGTAGTAGCGCAGCCGCACTTGGAGGGCCAACGACCCAGTAACGTAGATTTACACCGGAAGACACTATCAAATGGATTATGCGTTACCAGGGTATTATTGCCTTGTCGGGAGGAAGTGTCCGTGAGGCTGCTGAACCCAAAGGACACAAATCACCACATAAGGCCGGAACGAAGGTATAAAAGTGCGAGGCAGCTGCGAGTGTATCGCGGTGCGATGGATCGGAACAGCCATCACCGTCACAGGATCAAGGGCCATAGCTGAAAACTTGTTGAAGAGGGTGGCCGACCATCTGACCACTTCAGAACTGGAGAGCGTCCGGCGTCTATTTGTCAATATCAGCCTGTCTTCAGCGAAGGGAACGGCTATTATGGCCTCACCGACCGAGTTTTCCATAACATCGACACCGGAGACGCCCGAGCTATCTGGCAAACACTAAGAATTGTTTTTCTGGCAAAAGTGGCGGAGGTAGGGACACGCTGGAGGACATGGGAATCAATGCAGAGTCTAACCCTTGGTGGTCCCCCGTATTCTTAGTGAAGAAACATCGCAATCTATGCTTCCGCGTGGACTACAGGAGGCCGAATGCCGTCATCAGAAAGGATTGTTTCTCCTTACCGCGGGCTATGACGCCCTGGACACACTAGTTGAGGTCTAATGGTTCTCGATTTTGGACTTGAAATCGGGATACCGACAAGTGGCCTTAGATCCCAAAGTTAAGAAGAGTGCCATCTTGACTGACCCAGGCCCTTGGCAATTTATGTCCTGTGGCCTCTGTAACGCACTAGCCATCTTCCAGCGCCTCATGGAATCAGCGATGAGAGGGGCAACTTACGACGCCTGCCTGCTGCATCTAGATGTCATCGCCGTAGGCAACAGCTTCGAAGACCATCTCAAGAAGCTGACCAAGATACTACAAAGGCTGCAGGCAGCTAAATTGAGGAAACGCGAAGAAGTGCCAACCCTTTTGAAGGGAGGTGAACTACTTGGGCAACAAAGTATCACCACGGCTCCGGAGAAGGCTCGGGCAATGAGTGATTGGCCTCGTACGAAAGACATACCAGAGCTAGGAAGTTTCCTGGGCCTATGCAGCTACTACCGCAGGTTCGTGAGAGGCTTCTCCAACATCGCGAAATCCGTCACCCGTCTGAAGGAAGGGCTTCGGCCTTACATGTGGTCAGATGAAGCAGAAAGCGCGTTCCAGGCGCCTAAGACAGCACTCTGCAATTGGCCTATTTTAGGATTTCCACAACCTGGTATCGACTTAATTGTGGGCGCCGACGCCAGCGACATCGATATTAGAGGTATTCTAACCCAGGTCCAGGATGGTCAGCCTTGAGTAATAACCTATTGCGGCAAGACGCTCTCCAAGGCAGCAAAGTATTACTGCGTTACCTGGCGAGAGCTCCTGGCGCTGGAGCACAGATATCTGCACAGTCAGCCATTCCACCAGAGGACTGACCACACTGCTCTCACCTGTCTATTGAGCTTCAAGAACCTGGGGGGACAGACAGCCTAAGGTATGCACAGGCTCCAAGAGTACAACTTCGCATCAGATTATCGGAAAGGAAGAAACCACTCCAATGCGGAAGCATGACATTATCAACCTGTCCAGAGGAGTGAGACCACTGCAACTAGATTGAGGAAGAGCGAGCCGCAGCCGTTTTTCTTATTTTGGCAGTGCCTGCAGCCGAATGAGATAGCGCAGGCCTGAACAGAGCCTGTTGGACGCCGATTTGGGGCAACTCCTGAGAGGAAAGGACGAAGGGACTTGACCAATGTAGTCAAATATCGCACCCGGAGCAGTGTGTACAAATCCCAATGGTAGTGAAATCCACGGAAGGAGTACTGTTCAAAGTATGGGAGTAACTAAGAGGAAGACGCAGAGAGAGAGAGAGAGAGAGAGAGAGAGAGAGAGAGAGAGAGAGCAGCTGATACTCCCTCGGAGTAAGTCGCGGAAGTTCTGGAGGACGTATATGCGGGGACTTTTGACAGGACATTTAGGACATAACTGAAACACCGACAAGCTGCTACAGCAATATTACTAGCTGAGACAACGGGCAGACACTGAGAGGGGTGCTGCCAATGTTATGTGAGTGCAGTAATTCGTATCCCACAAACCAAGAGCCGGGATCACATGCAGAAGTATAACGGGGGACTACCTTTCGAACGCATGACCAATGATGTTGCTGGACCATTTCTTGTGTCACTCAAGAGCAACAGGTATCTGTTGATCGCTATGGATCAGTTCACAAGTGGCCGGAGGTGTACGCCATCCCTAACCAGGAAGCCAGGACCATCGCGAACTGTCTCGTAGCACCGTCTTGTTGTTATGGGGTACACAGCGCTCAGGGCACCAATTTTGAGTACAACCTGGTGAGAGAAAGAAACACTGGAGTGACTTGGAGTGCACTAAAAATACATATCACCTCTCCACCCACAGCCAGACAACATTGTTGAGCGGTACATTAAGATTCTAGAAGAACATTTTGAAGATTTTGAACAATCACCAGAGCAACTAGGTTGTGAGGGTGCCGCTTTCCTTGCAGACTTCCGCTCTTCAACTCACTAAACCACCGGGTCGACACCAGCCAGTTTGGTATTTGGTAGGATCTACGTCTACTATGCGATCTGATGTTTGAAAGTCCTGCTGGGGCAGAACAGCCAGCAGTCGACTATTTGGAGAATCTCGTAAACCAGCTTCCCGGCAGGGTGCGGCCAATCTGAATAAACACGGCTTAAGTCAGCAAGCACTTTAAATCGCAGCTCCGATTGTTGGACCTGTGTGCAAGTTTGTAACATTTGTAGTGGTTTATAGGTGCAACAATAAGAACTACTTCTGGAGGGCCGTGCCGTGGACGAATGGTTAGACCACTCGCCTCTCACTTAGGCGGCCCGGGTTTGATCCAAGCGACCGCATTTGGTATTTGAGGTGCACAGAGCGGCGCAGGGGTGTGTTTTCCGGTTTCCCCTGCCATCGCATTTCACCGGTGCTCCATCTTCATTCCATGTATCATCAGTGTTATCGCCTGCGGTACCATTTGTAGTAAAAGCGGACGTTAAACACTATAAAAATACTCCTGAAAGTTGCCACGTGATCAACAGCGATAAAAAGAGGCCAATTTGGCTGTCAGTCAGCATCAATTGGAAGTTCAAAGCATGTAGTAATAGCTGAGTGAACGTCGAGTCGAAAGAAAACTGTATGGCAGAATTGTTGTAAAAGCATCAAAGACTTTCATTCGTAAACAGATTTTTACTGTAATCAGACGCAAGTAGAGTTGTTTTTTTTTTGCCGTTGTTATTTTCGTAATAAGTAGTAGTTTTCGTTACAGCATTCTTAGCTATCTGACAGGATATTTATTCTAAATTTCAGTTGTAAAGCATCTTATCTAAAATGGTAAATGGCGTGTTATTTATGGACGTTCTTTAACTACTGTGGTTCTCAGCGTCCCATTCTAAATTGGGCGTGAAAGACCGCTTTATTTTGCTCAGAGGCTCCTCTATCAGGCTTGAGGTTCTTTTACGTGCCGTAAATCTACAACACGGGACCAACGGCTTTATTTCCCTTCCGAAGGAAGCCATACTAAGGATTTTTACACCCGAAAAAAATCCATCGTCCTCCGCCGGGTTTAAACCCGCGACCTTGGGTATATGAAGTCAGCATGGTAACCATTACTCCACGGAGGGCGACGCATCTTATCTAAGGATATATATACGAGGGCTGTAAAGAAAGTAGTGGTAACATGGTCCCCACATTCACAGGAGAGCGGGTATGAGCCAATAGGATATGGGAGCGATCAGGTGACTAGTGTCGATGTGTGGTGTGCATTGGTCGGGCTGCCAGTTGAATGTGTTGTTGCTGTGTAGCGTTGAAGTGAACAGTGTCAATTGCACCGCTCTAAAGCATGTTTACCAAAGGCGATCAGCGTTCGTGGATTAAAATCGAGGATTACGTGAAGCCTGTGGCGGGAATGCATTGCCGTACAGGACGGTTACACGATGGGTCAAGACGTTTCGTGCAGGTCGGACTGGGACTGCTGATTTGCACCGCACAGGCCGGCCGTGCATTCTGCAAGATCAGATTGACATCGTGAGTGGTATCGTTGCCATGGACCATCGATGGACTGTCCAGGAGTTATCCGTAGAGGTTGGTCTCAGTCATCAAACTGTGTGTCATATCCTGACGAAATGTCTTCACCTAAGGAAATTTGCGTTCCGTTGGGTTCCACATCGACTCACTGAGGTACAGAAATGGCACCGGTATCCACCTGAACAGATACCGCAACGAAGGAACGTATTGTCGCCATTATTGAGACGTGGGCACGAGCCTATGAGCCGGAATTAAAGCGTCAGTCGAATGAATGGCGTCACCCAGGTTCACCACGTCCACAGAAAGTTCGATAGGAACCCAGTCGGGTGAAGCTGATGCTGATTGTGGCATACGACTACGCATACTGTGTCTGAGGAACAAACCGTCAACAGTGACTACTATTGCCGATTTCTAGAGCGACATCTTCGTCCGGCTATGCGGCGCAAACGTCCACGTTTATTGCGAGACGATTACCCCATAGTGTTTCATGACAACGCACGTTGTCATGTCACAAACAATGTCCACCTCTTATTGCAACGGTGGCATTGGAAGGTTTTGGAACATCCTCCGTACTCACCAGACATGAGTCCTTGTGACTTCGACCTGTTTCCGAAGTTGAAGGAATCCCTCCGAGGCCGCCGATTTCCTGACGTGGCATCTGTAGTCCGCGCAGTAGGGCGCTCCGTCGCAGTCATCAACAGAGATCGCCTTGCCAACAGTCCCCAACGGCCTTTGGCAAAAGGTCAGGGACTTTGCGGGTGACTACATTGAAGCAATGTAATGCAATTGTACTTATGAGTTCAATAAATATTGGGTTCTATCAATGTTGCCACTACTTTATTTACAGCCCTCGTATATATCAGTAAGAGGACGATGCAGTCTTCAGGGAAACCAAAAAACTAAGTACAGAGACTGACATATATTAAGCAGCAGCAGAAAGGATGGCAAAGAAATAAAAGATATGTAAGATGCAAGTGAATTTAGCAGTTTTACCTATCAATATGCAAAGAACTGTACCTTGAGACGATATTCTTTCCTTAATGAATCATAATTATCATATTGTGATAATTGTTATTTGTATACATAACAAGAATATAATGCAGGAAATATCGGTTTAAGAAAGACAAACATTTGTATAGGAAGGGACAGATGTTGGAAGAAAAAACCTTTTGTGCTACGCAGGGATTCTTTTGTTAGCGGGCTAACCGTCTGTTGGGATTTTAGTGCAATAAGACACTATGTCCAAGTGACGGGGAATACATTTTTAATATATAGCCAGGGTATTTTTCATTGTATGCCAGTCACATGATCACTTTCCAGTGACACATGACTCAGAATGCACCATAACGTTGGAAAGTGACCAATGGGGAGAATCCAACAAGACAACTCACGTGATTATATAATCCCAGATTTTGACACGATCATGGGAGTTTTACCAAATTTTTCAGAGGAGGAACCAGCGGACAATATGTGAAAATCTTTCCGCGTTACTCGATCTGTAGTTAAGTACATAGTGAATTGAACAGAAAGTAATCTGCATGTAGGTCGGTCTTCTTGTTTTTAGTGTTTAACACCCGCTTTTATTACTTTTGGCATCGCAGGCGCTATGTCGGCGCTTGTGCTTTAATAAATTGATACCTGCAATTAAAGAAATAAACGCCCAGATTTTGAAGCAGGAAACAACAGTGTTTTTACTTAACAAAAGTGTACTTTTATTCCTTACTCATATCCCACCTCAAATGAGTCGCATCAGTGCTCTGCCGAATATAATCTTAATGACTGAGATTAATAGCCGAGGACCAATAGAATAAATGTATCACTAAACCTCAGGACGCAGCAAATACAAAGTGCATAACGACGAGAACCGCTACAAATAGGCGCTCAATGTGGAGCTCGAGAGTAAGCTGGGACGGGAACGATGAAGACAACGCGAATGGCAAACCAAGACGACTGACCGAACGAGAAACTGAAGGAAGAAAGCTGCAAACAGCGTATCCCGATACCTAGACTGACACATCAACTTCGAGGACATCTAGTTTCAACATTCTACAAGACCGTCTGTAACATCACCACACGTGTTACCAGCTGAACAGTGACACAAAGGTCACAGTTTTTTTTTTTTTGTCAGAAAAAATAATTGTATTGCCATGGGTGAATCTGTATCTATGTTACTTAGAAATAGAAAGAAAGTAGACATAAAAATGGCGAGTGATCAAGGAAAGGGAGAGGTAAATAAATCAGTAGAGGAAAGTTCAACTACCTCTGAGTTAGAGTTTGTAACGGGAAATTTTAAAGATTCGGAAAAGAACCCCATTCCATATCTTAGTGGTCAGGTAGAAGCCATAAATACCAGCGATCCTTGTATATTAAGCCCCCAAGTCGAGACAGGAAATAGCACAAGTAGAATCGAACAGCTTTTCCAATGCTAATGTCCAAGATAGCAGAAGTCAGGGGGAAAATTACTAATTGTAATAATAATAAATTGTTAAGCCTGCAAAAAGAAATAAATAACCAGATGACTGAAGTTAGATCAGAAATATTAGAATTAAAGGGAAGTACAGAAAATCATCAAATGGAATGGGAGCGATATCAAAACCAACTAAAATCACAAGTTGACCAAATCACTGAGGAACTGCAAAAAACAATGCAGAAATGGATAGAAAACAGCAAGTATTATTAGAAAAAGTGGATTTAGCTATGATTTCTCAAAATAATATGTTATCAAGTATATTTGAGAGTACTGATACTAAGATTTCAGAGGTTATTATCAATAATAAAGGGGAGGTAGCTCTTATTCACGCGAGTATCAGCGGTGATGTAACACTAATTGATAAGAAATTAGACAGCTTGTGCCTAGATTATAAGAGTACAGAAAATGGATGGGGTGAGAAACTGCAACTTCTAAAAAATGAAGTTGAAGGTGACAATCATGAGATTAGGAAAAAAAAACTCAAAACAAGTTAGCGAAGAGTTTATAATCACTCACAAAGAAACTTGTAAAACAACACCTCAAACAGAGAACAAATTAAATGACAATAAGAGTGCAGCTTCTTATGCCAGTTTCAGGAGTTGACAACGAAATGATTATAACGTAAATGTCACAGGCTTGATCATGAAAACTATGCGAATAACCTCCACGGGGAGTCGGAAAATGTAAATATAACTCCAAATGCATTTCAAATAAGCTTAGGAGTTTCATGTAACTCATTTGTACAGTCAATAGCATCCTCAGTGAACTACTGCTGCCGAAGTTTCCTGAAGACCAGAACAACTCGCCGACTGTCTTCATAGATAGACTGATAAGAGTACTTCAGCCTTCAGAATATTCCTGAATCGTTGCGCATGACAATAACTCGTAAATGCTTAGACAATAGAACCTTGGACAAGGTCAATATAGCTATGTCGCCCCAGGATAACTTTGAGTTCTTTAAATGCATAGTTCTCGGGAGGTTTTGGAATACCTCACGCCAGCAAAAGATAAGGTCAAGACTTTGATACGGTCAGTATTCTCCTAGCGAAAATATTTCCATGTCAGATTACGTGTTTCAGAATTCACGGTTTATTAGACATACCCGTCCACAAATTTCCGAAAATGTTTTTTATAGAGCTCATAACCATAATTTTCCTCTGCGCATTCAGAATGATTTGACAATTGCGAGATCTAGGAGCGTTATTGCCATGATCGATCTCTTATAGGCATTGGAAACGCAGGAATTCGAGTCCAGGAACGAATATTGAGAAGGTGCAAAACTCAACATGATGAGGGGGCGTAGACGCCTTGACAGGAGAAATTCTCCGTCGTATAACAGTTTACCATGTGATTGCTATGCTCAAAATATTCGAAAGAAACAGAGATAGGTATGAACGTAGAAGCAGACAAGAGCATGTAAATGTCCTCAGATTTAGCAACAACGAACATGACTATCAAAATCAAAGAGGGAGATACATGAGAAATAGGCAAAACTCAAATTTCTCACGAGGATGTACGTGAGAAATGTACGTCAACTACCGATCTGATGAGATTTGTGTATTGTCGAATCAGGAACGTGGCAACACTGTTCGTAACCAGAATTGTAACAGGAGAGACAAGAGATAATTGTTGAACAGATACGTAATAATCATAGACGTTATGAATGGACCTACATCCCGGAAAACCATTAGGTGGTCCGCAGACGGAATCGCTCGTAGACCGCTGAGGAAGAGATCGCTAATAGAATTCCCGACGATACTGATACCCAAAGTATAAATATTAACACCGGAGAAATTTATGTGCAAAATGGGGAAAAACTTTGATTTTGACACATCCTATATTTCTGTGATAATTCAGGGAATGCCATATCTTACATCTATAGACAGTAGTGCTACCTATTCGGTAATATCTGCACAGCTGCTTGAACAATGGACGGCTGCCGGTATAAAGATAATGAACCTTCCGACAAACAAAATTGTGTGTAGTGTTACTATAGAAAAGAATGTACAGACTGCAAAGACACGTCTCATAGAATTTCAGATAGAAGCCACCACTTTAAAAACGTGTTTCTAGTTATTAAAAGACTCAATAACAATATAATTCTAGATTGCGATTTCTTTGAGTACAAAGCACACATTGATTATGCAAGGAAAGAAATTAAATTGATAAAAAACAAGGTTGTAATTAATATATTTTTGAAAAGACCTAAGACCCAGATAAATCTCACGGAAGAGAAAGCTGTAGTTCATAGATCTGAAATATTTGTGCAAGAACTAAATGTTAATGACACCACTTGCGTGAAACAGCTGATAATTGTTCCAACTGAGAAAAACGAAATTGTACCTATGTTGAGAAAAGAAGTTACCTGTCAGAGCCAGTTGAAGGTTTGAGCAAAATTATTTAAAATATTTATTTACATAAAAATGTTACAAAAATGTACTTTTATGTGAAATAGAATTTTGTATTTGATTCAAGTGTGATATTTCAAGAATTTCTATCTTAGTTATAATGTTGTATCTATATGAAAAAAAAAAAATGTATTTACATAAAAATCTGTTCTCTAGTTACGAGGATTTGCAAAAATTGTTATTTCTTATTCTATAAAGATGTATGTAAAAGGATTAGCTATGTTAAGAGCATCTCTTTTCCATACTGGTATAAAACAATGCCAAGTCTTGTTGAATTTTGGTTTGTATAAAATAGTACAAGATTTTTGTTGAGGCTAAAATAAATTACTAAGTGCAAGTAGCAGCAGAACGTTTCAGGTTAAGAGATAAAGAGTTAATATGTGTAAAAACATAACTTTAGCTAAGAATAAGCTAGAGTAAACATGTTTAATGGGTAGGAAATAATCTTATTTAGAATGCTTTGTGTTAATGAAAAGCAATTGTTTAAAAGTAATCACAAGCACCGACGTTAGGATAACTCTAAAAGAAAAAAGGTACAAGAGTAATGACTGTAAAAGGTTTAGGTTCTAAAGAATTTGAAGGAAGAGGTAACTGCGATAGTCAGTTATATGTTAGAAAGAGAGAGAGGGGGGGGGGGAGAGAGAGATTGTTTGTGTATGGAAAGGGCAACCACATGATTCATTCACAAAAAGAATACAAATAAAGTGAAGGAAGTATGAACAAGTAACTTCATTAAATTAATGGAAATTTCTTTGTCCATAGGACATATACCAGACAGTATTCTTTCCACATGAGTAAATACCTTAATGAATCATAATTATCATGTAGTGATAAATGTTATGTATGTGTAGAATAAGTGCATAGGCAAGAAAATATTCAGTTTAAGAAACACTTAAGAACGTTTGTTGAGGACGGAATATATTTTGGAAGAAAAACCTTTTGTGCTATGCAGGGATTCTTATGCTATTAGGATAAAAATCTTGGGATTTTAGTGCAATAAGACACTATGTCCAAGAGACGGGGAATAAACTTTTAATATATAGTCAGGATATTTTTCATTGTCTGCCAGAGTCACATGATCACTTTCAAGTGACATGTGACTGAAAATGCAACCATAACTTTGGAAAGTGACCAATGGGGAGAATTCAACAAGACAACTCATGCAACCATATAACCCCAGATTTTGACAGCAACAAGGGAGTTCTACAAAATTTCTCAGAGGAACTTGTGGCACAATATATGAAAATCTTCCCATGTTACTTAGCTTAATGCCACCTAACTAGAGAAAGCTATAGCTAAGTACATAGTGAATTGAACAGAAAGTAATGCATATGCAGGTCGGTGCTTGTGTGTTAATAAATTGATACCTGCAATTAAAGTAATAAACGTCCAGATTTTGAAGCAAGAAACAACAGTGCTTGTACCTAACAAAAGTGTACTTTTATTCCTTACTCATATCCCACCCTGAATGAGTTGCATCAGTGCTCTGCTGAATATAATTTTAATGACTGAGACTAATAGCCGAGGACCAATAAGACTAAATATATTACTTAACTTTAGGATGCAGCAAATATAAAGCACACACATGAGTATTGCTACAACCTCTTCTTTATATCCTTACTATTATTATATTCAACAGCAGAATTCATGACTCTGAAACTCTTTAAAATTAATTGTCACTGTTGTCAAAGTTTATATACACCACTGTTCTACTGCAAACTAGTAGGAACCTGTCCTGGTAACTCCATTGTTATAGTTGTGAGTGACCGGAGATAAAGGGTTTTGCCCAATGCTATTTTCACTATTCATCCTCCAAAGCAAAAACTCAAAATATTAATATATGAGCTTTATTTTTAGGATCTTGTTTCTAGATAACATTGGATTACAAATGTACACATCTATTTGGATGGGCAATTTAAAAAATAAGTCTGCCGCCGCTGTCGCCACCACATTGGTTACTTTAGGTCTGTCTTAGGATATATAAACATTCATATCCAAAGATTAACGGGATTGTAAATGAGAGTTAGTTACTGACTTTATCCATAGGCTTGAAATCTAATCAAGGCAATTTGACTTTAGCTGATGATGAGGGAAACATCTTGTGAAATGTAAATAAATACCTAAAATAACAAAGCTTAAAGATGTTAAACTTGACTCACCTTTTTGTTTAATTTTCTTTACCTACATTGTATGGATTCCCATTCATAATTTGCTTAAATATAATACTTAAAATTTCAGATATCACTGAAAGACAGTGACAAATAACATTCACTGCAGCTACTGTTTATTAAAGAAATTAATATAAATAACAGCATTAATAACACTGAGTTACAATAAGATTAAAAACATGTGGCTTTTACTAATTTTGGTGTACAGAATTCAAAAATGCATTCAGTTTTTCCATAGCAAATCTCTTTTTGACAATATGACAATCTTGAATGGAAATATAATTGTAAAACTATACAACTTTTAAAGAAAATGAAGAATAACAACATGTAAGCATACCTGAATTTGAGAATGTATGTTAGCTTTTGTTTTGTTTTTGCTGTATTTTTTGTACCCCTCTTTCTGTTCCCAAGGAACTTCAGTATACATGATTTTATCGACTGTACTGTGGTACATAGATTATAGATTTGTCACATGCAAGACATCAGAAGCAATCAGCCATCATATGCAGTACCAACATCCCAGATAATGTTGTTCAACATCCTCCAAGTTCTGGTGAAACCTTTCACCTTGATCTTCACTGACAGCTCCTAAATTTGGCAGGAAATAGTCAAGATAAAACTTGAAGAAATGAAGCTTCAAACTCATATTACAGCCGAGAAGCCTAAAAATGTCCAGCATATTTTTGACAATTCCTTTATATCAAGGGTCTTCCACATTGTCCAGAAATTTAACAACCCCTCTGAATCCATTCTATGCATCTTTTTTAATTTCATTCTTAGAACTGGTAAAGTTAACATTCCTTATTTGTGCTGCATCAAATAATCTCTCTGATTTTAACCCATGATAATGATGGAAATTTTGAACATAAGTACTGGAAGCAAGGGCAAATTTTGTCAGGAGCTTTCACAAATTGTTTATCAAGTGTATCTGTAATGGAGGGAGTAGAGTTTTTTGATGATCTACAAAAGGCACCTCAGTAACATTTTTTGATCCAGGTTCCAGTTGCTGCCTCTTAAGCCACTGGTCAGTTTCTCAATGTTTGTCCCTCGCCCTGCCATCCCATTCACAAAGAAAAGAAGAGAATTTTATGTATCCTTACTGTTGTCCTAGTAACAGAACGGTGACATTTTAGTCACTTCATATTTGCCACTCTTGGTTATAATACTTAATATTTTCAAGGACATTCTTCATTGTTTCATAAGACTCTCTTAGGTTCATAGAATGTGCAAGCAGTATTGAAGCCACCTTATTGCCATACACTGCCTTAAGACTTTGTTTGGAAGAATTAACAAAAATACACCAGTTACTTGGCTCATATACTTCCTTGCCAAATGTTAAATAAGATCACACACATCCACACAAAAAACAAGTTGATCTTCTTATGCATGGTACCTGTGGAACTGTATTTTGCAATTCCTATACCATGAAAATGAAATGCCAGTGATAAATTCTCCTCTTGAGTATTGAGCCCCATAACTCACAAATCATTTAACTCAAATTTCTTAAATTGTTGTGGTGAACTGTCGTATTCTTCTGGTTTGGAAACCAACTCATTTCAGAAGTCACAAGCTACTTTCAGATTCACTAAAATTGAGGTCTGCTGGTGGTGTAGCTATGGGTAGTTTGGGTCCAGGAGGAATAGGCAGTGTAGCTGAGTTCAGATTTGGATATCTAATTACAGCCTTAGTTTTTTGCTGTAGGCAACAACTTTGCACATACAAAAGTAACAGTCATCATGGTGATTCTGCAGCTTTCTTCATAAAATTGGTTTGGCAAACTGCATTGCCTTCTGTTTTCCTTCATACAAACAACATAATCCCTCAACACAATTGTTGCATGCAATATAAGGCATGAATGGTTTATCCTAAACACCAACTTTCTCTTTAAACTATGAGCAATGTAGTTACTTTATTTGTGGGACTATTTTATGTACCTTTTCATCAAATATGTAACTAACACCCACAAATACAACAAAAGTTCTGACGATTTTGTAGGCTCTGTTCCCTGTGTAATCCTGATGTAGAAGTCATCTCAAACTTTTATTTTAGCACCTCACATATAGAAGATGAACATGCATATTAACACAAGTTTTCAGCTCAAATGAAACTGAGATCTATGATAGCTAACAATGTAAACATAAATACCTGACCCATAGAACAAAACTGATAAATACTGAGAATATAAACATAAACATCTAAGCGATGAGGGATGATGATGATGATGATGATGATGATGAATGGGGCTTAAGGATGCTCAACTTTGAGGTTATTAGCACCCTAAAAATGCACACGTGCGTAAGTAAAAAGATAAAAAGGAAGGAGGAAATAAAATATGGCCATCATCACAAATAAAATCTGAGAGTATATAAATGATATGGCAATGGCCATAGAGGGGTATAAAACTTAGACGCACATGAAAACTAAAAGAAAAAGGCCTCTAAAAGTATACTCACAGTGTTAAAAGTGAAAAAGAGCTAAAATTACATAAAAGCATGAATGTCAATGGTCTTAAAAGGATCTAAAAACTGGGTTGAACATGAAAATTAAAAAGAAAAGTCATGTAAAAACAAACTGTTAAAAGTGAGAGATAAAATCACTAACGATAAAATCTGCAAATCACTAGAACGATTTTAAAAAGGGCACTTGACGTAAAAAGCTACAAACCCTGTCTATCGCGTGGTTGTCATCCCCAAGAACCTCACAAAGGGAGACTGGAAGCTGGTGTGTTGCTCGAAGAGCGGAGAGAGCAACATATGGTAAACAGACAAGTGTGCCACACATAGCGGACAGATAGGTACAGGTTCCCCATTAAATAGATAGCTGTGTGTAAAATTAGTGACCGATGTGCAGACGAGCCAAAACCACTTCCGCACGACGAGATGCACGAGAGGAAGTTGTCCAGTGTACCAGAAGATCCTTTACTGATCTGAGCTTGTTGCCCCGGAGAGCCGACCACTCTGTATGCCAGCACATAAGCACTTCTCTCTGCACAACAAGCCTAAAATCTTCGGAGGTGGAAAAATTAACTATAACACTGGACGACTTTGCCGCCACATCCGCCAGTTCATCACCAGACAACCCAACATGTTCGGGAAGCCATGCGCAATCTACATTAACAGGTATGAGGTATGTAATAGGTGCAGGACATCCTGAATGTGCTGCACTAAAGGATGGCAGCTGTACAGCTCACGAACGCTCTGAAGTGCGCTAAGAATGAGGCAATCACCCAAATTACGACGGCGAACATAACGAATGGCTCGGTAAATAGCATACAACTCTGCAGTATCGCCTGCGATGCCATTGCAGTAAAAGCGCGCGTAAAACACTACAAAAAACTGCAGTGTAAATGGATGTGTAACTAGGCAACCCGAAAGTATGTCGCTCGGCTTCGGTAACAAATGCACACATCCAACACCGTCGGTGTATATACAAAGTCGGTCACTGTAAGGGTATAAAAATTCTAAAAACAAAATCTGGATACTACACGCAGGCATCGTATGGTTCCCGAATGATGTAATCCCGAGATCGACGCGGGATGTAGCACGTAACTAAGGTGGGCACATCCTCTCTCTCTTGGGAAACAATCTAGGTAGTGCAGTATCGTAGTTCCGAAAAAGCTCTCGAAAACGAACACCTGCGAGCTTTGCACAAAGTGATAGGTGATGAAAACGTTCGTCATGTTTAGCAGAATTAAACGGGGTATAGGTAGGATGCGTACGCAGTCACTGAAGTCCACAACCATAATTTGCCAGCACATCATGCCGACACCGCAGGAGGAGTTCTGTCGATTCGGCATAGAGGCTCACAATTTGGCTGGTTGGAAGGCTCCAACAGCCACACGGATGCCCTGATTGTGAATCGCATCTAGCCCTTTTAGCACTGATGGTCGTGCGGAGAAGTATACAATGCATCCATACTCTAACTTGGATCAGATCAGCGCACGATAAAGCCGCAATAACACTGTCCGATCTTCTCCCCAAGATTTGCCACTGAGTATCCGTAAAATATAAAGAGAACGGTGAAACCGCGCTTTAAGCTGTGCTATATGTGTTGACCAGCATAGTTTCCGATCGAAAACCAACCCCAGGAATCTCAAATCTCCGAAGGGAAGTAAATATGGCCCAAGTTGAAGAATAGATGCCATTCGCCACCTATGACGCCAGAGGTTAACGCAGACGATCTTCTCAGGTGAAAAGCGAAAGCCGTTTTTAGAGCTCCAATCATAGAAGTTGTTCAAACACCGCTGGAGACGGCGTTCCAAAAACACTATACGCTGAGAAGTACAGAAGACGGTAAGTCGACCACGAATAAACAGGACGAGATTCCTGGGGAACACATTGCGATATGTAATTAATCGCTATAGCAAACAAAGTCACGCTTAATACCGAGCCCTGCGGCACACCGTTTTCCTGAATAAAATGGTTAGAAAAGACCGAACCGACCATTACTCGAAAAATGCAGACCCGCATGAACTCCTGAATGAACAACGGAAGGTGGCCAAGTAAGTCCAAACTGTGGAGAGAACGTAGTATCTCCGCTCGCCAACACGTAGCATAGGTCTTCTCGAGATCAAAAAATATCCCTACTGTTTGAATGTTCTTAAAAACCCCATTCATAATCTTAGTTGAGAGCGAAACAAGGTGGTCATTTGCTAAACGATTCCGACGAAAACCAAACTGGACGTTAGGAGATTGTGGGATTCCAGCCACCATACTAACCGACTATTGATCATGCGTTCCATCACCTAGCATCTCCCGCCATTTAACTGGAAAAGTGGCATTAATCCAGACACGATTATAGACCTCGAGAAGGAAAGCCTTACCTTTAGGAGAGAGATAATGCAGCATTTGAACGTGGATGCCATCTGGACCTGGCGCAGAGTTTCGCGAAGATGAGAGTACATTGTCCAGCTCCGCCTTAGTGAAAAGCCGATTGTAGTCTTCAAGGTTACCAGAACGAAAGGCAATACCTTGAGATTCCACCTGAGCCTTAACTGGAAGAAACTCAGGGGAGTAGCTTTCTGAGCTGGATGGCTTGAGCGAAAACTCTGCCAAGAGTGTTAGCCACATCAAATGAACAACAGGGCCTGCAGATGTCTTCAGGCTGGCTATCGGCATATGGGTTGCTTTTCCGGTTACACGCCGTACCTTATCCTATACAACAGAGGAAGGGGTATGCCGAGTAAAAGATGCTACAAAGTTGTTCCATGATGTTTTCTTGCTATCCTTAATAATCCGTCTAGATTTGGCACGCAGGCGTTTATATTGTATAAGATTACCCAGAGTAGGGCGACGCTGGAAAACCCTGAGAGCACGTCTGCGAGCACGAATACCTATCCGGTATTCAACTGTCCACCAAGGGACAGGAAATCGACAGGGATGTCCAGTCGACCGTGGAATAGAAAGCTCAGCAGCGGAAATAATTGTCTTGGTGAGCTGTTGGACCAAGAAATCTACCGATTCGTGCTCGTTGTAGTGGAAAACGGTTAGGCTGGAATAAAGGTTCCAGTTGGCCAGGTCTAGGCGCCATCTAGGTAAACGTGTGGAACATACATCCTGTGCTAAGAGACAAATAAGAACAGCAAAGTGGTCACTTGAATGCAAGTTTGAGACGATATTCCATTGGAAGGAAACTGCCAACTGTGGAGAACAAACTGCTACATCCAGATGAGAAAAACTATTGAAGGCGTCAGAACGAAATGTAGGCTCTCCGGTGTTCAGGAGAGATAGATTGAGATTATCCAAGACATCGGCGATTTCTTGACCTCTCGCACAAGCCCGAGGGGAGCCCCAAAGACAGTGATGGACATTCACGTCACCTACCAACAGAAGAGGAGTTAGTAGCTGGGAGACGAGGTCTTCTAAGTCAGCGAGAGGTCAGCAGATGGAGGCAAATATATACTGCAAATGGTGAAGCTAATGGAGGGGAGCCTAACGCGGAGAGCGATGGGCTGTATGTCAGAGTGTAAGGAGCAAAACATCATCTCTAATAAGAATCATGGTACCCCTATGTGCATGAACAACATCCGCCAGTGATAAATCACACCGGACAGAAGAGTACTGCTTTATGGAAAGGTGGTATTGGGGACGGAGCTTGGTCTCTTGCAAGCATGCCACCAAAGGCTAATTCTGGTGGAGCAACAATTTAAGCTCTGGTCGACGTGATCTAATGCCACGTATGTTCCACTGTAGGATAGCCACAAGCAATTGTATGGGTTAAGCGTTAAATGTAAAGGCGTTTCTGCATATTCGGCTGTGCTGGTCGGTTTAGTTTATTCTTCTTGGAGGTCGAGAACCTCGAACCGATTAGAGGTGCTGATCGGCGAAGATGGTGGTCGCCGACCTTCTCTCTTCCCAGAAGAGGATATGCATGGAGAATGACGGGGACTGGTTCTTCCCTTAGATGATTTGGGAGACTTCACCTTTTCTTTTAGGAAGTCGGTCCAGACATAGCTGGTCTTGAATGTTTTCCCTGGTACAGCATACTCAACGGTCTTGCCGGTCTTAACGTCTGAAGTCGAAGGTTTGGGTGACTCCTTTAATGTAGTTCGCGGTGGGGGATGTGGCAGATGGCGATACAGGCGTAGATGTAGAAGCGGAATTCTTCGGCAGTGGTCTGGCTATGAGAATCTTTTCGGCGATAGCGGCCCCGTTTATATCGCTGGTTTGAGTGGCGATTTACCGACTCGGTACCGGCTTAGCTGTGATAGAGCTATAGGTACCGGATGTCGGGACAGAGGGTTGGCGAATGCGCAGGAGCTTCCGGGTCCCGTATCTCCTATATTGCCCTCTCCTCTGTAAAACGGGGCATTCTCGAGAACTTGATGGATTGATGGATGTGCGCCACCGCAGTTAACGCAAGATGGAGTTGGCGTACAAGCTCCATCGTGCGTGAGGTCTCCGCACTTGGAACAAGTAGACCAACCACTGCAGAACTCGCTGGTGTGACCAAAACGCTGGCACTTGTAGCATCTGAGTGGGTTAGGGATGTATGGCCTAACTTCGATAGCTTCGTACCCTGCCTTAATCCTTTGAGGGAGATCTACCCCATCAAAGGTAAGGCACAAATTCACCATTTACTCTCCACTGAACCCTGTACACAGAGCTAACGCTCTGTTCCGCAAGATACTCCTGAATCTGCTCATTGGACAAACCGTCCAATGCGCGGGTGTTGCAAACACCGCGCGAGGAGTTCAAGGCTTTGTGCTTTTCCACTTTGACCAGGTAGCTGCCCAACTTATTGGCTCTCAATAATTTCGCTGCCTGGGATGCAGATATTGCTTCGACCAGGAGCATACCATTATGCGAGCGAGTACAGAACTTCACTGGACCAGCTATTGCATCCAGGCTTTTTGTATTACAAATGGACCAACAACTTCTTCCCTTCCTCTGTTTTATACATGACCAAGTAGCAAGGACCGCTGGACTTGGCTACTTCCTTTCCAAGCATTAGGTTAGGTTTTTGTTTGCCATAAATATATGGTGTAAATTCATCCTCCAGTGCTCCCCACCCACCAAGGGCCCAACAAGCGGTGCGCCTAACCCGTACCTACCGTAGTAGCCCCTGGGGGGAGTGATGAGGGAGGATTGAAGTGAGCTGATTAGGATGAAAATCAACAACAGAGTTTCAATAGCATAATAAAACATAGCAAGTACCCTAGACATATGTGCACATACAAAAACTAGATGTGATGGCAAAAAGGCTTAATTTATCAAATCAGGGCACTGATTTCCATTCAAGTCAAATATTTTTCGTTATATTGCAGAATCAATGTTGACCAGTGTAATTGTATATTACATTTATTTACAGTTTTAATATATTTGATAACACATAAAAATGAACAGCTGTTGCAAATGCTTGGGTTACAAAGTCAGCAATACCATGCAACTGCACTTAGGGGGTATTTAAATAATTATACCACTAACCTGAGTAATGTGTTGGCTTAGCTATAAAAAACAAAATTGACCATTTGGAAAAACACAATATACACATCTATTTACAATTATGTACTACTAGTGATTAATAATGAAAAATAGTTGATACTCTTGACTTTTAATTAAAGTTATAAAATATTTTAAACCACAAACTAAACCAGTGAAAGTAATGTTGACTTGTTGGTGTTCTAGAATGAAGCCTTTAGTTAAAACTGTAAAATACAACTTTCCTGTTACAGAGCTTATATATTTTTCCAACTAAATCAAAAATCACACAGATATTTTCTAACTTAACACAAATTGCATATAAAGAATACTTGAATGAAAAAAAAATAGTTAATTGCTTTAATCTGATGAAACAACTAAAAGTGTGTGCATTTTAAACAGGAGACATTGTTTAAAGAACTTTATAAATGCAAATGAACTATTTTCCAAATTCAAAATTTTAAATACATACAAGTGTTAGTAGTATGCTGAAAATCCTATTTTTCAATTCCTCATAAGCCAACCCAAATCTAATTGAATGTACTTCAGCTCTTTTAAGTAGAAACCTGGCACCTGCTCGATTCTACCACTTTAGTTATGTCAGGTAAAATGGTTTGTAGCGATTGAATGTGTAATATAGCTTCCAAAGCTGCATTTAACATGCTTGATGTTATTTTTGACTTAGTTCATTATTCAAAATATTTGCTCACAAACATTGAGCCGAACATTAGTCAACAGAATGCAGTCTGTCATATGCTGCATGGCAGTGCCACAAATGAAATGGAAAGAGGGAATGGATTGAAGTGAAAGTGGTGGAGGAAGCTCTGAGCCAAGTCAGGGTGCTCTGAATTGAGCCAGTTGATAAAATATGTTCTAGAGGATGTGGAGGGTTAGTTTGGCCCCTTCCTTATCAGATCACAGACGTCTACTTTAATCTGAAGGGAAAACTTAAATACCAGATTTACAAGAGCCCCAGGCAAACCAATTGGGACTTCTGAGGAGACCTGGAAAGTGTGCCAAGGAACAGACCCAAGATTGAGTTTACTAAGACATCTAGGCTTTATAATGCATATATAGGCAACAAGTATCAGGTAACCTGGGATGCTTTTAAAGAATTCCAGAGCATAAAAGAGAGAGAGAGAGAGAGAGAGAGAGAGAGAGAGAGAGAGAGAGAGAGAGAGAGAGAGAGATCAGAAGAGCTTCTAGGGAAGCATGCAGGCACTACTTGGATTCATAAATTGCTAGTCTCTGGTGGTAGGGTCAAGCTGGGCTTGAGAGGATCCCTCTCATGCACTAATGGAGTCATAAGGGAAGACTGTGAGGCTGCTGCTTGGGTACCAGCAGTATGGACCATGAGGTAGCCTCGGGAGGCATAAAGGTCATCATGGGAGAGCTGGCATGTAGCTTCCAAGAACGTAAAATGGGCTATCTTCTCTTTTCAGTCCTATAAAAGCATGAGGGAGGATGGAATTCTTCCCCACTCTTCTTTAGGAGGGCCAGAAGGTGATTTCTCCATACTGTGTGAGGATTGTGAGGGCTGTCTTATCTTCAGGTGTGCTTTTAGCCTCTGTAGGCATGCCAAGGTGGTTTATTATACCTAATCCTGGCAGAAAATTGTACTACAGGCCTAAGGATTTTCATCCTACCAGCATTACAACCTTCATGTTGAAAGTTTTGAAAAGACTGGTAGGTATATATTCGAGGGATGGGTGCGGGTGGACCAGCCCATATATCCTGAGCAGTATGCATATTGGCCAGGTAGATCCGCAGAATCAGCACTTCATCAGCTTGTGGTACAACTAGAGGAGGTGTCGGACTGTAGAAATAAAAATGGCAGCTTTCCAAGACAATGAGGGATGATGATGATGAGTGGTGTTTAAGGGCACTCAATGTCGTGGTTATCAGCACCCTCTGAAAAAAAATGTGTCTAAAACCACAAGATAAAAACCTTATATAAAATAACGGCTAAAAGAATAAAATCCAGGGTAAATAAAACTACCATGGGGAAAACTAGAGGTAGATGAGCCAACAAAACCAGTAAAAACAACACAGCTAAAAAAAAATAACATGCAAAAACTAAAGCCTTATCGAAGGCAGAGGCAATAAACATTTAAAAGCACATTTACTGGTCCACTAATAGCAGTCACGGTAAATACGTACAAAATACTAGATGCGATAAAAATTTAAAAGCCATAGGCACCACTCTTTCATCATCCACCAAAATCTGTGAGAGTGGATGGCATTTTCAGAGCAGAGCATATGTGTGCTAGAGGAAAACACTCTAGCAGCACATGATGGGCCGATACTACCTCCCTACAGAATGGGCAGATAGGAGGAAGATCTGTCTTATAAATGTAACTGTGCATAAACATACAATGACCAATCCACAAGAGCACCAACAGCACCTCCTGATGAGATTTATGAGAGGATACCCAGTTTACAGTAAGATCCATCACTTCCCTGAGCTTGCTCCCCATGGAGAGTAATCCATTCTGCATGCCAGCATGAAAGCACTGCTCTCCACAAAACAAGTGTGAAGTCTGCAGATGTTACTAAAGGAAGCACAGTACTGGGCTGCATCACAGCCGTCTTAGCTGCCAAATCCGCCAGTTAATTCCCCGGCCAGCCGACGTGAACAGGTACCCATGCCTGAAGTGTGTAAAATGTGGAGGATGTCCTCAATATGCAGCATGATAAGATGATAGCCCTACAGTTCATGAAGGCTCTGAAGTGCACTAAGGGAATAATTCAAAGTTAGGCAATCAGCTAAATTGCGCCGGTGAATGTACACAAAGACTCAGTATATGGCATATAGCTCTGCATTATAAATGGATTGCTACTACGCAAACTGAAAGTATGTGGTTTGGTCCCAATCACAAAGGCACATCCAAAACCATCAATGTATATACAGATAGTCGCTGTAATTGGATAACAATTCTAAAAAACAAGTACGATTACTACACGCAAGCATTTTAGACTTTCCGTATACAGACATCCCGAGATCTACATGGGGTGTAGCATATAACCAAGGTGGGTGCTCCCTCCCACGTTGAGAACCGTGCCAGACAGTTCAATATTAAGCTTCTGAAGCAGCTATTAGAAATGAAAACCTGCATACTTTGGAACAAGGGATAGGTGGCGATGACGTTCGCCAAGTTCAGTAGAGAAATAAGAGGTGAATGTCAGATGTGAAGGCATGCACTTGAGTCCACTGCCATAATTAGCCAGCAGGACATGACGCCGGCATCACTGAGGAGGTTCTACCGATTCGGCGTAGAGACTCACAATAGGGCTGGTCGGAAAAGCTTCAACAGCCACAGGGATGCCCTGATTATTGACACTCTCTAATTGCCTCAGCACAGATGGTCATGCTGAAGAATAAACAATGCATCCATAGACTAACTTGGATCGGATTAGCTCACGATATAAACGCAACAGCACCGTCCAATCCGCTGCCCAAGATTTGCCACTCAGTATCCGTAAAATATCCAGAGATCGGTCATTTCGCGCTTTCAGCTGTGGTGACCAGCAGAAGTTCTGATCGAATTTTAACCCCAGGAATTACGTCTCATCAGAATGGAAGGAAATCTGTTCCGAGTCGAAGAGACGCCGGCAACCACCTCCTACGGCACCAGAAGTTAACGCAGACTGACTTCTCAGTGAATAAACTAAATCCATTTCTCGAGCTCGTCAGAAAAATTGTCTGAGAAGTACAAATGATGGCAAAGTCGTCTACGAATAAGTAGGACGAGGCCCCTGGGGAAACACATTGCGATGCGGAATTATTCGCTATAGCAAAATGCGTTACGCTTAATACCGATCCCTGGGGTACACGGTTCCCTTGAATAAAGGTATTCGAAAAAAACCGAGCCGACCCTTACCCGGAAAACGCGATCCCTCATAAATTCCTGAATAAATAAGGTAGACGTCCACGTATACTCCAGTTGTGGAGGGAGCGCAAGATCCCTGCTCGTCAACACGTGTCATAAGCCTTCTCGAGTTAACACATATCCAAACTGTTTGACACTTTTTAAGAAAGCCATCAGTGGAATGCGTCGATTGCGTTACAAGGTAGTAAGTTAATGATCGACGCCTTCGAAAACCGTATTGGATGTTGGTCAGGAGATTATGGGACGTCAGCCATCACGCCAACCATCTATTGATCATGCGTTCCATCACCTTGCAAACGCAACTGGCGAGGGAAATAGGACGGTAGCTAAACGGATGATTACGATCCTTTACAAGTTTCAAAATAGGCCTGATGGTGGCCTCCCGCCACTTTCCTCGAAAAGTGGCGTCAACCCAGACACGATTTATAGACCTCGAGTAGGAAAGTCTTAGCGTCAGATGTTGCAACATTTGCACGTGGACACCATCTACACCTGGTGCAGTTTTGCGGAGAGGAAATGCATGGTCTAACTCCGCCATGGTGCAAAGATAGACTAATGTTCAAGGTTTCCAGAACGAAAGGAGAATCCTTGAGATTCCACCAGAGCTTTGACGGTAGGAAACTCAGGAGATTAATTGTCTGAGCTAGACACCTGAGCTAGAGCACTGCCTAAAGTGTTCGCCACGTCAAACTTATGAACAGCTCCGGCAGGTGTTTTAAGACCGGCGATAGGCATATGGGTCGATTTTCCGGTCACACGCCTCAACCTATCCCATACAACAGAGGAAGGTGAATTTCGATTAAAAGACGCTACAAACTTGCTCCACGATTATTCTTTGCTATCCTTAATAACTTGCCTAGATTTGGCATGCATCTTCTGTATGAGGTTCTCCAGTGTAGGGCGACGCTGAAAAACCCTGAAAACAGGCCTAAAAGCAAGAATGGCATTCCGGCAATTATCGGTCCACCAAAGAACCGTAAATCGACGTGGATGGTAAATCGACCTCGGAATAGATTACTTAGCAGCAGCAATAATGGTTGCTGTGAGGTGTTCGACAATACAATTTACCGAGTCGTGCTCATCGTAGTTAAACACGGCCAAGCGGGAAAAAAGTTTCCAGTTGGCTCGATCTAAACGCCATCTAGGTACACATGTGGAACACACGTGTTGTGCTAAGAGATTTATAAGAATGGGAAAGTGGCCACTAGAATGTAAGTCAGAGATGATAATCCTGCGTAAGGTAACTGCTAATTGTGGAGAGCAAATCGCTATATAGAGGTGAGAAAAATTGTGAAAGGCGTCAGATAAAAATGTAGCTCTCCTGAACACCAGAGAGCCTTAGTTGTTTTTATCCAAAAAATCTGCAAATAACTTATCTCTCGCACAAGGTCGAGAAGAGCCTCAAAGGGAGTGGTGGGCATTCACGTCGCCTACAAGCAGAAAAGCTGCTGATAGCTGAGAAATTAGATCTTCCAAATCAGTGAGCGAGAGGTCGTCATATCGAAGTAAATATACACTACAAATAGTAAATCTGGTGGAAGGCAGCTTAATCGTTACAGGGGCTGACTGGATGTCAGACTGTAAGAATACGGATTCAACATAAATATCTCCGATAGCACCATAATGCCCCTATGTGCAGGAACACCCTCTACCAGTGATAAATCACACCGTGCAGCAGAATAGTGCCTGATTGTAACGTTGTCTGGAGGTCGCAGCTTGGTCTCTTGCAAGCAGATGACCAAAGGTTGATAGAGGTGCAGCAACAGTTCAAGCTCTGGTCGATGTGGTCGAATTCGGCGTTACGTTCCATGGTTAATAAACTGGGAAATTCTAAATTGAAAGGCGTTTCCGTATATTGGGCTATGCTGGTCGGTATAATTTCTTCCTCGCAGTCGTACTAACACTATTTTCAGGAGCGCGATCCTGCCACTTATGCTCAGTCCGTCTTGTAACGGGGACAGAATTCTCCTGTTCCATCTCTTCCTCGGGGGAGGACCCCTTTCCAATGGAAAATTTCGGTTCGAGAGCTAAAACCGATTGGCGAAGATGATCGTCGCCAATCGGAACTCCTCCCAGAAGATTCCTCGGGTGAGGATCTGCGTGGAGAGTACGCGAACTTTTACTACCCTTAGATGATTTGGTAGCAGACGTTACACGTTCTTTAAGGAAGTCGGTTCTAACATAACTGGTTTTTCAATATTTCTCAGGTACGAGTGCACACCGATTTTGCAGGTCTTATTGCCAGAGGTCGATGGTTGGGGTGACAATCGTATTTAACTATGCTTCACACTGGCGGATTCGACGGATGTTGATGACGTAGACGTAGAGGGCTTCGGGGGTGGTCTGGCAACGATAATCTTTTCGGCAGTTGTGACCCTGTTGATATCGCAGGTCTGAGTTGCGATTTCCCGCTTTGGTGCCCGTTTAGCAACGACAGAGCTCTGAGAACCGGACCACGGGAAAGCGGTTGGCGGAGGCGCAGAAGCTTACGGGCTTCCGAGGGCACCTCTTTCACTTATATCTCTCCCGGAGGGCTCTTTGCGCTGCATAACGAGGGCATTCCCGTGAACTAGATGGATGGTCACCATAGCAATTGACCCACGCTGGGGTCGACGTATCTGCTCCATCATGCATGACGTCTCCACAGTCTGCACTGACTGTTAACCCACCACTGCAATAGGCGCTGGTGTGTCCAAAACGCCGACATTTGTAGTACGAGATTGCGTTCGGTACATAAGGCCCAACTTCAATAGCCTCTTTAATTTTAAACCATGTATTTTGCAGGTTTGGGGATGATACTGTATGGTACCACTAGGCAGATACGAGAGCTATAATTGTCATGTTTAGATTTGATCACGTTAATTTCTCTCTCTTAGAAGTTAATAAGAAAATGCATGTCATAATAAATAATCTATTATTTTGAATATTGTGTGATAATGATGCCACATCATTTTTTTTTAACACTACTAAAAACAGTCTTTGGTTCAATTGCACTTTTAAGATTTTAGATGAAAATTTTCAAAACCTTTTACACAGAGTTCCACTTCACATTTAACACACTCTGTGTATACAAGGACAGCCAGCAGATTTGCATTCATCACATGGGAAGATCAAATGGTCCATACCATCATACCTCGGGTCATTTTGTACCCTATAGAAAAACCACCATTACTATATTTCATATAGTTTTGATCATTTATATTTTAAGTCCCTGCATATGCTTATCGACTGCCAGTGCTGCTTCCTACTGATGATGATCTTCCAGAACCCTTGGGTGGTTTTCATTGCTGTAGTAGTGTGGTTTGTGTGATTGATCTCCGAAATGCCAGCACACACATTTGCCCTCCAGATTTTCGATTTAGGATTCATGCATTAAATCCAGCTATATCCAAAAACCAGGAGAAAATAGACCACTTCTTTCCCCATATTCCGATTCTGTAAATAATTACACTACTACTGCTTTTGTTCATAAATAATTTCCTGTAAGTTATCAAGTAAACCACCAGTATCTTCCTACCCAGAATCATAATTGGAATTCAATGTAACGTCGGGTGGTTCAATATAGATAGCATCCAAATCTCTAATATTGCATAGCTTCAGCAATAGCCACTGGAACAATAATCTATAACCAGTAAGACTGCTATAAAGAGAAAATGTTGGTTATCGACAAAACACTATGGCATCTGCCTAGTGGTACCATATCGTACCAGGCTAAATCTAAGTAATATATGCTTGACAATCAGAATATTTAAAGTGAAAATGTGAATTAAATACCTTTATATAGGCATTTTGTAATATATTCCACCAAATGTTGTTGTAAATAATCCTCCCAATTCAATATATTGAAATACTTACTTGAAATGGACTCCATGTTGAGCTATTCAGGAACTAGCATATTAGTTGACGAACTCCACATTCACGTGTACCATATAATTTCAAAGCTTACATTGACAAACAATGATTGGAATGTCCTCGACTAATCTAAACAATGACTCATTTAAAACAATAATTGTTGCTAACACAGCACCTCTAAACAACCATATGTACATATAGTACTGCACGGTACTGCTAAGCAGATTTGGATTAAAGGTAAGGAACGGTACGGGTAGGCATGAATTAGCCATTTACTCTTTGTTGAATCCTGTACACAGATGTAACACACTGTTCCACCAAGTTCTCTCCAATGAGCGTGGTGATAACGGTGTGCGAGGAGCTAAGGGTCTTGTGCATCTCGATTTTAAAGGGTAGCTGCACAATACATTTGCTCTTAGAATTTGCGTTGTCTGGGATATGGAATTGGCTTTGACAAGGAGTGTGCCACATTGGGTTCTAATGCAAGACTTAACCAATGCAAGACAGATAAAAATGTCCTTTCTGCCTCTGTTCTGTTCACAACTAAGTAGGAAGGGCCGCTCAACTTGACTACTTCCTTTACAAAAACAAAATGTTTGGGTTTGTTTTTTGCCATAAGAAAAGCTGAAAAACTTCATCCCTCAGTGCTCCCCACATATCATGGAAAAAGTAAATATAAAAAATAATTTTTAAGCCTACTACCAAATTGAAACCTATAATCAGATCGACTAAGGATAAGCATAATCACCTCCATTCACAAGGGGTTTACTGTATACCCTGTAGCTGCAGATAGGTACACAGGCACACCAAGTGCAGTATCAATACGAGATTAAAAGAACATAATAATTGTCGTCTAGGAAACTAGAAAGATCAGCAGTGGCGGAGCATACCTTAGAGAGTGGCCATGCTATCCAATTTGATGAGACAGAAGTTCTAAATGACACGGCTCACTACCATAAGGCAATTGAGATCTACAAACACAAAAAATAATTTCAATAGGAATTAAGAATCAGCTGGTATTCACAAAGTTTGGATACCACTGCTATAAAATGCATGTATAAAACCTTACAACAAAGCAAACTCTCCTAATCATGAGATTGGAGGAGCAGCTACAAATAGAGATTAGGCCAATACTGGATTCAGTTTTTGCACTTTTTTTTTAAAAATCACGCAGTATCAGCTGGACCTTCAGCACCCTCCTTCATTCAGAATTGGAGCAGCTGCCAATCAGAAGCAAGGGGGTTGTACCGCCATGCATATAAAAGCGGCTAATTGTCAACCTATCTTCAATCTGGCCATACCAGTGAGAAGTCAACTTTCCATTAAAGATGCCCAATGAAGTTATGGGCAAAACATCGGATGAACATTTAACTAGTGGACCTGGCCTACAAGCCCGGAATCTACATTTTATGGTATAAAATATTCAGTTTATAATGGTATTCTATTATACTATGATTTTGAGCATTACTCATATTCCATTAAAATATCTGTAATTATTGGGCAAATTGTTATTTTAAATCAGTCTTATTTATATACATAACTAGATTAGCTTCAAATGAAATATTTTTCTATTCTAATAAAATGTTATTAACTATTATTTCTTTCCCTATTATCCTCTTAAGAATTTATTATATCAATACAGATTATTCTATTTCCTTTTTGTTAAACAGAGAAACATTATATCAGGTTCAAGAGTAATTTCAACTATTAAGAATTTATAAAATATATACTTTATTGCTCAGATGGCACCTACCTGCATTATGTTTATCAAAATAAGAATATATAATACACATAAAACATGTCAACTCCTGTATTTGATGCATAAGTGATCTATGTACAACTTCTACATTTTGTTTTACATTTCAAATAACTGTTCTTTTGAAATATCTGTCCTAGTGGTGTCCATTCAGGATTCACTTAATGCCCATTAAATTACTATACTGTATCCTGTATTCGATCCTGATAATCAGCATTTAAAACTTTATTGCTAGAATCAATAACCTTTTCAAAACTTTTTACAAACTTTTTTAAACTTTAGAAATGGAGTCTAGGCAGTTGATGCACAGCACATCCAACTATCAATAATGATTTTGCATCCATAGAATATTTTCCATAACTCCTCCTATATGCTCTATATAAATTACATTATAATAAATGTAATACAAATACAACAAAATAAATTATTCTCAGCAAGAAATACATGGAGAAGTAACAATGGATGAAGACATTAACTGTTTCATTGTCTGCTCCTATTTGTTACTTTTCCTAGTACCTAGTTTAAAGGTCAAGATAGATGTTCTAGGGACGGGTGAAAATGTTTATTATGGAAATTTTACAAAATAAAGGCCATGTTCTACAGTACTTTATTTATATAGTCCAAAAGCATATATTTTCTCTCTTTTCTTTTTCTACACATACAAACAATACATATACTGTTTAATATATCAGAATTACATTCAGTACATAAATAATATGCCTATTTTAAACTCTGTTTTAAAACCTCTTCTTTGCACCAGCTTAGCATACACATGTGGCAGAGAAAAGCTTCCATCATTTTATGCACTTTCTGCCATGAACATTTAAACATCTGAAAGGGCAGCAACTCCTGGCAAAACTTTTCCTGTAATAAATACAATAGAACATCTATATTAATATGAGTGAGGAGAGGAGAGGGGGGAGGGAGGGGAGAGAGGAAGAGATAAGCCAAATTTCCTTAACTGTTTCTGTAAGTAAGTATATTTATAAGTTCCATGTTGAAGGCATTACCTTGAATCCCTGTGTGTGCTTGGACCCATCCTATTTCTATTTTCCAATTTTGTTTTTCTAATATTCTTAACTGTGTTCTGATTGCTTCTATTGGGTAACTGTAGATTTTTTACGAGGCATGTTCGGAAAGTAAGTGCCATTTCATTCCAGCACCACCACAGTGCTGCGGTCAGCATTTTGTGCATGAGCACTAGTCTTCTGTGTTTACTGGCTCTTAACTGACACCATTATATTGTGTTTTGTGTTTTCTGTGCACATTTAAAATGTATAAGACACTTACTGATTCTGCCGACTGTGAGATTCATGCTGTGATTCAAATTTTGAAAGAGGGGGATGTGAAAGCAACCAAAATTTATCGCCACGCTAAAGATGTTTACGGCGAAGATGCGATGAGTGATGGAATGGTGAGAAAGTGGGTTAGAATATTTAATAATGGTCCATGATGAGGCTCAGAGTGGCTGGCCTTCTGTTGTCAATGATGATTTGGTAAGGAAAGTTGATGAAAAAATCCAGCAGAACAGACGTTTCACAATGACAATGCTTTCAGACAAATTTCTACAAATTTTACAAACTGTTTTGTACAAAATTGTTACCAAGCATTGAGTTGTGGCTATCATTATTGGCAGGAAGTTTCTATGCAGAAGGTATAGAAAAGCTAATCATCCGCTATGACAAGTGTTTGAACATTGGCGGAAATTATGTAGAAAAATAGTTTCAGGTATGCTCTTTCACGTAAAAATAAAATTGTTCACTATTTTTTTTTTTTTCAAAATGGTACTTACTTTCCATACACTCCTTGTAGTTATGTAACCCTGTGTTGTAACTTTGCTAACTGTTTATACTGCTGCAGTTTTTTTGATCTCTTCCAAGAGCTGTCTATTTTCAATGTTTTCCAGAACTTTCAAAATTGTTCTGTTCACTTGCTGGACATCATTTGCTTAATTTGTGTTGCAGTTGATATGTCAGTTTATTCCTATAATAGACTGCTACTTCAAAGCCTATTCCTTCAGTTTTACTGCCATCTGTATAGACTTCAAAGGTGTATTATTATTCAGGTTTTTTCTTTTACTTTTAGGGTGTCAGCTGGATGAGGCCATTTCTTATACTCCACAGTTTATCTAGGTTCTTATTAGAGTCATCTCTTAATAGTTTGTATTCATTAGCGATTTTGTTCAGTTCAAGTATTATGGGTGCAAGACCTGTTAAAATGGAGAGTGTTTCAGTGGATACGGTCCTGAATGCTAGCTACTTTCATGTTTATTTGCCTTTGTTCTATTAGTGCTGCATTTTCTTTCAATGGCTTCTATCCATATTGGAGCTGCATAAGATTTACATTGTTTTTAAAGCCTGGTGTTTTAGTCCCTAATCAAGTTTTTCAGATTTAGATAACATGTTTTATCAATTTAGTAGTTTTCCTTGTCACATATTGAATGTGGTTGTTGAAGGTAAAATTGTTGTCCACAATTATTCCTAAGCATTCGAGTTGCTCTACTTGTTCTATTTATTTACTGTTGATAAATATAGTTATATCCCCTTCCACATTATGTTTGTGTGCTATTAGCAGTGGTTTTCACTTCTGTTCATTGAACATAGTTTTATTATTCTTTGACCAAATTTCAATTTTTTGAAGTCTAAGTTGTAGCTTTCATGTTCCAGGTTGGTTTTACCACTAATTATTAGTTCTTATTAATAGATTGTTTGCAAATGCTACTATCTTTGTATAGTAGGGGTATTTTATGTTCAAGAGGAAATTATATTGCAAATTCCAGGGGACATCCCTTGCTAATGTTCTTCTCAATTTTTATGTTATTAACTGATAAAACTACACTTCTATTGCTGAAATAGCCATTTGCTGGGTAGTACAAGTTACTCGGACGGTTACATTCCTTCAAGGTATACAATCTACTGGGCCATCATGCTGCATCAAATGCTCCCTTTAACATCAATTTCGGTTAAAACTCTGGGGTGGGATTTGTGAGTGTGTGTGTGCACACCCACACACACACATTTATTTTTTGGTTGAGTTAACCAGTTCTGAGATATTCCTTTTATTGGTTGCATATCATTTATGATTTTCTCAAATGGAAGTTTCCCCCCCTCTTCTCATTGCCAATAAAGAGAGACCTGTTCTTAAAACACTTTTATTCCCGTTAAGTCTACTGTATTCCCCTAATTCTGCTGTACCTAAAAGGAAATATATAATAAAACCATTTCTGAAAATGTATTTCTGCATTAACATAAAGTAGACTGAAGAATGAGCATTTGTAAGAATAGTTAGCACAAAAATGAGTAGAGAATGTCTGACTGCAAAGCATAAAATTTTTTAAGCTAGTAACATTCTAAAGTATATACATAAACATTAAACTTTGAATAACAAGGATGAAATCATTAATGGACACCCAAAAATAAAATGCTCAAATGTTCAGTGCTTTGTTTATGCTTAACGTTATGACAAAAAAAAATCCAATGTTAAAATTTCACTGATGATCAAACTATAAAATGGACCACTAAGTAAAATAATATTTTGTTGTACATCTTGTATTCAATTTCATTAAATCTGGTAAAACATCCAATTTATACTGTACAAAAAGTTTTCAAACAGGAATGTGAGATGTGCTTAAATTTTGCCTACTGATTTCACATCTATTTACACTGTGGCTATAGAGCATGTTGCACCAAACATAACAAATCCCCTAATGACACATGGTTCCTATGACAGAAAAGGAGATAAAGAAATGTACAAATGGAGACATTTCTTGTTCCAGAATGACACTTTAAAAGAAAATATCTCCATATGTGCCTGATCTTGCAGGCCATGAAATTGCTTTTGAGTCACATGCAATGGACAAAAGTATATTCCTTAATATCAAGTAATGCAGTTTGGATTTTATGTGGTATACTAACTGTTTAAGTTTGTTATACTATTATAAGCTTACATATACTTCACAATTTCCTTCACATTTTTGAACATTGAATGGTCCAAAACTACCATAGATATGCTCACTGAAGCTTACAAGAAAGCATACCTCCACAACAAGACATTGCCCATGTATCTTAATAAACACTTAAGAAAAAGGGCCTTGGAAAGCATGTGTGATGCAGTAAAAGGAAATAAGAACTTCAACGAACATGGACATGATAAATGAGATGAAAAGTTTGCAAACATTTCTGTTATAGACTTCAATAAGGTAAACAAACACAAAAAAGTGGCTCTGGAATACAGCAAACATGCAAACCCAGTGTCTGATACTTCCAAAAGTTGAAGGATAATGTTCAACCCAGAAAAGAGACCAGTGCAGCCAATCCAGATATTTTCACAAGCAATGATGCTTCTCAAGCAACAGTGAGTAGTTTTATAAAGAATAGAAATATAAAAAGCTGGCTTATTTAATATTAGTATATAAAACAGAAGAAAGGTTTATTCCTCCCACAGCTGTTTATAATTTAGTTTACATTTTAATTAGACGTACCTTTTAGTAAATGTGCAAAAAGGGGACCCTGTGTTTTGATACACAATTGAACAACATTTAGCCATTATCTTACAGAGGGAAGGAATACCTCAACTTTTAATGATTTTCACACATGACTGCTTGACCATCTGTTATAACTGATGTATATCCTGCAATTTCTAAGCAAAACCTTCAATCTCCAGGATACTCCATAGCAATAAGTTGCATTGTTTCAGGTCACATGATCTGATGGTGATTCAGTTGTGCTACAATGGCCAATCCAGTCATTGCCAGAATGTAAGGCCATATCCAGCACTTTTAAATGCATCAACTGTTTCAGGTATAACAGGCATTGCACTAGAAATAAAATACCTGTAAATCATTTTTCACTTGACAGAAAATGCCCTAAAAAGATATGCACAACTCATTGATTATAAATATGGCTGCAGTCAATGAAAAACCCAACAAACATTAAGTGTATTCAAGTGAACTTACAACACTCATGATCAGCAACTAGCAACTTAATGCATATAATATACCTTTTATCAGCGGACATTGTGTACATCCCAGAACCTTATCTTATATGTAATCAAATAACCAGTATATCACGCAAGTACAGAATATTCCACAAAGGAAATGAGAAGAAATGAGCCACCATAATAATAGTAAACAACAACATTTATGCAGTACTCATAAACCAACTTTCTGATGAAGACACAATAGTCCTTGAAATTACTAATGGCAATTTCAGCTGCCTGTCAATAAATATGCACTGTGACATTACTAAAGAACTTAATGATAACTTCACAAAAATAAATAATGTATTACTATTCAGCAAAGGTAAAGGAATTCCAATTTCAATGGATAGTAATGCTGCATCCACATCATGGCATGATCTTATTACTAACAAAAGAGGACAATTGGCAGCAGCTTTTATTATGTCAAACCAACTATATCTAATGAATGAGGATAGCATCTGAACGTTTCAGTTTAAGAGGATCCAATAATATTGACTTTATAATAACTGGCCGCACACTAGTAACAAGATTGGGAAATCAACAAAGAGGAGATTTGTTCTGATCATAACTTTATAACATTCAATCAGGGGAACAGAGATCGAAATAAAAAGTCTTTCAATTTCCACAGTAAAAAAATATATAACAAGTGGTAAAAGCTACACCAAATTCCAGCAAAACCTTGAAAAAGCAGCTACAAACCTGTGTTATAGTAGGAAAAAAATGTAGAAATAAAAGATCTAGATAAAGCTTTAATGTCTTCTGTGATGATGATAATGGTGTTTAAGGGTGCTCAACTGCCGAGGTCATTAGCAGCCTTATGATCATAACTTGGCAATAATCAGTAATAAAACAGCATTTCAAAATAAAACACAGCTAAAAGAGTATAAAACCGAAGTAAAAGAACTGTCAAGCCCTGTAACCACAGCTGGAGATAAAACTCTCTAAAACTGATACATTAAAACTAAAAGATTAAAAACGAGCTATTTAAAAGTTAAAAATTTAAAAAATCTGCTACCACACTAAAACCTCAATGTAAAAGAAACTTGTGCTAAAAATTTAAAAACCCTGTCCACTGCTCTTAAATCATTTGCCAGGACCTCAGCAAGAGAGGCCGGCATGCCCAGGTGACCACACTACAGCAACACATGACGAACTGTCTGTACCTTCCCACAGAAAACACAGACAAGAACAGGTTCACATTTAAAAAGGTAACTAAGAGTAAAAATACAGTGGCCAAGTCGTAGCCGAGCTAATACTACCTCCTCCCGCTGGGATAAACAAGAGGAGGTTACCCAGTTGATGGGGAGGTCCTTCACCTCTCTCAGCTCATTACCACAGAGAGCCGAAATGTCTTCTGTGGAAACAGTAGCTAACACTGGGGATAAAGTAGATGAGTTTCATAAGATCATCACAATTGCATGTGAACATACATTCAGAATTTTAAAATCTTCCAAACAATATACTAAAAACAAATAGTACCATGGTGAATGCAATATCTCACCATCAGAAGAAAAAAACAAATGCACTAAGAAGGAAATATAAAAAAATTAAAAATAATAATGAACCGAGGGAACAATATAAACAATTATATTTTCATGAAAAGAAAGAAAAAAGAAAGAAAAAAGAAAAAAAAGAAAAAAGCAAACTCAATTCAGCAAAGAAAAAATAAGACCCTGGAAAGAATACTGCAATTTGACAACAGCAGTAAATCTGTGTAATGAAGTCTTACAAAATGACAGCAGACACGATGAGAATTAATATGCCAATATCAACTCTACTTAAACCCAACAGATCAATGATTTCAAACATACAAGAAACCATGGAAAATCCTAACTTATAGGAATACTGCCAATTAAATACAGGATACAATCAAGCATGTAGTATTGCTATATCTGTAATATCTCTCTTTCTTTTGCGCATATGCATGCTTGCACACACATGTTTTATACAAACATATTGATATATAATACATTAACAATTAATAAACAATGCACTAAGTATTTTATAGTACAGATTGTGCACAGCAAGCCTTAATAAAGTTACAGATTTCCTCTTATTAACATCGAAATGTTTTTGAAATCAGTAAAATTATGCATGAACTTACTGTTATATATCTTTTGTTTGAAGCTTGTTGTAAGCAATTGTATCAATTCCTGTAGTAAATTGCTATACAATTTTAGACCTTATACTTCAAAGCTGTATGCTGTTTCAGTGTGTCTCTAGTATTGTATGTTTATTGGATTATTATTTCTTATGCTATATTTATGTATAAATATATATATTTTACATGATTAATTACAGTGAATATGTATAAATTTATTACAGACAAAATTCTTAATACTATAAAGAGCAGTTTCCCTGTTCCTAATCTGTGAGATTCATACAAATAATCTTTCTGCAAAATAAATAATCAGTCACATGGTTATTACCATGCAATCCACATACATCCCAACTCTGTTTTTCCACTGTACACACAGAAACATAACACATAGCTGCTGTACACAAGATCACAGTGTTTTAGTCTGCTCTGAAAGTGCAGTATTGAGCTGATGGTGATGATGAGTGGGGCTCAAGGGCACTCAATGTCTTGGTCATAAGCGCCCTCAAAAAACAATCCGTGCGAACCATAAAAAAAAAAGAAGATAAAACTAGAGCTAAAAGCAAATTATCCACATCTAAAAACAAAGAAACGAAGCTATTAAAAATTAGCCCGAAAAATGGAGTGTAAAGGCAATACAAATATTAAAAATCTGAAGGTGATAAAAAAGGCATCTGACGATAAAAGTTAAAAATGTTAAAACCATAGCTAACACTCCAACAGCACAGCCTACGGGAAATAAAATGAGCTAAAAACGCAATTTAAAAGGTACTCTAGATAAAAACCTAAAAACTTTATCTGTTGTGCTCTCACTGTCAGGCAGGACCTCTAGTAGGCAGTCTGGAAGGTCTGTAAATGAGCGAATGTGTGCTAGAGCAGCACACTCTAGCAACATATGACTAACAGACAATGCTTCTCCACAGAGTTGACATAGAGCAGCCAGTTTGTGTTTAAAAATATAACTATGTGTAAATATACAGTGACCGATCCGCAAACGAGCCAATAGCACCTCCTCTCGTTGAGACTTACGAGAGGAGGTTACCCAGTGTAGAGAGAGATCCTTCACTTTCCTGAGCTTGTTGGCGCAGAGAAACGCCCACTCTGCATGCCAGTACAAGATCACTGCCCTCTGTACATCAAGCCTGAAGTCTGCAGTAGTTACATTAGGAAGTGAATTATTGGGCTGCGTTGCTGCCATCTTAGCTGCCAAATCTGCCAGTTCATTTCCCTGCAGGCCAACATGACCATGAATCCAGGCAGACTTCACACTGACACTGGAAATGTGAAAAATGTGGAGGAGGTCCTGGATGCTGTACAATAGGATGGTGATTGTACAACTCACGAACGCTCTGGCAGGCACTAAGAGAATCACTCAATATGAGGCAGTCACCCACATTCCGATGGCAAACATAAAGAATGGCTCGATAAATGGCATACAATTCAGCAGTATAAATGGATGTGCTACTAAGCAAAGTAGAAGTATACGTTCTGGTCCCAGTTACAAAGGCACATCAAATACCGTCGGCACCTTTACTGCCATCGATGTGAATACAAATGCGGTCACTGTAGTGCAATAAAAATTCTAAAAAAACAAGTTCGGATACCAGATACAGGCATGGCAGATTTCCCGTACACCATCATCCTGAGATCTACGTGAGATGTAACACGTAGCCAAGTGGGATGCACCCTCTGTCCATAGGAAAACATGCGAGGCAGTGCGATATCATATTTTCGAAGGCAAAATGCCAGAACAAAGACATATGCAAGAAGAGAAGCAGAAAGTAGCCAAATTGAAGATGAAGGCAAGAATTCACAGAGCAGTGTCCTATGAGATGAACATACAGAAGGGGCTAACTTGCAAAAACTGATGAATGCATCTGGGAGCAGCAAAGAGTTTGGTAGAGAAGAGAATGAAAGGCAGGTGGCAAAACACAGCACAATAGAGCCAAGAGCAGGAGTAACAAAATCAGAGGGACATCACTTGCAGCAGAAAGAAAGGACATTCAATGAATTATGGCGGGAAAAGAATCAGAGGCAGAAATGGAGTTAATTGATGTAGGGGGGTTGGATAGTTCAACAGGGAAGGAGCTATAATTAGTAGGTTAATAAGGGAAAAGGGAGGGCATACAGATGTGAATTAATACATGTGAACAGTATCAAAGAAGTGGAGAAAATTATATGACAAAGACATGAGATAAAAGCAATAGATAAGGTGACAGAAGGAATGGGTGGAATATAGGGGGGAGAAGGCAAGGGAAAATAGAGAAAGGGAAAGGTAAAAGATATATCACTTGAGGGAAACAGATTGAGGTTGTGACCAGAGAGTAGTAACTACATTGATGATTGGTATTGAAGGGCATTGAAATGCACCCTTAGAAAGTAAAATTTTGGCTAAAACATGAAATAAAAACATCATGAAAATAAAATTGATAAAATCTTGGCAGAAACCAGAAATAAACTGAAGCACCATTAAATAGACTTAAAAATAAAATAGCTGTTAAGATGACAGATAAAACCCAAGGAAAGAAAACTATTAAAAACAGGAGCCAAAGTTGACGCTTAACTGCAACAAAAACGAATGGAAAGCATTAAAAGTGTAATTAAAACTTCAGTCATAAGGCATGGTTGTGGGTGAGAAAAATTAAAATTAAAAACTTTACATACCACTCCATTGGCAACCATCACACAACATAAAAACCAATTAAAATTAGATTGGGAAAGCAAATGTCACTTTGGATAACATTTTATACCACTCCAGGATCATCGACCAGGACCTCCGAAAGGCTGGATGGCAGTCACAGAGTGGTTCGTAATGGTGCTTGATGAGCACACTCTACAAATACATGTCAGACTGAAAATGTTTCACCACAGAGCAGGCACACAGGTGGAGTTTCCTGCTTAAATAAGTGACTATGACTAAAAACAAAGAGACCAATGTATAATCGAGCTAAAATAACTTCCTTCCAGCGAGATAGATGTAAGGAAGTCACCCAGTGCATAGGGAGCTCCTTCACCTCCCTAGTTTGTTGCAGCAGAGAGCGGACCACTCTCCATTCCAGCACAATATTACCACTCTTTGTACAAGTCTAATATCTTCGGCTATGACAAGGTTATCGGTAACACTGGTCACAGATGATGCCTTCTTTGTCGCCAAATCCACTAGTTCATTCCCCGGCATGTCCAGGAACCCAGGCGCACTCCACATTTACATCCAAATTATGCAAAATGAGAAGGATGTCCTGAATGCGCTGCACTAGAGGATGGTAATTGTACAGCCCACTAAGGCTCTGAAGTGAACTAAGGGAATCACTCAGAATAAGGCAAGTCACCCAAGTTTCGACGGCAAATATAGAGAAGGGATCGGTAAATCGCATACAGCTCTGCAGAATAAATTGATGTGCCACTCGGCAAACCGAAAGTAAATGGTTCGGTTCCAGTGACAATGGCACATCCAACACTATCAGTGCACTTATTGCCATCGGTATATTATATATATAACCACTGTATTTTGATAAAAGTTCTAAAAAAACAAGAGCGGATACTAAACATAGGTGTAGAAGATTTCGCGTGAACTGACATTCCGAGATCTACATGGGAAGAAGCATGCAACCAAGGTGGATGCACCCTCTCCCCCTTTGGAAACATGCGAGGTATTTCAAAATCGTGCGTTCGAAGCAGCTTCCGGAAGCGAAATCCCGCAGGCGTTGGACTGCGCAAGAGGTTTCTACAGCGGTCGTCCAATGCAGCATCAAAAAAGGGAGTAAACGATGCGTAGGCACGTACTTGAAGCTACAGCCATAGTTAGGACATCCCGTCGAATTCGCAGAGGCTCGGCAGATTCGGCGTAGAAGCTCACAACGGGGCTAGTCGGAAAAGCTCCAACGGCCACACGATGCACTTATTATGATGGACACCGTCCAGCCTTCTGAGTACAGTGGACATGCTGAAGAATAAACAATGCAGCCGTAGTCTAACGTTGATAAAGACTTAGCAACACTGTCCGATTAGCTCCCAAGATGTGCCCCCTAGTATCCGCAAAATATTCAGAGAACGGTTGCATCGCGCTTTCAGCTGTGCTATATGTGCTGCCCAGCAAAGGTTTCGATCGAATACCAAACCCATGAATCTCACCTAATCTGCGAAAGGAAGAAGTTTGGCCCGAGTTGAAGAGTAGGTGCCAATCGCCCCCTACGGCGCCAGAAGTTAACGCAGTCTGTCTTCTTAGGTGAGAAACGAAAGCCGTTTTTCGAGCTCCAATCATAGAGAATGTCCGAACACCTTTGGAGACGGCGTTCCAAAAACGGCGTACGCTGAGAAGTGCACAAGATGGCAAAGTCCACGAATAAATAGGACACCGAGGGGAACACATTGCAATATGGAATTAATCGCTATTGCAAACAGCATTAGGCTGAGTGCCGAGCCCTGCGACACTCCGTTCTCTTGAATAAAATGGTTAGAAAAAACTGAGATGACCCTTACTCGGAAAACGCGGTCCGTCAGAAACTCCTGAATGAACAACGGTAGGCGTCCACGTATATTCCAGTTGTGGAGGGAACGTAAAACCCCTGACAGCCTTTTCGAGGTCAAAAATATCCTTACAATTCTGAAGAAAGCCGTTCATGATCTGCGTCGATAGAACGCAAGGTGGTCAACCGCTGAACGCCTTCGAAACTCACATTGGATTTTGGCCAGAAGATTGTGGGATTCCAGCCACCATACCAACCGTCGATTGATCATGCGTTCCATCACCTTGCAGACGCAACTGGTGAGGGGAAATAGGATGGTAGCTGGAAGAAAGGTGACGGTCCTTTCCAGGTTCGAAATAGGTATGATGGTGGCTTTGCGCCACTGAATTGGAAAAGTGTCATTCACCCAGACACGGTTATAGACCTCGCGGAAGAAAGCCATATTTTCAGGAGAGAGATGTTGCAACATTTGGACGTGGATTCCAGCTGGGCCTGATGCAGAGTTGCGCGAGGATGAAAGGGCATGGTCTATCTCCGACATGGCGAAAAGGCGATTGTAGTCTTCAAGGTTTCCAGAGCGGAAGGCAAACCCTTGAGATTCCACCTGAGCCTTAGCTGGAAGAAACTCAGGGGAATAGTTCTCTGAGCTAGACATTTGAGCGAAAGCACTGCCAAGAGTGTTAGGCAGGTCAAACACATCAACCACAGGGCCTACAGATGTCTTCAGACCGTTTATCTGCATATGGATCGCTTTTCCGGCTACACGCCTTAGCTTATCCCATACAACAGAAGAAGGGGTATGTCGAGTAAATGATACTACAGTTGCTCCATGACGTCTCCTTGCTATCCTTAATAATTTTTCTAGATTGGGCACGAAGCTTTTTATCCTGTGTAAGATTGTCGAGAGTAGGCGTCGCTGGAAAACCCTGCAAGAACGTCTGCGAGCACGAATGGCCATCCGGCATTCATCTGTCCACCAAGGGACAGGAAATCGACGGGGATGTCCAGTCGATTGCGGAATAGAAAGCTGACAGGCGGAATTAACTGTCTTAGTGTGGTGTTGGACTAAACAATCCACCGAGTCGTGATCGTTGCAGTAAAAAACGGCCAAGCGGGAATAAAGGTTTCAGTTGGCTCGTTCTAAGCGCCATCTAGGGAATCGTGTGGAACATACATCCTGTGCTAAGAGACAAATAAGAATAGGAAAGTGGTCACTAGAATATAAGTCAGAGATGACATTCGATTGTAAGGAAACTGCTAACTGTGGAGAACAAACTGCTATATCCAGATGAGAAAAGCTATTGAAGGTGTCAGAAAGAAATGTAGGCTTTTCCGGTGTTCAAATAAGATGCATTAATATTATCGAAGAAATCAGCGATCACTTGACCTGTCGCACAAGCCCGAGGGGAGCCCCAAATTGGGTGGTGGGCATTTAGGTGCCCTACCAACAGAAGAGGTGTTGGTAGCTGGAAGACGAGGTCTTCTAGATCATGGAGGCACATATGGTGAAGCTAACGGAGTGTAGCAAATCCGCACAGCGATGGACTGTATGTCAGAATGTAAGGGTACGGATTCAGTGAAGATATTATCTCTGATAAGAATCATGGTGCCCCCATGTACAGGAACACCATCTGCCGGCGATAAATCACACAGGACAGAAGAGTACTGATTTAATGGAAGGTGGTCTTGGGACCGGAGCTTGGTCTCTTGCAAGCACACGACCAAAGGCTGATACTGGTGGAGCAATAATTCAAGCTCAGGTCGATGGGATCTAAGTCTACATATGTTCCACTGTAGGATAGCCATGGGAAATGGTATGGGATGTGTTTTAAATGGAAAGACGTTTCTGCATATTCGGCTGTGCTGGTCGATTTAGTTTATTTTTCTTGGCCGTCAGACTAACATTTTTTTTCAGGAGCACGATCCTGCCGGTTATGCGCTGGCCGTCTGGCAGTGAGGGCAGAATTATCCTGGTTCATCTCCTTCACGTGGACCTCATTCCAATAGAGAATTTCGGTTTGAGAACTTTGAACCTGGGCCGCGCCGTGGCCGAGTGTTCATACTCTCACCTAGACGGTTCGGTTCGATTCCAAGCAACCGCATGTGAGATTTGTGGTGGACAAAGCAGCGCAGTTATCGCCTGCAGTGCTAGAGCAGTAAAAGCGGGCGTTAAACACTATAAAAAAAAAAAACAAACAAAGAAACAAAAAAACTCGAACCGATTAGAGGTGCTGATCAGCGAAGGTAATCGTCGCCGATCGGTACTCCCAGAAGATTCCTCAGAAGAGGATCTGCGTGGAGAATGACATGGAATTTTCCTTCCCTTAGATGCTTTAAGAAGTCAATTCACACATAGCTGATCTTTAAAGTTTTTGCCGAAACAGAATATTCTATGGGTGTAGCCTGTTATTGCCTGAGGTTGATGCTGCTGTGGAAATGCTCTTTACGGTGGCAGATTTCGTAAGTGCTATACCCGATTTAGATATGAGCTTTCTTATTGGACTGGCAACACTCTTGTGATCCTGCATTTAGACAGTATTCTTGCTATTTTGTGGGACACTGCACCTACTTACGGAATAGCTGCAGCTAAGCTTTCATTTTCTTTCTATTTAGGAAATTCCACAAACCAAATGACAATGCAGAGAAAAAAGAAAATATTGTTTCCATTCTGGCCTAGTGACAAGATTTAATAGATCAAGCTTTTCACTGAAAGTGCCAGGGTCACCCTTAAATGAGTTGTATACTGCAAGTGTTATTACTTTTAACTCTTTAATAACTATTCTCGTAGCTTCAAAGTCTACTTCTGTAGTAAAAAGATTCAATACACTAGATACTGGTAGATGATTTTATTTACAAAAACTCCTCCATACTGAAGTTATTACTGAAGTTATTATTTAAGTAGTACGAGTTATATCCTAAAATGGTAATTGATATTTCACTACACTGGCACTAATGTTCACATAAGCAAATAACATCAAATGTATTTTCATTGGTAAACTCGCTAATTGCTGCTCTTTTACTACCCATACTTTGTACATTAATATGCCCCCCAATCTCAATCCTATCTAAGGAATAGGAAGCAGTTTATAGAAATAAATTCATACAGATCAAACCAAAGACCTGTTGATCATGATGTTCCATAAGATTCAATTTTAGGGCTACTATTATTCGTTCTTTGTATCAGTGACCGCCCAACTGAATTACCAAATATAAATGCAGTTCTGTTTGCTGATGACACCAATTTTGTATCCAGTGGTAAAGACCTTAATACTCTTCAAGACAGTAATTACAATGCAAATGAAAACTTCAACACGTGGCTGAAGAAATATAAATTGGTTTTAAATGCTGAAAAAAAAAAAAACTATGTGTATGCACTTCAATTCTCAAGTAAACCAACAGGCACATGTAAATCTTACAATTGGAAACTTAGAAATTAAGCAAATGCACTACAGACACCACAATGTTTCAAGGGATAGGTACCGACCTGAACTGGAAGATACATATAAATTTTATTTACAGAGTTCAGGAAACTAAGCTATGCAATGAGAATCCTTAATATGTATCCTCTTCTGAAGTCCTAAAAGCAATTTATTTTGGATGTGTACATTCCATACTTTCTTATTGTATAATCTTCTGAGGCTCCTCAACCAAAATGAAAGACATATTCATACTACAAAAGTGCATTGCAAAGATCATGAAATAGGTCTCCTTAAATTCATTAACAAAACCAGTGTTCAGAAAGTACTGTATACTACCATTACTTTATATTTAGACTTTTGGAGACTAATTTTCATTCATAAAAATGTATAATATTTTAGCAGGAATTCTGACTACTATTCGTATAATACCAGGGGATCACAAAACTTGCATCTCAATCACTAAAGCAGTAGAATCTGTCTGCAGAGTATGCTGCATCAAGGACCATCTCTTTATAAGAAGCTACCTGATAACTAGAAACTCTTAAATCAAAAACATTTCATACTTAAACTTAAAAATCATCTATTAACTCACAAGTTCAACAGTATTAATGAGTGCATGAGAACCCAATTTTCTTAAACTTATACAACCCTTTTATAAACGATTTGTAAGCTTGTTTAAGAAGTTTCTATATTAGTTGTAAGTTTTATACTGGAGAAATGTAATTAGTTATGATGAAGCCTGTTAATTCCTGCAATTCTTTTGGTGAATCAAAATATTATATTATCTTATCTTTAAAGTCTACTTTATTGCATGTATGAACTCTATTGAACCCTATCTGTTTCAATTGCCATAATTATACGGTTTTGCATTATTTTTACTTAACCTTAAAGGTTGGATCATCTGGCATGCTTTTATCCCTGGTGGTTCCTGCTGAGCACCTTGTTGATCTGCTGTTCATTATCTTAGATATCTCTATTTGAGAATGGTAATAAAATAACTTGTGAATGTTCCCTCTCTTCAGTTGATCCACTAGCTAGCTTCTCTAATCCCTCCTGTTTAGATGCAGGCCATGTCATGTAGGCAAGCCCTAGTTTAGCTCACTAATCCGCTACACTTGCATTACTCAAAATGCTTGCTATCTTCTTTATGATTTTGCCACATTTTTTCACTTTCTTATATGTATGAGATTTAATTAAGATCATGCCTTTTATGTAAATTTACCACTATCACATTGGAATGTTTAAAATCTGGTAAACATTTGGGAAGGTTACCTGCATTACCATAGTTTATTTTATTAGTTCTGCCTATGAACACATGATCTTTGGAAGTTAAGTTTACATATTCTTGTTTGTAGTTTCTTCCTACTTATTCTACTGGAGTACTCAATATCACTAGCCCCTTTGCATGGAATTCAGAATATGACACTTATCTCTCTTCAATGGCTGTCTGCAAGGATTTTAACTTCAGTGGTGACATGTCACTACTCACTAAACATTTAGCAAAATTACTAAATGAATTGTCACCAAGTAGGGGAAAAATTTCAAAGGGCAGTAAAGAAAATGGTTGTTGGAAGAGGAAGAAAAGTGGAAAAAATAGGCTTCTGAAATACTGAGTTCTGTAACAAAAAGTTTGTATTCTAATTTGGATGCAGTTGGTGCATCTGTGGCAAGTTCATTGAAAGGCTCAAAGAAAATGCATTAAAGTAAAATATTGATATTGGAGCCTCCAGGAGAAATAGCTAGCGAGTAAAAAGAAAGACCACTAAAAACTGTTTAGCTTTATTAGAAAAATGTGTTCATTAGTATTTAAGCTTTTTTTTTTTTCTTTTCTTTTCTTCATGCTAGTATAAAACAAATCTGAATACAGTAGGCTTCATAAAGAATCTTTGGAAATGTTCAAGGATTTTGTATTAATTACAATTAATTTTCTAGAGGGTCACCATCTTATCAGAGAGTTCACCACTGTCTTCAACTATAATTAAATAGAAGTAAAAATGAAGCTTTTCTCTAATATATTCCCCAACTTAGCTTAGAGAAAGACTAGCTGAAAGACTAGCTGAATGAAGTTCTAGATACCAATTTGATTTACTTGCTCAACACATCTTTATCAGTCAGATAATTTTTAAACCTTTATTAGCAAGGTGATTTCTACCTATTTCTAAAAGTTTCCATTCTTTCAATGACATCAGTTCTAATAAAATAAATGCATTTTCTTTTTGAGAAAAATAATTCTTAAGTGCACTGAGATTTTGGAGAAAACTGTACTAAATGCTACCAATAATTTGTTCATCCTGTCACAAGCATTTTCACGGCTGTTATCCTCTTTCCACTCCATTTCTTACCATTTATGTAACTATGGTGCTGGTTGCTATTAGAATAAAACATGGCCTTTTCTCAAAGCTCAGCACAACTAAAATTACACAGAAAGGGAAGCCCACGCAAGGTATCTATGACTAACAGCAGATGAAGTAAGTAAAACAAGTTCCAATGGCAAGGGAAAGGGTGGTTACCAAAGAAGAGTAAATAGATGGATGGTAAAAATTAGTTACTCGGCACGAAACTATTATGAAGGTGTGAGATATGTTGGGTAAAATGGGGCAGATGATGAACTCTTTAAACTGCATGAGAGGCTTTCTAGTATCCTATACGTAATTACAGCTAGGATGAATACACCATTTTTAGTATATTTATAAAGTACATTATAGCGCTTACCTTCCAACAATTCCAAGCTTGCTCCCCCTCCTGTGCTAACATGACTCACTTTATCCTCAGTACCCCATTTTGCACAACATGTTGCTGTATCTCCTCCACCAACAATAGTTACACATCCTGTTTCTGTGGCTTCCACAACAGCATCCATTAATTCCTTGGTTCCTTTTGCAAAATTTTCAAATTCAAACACACCCATTGGTCTAAAACATATGACAGGAACACAAAGAGCAAAGTTAGATGCACTATCTGATCTACAGTTTCATTCTTAAGGATGCTTTAAATTTCACATTTTCAAAAAAAATTAATTTTCCAAACCAAAGCTATATTTAACACATATCAACTAAGTTGAAAAATAAATATATATATTTATAATAGCCTTTTATCACATTGTAACTTCTTTGGTGGATCTCAAATGGCACACCTGCTTGATACCTTTATTTTCAGAGTTCCAATATCCTAGCCCACACATATCCCTCTCAGACTTTGTATTCCCACACTCTGTATCAAGCTTGTTGCTTACAATTTATGTTCCAGCCTGCCCCTAGTATATGCGCTTAAAGTTAAGGTATTTGTCCTTTGTGAAGTGTTAAGAAGGGGAAAATACCACTTTTAGAGGTGACTAATACACAAGATGTTTTATTCCATTTTAAGTTAAACAAAATTAAGATCAGCTTTACACCACTTATAATAAGTGACCATTCAATTACATGAGATACTAATGTTATGGTAAAATAAGGACAATCTTCTGAATAAAAGTGAGGTGAAAATGGTCATAATAAAGTAATCAAGACAAGAGTTTAGGTATGTACACAGTATTTTGTCCAAGCCTATAAGAAATAAACAAAAATAAGCATTCTCTTGTTCCGGTGCATAACTAGAATCCTCTGGAGATACCCCCCCCTCCCCACCAATTTCCAGAATGCTTCCACAGTTTTCAGCAGAGATGTCAGCTGTTATACAAGCAAGTGTGATCAAGTCAGTAATCAAGTTAGTGAGTTAGCAAGTGTATTCTCCAAGCAGGATATTTTGATTGCTGTGATTGCATGAGTACTGTTTCCATGAGATATCAGAGAAGTGTGTTATATTCCACAGCAAGTGAACCATCTGGGAGAAGAGGCTTCATCACACATATTTCATCAAGCAGCAACATCATAAAAGAAAGTGAAATTACAGGAGGAAATTCAACTAGTTAACTACGAGTGAAATGACAGTGAGCAGCTGATATAGATCACATTTAACAAACAGGTAGACAGAATTTAAAGAAATGACAGTTATAAAAACTGGATGAAGTCACAAAATAGATTTTTACATACATATATACACACATGCAGCAGAACTCCAATTAACCAAACTACAACTATCTGATCACGTTGAGGGGGAAAATGTTGCATTACTAAAACTTTCATTAACCCTGCTCTGCTCGCCTGGCGTCTGGGAGACCCCACATGAGTTATTTTCTCATATTATAAGAAAATGGATACAGTGCCTGATTGGCGATTCCATCTACCTTCCAATCACCTAATCACACATATATAGCCACAGCCACAAGTGTGTGAGAAGCACAATGGAGCTAAAAAAAAATAGGTTGTTTCCTTACAAGTGTGATTGGAGTCTGTGAGACGCCACGCGATCTTCGTTGTTATAATGGTCATTTCATTTCTTTCGCATTTGGCCTCACTATTCATGGAAATTCTTAGACAAATACGATATTTAAGTACACATGTTTATATTTCTAGTGTTCAAGTGGATTTGAAGAAAATGTTTAATTCCAGTTTTCCAGAAGATGTGAAGATTATTCTTGAATTACTAGAGCAAGAGTTAGTGACTTATTCACAGTGATGAAGACGTACACACAAAAAAAAAAAAGAAAGCACAGATATGGAACCCATGAGCTGGCAGAAGATTATTTGCTGGTACAGTGTCAGAGTCAAATGCTTCCTAAGAAACTGAAGATGGTTATCACAAGTATCCTTCTAAACATTGAGAAAACACCAGAATCTGCAAATGATGGTCCATACAAAAATGCTAAGGTGTGTTGATCGCAGTCGCTCCAAGAACAGGTACATGCGATAGAAGGGTCGGAATTGTAATACGTATATTTGTCTGGAGTTCGCAAAACAAATGAGTGGTGAATGGCAATGAATACAATTATGCTCAACTTATAGCATCTATAGTAATAAGCTGAATATTCATTTTATTCTTTCAAGTGACTATGTAACTTTATGGAATAATTAAGTTTGTTGCTTTTACTATGATTAGGCAACAATGGGTGCTAATACTGTCCTTTATTTTATGGTATTGTTTACAAGCACACAACTTGACTGTCACACCGTTACTTTTATATTTTTACTAAGGTTTGTGAAGATGGCCGCTCATTACTTTGCATACTGTCCTTTCATTTCTTGCAATTGTTGAGACATAATTATCATTGTAATTTGTACTTTTATGGGATACCTTTTTTATGTATTTTCAACCCTTTTATGAACAATATAGGCGTATCTCTGTATATTTTATTCTTTGATTTATTGTAACAGACAGTGGCATTAAAAATCCTACTTTTTCAAATTTAATGTGTATTTAGAGTTAATAATTGTTATATTGTCTTAGATATTTTCCCGAATCACTTTTGAATATATGCTAAGTGCTTATACATCACTAAATTAAATTGAAAGGTATTAATAACATCGATGTCTCTCAGATGCCATGCCAGCTGCCACGTTTGTCCCGGCCACACGAGCAGAGCAGGGTTAAATTAGTTGGTTTTGTTCAACAGTTATTAGAGTGCATAGATATAAGGTACTGTATGCTTCTTTATCATTCTAAAATCAATTTGCAGCTAACGAATAAAAGACAACATTTTCAGCCAAGAAGAATAACAATTAAGCTACCTTCCATATTGGGCTATTCCTACTGAGCATGTTGCAGCAACTAATGCATATGCAGGCACTGAATAATCAGTTTTACATGCAATGCTGTGTTTGTCAGTGCCAGTCAGTGTGGCCTACATCAGTCTGTGTTCTGATCTTAACCTACACTTGTGCATATGTTTTCTAAAAAGAAACTTGTATTATTATTATTATTATTATTATTGGTAGACAAAATAAAAACCCTTGAGTAATTAGACAAAAGAAGTGAGTGGTAAGCAATTTCCTGAGACCTCAACAATTTCAGACACAAAAGCAAAACACGTCCTCAATTTTAAACTTTGTGTCTAACCTTGAGAATGAAGACAAGACTTCATTGGGAAACACAATGAAACCACAGAGGTTCAAGATATATTCAAGTGGGTTTTTTGTCTGCATTAAAGAATTTCAAGGCAAGACACACTATTCATGAGTTGGATTCATGCGACAACAAATTATCATTTTCCAAAAGCAGTAAAAAATATTATGGAAAACTTCAAAACTGAAGCAAAATCTTTTGACCCTGAATTTGTACACAATGCACGAGACTGGCCTTATGTGGAAACCTTTGCCTAAAACAACTTTAGCTTCTAAAAGGGAAAGAGATGCTGCAGACCATAAGATTAGTAAAGATTGTGTTACCATGCTAACTCTATGGGAAACCACATGACCCCTAAGCTAATTTAAAGAAACCCAAGTCTTGAAAAAATGTAATACAGACATCCCCTTTTTTACAAGCATCAAGCCTGGATGACTGCTGCTTTGTTTATCAAGTGTAGGATTCAATATTCATACCTGAAGTAAAAAAAAAAATACTGGAAGGCCTTAGGGAAAGAAGGCAGTAAGGTGATAATTCTGGACAATGCATCCACCTATCCCACAGAAAGCCTTCTTGATAAAGATGGACAATTCAAACCAATTTTCTTACCACCAGATGTAGTAATTTGCTGCAGCCAATGGACCAATCAGCTATCAAAATAATGAAGATACATACAGATAACTGTTGAGGAAGCTCTTGATAGAAGATGAAAAAGAAGGCATTGTGGTTCATCACAAAAAATTGAACTTACTGTTCTTACATGGTGGCAAAGCAAGGACTATGGTGAAGGCAAGCACATTAATAAGAGCTTGGAACTAATTGAAAGATATTTCGACTAAGGATAAAAAAAAATATTATTTTATATATTACCTATCCAAATATTATTTTGTTTGTTATTGATGCTGTCAACTGCCAGGATAATATCAGTGCTCCTAAGTGCTAGAGTTTCGTCCCGCAGAAGTTGTTTAAAATGCCAACAAATCTACTGACATGGGACTTTTGCTTTTAAGTACACTTAAAACCATAGGTCTGGGCCAGATTTGAACCTATGAACTCGAGTTCCGAAGGCCAGAGCCTAACAGATTGAGCTACCCAGATTGACTTAACTAAGGAGGTGTAGAAAAGAGAGAATATAAAAGTAGCATGGAAAGGAAGATTGGCTTGTGATTCTTTGGATCTTGGATTCCAAATCCTCAGTGCGAATTCATTCAAGATTTGAAAGAAAAAAACTGATGACCAGGAAGATGACATTGCTACTGAACCAATTGATGGACCATCAGCTGGAGAAGCATTTGCATTTATTGACACTGGCTAATATGGATAGAGCAGCAGCCTGAGTGTGACCATATACAGCTGTTCACTATCAAGCAGATGCAAGACCTGGCTGCAAAGAATCACTAAAGACAGCAAAATAACTGACTCTGATGTATATGTTCAAGGAAAGATACTTTATACAAGTACATTGATGTAGAAAATGTAAACAACATAGTTTTGTAGCCATTAAGTTAATATTACAGTATGCATAAATATATCTTTTTTTAAAAATTACTAAATTATTTTTTCATGTTTTATCTAAATATCCAGATTGCACTAGTCCAACTAATCCAGATAATTAGAGTTCTATTTTTTATTTATATGCAAAATGCAGGATAATGATATACATAATGAAAAATGGAGTTAATTTAAGGATAGGATATGGGAGGTAACAGAAGCTTAGTTACAACACTACATGTGATATTTGATAAGATAGTCTCATAGAACCAAAACAGACTGCTCACTAGTTACTGACACTATATCCTGTTTTATTTTCATTAAAAGATTGTTTCCACTACTTTACAGAAATTTTTACAAACAAAATACTGTAGTGCACCTCACTGCTGGAAATGCAGTTGACCTACAGCACCCAGACTAAATAGCAGTTAAAAATATAAGTATTGCCTTGCTTTATTCATTTTTCTTCATTTGTGTACATTGTATTATTACTGTGGTGTTGCAATTGGAGATACATCATCATCTTGCCACTATTTAGTGACAGTATATTTGTACACCAGTAGTAAGGACCTGAAATTGTTCTTGGGCTTCCAGCCAGATTGTGAAGGATTCAAACTCCAACATTTTGATGAACATGAAGAAGGAAATAGAAGAAATTGATGGAAAACTGAAAAAGCTTGATGGAGTATTGCAAGACCATGACAAATGCCTTAACGCTCTGGAGAACATTGAGAGAGGACTTAATACCCTGGAAGAAAGAGTTGACGGCAGTGCCAAGGAACGGAACACCACGATGAAAAAGATGCTAGAGGGAAGGCTTAAGGAATTTAAGGTGGAGGCACCAGGATGTGACACATCTGCATGTGTCAAGCCACCAAGTGCAATGGATTGTAAACCTTCAAAGCTTTCTGCTGACAGTTTGCCCACATTGCCACCCACAGCTGGTCAGCAGAACAGGAAACTGCACAGCTGATAGCCAGCCTCCAGGGATGGGTGGCAGAAGTATTGAATGTGATTCCAGTGTTAGCAGTATCTGGAGACATCTGGAAGGCCCTTAAGAGCTGTTTTGCAAACCACTGCTTGGCTGCAGCCTACTGCAGTCAGCTAAAGTCATGGTTGCAACAGGTAGGGGAGATAATGCAGGAGTTCACCCTAGTAACAGAACAGCTAGTGAATAAAGCCATGGTGAACCTCCCACCTAGTTACATGCCTCAAGAAGCAGTCTACAAATCTCACTGATAAGATATGTAATACTGAGAAACAGCAGTGCCTGATGCTTGGCGACTATAAGCCAATCCACGAGGCATTGACAGCATCACTGAGGATGGAGGTGACCAAGATAACAGCTGTGCCCATCTTGAAGATCCGGAATATTCACTATGGCAGGGAGAGAGAAAAGCCCAGACACATGACTATGACCTTCAAGTGGCACTACATGCATAAGGCAGAAGAGCGGCTGATATTCTCATCTTATATGGCTGGATACAAAGGAAGCTGTGCTGGATAATAGTGGACACAGGTGCAGCCATGACTGTAATCAGACCTGACATACTCAAGGGCTTGCTGGGAGGAGAACCCTGTCAGTCCTACCAACTAGTGATGGCATTGGGTGACACCTTGTCTGGAGGAGACTCTGCTACAGTTAACACTGGGATGGAGCACTGTGAGTCTCTATTCGTCATGACCATTGCTGAGGAAGTGATACTGCAGCTGTATACCCTCAGGAGCCACAAAATGACAAGTCGATGTCATCAAGAGGGTAGTATGACTTGGCCAAGATGAGGTGTTGCTCTGAAACCCCTACAAACATCCGGTGATCCACAGGGTCAATCCTGACAGATGATGTAGTTGTGCCCACAAGAAACAGGTAGTGGTGTTTAAAGCACATCTGTATGGCTGACAGGCATGGAACCTGGTTTTAGACCAGAAAACACCACTGAATGGATTATGCATTGTCTGGGCATCGTTGCCTTCCCAGGAGGAAGTGCCCATGAAGCTGCTGAACCCATCAGACACAGATCAGGACATCTAGGCTGGGACAGAATTAGGGAACTGCCAGCCAGCAGTGAGTTTGTCACCATGTAAAGTATCTGAAGAGCCAGCACTTTTGCAGGATGTGGGGCCCCAGCTGAAAGGCCTGCTGAAGAGGGCAGACAACTATCTGACCCTTCACAACTGCAGAGAGTCTGGCATCTACTTAGATGACACCAGTCTGACTTCCGCCAAGGGAACAGCGATTACAACAGAGTACTTCAACACACAGATGCTGGAGAAGCCCAAACTATTTGACAATCACAGTGACGTGTTCCTCTAGCAAAACAAACAGTGGTATGCACCACTGGAGGACATGAAGGCTAAGGGAATCATTGAAGAGTCCAACAGCTCTTGGTGCCTCCTGTGGTCTTGGTGAAGAAAAACAGTTAGCTATGCTTTGCATGGACTACAGGAAGCTGAATGCCATCACCATAAAGAACTGTTTCCCCTTACCCTGGATTGACAACGCCTGGACACACCTGTTGGCGCCCAGTGGTTCTCAACTTGAACTTGAAATCAGGATACTGACAGGTGACCCTAGATCACAAAGACAAAGAGAAGCCTATTTCTCGACAGGCCAAGGATATTGCCAGTTTATGGTTATGCCAGCCATCTTCCAGCCCTAAGGGAATCAGTGATGAGAGGATTGACTAACAACACCTGCCTGCTGTATCTGGATGACATATCATCATCATTGGCAAAAACTTCAAAAACCATCTTGAGATTCTTGTTTGTACCCTTCTTCTATAGGGGAGTGTACACTAATTTGTGAGTTAAGCTGTTCAGGATGGCATGTTTGTGTTACTTTGTTGAAACTATTGCTTTTATGTAGTTTTCCAAATGTGTATGCTTTCATAGATACTAAAACTGATACTGTTTTGGGGTCTAATTACACTTAAATCTAAGAAGCAAAGTGCCATTACTTTACCCTTCCATTGTAAATTGCAAAGCTTTTAAGTAAATGTTAAATGTTGGATCTGTCCCTGTTAAAAAAAACATAGATATGCATGTGTGTACCTATGCTCTGCACTACACCATGCTATGTACTACGATACTATGAGGGTCAGTTATTCACCACAGGAAATCTTTTTTACAATTTCAAGGCTTTCTCAAATGCAATATTGTACAAAAATTGTATTTCAAAATATAAGATAATTGACATACAAAGATTATAATAAAATAAGAACTGAAGCTTTCCTGGCAACGTATTAATTCAAAATCTTCTCGGGCTTCTAACCAGGTAAAAACTTGGCTTGATACCAACATTTCGAAGTGCATCTTCCTTGTCTTCAGGGTGAACAGATGGATTGAGCTTGCGGAGACTGGTATTTATAAGAGCTGGAATGAAGCTAACATCTGATTGGTTCACATGATATTATGGCCATGTTGTAACTGGTATTTAAGATGACTGAGACATGGTTACGACTTCATAGAAAACTATTTATAGCAGTTATATGGCTAATGTTTTGTGTTTGAGCACGGACCTGCTAGAAAACAAGCCTTGGAAGACTGCAGGTAGAGGATTAGGTGTTAAGGCTCTTTAACATCGGTGTCCATGCTGAACTTAGTTGTAGGCCAGAATCGTGATTTAGATTATTTGTTTCAAATTGGATGACTAAAGCTTCTTTTACTCTCCTTTCCCAGTAGTTCGAACACTTTGCCACTATCTTGGTGTTGGTAAAGTTAGCTCTGTGGCTTTGTTCTATACAGTGTTCAGCCAGTCCAGATTTTTCGGGTTGCATAAGCCTTATTGATCTCTGGTGTTCAGAAACGCTTGTAGCAACAGTGCATCCTGTTTGGCCAATGTACACTGCGCTGCATTCGCAAAGAATGTGGTAAACACCAGGTACTCTTAAAGCTCAATTATCTTTAACTGGCCTGACCAAATTTTTTATTTTAGGTGGTGGCTTGTGGACGGTTTTGACATATTTGTAGAGTAGTCTACTAATCTTTCCCGAAAAATTGCCGGTAACTGTATATAGGCTATGGTGGCTGGCTTGTCTTTTTGTTGAGTATTGTTGCTGGGGTTTCTTTTTCGTCCGGCTCTTTTCAACGCAGATGTGATGTCCTTGTCTGAATATCCATTTTGTTGGAGTGTGAATTTTAGGTGTTGAAATTCAGTTTGCAGGTTATCTGGATCTAATTTAGAAACTGCTCTATGTGCCAATGTGTTGAGAATGCCCATTTGTTGTGACTTATGGTGGAAGCTGTTTACATTGAGATAAAGATCCGTGTGTGTAGGTTTTCGGTAGACGGCATGACCAAGAGTTCTGTCCGCTTTTCTGGTAACCAAAATGTCCAGAGAGGGGAGGGAATCGTTTTTCTCAATTTCCATTGTGAACTGTATTTGTGATCTGAGGCTATCTGCTCCAACCAGTAGTAGGTAGGTGTGTACACCATGTGAAGAACTCTATGCACTTTGCTGAAGTTCTTGACAGCATCAAAGTGAAGCCATCGGACCTGCTAGTTAGTTTCGATGTGGTATCTCTCTTCACCAGAGTTCCCCTTGCGGAAGCAATACAACTACTGTCAGAACACTTTCCACCTGGTATTTCTGCACTGTTTAGTCACACACTTACTTCCACTTATTTTCTGTATGACAACACCTACTACGAGCAGACAGACAGTGTTGCCATGGGCTCTCCTCTGTCACCAGCTATTGCCAACTTCTATATGGAGTTTCTGGAGCATGAAATACTTAACACAGCCCCATTAAAGCCTACACATTTTTTCAGGTATGTAGATGATACATTTGTAATTTGGCCGCATGGACTGCACACTTAAATAGCCTCAGATCACAAATACAGTTCACAATGGAAGTTGAGAAAAACGCTTCCCTCCCCTTTCTGGACATTCTGGTTACCAGAACAGCGGACGGAACTCTTGGTCATGCCGTCTACCGAAAACCTACACACACGGATCTTTATCTCAATGCAAACAGCTTCCACCATAAGTCACAACAAATGGGCATTCTCAACACATTGGCACATAGAGCAGTTTCTGTATCAGATCCAGATAACCTGCAAACTGAATTTCAACACCTAAAATTCATACTCCAACAAAATGGATATTTAGACAAGGACATCACATCTGCGTTGAAAAGAGCCGGACGAAAAAGAAACCCCAGCAACAACACTCAACAAAAAGACAAGCCAGCCGCCATACCCTATATACCGTTTACCGGGCAATTTTTCGGGAAAGATTAGTAGACTACTCTACAAATATGTCAAAACCATCCATAAGCCACCACCTAAAATAAAAAATTTGGTCAGGCCAGTTAAAGATAATTGAGCTTTAAGAGTACCTGGTGTTTACCACATTCCTTCCAAATGCAGCGCAGTGTACACTGGCCAAACAGGACACACTATTGCCACATGCGTTTCTGAACACCAGAGATCAATAAGGCTTATACAACCCGAAAAATTTGGACTGGCTGAACACTGTATAGAACAAAGCCACAGAGCTAACTTTACCAACACCAAGATAGTGGCAAAGTGTTCGAACTACTGGGAAAGGAGAGTAAACGAAGCTTTAGTCATCCAATCTGAAACAAATAATCTAAATCGTGATTCCGGCCCACAACTAAGTTCAGCATGGACACCGATGTTAAAGAGCCTTAACACCTAATCCTCTACCTGCAGTCTTCCAAGGCTTGTTTTCTAGCAGGTCCGTGCTCAAACACAAAACATTAGCCATATAACTGCTATAAATAGTCTTCTATGAAGTCCGTGCCCATGTCTCAGACATCTTAAATACCAGTTACAACATGGCCATAATATCATGCAAACCAATCAGATGTTAGCTTCATTCCAGCTCTTATAAATACCAGCCTCCGCAAGCTCAATCCTTCAGTTCACCCTGAAGACGAGGAAGATGCATTCAAAACATTGATATCAAGCCAAGTTTTTACCTGGTTAGAAGCCCGAGAAGATTTTGAATTAAGATTACAATAGTTAACCAATTAAGTAATAAATAAAGCTAGAATACATCTTAATGAATATATACATATATACAACAATTACATTAGGTACTCTTTATTCTATCAGTTGAGTAGCTAGAGAGAATTTTGGATGAACTTTTTGATAGATTTGCAAAGATGTTATCTCAGTATCAAATGATTGAGATAGGTTTATGTTGCATACATATAGATGTGCATAATTAAATGAGAGAGGGAGTGTGGGAGAGATGGATATTAGATTACATTTTCAGAAGTGAAAATTTACAATACTCATAATTTACATTGGAAATATATGTCAGACTTGAACTCAGTACCAGAACTGGGACTCAAACCATGGATCTTTGACTCTCTGTTCTGATTATCTTGTGTGACTTACCAACAAGATAACCAAATTCGCAGTTAGTCAAGTATTCCATTGAATCTTCAGAAATCCAGTATGATTCAACTTTCAAATTTTCTGGTCTGATTTAACTTTTCTATTTTTTGCCTATATAAGAATGTGAAAGAAAAAGTTTAAAAATTCAAGTAAACAAATATAGTTTCTGGTCTAGTAAATCATCCATCTCCATCTGGTTTCTCTGAAATTTGTGTCACCTACATAATCCACATGTCTAACACAGTTTTGTGCAGTCTGCACCAGGGAAAACATTGTAGCTCTTGTGAAATGTGTAATGGTGGCTTGCTCAAGTAACAAAGCCTATAATTCTAGCTTGGTTCATCACAGTGTGTTGCACATTGATCTACAAACATTCTCCATTATATACTAGATATCCAGCTTTTAGATGCTTTCAAGTCCAGAAAGTTTTGAAGCCATTCTGGCCAATGATTGAACAACTAACCATGAGCTATGAACTTCCTTTTCCCCATCAAAACAGGTAACTACCATAAGAGTGGATCTCAAAATGCATTAATTGTCTTATTGGAGTATCTATTTTGATATAACTTTTATTTGATAATACATATATGTTAATATGTTAAAATAAAAAATATCAGGATTTTGCATTACATAGCCAAGTTTTGCATAAAACACAAAATGTCAAGATTACTTTGCAAGCATAACTGATACAAGTTTCAAAATAGGTGAGCTAGAAACAAAAGTTACTCATTTTATGTTCATAAACATAATTCATAAAAACTAAGTCTTAGATGTACTATTTAAGATTGCCTTGAAGGTTTACCAGGATATTTAGATGGGAAGAAATAATTCTAATAGTTATTTTACAATGGTAGCTCAAGTAGTAAGAGCAATGTCCCAGCAAGCTGAAGATCCATGTATGAGTTCTGGGCAGGGCAATGAATTTTTTCAAGTCTGATTCAACTTATCAACTTAAGTGTCTACACTTGACTGGCGAGAACAAACAATTATGAAGACACAATGTATAACACTCCTGTAAGTAATGATGCAAAAGTTGTAATTCTAAATTTCTACAATATTTCTGGTTTTTTCCCCTGATGTTAATGGCATATTAAGTTACACACAAACACCTGTTCACAAATATTTCTGTAGTCTAAATAAATAAAATGATGACAAATAGTTTTTAACATTATGTTCAAAATTGCTATATGCAGTATTATTTCACATTTAACCCACAGTCTTTCCCATTACAGGAGCAGGCATACAGTGCATTTTGTACACTGTGCAGATAAATGGCTGCTTTTTGCTGTTCCTTTGCACTTAATTATACAAATTCACATTACATCATTTATTGATTACAAGGAACATTAATCTTATGCTTAACAGTACTTTCATAAGGTTTACAAATGATATGATAATATTGCATTCATGTATTTGCAGATTAGTCCTCTTCGATCTCAGGTGAATGCACTCTGCATTTCCCGCAGAGAACTGTTGTTTTAGAAAGATTTTTGCACACAAAATCACTACATGATGAACATCTTATTGTTGTCGAGCTATTATTTGCCTTCCAAATATTCCATATCTACCTTTCCTCTGCCTCGGCTGCTCTTGCATATGCTTCTCTTGAATTTTGTAATGACACAGATACAGGCTAACATTGGCTATCTTGGAAGTCAATGGTTACTGACATCATTTTCATTACCCTTTTTAGTAAAGGCTAGATTTGTCCTAATTTTAGTATTTCAGGGAATTCCTCTTCTTCTATAGAGCAATTGATTAGGTATGATAATGGTTTAACCAGTGCATCCCTACAATATTTCAACAAGTTTGGACTGATCTCGTCCCACCCGCTACTCAACTTATTTGATAAATTACTAATTATTTTATTAACTTCATTTTCTGTTACTGGCCTAATAAAAAGGAGGACTGAATAGAAAATGCAGAAGCAACAGTAGCACTTGAATACTTAGTTGAATTTGACGCTTGGGCAATCACATTTGTAAAGAAGTCATTAAATTTATTACTTACAATTACAGTCTCATGAAGCAATTTGCTGCCTATGTTTAGTTGAATGTTTTTGTGCATTTTTTTTTTGTTCTTTCTGGTATCATTTATCATATTCCAAGCAGATTTGTTAATATTTTTTTAATTTTCCATTTTTTGCTCTGTATGTTTTAGCTTTTACATTTTTTCAGCTTCTTCAAAAAATGTTGTTTTGGAGTCATATATTTATTTTTATAGTGCATAGTTGAAGTATTATTATAAAAAACAGACATATCTTTCAGTTTCTCTTTTAACTTAACTAACTCTAATGGCAGTACAATTTTTTTTCATTTTCGCCTGTTTGCCATGCTCTGTTTCAATTGACAAGAAGCATTAAAGTGTATTTTAAATATCTTTAAAAATTATTGCACTTATTTACATTTGCATGAATAAAAAAAGTGTCCCAATTTTCAGAATTTAATTTACATACCAATTTATGTATATTTTCATTTCTTAAGTTGCGAAATACCCTAATATATTGTGGCTCAGTCTGTTATTAAGCTTTTTTTTTATATTGTTTAAGTCTGCTTTTACAACCTTGGCACCGCAGGCGATGACATTGGTGATACATGTAATGAAGATGGAGCACCGGTGGAATGTGATGGTGGGGGAAACCAGAGAAAACCCGCCCCTGCACCGCTTTGTCCACCACAAATCTCACACGCGGTTTCTTTGGATCGAACCTGGGCCATCTAGGTAGGAGAAGAATGGTTTAACCACTCGGCCACAGTGCAGCCTTATTAAGCTATGTTAAACTGAACAAATTGACCATAATGATCTAAAACATGACTGTTTATTATGGAGTATGTGCATTCTTGCATATTAGATGCTACATGATCAACAGAGGAAGATGTATTAAGATTACTTGCATTTTTCTTGGATTATATCCTTAACCGCTTAAGCGATGGCTATTTAAATGCTGATGGACGGTAATGGATACCTAATAAGCAATTCAAGGCATTTAAATTGTTAAATGAAGGTAAACATGCTTTGTACAAAACCATTCGTATCTTTGGTATTTATTAAGATATTTTAATGAAATAAAAACTGGATTAAAGCTCATTAAAGGCATTAAACATCTATCATAGAAACAAAAGAGAGACTGTATTAACAAAAGTTTAAATATCACTAATTTTTTTCTCTGTAGCAAAAGTCATTCTGTACATCGAACACACCTAATTTGTGAGTCAGGCTTGAGCTATGCACGTACAAATGTATATATGTATAGCTAGCTAAGCACAATGTTCTCGGCTTCAAGGTTTGTCATTCTGTTTATTGCTACGACGAAATTATGGGTGTGTGTTTGTGAGGAACACCCAAGCTGCAAAGAAATCAAACCTCTCTGTCAATGTTTCTATTTACGCCTTAGAATGAATACACAACGGAGATTTATGGTAGAGCCATGTAGCTATGGGGTTCACAGTTTTTTGTTTTAGGTATCAGAAAAGCATATTTGAAAATGTTATATCTCAGTTCTAAACATGGCTTCAACTAGCAATGTAGCTAAAACATTAGCTCGTGTAGACACTGTATGGGCTTCAGAAATTACTTCAGATAAAGTGGAGAACTTTTTGCTATATGACAGTGCCTTTGATATTGACAGCAAGTTTTCAGATTTTGTGGAGGGGACATCGAGGATACAGGTAGCAGTGAGGAAAAAAGTGACTCTCTTCCTTCAGGTATTCATGAAGAAGCAACATTGTGGGGTAGTCAAAATGATTCCAAAACAAAAAGACATATCTTCACGAGCGCAGCCTCTGGTGTACAACCCCAAGCTCAGCTGACTTCTGACAGCCAACCAATTGACATTTTCACAAAATTTTTTACTGCTGACTTAGTGTCTCCCATTGTTACAGAAACAAATGCATATGCGAGTAAGGTGAAGGAAGACCTGACTTCCAAAGGCAATTTAGGGCCTAAGAGTAGAATTCAGAAGTGGTCAGAAGTAACACTGAATGAGATTTACAGGCTAATTGGTCTAATTACGCTCATGGGTGTTATTCGTAAACCAACTTTAGATATGTACTGGTCTACAGATGACATGCTAGCTACTCCATTTTTTTTGGAAATGCATGTCAAATAACAGGTTTACTTCCATTTTGCGGCTCCTTCATTTCACCAGCACAGAAAATGTAAACGATGAACTACACAAAATTATGTCAATTTTGGAATATATTATTTCAAAATTCAAAGAAAATGACGTGCCTGGTGACAAGGTCACTGTAGATGAAAGCTTCATGCTTTGCAAGGGCCGCTTAGACTGGAAGCAATACATCAAAACAAAGAGGGCCAGATTTGGCATAAAGAGTTTTGATCTTTATGAAAGTAGAACAGGATATCTTTACAATAGCTGTATTTACACTGGTCAAGGAACTGATAATACTGGAGACAAAAATTTGGGGTTATCTGGCTCCATAGTAATGCACCTGATGGAACCTATACTTGACCAGGGTAGGCCTGTATATTTAGATAATTGGTACAGTTCCCCTAAATTATACATGACCTTATACAAAAGGAAAACAAATACAATTGGAACACTACGTTCAAATCGTATTGGTTTGCCGAAGAATGTGGAGAGGAGAAATACAGGTGCATCAGCTCCCACCCTTGACCTACATTACTTGACAAGATAGGAGGGTGGTTACTGCATTGTCCAATTGCAGCCCAAAGATTTTGATGATTGGCACTGGAAAAATAGATGCCCACACCAAAATCAATTTTCAAGCCTGATGTTATCCAGGAATACAATATGCATATGGGTGGTGTGGATCTAGTAGATCAGGTATTGCAATCATATCCTTCTTTATGAAAAACAGTTAAATTGTATAAAAAGGTATTTTTGCACTAGCTGGATATCACCATACACAATTGTTCAGTAATTTGGAGAACTCTAAACCCACGCAAGATGATGCCTTACCTGGACTTCCGCGTATCAATAGCTCGTAGCCTAATTGAGCACTATAACATTTAGAGGTCTCTTCATACAGAGAGTAAGAAATCTACAACCCCTATACTGCTCAGATTGAAGGAAAACACTTTCCTAAAATAATACCACCAACAGCTAAAAAGTCGCATCCATTTCGAAGGTGTTTAGTATGCCGCAAAAAAGGAGTTTGTAAAGAGAGTAACATGATATGCCGTGAATGTGGAGATGTACCCTTATGTGTCTATCCATGTTTTGAGATGTACCATTCAAAAAGGAACCTTTAAAAGGTAAGACTTTATTTATTCTAGAATTTATTTAAACTTATTATAAAAGATAAAAATTAAAAATAATTAGGGTTAAATAAGCATTAAATGCATGCATGCACAGGACGTCATATGATGTCCATATCAGTTCTCCTGCATCTTAAAATTGACATCATGTGACGTTCATATCCACAAAAAGGTTAATATTATACATATCTAACACAGTCTTTAATTCTTTATAAGAATTGTCAGCATTATCTAGGTTTATATTGAGATCAGCTGCAAGGATAACTCTTGTGTTTTTGTTCATGTATCTATCTAGCAAAATTGGTAATTGAGAAACAAAATCTTGAACGGGGGCTGAAGGTGACCAATATAATTCAATTATGAGTATGTTCCCATGATTTGTTTGTAACTTTATAGCAGCTATCTCAAATGAATTCTCTAAACAAAGGTGTTCTATTATTATTATTATTATTATTTATTAATTTATTTCTATAGTCTTTATGCCCTTTTTTGTAAATATTATAACCCCTCCACTCTTATGATTTGATCTAAAAGGAAGCAGCCACAGAAGCTTTAGAGGAAAAAAATTAAGAATAACAAACAGATTTATTTTTGTATTTAGTATTATGTGAGATTTCTTAGTGTCTTCATCTACTGCTCTTTCACTGTGCATTGTGCAGATGATTACAACAGATACCATGGTAATGTCTTTCTGGAGTCCAAAAATTGCCGAACCAATTTCCCTGTCACTGTTGGACAAAAACTCTGCAGGGATTTTTTTTTTATCTTTTCTCAGAGCTCCTACAAGTGATTTTGTTTTGCAGTAGATAAGACTGCCAGCTGAGAGCTGGTACACCACTTTCTGTTGTCAAATTTCTATTTTGGCTCGGCTCAGTTAGTGTACCTACAATATCAAATGGCTTATTAGAAATATAAAATTGTCCTTCTGGATGTTTGCCACAGTACACTTCCAATAGTGTAGAATGACTTAGCATCACACAAAGCAAATATTTTTATACCATATTTGGCTGGTTTGTTGGAAATGTGTTGTATGGAGCTACAACAGTCTCTGAATGCTTCTAGTTTTGTTCGATAGTACCAAATTCTCCAAGATTGTAACTGTTCATGCAGTTTTTCACAAATATATTCGTAAGGCTGTTAATGGCTTCTACGCTATCTGTTTTATGTTCCTTGTATGTTTATCATCGAATCTTATGCACTGAGAAGGAATAGAAATTTCTTGTAACTCATGCAAGATCTCAACACAATCATTCCTGCTCCTTCCTTTGACCAAAGTTCCAATACATTCGTGTGGTTCCCAACTTTTGAGACTTATCAAATAGAGCATGCCTAATACTGCGCAAATCTCATTTTTGTCTATCAATCTAGCATCCCTATTCAAAGAATAATGTTCCTCTAACCTGTTTCTTTGAATGTATATTACATTTGTAAAATGTACGATTTCATCATATGAATAGTGATGATTTTATGGAAAGACTATTTCCTGTAAGATGTCTCATGCCACCCTATTAGGGGCTGGGAAGAGCTTGACAATATTTTTTGCTGGCACACAGGATGTTGTTTTCTGCATATTAGATTTCATCCATTTTGTTTGTTTGTCCCTATCAATAAAAATATCATCTTCACTATCAATGGAAAACAGTATTTCATCACTCTCAATTTCAGAGTCACTGTCATGACCACTGTGTTATTTCTTCACCCACTCTGCCACAACACAAATCATCGGAATTGCCACAGTCACCATGTTCAGCAAGCACCTCTAAAAGAGTGTTATCTATTTCTTCCTCTGTCAAATATTTCTTGAGCCTAAAATTAGAAACACAAACTATTGGCTGCACTATTTAAGTAAAACAACATATAGCTCTAAAACACACAATTTTTCACCACACTGCTTAGTACAGAAGTAAAAGGAGGAACAAGGTTGACCATTTGAAGTATTACTTACATGACCGGGTGCACAGTATATACAATACACCAAAGCTCCAGTCCCAAGAATAATCTCATGGTGCTCTTGACCTGTTGCTGCTACAATGAGTCTGATACAACTAAAGGGAAGCTAAATAATGACTAGAAAGGTAACAAGATGTGGCTTTGTTCCAGTAGAGGGCAAAATGTAAATCTAGTGTATAATATACACCAGAGTTAATACTCTACAGTTAAAGAAGTTTGGTAAAACTTATAAATCTGTTTCATGCTGTTGATATACATACCCATTCCAAACTATTGTCTTAGCCCTTTTCACTATTTTCTGGAATTTTTCTGCACTTACAGGGCCTATGTCAAGGCCCATCCACCCATCAGGGATTCCTGTTTCTAATGTTGCAGAGTCCACTTCAGCATCTTCAGCAAACTTAGGTGCAATTACATAATCTGATGGCAAGTGTATTTTAACCTTATTTCTATCAGCTTTTTCCATTAACTTCCTCACAATTTTAGCACCTTTTTCATCATATAAGGAGTTACCAATCTAAATAAAGAGACAGAAAAGAGCATTTATAGATTTTTATGGCATAAGTTTCAATTACACTTGTTATATCCATAAGAAATTGCTTAAAACAGATAGCTTAAATGAATAGCATTAGTTGCTTCTTGTAATTCAACAAAACACTTGCAGAGGGAAAAGCAAAGTTTTCAGACTGCTGTACAGTGGGACAAAATCTAAGGAGGAAATAATATTTATTTAGTATAAGTGTATATTAGTATGAGCATTTTACATATAAATAACCTTCTTTATTCCAAGTAAAATTTAAGATTCTTTCCCAAGTTAGAAACTCTCCGCAGTAACAAATTATTCACAACAGGAAGTTCTGTGGAACACATGAAACTTTACTCAGTGTACCTTTAGGAGATATATAATATATAAAATCAGATGTATATTATACCTCTGCTACTGTCATTTGGTTCCACTGTTCTTGTTGGTTTGTCATCTTAATCATCTACTGCCTTTTGTTTACTAGAAGCTGATAAGTCAAGATTCCTTCAATATCAAATGCAGTGTGAAACTGTTTATTATATATTATTGCATAGAATATACCAGCTAGCTGTATGTCTAAAATTTTTCTTCTGTTATACCTTTTCGCAAGTTTTGTGTGATGTTCAAATTTGTTTCTTCTCAAATCCTTAATTCCTGCATTTTGGATCTCTTTTGATAATTTTATATTTTGTTAAGTAAAATTCAATCATATCCCATATTATAACAGTAACAGATGAGGATATCTTGTGATTATATGAAACAAAAATTCTGAGAGGAATTTGTTTTCTGGTTAAGATGGGCAAAGATGGAGAATAAGATATAACCATAAATTAAAAACATTAATAAATAGGTTACAGTAAGATTTATAAACACACAAACAGTAAGAATGGCTGTGAGATGTCCAAAAAATACAGAAAAGTAGGACATAAAAAGAAATGTTACAATGAACATCATATTCCAGAAGAAAGAGAGAGGAAACCTAAGATACTTAGGTACTTTTAACAACAGAGGTTTGGAAAATTTGAATAGAAAGGCATGATTAGTTTATACCTTTAATTTATGAAGATTAACCAAGGATCTCCAAAAGTAACAAAGACAGAAAGAAAATGAAAGAAACAAAATTGCCAAAATACAATGTCCCATGCCATGAGATCTTGGCCAACCAAATGCATGCAAGATTGATTATTGAATTTACATATTGCCAATTTATTTCTCCATTCTAACTTCACCATATCTTTAGTCAATTTTGTTGGTCACTTTTTAATTTCAAAATGTAGATCTAGTGTATAATGTACATCAGGGTTAACACTCTAGGTTTAAAGACGTGTCATAAAAACCTATCATATATCACTTGACATTCAAAACACTGAACTGAGCCTTGCGGGTAAACAGCCCAAATGTTAAAGATTTCTGTAAATATGCTTTTGGGAGTGTGTTCAATTTCTTGTGGCCAGCACCACATGCATACCTTCATGCTTATATGCCTGTAACAACTTTACAAACTTTTCTAAATAGTAAGGTCAGTAACAACTTGTGATTAATTTCTCTGTGCTTATCAGCTACTTTTGGTTGGTTTGAGAGACATTACTTCACTTTCAATTACATGAAGCTTTTCTCTGATCCATTTGGTGGCTTTCTCAACTAATCTTCTTGTAATGTACAGCACATAACCACAAACATAAAATTATTCATTGAAGTCATCTGAAAATGTTGCTTGTACTGTGATTATCACTTGAATCACTGGACCACATTTTAATGCCTTTTATCATCAAAACTATCATTACTTCCAAACATTTTTTAGCACTGCAAAGCTTTCATTGTATGGTCATTCAGCAATTGTAATTTTACTGTGGCAACTGTTTTTGCTACTGTAAATTTACTAATTTACTTGGTATATAGGTTTTTTTTTTTGTTTTTTTTTTATTTTATTTATTTACTATTATTCCTCTATTAATGTGACAAGAAGGGAAAATATTGTAATTTCCCTTTTTAGATTCTATTTGCAAGTTGTTACGCTGATTTTTTTCATTAATTGTTTGCAATTTTTCCCCCTGTAAATGGCATAGATTTCAACGCAACTGGTGATTCACAGCAGCCCCTTTAACCATTTCAACAGCATAGTATTTTCACAAGTGCAATGACACCTGTATTAGCAATCAGTTCTTGTTCACAGCACACATACTATGCTGATTTACTCTCCTCTAATATTTGTCATGACATTCAGGAAAAACCATTTAGACTATTCCAAAACTTGAGATGGCAAATATACCTACAGTTTTTCAATTTTTAGTTAATTTGTAATTGTAGAGAATAAAAGTGTTATTTTCTTTTGCAATCAACAATACTTCCAACATTATTCTTTAATTCTATGAGAGTTTCCATTGTATACTGAAATTATTGTCAAACTTCCTTAAATCTTGTACCCTTAAATGTCACCTCTTCACAGTTTTATATTCCCAATTCACCCTTTAACAATATTACCATGTTCCATCTTTGTCACAATCTTCAAAACAAATGCATCACATAATTGCAGGAATATGGTAACTGCTGGCATATCATTCTCTAGAATGCAAAATAACTGCTTAAGTTACAAAAGCTTAAACTGGCCACCAGAAGATATCTGCTATATTTTAACATAAAGGAGTAACATTGAGGTAATACATCAAAAGTCTAACAAAGTATAGTATGGAAAATAATGGTTATATAAAATATCTGAACATGTTTAAGAAACTTCTATAAATAATTACTTTAGAAAGAAAGGAAAAGAGCATGGACATCCTTTCAGCTCTATATTCCATTTTAAGGCATATAAACAACAGAAAACTGATATGTTTCACATATACTCTCCAAATGACTATTGAGTAAAATAAATAGTAATTTACTATTTTTATTCTAAACATTTAGACTAGTTTAGAGTCGACATCACACTTTCATCTGCAAATTCACATATAATTCATGTGAACTAAAACTCATTTGCTCAGTCACAGCCTTTATTTTCCATACTATACTTTGTTAGACCTTAACTTCCCCTTAATTGTGTTGGGCCTTAACAGTAAGCAATGCGATGCCTAACTATTAATAATACATTTTTCTTTTAAAATAATGCACATTAAAGTCTGTTGAAAAGATTAATGTGAAATCCATCCTCTAAAACTGGATACTAAGAAAATAGTTTTCCTTTGGTATACATGCTTCTAACCAATCTCCTAATGTGCATTATTGTTATCATAATTATTAATACTAATACCTATTATACATTTCAGAATGCCTTGTGATTTACCAGGGGAGGAAAAAAAAAGGCAAGTGGAGAATTTAAAGTCATCCCAATGGGTAGCCATGATAGTTTAGTGTTTGAGCACTAGCACAAAATGCTGAAGATCTGTGTTCAAATCCCAGCAATGGTATTGAATGTTTCAGCCTGATTCTACCTATCCAATTTAGCCCACACAGGGTTAGTGTGGAAGAACAATTATTACACTAACCAGTATTCCTCTTTTAAAGTTTCTTCCAATTTACAAGTCAAATCTTACTAATTTTGGGTTGAAAAAAAGGAATATGACAAAGAAAAATTTCTATTAACTCTGGTTTTTGTGTATACAATAGACGGGAGTATTTTATTTTAAAGGATTAAGAGGAAACAATACATTTTAATTACATACAATGGTAGTCCCAGAAGTACTTGACCTGATGATGGTTGTTTCGAAAAAATGACTATTATAGAAAGTACCATACTTATAAAGTTTAAGTTTGAAGTTAGATGATGCTATATGTATAGTATTTGTTTGGCAGCCAATAATAGTGAATGCTTTCAGAGAATTTGTCAACATCGAAAAAATTGGTCATTGTTGTGTGATGTAATAAATTTCATTTGAAAACTCTCAGTCCAGTCAATATCAAATCTGCAATAGATTCTGCTCTGAGGGAGATTGCTTTTCTTTTTTAACAGCAGTAAAATATTGGGTGACAGAGTTTAAATGAGACCATACAGGCTACCAAGATAAACATTGCAGTGGTTTATCAAATGAGGTGACCATGCAGAAAAGGTGAAGAAAATTCATATAATGGTATATGATGACCATTAACTGAAAGTGTGCAAGCTGGCAGACATGGTAGAGATTTTGAAAAGTGCTGTACATTGCATGTTCGCTGAAAATTTTGACATGAGAAGGCTATGCGCAAGATCTGTACCACATTTGCTCACAATGGAACTAAAACATGGTGAGGATGTTTCAATCGATGATTAAGATTGGGGTTTAAGGGCATTCAGCTGCTAGGTCATTACTGTCCTTAGAGAACAAAACTTGTATATTAAAAAAAATCAGAAATAAAATAATAGACAATGTAAGAAATAAAATCCAAGATAGAAAACAATACTTGGCAAAACCTAAGATAGATGAATCGAAAAATATTATGAACAATGAAACATAATAGGAATAAATAGAACACTAAAACCTAATTTGAAAAGTCATTGTTATAAATTGCTGCATTGGCAACCATCAAATTAAACCTAAAGCTATATCCATATTGAAAAAGTCACTTTTGATAAAAATTTAAATATCTTGTCTACCGTCCAGCATCATCTACCAGTGCTCTTTTAAGACTGGTCGGCAGTTGCAGGATGGCTCATATTGTTGCTAGAAGAGTGCACTCAATCAACATATGCTGGACTGACAATGCTGTTAGCAGATTCCTTCTTAAAAAGATAGCTATGCATAAAATTGCAGTGGCCAATGCACAATAGAGCCAAGAGCACCTCCTCACAATGAGATATATGACAGGAGGTTGCCGATACTTGCAATGCATCTTTTTCAAATGGCCATTTTCCTAAAACTCTAAAAGTAGCAAAAGTTACACCACCATTTAAATAGGGGAAAAAAGAGCATATTGAAAATTATAGACCAATATCTAAGTTAGCGGTTTTTATTGAGAAGTTGATGTACACCAGATTAGTAACTTTCCTGGAATCGCATTCCCCTATTTCTAATTCTCAGTGCGGTTTTCGGAAAAATAAAAACATTAATAGTGCTTTATTTTCATTTCTTACTCATATCTTAACTGCAAAAAATCTTAAAAATCATTCTCTTGGCTTATTTTTAAATCTCTCCAAAGCTTTTGATACGGTAAATCATAGGTTATTAATTGAAAAACTTAATTCTTATGGTATCAGAGGAATAGTCAATTTATGCTTTCAATCCTATATAAAGAATAGGAAGCAGTTTGTAGAAATAAACACATACAGATCAAACCAAAGACCTGTTGATCATGGTGTCCCACAAGGTTCTATTTTAGGGCCAATATTATTTATTCTATATATCAATGATCTCCCAAGTGAATTGCTACATATAAATACTGTTCTGTTTGCTGATGACAGAAATTTTGCATCCAGCGGCAAAGATCTTAATGTTCTTCAAGACAGCAATAACAGGGCAAATGAAAACTTAAATACATGGCTGAAGAAAAATAAATTGGTTTTAAATGCTGACAAAACTGTATGCATGCACTTCAGTTCTCAAGTAAACCAACAAGCAAATGTAAATATTACCATCGGACAATCAAAAATTAAGCAAACAGACACCACTAAGTTTCTAGGGGTATGGATTGTTGCTGACCTATCCTGGAAGACGCACATAAATTTTGTAATTACAAAGCTCAGTAAACTAAGCTATGCAATGAGAATCCTTAGTCGTGTATCCTCTCCTGAAGTCCTAAAAGCAGTTTATTTTGGATGTGTACATTCTGTACTTTCTTATGGTATAATCTTCTGGGGATCCTCAACTAAAACAAAAGACCTTTTCATACTACAAAAGTGCATTGTTAAAATCATGAAACGTGTCCCCATAAATACATCAACAAAACCAGTGTTCAGAGAATTCCATATTCTACCACTAACTTGTGTTTACATTTTGGAGACTGTTGTTTTCATCCATAAGAATTTATCATATCTTAATAGGAATTCTGACTACCATTCCTATAGTACAAGGGGATCGCAAAGTTTGCATTTCAATCATCAAAGCAGAAAAACCTGTCTGCAGAGTGCACTACATCAAGGACTATCTCTTTATAACAAGCTAGCAGGTAACTGAAAACTCTTAAATTAGAAACAACTCAAACATAAAGTTAAAAGCCATCTCTTAACCCACATATTCTACAATATAAATGAATTCATGACTACTGCATTTTCTTAAACTTGTATTAACCATTGTGTAAATAATTAATATCTCATTTAAATTTCTTTAAATTGTACATACTAGTTGTAAGTTATATTACAGAAATGTAATTTGTAATTTGTTATTTGACGAAGCCTTTGAATTCCTATAATACTTTTGGTGAATAAAAATCTTATCTTATCTTACCCAGTTTACAGGGAGGTCTTTCACTTCCCTATGTTTGTTCCTGTGGAAAGTTGACCACTTTTCATGCCAGCACAAAAGCACAACTCTCCGCACAAAAAGCCTAAAATCTTCAGCTGTTACACAAGTAATTGAGTTCTGTGGTTGCTGTCTTTGCTACCAATTCTGCCAGTTCATTCCCCAGTAAGCAATGTGACCAGGAAATCGTGCATACCCCACATTAACACCAGCAGTGTGTAAAATGGGGAGGGAATCCAAAATGCGCTACATGATAGGATGGTAATTGTACTGCTCACGAAAACTCTAAAGGAATCATTCATAATAAGGCAGTCACTCAAATTAAAAAGGCAATAGAAAATGGCTCGGTATACGACACACTGTACAGCTCACGAAGGCTCTGAAGTGCACTGAGGGGAATCACTCAGAATAAGGCAGTCACCCAAGAAGGGCGTGATAGATAGCTCTGCAGAATAAATGGATGTGCTACTGTGAAAACCGAAAGTAAATGGTTCGGTTCCAGTGACAAAGGCACATCCAACGCCATCGGTGCACTTACTGCCATCAGTATAACTGCGGCCACTGTATTTTGATAGGAATTCTAAAAAACAAGAACGTATACTAAATTTAGGCGTAGCAGATTTCGCTTAAGCCGTCATCCCGAGATCTACATGGGAGGAAGCACGCAACCAAGGAGGGTGAACCCTCTCACCCTTTGGAAACCTGTGAGGTATTTCAAGGTCGTGCGTTCGAAGCAGTTCCCGGAAGCAAAAACCTGCAGGCGTTGGACTACGTAGGAGGTTTCCATAACGGTTGTCCAATGCAGAATTAAAAAGGGGAGTAAACGATGGATGCGCATGTATGCACTTCAAGCTACGGCCATAGTTAGATAAAACATCCCGCCGACAGCGTAGAGGAGGTTTGGCAGATTCGGCATAAAGGCTCACAACTGGGTTAGTCGGAAAAGCTGCAACAGCCACCCAGATGCCCCCATTGTGGACAGAATCTATCTTTCTCAGCACAGATCGGCGCGCTGAGGTACAAACAATTCATCCGTAGTCAAACTTTGATTGGATCAGTGTGCAATAAAGATGCAGTAGTACTGTCCGATCTGCTCCCCAACATTTGCCTCTTAGTATCCATAAAATATTCAGAGAAGTCACACCGCGCTTTAAGCTGTGCTACATGAAGTGACCAGCATAATTTCCTATCAAATATCAACCCCAGTAATCTCACCTCATCTGTGAAGGGAAGTATATCTGGCCCGAGATGAAGAGAAGGTGACATTCGCCACCTTCGGCGCCAGAAATTAACCCAGATTGTCTTCTCAAGTGAGAAATGAAAGCCGTTTTTCACGCTCCAATCACAGAGATTGTCCAAACACTGCTGGATACGGTGTTCCAAAAACGGCGTATGCTGAGAAATGCAGAAGATAGCAAAGTCGTCCACGAACAAACAGCACGAGACACCTGGGGGAACACATTGCGATATGGAATTAATCGCTATAGCAAATAGCGTCACACTTAGTACCAAGCCTTGTGGCACTCTGTTCTCTTGAATAAAAAGGTTAGAAAAAACCGAGCCGACCCTTATTTGCAAAACGCGGTCCCTCATAAAGTCCTGAATGAACAACGGTAGGCGTCCACGTATATTCCAGTTGTGGAGGGAATGTAAAATCCCTGCCCACCAAAACGTATCAAAAGCCTTCTCGAGGTCAAAAAATATCCCAACCACCTGACAATTCCGAAGAAAGCCGTTCATGATCTGCGTCGATAGTGACACAAGGTGTTCAACCGCTGAAAGACGCCTTCGAAAACCACATTGGATATTGGTCAGACGATTGTGGGATTCCAGCCATCACACCAACCGTCCATTGATCATGCGTTCCATCACCTTGCAGACGCAACTGGTGAGGGAAATAGGACGGTAAGTGGAAGGGAGGTGACGGTCCTTTCCATGTTTCAAAATAGGTATGATGGTGGCCTTCCGCCACTGAGCTGGGAAAGAGGCATTCACCCAGATACGGTTATAGACCTCGAACAGGGAAACCTTACCGACAGGAGAGAGATGTAACATTTGGACGTGGATACCATCTGGGCCTGGTGCAGAGTTTCCACGAAGATGATAGTGCATGGTCTAGCTCTGCCATGGTGAAAAGGCGATTGTATTCTTCAAGGTTTCCAGAGCGGAAGGCAAGCCCTTGCGATTCCACCTGAGCCTAAGCTGGAAGAAACTCAGTGGAATAGTTCTCTGGGCTACACACTTGAGCGAAAGCACTGCCAAGAGTATTAGCCGTGTAAAACGCATCAACCACAGTGCCGGCAAGTGTCTTCAGACCGGCTATCGGCATACAACAGAGGAAGGTGTATGTCGAGTAAAAGACGCTACAAAGTTGCTCCATGAGGTCTTCTTGCTGTCCTTAATAATTTTCCTAGATTGGGCACGCAGCTTTTTTTATTGTCTATAAGATTATCGTGAATAGGGCCCTAAGAGCAGGTCTGCAAACACGAATGGCATTCCAGCATTCCACTGTCCAACAAGGGACAGGAAAGCGACGGGGACATGCAGTCAACCGCGGAATAGAGAGCTCACATGCGCAAATAATTGTCTCCATAAGGTGCTGGACTAAACAATCCGAGTTGTGCTCGTTGTAGTGAAAAACGGCCAAGTTGGAATAAAGGTTTCAGTTGGCTCGTTCTAAGCGCCATCTAGGTAAGCTTGTGGAACATACGTCTTGTGCTAAGAGGCAAATAGGATAAGGAAAGTGGTCACTAGAATGTTGGTCAGAGATGATATTTCATTGTAGCTGTGGAGAACAAACTGCTATATCCCGGTGAGAAAAACTATTGAAGGTATCAGACAGAAATGTAGGCTCTCCAGTGTTGAGAAAAGATAGATTGATATTATCGAAGAAATCCTAGATCAGTGCGTGAGAGGTCATCAAGGAGGAGGCACATAGATGCTGCAAATGATGAAAATGATGGACGATAGCATAATCTGTACAGCGATGGACTGTATGTCAGAGTCTAACGGTACAGATTCAGCGAAGATATCTCTGATAAGAATCATGGTGTCCCCATGTGCAGGAACTCCAGCAGCCGGTGGTACATCACACCGGAAAGAAGAATACCGCCGGATAGTAAGGTGATGTTGGGGACGGAGCTTGGTCTCTTGCAAACATACGACCAAAGGCTGATGCTGGTGGAGCAAAAAGTCCGGCTCAGGTCGACGAAATCTAATGCCGCATATGTTTCACTGCAGGATAGTCATAGATACGTATAAATAGAAAGGTGTTTCTGCATATTCGGCTGTACTGGTCAGTTTAGTTTTTTTCTTGGCAGTCGGACTAACACCTTTTTCAGGAGCACCATCCTGTCGCTTACTTGACCGTCTGACAGTGAGGGCAGAATCCTCCTGTTCCATCTCTTCCACAGGGGAGGACCTCTTACCAATAGAGAATTTCGGTTCGGGCACTTCGAACCGATTAGAGGTGCAGATCGGCGGAGATAGCTGTCGCCGATCTGTGCCCCCCCCCCCAGAAGATTCCTCAGAAGAGGATTTTCATGGAGGTGTCGTGGGCTCTTCCTTCCCATGGATGATTTGGAAGAGGACTTTACACTATCCTTCAGGAAGTCGGTTCTTACATAACTAGTGGGAAGTTTTTAGAAGGTGCAGAATGTCCTACCTGGGTACTGGTGTTATTGCCCCAGGTCGACGGTTTGGGTGACACGGAGGCCGGCTTACCCTTTCTGGTTGCTGATTTAGCAGATGGTAATGCCGACGTAGACGCAAATGTTGAGGTCTTTCGTGGTGGTCTGGCTAAAATAATCTTATCTGCGATAGTGGCCCCGTTTATATCGCTGGTCTGGGTTGCGATTTCCCGACGCGGTACCGCTTTAGCGGTAACAGAGCTGTAGGTACCGGAGCGCGGGATGGAGGATTGGCGGAGATGCAGAAGCTTACGGGCTTCAGAGAAGGAAACCTCTCTCACCCGTATCTCCTGGATCGCTCTCTCCTCCATAAAACGGGGGCAATTTCGGGAAATAGATGGGTGTTCCCCGCTGCAATTCACACAAGATGGAGTGGTAGTACAAGCTCCATTGTGTGATGCCTCTCTGCAGATAGCACAGGTAGAATGACCAGTACATAATTCATTAGTATGCCCCAACCACTGACACTTGTAACATCGGAGAGGGTTCGGAATATAGGGTCCAACCTCGATGGTTTCATACCCTGCCTTAATCCTTTGAGGGGGATCTACCCGATCAAAGGTAAGGAACAGGGTATGGGTAGGCACGAGTTTACCATTAACCTTTCGTTGAACCCTATACACAGCTTGGAAGCCCAGGTCTGCCAGATCCTCTTTAAGCTCCTCGTTGGACAGCCCGTCCAATGCGCGGGTAGTGATACCTCCGCGCGAGGAGTTCAAGGTCTTGTGTTGTTCAACCTTAACAGGGTAGCTGCCTAACATTTTGGTTTTCAGTATTTTTCCTGCCTGGGAGCCCGTAAATGCTTCTACCAGGAGTGTACCATTTCGTGTTTTAATACAGGAAGGAACCGGACCAGCAATTTTGTCTAGACCCTTTTGTATAGCTAAAGGGTTAAGACGTAAATTTCCGACCTTCCTCTGTCCGAATGATGATCAAGAAGCGAGGACCACTGGACTCAATTACTTCTTTTCCAAAAACTGATTTATTTTTATTTTTGTTTGCCATAAAAGATGGTCTGTATTTCATCCCCCAGTGCTCCCCACCCACCATGGAGTCCAACAAGGGGTCACCCCACTGGGGTGACAGGGCTACACAGGGGATATAGCAGGCTTGCCGTCCCACTCACCCTGGAGTTCGGTATAATACGTAGTCCAGGACGATTGACTAGGGGTGGGTTAGTCCCTAGCCTCCCGTTTAGGCGAAGCAGAAACCAAAGTGGTGTATTAGGCTGCGCACCCTCCCCAGTTACTGAAAGTTAGAAGCCCAGGCTCAGATACACAACCCTCAACCAACCAGGGTAGCCCTTTCCACCGACACGGGTCTCCACGCAGTAGTCAAAGGTGGCCTGGGACCCCGGGTGCGCCTAACCCGTATTCTCTGAGGTAGGCCCCTGGGGGGCCAATCAACCCAGCCACTCACGGTCGCCAAGCTGGTCGCGGGGACCGGGCCACTTGTGAGCTACGTGGGTTACATGAAATCGGATCGGCTCCGCATGGAAGGGGTCCACTCCACCTTCACATTTGAGACCTCTGGAGAGCACGTAAGTTGAAAGCTGCGCGAAACCATGGGACAGGAACCACAGAGATAGGAAAGATCCCTGTTGGTGAGACAGGAGTTCATAAACCTAAAGAGCTAAACCTAAAGAATTTTATAAATCTAGAAGAGGAAGATGCTACCATAAAGAGGAATGGAAGGTGTAACGTGAAGTGGAGTCTAACATGGCTGTGACAGATGGGAATGAGCTAATTACAATGAGGGCGAGTGGCTTGGGCACACAGGGCATGCCAAACCCGTACTAGCATAAAGAGAGCCCCCGGGCAGTAATAATCCTAAGGTCTTAAAACTAATAATCTCCATAAGCCTAGAAGAGGAAGGGGGTGATAGTGTAAACAAACAAAAGAAACAAAAGCAGAACAAAAGATGTGGCAACAGCGGATGGCGATGGGTAGGGTGAAGTGGCGGTGAGTGGCTCGGCAACCCCCGGGTATGCCAAACCTGTAACTACCGTAGTTGGCCCCTGGGGGGGAAGAAGAATGGCCACAAATATTTTAAGGTCATGTGTAATAAAACTGCCACACATAAGTGTTAAATGGCCTGAAAGAATTTATACAGCCATAATAGAAAACAAAATGCTATATGGGACTGAGATATCGGGAGTAGATGATGCTTGGAGAGAGGCTGATAAAATTTATAGATCTTTTTGAAAACATTTACTAGGTCTACCAATAGAATCACCCTCCAAATGGGGCAGCTGAGATCTGGGTAGGCTTTCCACTAAGGTCAAAATTATTATCAAAGAATGCTTTAAGCACTCAGGAGAAAATTATATAGAAAGGGTCTTCGTCAGTAAAAATGCATGGATTTATGGAGAAAATAAGTATGGTAAGTTCATGGTTAAATGCAGAATATAACAATCAAGCCTTTTGGAAAGTAGTAGAATCAAGGCTAGAAGATATTGATAAACAAGATATTTTTAGCAGTATAAGAGAGAATATATCCTTGAGGACATACAGAGGAATAAGATCAGTCTCGAAGAGGGAGAAGCACATAGAGGTATACAATAAACTAGTTCAAGAAGGATTTGCATGGGCGAGAACAGGGGTTAGAAATTTGAAAGGCAAAACGTATGATGGAGATGAACGAAAATATCCAATGTGCGGAGAAGTTGTCACAGATTTCCATTATATATTATACTGTAAACAAACAAATATATGCAGACATCAAATTTGGCAATGAAGATGGGAAAAACTGGATGGGAAATAGTAACCAGGAGAATTTTGGCTGCAATAAAAGTTATAGGTACTTCTTGGGTAAGGTCAGAGAGAAATGAATACAAATGACGTATAAGAAGATGGAAGAGGAAAAGGTTAGAAAAAAACGGTAGCATGATGTAGGGAAGGTCCACAAAACATATACAAGATGTTCCAGAATTCAACAGCACATATTGGTAGGATTGTAGAGAGGTCCTAGGCATACAGTTTGAGTTAAGGAACATATTGTCCCTTTTTCCAAATGTCAAAGTTATGGCATATTTTGTGGATTGCAAATCAGTGGCCATAAATTAAAAGAATGTGGACTTGTGTGTCCTATTTTCATTCAGAATACTACATTTGTATGCCAATAGTTGAAGGATTGTGTATTGGTGCACAATCAATATGACATTTAAAATTATTGGACTTGCAACTTTAGCAAAATTGCCTATTGTTTGAGGGTGTGCACACCACTAATAACAGTTCAGTTGATTTCAGATCATATGCCATTAGCTAGAGCACTCTGCTATAACATACTGGTGGATGAGTAGGTATATTCCTGGTCATTAAATCCCAAGTTACTGAGATTCCACCACTCTCTGAAATTTCCTCTTTTTGGTTTTTTGATTCTCTTATTTTGCTCAAAGAGGGTCACAATTTGAGCAGCACCATTATGCTTAGCTTACATTTTTCAAGCCAATACAATAAACCCTCCACTACAAATTACTTTCCAAAGATTGTGAATATCTATGTAACGTTCAATGGTTAAATTAAATGCAGTATCTGCACTGAAACTTGCATAGATTAATGCAATAAAACAATTAGGTTTGTTGAAAACATTTATGTAATGCATGCTTTAAAACATAGTAACTGAACCATGTTTTAGGGTAGAATAAAAAAATCCTGACTATTGCTTAGATTCGAACAGCAATACTTTGAATTTTTTTTTCTGTAGACATCAGATTGTTTTAACCAATTGAGCTACAGTGGTCTTGTAAGAATGTCGTTCTGAAAATCTTGCCAAATGCCTACACTTGACTGCTGTGAGAACCATGAATTGCTAAAAATTGTGTTCATATTGTAAAAGGCTACACGTTATGTGTAAGGAAAGAAATTGTTTCAACAAGGTGCAAAACAGTGATCACAAAGACAACATCCTAAGATAATCTAAGCTGTGAACTTCTGAGTTCATGTGTTTTATGGTGCCACGTGATACAGTTGCACATACTTAAAGAGTCTCGCTTACCAGGTGTCCTTTGAATCAGATGAATATTTACTGACACAAACTTTAGCTGCTTGTGATGAGGTTCACAACACTCCTGGAATTTTTGGGAGGGTGGAAGTTTCATTTCTTTGTAGATGCAATCTCTGCAGAGATGCTGCAGGTCGTCACATCGAACAGTTCCTCTGGTGGCCTGTGCTATTTTGTGCTTTGGATATTGAATTATTTCTCGAAGTCTCTTTCAGTTTGCCTTTCATGCAAAGATAAAAAGGTAGAAGCACTTTCCTGACTAGTACATAGTTATTAATTAATTTTATGTAGATACTTGTTTTACTACAGAGATAGTCGTTCATTTTTATTTCATTTGAATTTCATTTGACACAATGATAATATTGCTTTGTAAATTGTGAACTGTGTCTATAACGGTAATGTGTATGTACATAACACATCAATTTATGATACACCGTATTTTAGAAACTCCTTTGAGCGAGTGTATGTTATTGAAATGTTCTCTATTGCACCTACATGCTAATCATACATTACATTTATTTTATTTGTCAGTATGAATAAATCATATTGCAAAAATATGAATGACTAATTATGAAATGCAAACACAAGAGACAACATAAAAATGAATGTATCTTTGGAGGCCTGAACCTTTAAATTTCTCAACATCTTAAACCAGACGACCACATGCTAACCAAAGCACTAAATAATGCAACTGTATCTACCCTCTCCGAAATCCAGGTGTTCATGTCTTGGTCCATTGCAATTTGATCAGTGGCATACTAACTCTTAGTACATTTTATGTTGTACCAAAGAATTCAGAACCTATGGGTTCCCTTATCTCAAACTGTTTATTTTGGACTTCCCTATAATCCTGCCAATTTGTGCAGTTGAATTCTGGGTCACCCTGTATAGCTGTGGTGTTAAAATTTGTGGTGGACTAAGGGATAAATAAAACTAGCAACTGTAAGTAAGGTACAAGAAAATTTAAGAATGCATGTAAAGTATTATGGTTGATAAAGATATATCCTGTCAAGTCACAGTTCACTTTTATTAATTCCACTGTATGTCACTGAAGATGATGACTTAAGATGCTTGTCATTAATTGTAATTAATTTGAAATATCATATTATACTGAGGAGTTCTAGCACTTCAGAAAAAGAAATTAGCTACTTCTTCACCTGCTGTTCCTCCTCATATGGAGGATTTAACCCCTCCCAGGACCTACAAGCTACTACCCGAGCTCAGATGCCAGTTGAGGAGCACACAGGCAGTGCCTGGTATGAAAATGAAGTACTGATATGCAATGTAGGTGAAATGTATGCTAGGAGAGGTGATGGAACAATTGGTGGAAGGAATGGCAGGGGAACCCAGAAGACTCAGAAAAAAAACTTGTCGGGACACCATTAATCCTACATGCAGACCACTGAGATTGCACTCAGGCCACCTATTATCTATTCAGCCTTAAGTTGATCCTTGCCAAAACAAAACCCAGGCGACCAGTGTACCATTATAATGTAGCCTTCCGCCATTCACGCCAAATGCTGTCATACTTTCACGAACACATGGCGCATACACACAGCATATTATGATGTTAAACTAACAGAGCCCTTATTCTGACAACTTAAACAGTGACTAAAATATTCTTTCAGGTATGATGATGATAATATTGATGGTCATGACAAAATAAATGGGTACACATGTATTAATTAACTCTAAAAAACACGAGTGAAAAAATGGCCTGTGCATGATAACTTACATTTATTCGCTCTCTAGAAATGGCTAGATTCCCTCCAGATCAGAATCATTGTCTGAGCTGTTGCTTTCCACTCTAAGGTTGACAACCAGGTTATCAACAACGATGTCACTTAAACTATCCATCTCCCAAAACAATGCCGCTTCTTTAGTTACATGTAGTTCTTTATCAACCTGTTGGCAGTTCATATTTAAAAAAGAAATTGTGCACTATTACACAAATTGCATTCTTCACAAAATTGTCACATTCTTGCATTGCATATTTAATATGCTTTCTTTTTTCCTGGCTGTAATCACTTTTTCTGTTTAAAATTTTTCTTTGTAGGCACTGTTTATATTAATTGTAGACAAAACACTGGTGTATTGAGATATTAATTTCACCCCTTCTTTCATGGAAAGTGTTGGATATTTCTCACAAAACTTACAATAAACGTTCAACACCATAGCTTTTTCAACACCGGTCAAGGACCACGACGTTACACCACTTGCCTCTCATCTAGACAGCCCAGGTTCAATCCCAAGCGACTGCATGCGAGATTTGTGGTGGAGAAGTGAAGCAGGGACGGGTTTTCTCTGGGTTCTCCACCAGTGCTCCATCTTCATTGCATGTATCATCAGTGTCATCACCTGTGGTGTCACAAGTAGTAAAAAACCGGTTTACCTGCCGTATGCTTTATGTAACTCGAAGGTGTAAAAGGAATCTCACGGCAACCATCCTCCATGAATCTAAACAGCAACAACCAGCAACCGTTACTGTGTAAACAATGTTCTGGAAATCAGGCGATCAATACAAATAGCATGTTGAGACTTCTAGCTCTGTTTAATGGTACAAATTGGCATCAATTTAACTCTCAATTTAAAAATAAATTCATTCTGTAATTTAGACTGTTATCATGGGATTACATTCTTGCGCGCACTATTACTGTGTTGTACCATGGTGCACTGGCCAGATGGATCCATTTTGGTGCAGATCAACCTAAGAGTGAATAGAAAATAGATGGGAAGCAAGTGGTCTAACCACTCCACCAAAAGAAATTAACAAGTGGAAAAAATGCTAAAAGGAACAAAAGGCATGGATAAGGATAAGGATATGAACTGGAACAGTGCTAATTCAAAATCTTCTCGGGCTTCTAGCCAGGTAAAAACTTGGCTTGACACCAACGTTTCGAAGAAGTGCATCTTCCTCGTCTTCAGGGTGAACTGATGGTTTGAGCTTGCGAAGACCGGTATTTATAGAGCTGGGATGAAGCTAACATCTGATTGGTTCGCATGATATTATGGCCTGGTATTTAAGATGACTGAGACATGGCATCATCTTAAATACCAGGCCATAATATCACGCGAACCAATCAGATGTTAGCTTCATCCCAGCTCTATAAATACCAGTCTCCGCAAGCTCAAACCATCAGTTCACCCTGAAGACGAGGAAGATGCACTTCTTCGAAACGTTGGTGTCAAGCCAAGTTTTTACCTGGCTAGAAGCCCGAGAAGATTTTGAATTAATAAGTCGCCAGGAAAGCTTCAGTTCTTATTTTTATTGGAACAGTGCTGTATGAGAAGTAATTAGCTGTTTCCTTAGTTGCTACCAACAGCAGATTCTGTATCTAACTAAACCAGTGAATTTAAAGGCTATGTGTTACAATCTAAACTGATGTATTCAAGTGACCAGTCAACCAATGATGAGGTTTGTGTATTGTTCATGTTAGTTTATTTCTTCCCTGAATTGCAAACTATGTATAGTTGTCAATTCTATAATGCAGGAATCTTGAGGCCCCTAAGGTTAGCTTCAGTTACACAGTTATACAGAGTCATTCTCTTCCAGAGACATTACATTTTGCATACATGTCTGCAAACAGAAAACCCTTGCTATTGTAGTAGTGAATAAATTAAACTCAAAGGCCAACTAGCACTTTACTTTATTTCCAATTCAAATTCATTTTTAAGGAATTTACACAGAATACAACTTCATTGCTCCAATATTTACTAAGATTATTTTGGGTAGCAAGATACTCAAATATGAAAACTGTTAAAATGTGCAATTTAAGTTGTAATTCTAGTTCAAACTGGTTATTTTCCTCCGCTATACTGCAAGTTGTAGGATGCTTATTCATGAACATGAACTTTCAAACATAAAGTTATATCTAATATTAGCTCACCTTTGCGCGATATAGTTCCTTCAAAAATGTGTAAGCCATTCCACCACCAATAATCATTTCATTTACTTTATCCATCAAGTTTTCAAGTAACTGTATTTTATCAGCAACTTTTGCACCACCCAAGATAGCCAAGAATGGTCTAAAATGAAAAAGAGTTCAACAGTAAGTTAATAATGCAATCCAGTATTTCAAAGTACCCCCAGAAATTATCATTTCTTAAAAATATAGAATTAAAGAATAACAATTTTACTTAAAATCTAAAATATGTGCATAATTTGTGTATCTCTAGAAACTGAACTACATGCTGCAAAATGTAGCATATTAACTGAAGATTATATAAGAATATTAATCTAAGTAGATCCAAAGAGGCAGTTTAGCTTACAGTGGCATCTTATAATATAAATTAAAGGCTCTCAAGCTGTAAAGTGTGAACCTGTCAATATGGTAATTTGGTGTCAAGTTTACATTAAATACTTTGAAAGAACTTTCACACTGTTCTTCCTTAATAATAATCGTAGCCCAAACCATTTATTTTTGAGTTCCATTGACATGAGTTTAATAAAAATATCCTTATTTTGATGTTTGGCGTTATATATTTTGTCTTAGAATGACTGGACAAAATACTATTATTTGAGCTATAGCTTTATGTCAAAAAGTTTAAAAAGAGTGTAGTATTTGCTATGATGCCAAGCAATAATTCTGACCAAAATCTTACTCTAAAACTAGTTCTAAAAAGAAAAGGTTTATGAACAAGTTTCGGATGCTTCAAAATACATTTCATCCACAGAAAAATCTGGTGATGACTGATTAATAATCTAAAATGCTTTGATGGTACAATGCATGTCATTTTGGTTCTAATAACTCTGAAACATTCATTGCACAGGAAGTCAAAAAAGTATTTGTGATCTCTCCTGCAGCCACCAAGTTTCAATTTTGTGGATGCAGCAAAGGCATGGAAATATAGCTATAATGATTTGTCCAACAGTTGCTCTTTCCATCCACAATATTATAGATTTAATCTTCATCCGACAGGACGTAATCATGACAATAACTTACACAAGGGTGAAATAACAGTCAAAGTTTATGAACAAACCAACCACTAAAAGATCATTTTGGTCTTACAGCTTGCATGACAGAAGATATTTTCTTTTCTGAGAGCTTAACTGGTCGTTTTATCAATAAGGAAGAGGTGGTGTATGTATATGTAATAGGGTTAAGCTGTATATTGATTACAGTTATGTATGGTGGAAATGAAATAAAATCATTCATTTATACTACAAATCACACAAATATAATGCTTTATAAATACCAGGGAGTAATTCACAGAACTGATTGTTCACAAAAATGCATGTGTAAACACTAGAAAACAAAATCAAACCTTTCGATATGAACAAATGGTTACATTACTATATGAATATACTAAAAGTCTCCATGGCTGAAATGGCTTTCAAGCATTTTGGGTTTGAAGTATGGATTGCTACCTAGTGAGAAGTTTTGAATGATGTGCATTTAATTATACATTTGGTGTGTTATAAAGTGTTTTCTGTAGCACATAGCATACCTGGAAACTCGAGAAAGTTCTTCTTTATTTTTACCCAAACTTATTCCATTGATTTAAAGTCTAATGCTTTTGAAGGACATTGTAGTTGTTGAAAAATGTCTATGCTTTGAAAATCAGTTTTGAACCTTGGCCAATCACCAAACCGATCATCCTGCTGGAATGTAGTAATTCCTTCAGGATAAAGCTATGAGCATATGCGACAAGAATATTTTTCTGGATTTCATTATAGGTTTTGTCATTAATTTAGCATCCATATATGTGTTTAAACATATCTGCCCCATACAGAGGCATCCACACTCAAGGAATAATGCTCATTTGACCATTAGAAGTGACACTCCATTATACTGAATGTAATTTTGTTCAAGAAAATGAATGATTTCCAAACAAAGTTTTCATACAGTTCTGCAAAAGTCAGCCTGCCAATTATGTAATTGATTATAATTGTAATTTATTAGCAGCCTATAGACTCTTTTCGAGTATTGGGCATTGTCAGTTTACATTACACAAAATTAGCATTAAATAAACTTAGTCTACATAAATTATAAAAATACATTAATATATACAGGATGTTTGGTTTAACAAAGTATTAATATAGTCTACATAAATTATTTTAAAAATTCATTGATATCATACACAGGATTGTTTAGTAAATATGTCTTAAGACATTGTTTAAATTTAACAGCATTTTAATTTTTTACATATGCAGGGAGTCGATTATACATGTGTAAACCTATTATAAAGGCATCTTTATTTACAGATGTTACATTGTAGCTGGTATAATGTAAGTCAAGTTTGCATCTAGTATCATGGTTATGTATTTCACTATTTAGTTTTGGTTTTTTCTGGTTAATTAAGTAAGTTACTTTGTATATGTATAGAGATACTATAGTAAACATCTTTTCTCTTTTAAAAACTTCCCTGCATGATTCTCGACTCCCCATTTTAAACATAGTTCTGATACATTTCTTTTGTAGCACTAGAACCCTTTACATATGCATTTTATTACAACCCCCCCCCCCCATAATTCAATACCATATTGGATATGTGAATAAATTAACCCATAGTATATAAGTTTTAGAACCTCAACATTACAAGTTTTTGCAAATTCCCTCATTAAATACAAACTTTTACTTATTTTTTTACAAAGGTCATGGATATGATTAGTCCAGGACATGAGTTTATCTACTTGCATTCCTAAAAATTTGTGAGAATCAGACTCCTGTATTGCAACATTTCCAAAGTTAATATGAAATAATATATCTTTTTTCTTCTTGCTTAACTCAAATTCAATTATATGTGTCTTGTCAGGGTTATTAGTGAGCTTGAGAGATTTAAAAAATGTGTTTATTCTTAGAGATTCATTGGTAGCTAATGATTTCAAGTCAAGATCATTGTTTGCTTTACATATAACAGTGGTGTCATCTGCATAGCTTATAGTTTTACAATTAGGTGTCTAATACATATCATTTACATATTAAATAAAGAATGATGGTCCAAGTACTGAGCCTTGGGGTACACCGTATTTAACTATTTCAGCACTTGATTTAAATTTTGTTCTTTTTTTTCCTTGTTTGAAACTTATTTGTGTGTATTGTACACGACCTTCTAGATAAGACAAAAGTAATCTATTGGTAACCCCTCTAATACCATACTTTTCTAAGATTAATAGTAATGTAACGTGTTGGACACAGTCAAACGCCTTAGATAGATAAAAAAATATGCTTAAAGTTTTCTTTTTTTCATTTAGATTACTTAAGATGTTGAGAGTAAAGTCTATTGGTTGATCTTTTAGCCCGAAAGCCATGCTGAAAATCATTTAAAATATCATATTTTTCAAAGAAATTCATAATTCTCTTCAACAGTATTTTTTCAAACAACTTAGCTATTACCGAGGTAAGGATTATAGGTCTATAGTTTTGCATGTTACTTTTGTCTTCCTTTTTATGTATCGGCATAACAATACTAATTTTAAACAATCTGGGAAAATTCCTAGGTTTAGTGATGTATTTATCAGATGAACCAAGGGGGTGCTCAAAACATGTTTACATCTTTTTAACAACTTAGAGCTAATTCCATCCCATCCAGTGGAATTTTTATTTTTAAATCCATTAATTAATCGTATAACTTCATTTGCCATAGTATCATACAGATAAAGCGAATTTCCTATACCTTTATTAGTATAAAACCTGCAACATCAGGGGTATTTTGATTACTAGCAAAATTTATAAAGTAATCATTAAAACAATTGCATATCTGAACTGGATTATTTTCTATGCAGTTATTAATGAGTAGACTAATATTTTCTTGCTTTAACTTTTCTTCCCTCATGCTATTAATCAATGACCATGCTGTTTTTGAATAGTTACTAGTATCAGAAAGCTTTCTTATCACCTTTTGTGATTTATTGTTTATCAATTCATCCTCATATACTTTTTTAAATTGTTTGTATTTGATATTGTAGTGCTCGAGTTTTGTTGATTTAGCAAGTAGATATAAATCCTTTATTTTTTCCCTCAACTTCAAAGCCTCTTTTGAAATCCTTACTTTATGTTTTTTTAAAGGTTCCCATATTTTGTTTACTATAGGGCAGCATAGCTCAATATAGAGGTTTAGAATTTCATAAAATTTATTCCATTTTCATTTGTATTTTTAATGCTATACAAATCTTGCCATGTTTCATTAGCCAAACAAGTATGTAGTTTTAAAATATTAGCCTCAGTAATTTCTCTAAGGGTTATAATTTCAGTTAGATCAGGTTTCTTAAGTGTACTGTTATTTATATCTAAAAATTGAGCATGATGATCAGATAGGCGATTGACCATATTCCCAGCAACACATTGGCTTTCTTTTATATTGGTAACAACATAATCAATTACAGAATTTGAATTTATAGTTTCCCTAGTAGCATCTTCATTATTCAGTTTGGTTTGGGCCCTTACCATCTCACACACCATTTCAATATTAAAATCTCGTAGTTTTTCTAATGGAGTAACATTGTGTATATATTTTGCCAGTAATGCCACTCCTCCACCCTTATGTTCTTTTCTACTAAATATATCAATAATAGAATAGTTATCAATTTTACATACAAAATCTTGGGGGTTTTTTAGACCATGCTCTGAGATCGCAACATGTCAGCATCTACTTCATTAATGAAACTTGCAAAGGATTCCTTTTTATTAGATAAGTACTGTATATTCTGATGTATACACCTAGTAGAGATTTTAGGTTGTGGATGTGCAATTGTTTCCCTATTTACGATTATTCCATTAGCTTCAGCTGACATGTTCACTGACACATTGTGCAATTTATCACCCTCTGTACCCAAAACTAGTTTCCCGATTTCATGCATACCTTGATTACATTATTTATCATTTGACTTAATAGAAATGACCCTTTTCTATTTAAGTGAAGTCCATCCCTCCCATAGCAACTTTCATCTAAGAACTTGTTAGTATCAACAAATATTGTTTTCAGTGTTTCACAAGCCCAGTGTATTCCCTCATTAATGGCTTTCAAGAAGCAATATCTAACATCCCTTGTTAAAGCTATACTATTTACAACAATTTTTGCCTTAGGGTGACACTTCATTGCACTCCTTCTTGCATTGTAGACCTCAGCCATGACCTCTTCTGAGGTACTAGCTGGTTTTATGTCATTTGTCCCGGCATGGATCACCACTGTTTTAACCTCACTTTTCGACACATTTTCGTCCATTAAGTTTGGTAGGTATTCAGCTCTCATTCCCCTATAAACGTTCACTTTTACATTAGGATTATTTATCACTACATGTTTTATTATCGAATCACCATACACTATCACTTTTTCACTCATTTCTTCTTTCTCCTTCTTCTTACATCGAGATGTCACGTTTTCCTGTACTTCTTTCTTCTCCAATTTATTTCGTTCATGTACTCATAGCGATGTTTGTCTGGGGTTAGTCCACCTGAAAGGGTTTTTTCTTGCGTCTTTCCTTCTGCATGGACCACTGCAGTATTCTTCATCACTAACGTCTTTATTTTCCACCAGGTCATCCTCATTCAGTACGCCGAACCTATTTGTTGTTTCAATGTGTTTGTCTGGGTCACGCGTTTTCGATTTTTTTGCAACTTCTACATATGTACTTTTATCCTTAACCATAATTGATATTTGGTCTTTTAGCTCATTGTTTTCAGCCTTTAGATTTATAATTTCTTCGTGTGCTCTCTTTAAATCTTTATTTAATATGTCAATAACCATCTGCAGCGACGCTAGCATTTCCATTTCCCTTGTGCTCGGCAATGGCTGGCATCCTGTTTTCTTTTTCATCTCTTGCCGATATTTTGGCTTTGATGAACATCACCTTCATTACCGTGGAATTTCTGATGGCTCAGAAGCATTTCATCAGGCTTCTTACTCATATTTTCCGGATAGATCACTTTATTTTCACACTTTTTTTTTTTTTTGGAGCCTACTATGCGTCACTCTACAACACTCTGCCGCCATTTGTGTGATGTGGAAACTGATAAAACTCTTCCTTAGAAGCTGTGCATCAAAATTAAATTCTGGCATTGTTGCAATGGCTGTTAACAGTTTGTGTACAATAAAAACAAAAATATATACTCAGCAGTCATTTCTAAAGTGATCTCTTTTGACCTATATTACAACATTATGTTTATCCACTAAAGAGGTGGCAATCTGTCTCTCAAATTTTCCTGATCTCTCTGTGGACTCTTGGAACACAACAAATCCTACCCTTTCCACTACAATTCTACCCTATCCTATCAAATACTTGTTAGAACAGCAACACATTTACCACCTCTGCTATCCAAAAATAAACCAAAACTATTGTAAGATAAGAAGTGTGATAAGCAATCTCTTTAAGCAATGTATAGCATGTGTGAACATGACAAAAAGAAAGGAAACAAAAGAATGACAGAGGAATCAAACCTTGTTGCTAATAGTTGGAACCACTGATTGAGCTACAACACTGCACAACATAACAACATTTATACTCTGTATGCATTCTAGAAACATTATATAATGTAAAAAACTATTATTTTAAGGCAAAGAATGTGAAATAGGAATGAGGTCAGATTAAGTGAAAGAAAGAAAACAAATAGGAGGAAAGAAAAGAAGGAAAGGAGAAAAAAAATGTTACATCACAAAGATTTGAATCAATGCTGCTATTGCAGGAATACTGCATTACCTCTGAGCCACATGCTGGTACATTTCTAAGACTCCTCTTCCACGTCTGATTAATAAATGAAAGAATTGAAATAGCAATGGCTGTAATATTTATGGCATGACTCATGGTTTTATGGATATTCAATGGATTATTGAGTTCAGCTCCTTGGTTGTGTTTATCAACTTGATTTCTGCCCCCCCCCTTCCTTTTGTACAACCTCCGCTAAAAAGACAGAAAACATCTTTACATTCTACTGACACATTATCTTATGAAGAGTAAGGAGAGGTGAATTAACTGTTCCACCATGCTGCTTTCATTATCAGGAAACATATAGAAGGGTGAGAGGTATTTAAAGATGGCTCCCATTTCTGTGCTGGACCAGGCATCCCCAACAGTCCGCCCACTCAGGCGGCAGTAAAAGCCCTCAAGCCCTGACTGTCTGGTTGCAGGCATGAAATGGAGGTCCTACAGTGGCGGAACTACGATTGTATAAATTAACTTACATTTTCACTGTCAATTACATAATAATAATAATAATAATAATAATAATAATAATAATAATAATAATAATAATAATAATAATAATAATAATAATAATAATAACAACAATAATAATAGCAGTATTTTATACACTTTATTACTGATATCTAATATAATACAAAACAAAATCTAATTGGCAGGAAATTCAATTAACGAAATACAAATACTCATATAAAACTAGTAAACTAAATAAATAATGTAATATGACATACACCTTGTTGGTACTATGCAATTCAATGAAGTAAACAATACAAATAAACATAATATTCTTCAAATAAATGTCTCTATGAAAGCTGCCCTTTCTTAGCCATCCGACAATCGCCATGATTTTGCAGTTGTCTGTTTTCAACCAGCTGTTCAATACGTGGGGCTATTGTTTGCGAGCTACCCAATCGCAAACATGCTTTCAAGTGTTTATCACTTAACTGGCTTCTGTGACGTGACTTTGTACACTTCATTAAGAAAAACAGTGATTCGCAAACATAGGTTGTCCCAAACATGCACAAAATTCTTCCAGCTAGATTGTGGAGTTTAGGAAATCTTTCGCATCTTACAGAGGTATAGAAATGGTTTATTTTTTTTTTTCTATTTTAATATTTATCTTTTAACTCAATATTATTTTGCATACCTATTACTTCCAACTACAGCTTAACAGGACTATCAAGGATATCCCCTGAAAATGGTGTTGCAAATAGCTTAAATTGTTTCTCAAGTGCTATAATGTCCTGCAATTTACATTAGAATTCTTTGCGCAATTGTCGCAGTATAGTTATATACCAAAGTCCAAGGTTTCCACACACTGAATCACCAAGGTTAAGGTCGGAAAATGTACTATCATCGCGAGTAATATCGTTGCAAATTATATTTAGTTATTTTGTTTAGAAGTTTGTAATACACTCAACGTTTTGCCATGTCATTTTCTTCCGTAAACAGAAAGTTTTCTTCCCATTCTGCTCGAAACATCAGAAGTGTGAATGACCTTCTTCCCAACACGGATGTACCAGCGGATGTAAGTAGGACAACACAGTACTAACATGTAGCATTACACTGCACGGATATACTGGACTGTACAGCTGTGTGGCCCACAGTGAGTGTAATGTTCAGCCCAGCGTGCCCTCAAGCGACCTTGACTCAAATTGGGGATGCCTGTGCTGGACAGTCAATAAAGATATTCTTAATAAGACTAATGGCATAACTGGAGATGGGTTCATGTGAAACTGGCTTCAAAACAAAAAAGTAATGGGCATATTTCCTACTCTCAGTGTGTGCTCAATATTCTTTTTCACTACTGTAGCACAATTATATGCAATGAAGTACTATATGAATTCAGTGTAGTGGTTTCACCATTTCTTGGGGAACACAAATGAGTGGTTTGACCACATTAATGTAGTTGATCACAGGAATTAAATTGAATCCAAATAGGCAAGCTGTTGAAAACTATCACCAACAAAATAAGGAACATGGTAAATGGCTGCAACCTTCAGATAAACTGATACAGGATATCCAAAGATCCATAATGGGAATGACAGCCAGTTTGGATATATAGAGTTAAGAGGGATTAAGTGTGGTATCTACACCAGCAGGGAGCATTTGGAACTCAAAGCCTGGTGAGGTATTATAAGAGAAAGTGTACAAGTTCTTACAAGAAGCCCAGTGAAATTGGATAAATTTAGGTTTCATGGGAAGGGTTTAATTTAGAGATTCAAGTGGTAAACAGTGAGCTGGAATGTAAGAGGTTTTACTGGAAAAAGTGTACTATGGTGAAATCCTACAACTGTTATAAAAAATTGAAATGGCGGTGGTGTAGAAACAGTTATCAAAGGAAATAAATCTGGAGATGCCAGAGTTTCATTTCTTAGTGTCAGTGGAGTAAAGAATATAAGCAAATGCAGGGTATAGGGTGTTTTGTTAGAAAAGAGAAGGGATTTAGAGCAACATAAGAGAAAGAGCTATGGTACAACTCAATGATGTGGCTTTCTTTTTGTAATATCTACGCAAAAAGTTGGAGCATATATATTGGTATTGTTTATAACCCATCAAGCACATCAGCATATTATAACACAAGTTTGTTTAGAAAATTAAGTTTAGGCATTGATGAGCTTTGAAACAAATATGATTAAAAGGAAATAATTATGGGAGATTTCAAGCAAGGATAGGAGAAGAGCAGGTGCAGCTGAGTAACCTATTAGAAGAGCATGATAGGGTGTTGGAGATCTGGAGAAGGCATAGAAAGGATAAGTTTTGTAATAATAAAGGAAGGAAACTCATAGACATGTGCGAAGGAAATAATCTTATTCTGAAAAGAATAGTACAAGAGTGAGAAATTGGAAACAATCAGGACAAATAGAAGAAAAGGAAAACTTTTTAACCCTAAGGTAGCACCATAGGTGTCTCATTGAACTTTGGAAGGTATGGTCTAGTTATGATACTACAAAAAATAATATATACAGCAATGTAAATAATCTAGCTAACTATAAATAGCCAAGTCTTCTCTTCCTTTTAGGAAAAGTTTTGTACCTTGTGATAAGCATGACTTTGACAAATACTGGAGCCATAAACGGTGAAGGGCTTAAATGGCAGTTATTGACTTTAAGAAAGCATTTGACACCATAAATAGAGAAGTGTTGTGGGTAAAATTAGAAAGTAAAGGAATAGGTAGTATATTTATAGAATTGTTGTAAAGGATAATACAGGATAACATGTTCTGCATCAACTGTCAAGAGATAAAGTAAACAGAAGATATTTAAAGTAAAACCAGAGTGAGGAGGCCATAAATTAAGCCCAGTATAGTTTAATCTCCTTATTGATTTTATCATGGAGGATATTCAAACAGAAACTGTACATCTGCAAGTAATTAATAATACAGAAATACTAGGGTTACTTTTTGGGGACAGCTTAGTGATTGGTTCCACATCAAATGGAGGTTAGGAAGAATAACTGAAGCAGTTAATTTTGTAAAAATTGAGGATTGAAAAGAAATAAAAGATTACAGCGTTCAAATGAGGGTGTCAAAAGCAAATGAATAAGATAGGGCAGATGAATGGGGAAAAAATTGGGGTGGTAAGGAAATTTGAATATTTAGGAACAAGATTAAGTTTAAATGGAAGTTAGAATGAGCAGGGGGAAAAAAAGAAGAAAAAGGCAACAGCCAAAGGAGAAGCAGCTATGAGTTTTATGAGGGCATGCTAGAGGATAGTGTTAATTAACATGAGTTAATTGGTTAGAAAAGTCTTGACACCCACAGTTGAAGTCAGAATGTTAGAATGGGGTGGAAATATGAGGTTTGGACAATGCCTGAAAAGATGTCAATAAAATCAATAAACATTTTAGTCAATAATTTTGGGCATACCCACAGCATCACTGAATGGGGTAGCCTAGCCTGGAGCTAGGCAGATATTTTAGCAGGTCTAAAATTATTAAAAGTTTTATGAAATATCACTATATATAAATACCACACTAGAAGAGAAAGGTATTATTAAAGAATACTTTTGATCCAAGTAAAATATAAGTGGAAAGGACCATGGTTCCTCAAAATTTAGCAAGCTATCCAACAGCTAGGATGAGAGTGTCGTAGATTAACAGGGTTTATCAAAACAAAGGGATTTGGAAAGAAATGAAAAACTAATGATATTGAGAGACAAGAAATATTTGTTGGTATGAGAGAAAAGGGTTCTTTGGGACCCTACAGGGAAATAAAAACAGTAATGGGACAGAACCATCTATACTGAGATTTGGGATAAAGCAGGTAGAGAAGGATTTGCTTGGGCGATAACTGAAGTTATGAATTTGAAAGGTGCATGGCAGGACAGTCTTATCAAAATGTACAATGTGTGGAGAGATAATGTAGCTTTTCACAGTGTAATTATAATGCATTCACATAAAAAACAAAAGATGTGGAGGAAAAACAGGCATAGCAACAATAAAAATGCAATGACTTTGATGGTAATTGGGAAAATTTTCACTGTGAGAGGAGAAATGAATGTGATCAAATTTGTGTAAATAGGGTATAAATGTAAATTGTAATGGTCACCATTTAATAAATTCAACAAAGAAAAGCAGTTTTCAACGGTTTGGTGCTTTGAAGTCCTTTCCTGTAAGCTATATAGAACATACTAGTGATGGTTAAATAGACACAAGTTCTTTGTAGCCATGTCTGTACCTCTCTGTTGACTTCTTATTTATGGGAAAACCAAAAGATTACACTTTTTCATGCAATATGTTGCAATGTAAAATGCAATATGTCAAGATTAAAGCAGTTGCAGTTTGTTTGCAACAGTTCAATTGAAAACTTTTTAAAATAAAGAAAACAATTTAATAGAACAGATCCTTTATGAATTTATATTAATATAAAGATAAATGGCAAGAATAGGGTACTAAGATATTCAGATGTGATTCTTCCTGCTTATGAATATCTTAACTTTTATGAATGGTAAACATTAAATAAAGCTATTAATTTGGTTTTCTATGAATAGAGGCATTATAAAACAGCGTTTATAATTAGTTATTATTTTTATAATTAATTATTATTATTGTTGTTATTGTTGTTATTATTATTATTATTATTATTATTATTATACATTTGTGTTGATCTGAAATACAAATTTTGTTGTTCTGTATGTTTAAAATTTCTCTATTTCATTACATCTACTTTATGATTTTAATGGGGAGTGATTGAACCATATATTTACTCAAAAGTGTCAACCTTATTTCTTTGCTGCTCATAACTTCAATATGTAGATGTCTCTCAGACTGAGTGAATATACAGTGCCATGAATAATATGGCTAAAGAATGCTACATTTTTAAAACATCCAAAGAAATGTGGTTCTGCTGTCATGATAATTTGGCATTAAGAAAACTTTTCTGGAGTAAATTAGTTTCTAATTCTTTAATATAAGGAAGAAGGCCCTATTATGCGGTATAAATAAAGGGATCAGCCTATTGCCCGATATGAATGTGAGGAAGTAGATGATATGAGATGTAGACAAAGATGTAGGAAAGGTTACGATGGAGCAATTGATGGAATGAATGGTGGGGAAAACTGGAGGACCCAGAGAAAACTTCCCAGGGGTTTAACAATTCGTTGACCTCAAATCCACATGTGCTCACCTGGGATTGAACCCAGACTACCCCTAGTATATAAAAAAAATGTTTAAATCTGCTTTCCAGCTTTTAATTCAACCTTACCATTTTATTCTTAGTTCCTATATTTTGTTAGTGCTACCAAAACCACCTAACTCAACCAATTGTTTTCCAAATAGTGAGGCTTTTGATAAACCCAACATATGCTTTCTGAAGTTTATATCCAAGCAAACATAAGGAACAAGAGATTTTCATGAATCTGAAGTGTTTATTTAGGCACTACACATAATACAAGAAAGTAAATTGTCTACAACAGGAAATCCAAGAGACATAATAGGCAACTTTGTGAAGAATTGTAACAGAGCATTTGTGTGGTGTGTTCCTGATATCATTAATTCTTTACTATAATAGAGAAACAGAATTTGGCTATGGTGAAAGGGTAAGAAGCATTGGCAGCAGTTAGAGGATGTAAACATGGAATGTCACATAGAAATGTCAACTGGCTAGAAAAAAATAAACAACATAGTAGTGAAGCAAAAACACTATATGGCATTGATATATGGGGTCTAGATGGTAGATGGAAAATTGTGGATGCAGTGCATCACTGTATCACACAAAACAAAGCATGTTTTAAAATTCAGTGAAAAAGGAACTTGACAGAGTGAGTAATCTTGAAGTATGTTTTGTAAGGAAGTTTTAGGCCAGGCAAATGAAACACTGAAATAATTTGCTCAAATAGAAATACAAATACAAATATAATGTATAAGCAGCTCTAAAAATGAAATTATTACTATAATTAATATACTATTCATATTCAACCAACTATTCTATTTAATAAACCAATTTCACTGCCATATTTCTTCTATAACCAAAAGTGCCTTTTAGAAACTTGAAAATTCTAAAATTTACATATAAATTATTATATTTATGAACAATTTTAAGCAAGAAAAACAATTGTTTTGTTTCCATTGGGAAGAAAAGTGTAATTATGGAGGGAGCTGACAAATATTGGTATAGGATTTTAAATTTGGATGAAAGGAATTTGTTAATGCAACACTTAGAATTTCAAGAAAAGAATTTAAAAGAAAAATGGGTTAAGTTACACTATGCAAACTTAAATAATAATGGATTGGGGAAATTTGGAGGACAGAAAATAACGTTTTTGAAAAGGAGCCACACAGAGTTGAAGATATAGAAATATAAAAACTGCTTGGTAAAATAGGAGAAAAAAAAATTGTTAGAATCATGTATGCTAATAAAAAATATATGGAAAAAGGAAGTATATGTAATTGAATTAAAAACAAAACAAAGAGAGAACAATGCTTAGGTGCAAGCGTGTGTGTATGAAGACTAAACAGATGATAAAAAGTCTCTAGAACTAGTATTCAATACATGGTAGAAAAGAAGATATGGATCATATAGATACAGATCTTACACAGCTTTGGAGAAAGCTGTGTATAAATGGGAAATGGTTGAAATTACACAGAAAAGTAGCTTTGGTTAAACCCTTTGGTAAAGATAACAAAAAGATAATCAAGTACTTAACTAATGTAAAATATCTGGTGTGTTTCATCCACACGACTTTCTCAGTATGTTCTGCAAAAAACCTGTCGTACAAAAGATTATGCTTATATCTATATCATGCAAATCAAGATCAACATTACCATAAACGGTTTTACCACTTGCTTCTTGCAAGTAGAAGGGAAATAAGGGAATACACAAGGCTAAAGATATTAAATTTTTTTAAAAAAATGTCACTGTAAGATTGACTTTGAAATTTGGTTCTCTTTCCATGTCCAAAAGTTAAACATAAGGGGTATGAAATGGATGAAGACTACCCATTTGAGAAAGGTAAGTATTTTAGAATTGAAACCAATAAGAGGAAACATCTCAGAAATGGTTTGGCCAACAAAAAAAACTGTACATGACAAATTGTGTATTTTAATGAGCTGTATATTTTTTGTGTAGTAAGTTTTTGTCTATGGTTTACCAGTTGTACAAAATTCATTTGCCATGAAGAAGACTTCAGGGACTATTCCCAAGAAATTCGGGATGTACATTACATTTGCTATATAAATAGTTTTAACATATAGCATTTTAATCAAAATTGTTAAAGTAAGTTTTAAGACAAAAAAATTTTTGAAATGTTCCAAGTCAAGGGTAGTTTGGGGTGGAGAAATTTTCCTGAGAATATTTGTGTGTCGCATTCCTGGAAGATACTCAATTTAAAGAGCAAGTTTGGTATTTACCAACTTTTAATTTTTGCATTATGCGCTTGCACGCATGTGCACACAGACAAAGACACTGACATTTTCTCCTGCCCGCTTCACATACCAACAGCTATTAAAAGATATGACTATTGGCTTATACTAGTGTACTGCCTTATTTATATTCTACTTATAAGGAAATAAGTAATAAGACAATTTCTGCTGTTTATTGCAATTAGCATGATGCAGATAAAAAGAATAACCTTTTGTAAGAATACTTTGTTTACAGAACAGGTAGAGAAAGTCATGTCAATGGAACACATCTGATTTTTATTCAGGAGTCCTCAAAACATATATTTCTGGTGAAATCTTGTTATCAAATGTTTGGGTGCAACATAATACCTTTTCAACCTACTAAGTAAATTGTAGAAATGTGCTAGAGAACGTAAAAAAGACATTGATGTAGTCAATAAAAATAGTAGTAAATGAAACACATGTTTAACGATTGTAGAAATAAAATGTTTTGGCTACTAAGAAAACTTGGGTATGAATATGGCAAGGTTAAGAGCCTGGCTGTTGTTATGTAGCCATATTTTTTTTTTGTACTGTTGCTTAATAGAAATATAAACTAACTATAGTGTTTATATTATCAAGCTTGAAACTTAGTGATTGTAATTTCCTCCACAAGCCTCAAAACAGGTAAGGCCTTTCCCCCTACTGTATATAGACAACAGTAAGTTAAACTTTATGATAAATGCCTATTTAGCAATATTTTATTTTAAGGTGTTAGCTGCTGCTCATCTATCCTGTCTTGACATTACGCATGACCTTCAAAATTTACCATCTTTCTCCCCAAATTTTTAATTTATTCCTTAAGAGCCCTGTATAAGTCTTGGCTAGAACTGACAGCATGGTAATTCTGCTATAACTTAATGAATCCTTATGTTTAGCTCTCCTTTAGAAGCAGAACATTATTTATTGCTTCTCCAATTCTTGGAAACTACTTTATTTCTGAGCACAAAAATCAAGCTCCTTCAGTTCTAACCAAATCTTGCACGCTGAACTTGCATGTTTCTCTCTCTCTGACCACATGTCACCATCTGCCCGGACTGCTCTATCCCAACAACACTGATGTATATTTGCATAAAACAATATTCCCATTCAGTTTTTACATTTACAAGATAGTACCTTTCTGGATTCTCTAATGCTTTAGCAAAATAATCCAGTTCTTTCTTCAAAAGAAATCCTGCAGCACGCTGTTCAAAACCTTCTCCCATCATAGAGCTATGGGCTCTGTGAGCTGTGCCAAATGCGTCATTCACATACACATCCCCTAACTTACAAAGGGACTCTCGGAATTTCTTTACTTGTTCTGGTGATGCTTTAACCTAAAAACAAGAAAGAGAAGGTTTATTAAGTAAGATCCCTGCATCATGCCCTAGTACGAAATACTGTTGTTACAGAATTATAAGAATGAAATAATTTATAATACACAGTTTTACAATAAACATTGTGGATGAGAAAGCATGCAATGGCTGGGAAAGCTCTGTCCACCATAGCTCAGAATATAATATAGTTGCCTTAATTTGAATCAAAAATTATTTTGCTTCTGAAGCTCTAAAGCTCTTTTAAAAAAGCTATTCCAAAGTCCAATCTTCAAGCTTTTCCACAATTCAAAATTCAAATCTAAACATACAGAAAAAGCTAAAAATTAAGAGACTAAAATCACAACATAAGGCTGTCACAGAAGGAAGCACAATATTTACTAATAGCACTGTATAACAATGAATAGCTCTCAAGACACAAAATATATAAATTAATTACCATGTTTTCAGACCCACAGAACACAATGCAACAAAAGTACTTTGACATCCAGAATACAGAGGGAACATCTTTCATATAATTTACCATATACAACTACATAAATTAATTACCATGTTTCCAAACCCACAGAATAGAAAAATAATGAGTATTAGTATTTTTGCACCTGATATTTATTTTATATTGCTATCATACATACTACATGATGAAGATGCTCATTCATACCCCATAAGGAGAGTCAGTCAGTCAGTCAGTCAGTCAGTCAGTCAGACAGCCAGGTCAGACAGGTTACACTGAAGATTTAGTAAACCCTCCTAAGAGTTTTGTCAATAACATGAAGTACTGTAGCATGTTGTAATACCTCAATCTGTGAAGTTTATGTTGTATTATCGGAGAATAATTGTGATGGTTATGAGTCATTTTGGTACATCATTGTTTAGTAAGCTAAGAAATTAGGTTCAAATAATCTGACACCTTCTATCATCATACAAAAGGTTCAATACATATTTTGATTGTTTTGTAATGTCTCATCACTATGAGAATCACCCAAATGTATTCTGTTATAATGTGGACAGTGTGCTTCAAATTCTCAACAGTAATCTATCATACTCCTACCAGCTAAGGCTTATTATTTATATTTTGGTAATCAAGAGTAAATTTGGAGAAAAGGATAAATATACGGCAACAAACTCTTGCTGAAATAACTGGTAAAGAACTGTAACAAGTTGGTTAAAAGGTATGCACCCACGGATACCATTTGGCATCTAATGCTGTGGAGGGAACCTTTGGATCACTCTAATGATGGATATTTCTATATGATCAATATATCTGTTTTCACTTCAACAAAGTAAGCAAACAATTGAATATATAATTTGGAATCAGCCACACAACCTATTAAAACACAGCGATTCTTTACGAATTACAAAACCCCCTGAAAAATAGACCTTGGATGAAGAAAATATCTCCTTGCTCTAGTTCCTTCTCTGATCCTAATTGCCTTTATCTCAAGAACCTCATTTGATATAAAAAAACTGAAGTAAATAATTTATGTGAGATTTATATCATCTCGACTTCACCAATGGAACCTTTTACAGCCTAGTACAAAAATAACATTTTATGGAAAATAGAAATGCAATCTGAATTTACTTTTAAGAAAATGAACAATTAGTTTACTGCAATCATGTTAGTGGGCTAATGAGTGCATTGGAAAAAGATCACAACTATTCAACTTATTGAAAGTTGTATGGTTGTGCTCTTGCATAAGAGGAATTTATATCAATTCTATTCAATAGTATACTTTACCAATATGAAAGAAACATATTATGACAGTATGGGCACAATACGGAAGTCTTTGAATTATCCAGAGGATTGAAAATCGACTGAACTAATTTTCAATTCTTAAAACACACCAGTGTCACAAAGTCCACCATATATCAGTAATTATCCAGAAGATGCTTGGCAGCTTTGCAGTGATATGTTAGGTCATTGGTATGCTAAGAAGTATGCAACCAGGACTTGCAAAATGTTGCTGCTTCCTGATTTGGTGCTGACTGAAAGATTAGTTTGGATTTGGCAGGCATTTCAGTTACTCATATAATGTATTTTTGCTAAAATGAAAAAGTTTAGTATTATTCAGTGATTTAAGCTTTACTTTTAGATGGGAAAAGTTGAGATAAAAGTGAAATTGGATGCTGTTAATGGGGATCTTTTGCCATATATGATAAAAGATATTGGTTCAACAATTTTAAACAAGGCCAAACATAAATTTTTGATGAGCACTCAGGATTCTCGGCAGATTTGGTTACCCAGGAAATCATTGTAAAAGTCCACGATATGATTCTTGCTGATCACTGAATCAAACTTCATGAAGTAGCACAGCCCATAATTATGTCAAGGGGAAAGTAATTCATATTTTGCATGATAAGTTAGAGATGAAAAGCTGTTGGCTTGACGGGCACTGCAATTGTTCAAAGTACACAACAAGTGGGTGTGGCTTTCAACTTTGAAACTGTGTTTGGATCTATTTAAGCAAACTCTGAAGGACTTTTTGTGTTGTCACCATGATACCTGGATTCCATTACTACTGTGATAAAGCAGTCCACACGTGCAACCTTTCTCATGTTTGTTGTGGTATGCGGTGGGAGCTGAAATGTACCACAGTTCAGTGGTAAACAGCAGTACAACAAAACAGGAGACTTTAGAATGTCATGCTTCTTTCCTGATATTCAAAATGTTCCTCACAGCTTTGATTTCTACTAACTTCAAGAAGTTTCCAGAAAGTTTGTTTCATCATTTTCCTCCTATAAAAGCAGGAAAGGTTGCAATGTTATTGCGAATTGGACTGGGTTGAAGTGACTATGGTGTTAGCACATGTCGACTGAACTTTTTTTGCAGAAGTGATTTAAAAACATTTGCAACTAATTTTTGAGCCAATAATGACATTTATTACACTGGTGTCAGAAGTGGGATACAGAAGCCAAGATGGAAGAGATGCTTCAAAAGTTGTTGGACAAGATGGGAAGTGAAATAGTGACACTAAACACTGGCATGGAAGATATGAGGGGCAAAATGATATAGTGAATTCCTCATTAGAGAAGGTGCAGATGGAAATGAAGACTGGAATGGAAACTGCTGCAGAGAAGATGGAATCCAGCATTGAAAAGATGAGAGATGAAATAACAATTGTGAATTGTGCGATGGAGAACATGAAGATGGAATTAACGACCAAGATCAACAAACGATGGCTGGCATGGAGAAAAACATGGGAGAACTCTGGGAAGGGATAAAAGAACTTGACTAACATATTAACATACTGGAGCACATTGAAGAATGCATTAATGCCCTGGAAGACCTCGGGGAAGCCTTAATGCTCTGAAAAGAAGAGCTGAGGGCATCACCAAGGAAATGAATGCCATGGTGCAAAGGATGCTCGATGAGAGGTTTAAGGATTTGAAGATCGAAATGACAGAATGCAAAACATCATCTCCATACACCAAGCTATCCAAGTGCAACGGAACATCAACTTTTGAAGTCTTCTGCAGACATTTTGCTACCATCACCACCCACAACCAATGATCAGCAGAAGCAGCAGCCGCTCTGCTATTAGCAAGCCTGCATGGATGGGCAGCAAAAATACTGAATGCAATGCTAACATCAGCAAAGTATGGTGAAAACTGGGAGGCCCTCGAGAACCACATCAGGAACCATCGCTTTGCTGCAGCCTACCCCAGTAAACTTAAGATGAGGCTGCAACAGCCAGACCAGATAAAGCAGGAAGTTTGCCCTAGCCATTGAACAGCTTGCAAACAAAGCCTTGGTGAATCTGCCACCACCTAGCTACACGTTGCAAGAAATTGTCTACTCCTTTGTCGAAGGGTACATGACACTGAGATACGACAGCGCCTGATGCTAGGCGACTATAAGTCGATCTACGAAGCGTTAACGACAGCACTGAGAATCGAGACGGCCAAGACAACAGCTGCACCCACCTCAAGGACAGAAGTATTCGCTATAGCCAGTAGAGAGATACAACCCATAGTTGACAACGACCTTCAGTTGGGGTGTGCTGGGGGTGTGATAAACCAGGTTATCTAGTGAAGGACTGCCCACACCAAGATCCAGAGCAGGCGGAAATCAAGGTCTGTCATGGCAAAGGGCATATCTGGCCAGTCTAGTGACGCTATGTGCCTTGGGCAAAAGATTGGACAGATGGCTGTGTACAAGGGAGGCTGTGTCGAATACTCTTAAACACAGGCAGCCATGAGTGCAATCCGACTTGACAAGGTGAAGGTCTTGCCAACACGAACACCCAGTTGGCCCTATCAACTAGTGATGGTGGGTGACATTTTACTTATGGAGGAGGAAGCCCTGCTGGAGTTGACAATAGGATGGAGCACTTTAAGGCTGTGAGTTCATTGCAAGGGTGATTGAGGATGTGGTACTGATGTATGCCCTCAGAAGCCACGAAGTAACGGTCGACGTCGGCTGGAGGGTTTTGCGACTTGGCCGAGATGAGGTATTGATCCGGAACCCACAAGAACATCCGGAGATCTGCAGGGTGATCCTGAAGGACGATGTAATTGCGTCCGCAAGCGAGGTTGTGATGGAGCACTTGGAGGGTCAAGGAACCTAGTGTTGGACCGGAACACATCACTACACGGACTGTGTATTGCCCGAGCACTGTTGCCCTGCCAGGAGAAGTACCCGTGAGGCTACTGAATCCGAAAGACACCTACAAGACATCCAGGCCGGGACGAGTTAGGGAAGTGCGAGGGCTGTCAGTGTAATGCCGTGCGACGAATCCGAACAGCCAGCACCGCCGAAAGGCCTGGGGCCCCCGGCTGAAAGACTTGCTGAAAAGGGCAGCCGACCATTTGGCCGCTTCACAAATGGAGAAGATTCGGTGTCTTCTCAGCCGATATCAATCCGTCTTCAGCGAAGGGAACGTCGATTATGGTCGCACTAACCAAGTACTCCATATCGATATCGGAGACGCGCGACCTATCCAGCAACAAGACGTGTTCCCCTGACAAAGAAAGCAGAAGTACGGAACGTATTGGAGGACATAAGTCTAAGGGAATCTTTGAAGAGTTCGAGAGCCCTTGGTACTCCTCTGTAGTCTTGGTGAAGAAGAACGGTGAGCTACGCTTCTGCGTGGACCACAGGAAGCTGAATTCTGTCACAAAAAAGAACTGCCACTTAAAAGGCCACGGACTCTGAGAAGGCTCGGGCGGTGACAGATTGGCCCCGCCCGAAAGACAAACAACAGCTGCGAAGTTTCCTGGGCCTATGCAGCTACTACTGTCGATTCGTCAGAGGTTTCTCCAACATCGCGAAACCTCTCATCCGTCTGACGGAAGAGCACCGGACTTACATGTGGTCAGAAGAGGCAGAGAGAGCGTTCCAGGCGCTCAAGTCAGCACTCTGTAGTGCTACTATTTCAGGATTTCACAACCCGGTGGCGACTTTATTGTGGACACTGATGCCAGGACAACGCCATTGGCGGCGTTCCAACACAGATCCAGGAAGGCCGGGAGCGGGTAATTGCTTACTACGGCAAGACGCTCTCCAAAGCAGGAAAGAACTACTGCGTTACTTGGCGAGAGCTCGTGGTAGTAGCAAAGTCACTGGAGCACTTCCACAATTACCTGTATAGTCAGCAATTCCACACGAGGACTGACCACTCCGCCCTATCCTGGCTGTTAAGTTTCAAGAACCTGGAGGGCCAGAGTTTCCATGAGTACGACTTTACATTAGAACATCGGAAAGGAAAGAGCCACACCAATGCGTATGCCCTATGTCCAGACGACCCTGTGCAGAGAAGTGCGGCCACTGCACTAAGGTTGAAGAGAACGAGCGTGCCACCGCTGTCCGCGTTATTTCGGCGGTATCTGCAGCTAGATGGAATAGCGCAGGGCTGAGGAGGGAGCAGCTGGCGAACGACTTGGGGCCACTCTTGGGAGAAGTGGAGGTAGCAACTAGGCCGAGCTGGGAGAAAATTGCACCAAGGAGTACGTATACAAGTCCTACTAGGCCCAAGGGGACTCTCTGAAGATCAAGACGGGGTGCTGTTCAGAGTATGGGACTTACCTGATGGGAAGAGCCAAAGAGAGCAGCTGATCCTCCCTCGGAGTAAGGTCGTGGAGGAACTGGAGTTAGTATATGCGGGGACCACGGGAGGACACTTGGGAATCAACCGAACCATCAGCGAGCTCCGACAACGGTGTTGAAACTACGACGCTGCGAGTTGCAGTCGCCAAATGACATGTGTGTGCGGCAAGTCGCGGCCCACACACTAGGAACCGAGGTCGCATGCAGCAGTATAACGCAGGAGCACCCGTTGCCCTCCGTGGTGTAATGGTTACCATGCTAACTTCGTATACCCAAGGTCGCGGGTACAAACCCGGCGGAGGACGATGGATTTTTTCGGATGTAAAAATCGTGAGCATGGCTTCCTTCGGAAGGGAAGTAAAGCCGTTGGTCCCGTGTCGTAGATTTACGGCACGTTGAAGAACCTCAAGCCTGATAGAGAGGCCTCTGAGCAAAATTAAGCGGTCTTTCACGCCCAGTATAGAATGGGACGCTGAGAACCACAGCAGTTAAAGGGCGTCCATAAATAACACGCCATTTCCATTTCATTTTTTTTTTTTTTGCGGGAGCACCCTTTGAAAGCATGGCCATCAACGTAGCTGGGTCATTCCCTGTTGCAGATTTAGGCAACAGGTATCTGATGTTTGCCATGGATTATTTCACCAAGTGGCTGGAGTTGTATTCCATTCCTAACCAAGAGGCCAAGACCATCACGAACGGCCTCGTGGAAAAAAATTGTCGCTATGGCATGACAATGGAACTACACGGTGATCAGGGCATCAATTTTGAGTCAACCTCATGTCGGAGACACCGGAGCGACTCGGGGTACACAAGACGCACACTATACCTCTTCACCCACAGTCAGACGGCATGGTTGAGCGGTACATTAAGAGCCTAGAAAAGCATTTGAGGAAGGATGTTGTCAATCATAAGAGAGACTGGGATGAGAGTGCCACCTTTCTTGCTGGCCTACCGCTCTCAAACCCGCGACTCTGGTCTTCGGCAGGGAATTGCGACTACCATGAGACCTAATGTTCGGGAGTCCACCTGGAACAGAAGAGCTGGCAGTCGTCTACGTGGAGCAACTCGTAGACCGGCTTCATGGCATGCATGAAATGGCCCGGCAAAACATGCAGGTAGCGAGCGACCCGTCATGACCGGCAGGTCAACAGCCGAGGTATCCAGCAAGGTGATCTGGCGTGGCTGTATCGCCCTACCCGACCAAGAGACGCTGCCCCAAGCTTCAACAACTAATGCAAGTGCAGTGCCTTGTAGTAAATAGGATAAATTTCTACGCTATCCAAAACTTACCCTCAGGGAAGAAACTGGTAGTACATTTCGATCGTCTAGCCCGTTGCGATAATGCTGGTTGGGACGACCAGACTTGAGGGAGGAGTGTGACAATACGCGTGCGACTTTTATCACGTTCCCTGTGGTATGCGGCGGAAGTTGGAATGTGAGACATCGCAGTTCAATGTAAAATAACGGCGCCGCGAAAGAGGAGACCTCGGAAGTGACACACCGGACATTCGAAATGATCAATACAGCTTCGATTTTGACTACCTTCGAGAAGTTTCCAGAAAGTTTGTGACGTCATTTTCCTCTTATTAAAGGAGGAAGGATTGCAGTGTAGTTGTGAATTAGACTGGGTTGAAGTGGCTGGAGTGTTAGCGTGCAGTGGAGCGCGAGCCAGGACAGCATGCACCTGTCAACTGTCAAACGTTGCGGAGGTGATTTAAAACCTTTATTTGTAACTAATTGTTGAACCAATAAAGACATTTGTTACATTATGTTCTGGAAATCAAGCAGCAATCAAAACAATGGGTTCCTTCTGGTGAATCTACTCCAAAGAAGGCAAAGATGATCCCATTGGCCGGTAAAGTGATGATTTTTTGGGATGTGAAAGGTATTACATGCATTAGCTGCTTATACAAAGTAAAAGAGATCCTGGACAATACTACAGTAAGTTAGATAAGAAGTTGGCGAAACAGCTCCTTAGAAGAAAAATTTGATGTTTCATAGTGACAATGCACCGGCATGCAAAGTTTTCACTGTCTAACTGAATGAATGATGTTATGAATTGCTGCCGCACTCCCATGTTCCCCTGACCTGGCTCCCGATTTTGCTAGCTAAGATGGCGCCGGCAGGAATGCAAACGCGTAGTCAATCGCATAAAATTCATAAAGAAAAAGTAAGTGACGTGAAATCTGTGAGTAACGAAAGTGACTACAATACCATTTCACATATAAGAAACGATGAAAGTGAAGGTAAAGTTTTACTCGGGCTTGAACAGGATAAAAATAGACTTTATTACCAGACCAGACCAAACTGCAATGGAACGCATGGTGACGCTGAAGTGACCCAATCCCTCCACATGGTCATCGAAATTTTAAACAAAGATCTACAAGAATCGCGCCAATTAATAAGGACGCTTACACTGGAAAAGCAAGAAATAAACGGAAAATTCATGGCGCTACAAGCAGAGAAATGTGATATGGAGAGGAAACTCAAAGAAAAGGAAAGGGAAATAAGCGCATTAAAAGAAGAAATGACCAACTTATGGAATCAACTACGTGAAACAAACGGTGCCCAAACATCCTTGATCTGTAACCACAGCAAAAGTAATATGAGGTGGTCAACTGTGGCAAAGAAAGGAAGTGGGAGGTCAAACAGAGATGAATCTGCAAAAGTATCTCCGCTCCTAACCACAAATACATATGACGTCCTTGCAGCGCTATCCACAGAAGAAGAACAATTATACACTACTCGTGCTCAACAAAAACCACAAACCCCAGCTGTTTCAAGGCATGAAGAAGAGAAGAAAGTGTTGGTGCTCGGTGACTCAGTGATTGCGCATGTGAAAGTGAAACGTGCTATTACCAAAGTGTACAGAGGTATAAATGTTGAACAGTTATCGAAAAAAATTGAAAACCAGTGCACGAAGAATCAGTATCCCGAAAATCCGGAAGTAGTCATACTACATGTCGGTACAAACAACTTAAGGAAGGCGAATAGTGCGGATGAAATTCTAGGTGAGGTATATGAGCTAATAAAATCCACAAAGAAAGTGTTTCCTAAGGCATATGTAGCAGTAAACAGTGTGGTGAAAAGACGGGACATTCACGCAAACTTTTTAAGGTCTGTTAACGAAAGCATAAGATGGGCATGTTGCTCTCTAAATGCTTTGTATGTAGATGTTGATAAATACATGGATAATTCATGCCTGGGTAAGGATGGTCTCCATTTAAATCGTAGGGGATCTTGGAGGTTGAAACAGGTTCTTGAAAACGTGGTAAACATAGTAATTAAAAATCAGGGAAACTAAATGCAGAATCAGATGGTGTAGTACCTAAGGTAAAACCCCCTGTAAATAAAAAAACAATTGTAAAACTGAAGAGATCACAAAGTAATCTAGCTTGCTGGCTTCTACATCTTAATACACAAGGAATTCGTTCTAAAATAGATGATTTTAATCTATTCATAAATGAAATCAAAGATATCAGACTAGGAATAATTTGCCTAAATGAGCACTGGTTGGGGAAAAATGAGACACACCTTCTTAATAAATTGAAAGGTTTCGCACTAGCTGATAGTTATGTCAGAACGAATGCAGCCCGTGGTGGTACATGTATATTAGTATGTAAAGAACTGTTAGAGCAAGTAAAGGTTAGACAAGATATAAAAATGCTGGGGGAAGAGGGAAATTTGGAGCTATCTGCAATAGAAATCAGCAGCCAAAACACAGTTGTGATCTCTGCCTATAGGGTACCTTATCATTCCTCATTAAAACCATTTTTGAATAAATTGGAAAGATTGATGTGTAAACTACAAAATGAAAAAAAGAAAAAAATCGTAATCGCATTAGATAGTAATATTAACCTTCTAAATATAAATTATAAATTGGACTTAAAATCAAAAGTAATGTTGCCTGATAGTAAAATTAGTGGGGCGTCAAAAACTTATCTCGACACTATACACCGCCATGGCTTTGAAATTAGAAATAATTTCTCTACACGGAGTACTAGCTCTTCTGACACTTGTATTCACCATATACTAACAAATATATTATATGGAAACGAAGAGTGTTTCCCTCTTGAAATGGGTCTTTCCGACCATAAAACAGTCTTGGTAAGCCTCCCAAAAAACCAGAGATCAAAAGTAAAACGTAAACACGTGATTACTAAACGTATCTACAACACGGAGAACATTAGCAATTTTAAAGTAAAACTAAGTAACCTAACATGGACGCTTGATCCGGATCTTCACACAGATACCAATTATAACAATTTCCTTAGGGAGTTAATAGACTGTTACAACTCCTGTTTTCCAAAAGTCACATGTACTCAACTCATTAAAAAATATTCACTCAACTGGTGTACTACAGGCATCAGGATTTCTAGTGCACGAAAAAGATGGCTACATAGTAATTATAAAAACCACTTGTCCAAATTTAATACAATATTACAAAACGTACAACAAAATCTTTAAAACAGAAATAAATAAAGCAAAGCAAATGGCAATTGAGAATTTCATAAAAAAAGCGGATAGTAAAAATAGAGCTACTTGGTCCGTAAGTAAAGGGGAATTAGGATTGAGTGAAACGAACTATACTGGGCCTTCCTCGCTGAAATTATATTATCCAGAAGCCAACAAAAATGCCAACGCACTAAATGATTACTTTATAAACATTGGTAGAGAGACCCAGGAGGTTCCTCCATCACTTGATGATGCAATAGCAGCCCTATATAAAAACAATTGCCTCATGCTCACACCCACATTCTACTTTACAATGGTCTCTCCTGATAAAATTAATAAAATAATAACAAAGTCTAAACCAAAAAAAGCCAAGGGTTGGGATGAGCTGACTTCATTCTTGATAAAAGAAATCAGGCATGAAATTAGTGAGCCACTTAGTCAAATAATCAATCAATCAATGACTACTGGCATTTTTCCAGATAGAATGAAATATGCACTTGCTAAACCCATTCACAAAGGTGGAAGTAATGAATTTAAAAATTTTAGGCCCATCTCGATACTTCCCGCTTTTGCAATAATCTTTGAAAAAAATTGTTCACTCACAGTTAATTACATATTTAAATCACTATAGCAAACTAACGGATTCACAACATGGATTTAGGGAAAATCATTCAACAATATCAGCACTAGTAAATCTCATGAACGACATATCTCAAAGACTGGATGAAAAAAAATCTGCTTCATTGATCATATGTGACAATTCAAAGGCTTTTGATTGTGTAAACCATGAAATACTGATAAAAAAGTTAGAATTTTATGGTATAAATAACATGGCATTAAAATGGTTCCAGTCTTATCTTAATAATCGCAAACAGAAAGTAATTCTAAAAAGTAGTAACGGTGAGGCACACTCAAACTGGAGCACGATTAAAAACGGGGTACCACAGGGAAGTGTTTTAGGGCCATTACTGTACATATTATATACAAATGATCTCCCGGAAAATATCAGTGGGAAAACAATAATGTATGCAGATGATACAACAGTTCGAATAAATGCAGTAACTAACTTAGAGCTGATGCAAAACACGGTCGAAACAATGGCTGCACTAAAAAAATGGTTTAATAACAATGGACTAAAACTGAACACATCCAAAACTTCTGTTATGCACTTCAAAACACAAACAAAAGTAGACAATAATATGTTACCTGTTACCAACATAAGTTCTACTACCTCAGCAAAAATACTTGGAATATATGTAAATAATCATTTAAAATGGCAAGAACATATACAATACATAACTAAAAGATTAAATAGTGCCTGTTTTAATATGTTCTGCCTTTCACAAATTACAAACTTAGAGACTAGGAAAATAGTATATTTTAGCTACTTTCATTCGGTTATGACATATGGAATAATTCTCTGGGGTCAGGCAACAGGTTGGGAATCAATCTCCAAAACTCAGAAGAAAATAATCCGTACAATAACACACATAGGGCCAAAAAAATCTTGTAGACCACTGTTTAAAAATCTAGAGATATTAACCTTCCCATCTCAATATATACTGGAACTCTGCAAATATATACATGTAAATTTCGATACTCTATATAATACTCAAAATCAACATGGCTATCAAACTAGAGCTAAAGGCAATTTAAAACCACTAGAATATAGACTAGCATTATTTGAAAAAAGCCCACTTTATGCAGGAATAAAAATGTATAATAAATTACCCACTGAAATAAGACAAATAAAAGATATAAAATCATTTGCCAAAACCATCAAAAACATATTTGTAAAAAAGTCATACTATTCGGTAAGAGAATTTACGGAGGATAGTTTATAAAGGTTAAAAAATTGTATTAATTCAATTTTATAAGGGCTTATTGCCCTAAATATTGTAACTTCAACTGTATATATTTCTCATTGTATTTCGCTTGACGTGTCACCTGTTTACTGGGCTCTTGCTCACTTTGTAAATGTTTGTGATAAATAAAGTTATTCTTTTCTATTCTATGATGTTATCTTTTTCCCAAACATGAAGAAATGGCTGGCAGGAACAACATTTAGAGCAAACGAGGTCATTGAGATAAAGGCATATTTTGCAACCCTAGACAATTCCCAATTTTGGAGGTGTTAAAAAAATGACAGAAATGTTGAGAGAAGTATACATCCCTAAAAGGGAACAATGTTGAAAAATAAATAATTTGTGTTTGAAAAATATGACATCTTTATTCCTATGAACTACCATCACAATATGCCTTTGTCAAAATGTGTTATTTTCATTAAGAAACATTAAATGTCAATGCAGTACAATCTGTAAAGCAGTAACATAGTGCTGAATAATAAATGGATTTTGTTTTAAATGTACGATAATTTAAGTAAAAGCCCATAATTCTGAAGTGTTAATGCAAAACTTTCCTTTTTTAAGGTTGACAATCCACATTGTGGATCTCTAAGCATCGAACCCAGAGTTTGTATCTTTAACAGTAATTACAGTCAACAATTTTGAACTAATTCTCAAGCAGCTTAGTGGTCATTTCTGAAATCTGTTCAGTATTTACATTTACTCATACTGCTAATTCTGAAAATGTATTTGGAACAAAGAAATCCAATTATTTTCTCCCATTCATGAACATATGAAATTCTTGGGTATGTATGCATGTATGCATGTCAAATTTGATACAAATCAAACTATTGAAATTACTGCAAATAATTACAGAAATTGATTACTACAATTATTACTAATATAGCAATTTTTACTTGTAATCCATACTTTTAAAAACTAGTTTTGCTTATAACGTACTTCTTGTATTAAAATTATAAGCATTACAATGTAGTATTTCTTAACATTTTAGTAATAGATCTCACATTGAGATAACAGGTTAAATCTACAAGGAAAGCCAAATTATTTACCCTAAGGTGATTTAGGAGTTCTGGAACAGGTTTACCATGTACATCCATAAAGAAAGCAATTTCATTCCTGAGAGTGAAAAAACATTGCAGAAGGTTTCCTCGACTTAGCCACCTTACCTCTGTGTGGTAAACCAAATCCCCATACTCACTGTCAGTATCAACAAGTAGTGCCCAAAACTCTCTGTGATTAAGTCCTTTAGATCTGATGAAGTTAATTGTTTGCACAACATCCACTACATTGCTCAGACGAATGATTTTAGCACATAAGTTTTCTTCATGTAAAATGCAATGCATTGGTATAAGTTCCAGCACCCTGTTTCTTTCCACACATAGCCAGTGCTCAGTCAGTACTAACACCACCATTTTATGCTATAGAAGTTCAAACTGTTCTATCGTTCCCTCAATGCAACTGAAGATATCAACTCCAGTAGTATTATGCTTCATTAGCACAATATCTAACAACTCTTCCCTTATTTCAAGATCTTTATTCATGCCTCTTATGTAGATGACAAGTTGTGCAGTGTTGGTTATATCATTGTTCTCATCTATTGCAAGAGAAAATGCAATGAATGTTGTAGTTATCTCAGACAACTGACTCTGAATATCGTTTGCAAGGTCCTCCACAAGATATATCATGGTGCAGATAAACCGATTGATTGATAATCGTGTACATACTCTGGGCTCAATTCTTCATCTGCATACACTAAATATTGTTTTACCATTTCACCTTCACTGAAGGATCGCATGTTCCTGGCAATACATGATGCTATTTTGTAACTCACTCTAACAACACCTGCATGAGTACTTACATCTTTCTTGTTCATTTTACATTTCAGATCATCAACAACATACATGCGCTCAGGGTCTTTGTATTTGTTATAATCATGTGCATGACACAGAGTAATGCCATAGCAAATTATATTTAGTTATTTTGTTTAGAGGTTTGTAACACACTTAACATTTTGCAGCGTCATTTTCTTCCATAAACAGAAAGTTTTCTTCCCATTCTGCTGGAAGCATCACAGGCATGGACGACCGTCTTCCCAACGCGGATGTACCAGCCATCGTAAATAGGACATCACAGTACTAATATGTAGCGTTACACCACCACTGCACAGATATACAGGACTGTGTAGCTGTGCGGTCCTCAGTGAGGACTGCACAGCTACACGCGTGCCCTCAAGCGACCTTGACCAATGACTCCTAAAAGACAAAGCCTAACAGCTCAGAGGAGACATCACTGTTTCTGGGCAAACTCACATGGAATTACTGTATTACAGCGCGCAGCAATTGAGTTGTTTCAAAGCATTATTTTAAATGTTTAAACCATACACAACAATTAACTTTATCCTTGCTTCAAAAATTTTACTTATCACCCAAAACTACACCACAAGTTCCAAAAAATATTCAAAAAACATAATCACACTTGCCCCCAGAATAAGTTCAGCCTACAAAAAATGCTCTGCAACAACCATAAAGACCAAATCCCAGAACATAAAAAATCAGGAATCTACAGAATAAATTGTGCAGATTGCAACAAATTTTACATTGGTAAAACAACAAAAAGACACCTTGAAACAAGACTTAAAGAACACATGAGAGCAGTAAAATACAAACAAATGGACAAATCAGCCGTTCCACACCACTTTGGTCTACTAACCATGAAATAGTACCTAAAATACACCTTGTAAAACCCACCAGATATGCAGCAGAACTCGATGTCTGGAAAAAAATCCATATCATTAAAAATCAACACCATGTATTCAACTTTGAATTGCCAACACAAAATACATTGTGGAAGTTCGTCACCCAGCCACCAGGGACCGTCACACCTCAACATAGAATACCCTGTGGAAATTCAGTTGGAATCCATTAACAATGATGCCCACATGGCATTGAAACCGGTCTGGAAAAATTATACATAAGTGGTACTTAAGTGTTACAAACCCAACTCAAAAATATTCTATTGATACATACCACTGCTCCAAAACACCCTTTCATTAAAATTGTTCTTATAATTATTTTACTGATATTCCAAATAAACAAAAAATAAATAAAAAATGTTCACCCACTTTCTTCTTTAGGTACACTTTTCTAAAAAAAAATTATAATAGAGATGTGATTTCTGTACATATGCAAAATGTATTGGTCTAAAGCATAGTTACAAAAAAAGTTAAGAATTAATGAGTACATAATTATAAATTTTAATTGTTACTTTGTTCATTTAAATGTCTTAATGTTTCACCAGCTATGTTAAATAATCGGTTTGTAAAGTGGCAACAAAATTTAAAGTGTGTCACTTTTAATTGTTTAGGTGAAAAGTGCACCTAAAGAAGAAAATGTTTGAAACAATTTGAATTTTTTTTTTGTTTATTTCAATATTAATAAAGTGATAATTAGTTTTAATCATAATTTCAATATGGTTTCTGAACTAGAAGTAGTAGCTTTATAAGTAGTAAAAGTTTATATTCAAATTCAGCATGGAAATTACTACTCTGTCTCTACTAAGTGTCTTTAATTACTGTATTCATAATGGAAGAATGGACTTTTGTTTTGCAAGCACGTGGTTTATTGTAAATTTTCAGTGTACATAATTTGCACAAATTAAATTACTGTTGAGGTAATTTATAACATAAAAGTTGACATGTCATGAGAGCAAAGAACTTGACTTGCCATAACACAATTTTTGATCCTCCTTTAAATATTTGCTCTTTTAGTAGTAAACGTGCCAGTTGAGTTTTTTTCAAATGAAGTATACTGTACAAGTTAGTAAACTTCAGGAGAAGAAAGTATTGTTACCTATGCAAGTTAGAAAATTAAGAGTTATGATGTAAGCAAATATAATTAAACTTAAAATAAAAGAAATAAAACAATGTGTTTGATGCAGCATATTGTGCTTCAGAAAAAGAACTACCATTTTTAAAATTAAAAGCAACCCAAATAAAAACTGCCTCTCTATTGTTCATTAACGTTGTTGCACAACATTCTGAAGAAATAAATTTATTTCCAGCAAATGTCCTTGTTTTCCCAAAACTACTATTTACCTAAATGTAATACATATTTTATACTTGCTGAAGAACTACGTCATTGCTTAAGTTCTGCTTCAAATAATATAAAATTAATTAATTGCCCATCGCTAAATATGAATGCCTACTTTGCTTCATGGTAAAACTAAACCCTTTCTTTCAAACATGAGCTTAGGGGAGTCTCTATAGCATCAATGTGCATCACATACAGAAATAACATTCATTTTCTTATAATTATTACTCATGAAAGGCAAACTGAAATAGTGCAGCAATTTAAAGTATTAATAATAACATTCACTAATTACTTATGATCTCGTGAAAGTATTAACAAGTCATCCAAAAAAGGGTTTCAAATGTATGTCCAGCCATCTTATAACATTTTTATTTCTTTAAAATACTTTATGGAGTTTGTAAACTGGACTAAACACAATGAGCAAATTAAATAAATTAGGAATTTTTGAAAATAATAAATCATGGAGAAAAGTAAATATAATTTGTTTATTTTTACTTTCTCTACATATACTATGTACACAGTGTACAGAGAAGGTATTGCACTCCACCCAAAAATTTGATACCAAGATTTCACTGGAAATAGGGGAACCAGGGGCAGGATGGAACACTTAACATTTAAAATGTTATAACAAATTAAATATTAAAGAAAAAGAACTATAAAATGAGATATACATTCGTTGAACATGTATTAAAATAATATGGAACTTTCAGAATTATAGCAATAGCAGAATTAAAGCAAAACATTACAAAACGAACAAATGCAGTGGGGCGGAATGGACCACCCTATAAAATTTGACAAAAAAACATGTTTTTTCGATATGTAATAGGTAAATGATGACACTTGTGTAGGCTGAAATTGTCCTAAAGTTTAGAAATCAAATTACTGTTTGCAAAATTCACAAGTTAGAACGGTTTCATCATCATCGCTGTCTATTCCGGTGCATGAGTCGTGCGCCCACTTGTGACACTTTGAACAAGATGCCCATCCCTCAACTGATTTCGAGTAAAACTCACGACAGTACAGACACTTTGTGCCACTTGTCTCTTCCTCACTTGTTGCATCTCTTGTGTTTCTTGATGGTTTGACTGAGTTTCTCTTGGAGCATCCATTTTTCTTTGAAGAAGCAGACATCTTCTTTTCCTTTCTTGGGGCTTCTTTTCTTATTTTTGAGTTGGAAATTGCAGACTCTAGATCTTTTTTGTATGGAAAAGACGTTAAGATTACTGCTCCTCCACGTTTCCTTCATGTCTTTCGATTTTATTGAGCCACTACTTTAGGAACAGCAAGAACATTTTCTGGAGAAGCACAAGGAAATGAAGTCGAAAGAGATGGAATGACAGTTTCCAAATTCACTGTCTCCTGTTTTCAGTTTCCTTTAGAGCTGAGGATTCTTGAGGAATTGCTGTTGAAGGAGCTTCAACTGTTGTCTTCTGTTCAGGAGTTTTAGGCCTTATTTGGATGTCAGTGGGGTCAGATGGCAAGAAATCTAAATCAGTGAAAACATCCATATTCACAGACCAAATACCAGTTGCTTTGAAGCCATGCACTGGAGCGCATCGTTGCTGCGTTGACAAATGCCCTACCGAAAAGTGAAGCTACTTGAAACAAAGTGATGACCTTACCTGGATTCGCTCTGAGCCATGTTCTTGTTTTATACTCATAGTGAGTGCTCAGAGGTTTCATTAACGCAACATCAAGTGGCTGCAGATGATGAGAAGTATGAGGAGGCAGACACAGTGTTATAACACCATTTTCTCTCGCAAAGTCAATAACATCAATGTTTTTGGTATGAGTGGTTTGTCCATCTAGTATTAGAAGAACTATATTTTCCTTTGATGCTTTGCTGAAACCTACAAATTTTCTGAACCATCTGGAAAAAATATCAGATGTCATCCAACCAGTTTCATGAACTTCTGCCCAAGATCCTGGAAGTAGACTTTACTCACATTCCTTTTGTATTCTTTTTCTTGGAAATGTCAGCATGGATGGCATATATGCACCAGCAGCTGAAATGCATATTTCTGTGGTCACTGTCCCTCCACGCTCACTTGAAGTTAACACTCCGACTTGTCATTTACCCCTAGCAGCAATAATCTTCGTTTATCCTTTTGTGTAAACAGTGATGTCTGTTTCATCACAGTTGAAGATTTTTTCAGGTGTCAGTTTGTATTTATCGACAACTTCTGTCAGAAGATCAAAAAATATACTGACATTAGGTCTGCTAAAACCCATGGCTCGGGCACCAGATGTAGCTTCTGGTTTCCGTACACAGCTCTGGGTGTCTTTTCAAAAAGAGTTTTATCCAATCTTCTCCTGCCAACTCAGTCTCTTTATTAAACAGATGATTCAAATGATTCCTCTGAGCTAATTGAAATGCAATAGAGCGAAAATCTCTCATAGTGAAGCCAAATAATTGATCCTCCATTTCCTTCAAATAATTAACTAGCTCCTTCTCCTATTCTTTTGTAAACACAGGACTAAATTTGCCTTTACTCTTGTCAATTAGGCCTACAAAAGTTTCGTTTTCTCCATACCCTTTCATATATCGTTGCAGTGTGGTTTTTGGAACATTATACTGCTGAGCAGCCCTTTTAATCCCCATCTCCTTTTTAACAACTGTCTCTACAGCCTGCTGCATACCCTTCTCTGACCATTCTTGGCGATTACTCTTTCTCTCATAATCTCTCACCATCTGACAATTGAAAACGATTAATTAGTAATAATTTTATTCATTATTAATGTGTGATATATTATCTTATACGTTTAATTAAAGTATTATTACTTTTTTATAGACAATTACGGTGTATCATGTGTACTGTACATCATAATTATAATAGACTAAGAGTCCTAATAATAATAATAATAATAATAATAATAATAATAATAATAATTATTATTATTATTATTTTAAAAATTAGTCTGATTAGTTATAAAACAAAATAATTGTTTCTTGTATTTACACAATTATAATGCCACTTTTATCAAAAGTACGTAATATAGAACAAAATAAGAATAAAGTAATAACGTTAATTATTACCTATTATATATTACTCTATAAATAAATTAATCATTCCTTGCATTTACATAATTATATAAAACGAGAACTGTACAGTGCGTAATGTTAAATGGAGCATAATATGAACTTTAAAGGAATAATACAATAAGTTGACAACACAGGGCAAAATGGAACCTAATTCCGAACCGCCCAGGCCCATTCTGCCCCGTGCAGAAACCTTAAGTAAAATGCGGTTATAACAAGAAACGGCAGGGATATAAGGAATAGTAAATATGACAAACTGCAGTAGAAACTTCATGTTTTATATAGACATAATTAAAAATCATGTTTAAATAATGTAATTTATGTTACCTTAGGTGTTGAGATGTCACACTTTTACAACAAAACGTATAAATTTAACAAGAACCTCACAGATGGCGCCAACGCTTGCTACAGTCTCTCGCTGTTGTTTATTAGTTCCACAAGTCACCGCTATCCTGCGCCACTTTCAGAGAAAATAAATAGGGGGGTTCTGTTCTGCCCCTGGGTTCCATCCTGCCCCGGGTTCCCCTATATATTTTAGGGTCCCCTGAATCCATAAAAGGTATTTCAGAAAAAAATGTGTGTGTGTGTGTGTGTGTGTCTGTCTGTCTGTCTTTGTCCGTCTGTGTGTGTGCATGCATGCGTGCGTTTGTGTGTGTGTCAGTGAACATAGCTCAAAAACAAAAAGTTGATAAAATACCAAACTTGTTATATAAGTTTAGTATCTTCCAGGGATGTGACACAAAGATTTTGAGAAAAATCCCCCTACTTCAAACTACCCTTTTCATGGAACTTTTTTTGAAAATTTTGATTTTCTCAAAAATGGTTCTAGCGATTTTGATTAAAATATTGTATACCAAAGATATTTACCTGACAAATAAAAAGTATAATTTGAATTTTCTGGGAATAGTCTTTGAAGACTACTTTATTCTGGATGAATTTTGCAGAATTTTGCATAACTGCTAAACCATAAGAGATGGACAAAAGCTTGGCAGATAAAAAATGTAGAGCACGTTAAAACACACAATTTATGTTATAAACATCTTTTCGTGGAGTTGATCGTTTTTGAGATATTCCTGTTTTTTGGTTTCACCTTTGAAAAACTTAACTTTCCTCATACAGGAATTTGTCAACTCCTGTCCATCAAATAAAGGAACTTCAGTCACATAGCAACAAGTTTTTGACTATCACTTTAAGCTATAGTACTCCCTTATTTCGTTTCTACTTAGAAGGAAGCAAGTAATAAGACTATTTCTGCTAATTTTTTGATGATTATCTTGAAATAAATAGAAGTATAAGCTTTTTAACAATAAGTTGTTGCAGAGATGAAGAGAAAGTCATGTGAATGGAACACATCAGATTTTTTTATGTTTTTAGTTTAAGGTGATTTATTACCTATATGATATCCAATCGGTGTGACTTACCTAACCTATACCAAAGCTAACATTTACTTACTGTGGCACATAATAACTGTAAATAGTTCTATTATTTAATACATAGCTGCTGCATATTCTTACCAAGAATATAGCTCATCTGATTGTTAAGCATTTATGAATTTTAACATTTAGGCTTTACACTAATTATAGGCTTTTAACATATTGAGTTATGTCTATTGTGTTTATTTTCTATACTGCAGCTTCATGAAAGAAAATAAACATAACTCAATATGTTAAAAGCCTATAATTAGTGTAAAGCCTAAATGTTAAAATTCATAAATGCTTAACAATCAGATGAGCTATATTCTTGGTAAGAATATGCAGCAGCTATATATTAAATAATAGAACCATTTACAGTTATCATGTGCCACAGTAAATAACTGTTAGCTTGCATCTGAGCTAATATTTTTTTCTTTTATTCTGCATTTATGCAGTTAATTACCCTGTACCATAACATAGAATCAGCTAACCTATAGTGGCAATGCAAATCATTTTATACATCATTATTTTGCTGATAGATGTAGCACTGACAATGCTTTAAATGTAGTACATTAAAAACTATAAAATTATTATTGATAGCTGCTTACCACAGAGTTTTTCGTGGGTTCTAAGTTGTCACTTTTGATAGCTCTTAACCATTTATTTTTAAGGTTGCATTTTCTGGAAACTTAAACATAAATGCACCTTATTTTCACTATCATAATTCCCTTTGCAGTCAGGGACACAGCATTTTAAAACCATTGTGTTGTGGCCATAAATTGCACAGTACACCTACAGCAAACACAAAATATGAGCTTGTATTTATAACTTAGTTATCAACAGCTGCAAAGGAAATGGCCATATGGCCCTATGGGTATTACATCACAACAGAAACAGAACAACGTTCAGCTGTTAGGCCCTGTCTTTTAGGAGGAGCTGCCTTGACTCAACTTGGGGATGCCTGGTCCAGATGTTTCAATTGGTTGGGTGCTGGCTTTCTGATCTCAGGGTCATGTCTTCAAATCTGACCCAGACCAATGGTTTTTAAGTAGATTTAAAAATGGCAGCATGTTGAGTAGATTTACTAGCATTAAAAAAGCTCCTGCAGGACAAAACCCCAGCCCACTGGTAGTGCTGAGGATGATCCTGGCAATTGACAGTGTCATTAACAAATAAATAATTTTACTAAAACTGATAGTTTTTAACCTTAGTGCCCAGCACTCAGAAGGTACATACCAAAACACACATACATGCATTCCTGTTTTGTTGTGGTATCTTTCAGTAACCACCTTAGATTTAAATAATCATGTATTACAGTAAGGAGACCAGACATATTAGCTGGAACTAGAGGTGGTCAAAACCCGTGCCACTCGTGCTCATCACTGGTAAGCTATGTCACTGCTTGAGTGTGGCAACAAGAATCTTGTGTATCGAGAACTAGTGCTAACAAGCGAGGCGACTCGAGTATTCACATTACTACAGGCAAAGTAGGTTGATGTATAATCTGTAATATAAACTGGTTACATAATAACTAGGGCCCCAATTTTTAGGTTTTAACCTATTTTTTCCTTTGTAGGTAGGCTAGAAAGTTTCCAAGTACTTTTATGTTCCTAGGCGTTTGGATGCTAATGTGTGAATCTTATTCAACCTACCAAAAGCTTAATGGGACATTAAGACCTAAAACTCCCTAAATTTAAGTTTTTGAATTACAATTTTGTTTAACAATTTGTTTAGTTTTGTTTTGAATGTACATGAGGAGTGAGTCATGATCTTTATCTTGGTATTGAAATTGCACATATGAAGTATGCACCAATGACATCTTGCAGTGGTGAAAGTTCTTTTTCAGCCTTTGGGAATGTATTAAAAAACAACAGAAAATTTGGAAATGTGGCTGTTTGTGTTCAGCAACAGTGCTAAAATGTGAAGTTTGTTTCTTATGAGTGCTATATATATATATATATATATATATATATATATATATATATATATATATATTAAAATACATGTTGAATTTTGTAGTGAAGCAAAATAGTTTTCATATTTTATCTGTATTCTGTTATAAAAGGTGTTTGTCATTGACTTCCTTAAATAGGTAGGAAACTGGTTTAATACATTACAAAAAAAAAGGGTAGGAACATTGTTTAAAAGCACCCCAAAAAAAAAAAAATAAACCAGGAAAATTGCTTACAAACCTAAAGAGGCTAATAGAAGATAATAAAAGGCTAAACTTGATTTTATAAAAAGCTAAACATCCAGGATCTTTTAATAACACAAGATGAATCTTTGTTTAACAACACACAATATCAAACGTGTTCACAGTAAATGGTTTGAATCAGCGATATTAATTGTAAATGACATATCTATAGTTTGTGTTGCTATGTATATAACTTTACTTACACTGAAATAAACATGTTCAGATTGTAACTGAAAATAGAATTACTACTTGCAACATAAACGTCTTAGGAGTAATCAAATATTTACACACTTATTTGTTGTGGAGACCAAGTACCATTTGCAGATTCAGTAATACTACATTTTGTTTTTAACCCTTTCTCTAGTGTGTGTTATTTAAATACTATCCTTATTCTGGTAGGCTATTTAAATCTTAAATCATTTAAACAGATGAAATAATATAACTTAGAGAACTGATTATGCGAGTGAGCATTACACTGCAGTCTTGCTATTAATGAGACTTATGAGTAACTGAGAATCTTGTATGCTCATTGGTCAAGCTCTCACCTGCCAGCTATGCATTCAGTTTCATCTACTGCCTGCAAGAGGCACACTTAGCAGCAGTGAGAAACAAGCAAGATTGAAAGCTGACCTGACCGGCTCTAGGCGGAACCTTCTTTGTATGTGAAGGATACATCTATACATGATTGCTACAACAATATTTGTACATATGCCTTATTTGAATCGGTTGGTGGAGAAAGGAACTAAGTCACTTTTTGATATTTTTCAGGAGAGACAAAAAACATTTAGATGATGCCATAAAATTATTAAACATATAAGGAAAAAACAATAAAATTCACAATGGAAACAGAAACCAATGGAGAACCCCCATTCTTAGACCTAAGAATCATCAGAAACGACACAAAAGTAAACTTTGGAATCTACAGAAAACCAACCCAATCAGAAAATTACATTAAAAATGAAAGCTACAACTCATTACCACACAAACATGCAATAATAAACAGCCTCACACATAGATTAGTAAATGAGCACAACCAAATTCAAAACCATAATTCAAACAGCAGAACAAAATGGATACAGTAAGAACCTTGTATATAAGAAACTCAACAAAGCAAAGCAGAAAAAAGCCATAAAAGAAATAACTACCCTAACAGCAGGAAAAAACAATATCAACACATTATAAAAATTCACTTACCACTCCCGAGCATTTAGAAAATACAAAAAAAAATCTTCAAAGAACAAAACATCACCCTGGCTCCAATAAACAGATTTTTTGTCATAAAGCCACTAAATTCAAAAATAAAAGATGAAATTCCACCAGAAAATAGGTCAGGAATATATCAAATTAAATGCACAAATTGTGAAAAGTTCCACATAGGACAATCCAAAAGAAGTTTAAAAATCAGATCCAAAGAGCACTTTAGAAACCTAAAATTGAAACAAGAACATAAATCAGCAGTAGCATTTCACTTCTGGAAAGAAAATCACAATCTAGATCCAAATCCAAAATTGCTAAAAACCATGTCAGGCCACAATGAACTCACAACCTGGGTAAACATCCTCATATGGAAAAACAAAGATCACCTAATAAACTTTGAAATTCCGCCAGTAGACAGTTTAGTTAAGAAGTTCATCATTTTACCACCAGAGAAGAGAGCACAAGCAAATGCAACCAGTAATGGCGGTTCGACCCGTGAGGTTGAAAAGGAAAGCATAGGCTTTCGAAACTAGTCCCTCATAATAAAAATGTAAGTGTCATGGTGTTAAAAAACCACTTCAACAAATTAATACCACATATAATTTGACTGTCACTGTTACTAAATTCCTCCAAACATCAATCAGACAAAAAACTGTTTAGCCAAGTGACCTATTTTCGGAAATTTCTGTTTGACGTTTTTTTTGTATTCGTTATTGTAATCTTGCTAGTATTGTATAGATATACTCACTCCATTGTAACCAATATTGCAAAAAAGTGAGTTTGAAAAAAAAGTAACCTAGTTCCTTTCTCCACTCGATGGGCGGTTTTTCAAAGCTTAATACCTTTATTAATTTCAAAATGTGGGTTTTATTACAATCACAAAGCCATACTTAATAAAAGCGACAAAAAATAAGAGACCAAAATTTGTATGACATTAAGAATTTTGTAGAAACATGAATGTATAATACACAAATAACCTTTGTAGTTTATTTATCCTAAATAAATAATTTATGAAATCATTGGCCACTGTAACATATCTTCATAAAATTTCAGTGCATCTTCCCCACGTACATATTTCACTAGCTTGCGTATGTCCTCCATTTTCTTTTGCTGAATGGGCTTAGGATATGCTAACTCCAGATCCATGCAAAGCTTTGATTCGGTTTTCAGCAGAGAATGTATACATTAAGCAATTGTTGATGAAAGGACGTGTCCTTGCTATTCCAGGCAAGAAAGTAGATTCTTTGATGAATGATTCTTTTTTGCTCCTTGGAAAATCCTTACTTGTTTCTACAGAAGCAACAATTTTCTTGAAAAAACTGAGGCCTTGTCAAAATTCATAATGTTTGGTGTTTGCAACATAGTCACAGTTATTCCTGATACACCATTAGCTATCAGTTCCACATATTCTCTAGGAGTATAAGCTGTCATATTTTGAGATTTTTCTCTTCATTACTCCAAACACACTATCACATGGAACGTACAAATGGCTCCTCTCTGGAAATTGGTGAACGATCTTTTTCATCTTACCCAACTGTGTAAATCCAAGGCACATTCGGAGTAGCATGTGATTTTTGTTTTGTCCTGGTGCTCACGAATGATCTGAAGGGCACTGAGGGAATCACTAAGAATAAGGCAGTCACATAATTTTTGATGGTGAATATACAAAAGGGCCCAGTAAATAAAATATAGATCGGTAGAATATATGGATGTGCTGCTGGGCAAATTGAAAGTAAAAGATTCTGTTCCATGGACAAAGGCACAACCAACACCGTTGAGGCAATTGCTGCTATCGGTATATATACAAATACAGCCACTGTATTTTGATAAAGATTCTAAAAAAAAACTCTCCGGATACTATAAACAGGCACTGCAGATTTCCCGTAAACTGTCACCCCGAGATTAACATGAGAGGGAGCACGTAACCAAGGAGGGAACCTCCTCTCCACCATGGGAAACAGCCTCAACATGTCAATATCATGCTGCCGAAGAAACTCACGGAAACGAAATCCTACAGGCTTTGGACTCGGGGAGTGGTGGTGGTACCGTTCGTCCAGCTCGGGGGAGAAAAACGCATGAAAAGTTGGATGCCCAGGCATGCACTTGAGCTCACAGCCATAATTAGCTAGCAGGACATCGCGCCGATATCGTAGAGGGGGTTCTCCCGATTCGGCGTAGAGGCTAACAACTAGGCTGGTTGGAAAAGCTCCAACCGCCACAGGGATGCCCTGATTATGAACTGTGTCTAATCTTTCGAGCACTGATGATCGTGCTGAAGATTAAACAATGCTGCTGTAGTCCAACTTCGATCGAATCAGTGCGCGATAAATACGAAGCAACACTGTCCAATCCACTCCCCAGGATTTACCGCATAGCATCCGTAAAATACTGAGAGAACGGTCACATCGCGCTTTCAACTGTGCTATATGCCGTGACCAACAAAGTTTCCGATCGAAGATCAACCCAAGGAACCTCGCCTCATCTGCGAAAGGAAGTAAATCTGGCCCGAGTCGAAGACATGGCGGATGTCGCCACCTACGACGCCAGAAGTTAACGCAGACTGTCTTCTCAGGTGAGAAACGAAAGCCGTTTTTCGAGCTCCAATCATAGAGATTGTCCAAACTCCGCTGGAGGCGGCGTTCCAAAAACGGTGTACGCTGAGAAGTACAGTAAATGGCAAAGTCATCCACAAATAAACAAGAGAGACACCTGGGGGAACACATCGCGATATGGAATTAATCGATATAGGAAACAGCGTCACGCTTAGTACCGAGCCCTGCGGCACACCGTTCTCTTGAATATAATGGTTAGAAAAAAGACCGAGCCGATTCTTACTCAGAAAGCGCGGTCCCGCATAAACTCCTGAATGAACAACGGTAGTCGTCCACGAAAATTCCAGTTGTGGAGGGAACGTAATATCCCTACTCGCCAACACATATCATAAGCTTTATCAAGGCCCAAAAATGTTTGACAGTTTTGAAGAAAGCCGTTCATAATCTGCGTCGATAGCGACTCAAGATGGTCAGCTGCTGACTGACGCCGTGGAAAACTGCACTGGGCATTAATTAGTCAATAGATTGTCGGATTCTAGCCACCAGACCAAGCGTCCATTGATCATGCGTTCCAGCACTTTGCAAATGCAGCTCGTGAGGGAAATAACACGGTAGCTGGAAGGAAGATGACGGTCCTTCCTAGGTTTCAGAACAGGTATAACGTTGGCCTCCCGCCATCTGTCTGGAAAAGTGGCGTCAACCCAGACCCAATTATAGATCTCGAGTAGGAAAGCCTTACCATCAAGAGAGAGGTGTTGCAACATTTGGACGTGGATGCCATCTGGACCAGGTGCAGAGTTCCGCGAAGATTTAAATGCATGGTCTAACTCCACCATGGTGAAAACATGGTTGTAATCCTCAAGGTTTCCGGAACGAAAAGAATACACTTGAGATTCCGCGTGATCCTTAACTCTAAGGAACTCAGGGGGATAATTGTCTGAGCTAGACATCTGAGCGGTGTTGGCCACGTCAACAGTATTAATGACACCGGGAGGGGTTCTGAGACCAGCGATTGGCATATGGGTCGATTTGCCGGCCACAGGCTTCAACCTATCCCAAACGACAGAGGAAGGGGTATGTCTATTAAAGGAAGCTACAAAGTTGCTCCAGGATGTATTTTTGCTATCCTTAATAATTTGACGAGATTGGCACGCATTTTCTTATAGTATATTAGGTTTACCAGTGTAGGGCGGCGCTGGAAAACCCCGAGAGCACACCTGCGGGCACGAATAGCAGTCCGGCACTCGTCGGTCCACCAAGGTACCGGAAAGCGACGAGTTCGGCCAGTGGAACGTGGAATTGATCGCTCAGCAGGGGATAGAACTATCTCTGTTAAGTGTTCGACTAAACAGGTCACAGAAGCGTGATCAGCATAGTTAAAAACAGCCAAGCGAGAACACAGATCCCAGTTGGCTTGATCGAAACGCCAGTTCGGTAAACGGGTGGAACATAAGACATGGGAAGTGCTCACTTGAATGCAAATCAGAGATGACATTCCAAGTTAAGGAAACTGCTAACTGCGGTGAACAAATACCTACATCATAGTATGAAACAGTATGAAAGTTATGTGGGCTCTCCAGTGTTCAAGAGAGCTAAATTATCACTGTCCAAGAAGATTGCAATAAGGTTACCTCTCGCACATGCCCGCGGTAAATCCCAAAGTGGGTGATGGGCATTCACATCTCCTACCAACAGAAATAATGGCGGCAGCTGCGCAACTAGATCTTTTAAGTCCGTGTGCAGGTCAGCAGTTGGAGGTAAATAGAGACTACAAATGGTGAAAATGGCGGAGGGAAACTGAATCCTGACAGCGACGGACTGGATGTCAGATTATAAGGGTACGGGTTCGACAAATATATCGTCTCGGATAAGCATCTTAGTGCCTCCATGTTCTGGGACACCCTCCTCCGGTGCTAAATATTAGTTACGGAGTACTGCCCGACTGCAACGGTGTCCTGGGGACGGCGCTTTGTCTCTTGTAAGCATAACTCCACGTATGTTCCAGTGTAGGATAGCCATAGTCTTTATGATGTGATAAGTTTTTTTTTTTTTAAGTGTTTAACGCCCACTAACTGTTTATGGCACCGCAGGCGGTGACACTGATGATACATGAATGATGGAGCACCGGTGGAATGTGATGGCGGGGAAACCGGAGTACCTGGAGAAAACCCGCCCCAGCGCCGCTTTGTCCGACACAAATCTCACATGCGGTCGCTTGGGATCGAACCCCGGCAGTCTAGGTGAGAGGTTAGTGGTCTAACCACTCGGCCACGCGATAAGTCCTAAATTGAAAGCCGTTCTGTCGGTCGGTTCAGTTTCTTCTTTTTTGGTGTCGGCAACACGATGCTGTCGCTTACGCACTGTGCGTTTGCCACTGACGACAAAATCCTCTTGATCCATCTCCTCCACGGGGGAAGACCCCTTTCCCATAGAAAATTTCGGTTCGAGATTAGAGGTACTGATTGGCGAAGGTGGTAGTGGCCGATCGGTACTTCCCCAGAAGATTCCTCAGAAGAGAATCTCCATGGAGAGTGGCGTGGACTTTGATTCCCCTTAAATGTTTTGGGAGCGGTCTTAACGCTATCTTTCAGAAAGTCTTGCCTGAGATAGCTGGTCTTGAATTGCTTAGCATGTGCAGAGAATGTCGCAAGCTTAGAGGTTTTATTTCCTGAGATCGAAGCTTTAGGTGAGAAGGTTGCTGAACTGCTCTGTAGGCTGACAGATTTGGCAGATGTTGATGCCGACTTGGAAGGTAACATAGGCTTGTGCACTGTTCTGGCTGCAAGGACCTTTCCTGCGATAGTTTTCCCGTTTATATCGCTAGTTTGCGTTGCGATTTTCCGACACGGCACCGGTTTAGCTACAACAGAGCTAAACGTGCCGGACTTCAGGACGGGGTTAGCGGAGTCGCAAGAGAGTCTCGGCTTCCGAAGACACCTCTTTCACCCGGGTCTCCTGGATCGCCTTCTTTGTAAAATGGGGACAGTTTCGGGAACTAGATGAATATTCACAATTCACGCACGATTGAGGTGAACTACACACACCATCGTGGGATAGGTCACCACTTTTGGCCCAGGTGGATTCGCCCTTATAAAAATCACGTGTGTGGCCAAAACGTTGACAATTATAGCATCTGAGCGGGTTCCACACCGCGTGAGGAATTTAGCGTCTTATGCACTTCGAACTTCACGGCGAACCTGGCTAAAAGCTTAGCTTTCAGTATTTTGGCAGCCTGGGAGGCTGAGAAGGCCTCAACCAGCAGCGTGCCGTTGTGGGCTCTAATACAGGATTTATTGCGTCGAGACCCTTTTGAATCATAAAAGGGCTCACTGTGAAAAACTTCCTTCCTTCCTCTGTCCGATTTAACACCAAGTAGCGAGGACCACAAGACTCTACTATTTATTTTCCAATGTTTTTTTTTTTTTTTTTATTTTATTTTGGGTGCCATAAAGATACATAGAAATTTCATCCCCCAGTGCTCCCCACCCACCACGGAGTCACCCCACTGAGGTGATAGGGCTACACAGGGAATATAGAGGGCATGGTGTCCCACTCACCCTGGATTTTGGTATAACACCTAGTCCTGGCCGGTTGACTGGTGGCTAGTTAGTCCCTAGTCTCCCGTTTAGGCGAAGCAGAAACCAAAGTGGTGTATTAGGTTTCACCCCCTCCCCAGTTGCTGAAAAACAGAAGCCCAGGCTCAGATATGCAACCTTCAACCAAACAGGATATTCCTTTCCACCGACATGGGTCTCCACGAACGGCCTACACGTGGGTGGACATTTTCACCTACTGACTCCCTCACCACTCAGAGGTTGCTCACTGAGGGAGTCAAGGTTAGCTCAGGACCCCGGGTGCACCAAACCCATACATACCGTAGTAGGCCCCTGGGGTGAAATGACTTTCAAGGTAACCATCCTGAGTTAAATGAATGTGGACATAATATGGTTTGCAGTAATTGCAAACATGGACATAATACAGTTTGCAACAAAAGCCACTTTTCACATGTCAATTACACAGGGGCAAAATATGATTTCATGCAAACAGAATGCACAGCATGAAACATCATGCTAGAAACACTGCAAATTTAGGCAAAACTTGATATTATTCAGGGGTAGACTATGGTTTGCAACAGTACTCCACTTATTCTCTCATCAAAATGAATGAAGAAGCATGGATTACTCCAAGAAAATGAATTCATTGCAGTTGTACCTTAGGTTAAGATTGTCCAGTGTTCTGAACTTGTGAAATACAATGCTCTTAGTTTGTTTGTTTTTCTGTTTTTTTAACAGTGAGTAATTAAAATATTTCAGCCAAAAAGAAAGTGATTTACAGCAGCACTCTTTCTGTATATACAATGCGTTCTCTGAGCGGCCGAACTGCCCCATGGCTGCACCGTAATGGGCGAGGACTGGCACAATCTCCGCCAGAATTACGCCTAAAGGACTGGCAGGTAACATGTATGGAACTCTAACTATTGTACCAATTTACATTAGGCTTACCTGAAATCACAATAAATGTTGAAATTGATGACCTTCAACATGAATACAATTCCTATATATCTAAAAACAGTTCTGTTTCACTTGAAGAAGTTCATTTTGACTGGTTGCCTGTATTTCTCTTGTGATGTTTTCCTTCAATTCTTGTAAAGTGTGATGGATGTATACCTTTATTCTTTAACGTTCCCCATAAATAAAAATCACATGGAGATAGGTCAGGGGAACAAGATAGCCACAATCCTCGTCTGATTATTCTGTCACCATACACACTTTGCAATTTATGCATAGAATTTACAGCGGTGTGCGCTGTAGCCGAGTCCTGGTGAAACCACTGGCACAATCATTCATCTCTTGTTAGTTGTCAAAAAAAATTATTTAAAATGGAATTTACATAAACATGTGAATCAACTATTGTGTCAAAAAATATGGGACCAATAATTCTACGCGCACTAACTGCACACCAAACCCAAACTTTTACAGCATGATGAGGATTTCATGAATAAAATGGGGATTTTCTGTAGCCCAGTATCTATTGTTTTGGGTAGAAATGTGACCTTGAAGATAAAACCATGCTTCATCAGTAAGAACATTAAAATCATGTCCAAGTCACCATTGTAAACAGACTGCAAAAACCTATTGCAATAATTAACCCTAGGTACAGGATCTTGTGGTTGTATGGCATCAACTACAGTTACCTTCTATGGCTTAAGTTTCAGAAGTTTCGTTGCCCTAAAACACTGACGTCTTGGAAATCCCAACCTCTTGTCCTACACATCTCAATGACTTTTGTGGTGAGTGCTCTAACTGGGCCCCTACTTCATCAAGCTTCTCTTCTGGTAGCAAACTGCATTTAACATATTTCATATTTATAAACAATCCTGTACACTTGACTTTATTGACAAGTTCATGAATAGTTGTCCTGCTAGGAATTTGAACACCTGCGCAACGAAGTTGAAGTTCTCTACGACACCTTCTTGCAGAAGAGTATTTCACGCACATGTCATACAGAAAAATACGTTGTTCTAAAGTGTCCTGAGCCATTAGTACTGGACAAATTATCACCAATAGAAAACACAATGTCACTCCGAACATACACACAGACCTCATTCCCTCACCACAGATCCAACTTGATTGACACAGTAGTAGTAGAGTGCTAATCTCTGGTGTCAGGTGTGCCTCTTGTCACCCAGTCCAAGGCCGCTACGAAAAGGTCCGGCCATTCAGGGAACGCACAGTATATATGCTTTTATTGCATTTAATTCAAGTTTCCAGTTGAGTTTCTCTGGAATTAAATAAGTAGTTACTAAAAAAAAATAGACTAAGAATGCAGATAACTGAATGCACAAGCAAACAAGACTTCCAGAATACTAATAGGTGATAATGAGAAGCTCATGAATAATGTAAAGAAATAAACTAAAACTAGTAGCTTAAAATACTCCCATTTATTAACATGATGTTTATTGTTGAACCTCAAATCATCAATGAGGGTTGTATCCAAAGTGATAAATTCTAGCGCTTCATTTGTCACCAGTTTCATAACAAAACAAAAAAAAAACTACAAAAACATTGCTAGACTTTAAGCATGATTTGCAGTTACTGCCTATTTTCACATACACTGTTCATGTTTTAAAATGTTGATGCCCTAGGTAGTGGCACAGCATACCGCACCACCCTCCCTCTTTAGCTTGCCCTGCTTGTAAAATATAAATTATTCCACTGACACAGAGCTTAAAATTACAATTTTAATAACAAATATAATAACAAGGAGCTGTATGCAAGGCTTCATGCTGTAAAATAAAATAAATATTCTATTTATTAACACATGCAAGTAACTAAGCACAAGTTGGCAACACTTCTCAATAATGCTCTGCCTTAGGCATGCATATTTTTATCTGCCTCCATGTAATAAAACTGTTATGAAAACCACAAACACTACATTTAACACACTTCACCTGTCGATAGTATCTGATGTAGAATTTCTAGCTCCTGATGCAGTAGGCAATAAGAAATTCTATCCATATTTTAAAAGGCCAATCATTCGGATGCAGCACATGTTCATAATTTTCAGGCTATTATTTTCATTACATTCATGTGTTAGTTAAACAACTCATTGGGAATCTACAAGCTTGCAAGGTACTTCTCTATTAATGTGTTTCAAAAAATACTTTTCTACATGAGCATCAGGGTGGTGCATGTAGTCCCCTTTCCCAATACAGAATCACCTCTTGTGTATGTGCAACACAACCAGAAGACATTCTGCTAAGAGTTTCTTAATTTCCTAACTCTAGCTACCTACTGCAGCATCTCATTTAAAATATATTAAAATAATTTATAGGAACTACAGATCTGCAAGAAGTTTTATAGTTCACATTTGTTTTTCACCATACTCCATCACTAGGCTCCCCAGTGCAAAGCTCTGATCTATCACAAATATAACCCCACCACCACATGGTGTGGTTTAGGCCATGGGTGAGAAATTAAATAAGTCAGTGTCCGCATTGTCAGACAGGGAATACTATAGAATTCATAATTATGTGTAAAGTTCACTAGCAAATTGTGTGATATATTTAATTCTACAAAAATTAGAGAAAAACTGGTTCTTTTGGACCATTGAACCCTTAATTGCCCTTTTATAACTAAACCTACCACAGAAAATATTATAAGATGTCCAATACTAACAAATGTTTATCATTTCTTGTGATCAAAATATTATATTTTACTCAGTAAACCATGTATAGTCATCCCTTAATTTATGCACATCTACACTCCTTCCACTTTGTATAAGCTGTTGCTTTTTACAAATAAATAAAAAAAAAAACCTTTATGATATGTTTGGAATTTCTAGTGAAAATACTGAAACATCCTTTGTATGAATACATAATTATTCACACTCCCATTAAACAGATATGTATTTCCAAATATGTCATACAGTTAATAAAAATGGGTATCTTTGTTACTGTGTTCAAGATTAACTGAAAGGAAATTGATTCCAGCAGCCCCAAAGTCTTTCCTTACATAAACAATTTCTCCGGTTCCTGCCCAGGTATGTACGCAAATGTTACCCTGCAGTGCTCTGTACTGGTAGCAAGCACTCACATTATGAGCAAATAACATGGGTGGAGCTTCAGACATGGGTTTCTCCATTTTTTCTCTCCCACTGAAATATCTCCAGTTGAAATACTGAGAAATTTGATAATTCATTTTCCAAACATTCCTGAATTTCTGCACATATGTAACACATATATACCACTATTGTTAACTGTTATTAGAAAAACCTAGAGTTATTTCTTAGTCATTTTAATGAAAAATACATTAGCTAAAGTGAGATTGGCTATGAGAGGTACCAACACATGCTATAGCAAAATACCCAGTGTGAAAGTGATGTGGTTGCAAAGAGTTGTGGTTGGAAAGAGTATATAATGCAGTGGTGGAAGCAAGAATGATGGATTCATGGAGTGGAAGTTGGAGGTTAGAGGAAGGATAAAAGAATATTGATAAGATTCATAGGGAATTTTTCAAATTAATATTGGGTTTGCAAAGAGCTTCACTGAACGCCATAGCACTGCTTGAGCTGGAAAGAACAGGCAGTAATGGGAAAGTGATTCAAAGAAGATTAAAATATTTATATAGAGTGGAAATACTGGAAAGTGGAAACATTGTCAAGGAATGTTTGTTAATTCAAAAAAGGGCTGGCTGGAAGTTTAGTTGGTATGCAAAGATCGAACAAACTCTGGAAGAAATAGGAAAGGGAAATGTCTGGGATGGGAACATGGTCATGAGAAAAGGTTCTGGAGAGAAGTGAAAATAAGCATTAAGGACATTGAAAAACAAGATTTGTTTAGTAGCTTAAGAGATAAACATTTGCTGGAATTATACAGAAATCTAAGAACAGATTGGGGCAGAAACAGGTATGTAGACTTATGTGATAAAACGGGGTGAGGATATACTTGGGTAAGAGCAGGTATGTTAAAACTAAGGGGGCTCAGAGGGATTTATGACACTAATATATTCCCAATGTATGGGTAAATGATGCACTGCATTGTGTTAGTGCAAGAAAACAATAGGTATAGAGAAATGAACCAAGATTTGATAAAAGGGATAAGTTTGGATACAGAAACTAAAAAGAATGTTTAACAATAGATGAGAATTTACTGTAGCTTGGGGAAAATACAGAGGGACATAGGAACTGGACGTTTTTGAAATGAACAGTACTCAGTTGATTTTCAAGGAAAACTGATTTTATTTTTACCAAGTTAAAGAACAATTTCTGCCATACCATGGTTAGATGTGAAAAATTGCCACTTAGGTGACATCCTTTTGAATACAGGCTTCCAGTCATTGCCAGAAAGCATTCATAACTCTGCCTAACACTGCTTGGCCAATTGCACGCAACTCTTCAATAATGACATCTTTCAATGTGCTTCCAGTCGTTGCCAGAAAGTATTCATAACTCTGCCTAACACCGCTTGGCCAATTGTATGCAACTCTTCAGTAATGACATCTTTCAATGTCATTATTCTATGTGGTTTGTGGATATAAACACATTCCTTTAAGTAGCTGCACAGGAAAAAATCACAACAGGCTAAGTCCGGGGATCCTGGTGGCCATGGAACATCACCGAATTGCAAAATGAGCTGACCAGGGAACATGTTTCTAACAACTTCCATCTATGCTATGACACCATCCTGTTGGAAATGAACATTGTTAATGTCTATTTGTCTTCCCGCAGTTCCAGTCAAAAAAATGTTTCCAGCATGTGTACGTATCGTTTTAAGTTCACTGTGACTGTTTTGTTGTTCTCTTTAAAACAGTACAAACCAACCCAATTACTCAAAAAGGGACAACAGCACACCAAACTGTGACATGCTCAGAATAGAAAGGTGTTTTATGGATATGCTGAGGATAATGGGGGGAGGAGGCCAGTAACGGAAGTTTTGTTTGTTTACTGCACCATTCAAGTGAAAATGAGCTTCATCACTCATCACTACTGATGGAAATTACTTGCATAAGCACAACAAAGTCTTTTCAAGCTACATAAGCCACAGGTTTGAGCTGCTGAATGACCAACATTTTGTATGGATGGAAGCGTTAATGTAACTGTAAAATTCTTCTCACACTTTCACAGTTCAGCTGTAATTCACGCGCATGTTGATGTGCATATTTCCTGGTGTCCAAATGAGTGCCTCTTTTACTCTGCCTATGTTTTCAGGCATCCTCACAGTTCTTGTATGGCCTGGGGGCTACAGCCTCATGATGTTTCCTGTTGTTCTGTTGGATTTAATCCACTCAGGATCGTATTGCATCTTGGAACTGCACAGTTCTGACCAACATCGAAATGGTGACGAAAGATCCACTGTGTTGTGATAACAGACTCACCATTTAGTACATAGGTTTCATGCACAAACACATGGTGTTGCACAGTCCACTGCACCATAAAAACTGAAATAGTATGCTATGCCAAGGAGAATGTCTACTCTCCCCTCCCTCTAACACTTCTACTGGCTGAGTACAGTTCATTTAAAAAATGTCTAGTTCCTCTGTGTCACCCTGTATTTAGAAAAGGTGTACAAGAAACGGTATAGAATTGTGAGGCAGTCAGTGCAAGGAGAAGGAAATGCGTACAGGAGAGAATGGGATTATCTAGCACTAGTTAAAAAGGATTTTTATACATCAATAATACCTTATATATGCATATAAGGTCTAAAGGCACAAGCAACTCTGCAGGATAGAAATTGAGTTGATTATGTTTGATGAAATAGGAAAGAAGAGAGGTATATTATTGTATGAAATGTAACAAATGTTTGAATTGTGATTAATGATAATTAATTCATTCGCACAGTCATTTTAAAATTTAAATTATAGCTTAATGTTTATATAAATAGTTTATTTTTTCCAGTGAAATGTTTCCATTATGTACCTTCTTCAAAGTAAGTTAATATCCAAGTTTCTCTCTTTGGATTAACCCTCATAATTTATGATAAAAACTCCACTAGAAATTCACAATGCATTTGATCAGAAATTGTTCTAAACCACTGTGTATCTTGAATTTCCCCCTGGTTATTCACCTTCTCAGTAAATAGGTGATCACACCCCATATGGCCTTCATGACAACACTTATTTACATATATGGGTCATTCCATACAAAATTTCGAAGTTTGGAAAGTGATGTCTTCAATTTGCTTTATATTTTAATATGGAGTTTTATGCTGCAAAATGTAGCTCATACCTCTTACAGCATGGCTGCAATGGTTATAGAAAAACTATTGGGTTGTAGCTTATAGGATTTTATAAAAAAATGAATTCACAGGGTTGCAAATAATTTTTTGATACCTAAAATACCAGCAGAAATAAAAATAGATGCAGTTAATATTACCATTTCAGAAAATATCATATTTTTTTCTCTTGATGTGAAAATCGGCAATGAAGTATATAAAAATTAGTATTTGAAAGTAGAATATAGTGAGAATTATATTAGTTATTCTACATAAAGATCATTAAGTAATTGGTTCACCTATTAAATTCCATTTCACTTTAATAGTTTAAAAGTTATAAAATCTTGAAAATAACCACAGCTTGCTCATAAGGTTTAATATCGCTTATAGTCAGCAATAGGTTAAGATCACAACTTACAATGTGCTTCTGCTGAAAGTTGAGCATTACCGTAAACAGTCAACACTGCAGAGAGCGATTTCTGCTGATATTACGAGTTACTTTCTATGGTTCCTTGTGTAAGTGAGTACATGATTTGAAAGGTATGGAAGTTATGGTGTTACAAACCTTTCAGAATGGAAAAAGCATTCATCCAAGGTCTGTAAAGAAAAAAAATGATAGTAAACATGTGTAGAAAAATTCTGCATTTTCTGTTAGGTGAATCAATTAGAAATAGAATGTTATTCATCCATTTGATCACCGTACATGATGTAGGGCATGTCAGAAACTCATAACTAGGATTCATAAAAAGAGTAATTTTGTCATAGTTGTCTTTCAAAAATTTCCAGCACTAATATCCAAGATGAAGGATGCCCTACAAGGTTATCATTTGTGTTTCTCATTTATTTATTAATGTTTAAGTCATGAAATAACAGGAGTTCACCAATTTCAAAAGAAACTTCTCACACCTAAACCAGGCATTCCCTGAAATATAAAAAATATATTTGGCAATGGCACTTCTGGACAACATAAAAACAAGAAAAATGTTGTCAAACTCCTATATCATGAGCAAGAATTTCAAGTGTCCACAGAATGACATTTCTTCGCTATGAGCCATGGTAAAGGGCCTTGTGACAGAATAGGAGACACAATAAAGTGATTAGCTGCAAAAGCTAGCCTGCAAGGTGCCATGATAACATCTCCCAAAGAGCTTTACGAGTAGGCAAGATCTCATATGTAGGGAATCTTTTTTCCTTTACTTTTACTGAAGAACACAAAAGTGAAGCACAATATTTAAATTCTTCAAGATTTGGGAATTTGAGTACATTAACTGGAACATAAAACATTCATTGTGTAGTGTCCATCAATGGTAAAGTTGCCATCAAAACATTTTCCAGCTCATTAGAGGTCCTTAAAGTAGCTGCAATCCAACTTGCTACATGTGGCAAGAAGCCAGCCTTCCTAAAGTGGAGTGCAGCAGTGTTGCACCTTGCGAAGAGTTATATTTTAATTTATAATTGCACTAGTTTTTATCTCTCCATCTTGAAAATTTGAAAGTTTAAAGAAACCATTCTATATAACTATATAAATCTTTTTGAACAAATCACAAAATTCTATTTTGTTATTTTATTTTTAAATAAGCTTAATTTTTTTTTCTATGAATATAAATCTTCAAGCATCGCCTTCATTTTTATATATTTATCAACTTGTTTATCTCTATCTTAGTAAAAGCTAAAAATATAGTCATGTTTCCTCCTGCAACCAAGAAAAAGTTGTTTAATATAAGCATGTATGCAAGAACATTTTTTTAACCCCTTCTGTTATGGAAGCAAAAGGACATATGAAAGGTAATATAATGTATAGTATTATTTAAAATGTATTGAGAATCATCATGTTTCTTTGTCACACTGTTTGGCATGAAATGACCTATATTCTTTTCTATTGCCATCATATGTGCTGTCATTTAAAATATTAATCAACAATCAATGAACTATCTTCATCTCTTACTTAACTGCTGCTACCTGACAATATGGACTTGCATTTCTTTAAAGTATTCAAGGAGCTATTATTTATGCTTCGCCAATGAAGCTGCTAAAATAAAGTAATTCTTCATCCTGAACATCAGTCTTTTATACATACAAAACTGATTTTAAGGAATAAGTAGATTTACTTGCATGCAAATTATGATAAAGTTTATTAGTTTTCAATGTCATATTTGCATGCATGCAGATTTGTATGGCCAATATGCTCTAGTCATGGTCTCAAATTCCTTTATATCCACAAAACTATGCTGACAAACTGCAAAATTCGTATGGTATCCATGAAAAATGGTTTGTCTTCCATTTAACTTGCCTTTGAACCATTTATATGCTTCACTGGAGCAATTCCTGTCAGAACAATTTTACTACTCCTGCTCTGCATAAATGCTATTGGCAATTATAGTATATAACTATGGTTTACTGAGCTGTGGAACATCTTTCCATTGATCCTCATGGCAAGAATATATGCAAAACTGCTTAAACAAAAAATAAGTTTGTAATCAATTATGCAGTGTTTTATGGTGCAACAGCTGCCTTAATTCATTGAACAAGTTTCCGTTTCCTGAATGCCAGAATATGGAATATCTAACTTACTTTTGCTATTTCTGTGGTGTGCACTGGATTTATTTGTACATAATTTGTAAGCAATTTTATTGTGTATATATATATATGTGGATACGATAAACACACACAAAAATTTACTTTTACAACCATCTTAGTACATTTTCCCCAACAAGCATTTATAACAACCTTTAAAATTAAAATGTGTTAACATCTAAGAACTATTATTTGCTACAATAAGGTCTGCAAATTCCATGTATTTTTGTCGTCAGCATCATCATCATCATGTCTAAGACCATTGGTACTATAGGCTTAAAATTAAAACTAAAAGGTCATAGTCAAAAATTGAGTATTTCCCCTACATATATTAAATTTATAAATGAAAAATGTTAGGGACTTGTAAGCATGTCATGCAGAATTGCAGACAACTGTAACATTTTGAATAGTCTACACAATGAAAATAAATTACGATATATTTCAGTGGCAATTTGATACATAACATCACAAATAAGTTAAGCATTGAAAGTGGACCAGTATATGTTCGTAATGGAATTTGATATTTGGTCTGGTAGCTGTTGTATCAGTGCCAACATGTGACGGTTCTCATTGCTGTAATTCTGATGTTTACCTATTTAAAAATTGTTATTCTTGGGATAGGAGTTGATTAGGAGGTAACTTTCAAAGATAAAAGGTGTTACTGTCAAGCAAGAAATTTAGTGAAGTAATATTAAGAAGGCATTGATAAAGGTGTTTCCTGGAATTACCTTAGAATACGGGGGAAAGAAGTAGGTTCTAAGAAGTGAATAAGATGTTAATATTCAGATAATCATAGCCACTACAAGCTTATTGAAAATCGAGCACTCAGGTCCCCTTTTAACAATCCTTTTATACATATAAAAGTATACAATTTGAAGAGGTTAGTACTCCTTATTTAGGAGTTTTGTGTATAGAAAGTTACAGCTGCAGGAGGCCTGGTGCATCCCAATTAGTTTTCTGGAATGGTCACATGCTCACCCAGGTTTCTTTTTGTTTGTTTTTTTTTGTAGCTTAACGTCCTTTAACCTAGTTGGTCATATCAGACGATGAATAAAATTGGTGAAGTGATGCTCAAATGATCTCGGGGTCCATGGAGCTTAAAGTTACTCGGCATTCGTCTTCTCAGGATAAGGGAACCCCCCCCCCCCCAAAAAAAAAAAAAAAACTTATCCGGGTAACTCACCCTATGTGAGATTTGAACTCACGACCTTTTGAATATGAGGCAGACATGCTACCATTACACTACCACCATCATGAAGAACAAAACATTGCAATAGATACCGTCTCTTGCTAATTTCATCAGTTTATTTAAGAAGGCAACAGAGGTGGCTATTTACTTAGTGATTTGCCCACTTTAATCTTACAGAAGAATTATTGTTCCAGAATTTCTCTGGGTAGAGGGGGGAGCAAAAATAAGTCAACATTTTTATTAAAAGTGTTTTACTTGAAAACACTAAGAGCAATTAACAATTCAAACCTATCTAAATCTTATTTCAGCACTAGCATACAGGAGTTTGACTAAATATTGACTAAATGTATTTCTTAAATTTCTTTTTATGCATACTCATACAAAGACTGTGATGCTAATTTTCTGTCATTCTTAAATATATCCAAGTTTTACTCTATTTAAGGTGCTAAGCACATGTTGTGCACAAATAGCATCCATTTATAGATGGATAGAACAATTGCATTTCTTTAACTAGTGCAGCTGGTTCTATTACCTTAAATTCACATTTTGGCACTTTTTCTTCTTCCATTTCCACTGGTTGTACCAAACTTCAACTTCATCAAAGAAATTATTCCCATTTTAGTATCTATGAAAAATTTTTCAAAAAATTCGTCATACATTAGGATGCAATGTAAGCAAGGAGAACATGAGCAAGTTTGCCTCTGAAAAATGCTGTCCCAGACACATTATTGACAAATCTATGTAATAATAAAACTAATGATATTCTCCAAAACTTACTAGGAGTCTTTGCTGGTGGATTTGCATGATTTTCTCATGATTTATGACTCCTGACACATTGAAATCTGTTCCAAGATGCTTGGCAACTGCTTCAGTCTCTGCTGAACACTTTTACTTTCAACAACTGCATTTCTACAGTGCTTTTTCATGATATCTGTGATTTGTTTTATGAGATTTGCACATTGAAGCAAGTCCACACTATATGACCGAAGAGCATTTATCATCAGTTGCAGGAGCATTCAAATATTTTGCTATGAAACAAACACAATGAATTCTGATTTTGTAGCAGCACAATGCATTTGAAAAGCAACTTTTCTCATTGCATTGCGCTATCTGTTGATAGATCTCTTTATTTGCCAGGTCAATAAAAAGTGTATAGCAATGTCGAAACAATACACTAAAATTACAATATGTTACATAAAACATTAAAATATTCTGCTGTCGTAAAATTCTTTAAGGCTATAAAAATGTTTAGATAACAATATTGATTTCATAGTTCTCTTAAAAACTGAAAATGACAGACTTTTTACATTAAGTAAAATAAGCTTATGGATTGAATTTCAACACTATTCTTGATCTTAGAAAATTTGTTTTTATGCACATAAATGTTGATTCAGATTCTAGTGTTGTAATTATGAACAGTTGTGCATACTGAATAATTGTTGATATTTCTCTTCACAAAGAGTAAACAGTCCAGAATAAACATTGATGTCAAGGTTAAAATATTCAATTTTATAAATAATGGTTTACAGTGAGTCCCTTGTGGAACTCCACACATAATCCTTATAGATTTTTTCTGCAGAATTAATAATTTACTTGCTGAAGAATGGTTGCCCCACAATGGAGTGCCATATGTATAACTATGAACCTGTGCATAATAAACATTTAGTAAAGATTCCAGCGGAAGATATTGCTTTAGAATTCTCAAGGCAAATAAGCCTTTACTAATTTTATGTGAAATATAGGCAATGTGATGTTCCCATCCCAAGTTACCGTGAAGATGAATGCCTAGAAAACTAACCTGTTTATCAACATTAGAATGGCTTACATTAAAAGTTAAATATACTGTCTTTTCTTTATTAGCAACCAATTTATTTGCTACACATCATTTTATAATTTTATTTGATTCATTTTCAAGATTAACATCTAAAATTCTACACTGCAGGAATAATTGATAGCAAGATCATCTGCAAATAAATATGTTTCAAGACATACAGAAACAAATTGATGCCTATATGATAAATATGATCTGATTAAATCTAAACTATTGTCATTACAACCATAAAATTGAAGTTTCTGTAAAAGAATCTCATGAGAAATGGTTTCGAAGGCTTTAGAGAAATCAAAAAACTGACTGTGGACAAGATTATCTTTTTCCAGATGATACAAACTTCTTTTCAAGAGTGAAATTACAGTATCAATTGTGCTGCAATTGTCTCTAAAGCTGAACTGACTTTCAGAGAATAATGAAGAGCACTCAAAATAACCTCTAATCCGTCTATTAATTATAATCTCAAAAACCTTCGATAAAATAAGTAAAATACACACAGGTCTATTATTACTAATTTCTGATTTTACATATTTCTTAAAAATGGGTATTACTTTTGCAGTCTTAAATATTTCAGGAAAGTAACCCAAATCAAGACAACAAATAATAATATAAGTAAAAGGTACAGATGCTATTTTGAGAATATTTTCAGATACACCATAGATGTCCATGCATGTATTCTTTTTAGTTCCATTAATTGTGGAATAAACATCTTCGACCTTAACATGTTCAAATCTGAATGCACCATTAGGATTCATAGTATTATTCAATAACTGAGCTGCCTTTACATTGGTATAGAGGATCTTTCTTAATATTTCATCAACTTTATTTATAAAATAGTCATTAAAATCCTCAGTATTCAAATTTGGTGCAAACTTATTTGATTTTGAGTTGGTATACAAAATTGATGATACCAGAGACCAAGTAACTTTACTTTTGTTTTTGGAATTAATATACAAAGAAGATACACCATAGATGTCCATGCATGTATTCTTTTTAGTTCCATTAATTGTGGAATAAACATCTTCGACCTTAACATGTTCAAATCTGAATGCACCATTAGGATTCATAGTATTGTTCAATAACTGAGCTGCCTTTACATTGGTATAGAGGATCTTTCTTAAATATTTCATCAACTTTATTTATAAAATAGTCATTAAAATCCTCAGTATTCAAATTTGGTGCAAACTTATTTGATTTTGAGTTGGTATACAAAATTGATGATACCAGAGACCAAGTAACTTTACTTTTGTTTTTGGAATTAATATACAAAGATGTATAATAATTTTTCTTTGTACTTTTTCAAGCACCATAATAATCTGCATAAAATATTCATTGATTGTGAAAACACACATATTTTTGTGACCAATGAATTTCATTGAGCATTGGCATATTCAATATTCATTTATGACAAAGACCAGGTCTCACAAGAATCTTATTATTTATTTTACTGTGTGGATTGTATTTCATATCACTCTATTTTGTATAAGTTGTTTACAACTAAGCTCAGTTAGCAATTAGCACAGTCAAAGTACAGTGCATTCCCTGAGCGACCAAACTGCCCCGTGGCTGCACCATAATGGGTTAGGGCCAGCACGCTCTCCGCCAGAATTATACCTAAAGGACCGGCAGGTAACACGCAAGGAACTCTAACTACTGTACTAATTTACATTAGACTTACCTGAAATCACAATAGATATTGAAATTGATGACCTTCAACACGAATACATTCCGTATATCTGCGAAAACAGTTCTGGTTCACACGGAGTTCTCTCATTATGTTGTCCTTCAACTCTTGTAATGTGTGCAGGCTGGATGTGTACATTTTATTCTTTAACATTCCCCATAAACAAAAATCCTATGGAGATAGGTCAGGGGAACAAGATGGCCATGACCCATATTATTCATGAAATTCCTCACCTCGCTGCAAAAGTTGGGGTTTGGTGTGCAGTGAGTGTGCATAGAATTATTGGTCCCACATTTTTCGACACAACAGTTGATTCACATGCTTATGTAAATTCCATTTTATATAATTTTTTTCCACAACTAACAAGAGATGAACGATTGTGTGGGTGGTTTCAGCAGAACTCAGCTACAGCGCACACTGCTGCAAATTCTATGCATGAATTGCGAAGTGTGTATGGTGACAGAATAATTAGTCAAGGATTGTGGTCATTCTCATTCCCCTGACCTATCTCCATGTGATTTTTATCTATGGAGAATGTTAAAGAATAAAGTGTATGCATCCAACCTGCATACATAACAAGAATTGAAGGACATCATGAGAGAAATACAGGCTATCGTTCAAGATGAACTTCTTCGAGTGAACCAGAACTGCTTTTGGAGATACACGGAATGTATTCGCATTGAAGGTCATCAATTTCAACATCTATTGTGATTTCAGGTAAGCCTAATGTAAATTAGTACAGTAGTTAAGAGTTCCGTAAATGTTACCTACTGGTCCTTGAGGTGTAATTCTGGCGGAGAGCACGCCAGCCCTCACCTGTTATGGTTCAGCCGCGGGTGGTTCAGTAGCCCAGGGAACGCACTGTGTAATGCTATCATATACTTTTCTCAAAGAATTTACTGGACACCACCATCCTTTTCTGTCACAGTGGATTACCCACTATATCCTTACCTCCTTACCCAGTAATTTGTTGAACTATCTGACCTTAGTGGAAAGTTACTCTTTCCCTGATATGTCACTGCTCTCGCCTGCCAGAACACTGCAAGCATCTGCTTTCTTTACACCCATATTAATGTCATCCCTAATGGCATCACTATATAAGCTGATTATTTCATTTAAATTTCTGGTGAACATAGGTGGCTCTTTTGTCCTCTTTTCTATGTGTTCTTTTAAAATGTGGCGACAAGCATCAATTTTGAGCTTGATCAAGTCTTCAAAAACATTTTCATGTTTTTCTTTGCCCCCTAAACATAAGTTATATGTACTGCAAAACATCACAAAAGAAATTATTGATGAAAAAATTTCCTTGTTGGCTCCTATTTTTTGTTGCTTGACAGAACTCATCTGTATATCAACAGGTATATTGTCAACAAAACACTTCGCTGCTGTGGCTGCTGATTTGAACCACTGATATGACATACAAGATTTCACAAATTTGTGCATTTCTTCATAGCGAAGAAAGAGACTCACTATGAAAGAACCCCAAACACCATGTACACAATAAACACAACATACTCTTTAATTTCTTGGAATATGTCAGTCAGCTGTATCAAATTTTATTTTTTATTACATAGCATCCTTAGCAAAGTCATAACTTGGAGTTGGTAGCCAACAGTGTTTTAACACTTCCATTTTTTGAGATGAGGTTATACTAAATGAATGTCTAATACATTTTAGCCTGTGTACCAGAACCAGATGGTAATGAAGATCCACTTGATTTACTTAAAACAGCTATAAGCATATGTGTAGGTGCTATTGTCCAAGCGCCAACAACCTGCTTTGATTTCATTTCTCCATTGGCATCATTTTTTGCTATTCTTATCTGGTTGCTTCCTTTTCTATCTCAAAAAAAAAAAGAACTGCCCACTACCATTACACTACACTACTATACTCCCCAAAAAATTAAAGGAACTGAGAAATTAAGCTTCTGAACAGACTCTCTATTAGAAACTTCAAACTTAAAAATATAACATGTATAACTATTGTAGTGATTGTGAAAGCATCAAAAATTGAACTATTATAATTTTGGATCATTTACTATTTATCTGCAAAACTTTAGTTACTTAATAATGGTATTTTTAAATAAATCTTTAATACTTTGTTTTATTATTTGAAACTAATAAAAGTAGCTAGTTGCAAAATCAAAATTTTACAACCAACTAATTAAACAAACTTTGCAAAAGTGGTTAATTACAATTGTCTTTATTTCAATTAGAAATATTTATTTCAAATTAGTGGAGTATGGTACACCTGCTATTATCACCTTATTTGGTATTGCACGATTTTTCTTAAAATGTTAATAACAACAACTCATCAAAATCACTATTACAAAAAATGCCAGTCTTTGCATTTTCTGAACATTCTAGGCTACTTCAGGGATGGGTCAAGTGCAGCATAGGTACACCTGTGTTACAACCAAATATTACATGTATTGCGATAATATTAGCAACTGCTGTTAAGCCTTTGTTTCTCTCCTTTCATTTTTTCCCCAAGTGTTCTAAATAATTATTAGATGTGATAGGTTGCTCAGTGAAACTGCTGCATGCTCGATGTGATGTACACATTCCCTTTTTGCACTTCCCTGCAAAGACTGTAGGTGCAACACCGAAGCGTTCTATAATCCAGGTAGCACCACAATGGTGACTTATTTCACCATGATTCCCATGGCAAAGGAGTTGGTTCCAACCAGAAATCATATTCCAGATACAGTCCAAGGTCAAAAGCTACTTGCTGGCTACACTTCTTACAGACAGGCAAGCACATTCATAGTGTATCAACTCGATTTCCTTTCATCACTCCTCAGCTCATGGCAAGGTACTACTAGGTTGTTGTCAAGTCTTAATCCATTACCACTAGTGCCAATCATTTCACCAAAAAATGCTCAAACTTCCATACAGTTTATAATTTGAACCAAGTTATTTTTTTCCCCCACGAGGTTACTGGTTTTACTCTCCCCTCAAGATTACCCATCAGATTACAGTCCAAACCTTTTTTGCATTTCATGATTTTGTGCCTTTGTGCAATGATAAATGCAGTGTTTGATTGTGTTTATGTTTAGCTACATATATGACATACAGATTGAACAAGTTAATAAACATAAATATTAGGAACAACAGTAAATGGCAATAACTTGGTAGAAGATGAAATCAAAGAACGAATTGCCAATGGTAAAATGATCTATTTTGCCAACCAAAGCTTAATCAAAAGCAAATTTTTAACAAAAAAAAAAAGCCAAATTAAGGTTACCTCAGACCATAACAAGGCAGTTGTCACCTAGCTTGTGAAACTTGGGTACTGAAAGAACCAATAAAAAAAACTGTTAATCTTTGAAAGAAGAAACCTAAGGAGAATTTTCAGGCCCACTAAAGATTGCCATGGCAACTGGAGAATAAAAACCAATAAAAAATTAAACAAACTAATACATAACGAAAATATTTTGAATTTCATTAGGACTTTGAGATTAAGCTGGTTTGGGTATGTTAAAGAATGGAAAACCAAAGACTTGTGAAAGGAATATATAAATGGAAATGCTTAGGAACCAGCAGCAGGCAGACCATTTATCCACTGGGAAGATGTCATGAATGATTTGAGAAAATAAAGAATACCACATTGGACTAAGACTACAGAGCAGAAATTCCTAGAAAAAAAATTGAGAAGGCCCAGAGATTCAACTTTGAAGTTGTAGCACCTTGAAGAGAAGACAAAGCTACGTATATTAGCATGTGACTAATATAACTGTGCTAGAAATGGAGCCATATGTGCACTACATTTATATTTTGAGGGGAACTTCCCTCTTAAGTGGAAAGATTAAGGCAGACATGAAATTTAAAGCAGGCAATCCGCCCCAAATGGTTTTGTCTGTAATCAGACCACCAGCTCTGTTCCAAGAAACAGTCACACTAGGAATTTTCAGATCCTCTGATGTAACTCTTTCTCTTGATTATGCAGTGACCATTATTTACAAAAAAACTGTTTGTTTGGCCATGCCTCAATGTTGCTGCAAAATAAGGCATATAGCATTTTACTGAATTTTAATATATGTTCCAGGGTCAATTCCTGGCGAGTGCAGCACCAACTTATTTTCTCACGAGCCATCAATGGTTTGCTTTAATTAGATTGTTTTGCAACTCAACTCAAATTAAAATAATACACCATAATATTTACCTTTCATGCTAAATGGTTGGTAATATCCATTTCCGATTGCTACTGTTGCATAAGAAATCCAGTACTGTAGGTGGATGAGATGATGTACCAAATGAACTTCACTAATGGTATGTTTTGTACTAGCTCAAATGTGTCGACTCATTCAACTAATTCACTAGCACTAATGCAGCAATAAATGGGGAATAGAAAGTAATACAACTTTATTGCTAAAGTCAACCTCAAACATTCTATAACCTCAGAGTCTTATCACAGACCATCCAGACCTTGCACCACCTGTTCCCCATTCATTCACCCTGAGACCACTCCGATCACTGACCAACAAGATTTATTCTAGAATAACTCAAAATTTACTATGATGTAAACATACATTCTAGCTGTTTAATACTATTAGAAAATATTTACCTACAACTTTTCATTTGACTAAGTGAGCCAGGGGGGCAAATGCCCCACCATGCTATGCCTTTGGTTCCAAGCATATTGCATTTATTCTAATTTTTCTGTGACCTTTCAGTTATCCCTAACATAACAGCTATTTATGTATAAAGTAGGCAGAATAAGGCTTTAGTGAAATACTGGATGTCGCTAAAACTTTTTGCATATGTGGTGCCTATAATAGGTTTGGGTAAAAGATCTCTAAATTATATCAAATCCCTGATGAAGACCACAGAGTCAAGATGGTCGAAAGCTTAGATTTCTCAGATTCCAATCTAACTCGGTTGCTATCCCATGAAATCATCTGTAATAACCAACACTGAGAAAGCTTCAAATCTTTAATTAGACACCTCTATGGGAGGACACACAAAAATATAAAAACATTGAAACACAAAATCAACGTTCAACTCTGCTGCGCCGACTATTCTTTTTATGCAGATGTCATGATAACAGTATTATTCCTCATTTCGCACAAGTTTAACATTATCTCAACACACGAACTGCGAAAAAGATTTTACAACGTGCCGGCATGAGTCTGGTAAAAGAGCAAATTCATCAAACATACCCAGACCTTAACCATATCTCCAGCAAACTCATGCATTTACTTCTAGAAACCTATGACCATCTATGTCCCGAGGATATTGAATAGATTAACTACTTCCTCGCGCTCAACTACACCTTCACAGCCAAGATCACATTGCAACATATTAAAAAGTACACCAGGCTTGCACCTTCCAAATGTGTGAAACAACAACAATCGGTACTCAAATTGGAATGCCTAGTAGCCAACCTCAATAACGAAATACTAGCTGAAGCCTCCCTAAATCTCGAGGTCTGAATTTTGCTCTGTCTCCCAAATCTATACTCTTTAAAGACATCAGTGGAATAGAGTCAGCTGTCAGTCAACTCCCTGCTGAGTTAGCTAAAGAGGCTCGCCGTGAAGTTTGCTGTTCACTCAAACGTGCATATCCACCTAAGTCTAATGTCTCTGCAGTTGAACATAGAGCCCTGCATGAATTACAGCAAGATACTGACATAGTAATATTCCCAGGTGACAAAGGCAATGCTACAGTAGTAATGCTCTCCACTGACTATACTAATAAGATGAAACATCATCTAAGGGACATGACTTAGGATCATTGACAGAGACCCCAGCAGCAGTGTCGTCAGGAAAATTAGTACTCATCAAGTCTTCCGGTATACTGACTGAAACGATCAAATCGTTGATGCTTCATGCTGCAATACTACCAAGAATATATTGTCTTCCAAAAATAGATAAAGAAGGTGTCCCCCTAAGACCTATAGTTAATACTATTGGGCACCAATGTATAATTTGGTAAAATACCACACTACGCTCCTTCAACCACTTATTGGGGAGTATGAACATTGTATGAGGAATTCCAAAGATTTTGTTGAGAAACCTAAGACCTGAAATTGCAGCCAACTGATCTACTTGTAAGTTTTGATGTACAATCCTTGTTTATACGAGTTCCACATCAAGAAACTATCCAACTCCTTCAAGGTAACTTCCCACCTGAAATAGTTGAAACTTTTTCAACATACCCTAACCTCAACCTATTTCAGCTACAAAGGTAATTAGGTACAACGAGCAGACTGATGGAGTAGCCAATAGGATCACCCCTGTCACCTGCAATAACTAACTTCTACATGGAAACCTTTGAACACAAGGCTTTAGATACTGCTCCAAAGAAACCAAAACATTTATTCAGATATGTTGATGATACCTTTATTGTTTGGCCACATGGGACAGCAGAATTGCACCACCTTCTGGAACACCTAAATAACATCCATCCAAACATACAGTTTACCATGGAGGTTGAATCCAATGGCACCTTGGCTTTCTTGGATATTATGACTTACAGGAACACTGATGGATCCATAGGACTTAGTGTATAAAGGAAGCCCACGCTTACAGATCTGTACATCAACAACCATAGTTACCATCATTCTGCTCAAAAACAAGGGGTCTTAACAACATTATTTCATAGAGCCTTTAATATATCTGATTCTGATAGTCTCCAGGCAGAAATCAACCATCTTTTTGCTACATTAAGGGAGAATGGTTTCCATATGGCAGATATTCGCAGAGCACTAAATAAGGTTAAAGGAAAATACAGGAAGGAAGATTTATCTGCTGTGGAGAAAGAAAACAAAACAAAGACCTACATTCCTTACTACGGCAAATTTTCCAAGCAAATTGCCAGAATTCTACATGGTTACAACATATATACCATACAAATGCCACCCAGTAAAATCAAAATCATAATGCGCTCTGTTAAGGGTGACCTAAGACTCAGGACACTAGGCGTGTATGAAATTCCTTGCCAATGTGGTCTCTCATACATAGGTCAGGATGGCCGAACTATCGAAGAGAGATGCCAAGAACATCAATGCCACATTAGGCTGCTTTATCCGGAGAAATCTGCAGTGGTAGAACATTCTATCGAAAATGGTCATAGGATCCTCTTCGATCAAACATTGATAGTTATGAAACCTAACAATTACTGGGATTGTGTCATCAAAGAGAGCATTGAAATTAGGATCCATGATAATTTGTTTAACAGGGACCAGGGCATGCAGCTTAGTGAGGCTTGGCAACCTGTACTCGACATGATTAAAAGCAAATTGTAAGAATCCTCCTCTCCATCTGAGGATTCTCAACAGGTCTCTGAAGTTAAGCAACATTAGATGAGATCAGCACTTGAGTAGATGGATGCATCACGAGACCAAGGGTGATCATGGAAAGACCTATGCCAGAAACTGTGCGAAGTCCTGTCAATGGATATGTACTAAGAGAAGTTAAGCAGAATTGGGCATGGACAGTATGTGCATAGATGACTGCAATACCACACCAGAAGCAGACTACAGAGAAAATCACGTGGAAGCTGCATATAGACCTGCAGATCAAGAAAGTTAAGCAGTATTGGGCATGATCTGCACTTAGATGGAAAACTGCTACACGACATCAACAGTGGACCTTGGAGAAAATGAGTGCATGTTAACCTATCGCAGGATTTTGTGCCAAGAAGCCATCTGATTGGTTGAGGCTGAATACAACTACAGGTACACCTCCAAGCTATAAATATTTTTATGCCAGTTCCCTGATAAAGATCAGAGTCAAGATGGTCGAAAGCTTGGATTTCTTAGATTCCAATTTAACTCTGTTATCACGTGAAGTATTCTGTAATAACTAATACCAAGAAAGCTTCAAATCTTTAAAATAAATAAATATAATGCAAGCACTGTATAAATACAACAGACGCAATCATTTGCCGGCATCTGACAGTGTACAAATGTTGGTGAGGTTACTGGAAATTTGTTAAATACTTTACACAGATTTTATTAAAATCACATTGATACATTTCATAAATTTCCAATAAAACACAAAACAAAAGCTAAGTGCAGTTTATCTTCTTTTTTTTTTTTAGATATTCTTCTCTATAACCCTTTCAGAATATTGTGCATTTTTAACAGATTTTTTCATATGCTGTAAAAATGTTACTCTAAATATGTTCAAAGCTTGAACTATCTGGCTCAATGTAAAAGAAATGTCTGTTACATTATATAACCCTATGTAGAATACACCCCATAATCATACCTTTACACCATTTGCATCCACTCCTTTTCCTTCTTCTTCTATATGAAAGCGAAGATTTTCCAGACAAAATACAGTTCCTTTCTCTCTGGGATCTGCACAGCATTCTTCCACCTCAGGTCCTACACAGTCATCCATAAAGTACACTGCTGACCTGGAAGGATAACAGGAAAAAAACTGAATGAGGTGCACTATCTTGTGGCTTGAAGGTGTACATATTTCCTATAGCTAGGGCACAATTTTCTGGAGTATCACAATAACATAGAATGTGTTAATGGACAATATAAAAACAACTTTATAGCAATCATCCCAATAATTTTAAATGTAATTAAATCTTAATTTTAATGTAACTCACAAATTGAATATTATTAACAATTTACAACAAAATTAATAACTTATTATGATATTTTTGCAAAACTGTCATGCTGAGACTTATTTTAAGAATAAAACAATGTCTGTTTTACCTTCTATAACAGAGGAAGTGAGTACTAGAGTAGCAGTTTTGGGCGCATCAACTGCTGGGGTTATTAGTGCCCATAAATAGAAGTTCAGTAAAAACAGATAAAAACTACAACTGCCTCCTGAGGAGACGACCAGCAGTCAGGGGAAACTAAAACAGCAAGAAAGTAAAAGACGAGGCAATGTAAAGTCAGATAAAACAGTAAAGTCTGCTTTCGCGTAAGAATAAAAGTAGACGTGCAATGAAATCATCGTCGACGGATAAAATTATGCTGAGACTGGGGGGACAACAGGTGTTTATTACGACTACCAGTGAAATTGTGGCAGTGAGGAGAAGATATTTCACGGTGATGGGGAGCGTACAAAATGAACACATCAGTTGATCCTTACCTTGGAGGAGAGGTCTGTGCATTAAGTGTGTGTGACCAATCCAGAGGCGGCAAAGAATAACTTCCTCATGACGGTTCTTACGGCAGGATGTTTTCCAAGGACTTATAGTGTGCTTGATTTTGCTAAGTTTATAAGAAGTTGTTGCCCAAAGTGATTGTCATCAGGAGTATAGCTGACGCTGAAGATAATGCTGCACATCCTGAGGTGGCACCTGAGAAACATCAATATGGGTTTTCGCTAATGCTTGTTTTGCAGCCCTATCTGCTGCTTCATTTCCTGATATGCCTACATGACCTGGTACCCAACACAGTACAACTGCATAGCGGTGTTGTAACAGCGAGTGGATTAGTAACTGCACTCGTTGTACAAGGGGATGGGTAGAATACAAAGCAGAGATAGATTGTAGAGCACCGAGGCTATCTGTGCAGATGACATATCGAGTGTCAGTAGAAGACTGTATATACAGCAGAGCCTGGTGAATAGCTGTCAGTTCAGCCATAAAAATACTGTTAAAAGAGTGAAGCTTGGAGTACTGTGTGTCACGGGTAGTATGAAATGAACAGCACACAGAGGTGCCATTAGAGGAACATCTGTGTATTTAAAGTGAAACTGTGGGTAAGAGGATTTAAGCTATTCCAAAGAGAGTCAGTAGATGAAAGGAGGGGTATCATGTTTATTCAAAGCGGAGAGGTCGAAGTTTATAACTGGGCAAAGACGTTTCCAGGGTACGGATGTGCAGCGTAGTGTCTGAGGCAGGGTCACACTGAGGCAGTCCAACAGAGCGAAAACGTATACCTAACCGGCAAGGGAGGGAAGGACGATCTGCATAAGAAGAGGCACAAGAAGGTTCACCAGCCTCAGCAAGCAACGCCTCTATTCGGCTAGTGAGATAAGCTCTAGTACACAGGCGAATACCTGTACGGTGAGCAATGTCCAAAGGCTTGAGCCTTGTATGAGCGGCAGAGCCATAAGAGACACTCCCATCATCTAAAATGGAGCGAACAATAGAGCAATGCAGGCAGAGAAAACACACTTTGCTAGCTCCCCAATTGTCCCACTCAACACCCGAAGCAGATTCAGCAATGAAGTGCACTGTTTCTGCAGGTGAGAGACGTGAGGCTTCCAGGTAAGCGACCGGTCGAAGAAAAGACCAAGAAATTTGATAGTGGGGACAAAAGGCAACAAGTTAACTCCAAGAGACAAAAATGGATCATCATGTAAGGCGCACTTCCTACAGAAGTGAACACACATGGTGTTCGATGGGGAAAACTGAAAGCCACTGTGAGCACTCCAAGCAGAAAGTCTGGTCAAAACTAGCTGTAACTGGCATTCAATGGCCAGAATGGTAGCGGACGAGCAGTAAATAGTGAAGTCATCCACATATAGGCAGGTGCAGGCTGGTACGCGAACGGTCTCCACAATACTGTTAATGGCAATGGAGAATAGAATGGTACTTAAAACGGAACCCTGCAGAACACCATTTTCGAGTGTATGTGTCCTCGACAATACAGTTCCCAGTTTGACCCAAAAATACTGTTCCGAAAGGAAGGTTTGGATACACATGGGAAGTGCTCCTCTGAAACCCCATGAATGTAATGTGCACAGGATTCTGTGCCTCCAAGTTGTGTCAAAAGCCTTGTTGATATCAAAGAAAACAGCCACTAGGTGCTGCCGCATAGCAAAGGCCTAGGAAATTGCAGTGGCCAAGGGAACCAGATGGTCCGACGTCAAGCGGTGTGGTCGAAACCTACACTGAAGAGCGGACAATAGTTTCCGTTGTTCCAGGTCCCATAAAAAGCGACGATTTACCATACGCTCCAGCAGCTTACATAAGCAGCTCGTCAGGGAAATGGGGCTATAATTGGAAGGTAGAGAGTGATCTATCCCTTCCTTGGGAATAGGGATTATAAAGGCTGCATGCCATGAAGTAGGAAGAGTGTGGTCAGTCCAAATTTTATTGTAGAGCCGTACAAGAAAAACCAGAGCACACGGTGGAAGATGGTGCAGCATGACAATGTGAATACCATCAGGTCCAGGAGCAGAAGCTCTGGTGAAACTGAGTACTGCCTGAAGCTCTGGCAAAGTAAAGGCCGCATTGTAATCCTCAGTGGAACAAGAGGAAAAATCCAGCGAATGCTGTTCCTCTAATGCTTTATGAGCCAGAAATTCAAGGGTGTAATTTCCAGAACTCGAGACTGTCTCATATCGAGAGGCAAGAATTTCGGCAACAGTTGTGGGTACTGACACAATGGAGCCCTTGAGCAACAACCCACTGACAGAAAGAGGAGAGGAACGACCTTTGATTTTGTGAACCTTTCGCCAAACTTCCAAGGAAGGGCTGTTGGAAGAGATAGAGGAAATGTAAACATTCCAAGAGGTGGTTTTACTGTCCCGAATGGTTTTCCATGCTTGAGATTTGAGTTTCTTGTATGTAATTAAATTTTCCATCGTAGGATGGTGCTTAAGGTGCTGAAGGACAGTTTTTCGGGCACAAATAGCTTTTGTGCATGTAATATTCCACCGTGGTACAGATGGCCATTTGCTGCCTCCAGAGGACTGTGGAATAGAAGAGCAGGCAGCTGAGAGGACAGCATCAGTAAAATGAGTTGCCATATCGTCCACATAGGAAAAGCACCCGTCAGAAACACAGAAGGACTGCTGAAACACAGTCCAAGCAGCATTCGAAAAACGCCACTTTGGAGAAGGCTGAGGTGATGCTAGAAAATGAAGAAGTATGGGAAAGTGATCACTGCTATAAGGTTTCTGAAGGACGCTCCATTCAAAGGATGGCGCAACAGAGGGGCTGCAGAATGCTAAATCAATAGCTGAGAAAGACCCAAAGGAGAGCCAGAGGTGTGTGGAATCTCCTTTATTTAATAGAACAAAGTTGTGCATATCTAAGAGCCGCAATCAATGTCCACCTAGGACAGGTGCGGTGAGAACCCCAAATAGAGTTGTGGGCGTTAAAATCCCCAACTATCACACAAGGAGTAGGGAGAGCAGACAATATGTTACCAAGGACAGTGTCAGAGATGTGTATACCAGGCGGCAGATACGTGTTGCATATTGTGAGAGTTAGGTTGGGAAAGAAGACTTCAACACAAACAGACTGAAGGGTGGTAGTAAGAGTCGCTTGCCTAGAGAAGATGGAATTTTTCACCAATATACCAATGCCACCGTGGGCACGAAGCCCATCATTAAGTTCACTGCTTTAGGTTGTGTATCCACGCAAACACAGTGGTGGTTGTTCTCATAGGCGCGTTTCCTGGAGACAGATAAGAAGGGGAGCATATCGGAAGATAAGAAGTTGCAACTCTTCAATATGAGAGCGGTGGCCTTTGAGATCCCAGGTTGCATTTTACGCAGTAAATATCAACAACGCCCTCCGGTTCGAAGAAGAATTTCAGGTCCTCATCGGTCTCGTTGGCAAAAACCTCATGGGTGACCACACCTTTACACAAATTCAAGGTTGGGTGCATAGTTAACGGTCACAGAAATACCAGCTATGGATTTGAGGGACATCAGCAGGTCGATCTGCTTATCAGTCTTCGCCTCGAGAAGTAGCAAGCTGTTACGTCGTCGGGTTACCGTACGGAGTGGACCAACCGTGTATCAAGAGAGCAGGCTAATCGACATGCACTAACATTATGCATGGACTTACCCTCCTCTGAACAACTCATTACAAGAAACCGTGGTTTTCTAGGCTTGCCAAAAACTGTGGCAAGGTCAAAACTGTCAAGGCAGCGCTTCTCATTAGAAGCAGGATGTGGGAAAACTGCCGCCTTCATTGTAAGGTTGTCAATTTGGGGCTGAGGAGCCACGCCAGAGAGAGCCCCACTCTCTGAAGACAAAGAAGTGCGCGGAGTAGCCATGATTAAAAGATCCCTGTCCGGAATTGTCGGCATCAGCCTGCCATCAGGAGGGTGAAGAAAGAAAAGACACCATAACCTCCCGGTCTGTGCCAGCGCAGGGACCTCCGCTATGCCTGAGCCCTGAGAATACATCAGAAAAGTTACCCTTCAACCATCACTACAGATTCCCAGAGTAAGTCTGCACCATCGGCAAGTGCAACTTTAGGCCCCTACCACAGGCATAACCGCCTGTGGCCTTCCGCTATACGTCCCTTGGTCGTACATGGACAGGGGGTTTCAGGAGACTTGTGGTTGATTACATTGCACTTCCAGTCAGCAGTAACATGTCGCAGCTCCAAATCTGTCCCCTTGACATGCAGTCAAGGAGACATCTGAGGAGAAGCGGGCCTAAATAAGGACTATGTGGGTGTACTTGACTTATGATATGGACTCCGCACCTGGACTTACAAAGAGGGGCAGTGAGAAGGGTTCACTGAACCTTCATTCAAGAGTCCTCCGAAGAGCACACAAGTCGTAGTCCACGCAGAAACCGTGAGAAAGGACCACGGAGATACGAAAGATTCCTGTTGGTGAAGCAGGTGTTAATAATCCTAAATAGCTGGCCTAATATAAGTATATAATAAACCTAGAAGAGGAAGGTAATTTAAGCTTCATGAAAAAGAATAGCTATGACAGTACATGAAGGAAGGAGATATCTCAGTGAATGATGTAAGCAACAACAGGTGTTTCTGTTGTCTTCCGTACACTGACAGGGCATATGTCAATTGGCTGAGTCGGAGGAGAGGATCAATGAGTTGAGAAGTGCAATTGTGACAGGAGTGAACAGCAATATAGACCAAACCAAAAAGAGGAAAAGGAGATACGAAAGATACAAAGTAAAGAGCATGGAGTAAACAAATGGGGATGGGAAGCGAAGATGTGGCGTGTGTCTCGGGACCCCAGGTGCACCAAACCCATACCTATCGAAATAGGCCCCTGAGGGAAAGAGGGTGATAACATGAAAAAAAAAAAAAAAAAAAAAAACAATAAACAAAAGCAATACAAAAAACATAGCAAAAGTGGTTGGAGATGGGCAAGGTGAAGTGGCGGCAAGTTGCTCAGGAACCCCAAGGTGCACCAAACCCGTACCTATCATAGTAGGCCCCTGGAGTGGAACAGAGGAAGTGAGGTGAGAGGTCAAGTACATTCCTTGCTAGTCTCTTAAATTCACAGTATTTCTTAGTGGTGGTGACAGTTAACACATATTTTACAGAAGGCTGCAATATACAGAGGGCACATGAGTTTAATGCCAAGAATGGTGGTAATTTAATATTGGGTTGACTTTCTGCTTTGCTGAGCCGCCCCTGGAGTGGAACAGAGGAAGTGAGGTGAGAGGTCAAGTACATTCCTTGCTAGTCTCTTAAATTCATAGTATTTCTTAGTGGTGGTGACAGTTAACACATATTTTACAGGAGGCTGCAATATACCAGAGGGCACATGAGTTTAATGCCAAGAATGGTGGCAATTTAATACTGGGTTGACTTTCTGCTTTGCTGAGCCTAACATGTGGCTGTCGAGAGTTTGCTTCAGCCATACAGTTTTGATCATGCAGAGGAGTTCAAATGTGAGGGATTTACATGTTTGATGCACACTTAAAGGGTTGTAATGTGTAAATATTGTAATATTAAACTGGACTGAAAGCATCATGATTCTTGTGTAACACACAAAGTGACAATCATAGGAAGAAGGTTAATGCAAGTGAAAATGAAACTGGTGCAAAATGAGTTATGATTCACTGAACAGTGCCAAGAGTTAAACAAAAAAGAAGAGTTAGTAATATCCACTATTAAAGATATTTTGGAAGACAACACACCTCTGGAAAAGTTGCATTATCGTTCAACGGGAAATTGGGTGAATAAAAATACAAGTGGGCAACATTTCTTTTTTTGAGCTAATTTCCTATTAGTTTTAAGCAATTATTTTATAAGTTAAACTATTTTATGAAGTTGTATCATTGTTATGAATCTATTTCTTTTAACATACTAGGAAGCATAAGCTTTCTAACTGCATTCTGGCTGCAACAAACATATAAAAGAAGCACAGGATTAATAAAGTAGTACACAGTTGAAGAATCATCCAGTTGTAACACACTGTGACAAGTGATAAGTCACTTATAAACTTGCAAATTTAGTTTTAAAAATCCTGGACATGAAGTTTTTTATTCTGTCACAGCATTACTCCAATTACCTCATTTAAAACTGCCTTAGTAGATTCTTTTTTAGGAGATAAAATAAAAGAGATCCCACTTTTTAAAAACATACATGTTCATGATTTTGCTAAATTCTATATGCAGCTGCAAAGAGAATCAAAATCTCCTCTCAGGCAATTAATGTGGAACCAACTGAACCAAGACTCTTACAAGATTATCCTTAATTGGTTTAAGGTATCTATGCTCAATGTACATCTAAATTTCATATGTTGATTTTTGAAGAGCTCTTTCAGGCATTCTTTATTTCTTTATTAAATATAAGAGCCAATTTTACACCAGGGAACTTAGAAACCATGTTTAGTTGTTATTAACTGCAAAATCAAATGTTTCAAACTTAAATTTGAACAGTAATATTTGTTAAGAGTAAAAACATAGATTACACCCAAACTTCACTTTTGAAATAAAGTAACTTATTTTGGACATGTTTAGGTGGATATTGCCACCATTTTCAAATTAGATTAATGGTTTGGAAATGTCTATTAATTTTTAAAAACAAAGTCATAAATTTTGACATACCACAAACAAATGGACTCATCTCAAAATTCATCTATCCAGAAGAGACACCTCCACAGGCCGCTACCATCAGTGAATCTCCATTGAAAATGTTGGCAACGGCCACCGAAACATGCCAGAAGTAAGTTACTTTATTTCAAGAGTGAAGTTTGTGTGTAATCTATGTTTTATTCTTAATGATTAGCTACCTCACTGTGCATTCCCATTAATGTTTTAATTTGGTAATATTTGTTTCTTTCTCTTTATAGCAAGATTCACAATTTTTTTAATTCACCATAAAATTGTGTTCCAAACTTAGCTTTTAACCTACTCAAGGCTAATAAGAATAAGAGTAGCTATCATACAGAAAACAAATTCTTATTGTTTCAGACAGTTTCGAAATATATCACTTAAAAAAAACGGTTAAATATAATTTAAAAAAATCTGTGCCTAAAGTTTCCTCTAATTTGTTCTTCGACTTCTACTAATGCTATAAAATGAACAATAAAATTTTACATCAAATATTTGTAAGATACTTATTCCAAAGAATAACTGCATCTGTTTTCCATCTTCTGAAAAATTATATTTAAGTGGATTTCACTTATAGAAATAAACAACTCATCTTACTACTGTGTAAGAGATACTCTCCTGTTGTTTGTACTACATATTTATATAAGTAAATTCAATGACAGAAACAATATTTCATATCCATTGATAACATTATTTATACCTATTTTTACATGAGGGTCGGCTGATAAGTCCCGGGCCTCACACAGATTTGGCGGCACTAGGCCAGTTAGACAGTAGCATTGTCTAGTTTAACACTAGACTAGCTTGTATCCAAAGTTACAGGTCAATAACATGTTTAGTTTTCGAATGACAGCATTTTAAACAAGACAACTTTAGAGTTTTCACAAAAATGGAGGATTTGAAAAACGAGCAGTGATTAAATACTTCCATTTGACAGGCTTAATGCCTATAGAAATCAAGGAGGAAATGGACAGTACATTGAAAGACTCTGCCCCTTCATATTCAATGATTAAAAGCTGAGTTGCAGAGTTTAAAATGGGACGTACGAGCACTAGTGATGAGCCTCACTCTGGACACCCTGTAGAAGTGACAACTCCAAAGATCATTGAAAAAATTCATCGTTTGGTACTGGAAGACCACAGATTAAAGTGTTTGAGATAGCAGAGGCTGCAAACATATCAAAAGAATGTGCAGGTAATATTTTAAGTAATGTTTTGTGCTTTCATAAGGTCTGTGCAAGATGGGCGCTGTGTTTGTAGACACCTGATCAAGAGTTGCAAAGAAAAACTGTTTCTCTTAAGAATGTGGAGCTCTACCGTAAGAATCACAGTGAATTTTTGAGACAGCTTATAACAATAGATGAAACTTGGATACATCACTACACTCCGGAAAGTAAATCACAGTCGAAACAGTAGATTGCGCCAGGTGAACCAACTCCAAAAAAGGCAAAGTCAATTTTGTCAGCTAACAAGGTTATGGCGAGTGTTTTCTGGGATGCACAGGGAATTATATTTATTGATTACTTGGAAAAGGGTAAAAGTAAAAGTATCCCTGGTGACTACTATGCAAGCCTACTGCAATGTTTGAGTGATGAGGTGAAAAGAAAGGACCCCATTTGGCAAAAAATCTTGTTTCATCATGACAATGCTACGGCCCATCATTCAGGCATTGCAGTGGGAAAAATGTGCGAATTAAAGTTTGAATTACTTGAACATCCACCCTATTCGCCAGATCTAGCACTCAGTAACTACCACCACCTGTTCCCAAACATCAAAAAATTTCTTGGAAAATGAAGATTTCACAGCGAGGTCATTGATGTGGTAAACAGCTATTTTGAGGATCTTGATAAATCGCACTACAGAGATGGTTTAATTAAATTTAAATTAAATTAGAATACTGATATGGCAAATGGATATTATGTTGGATAATAATAATTTCTGGATATCATGTTGGGAAATAAAGCAAAAAATATATATTTTTTTTTAAATACTGTTTTCATTGAGAGGCCCAGGACATATCAGCTGACCCTATTACAATATTTGAGAGAAATATATGTAATAGCAACCAAATACCTGTTCTTTGCAAGCTTCATGTGCATCACAAGCAAAAGGCTAAATTTGGAGTTAGAAAGCTTTTTCTTTTCGCCCTAATCAGAATTTTCTTGGGACTAGAAAGCAAGTTGTTTGATGGCAGAGTCAAATATTCATAACCCATAAATTGAAGCACAAATATTTTTCATGCAAATTATAACTAGAATAATCCCACGTCTTTACTGTAGATGCATATAAGGAGACAATAATATAAATAACTACACGAAATAATAATCATGATAAATATCTGAAGTTTGTGAAATGTTTATGGTTTATATGAGTATGTTATTTCCTTTTGTTAGTTATGTTTAGTACTCTTGCCTAGTGTAGTAGTAGCATGCATCTGCAAAATTATTAATGCATGTTCATATTTTAATGTATTAAAATTATTTTGTTTACTCAATTTACTTGCATTTTTATAATAAGTTGCAAATCTGTTTTATATGGACGAATCATTATATACTTCTTTGTTATTTACTGTCATTGGTTGCTTCTGTTGGTTGTCACTATTACTATTTATTTGTTATATATGATTATATACAATGCTACTATTTGTCCTATAGTTCAGTTGTGTCCCCTTCAAAATTGTTCTTTTTAGAAGTTTTGATGTCTTGTTTTAAGTTTGTGCTTGCCTTCCTCCACTCAATAACATCTTGGTTGGTTTTTGTTCTTTCAGCTTCTTATCTAGCTTCATCTCTCTTAAACTTCAAGTGGGTTAGTTGTCCATTCCAAAAAGGCTTGTAAGTTAGTTTTTTTCCCCTAGGGACACAATGTTTAGCTGCTTTGATTATTGCTTCATTTTAATTATTTTACTATCTTGTGTGTATTTTGTTCTAGATGAATGTTTTTGGGCTGTTGATTTCTTTTGTTTTTATATTGTTTCCAGATTGCCTTTTTCAAGTTCCACCTTACAATTTTTGTGTGTTAAGTCTATTTCTATTGTGTTGGCTCTATGATCACTTCCTCTGTCTTCGATTACTGTTTTGGTTGACATATTTTCTGTCAGTTGATACAATTACTATATTTGGGTTTGTTGACTGTCCATCAGGGGCATATTTACGGGTGGGGGGGACAAACGGGACCAGACACCCCCACCCCCTCCCCCAAAAAATACATACAAGTTCTTCCATTTGTTTAACTTAAAAATGGCACATTTATTGAAATTCTCCGTCATAAATAGCTTTCTGCTATACCACAGAAATAAAAGATAATATTTAACTTTAGTATACAGCATATAAACAAGATTATAAAATAAGACTATTTGTGGCTTTTGTGTGGGCTAGTTGCTTTCTAACCGGCATGGTGTGCATTCCTACAACTACCTACTATCTCTCTGCCTGTTGGTTCAGTACTACTTAGCGAGTGACTACTTGTGCTCTTTTCCTCTGGTTCATTGATCCATTACGCTAATTAATTTACATTTTATTTGTTCATTATTCAATTTAATTGACATGGGAAAAAATCTGACAGTGTTGTATAAACCTGCCATTCGTCCTGTAAAAACAGGACAGTCCCCTTTTTTACTTCTCACATCCCGAAAAATTTTATTGGAACGCCAATATATCCCATATTTTCTTGACACTGCCTTCCTAAATTAAAAACCTAACTAAAAGTGTTGCCATTTCTTGTTGTGAGAAATGCTGAGTCTGCGCATATCACTTAATTTTGTTATTGTTTAGCACATTCTATGAGCATCTTGTCCAGTATAGTGTTGGCAGTTGATGTGCTGTGATATTTGCAAGAACTTAAGCTATTATGCCTAAATAAAAATGCATCTTTTATCCAATTTACAGGATGGATATCCGTTCTTTGAAGAGACAAGGCTTAATTATAGAGTTCACTGTAAAATTTGCAATCAACATTTTCGATTGCACATGGTGGGAACTCTGATATTTTTAAGTGCATTTATTCAATATCATGTTTCCTTCATCCTAATGTTATGTTAATACCATATTCAGAAAGTATTGGTCAGTTAATCCAACCTTTTCAGGCATCCCGTATGGGAAAAAAAATTATAGGCTTACACCGGTATCACCACTATTTATTCCTTTTTTTAAAACGAAAACAACTGGATCAACTACAGAAAGTGATGTTAAAGCTAACCAATCCAGTACCAGACAAATAATGTATTGCTGAGTTTTCAAGTAGTAAAGCTTTGACGTCTTAAGTTCATTCCCAACCAAAACACACATCTCATGTCATCAATCCTAACGACATTGGGGCTGTATACCTCTATAGGTAGGATACTTCATTAGTTACTTTAAGATTTGTGCTCCGCGTGCAGACTGCTTCCCAGCCAATTACGCACAAATTGTTGCTCGCCTCGAGCAGATACAACAAATAGGTAAACATATAATAATTACATAATAAAGAAATAACAAATAATATAATACAAAGGTATACATTTACAAAACTAGCCGAAACAGCTTCGCAACAACAGAAAACAATTGATGGGTGACGGTGAGCAGTCTAGTATTTGCGGCCGGTTTTGTGTGTGCAATTCTGTAGAACATTATTTTCTCTAGTGTTTATTCAATTTTTTTAATCGATTGACCATTTTTCCGTTAAAGTTACGTACAGTGCAACTTATTTAGGCAAATCAAACCCACGCACCATACATTAATCATAATACAGAATAAGTCTACAAAGCTGATAAACCAAATTGCACTGTTATTTGAGCTTCAAACACTGAGAGATTTAAGGAAGATAAATAAAAATGGAGCATTATTGTATCAAACATTAATGAAACCATTAAGATAAACAATGTTATAAGTTAAAAAACATGGTCAACAGCTGAATGCATTTAAACTAATAAGCAAATGTTTAGGTTTTGCAACATATCTGAAATAGTTGGTACATATGCAGTTTCTCAAAACAATTTTTAGAATTGCCCAAAATATGGTCCTCTCTTTTTTAGGTGATAATACATTCCATGATTGGTGCTATATCCACCAAGGAACCAGGAAAGCCAATTTATTACATGTGCATTATAATCACAAATTTTCGGCTGATTTTCACATAATTTTTACGAATAATAATCATTAGTTATTTCCTTACAGGTACAAGAGAAATAAGGGAATATATTAGGTTAAATCTATTAAAAGCTGGTCGCCAAGTGATGAGTTTGACATTCCGTTCTCTTTGCATGGTCAGGAGTAAAAAAAATAAATGAATGATGACTTCCCATTTGAGAAAAGCATTATTGGAAAATTCATACCAATAACAAGGAATAACTATGAAATGGTTAACTCTTCAAAAATGTACTAATATAAAATGTTTTTAACGAGATCTACAATTTTGTACAGTATGAGTTTTTATCTATATGTTATGGTTTATGCTAGAGTTCTCCAGAACGAAGAAGGCTTCAGAGGCTATTCCCACAAAACTCATTATATACATTTTAATTGCCTCTAAAATTTCTTTAATACATGGTGGCATTTAATCCAAACAGCTAGAGCCATTTTTAAAATAAATTTCAAAAATATTCCATATAAACGGTACAATGGGATGGACAGGGAGTTTTCCTAAAAACCTTTGTGTCACATGTTTGAAAGATACTAAATTACTCAAATACCAAGTTTGGACTTAACCTACTTTTGTTTATAGTTATGCTGTTCACAGACGCACACGCAGATCTTATTCTAAAAACACTTTTTCTGGGATTCATGTTTCCTCAAAAATTTATTTTCGATAAAATATCACCTTTAAATTTCTGGATGGAATGAAATACCTTCACTAACTATTATGTACATTGTATGTGACAGAGAAACTACAAATACAAGCTAGACATAAAATATGAAGGTTGAATAATTTATGAAATTTTAAACAAAAATATTAAGTGGTATAATACAGGAATATAGTTGACTAGATCACAAATAAGTCTACTACTGGAACTCTTTCGTTCCTTTAATTAGGACAGAGGAAGGTAAGAAGTTCATAATGGTTAGCCCTTTTACTATTCAAAAGGGTCTCAATAACATTGCTGGTCCAATGAAGCCATGCGTTAGAGCTCGCAATGGTGCACTCCTTGATGAAGCCCATTCTGCATCCCAGGCTGCAAGGATATTCAAAGCCACTGTGTTGGCCAGCTACCCAGTGAAGGTCAAGGTTCACAAATCATTGAACTCCTCACGTGGTGTGGTAACAACCCGCGCATTGAACAATGTCCATTGAGGAGATCAAAGAAAATCTTGCGGCTAAGGGCGTCACATCTGTTTATCGGGTACAGCATAAGATCAATGGTGAATTCATGCCTAACTGTACCCTGTTTCTTACTTTTAATCGGGTTGACCTCCCTCAAAAGATTAAGGCAGGGTATGAGGCCATCGAGGTTAGGCCTTATATACCAAACCCGCTGAGGTGTTATAAATGCCAAAGTTTTGGCCACACCAGCTAGTTGTGCACCGGTAAATCCACCTACGTCCACTGTGCTGACATCTCCCATGATGGGGCTTGTGCCTAAGCCCCATCGTGTGTGAACTGTAACGGGGAACACCCATCTATTTTCCGAGACTGCCCCCGTTTTGCAGAGGAGGGAGCGATCCAGGATAAACGGGTGAAAGAGAAGGTGTCCTCATTGGAAGCCCAGAAGCTCCTGTATCTCTGCCAACCCTCTGTCCCGAGGTCCATACCTATATCTCAGTTGCAGCTAAACCGGTGCCATGTCGGGAAATCGCAACACAGACCAGCGATATAAACAGGGCGGAAAAGGTTCTTTTAGCCAGAGCACTGCCAAAATCTTTGACATCTACATCAAAGTCAGTATTAACATTTGCCAAATCCGCCAATTTACAGAGCAGTCCTGCACACTGGTCACCAAAATCCTCAACCTCAGGAATTAAGAATGGTAAATCCACGACATATTCTGCACCTGAGAAACAGTTTGAGACCACCTATGGCCAACAAGACTTCTTGAAAGAGAATGTCAAACCTCCTGCCAAGTCCTCTAAGGGTAAGAAAAGTATACATCATTCTCCACATAGATCCTCTTCTGAGGAGTCATCTGAGGAGGAGGAGAGTATTGATCGGCAATGCCCATCTTTGCCGATCAGTACCTCTAATCGGTTCGAAATTCTCGGATCGAAATTTGCTATAGGAAAAGGGTCCTCCCCCGTGGAGGAAATGCACCAGGAGGATTCTGCCCCCACTGCCAGAGGGACAGTGCAGAAACGGCAGAATCGTTGTGCTGAAAAACGTACTAGCCCAACGCCTAAAAAAAAACAAATTGAACCGACCAGCAAAGCCCAATCTGCAGAGGTATCTTTCGATTTGAAACTTGCCCTATAATATACTCAATGGCTATCTTACAATGGAACATACGCAGAGTTAGACCACATCGACCAGAGCTTGACTTGTTGCTGCACCAGCATCAACCTTTGGTTGTATGCTTACAAGAGACGAAGCTCCATCCTCAGGACACCATTACCATAAGGCAGTACTCCTCCGTACGATGTGACTTATCCCCAGAGGGTGTTCCACTACTTGGGGGCATCATGATGCTGATCCTTGATGATATATGCACCACCCTTATTATCTGATATCCAGTCCATTGCTGTACAGATTAAGCTGCCTTCCGGCAGATTCACCATATGTAGCATTTACCTGCCTTCATCTGCTGACTTCTCACTCACGACTTAGACCTAGTTTCACAGTTACCACCACCCTTTCTATCGGTAGATGACATTAGTGCCCATCATCCACTTTGGGGCTCACCTTGGGCTTGTGCGAGAGGTCAGTTAATTGCAGACTTCTTGGATAATAGGAATCTTGCTCCCCTGAGCACCAGAGAGCAATTATACTGCAATTTGTTCCCCTCAGTTAGCAGTCTCGTTATGCTGGAATATCATCTCTGATTTGCATTCTAGTGACCACTTTCCTATTCTTATTACTCTTGACACACGCTGTATGTTCCACCCATTTACCTCACTGGCACCTAGATCAAGCCATCTGGGAACTGTACTCCCGCTTGGCAGAATTTAACGACGAGCATGACTCAGTGGACCGATTGTTCGAATGTCTCATAGGGAACATTCTTTCTGCTGCTGAGCAATCCATTCCGCATTCGACTGGCCACAACCGTCGATTTCCAGTAACTTGGTGGAGCAATGAATGTCGGGATGCTATTTGAACTAGCAGGCATGCTCTACGGGTTTTCCAGCATCTCTCTACACGAGATAATCTGATACATGCACATTCTAGATGGGTTATTAACGATAGCAAGAAGAGTCATGGAATAAATTCGTAGCTGCCTTTAATCGACATACACTTTCCTCTGTCGTATGGGATAAGTTAAGATGTGTGGCTGAAAAATCTATCCATATGCCCATCGCCGGTATCAAAACACCTGCCGGAGGTGTTGCTGATACATTTGACATGGCGAAAACTTTAGGCTGTGCTTTCGTTCAGGTGTCTAGCTTAGACAAATATTCCCCCGAGTTTCTTACAGTTAAGATTCAGGTGGAATCTCAAGGATTCTCCTTTCGTTCTGGAAACCTTCAAGATTACTATCACCTTTTCACCATGGCAGAGCTAGGCAATGCACTCATCTTTGCGACACTCTGCGCCAGGACTAGATGGTATCCACGTCCAAATGTAGCAACATCTCTCTCCTGATGGTAAGGCTTTCCTGCTCGAGGTCTATAATCGTGTCTGGGTTGACGCCATTTTCCAGACAAGTGGTGCGAGGCCTCCATCATATCCATTTTTAAACCTGGAAAGGGCTGCTATCTTTCTTCCACTTGCCGTCCTATTTCCCTCACCAGTTGCGTGTGCAAGATGATGGAATGCATGATCAAGTCCAATATGGCAGAAGCCGGCCTTTCGGAAACAGTTGGCTATGGTGTTTGGTTTCATTTGGTCCTATGCACTACTATACATACAAGCTGCTTCAAGCACATTTATTTTGAATTTGCCACTTTTATCTAAATTTGCCTTTAATAGATGTTTCTGGACTACCAGACACCTATAGAAATGCTTGAAATTTTGTATTACTCCCTGATCCATTGGTTGCACTCTGACGTCATATTAGGGGAAAAAACAAAACTTTGATTTGGAATACTGTTATGGGCTGTATAATTGTCAATAAACAGTAAAACTGTGAGATTTTGTTTGCAAAACTATTTGTCTGGCTTCAAGAGCCATCTTCCAAAAATTTCATTCATCATCTAAGCTTTTTTATTAGCTTCACATTCCACCGGCATAAATCTAACATTTTTAAAGCACCCGGGATAGGCTGACTTTCCAATCATTAGTAATGGAAGCTTTTCAGTGCCATTCATACATGGCACCAATCAGGAGTGTGAAGCATTCTTTGTTAAGTTTTCCCCCCACTACATCGTTGTCCTTTAAATGCAAGTGTTTTATCTGGTGTTCATTTATAAAACAGCCCTGTCTTGTCGACAATGAAAATATCTTTTGCATTTTTGTATTGAATCCACTTTACCTAACTCGTTTTCCAATCACCGGCTGCTTGCTCGTCAACACCTCCACTTTCTACACAAACAATTTTAAAGGAAATGCTGTTTCGCTTTTTAAAACTATCCAGCCATCCACTGCTTGCCTTAAAATTAGTTTTTCCCAATTGCTGTGCAAATTCCGCTGTGAAAAGGGGTCCATTTACCGGCATTTTTTTTTATCCTGTTGCCTGCTTGAACCACATTTTAATGCACTCATAGACGTCAGGATTTTCAGGCCCTATTGCTCTGTTTTTACTTTTGTCACTGTTTGCAACTACAGTATTCAAAATTTGATCCTTATTGTTGAGGTACATAGACAATGTATTCTGGGGGATTCCAAATTCTCTTGCGATGTCACAGTTTTTTAAACCTTTTTTCACTTTGCGAATGGCTAAAATGTAAATGAAGTTTTATTTATGGACGCTCTTTAACTGCTATGGTTCTCAGCATCCCATTTCATACTGGGTATGAAAGACAACTTAATTTTGCTCAGAGGCCTTTTTACATGCCATAAATCTACAACACAGGACCAATGGCTTTACTTCCCTTCCAAAGGATTTTTACGCCCAAAAAAATCCATCGTCCTCCGCCAGGTTTGAGCCCGCGACCTTGGGTATATGAAGTTAGCATGGTAACTATTATACCACAGAGGGCAACTTGCAAAACGGCTTTTTAACATTGCTTTCTATAGGAATGTCAAGAGACCATGCTAAAAGCTCGAATTATTCACAATTTTGAATTATAAAATGTTTGAATTAATCAAGTTCGACTATAACTTGTTTGCAGACATTTTGACTGAAAGCTAATAAAATAACAAACATAATCACTATAATTGAATTAGGAAATTGAATTTTCACCACTAACACAAAACTAAAAATCTCTACTGAAGCAGTATCAACAACTTACGAGGCTTTTCCTTCCTTCTCGCTTACCTTCTGATATCTATTTTGAATCACCTGTTGACATAATAAACAAATGAGACATGAAGACAGTTGGACAGAAAGCTTCTTTTGTTAGCAGTATCCCTTAATAAAAGAAATTCAATGTACATACATATCTCTGCAACAAGTTAATATAGAAAATTCTCTTCTCTGGAGCACAAATGATATATTTATAACATGATTTCACGTCTTAATCTTTTGAGTGCTATGATCAAGCATTGCTCCAGGAACAATCCTACAACCTTACTCTGCCTAATCTGCTACTTACTTCATGAACGAAATCTGCAGCAGCAGTTACAGTTGATTTGCCAGTTTGGAATCCATGTTGATGAGGGTTTAAAATTAAGAAAATTATACAGCCGCCCTAGTATTATTTTCTCATATAGTTTGCCCAATGTTAGTACAATTGGTCAATAGTTATGAATTTCCCTTTTGTTGTCTTTATTGTGTATTGGTCTGATAATGTTCAACTTTAAACAGTCCGGAAACATCCCATTATTCATTGACTCATTGATCAAGTATGTAACAATTTCACCTATCCCATCTTTACAAGTTTTTAGAAGAGAAGGCTTTATCCCATCCCACCCATGTGATTGCTTATTCTTTAATTTGTTTATTCCATAATTATTTCTGCCTTGGAGGTGTTAAAAAGATACACTGATTTCACTGTAGAGTTCTTACTAATTTGATTTCACTGTAGAGTTCTTACTAATTGAAAGTGTATCACTGTTATTGGTAATTTTGCAATCTCCGACACTTAAGAAGAATTTATTACATTTATTTGCAAAAACACCCGGATCACTCTCATATATTCCCATGTTTAGTTTAATATTATCATCTTCAGCTTTGTCCTTCCTTGTATTGTTAATAATATTCCACATTGTTTTGGCAATTTGATTTTAGATCCTTTAGTTTGTTTTGATAGTTTTTTGTGTTGTTTATATCAGATTTTATAGTGTTTGTATCTAGTGTATTTATACTAGAAGCACATATCTTCAATTTTTCTTTCAATTTGACTATTTCACTTGTTTGTTGTGTACATTTTCTACCATTTAAAGACACTGTTTTTGTAATAAGGGGACAGTAGTCATTAAAATGTATAATAAATATTTTATAAAATTCATCCCATTTTCTATTGTTCTCATCAGAATTATGTGCTGATTCCCATGTTTCATTTTGTAAGGTTTCAACCTGCTTGTTTACCCTATCTTTTGTAATAGATCTAAATGATTTGGTTTCATATTGCTGTATCATACTGCAGGTGTTAATGTTTTTCAATACACAGTGCATAGTAGTCTGATATATGCCCATCTATTATAAAAGTGGATATAAAGTTATTCTCTTTAATAGTTATTATGTAGTTAATCGTCATAGAAGACATTGGTGTTACTCTTGTTGGTGCAAAAATAGTATCCCTTAACCCATACCCAATCAGTAGGCCATTAAGCTTGTTAAGCTTTTATCATCAGTTTTTAGATTTACATTTAGATCACCCAATATTACTGTATTAGCATTATTATTAATAAATACTTTTAACATACCATATAATTCCTCAATGAATTTGCCTACATTTGTGTTTGGTGACCTGTATATTATGGTCAAAAGAATCTACTGGAAGTGGTACACAGTGAAGCATAATTCCACATTGATGAAATGGGTTGAATTTACACTTGAATTGCTTCAATAAGTAATAAATTACCTGGTCATGTTTCGCAAGCTTATGTTGCCTACATCATCAACAGATTATCTGTATATTCCTGTTATATGTCACAGTTGAGAAATTTAACTCTGACAGCTGCTACCCCAAGTACCATTTCCTGCTTAAATTTGTTATGTATATTCATTTGTTTACATTTAATATTAACCCCTCACATAAATGACTGCACCAACCTCCTTATGTGCCTATCTAGAATATGAGTCTACTATATGGAAATTACTTCTTTTTTTGCACAGTTTTAACTCATTAGTAAATTGTTTTACAGTTTCTAGCTTATTGCTAATGTACTGCACATTTTGTTGTGTTATTCTGAAAGTACCCTTGAACTTATTATTTAAATTAGACACTATGTTACCTGTTATTACGTGCCCCAAATCACTCTGGGACTGTGTGGCAACCAAATACAATTTTTTTTTGGGTAGTGTTTAACGCCCACTTTTACTGCTCTGGCACGGCAGGCGATGACACTGATGATACATGAAGATGGAGCCCCGGTGAATGTGAAGGCGGGGGAAACTGGAGTACCCAGAGAAAATCTACCCCTGCTCCACTTTGTCCACCACAAATCTCACATGCGGTCACTTGGGATCGAACCCGGGCTGTCTAGGTGAGAGGTGAATCAAATACGATTGAATGCAGTTTATTTGACACAGAGTTTGTTCATCAACTGATACCGTGTATTCACTTGAACAGACACTTTGAACATCACTGTTTTCCAGCATGCCGATTCCATCATCTGGTTTTAATGTTTTAACGCTGTGTGTACCACTGCCACAAAAATCCCAAAATCTCGGTTTGGAAGAATGTCTATAGTTGCCCCTATATATACACTAAGTTGACAAGGTATCCTGTTTCATAGTTGCACATCACAAATATTTTTATTCCAAACCTATAGCACTTGAACAGAATATACTGTAGAAATTGGAGATGTACCTTGAAGAGTACAAGGCTCTGCCAAATCAGATATTACAAAAAGGTCTGAACACTTCACAAAATTTGTTTCCGGGATGATCTATTACATGTTTCAGTTTGTAAAGCCTTTCCCCCCACAGTTGTGTTTCATTGTCATTGAGTTGCAACATGGCATCATCAGAAGGAACCTATTCCAAGAATTGTAGCGGGTAAATTGTGGAATTTCAAGAAGTTGATGTTTGGACCAGTTTTTTGCTATTGACAAATTTTTTACCCTGGCCATCAGTAATGTTATTCCAAAAATTATGTATAGTTCTTCCCGAGTGACATTTTTCCATTGCTGTATAAAAGATTTGGGAGTTGGTAGAAATTTTTCACTTAAAAATGCATAATACTTGTTTCATTTGTAATATGCTGCACTAAGTGAGAAGAGAAAACAATTGGAAAAAAATCAGTACACTGCAGTCATTCATAATATCTACAGAAATATTGGACCAGTCCCTGTTGAAATTGTGAAGTTATGAAGTAAAATTCACACTGCTCCATGGGAACAAGAGAGATACACGTGTCGTCTACATGGCTGGTTTGGCTCTGCCTGTTGCTCATTTTCACCACCATATTCTTCATTATTATTGGCAACGTAGATGTCACCGTCATTATTCTCGAACTCTGATGAAGCTGACATTAAAAAACTCCAACACTTGAAGAGGCTATTATTTACTGCATTTGGAATACCCTGATTACGTCATGCAGATCACATGATTAGAAGCATGGGGTCCCTACAAATAAAATTCTCATGTATCACCTTACTTTACTTTCCTTCAGATGGCGATACCATGCAGGAAAGTGATTGAAAAATAGTTCTTCATAATCCCAAAAGAAGTATCAACATGCCCACACAATTCAAATGCTTTTACATTTGCAATTCTGAGACTCTTAGGTGTTTAAACTTCTGGTCGGGACTGTAGCACTGCATGAATGTTTTTCTGTAATTCAGTTATCTTCATCATAGCACTCAAAAGATTAAGACGTGAAATCATGTTATAAATATATCATTTGTGCTCCAGAGAAGAGAATTTTCTATATTAACTTGTTGCAGACATATGTATGTACATTGAATTTCTTTTATTAAGGGATACTGCTAACAAAAGAAGCTTTCTGTCCAACTGTCTCTGTCTCATTTGTTTATTATGTCAAAAGGTGATTCAAAATAGATACCAGAAGGTAAGCGAGAAGGAAGGAAAAGCCTCGTAAGTTGTTGATATTGCTTCAGTAGAGATTTTTAGTTTTGTGTTAGCGGTGAAAATTCAATTTCCTAATTCAATTATAGTGATTATGTTTGTTACTTTATTAGCTTTCAGTCAAAATGTCCGCAAACAAGTTATAGTCGAACTTGATTAACGCAAACAAGTTATAGTCGAACTTGATTAACTCAAACATTTTTAATTCAAAATTGTGAATAATTCCAGCTTTCAGCATGGTCTCTTGACATTCCTATACAAAGCAATGTTAAAAAGTCGTCTGTAAATCAATATTTTTTTGGATAATTTGATATAATATTCAAAGAGAGTGAGTGAAAAACTTATCGGCTAGCCAAACTTGCTGGATTAAATCTAGGAATTGTGCCACAGTACTGTGATCCCCTTCCCTTGTCTTGCCAAATTCCAGGAAATGCATTTTTGTTTGTGCAATTCTAGGAACTTGTTGCCAGCCAAGGCACCTGTTGTCATTGTGAACAGTGCACTCCTTTCAATTCTGTCTACCTGTGGTCACATGTTGGCCTATGTTAGCAACAAATACCTTCCCATGCAATAAAGTGAGCAATTTTAAACAGTGTACACAGTTACATCAAAATCATCAGTGTGTGCTTAAGTAGTGAACTGAGCCGACAATGGCTCTGTCCACACCTAAATGTGTAAATTACAAAACTCTCACTTTAGCTGAAAAGGCAGCAGCCATTCGCAAGTTGCCCTCTGTGGTATAATGGTTACAATGCTAACTTCATATACCCAAGGTTGCGGGTTCAAACCTGGCGGAGGACAATGGATTTTTTTGGGCGTAAAAATCCTTTGGAAGGGAAGTAAAGCCGTTGGTCCTGTGTCATAGATTTATGGCACGTAAAAAGGCCTCTGAACAAAATTAAGTTGTCTTTCATGCCCAGTATGCTGAGAACCATAGCAGTTAAAGAGCGTCCATAAATAAAACTTCATTTACATTTCAGCCCTTCGTAAAGTGAAAAAAGGCTTAAAAAACTGTGACTCACAAGATAATTTGGAATCTCCCAGAATGCATTGTCTATGTACCTCAACAATAAGGATAACATTTTAAATAGTGTACATGCAAACAGTGACGAAAGAAAAAGAGAGCAAAAGGGCCTGAAAATCCTGACACCGATGAGTGCATTAAAAAATGGTTTAAGCAGGCAATGGGATAAAAAAAAATTCCAGTAAATGGACCCCTTTTCACAGTCGAATTTGCACAGCAATTGGGAAAAACTAATTTTAAGGCAAGCAGTGGATGGCTGGATAGTTTTAAAAAGCGAGATGGCATTTCCTTTAAAATTGTTTGTGAAGAAAGTGGAGGTGTTGAAGAGCAAGCAGCCAGTGATTGGAAAACGAGTTTGGTGAAATGGATTCAATACAAAAATGCAAAAGATATTTTCATTGTCGACGAGACAGGACTGTTTTATAAATGTACACCAGATAAAACACTTGCATTTAAAGGACAACGATGTAGTGGGGGGGAAAACTTGGCAAAGAACGCATCATACTCCTGATTGGTGGGCAACTGCCTAACAGAGTTGCCACCAATAATTTTGCTGCCTGGGATGCTGATACAGCTTCAACCAGGAGCGTGCCATTATGGGATCGAGTACAGGACTTCACTGGACCAGCTTTCTTATCCAGGTCTTTTTGAATGGTAAATGGGCTAACTGATGTAAATTTTTTTGCTTCCTCTGTCCTATGCATTACAAAGTAGCGAGGACCACTGGACTGGACTACTACTTTTCAGCACATTAAATTAGTTTTTTGTTTTGTTTTGGATGCCATAAAATGGTGATAAATTTCATCCCCCAGTGCTCCTCACCCACCACGGAGCCCAACAAGGGGTCACCGCACTGGAGTGACAGGGCTACACAGGGGATATAGCAGGCTTGCCATCTCACTCACCCTGGAGTTTGGTGTAATGCCTAGTCCGGGTCGCTTGACTAGGGGTGGGTTAGTCCCTAGCCTCCCGTTTAGGCGAAGCAGAAACCAAAGTGGTATATTAGGTTGCACACCCTCCCCAGTTACTGAAAGTCAGAAGCCCAGGCTCAGGTACGCATCCCTCAACCAACCAGGATAGTCCTTTTCACCAACACGGGTCTGCACGCACGGCCTACACGTGGATGGGAATTGACTCTCTGACTCCCTCACCATTTGGAGGTTGCCCACAGAGGGAGTCAAGGTTGGCTCGGGTACCCCCGGGTGCGCCAAACCCATAACTAGCCTAGTAGGCCCCTGGGGGGAAAATGACCAGAGCATAACTGATTTTGTATTATGGTCTAACAATATTAGCTATATGGTAAACAATTTTCAAATATCAAATATAAGTACTAGTGGGCATTTTCCACTAAACTGTTAAAGGGAACTATAGTTCATGAGCATTTAGTAGGAGTGGTAGCTACTGTAATACGTTTTTTGTGTAAATTAAATTGGACTGCACACTGAAAGTGGCTGGGACAAATTCTAGTGGGCAGTACATTGTACAATATATGTATTTCTTAGTGCTTCAATAAAGTTAAACTAAACCAAAAGGGTTAAATATACAACACTGCAAGGAGGGGCCAAACTCTCATTGGACTTTATGCTCAGCAGCTCCTCATGCCACCCACCATGAAATTTTGTGTCTACCATAATTGAATTACACCAGAATGGAAATGGTTTTCATTTCCTACATTTTTATCAATTTAATAAAGTTTATAGTTTAGTTCTTGCATCTGTTTTTCTAGTGGTTGCCTATAACATTCTGAAATGCTTCTAACATAAAATGTTACATCCCACAAAAAATTCAACTGAGGTAACCATTGCCCTGACTAAGGATATTTAATGGATCTAATGAAAATCATATACCTTCCAAGCAAGCGTTTCACCTCTTCATGAACAGGTTTCAGTGTATACTTCATATCTCTCATTCCATCTGGACGACCAAGATGTGACATCAAGACCACTGATTTTGCATTGTTATCTATAGCATACTGTATAGATTTCAAAGCTGCAGTAATTCGCTGATTATTAGTAATTTTTCCATCTTTAATGGGCACATTAAAATCCACTCTGAAAATACAAAAGCAAACACATTTATTTACAACTAATACTAACCCTTTTAGTGCCAACCATGCTCTAATCATGATCCAAAAATTCTGCAAACATTGCCAATCACGATCTAATCGTGATGTTTTCATAAGCTTTAACTCTTTCCAGCAGGAAAGTTTGTGTGCTTCCTACGTCATAGTCACAGAGAAAGGTTTTCTGGAGCATTTCAGGACCCTATCTTCTCTCCAAAGCGCTAAATTAGCTCTCAATTTAATTTCTCTAGCCGGTGTTTGAAACATGAAATCTATCCGAAGGTTACGAACCGAACAGTTCCTGATGCATTAGAAGAAAACGAGCAATTTTAAATTTTCAGACCTTGATGAAAGAGTTTCTGATATCGATATAAGAGAGGAAGATATATATTTTAGCTTTGGCGATGAAAATGCATTCAATAACAATGGCCCTTGTAGGCATGTAAATAATCAGTGTATTTGTCAAAATGGATTAACGGAGATGTAATCAGACGACGAATACAATGTGAATCAAACATTCAGCTAGGCAATAACACAAGTGCTAAACTGTACAGTAATCTATGTTACATTTACATCCTATTGCTTTATGCCATTTTCATTAATAGTGGTATTATGCTTACGTGTGTGTTTTTGGTGAATTTTTTTTCAGTTTCAGATTACATGAATTCATTTTTTGTATTTTAAAAAATAAAACACAATACCAAAACAGGATGATGTTTTAGTAAAAAATATCTATACTTTCATTTAATTAGCCTGAACTTTCTGTGCAATAAGTTTTTGTGCACCTACTTATTGATTATTTTGGCATTTTTAATTTATTAAAAATACTGAAGATGCATATTATACAGTAGACAAAAGGGTTTACTAAAAATGAAAAAGAGATTCAGCTCTCTATGTCATTTGGCACTCATGTTATTACCAATAATTTAATACCCTGCATTTTCCTCTAAAATTGCTTGGCACTTTTCAGACAGCATTTTGCTATTCGAGTTGGCACTAAAAGGGTTATTACAGATCATCTGAAAGGATATCAAAACTAAAAGTTACTTAATAGCACCTACAATTTAACATCGAGCAGTTTTGCTTGTTCTAACTCATATTTTTCAATTTCATGAAAAATAAATGGTCATCCAGTTCATATTATCCATTTCCTCACTTTTATGCCAAGCATTGCACTGATCACCCATCCTAGCTTCTCTCTGATCCAAAGCTCCTGCTCAACAGGTGTTGATCCCAGGCACAGGCTTGTAAGCTCTGGGGGGTGTTAAGTCCTTTATATGGGGAGGGCAAATGGAGAAAGAAAGAAAAATAAATTGCTTCGTTTAAACTAATGACTCAGCACCCTCAACCTGCTGTGACCTTCCACAGGAAATGCTTTGTAAAATTTACTTCAACTTCTAATGTTAAGGAACTACGGCCTATGTACCTATATAGTAGTTGTTTAATGTGCACCCATCACCAAAAAAAAGAAGTCATCCCCAGACTCCATGTGTCAATCGCAAAAGCTGTGTTCACAATGCACACAAAAGAACTGTACAGTTGCCATGACTGACAGCGCAGCACCTTTTCTGAGTACTGAAAGCAGCTCTCAGAACATTACTGTGGCTGACAGATTAAGAAGGCTTTGCTGCCACTCATAAGTTCCTAGGTTCAAATCTCGGGCTGCTTGTCATTTTGTTTCTTTGTTAATTTTATGACTGGATATGTAGAACATAATATTGCAATAATATATAACTTTGGTATTTGAAGTTATGGGCCTATCTATGCACACAAATATGTAATTCTAACACTTGTGTTAAATAACTAAAAAAATGTGTGTAAATAAACTGTTATCTTCTAAACTGAAACGTAAAAAATAAACACAATTAACATCAGGTATGTGAATGCTCGGCCCATATAACTGTCCTCAAACTTCAGGGCACAGACAAAATAAATGCCTACAGTAATGTGGACGAGAAGCTACAAGAGCCCAGGCTTCTTGAATTTGTGCCCAGAAACCATATTTTGTCCTTCGCCCATTTATAGGTAATTGGAGCGAGAGCTCCCTTTGTACTTCAGCCCACACATTCTCACAGAGGGATTCAAAATATTATTGAGTATTACAGTGTATTGCACACCATTCATTGTATCGTCCAGCTACCATAGCACACCTAGACCATCCCTTGATATCCAATGCCAACACGATGCAGATTCACGTCCACAATGGAATTGTGAACCACGTATTTTAAACTCTATTGGGTCTCCTTTGGAGGATAGACACTCATCTTTTCATTATGTGTGGAGGAAAATGTCACCTTGTATGAGAATATCACCACAGATTGGTTTATGATCGCTTTGTGATGGGTATATTAATTTTAAAAAAAAAATCTTAAAAAGTGTTTTAAAAAATTGGTTTTCTTAACAATATCTTTAGTATTTCTGTACACCACATACTTGTGTGTGCAGCATATTGATGTTTGGTAGAAAACACTCAAAGCAGCATCATAATAACTATCATATTATTAATTGTACTGAATGTCATGTATGAAATAAGTGTGCCTAAAATAAATAGCCCATATGTGTTGATTCAAGATTAAGAGAAGCAAAAATAAGTTGATACATGCGAGAAGAGAACCTGCGAATCTCACCAGAGGAGTAACGTATGTTTTGTTATAGCACTACAGGGAACATACATGGAAAGTGGCAGGTTTTATAATCCTAACTGTATCATGCTTTGTGTCGTTAATATTTTTAGTTAATACTGATAGCTTGTAGTAGAAGAATCTTAAGTATTTGGTTACGATTATTGATCATATGGGTTAGTATTATTAAGATATGGAACTTTTGACAACTTGTTGCTGCCGCTACACAACTGTATTGTGAATGGTGTACACTAGGTGGCACCATGAGGGATTTAGACAAATTTGGCACTCCAGACATGACTCATTTTTTTGGCAATGGCATACATGCTGGACTTGTTAGGATACAAAAGTTATAGGGGTTTACTCCAACTTCACTATAGACCCAGGCATAGGGAGGGCAGAAAGCACTTCTGAATTTAACCCTTAAATGATTTGTTGGTGATCTTCCACTCCTCCAATTTCTCATTTCCTTTAACACTATCATCAGAACTGTATGTGGTCGTTTATTGTGAGTATTGTGTAGATCTTAAAGTGTTTAAAATGGGATGTCAGGCTCATAATAGCTAATTTGCCTCCAGTTTCAATTAATACTGACATCAGAAAACACTTTTGGTATGATGTCACAAAACTTTGGCACTACTCAGCTTTAGGAATCTGCAAAAATGATAAGCCAGTACAGTTCTCAAAAATTTGCTTTACCCTTAGTGTCAGTTCTTGCAGGCAAATCTACACAGTTTGATCAATCTAACAACACTTTGGAGAGTTACCATTTAGACACTAAAGAATATTTTAACACCCACAAACTATTCTCCTTTTATTTTTTCAACTTTTTAAACTATAATACATATCTGGGTAATGGTTCCATATATTCTTTCCTAATGAAATGCTGAAGGAAGAAGATTTCAGTAACAAAACTGCATGTATAACAGAGTTAAAAGTGAGCACTTTGAAAGCCTATAACCCACCCACTCTACCTTTTAAAACTCTTATAAAAATTCATTGTTAAATGTCCATGAAGTACTTTATTATGTCAGAATAAGGTGCCAACCTATGTATACTAGCGTAATCTGCAAAAATAGCAATATTTCAAACCAAATTCTATACTCCCATACAAACCTAAACCTTAACCTCATCTCCTGCAAATCTTGAAACCAGAGCACCCTGTCAATCTATTGTGGCTCCCTACAGCCTCCCCTTGTCTCATAGTGGTTTCTTTTTGCAATATTTTTTACTTAGATATTGGCAACTATTCCGTAAGAACAAAACAGCCACAAAGTGCCTACTACCCTCCAAAACATAAACTAATAAAGGAGGGTAGACCTGGAACAAAGCCCCAAATCTGCACTATTTTACCACTTTAGGCAAGCTTTTGAGGTTAGGTCTTGGGATTAGCATATTACTTCCAAAAACTACCCTAACTTATGCTCAAACATTTTTCAAAATGCAAGTTTACTACTACAGAAAAAACCTCACATATTCCTTTCAGATCTGCAGAGAAGGTGAATGAAATGAATAGAATGAGGCTCAAATGAGCCCAGGATACTTTAAACTAACCCCAATAACCCTAGAAGTTATAACTTTGTCAATCTAGCAGATTTCATTCCTTCCAGGAGAGTGTCATTCACTACCATGCATGCCCAATAGTGGCAAGATGGCATGCTTTGATGACAATTCAGATTTTCCTATAAAAGAAAGCACTCTGAAAAAGGCTGGGCTGGGAGTTCCAGGTTTCAGAATCAATCACAGCTCCTTCTTAATGGTGTAATATAGGTATTTTCTTTCTTTCAATCATCTTTCTCCTGGGTTTACATTGCAGGGTAACTATGAAACAATTAGCAATTATTTTATCCTGACTATAGTATTACTAATTTTGTTAGTTGAAAAAGTTGTCATTTAAAGTTTCATTATGTACTTATATACACCGTAACTTCTTAGTCTTAAAACAAGATAAGTGAGTCACTAGACCACAGTATTACTAAGGAGGCCTGCATATTCTAGATTAACCCTGAAGTTGGTCTTAAGTTTAGTGTGAGTGAGTGAGAGAGAGAAAGAGAGGTATTACTGTAATTATATATGACATACCAAAGCCACAGCTGCAAACATTTGCAGACAACATTTTTGCTTTGATTGCAGCTCATTCTAAGGCTTGGAATAAACTAAGACTGGTTATAAGCATTAAACAAATTAGTGTTTCATGGAGCTTACAGACACAAAATTGTGACATAAGTTCCATACCTACCACAGCCTTGAAATTTCAAAGAATGTAATAAAAATGCATACCTGTATGACTTTTGCATGTGATTCAGGGGTAGTTCTTGACACACTGACAGCCTATAACCAGCACAATCACCCCAATTAGGATATTTTTTTTTAAACTGATGGTGGCAAGCGAAGTAAACACACCTAATTGCAATTACGTACATATGGCAAATCCATAGCAAGCCTAAAGTAGGTGCTGATAACTGCTGGATCCGGGTGATCCCCTGGATCATCAGGGCTTTAGTTGCACAGATCCCTGAACTTAAGACCAGGCTCACTTCCCTGCTATCTATATTTAACTTGGAATATAGAATTCACTTTCCAACTAGAACTCTTATGAACACTGCAACCAATATAGACAATGCTTTTCTTGATGCAGAAAAAATTGCAAATTATATACTAACTCCTGTTGTAAATGGTATCTCAGACCACGATGCTCAGATATATTAACCTGGCACAGAAACCATACAGACTGATAATAGGAAATGCATCATCACAATAAGAATAACTAACGAGGAGCACATCAAAAATTTTAAACAAATATTGAAAAATTGACTGAAGTCCATGACCTAGATAAATGATAAATTTGATGAATTTCTAAAAACTGTGCTATTAGCATTTGAAGTTACTTTCCCCAAGAAAAATATAAACTCATTACACGTTACAAAAGTCAAACCTTTGAGTACTTCAGGTGTAAGAAAGTCCTGTGCAAACAAATGAAATTTGTTCTTACTACACTGCACAACTAATGACCCGAACATTACAGCACATTACAAAACATACTGAAAACGCTTAAAAAAAATAATTAATGAAGCAAAAAGAAGGCATTACTCACTAGTTATTGACAAATCAAATAATGAAATTAAAACAATGTGGGACATAATAAAAACTGAATCTGGGAGAGGAAATTAAAACAACGATATAGCTCACATAACTATTGGAAATGAAGTTAGTAATCACCAGGGCTCGGATTTTTAGGTAAATACATATTTTTTTTATATCCTAATATGAACTTGAAACTGAGTTTAATGTTCTGGGCATGTACACTAGACCAAATATTTTAAGTTTTATTGCACATAAAAATACACATTTTCTGATTTTTGATGTAAATAAATATTTTTTGTATATTTACATAAATGACACAAAAATTGCATAAAGAAAACTTTTTAAAAATAATTTTCACATAATTTCATAAAACCACAAAAGCAGCAGGAGAATTATTTTTAACAAGTCACTATCCACTTCTGTAACATTCAATTACACATGCCAGATGGCGTAATTTGTTGTTAATTATTGGAAGAACTGATAATATCAGCTATAGTATCCGTTCACTTTGAAGAAAATATAAACATCTGCTTTCCTTATTTACATGAGCTCGCAAGATAAGAACGGCAATTCCTACACTGCCATATGCTTGAAATAGATAAACACCTGTTAATGTTTCACAGCCCAGCTAGTATATACACTGATACTTGCTAAACTGTATAGTCAATGAGTCACTCGTTTGTCATTTGTGAATCCGCAAAGTTTCGAAAACCTTCTAGATGTGTTGGGAAGTTACATATTGACAGTTTTGACTTCACAGTGGATTAAACATGCCCAGAGTGAAAAATAGTGTAAGATATCGTGTGCAACAACATGCTGCGGAATTTAAGGTTATTTTCAGCTCTGATAGTAAAATCCTGTATTGTCAGTCATGTGGTAAAGCTATAACGGCAGACCAACATTTAAGTGGCAACAAACATAAGGTAGCTATTTCGCGCTTTATAAAAAAACAATCTTCTTATTAATTATCCAGTACTTCAGCAGGGCCTTCTAAATTGTCAGTGTATTGTGAGAAAATGCCATGAAGTGTTCGAAAATAATAGTGGATTTAACATTAGGTGAAGCACTATCTTGTAAACCTAAATTTGCTTGTGTAGGCATATTCTAAAAAAAAGTTTAAAACTTTTTTGCACTAATCTGGAATCAAATTCAACATCTGAAAAATCTGAATATTCGTAACTTCAATAACATTGTGGAAGAAAAAAAACCAAAAAAAACAATGTTCTTTCTGGTCCTTGCAGCACAAAATTTAAAAAGAAACTGCAAGGAAGTGTTCAAAAATAATTAACATAATGTGGATCTAACACAATGTGTAAATTTTAAAATGTGTTGGAAGGGCATCATGAAGAAATTATTGATGTGACCGACATTCTATATTATAATTGCACTGGACTTACTTCTTGCGACGCGGAGCGATCATTTTCGAAGCTTAAGGCACTTCTTCGTCACAATCGTGAATCTTTCGGAATGGAAAATTTGAGGAAGCATGTGGTTGCATACTGTAACTCTACAGTATTTGGTGATCCTTCCCACGAATGATGACTGATGAGTATACGTATGTACATTTCAGATATTTAAAAAAATATTTTATTTGTTTTGGCACACATTTTTTAATTTTTTTTTAGCACATATTTTTAACATTTTTACTGCATACAAAATAAATATTTCCCAAGTTTTTAGCACCTAAAAATCTGAGCCCTAGCAATCACTGTGCCATTGCTAATGCCTTCAACACTTGCTTCCTTAATGTTGCAAAAAAAAATATCAAACAGATCCTACCAAAACCCCAGTACACTAGAAATGCTAAAAAGAGCATATCCCAATATAAATTGTAGATTGAAATTGGACCTTACAATTCCCCTCACATGGTTGGTATGAAATAAGGATAATTATGCAGTAAACAGGCTACTCGAAAAATTTAATGAAAATAAGTGCGATCGATGGATTTTGTATTTGTGATCACGATTTCAAAGGTGTCATATTGTCGGTCAATCTTGGTGTTTTTTACTATAGATAAATTTGTGTGCATGCTGGAACAGTTGGTATTTTGCATATGTGATGGATATTTACCAAATAACTATATATAAACGAGTATTATATAAATAATACATGGTTTTATGATGTTCAGAAACATATTTCTCTGCCAAGTACTACCACAATAAAAAATTAGAAACATAAATTTATATACATACACTAACCTTAACGGATTCAAACTTAACCTAACTCGCACTAAATGTAAAAACCATCGGACCCAGTGATTTTGCCTACAGAAACAGATCTCAGAAACATAATTCCTTCACCAACTACAATAGACACACCAATCGGTGAATTATTCCTATGGGTTCTCATGACGTGGTAATCCTGCCAAAAGCGACATATGACGTTCTTGCATACAAATATTTAGTGCCTTCCGCTAGCAATGAAACTAAGTGTTCCAGTATTTCAGCATATACCTACACATTATAAAACCTTTAATTATTCATATACTAGTTTATGTATAATTATTTGGTAAATATCTGTTATATATGCAAAATACCAACCCATTCCAGCATGCACACGAATTTGTCTATTAAAAAACAGGCTTTGCAGACAAATAAAACCTTTGAAATCATCATCAGACACACAAAGTCAATTAATCACACTTAGTTTCATTCAATTTTTAGAGCGGCCCAAGTTTTGCATAATAACCAAAATAAGTACAAAATTATTAAAATGTTACGCACAAGAGTTGAGCAAGCCTCTTAGTCACATATGTAATCATTCTCTTTTGTCAGGAATATTTCCAGAAAAAATTAAATACACCACTGTTAAGAATTTATACAAAAAACGAGATAAAACCCTGACTACCAATTATACACCACCTCACGTTTAACAGTCTTTTCTAAAGTAGTGGAGAAAACTGTATATAATAGGGTTCTATGATACATGGAGTTAAACAATATTCTTTCATCATCCCAGTTTGGATTTAAGAAAAAAAGGTCAACTGTAAATGCCACATACATGCTAACTTCTGAAGTAGAGTTGCCCTCCATGGTGTAATGGTTACCATGCTGACTTCATACACCCAAGGTCATGGGTTCAAACCCGGTGGAGGATAATGGATTTTTTCGGGTGTAAAACTCCATAGCATGGCTTCCTTCGGAAGGGAAGTAAAGCCGTTGGTCCCATGTCGCAAATTTACGGCATGTAAAAGAGCCTCAAGCCTGATAGAAAGGCCTCTGAACAAAATTAAGCAGCCTTTCATGCCCAATTTAGAATGGGACGCTGAGAACCACAGAAGTTAAAGAGCGTCCATAAATAACACGCCATTTCCATTTCTGAAGTAGTAACCGCCTTGGATAAAAAAGAATTACCATTAGGAGTATCCTGTGATGTAGCGAAGGCTTTTGACAGCATTGATCACAATCTATTACTGCTAAAGTTAAAATTTTATGGTTACAGTGAGACCACAATAAATTGGTTCAGATCTTAACTAACAAATAGAATCCAAAAATCCAGGGTGAATGGCTATGATTCTGAACAGAGTTCATTACCAAAGGGGTCACTCAAAGTCCTATACTTGGACCTTTGTTGTTTTTAATATTTATAAATGAGCTGCCAAGGAATCCTGGCAAGGAGTCAATAGCTGTACTTTTCGCAGATGACACTAGTGTGCTTGTGTCTGAATAGTCACATCAACAATTGTGAATTTCTGTCAATTAAGCTTTTGAACAGCTGAACATTTGCTTTGAGGCAAATATGCTATCATTAAACTACAAGGTAATTATAGAGAACTTGGGCCCCTCTAGAAATTAAACAAATTGTGGTTTGACTGTAAGTTTGGTTTATACTTGTTACATTTTCACCAATTTTTTTTTCGGAAAAGCTCCGTAATTAAGTTAAACGCTAATTTATTACGTGCGCGTAGCGATCCTTTTTTGTGCCTATTTATGAAGAATGCTGCCTAGAAGGAGTAGAATATAAATAAAGAAGTCTTGTAGTACTTTTGCAAAATTAAATATATAATACTACACAATAAAGTGCCTAAAATCTAAGTTTCATTGTCGGCGGCAGGCGAACAGTGTTGTGGAATGCAACACCGGCATATGTCGCTAGATGCTGTGCTGATGTAAGACAAGTATGTTTCACGCAGATACAGCTGTTCAGTGAATTTTATTGTGCAGAACTTCGGCCACTCTAAAATCGAATGAAACTAACTGCGATTGATTGACTTTGTATTTATGATGACAATTTCAAAGCCTGCGGATTTCAAATTTAGCGCGAGGTTAGGTTCCAATCCGTTTAGGTTAGTGTGTGTATATAAATTTATGTTTCTAATTTTATATCGTGGTAGTACCTCATTATCGATATTTCCAACAACTCCTAACAGCGCAATGGATACAACATTAGTTTTTTAAACAATCTCCCCACCCATAATCCCTCTCTAACCACACCGGTCCCGTTAGAGTGCAAAACTGGCATTATTCGCAGCGGAGAGAGTTAGCGGCCCAACTTATAAATAATTACCAAAAATGTTCTTCTCTACCTATTGTGAAGTGTATGAAAACAGTAACATTGGTAGTGAAAACCGCCAGGGATTATTGGCGCTTAAACGTGCAGAACCCTTGGCTACACGATGTCGTACTTCCTGCTCCATTCCTTTACTTCTAAAAAACATCGCTCGGCTATGCTTTGCGGCTTAGAAACCTCGACACGTAACGATGAGTATTTGTTAGTATGCGGTTGTGATTAGCAACTGCGATAGCTAGGAACCGCATCTGTAAATATCGGCAAACTGTTTCCGCTTAACAATAGGTATCGAGAATTCCCATAACCTAAACACCAGACATTTTAGTACTTTAGTAATCTAACCTCATTAATACTCGCTTATCTGCAAGAGATAGCTGCTCAATACTTAGTTTATTCAAAGGCATGTTCTCCAGTAATCACTTTCCAAAACGTCGACCTCTATAACCTTCAAAAGGTTACTTGTTATGTTCAACTTCCAAACGCTTTCTCAGAACAGACCGGCACACAACATACAGCCAATAGAAACGCAAGCTTAGTCTTCTTAAATGACGCCTAGACATGGGGCGATTCATGAACGAATCGTTCATTTGAACGAGTACAAGAAAAGAATCGTATGAATCGAGTCAACTTTAGCATGAATCGTCGTTCAAAAAGAATCGTAAGAATCGTGATAGTCTTAACATGAACCGTTGTTCCAAAGAATTTTGTGAATCGAAAAGAATCGCATGAATTGAAAAGAATCGTACGAGTTGAAAAGAATTGCATGAATCGGGTCAACCATAGTAGGTGTCGTCGTTCAAAAAGAATCGCAGATTTGAAGAATCGTGATCAGCCATTGTTATTTCTTTTGCTTCGTCCTTTCGGAGTACCAAACCGAGCCTCGACGGAAACTGCCGAGTAAGCACGATGTGTTAACCATTTATGTTAATGTGAAAACCCTACAGCGCTGAGGCCACGAGGCTAAAGAAGAAAATGTATAAGAAAACGAACACTGCCAATTATTGTCGAAGCCACCACGAGCGTCTTTATTTTAGATGAGTTATTGTACAGATTAAAGTAAGTTTATAATTTACAATTGCTTTATATATATATATATATATATATATATATATATATATATATATATATATTGCAGAATCTTAAATGTAACATATGCACAGGTAAATCGTTACTACGTTAGCAAGATATATAACTTCAGAGACTAATTTTACGTAAAAAAAAAGAAAAACATATTACAAATAACTTCTATGTAGTGTTGCCAAAGCAGTGACCTTTTTTGTTCTCTTTGTTTGACCAGCATAAAGAAAAACGAATAACGACTTTCCATTTGAGAAAAGTATAAATATGGAAAGACTGAAAAAATAATAGAAAGTATGTAGGAAATTGTTAACTCTGTTATATATAGTGTCGCATCGTAGGTAGATGCAGAACTTAAATATCACATTTGGCATTTACCTAACGGACTTTTCGTCTTTGAGTTATTCTTTTCATTCATAGCCACATAAACACACACGCACGCACACAAACATAGTCCTTTTTCTGAAAATGCCTTTTTGGATTCAGGGACCTCAAAACATAATTTCCGATGAAATATCAACATGAAATTTTTAGCTGGAAAACGATAGTTCACCGTGACACATATAGAATAGAGTACGTCAATAATAGAAAACAAGTTTTTGTCAGGTTTCTGAGGTACCATTAAATTGATTATTCAAGGAATATGAAGGAATTTTCTCTAAAAGTTAAGCTTCACGTTCCTGATCTTTACCAAATTGTGAATTCCTCCGACAGCTTCTCAATACGAGATAATCTACCATCATAGAGTGCAATTAATATTGCCATTAATAATTCTTTTGAAATTAATTAGATGTCCTTACAATCCAACATGCTGTACGTTGAATGCAAACATGAAATGCATACAGAAATTTGTTTGTGGTCTAATCGGTAAAATCTGTGAAATAAATTGAAGTCTGGTATGCAATGTAAGGGGTAACTCATACCTCGCAATTTATAACCTGCTCTTTTACGACACGTTTTAGTAATTGATGATTTGCTTAAAATTCATGACGCCTCTTTGGAAAATAAGAGAATTTGAATACCAAGTTTGCTATTTGACTTTCCATTTGTTAATTATGCAGTTTAAAGGCCCCCCCCCCCACACACACATACACACACAAACATACACACGCGCGCGCAGTCTTTTTCCATTTTAATTAACGGGGCTTCAAAAGATATTCCCGGTGAAATCTCAATTTCCAATTTTTAGGTGGGTTGCAATACATTCTCTTCTAATATGTACAAGTATATGGTTGAGAAAGTAAAGAGGAACACAATATAAATAATTATTTATAATAGATCCCTGGAATTTGATGGAATGAAATCGATACAGTACTCTGTGTTCTAACATGATCTTATAAACAGGTGTTAAATAATAATAATAATACATTTATATACTTTGCAATATATCTCATGTAACACAACTAAAGTGGAATTTCACAGAGCGATTTTATTGTAAAATTCAGAAAACTCCAGAATAATGGGGAAAGAATACGTTCAGTTTTACATTGTTTTTCTTTTATGCCAAAAAAGCTCCTAGCCCCTATCGTAACAACAAAGTCAGGATTGCAAGGTTGGCTGCAAAGCAAGAAGATTCATGCAAGAATCGTGCACCTGGGCAGGCTTAAAGACAAGGGGACGATTCATGAACGAATTGTGAATCGTGCACCTGGGCAGGCTAAAAGACAATGAGACGATTCATGAACGAATTGTGAATCGTGCACCTGGCCAGGCTAAAAGACAAGGCGACGATTCATGAACGAATTGTGAATCGTGCACCTGGGCAGACTAAAAGACAAGGAGACGATTCATGAACGAATTGTGAATCGTGCACCAGAGCAGGCTAAAAGACAAGGTGACGATTCATGAACGAATCGTGAATCGTGCACCAGGGCAGGCAGGCTAAAAGACAGGACGATTCATGAACGAACTGTGCATAAGGTTACTGCACTTAGCCAAGTGAGATACTCGTTACCAAGCCGAGTGCGGCCGAATAGTGCCGAGCACGGTCGACATTCCGTGTGCCGTGCCGAGTGAGTACTGAAAATTACCATGGATTCTGATGTTCTATCATCTGTCTGGCTCTGGTTAGCGACAACAGAAAACCACTGCCATTAAATAGAATATTGTTGAGTTCTGACGATGCAGAGTTAACGATGATGCTTAATGTTTTATAAACAATAGCGTATAATCGAAAGCGCAGTAAATCGAATCGTAAATATTTCCATTGAAATTACAGCTCCGCATATAAGGAAAGGATTAATGTTCAGTAATTATTTTACCAAACATTATTAAATATCTAATACATTGCATTGTATTGTGTGACTGTATGTGGTAGGTATACCAAAATTGTTAATGCAGGGAAAAACAGAAGTTTTAGAATTCCTAAATTAAATAAATTAATAGCTACGTTTAAATTATAACGGCATTGATTTATATACTATAACCTACACTAAATGCAGGAATAGAAACATCTTACCTCTAAGATTAAAATTACTTCGGAAGAAAATAATAATAATAATCCTCGGTACTATAATGATGTATTTATATTTACTAGCGTGCAACCGTGGCAGTGATGGATAATAATTACCCTGCGTATTAACAGTACACAAATACCGCCAGGCGCTATGCTGTCGAAGCTTAGGTGTCAATTTTAGATTTAAACAAACTCTTATGTGGTTTTTCTTTTTTCGTTTAATGGAGGACATTTTATCAAATGTCTGCAAATGACTACAGCGTTTTATATAAATTATAGTTTTTATGCTATAGGAGCTGTCATATGACTACAATCCCCGTGTAAAACAAGACAGCTAAACATGAACACACAGAAGGCATGGGATGATTAATGAATCGTGAACTAATCGTATGAATCGATTCATATTGCGTGAACGAATCGTATGAACCGGTTACTGAAAATGAATCGCTCGACGCAACTCTATGACGGCACAACGAGGCGATCGCAGCGGAGAGTAGTGATCCAGGATGAAACTATGCAATGAAAAATCGCGTACCCAAATATCTACGTCCCGGTAACTACTACAGCCGATTTTTCATACCCGCCTAGCGGTCTGTGCTTTGTTTTGTTCGTTTGGTCTCGTTATCAAACAAGGCTCGGGGACGTTTAACGGGTAATACACAAAACCAACTTTATCAATTCATGTCACATAACCTTTTTGACAACCACCACTAAATATTCAACTACCACAAATACTGCAGCTTTTTACTGCAACCATCGTATTATACAACTGCTCACTCACTATCTATTCATGAAAACAGTAAACAGTGCTATTAACCCTTTCAGTGCCAATCACGATCTAATCATGATGCAGATTTCATACCTTTTAACTCTTTCCAGGAGGAAAGTCTGTCTACATTCTACATCGGCCGCGCCGTGGCTGAGTGGTTAGACCACGCGCCTCTCACTTACTCGGCAGTGATCCCAAGCGACCGCATGTGAGATTTGTGGCGCAGGGGCCGGTTTTCTCCGGGTTCTCCGGTTTTCCCCGCCACGCATTCCACCGGTACTCCATCTTCATTTCATGCATCACCAGTGTCATCGCCTGCGTTGCCATAGTAGTAAAACGGGCATTTAACACCATTAAAACAACTTTCATCGTCATAGAGAAAGGTTTTCTGGAGCGTTTCAGGACCTTATTTTCACTCCAAAGCGCTAAATTTCTCTTGCCGGTGTTTGTTTATGTTAGTTGAAGCATGGCGTCGTCTAGACAAAGGTTACGAACCAAAGAGAAAAAATATCTCCAGTTCGCGAAGTATTCGAAGAAAGTGAGTGACTTTAAATTTTCAGCCTTTGGTGAAAGAGTTCCTGACATCGACGTAAGAGAGGAAGATAGATATTTTAGCTTCAGCGATGAAAATACATCCGATAACAACGACCCTCGTACGCATACAAATAACCGGTGACTCACAGAGGTGTTACCAGACGACAAATACAATGTGAAACAACTACTCAGCTACGCAATAACACAAGTGCTAAATTGTACAGTAATCTATGTTATATTTATCCTATTGCTTTATGCCGTTTTCATTAATAGTAGTAATCATGCTTGTGTGGTGTGTGTGTGTGTGTGTGTGTGTGTGTGTTTCCTTCAAGTTTTCAGCCTTCAGATTACACGAATTCATTTTTTGCATTTTAAAAAATAAACACCAGAGCAAAACAGGATGCTGTTTTAATAAAGAAATACTGCAACTTCATTCAATTAGCCTCAACTTTCCGTGTAGTAAGGTTTTGAACGCCTAATTACTCATAATTTTGGAATTTTTAATTTTATTTTCATATTTTTCTTTTGTTTTTAATTTTTTAAAAATATTGAAAAGACTTATCATCCATATAATGCATATTATACATTAGACACAAGGGTTTGCTAAACATGGAAAAAAAATCCAATAGAAAATTTCGGTTCGAGAACCTCGAGCCTATTAGAGGTACTGATCGGCGAAGATGGCCACCACCGATCTGAACTTCCCCCAGAAGATTCCTGAGAAGAGGATATCCGTGGAGAGTGGCGTGGACTTTGCTTTCCCTTAGATGTTTTGGGAGCGGGTTTGACACTATCTTTCAGAAAGTCTTGTCTAACATTACTGGTTGTGAATTGCTTCGCAGGTACAGAACACGGCACAAATTTACCAGTCTTAGTTCCCGATGTCGAAGGTTTAGATACGATTGCTGTACTGCTTTGTATACTGGCGGATTTGGCAGATGTTGATGCCAAATTTGTAGATGCAGAGGAAGACTTTGGTAATGCTCTAGCTACAAGGATCTTTTCTGCAATAGTTGCCCCGTTTATATCGCCGGATTGCGTTGCAATTTCCCTACATGGTACCGATTTAGCAACTACAGAGCTAAAGGTACCGGACTTCGGGACAGAGGGTTGGCGGAGTTGCAGGAGCTTCCGAAATTCCGAGAAGGACACCTTCTCTTACACCCGTATCTCCTGCATCGCCTTCTCCTCTGCAAAACGGGGGCCTTCTCGGGAACTTGATGAATGTTTGCCGTCACAATTCACGCATACCCTGCCTTAATCTTTTGAAGAAGATCTAACCGATCAAAAGTGAGGAACAGGGTACGGGTAGGTATGGATTCTCCACTGGACCCGATATACGATATACAGATGTGACGCCTTGGTCCGACATATTCTCTTGGATCTCCTCACTACTTAGACGATCAAGAGCTGGGGTGGTTGTCATACCGCGTGAGGATTAGGATTTTAGGGCGCTCAAGTCCTTGGTTATCAGCGCCCTTAAAATGTCTAAAAGCGGCAAGAGTTCAGCGTTAAACCATGTTAGAGGTCATGCGAGATAAAATAACTGCTAAAAAGGGAATAAAATACCTAGTAAAAAACATTCTGTGCTATAAGCGCAGTTAAAACGGTAAAACCATTAAAAACAATGGTTCATAAAAAGGGTTAAAATTACCTGAATCTAAAACCATAGTAAGCTAAAACAGTGCTGCCACCATAAAACATACAACACCTGTAGATGATTAATGTTTCAGGGCGCTCAAGTGCATGGGATGATGATGAATGGGGTTTAAGGGCGCTCAACTTCTAGGTTAGCAGCGTCCTTAACATAAAACTGGAAGTTAAAACACCTGAGTTAATAGCATGTTAAAAGGATATCGCTCAAAAGGGGTTAAAACAAGAGAAAAAAAGCAGTATGAAAACTAAAACCAAGATAAAATAACTGTCCAGCCCTGAATCCAGAACTGGCGATAAAACCTGACACTAAAATAGCTAAAACAAGAGGGAACGTAAAACAAAAGTGTCTAACAGTGATAAACGATTTTAAAATCCTGAAATAACTGCGAAAAATCCCTTAAAATCAAAATAAAACTAGATCCTTAAGGCATATGGCACTTTGGACAAACAGTTCTCCACCGCTCCGGGATCATTGGCCAGGACCTGCGAAAGTCTGGCCGGCTACCATATAGTGGCTCGTACTGGTGCTAAACGCACATTCTACAAACACGTGTCGGACGGAAAAAGCTTCGCCACGGAGCGGGCAGACAGGTGGAGGTTCCCTCTGAAGTAAGTGCCTATGACTAAAAATACAGTGGCCAATACGTAATCTAGCTAAAATAACTTCCTCACGCCGAGACACACGTGAGGAAGTCACCCAGTGTGCAGGGAGCTCCTCCATCTCCCTGAGTTTATTGCCGCAAAGAGCGGACCACTCTCATGCCAGTACGATACTACCGCTTTTCGGACAAGTCTAAAATCTTCGGCCGTGACAAAGTTAGTGGTAACACTGGGCGCAGATGATGCCTTCTTTGCCGCCAAATCCGCCAGTTCATTCCCTGGCACGCCAACGTGTCCAGGTACTCAGGCGCACTGCACATTTACACCTGAAGCCTGCAAAATGTGGAGGACATCCTGAATGCGCTGTACTAGAGGATGGTAAACGCACAGCTCACGACGGCTCTGAAGTGCACTAAGGGAATCGCTTACAATAAGGCAGTCACCCAAATTTCGACGGCGAATATATTAAACGGCTAGATAAATAGCTTACAGATATGCATAATAAATGGATGTGCTACTCGGCAAACCGAAAGTAAATGATTCGGTTCCAATAACAAAAAACATTATACTTCATCGGCGCACTTACTGCTATCGGTGTATGGTCACTGTATTTTGATAAAAATCTAAATAAAAAAAAAACAAAAAAAAACGGATACTAAGTATAGGCGTAGAAGATTTTGCGTAAGCTGTTATTCCGAGATCTACGTGGGAGGAAGCACGTAACCAAGGTGGGTGCACCCTCTCCCCGTTTGGATGGAAACATGGCAGGCATTTCAAGACCGTGCGTTCGAAGCAGTTCCCGGAAACGAAATCCTGAAGGTGTTGGACTAAGTAAGAGGTTTCTATAACGGTCTTCCAATCCGTAGTCAGAAAAGGGAGTAAACGATGTATGCGCAAGTGTGCACTTCAAGCTACAGCCATAGTTAGATAGAAGAATATCCCGCCGACAACGCAGAGGGGGAACGGCAGATTCGGCATAGAGGCTCACAACTGGGCTATTTGGTAACGCCCCAACAGCCAGCCAGATGCCCCGATTGTGGACAATATCTAACTTTCTCAGCACAGATGGGCGTGCTGAGGCATAAACAATACATCCGAAGTCTAACTTTGATCGGATCAGTGCAGATAAAGACGCAGCAGTACACGCCACGCTTTAAGCTGTGCTACATGAGATGACCAGCATAGTTTCCGATCGAATATCAACTCCTGGAATTTCACCTCATCTGCGAAGGGAATGATGATGATTGGGGTTTAAGGGCGCCCAACTTCTAGGGTTAGTAGCGCCCTTAGAGAACTAAACGAGGCATGAGATGGGAACTAAAATGGGTTTAAAATGGTAAAAAAACGTGCTAAAGTAGACGTAAAAGAAACTCTTAAAACGAGATATCTCTAAAGCCATGGAATCCATAAAACCAGTTAAACACTGGAGTATAAAAATGGATAAAAACGGGTAAGACTAAGTGTTTTAAAAGTTTATATCAAATGACTAGATCTTGAACGTAAAATGAATTGGAGATAAAACTTTCAAAACTTTGTCAACAAGTGCAGGGTCATTGCCAAGGACCTCCGCTAGGTAGGCCGGCAGCTGGAGAGTGGTGCGAGAAGGTACAAAAGCAGCACACTCTACCAGCACATGAGCTACTGGCAGAGCTGCCCCACAAAGCGGACAGACAGGTTCAGGATCTCTAGTAAAAAGATAACAATGGGTAAAACAACATTGGCAAATTCGTAACCGAGCAAAGTGTACCTCCTCCCGACGAGAAGGACGTGAGGAGGTTGCCCAAGAGACAGGAATATCTTTCACGGCCCTAAGCTTGTTACCGTGGAGAGCCGACCATTCCGCATGCCAGCTCAAAAATACAGCTCTCCGCACAACAGTTTTAAGATCTTCGGATGTTGCATTAGTAACATTAACCCTGGACTCTGTAACTGTGGATTTCACTGCCAAATCTGCAAGTTCATTCCCTGGAAGGCCGACGTGTCCAGGTATCCATGCGAGTTCCACACTAACCCCAGAAGCTTGCAAAATGTGGAGGGGTCCTGGATGCGCTGCACTAAAGAATGGTAAGTGTACAGCTCACGAATGCTCTGAAGTGCACTTAGGGAATCGATAAGAATAAGGCAGTCACATAATTTACGATGCCGAATATACAAAAAGACCCGGTAAATAGCATAAAGCTCGGCAGAATATATGGATGATGAGATGATGATAATGGTGTTTAAGGGCGCTCAACTGCTGAGGTCATAAGCGCCCTTACGATTAAAACTTGGCAATAGGCAGTAAGAAAAGACCAAACTAAAAAAAAAAAGGAAAAAAAAAACACAAGTAAAAGAGCTAACACAGTTGAAACGGAAGTAACAGAACGGTCCAGCCCTCTAAACAGAGCTGGATATAAAACTCCATCTAAAATCAACACATTAAAATTAGAAGAGTTTAAAAAAAAAACTGCTATCACACTAAAACGTCAAGGTAAAAGTAAGTTTTGCTAAAAATTTAAAAACCCTGTCCACTGCTCTTGGGTCATCTGCCAGGACCTCAGCAAGAGAGGCCGGCATGCCCATAGATGACCGAATGTGTGCCTGGTGACCACATTCCAGGAACACATGACGAACTGTCTGTGCCTCCCCACAGAGCGCACAGACAGGAGCAGGTTCACGTTTAAAAAGGTAACTGTGAGTAAAAATACAGTGGCCAATTCTTAGCCGAGCTAGTACTACCTCCTCCCGGCGGAATAAACGAGAGGAGGTTACCCAGTTGACAGGGAGGTCCTTCAGCTCTCGCAGCTTATTACCACGGAGAGCCGACCACTCCGCATGCCAAGTCGAAAAAACGGCTCTCCGTACAGCCACTCTAAAATCTTCTGCTGTTGAATGGGTAATCGTAACACTGGGCGCTGTGACTGCCGATTTCGCTGCCAAATCCGCCGTGTCATTCCCTGGCAAGCCAACGTGTCCAGGAATCCATGCGCACTCCACATTAAAACCAGAAGCGTGCAAAATGTGGAGAACGTCCTGGATGCGCTGCACCAAAGGATGGTAATTGTACAGCTCACGAATGCTCAGAAGGGCACTAAGGGAATCACTAAGAATAAGGCAGTCACCTAATTTTCGACGTCGAATATACAGAAGGGCTTGATAAATAGCATATAGCTCGGCAGAATATATAGATGTGCAACTAGGCAAACCGTAAGTAGAAGTTGCGGTGTCAGTGACAAAGGCACATCCAACACCGTCGGAGCTCTTACTACCATCGGTGTAAATACAAATACGGCCACTGTATTTGGAAAAAAATTCTAAAAAGCAAAGACGAATACTATCAAGAGGCGTAACAGATTTCCCGTAGAGCGTCATCCCGAGATCGACATGGGAGGTAGCGCGTAACCAAGGGGGGTGTATACTCTCTCCCTTGTATAACAGCCGAGGAATGTCAACATGGTGCTGGCGTAGAAGCTCACGGAAACGAAAACCTGCTGGCCTGGGACTCAGAGAGCGGAGGCAGTATCGCCCGTGCAGCTCAGGGGGGAAAACGCGTGATAAGTTGGATGCCTAGGCATACACTTCAGCCCACAGCCATAATTAGCAAGCAGGACATCTCGCCGACAACGCAGAGGAGTTTCTCCCGATTCGGCGTAGAGGCTAACAACTGGGCTCGTTGGAAAAGCTCCAACGGCCACACGGATTCCCTGGTTATGGACTGTGTCTAACCTTCTGAGCACTGAAGGTCGAGCTGAAGAATACACAATGCTGCCATAGTCCAACTTCGAACGAATATATGGATGAGCTGCTAGGCAAACCGAAAGTAAAAGATTCATTCCCACGCACAAAGGCACAACCAACACCGTCGGTGCACTTACTGCCATCGGTTTATATACAAATACGGCCACTGTATTTTGATAAAAATTCTAAAAAAAAAAAAAAAAAGAAAACCTCTAGAAATACTATAAGCTGGTATAGCAGATTTCCCGTAAACCGTCATTCCGAAATTGACATGAGAGGCAGCACGTAACCAAGGAGGGAACCTCCTCTCCTCCTTCGGAAACAGCCTCTAACATGTCAACATCATGTTGCCGAAGAAGCTCACGGAAACGAAATCCTGCAGGCTTTGGACTCAGGGAGTGGTGGCGATACCGTTCGTCCAGCTCGGGGAAGAAAAACGCGTGGAAAGTTGGATGCCCAGGCATGCACTTGAGCCCACAGTCATAATTAGCTAGCATGACATCGCGCCTACATCGCAGAGAGGGTTCTCCCGATTCGGCGTAGAGGCTAACAACTGGGCTGGTTGGAAAAGCTCCAACTGCCACACGGATGTCCTGATTATGGACTGTGTCTAATCTTTTGAGCAATGATGGCTGTCCTGAAGAATAAACAATGCTGCCATAGTCCACTTCGATCGAATCAATGTGCGATAAAGACGAAGCAACACTGTCCGATCTGCTCCCCAGGATTTACCGCTTAGTATCCGCAAAATATTGAAAGAACGGTCACACCGCGCTTTCAACTGTGCTATATGCCGTGACCAACAAAGTTTCCGATCGAAGATCAACCCAAGGAATCTCGTCTCATCAGCGAAAGGAAGTAAATCAGGTCCGAGTCGTAGACATTGCGGATGTCGCCACCTACGACACCAGAAGTCCTCTCAGGTGAGAAACGAAAGCCGTTTTTCGAGCTCCAATCATAGAGATTGTCCGAACACGCTGGATGCGGCGTTCCAAAAACGGTGTAAGCGGAGAAGTACAGTAAATGGCAGTCAACCACAAATAAACAGGACTAGACACCTGGGGGAACACATTGCGATATGGAATTAATCGCTATAGCAAGCAGCGTCACACTTAGTACCGAGCCCTGCGGCACACCGATCTCTTGAATAAAAGGGTTAGGAAAAACCGAGCCGAATCTTGCTCGGAAAACGCGGTACCGCACAAACTCCTGAATGAACAACGCTAGGCGTCCACGAAAATTCCAGTTGTAAAGGGAGCGTAATATCCCTGCTCGTCCAACACGTATCACAAGCTTTCTCAAGGTCAAGAAATATTGCAACCGTTTTACAGTTTTTAAGAAAGCCGTTCATAATCTGCGTCGATAGCGATACAAGATGGTCAGTTGCTGACTGACGTCGTCGAAAACCGCACTGGGCATTAGTCAATAGATTGTTGGATTCTACCCACCAGACCAACCGTTCATTGATCATGCGTTCCAGCACCTTGCAAATGCAGCTCGTGAGGGAGATAGGACGATAACTGGAAGGAAGACGACGGTCCTTCCCAGGATTCAGAATAGGCATAACGGTGGCCTCCCGCCATGTGTCTGGAAAAGTGGCGTCCACCAGACCCGTTATAAACCTTGAGTAGGAAAGCCTGACTATCAGGAGAGAGATGTTGCAGCATTTGGACGTGGATGCCATCTGGCCAGGTGCAGAGTTCCGCGAATATTTAAGTGCATGCTCTAACTCCTCTATGGTGAAAACGCGGTTATAATCCTCAGGGTTTCCGGAACGAAAGGAATACACTTGAGATTCCACCTGATCCTTCACTCAAAGGAACTCGAGGGGATAATCATCTGAGCTTGACACCTGAGCGAAAGCACGGCCGAAAGTGTTAGCCGCGTCCACTGTGTTAACAACATCACACCGGCAGTGGTTCTGAGACCAGCGATTGGCATTTGGGTTGATTTACCGGCCACACGCCTCAACTTTATCCCATACAACAGAGGAAGGGGTATGTCTATTAAAGGAAGCTACAAAGTTGCTCTAAGATTTTTTTTTTTTTTTTTTTTTTTTTTTTTTTTTTTTTTTTGCTATCCTTAAAAACTTGCCAAGATTGGGCACGCATTTTCTTATAGTCTATTGGGTGTTCCAGTATAGGGTGACGCTGGAAAACCCTGAGAGCACGCCTGCGGGCAGGAATAGCAGTCCGGCACTCGCCGGTCTACCAAGGTACCGGAAAACGACGAGTTTGGCCAGTGGAACGTGGAATAGATAGCTCAGCAAAGGATAGAACTATCTCTGTGATGTGTTTTCGACTGGACAGTTCACAGAGGTGTGCTCAGCATAGTTAAAAATAGCCAAGAGAGAATACAAATCCCAGTTGGCTTGATCGAACCGCCAGTTTGGTAAGCGGGTGGAACATACAGGATGCGTCAACAGACTAACAAGACATGGTAAGTGGTCACTTGATGCAAATCAGAAATGATATTCCAACTCAAGGAAACTGCTAACTGGGGTGAGCAAATAGCTATATCAAGGTATGAAACAGTATGAAAGGCGTCTAATGTGTTCAAGAGAGCCAAATTATTACTGTCCAAGAAGTTTGCAATGGGCTTACGTCTCGCACATGCCCGAGGTGAGCCCCAAAGTGGATGATGGGCATTCACATCTCCTACCAACAAAAATGGTGAAGGCAGCTGCGCAACTAGATCTTCTAAGTCCGTGTGCAAGAGGTCAGCAGATGGAGGGGGGGTAGTGTTTAACGCCCGCTTTAACTACTGACGGCACCGCAGGCGCTGACACTGATGATACATGAATGATGATGGAGCACCGGTGGAATACAATGGCGGGGGAAACCGGAGTACCCGGAGAAAACCCGCCCCTGCGCCGCTTTGTCCACCACAAACCTCACATGCGATCGCTTGGAATCGAGGTGAGAGTCGAGTGGTCTAACCACGCGGCCACGGCACGGCCCAGCAGATGGAGGCAAATAGATACTACAAATGGTGAAAATGGCGGAGGGAAACTTAATCCTGACAGCGACAAACTGCATGTCAGATTGTAAGGGTGCGACAACATATCATCTCGGATAAGCATCATAGTGCCTCCATTTGCTGGGACACCCTCCTACAGTGATAAATCACAGCGTACGGAGGAGTATTGCCTGATACGAAAGGTGTCCTGGGGACGGAGCTTTGTCTCTTGTAAGCATACGACCAAAGGATGATGCTGATGTAGCAACAATTCAAGCTCTGGTCGATGTGATCTGACTCTACGCATGTTCCTGTGTAGGATAGCCATAGTTTTTTCGATGAGATACATTTTAAATTGAAAGCCGTTTCTGCATATTGGGCGGTGTTGGTCGCTTCAGCTTATTATATTTTGTGTCAGAATAACACATTGTTCAGCAGCCCGATCCTGTCGCTTACGCATTCTACGTTTGTCACTGACGACAGAATCCTCTTGAGCCATCTCCTACAAGGGGGAAGACCCTTTTCCCATAGAAAATTTCGGTTCGAAAATCTCGAACCGATAAGAGGTACAGATCGGCGAAGATGGTAGTGGCCGATCGGTACTTTCCCCAGAAGATTCCTCAGAAGGGGATCTCCGTGGACAGTGGCCTGGGCTTTGATTCCCCTTAAATGTTCTGGGAGCGGTCTTAACACTATCTATCAGAAAGTCTTGCCTGACAGAGCTGGTCTGGAATTGTTTAGCAGGTGCAGAGGACGTCGCAAGCTTAGAGGTTTTATTTCCCGAGGTCGAAGCTGTAGGTGAGAAGGTTGCTGAACTGTTCTGTAGGCTGACAAATTTGGCAAATGTTAATGCCAACTTGGAAGGTAACTTAGGCTTGGACACTGTTCTGGCTACAAGGACCTTTTCTGCGATAGTTGTCCCGTTTATATCGCTAGTTTGCGTTGCGATTTCCCGACACGGCACCGGTTGGGCTACAGTAGAGCTAAACGTGCCGGATTTCACGACAGAGGGTTGGCGAAGTCCCAAGAGAGTCCGGTCTTCCGAGAAGGACACCTTCCCTTTCACCCTGATCGTCTGGATCACCTTCTCCTCTGTAAAACGGGGACAGTTTCGGGAACTAGATGAATGTTTGCTGTCACAATTCACATACGATGCAGGTGAACTACACACACCATCGTGCGATAGACCAGCACAGTTGGTACAGGTGAATTCGCCCTTAAAAAATCACGCGTGTGGCCAAAACGTTGACACTTATAGCATCTGAGCGGGCTCGGTATATAAGGCCTAACCTCGATGACTTCGTAACCTGCCATAATCTTTTGCGGGAGATCTACCCGATCAAAAGTAAGGGACAGGGTAAGGGTGGGCATAAATACACCTTTGACTTTACGCTGAGCCCGATTCACAGATATTACGCACTATCCGCCATGTTCTCCTGAATCTCCTCAAAACTTAGTGCGTCAGGAATGCGGTTGGTGATCACACTGCGTGAGGAGTTTAACGTCTTAGCAGTTCGACCTTCACAGGGAAGCTGGCTAACGGTTTCGCTTTGAGTATTTTGGCAGCCTGGGATGCAGAGTAGTAGAAATAGCATTAGCATAGTTTTAGGGCGCACAACTGCAAAGGTCATTAGTGCCCTAGGGTAAATAAAAGAGCTAAATATTAAAAGGCATAAAAACCACCAATACAGGAGTACCACACAGGGGTTAAAACCAGGGATAGCGTAAAAAGGCTACCAAAGCCAGACTAAAAACGAGGGAATAAAAGGTAAAACCCAGAGATACAATTAAACCCTGCTGTACATCCCGTTGCGGCGAAGAAACATAAAAAGTCCCTCACAAGAAACAGGGTTGCCGCCCAGGAGGGCGGGGATGTCAGTAGGCAAACACAGGGACGCACGCAGCACAGTATAGAGGTGGCACTCCAATAAAAGATGATGCACAGTCAAAGGCTCGTTACACGAAGCACATTGAGGTGCGGGTTCCCCACGTAAAAGATGCTGGTGGCTAAAACGCCAATGTCCGATACGCAGTAGCGCTAAAACCACCTCATCGCGGCGACATGCACGCAAGGAATGAGGCCAGGGGACAGGAAGGGACTTAACCGCTCTCAGTTTGTTGTCACGCACCCCGGACCATTCCGCGAACCAGCGCGAAAGAACTGCCCGGCGCAGGTGAATACGAACATCACCTGGAGGAACGGTGGTGCTAAAAACTTTAGGCAATAAAATTGCAGACTTGGCAGCTGTGTCCGCTTGTTGGTTTCCTCTCACATTTACGTGACCAGGAACCCAAATCAACGACACGCCCACGCCAGCATCAGCGAGCGATTGTAGGCTATCCTGTATACGCTGTATCAATGGATGGCAGGGATGCAGCTGACGCAGGCCCTGTAGTGCACTGAGGAAATTGCTACAAATAACAAACTGCCTTAAATCCTGGTTCCCGGTTAAAAAGAAGGGCCTGATGGACACTAAACAACTCGGCGGTAAAAATCGAACATTGCCCTAAAAGATGAAATGTAGAACTCCGCGAATTAAAGACGAAAGCACATCCCACACCACGGTCCTCCTTGGAACCATCCGTATAAATAACACAATGGTTTGGAAACTTGGCCTGCAGCTCTAAAAATGCGGAGCGGAAGACTGAAGGTGAAGTTGTTGATTTCGGCATGGATGCCAACCCAAGGTGGAACTGGGTGTCGCAACGTAACCAAGGGGGGAATAAACATTCCCCCCCCCCCGTGGAAACAAAGACGTAGGCGAACATCCAAGAGCCGAAGAAGCAGACGAAAACGAACTCCTGCGGGAAGCAAGGCAACCGCGCTGACAGCATATTGACGGTCAAGAGACTCGTCAAAGAGTAACTTGAAAGACGGGTAATCTGGCCAGGCAAAGAGGCGGACAGCATAGCTGCAAAGAAGCAGGTCACGCCTATTAGGCAGCGGAGGTTCAGCAGCCTACGCAGACAAACTAATAACCGGGCTAGTCGGAAACCCACCCAGCGCCAGACGAATCCCTCGATTGTGGACTAGGTTTACACGTTGTAAAACAGAAGGACAAGCCGAAGAGCACACATTGCACCCATAAACAAATTTAGAGCGAACCAGCGAACTGTAGAGCTGTAATAGCAGGGTGCGATCTGCTCCCCAGGATGAGCCACATAAAACACGTAAAATATTAAGTGCACGATCACATCTAGCCTTCAGAGAAGAGACATGGGATGACGAGCTAAGCTTCCTGTCGAACACCAAGCTTAGAAACTTCACAGTTTCGACGAAGGGCAGCGGTTCGGTCCCTAGATGTAGTGAAGGCGAACCGTATGGTTTCCGACGCCAGAAGTTGACACAAACTGTCTTCTCGGAAGAAAAACGGAAGGCATTTGTAACACTCCAAGCATGTAGACGGTTAAGACATGCCTGTAGCCGGCGCTCCAAAAGACACGTGCGCCGAGACTGCAATAAATTGTAAAATCGTCCACAAATAAGGAGGAGATACCAGCAGGAACACATTCGACAATGGGATTGATGGCAACAGCGAAGAGAGTATCGCTGAGTACCGACCCTTGAGACACTCGGATCTCCTGACTAAAAGCACGAGAGCAAACAGAGCCCACATGCACACGAAACACCCGGTCCTTCATGAAATCCTGGAGGAATACTGGAAGGTGACTACGGCAGCCCCAACCATGCCAGGTACGTAGTAAGCCAGCCCTCCAGCAAATGTCATAAGCTTTCTCCAGATCGAAAAATATGGCCATAGTTTGACACTTCCGAAGAAAACCATTCGGGATGTGAGTCGAGAGGGACACAATGTGGTCAGTCGTGGAGCGGTGTCAGCGAAAGCCGTACTGTATGTTGCACAGAAACCACCACCGTAACCGTCCATACATCATACAAACCGCACTGGTGAGGGAGTTAAGACGGTAACTAGGAGGAAAACTACAGCCTTTCCCCGGTTTTAAGATGGGAACAACAATGGCTTCGCGCCAAGCTGCAGGAAACACACCCTCGCGCCAAACAGGTTGTACAGGTTCAGGAGATATTGCTCACTGTCAGAAGAGAGGTTCTGTAGCATGGCGATATGGAGACCATCAGGTCCTGTAGCGGAGTGTCGAGAGGCTGCTAAACAGGCATCCAGCTCCCGCATATTAAAATCCGATTTATAGCACTCGAAACCCAAGGACCGGAAAGAGAAACTCTAAGACTCCACGTCCGCCTTGATGGCACGAAACTCTGGGTGATAATAGGCGGAGCTGGACGCAGTTGCGAACGTGCTACCAAAGGCGTCTGCAGTAGCAACCGGATCAACGACGGTGTCAGTTCCCACGAGAAGCTCTGCTATGGAGGTACTAGTTTGCTTACCGGCAATACGGCGGAGCTGCGCCCACACAACAGATGAAGGTGTTGTGCGACTGAATGTTGCAACAAACGAAGATCAGGAAGCCCGTTTGCTATCTCGAATAATGCGCTGTACCCGGGTGCGTATTTGTATAAAATTGATCAAATGCTCCAAAGTAGGGTGATGGCAAAATACCCGAAGAGCCCTACTGCGAGCACGAATAGCATTGCGGCATTCGGTTGTCCACCAAGGGACAGGTAAGTGTCTAGGGTAGGAAGGCGACCGCGGTATGGACTGCTCGGCAGCGGAGATCACGACACAGTTGAAATGTGTGACCATGTGGTCAACGTAGTCGAACTGGCGGTTGCTGAAAACAGCCAGAGAGGAGAAAAAAGCTCAATTCAGCTTAGACAGCTGCCAAGAAATCACACGCGAGGACGACATTTGGTGTGACAGCAGAGTAATGACACAAGGGGAATGCTCACTGGAATTAGTGTCTGATACCACGTTCCACTGAAAGTGGTGAGCAAGCTGTGCAGAGCAAACAGAAAGGTCCAGGTGGGAGAGCGTGGCAGAAGAATCGGAAATAAAAGTAGGTTCAGCGGTATTCAGATTAAATGAAACGAAAAAGTCAGCAAGAACAGTCCCCCGCGCGCAGGCCCTAGGAAACCCCAAAAAGGATGCTGGGCATTAAAATCACCCAACAGAAGAAAAGGTGCCGGGAGCTGAGTAAAAAGATGGTGCATGTCAGCGGCGCGGAGGGAAGTTGAAGTGAGTGAGTGAGTAGTGTTTAAGGGCCCGTCGACAACTAGGTTATTTTGGGCCCGAAGTTAAGAAAAGGATAAACACATTAAAAACAAATCTAGAGAAGAAAAGTTAAAATTTACTAAAAACCCTTACAAAGGCACACACGAGAAAAGGCCCGGGTGATAAAACCAAGGCCAAAAGGTTAAAAAAAAAACTAAAAACACACACACAAAAAGTGGTCCCATATGGTAAAAGTCAGAGTCTAAGAAGTTAAAAAGCCTAAAATTGCACACACGCATGAAACAGGTCAGATGTCTTTGCTGAGGCCAATAGAGGCAACAAAGCGTAGCACCATATCGACGGAATTGGCGTCGTCGCATAAAATGGCAGGTAAGGAGGTACCCAGGCCGATGGATTGCCGTTCACGATGAAATTTCGGACAATCAAGCAACACATGTGCCACAGACAGACGAACATCGCAGGTCTGACATATAGGAGCTGGCTCAGCGCGTAGAAGGTAGCCATGTGTTAGCCGCGTGTGACCGATACGCAGACGCGTAAGGATAACCTCGCGGCGCCGGTTTGGCTGGAAAGATGTGAGCCATGGCTGTACCGTGTCTTTGAGTATACGAAGCTGTGTACCAGCTAAGTTTTGCCAAGATTGCTGCCAAGCTAAAAGAAGAGACCTGCGAAAGTAACGTGAAACATCCCCTGAGGGCACAGCCGCTTCCGCATAATCCTGCAAGGAGCAGGCAGCCTTGGCAGACCTATCCGCTACCTCATTACCTGCAATATTGACATGACCTGGAACCCACGTGAAGATGAACTGATAGCTGCAAGCAATCAATTCAGAAAGGCGAGATTGAATACGCATAACGAGTGATGAGGAGCCAGTATACTGCTGCAGAGCCTGTAGGGCACTCAAGGAATCGCTGCAAACAAGAAAACTACCAGGTGCTAAAAGCGAGATAAAATCTAGAAAGTAAAAGATAGCGTACAGTTCGGCGGTGAACACCGAACTGGAGTCCACAAGGCGATAATTATGTGTTACTCCATTGAAATAAAAGGCACAACCTGTAGCTCCTGCCAGCTGGGAGCCGTCAGTGAATACCGGTGCATATGCCCGGTAATTGCTTAAAAGTTCGTAAAACAGTCGCTGAAATACCTCCGGAGCGGTCGAACGTTTCACAAGGTTGGAGAGGGTCAGGTCGAAATTGGGACGCCTCATTTGCCAAGCAGGTTCCGGATAAACAAAAACACGCTCCACAGGAGGCACTCTGAGACCCCTATCGGAGAGCAGTTAACGAAACCGAATACCACAGGGGCGTGAAGCAGTGGCGTTCCTCAGATAGCGGTGTGAATAATCCGGGCGTAACACAGGGTTAAAACAAGGATGGCGGGGGTTCGCAGACAACTTAGCAGCATACGAACAAAGTAAAAATGTGCGACGCACTGCCAGTGGGGGTTCACCAGCATCGGCACACAAGCATTCCACACGACTAGTGCGGAAGGCTCCTGTAGCAAGACGTAAACCGATATGATGAACGGTGTCTAAAAGACGAAGTTTAGAGGCGGTCGCTGCGCCGTAAATAAAACAACCGTAGTCTATTTTTGAGCGAACGAGTGAACGGTACAAACGCAGCATCACTGAACGATCGCCGCCCCACGACGCACCAGAAAGCAGCTAGAGGATCCGTAGCGATCGGTCACAGGAGGCACGAAGGTATCGGATGTGGGGTACCCAAGAAAGTTCACGGTCTAGGTGGAGACCTAAGAACTTCAAGGACGGAACGAAAGGCAGTGGCACACCGTTCAATTGGAGGTCAGGAGGAGGGTGTACTCCGCGAAGACGGTGGAAGTGTATGCACTGAGTTTTCGTAGGGAAAAAACGAAAACCATTGCGAAGCGCCTAACCAGCGATGGAGTTTATGGAGACCTGGAATTGTCGTTCGAGATGTTCAGTGCAGTAGGAGCGATAGTACAGCGCAAAGTCATCCACATACAGTGACGATGATATCCCATTACGAATCACGCTAGTAATGCCGTTGATGGCCACGGTAAAAAGCATAACACTATGAACGGAACCTTGGGGTACACCGTTTTCCTGAATCTTCTCCCGCGAGAGAGTATTGCCAATACGGACACGAAAGCGGCGCAGCTGGAGAAAGTTGCACAGAAATAGTGCCAGATGGCCGCGTAACCCTGAACTGTGCAAATTACGCAGAATAGCATATCGCCAAGTAGTGTCGTAAGCCCTCTGGAGGTCAAAAAAGACATTCACGACTTGCTGCTTCAGAAGGAAAGCATTCCGTACATAAGCTTCCATACGCGCCAGGTTATCAACGCTTGAACGACCGCGACGAAATCCGCACTGCTCGGAACAGAGCACTTCGTTCGCCTCCAACCACCAAGTAAACCGAATACTAATCATGCGTTCCAAGGTCTTGCAAACGACGCTCGTGAGGCAAATCGGCCGGTAAGAGGATGGGAGGGTCCGGTCTTTGCCAGGACGAGGGATAGGAATGACAATACCCTCTCGCCACACAGGCGGGAAAACCTGTTCGCGCCAAATTTGGTTATAGAGGTCCAGAAAGAATGTAACGGCTGCAGGTGGGAGGTGAAGCAACATTTGTCGGTGAATATCATCGGGACCAGGAGAAGAGTCCCTCGCAGCGTGTAAAGCATGAGTTAGTTCCGCAAGGGTGAAGGGTGTATTGTACGGCTCACTACAGTCACTAGTAAAATCAAGGCGAAATCTCTCAGCAGCTTCCTTAATGGGAAGAAATGCATTGTTGTAGTTGTCCGTTGCACTTGTCGCAGCGAAGGAGGTGGCTAGAGCGTCGGCAACACCACGTTCGCTGGTGAAGGTGGAGCCGTGAACGGTAAGGCCAGGGATGTATGTCCTGAGACATTTGCCGGTCATGCGGCGCACCGAAGTCCACACTCTCTGTGAGGAGCTCCTGCGAGAAAACGAGGAGACATATGCTTTCCACGAATTCCGCTTGGCATTACGAACGATATAGCGCGCCTTAGCCCGCGCGCGTTTGAAAGCAACAAAGTTCTCCGCCGTCGGGTGTAGGTGGAAAAGACGAAGAGCTTTTTTACGTGCCTTTAATGCCAAGTTGCAGTCTTCGGTCCACCACGGCACTGGAATACGCCGAGAGGTAGAAGAGCTCCGAGGAATACTGGATTCTGCGGCGAGCAAAACCGAGCAAGTAAAATACTCCACAATGTCTTCTATGGAGGTACAGCCATCGCAATTGAGATTGAGCAGAGAGGAAAACTTTTCCCAATCAACTTTGGGGATAATCCAGCGGGGATGTTGAGCGGGTAAGGGATATTGTCCCGAAAAACGAATGTCAATGGGGTAATGATCACTGCCGTGAAGATCGGAAAATACCGACCTATCCAGGAAGGGTAGTAAAGCAGGGCTGCAGAAAGTTACATCTAGGGCTGATAGGGTGCCATATGCAGAATATAAGAATGTGGGTGCACCGGAGTTTAAGAGTAATAAACCAGACCCGTCGCAAACGTCTGCTATTATTGTACCTCGAGCATCGTCTGCAGAAGAACCCCAAAGAACATTGGAATCATTGACATCGCCCAAAAAGTTCAGCGGCGGGGGAATTTGTGCTAAAAATGCCCGAAGCTCAGTGTCTGAGACCACATCGTGCGGCGGCAAATAGACATTGCAAACAGAAAAGGAGATGTAACGCAATGTTACGCGTACAGCTACCGCTTGTAGTGGGGTGTTGAGTGTAATACTGGCGGCAAGGATGGTAGGAGCCACGAGAGTAACAACACCGTTGCAAGCACGCTGGCCACCAACAAAGTCGTGTTTGAAGGATTGAAAATGACGAAGTGGAAGGGTATGGTGGGGATGTAAGTGGGTTTCCTGGAGACAGAGGATTGAGGGTGAACGCTTGTTGATCATATGTTGAAGGTCTGGTACACGGGCCCTGATCCCATTGACATTCCACTGCATTATATCCATGGTGAGATAGAAATTAAGGTGGTGTAATTTCTTTCTTTCTCACCTTAGTAGATTTAGCTCCAACTAACCTAAAATCCGTGTCTTCCTCAGACTCCACTGGTGGTCGGGAGTCAGAAGAAGTCTTTCGGTTCGCAGAACGAGAGCGGGACGTTGCCGAAGTTCGGCTCATCGGTCTACTACGTTGACGGGAACGATCTCCGGCGAAGGATGAACTAGGAGCACATGGGTTAGACGACGGCTGAGATTGCTGCTGTGCATCAGAAGTTGTACACTGAGATGCAGATGATTGAGCACGTAAAGGAGCGGCTTCGCACAAGTCAGTTTGCGTCGACGCATCCGCGACAGGCACAGTCTGTAAACCGACGGATTGGACAAGCTTACGGCGAACGGCTGAGGAGTATCCTGTGGTGTTGGCCGGCTTTAGCTGCTCAAAGCGCCGTCTCGCCTCAGGAAAAGTAAGATGTTCCTTCACACGTATTTCTTGTATGCTTTTCTCTGCCAAGTACATGGGACACTGTCGAGAGCTAGACGGATGACTGCCTTCACAGTTTACACAGCACGGTGCGCGCGTACAGACGGTGTCAATGTGTGCCACTAGACCACAACGATCGCAGGTTGCGGGTCGGGCACAGGCGGCTTGGTTATGCCCGAAGCGCTGGCACTTGAAGCACCGCATAGGGTTCGGCACATACGGGTGGACGGCAGCACGTTCGTAACCACAGTATATGAACTCCGGAACACTAGTAGCCTTGAACGTGAGAAAGATGGTACGCATTGTGTACTCCTTGCCCTCACGTTTACCATGTAGACGGTACGCCTGACTCGCTGTTCTGAAAGATGGGTGGCAATATCTTCATTGGAGAGGTCGTCTAAGCTAGAGGTGGTCACAACTCCTCTACAGGTGTTCCTGGACTTGTGGGGGTAAACTTTGATGCTGTACGATCCCAACAGAGTAGCACGAAGTAGCTTGTCCGATTGGTCTTTATTGTGGACCTCTACCAGTAGCGTACCGTCTCGTAGCCTTGTCGGGTTTTTAACCTTGCCGCAGATCCTGTCAACTTCCCTTTGCACGTAGAATGGACTTATGTCTGAAAATTTCTTCGTTTCGTTCAACATAGCCATAACAATAAACTGGTCAAAATAAGAAGGTGGTGCGCGTTTTGACATATTGAAAAGACCCCCTTCCAGAACCGTCGGCGTCAGCCTGCCATCCGGGGGTTAAAGAAGAAAATACACCAAATCTCCACGGTCTGCGGCGTCACGGGAACCATCCCGTGACCGATACCCAAGGCCTACGTCACAAGGGTTACCCTCCAAACACTCCTGCTGGTCCATATGCATATACCGTTCACCATGCACGCCCCGGTTTTAAGCCCCTACCACAGGAATAACCGCCTGTGGCTGCCCGCTCTAGGCAGTGCAGCGACAGAACATATGCACGGATTCAGGGGACTTGTGGTTGAATACGCCGGGGCAACGTCAGCGGTAACACGTGCGGCCCGTGAAACTATCCCAACGACGTAACGCGGTCGTCGGGACACCAGCACAGGCCGGGCTTACTAACAAGCTACGTGAAGGTACTTGACGGTATGGACGGTCTCCGCACCTAAGGCTACACATAGGGGCAGTGGGGAGGATGCACCCAACCTTCAAGCCTGGGACCTCCGTAGAGCACACAAATTGGGAGCCGCGCTGGAACCGTGGGACAGGAATCACGGGGATAGTGAAAGATCCCTGCTGGTGAGACAGGAGTTAATAAAGCTAATGCCTTACAAACTACTAAGTTCCATAAGCCTAGAAGAGGAAGAGGGTGATAAAGTAAACAACCGAAACAAACAAATGCAGAACAAAAGACGTGGCAACAGTGAATGGGGATGGGTAGGGTGAAGTGGCGGTGAGCGGCTCGGGAACCCCCGGGTGCGTCAAACCCGTACCTACCGTAGTAGGCCCCTGGGGGGGGGGGGGAGATGAAGGCGGAACGTAGACATTACATACAGTGAAGGAGAACCCAGGAAGAGAAAGTTGGATATTATTTATTTTTTTTTAGAGGGGGGCGCCCAACTGCAAGGTTATTAGCGCCCTTCTAAAATCTGTTGCAAACAAAAACCAAGAGCTAAAAAGAAGCTAAAACCACTAGGACTAAAACAGTAGCAAAACGATGCAGAAAAGTGAGTGTTAAAAATAGCATTCAAAGATGAGTAGTAAAACCAAATGTGTCTAAAGTAGACATAAAGGACTGCTTAAACGAAGAATTTGATATAAAGCATAAAAGCGACACATAAAAAGTCAAGTGGCCTCCAAAATGTAAAACAATAACCATACGCGCAGTGCGAAAGGTACATTTGTTAAAAGATTAAAAACCCTATCTACGCCTCTGCCATCGTCTGCCAAAACCTCGTTAAGGCTTGCCTGCAGTTGCAGGGATGTGCGAATGTGTGCTAGAGGAACACCCTCTAGCAACACGTGACGGACGGTCAACGGCTTTCCACAGAGTGGACAGACAGGCGGAGGCTCCTTCACAGACAGACATCTATGTTTAAAATAACAGTGACCAATTCGCAATCGAGCTACCATTACCTCTTCACGTCGAGATTTTCGTGAGGGGGTTGCCCAGTGTACGGGGAGCTCCTTCGCCTACCTAGCTTGTTCCCGCGGAAAGCTGACCACTCGGCATGCCAGGACGAAAACACCGCTCTCCGGACAACAAGCTTAAAATCGTCGGATGATACGCAAGTAATTGCTTCACTGGGTTCGCTGACCGCGCTCTTCGCTGCCAAATCCGCACGTTCATTTCCCAGTAAGCCAGTGTGTCCAGGAACCCATGCACACTCCACATTAACCCAGAAGCGGATAAAATGTGGAGGGTATCCTGGATGCGCTGTACGAGAGGATGGTAGGTGTACAGCGCACAGTTGCTCTGAAGGGCACTAAGGGAATCGCTGAGTACAAGGCAATGACTCCAATTTCGACAGCGAATATAGAGAAGGGCGCGGTATATGGCATACAGCTCTGCACAGTAAATAGATGTGCTGCTAGGTAAACCAAAAATAGAGGTTTCTGACCCAAATACAAACGCACATTCAACGCCGTCGGTACCCTTACTACCATCGGTGTATAGACGAATATGGCCATTGTATTTTGATAAAAATTCTAAAAAATAAGAACGGATACTAGACACAGGCATAGCAGATTTCGCGTAAGCTGTCATCCCGAGATCTACGTGGGAGGAAGCACGTAGCCAAGGTGGATACACCCTCTCCCCCTCGGGAAACATGTCAGGCATTTCAAGACAGTGAGTTCGAAGCAGCTCCCGGAAACGAAATCCTGCAGGCGTTGGGCTACGTAAGAGATTTCTATAATAATCGTTCAAACCGGAATTAAAAAAGGGAGCAAACGATGGATGCGCAGGTATGCACTTCAAGCTACAGCCATAGTTAGAGAGAAGAACATCCCGCCGGCAACACAAAGGGGGCTCGGCAGATTCGGCATAGAGGCTCACAACTGGGCTAGTTGGAAACGCTCCAACAGCCACCTGAATTCCCCTATTGTGGACAACATCCAACTTTCTCAGCACAGATGGGCGTGCTGAGGCATAAACAATACATCCATAGTCTAACTTTGATCGGATCAGTGCACGACAAAGTAGCAGCAGTACTGTCCGATCTGCTCCCCAAGATTTGCCACTTAGTATCCGTAAAATATTCAGGGAACGGTCACACCGCGCTTTAAGCTGCGCTACATGAGGTGACCAGCATAGTTTCCGATCGAGTATCAACCCCAGGAATCTCACCTCATCTGCGAAGGGAAGTATATCTGGCCCGAGATGAAGAGAAGGTGACATTCGCCACTTTCGGCGCCAGAAATTAACGCAGACTGTCTTAGGTGAGAAACGAAAACCGTTTCTGAGGCTCCAATCATAAAGATTGTTCAAACACCGCTGGAGACGGCGTACCAAAAACGGCGTAGGCTGAGAAGTGCACAAAATGGAGAAGTCGTCAACAAATAAACAAGAAGAGACACCTAGGGGAACACAGAGCGAGATGGAATTAATCGCTATCGCAAACAGCGTCACGCTGAGTACCGAGCCGTGAGGCACTCCGTTCTCTTGAATAAAATAATTAGTAAAAACCGAGCCGACCCTTACTCGGAAAGTCCGGTCGCACATAAACTCCTGAATGCACAACGGTAGGCGTCCACGTATATTGCAGCTGTGGAGGGAGCGCAAAAACCCTGCCCGCCAGCACGTATCATAAGCCTTCTCGAGGTCAAAAAATACCCAACTGTTGGGCTGTTCTTAAGAAACCCGTCCACGATCAGAGTTGACAGCGAAACAAGGTGGTCAGTTGCCGAGCGACGTCGTCGAAAGCCACACTGGATATTGGTCAGAATGTTGTGGGATTCCAACCACCACACCAACCGTCCATTGAGCATGCGTTCCATCAGCTTGCATACGCAACTGGTGAGGGAAATTGGACGGTAACTGGTAGGAAGACGGCGGTCCTTTCCAGGTTTAAGAATGGGTATGATGGTGGCCTCCCGCAATTTGTCTGGAAAAGTGGCTTCAACCCAGACACGGTTATAGACCTCGAGTAGGAAAACCTTACCGTCAGCAGAGAGATGTTGCAGCATTTGAACGTGGATACCATCTGGTCCTGGAGCAGAGTGTCGCGAAGACGAAAGTACATTGTCTAGCTCTACCATGGTGAAAAGACGGTTATAGGCTTCAAGGTTGCCAGAACGAAAGGAGAGTCCTTGAGATTCCACCTGAGTCTTAACTGTAACAAAGTCAGGGGAATAATTGTCTGAGCTAGACACTTGAGCGAATGCTCTGCCTAAGGTGTTCGCCACTTCAAACGTATCAACAACATCACCGGCAGGTGTTTTGAGACCGGCGATAGGCATTTGAGTCGATTTTCCGGCCACACGCCGTAACCTATCCCATACGACAGAGGTAGGTGTATGTCGGTTAAAAGATGCTACAAAATTACTCCAGGATGTCTTCTTGCTATCCCTAATAATGTGTCTAGATTTCGCACGCAGCTTTTTATATTGTATTAGTTTATCTACTGTAGGGCGACGCCAAGTACATGGGACACTGTCGAGAGCTAGACGGATGACTGCCTTCACAGTTTACACAGCACGGTGCGCGCGTACAGACGGTGTCAATGTGTGCCACTAGACCACAACGATCGCAGGTTGCGGGTCGGGCACAGGCGGCTTGGTTATGCCCGAAGCGCTGGCACTTGAAGCACCGCATAGGGTTCGGCACATACGGGTGGACGGCAGCACGTTCGTAACCACAGTATATGAACTCCGGAACACTAGTAGCCTTGAACGTGAGAAAGATGGTACGCATTGTGTACTCCTTGCCCTCACGTTTACCATGTAGACGGTACGCCTGACTCGCTGTTCTGAAAGATGGGTGGCAATATCTTCATTGGAGAGGTCGTCTAAGCTAGAGGTGGTCACAACTCCTCTACAGGTGTTCCTGGACTTGTGGGGGTAAACTTTGATGCTGTACGATCCCAACAGAGTAGCACGAAGTAGCTTGTCCGATTGGTCTTTATTGTGGACCTCTACCAGTAGCGTACCGTCTCGTAGCCTTGTCGGGTTTTTAACCTTGCCGCAGATCCTGTCAACTTCCCTTTGCACGTAGAATGGACTTATGTCTGAAAATTTCTTCGTTTCGTTCAACATAGCCATAACAATAAACTGGTCAAAATAAGAAGGTGGTGCGCGTTTTGACATATTGAAAAGACCCCCTTCCAGAACCGTCGGCGTCAGCCTGCCATCCGGGGGTTAAAGAAGAAAAGACACCAAATCTCCACGGTCTGCGGCGTCACGGGAACCATCCCGTGACCGATACCCAAGGCCTACGTCACAAGGGTTACCCTCCAAACACTCCTGCTGGTCCATATGCATATACCGTTTACCATGCACGCCCCGGTTTTAAGCCCCTACCACAGGAATAACCGCCTGTGGCTGCCCGCTCTAGGCAGTGCAGCGACAGAACATATGCACGGATTCAGGGGACTTGTGGTTGAATACGCCGGGGCAACGTCAGCGGTAACACGTGCGGCCCGTGAAACTATCCCAACGACGTAACGCGGTCGTCGGGACACCAGCACAGGCCGGGCTTACTAACAAGCTACGTGAAGGTACTTGACGGTATGGACGGTCTCCGCACCTAAGGCTACACATAGGGGCAGTGGGGAGGATGCACCCAACCTTCAAGCCTGGGACCTCCGTAGAGCACACAAATTGGGAGCCGCGCTGGAACCGTGGGACAGGAATCACGGGGATAGTGAAAGATCCCTGCTGGTGAGACAGGAGTTAATAAAGCTAATGCCTTACAAACTACTAAGTTCCATAAGCCTAGAAGAGGAAGAGGGTGATAAAGTAAACAACCGAAACAAACAAATGCAGAACAAAAGACGTGGCAACAGTGAATGGGGATGGGTAGGGTGAAGTGGCGGTGAGCGGCTCGGGAACCCCCGGGTGCGTCAAACCCGTACCTACCGTAGTAGGCCCCTGGGGGGGGGGAGATGAAGGCGGAACGTAGACATTACATACAGTGAAGGAGAACCCAGGAAGAGAAAGTTGGATATTATTTATTTTTTTTTTAGAGGGGGGCGCCCAACTGCAAGGTTATTAGCGCCCTTCTAAAATCTGTTGCAAACAAAAACCAAGAGCTAAAAAGAAGCTAAAACCACTAGGACTAAAACAGTAGCAAAACGATGCAGAAAAGTGAGTGTTAAAAATAGCATTCAAAGATGAGTAGTAAAACCAAATGTGTCTAAAGTAGACATAAAGGACTGCTTAAACGAAGAATTTGATATAAAGCATAAAAGCGACACATAAAAAGTCAAGTGGCCTCCAAAATGTAAAACAATAACTATACGCGCAGTGCGAAAGGTACATTTGTTAAAAGATTAAAAACCCTATCTACGCCTCTGCCATCGTCTGCCAAAACCTCGTTAAGGCTTGCCTGCAGTTGCAGGGATGTGCGAATGTGTGCTAGAGGAACACCCTCTAGCAACACGTGACGGACGGTCAACGGCTTTCCACAGAGTGGACAGACAGGCGGAGGCTCCTTCACAGACAGACATCTATGTTTAAAATAACAGTGACCAATTCGCAATCGAGCTACCATTACCTCTTCACGTCGAGATTTTCGTGAGGGGGTTGCCCAGTGTACGGGGAGCTCCTTCGCCTACCTAGCTTGTTCCCGCGGAAAGCTGACCACTCGGCATGCCAGGACGAAAACACCGCTCTCCGGACAACAAGCTTAAAATCGTCGGATGATACGCAAGTAATTGCTTCACTGGGTTCGCTGACCGCGCTCTTCGCTGCCAAATCCGCACGTTCATTTCCCAGTAAGCCAGTGTGTCCAGGAACCCATGCACACTCCACATTAACCCAGAAGCGGATAAAATGTGGAGGGTATCCTGGATGCGCTGTACGAGAGGATGGTAGGTGTACAGCGCACAGTTGCTCTGAAGGGCACTAAGGGAATCGCTGAGTACAAGGCAATGACTCCAATTTCGACAGCGAATATAGAGAAGGGCGCGGTATATGGCATACAGCTCTGCACAGTAAATAGATGTGCTGCTAGGTAAACCAAAAATAGAGGTTTCTGACCCAAATACAAACGCACATTCAACGCCGTCGGTACCCTTACTACCATCGGTGTATAGACGAATATGGCCATTGTATTTTGATAAAAATTCTAAAAAATAAGAACGGATACTAGACACAGGCATAGCAGATTTCGCGTAAGCTGTCATCCCGAGATCTACGTGGGAGGAAGCACGTAGCCAAGGTGGATACACCCTCTCCCCCTCGGGAAACATGTCAGGCATTTCAAGACAGTGAGTTCGAAGCAGCTCCCGGAAACGAAATCCTGCAGGCGTTGGGCTACGTAAGAGATTTCTATAATAATCGTTCAAACCGGAATTAAAAAAGGGAGCAAACGATGGATGCGCAGGTATGCACTTCAAGCTACAGCCATAGTTAGAGAGAAGAACATCCCGCCGGCAACACAAAGGGGGCTCGGCAGATTCGGCATAGAGGCTCACAACTGGGCTAGTTGGAAACGCTCCAACAGCCACCTGAATTCCCCTATTGTGGACAACATCCAACTTTCTCAGCACAGATGGGCGTGCTGAGGCATAAACAATACATCCATAGTCTAACTTTGATCGGATCAGTGCACGACAAAGTAGCAGCAGTACTGTCCGATCTGCTCCCCAAGATTTGCCACTTAGTATCCGTAAAATATTCAGGGAACGGTCACACCGCGCTTTAAGCTGCGCTACATGAGGTGACCAGCATAGTTTCCGATCGAGTATCAACCCCAGGAATCTCACCTCATCTGCGAAGGGAAGTATATCTGGCCCGAGATGAAGAGAAGGTGACATTCGCCACTTTCGGCGCCAGAAATTAACGCAGACTGTCTTAGGTGAGAAACGAAAACCGTTTCTGAGGCTCCAATCATAAAGATTGTTCAAACACCGCTGGAGACGGCGTACCAAAAACGGCGTAGGCTGAGAAGTGCACAAAATGGAGAAGTCGTCAACAAATAAACAAGAAGAGACACCTAGGGGAACACAGAGCGAGATGGAATTAATCGCTATCGCAAACAGCGTCACGCTGAGTACCGAGCCGTGAGGCACTCCGTTCTCTTGAATAAAATAATTAGTAAAAACCGAGCCGACCCTTACTCGGAAAGTCCGGTCGCACATAAACTCCTGAATGCACAACGGTAGGCGTCCACGTATATTGCAGCTGTGGAGGGAGCGCAAAAACCCTGCCCGCCAGCACGTATCATAAGCCTTCTCGAGGTCAAAAAATACCCAACTGTTGGGCTGTTCTTAAGAAACCCGTCCACGATCAGAGTTGACAGCGAAACAAGGTGGTCAGTTGCCGAGCGACGTCGTCGAAAGCCACACTGGATATTGGTCAGAATGTTGTGGGATTCCAACCACCACACCAACCGTCCATTGAGCATGCGTTCCATCAGCTTGCATACGCAACTGGTGAGGGAAATTGGACGGTAACTGGTAGGAAGACGGCGGTCCTTTCCAGGTTTAAGAATGGGTATGATGGTGGCCTCCCGCAATTTGTCTGGAAAAGTGGCTTCAACCCAGACACGGTTATAGACCTCGAGTAGGAAAACCTTACCGTCAGCAGAGAGATGTTGCAGCATTTGAACGTGGATACCATCTGGTCCTGGAGCAGAGTGTCGCGAAGACGAAAGTACATTGTCTAGCTCTACCATGGTGAAAAGACGGTTATAGGCTTCAAGGTTGCCAGAACGAAAGGAGAGTCCTTGAGATTCCACCTGAGTCTTAACTGTAACAAAGTCAGGGGAATAATTGTCTGAGCTAGACACTTGAGCGAATGCTCTGCCTAAGGTGTTCGCCACTTCAAACGTATCAACAACATCACCGGCAGGTGTTTTGAGACCGGCGATAGGCATTTGAGTCGATTTTCCGGCCACACGCCGTAACCTATCCCATACGACAGAGGAAGGTGTATGTCGGTTAAAAGATGCTACAAAATTACTCCAGGATGTCTTCTTGCTATCCCTAATAATGTGTCTAGATTTCGCACGCAGCTTTTTATATTGTATTAGTTTATCTACTGTAGGGCGACGTTGGAAGAACCTGAGAGCTCGTCTGCGAGCACGAATTGCATTCCGGCAGTCATCAGTCCACCAGGGTACTGGAAAGCGACGGGTTTTGCCAGTCGAACGCGGAATGGATTGCTCAGCAGCGGAAAGAATTGTCTCGGTGAGATGGTCACGGAGACGTGCTCATCGTTGTTGAGGTTAGCCAAGCGGGAATACAGGTCCCAGTTGGCGTGATCTAAGCGAAATCTAGGTAAGCGAGTGGAACAGGCAGCGTGTGTCAAGAGACTAATAAGACAGGGAAAGTGGTCACTAGAATGCAAATCAGAGATGATATTCCAGGATAATGAGACCGCTAACTGTGGTGAACAAATCGCTATGTCAAGGTGTGAAAAACTGTGAAAGGCTTCAGAAAGAAAGGTTGGCTCTTCGGTGTTCAGGAGAACAAGATTCTTAGTGTCCAAGAAGTCGGCAATCAGCTGACCTCTCGCACAAACCCGAGGAGAGCCCCAGAGTGGATGGTGGGCATTCATGTCCCCCACCAACACAAATGGCGTTTGTAGCTGGGAAACGAGGTCTTCCAACTCGGTGCGAGGTCATTAGAGGGAGGCAAGTAGATACTACAAATTGTAAATCTGGCAGATGGCAGTATGACCTTTACAGCAGCTGACTGGAGGTCAGACTGTAAGACGATGGAATCAGCATACGGGTCATTCCTGATGAGCTTCATAGTACCCCCGTGTGCGGGAAAACCTTCTGTCGGATTGAAATCAAACCGAACAGAAGAATAGTGCGTGAAGGTAGCATTGTCTTGTGGGCGGAGCTTTGTCTGTTGTAGGCAGACGACTAGTGGTTGATACGCGTTGAGTAACAGTTCAAGCTCTGCTCGATGTTGTCGAATGCCTCGAATGTTCCACTGTAGGATAGCCATGGTCTATAAAATGGGATAAGTTCTAAATAGATAGACGTTTGTGCATACTGGGCGGTGCTGGTCGGTTTAGTTTGTTCTTTTTAGCCGTCGGACTAACATTTTTTTCAGGAGTACGATCCTGCCGCTTACGGACTGTCCGTTTGGCTGCCGAGGCAGGATCGTCCTGTTCCATTTCCTCCACAGGAGAGGAGCCCATACCAATACAGAACCTCAGTTCGAGGATCTCGAACCTATTTGAGGTACTGATCGGGGAAGATGGACGTCGCCGATCGGAGCTCCTCCCAGAAGAGTCCTCCGAGGAGGATCCACGAGGAGAGTGACGTGGAGGTTCAGCACCCTTGGATGTTTTGGGTGCAGGCGAAACACGCTCTTTAAGGAAATCAGACCTAACATAGCTGGTCTTGAAATTTTTCTGTGGTGCAGAATACTCTACGGTTTTACCGTTCTTATTGCCTGATGTGGATGGTTGAGCGGACAATTTTCCTGCAGTATGCTTTACGTTGACGGATTTGGCAGATGGTGATGCCGACACTGACGCAGCTGTAGAGGTCTTCCTGGCAACGATAATGCTTTCGGCAATAGTGGCCCCGGTGATATCGCAGGTCTGTTGTTGCGATCTCCCGCCTCGGCACCGGTTTAGCTGCAACAGAGCTATAAGAACCGGAACGCGGGACAGAGGGTTGTCGGATACGCAGGAGCTTACGGGCTTCGGAGAAGGACACCTTCTCCTTCACCCGTATCTCCTGGATTGCTCTCTTCTCAGCAAAACGGGGGCAATCTCGGGAACCAGATGGGTGTTCCCCGCTGCAGTTCACACAAGTTGGAGGGGTGGCGCAATCCCCATCTTGCGAAGCATCACCACAGGTAGCACAGGTGGACTGACCAGTACAAAAGTCGCTCGTATGACCAAATCGCTGGCACTTGTAACGGCGTAAGGGGTTCGGAATATAGGGAGTAACCTCGATAGCTTCGTACCCTGCCTTAATCCTTTGAGGGAGATCTACCCGGTCAAAGGTAAGGAACAGGGTACGTGTAGGCACGAATTCACCATTTACTCTCCGTTGAACCCTATAAACGGATGATATACCTTGGTCTGCCAGATCTTCCTGAAGCTCCTCATTGGACATATCGTCCAATGCGCGGGTGGTGATAACGCCACGTGAGGAGTTCAAAGTCTTGTGCTTTTCCACCTTTACTGGGTAGGTGCCTAACATTTTAGCTCGAAGAATTTTTGCTGCCTGAGAGCTGGAATTGCATCAACCAGAAGGGTACCATTTCGAAATCTAACACAAGAATTAACGGGGCTAGCGATGTGGTCCAATCCCTTTTGGATAGCGAAAGGGCTCACAGACGAAAACTTCTTTCCTTCCTCTGTCCTAGATATAACTAAGTAGCGAGGACCTTGAGGCTCGACTACTTCTTTTCCATGCATATTTGACTTCGGTTTAGGTTTTTTCATAGAAAGCAGAAGATGTAAATTCATCCCCCAGTGCTCCCCACCCACCACGGAGCCCAACGAGGGGTCACCCCACTGTGGTGACAGGGCTACACAGGGGATATAGCGGGCTCGCCGTCCCACTCACCCTGGAGTTCGGTGTCATATCTAGTCCTGGCCGATTGACTAGGGGTGGGTTAGTCCCTAGCCTCCCGTTTAGGCAAAACAGAAACCAAAGCGATGTATTAGGCTGCGCACCCTCCCCAGTTACTGAAAGACAGAAGCCCAGGCTCAGGTACGCAACCCTCAACCAACCAGGATATTTTTCTTCGCCGACACGGGTCTCCACGCACGGCCTACACGTGCGTGGGCATTTTGACCTACTGACTCCCTCACCACTCTGAGGTTGCCGACAGAGGGAGTCAAGGTGGCTTGGGACCCCTGGTGCGCCTAACCCGTACCTACCGTAGTAGGCCCTTGGGGGGGGGGAGAAAGTTGGATAGCAACAGCTTGCAAGGTAGTGGTAAGCGAGACCGACTGACCGTAGATGTCATTACGCGTTAGGATCATAACACCCCCATGAGCAGGAGAGCCCTCCTCCGTATAACATGAAATCGCACACGAAGGTATTGGTGCAGGGCAAAGACATCGTGTGGGCGAAGCTTTGTCTCCTGCAAACACAGAACCCGGGGGTTATAGGGCGATAGTAACAGCTGCAATTCGGCACTATGGGTACGGTCACCGCGGATATTCCACGTCAGGAGAGCCATGGAGCACAGTTAGTGGCGTGAAAGCTTATATATGAAACATACTATGAGTTTGCAGCTGGAAAGCAAACGACTGGCGGAAACGAAGTATATGAAGTTAAGGTGGACGTTTCTTATTCTTTGCACTCTTTGGACCCACAAGGGCCACTTTCGTCGGCGCTACCCAATGATGTTCTAGATGCGGAAGATCCCCTACGGCGCGTAGAACGAGAACGGGTCTTGGAAGGTTTATCAGTGGCCTTGAGTTTCTTACGACTGCGCTAATGAGGAGCAGCAAAAATGGTGTCGGTCTAGCTAGCGGCTCACGAGCAGGTTCTGTAGAAATAGAACTTGAGGCAGTGGGTGCTGTGGATGTTGAAGACTGCGAGGTTGTTGTGGTCGGCGTCTGTTCTATTTGGGTACACGCGTCGGCTTTGGGCACGGTTTGTAGTGGCACTGAGGAAACAGGAGTGCGGCGGAGCGCTGAGGCATAGGCTGAGATGGTGGGAGGCTGCAGATGTTGGAAGCGACGTCTGGCTTCCGGAAAATTCGGGCGTTCCTTAACTCGCACCTCCTGGATGACCTTTTCCTCGATAAATCATGGACATTGCCGGGAGCTAGATGGATGGTTCCCTTTAGGCGGACGCAACAAGGGTCTCGAGAACAAGCAGTTTCTCCGTGGGCAGCTTTGCCGCAACGTTCACATGCAGCATTGAAAATGCACCAGCTTTGGGTATGACTAAACTTCTGACAGCGGAAACAACACATAGGGTTCGGCATATAAGGCCTCACAGCAGCGTGTTCGTATCCACAGTAGAGTGCCTCAGGTAAGTTGGTGCCTTTCAACGTTAGGAAGACTGTCCGTAACGCAACCGACTCACCATTACGTTTGCCAAGAAGACGGTACGCCTGACACGGACACTGGTCGGAAAGATTGGCGACAATTTCAGCGTCGGAAAGGCCGTCTAAACTCGAGGTAATCATCACACCTCTACAGGTATTCAACGATTTGTGTAGTGCCATCGTTATTGGGTAGGAACCCAATAAACCGGCTTTCAAGAGCTTTCTGGACTGCTCTTCGGTCCTGGTTTCAACTAACAACGTACCGTGTTTAGTCCTGGTTGCATTAGTCACTTTGCCACATATCCTTTGGAGTTCACATTGAATGTAAAAGGTGGTAAGGACTCGCATTGTCTTTGAATCACAAGCCACGGTCATCACCAAATATTTGTCAAAAATAGCGTTTTTACGCGGAGGGATCATTATAAAAAAAGGCCCCCTTTCGGTACTGCTGGCGTCAGCCTGCCATCCAGGGGAAAGAGAAAAAGGACACCAAAAATACCTTCCCGTCTGTGCCGCCTGGGAGACGCCTCCCACACCGATCTCACGGAGTACTTAGGAGGAGTTACCCTGCAGCCTCCACTGCTGATCCACACGGGTAAGCCCTTCACTGTGCACAACCCGGCTTTATGCCCCTACCACAGGTATAACCTGTGGCCCCCCACTTTAGCCCATAGTGTGTAATGACGTATCCATGGATTCAGTGGACTTGTAGTTGATTACACCGGGTTTCCGATAGCGGTAACACGTCCGGCTCTTGATGCTAACCTGATATCCTGTGTTCGTCGGGAGATTAGCACGGACCGGGCTCCCAGAGAAGCTACGTGGGTGTACATATCGGTATGGACGAGCACCGCACCTAAGGCTTACACATAGGGACAGTGTGAAGGGTCCACTCAACCATCACGCCTGAGATCTCCGAAGAGCACACAAGTTGGAAGCCGCGCTGGAACCGCGGGACAGGAACCACGGAGATAGAAGAAAGATCCCTGTTGGTGAGGCAGGAGTTTATAAACCTAAAGCCTTAAAACTAAGCAGATAGGGAATAAGCCTAGAAGAGGAAGAATATGAGGCGTGTAAACTCGCACTCATAAGAACATAAACAAATGCGCACAGACACACGCAGACACGAACACAAAACGTGGCCCAGTGGATGGCGATAGGGAGGATGATATGGCGGCGAGTGGCTTGGGAACCCCCGGGTGCTCCAAACGCGTTTCTACCGAAATAGGCTCCTGGGGGGGCTGGGTTGTGGAGAAGGCCTCAACCAGCATTGTGGGCTCTAATACAGGATTTCACAGGGCCAGCTATTGCGTCGAGACCCTTTTGAATTACAAAAGGGCTCTCCGTGAAAAACATCCTTCCTTCCTCTGTCCGGTTTATCACCAAGTAGCGAGGACCACAAGACTCGAATAGTTCTTTTCCCATATTACTGGCATTTAGGTTTTTTTTTTTTTTTTGGTGCCAAAAAGGTACATTGAAGTTCATCCCCTAGTGCTCCCCACCCACCATGGAGCCAAACCCGGGGTCATCCCAGTGGGGTGACAGGGCTACACAGGGGATATAGCGGCAGCACCGTCCCAATCACTCTGGAGTTCGGTATAATACCTAGTCCTGGCCGATTGACTAGGGGTGGGTTAGTCCCTAACCTCCCGTTTAGGCAAAACAGAAACCAAAGTGGTGTATTAGGTTCCGCATCTTCCCCAGTTGCTGAAAAAATGAAGCCGAGGCTCCGAAACGCAGCCCTCAACCAACCAGGATATTCCTTTCCACCGACACGGGTCTCCAAGCACGGCCTTCACGTGGGTGGGTATTTTTACCTAATGACCCCCTCACCATACAGAGGTTGCTCACTGAGGGGGTCAAGGTGGCTCGGGACTCCGGGTGCGCCTAACCGGTGCCTACCGAAGTAAGCCCCTGGGGGGAACTGCGAAGGGACGTATATCTGGCACGAGATGAAAAAGTGACATTCACCTTCTACCCCAGAATTTAACGCAGATTGTCTTCTCAGATGAGAAACGAAAGTCGTTTTTTGAGCTCCAATCACAGAGATGGACCCAGCACCGCTGGTGACGGCGTTCCAATTACGGCGTACGCTGAGAAGTGCAGAAGATGGAAAATTCGTCCACAAACAAACATGACGAGACACCTGGGTACACTTTGCGATATGGAATTAATTGCTATAGCAAACAGCGTCACGTATAGTACCGAGCCCTGCGGCACTACGATCTCTTGAATAAAATGGTTAGAAAAAACCGAGCAGACGCTTTCACGGAAAACGCAGTTCCTCATAAGGTTCTGAATGAATAACGGTAGCCTTCCGCGCATATTCCAGTTGTGGAGGGAACGTAAAATCCCTGCCCGCCAACACTTATCATAAGCCTTCTCGAGATCAAAAAATATCCCAACCCTATGACAATTCTGGAAAAAAAAAAAAAAAAAAAACAGTTCGTGATCTTGCGTCGATAGTAATACAAGGTGGTCAACCGCTGAACGACGTCTTCGAAAACCACATTGGATATTAGTCAGAAGATTGTGGGATTCCAGCCACCACACCAATCCTCCATTGATCATGCGTTCCATCACCTTGCAGATGCAGCTGATGAGGGAAATAGGATGGTAACTGGCAGGAAGATGACGGTCCTTTCCAGGTTTCAATATAGGAGTGATGGTGGCCTCCTGCCACTGAGCTGGGAAAGAGGCGTTCACCCAGATACGGTTATAGACCTCGAGCAGGAAAGCGTTACCTTCAGGAGAGAGGTGTTGCAACATTTGGACGTGGATACCATCTGGACCTGGTGCAGAGTTTCACGAAGATGACAGTGCATGTACTAGCTCCCACGTGGTGAAAAGGTGATTGTAGTCTTCAAGGTTTCTAGAGCCGAAGGCAAACCCTTGTGATACCACCTGGCGTTAGTTAGAAGCAACTCAGGGGAACAGTTCTCTGAGCTAGGCACTTAAGCGAAAGCACTGCCAAGAGTGTTAGTCACGTCCAGCGTATCAACCACAGTGCCGGCAAGTGTTTTCAGACCGGCTATCGGCATATGGGTCGCATTTCCGGCCACACGCCTTAACGTATCGCACACAACAGAGAAAGAGGTATGTCGAGTAAAAGATGCTGCAAAGTTGCTCCATGACGATAATTCTCCTAGATTGGGCACGAAGCATTTTATATTGTATAAGATTAAGGAGGGTATGGCGACGCTGGAAAAGCCTAAGAGCACATCCACGAGCGAATGGCATTCCGGCACTCGTCTGTCCAACAGGGACAGGAGATCTACGGGAACGTCCAGTTGACCGCGGAATAGAAAGCTCAGAAACGCAAATAATTGTCTCGGTGAGGTGCTGGACTAATCAATCCACCGAGTAATGCTCGTTGTAGTGAAAAACGACCAAGTTGAAACACAGGTTCCAGTTGGCTCATTCTAAACTCCATACGTATTGTACTAAGAGACAAATAAGAATAGGAAGGTGGTCACTAAAATGAAGGTCAGAGATTATATTCTATTGTAAAAAAAACTACCAGTTTTTGAGAACAAACTGCTACATCAATGATGATGATGAATGGGCCTTAAGGGCACTCACTACGAGGTTATTAGCGCCCTAAAAAGCATATGGGGAAAACGAAGTTGGAAATAAAATATGGCCAACAGCACAATTAAAATCTGAGAATATATAAAAATATGGCAATGGCCATAGAAAGACATAAAGCTGGGTTGCACATGAAGACTAGAAGGAAAAGTCCTCTAAAAGTAAACGCACAGTGCTGAAAGCGCAAAAGAGCTAAAATTACCAAAACACTGAAGATCAATGGGCTGAAAAGGATTTAAAAACTGGGGCAAACATGACATTTAAAAAGCAAAGCTCCGTAAAAGCAAACCCCCAGTGTTAAAAGTCAGAGATAAATTCACTAACAATAAAATCTTCAAAACACAAATAGATTTCAAAAACGGCACTTGGCGTAAAAAGCTAAAAACCCTATCTATCGGGTGGTTGTCATCCCCAAGACCCTCGGAAAGGGAGACTGGAAGCTGATGTGTTGCCTGAAGAGCGGATAGAGCAACACACTCCAGCAGCACATGCTGAACAGACAAATGTGCCTCACACAGCGGACAGATAGGTACAGGTTCCCCGTTAAGTAAATAACTGTGTGTAAAATTACAGAAACCGATGCGCAGACGAGCCAATACCACTTCCTCACGACGAGATGCACGAGAGGAAGTTGCCCAGTATACCGGAAGATCCTTTACTGATCTGAGCTTGTTGCCGCGGAGAGTCGACCACTTTGTATGCCAGCACGAAAGCACTTCTCTCCGCACAACAAGCCTAAAATCTTAGGCGGTGGAAAAATTATCTATAACACTGGGCGCCGTAGTTGCCGACTTTGCCGCCATATCCGCCAGTTTATTACCCGACAACCCAACATGTCCAGGAAGCCATGCGCAATCTACAGTGAAGCTAGAGGTATGTAAAAGGTGGAGGACATCCTGAATGTGCTGCACTAAAGGATGGTAGCTGCACAGCTGACGATCGCTCTGGAGTTTGCTAAGGAAGTCGCTAAGAATAAGGCAGTCACCCAAATTAAACGGCGAACTTAAGGAATGGCTTGGTAAATAGCATACAGCTCTGCCGTATAGACGGATGTGAAACTAGGCAAACCGACAGTGTGTTGCTCGGTTCCGGTAAGAAATGCACATCCAACGCCATCGGTGCACTTAATACCGTCGGTATATACATATACATATATATATATATTATATATATAGAGTCTGTCACAGTAAGGGGATAAAAATTCTAAAAACAAAGTAGGCATACTACATGCAGGCACCGTACGGTTCCCGAATGATGTATCCCTAGATCGACGTGGGGTGTAGCACGTAACCAAGGTGGGAACATACTCTCTCCCTTGGGAAACATGCTAGGTAGTGCTATATGGTAGTTCCGAAGAAGCTCTCTAAAACGGACACCTGCGGGATTTAGATAAAGGGATAGGTGGTGATAACGTTGGTCCATTTCAGCAGAATTAAAAGGGGTAACAGCAGTATGCGTAGGCAGGCCCTGAAGTCCACAACCATAATTTGCCAGCAGGACACCACGCCGACACTGCAGAGGGGTTTCTGCCGATTCGGCGTAGAGGCTAACAACTGGGCTGGTTGCAAACGCCCCAACAGCCACACGGATGCCGTGATTATGGAGTGCGTCTAACCCTTTCAGCACCGATGGTCGTGCGGAAGAATATACAACGCATCCATAGTCTATCTTGGATCGGATTAGCGCACGGTAAAGGCGCAGTAACACTGTCCGATGTACTCCTCAAGATTTGCCACTGAGTATCCGTAAAATATTAAGAGAACTCTGACATCGCGCTTTAAGCTGTGCTACATGTGTTGACCACCATAATTTCCGATCGAAAACCAACCCCAGTAATCTCACCTCATAGGCAAAGGGAATTAAATCAGACCAAAACTGAAGAGTAGGTGCGATTCGCCACCTACGACGCCAGAAATTAACGCAGACGGTCTTCTCAAGTGAAAAGTGAAAGTCGCTTTTAGAGCTCCAGTCCTAGAGGTTGTTCAAACACCGCTGGAGACGGCGTTCCAAAAACGCTGTACACTGAGAGGTACAGAAGACGGAAACGTCGTCCACGAATAAACAGGACGAGATTCCTTCGGGGGACACATTGCGATATGGAATTGATGGCTATAGCAAACAGCGTCATGCTTAGTACCGAGCCCTGCGGCACTCCGTTCTCTTGAACAAAATGGTTAGAAAAAACTGAGCCGACCCTTACTCGGAAAACGCGGTCTTTCATAAAGTCCTGAATGAAAAACGGTAGGCATCCACGTATATTCCAGCTGTGGACGGAACGTAAAATCTCCGACCGCCAAAAGGTATCATAAGCCTGCACGAGATAAAAAAATATCCCAACCGTCTGACAATGCTGAAGAAAGCCGTTCATGATCTGCGTCAACAGCTGAACGACGTCTTCTAAAACCACATTGGATGTTGGTCAGAAGATTGTGGGATTCCAACCACCACACCAACCGTCCGTTGATCATGCGGACCACCACCTTGTAAGCATATTTGGTGAGGGAAATTTGACGAAAGCGGGAAGGAAGATGACGGTCCTTTACAGGCTTCAAAATACCTGTGTAATTGTATATCGGGGTTTTAACTCCTTATAATATTTATTACATTCAACTTACAGTTATAAATTATATGTCAAATGAAAAATCAACTCAAACAGTTTTGTTTGTTGGCACAAGTGCGCATGTGCGTGCAATGTTTCTGCCGTAATCTTCTAGACAGCGATAGCAGCAAATATAGCGACTAATAAACAGAAAGCGTTTTCTGTTTTGCAGTTTGCAAAGACCGAATCTGTAGTTACTATGGAACGTGCGTTCCGTAGTAAGTTCGGTTGTGATCCTCCTAGTGATAAAAACATTCGTAGATGGTATAATCAGTTTGAAGATATCGGCTGCCTTTGTAAAGGGAAGAGCACGAGGCAACCAGGAGTAAATGATGATGATGATGAAGATGATGATAATGGCGTTTAAGGGCGCTCAACTGCCGAGGTCATAAGCGCCCTTATAATTAAAACTTGGCAATAAGCAGTAAGAAAATACCAAACAAAAAAGTAAACACAAGTAAAAGAGCTAACACAGTTGAAACGGAAGTAACAGAAACGTCCAGCCCTCTAACCAGAGCTTGATATAAAACTCCATCTAAAATCAACACATTAAAACCAAAAGAGTTTAAAAAACCGCTATCACACTAAAACGTCAAGGTAAAAGAAACTTTTGCTAAAAATTTAAAAACCATGTCCACTGCTCTTGGGTCATCTGCCAGGACCTCAGCAAGAGAGGCCGGCATGCCCATAGATGACCGAATGTGTGCCTGGTGACCACATTCCAGGAACACATGACGAACTGTCTGTGCCTCCCCACAGAGTGCACAGACAGGAGCAGGTTCACGTTTAAAAAGGTAACTGTGAGTAAAAATACAGTGGCCAATTCTTAGCCGAGCTAGTACTACCTCCTCCCGGCGGAATAAACGAGAGGAGGTTACCCAGTTGACAGGGAGGTCCTTCACCTCTCGCAGCTTATTACCACGGAGAGCCGACCACTCCGCATGCCAAGTCGAAAAAACGGCTCTCCGTACAGCCACTCTAAAATCTTCTGCTGTTGAATGGGTAATCGTAACACTGGGCGCTGTGACTGCCGATTTCGCTGCCAAATCCGCCGTGTCATTCCCCGGCAAGCCAACGTGTCCAGGAATCCATGCGCATTACACATTAAAACCAGAAGCGTGCAAAATGTGGAGAACGTCCTGGATGCGCTGCACCAAAGGATGGTAATTGTACAGCTCACGAATGCTCAGAATGGCACTAAGGGAATCACTAAGAATAAGGCAGTCACCTAATTTTCGACGTCGAATATACAGAAGGGCTTGATAAATAGCATATAGCTCGGCAGAATATATAGATGTGCAACTAGGCAAACCGTAAGTAGAAGTTGCGGTGCAATGACAAAGGCACATCCAACACCGTCGGGGCTCTTACTACCATCGGTGTAAATACAAATACGGCCACTGTATTTGGATAAAAATTCTAAAAAGCAACGACGAATACTATCAAGAGGCGTAACAGATTTCCCGTAGAGCGTCATCCCGAGATCGACATGGGAGGTAGCGCGTAACCTAGGGGGGTGTATACTCTCTCCCTTGGATAACAGCTGAGGAATGTCAACATGGTGCTGGCGTAGAAGCTCACGGAAACGAAAACCTGCTGGCCTGGGGCTCAGAGAGCGAAGGCAGTATCGCTCGTGCAGCTCAGGGGAGAAAAACGCGTGATAAGTTGGATGCCCAGGCATACACTTCAGCCCACAGCCATAATTAGCAAGCAGGACATCATGCCGACAACGCAGAGGAGGTTCTCCCGATTCGGCGTAGAGGCTAACAACTGGGCTCGTTGGAAAAGCTCCAACGGCCACACGGATGCCCTGGTTATGGACTGTGTCTAACCTTCTGAGCACTGAAGGTCTAGCTGAAGAATACACAATGCTGCCATAGTCCAACTTCGAACCAATCACAGCACGATAAAGACGGAGCAATGCCGTCCGATCCGCACCCCAAGATTTGCCACTTAGTATCCGTAAAAGATTTAGAGAACGGTCACATCGTGCTCTAAGCTGTGCTATTTGTGGTGCCCAACAAAGTTTCCGATCGAAGATAAAACCAAGGAATCTCGCCTCGTCTGCGAAAGGAAGTAAATATGGCCCGAGTCGAAGAGACGGCGGCATTTGCCACTTACGGCGCCAGAAGTTAACGCAGACTGTCTTCTCAGCGGAGAAACGAAAACCGTGTTTCGAGCTCCAAGCATAGAGATTGTCCAAACACCGCTGGAGACGGCGTTCCAAAAACGGTGTACGCTGAGAAGTACAGAAGATGGCAAAGTCGTCCACGAATAAACAGGAAGAGACACCTTGAGGCACACATAGTGATATGGAATTTATCGCAATAGCAAATAGAGTCACGCTGAGTACCGAGCCCTGCGGCACTCCGTTCTCTTGAATAAAATGGTTAGAAAAAACCGAGCCCACCCTCACTCGAAAAACGCGGTCCCGCATAAACTCCTGAATGATCAACGGTAGGCGTCCACGTATGTTCCAGTTGTGCAGAGAACGCAATATTCCCGCCCGACAACACGTGTCGTAGGCCTTCTCGAGGTCAAAAAATATCCCAACTGTGGGGCTGTTCATAAGGAACCCGTCCATAATCTGAGTTGACAGAGAGACAAGGTGGTCAGCAGTTGAACGTCGTCGTCGAAAGCCACACTGAATGTTCGTTAGAAGATTGTGGGATTCCAGCCACCACACCAACCGTCCATTGATCATGCGTTCCATCACCTTGCACACGCAACTGGTGAGGGAAATAGGACGGTAGCTGGAAGGAAGATGGCGGTCCTTTCCAGGTTTAAGAATGGGTATGATGGTGGCCTCCCGCCACTTTTCTGGAAAAATGCCATCAACCCAGACACGATTATAGACCTCGAGTAGGAAATCTTTGCCATCAGGAGAGAGATGTTGCAACATTTGGACGTGGATACCATCTGGACCTGGTGCTGAGTGTCGTGAAGAGGAGAGTGCATTGTCTAGCTCTGCCAGGGTGAAAAGGCGATTATAATCCTCAAGGTTGCCAGAAAGAAACGAGAATTCTTGAGATTCCACCTGATTCTTAACTGTAAGAAACTCAGGGGAATAATTGCCTGAGCTAGACACCTGAGCGAAAGCACTGCCTAAAGTAATCGCCACGTCAAGTGTATCAACAACAGCTCCGGTAGGTGTTTTGAGACGGGCGATGGGCATATGGTTCGGTTTCCCAGCCACCCGTCTTAACTTATCCCATACGACAGAGGAAGGTGTATGTCGATTAAAGGAACCCACGAATTTATTCCATGACAACTTTTTGCTATCCTTATTAACCCGCCTAGAATGTGCACGCATCCGTTTATAGTGTATCAGGTTATCCAGTGTAGGAAAACGCTGGAAAACCCGTAGAGCTCGTCTGCGAGAGCGAATAGCATCCCGACAGTCATCGGTCCACCAAGGTATCGGAAATCGACGGTTGTAGCCTCTCGAACGCGGAATGGATGGCTCAGCAGCAGAAAGAATGGTCCCTGTGAGATGTTCGACCAAGTGGTTCCCAGAGTCGTGCTCTTCGTAGCTAAATTCAGCCAAGTGGGAGTACAGTTCCCAGCTGGCGTGGTCTAGGCGCCAACTAGGTAAACGGGTGGAACATACAACGGGTATCAAGACACTAATACGACAAGGAAAGTGGTCACTAGAATGCAAATCCGAGATGATATTCCAGCATAAGGTGACTGCTAGCTGAGGGGAACAAATTGCAACATCAATGTGTGAAGAACTATGAAAGGCGTCAGAAAGAAAGGTGGGCTCTCCGGTGTTCAAGAGAGCAAGATTCTGACTATCCAAGAAGTCTTTAAGTAGCGTACCTCTTGCACAAGCCCGAGGAGAGCCCCAAAGAGGGTGATGGGCATTCACGTCACCTACCAATAAAAAGTGTGGTGGCAACTGCGAAATGAGGTGTTCTAAGTCGCTGTGCGAGAGGTCCGCAGATGGAGGCAAATAGATACTGCAAATGGTGAATGAAGCGGAGGGTAGCTTAATGCTGACAGCAACGGACTGGATTGCAGATTGTATGGGTACGGAGTTGGCAAAAATATCATCTCGAATAAGCATCATAGTGCCCTCATGTGCCGGGACACCGTCCTCCGGGGATAAATCACATCGTACGGAGGAGTACTACCTGATGGTAACGGTGTCCTGTGGACGGAGCCTCGTCTCTTGTAAGCATACAGCCAAGGGTTCATGCTGGCGCAGCAACAAGTCAAGCTCTGGTCGATGTGGTCGAATTCCGCGTATGTTCCAATGGAGGATAGCCATTGAGTATATTATGGGCTAAGTTTCAAATCGAAAGACGCTTCTGCAGATTGGGATTAGCTGGTCGGTTCAATTTGTTCTTCTTAGGCGTTGGGCTAGTACTATTTTCAGGAGCACAATCCTGCCGTTTCCGCACTGTCCCTCTGGCAGTGGCGGCAGAATCCTCCTGGTCCATCTCCTCCACAAGGGAGGTCCCTTTTTCAAGAGCAAATTTCGGTCCGAGTAGTTCGAACCGATTGGATGTGCTGATCGGCGAAGACGGCCGTCGCCGATTCACGCCCTCCTCCCCAGATGACCCTTCAGAGGAGGATACACGTGTGGAGTTGCGTGTACTTTTCTTACCCTTAGATGACTTGGTAATAGATGGCACATTCTCTTTCAAGAAGTCTTGTCGTACATACTTGGTCTTAAATTGTTTTTCCGGGGCAGAAGACGTCGTGAATTTACCAGCTTTAGTTCCCGAGGTCGAGGCTTTCGGTGACAAGTGTGCAGGACTATTCTGTAAGCTGGCGGATTTGGCAGATGTAGATACCAACTTGGGTGTAGGTGCCGAAGGCTTTGGCAGCGCTTGGGCTAAAATAACCTTTTCCGCAATTGTAGCCCCGTTCATATCGCCGGTCTGTGTTGCGATTTCCCGACGCGGTACCGGTTTAGCTGCAACTGAGCTATAGGTACCGGACTTCGGGGCAGAGGGTTGGCGGAGTCTCAGGAGCTTCCGGGCTTCCAAGAAGGACACCTTCTCTTTCACCCGTATCTCCTGGATCGCTCGTTCCTCTGCAAAACGGGGGCAGTCTCGGGAACTAGATGGGTATTCCCCGTTACAGTTCACACACGATGGAGCTGAAGCACAAGCCCCATCGTGGGAGATGTCACCGCAGTGGACGCAGGTGGACTTGCCGGTACACAACTCACTAGTGTGACCAAAACGTTGGCATTTAAAGCACCTCAGCGGATTGGGTATATAAGGCCTAACTTCGATGGCTTCATACCCTGCCTCAATCTTTTGAGACAGATCAACCCGATCAAAAGTAAGAAGCAGGGTACGAGTAGGCAGGAATTCACCGTTGATCTTACGTTGTACCCGATAAACAGCTGAGACACCCTGAATCGCAAGATTTTCTTGGATCTCCTCAATGGACAAACCGTCCAACGCGCGGGTTGTTACTACACCGCGGGAGGAGTTCAGCGACTTGTGCACCTCGACCTTCACTGGATAGCTGGCTAACATGGTGGCTTTAAGTATTCTTGCAGCTTGCGAGGCGGAGTTGGCTTCGACAAGAAGTGTACCATTGCGAGCTCGAACGCAGGATTTAACAGGACCATCAATGGCATCGAGACCCTTTTGGATAGTAAAAGGGCTCACCGTAAGGAACTTCTTACCTTCCTCTGTCCTATGAATAACCAAGTAGCGAGGACCACATGACTCGACTACTTCCTTTCCAACGTCTGCATTTAAATTAAGGGGTTTTAGTTTTGGTGCCATAGAAAAAATGGTATAAATTCATCCCCCAGTGCTCCCCACCCACCACGGAGCCCAACGAGGGGTCACCCCACTGGGGTGACAGGGCTACACAGGGGATATATCGGGCTCGCCGTCCCACTCACCCTGGAGTTCGGTGTAATACCTAGTCCTGGCCGATTGACTAGGGGTGGGTTAGTCCCTAGCCTCCCGTTTAGGCAAATCAGAAACCAAAGCGGTGTATTAGGCTGCGCACCCTCCCCAGTTACTGAAAGACAGAAGCCCAGGCTCAGGTACGCAACCCTCAACCAACCAGGATATTCCTTTTCACCGACACGGGTCTCCACGCACGGCCTACACGTGGGTGGGCATTTTGACCTTCTGACTCCCTCACCACTCTGAGGTTGCCCACAGAGGGAGTCAAGGTGGCTCGGGACCCCGGGTGCGCCTAACCCGTACCTACCGTAGTAGGCCCCTGGGGGGACCAGGAGTAAATGAAGAGACTGTTGAGCGAGTGAGAGGGTCGTTCACTCGTAGCCCAAAGAAATCAGTCTGGAAGGCTAGTCGTGAATTACAAGTTCCCGTGTCGACTGTTTGGAAAGTTGTAAGAAAACGCTTACAGCTACGTCCTTACCGCTTACAGTTATTACAGGCTCTAAAGCCGACAGACCACGGATTACGTGCCAAATTCACAAACGACATGTTGTTTCATGACGATTTTGTGGATCGTGTTGTCTGCAGTGATGAATCGGCCTTTCACCTTAGTGGACATGTTAACACTCATAATGTGCACATCTAGGGCTCAGAAAATCCTCACGAGATGGTACAAATGCAACCAGATTCCCCTAAAGTGAATGTTTTTTGTGCCGTGTCCCGGCAGAAAGTTTATGGGCCTTTCGTTTTTGTGAACCTACTGTAACTGGCACTTCTTACCTTGACACACTAGAGCAATGGCTCTTCCCTCAGTTGGAAGAAAATGAGCCAGAGAACTTCATTTTCCAGCAGGATGGTGCGCCACCTCACTGGCATAACGAAGTACGCGATTGTTAGACCGTCACTGTACTCGAGCGCTGGATAGGCCGCAAAGGCCCCAATGACAGGGCTTGCTATGCATAGCCTCCACGTTCTCCTGACCAAACGCCATGCGATTTTTACCATTGGGGCTTCATCAAGGATCGTCTGTACGTGCCTCCAATACCAGCTGACCTCCCTGAATTAAGAAACCGATTTGAAGTACTTATTGCTACAATTACTGAATACACACTTATCAACGTTTGGGAAGAACTCGGCTAGAGTCTTGATGTGTGCCGTGTGACAAAGGGTAGTCACATTGAACATTTATCAGCTTCTTGGTAAAACTGTTTCATTTGGTTTTTCATTTGTCATATCATTCATAACTGTATGTTGAATGTAATAAATATTATACAGGGTTAAAACCCCGATATTCATTTATATACACCCTGCAGGTATGGTGGTGGCCTCCCGCCACTGAGTAGGAAAAGTGGCATCTACCCAGACCCGATTATAGACCTTGAGGAGGAAAGCCTTACCCTCTGGAGACATACGTATGTTGTAACATTTGGTTGTGGATACCATCTGGACCTGGCGCAGAGTTTCTAGAAGTTGAGAGGGCAGTGTCTAGGTCCGCCATGGTGAAACGGCTGTTGTAGTCTTCAAGGTCTCCAGAGTGGAAAACGAAACCGTGAGATTCAACCTGAGCCTTAACTGGAAGAAACTCCGAGCTAGACACTTGAGCGAAAGCACTGCCTAGAGAGATAGCCACGGCAAATGCATCAACCACAACGCCTGCAGCTGTTTTAGGCCGGCAATCGGCATATGGGTCGGTTTCCCAGATATACGCCTGAACTTATCCTATACGACAGAGGAAGGTGTATGTCGATTAAAGGAGCCCACAAATTGGTTCCATGTTTGCTTTTTGATATCCTTAACAATTTGTCTAGATTTGGCACGCATCCTCTAATATTGTATGAGGTTATCCAGGGTAAACTGACGCTGGAAATTCCGAAGAGCACGTCTGCGAGCACGAATGGCATTCCGGCATTCACCTGTCCACCGTGGGACAGGGAAGCGACGGGGATGTGTAGCCGACCGCAGAATTGAGACCTCAGCAGCAGAAATAATTGTTTGGGTAGGGTGGTGGAGTAAACAATCCACCGAGTCTTGCTCGGTATGTTGAAAAATGGCCAAACCAGACTAAAGGCTACAGTTGGCGCGATGTAAGTGTCACCTAGATAAACGGGTGGAACAAATATCCTGTGCTAAGAGAGATATAAGAATAGGAAAGTGGGGGCTTGAGTGTAAGTCAGAGTTGATATTCCATTGTAGAGAGACTTCCAACTAAGGAGAACAAACTGCTATATCCAGGTGAGAAAAACTATTAAAAGCGTCGGAAAGAAATGTATGCTCTCCGGTGTTCAGGAGAGAAAGATTAAAAGAGTCCAAGAAATCGGCGAGAAGTTTACCTCTCGCACAAGCCCGAGGGGAGCCCCTAGGGTATGGTGGACATTCACGTCCCCCAATAACAAAAAAGGTGGTGGGAGCTGGGAGATTAGGTATACTAAATCAGTGCGCGAGAGGCCGTCAGAGGAAGGTACATAAATACTACAAATGGTGAAGCAAATGGAGGGTAGCTTAATTCTGACAGCAATGGGTTGTATGTCAGATTCAATAGGTACAGAGTTTGCGATGATATCATCTCTGTTAAGAATCATAGTGCCCCATATGCAGGAGCTCCACCCGCCCGTGATACATCATACCGGACAGAAGAGTACTGCTTTAGTGTAAGGTGGTTTTGGGGAGGGAGCTTGGTCTCTTGCAAACATACGCTGAATGCAGATATTGGTGTAGCAACAATTCAAGCTCTTGGCGTCGTGACCTAATGCCTTGTATGTTCCAAAATAGGATAGCCATGGGCAATGTTGTGAGAAAAGATTTAAATAGAAAGGGTTTCTGCAAATTCGGTTGTTCTGGTCGGTTTAGTTTATTGTTCTTGGCCGCCGGACTAACACTCCTTTACGGATCACGATCCTGCCTCTTACGCACTGGCCGTCTTCCAGTGAGGGCAGAATCCTCCTGGTCCATCTCCTCCACGGGGGAGCTCTTCTTTCCAATAGAGAATTTCGGTTTGAGAACCTCGAACCGATTGGAGGTACTTATCGACGAAGTTGGTGGTTGCCAATCGGTTCTCTCCCCAGAAAAGTCCTCGGAAGATGATCTACGCGGCGAGTGGCGTGGACTATTCCTACCCTTAGATCATTTAGGAGGTTTTTTCACATTGTCTTTCAGGAAGTCGGTCCGGACATATTTGGTTTTAAAGGCTTTTGCAGGACCAGAATGCTCGACGGTTAGGACTGATTGCGTTCCCGAAGTCGAAGGCTTGGGTGACACTATCCCTGCAGTATGTCCTCCAGAGGTGGCGATGGCAGATAGAGAGGCCGACGAAGTAGTGGAAGTTGGAGGCCTTGTAAGTGGTCTGGCTATGAGGGTCTTTTCTGCAATTGTGGCCCCGTTAATATCGCAGGTCTTCATTGCGATTTCCCGCTTCGGTACTGGTTTAGCTAAAACCGAGCTGTAGGTACCAGACAGCGGAACTGAGGGTTGGCGGATTCACAACAGTTTCGGAGCTTCCGAGAAGGACACCTTCTCTTTCACTTGGATCTCCAGGATCGCTCTCTCCTTCCCAAAACGGGTACAGTCCCGGGAGCTTGATGGATGCTCACCGCCGCAGTTAACACAGCACGGATTCGAAGTGCAACCTCCATCGTGTGTTCCATCTCCACAGTTGGCAAATGTAGACCGACCACTACAATACTCGCTAGTGTGCCCAAAGCATTTACATTTGAAGCAATGCAGCGGGTTCGGAATATATGGCCTAACCTCGATGGCTTCGTACCCTGACTTTATTCCTCGAGGGAGATCTACCCGATCAAAGGTTACGGGTAGGAACAAATTCACCATTAAGTCTTCGCTGAACCCTATACAGAGGTGACGCCTTGTGCTGAGAGCTCCTCCTGAATCTCATTAGACAAACCGTCTAATGCGCGGGTGATGATAAACCCGCGTGAGGAGTTCAACGTCTTGTGCATTGCGATCTTAACAGGGTAACAGCCTAACAGATGGGCTCGCAATAATTTGGATTCCTGCGATGCAGATACTGCTTCAAATAGGAGCGTACCATTGCGGGGACGAGTACAGGATTTGACTGGACCAGCTATTTTATCAAGGCCTTTTTGGATGCCAAATGGGCTAACAGCTGTAAATTTCTTGCCTTTCTCTGTCCTAGTTATCACCAAGTATCGAGGACCACTGGACTCGACTACTTCCTTTCCTAACACTAAATTTGGTTTAAGTTTGTTTTTGGTTGGAGGAGGGTTTTTGGAAGATTAGCGCAAGGAGTAATTTTAACGGCATTTTGGCCATTGAACCTTAAGACTTAAAAAATGTAGCAGTGGTTGTTGATCAATATAAAAAAATCACAAACTAGGGTTATAGTTACAAGTGCATTTACAATATCAAAAAATTAAAAAGATATGAATTCTGCAAACTTATTGAAAAAGAAATAAAAAGGCAAACAAAATTGATTGCTAAAGAACCACCCATCTAAGAGTAGAAAATATATCCTATCTTTTCGTTACATAATTTAATTTAAAATGCGGTAACCGCCGCATTTAATAATTTCATTACAGTACACTAAATATCGTGTACTTCTAAGCAGAAACTAATCAATTTTATAAATCTGAGAAGTGGTTTTTATGCCTTTTAACTTTTAGCTCCTTTATTTACCCTAAGGCGCTAATAACCGATGCAGTTGTGCACCCTAAAGCCATACTACTACTTCTGCTGCTGCTCCTGCTGCTGCTGCTCCTGCTCCTGCTGCTGCTGCTACCTAGTCAATCGGCCAGGACTAGATATTATACCGAAATCCAGATTGAGTGGGACGGCGAACCTGCTATATCCGCTGTGTAGCCCTGTCTCCCCAGTGCGGTGACCCCTTGTTGGGCTCCGTTGTGGGTGGGGAGCACTGGGGTATGAATATATACCCTTTTTATGGGAAAACCTAAAGCAAACTTTAATATCCAAGGAAAAGAAGTAGTTGACTCATGTGGTCCTCGCTATTTAGTTGTCACTCGAAAGGAGGAAGGGAAAAACTTCACGTCGGTCAGCCCTTCAAAACATTCAAAAGGGCTTAGATTAAATTGCTGGATCGGTTCAAAATTTTATACGAGCGCGAAACGGTACACACCTGGTAGAGGCAGTGTCAGCAACCCAGGCCTCTAAATTAGTACGAGCTACTAAGTTAGGCAGTTATCCAGTTAAGGTGGAGCAACATAAAGCCCTGAACTCCTCGTGGGATGTTGTTACCACCCGCGCTTTGGACGGGTTGAGCACAGAGGAGATTAAGGAGAATCTGACGGACCAAGGCGTTATATCTGTGAATAGGGTCCAGCGCAAAGTAAATGGTGAATTCATGCCTACCCGTACCCTGTTCCGTACCTTTGATCGGGGAGGTCTCCCGCAAAGTATAAGGGCTGGGTACGAAGCCACCGAGGTTAGGCCGCTCACTCACAACCCACTCAGATGCTACAAGTGTCAGAGTTTTGGGTACACAAGCGCATTCTGTACTGGTCAGTCTAGATGTGCAATATTGGAGACGCCGCGCACGATGGAGTGTGTACTTCCCCTCCATCGTGCATTAACTGTAGTGGCGAACATTCATCTAGTTCTCGCGAGTGTCCCCCTTGTGCAGAGAAAGAGCGATCCGGGAGATCCGGGTGAAAGAGAAGGTGTCCTTCTCGGAAGCGCGAAAGATCCTGCGCAATCGCCAACCTCTGTCCCGCGCTCTGGTACGTACAGCTCAATTGCAGCAGAAGGCAAAGAGGCGGATAGCATAGATTCTAAGAAGCAGGTCACGCCTATGAGGCAGCGGAGGTTCAGCAGCCCCCGCAGACAAACTAATGACCGGGTTAGTCGAAAACGCACCCAAATCGCTCGGTGGTGAACTGGGTTTAAATGTCGTAAAACCGAAGGACATGCCGCAGAGTATACAATACACCCGTAATCAAGTTTAGAGCGAACAAGCGAACGGTAAAGCTGTAATAACACGGTGTGATCTGCTCCCCAGGATGTGCCACATAAAACACGTAAAATATTAAGTGCACGATCACATCTAACCTTCAGAGAAGAGATATGCGACGACCAGCTAAGCTTCCTGTCGAACACCAAGCCAAGAAACTTCACAGTTTCGGCGAAGGGTAGCGGTTCGGTTCCGAGATGTAGAGAAGGCGGTTCGTATGGTATCCGACGCCAGAAGTTGACAAAAACTGTCTTCTCGGAAGAAAAACGGAACCCATTTGTAAGACTCAAAGCATGCATACAGTCCAGACATGCCTGTAGGCGACGCTCCAGAAGGCACGTGCGCCGATAACTGCATTAAATTGCAAAATCGTCCACAAATAAGGAGGAGGAGATACCAGCAGGAACACACTCAACAATGGGGTGAGTGAGTGAGTGAATAGTGTTTAAGGGCCCGTCGACAACTAGGTCATTTGTGCCCGAAGTTAAGAAAAAGAAAAACACATTAAAAACAAATCTACAGAAGAAAAGTTAAAATGTGCTAAAAACCCTTACAAAGGCACGCACGAGAAAAGGCCCGGGTGATACAAACAAGTCTAAAAGGTTAAAAAACTAGAAACACACACATAAAAGTGGTCCCATATGGTAAAAGTCAGAGGCTAAAAAGTTAAAAAGGCTAAAATTGCACACGCGCATGAAACAGGTCAGATGTCTTTGCTGAGGCCAATAGAGGCAACAAAGCGTAGCACCATATCGACGGAATTGGCGTCGTCGCATAAAATGGCAGCTAAGGAGGTACCCAGGCCGATGAATTGCCGTTCACGATGAAATTTCGGACAATCAAGCAACACATGTGCCACAGACAGACGAACATCGCAGGTCTGGCATATAGGAGCTGGCTCAGCTAGTAGAAGGTAGCCATGTGTTAGCCGCGTGTGACCGATACGCAGACGCGTAAGGATAACCTCGCGGCGCCGGTTTGGCTGGCAAGATGTGAGCCATGGCTGTACCGTGTCTTTGAGTGTGCGAAGCTGTGTACCTGCTAAGTTTTGCCAAGATTGCTGCCAAGCTAAAAGAAGAGACCTGCGAAGGTAACGTGAAACATCCCCTGAGGGCACAGCCGCTTCCGAATAATCCTGCAAGGAGCAGGCAGTCTTGGCAGACCTATCCGCTACCTCATTATCTGCAATACCGACATGACCTGGAACCCAAGTGAAAATGAACTGGTAGCTGCAGGCAATCAATTCAGGAAGGCGAGATTGAATACGCATAACGAGTGATGAGGAGCCAGTATACTGCTGCAGAGCCTGTAGGGCACTCAAGGAATCGCTGCAAACAAGAAAACTACCAGGTGCTAAAAGCGAGATAAAATCTACAAAGTAAAAGATAGCGTTCAGTTCGGCGGTGAATACCGAACTGGCGTCCGCAAGACTATAATTATGTGTTACTCCGTTGAAATAAAGGGCACAACCTGTAGCTCCTGCCAGCTGGGAGCCGTCAGTGACTACCGGTGCATATGCCCGGTAATTGCTTAAAAGTTCGTAAAACAGTCGCTGAAATACCTCCGGAGCGGTCGAACGTTTCACAAGGTTGGAGAGGGTCAGTTCGAAACTGGGACGCCTCAGTTGCCAAGCAGGTTCCGGATTTACAAAAACACGCTCCACAGGAGGCAATGTGAGACCCCTATCGCAGAGCAGTTCACGAAACCGAATACCACAGTGGCGTGAAGCAGTGGCGTTCCTCAGATAGCGGAGTGAATAATCCGGGCGTAACATAGGGTTAGAACAATGATGGCGTGGGTCCGCAGGCAACTTATCAGCATATGAACAAAGTAAAAATGAGCGACGCACTGCCAGTGGGGGTTCACCAGTATCGGCATGCAAGCATTCCACATGACTAGTGCGGAAGGTTCCTGTAGCAAGACGTATACCGATATGATGAACGGTGTCTAAAAGGCGAAGTTTAGAGGCGGTCGCTGCGCCGTAAATAAAACAACCGTAGTCTAGTTTTGAGCGAACGAGTGAACGGTACAAACGCAGCATCACTGAACGATCGCCACCCCACGACGTACCAGAAAGCAGTTTGAGGATCCGAAGCGATCGGTCACAGGAGGCACGAAGGTATCGGATGTGGGGTACCCAAGAAAGTTCAAGGTCCGGGTGGAGACCTAAGAACTTCAAGGACGGAACGAAAGGCAGTGGCACACCGTTCATTTGGAGGTCAGGAGGAAGGTGTACTCCGCGAAGACGGTGGAAGTGTATGCTCTGAGTTTCGTAGGGGAAAAACGAAAACCATTGCGAAGCGGGCAACCAGCGATGGAGTTTATGGAGAGCTGGAGTTGTCGTTCGAGATGTTCAGTGCTGTAGGAGCGATAGTACAGAGCAAAGTCATCCACATACAGTGACGATGATATCCCACTACGAATCACGCTAGTAATGCCGTTGATGGCCATGGCAAAAAGCATAACACTAAGAACGGAACCTTGGGGTACACCGTTCTCCTGAATCTTCTCCCGCGAGAGAGTATTGCCAATACGGACACGAAAGCGGCGCAGCTGGAGAAAGTTCCACAGAAATAGTGCCAGATGGCCGCGGAACCCAGAACTGTGCAAATTACGCAGAATACCATATCGCGAAGTAGTTTCGTAAGCCCTCTGGAGGTCAAAAAAGACATTCACGACTTACTGCTTCAGAAGGAAAGCATTCCGTACATAAGCTTGCATACGCGCAAGGTTATCAACGCTTGAACGAAAGCGACGAAATCCGCACTGCTCGGAACAGAGCACTTCGTTCGCATCCAACCACCAAGTAAACCGAATACTGATCATGCGTTCCAAGGTCTTGCAAAAGACGCTCGTGTGGCATATCGGCCGGTAAGAGGATGGGAGGGTCCGGTCTTTGCCAGGACGAGGGATAGGAATGATAATACCCTTTCGCCACACAGGCGGGAAAACCTGTTCGCGCTAAATGCGGTTATAGAGGTCCAGAAGGAATGTAACGGCTGCAGGTTAGAGGTGAAGCAACATTTGTCGGTGAATATCATCGGGACCAGGAGAAGAGTCCCTCGCAGCGTGTAAAGCATGAGTTAGTTCCGCAAGGGTGAAGGGTGCATTATACGGCTCACTACAGTCGGTAGTAAAATCAAGGCTATATCTCTCAGCAGCTTCCTTAATGGGAAGAAATGCATTGTCGTAATTGCCCGTTGCACTTGTCGCAGCGAAGGAGGTGGCTAGGGCGTCGGCAACATCCCGTTCACTGGTGAAGGTGGAGCCGTGAACGGTAAGATGATGATGATGGTGTTTAAGGGCGCTCAACTGCCGAGGTCATAAGCGCCCTTATGATTAAAACTTGGCAATAGCCAGTAAGAAAATACCAAACAAAAAAGTAAACACAAATAAAAGAGCTAACACAGTTGAAACGGAAGTAACAGAAACGTCCAGCCCTCTAACCAGAGCTGGATATAAAACTCCATCTAAAATCAACACATTAAAACCAAAAGAGTTTAAAAAACCGCTATCACACTAAAACGTCAAGGTAAAAGAAAGTTTTGCTAAAAATTTAAAAACCCTGTCCACTGCTCTTGGGTCATCTGCCAGGACCTCAGCAAGAGAGGCCGGCATGCCCATAGATGACCGAATGTGTGCCAGGTGACCACACTCCAGCAACACATGACGAACTGTCTGTGCCTCCCCACAGAGCGCACAGACAGGAGCAGGTTCACGTTTAAAAAGGTAACTGTGAGTAAAAATACAGTGGCCAATTCTTAGCCGAGCTAGTACTACCTCCTCCCGGCGGAATAAACGAGAGGAGGTTACCCAGTTGACAGGGAGGTCCTTCACCTCTCGCAGCTTATTACCACGGAGAGCCGACCACTCCGCATGCCAAGTCGAAAAAACGGCTCTCCGTACAGCCACTCTAAAATCTTCTGCTGTTGAATGGGTAATCGTAACACTGGGCGCTGTGACTGCCGATTTCGCTGCCAAATCCGCCGTGTCATTCCCTGGCAAGCCAACGTGTCCAGGAATCCATGCGCACTCCACATTAAAACCAGAAGCGTGCAAAATGTGGAGAACGTCCTGGATGCGCTGCACCAAAGGATGGTAATTGTACAGCTCACGAATGCTCTGAAGGGCACTAAGGGAATCACTAAGAATAAGGCAGTCACCTAATTTTCGACGTCGAATATACAGAAGGGCTTGATAAATAGCATATAGCTCGGCAGAATATATAGATGTGCAACTAGGCAAACCGTAAGTAGAAGTTGCGGTGCCAGTTACAAAGGCACATCCAACACCGTCGGGGCTCTTACTATCATCGGTGTAAATACAAATACGGCCACTGTATTTGGATAAAAATTCTAAAAAGCAACGACGAATACTATCAAGAGGCGTAACAGATTTCCCGTAGAGCGTCATCCCGAGATCGACATGGGAGGTAGCGCGTAACCAAGGGGGGTGTATACTCTCTCCCTTGGATAACAGCCGAGGAATGTCAACATGGTGCTGGCGTAGAAGCTCACGGAAACGAAAACCTGCTGGCCTGGGGCTCAGAGAGCGGAGGCAGTATCGCTCGTGCAGCTCAGGGGAGAAAAACGCGTGATAAGTTGGATGCCCAGGCATACACTTCAGCCCACAGCCATAATTAGCAAGCAGGACATCACGCCGACAACGCAGAGGAGGTTCTCCCGATTCGGCGTAGAGGCTAACAACTGGGCTCGTTGGAAAAGCTCCAACGGCCACACGGATGCCCTGGGTATGGACTGTGTCTAACCTTCTGAGCACTGAAGGTCGAGCTGAAGAATACACAATGCTGCCATAGTCCAACTTCGAACGAATCACAGCACGATAAAGACGGAGCAATGTCGTCCGATCCGCACCCCAAGACTTGCCACTTAGTATCCGTAAAAGATTTAGAGAACGGTCACATCGTGCTCTAAGCTGTGCTATTTGTGGTGCCCAACAAAGTTTCCGATCGAAGATCAAACCAAGGAATCTCGCCTCGTCTGCGAAAGGAAGTAAATCTGGCCCGAGTCGAAGAGACGGCGGCATATGCCACTTACGGCGCCAGAAGTTAACGCAGACTGTCTTCTCAGCGGAGAAACGAAAACCGTGTTTCGAGCTCCATGCATAGAGATTGTCCAAACACCGCTGGAGACGGCGTTCCAAAAACGGTGTACGCTGAGAAGTACAGAAGATGGCAAAGTCGTCCACGAATAAACAGGAAGAGACACCTTGAGGCACACATAGTGATATGGAATTTATCGCAATAGCAAATAGAGTCACGCTGAGTACCGAGCCCTGCGGCACTCCGTTCTCTTGAATAAAATGGTTAGAAAAAACCGAACCCACCCTCACTCGAAAAACGCGGTCCCGCATAAACTCCTGAATGACCAACGGTAGGCGTCCACGTATGTTCCAGTTGTGCAGAGAACGCAATATTCCCGCCCGCCAACACGTGTCGTAGGCCTTCTCGAGGTCAAAAAATATCCCAACTGTGGGGCTGTTCTTAAGAAACCCGTCCATAATCTGAGTTGACAGAGCGACAAGGTGGTCAGCAGTTGAACGTCGTCGTCGAAAGCCACACTGGATGTTCGTCAGAAGATTGTGGGATTCCAGCCACCACACCAACCGTCCATTGATCATGCGTTCCATCACCTTGCAAACGCAACTGGTGAGGGAAATAGGACGGTAACTGGAAGGAAGATGGCGGTCCTTTCCAGGTTTAAGAATGGGTATGATGGTGGGCTCCCGCCACTTGTCTGGAAAAATGCCATCCACCCAGACACGATTATAGACCTCGAGTAGGAAATCTTTGCCATCAGGAGAGAGATGTTGCAACATTTGGACGTGGATACCATCTGGACCTGGTGCTGAGTGTCGTGAAGAGGAGAGTGCATTGTCTAGCTCTGCCAGGGTGAAAAGGCGATTATAATCCTCAAGGTTGCCAGAAAGAAACGAGAATTCTTGAGATTCCACCTGGTTCTTAACTGTAAGAAACTCAGGGGAATAGTTGCCTGAGCTAGACACCTCAGCGAAAGCACTGCCTAAAGTATTCGCCACGTCAAATGTATCAACAACAGCTCCGGTAGGTGTTTTGAGACCGGCGATGGGCATATGGTTCGGTTTCCCAGCCACACGTCTTAACTTATCCCATACGACAGAGGAAGGTGTATGTCGATTAAAGGAACCCACGAATTTATTCCATGACATCTTTTTGCTATCCTTAATAACCCGCCTAGAATGTGCACGCATCCGTTTATAGTGTATCAGGTTATCCAGTGTAGGAAAACGCTGGAAAACCCGTAGAGCTCGTCTGCGAGCGCGAATAGCATCCCGACAGTCAGCGGTCCACCAAGGTACCGGAAATCGACGGCTGTAGCCAGTCGAACGCGGAATGGATTGCTCAGCAGCAGAAATAATGGTCCCTGTAAGATGTTCGACCAAGTGGTTCACAGAGTCGTGCTCTTCGTAGCTAAATTTAGCCAAGTGGGAGTACAGTTCCCAGCTGGCGTGGTCTAGGCGCCAACTAGGTAAACGGGTGGAACATACAACGGGTGTCAAGACACTAATACGACAAGGAAAGTGGTCACTAGAATGCAAATCCGAGATGATATTCCAGCATAAGGTGACTGCCAGCTGAGGGGAACAAATTGCAATGTCAATGTGTGAAAAACTATGAAATGCGTCAGATAGAAAGGTGGGCTCTCCGGTGTTCAAGAGAGCAAGATTCTGACTATCCAAGAAGTCTTTAAGTAGCGTACCTCTCGCACAAGCCCGAGGAGAGCCCCAAAGAGGGTGATGGGCATTCACGTCGCCTACCAATAAAAAGGGTGGTGGCAACTGTGAAATGAGGTGTTCTAAGTCGCTGTGCGAGAGGTCCGCAGATGGAGGCAAATAGATACTGCAAATGGTGAATGAAGCGGAGGGTAGCTTAATGCTGACAGCAACGGACTGGATTGCAGATTGTATGGGTACGGAGTTGGCAAAAATATCATCTCGAATAAGCATCATAGTGCCCCCATGTGCCGGGACACCGTCCTCCGGGGATAAATCACATCGTACGGAGGAGTACTGCCTGATGGTAACGGTGTCCTGTGGACGGAGCTTCGTCTCTTGTAAACATACAGCCAAGGGTTCATGCTGGCGCAGCAACAAGTCAAGCTCTGGTCGATGTGGTCGAATTCCGCGTATGTTCCAATGGAGGATAGCCATTGAGTATATTATGGGATAAGTTTCAAATCGAAAGACGCTTCTGCAGATTGGGATTAGCTGGTCGGTTCAATTTGTTCTTCTTAGGCGTTGGGCTAGTACTATTTTCAGGAGCACGATCCTGCCGTTTCCGCACTGTCCCTCTGGCAGTGGCGGCAGAATCCTCCTGGTCCATCTCCTCCACAAGGGAGGTCCCTTTTTCAAGAGCAGTTTTAGGTCCAAGTAGTTCGAACCGATTGGATGTGCTGATCGGCGAAGACGGCCGTCGCCGATTCACGCCCTCCTCCCCAGATGACCCTTCAGAGGAGGATACACGTGTGGAGTTGCGTGAACTTTTCTTACCTTTAGATGACTTGGTAATAGATTGCACATTCTCTTTCAAAAAGTCTTGTCGTACATACTTGGTCTTAAACTGTTTTTCTGGGGCAGAAGACGTCGTGAATTTAATAGCTTTAGTTCCGGAGGTCGAGGCTTTAGGTGACAAGTGTGCAGGACTATTCTGTAAGTTGGCGGATTTGGCAGATGTTGATACCAACTTCGGTGTAGGTGCCGAAGGCTTTGGCAGCGCTTGGGCTAAAATAACCTTTTCCGCAATTGTAGCCCCGTTCATATCGCCGGTCTGTGTTGCGATTTCCCGACGCGGTACCGGTTTAGCTGCAACTGAGCTATAGGTACCGGACCTCGGGGCAGAGGGTTGGCAGAGTCGCAGGAGCTTCCGGGCTTCCAAGAAGGACACCTTCTCTTTCACCCGTATCTCCTGGATCGCTCGTTCCTCTGCAAAACGGGGGCAGTCTCGGGAACTAGATGGGTGTTCCCCGTTACAGTTCACACACGATGGAGCTGAAGCACAGGCCCCATCGTGGGAGATGTCACCGCAGTGGACGCAGGTGGACTTGCCGGTACACAACTCACTTGTGTGACCAAAACGTTGGCATTTAAAGCACCTCAGCGGATTGGGTATATAAGGCCTAACTTCGATGGCTTCATACCCTGCTCTAATCTTTTGAGGCAGATCAACCCGATCAAAAGTAAGAAACAGGGTACGAGTAGGCAGGAATTCACCGTTGATCTTACGTTGTACCCGATAAACAGCTGAGACACCCTGAGTCGCAAGATTTTCTTTGATCTCCTCAATGGACAAACCGTCCAACGCGCGGGTTGTTATTACACCGCGGGAGGAGTTCAGCGACTTGTGCACCTCGACCTTCACTGGATAGCTGGCTAACATGGTGGCTTTAAGTATTCTTGCAGCTTGCGAGGCGGAGTTGGCTTCGACAAGAAGTGTACCATTGCGAGCTCGAACGCAGGATTTAACAGGACCAGCAATGGCATCGAGACCCTTTTGGATAGTAAAAGGGCTCACCGTAAGAAACTTCTTACCTTCCTCTGTCCTATGAATGACCAAGTAGCGAGGACCACATGACTCGACTACTTCCTTTCCAACGTCTTTATTAAGGGGTTTTTGTTTTGGTGCCATAGAAAAAATGGTATAAATTCATCCCCCAGTGCTCCCCACCCGCCACGGAGCCCAACGAGGGGTCACCCCACTGGGATGACAGGGCTACACAGGGGATATAGCGGGCTCGCCGTCCCACTCACCCTGGAGTTCGGTGTAATACCTAGTCCTGGCCGATTGACTAGGGGTGGGTTAGTCCCTAGCCTCCCGTTTAGGCAAATCAGAAACCAAAGCGGTGTATTAGGCTGCGCACCCTCCCCAGTTACTGAAAGCCAGAAGCCCAGGCTCAGGTACGCAACCCTCAACCAACCAGGATATTCCTCTTCACCGACACGGGTCTCCACGCACGGCCTACACGTGGGTGGGCATTTTGACCTTCTGGCTCCCTCACCACTCTGATGTTGCCCACAGAGGGAGTCAAGGTGGCTCGGGACCCCGGGTGCGCCTAACCCGTACCTACCGTAGTAGGCCCCTGGGGGGGTGCACGGTAAGGCCAGGGATGTATGTCCTGAGACATTTGCCGGTCATGAAGCGCACCGAAGTCCACACTCTCTGTGAGGAGCTTCTGAGAGAAACCTAGGAGACATATGCTTTCCACGAATTCCGCTTGGCATTTCGAACGATATAGCGCGCCTTAGCCCGGGCGCGTTTGAAAGCAACAAAGTTCTCCGCCGTCGGGAGTAGGTGGAAAAGACGAAGAGCTTTTTTACGTGCCTTTAATGCCCAGTTGCAGTCTTCGGTCCACCACGGCACTGGAATACGCCGAGGGGTAGAAGAGCTCCGAGGAATACTGGATTCTGCGGCGAGCAATAACGAGCAAGTAAAATACTCCACCACGTCTTCTATGGAGGTACTGCCATCGGAATTGAGATTGAGCAGAAAGGAAAACTTTTCCCAATCAGCTTTGGAGATAATCCAGCGGGGTTGTTGAGAGCGTAATGGATATTGTCCCGAAAAACGTATGTCAATGGGGAAATGATCACTGCCGTAAAGATCGGAAAATACAGACCAATCCAGGAAGGGTAGTAAAGCAGGGCTGCAGAAAGTTACATCTAGGGCGGATAGGATGCCATATGCAGAAAATAGGAATGTGGGTGCACCGGAGTTTAAGAGTTATAAACTAGACCTGTCGCAAACGTCTGCTATTATTGTACCCCGACCATCGTCAGCAGAAGAACCCCAAAGAACATTGCAAGCATTGACATCACCCAAAAAGATCAGCGGCGGGGGAATTTGTGCTAACAATGCCCGAAGCTCAGTGTCTGAGATCACATCGTGCGGCGGCAAATAGACATTGCAAACAGAAAAGTAGATGGAAGGCAATGTTACGCTCACAGCTACCGCTTGTAGCGGGGTGTTCAGTGTAATACTGGCGGCAAGGATGGTAGGAGCCGCGAGAGTAACAACACCGTTGGAAGCACGCTGGCCACCAACAAAGTCGTGTCTGAAGGATTGAAAATGACGAAGTGGAAGGGTATGTTGGGGATGTAAGTGGGTTTCCTGGAGACAGAGGATTGAGGGTGAACGCTTGTTGATTATATGTTGAAGGTCTGGTAGACGGGCCCTGATCCCATTGACATTCCACTGGATTATATCCATGGTGAGATAGAAATTAAGGTGGTGTAATTTCTTTGTTTCTCACCTTAGCAGATTTAGCTCGAACTAACCTAAAATCCGCGTCTTCCTCAGACTCCACTGGTGGTCTGGAGTCAAAAGAAGTCTTTTGATTCGCAGAAGGAGAGCGGGACGTTGCCGAAGTTCGGCTCATCGGTCTACTACGTTGACGGGAACGATCTCCGGCGAAGGATGAACTAGGATCACATGGGTTAGTCGACGGCTGAGATTGCTGCTGTGCATCAGAAGTTGTACACTGAGATGCAGATGATTGAGCACGTACAGGAGCGGCTTCGCACAAGCCAGTTTGCGTCGACGCATCCGCTACAGGCACAGTCTGTAAACCGACGGATTTGACAAGCTTACGGCGAACGGCTGAGGAGTATCCTGTGGTGTTGGCCGGCTTTAGCTGTTCAAAGCGCCGTCTCGCCTCAGGAAAAGTAAGATGTTCCTTCACACGTATTTCTTGTATGCTTTTCTCTGCCAAGTACATGGGACACTGTCGAGAGCTAGACGGATGACTGCCTTCACAGTTTACACAGCACGGTGCGCGCGTACAGACGGTGTAAACGTGTGCCGCTAGACCACAACGATCGCAGGTTGCGGGTCGGGCACAGGCGGCTTGGGTATGCCCGAAGCGCTGGCACTTGAAGCACCGCATAGGGTTCGGCACATACGGGCGGACGGCAGCACGTTCGTAATCACAGTATATGAACTCCGGAACACTAGTAGTCTTGAACGTGAGAAAGATCGTACGCAATGGGCACTCCATGCCCTCACGTTTACCATGTAGACTTTACGCCTGACAAACTCGCTGTTCTGAAAGATGGGTGGCAATATCTTCATGGGATAGGTCGTCTAAGCTAGAGGTGGTCACAACTCCTGTACAGGTTTTCCTGGGCTTATTGGGGTAAACTTTGATGCTGTACGATCCCAACAGAGTAGAACGAAGTAGCTTGTCTGATTGGTCTTTATTGTGGACCTCTACCAGTAGCGTACCGTCTCGCAGCCTTGTTGCGTTTTTAACCTTGCCGCAGATCCTGTCAACTTCCCTTTGCACGCAGAATGGACTTATGTCTAAAAATTTCTTCGTCTCGTTCAACATAGCCATAACAATAAACTGGTCAAAATAAGAAGGTGGTGCGCGGCTTGACATATTGAAAGGACCTCCTTCCGGAACCGTCGGCGTCAGCCTGCCATCCGGGGGTTAAAGAAGAAAAGACACCAAATCTCCACGGTCTGTGCCGTCACGGGAAACATCCCGTGACCGATACCCAAGGCCTACATCACAAGGGTTACCCTCCAAACACCACTGCTGGTCCATATGCGTATACCGTTCACCATGCACGCCCCGGTTTTAAGCCCCTACCACAGGAATAACCGTCGGTGGCTCCCCGCTCTAGGCCGTGCAGCGACAGAACATATGAACGGATTCAGGGGACCTGTGGTTGATTACGCCGGGGCAACGTCAGCGGTAACACGTCCGGCCCGTGAAACTATCCCAACGACGTAACGCGGTCGTCGGGACACCAGCACAGGCCGGGCTTACTATGTACTTGACGGGGTGGATGGGCTCCGCACCTATGGCTACACATAGGGGCAGTGGGGAGGGTGCACCCAACCTTCAGGCCTGGGACCTCCGTAGAGCACACAAATTGGGAGCCGCGCTGGAACCGTGGGACAGGAACCACGGGGATAGAGAAAGATCCCTGCTGGTGAGACAGGAGTTAATAAACCTAATGCCTTACAAACTACTAAGTTCTATAAGCCTAGAAGAGGAAGAGGGTATAAATATAAACAAACGAAAGAAACACATACAGTACACAAGACGTGGCAACAGTGAATGGCGATGTGTACGGGGAAGTGGCGGTGAGCGGCTCGGGAACCCCCGGGTGCGCGAAACCCGTACCTACCGTAGTAGGTCCCTGGGGGGTCAACAATGGGATTGATGGCGACAGCAAAGAGAGGGATGCTCAGTACCTACCCTGAGATACTTCGTTCTCCTGATGAAAATCACGAGGGCAAACAGAACCCACACGCACACGAAACACCCTGTTCATCATGAACTCCCGCAGGAACGCTGGAAGGCGGCCACGGCAGCCCCACTTGTGCAATGTACGCAATAAACCAGTACTCCAGCAAGTGTCATAAGCTTTCTTGAGATCGAAAAATGTGGCCACAGTTTGACACTTCCGAAGAAAACCATTCAGGATGTGAGTCGAGAGGGAGACGAGGTGGTCAGTCGAGAAGCGGCATTGGCGAAAGCCGCACCGGATATTGCAGAGCAGTTTCTCAGACCGGAGCTACTATCGTAACCGGCCATTGATCATTCGCTCCATCACATTGCAAACCGCACTGGTGAGGCAGAAAGGACGGTAACTGGAAGGAAGTCTACGATCTTTTCCCAGTTTTAAAATGGGAAAAACAGTGGCTTCGCGCCAAGCCGTAGGAAACACACCCTCTTGCCATACGCGGTTATTTAGGCTCAGAAGATAGAGGTTACCATCAGAAGAGAGGTGCTGTAGCATTGCCATGTGGATAGCATCAGGTCCTGGAGCGGAATGCCGAGAAGATGCTAATGATGCATCCAGCCCTCGCATGCTATAAAAAAGTGTTATAGTACTCGGTGTCAGAGGACCGGAAAGAGAGACTCTGAGACTCCACGTCCGCCTTAATGGCATGGAACGCCGGGTGATAATTGGCGGAGCTGGGCGCAGTTGCGAACGTGTTACCAAGGGCATCTAAAACGGTAACAGGATCAACGACGGTTTCTGTTCCCAATAGAAGCCCAGGAATTGAAGAACGAAGCTCCTTACCGGCAACACGGCGGAGTTTCTCCCACACAACAGATGAAGGTGTTGTTCGATTAAATTTTTGGATAAAAGATGTCCATGAAGCCCATTTGGTATCTTGAATATTTTGGCGTGCCCGGGCGCGTATTTGTTTAAAAGTGATCAAATGCCCCAGCATAGGATGATGGCGAAATACTCGAAGAACCCTTCGACGAGCACGGATAGCATCGCGGCACTCGTTAGTCCACCAAGGGACCGGTAATCGTCTAGGGTAGGAAGACGACTGCGGTACTGACTGCTCGGCAGCGGAGATTACAACAGAGTTGAAAAGCTCTACCATTAGGTTAACGGATTCGAACTGGCGGCCGCTGAAAACAGCCAGAGTGTAGAAAAAAGACCAATCCGACTTAGACAGCTGCCATGTACTCGCACGAGAGGAGGAAATATTGTGGGAAAGCATAATGATGACACAAGGGGAATGATCACTGGAGTGAATGTCTGATACTACGTTTCATTGAAAGTGGTGAGCAAGCTGTGCAGAGCAAACTGAAAGGTCCAGGTGGGATAGCATGACCGAAGAGACGGAAATGTAAGTTGGTTCACTGGTGCTCAAAACAGCGAGACTATGTTGAACGAAAAGGTCAGAAAGAACAGTCCCCCGCGCACAGGGCCTAGGGGAACCCCCTAGGTGATGGTGCGCATTGAAATCCCCTAGCAGAAGAAAGGGTGCTGGGAGCTGCGACAAGAGATGGAGCATGTCAGCGGCGCAGAGGATAGATGTAGGCGGAACGTAGACATTACATACAGTGAAGGAGAAACCAGGAAGAGTAAGTAGGGTAGCAACAGCTTGCAAGGTAGTGGTAAGCGAGACCATCTCACCGCAGATGTCATTGCGCGTTAGGAGCTGGAGAGCCCTCCTCCGGTGTAACATCAAACCGCACTGGAAGGTATTGGTGCATGGCAAAGTCATCGTGGGGGCGAAGCTTTGTCTCCTACAAACACAGAACCAGAGGGTTATAGGACCGCAGTAACAGCTGCAATTCGGCCCTATCGGTACGCACACCGTGCATATTCCACATCAGGAGAGCCATGGTGCACAGTTAGAGCCGTGAAAGGTTATCGATGAATCGTACTATGAGTTTGCAGCTGGGAAGCAAACGACTGGCGGAATCAAAGTAGATGGAGTTAAGGTGGGCGTTTCTGGTTCTTTGCACTCTTTAGACCCACAAGAGTATAGCCACTTTCGTCGGCGCTATCGACGGTCGATAAGCCTGACACACACACTTGTCGGAGAGATTGGAAACAATATCTGCATCGGAAAGACCGTCTAAGCGGGCGGTGGTCACCACGCCTCTACAAGTGTTCAAAGACCTGTGCGGAGCCACTGTTATGGGGTAGGAACCTAACAAACTGGCTTTAATGAGCTTTTTAGACTGGTCCTCCGTCTTGGTTTCCACTAGAAGGATACCGTCTCTCGTTCTGGTAGCATTGATCAGTTTACCATAAATCCTGTCAATTTCTCGTTGGATATAAAAGGGACTAATATCTCGCATTGTTTTCTTTTCGCAGGCCAAGGTCACAACTATAAAGCGGTCAAAAGAAGAGGTTTTGCGCGGAGATAACATAATGGAAACACCCCCTTCCGGAACCATCGGCGTCACCCTGCCATCTGGAGGAAGAGAGAAAAGACACCAAAATACTTTCCGGTCTGTGCCGCCTGGTAGACCGCTACCAGACCGATCTCAAGGAATACCTCAGAAGGAGCTACCATCCAGCCACCACTGCTGGTCCATACATGTAAGCCCTTCACCATGTACAACCCGGCTTTAAGCCCCTACCACATGTATAACCACCTGTGGCTCCCCACTTTAGGGCATGCTGCGTAATAAAGCAGACATGGATTCAGGGGACTTGTGGTTGATTACACCGGGTTTCCGTTAGCGATAACACGACCGGTCTGTAATTCTAACCCAACGAGCAGCGTTCGTCGGGAAATTAAAACGGACCGGGCCCCCAAGGAAGCTACCTGGGTGTACATAACGGTATGGACGGACTCCGCACCTAAGGCTTACACATAGGGGCAGTAGGAAGGGTCCACTCCACATTCACGCCCAAGACCTCCGAAGAGCACACATGTTGGAAGCCGCGCTGGAACCATGGGACAGGAACCACGGAGATAGAATAAAGATCCCTGTTGGTGAGGCAGGAGTTAATAAATCTAAAGCCTTAAAACTAAATGTGTAAAGAATAAGCCTAGAAGGGTAAGAAGATGAGGCGAGTAAATTCGCTCCCACAAAAACAGACACAAACACATAGGAACACAAACACAAAACGTGGATCAGTTGGTGGCGATGGGGATGATGAGACGGCGGTGAGTGGCTTGGGAACCCTCGGGTGCGCCAAACCCGTACCTACCGTAGTAGGGGGGATTGACTAGGGGTGGGTTAGTCCCTAGCCACCCGTTTAGGCAAATCAGAAACCAAAGCGGTGTATTAAGCTGCGCACTCTCACCAGTTACTGAAAGACAGAAGCCCAGGCTCAGGTACGCAATCCTCAACCAACCAGGATATTTCCTTTCACCGACACGGGTCTCCACGCATGGCCTACACATGGGTGGGAATTTTGACCTACTGACTCCCTCACCACTCTGAGGTTGCCCACAGAGGGAGTCAAGGTGGTTCGGGACCCCGGGTGCGCCTAACCCATACCTACCGTAGTAAACCCAAACCTTAAAGGAGTTACGGGAAATATCATTCAATTTAAAAGTATATTTTTTCTTAATTTCAAACGCTGCATACGTGAATGCACAGAGCTCAATATGAATTTCAAGAAAATTGTTTCCTTTTTATTTGCATATATATATATATATATATATATATATGTATATATATACAAATAAATAGATATATACGAGGTACGTCCAGAAAGTAAGTTCCGTTTCAATGTATCTCCGCTGCAGCGCTGCGATCGCAGTTCCGCACATGCGCGGTAGACGCTCTGTATCAAGGAGAAGAAACGTGCGCCATTTTGAGATCGCTGTCAGCCACATACGCTTTGTTGTGCTTGTTTACAATGTCGGTGTTGATTGAAAATCCCGCCGCTTGTGAAATCAGATCTGTGATTCGTATTCTGAATGCTAGGAAAGTGAAACCAATTGAAATTTATCGGCAAATTTGCGAAGTTTACGGGCAAAATGCGATGAGTGATTCAATGGCGAGAAGATGGGTCCGACAGTTCAATGAAGGATGTAGTGAAGTGCACGATTAAGAACGAAGTGGGCGTCCATCTTTGGTTACAGAAGAACTGGTTCATGCGATTGATGACAATATTCAGGAAAACAGCAAGTTTACAATTAGTGCTCTCGCTATGGAGTTTCCCCAAAGCTCACGTTCACTAATTCATGAAATTGTTACCGAAAAACTGAAATTTCGTAAACTTTGCTCACATTGGGTACAGGCGGCAAACTTTTATGAAGAAGGTATACAAAAACTTGTGCCACGCTATGACAAATGCCTGCAAAATTTCGGCAGTTATGTAGAAAAGTAGTTTAAGAGTTGTAGAATTTTGTGCAATAAATAATTATTCTGTATCTGTACACAATTTAATTTTATTACCAAACGGAACTTACTTTCTTGATGTACCTCGTATATATACATATATATATATATATATATATATATATATATATATATATATATATATATATATATATATATATATGTTTATGTCTCGAAACACGTGAATTCTGGGATATTTTAATAATCTAAAACTAAAATGAACAAATAGTTCACCCGGTCCTAGGTCTATACCCATAACAGCTGTGAGTTCACATTGGGTCATTTATGTCTTTTACCGTCATAAAATTGCATACTGGAATGCAAACAAAACCATATGCAGTTTTCGAGACAATTATTATTGACAAACTATAAAATTTTCTCTTTGTTTATGATGATGATTATGATACTCTGAAAACATTTTGTTACCTGCAGCTTTAATCTAATACATAATTTGATGACATTTCCTTTGAAAATGCGCTTACAGCATATACACAGACACTAAAACCTATATTCTTTATTAGTCCCAATATATTTTACTGTGTTACACTATATTTTATAAGGAAAGAAAACAAAAGTTACTGTAAGAATTATATGTTTAGGCAATATCTAACGTTTAAATAACCTAAAATAAATTGGCAATCAAGCTTTTCACTGTTTAGTGCTTTTTTTTTAAAGCCACATAGAGTGCAAATCTGGTCAGTTATAAAATACAGCACAGTTTAATAGTTACATGTTTCAGAATATATTTTATGAAGAGGGTTATAAAAACAAACAATAAGCGTTCTTAATTTTTACTCCGAATAATTATCAAGGAGATCCATTAGGTCCTTATTTTCGTTGTTTCTTGTATGTGTGAGACCCAATTCTTCTGTCTCCATTTCCCCAAACACTTTCTGCAATACACGAGAGTTTTGGTTTCTTGCATCTATATACAAAGTTGTATTCGGTTGCAGTTCACAATCCTTGATTTCCGTATTTCTGAAAAGCGAAGACACCCAATTAGGAAAAATGATTATCTGCAATTATCTGCAAGTTAACACAGCCCTGTAAAATAAAAGAGGAATTAAACAGGCCATGATGAATAGAAAAAATTTGTTATTTCACAGAAGTGAAAGTATGTAGAGAATATTTATTTTCCTACTTTTCTGGAAAAGGCATTCAGTACCTACAGAGTAAAGTATACTCAGCATACATGAACAATTATTCTACAATGCAATGCAAATAAATAAGCAAATGAATTATTGTTGAGAAAGACATATAAAGTTACATGACAAAATGTAAATAATATGTTAAACATTGGTCCTAGCTTCAAAACAAGTAAGTTTCATAACAGTATAAGCCTTACGTAACCAGCTCCTATATAATTGCGTATTTTACCGCCAGTTTTAAATTAAGACCATTTTATGCATCAAATATTAGCTACAAAGCATACAAAATGCGTAACTTCAGTAAGAATAGTTAATATACGTTGTACCTCTATGGTAGGCCCAGTGAATCGACGAATCTGACAAAGTTCTTACCTCTATTTCCATTTTACTCTGTTCCACGCCACTGGGCATTTTCAGACTATGTTCGATGATGGTGATGATTATTGGTGTTTAGTGCCATTATAATAAAAAACACGGCAAAATGCCAGATATAAAAACAATTTTAAAATAAGGCGTAAAAAATATCAGCCAAAGTTAGATCTAAAACCTGTGTAATTAAAACTGTCAAAGACAATAGACACGGAGGAATAATAGAAAAATAACAATACCGAACAGTGGAGGGAAAGGACATGAATACAATTAAAACTAAAGTATCAGGGTAAAGATCAGTTGTAAAAAAAAAATTAAAATCGTGACCTACTGCTCCATTGGCAGCCGTCAGAAGAAATAGCTTCAACATCAAAGTAGATTTTAAAGCAAATATAGCTTTATATCAAACTTACCGCTCCGGTAACATCGGTCAGGTCTCGAAGACACTAGCCGCCTTTTGCTGACCTGTTCGTTTTGCTGCTAAAGGAGCACACTGTGACAACACACGACAGACCGACAAGTGCCTCACTACTAAGCGGACAGATAGCGCAAGGTTGCTTCTAAGCAGACCATTATGTGTAAAATTAGAAAGAAAAAAAAATGCAAGCATACAAGATGCCCAATGCAACCCGGAGCCAATATCTGCTCCTCCTGACGACATGTACGAGAAGAAGTTACCCAGTGTATAGGAAGGTCCGTCACACCTCTAAGCTTGTTTCCGCGGAGATAACACCACACTTCTTGCCAGTACGAAAGCACCGCTCTCCAAGTAACAAGCTAAAATCTTAAATAACAGCACAAGTAATTGCAACACTGGGTTCATTGGTTACTGTCTTTGCTTCCATATCCACGAGTTCATTCCCTTGCAGGCCAACGCGACCAAGATTCCATGCACACTCCACATTAAATGATGATGATGTTGATGATGATGATGATGATGATGATGATGATGATGATGATGATTGGGCGCGCAACAGCAAGGTTATTAGCGACCTTATGAAATTCAAAATGGCAAAAGCCAATATAAAACTAAACAGAATCAAAATAACAGTTAAAACGGGACATAAGATCCAGCATAAAACCATCTAGAGCTAAAAGTGGGAAAAACGTGGATCTATAAAACAAAACCAAGTGACGGAGCTTGGCCGTCTAAAGCTAGAAACGGGAAATACATGGATTTATTAAACAAAGTGATGGGGCTAAAAAGGGATAAAATTAGCTACAAACTAATCCTTAGCATACAGATAAGTGCGATAAAGTTTCAAAAGGTAAAACAAAATAAGATGTAAAAGCAATCTAGACGAACGGATAAAAGTTATATTTGCTAAAAAGAGAAATAACTTGGTTTACCACTCTGTCGCCGTCCGCCAAAACCTCTGCAGGACAGGCCGATATTTCCAGGGATGTTCGAATGTGTGTTAGAGGAACACACTACAGCAACACATAACGGGCCGTCAAGAACTCTCCACAGTGTGCACAGATAGGAGCAGGGCCCTTCTTCAGGAGGTAACCATGGGTAAAATTACTGTGACCAATGCGCAATTGAGGTAATATGACTTCCTCCCGACGACATATGCGAGAAGAGGTTACCCAGTGGACAGGGAGGTCTTTCATCTCCCTAAGTTTGTTTCCGCGTAGAGCCAACAATTGTCCATGCCACCAAGGAAATACCGCTCTCCGCAGAGCAAGCCCAAAATCTTCGGCTGTTACACGTTTTATTTGTAACACTAGGCTCTGTGGTGGCTGTCGTTGCTGCTAAACTGTCAGTTCATTCCCAGAAAATCCAACATGACCAGGAATCTATGCACACTCCATATAAACACCGAAAGTGTTTAAGGTGTGGAGATGATGATGATGATGATGACGATGATGATGATGATGATGATGATGGAGATGATTGGGATTTAACGGCGCTCAACTGCTAGTTTATCAGCGTCCTTAACATAAACCAGTGGAGTTAAAAGACCAGAGCTAAAAGCATGCTAATAAGAATCGCAATTAAAACAGCTAAAATAAGAGATAAAAACCAGTATAAAAAACGAAAACCAAGTTACAACAACTGTCCAGCTCTAAAACCAATGCTGGCGCTAAAACCATTGCATTAAAAGAGCTAAAAGGGGAGGAAACGTTAAACAAAGTTGACGATAAAACATATTGTAACAATTAAACTTAAGAGATTAAAAACCAGCTGTTTAAAAGTTAGAAATCCCATATATTATCACTAACAGCTATCGCAGACTAAAACCGCAAGGTGAAAGAAACTGGTGCTAAAAATTAAAAACCCGTTCCATTGCTCTTGGATCATCAACCAGGACCTCGGCAAGAGAGGCTGATGCATGCAAATATGATCAAATGTGTGGCAGGTGACCACACTCTAGCAACACATGACGGAACGACTGTGTCTCCCTACAGAGCCCACAGACAGGAGCAGGCTTAATAAGGTAGCTGTGGGTAAAAATAAAGTGACGCATCGTAATCGAGCCAATATTACATCCTCCCGGCGGGATAAACGAGTGGAGGTTACCCAGTTCATAGGGAGGTCCTTCCCCTCCATAAGCTTGTTTCCGCGTAGAGCTGACAACACTCTACACCAGCATGAAACCACTGCTCGGTGCTCCAGTGGTCTAAAGTCTTCAGCCGTTAGAGAATTAACGGAAACACTGGGTTCTATAGTCGCCATCTTTGCTGCAAGATCTGCAAATTTGTTCCCCCACAACCCAACGTGTCCAGGAACTCAGGCGCAGTCCACATTAACGCCAAAAGCGTCCAAAAATGCAGCGTAACCTAGATGCGCTGTAAGATGGGACAGTTGTTGTACAACTCACGAAGGCTCTGAAGGGCATCGAGGGAATCACTCAAAATAACGCCGCCACCAAATTTTCGATGGCGTACATACAGAAGGGCTCGGCATATAGCATACAGCTCTGCAGTATAAACGGATGTCCTATTGGGTAAACCGAAAGTATAGGTGTTGGTTCCAATAACAAAGGCACCTCCTACACCAACGGTTTATTTACTTCCATCGGTATAGATACAAATTCGGTCACTGTAATGAGAAATCAAGTCTAAAAAACTAGTATGGCTACAAGGCACGGGCAGCCTAGTTTTTCGAATGCCGAGATTTTCCCGAGATCGATGTACGATGTAGCACGTAGTCAGGGTGGGAGCACACTGTCCCTCTGGAAAACTTGCTGGCATTTCGATATTCAGCTTCTGAAAGAGCTCACGAAAACGCAATCCGGAAGGCCTTGAACTAAGTGAAAGGTTGCTCATTAGATGTAAAAGGTGTAATTGTAGAATAAGAAGGCATGCAATTAAGTCCGGGGCCATAATTACCTAGCAGGACATCATGCCGACATCGCAGAGGTGGTTCTGCAGATTTGGCGGAGAGGCTTACTACTGGGCTGGTTGGAAAAGCCCCAAAAGACACACGGATGCCCTGATATGGACATGTCTAACCTTCTGAGCACAGATGGTCGCTAAAGAATACACAATGCAACCGTAGCCCAACATGGATCGACCCAGCACACGATAAAAATGGAGCAGTACTGTCCGATCTGCTCCCCAAGATTTGCTACTTAGTATCCATAAAATATTCAGAGAAGGATCACACCGCTTTTTAAGCTGAGTGTCTTCTCAAGATGATGATGACGATGATGATGAGTGGGGCTTAAAGGTGATCAACTTCTTAGTCACAATTGCGCTAAAAAAAACCGTGTCAACAACCATACATAAAATGAAGATAAAACTAGAGCTAAAACGGCTAAAAGCAAACGATGTATTTCTAAATACAAGGAAAAGGAGCTATAAAAAAGCTAGGCCGAAAGATTGAGCGTAAAGGCAATAAAAATATTAAAAGCTAGAAGGCAATAAAATTATTAAAAGCCACAAGGTGATAAAAGGGCATGAGGCGATAAAAGTTAGAAATGTTAAAAACCTTAATGAACACTCCATATTCTACCGTAAGGGAAATAAAATGATCTAAAACGCAAGGTAAAAGGTACTCTAAATAAAAACTTAAACATTTTAACTGTTGCTCTCTCATTATTAGCCAGGACCTCCACTAGGCAGCCCGGAAGATCCGCAAGTGAGCGAATGTGTACTAGAGCAGCACACTCTGGAAACACATAACTGACTGTCAATACTGCTCCACAGAGTTGACAGAGAGGAGCCAGACAGTGCTTTAAAATATAACTATGTGTAAAAATACAGTGACCGATCCGCAAGCGAGCCAACAGTTCCTCCTCTCGGCGAAACATACGAGAGGAGGTTACCCAGTGTGCAGGGAGATCCTTCACTTCCCTGAGCTTGTTGCTGTGAAGAGACGCCCATTCTGGATGCCATCACGAGAGCACCGCCCTCCGCACAAAAAGCTTGAAGTCTGCAGTGGCTACACTAGAAAGCGCAGCACTGGATTGCGTTGCTGCACACTTAGATGCCAAATCCGCCAGTTTGTTACCCTACAAGCAGACGTGACCAGGAATACACGCACACTCCACATGCTCACTGCAAATTTGTAATATGTGGAGGAGGCCCTCGATGCGCTGCACAATAGGATGGTGGTTGTGCAACTCACGAACGCTCTGAAGGGCACTAAGTGAATCACTCAATATGAAGCAATCACCCAGACTCCGACGGCGAACATAAAAATGGCTCGATAGATGGCATAGAGTTCAGCAGTATACATGGCTGTGCTATTATGCAAAAGAAAAGCATATGTTGTGGCCCCAGTTACAAAGGCACATCTCCACCGTAGGCATCCTTACTGCCGTCGGTGTATATACAAATGTCGTCATTGTAGTGAAATAGTCCCGAGATATACGTGGATGTAAACGTAACGTGGTCTGCACCCTCTCTCTATAGGAAAACAAGCGAGGCAGTGCGATATCGTGTTTTCGAAGGAGTTCTGGTAAACGGAAACCTGCAGGTTTGGGACTGAGTGACAACTTTCCGTATCGTTCGTCCAGCACGGTACTGAAAAAGGCGGCTAACATTGGGTGCAAAGGCATGCCACTAAGCCCCCAGTCATAATTACCTAGCAAAATGTCACGGCGACATCGCAGAAGGGGTCCTGACGATTAGGGGTAGAGGCTAACAATTGAACTGGTTACAAAAGCCCAACAGTCACACGGATGTCCTGATTATGGAGTGCGCCTAATCTTTGCAGTACAGATGGTCGTGCTGAAGAATTCACGATGCAGCCATAGTCTAACTGAGATCGAATTAGCGTTCGATAAAGACGGAGTAACATTTCCGATTTGCTCCCCAGGATTTGTCACTTAGTATCCGTAAAATGATCAGAGAACGGTCACACCACGCTTTAAGCTAAGCTATATGTGGTGACTACAATAGATTCCGATCGAATATCAACACCAGGAATCTCGCCTGATGTGCGAAGGGAAGGAGATCTGGCTCGAGTGGAAGAGAAGAAGCCATTCGCCACATACGGTGCCAGAAGTTAACGCAGAGTGTCTTCTCAGATGAGAACCGAAAGCCGTTTTTAGAGCTCCAATCATTGAGATTGCCCAAACATCGCTAGAGACAGCGTTCCAAAAACGACGTGCGCTGAGACGTGCAAATGATGAGAAGGGCGACTACGAATAAGCATAACGAGACCACTGGGGGAACACATTGAGAGATAGCATTAATCGCAATAGCAAACAGCGTCACTCTCAGAACCGAGCTGTATTGCACACCGTTCTCTTGAGTAAAGCGGTTCGAAAAAACCTAGCCGACAATTATTCGGAAAACATGGTCCCTCAAAAATTCCTGAATAAACAGCAGTTGGTGTCTACGTATATGACAGTTGAGGAGGGATCGTAATATCCCCCCTTGCCAACACGTATCATAAGTTCAAAGATTTTGAGAAGATTTTGAATTAATACGTCGCCAGGAAAGCTTCAGTTCTTATTTTACGTATCATAAGCTTTGTCAAAGTCAAAGAATATTCCAACTGTATGAGAGTTCTTAAGGAATCCGTCCACTATCTGCGTCGACAGCGATACAAGATTGTCAGCCACTGACCGACGTCGGCGAAAACCACACTGGGTGTTGGTCAATCAACGGTTAGTTTCAAGCCACCATACTAAACGCCTATTGGTCATGCGTTCCATCACCTTGCAGAGACAACTGGTGAGGGAAATAGGACGGTAGCTGGAAGGAAGATGACGGTCCTTTCTAGATATCAAAATTGGAAATATGCCAGCCTCCTTCCACTTCTCTGGAAAACTTGCGTCAACCCAGACATGATTATAGACCTGGAGTAAGCAAGTCTTAGCTTCAGGAGAGAGATGGTGTAACATTTGGACGTGGATTCCATCTCCACCGGGTGCAGAGTTTCGCGAAGGTAAAAGTGCACTGTCTAGCTCTGCCATGGTGAAGAGGCGGTTATGGTCCTCTGGGCTTCCAGAAGAAAAGGATAACCTTTATATTCCACCTGAGCCTTGATAGGCAGAAGCTTAGGAGAGTAATTATCTGAGCTAGAGCTTGAGCGAAAGCAATGCCAAAAGTGTTAGCCATGTCAAACGGATCAACCACAGCGCCTAGCGCTGTGTTGAGACTGGCAATGGGCATTTGGGTCGATTTTCCGGCGACACGGCTTAACTTATCCCATACAATTGGAAGCTGTAAGCCGGTTAAAAGAGACTACGAACTGGCTCCAGAATGTCTTTTTGCTATCCATAATAAATCGTCTAGATTGGGCATGCATTTGTTTATATTGCATGAGCTTATACAGCATAGGGTGCCGCTGGAAAGACCGGAGAGCATGACTACGAGCACGAATAGCATTCCGGATGTCATCAGTCCACCATGAGACAGGAAAGCAACAGGGTTGTCCAGCAACAGCAGTAGGAGTAGCAGTATTAGAAGTAGTAGTAGTAGTGGTAGATGATGATGATGGTGTTTAAGGGCGCTCAACTACTGAGGTCATTAGCGCCATAATAAAACAAAGTGAATAAAAACACCATAGGTAAAATTACACTATAAGCCAAATTAAAACTAAAAGCAGGACGTCAATTAAAAAACCAGAGACTAAAACCACTGGTGGCTAAATGACACACCTGAATCTAAAATAATTAAAAACGGAGCAAGAAGCACACAAATAACTTAAAAGGCGGTCAACGGATTAAAATTAATCCGTGGAAAGACAGATACAGTGACTAAAAGCCATGCACCTGCGCTCCAATAAAAGCAATGGTTATAAAGTTAAAAAGAACGCGAACTAAATCCTAATTGGAAACGCCAAAGAAGATAAAAAGGTAAAAACTCTATCGACCGCCCTGGGCCGTCGGCAAGGACCTCCACGATGGAGGCCGACATGTGGAATAATGAACGAAGGGCTGCTAGAGAAACACACTCTAGCAGCACATGCCGGGCCGACAATTCTGCCGCACAGAGCGTACAGAGAGGTACAGGATCCCTCTTAAAATTATAACTATGCGTAAAATAACAGTGACCAATTCGTAAGCGAACCAATTGCACCTCCTCCCGACGGGATTTATGAGAGGAGGTTACCCAGATAGCAGGAAGATCCTTCACTTCCCTAAGTTTGTTCCCGCGAAGAGACGTCCACCCTTCATGCCAACTGGAGTGTACCGTTCTCCGGACAACAAGCCTGAAGTCCGCAGCGGTTACAAAAGGAAGAGTAGTACTGGGTTGCGTTGCTGCCGTCTTAGCTGCCAAATACGCCAGTTCATTACCCTGCAAGCCGACGTGACCAGGGATCCATGTACACTCAACGTTAACACCAGAAGTGTATAGAATGTGGAGGAGGTCCTAGATGCGCTGCACGACAGGATGGTGGTTCTACAACTCACGAAAGCTCTGTAGGGCACTAAGAGAATCACACATTAGGAGGCAGTCACCCAAATTCCGACGGCGAACGTAAAGAATGTCTCGATAGATGGCATACAGGTCAGCAGCGTATATGGTAGTGCCACTATGCAGACCAAAAGTAGAGCTGTCATTCCCAGTAACAAATGCACATCCAACACCGGCAGCACACTTACTGCACTTATATACAAAGGCGGTCACTGTAGTGGGGTAAAAATTCTAAAAAAACAAGCACGGATACTAAATTCAGGCATCGCAGATTTCTCGTAAACGGTCATCCCCAAATCTACGTGCGAGGTAACACGTAGCCAAGGGGGGTATTTCCTCTCTCCAACTGAAAATATGCGAAGGTGTGCAAAACCGTGTTTCTGAAGCAACTCGCGGATACGAAAACCTGCAGGCCTGGGACTGAGGGACAAGTTCCCGTATCGTTCTTCCAGCAAGGTATTGAGAAAGGCGTAAACGTTGGATACGATGGCATGCTGCTAAGTCCACAACCATAATTACCCAACAGGACATCACGCCGACATCGCAGAATGTGTTCTGCTGATTCGGCGTAGACGATAACAACTGGGCTGGTTGGAAAAGCCGCAAGAGCCACACAGATGCCCTGGTTTTGGACTGTATCAAGTCGTCTAAGCACACTTGATCGTGCTGAAGAATACACAATGCAGCCATAGTCCAACTTGGTTCGAACCAGCTCACGATAAATTCGCAGCAGTACAGATCGATATGTTCACCATGATTTAACACTTAGTATCCGTAAAATATTAAGAGAACGGTCACACCGCGCCTTAAGCTGTGCTAGATGTGGTGACCAGCATAGTTTCCGACCCCCCAGGAATCTCACCTCATCTGCGAAGGGAAGTAAATATGGCCCGAGGTGAAGAGTAGCTGCCACTCGCCACCTACGGCGCCAGAAGTTAACGCAGACGATCTTCTCAGCGGAAAAGCGAAAGCCGTGTTTCGAGCTCCAATCATAGAGGTGGTCCAAACACCAACTGGAGACGGTGTTCCAGAAACTGTGTGCGCTGAGAAGTACAGAACATGACAAAGTCGTCCACAAACAAACAGGACGAACACCTGGGGGAACACATTGCGATATAGAATTAATCGCTATAGCAAACAGCGTCACGCTCAGAACCGAGCCCTGCGCCACTCCGTTCTCTTGAATAAAAGGGATAGAAAAAACCGAGCCGACCCTTACTCGAAAAACGCGGACTCGCAAAAACTCCTGAATGAACAACTGCAGGCACCCGCGTATGTTTCAGCTGTGGAGAGAGAGTAATATACCCGCTCTCCAACAGGAATCATAGGCCTTCTCGAGGTCAAAAAATACCCCAACTGTTTAGCTGTTCTTAAGAAACCCGTAAATGATCTGAGTTGACAGCGAGACAAGGTGGTCAGTTATTAAACGACGTCGTCGAAAACCACACTGGATATTAGTCAAAAGGTTGTGGGATTCCAGCCACCACACCAACCGTCCTTGATCATGCGTTTCATCACCTTGCATATGCCACTGGTTAGGGAAATAGGACAGTAACTGGAAGGAAGATAGCGGTCCTTCCAAGGTTTAGGAATTGGTATGATGGTGCTCTCCCGCCACTTGTCTGGAGAAAGGCCGTCAACCCAGTCACGATTATAGACCTCTAGTAGGTAAGCCTTATCATCAGAAGAGAGATGTTGCAGCAATTGGACGTGGATACCATCTGGTCCTGGTGCAGAGTGTCGCGAAGATGAAAGTGCATTGTCTAGCTCTGCCATGGTGAAAAGGCAATTATAATCCTCAAGGTTTCCAGAACGAAAGAGAATCCTTGAGATTCCACCTGAGCCTTAACTGTAACACAGTCAGGGAAATAAGTGTCTGAGCTAGACACCTGAACGAATGCACTGCCTAAAGTGTTCGCCACGTCAAATGTATCAACAACAGCTCCGGCAGGTGTTTTGAGAGCAGCGGGGGGTAAATGGGTTGATTTCCTGCCACACTACATAAATTATCCCATACGACAGACGAAGGGGTATGTCAGTTAAAAGAGACTACAAATTGGCTCCAGGATGTCTTTTTGCTATCATTAATAATTCGTCTAGATTGGGCACGCATTTGTTTATACTGTATGAGATTTAAGCGTAGGGCGACGCTGGAAAACCCTGAGAGCACGTCTGCGAGCACGAATAGCATTCCGGCAGTCATCAGTCCACCATGGGACAAGAAAACGACGGGGTTGTCCAAATGACCGCGGAATAGAAAACTCGGAAGCAGAAAGGATTGTTTCTGTGAGGTGTCTGACTAAAAGATTCACAGAGTCGTGCTCATTATAGCTGAAAACGGCCAAGCTGGAATAGAGGTGTCAATTGGCTCTATCGAAGCGCAATCTAGGTAAACCAGTGGAACATGGAGCTTGTGCTAAGAGACTAATGAAAATAGGAAAGTGGTCGCTAGAATGTAAATCGGAGAGAACATTCCACTAAAATGAAATTGCCAACTGTGGAGAACAAACCGCTGTCTCCAGGTGTGAGAAACTATTGAAGGCGTCAGAAAAAATGTGGGCTCTCCGGTATTCAGCAGAGAGAGGTTATTAGTGTCAAATAAATTGGCGAGTACGTGACCTCTCTCACACGCCCTCGGTGAGCCCCAAAGTGGGTGGTGGTCTTTCGCGTCCCCTACCAACAGGAATGGTTTTGGTAGGTGGGAAATGAGGTCATCTAAATCAGTGTGCGAAAGGTCGGAAGAGGGAGGCAGATAGACACTACAAACGGTAAATCTGGCAGATGGCAGTGTAATTCTCACACCGACTGACTGGATTTCTGACAGTAAGGAGACGGATTCAGCGTAAATGTCATCTCTAGTGAGCATCATAGTGCCCCCGTGTGTTGGAATTCTTTCTGTAGGTGATAAACCACACCGTACAGAAGAATAGTTTCTGAATGTGACAGTATCTTGCGGACGGAGTTTTGTCTCTTGTAGACAAACGACTAGAGGCTGATTCTGGTTGAGCAACAGTTCAAAATCTGCTCGATGGGGTCAAGTGCCGCGTATATTCCACTGTAGGATAGCCATGATTAAAATTATGGGATAAATACTAAATTAAAAGACGTTTCTGCAGATGCAGTTGTGCTGGTCGGTTTAATTTCTTCTTTTTTGCCGTTGGACTAACATTGTTTTCAGGAACAGGATCCTGCCTATTACGCACTGTTCGTTTGGCAGTGAGGGCAGGACCCTCCTGTTCCATCTCTTCCACGGGCAAGGATCCCTTTCCAATAGAAAATTTCGGTTCTAGAACCTCAAACCGATTAGAGGTCTTGATCGGCAAAGATGATGGCCGCCGATCCGTGCTCATCCCGGAAGATGCCCCAGATTAGGATCTACACGGAGACTGTCATCGACTTTTCCTGCCCTTAGATGTTATGGGAGAGGTCTTGTCCGTTTGTTTCAGGAAGTCGGAACAGTCATAGCTGGTTTTGAAGATCTTAGCTGTGTACCGGTGTTCTTGGCAGAGGTCGATGGTTTGGGCGAAACGGTTTTTGGACTGTTCTTTACGGTGGCGGATTTGGCAGGTGGTAGTGTTGACGTAGACATAGATGCTGAAGTCTTTGGTAGCGACCGGGCTACGAGAATCTTCTCTGCTATGGTGGCCCCGTTTATATCGCACGTTTGAGTCGCGATTTCCCGGCTCGGTATCGATTTAGCTACGGAAGCGCGGGACAGAGGGTTGGCGGAGGCGCAGGAGCCTACGGGACGGGCACCGTCTCCCTAACCCGTATCTCCTGGATCGCTCTCTCCTCTGTAAAACGGGGGCCATCTCGGGAACTAGATGCATGTTCGCCGCTACAATTCACATAAGATGGAGGTGTACAATTCCCACCGTGTGATGCGTCACCACAGATAGCACACTTAGACCGACCAGTACAGAAATTGCTTCTATCCCCAAACCACTGACATTTATAACATCTTAGGAGGGTTCGGTACATAAGGCCTAACTTCGATCGCCTTGTACTCTGCCTTAATACTTTGAGGGAGGTCTATCCAATCAAAGGTAAGGAACAGGGTAAGGGTAGGCACGAATTCACCATTTACTTTGCGTTGAACCCTGTGAACTGATGTTACACCTTGGTCTGTCAGGTCCTCTTGAAGCTCCTCATTGGACAAACCGTCTAAGGCGCGGGTGGTAATAACACCGCGAGATGAGTTCAGGGTTTTATGTTTCTCGCCCTTAATGGGGTAGCTGCCTAATAGTTTGGCTCTAAGTATTTTCTCTGCCTGGGATACTGAAAGTGCCTCATCCAGGAGAGTACCATTGCGAGCTCTTATACTGGATTTCACCGGACCAGCAATATTGTCTAGACCCTTTTGAATAGCAAAAGGCTTAACTGACGTAAACTTTCTACTTTCCTCAGTTCGATTAATAAACAAGTAGCGAGGACCACTACACTCGACTACTTCTTTTCCAACTACCAATTTATGTTTTAGTTTTAAGGTTTGCCATAAAAAAGGCACATGCATTCATCCCCCAGTGCTCCTCACCCACCACGGAGCCCAACAGGGTGTCACCCAACTGGGGTGACAGGGCTACACAGGTGATATAGCAGGCTCACCGTCCCACTCATCCTGGAGTTCGGTATAATACCTAGTCCTGGCCGATTGACTAGGGGTGGGTTAGTCCCTAGCCTTCCGTTTAGGCAAGGCAGAAAACAAAGTGGTTTATTAGGTTGCGCACCCTCCCCAATTGCTGAAAAACAGAAGCTCAGGCCCAGATACGCAACCCTCAACTAACCGGGATATTCCTTTTCACCGACACGGGTCTCCATGCATGGCCTACACGTGGGTGGGCATTTTTACCTACTGACCCGCTCACCACTCTGAGGTTGCCCACTGAGGGAGTCAAGATGACTCGGGACCCCGGGTGCACCTAACGCGTGCCTATCGAAGTAGGCCCCTGGGGGGTAGTATTTGTAGTGGTAGTGGTAGTAGTGAGTGAGTGAATGTTGTTGAAGGTCCCGTCGACCACTAGGTCATTTGGGCCAGAAGTTATAAAAAGGAAAACACATTAAAAAGAATACTACAGGATGAAAAGTTAAAACGTGCTAAAAACTCTTACACAAGCACGCACGAAAAAAAAATCCCGGGTGATGCAAACAGGGCTAAAAGGTTAAAAAAAAAAAAAAAAAAAAAGCTAAAAAGTACACCCACACACAAAAAGTGGTCTCATATGGTAAAAAGTTAAAAAGGCTAAAGTTTCACACACTCATGTAACAGGTCAAATGTTTTTCACAGGCCCAAAGAGGCAACAAACCGAAGCACTTTATCGACGTAATGGTCGTGGTCGCATAAAATGGCAGGAAAGCGGTACCCAGGCCGATGAATTGGCGTTCGCGATGGAATTTCGGACAATCAAGCAACACATGTGCCACAGACAGAGGAACATGTAAGGTCTGACAAATATGAGCTGGCTCAGTGCGTAGAAGGTAGCCATGTGTTAGCCGCGTATGACCGATACGCAAACGCGTAAGGATAACCCTGCAGCGCCGGTTTGGCTGGCAAGATGTGAGCCATGGGTGTTGCGTGTCTTTGAGAGTGCGAAGCTGGGTAACTGCTAAATTTTGCCAAGATTGCTGCCAGACTAAAAGAAGAGACCTACGAAAGTTACGTGAAACATCACCTGAGGGCACAGCCGCTTCCGAGTAATCCTGCAAGGAGCAGGCAGCCTTGGCAGACCTATGCGCTACCTCATTACCTGCAATACGGACATGACCTGGAAACCATGTAAGGACGAACTGGTAGCTGCAAGCAATCAATTCAGAAATGTGAGATTGAAAGAGCATAACGAGTGATGAGGAGCAGGTATACTGCTGCAGTGCCTGTAGGGCACTCAGGGAATCGCTGCAAACAATAAAACTACCAGGTTCTAAAAGCGAGATAAAACCTCAGAAAGGAAAGGATAGCGTACAGTTTGGCGGTGAATATCGAACTGGCGTCCGCAAGGCGATAAGTATGTCTTACCCCATTGAATTAAAAGGCACAAATTGCAGCTCCTCCGAGCTGGGAACCTTCAGTGAATACCGATGCATATACCCGGTAATTGCTCAGAAGTTCGTGAAACAGTTGCCGAAATACCTCCGGAGCGGTCGGGAGTTTCACAAGGTTGGAGAGGCTCAGATCGAAACTGGGACGCCTCAGTTGCCAAGCAGGTTCCGGGTACACAAAAACACGCTCCAGAAGAGTGAGTGAGTGAGTGAGTGAGTGAGTGAGTGAGTGAGTGAGTGAGTGAGTGAGTTGTGTTTAAGGGCCCGTCGACAACTAGGTCATTTGGGCCCGAAGTTAAGAAAAAGAAAAACACATTAAAAACAAATCTACAGAAGAAAAGTTAAAATGTATTAAAAACCCTTACAAAGGCACACACGAGAAAAGGCCCGGGTGATAAAACCAAGGCTAAAAGGTTAAAAAACTAAAAACACACACACAAAAAGTGGTCCCATATGGTAAAAGTCAGAGTCTAAAAAGTTAAAAAGGCTAAAATTGCACACACGCATGAAACAGGTCAGATGTCTTTGCTGAGGCCAATAGAGGCAACAAAGCGTAGCACCATATCGACGGAATTGGCGTCGTCGCATAAAATGGCAGGTAAGGAGGTACCCAGGCCGATGGATTGCCGTTCACGATGAAATTTCGGACAATCAAGCAACACATGTGCCACAGACAGACGAACATCGCAGGTCTGACATATAGGAGCTGGCTCAGCGCGTAGAAGGTAGCCATGTGTTAGCCGCGTGTGACCGATACGCAGACGCGTAAGGATAACCTCGCAGCGCCGGTTTGGCTGGCAAGATGTGAGCCATGGTAGTACCGTGTCTTTGAGTGTGCGAAGCTGTGTACCTGCTAAGTTTTGCCAAGATTGCCGCCAAGCTAAAAGAAGAGACCTGCGAAAGTAACGCGAAACATGCCCTGAGGGCACAGCCGCTTCCGAATAATCATGCAAGGAGCAGGCAGCCTTGGCAGACTTATCCGCTACCTCATTACCTGCAATACCGACATGACCTGGAACCCACGTGAAGATGAACTGGTAGCTGCAAGCAATCAGTTAAGAAAGGCAAGATTGGATACGCATAACGAGTGATGAGGAGCCAGTATACTGCTGCAGATCGCTGCAAACAAGAAAACTACCAGGTGCTAAAAGCGAGATAAAATCTATAAAGTAAAAGATAGCGTACAGTTCGGCGGTGAATACCGAACTGGCGTCCACAAGGCGATAATTATGTGTTACTCCATTGAAATAAAAGGCACAACCTGTAGCTCCTGCCAGCTGGGAGCCGTCAGTGAATACCGGTGCATATGCCCGGTAATTGCTTAAAAGTTCGTAAAACAGTCGCTGAAATACCTCCGGAGCGGTCGAACGTTTCACAAGGTTGGAGAGGGTCAGGTCGAAACTGGGACGCCTCAGTTGCCAAGCAGGTTCCGGATAAACAAAAACACGCTCCATAGGAGGCAATCTGAGACCCCTATTGGAGAGCAGTTCACGAAACCGAATACCACAGGGGCGTGAAGCAGTGGCGTTCCTCAGATAGCGGTGTGAATAATCCGGGCGTAACACAGGGTTAAAACAAGGATGGCGGGGGTTCGCAGACAACTTAGGAGCATACGAACAAAGTAAAAATGAGCGACGCACTGCCAGTGGGGGTTCACCAGCATCGGCATACAAGCATTCCACACGACTAGTGCGGAAGGCTCCTGTAGCAAGACGGAAACCGATATGATGAACGGTGTCTAAAAGGCGAAGTTTAGAGGCGGTCGCTGCGCCGTAAATAAAACAACCGTAGTCTAGTTTTGAGCGAACGAGTGAACGGTACAAACGCAGCATCACTGAAAGATCGCCGCCCCACGACGCACCAGAAAGCAGTTTGAGGATCCGCAGCGATCGGTCACAGGAGGCACGAAGGTATCGGATTTGGGGTACCCAAGAAAGTTCACGGTCTAGGTGGAGACATAAGAACTTCAAGGACGGAACGAAAGGCAGTGGCACACCGTTCAATTGGAGGTCAGGAGGAAGGTGTACTCCGCGAAGACGGTGGAAGTGTATGCACTGAGTTTTCGTAGGGAAAAAACGAAAACCATTGCGAAGCGCCTAACCAGCGATGGAGTTTATGGAGAGCTGGAGTTGTCTTTCGAGTTGTTCAGCGCTGTAGGAGCGATAGTACAGAGCAAAGTCATCCACATACAGTGACGATGATATCCCACTACGAATCACGCTAGTAATGACGTTGATGGCCACGGCAAAAAGCATAACACTAAGAACGGCACCTTGGGGTACACCGTTCTCCTGAATCTTCTCCCGCGAGGGAGTATTGCCAATACGGACACGAAAGCGGCGCAGCTGGAGAAAGTTGCACAGAAATAGGGCCAAATGGCCGCGTAACCCTGAACTGTGAAAATTACGCAGAATACCATATCGCCAAGTAGTGTCGTAAGCCCTCTGGAGGTCAAAAAAGACACTCACGACTTGCTGCTTCAGAAGGAAAGCATTCCGTACATAAGCTTCCATACGCGCCAGGTTATCAACGCTTGAACGACCGCGACGAAATCCGTAGTGCTCGGAACAGAGCACTTCGTTCGCCTCCAACCACCAAGTAAACCGAATACTGATCATGCGTTCCAAGGTCTTGCAAACGACGCTCGTGAGGCAAATCGGCCGGTAAGAGGATGGGAGGGTCCGGTCTTTGCCAGGACGAGGGATAGGAATGACAATACCCTCACGCCACACAGGCGGGAAAACCTGTTCGCGCCAAATGCGGTTATTGAGGTCCAGAAGGAATGTAACGGCTGCAGGTGGGAGGTGAAGCAACATTTGTCGGTGAATGTCATCCGGACCAGGAGAAGAGTCCCTCGCAGCGTGTAAAGCATGAGTTGGTTCCGCAAGGGTGAAGGGTGCATTGTACGGCTCAGTACAGTCACTAGTAAAATCAAGGCGAAATCTCTCAGCAGCTTCCTTAATGGGAAGAAATGCATTGTCGTAATTGCCCGCTGCACTTGTCGCAGCGAAGGAGGTAGCTAGAGCGTCGGCAACATCCCGTTCGCCGTGGAGCCGTGAACTGTAAGACCAGGGATGTAAGTCCTGAGACATTTGCCGGTCATGCGGCGCACCGAAGTCCACACTCTCTGTGAGGAGCTCCTGCGAGAAAGCAAGGAGACATATGCCTTTCAAGAATTCCGCTTGGCATTACGAACGATATAGCGCGCCTTTGCCCGGGCGCGTTTGAAAGCAACAAAGTTCTCCGCCGTCGTGTGTAGTTGGAAAAGCCGAAGAGCTTTTTTACGTGCCTTTAATGGCAAGTTGCAGTCTTCGGTCCACCACGGCACTGGAATACGCCGAGGGGTAGAAGAGCTCCGAGGAATACTGGATTCTGCGGCGAGCAAAACCGAGCAAGTTAAATACTCCACCATGTCTTCTATGGAGGTACAGCCATCGGAATTCAGATTGAGCAGAGAGGAAAACTTTTCCCAATCAGCTTTGGAGATAATCCAGCGGGGATGTTGAGTGGGTAAGGGATATTGTGCCGAAAAACGAATGTCAATGGGGAGATGATCACTGCCGTGAAGATCGGAAAATACCGACCAATCCAGGAAGGGTAGTAAAGCAGGGCTGCAGAAAGTTACATCTAGGTCGGATAGGGTGCCATATGCAGAAGATAAGAATGTGGGTACACCGGAGTTTAAGAGTAACAAACCAGACCTGTCGCAAACGTCTGCTATTATTGTACCTCGAGCATCGTCAGCAGAAGAACCCCAAAAAACATTGTAAGCATTGACATCTCCCAAAAAGATCAGCGGCGGGGGAATTTGTGCTAAAAATGCCCGAAGCTCAGTGTCTGAGATCACATCGTGATGAGGCAAATAGACATTGCAAACAGAAAAGGAGATGGAAGGCAATGTTACGCGCACAGCTACCGCTTGTAGCGGGGTGTTGAGTGTAATACTGGCGGCAAGGATGGTAGGAGCCACGAGAGTAACAACACCGTTGCAAGCACGCTGGCCACCAACAAAGTCCTGTCTGAAGGATTGAAAATGACGAAGTGGAAGGGTATGGTGGGGATGTAAGTGGGTTTCCTGGAGACAGAGGATTGAGGGTGAACGCTTGTTGATTATATGTTGGAGGTCTGGTGGACGGGTCCTGATCCCATTGACATTCCACTGGATTATATCCATGGTGAGATAGAAATTAAGGTGGTGTAATTTCTTTCTTTCTCACCTTAGCAAAATTAGGTCCAACTAACCTAAAATCCGTGTCTTCCTCAGACTCCACTGGTGGTCGGGAGACAGAAGAAGTCTTTCGGTTCGCAGAACGAGAGCGGGACGTTGCCGAAGTTCGGCTCATCGGTCTACTACGTTGACGGGAACGATCTCCGGCGAAGGATGAACTAGGAGCACATGGGTTAGTCGACGGCTGAGATTGCTGCTGTGCATCAGGAGTTGTACACTGAGATGCAGATGATTGAGCACGTAAAGGAGCGGCTTCGCACAAGTCAGTTTGCGTCGACGCATCCGCGACAGGCACAGTCTGTAAGCCGACGGATTGGACAAGCTTACGGCGAACGACTGAGGAGTATCCTGTGTTGTTGGCCGGCTTTAGCTGCTCAAAGCGCCGTGTCTCCTCAGGAAAAGTAAGATGTTCCTTCACTCGTATTTCTTGTGTGCTTTTCTCTGCCTAGTACATGGGACACTGTCGAGAGCTAGACGGATGACTGCCTTCACAGTTTACACAGCACGGTGCGCGCGTAAAGACGGTGTAAACGTGTGCCACTAGACCACAACGATCGCAGGTTGCGGGTCGGGCACAGGCGGCTTGGTTGTAACCGAAGCGCTGGCACTTGAAGCACCGCATAGAGTTCGGCACATATGGGCGGACGGCAGCACGTTCGTAACCACAGTATATGAACTCCGGAACACTTGTACCCTTGTATGTGAGAAAGATCGTACGCAATGGGTATTCCTTGCCCTCACGTTTACCATGTAGACGGTACGCCTGACAAACTCGCTGTTCTGAAAGATGGGTGGCAATATCTTCATTGGAGCGGTCGTCTAAGCTAGAGGTGGTCACAACTCCTCTACAGGTGTACCTGGACTTGTGGGGGTAAACTTTGATGCTGTACGATCGCAACAGAGTAGCACGAAGTAGCTTGTCCAATTAATCTTTATTGTGGACCTCTACCAGTAGCGTACCGTCTCGCAGCCTTGTCGCGTTTTTAACCTTGCCGCAGATCCTGTCAACTTCCCTTTGCACGTAGAATGGACTTATGTCTGAAAATGTCTTCGTTTCGTTCAACATAGCCATAACAATAAACTGGTCAAAATAAGAAGGTGGTGCGCCATTTGACATATTGAAAAGACCCCCTTCCGGAACCGTCGGCGTCAGCCTGCCATCCGGGGGTTAAAGAAGAAAATACACCAAATCTCCACGGTCTGTGCCGTCACGGGAACCATCCCGTGACCGATACCCAAGGCCTGCGTCACAAGGGTTACCCTCCAAACACCACTGCTGGTCCATATGCGTATAGCGTTCACCATGCACGCCCCGGTTTTAAGCCCATACCACAGGAATAACCGCCTGTGACTCCCCGCTCTAGGCCGTGCAGCGACAGAACATATGCACGGATTCAGGGGACTTGTGGTTGATTACGCCGGGGCAACGTCAGCGGTAACACGTCCGGCCCGTGAAACTATCCCAACGACGTAACGCGGTCGTCGGGACACCAGCACAGGCCGGGCTTACTAACAAGCTACGTGAATGTACTTGACGGTATTGACGGGCTCCGCACCTATGGCTACACATAGGGGCAGTGGGGAGGGTGCACCCAAGCTTCAAGCCTGGGAGCTCCGTAGAGCACACAAATTGGGAGCCGCGCTGGAACCGTGGGACAGGAAGCACGGGGATAGTGAAAGATCCCTGCTGGTGAGACAGGAGTTGATAAAGCTAATGCCTTACAAACTACTAAGTTCCATAAGCCTAGAAGAGGAAGAGGGTGATAAAGTAAACAAACGAAACAAACAAATGCAGAACTAAAGACTTGGCAACAGTGAATGGCGATGGGTAGGGTAAAGTGGCGGTGAGCGGCTCGGGAACCCCCGGGTGCACCAAACCCGTACCTACCGTAGTAGGCCCCTGGGGGCGCTCCACAAGAGGCAATCTGAGATCCCTATCGGAGAGCAGTTCACAAAACCGAATTCCACAGGAGCGAGAAGCAGCGATGTTCCTCAGATAGCGGTCTGAATAATCCTGGCGTAACACAGGTTTAAAACAAGGATGACAGGGGTCCGCAGACAGCTTAGCAGCATAAGAACAAACTAAAAATGAGCGACGCACTGCCAGTGTAGGTTCACAGCATCGGCATACAAGCATTCCACACGACTAGTGCGGAAGGCTCCTGTAGCAAGACGAATACCGGTATGATGAACGGTGTGTAAAAGGCGAAGTTTAGAGGCGGTCGCTGCGCCGTAAATAAAACAACAGTAATCTAGTTTGAGCGAACGAGTGAACAGTACAAACGCAGCATCACAGAACGATCACCACCCACAAAACGCACCAATAAGCAGTTTGAGGATCCGAAGCGATCGGTCACAGGAGGCACAAAGTGTCGGATGTGGGGCACCCAAGAAAGTTCTCGGTCCAGGTGGAGACCTAAGTACTTAAAAAACGGAACAAAAGGCAGCGGCACACCGTTGAAGTGGAGGTCAGGAGGAGGGTGTACCTTACGAAGACGATGAAAGTAAATGCACTGCATAGGGGAAAAGCGAAAACCATTGCGAAGCGTCCAACCCTCGATGGAGTTTATGCTGAGGTGAAGTTGTCGTTCGTGATGATTAGTGCTGTAGGAGCAATAGTACAGCGCAAAATCGTCCACATATAGTGACGATGATATCCCACTACGAATCATGTTAGTAATGCCGTTGATGGCCACGGCAAAAAGCATAACACTAAGAACGGAACCTTGGGGCACATTATTCTCCTGAATCCTCTCCCGCGAGAGAGTATTGCCAATGCGGACACGAAAGCGGCGCAGCTGGTCACGTAACCCGTAGTTGTGCAAATTCCGCAGAATACCATATCGCCAAGGAGTGTCGTAAGCCTTTTTTTTTTTTTTGGTAGTGTATAACGCCCGCTTTAACTTTTTATGGTACCGCAGGCGGTGACACTGACGATATATGAATGATGATGGAGCACTGGTGAAATGCCATGGCGGTGGAAACCGGAGTACCCGGAGAAACACCGCCCCAGCGCCGCTTTGTTCACCACAAATCTCACATGCGGTCGCTTGGGATTGAACCCGGACCGTCTAGGTGAGAGGCGAGTGGTGTAACCACTCGGCGACGGTTCGGTCTTCGTAAGCCTTTTCAAGATCAAAAAACGCACTCGCGACATGCTGCATCAGGAGGAAAGCATTCTGCACATAAGCATCCATACGCGCCAGGTTATCAACGCTTGAACGATTGCGATGAAGTCCTTACTGCACGTCGTTCGCCTCCAACCAACAAGTAAACCGAATATTGATCATGCGTTCTAAGGTCCTGCAAACGACTCTCGTGAGGCAAATCAGCCGGTAAGAGGATAGGAGGGTACGGTCTTTGCCAGGATGGGGGATAGGAATAACAATACCCTCAGGCGGGAAAACCTGTTCACACCAAATTCGGTTATAGAGGTTCAGAAGGAATATAACGTTTGCAGGTGGGAGGTGAAGTAGCATTTGTCGGTGAATATAATCGGATCCAGGAGAAGTGTCCCTCGCAGTGTGTAAAGCATGAGTTAGTTCCGCAAGGATGAAGGGTGCATTGTACGGCTCACTATAGTCACTAGTAAAATCAAGGCGAATTCTCTCAGCATCTTCCTTAATGGGAACAAATGCGCTGTCGTAACTGCCCGTTGCATTTGTCGCAGCGAAGGAGGTGGCTAAGGCGTCGGCAACATCCGCTATGCTGGTGAAGGAGGAACCGTGAACGGAAAGGCCAAGGATGTACGTACTGAGGAATTTGCGGGACATGTGCCGCATCGAAGTCCACACTCTCTGTGAGGCGCTCCTTCGAGAAAGGGAGGAGACGTATGTTTCTCACGACTTCCGCCTGGTATTACGATCGATGTAGCGCGCCTTAGCCCGGGCGCGTTTGAGAGCAATAGAATTCTCCCCCGTCTGGTGTAGCTGGAAAAGACGAAGAGCCCGTTTCCGTGCCTCTAATGCCAATTTGCAGTCTTCGGTCCACTGCACTGGAATTCGCCGAATGTTAGAAGAGCTCCGAGAAACACTGGATTCTGCAGCGAGCAGAACCGAGCAAGTAAAATACTCCACCATGTCTTCTATGGAGGTACAGCCATCGGAATGGAGATGGAACAGAGAGGAAAACTTTTCCCAATCAGCCTGGAGATAATCCAACGGGGATGTTGCGTGGGCAATGGACGTTGTCCCGAAAAACGAATGTCAATGGGGTAATGATCACTGCCGTGAAGATCAGAAAATGTCGACCAATCCAGAAACGGTAGCAAAGCTGAGCTGCAGAAAGGTATATCCAGGACGGATAGTGTGCCATATGTGGAAGATAAGAATGTGGCTGCACCAGAGTTTAAGAGTATTAAACCAGATCTATCGCAAACATCTGCTATTATTGTACCTCGAGCATCGTCTGTAGAAGTACCCCAAAGAACATAGCTCGCATAAATATCGCCAAAAAAGATCAGTGGCGGGGATATTTATACTAAAAATGCCCGAAACCCAGTGTCTCTGATCACATCGTGCAGCTGCAAATAGACAATGCAAACAAAAAATAAGATGGAAGCCAATGTTACGCGTACAGCTACCGCTTGTAGTGGGGTGTTGAGTGTAATACTTCCGGCAGGGATGGTAGGCGCCACGAGAGTAACAACACCGTTGCAAGCACACAGGCCACCAACAAAGTTCTGTCTGAAGGATTGAAAATGACGAAATGGAAAGGTATCGTGGGTATGTAAGCGTGTTTCCTGGAGACAGAGGACCACGCTTATTGATTATATGTTGAAGGTCTGGAAGACGGGTCCTGCTCGTATTGACATTCCACTGGATTATATCTATTGTGAGATAGAAATTAAGGTAGTGTTATTTCTTTGTTTCTCACCTTAGCGGATTTAGCACAAACTAACCTAAAATCCGTGTTATCATCAGACTCCAGTGATCGGGAGTCCGAAGAAGTCTTTCGGTTTGCCGAACGAGAGCGCGACGTTGCCGAAGTTTGGCTCATTGGTCTACTGCGTTGACGGGAACGGTCTCCGGAAAAGGACAAACTAGGAACACATGGATTAGCCGATGGCTGAGATTGCTACTGTGCATCAGACGTTGTACACTGAGATGCAGATGATCGAGCACGTAAAGGAGCGGCTTCGCACAAGTCAGTTTGCGTCGACGCATACGCGACAGGCATAGTCTGTAAACCGATTCAATGGAAAAGCTTACGGCAAACGGCTGAGAAGTATCCTGTGGTGTTGACAGGTTTTAGATCCTTAAAGCGCCGTCTCGCTTCAAGAAAAGTAAGATGTTCCTTCATATGTATTTCTTGTACATTTTTCTCAGCCAAGTACATGGGACACAGTCGAGAGCTAGACGGATGACTACCTTCACAGTGTACACAGTACGATTCATGCGTACAGGCGGTGTCAACGTGGGCCGCTAGACCACAACGATCGCAGGTTGCAGGTCGGGCACAGCCAGCTTAGGTGTGCCCGATGCGCTGGCACTTGAAGCACCGCATAGGGTTCGGCACATACGGGCGGACGGCAGCACGTTCGTAACCACAGTATATAAACACCGGAACACTAGTACCCTTGAACTTGAGAAAGATCGCGCGCAATGGGTACTCTTTGCCGTCTCGTTTACCATGTAACCGGTACGCCTGACAAACTCGCTGTTCGGAAAGTGGTGGCAATATTTTCATGAGAGATGTCGTCTAAGATGGAGGTGTTCGCAAGTCCACTACAGGTGTTCCTGGACTTGTAGGGGTAAACTTTGATGCTGTACGAGCTCAAACAGAATAGCATGAAGTAACATGTCCGACTGGTATTTATTGTGGACCTCCAGCAGTAGCGTACCGTCTCGCAGCCTCGTTCGTGTTTTTAACCTTGCGGCAAATCCTCTCAACTTCCCTTTGTACGTACAATGAACTTATCTCTGAAAATTTCTTCATCTTGTTTAACATAGCCATAACTATAAGCTGGTCAAAATAAGGTGATGCGCGGTTGCACATATTGAAGGGACCCCTTCCGGAACCGTCGGCTTCAGCCTGCCATCCGGGGGTTAAGGAAGAAAAGACACCGAATCTACACGGTCTGCACCGTCAGGCGAACCATCCCGTGACCGATACCTACCGAAGGCCTACCTCACAAATGTTATCCTCCAAGCACCACTGCTGGTCCATATGCGAATACCGTTCACTATGCACGCCCCAGTTTTAAGTCCCTACCACAGGAATAACCGCCTGAGGCTTCCCACTCTAGGCCGTGCAGCGACAGAACACATGCATGGATTCAGGGGACTTGTGGTTGATTACGCCGGGGCAACGTCAGCGGTAACACGTCCGGCCCGTGAAACTATCCCAACGACGTAACGCGGTCGTCGGGGCACCAGCACTGACCGGGCTTTCGAAGAAGCTACGTGAATGTAGTTGACGGTATGGACGAGCTACGCACCTAAGGCTACACATAGGGGCAGTGTGGCGGGTGCACCCAAGCTCCAGATCTGGGACCTCCGAAGAGCACAAATTGGGAGCCGCTCTGGAACCGTGGGACAGGAACCACGGGGATAGTGAAAGATCCGTGCCGGTGAGACAGGAGTTAATAAGCCTAATGTCTTACAAACTAAGAAGTTCAGTAAGCCTCGAAGAGGAAGAGGGTGATAAAGTAAACAAACGAAAGACACAAATACAGTAGAAAAGTCGTTGCAACATTGAATGGCGATGGGTAGGGTGAAGTGGCGGTGAGTGGCTCGGGAACCCCCGGATGTGCCACACCTGTACCTACCGTAGTAGGCCCCTGGGAATTAGTATTGGTACTGGTGGGAGTAATGGTGGTAGTGGTAGTGGTGGTAGTAGTAGTAGTAGTAGTAGTAGTAGTGGTAGTGGTGGTAGTAGTAGTAGTAGTAGTAGTAGTAGTAGTAGTAGTAGTAGTAGTAGTGGTGGTGGTAGTAGTAGTGTAGGTAGGAGTGGTGGTATTAATGGAGGTAGTAGTGGTGGTAGTAGTAGTGTAGGTAGCAGTGGTGGTGGTGGTAATGGAGGTAGTAGTGGTGGTAGTAATGGTGGTAGTAGTAGCGATGATGGTGGTGGTGGTAGTGGTGGTGGTGGTGGCGTTGCAGTGGTACTAGTAGTGGTAGTGGTAGTAGTAGTAGTAATAGTAGTAGTAGTAGCAGCAGTAGTAGTGGTAGTAGTAGTGGTAGTGGTGGTAGTAGTAGTAGTAGTAGTAGTAGTAGTAGTAGTAGTAGTAGTAGTAGTAGTAGTAAGAGAAGTAGTAGTAGTATGATGACAAATGAGGTTTAAGGGCGTTAGACTGCTTGGTTATCAGCACCCTTAACGTAAGACTGAGGAGTTAAAACGCCTGGGATAAAACTATGCTTAAAAGTACCTCAATAATAACTCAAGCAAGAGATAAAAAGAGTATAAAAACTAAAACCAAGATAAAATAATAATCCAGCCCCTAAACCAGATGATGATGATAATGGTGTTTAAGGGCGCTCAACTGCCGAGGTCATTAGCGCCCTTATGATTAAAACTTGGCAATAGACTAAGAAAATGCCATGGCAAAAAAGTACACACAAGTAAAAGAGCTAAAGGAGTTGAAACAGAAGAAACAGAACTGTCCAGCCCTCTAACCAGAGCTGGACATAAAACTCCATCTAAAACCAACACTTTGAAACCAAAAGAGTTAAAAAAAAAAAAAAAAAAAACAAACTGCTATCACACTAAAACTTCAAGGTAAAAGAAACTTTTGCTAAAAATTTAAAAATTCTGTCCACTGCTCTTGCGTCATCTGCCAGGACCTCAGCAAGAAAGGCCGGCATGCCCATAGATGACCGAATGTGTGCCAGGTGACCACACTCCAGCAACACATGACGAACTGTCTGTGCCTCCCCACAGAGCGCACAGACAGGAGCAGGTTCACGTTTAAAAAGGTAATTGTGAGTAAAAATACAGTGGCCAATTCTTAGCCGAGCTAGTACTACCTCCTCCCGGCGGAATGAACGAGAGGAGGTTACCCAGTTGACAGGGAGGTGCTTCAACTCTCGCAGCTTACAATAACACCTTCTTCCTCTTCTATGCTTACGGAGATGATTAGTTCTTGGTTGATCTTGCGGACCCGACGTGTTACCGCTGTCTGGGGCCCGCTGTAATCAACCACAAGTCCCCTGAATCCATGCTGGGTCCGTTGAGGCAGCGTGGCCTATAGTGGGGAGCCACTGGTGGTTATTCCAGTGGTAGGGGCATAAAGTCGGGCCTTTTATCGGTGAAACTGTCGCATACAGGTCAGTAGTGATAGTAGAGGGTAACTCCTCTGACGTACTCCTTGAGATTAGGCCTGTAGAGTGTGCTCCTGGCCGGCACAGACCGAAAGATTTAGGTGTCTTTTCTTGTATCCCCCGGATGGCAGGCTGACGCCGACGGTTCCGGAAGGGGGGCTATACCATCATGGCTCCTTTGCGCCCAACCCCTTCAATACCACGTTTTTTTGTTATGCGTTTGATGTGTAAAGTAAGACAATGAAAGACCTCAGTCCATTTTATATACAAAAGGAACTGGACAGGATTTGCGGTAAAGTTACAAATGCAACAAGATGTAGAGATGGCACACTCTTAATTGAGATAGCCACTTCAGAACAACCGGCCAAGCTCCTGAGTGCTTCTCTTTTGGGATCTTACCCCATTAAGGTGGAGAAGCACAAAACTTTAAATAGCAGCCGAGGTGTGGTGACGACCACGAGTTTGGATGGTTTAACCAACAAGAATATAGATAACTGTCTTTCCGATCAAGCTGTAGTAGCCGCCTATATATTAATTGGCAAACGGGATGACAAGCCGTTCCCATTGCGTACAGTCTTCTTGACTTTCGAGCGAACTGAGTTACCGGCTTATATTATGTGCGGCTAAGAAAGAGCGCCCGTGCGGCCTTATATCCCGAACCCAATGCGCTGTTACCGTTTTCAGAAGTTTGGACATACGCAACAACGTTGTAACAACTCGCCGGTTTGTGCGCAATGTGGGCAAAACACACACGATGACTCTGTATGCACTCAAGGCCCCACTTGTGTCAACTGTGGAGAGGCGCATACATCCAGCTCTAAAGAATGTTCCCGTTTTATCGAGGAGAAAACCATACAGCAGATCAGAATCAAACAGCATTTAACTTTCCAGGCAGCACGGAAACTTTATCTCGACCTTCACCCGACTACTCCTTTGAAATATTCCGCCGCTGTCCGCCAGCCGGTGCGGAAACAGGATGCTATAGTTCTGACGATCCCTGGTCCTCGTGCCTGTGTGTCTATAGGTATCCAGACCGCATCCTCCGAATACGTTTTTCCTCCAAAGGTAGCGCCACCATCTTCTTCTGTGCCATCTACATCTTCCGCCACTGTTTCTGCCCGCCCGATTCGTAAATCGCCCGTTCGTCGTACGAGTCGTTCTCGCCCCCCTAACCGCACCCGCACGACTTGTTCGGACACTGATACCAGCGATGGCAATCTGGAATTGTGTCCGGTGGGCGACCACACTAGACGGAGTCGAAGCCCAACGAAAAAGAGAAAGCTTAAACTGAACCCACCGGTCCCGGGCAACCATTAATTCGCTCCCTTACCGGCGCACGCATAATGAACAGCAGCCTTCTTACCGTCCTCCTTATGTCCATCCTCCAATGGAATATACGTAGTCTACGCACCCAGCGGCCTGAACTTGATATTTTAATCCAGTCTTATTCACCCCTTAACGTTTGTTTGCAGGAGACCAAACTTCGCCCTCGAGATACCTTTGTTTTACGTCGGTATACCCCGGTTCGCTTCGATCTGGAACCGGATGAGGGCTCTCCTGCACACGGCGGTTCTGTGGTTCTCGTACGTGATGACATGTGTTTCCGAACTGTTCCACTCACCACTCAACTGTAGGCTGTTGCTGTCCGCCTTTCTCTTCCCGGTTTTAGTTTTTCAGTGTGTAGTATCTAGGTTCCACCTTCGGCTCCCCTCGCCGCTGCCGAACTTGTAAATTTAGTTTTTCAGTTACATTCACCGTATCTTCTGGTGGGAGATTTCAACGCCCATCACCCTGTTTGGTGATCTCCGAGGGCGTGTGCAAGGGGAACCTTACTCAGCGATCTTCTGGACCAGCCGAATATCTCACTTTTGAATACTGGTGAACCTACCTTTCTCTCAGACTCTACCGGCACCCTTTCTCACCTCGATTTAAGTCTCTGTTCAGCACAGCTTGCACACTGTTTGGAGTGGAATGGTCTCTCTGACGCTCACGGCAGTATTCATTTTTCAGTTGTTATTAAACTCCTTCATTGTACTCCTCCAACCACTGGCAACACAAAATTTCAGTTTAACAAAGCCGGTTGGTCACTTTATACTCGCCTAGCCCGATTTTCCGTTTCCGAATATCTCACCGTCAATAACATGGTTGAGCACCTAATTTCCGTTATCATAGCCGTCGCCGAACGCTCCATTCCCCGTACGTCTTCCCAACCTAGGCGTATCGGGGTTCCTTGGTGGAACGAGGAATGCGGCAAAGCTATTCGTGAGCGGCGAAGTGCTCTTCAGGTTTTTAAACGTCACCCAACAGAAGATGATGATAATGGTGTTTAAGGGCGCTCAACTGCCGAGGTCATTAGCGCCCTTGTGATTAAAACTTGGCAATAGACTAAGAAAATGTCATGGCAAAAAATGACACACAAGTAAAAGAGCTAAAAGAGCTGAAACAGAAGGAAGAGAACTGTCCAGCCCTCTAACCAGAGCTGGATATAAAACTCCATCTAAAACCAACACATTAAAACCCAAAGAGTTAAAAAAAAAAAAAAAAAACTGCTATCACACTAAAACTTCAAGGTAAAAGAAACTTTTGCCCTAAAGTTTAAAAATCTGCCATGACCTCAGTAAGAGAGGCCGGCATGCCCATAGATGACCGAATGTGTGCAAGGTGACCACACTCCAGCAACACATGACGAACTGTCTGTGCCTCCCCACAGAGCGCACACACAGGAGCAGGTTCACATTTAAAAAGGTAACTGTGAGTAAAAATACAGTGGTCAATTCTTAGCCGAGCTAGTACTACCTCCTCCCGGCGGAATGAACGAGAGGACGTTACCCTGTTGACAGGGAGGTCCTTCAACTCTCGCAGCTTATTACCACGGAGAGCCGACCACTCCGCATGCCAAGTCGAAAAAACGGCTCTCCGTACAGCCACTCTAAAATCTTCTGCTGTAGAATGGGTAATCGGTACAGTGGGCGCTGTGGCTGCCGATTTCGCTGTCAAATCCGCCGTGTCATTCCCTGGCAAGCCAACGTGTCCAGGAATCCAGGCGTACTCCACATTAAAACCAGAAGAATGCAAAATGTGGAGAACGTCCTGGATGCGCTGCACCAAAGGATGGTAATTGTACAGCTCACGAATGCTCTGAAGGGCACTAAGGGAATCACTAAGAATAAGGCAGTCACCTAATTTTCGACGCCGAATATACAGAAGCGCTTGATAAATAGCATATAGCTCGGCAGAGTATATAGATGTGCTACTGGGCAAACCGTAAGTAGAAGTTGCGGTGCCAGTGACAAAGGCATATCCAACACCGTCGGGACTCTTACTACCATCGGTGTAGATACAAGAACGGCCACTGTATTTGGATAAAAATTCTAAAAAAACAACGACGAACACTATCAAGAGGCGTAACAGATTTCCCGTAAAGCGTCATCCCGAGATCGACATGGGAGGTAGCGCTTAATCAAGGGGTGTATATACTCTCTCCCTTGGATAACAGCCGAGGAATGTCAACATGGTGCTGGCGTATAAGCTCACGGAAACGAAAACCTGCTGGCCTGGGGCTCAGACAGCGGAGGCAGTATCGCTCGTGCAGTTCAGGGGAGAAAAACGCGTGATAAGTTGGATGCCCAGGCATACACTTCAGCTCACAGCAATAATTAGCAAGCAGGACATCACGCCGAGATCGTAGAGGAGGTTCTCCCGATTCGGCGTAGAGGCTAACAACTGGGCTCGTTGGAAAAGCCACAACGGCCACACGGATGCCCTGATTATGGACTGTGTCTAACCTTCTGAGCACTGAAGGTCGGACTGAGGAATACACAATGCTGCCATAATCCAACTTCGAACGAATCACAGCACGATAAAGACGGAGCAATGCCGTCGGATTCGCACCCCAAGATGATGATGATGATGGTGTTTAAGGGCGTTCAACTGCCGAGGTCATAAGCGCCCTTATGATAAAAACTTGGCAATAGCCAGTAAGAAAATACCAAACAAAAAAGTAAACACAAATAAAAGAGCTAACACAGTTGAAACGGAAGTAACAGAAACGTCCAGCCGTCTAACCAGAGCTGGATATAAAACTCCATCTAAAATCACCACATTAAAACCAAAAGAGTTTAAAAAACCGCTATCACACTAAAACGTCAAGGTAAAAGAAAGTTTTGCTAAAAATTTAAAAACCCTGTCCACTGCTCTTGGGTCATCTGCCAGGACCTCAGCAAGAGAGGCCGGCATGCCCATAGATGACCGAATGTGTGCCAGGTGACCACACTCCAGCAACACATGACGAACTGTCTGTGCCTCCCCACAGAGCGCACAGACAGGAGCAGGTTCACGTTTAAAAAGGTAACTGTGAGTAAAAATACAGTGGCCAATTCTTAGCCGAGCTAGTACTACCTCCTCCCGGCGGAATAAACGAGAGGAGGTTACCCAGTTCACAGGGAGGTCCTTCACCTCTCGCAGCTTATTACCACGGAGAGCCGACCACTCCGCATGCCAAGTCGAAAAAACGGCTCTCCGTACAGCCACTCTAAAATCTTCTGCTGTTGAATGGGTAATCGTAACACTGGGCACTGTGACTGCCGATTTCGCTGCCAAATCCGCCGTGTCATTCCCTGGCAAGCCAACGTGTCCAGGAATCCATGCGCACTCCACATTAAAACCAGAAGCGTGCAAAATGTGGAGGACGTCCTGGATGCGCTGCACCAAAGGATGGTAATTGTACAGCTCACGAATGCTCTGAAGGGCACTAAGGGAATCACTAAGAATAAGGCAGTCACCTAATTTTCGACGTCGAATATACAGAAGGGCTTGATAAATAGCATATAGCTCGGCAGAATATATAGATGTGCAACTAGCCAAACCGTAAGTAGAAGTTGCGGTGCCAGTTACAAAGGCACATCCAACACCGTCGGGGCTCTTACTACCATCGGTGTAAATACAAATACGGCCACTGTATTTGGATAAAAATTCTAAAAAGCAACGACGAATACTATCTAGAGGCGTAACAGATTTCCCGTAGAGCGTCATCCCGAGATCGACATGGGAGGTAGCGCGTAACCAAGGGGGGTGTATACTCTCTCCCTTGGATAACAGCCGAGGAATGTCAACATGGTGCTGGCGTAGAAGCTCACGGAAACGAAAACCTGCTGGCCTGGGGCTCAGAGAGCGGAGGCAGTATCGCTCGTGCAGCTCAGGGGAGAAAAACGCGTGATAAGTTGGATGCCCAGGCATACACTTCAGCCCACAGCCATAATTAGCAAGCAGGACATCACGCCGACAACGCAGAGGAGGTTCTCCCGATTCGGCGTAGAGGCTAACAACTGGGCTCGTTGGAAAAGCTCCAACGGCCACACGGATGCCCTGGTTATGGACTGTGTCTAACCTTCTGAGCACTGAAGGTCGAGCTGAAGAATACACAATGCTGCCATAGTCCAACTTCGAGCGAATCACAGCACGATAAAGACCGAGCAATGTCGTCCGATCCGCACCCCAAGACTTGCCACTTAGTATCCGTAAAAGATTTAGAGAACGGTCACATCGTGCTCTAAGCTGTGCTATTTGTGGTGCCCAACAAAGTTTCCGATCGAAGATCAAACCAAGGAATCTCGCCTCGTCTGCGAAAGGAAGTAAATCTGGCCCGAGTCGAAGAGACGGCGGCATATGCCACTTACGGCGCCAGAAGTTAACGCAGACTGTCTTCTCAGCGGAGAAACGAAAACCGTGTTTCGAGCTCCATGCATAGAGATTGTCCAAACACCGCTGGAGACGGCGTTCCAAAAACGGTGTACGCTGAGAAGTACAGAAGATGGCAAAGTCGTCCACGAATAAACAGGAAGAGACACCTTGAGGCACACATAGTGATATGGAATTTATCGCAATAGCAAATAGAGTCACGCTGAGTACCGAGCCCTGCGGCACTCCGTTCTCTTGAATAAAATGGTTAGAAAAAACCGAACCCACCCTCACTCGAAAAACGCGGTCCCGCATAAACTCCTGAATGACCAACGGTAGGCGTCCACGTATGTTCCAGTTGTGCAGAGAACGCAATATTCCCGCCCGCCAACACGTGTCGTAGGCCTTCTCGAGGTCAAAAAATATCCCAACTGTGGGGCTGTTCTTAAGAAACCCGTCCATAATCTGAGTTGACAGAGAGACAAGGTGGTCAGCAGTTGAACGTCGTCGTCGAAAGCCACACTGGATGTTCGTCAGAAGATTGTGGGATTCCAGCCACCACACCAACCGTCCATTGATCATGCGTTCCATCACCTTGCAAACGCAACTGGTGAGGGAAATAGGACGGTAACTGGAAGGAAGATGGCGGTCCTTTCCAGGTTTAAGAATGGGTATGATGGTGGCCTCCCGCCACTTGTCTGGAAAAATGCCATCAACCCAGACACGATTATAGACCTCGAGTAGGAAATCTTTGCCATCAGGAGAGAGATGTTGCAACATTTGGACGTGGATACCATCTGGACCTGGTGCTGAGTGTCGTGAAGAGGAGAGTGCATTGTCTAGCTCTGCCAGGGTGAAAAGGCGATTATAATCCTCAAGGTTGCCAGAAAGAAACGAGAATTCTTGAGATTCCACCTGGTTCTTAACTGTAAGAAACTCAGGGGAATAGTTGCCTGAGCTAGACACCTCAGCGAAAGCACTGCCTAAAGTATTCGCCACGTCAAATGTATCAACAACAGCTCCGGTAGGTGTTTTGAGACCGGCGATGGGCATATGGTTCGGTTTCCCAGCCACACGTCTTAACTTATCCCATACGACAGAGGAAGGTGTATGTCGATTAAAGGAACCCACGAATTTATTCCATGACATCTTTTTGCTATCCTTAATAACCCGCCTAGAATGTGCACGCATCCGTTTATAGTGTATCAGGTTATCCAGTGTAGGAAAACGCTGGAAAACCCGTAGAGCTCGTCTGCGAGCGCGAATAGCATCCCGACAGTCAGCGGTCCACCAAGGTACCGGAAATCGACGGCTGTAGCCAGTCGAACGCGGAATGGATTGCTCAGCAGCAGAAAGAATGGTCCCTGTAAGATGTTCGACCAAGTGGTTCACAGAGTCGTGCACTTCGTAGCTAAATTCAGCCAAGTGGGAGTACAGTTCCCAGCTGGCGTGGTCTAGGCGCCAACTAGGTAAACGGGTGGAACATACAACGGGTGTCAAGACACTAATACGACAAGGAAAGTGGTCACTAGAATGCAAATCCGAGATGATATTCCAGCATAAGGTGACTGCCAGCTGAGGGGAACAAATTGCAATGTCAATGTGTGAAAAACTATGAAATGCGTCAGATAGAAAGGTGGGCTCTCCGGTGTTCAAGAGAGCAAGATTCTGACTATCCAAGAAGTCTTTAAGTAGCGTACCTCTCGCACAAGCCCGAGGAGAGCCCCAAAGAGGGTGATGGGCATTCACGTCGCCTACCAATAAAAAGGGTGGTGGCAACTGCGAAATGAGGTGTTCTAAGTCGCTGTGCGAGAGGTCCGCAGATGGAGGCAAATAGATACTGCAAATGGTGAATGAAGCGGAGGGTAGCTTAATGCTGACAGCAACGGACTGGATTGCAGATTGTATGGGTACGGAGTTGGCAAAAATATCATCTCGAATAAGCATCATAGTGCCCCCATGTGCCGGGACACCGTCCTCCGGGGATAAATCACATCGTACGGAGGAGTACTGCCTGATGGTAACGGTGTCCTGTGGACGGAGCTTCGTCTCTTGTAAACATACAGCCAAGGGTTCATGCTGGCGCAGCAACAAGTCAAGCTCTGGTCGATGTGGTCGAATTCCGCGTATGTTCCAATGGAGGATAGCCATTGAGTATATTATGGGATAAGTTTCAAATCGAAAGACGCTTCTGCAGATTGGGATTAGCTGGTCGGTTCAATTTGTTCTTCTTAGGCGTTGGGCTAGTACTATTTTCAGGAGCACGATCCTGCCGTTTCCGCACTGTCCCTCTGGCAGTGGCGGCAGAATCCTCCTGGTCCATCTCCTCCACAAGGGAGGTCCCTTTTTCAAGAGCAGTTTTCGGTCCAAGTAGTTCGAACCGATTGGATGTGCTGATCGGCGAAGACGGCCGTCGCCGATTCACGCCCTCCTCCCCAGATGACCCTTCAGAGGAGGATACACGTGTGGAGTTGCGTGTACTTTTCTTACCTTTAGATGACTTGGTAATAGATTGCACATTCTCTTTCAAAAAGTCTTGTCGGACATACTTGGTCTTAAACTGTTTTTCCGGGGCAGAAGACGTCGTGAATTTAATAGCTTTAGTTCCGGAGGTCGAGGCTTTCGGTGACAAGTGTGCAGGACTATTCTGTAAGCTGGCGGATTTGGCAGATGTTGATACCAACTTGGGTGTAGGTGCCGAAGGCTTTGGCAGCGCTTGGGCTAAAATAACCTTTTCCGCAATTGTAGCCCCGTTCATATCGCCGGTCTGTGTTGCGATTTCCCGACGCGGTACCGGTTTAGCTGCAACTGAGCTATAGGTACCGGACCTCGGGGCAGAGGGTTGGCGGAGTCGCAGGAGCTTCCGGGCTTCCAAGAAGGACACCTTCTCTTTCACCCGTATCTCCTGGATCGCTCGTTCCTCTGCAAAACGGGGGCAGTCTCGGGAACTAGATGGGTGTTCCCCGTTACAGTTCACACACGATGGAGCTGAAGCACAAGCCCCATCGTGGGAGGTGTCACCGCAGTGGACGCAGGTGGACTTGCCGGTACACAAATCACTAGTGTGACCAAAACGTTGGCATTTAAAGCACCTCAGCGGATGGGGTATATAAGGCCTAACTTCGATGGCTTCGTACCCTGCTCTAATCTTTTGAGGCAGATCAACCCGATCAAAAGTAAGAAACAGGGTACGAGTAGGCAGGAATTCACCGTTGATCTTACGTTGTACCCGATAAACAGCTGAGACACCCTGAGTCGCAAGATTTTCTTGGATCTCCTCAATGGACAAACCGTCCAACGCGCGGGTTGTTACTACACCGCGGGAGGAGTTCAGCGACTTGTGCACCTCGACCTTCACTGGATAGCTAGCTAACGTGGTGGCTTTAAGTATCCTTGCAGCTTGCGAGGCGGAGTTGGCTTCTACAAGAAGTGTACCGTTGCGAGCTCGAACGCAAGATTTGACCGGACCAGCAATGGCATCGAGACCCTTTTGGATAGTAAAAGGGCTCACCGTAAGGAACTTCTTACCTTCCTCTGTCCTATGAATAACCAAGTAGCGAGGACCACATGACTCGACTACTTCCTTTCCAACGTTTGCATTTAAAATAAGGGGTTTTGGTTTTGGTGCCATAAAAAAAATGGTGTAAATTCATCCCCCAGTGCTCCCCACCCACCACGGAGCCCAACGAGGGGTCACCCCACTGGGGTGACAGGGCTACACAGGGGATATAGCGGGCTCGCCGTCCCACTCACCCTGGAGTTCGGTGTAATACCTAGTCCTGGCCGATTGACTAGGGGTGGGTTAGTCCCTAGCCTCCCGTTTAGGCAAATCAGAAACCAAAGCGGTGTATTAGGCTGCGCACCCTCCCCAGTTACTGAAAGACAGAAGCCCAGGCTCAGGTACGCAACCCTCAACCAACCAGGATATTCCTTTTCACCGACACGGGTCTCCACGCACGGCCTACACGTGGGTGGGCATTTTGACCTACTGACTCCCTCACCACTCTGAGGTTGCCCACAGAGGGAGTCAAGGTGGCTCGGGACCCCGGGTGCGCCTAACCCGTACCTACCGTAGTAGGCCCCTGGGGGGTCGCACCCCAAGATTTGCCACTTAGTATCCGTAAAAGATTAAGAGAACGGTCACATCGTGCTTTAAGCTGTGCTATATGTGGTGCCCAACAAAGTTTCCGATCGAAGATCAAACCAAGGAATCTCGCCTCATCTGCGAAAGGAAGTAAATCTGTCCCCAATCGAAGAGACGGCGGCATTTGCCACCTACGGCGCCAGAAGTTAACGCAGACTGTCTTCTCAGCGGAGAAACGAAAACCGTGTTTCGAGCTCCAAGCATAGAGATTTTCCAAACACCGCTGGAGACGGCGTTCCAGAAACGGTGTAAGCTGAGAAGTACAGAAGATGGCAGAGTCGTCCACGAATAAACAGGAAGAGACACCTGGAGGCACGCAGAGTGATATGGAATTTATCGCAATAGCAAATAGCGTCACGCTGAGTACCGAGACCTGCGGCACTCCGTTCTCTTGAATAAAATGGTTAGAAAAAAACAGAGCCAACCCTCACTCGAAAAACGCGGTCCCGCATAAACTCCTGAATGATCAAAGGTAGGCGTCCACGTATGTTTCAGTTGTGGAGAGAAGGCAATATTCCCGCCCGCCAACACGTGTCGCAGGCCTTCTCGGGGGCAAAAGATATCCCAAATGTGGGGCTGTTCTTAAGAAACCCGTCCATAATCTGAGTTGACAGAGAGACAAGGTGGTCAGTTGTTGAACGTCGTCGTCTAAAGCCACACTGGATGTTCGTCAGAAGGTTGTGGGATTCCAACCACCACACCAACCGTCCATTGAGCATGCGTTCCATCACCTTGCATACGCAACTGGTGAGGGAAATTGGACGGTAACTGGCAGGAAGACGGCGGTCCTTTTCAGGTTTAAGAATGGGTATGATGGTGGCCTCCCGCCATTTGTCTGGAAAAGTGGCTTCAACACAGACATGGTTATAGACCTCGAGTAGGAAAACCTTACCGTCAGGAGAGAGATGTTGCAGAATTTTAACGTGGATACCATCTGGTCCTGGAGCAGAGTGTCGGGAAGACGAAAGTGCATTGTCTAGCTCTACCATGCTGAAAAGACGGTTATAGGCTTCAAGGTTCCCAGAGCGAAAGGAGAGTCCTTGAGATACCACCTGAGTCTTAACTGTAACAAAGTGAGGGAAATAATTGTCTGAGCTAGACACTTGAGCGAATGCTCTGCCTAAGGTGTTCGCCACATCAAACGTTTCAACAACATCACCGGCAGGTGTTTTGAGACCGGCGATAGGCATTTGAGTCTATTTTCCGGCCACACGCCGTAACTTATCCCATACGACAGAGGAAGGTGTATGTCGGTTAAAAGAGGCTAAAAATTACTCCAGGATGTCTTCTTGCTATCCCTAATAATGTGTCTAGATTTCGCACGTAGCTTTTTATATTGTATTAGATTATCTAGTGTAGGGCGACGTTGAAAGAAACTGAGAGCTTGTCTGCGAGCACGAATTGCATTCCGGCAGTCATCAGTCCACCAGGGTACTGGAAAGCGACGGGTTTTGCCAGTCGAACGCGGAATGGATTGCTCAGCAGCGGAAAGAATTGTCTCGGTGAGATGGTCTAATAAATAGTTCACGGAGTCGTGCTCATCGTTGTTTAAGTTAGCCAAGCGGGAATACAGGTCCCAGTTGGCGTGATCTAAGCGAAATCTAGGTAAGCGAGTGGAACAGGTAGCGTGTGTCAAGAGACTAATAAGACAGGGAAAGTGGTCCTTAGAGAGCAAATCAGAGATGATATTCCAGGATAATGAGACCGCTAACTGTGGTGAACAAATCGCTATGTCAATGTGAAAAACTGTGAAAGGCGTCAGAAAGAAAGGTTGGCTCTCCGGTGTTCAGGAGAACAAGATTCTTAGTGTCCAAGAAGTCGGCAATCAGCTGACCTCTCGCACAAACCCGAGGAGAGCCCCAGAGTGGATGGTGGGCATTCACGTCCCCCACCAACACAAATGGCGTTGGTAGCTGGGAAACGAGGTCTACCAGCTCGGTGCGCGAGAGGTCATTAGAGGGAGGCATGTAGATACCACAAATAGTAAATCTGGCAGACGGCAGAGTGACCTTTACAGTAACTGACTGGAGGTCAGACTGTAAGGAAACGGAATCAGTATAAAGGTCATTTCTGATGAGCATCATAGTACCCCCGTGTGCGGGAAAACCTTCTGTCGGATTGAAATCAAACCGAAGAGAACAATAGTGCCTGAAGGTAACATTGTCTTGTGGACGGAGCTTTGTCTCTTGTCGGCAGACGACTAGAGGTTGATACGCGTGGAGTAACAGTTCAAGCTCTGCTCGATATGGTCGAACGCTTCGTATGTTCCACTGTAGGATAGCCATGGTCTATAATATGGGATAAGTTCTAAATATATAGACGTTTTTGCGTACTGGGCGGTGCTGGTCGGTTTAGTTTGTTCTTTTTAGCGGTCGGACTAACACTTTTTTCAGGAGCACGATCCTGCCCCTCACGGACTGTCCGTTTGGCAGCAGAGGCAGGATTTTCCTGTTCGTCCACAGGAGAGGAGCCCTTACCAATAGAGAACCTCGGTTCGAGGATCTCGAACCTATTTGAGGTAATGATCGGCGAAGATGGACGTCGCCGATCAGAGCTCCTCCCAGAAGATTCCTCCGAGGAGGATTTTTTTTTTTTGGTAGTGTTTAACGCCCGCTTTAACTACTAATGGCACCGCAGGCGGTCTCCGAGGAGGATCCACGAGGAAAGTGACGTGGAGGTTTACCACCCTTGGATGTTTTGGGTACAGGCGAAACACGCTATTTAAGGAAATCAGTCCTAACATAGCTGGTCTTGAAAGTTTCTGTGGTGCAGAATACCCTACGGTTTTACCGGTCTTATTGCCTGATGTGGATGGTTGGGCGGACAATTTTCCTGGAGTATGCTTTACGTTGGCGGATTTGGCAGATGGTGATGCCGACACTGACGCAGCTGTAGAGGTCTTCGTACTAGTCCTGGCAACGATAATTCTTTCGGCAATAGTGGCCCCGTTGATGTCGCAGGTCTGTGTTGCGATCTCCCGCCTCGGCACCGGTTTAGGTGCAACAGAGCTATAAGAACGGGAACGCGGGACAGAGGGTTGTCGGATACGCAGGAGCTTACGGGCTTCGGCGAAAGACAGCTTCTCCTTCACCCGTATCTCCTGGATCGCTCTCTCCTCAGCAAAACGGCGGCAATCTCGGGAACTAGATGGGTGTTCCCCGCTGCAGTTCACATAAGTTGGAGGGATGCCGCAATCCCCATCGTGCGAAGCGTCACCACAGGTAGCACAGGTGGACTGACAAGTACAAAATTCGCTCGTATGACCAAATCGCTGGCACTTGTAACAGCGTAAGGGGTTCGGAATGTAGGGCCTAACCTCGATAGCTTCGTACCCTGCCTTAATCCTTTGAGGGAGTTCTACCCGTTCAAAGGTAAGAAACAGGGTACGGGTGGGCACGAATTCACCATTTACTCTCCGTTGAACCCTATAGACGGACGATACGCCTTGGTCTGCCAGATCTTCCTGAAGCTCCTCATTGGACATACCGTCCAATGCGCGGGTGGTGATAACGCCATGCGAGGAGTTCAAAGTCTTGTGCTTTTCAACCTTAACTGGGTAGCTGCCTAACATTTTAGCTCGAAGAATTTTTGCTGCCTGGGAGGCTGAAATTGCCTCAACCAGAAGGGAACCATTTCGAGCTCTAACACAAGAGTTAACCCGGCCAGCGATGTTGTCTAATCCCTTTTGGATAGCTAAAGGGCTAACAGACGAAAACTTCTTTCCTTTAGTGTCCTAGATATAACTAAGTAGCGCGGACCTTGAGGCTCAACTACTCCTTTTCCACGCATATTAGACTTTGGTTTATGTTGTTCCATAGAAAACAAAAGGTGTAAATTCATCCCCCAGTGCTCCCCACCCACCACGGAGCCCAACGAGGGGTCACCCCACTGGGGTGACAGGGCTACACAGGGCATATAGCGGGCTCGCCGTGCCGCTCACCCTGGAGTTCGGTGTAATACCTAGTCCTGGCCGATTGACTAGGGATGGGTTAGTCTCTAGCCTCCCGTTTAGGCAAATCAGAAACCAAAGCGGTGTATTAGGCTGCGCACCCTCCCCTGTTACTGAAAGACAGAAGCCCAGGCTCAGGTACGCAACCCTCAACCAACCAGGATATTCCTTTTCACCGACACGGGTCTCCACGCACGGCCTACACGTGGGTGGGCATTTTGAACTACTAACTCCCTCACCACTCTGATGTTGCCCACAGAGGGAGTCAAGGTGGCTCGGGACCCCGGGTGCGCCTAACCCGTACCTACCGTAGTAGGCACCTGGGGGGGCCTAAACCAGAGCTGGCATGAAATCATGGTATTAAAAAAAGCTAAAACAAAGGTGAACATAAAACAACATGGTCGTAAATTGTAAAAGACGATGAAAGATGTATATAAAGCCACACACATTACTCAACTAAATGCTCACGGTTAATGTTATTTTGGATAAAAACTTAAAGACCCTATCCACCGTTCCGGGATCATCGATCAGGACCTCCGAAAGCCTGGCCGGCAGGTGCGGACTGGCTCGTAGTGGTGCTAGAGGAGCTCACTCTACAAAAAGTGTCTTACGGAAAACACTTCGCCACAAATCGGGCAGACAGGTGAAGGTTCCTTCTTAAAAATATGTCTATGACTAAAAACACTGGTCAATATGTAACCTGGCTAAAATAACTTCCGCACGATGGGATAGACGTGAGGTAGTGACCCAGTGTATCGGGAGCTCCTTCACCTTTGTAAGTTTGTTGCCGCTAGGAGCGGACCACTCTCCATACCAGCACGACATTACCGCTCACAAGTCTAAAACTTCGGCCGTGACAAATTTAGTGGTAACACTGGGCGCAGTTGACGCAATCTTTGCCACCAAATCCACTAGTTCATTTACAGGCACGCCAACGTGTCCAGGAACCCATGCGCACTCCAAATTTACACCCGAAGCATGCAAAATATGGAGGATGTCCTGAATGTGCTATACTAGAGAATAGTAAACGTACATCTCACGAAGGTTCTGAAGTGCACAAAGGGAATTACTCTCTATAAAGCAGTCAACCAAATTTCGACGGCGAATATATAAAACGGCTCAATATATAGCAAACAGTTCTGCAGAATAAACGGATGTGCTACTCGGCAAACGGAAAGCAGATGGTTCGTTTCGAATAACAAAGACACATCCAACTCCATCGGCGCTCTTACTGCCATCGGTATATATATGATTGCGGCCACTGTATTTTGATAGAAGCTCTGAAAAACAAAGACGGATACTAACCATAGGCGTAGAAGATTTCGCGTAAGCCGTCATTCCGAGATCTACGTGGGAGGAAGCACGCAACCAAGGTGGGTGAATCCTCTCCCCCTTTGGAAACATGTCAGGCATTTCAAGACCGTGCATTCAAAGCAGCTCCCAGAAGCGAAATCCTGCAGGCGTTGGACTACGTAAGAGGTATCTATAACGGTTGTCCAAGCCAGAATTAAAAAAGGGAGGAATCGATGGATGCGTAGATATACACTTAAGCTTAGAGTCATAGTCATAGTTAGATAAAAGAACTTCCCGCCGACAACGCAGAGGAGGTTCGGCAGATTCGGTATAGAGGCTCACAGCTGGCATAGTTGGAAACGCTCCAGCAGCCACCCGGATGCCCCGATTGTGGCCATCACCGATGGGCGTGTTGAGGCATATACAATACATCCATAGTCTTACTTTGATCGGATCAGTGCACGATAAAGACGCAGCAGTACTGTTCGATCTGCCTCCCAAGATTTGCCGCATAGTATCCGTAAAGTATTCAGAGAACGGTCACACCGCGCTTTAAGGTGTGTAACATGAAGTGAGCAGCATAATTTCCTGTTGAAAATAAACCCCAAGGAATCTCACCTCAACTGCGAAGGGAAGTATATCTGACCCGAGATGAAGAGAAAGTGCCATTTGCCACCTTGTACGCCAGAAATTAACACAGATTATCATCTCAGGTGAGCAACGAAAGCCGTTTTTCGCACTCCAATCATAGAGATTGTCCAAAAACTGCTGAAGATGGCGTTCCAAAAACGGCGTACGCTGAGAAGTGCAGAAGATGGCAAAGTTGTCCACAAACAAACAGAACGAGACACCCACGGGAACATATTGCAATATGGAATTAATTGCCATAGCAAACAGCGTCACGCTTAGTACTGAGCCCTGCGACACTCCGTTCTCTTGAATAAAAAAGTTAGAAAAAACCGAGCCGACCCTTACATGGAAAACGTGATCCCTTATAAGGTCCTGAATGACAACGATAGGCGTCCACGCATATTCCAGTGGTGGAGGGAACGTAAAATCCCTGCCCGCTAACACGTATCATAAGCTTTCTCGAGGTCAAAAAATATCCCAACTGTCTGATTATTCTGAAGAAAACCATTCATGATATGCGTCGATAGTGACACAAGGTGGTCAGCCACTGAACGAATACTTCGAAAGCCACATTGGATATCGGTCACAAGATTGTGGGATTCCGTTCATTGAGCATGAGTTCCATTACTTTGCAAATGCAACTGGTAAGGGAAATAGGATGGTAACTGCAAGGGAGGTGACGGTCCTTTCCAGGTTTCAAAATAGCTGTGATGGTGGCCTCCAGCCACTGAGCTGGGAAAGAGGCATTCACCCAGATACGGTTATAGACCTCGAGCAGGAAAGCCTAAGCGTAAGGAGAGAGATGTTGTAACATTTGGACGTGGATACCATCTGGCACTGGTGCAGTTTCGCGAAGATGGGAGTCCATGGTCTAGCTCCGCCATTGTGAAGAGGCGATTGTAGTCTTCATGGTTTCCAGAGCGGAAGGCAAACCCTTGCGATTCCGTCTGAGCCTTAACTGGAAGAAACTCAGGGGAATAGTTCTCTGAACTAGACACTTGAGCGAAAGCACTGCCAAGAATGTAGGCCACGTCCTGCGTATCAACCAGAGCACAGGCAAATGTCTTCAAACCGGCTATCGGCATATGGGTAGCTTTTTCGGCCACACGCCTTAACTTATCCCATACAACAAAGGAAGGTGTATGTCGAGTAAAAAATACTACAAAGTTGCTCCATAACGTCTTCTTGCTATCCTTAACAATTTACCAAGATTGGGCACGCAGCTTTTTATAGTCTATAAGACTATCGAGAGTAGGGCGACGCTGGAAAACCCTGAGAGCAACTCTGCGAGAACGAATGGCATTCCGGCGTTCATATGTCCACCAAGGGACAGGAAAGCGACGGGGACGTCGAGTGGGCCGCGGAATAGATAGCTCAGAAGTGCAGTTAATTGTCTCGGTAAGGTGCTGAACTAAACAATCCACCGAGTCGTGGTCGTTGTAGTGAAAAACGGCCAAGTGAGAATAAAGGTGTTAGTGGGCTCGTTCTAAGTGCCATTTAATTAAGTTGTAAAACATATGTACTGTGATAAGAGACAATTAAGAATAGGAAAGTGGTCACTAGAATGTTAGTCAGAGATGATATTCCAATGTAAGGAAACTGCCAGCTGTGGAGAACAAACTGCTATATCTAAGAGAGAAAAACTATTATAGGTATCAGACAGAAAAGTAGGCTGTCCAGTATTTGCAAAAGTTAGGTTGATATCATCGAAGAGCTCAGCAATCATTTGACCTCTCGTGCAAGCCCGAAGCTTTACGTTGGCGGATTTGGCAGATGGTGATGCCGACACTGACGCAGCTGTAGAGGTCTTCGTACTAGTCCTGGCAACGATAATTCTTTCGGCAATAGTGGCCCCGTTGATATCGCAGGTCTGTGTTGCGATCTCCCGCCTCAGCACCGGTTTAGCTGCAACAGAGCTATAAGAACCGGAACACGGGACAGAGGGTTGTCGGATACTCAGGAGCTTACGGGCCCCGGAGAAAGACACCTTCTCCTTCACCCGTATCTCCTGGATCGCTCTCTCCTCAGCAAAATGGCGGCAATCTCGGGAACTAGATGGGTGTTCCCCGCTGCAGTTCACACAAGTTGGAGGGATGCCGCAATCCCCATCGTGCGAAGCGTCACCACAGGTAGCACAGGTGGACTGACCAGTACAAAATTCGCTCGTATGACCAAATCGCTGGCACTTGTAACAGCGTAAGGGGTTCGGAATGTAGGGCCTAACCTCGATAGCTTCGCACCCTGCCTTAATTCTTTGAGGGAGATCCACCCGGTCAAAGGTAAGTAACAGGGTACGGGTGGGCACGAATTCACCATTTACTCTCCGTTGAACCCTATAGACGGATGATACGCCTTGGTCTGCCAGATCTTCCTGAAGCTCCTCATTGGACTTACCGTCCAATGCGCAGGTGGTGATAACGCCACGCGGAGAGTTCAAAGTCTTGTGCTTTTCAACTTTAACTGGGTAGCTGCCTAACATTTTAGCTCGAAGAATTTTTGCTGCCTGGGAAGCTGAAATTGCCTCAACCATACGGGAACCGTTTCGAGGTCTAACACAAGAATTAACCGGGCCAGCGATGTTGTCTAATCCCTTTTGGATAGCGAAAGGGCTAACAGACGAAAACTTCTTTCCTTTAGTGTCCTAGATATAACTAGGTAGCGAGGACCTTGAGGCTCGATTACTTCTTTTCCACGCATATTAAACTTTGGTTTATGTTTTTCCATAGAAAAAAAGGTGTAAATTCATCCCCCAGTGCTCCCCACCCACCACGGAGCCCAACGACGGGTCACCGCACTGGGGTTACAGGGCTACACAGGGCATATAGCGGGCTCGCCGTCCCACTCACCCTGGAGTTCGGTGTAATTCCTAGTCCTGGCCGATTGACTAGGGGTGGCTTCGTCCCTAGCCTCCCGTTTAGGCAAGGCAGAAAAGAAAGCGGTGTATTAGGCTGCGCACCCTCCCCTGTTACTGAAAGACAGAAGCCCAGGCTCAGGTACGCAACCCTCAAGCAACCAGGATATTCCTTTTCACCGACATGGTTCTCCCCTCACGGCCTACACGTGGGTGGGCATTTTGACCTACTCACTCCCTCACCACTCTGAGGTTGCCGACAGAGGGAGTCAAGGTGACTCCGGACCCTGGGTGCGCCTAACCCGTACCTACCGTAGTAGGCCCCTTGGGGGGCCACCAAACAGAAGATAACTTATTAGTCTATAAACGACTACGGGCTACAGCGCGACGCATTATCCGTGAAAGTAAGAAGGCCTCTTGGAAGCGCTATGTGGAGAGCTTTCATAGCTCCACGCCCACCTCCGTTGTGTGGGATCGACATAGGCGTGTAGCCGGTAAGGCAAAGCCGTGCACTATACCAGGTGTTAGGGTAGATAGGTGACACCCTGGTGGAGCCGGCTCTTATCGCAGACAACTTGGGCAGAGACTTTGAGGGAGTTTCCACTTCCACCAATTATTACCCAGCTTATATTCCCCATAAGGTTGCGTTGGAAGCCCAGGAGTTGTCATTCCGCTCTGATAACCATTAGAACTACAACCGCCTTTTTAGCCTTCGTGAGCTAGAACATGCCCTCTCTTTTTCTAGGCATACCGCTCTTGGGCCCGATGCCATACAGTTGTCACTGCTTCAGCATTTGTCTACGGATGGTAAGCTCTTTCTCCTCCAGCTCTTTAATCGCATCTGGCTCGAAGATGCGTTTCCTGCTGCCTGGCGCGAATCCACCTTTGTTCCCATTCTGAAACCTGGCAATGATCGCCAACTTCCTTCCAGCTACCGCCCAATTTCCCTAACTAGTTGCGTTTGCAAGGTTATAGAACGTATGCTCAATGGGCGGTTTATGTGGTGTTTCGAATCTCGAGGCCTCTTGTCGAACGTTCAGTGTGGGTTTCGTCGTTACCGTTCTACTATAGACCACCTGGTGTCTCTTTCGACCCACATTATGAACGGGTTCCTGAGCCAATATTCATTCAGTGGTTCATGAAACACCGGGTATTTCGTGTGCGCGTGGGTTTGGTTTTATCTGACTATTTTACTCAGGAGAACGGAGAAACTCAGGGTTCAGTAATTAGTGTCACTCTGTTCCTTATAGCTAACAACCCTCTTGTTGACTGCCTTCCCCCAGAGGTTTCCTCGTTGCTGTTTGTTGACGATTTTGTTGTGTACCTCAAAGCTCGGCGTTCCTGTCTGCTCGAGCGTCGTCTTCAGCGGTGTCTAGACTCTATTTCCCCCTGGAGTGTGCAAATGGCTTTCACTTCTCCGCCGAGAAGACGGTTTGTGTAAATATCTGGCGCCGGAAGCAGTTTCCTACACCTTCTCTCCGCCTAGGTACAGATATGCTACCGTTTGTTGAAGAAGCGAAATTCCTGGGCTTACTATTTGATAGAAAGTTATGTTGGTCTGCCCATATAACTTATTTGAAGGCGCGGTGCACACGTTCTCTTGATATTTTACGTGTTTTAAGTGGCACATCCTTGGGAGCCGATAGCGTTCTGCTATACCTCTATCGTACATTAGTCCGTTCCAAGTTGTATTATGCGTGTATCGTCTATTCTTCAGCGCGACCGTCTATCCTTCGTCGTTTAAACACCATTCAACATCAAGGCATACGACTAGCGACTGGCGCCTTCCGCACTAGCCCAGTCAGTAGTGTCTGTGCAGAAGCTGCAGAACCACCGCTATATAATTGCCGTGAGTTTCTCTTGTGCAGCTACGCCTGCCGTCTATCCAGTGTGCCTCACCACCCACTCTTTGGACGCTAATTACGCCTCTCGCTCCCTCGCCCTCTTACCACCAGGGGTACGTTTTCGCAAACTTCTAGGGCAAAGGAGCATGTCCATGCCTACATTGCTTCCCAAACGAGAAACCCATTTCCCTCCTTGGATTCGCCCTGGCAGCTCTTTCTATCTAGGGTCCTCATGTTTTTCGAAGTCGACTACTCCTGGTTTCATCCTTCGATCCCAGTTGTTAGCCCTTAAAGACCAACATAGCGACCACCTTTTTATTTATACTGATGGATCGAAGAATGATCAAGGTGTTGGATGTGCTTTTGTGGTTGATAATCACTGTTTTACTTTTCGTCTTTTACGACAGTGTTCGATTTTTACAACTGAGCTCTTTGGTATTCTTCAGGCTCTTTTTTATGTGCGGCGCCATGCGCTACCACTCACTGTAATATGTTCAGATTCTCTGAGTGCTCTCCAAAGTCTTTGTCCGCTGTATACTTACCACCCAATCATACAGCGGATCCAAGATTGCCTTCACTCGCGTTCGGCAGCAGGTCTCCGTGTAATTTTTTTGTGGGTGCCTGGTCACACGGGAGTAGCGGGAAACGAGAAAACTGATTCTGCTGCCAAGAGATCAATTACATCATCCAGGATATTTTCTTCTTCCCTTCACGCTAGTGATCTTAAGGCGGTGTTGCGAGGGACCATTTATTCTCGTTGGGCGACTGAGTGGTCCAGCACTACTGGAAACAAACTGCAGGTAATCAAAGCACTCCCTGAATCCTGTAAAACCTCTTGTCGCACCTCCCGCCGAGAAGAGGTCATTTTATGTCGCCTGCGTATCGGACACTGTTATTTTAGCCACTGTCATTTATTGCGAGGAAAGCAAACTCCAGTAGTTCGGTGCGGCGCAACCTTGACAGTGAGACACGTTTTAACCGAGTGCCAATTTTTAGCAGCCTCGCGAATGTTGCTGAATTTGCCCAGTGGCATGCGTGACATTTTCGCAGACCGTTTGACTGCTGTAGAACGGGTTTTATCTTTTATTCGACAGTGCCCTATGATTGGACGTGTCTAATTTTAATGGCGTTCTACAGCTTTTGACACTAGTTTTATCTCTTTCTTTCAACCACCTTAGGTTTTTTTATATTTTATTTTCGGAGTGTTATCTCCTACATTTTAATCCTCGTTTTAACATCTGTGTGCGTGTTTTATAGCATGAAATCTTAGGCCTAAGTTTAAGTTTTATTTTATGCTGGGTTTTGTTTTCTTACATCTCCTAGGGCGCTAATAATCTTATAGGTTGGGGGCCCTAAAACCTTACTTTTCTCTCTCTCACATTCAGAACGTCCTCCACCTTTTACATATATCTGGCGTTACTGTAGATTACGCATGGCTTCCTGGACATGTTGGGTTGTCGGGTAATGAACTGGCGGCAAAGTTGGCAACTACGGCACCCAGTGTTATGGTTAATTTTTCCACCACCGAAGATTTTGGGCTTGTGGTGCGGAGAGAAGGGCTTTCGTGCTGGCATACAGACTGATCGACTCTCCGCGGTAACAAGCTCAGATCAATAAAGGATCTTCCGGTACACTGGGCAACTTCCTCTCGTGCATCTCGTCGTGAGGAAGTGGTATTGGCTCGTGTGCGCATCGGTCACTGTAATTTCACACACAGTTATTTACTTAACTGGGAACCTGTACCTATCTGTCCGCTGTGAAGCACATTTATCTGTTCAACCTGTGCTGCTGGAGTGTGTTGCTCTATCCACTCTTCCAGCAACACAACAGCTTCCAGTCTCCCTTTCTGAGGTTCTCGGGGATGACAACCACGCGACAGATAGGGTTTTTAGCTTTTTACGCCAAGTGCCGTTTTTAAAATCGTTTTAGACTTTTGATGATTTTACCGTTAGTGACTTTATCACACACTTTTAATACTGGGGGTTTTCTTTTACGCAGCTTTGCTTTTTAATTGTCATCTCTGACCCAGTTTTTAAATCCTTTTCAGCTCATTGATCTTCATTGCTTTAGTAATTTTAGCTCTTTTGTGCTTTCAGCACTGTGGGCTTACTTTCAGAGGCCTTTTCCTTCTAGTCTTCATGTGCAACCCAGTTTTATGTCCTTCTATGTCCATTGCCGTATTTTTATGTATTCTCAGATTTTAATTGTGCCGTTGGCCATGTTTTATTTCCACCTTCGTTTTCCCCTTTGTTAGTTACGCACATGTGCTTTTTTTAGGGTGCTAATAACCTCGTAGTTGAGCGCCCTTAAGCCCAATTCATCATCATCATCATCTCTCTTAGGAAACACTCTAGCTAATGCAATATCGTAGTTCCGAAGAACCTCTCGGAAACGAAAACCTGCGGGCTTTGGACAGCGTAATAGAAGGCGATAACGTTTATCCAGTTCATCAGAAATAAAAGGGGTAAAGTAGGATACGTAGGCAGGCACTGAAGTCCACAACCATTATGTGCCAGCAGGACATCAGGCAGAAACCGTAGAGGGGGTTCTGCCGCTTCGGCGTACAGGCTCACAACTGGAATGGTTAGAAAGGCTCCAACAGCCAAACGGTTGCCCCCATTAAGGACCGCATCTAACCTTTTCAGCACCGATAGTCGTGGGGAAGAATAAACAAAGCATGTGTAGTCTAGCTTGGATCGGATTAGTGCGTGACAAAGGCGCACTAACACTGTCCTTTCCGCTCTCCAAGATTTGTAAAATATTTGCCTCCCGCCACTGAGTTGGAAAAGTGGCGTCCACCCAGACACACTTATACACCTCGAGGATGATGATGATGGTTGAGGCTTAGGGGCGCACAACGACATGGTTATTAGCATCCTATCATAACTGAGTGTGCTAAAACCAAAATAAAACGGCAATAAAGAAGTTAAAACCCATGATGAGAATGACTAAAATGACAAATAAAAAATAAATACATAAAACTCTCCATGCGAGGAACAACAGAGAGGCTAAAATTTATTAAGAACAAGTAGTCTAAAACGATAATTAAAACAAAACCTCCCTTACTGGGAAACTAAAACAGTTAAAAGCTACAGCTACTATTCCAGAGACGTTTAAAACTATGAAAATTAAAACAAAACAAGATCATAAGCATAAATGGCATCGAAGATAAAAAGCTAAAAACCCGATCTACCGCTCTAGCATCGTCTAATAAAATCTCACTAGTACTGCCCGGCAGTCGTAGAGTGGCTCGTAGTCGGGCTAGAGGAGCACACTCTACCAGTACATGGTGGACGGTCAGTGCTTGTCCACACTGAGGACAGATAGGAGCAGGATTCCTTTTCAACAGGCAGCTGTGGGTAAAAAAAAAAAACAGTGACCGATACGGAGCCGAGCCAGTACCACTTCCTCAGTTTAGCTTGTTGTTGCGGAGAGTAGACCACTCTGCATGCCAGCGCGAAAGCACCGCTCTCCGCAAAGCAAGTCTAAAATCCTCGGCTGTTGAACAAATAATGGTGACACTGGGCTCCGTGGTTGCTGACTTTGCCGCCTCATCCGCTAATTCGTTGCCTGACAACCCAATGTGATCAGGAAGCCATGCGAGAACCACATTTACGCCAGAGGCGTGTAAAATGTGGAGGGATTCCTGAATGAGCAGCACTAGAGGATGGTAGCTACACAGCTCACGAACGCTCTGAAGTGCGCAAAGCGAATCACGAGGAATAAGACAGTCACCCAAGTTTCGAAGGCAAACGTACTGAATGGATCGATAAATAGCATACAACTCCGCAGTATAAACAGATGTGTGACGAGCCAAACCGAAGGTATCTGGTTCGACGCCAGTTACAAAGGCACACCCAACACTCTCGATAGACCTAATGACATCGGTGTAAATACAAATTCGGTCACTGTAACGAGATAAAAATTCTAAAAAACATGTAAGGATACTAATGGAGGGCATCACGGACTTCCCGAATGCCAACATTCCAAGGTCAACGTGGTAGCCAGCACGTAACCACAGTGGGTGCACCCTCCCTCCCTTGGGAAACATGCTAGGCATTACGATATTGCAGTCGCGGTAGTCCCGAAGAGGCTCTCTAAAACAAAAACCTACAGGCTTGGGACTACGTGTTATGCGACAATAACGGTCGTCTAGCTCAGTAGAGTTAAAAGGGGAAATGTTGGATGCATAGGCTGGCACTTAAGTCCGCTATCATAATTTGCCAGCAAGGCATCACGCCGAGATCAAAGGGGTGGTTCCGCCGATTCGGCGTGGAGGCCCACAATTGGGCTAGTTGGAAAGGCCACACAGATGCCCTGATTGTGGACAGCATCTAACTTTCTCAACACAGATGGCCGTGCCGGAGAATACACAATACATCCATAGTCTAACTCTAATCGGATCAGTGCACGATAAAGACGCAGCAATACTGTCCGATCCAATCCCCAAGATTTACCACTTAGTATCCGTAAAATATTAAAAGAACGGTCACACCGCGCCTTAATCAGTGCTATATGTTGTGACCAGCAGAGTTTTCGGTCAAATACCAACCCAAGGAATCTCACCTCATCTGCGAAGGGAAGTAAATCTGGCCCAAGGTGAAGAGTAGGTGCCATGAGCCACCTACGGCGCCAGAAGCTAACACAGACCGTCTTCTCAGGGGAAAAACGAAAGCCATTTCTTAAGCTCCAATCATAGAGGTTGTCCAAGGACCGCTGGAGACGGCTTTCCAAAAACGGAGTACGCTGAGAAGTACAGTATATCGCAAAGTCGTCCACGAATAAATCGGACGAACCATCTGGGGGCACACATTGCGATACGGAATTAATTGCTATAGCAAACAGCGTGACGCTTACTACCGAGCCCTGCTGCACTCCGTTCCCTTGACTAAAAGTTTTATAAAATACCGAGCCCACCCTTACCCGGAAAACGCGGTCTTGCATCAACTCGTGAAGGAAAAGCGGAAGGTGTCCTCAAATATCCCAACTGAGGAGTGAACGAATTCTTACCGCTCGCCAGCACGTATCATAGTTTTTCTCGAGGTCAAAAAATATCCCAACTGTTTGGCTGTTCCTCAGAAACCCGTCGGAAATCTGAGTTGACAACGAAACAAGGCAGTCAATTGTTGAGCGTCGTCGAAAACCACACAGGGTGGTTTTCAAAAGATCGTGAGATTCCGGCCACCACACCAACTCTCCATTGATCATGCGTTCCATCACCTTGCATACGCAGCTATTGAGGGATATAGGACGGTAACTGGAAGGAAGCTGACGGTCCTTTCCAGGCTTCAAAAAATGTATAATGATGGCCTCCCGCCACTGAGATGCAAAGTGGAATCAACCCAGACACGAGAATAGATCTCGAGGAGAAATGCCTTACCTTCAGGAGAGAGATGTATCATTTGGACGTGGATGCCATCCAGACCGGGCGCAGAGTTTCGCGAAGATGAAAGGGCGTGTTCTAGCTCCGCCATGGTGAAAATGCGATTATAGTCTTCAAGGTTTCCAGAACGGAAGGCGAATACTTCAATTTCCACCTCAGCCTTAACTGGAAGGAACTCGGGCGGATAGTTGTCTGAGCTAGACACGTGAGCAAAAAACCTGCCAGGAGTGTTAGCCACGTCAAACGGATCTACTACAGTATCTGCGGATGTTTTTAGACCGGATATGGGCAATGGGTCGCTTTGCCAGATAAACGCCTAAACTTGTCCCGTACGACAGAGGAAGGTGTGTGTCGATTAAAAGACGCTACAAAGTTGCTCCATGTCTTCCTGCTATTCTTTATAGCTTGTCTAGATTTTGCACGTAGTGTTTTATATTGGAGGTTATCCAGTGTAGGACGTCGCTGGAAAACCCGGAGAACTCGTCAGCGAGCACGAATGGCGGTTATGCAGTCATTTGTTCACCAAGAAACAGGAAAACGAGGAGAGTGGCCAGTCGAGCGTGGAATTGACTGCTCAGCAGTAGAGAGAATGGTGGTTGTTAGGTGTTCAACTAAGGATTCAACGGCGTCGTGCTCACTGAACTGAAAAACAGCCAAGAAGATTAAAATTTCCAGTTGACGTTCTAGGCGCCATCTAAGTAAAAGTGCGGAACATAAATTGTGGGTTAAGATACTTATAACGACCGGAAAGTGGTCCCTAAAGCATAAATCAGAGATGACATTCCACTGTAACGAAACTGCTATTTGCGGAGAGCAGGCGGCTTTGCATATGTGTGAAAAACTATTAAAGGGGTCAGAGAGAAAAGCAGGCTCTCCGCTATTCAGGAAACTGAGATTAATATGATCCAAGAAATCGGTGAGCATTTGGACCCTCGCACAAGCCCGAGGGGAGCCCAAAGCGGGTTGTGGGCATTTAGAGCACCTACCAACAAAACAGGTGATGGTAGCTAGGTCTTCCAGATCAGTGCGCGAGAGGCCATCAGAAGGAGGTACATATATACTGCAAATGGTGAAGCAAATGGAAGGTAGCTTAATCCTGACAGCAATGGATTGTATGTCAGATTGAATGGCTACAGATATAGCGAAGATGTCATCTCTTATAAGAATCATAGTGCCCCCATGTGCAGGTACTCCATCCGCGGGAGATATATCACACCGGACAGAAGAGTACTGCCTGAAGACAAGGTTGTCTTGGGGACGAAGATTGGTCTCTTGCATGCATACGATCAAAGGCTGATGCTGGTGGAGCAACAGCTTCAATTCAGGTCGACGTGGTCTAATGCCACATATATTCCACTGTAGGATAGCCATGGTCTCTAGGATGGGATATGTTCTAAATATAAAGGCGTTTATGCATACTGGCCGGTGCTGGTCGGTTAAATTTATCCTTTTTAGCCGTTTGACTAACACTTTTTCCAGGAGCACGATCCTACCACTGTCCCTCTGACAGTGAGAGCAGAATCCTCCTGGTCCATCTCCTCCACATGGCAGGACTGCTTACCCATAGAAAATTTCGGCTCGAGAATCTCGAACCGTTGTTGGGTTCTTACCGGTGGAAATGAACGTCGCCAATCAGAGCTCCTCGCAGAAGATTCCTCAGAAGAGGATTTACGTGGAGAATGATGGAGACTTTTACCACCCTTGGGTGTTTTAGGCGCAGACGTGGCATGCCCCTTAAGGAAGTCAGTCCTAACGTATCTTTTCTTGGAATTCTTTGCTGGCACAGAATAGGCTAAGGTTTTGCCGGTCTTATTGCCGGAGGTAATCGGTTGCGGCGACAATTTATCTGGAATATGTCTTACGGTGGAGGATTAGGCGGATGGTGATGCCCACGTGGGCGTGGATGTTGAGGTCTTCGGTAGTGGTGGGGCAATGATGATCTTTTCCGCAATTGTAACCCCTGTTAATATCGGCGGTTTGTGTTGCGATTTCCCGCTTCGGTACTGGGTTAGCTGTAACAGAGCTTTAAGAACCGGACTGCGGGACAGGGGGCTGTCGAATACGCAGCAGTTTACGGGCTTCGGAGGAGGACACCTTCTCTTTCACCCGTATCTCCTGGATGGCTCTCGCCCCACGCTCGGGAACTAGGTGGATGTTTCCCTCCACGGTTCACACACGTTGTAGTTTTAGCGCAATCCCCATGGTGGGATGTGGCGCTTCATATTGCACACGTTGACCTACCAAAACAAAATTCGCTGGTATGCCCAAAGCGCTGGCACTTGTAACATCGTAAGGGGTTGGGAATATAGGGCTTAACCTTGATGGCTTCATACCCTGCCTTAAATCTTTGTGGGAGATCTACCCGATCAAAGGTAAGGAACGGGGTAGGGGTAGGCACAAAATCACTATTAACTTTGCATTGAACCCTATAAACGGATGTTACGCCTTGTTCTGCAAGATCCCTTTGAAGCTCCTTATTGGACAAATCGTCCAATGCGCGAGTGGTGATAACGCCTAGCGAGTTCATGGTCTTATGCTTTTCGACACTAACCGGATAACTGCCTAAAGGTTTCGCCTTAAGTATTTTCCCTGCCTGGGAAATTGATATTGCCTCAAACAGGTGGGTACCATTTCGGGCTCTAACACTTGATTTAACCGGACCCTTCTGAATAGCGAAAGGGCTGGCGGACGTAAAGGTTTTACCTTCCTCTGTTCTTAATACGACTAAGTAGCGAGGACCATCGGATTCAGCTTCTTCCTTTCCCAATAATAAATAGTTCCTTGGTTTTAATTTTCCCATAAAGATATGGTTTATATGCATCCTCCAGTCTCCCCACCCACTACGGAGGCTAATACGGGGTCAACCCACTAGAGTGACAGGGCTACACAGGTGATAGAGCAAGCTTTCCATCCTACTCACCCTGGAGTTAGGTATAATACCTAGTCCTGGCCGATTGACTAGGGATGTGTTAGCCCCTAGCCTCCCGTTTAAGCGGAGCAGAAACCAAAGTGATGTATTAAGCTGCGCACCCTCCCCAGTAACCGAAAGTCAGAGACCCAGGCTGAGATATGCAACCATCAATCAGCCAGGATTGTCCGTTCCACCGACACGAGTCTCCTCGCATGGCCTACACGTGGGTGGGTATTTTAACCTACTGACTCCATCACCACTTAGAGGCTGCCCACAGAGGGAGTAAAATGAGGCTCGGGACCCCAGGTGTGCCTAAACCATACCTACCGTAGCAGGCACCTGGAGGGGACCTCGAGGAGATAAATCTTACCGTCAGGAGAGAGTTGATGGAACATTTGGACATGGAGTCCATCTGGACCTGTGCAGCCGTTCGCGAAGATGAAAGTGCAAGGTTTTGCTCCGCCAAGGTGAAAAGGTGATTGTACTCTTCAAGGTTCCCAGAGCGGAAAGCCTACCCTTGAGATTCCACCTGAGCCTTAATTGGAAGGAACTCAGGGGAATAGTTGACTGAGTTAGACACTTGAGCGAAAGCACTGCCAAGAGTGTTAGCCACGTCAAATGTATCAACCACAGGGCCTGCAGATGTCTTCAGACCGGATATCGGCATAAGGGTCACGTTACCGGCTACACGCCATCATTTATCCCATACGTCAGGGGAAGGGGTGTGTCGAATAAAAGATGCTACACGATTGCTCCATGTCGTCTTCTTGCTATCCTTTATAATTCGTCCAGATTGGGCGCTCAGCCTTTTAAATTCTATAAGATTACCCAGAATAGGGTGACGCTGGAAAGCCACGAGAGCACGTCTGTGAGCGCGAATGGCATTCCTGCATTCATCCGTCCACCAAGGGACAGGGAATCAACGAGGGTGTCCAAATGGGCGCGGAATAGAAAGTTCCGCAGCGGAGAGAATTGTCTCGGGGAGGTGTTGGACTACAACATCCACCGAGTCATGCGTGTTGTAGTGAAAATCGGCCAAGTTGGAATAAAGGTTCCAGTTTGCTCGTTCTAAGCGACATCTATGTAAGCTTGTGCAACATATATCCTGTGCTAGGAGACAATTAAGAATAGATAAGTAGTCATTACAATGTAAGTCAGAGATGATATTCCATTGTAAAGAAACTACTAACTGTGGAGAACAATCTTCGATATCCAGGTGAGAAAAACTATTGAAGGCGTCAGAAAGAAATGGAGGCTCTCCACTGTTCAGGAGAGACAGATTAGTTTTATCCATGAAATCGGCGATTAAATGACGACTCGTCCAAGCCCAAGGAGAGCCCCAAAGAGGGTGGTGAGCATTCACGTCCTCTACCAACAAAAGAGGTCCTCTAAATGAGTGCGCGAGAGGTCATCAGAAGGAGGCAAATAGGCACTAAAACTTGTGAAGCTAATTGAAGGAAGTTTAATGCCTACTACTAATGACTGTATGTCAGAGTGTATGGGTACAGATTCAGCGAAGTTATCATCTCTGATAAGAATCATGGTAACCCCATGTGCAGGAACACCAGACGCCGGCGATAAATCACACCGTAAAGAAAAGTACTGCTTTATTGTAAGGTGGGGGCCTGCTTTATTGTAAGGTGGGGGCGGAACTTAGTCTCTTGCAAGCATACGACCAAAGTCTGATGCTGACGGAGCAACAATTCAAGCTCTGGTCGATATGATCTACCTCCACGTATGTTCCACTGTAGGATAGCCATGGGCAATTGTATGGGATGAGGTTTAAATAGAGAGACGTTTCTGCATATTCGGTGTGCTGGGCTGTTTAGTTTATTTTTCTTAGCTGTCGGACTAACACTTTTTTCAGTGGCAAGATCCTGCTGCTTACGCACTGACCATCTGGCAGCAAGGGCAGAGTCCTCCTTGTCCGTCTATTCCACAGGGGAGGTCCTCTTTTGAATAACGGATTTCGGTTCGAAAACCTCTAACCGATTAGGATGATGATGATAATGATGGTTGGTGTTTAGGGGCGCTCGTTTACTATGGTCATTAGCGCCTTATAAAAATAAGTTCCAATAAAAACACAAGAGGTAAAAGGCAAAGCAAAATACCAAAATAAACGAAAAAGGAGTGTTAGGTATAAAATCCAGATAAAAATACTCATGGCTAAGGCCACAGATGCATTTAAAAAGGGTTTTGCTAAAACGGCCAATTAGGAACAACCATAACTCCATGGCACGACAGCTCACGGGGAGCCTTGGCCTACCGCAACAAAACAGGTGATTAAAACCAGCCCCTTGGTTAAAAGTAACCAGTGGGAAACAAAATGCACGAACTGTTCCTCCATTAAAACTGCCTGGATAAAATAAATAAAACCTAAACCCTTATTGGAAATGTCATCCGAGATAAAAATGATAAAAGCTTCTCTACCGCTCTGTGGTCGTCGGCAAGAGCCTCCTTAAGAAAGGCCGCCGGTTGCAAGGATGAGCGCAGGGTTGCTAGCGCAACACACTCCAGCAGGACATGCCGCACTCACAATGTTGCCCCACAGAGCGGGCAGATAGGAGCGGGTTCTTTCCTAAAAATGTGGCTATGTTTAAAAATGCAGTGACTGATCCGCAAACGAGACACTATCACCTCCTCCCGACGAGATATACAACAGGAGCTGACCCGGTTTACACGCAGATCCTTAACGTCCCTGAGCTTGTTCGTGCGGAGAGACGACCACTCATCAGACCAGCACGAAAGCGCTGCCCTCCGCACAACAAGCCGGAAGTCCGCTGAGGTCATGAACGGAATCATTCCACTGGGTTGCGTAGCTACCGTCTTAGATGCCAAATCCGCCAGTTCATTTCCCGGCAGACCGACGTGACCAGGAATCCATGCACACTCCACATTTACACCAGAAGTGTGTAGAATGCGGAGGTCCTGGATGCGCTGCACGATAGGGTGGTGTTGGTTTAACTCGCGAACGCTCTGAAGGGCATCAGAGGATCACTCATTTTGAGGCAGTCACCAAGATTTTTGACGGCGAACGTACAAAATGGCTCGATAGATGGCATACACTTCAGCAGTAAAAATGGATGTGCTACTATGCAAGAAAAGGAATGTGTTTCGGTCTCCATCACAAAGGCACATCCAACACCCTCGGCGCACATGCTGAGAGGTAACACGTAACCAAGGGTGGTGCACCTTCTCTCCGATGGAAAGATGATGATGATAACGGTGTTTAAGGGCGTTCAACGACTGAGGTCATTAGTGCTCAAAAGCCGAGGTCATTAGCGCCCTTATGATTAAAACTTGGCAATACTCAGTAAGAAAACACCATTGCAAAAAATCAAACGCAGGTAAAAGCAGAGCTAAAAGAGAAGAAAACCGAAGTAAAAGAACTGTTCAGCCCTGTAACCAGAGCTGGATATAAAACTCCATCTAAAACCAACACAGTAAAACTAAAAGAGCTAGCTAAAAGTTAAAACATCTGCTATCACACTGAAATCTCAAGGTGAAAGAAACTTTTCCTAAAAATTTGAAAACCCTGTCCATTTCTCTTGGATCATCTGCCAGGACCTCGGCAAGTGAAGCCGGCATGCCCTTAGATGACCGAATGTGTGCCAGGTGACCACATTCAAGCAACACATGACTAACGGACTGTGCCTCGCCACAGAGCGCACAGACAGGAGCAGATTCGCGTTTCAAAATGCAACTGTGAGTAAAAATACAGTGGCCAATTGTAGCCGAGCTAATACTTCCTCCTCCCGGTGGGATAAACGAGAGAAGGTTACCCAGTTGACAGGGAGGTGCTTCACCTCTCGCAGCTTATTACCACGGAGAGCCGACCACCCCGCATGCCAATTCGAAAAAACGGCTCTCAGTACAGCCACTCTAAAATCTTCAGCTGTTGAACTGGTAATGGTAACTGAGGGCTCTGTGTCTGCCGATTTTGCTGCCAAATCCGCCGTGTCATTCCCTGGCAAGCGAACGTGTCCCGGAATCCAGGCGCACTCCACATTAAAACCAGAAGTGTGCAAAATGTGGAGGAGGTCCTGGATGCGCTGCATCAAAGGATGGTAATTGTACAGCTCACGAATGGTCTGACGGGCACTAAGGGAATCACTAAGAATAAGGCAGTCACCTAATTTTCGACGCAGAATATATAAAAGGGCTTGATAAATAGCATATAGCTCGGCAGAATATATAGATGTGCTACGAGGCAAACCGTAAGTAGAATTGCGGTGCCAGTGACAAAGCCATATCCAATACCGTTGGGTATCGGTGTAAATACAAATACATCCACTGTATTTGGATACAAATTATAAAAGACCACGTCGAATACTATCAACAGCCATAGCAGAATTCCCGTAAAGCATCATCCCGAGATTGACATGCGAGGTAGCGCATAACCAAGAAGGCTGCATACACTCCCCCTCGGATACCAGTCTAGGCATATGAACATGGTGCTGCCGTAGAAGCTCACGGAAAGGAAAACCTGCTGGTCTGATACTCCGAGACTGGTAACAGTATCGCTCGTGCAGCTCAGTGGAAAAAAACGCGTGAAAAGTTGGATGCCCAGGCATACACATAAGCCCACAGCCATAATTAGCGAGGAGCACAACGGTGACATCGCGCTTTCAGCTGTGCTATATGTGGTGTCCAACAAAGTTTCCGATCGAAGATCAACCCAATGAATCTCGCCTCCCCTGCGAAAGGAAGTAAATCTGGCCCGAGTCGAAGAGACGGCGGTGAATGCCACCTACGGCACCAGAAGTTAACGCATACTGTCTTCTCAGCGGAGAAACAAAAACCGTGTTTCGAGCTCCAAGCATAGAGGTTTTCCAAACATAGATGGAGACGGCGTTCCAAAAGCGGTGTACGCAGAGAAGAACAGAAGATGGCAAAGTCGTCCATGAATAAACAGGAAGAGACACCTGGGAGCACACATAGGGATATGGAATTTATGGCAATGGCAAAAGGTGTCACGCTGAGTAACGACCCACCCCTGCGGCACTCCGTTCTCTTGAATAAAATGGTTAGAAAAAACCGAGCCGATCCTCACTCGAAAAACGCGGTCCCGTATAAACTCCTGAATGAACAACGGTAGGCGTCCGCGTATGTTCCAGTTGTGGAGAGAACAAAATATCCCCGCTCGCCAACACGTGTCATAGGCATTCTCGGCGTCAAAAAATACCCAAACTGTGGGATTGTTCATGATCTGAGTTGACAGCGAGACAAAGTGGTCAGTTGTTGAACGTCGTCGTCTAAAGCCACACTGGATGTTAGTCAAAAGATTGTGGGATTCCAGTAAACACACCAACCGTCCTTTGACCAGGCACTCCATCACCTTGCACACGCAACTAGTGAAGGAAATAGGACGGTAACTGGAAGGAAGATGGTGGTCCTTTCCAGGTTTAAGAATGGGTATGATGGTGGCCTTCCGCCACTTGTCTGGAAAATGGTGTCAACCCAGACACGATTATAGACCTCGAGTGGGAAAGCTTTACCATCAGGAAAGAGATGTTGCAACATTTGGACGTGGACACCATCTGGCCCTGGCGCAGTGTGTCGCGAAGAGCAGAGTGCTTTGTCTAGCTCTGCCAGGGTAAAAAGACGATTATAATCCTCAAGGCTGCCAGAAGGAAACGACAATCCTTGAGATTCTACCTGAATCTTAACTGTAAGAAACTCAGGGGAATAATTGCCTGAGCTAGACACCTGAGCAAATGCACTGCCTAAAGTATTCGCCATGTCAAATGTATCGACAACATCTCCGGTAGGTGTTTTGAGACCAGCGATGGGCATATGGCTCGATTTTCCAGCCACACGTCTTAACTTATCCCATACAACAGAGAAAGGTATATGTCGATTAAAGGAACCCACGAATTTATATCATGACATCTTTTTGCTATCCCTAATAACACGCCTAGAATGTCCACGCTTCTGTTTATAGTGTATGAGATTATCCAGTGTAGCGAAACGCTGGAAATCCCGTAGAGCTCCTCTACGTGCGCGAATAGAGCCCCGACAGTCACCGGTCCACCAAGGTACCGGAAATCGATGGCTGTGGCCGGTCTAACGCGGAATGGAATGCTCAGCAACAGAAAGAATGTTTCCTGTGCGAATTTCGACCAAGTGGTTCACAGAGTCGTGCTCTTCGTAGTTAAATTCAGCCAAGTGGGAGTACAGTTCCCAGTTGGCTTGGTCTAGGCGCCAGCTAGGTAAACGGGTGGAACATACAACGGGTGTCAATAGACTAATTAGACAAATAAAGTAGTCACTAGACCGCAAATCCGAGATGATATTGCAGCATAATGCTAGCTGAGGGGAACAAATTGCAATGTCAGTGTGTGAAAAACTAAGAAAGGCATCAGAAAGAATGGTGGGCACTACGGTGTTCAAGAGAGCAAGATTCTGATTATCCAAGAAGTCTGTAAGTAGCTGCCCTCTCGCACAAGCCCAAGGAGAGCCTCAAACAGGGTGATGGGCATTCATATCGTCTACCAATATAAAAAGGCTGGTGGCAACTGCGAAACTAGGTGTTCTAAGTCGCTGTGCGAGAGGTCCGCAGATGGAGGCTAATAGATACTTAAAGTTGTGAATTAGGCGGAGGGTCGCGTAATGCTGACAGCAACGGACTGGATAACAGAATGTAAGGGTACGGATTCGGCAAAGAGATCATCTCAAATAAGCATCATAGTACCTCCATGTGCCGGGACACCGTCCTCCGGGGATAAATCGCATCGTACGGAGGAATACTGCCTGATGGTAATGGTGTCCTGTGGACGGAGCTTTGTCTCTTGTAAGCCTACAACCAAAGGTTCATGCTGCGCAGCAACAAGTCAAGCCCTGGTCGATGTGGTCGAATTCCGCGTATGTTCCAATGTAGAATAGCCATTGTGTATATTACGTAACAAGTTTCAAATTGAAAGACGCTTCTGCAGATTGGGATTAGCTGGGCGGTTCAATTTGTTCTTCTTAGGCGTTGGGATAGTACTATTTTCAGGAGCACGATCCTGCCGTTTCCGCACTGTCCCTCTGGCAGTGGCGGCAGAATCCTTCTGGTCCATCTCCTCCACAAGACAGGACCCTTTTTCAAGAGCAAATTTCGGTCCGAGAATGTCGAACCGATTAGATGTGCTAATCGGCGAAGACGGCCGTCGCCGATCCATGCCCTCCGCTCAAGATGACTCCTGAGAGGAGGATACACGTGGAGAGTTGCGTGGACTTTTCTTACCCTTAGATGACTGAAGTCTTGTCCGAAATATTTGGTGTTAAACTGCTTCTCAGGTGCAGAAGACGTCGTGGATTTACCAACCTTAGTTCCCTAAGTCGAGGCTTTCAGTGATCAGTGTGCAGGACTGCTCTGTAAGCTGGCGGATTTGGCTATCTTACTGTGCAACACACGCGGCATTTGACCACATCGAGCAGGGCTTGAATTGTTACTCCAACCGTACTAACCTGAAGTCGTCTGCCTATAAGAGACAAAGCTTCGTCCACAAGAAAATGTTATATTTAGGCACTATTCTTCTGTACGGTTTGATTTCACTCCGACAGCAGGTATTCCCTTTCGCCTATCAGGCAAGATTCCTGTGGTTGATATTCGATCGAAAACTATGCTGGTCATCACATATAGCACAGCTTAAGGCGCGGTGTGACCGTTCTCTGACTTTTTTACGGATACAAAGTGGCAAATTTTGGGGAGTGGATTGGACGGTGCTGCTACGTCTTTATTGTGCGCTGATTCGAACCAAATTGGACTATGGTTGCATTTTGCATTCTTCAGCACGACCTTCTGCACGAAGATTCGACACAGTCCATAATCAGGGCATCCGTAAGGCTGTTGGGGCTTTTCCAACCTACCCAGTCTTCTCGGAAGAAAAACGGAACCCATTTATAACACTCCAAGCATGTGGACGTTCAAGATATGCAGGTAGGCGACGCTCCAAAAGGCATGTGTGCCGAGAACTGCAATAAATTGCAAAATCGTCCACCAACAAGCAGGAGATACAAGAAAGAACACATTCGACAGTGGGATTGATGACAGAGCAAACAGAGCCCACACGCACACGAAACACCTGGTCCTTCATGAACTCCCGAAGGAACACTGGAAGGCGCCAACGGCAGTCCCAACCTTGCAAGTTACGCAGTAAGCCAGCCCTCCAGCAAGTGTCATAAGCTTCTCTAGATCGAAAAAGATGGCCACAGTTTGTGACTTGCGTAGAAAACCATTCAGGATGTGAGTTGAGAGGGAGACAAGGTGGTCAATTGTGGAGTGGTATCTGCGAAAGCCACATTGTATGGTGCACAGAAGTTTCTCGGACTCGAGGCACCATCTTAACCGTCCATTGGTCATATGCCCCATCACCTTACAAACTGCATTGGTGAGGGAGATAGGACTGTAACTGGGAGGAAAATTACGGTCCTATCCCGGTTTTAAGATGGGAACAGGGGTGGCTTCGCACCAAGCTGTAGGAAACACACCCTCGCGCCAAACGAGGTTGTACAGCTTTAGGAGCAATTGCTTACTGTCAGAAGAAAGGTTCTGTAGCATATCGATATGGAGACCATCGGGTCCTGGAGCGTAATGTCGAGAGGATGCTAAACAGGCATCCAGTTTCCGCATGCTAAAATCAAAGTTATAGCACTCGGAATCCAAGGACCGGCAAGAGAGACTCTGAGACTCCTCGTCCGCCTTAATGGCACGAAAAGCTGGGTGACAATTGGTGGAGCTGGCCGCAGTTGCGATCGTGCTTCCAAGGGCGTCTGCAACAGCAACCGGATCAACGACAGTGTCACTTCCCACGAGAAGGCCCGTTATCGAAGTACCGGTCTGCTTACTGGCAACATGGAGGAGCTTCTCCCACACGACAGATGAAGGTGTTGTGCGATTGAATGTTTGCACAAACGAAGCCCAGGTAGCCCGTTGGCTGTCTCGAATAATGCGCCGTGCGCGGGCGCGTGTTTGTTTAAAGTTGATCAAATGCTCCAGGGTAGAATGATGGTAAAATACCCTAAGAGCCCACCTACGATCACGAATGGCATCGCGGCACTCAGCAGTCCACCAAGGGACCGCTAATCGTCTAGGGTAGGCAAACGACCGCAGTATTGACTGCTCGGCAGCGGAGATCACGACAGAGTTGAAATGTTCGACTATCTGGTAAAGGGAGTCGAACTGGCGGGCGCTAAAGACAGCCGGAGAAGAAAAGAGAGCTTAATTCGACTTAGAGAACTGCCTAGAACTCGCACGTGCGGAGGAAATGTGGTGTGATAAGATGATAATGGTGTTTAAGGGCGCTCAACTGCCGAGGTCATAAGCGGCCTTATGATTAAAAATTGGCAATAGGCAGTAAGAAAGTACCATTGCAAGAAAAAAAGGTAAACACAAGTAAAAGAGCTAACAGAGTTGAAACACAAGTACCAGAACAGTCCAGCCCTCTAACCAGAGCTGGGTATAAAACTCCATCTAAAACCAACACATTAAAACCAAAAGAGTTTAAAAAACTGCTAACACACTAAAACTTCAAGGTAAAAGAAACCTTTCCCTGTCCACTGCTCTTGGGTCATCTGCCAGGACCTCAGCAAGAGAGGCCGGCATGCCCATAGATGACCGAACTGTCGAACTGTGGAACTGTCTGTGCCTCCCCACAGAGCGCACAGACAGGAGCAGCTTCACGTTTAAAAAGGTAACTGTGAGTAAAAATACAGTGGCCAATTCTTAGCCGAGCTAGTACTACCTCCTCCCGGCGGAATAAACGAGAGGAGGTTACCCAGTTGACAGGGAGGTCTTGCACCTCTCGCAGCTCATTACCACGGAGAGCCGACTACTCCGCATGGCAAGTCGAAAAAACGGCTCTCCGTACAGCCACTCTAAAATCTTCTGCTGTTGAATGGGTAATCGTAACGCTGGGCGCTGTGACTGCCGATTTCGCTGCCATATCCGCCGTGTCATTCCCTGGCAAGCCAACGTGTCCAGGAATCCATTCGCACTCCACATTAAAACCAGAAGCGTGCAAAATGTGGAGAACGTCCTGGATGCGCTGCACCAAAGGATGGTAACTGTACAGCTCACGAATGCTCTAAAGGGCACTAAGGGAATCACTAAGAATGAGGCAGTCACCTAATTTTTGACGTCGTATTTACAGAAGGGCTTAATAAATAGCATATAGCTCGGCAGAATATATAGATGTGCAACTAGACAAACCGTAAGTAGAAGTTGCGATGCCAGTGACAAATGCACATGTAACACCGTCGGGGCTCTTACTACCATCGGTGTAAATACAAATACGGCCACTGTATTTGGATACAAATTCTAAAAAACAACGACGAATACTATCAAGAGGCGTAACAGATTTCCCGTAAAGCGTCAGCCCGAGATCGACATGGGAGGTAGCGAGTAACCGAGGGGGGTATATACTCTCTCCATAGGATAACAGCCGAGGAATGTCAACATGGTGCTGGCGTAGAAGCTCACGGAAACGAAAACCTGCTGGCCTGGAGCTCAGAGAGCGGAGGCAGTATCGCCCGTGCAGCTCAGGGGAGAAAAACGCGTGATAAGTGGATGCCCAGTCATACACTTCAGCCCACAGCCATAATTAGGAAGCAGGACATCAGGCCGACAACGCAGAGGAGGTTCTCCCGATTCGGCGTAGAGGCTAACAACTGGGCTCGTTGGAAAAGCTCCAACGGCCACACGGATGCCCTGGTTATGGACTGTGTCTAACATTCTGAGCACTGAAAGTCGGGCTGAAGAATACACAATGCTGCCATAGTCCAGCTTCGAACGAATCACAGCACGTTAAAGACGGAGCAATGCCGTCCGATCCGCACCCCAAGATTTTCCACTTAGTATCCGTAAAAGATTTAGAGAACGGTCACATCGTGCTCTAAGCTGTGCTATTTGTGGTGCCCAACAAAGTTTCCGATCGAAGATCAGACCAAGGAATCTCGCCTCATCTGCGAAAGGAAGTAAATATGGCCCGAGTCGAAGAGACGGCAGCATTTGCTACTTACGGTGCCAGAAGTTAACGCAGACTGTCTTCTCAGCGGAGAAACGAAAACCGTATTTCGAGCTCCAAGCATAGAGATTGTCCAAACACCGCTGGAGACGGCGTTCCAAAAACGGTGTACGCTGAGAAGTACGGAAGATGGCAAAGTCGTCCACGAATAAACAGGATGTGACACCTTGAGGCACACATAGTGATATGGAATTTATCGCAATAGCAAATAGCGTCACGCTGAGTACCGAGCCCTGCGGCACTCCGTTCTCTTGAATAAAATGGTTAGAAAAAAACGAGCCCACCCTCACTCGAAAAATGCGGTTCCGCATAAACTCCTGAATGACCAACGGTAGGCGTCCACGTATGTTCCAGTTGTGGAGAGAACGCAATATTCCCGACCGCCAACACGTGTCGTAGGCCTTCTCGAGGTCAAAAAATATCCCAACTGTGGGGCTGTTCTTAAGAAACCCGTCCATAATCTGAGTTGACAGAGAGACAAGGTGGTCAGTTGTTAAACGTCGTCGTCGAAAGCTACACTGGATGTTCGTCAGAAGATTGTGGGATTCCAGCCACCACACCAACCGTCCATTGATCATTCGTTCCGTCACCTTGCACACGCAACTGGTGAGGGAAATAGGACGGTAACTGGAAGGAAGATGGCGGTCCTTTCCAGGTTTAAGAATGGGTATGATGGTGGCCTCCCGCTGCTTGTCTGGAAAAATGCCATCAACCCAGACACGATTATGACCCTCGAGTAGGAAAACTTTGCCATCAGGACAGAGATGTTGCAACATTTGGACGTGGATACCATCTGGCGCTGGTGCTGAGTGCCGTGAAGAGGAGAGTGCATTGTCTAGCTCTGCCAGGGTGAAAAGGCGATTATAATCCTCAAGGTTGCCAGAAAGAAACGAAATTCTTGAGATTACACCTGATTCTTAACTGTAAGAAACTCAGGGGAATAATTGCCTGAGCTAGACACCTTAGCGAATGCACTGCCTAAAGTATTCGCCACGTCAAATGTATCTACAACAGCTCCGGTAGGTGTTTTGAGACCGGCGATGGGCATATGGTTCGGTTTCCCAGCCACACGTCTTATCTTATCCCATACGACAGAGAAAGGTGTACGTCCATTAAAGGAACCCACGAATTTATTCCATGACATCTTTTTGCTATCCTTAATAACCCGCCTAGAACGTGCAGGCATCCGTTTATAGTGTATCAGGTTATCCAGTGTAGGAAAACGCTGGAAAAACCGTAGAGCTCCTCTGCGAGCGCGAATAGCATCCCGACAGTCATCGCTCCTACATGGAACCGGAAATCGACGGCTGTAGCCAGTCGAACGCGGAATGGATTGCTCAGCAGCAGAAAGAATGGTCCCTGTGAGATGTTCGACCAAGTGGTTCACAGATTCGTGCTCTTCGTAGCTAAATTCAGCCAAGTGGGAGTAGAGTTCCCAGCTGGCGTGGTCTACAGGCCAACTAGGTAAACGGGTGGAACATACAACGGGTGTCAAGACGCTAATACGACAAGGAAAATGGTCACTAGAATGCAAATCCGAGATGATATTCCAGCATAACGTGACTGCTAGCTGAGGGGAACAAATTGCAATGTCAATGTGTGAAAAACTACGAAAGGCGTCAGAAAGGAAGGTGGGCTCTCCGGTATTCAAGAGAGCAAGATTCTGACTATCCAAGAAGTCTTTAAGTAGCATACCTCTCGCACAAGCCCGAGGAGAGCCCCAAAGAGGTTGATAGGCATTCACGTCGCCTACCAATAAAAAGGGTGGTGGCAACTGCGAAATGAGGTGTTCTAAGTCGCTGTGCGAGCGGTCCGCAGATGGAGGCAAATAGATACTGCAAATGGTGAATAAAGCTGACAGCAACGAACTGGATTGCAGATTGTATGGGTACGGAGTTGGCAAAAATATCATCTCGAATAAGCATCATAGTGCCCCCATGTGCCGGGACACCGTCCTCCGGGGATAAATCACATCGTACGGAGGAACACTGCCTGATGGTAGCTGTGTCCTGTGGACGGAGCTTCGTCTCTTGTAAGCATACAGCCAAGGGTTCATGCTGGCGTAGCAACAAGTCAAGCTCTGGTCGATGTGGTCGAATTCCGCGTATGTTCCAATGGAGGATAGCCATTGGGTATATTATGGGATAAGTTTCAAATCGAAAGACGCTTCTACAGATTGGGATTAGCTGGTCGGTTCAATTTGTTCTTCTTAGGCGTTGTGCTAGTACTATTTTCAGGAGCACGATCCTGCCGTTTCCGCACTGTCCCTCTGGCAGTAGCGGCAGAATCCTCCTGGTCCATCTCCTCCACAAGGGAGGTCCCTTTTTCAAGAGCAAGTTTCGGTCCGAGAAGTTCGAACCGATTGGATGTGCTGATAGGCGAAGACGGCCGTCGCCGATTCACGCCCTTCTCCCCAGACGACCCTTCAGAGGAGGATACACGTGTGGAGTTGCGTGTACCTTTTTTACCCTTAGATGACTTGGTAGAAGATTGCACATTCTCTTTCAAGAAGTCTTGTCGTACATACTTGGTCTTAAACTGTTTTTCCGGGGCAGAAGACGTCGTGAATTTACCAGCTTTAGTTCCCGAGGTCGAGGCTTTCGGTGACAAGTGTGCAGGACTATTCTGTAAGCTGGCGGATTTGGCAGATGTTGATACCAACTTGGGTGTAGGTGTCGAAGGCTTTGGCAGCTCTTGGGCTAAAATAACCTTTTCCGCAATTGTAGCCGCGTTCATATCGCCGGTCTGTGTTGCGATTTCCCGACGCGGTACCGGTTTAGCTGCAACTGAGCTATAGATACCGGACCTCGGGGCAGAGGGTTGGCGGAGTCGCAGGAGCTTCCGGGCTTCCAAGAAGGACACCTTCTCTTTCAACCGTATCTCCTGGATCGCTCGTTCCTCTGCAAAACGGGGGCAGTTTCGGGAACTAGATGGGTGTTCCCCGTTACAATTCACACAGGATGGAGCTGAAGCACAAGCCCCATCGTGGAAGATGTCACCGCAGTGGACGCAGGTGGACTTGCCGGTACACAGCTCACTAGTGTGACCATAACGTTGGCATTTAAAGCACCTCAGCGGATTGGGTATATAAGGCCTAACTTCGATGGCTTCATACCCTGCCCTAATCTTTTGTGGGAGATCAACCCGATCAAAAGTAAGAAACAGGGTACGAGTAGGCAGGAATTCACCGTTGATCTTACGTTGTACCCGATAAACAGATGAGACACCCTGAGTCGCTAGATTTTCTTGGATCTCCTCAATGGACAAACCGTCCAACGCGCGGGTTGTTACTACACCGCGGGAGGAGTTCAGCGACTTGTGCACCTCGACCTTCACTGGATAGCTGGCTAACATGGTGACTTTAAGTATCCTTGCAGCTTGCGAGGCAGAGTTGGCTTCGACAAGAAGTGTACCATTGCGAGCTCGAACGCAAGATTTGACCGGACCAGCAATGGCATCGAGACCCTTTTGGATACTAAAAGGGCTCACCGTAAGGAACTTCTTACCTTCCTCTGTCCTATGAATAACCAAGTAGCGAGGACCACATGACTCGACTACTTCCTTTCCAACGTCTTTATTTAAATTAAGTGGTTTTAGTTTTGGTGCCATAAAAAAATGGTATAAATTCATCCCCCAGTGCTCCCCACCCACCACGGAGCCCAACGAGGGGTCACCCCACTGGGGTGACAGGGCTACACAGGGGATATAGCGGGCTCGCCGTCCCACTCACCCTGGAGTTCGGTGTAATACCTAGTCCTGGCCGATTGACTAGGGGTGGGTTAGTCCCTAGCCTCCCGTTTAGGCAAATCAGAAACCAAAGCGGTGTATTAGGCTGCGCACCCTCCCCTGTTACTGAAAGACAGAAGCCCAGGCTCAGGTACGCAACCCTCAACCAACCAGGATATTCCTTTTCACCGACACGGGTCTCCACGCACGGCCTACACGTGGGTGGGCATTTTGACCTTCTGACTCCCTCACCACTCTGAGGTTCCCCACAGCGGGAGTCAAGGTCGCTCGGAACCCCGGGTGCGCCTAACCCGTACCTACCGTAGTAGGCCCCTGGGGGGAAGGTATCGGATGTGGGGTACCCAAGAAAGTTCACGGTCTAGGTGGAGACCTAAGAACTTCAAGGACGGTACGAAAAGCAGTGGCACACCGTTCAATTGGAGGACAGGAGGAGGGTGTACTCCGCGAAGACGGTGGAAGTGTATGCACTGAGTTTTCGTAGGGGAAAAACGAAAACCATTGCGAAGCGCCCAACCAGCGATGGAGTTTAAGAAGAGCTGGAGATGTCGTTCGAGATGTTCAGTGCTGTAGGAGCGATAGTACAGCGCAAAGTCATCCACATAAAGTGACGATGATATCCCACTACGAATCACGCTAGTAATGCCAAAAAGCATGACACTAAGAACGGAACCTTGGGGTACACCGTTCTCCTGAATCTTCTCCCGCGAGAGAGTATTGCCAATACGGACACGAAAGCAGCGCAGCTGGAGAAAGTTGCACAGAAATAGGGCCAGATGGCCGCGTAACCCTGAACTGTGCAAATTACGCAGAATACCATATCGCTAAGTAGTGTCGTAAGCCCTCGCGAAGTCAAAAAAGACACTCACTACTTGCTGCTTCAGAAGGAAAGCATTCCGTACATAAGCTTCCATACGCGCCAGGTTATCAACGCTTGAACGACCGCGACGAAATCCGCACTGCTCGGAACAGAGCACTTCGTTCGCCTCCAACCACCACGTAAACCGAATACTGATCATGCGTTCCAAGGTCTTGCAAACGACGCTCGTGAGGCAAATCGTCCGGTAAGAGGATGGGAGGGTCCGGTCTTTGCCAGGATGAGGGATAGGAATGACAATACCCTCTCGCCACACATGCGGGAAAACCTGTTCGCGCCAAATGCGGTTATGGAAGTCCAGAAGGAATGTAACGGCTGCAGGTGGGAGGTGAAGCAATATTTGTCGGTGAATATCATCGGGACCAGGAGAAGAGTCCCTCGGAGCGTGTAAAGCATAAGTTATTTCCGCAAGGGTGAAGGGTGCATTGTACGGCTCAGTACAGTCACTAGTAAAATCAAGGCGAAATCTCTCAGCAGCTTCCTTAATGGGACGAAATGCATTGTCGTAATTGCCCGTTGCACTTGTCGCAGCGAAGGAGGTGGCTAGAGCGTCGGCAACATCCCGTTCGCTGGTGAAGGTGGAGCCGTGAACGGTAAGGCCAGGGATGTATGTCCTGAGACATTTGCCAGTCATGCGGCGCACCGAAGTCCACACTCTCTGAGGAGCTCCTGCAAGAAAGCGAGGAGACATATGCTTTCCACGAATTTCGCTTGGCATTACGAACGATATAGCGCGTCTTAGCCCGGGCGCGTTTGAAAGCAACAAAGTTCTCCGCCGTCGGGTGTAGTTGGAAAAGACGAAGAGCTTTTTTACGTGCCTTTAATGCCAAGTTGCAGTCTTCGGTCCACAACAGCACTGGAATACGCCGAGAGGTAGAAGAGCTCCGAGAAATACTGGATTCTGCGGCGAGCAAAACCGAGCAAGTAAAATACTCCACCATGTCTTCTATGGAGGTACAGCCATCGGAATTGAGATTGAGCAGAGAGGAAAACTTTTCCCAATCAGCTTTGGAGATAATCCAGAGGGGATGTTGAGTGGGTAACGGATATTGTCCCGAAAAACGAATGTCAATGGGGAAATTAATACTGCCGTGAAGATCGGAAAATACCGACCAATCCAGGAAGGGTAGTAAAGCAGGGCTGCAGAAAGTTACATCTAGGGCGGATAGGGTGCCATATGCAGAAGATAAGAATTTGGGTGCACCGGAGTTTAACAGTAATAAACCAGACCTGTCGCAAACGTCTGCTATTATTGTACCTCGAGCATTGTCAACAGAAGAACCCCAAAGAACATTGGAAGCATTGACATCGCCCAAAAATATCAGCGGGGGGGAATTTGTGCTAACAATGCCCGAAGCTCTGCGTCTGAGATCACATCGTGCGGCGGCAAATAGACATTGCAAACAGAAAAGCAGATGGAAGGCAATGTTACGCTCACAGCTACCGCTTGTAGCAGGGTGTTGAGTGTAATACTGGCGGCAAGGATGGTAGGAGCCACGAGAGTAACAACACCGTTGCAAGCACGCTGGCCACCAACAAAGTCCTGTCTGAAGGATTGAAAATGACGAAGTGGAAGGGTATGGTGGGGATGTAAGTGGGTTTCCTGGAGACAGAGGATTGAGGGTGAACGCTTGTTGATTATATGTTGAAGGTCTGGTAGACGGGCCCGGATCCCATTGACATTCCACTGGATTATATCCATGGTGAGATAGAAATTAAGGTGGTGTAATTTCTTTGTTTCTCACCTTAGCAGATTTAGCTCCAACTAACCTAAAATCCGTGTCTTCCTCAGACTCCACTGGTGGTCGGGAGTCAGAAGAAATCTTTCGGTTCGCAGAACGAGAGCAGGACGTTGCCGAATTTCGGCTTATCGGTCCACTACGTTGACGGGAACGATCTCTGGCGAAGGATGAACTAGGAGCACATGGGTTAGTCGACGGCTGAAATTGCTGCTGTGCATCAGAAGTTGTACACTGAGATGCAGATGATTGAGCACGTAAAGGAGCGGCTTCGCACAAGTCTGTCTGCGTCGACGCATCCGCGATAGGCACAGTCTGTAAACCGACGGATTGGACAAGCTTACGGCGAACGGCTAAGGAGTATCCTGTGGTGTTGGCCGGCTTTAGCTGCTCAAAGCGCCGTCTCGCCGCAGGAAAAGTAAGATGTTCCTTCACACGTATTTCTTGTATGCTTTTCTCTGCCAAGTACATGGGACACTGTCGAGAGCTAGACGGTTGACTGCCTTCACAGTTTACACAGCACGGTGCGCGCGTACAGACGGTGTCAACGTGTGCCACTAGACCACAATGATCGCAGGTTGCGGGTCGGGCACAGGCGGCTTGGGTATGCCCGAAGCGCTGGCACTTGAAGCACCGCATAGGGTTCGGCACATACGGGCGGACGGCAGCACGTTCGTAACCACAGTATATGAACTCCGGAACACTATTACCCTTGAACGTGAGAAAGGTCGTACGCAATGGGTACTCCTTGCCCCCACGTTTACCATGTAGACGGTACGCCTGACAAACTCGCTGTTCTGAAAGATGGGTGCCAATATCTTCATTGGAAAGGTCGTCTAAGCTAGAGGTGGTCACAACCCTTCTACAGGTGTTCCTGGACTTGTGGGGGTAAACTTTGATGCTGTACGATCCCAACAGAGTAGCACGAAGTAGCTTGTCCGATTGGTCTTTATTGTGGACCTCTACCAGTAGCGTACCGTCTCGCAGCCTTGTCGCGTTTTTAACCTTGCCGCAGATCCTGTCAACTTCCCTTTGCACGTAGAATGGACTTATGTCTGAAAATTTCTTCGTTTCGTTCAACATAGCCATAACAATAAACTGGTCAAAATAAGAAGGTGGTGCGCGGTTTGACATATTGAAAAGACCCCTTCCGGAATCGTCGGCGTCAGCCTGCCATCCGGAGGTTAGAGAAGAAAAGACACCAAATCTCCACGGTCTGTGCCGTCACGGGAACCATCCCGTGACCGATACCCAAGGCCTACGTCACAAGGGTTACCCTCCAAACACCACTGCTGGTCCATATGCGTATACCGTTCACCATGCACGCCCCGGTTTTAAGCCCCTACCACAGGAATAACCGCCTGTGGCTCCCCGCTCTAGGCCGTGCAGCGACAGAACATATGCACGGTTTCAGGGGACTTGTGGTTGATTACGCCGGGGCAATGTCAGCAGTAACACGTCCGGCCCGTGAAACTATCCCAACGACGTAACGCGGTCGTCGGGACACCAGCACAGGCCGGGCTTACTAACAAGCTACGTGAATGTACTTGACGGTATGGACGGGCTCCGCACCTAAGGCTACACATAGGGGAAGCGGGGAGGGTGCACCCAACCTTCAAGCCTGGGACCTCCGTAGAGCACACAAATTGGGAGCCGCGCTGGAACCGTGGGACAGGAACCACGGGGATAGTGAAAGATCCCTGCTGGTGAGACAGGAGTTAATAAACCTAATGCCTTACAAACTACTAAGTTCTATAAGCCTAGAAGAAGAAGAGGGTGATAAAGTAAACAAACGAAACAAACAAATGCAGAACAAAAGACGTGGCAACAGTGAATGGCGATTGGTAGGATGAAGTGGCGGTGAACGGCTCGGGAACCCCCGGGTGCGCCAAACCCGTACCTACCGTAGTAGGCCCCTGGGGGGTGGAATAAAGGAAACTCACAATAGGAGCTGATGGACACTTAAACAACAAGCACTGTTAAGGTGATCGGTTTCACAGACCTCTGGCCCAAAAAAGGACGGCCTGTGTCCCCGTCGAACTCCTCCGATGGCAGAGGCTCTACGGCTCGTAGAACGTGAATGGGACTGTGGTTTATCCGCCATCTTGTGCTTCTTACGAGAACGCTCATGACTTATGGTGGACTAGGTGACGGCGGGTGGACGAATTTTGACGGAGGGTCAGCTGAAGTGGAAGCTCTCAAATCTACGGTGCAGGTCGTTCAGGCAATACGGCAGAGGTCAGCGGCAGTTCCGTTTGAGTGGACGCTTCAGCAACCGGTGCAGTTTGAAGAGCCACAGAGGCACTAGGAGTGCGGCGAACAACGGAGGCGTAGCCTAAGGTGGTCGCAGGCTTAAGCTGCTGATAGCGGCGCCGGGCCTCCGGGAAGGTTAGTTGTTCTTTGATTCTTAGTTCCTGAATGGCCTTTTCCTCCAAAAATCGTGGGCATTGCCGGGATCTAGCGGTATGACACCCGCGGCAGTGGAAACAACAAGGGTCTCGTGAACAGACACCTTCTCCATGTGCAAGCTGGCCGCAGCGTTCATATGTTGCATCAAACGTGCACCGAGTTTGCGTATGACCGAACCGTTGGCACTAAAAACAGCGCATTGGATTCGGCACATACGGTCGCACAGAGATGCGTTCATATCTATACTACAAGGTCTCGGGTATTGTGATGCCCTAGAAAGTCAGAAATACTGTACGCAATGCCACTGATTTACCATCGCGTTTGCCGAGCAGACGGTGCGCTTGGCATACACCCTGGTCAGATACACTGGAGACAATATCTGCCTCGGAAAGACCATCTAAACATGAATTAGTTACTCCACCTCTACAGGTGTTCAAAGTCCTGTGGGGGGGGGGCCACCTTTAAGAGGTAGGAACTCAACAAGCTGGCCTTCATGGGTTTCTTGGACTGGACTTCCGTCTTCGTTTCAACCAGAAGTGTACCGTCTCGCGTTCTGGTTGCATTGGTCACTTTACCGCATATCCTGTCAATCTCGCGTTGTATGTAAAACGGACTGATATCTCGCATAGTTTTCTTTTCGCAGGCCAAGGTCACTACTATAAAGCGGTGAAATGAAGTAGATTTGCACGGAGATAGCATAATGGAAGGACCCCCTTCTGGAACCGTCGGCGTCAGCCTGCCATCTGGGGGTAGAGAAAAAAAGACACCAAAATACTTTCCGGTCTGTGCCGCCTGGTAGACCCTTACCAGACCGATCTCAAGGAACACCTGAGGAGTTACCCTCCAGCCCCCACTGCTGCCCCATACGGGTAAGCCCTTCATCATGTACAACCCGGCTTTAAGCCCCTACCACAGGTATAACCACCCGTGGCTCCCCACTTTAGGCCACGCTGCGTTGTAAAGCAGACATGGATTCAGGGGACTTGTGGTTGATTACACCGGGTTTCCATTAGCGGTAATACGACCGGTCCGTAATTCTAACCCAACGAGCAGCGCTCGTCGGGAAATTAAATGTACCGAGCCCCCAAGGAAGTTACGTGGGTGTACATAACGGTATTGACGGACTCCGCACCTAAGGCTTACACATAGGGGCAGTAGGAAGGGTCCACTCAACCTTCACGCCTGAGACCTCTGAAGAGCACACATGTTGGAGGCCGCGCTGGAACCGTGGGACAGGAACCACGGAGATAGAATAAAGATCCCTGTTGGTGATGCAGGAGTTAATAAATCTAAAGCCTTAAAACTAAATATGTAAACAATAAGCCTAGAAGGGCAAGAAGATGAGGCGAGTAAATTCGCTCCCACAAAAATACACAAACAAATAGGCAGAAACACAAAACGTGGCTCAGTTGGTGGCGATGGGGATGATGAGATGCCGGTGAGTGACTCGGGAAGCCCCGTGTGCGCCATACCCGTACCTACCTAGTATGCCCCTGCTGGCACAAAAGTTTTGAAGATTGTAATAACGCCTTCTGCGGAACCAAAAGGACCTTTTCCATTCTGAAGAGGTCAGCGACCTTTTCAAGAATACTTGATTAACAACAAACCAGATGTTTCTTCAATATTGTCCGTGAATAAGGCAAATTCTGGCCTTTTATATAAGATCTTATGCAAACGGTCTTTAATTAAAGAACAGAAGAATTAATTTTGTATATAAATAGGCAAAGAGGATAATTTATGAGAAAATGAGCAGTTGCAAAATATTCATATGTGTACATACAGCCTTGCGCCTGTGGTAGTGTGAACAAAAAATACACTAATGAGGTGGCAATTTATTTGACTAACATTACTTTTTGACTTGGGTCAATTTGAATGATGCTCTAATACCATTATTTTTTATGTTGCATGCATATTAATCCAGAATCTTTTGGGTAAAATACTGTTAAGTTTCCTGTACTAATTTTTTAGGTTTAAGTTGCAACGTTGAGAACCATTATTTCCGTGGGTTATTGGCTAGAAAGTGAAGCAAGAACCAATAAAAGTGATAGCTCTAATAATTTATTATTGTCATTACTCAGCCGCCTCCTAATTATAGCACAGACTGAATCTGAGTACTTTTAGACAAGCCAGAAAAAAAATGTGAAAGAATTTTATACGCACAACAAAGAGGTCACTTACTGTTTTGTGTTTATAGAACAAAGATTTAGTTGTAGGATATCCTTGCCGAAAACGTCTGAAAAAGTATCTCTTTGTTTCTTTAGTAATTGAAACATTAACAGGTTTAGCTCTGTTTTTCCAAAATGCAGTGATTCATTTTTTCCCAGTTCTGGACTACTGCTTTCATTTTCTGGGCTATTTATCATTCCTTTACTCTTGTTATTCAACACTGGATCGAGTAGTTCTTCATTTTTATGTGGTTTATATCTGAAAGGAAAATAATAAAAACAAATCAGCAGTATTTACTATTAATGTCTAAGGCGGTAATTAGTATATTCAAGAAAGAGGAATAAGAGAAAGAGTTAAAATAATATAATGTATTAGATACAGCGCATAACCTCAGCTAAATTTTTCAGAAAGAGACCCCTAAAGTTATATATAAATGGGAAAACGTAAACGTGACAGTTTTATGGCTCTGAAACCTTTAATCAGGTTATTAGCCAATCTAATTGTTTTACTTAGTTAAGGAAACAATAAATGAAATAAACACACACGCAAAAACCTAATACATTTTAAGAGCATATATGTATTCATATATACATGAGGTATTCTTAATTCCAATTTAAAAAGAATTTTTTGGTAGTGTTTAGCGACCACTTTTACTGTTTGTGGCACCAGAGGCAATGACACTGATGGCACATGAATGAAGATGGAGCACCGGTGGAAACCGAAGAACCCGGAGTAAACCCGCCCCTGCACCGCTTTATCCACCATAAATCTCACATGCGGTCGATTGGGATCGAATCTGGGCCGTTTAGGTGAGAGGCAAGTGGTCTAACCACTCATCCAGGGCGCGGCCCATTAAAAATGAATGGAAAATACGAACTCCAGATGTTTTAAAGTGGTTTAAAATAATCTTTAATATTTCTTTTCTGCTGTGATTCTTTTATACAGCCACACACTGGTCAATTGTATGCGCTAACTACATACACGCACTAACAGTTTATGTTTTGTGACGTTAAAGTCAGATACTCCCGGGAAGTGTGATGATGATCATCATGATCATGAAGATGGTTGGTGTTTAGGGGCGCTCGACTACTGTGGCCATTGGCACCTTTATAAACCAAGGTCCAATAAATACACTACAGCTAAAACCATGTGAAATCAAAACGAGTAAATAAGGGATAGGTTATAAAATTAAGAGGATAAAACTACTAACAGCAAAAGCCACAGATCAACGCAGAACTGAATAGAAAAGGGAGCAGGCACGATACAACAAAAACACATAAGCTCTGCCTTCCGCATAACATACCTGAAATCCAGTGGTATCATAATGGGAATAATATAACTTAGCTGCGTTTTTGCCGTCTTAGCTGCCAAATCCAACAGTTCATTACCCGGCAAGCCGGCGTGACCAGGAATTCATGTACACTGCACATTAACACTGGAAGTGCGCAAAATGTGGAGGAGGTCCTGGATACACTGAATATAGGATGGTGAGTATAAAGCTCACGAACGCTCTGGAGGACACGAAGGGAATCGCTCATAATGAGCCACTCACACAAATTCCGACAGCGAACGTACAAAATGGATTGATAGCTGGCATACAGTTCAACAGTATAAATGGATGTGATACTATAAAAAAAATGTATATCTTTCGGTCCCAGTTACAGAGGCACTACATCAACCGGAGGAAAAGTGGAGCTGAAAACGTTAGGCAATAAAATAGCCGACTTGGCAGCTGTGTCCGCTTGTTCGTTACCGCTCACACCCATGTGGCCAGGAACCCAAACAGGAACAGGAAACCAAACGCGTCAGCGAGTGAGGGTAAACGGTCCTGAATGCGCCGTATCAAAGGATGGGAGGGATACAGCTCTCTAAGGCCCTGCAGTGCACTGAGGAAATCACTACATATAACAAACTGCCTAAAATCCTGTCCCCGGATAAAAAGAAGAGCTTGGTAGGTATTAAGAGGTTCTGCGGTAAAAAGAGAACACTGCCCCGAAAGATGAAATTTAAAACTCCGCGAATTAAAAACAAGAGCACATCCCTCACCACGGTCTCTCTTGGAACCATCTGTGTAACTAAAACAATGGTTAGGAAACTCGACCTGCATAGCTAAAAATGCTTGGCGGAAGACCGAGGACAGAGTCTGTGACTTCGGCATGGAGGCCAAACCAAGGTGGAACAGGGAGTCACAACGTAACCAAGGGGGAAATGAACATTCCCCCAGTGGAGACACAGGTGGTAGGCGAATATCCAAGAGCCGAAGAAGCACACGAAAACGAACCCCTGCCGGAAGCAAGGCAACCACGCTGACAGCATATTGACGGTCAAGAGACTCGTCAAAGAATAACTTGAAAGACGGATGATCTCCAAGGTAAAGAGGCAGAGAGCATAGCTGCAAAGAAACACGTCACGCCTATAGCACAGCGAAGGTTCAGCAGCCTGCGCAGACAAACTAATAACCGGGAATAGTTGGAAAAGCACTCAGCGCCAGACGAATTCCGCGATGGTGAACGGGGTTTAAACGACGTAAAAACAAAAGACATGCCGAAGATTACATAATGCACCCGTAATCAAGTTTAGAGCGGACAAACGAACGGCAGAGCTGTAACAGCACGGTGCGATCTGCTCCCCAGGGTGTGCCACATGAAACACGTAAAATATTTAGTGAACGATCACATCTAGCCTTCAGCGAAGAGATCTGGAATGACCAGCTAAGCTTTCTGTCGAACACCAGGCCGAGAAACTTCACCGTTTTGGCGAAGGGTTCCCGGCCCTTGGTGTAGAGAAACGGATCGTAACGTTTCCGACGCCTGAAGTTTACACAAACTGTCTTCTCGGAAGAAAAATGGAAACCATTTTGAACACTCCAAGCGTGTAGACGATCAAGACATGCCTGCAGGCGACGATCCCAAAGGCAAGTGCGCCGAGAGTTGCAATAAATTGCAAAATCGTCCAACTTCAAGGAGGAGGAAATACCTGCAGGAACACACTCGACAATGGAATTGATGGCAACAGCAAAGAGAGTGCCGCTGAGTACCGACCCTTGAAGTACTCCGTTCTCCTGATTAAAAACACGAGAGGAAACAGAACTCACACGCACACGAAACACCCTGTTCATCATGAACCCCCCCGAGGAACACTGGAAGGCGGCCACGGCAGTCCCAGTTGTGCAAGGTACGCAATTAACCTGTCCTCCAGCAAGTGTCATAAGCTTTCTCCAGATCAAAAAACTGGCCACAGTTTGGCACTTGCGTAGAAATCCATTCAGGATGTGAGTCGAGGGGCGGTATCGGCGAAAGCCGCAATGGATATTGCAGAGTAGTTTTTCAGACTTGAGCCACCATCGTAACCGTCCATTGATCATGAGCTCCATCAGTTTGCATAAAGCACTGGTGAGGGAGATAGGTCGGTAACTGGAAGGAAGTCTAGGATCCTTACCGGTTTTAAAATGGGAACAATGGTGGCTTCACGCCAAGCCGAAGGGTACACACCCTCTTGCCAAACACGGTTATATAGGCTCAGGAGATAGAGTTTACTATCAGAAGAGAGGTGCTGCAGCATTGCGATGTAGATACTATCAGGTCCTGGGGCGGAGTGCAGAAAAGATGCTGATGAGGCATCCAGCTCTCACATGCTAAAAATGTGTTATAGCACTCGGTGTCAGAGGACCGGAAAAAGAGTCTCTGAGACTCCACGTCCGCCTCAATGGCAAGGAACGCCGGTGGAACTAGACATATTTGCGAAAGTGCTACCAAGGACGTCTGCAACAGCAATCGGATCAACTACGGTGTCGGCGCCCATGAGTAGCCCCGGTATTGAAGTACCAGTCTGCTTAGCGGCAACACGGCGGAGCTTATCACAACAACGCATGAAGGTGTTGTGCGATTAAAGGTAGACACAAACGAATTCCATGAAGGCCTTCTGCAATCTTGAATAATTCGGCGTGCCCATGCGCGTCTTTGTTTAAAATTGACCAAATGCTCCAAAGTAGGGTTATGGCGACATACCCGAAGAGCCCTCCTACGAGCACGAATGGCATCGCGGTACTCAGCAGTCCACCAAGGGACCGGTAATCGTCTAGGGTAGGCAGACGACCGCGGTATTGACTGCTCATTAGCGGAGATCACGACAGAGTTGAAATGTTCGAAATTCTGGTCAACGGAGTAGAACTGGCGGTCGCTGAAAACAGCCAGAGCGGAAGAAAAGAGCCCAATTCGACTTAGACAGCTGCCAAGAACTCGCACGCGAGGAAGAAATGTGGTGTGATATAAGTGTAATGACATAAGGGCAATGATCACTGGAATGAGTGTCTGATACTACGTTCCACTGAAAGCGGTGAGCAAGCTGTGCAGAGCAAACGGAAAGGTCCAGGTGGGATAGCGTTTCATAAGAATCGGAAATGAAAGTAGGTTCACCGGTGTTCAGAACAGAGAGAATATATTGAACGAAAAGGTCAACAAAAACAGTCCCCCTCGCGCAGGCCCTAGGGGAACCTCATATGGGATGGTGGGCATTAAAATCACCCAGCAGAAGAAAAGGTGCTGGGAGGTGTGACAAGAGGTGCAGCATGATATGATGATGATTATGATGATGATGGTGTTTAAGGGAGCTCAACTACTGAGGTCATTAGCTCCCTTATAAGACAAGTGAATAAAATCACCATAGGTAAAATAACAATATAAGACCAATTAAAACTAAAAGCAGGACGGCAAATAAAAAGCCAGAGACTAAAATACTGGTGATTAAATGACACACCTGAATCTAAAATAATTAAAAACGGAGCAAGAAACACACAAATAACCTAAAAGGCGGTCAACGGATGAAAATTGATCCGTGGAAAAATAAAATGAATAAAAGACATGCACCTGCGCTGCAATAAAAGCAATGGTTATAAAGTTAAAAAGAACACGAACTAAATCCTAATTGGAAGCGCCAAAGAAGATAAAACGTAAAAACTCTATCGATCGCCCTGTAGTCGTCGGTATGGACCTCCACGAGGGAAAACGGCAGGTGGAATGATGAACGGAAGGCTGCTAGAGAAATGCACTCTAGCAGCACATGCCAGACCGACAATCCTGCCCCACAGAGAGTACAGGTTGGTACAGGGGCCTCTTAAAAATATAACTATGCGTAAAATACCAGTGACCAATGCGTAAGCGAACCAATTGCACCTCCTCACCACGAGATTTACGAGAGGAGGTTACCCAGATAGCAGGAAGATCCCTCATTTCCCTGAGTTTGTTTCCGCGAAGAGACACCCACCCTTCATGCCAGGCGGAGTACGCAATTCTGCGGTCAACAAGCCTGAAGTCCGCAGCGGTTACAAAAGGAAGAGTAGTACTGGGTTGCGTTGCTGCCGTCTTAACTGCCAAATCCGTCAGTTCATTACCCTGCAGGCCGACGTGACCAGGGATCCATGCACACTCCACATTAACACTAGAAGTGTGTAGAATGTGGAGTAGGTCCTGGATGCGCTGCACTATAGGATGGTGGTTGTACAACTCACGAACGCTCTGAAGGGCACTAAGAGGATCATTCATTAGGAGGCAGTCACCCAAATTCCGACGGCGAACGTAAAGAACGCCTCGATGGATGACATACAGCTCAGCAGTATAAATGGATGTGCCAGTATGCAGACCAAAAGTAAAGCTGTCATACCCAGGAACAAATGCACATCCAACACCGGTAGCACACTTACTGCCGTCGGTGTATGTACAAAGGCGGTCACCGTAAATGGGATAAAAATTCTAAAAAACAAGTATGGTTACTAAATTCAGACATCACAGATTTCTTGTAAACGTTCATCCCCAAATCCACGTGCGAGGTAACACGTAGCCAAGGGCCCCTCCTCTCTCCAACTGAAAACATGCAAGGCAGTGTAATAGGGTGTTTCTGAAGCAACTCGCGGAAACGAAAACCTGCAGGCCTGGGACTGAGCGACAAGTTCCCGTATGGTTCGTCCAACAAGGTATTGAAAAAGGGGGTAAACGTTGGATGCTGTGAAGTCCACAGCCATAATTACCCAACAGAACATAACGCCGACATCGCAGAGGGGGTTCCGCTGATTCAGCGTAGAGCCTAACAACTGGGCTGGTTGAAAAAGCCCCAACAGCCACACGGATGCCCTAGTTATGGACTGTATCAAGTCGGCTAAGCACAGATGGTCGTGCTGAGGAATACACAACGCAGCCATAGTCCAACTTGGATCGAATCAGCGCACGATAAATTCGCAGAAGTATATTTCGATCTGCTCCGCATGATTTACCACTTAGTATCCGTAAAATGTTAAGGAAGCAGACACACCGCGCTTTAAGCTGTGCTATATGTGGTGACCAGCATACTTTCCAATCGAATAACAACCCCAGGAATGTCGCCTCATCTGCAAAGGGAAGTAAATATGACCCGAGTTGAAGAGTAGGTAGGGGCCACTGGCCACCTACGGTGCCGGAAGTTAACGCAAACGGTGTTCTCAGCTGAAAAGCGAAAGCCGTGTTTCGAGCTCCAATCAAAGAGGTGGTCCAAACACCACTGAAGACGGCGTTCCAGAAAGTGTGTGCGCCGAGAAGTACAGAAAATGGCAAAGACGTCCACAAACAAACAGGACGAGACACATGGGAGAACACAATGCGATATAGAATTAATCGCTATATCAAACCACGTCACGCTCAGTACCGAGCCCAGCGGCACTCCGTTCTCTTGTTTAAAATTCAACTGAGAGAGCTGCCAAGAACTCGCACGCGAGGAGGAAATGATGATGATAATGGTGTTAAAGGACACTCAGCAGCCGAGGTCATTAGCGCCCTTATGATTAAAACTTGGCAATAGACTAAGAAAATGCCATGGCAAAAAAGTACACACAAGTGAAAGAGTTGAAACATAAGGAACAGAACTGTCCAGCCCTCTAAGCAGAGCTGGATATAAAACTCCATCTAAAACCAACACATTAAAACCAAAAGAGTTTAAAAAAAACTGCTATCACACTAAAACTTCAAGCTAAAAGGAACTTTTGCTAAAAATTTAAAAATCCTGTCCACTGCTCTTGGGTCATCTGCCAGGACCTCAGCAAGAGAGGCCGGCATGCCCATAGATGACCGAATGTGTGCCAGGTGACCACACTCCAGCAACACATGACGAACTGTCTGTGCCACCCTACAGTGCGCACAGACAGGAGCAGGTTCACGTTTAAAAAGGTAACTGTGAGTAAAAATACAGTGGCCAATTCTTAGCCGAGCTAGTACTACCTCCTCCCGGCGGAATAAACGAGAGGAGGTTACCCAGTTGACAGGGAGGTGCTTCAACTCTCGCAGCTTATTACCACGGAGAGCCGACCTCTCCGCATGCCAAGTCGAAAAAACGGCTCTCTTTAAAGCCACTCTAAAATCTTCTGCTATAGAATGGGTAATCGTAACACTGGGCGCTGTGGCTGCCGATTTCGCTGCCAAATCCGCCGTGTCATTCCCTGGCAAACCAACGTGTCCAGGAATCCAGGCGCACCCCACATTAAAACCAGAAGCGTGCAAAATGTGGAGAACGTCCTGGATGCGCTGCACCAAAGGATGGTAATTGTACAGCTCAAGAATGCTCTGAAGGGCACTAAGGGAATCACTAAGAATAAGGCAGTCACCTAATTTTCGACGCCGAATATACAGAAGGGCTTGAGAAATAGCATATAGCTCGGCAGAGTATATAGATGTGCTACTAGGCAAACCGTAAATAGAAGTTGCGGTGCAAGTGACAAATGCACATCCAACACCGTCAAACTCTTACTACCATCGGTGTAGATACAAGTACGGCCACTGTATTTGGTTAATAATTCTAAAAAACAACGACGAATACTATCAAGAGGCGTAACAGATTTCCCGTAAAGCGTCATCCCGAGATACACATGGGAGGTAGCGCGTAACCAAGGGGGTATATACCCTCTCCCTTGGATAACAGCCGAGGAATGTCAACATGGTGCTGGCGTAGAACCTCACGGAAACGAAAACCTGCTGGCCTGGAGCTCAGAGAGCGGAGGCAGTATCGCTCGTGCAGCTCAGGGGAGAAAAACGCGTGATAAGTTGGATGCCCAGGCATACACTTCAGCCCACAGCCATAATTAGCAAGCAGGACATCACGCCGACATCGCAGAGGAGGTTCTCCCGATTCGGCGTAGAGGCTAACAACTGGACTCGTTGGAAAAGCTCCAACGGTCACACGGATGCCCTGATTATGGACTGTGTATAACCTTCTGAGCACTGAAGGCCGGGCTGAGGAATACACAATGCTGCCATAGTCCAACTTCGAACGAATCACAGCACGATAAAGACGGAGCAATGCCGTCCGATCCGCACCCCAAGATTTGCCACTTAGTATCCGTAAAAGATTTAGAGAACGGTCACATCGTGCTATAAGCTGTGCTATATGTGGTGCCAAACAAAGTTTCCGATCGAAGATCAAACCAAGGAATCTCGCCTCGACTGCGAAAGGAAGTAAATCTGGCCCGAGTCTAAGAGACGGCGGCATTTGCCACCTACGGCGCCAGAAGTTAACGCAGATTGTCTTCTCAGCGGAGAAACGAAAACCGTGTTTCGAGCTCCAAGTTTAGAGATTGTCCAAACACCGCTGGAGACGGCGTTCCAAAAACGGTGTACGCTGAGAAGTACAGAAGATGGCAAAGTCGTCCACGAATAAACAGGAAGAGACACCTGGAGGCACACATAGTGGTATGGAATTTATCGCAATAGCAAATAGAGTCACGCTGAGTACCGAGCCCTGCGGCACTCCGTTCTCTTGAATAAAATGGTTAGGAAAAACGGAGCCGACCCTCACTCGAAAAACGCGGTCCCGCAAAAACCCCTGAATGATCAATGGTAGGCGTCCACGTATGTTCCAGTTGTGGAGAGAACGCAATATTCCCGCCCGCTAACACGTGTGGTAGGCCTTCTCGAGGTCAAAAAATTTCCCAACTGTGGGGCTGTTCTTAAGAAACCCGTCCATAATCTGAGTTGACAAAGAGACAAGGTGGTCAGTTGTTGAACGTCGTCGTCTAAAGCCACACTGGATATTCGTCAGAAGATTGTGGGATTCCAGCCACCACTCCAACCGCCCATTGATCATGCGTTCCATCACCTTGCACACGCAACTGGTGATAGAAATAGGACGGTAACTGGAAGGACGATGGCGATCCTTTCCATGTTTAAGAATGGGTATAATGGTGGCCTCCCGCCACTTGTCTGGAAAAATGCCATCAACCCAGACACGATTATAGAACTCGAGTAGGAAAGCTTTGCCATCAGGAGAGAGATGTTGCAACATTTGGACGTGGATATCATCTGGTCCTGGTGGTGAGTGTCGTGAAGAGCAGAATGCATTGTCTAGCTCTGCCAGGGTGAAAAGGCGATTATAAACCTCAAGTTTGCCAGAAAGAAACGAGAATCCTTGAGATTCCACCTGAGTCTTAACTGTAAGAAACTCAGGGGAATAATTGCCTGAGCTAGACACCTGAGCGAATGCACTGCCTAAAGTATTCGCCATGTCAAATGTATCAACAACAGCTCCGGTAGGTGTTTTGAGACCGGCGATGGGCATATGGTTCGGTTTCCCAGCCACACGTCTTAACTTATCCCATACGACAGAGGAAGGTGCATGTCGATTAAAGGAACCCACGAATTTATTCCATGACATCTTTTTGCTATCCTTAATAACTCGCATAGAATGTGCACGCATCCGTTTATAGTGTATCAGGGCTTGCGTTACATCTCCAATTAAGGTCTTTCAGTGCAAACGGAAACGAAGTAATGTTGACAGAATTTCTGGTAACAAATTGGGGCCAGTTTCAAGGGTATCGTTGAGAGATGGAGAGTTACTTGCGTTTAATGATGCGTCGAACACTATTCTCCATTTGATTTCACCTCGTTTTCCCCTTTTAGCAGCATGATGGGCAAGTAGTATGTATTGTAAAAATTGCATCTACTGTAGTTTCTATTTGGCCATTATGAATGTAGTCTAACATCTGTGAGCAATACATCTCCTGGAATAAAGTGATATTTGCAAGTTTTTTTCTGCAGAATGACAAAACGTTTCTGAGCATTGCTTTTGTTAGAGGGTAAAAAGAGACCGATTCGCAAGCGAGCCAATTGCACCTCCTCCCGACGAGATTTACGAGAGGAGGTCACCCAGGTAACAGGAGCGTCCTTCACTTCCCTGAGCTTGCCTCCGTGTAGACACACCCACTCCGAGTGCCAGCCGGAGTGTACCACTCTCCGGACAACAAGCCTCAAGTCCGCAGCAGTGACAAAAGGAAGCGCAGTACAGGGCTGTTTAGCCGCCGCCTTAGCTGCCATATCAGCCAGTTCATTACACTGTAAGTCAACATGCCAGGAATCCAAGCACACTCCTCATGAATACCGGCAGTGTGTAAAAAGTGGAGAAGGTTCTGGATGCGCTGCACGAGGGGATGGTGGTTATAAAACTCCCGAACGCTCTGAAGGGCACAAAGAGAATCGCATAAATATGATAGGTAGTTACCCACATTTCTGCAGCGAACATACAGAATGGCTCGGTAGATGGCATACAGCTCGGCAGAAAAAATGCATGTGTGAATATGTAACGCGAAAGCATGTGGTTCGGCACCAGAAACAAAGGCACATCCAACACCGTCACTGCACATACTTCCATCGGTGTATATAAAAGATCGGTCAGTATAAGAGGATAAACATTCTAAAAAACATGTACGGATACTACACGGAGGCAATGCAGATTTCCCGTAAGTTGTCATCCCGAGGTACATTGGAGGTAGCACGTAACCAAGGTGGGTACACCCGTTCCCCCTTCGGAAACAGGCGAGGCACTACAATGTTGTGTTTCCGAAGAAGCTCACGGAAACGGAAGCCTGCAGGCCGTGGACTATGAGGGTGATTACGAAAGCGTTCGTCCAGCTCGGTACAGAAAAAAGGGGTAAACTTCGGATGCAAATGCATGCAGTTAAGTGAACAGCCATAATTTCCTAACAGGAGATCACGCCGACTACGCAGAGGGGGTTCTGCCGATTCAACGTAGAGACTAACAACTGGGCTGGTTGGAAAAGCCCGAACAGCAACACGGATGCCCTGATTGTGGACAGCGTCTATGCATCTCAGCACAGATGGTCTTGCTGAAGAATAAACAATGCATCCAAAGTCTAACTTGGATCGGATCAGTGCACGATAAAAACGCAGCAATACTGTCCGATCTGCACCCCAGGATGTACCATTTAGTATCCGTAAAATATTGAGAGAACGGTCACAGGGCGCTTTAAGCTGTGCTATATATGAAGATCAGCATAAGTGGCGATCGAATATTAACCCCAGGAATCTAACATCATCTGAGAAAGGAAGGAAATCTAGCCCAAGTGTAAGAGTAGGAGCCATTCGCCACCTACGACGCCAGAAGTTAACACATACTGTCTTCTCAGACGAGAAACGAAAGCCGTTTTCAAGCTCCAATCGTAAAGATTGTCCAAACACCTCTGGAGACGGCGTGCCATAAACGGTGTACACTGAGAAGTACAGAAGATGGCAAAGTCGTCCACGTATAAACAGAAGGAGACACTTGGGGGGGGGGACACGTTGCGATATAGAATTTATGGCTATAGCAAACAGCGTCACGCTTAGTTCCGAGCCCTGCGACACTCCGTTCTCTTTGTTAAAAAAGTGAGAAAAAACCAAGCTAACTCTTACTCAAAAAACGCGATCCCGCATGAACTCCTGGATATACAACGGTAGACGGCCACGTATATTCCAACTGTAGAGGGCTCGTAAAATCCCTGCCCGCCAACACGTATCATAAGCCTTCTCGAGGTCAAAAATATCCCAACCATCTGACAATTCCGAAGAAAGCCGTTCAGAATCTTCGTCGATAGCGGCACAAGGTGGTCAGCCGCTGATCGACGTCTTCGAAAACCACATTGGATGTTGATCAGAAGACTGTGGGATTCCAACCACCACACCAACCGCCCATTTATCATGCGTTCCATCACCTTGCATACACAGCCGGTGAGGGCGATTGGACGGTAGCTGGAAGGAAGATGGCGGTCCTTTCCAGATTTCAAAATAGGTATGGTGGTGGCCTCCCGCCACTGAATTTTAAAAGTGGCATCCACCCAGACACGATTATAGACAATGAGGAAGAAAGCCTTGCCCGCAGGAGAGAGATGTTGTAACATTTGGAAGCGGATGCCATCTGGACCTGGCACAGAGTTTCGAGAAGATGAAAGAGCAATGTCTAGCTCCGCCATGGCGAAAAGGCAGTTGTAGTCTTCAAGGTTTCCAGAGCGGAAGGCAAAATCTTGAGATTAAATCTGGGCCTTAACTGCAAGAAACTCAGGCGTAAAATTACCCAGATTGTTGGCCACATCAAACGTGTCAACCACGTCGCCTGCCGCTGTTTTTAGACCGGCGATCGGTTTTCCGGCTACACGTCTTAACTTATCCCATACGACAAAGGAAGGTGTATGTAGGTTAAAGAAACCTACAAACTGGCTCCATGATTGCATTTTGCTATCCTTAATAACTTGTCCAAATTTGGAGCGCATATTTTTATATTGTATTAGGTTATCCAGCGTAGGGTGACGCTGGAAAATCCGTAAAGCACGTCTGTGAGAACGAATGGCATCCCGACATTCAGCGGTCCACCAGGGAACAGGAAATCGGCTGGATTGGTCAGTCGACCGCGGAATGGACTGTTCAGCAGCAGAAAGAATGGTAGCTATGAGGTGTTCGATTAAAACATCCACGGAGTCGTCCTCGCTGCGGTTAAAAACAGCCAAATCGGAATAAAGATTCCAGCTGGCTCGGTCTAAGCGCCATCTAGGTAAGCGCGTGGAACATACGTCGTGTTCTAGTAGACTTAGAAGAACTGGAGAGTGGTCACTAGAGTATGGATCAGAGATGACGGTCCACTGTAAGGATACGGCTAACTGCAGAGGACAAAGAGCCATTTCGAGGTGTGAAGAACCATTGAAGGCGTCAGAGAGAAATTTAGCTCTCCGATGTTCAGAGAGAGAGAGAGAGAGAGAGAGAGAGAGAGAGAGAGAGAGAGAGATTATGACCGTCCAAAAATCGGCAATTAAATGACCTCTCGCACAAGCCCGAGGGGAGTCCTAAAGTGGGTGGTGGGCACTCACGTCCCCCGCAACAGGAATGATGTTGCTAACTGGAAACTAGGTCGCTTAAATCAATATGCGAGAGGTCAGAAGATGGAGGCAAATAGATACTACAAATTGTGAATTTGGTAGACTCCGGCGTAATGCTGACAGCAGCGAACTGGATGCAAGACTGTAAAGGTACGGATTCTGCATAGAGATCATCTCTGAAAAGTAGCATAGTGCCCCCATGGGCAGGAAAACCCGCCTCCGGTGATAGATCACACCGTACAGCGGAATAATGCCTGAATGTGACTATGTCATGGGGACTGATTTTGGTCTCTTGTAAGCTGCCGACTAATGGTTGATACTGGTTGACCAACAGCTCTAGCTCTGCTCGACGAGGTCTAATTCCGCTTATGTGCCACTGTAGGATAGCCATTTTCTATAATATGGGATAAGGTTTATATCGAAAGACGTTTCTTCAGATTGGGCTGTGCTGGTCGGTTCAATTTGTTATTTTTCTGGATTGGGCTTGTACTGTTTTCAGGAGCTGGATCCTGCCGTTTTCGCAATGTCCGTCTAGCAGTGGGGGCAGAATCCTCCTGTTCCATCTCCTCCACAGGAGAGGACCCCTTTGCAATAGAACATTTCGGTTCGAGAAGCTCGAACCGATTTGAGATGCTGATCGACGGAGATGTTCATCGTCGATCTACACTCCCACTTGAGGATTCTCCCGAAGAGGATCTGCTTCGGGATGTGCGTTGAGTTTTCAATCCCTTCGATGGTTTGGGAGGAGACTTCACATGACCTTTTACGAAGTCGGTCCTAACGTAACTGGTCTTAAAGTTCTTTGCTGCCGTAGAACTGGTGGCGGGTAAGCTGGTCTTGGTGCCCGAGGTTGAACACTTGGGTGACACTTTCGCGGTATCACTCTTTAAATGAGCGGGTTTGGCCGATGTTGATGCCGGAACAGTCGTAGAGGCTGAGGATCGTTGGTGCGGCGTAGCCGTCAGACTCTTTTCAGAAATTGTGGCCTCGTTAATATCGCCAGTTTGAGTTGCGATTTCCCGCCTCGGTACAGGTTTAGCTGCAATTAAGCTATACGTATCAGAGCGCGGGAGAGAGGGTTGGCCAGTGCGCAGGAGCTTCCGAGCTTCCGAGAATGACACCTTCTCTTTCACCTGGATCGCTCTTTCCTCTGCATAACGGGGACAGTCGCGGGAACTAGATGAATGTTCGCCACCGCAGTTAACGCGCGATGGAGGGGAAATACACGTTCCATCGTGCGCGACGTCTCCACAGAATGCACATCTAGACTGACCAGTACAGAATGCACTTATGTGACCAAAGCGCTGACACTTTTATCATCTGAATGGGTTGGGGATGAACGGCCTAACCTCAATGGATTTGTACCCAGCCCTTATACTTTGGGGGAGATCTACCCGATCAAAGGTAAGAAACATGGTACGTGTAGGCATGAGTTCACCATTTACTTTGCGCTGGACCCTATACACAGATGTAACGCCTTGTTCCGCCAGATTCTCCTGAATCTCCTCTGTGCTCAAGCCGTCCAAATCGCGGGTGGTAACAACACCGCGCGAAGAGTTCAGTGTTTTGTGTTGCTCCACCTTAACTGGGTAACTGCCTAACACAGTAGCTCGTACTAATTTAGAGGCCCGGGTTGCTGACAGTGCCTCTACCAGGGGAGTACTGTTTCGCGCTCGCATACAAGATTGAAACGATCCAGAAAGTTTATCTAAGCGCTTTTGAATGGCAAAAGGTCTGCCCGACGTGAAGTTTTTACATTCCTCCGTTCGAGTGACAACTAAGTAGCGAGCACCACAGGACTCAACTACTTCTTTTCCTTGCACCTTAAAAGACGGTTTAGGTTTTCCTATAAAAAGGGGTATAAATTCATCCCCCAGTCCTCCCCAGCCACCACGGAGCCCAACAAGGGGTCACCCCGCTGGGGTGACAGGGCTACACAGGATATATAGTAGGCTCGCCGTCCCACTCACCCTGGAGTTCGGTATAACACCTAGTCCTGGCCGATTGACTACGAGTGGGTTAGTCCCTAGCCTCCCACTTAGGCAAAGCAGAAACCAAAGTTATGTATTAGATTGCGCACCCTGCTCAGTTGCTGAAAAACAGAAGCCCAGCCTCAGATACGCAACCCTCAACCAACTGGGATATTCCTTTTCGCCGAAACGGGTCTCCACGCACGGCCTACACGTGGGTGGACATTTTGACCTACCAACTCCCTCACCATTCTGAGGTTGCCCACAGAGGGAGTCAAGGTGGCTCGGGTCCCCGGGTGCGCCTAACCCGTACCTACCATAGTAGACCTCTGGGGGGTATCAGCTGTGGAGGGAGCGAAAAACGCCTTCCCGCCAACACGTATCATAAGCCATTTCAAGGTAAAAAATTAACCCTATTGTTGAGCTGTTCTTCAGAAACCCGTCCATGATCTGAGTTGAAAGCGAAACAAGGTTGTCAGTGGCTGAAAGATGTCGTTAAACCACACTGAATATTGGTCGGAAGATTATGGGATTCCAGCCACCACACCAACCGTCCACTGATCATGCGTTCCACCACCTTGCATACGCAACTGGTAAGGGAAATAGGACGGTAACTGGAAGGAAGATGATTGTCCATTCCAGGTTTAGGGACGGGTATTAATATGGTGTACCGCCACTTGTCTGGAAAAGTGGTGTCAACCCAGACACAATTATAACTTCAAGTAAGAAATCCTTACCATCAGGAGAGAGATGTAGCATTTTCACGTGCATACCTTCTGGTCCTTGTGCAGAATGGCGCGAAGATGAAAGTGCGTTTTGTAGCTGGGCCATGGTGAATGCGCGCTTAAAATCTTCAAGGTTTCCAGAACGAAAGGGAAATCTTTGAGATTCCGCCCGAGCCGTAACTGTAAGAATGTAAGGAGAATAGTTGTCTGAACTAGATACCGGAGCAAATGCACTGCCTAAAGTGTTCGCCACGTAAAATATATCAATAAGAGCTCCGGCAGGCGTCTTGAGACCGGCAATGGGCTTATGGGTCGATTTTCCAGCCACACATCTAAACCTATCTCAGACGAAATGCTCGGTTATCAGTGCCCTTAACACAAAACAGTGATGTTAAAAAAACAGTTTTAAGTACACGTTAAAAAGATGCGCAGTTAAAACAGCTAAAATAAGCGACAAAACCAGTATAAAAAGGCGGAAACTGCCAAGCTCTAACACGGAGCTGGCGATAAAACTATGGCTTTAAAACAGCTAAAACTAGAGATATAAACCAGTAGATAAAACCAACATGACGCTAAAACAACGTTGCAGCTCTGAAAGCAGAGCCGGCGATAAAACTATGGCAAAAAAGGGCTAAAACATAACACAAACGTCGGTAAAGGATACCGGTAACAATTAAAATTTAGGGATTACAAATGAGCTGATTAAAAGTTTAAAATCACTACATTATTACAGTATGCAGCTTCCACAGACTAAAACCTCAAAGTAAAAGAAACTTGTGTTAAAGATCCAAAAACCCGGTCCACTGCTCTTGGATCATTAGCCAGGACCTCGGCAAGAGAGGCCAGCATATTCAAAGATGATCGGATGTGTGCCAGTTGACCACACTCTAGCAACACATGACGGACTGACTATGCCTCCCTACAGTGCGCACAGACAGGAGCAGTTTCGCGTTTAAAAAGTAGCTGTGGGTAAAACTAAAGTGACCTATTCGTAGTCGAGCCAATACCACCTCCTCTGGGCGGGACACACGAAAAGAGGTTACCTCCCTAAGCTTGTTTCCGCCTAGAGCTGACAACTCCATATGCCAGCGTGAAACCACTGCTCGGCACACAAATAGTTTAAGGTCTTCTGGCGTTACAGAATTAGTGGAAACACTGGGTTCTCTAGTCGCCAACTTTGCTGCCAAATCCGCCAATTCGTTGCGTCAACCCAACGTGCCCAGGAATTCAGCCGCAATTCTCATTGACTCCAGAAGCACGTAAAATATGCAGCGTATCCTGGATCCACTGTACGATTGGGTGCTGGCTGTGTAGCTCACGGAGGCTCTGTAGGGCACTGAGGGAACATTCATAATAAGACAGTCACAAAAGTTTTGATGGCGTACATGAATGATGATGAATGGGGTTTAAGGGCGCTCAACTTCTAGTTTATCAGCACCCTTAACACAAAACTGGATGTTAAAACACCTGAGATAAAAGTTTGGTAAAAGGATCTCAAGCAAATAGAGGTAAAACAAGGCATAAAAACTAAAACCAAGATAAAATAACAGTCCAGCCATGAATGCAGAGCTGGCGATAAAACCATCACACTAAAATAACTAAAACAAAAGGCATCATAACCCACTAAGGTCTAAAAGGGATAGAAGATTTAAAAATCCTCAAATATCTGCAACAGTAACATTTTATCAAAATTAAAATACTAGATGTTTAAAGCATATGGCACGTTGGATAAAAAGTTAAATACGTACTCCACCGCTCCGGGAACATCGGCCAGGACCTGCGAAAGCCTGGCCGGCATTTGCAGAGTGGCTCGTAGCGATGCTAGACGAGCACACTCTACAAACACGTGTTAAAAAAGCTGCGCCACAGAGCGGGCAGATAGGTGGAGGTTCCCTCTTAAAAAAGTGCCTATGACTAAAAACACAGTGGCCAATACGTAATCTAGCTAAAATAACTTATTCACGCGAGACACGCGTGAGGAAGTCACCCAGTGTATAGGGAGCTACTTCACCTCCATAAGTTTTTTGGCGCGAAAAACGATCCACTCTCCATCCCAGCACGATATTACCGCTCTTCGGACAATTCCAAAATCTTCGGCCGTGACTAGGTTAGTGGTAACACTGGGCGCAGATGATGCCTTCTTTGCCGCCAAATCCGCCAGTTCATTCCCTGGCACACCAACGTGTCCAGGAATCCAGGAGCACTCCACATTTACACCCGAAGCATGCAAAAGTGAAGGATATCCTGAATGCGCTGTACCACAGGATGGTAAACGTACAGCTCCCGAAGGCTCTGAAGTGCATTAAGGGTATCACTCATTATAAGGCAGTCATCAAAGTTTCCACTGCCAATATATAAAACGGCTCGTTAAATGGCATACAGCCATGCAGAATAAACGGATGTACTGCTCGGCAAACCGAAAGAAAATGGTTCGTTTCCAGTAATAAAGGCACATCCAACTCCATCTGCGCACTTACAGCCATCTGAAATATATATGACTGTGGTCCCTGTATTTTGATAAAACTCTAAAAAAACAAGAATAGATACTAAGCATGGGTGTAGAAGATTTCGCGTAAGCCGTCATGCCGACATCTACGTGGGAGGAAGAACGTAACCAAGGTGGGTGCACCCTCTCCCCCTTTGAAAACATGTCAGGCATTTCAAGACCCTGCGTTTGAAGCAGCTTCCGGAGGCGAAGTCCTGCAGGCGTTGGACTACGTAAGAGGTTTCTATAACGGTTGTCCAATCCAGAATTAAAAAAGGGAGGAAACGAAGGATGCGTAGGTGTGCACTTGAGATTGAAGCCATAGCCAGATAAATTAACATTCCGCCGACAACTGTGGAGAACAAGCTGACATATCCAGGTGAGAAAAACTATTGAAGGCGTCAGAAAGAAAAGTAGGTTCTCCGGTGTTTAGTAGAGATAGGTCAACAGATTCCAAGAAATCGGCGATCAGGTGACCTCTCGCACAAGCCCAAGGGGAGCTCCAAAGTGGGTCTTGGGCATTTGCATCCCCTAACAGCAAAACAGGTGTGGGTAGCTGGGAAATTTGATCTGCTATATCGGAGTGCGAGAGGTCGTCAGATGGAGGTACATATATACTGCTAATGGTGAAGCAAATGGAAGGTAGCTTAATCTTTACAGCAATGGACTGTATGTCAGAATGAAGGGCCACAGAGTCGGCGAAGACCTCATCTCTGATAAGTATCATGGTGCCCCCATGTGCAGGAACTCCATCCGCCGGTGATTAATCACACCGGACAGAAGGGTACTGCCTTTTTGAAAGCAGGTCTTGGGGACGGAGCTTGATCTCTTGCAAGCATACGGCCAAAGGCTGATTCTGTTGGAACAACATTTCAGGCTCTGGTCGATGTGATCTTATTCCACGAATGTTGCATTGTACGATATCCATAGGATAATTTTAACTGGAAAGGCGTTTCTGCATGTTTGGCTGTGATTATCGGCTTAGTTTGTTTTTCTTTGCCGTCGGACTAACACTTTTTTCAGGAGCACGATCCTGCCGCTTACACACTGCCCGTCTTGCAGTGAGGGCAGAATCCTGGTGGTCCATCTCCTCCACCTGGGAGGACCCCTGTCCAATTGAAAATTTCGGTTCGAGAACCTCGAACCGATTAAAGGTTCTGATCGGCGAAGATGGTCGTCCCCGATTGGTAATCCTTCCAGAAGATTCCTGAGAAGAGGACCTGCGTGTAGAATTACGTGGACTTTTTCTTCCCGTAGGTACTTTAGTAGAGGACTTTGCATTATGATTCAGGAAGTCGGTTCGTACATAGTTGGTCTTAAAGGCCCTTGCGGGTGCAGAATATCCTACGGGTGTAGCGGTGTCATTGCCCGAGGTTGACGGTTTGGGTGACGATGCTGCGGGAGAGTTCTTAACGGTGGCAGATTTTGTGGGTGCTGTGGCCGATCTAGTTGTCGCGGGCTTTGTTATAGGACTGACAATGATAATCTTCTCAGCAATATCGGCAGCGCGGGACAGAAGGTTGGCGGAGGCGCAGAAGCCTACGGATTCGGAAAAGGACACCTTCTCCCTAACCCGTATCTCCTGGATCGCTCTCTGCTCCGTGACATGGGGACAACTGCGGTAACGAGATGGACGTTCCCCACTGCAAATTTACACAAGATGGAGTGCTAGTGCAACTTCCATCGTGTGATGCGGCTCCATAGATAGCATATGTAGAAAGGCCAGTACAAAAGTCACTGGTATGCGCAAAACCGCTGAAACTTGTAACATCTATGTCGGTTGGGTATATAGGGCGGAACCTCGATGGTTTCGTATCCTGCCTTAATCCTTTAGGGAAGATATACCCGATCAAAACTAAGGAACAGGCTACGGGTAGGCATAAACACACCATTCACTTTCCGCTGAACCCTTCTTTTTTGTAGTGTTTAACGCCCGCTTTAACTACTAATGGCACTGGTGATACATAAATGACGATGGAGCACCGGTGGAATGCGATGGCGGGGGAAACAGGAGTACCCGGAGAAAACCCGCCCCAGCACCGTTTTGTCAACCACAAATCTCACATGCGGTCGCTTGGGATCGAGTGAGTGAGTGAGTGAGTAGTGTTTAAGGGCCCGTCGACAACTAGGTCATTTGGGAGCGAAGTTAAGAAAAGAAACACTCATTAAAAACAAATCCAAAGAAGAAAAGTTAAAATGTGCTGAAAACCCTTACAAAGGCACACACGAGAAAAGGCACGGGTGATAAAAAACCAAGCCTAAAAGGTTAAAAAACTAAAATACACACAAAAAGTGGTCCTATATGGTAAAAAAGTCTAAAAAGTTAAAAAGGCTAAAATTGCACACACGCATGAAACAGGTCAGATGTCTTTGCCGAGGCCAATAGCGGCAACAAAGCGTAGCACCATATCGACGGAATTGGCGTCGTCGCATAAAATGGCAGGTAAGGAGGTACCCAGGCCGATGGATTGCCGTTCACGATGAAATTTCGGACAATCAAGCAACACATGTGCCACAGACAGACGAACATCGCAGGTCTGACATATAGGAGCTGGCTCAGCGCGTTGAAGGTGATGATGATGATGATGGTGTTTAAGGGCGCTCAACTGCCGAGGTCATAAGCGCCCTTATGATTAAAACTTGGCAATAGCCAGTAAGAAAATACCAAACAAAAAAGTAAACACAAATAAAAGAGCTAAAACAGTTGAAACGGAAGTAACAGAAACGTCCAGCCCTCTAACCAGAGCTGGATATAAAACTCCATCTAAAATCAACACATTAAAACCAAAAGAGTTTAAAAAACCGCTATCACACTAAAACGTCAAGGTAAAAGAAAGTTTTGCTAAAAATTTAAAAACCCTGTCCACTGCTCTTGGGTCATCTGCCAGGACCTCAGCAAGAGAGGCCGGCATGCCCATAGATGACCGAATGTGTGCCAGGTGACCACACTCCAGCAACACATGACGAACTGTCTGTGCCTCCCCACAGAGCGCACAGACAGGAGCAGGTTCACGTTTAAAAAGGTAACTGTGAGTAAAAATACAGTGGCCAATTCTTAGCCGAGCTAGTACTACCTCCTCCCGGCGGAATAAACGAGAGGAGGTTACCCAGTTGACAGGGAGGTCCTTCACCTCTCGCAGCTTATTACCACGGAGAGCCGACCACTCCGCATGCCAAGTCGAAAAAACGGCTCTCCGTACAGCCACTGTAAAATCTTCTGCTGTTGAATGGGTAATCGTAACACTGGGCGCTGTGACTGCCGATTTCGCTGCCAAATCCGCCGTGTCATTCCCTGGCAAGCCAACGTGTCCAGGAATCCATGCGCACTCCACATTAAAACCAGAAGCGTGCAAAATGTGGAGAACGTCCTGGATGCGCTGCACCAAAGGATGGTAATTGTACAGCTCACGAATGCTCTGAAGGGCACTAAGGGAATCACTAAGAATAAGGCAGTCACCTAATTTTCGACGTCGAATATACAGAAGGGCTTGATAAATAGCATATAGCTCGGCAGAATATATAGATGTGCAACTAGGCAAACCGTAAGTAGAAGTTGCGGTGCCAGTTACAAAGGCACATCCAACACCGTCGGGGCTCTTACTACCATCGGTGTAAATACAAATACGGCCACTGTATTTGGATAAAAATTCTAAAAAGCAACGACGAATACTATCAAGAGGCGTAACAGATTTCCCGTAGAGCGTCATTCCTAGATCGACATGGGAGGTAGCGCGTAACCAAGGGGGGCGTATACCCTCTCCCTTGGATAACAGCCGAGGAATGTCAACATGGTGCTGGCGTAGAAGCTCACGGAAACGAAAACCTGCTGGCCTGGGGCTCAGAGAGCGGAGGCAGTATCGCTCGTGCAGCTCAGGGGAGAAAAACGCGTGATAAGTTGGATGCCCAGGCATACACTTCAGCCCACAGCCATAATTAGCAAGCAGGACATCACGCCGACAACGCAGAGGAGGTTCTCCCGATTCGGCGTAGAGGCTAACAACTGGGCTCGTTGGAAAAGCTCCAACGGCCACACGGATGCCCTGGTTATGGACTGTGTCTAACCTTCTGAGCCCTGAAGGTCGAGCTGAAGAATACACAATGCTGCCATAGTCCAACTTCGAACGAATCACAGCACGATAAAGACGGAGCAATGTCGTCCGATCCGCACCCCAAGACTTGCCACTTAGTATCCGTAAAAGATTTAGAGAACGGTCACATCGTGCTCTAAGCTGTGCTATTTGTGGTGCCCAACAAAGTTTCCGATCGAAGATCAAACCAAGGAATCTCGCCTCGTCTGCGAAAGGAAGTAAATCTAGCCCGAGTCGAAGAGACGGCGGCATATGCCACTTACGGCGCCAGAAGTTAACGCAGACTGTCTTCTCAGCGGAGAAACGAAAACCGTGTTTCGAGCTCCATGCATAGAGATTGTCCAAACACCGCTGGAGACGGCGTTCCAAAAACGGTGTACGCTGAGAAGTACAGAAGATGGCAAAGTCGTGCACGAATAAACAGGAAGAGACACCTTGAGGCACACATAGTGATATGGAATTTATCGCAATAGCAAATAGAGTCACGCTGAGTACCGAGCCCTGCGGCACTCCGTTCTCTTGAATAAAATGGTTAGAAAAAACCGAACCCACCCTCACTCGAAAAACGCGGTCCCGCATAAACTCCTGAATGACCAACGGTAGGCGTCCACGTATGTTCCAGTTGTGCAGAGAACGCAATATTCCCGCCCGCCAACACGTGTCGTAGGCCTTCTCGAGGTCAAAAAATATCCCAACTGTGGGGCTGTTCTTAAGAAACCCGTCCATAATCTGAGTTGACAGAGAGACAAGGTGGTCAGCAGTTGAACGTCGTCGTCGAAAGCCACACTGGATGTTCGTCAGAAGATTGTGGGATTCCAGCCACCACACCAACCGTCCATTGATCATGCGTTCCATCACCTTGCAAACGCAACTGGTGAGGGAAATAGGACGGTAACTGGAAGGAAGATGGCGGTCCTTTCCAGGTTTAAGAATGGGTATGATGGTGGCCTCCCGCCACTTGTCTGGAAAAATGCCATCAACCCAGACACGATTATAGACCTCGAGTAGGAAATCTTTGCCATCAGGAGAGAGATGTTGCAACATTTGGACGTGGATACCATCTGGACCTGGTGCTGAGTGTCGTGAAGAGGAGAGTGCATTGTCTAGCTCTGCCAGGGTGAAAAGGCGATTATAATCCTCAAGGTTGCCAGAAAGAAACGAGAATTCTTGAGATTCCACCTGGTTCTTAACTGTAAGAAACTCAGGGGAATAGTTGCCTGAGCTAGACACCTGAGCGAAAGCACTGCCTAAAGTATTCGCCACGTCAAATGTATCAACAACAGCTCCGGTAGGTGTTTTGAGACCGGCGATGGGCATATGGTTCGGTTTCCCAGCCACACGTCTTAACTTATCCCATACGACAGAGGAAGGTGTATGTCGATTAAAGGAACCCACGAATTTATTCCATGACATCTTTTTGCTATCCTTAATAACCCGCCTAGAATGTGCACGCATCCGTTTATAGTGTATCAGGTTATCCAGTGTAGGAAAACGCTGGAAAACCCGTAGAGCTCGTCTGCGAGCGCGAATAGCATCCCGACAGTCTGCGGTCCACCAAGGTACCGGAAATCGACGGCTGTAGCCAGTCGAACGCGGAATGGATTGCTCAGCAGCAGAAAGAATGGTCCCTGTAAGATGTTCGACCAAGTGGTTCACAGAGTCGTGCTCTTCGTAGCTAAATTCAGCCAAGTGGGAGTACAGTTCCCAGCTGGCGTGGTCTAGGCGCCAACTAGGTAAACGGGTGGAACATACAACGGGTGTCAAGACACTAATACGACAAGGAAAGTGGTCACTAGAATGCAAATCCGAGATGATATTCCAGCATAAGGTGACTGCCAGCTGAGGGGAACAAATTGCAATGTCAATGTGTGAAAAACTATGAAATGCGTCAGATAGAAAGGTGGGCTCTCCGGTGTTCAAGAGAGCAAGATTCTGACTATACAAGAAGTCTTTAAGTAGCGTACCTCTCGCACAAGCCCGAGGAGAGCCCCAAAGAGGGTGATGGGCATTCACGTCGCCTACCAATAAAAAGGGTGGTGGCAACTGCGAAATGAGGTGTTCTAAGTCGCTGTGCGAGAGGTCCGCAGATGGAGGCAAATAGATACTGCAAATGGTGAATGAAGCGGAGGGTAGCTTAATGCTGACAGCAACGGACTGGATTGCAGATTGTATGGGTACGGAGTTGGCAAAAATATCATCTCGAATAAGCATCATAGTGCCCCCATGTGCCGGGACACCGTCCTCCGGGGATAAATCACATCGTACGGAGGAGTACTGCCTGATGGTAACGGTGTCCCGTGGACGGAGCTTCGTCTCTTGTAAACATACAGCCAAGGGTTCATGCTGGCGCAGCAACAAGTCAAGCTCTGGTCGATGTGGTCGAATTCCGCGTATGTTCCAATGGAGGATAGCCATTGAGTATATTATGGGATAAGTTTCAAATCGAAAGACGCTTCTGCAGATTGGGATTAGCTGGTAGGTTCAATTTGTTCTTCTTAGGCGTTGGGCTAGTACTATTTTCAGGAGCACGATCCTGCCGTTTCCGCACTGTCCCTCTGGCAGTGGCGGCAGAATCCTCCTGGTCCATCTCCTCCACAAGAGAGGTCCCTTTTTCAAGAGCAGTTTTAGGTCCAAGTAGTTCGAACCGATTGGATGTGCTGATCGGCGAAGACGGCCGTCGCCGATTCACGCCCTCCTCCCCAGATGACCCTTCAGAGGAGGATACACGTGTGGAGTTGCGTGAACTTTTCTTACCTTTAGATGACTTGGTAATAGATTGCACATTCTCTTTCAAGAAGTCTTGTCGTACATACTTGGTCTTAAACTGTTTTTCCGGGGCAGAAGACGTCGTGAATTTACCAACTTTAGTTCCAGAGGTCGAGGCTTTCGGTGACAACTGTGCAGGACTATTCTGTAAGCTAGCGGATTTGGCAGATGTTGATACCAACTTGGGTGTAGGTGCCGAAGGCTTTGGCAGCGCTTGGGCTAAAATAACCTTTTCCGCAATTGTAGCCCCGTTCATATCGCCGGTCTGTGTTGCGATTTCCCGACGCGGTACCGGTTTAGCTGCAACTGAGCTATAGGTACCGGACCTCGGGGCAGAGGGTTGGCGGAGTCGCAGGAGCTTCCGGGCTTCCAAGAAGGACACCTTCTCTTTCACCCGTATCTCCTGGATCGCTCGTTCCTCTGCAAAACGGGGGCAGTCTCGGGAACTAGATGGGTGTTCCCCGTTACAGTTCACACACGATGGAGCTGAAGCACAAGCCCCATCGTGGGAGATGTCACCGCAGTGGACGCAGGTGGACTTGCCGGTACACAACTCACTAGTGTGACCATAACGTTGGCATTTAAAGCACCTCAGCGGATTGGGTATATAAGGCCTAACTTCGATGGCTTCATACCCTGCCCTAATCTTTTGAGGCAGATCAACCCGATCAAAAGTAAGAAACAGGGTACGAGTAGGCAGGAATTCACCGTTGATCTTACGTTGTACCCGATAAACAGCTGAGACACCCTGAGTCGCAAGATTTTCTTGGATCTCCTAAATGGACAAACCGTCCAACGCGCGGGTTGTTATTACACCGCGGGAGGAGTTCAGCGACTTGTGCACCTCGACCTTCACTGGATAGCTGGCTAACATGGTGGCTTTGAGTATCCTTGCAGCTTGCGAGGCGGAGTTGGCTTCGACAAGAAGTGTACCATTGCGAGCCCGCACGCAGGATTTAACAGGACCAGCAATGGCATCGAGACCCTTTTGGATAGTAAAAGGGCTCACCGTCAGGAACTTCTTACCTTCCTCTGTCCTATGAATAACCAAGTAGCGAGGACCACATGACTCGACTACTTCCTTTCCAACGTCTTTATTTGAAATCAGGGGTTTAAGTTTTGGTGCCATAAAAAAAATTGTATAAATTCATCCCCCAGTGCTCCCCACCCACCACGGAGCCCAACGAGGGGTCACCCCACTGGGGTGACAGGGCTACACAGGGGATATAGCGGGCTCGCCGTCCCACTCACCCTGGAGTTCGGTGTAATACCTAGTCCTGGCCGATTGACTAGGGGTGGGTTAGTCCCTAGCCTCCCGTTTAGGCAAATCAGAAACCAAAGCGGTGTATTAGGCTGCGCACCCTCCCCAGTTACTGAAAGACAGAAGCCCAGGCTCAGGTACGCAACCCTCAACCAACCAGGATATTCCTCTTCACCGACACGGGTCTCCACGCACGGCCTACACGTGGGTGGGCATTTTGACCTTCTGGCTCCCTCACCACTCTGAGGTTGCCCACAGAGGAAGTCAAGGTGGCTCGGGACCCCGGGTGCGCCTAACCCGTACCTACCGTAGTAGGCCCCTGGGAGGCGCGTTGAAGGTAGCCATGTGTTAGCCGCGTGTGACCGATACGCAGACGCGTAAGGATAACCACGCGGCGCCGGTTTGGCTGGCAAGATGTGAGCCATAGCTGTACCGTGTCTTTGAGTGTGCGAAGCTGTGTACCTGCTAAGTTTTGCCAAGATTGCTGCCAAGCTAAAAGAAGAGACCTGCGAAAGTAACGTGAAGCATCCCCTGAGGGCACAGCCACTTCCGAATAATCCTGCAAGGAGCAGGCAGCCTTGGCAGACTTATCCGCTACCTCATTATCTGCAATACCGACATGACCTGGAACCCACGTGAAGATGAACTGGTAGCTGCAAGCAATCAATTCAGAAAGGCGAGATTGAATGCGCATAACGAGTGATGAGGAGCCAGTATACTGCTGCAGAGCCTGTAGGGCACTCAAGGAATCGCTGCAAACAAGAAAACTACCAGGTGCTAAAAGCGAGATAAAATCTAGAAAGTAAAAGATAGCGTACAGTTCGGCGGTGAATACCGAACTGGCGTCCGCAAGGCGATAATTCTGTGTTACTCCATTGAAATAAAAGGCACAACCTGTAGCTCCTGCCAGTTGGGAGCAATCAGTGAATACCGGTGCATATGCCCGGTAATTGCTTAAAAGTTCGTAAAACAGTCGCTGAAATACCTCCGGAGCGGTCGAACGTTTCACAAGGTTGGAGAGGGTCAGGTCGAAACTGGGATGCCTCAGTTGCCAAGCAGGTTCCGGATAAACAAAAACACGCTCCACAGGAGGCAATCTGAGACCCCTATCGGAGAGCAGTTCACGAAACCGAATACCACAGGGGCGTGAAGCAGTGGCGTTCCTCAGATAGCGGTGTGTATAATACGGGCGTAACACAGGGTTAAAACAAGGATGGCGGGGGTTCGCAGACAACTTAGCAGCATACGAACAAAGGAAAAATGAGCGACGCACTGCCAGTGGGGGTTCACCAGCATCGGCGTACAAGCATTCCACACGACTAGTGCGGAAGGCTCCTGTAGCAAGACGTAAACCGATATGATGAACGGTGTCTAAAAGGCGAAGTTTAGAGGCGGTCGCTGCGCCGTAAATAAAACAACCGTAGTCTAGTTTTGAGCGAACGAGTGAACGGCACAAACGCAGCATCACTGAACGATCGCCGCCCCACGACGCACCAGAAAGCAGTTTGAGGATCCGCAGCGATCGGTCACAGGAGGCACGAAGGTATCGGATGTGGGGTACCCAAGAAAGTTCACGGTCTAGGTGGAGACCTAAGAACTTCAAGGACGGAACGAAAGGCAGTGGCACACCGTTCAATTGGAGTTCAGGAGGAGGGTGTACTCCGCGAAGACGGTGGAAATGTATGCACTGAGTTCTTGTAGGGGAAAAACGAAAAACATTGCGAAGCGCCCAACCAGCGATAGAGTTTATGGAGAGCTGGAGTTGTCGTTCGAGATATTCAGTTCTGTAGGAGTGATAGTACAGCGCAAAGTCATCCACATACAGTGACGATGATATCCCACTACGAATTACGCTGGTAATGCCGTTGATGGCCACGGCAAAAAGCATAACACTAAGAACGGAACCTTGGGGTACACCGTTCTCCTGAATCTTCTCCAGCGAGAGAGTATTGCCAATACGGACACGAAAGCGGCGCCGCTGGAGAAAGTTGCACAGAAATAGCGCCAGATGGCCGCGTAACCGTGAACTGTGCAAATTACGCAGAATACCGTATCGCCAAGTAGTGTCGTAAGCCCTCTCGAGGTCAAAAAAGACACTCACGACTTGCTGCTTCAGAAGGAAAGCATTCCGAACATAAGCTTCCATACGCGCCAAGTTATCAACGCTTGAACGACCGCGACGAAATCCGCACTGCTCGGAACGGAGCACTTCGTTCGCCTCCAACCACCAAGTAAACCGAATACTGATCATGCGTTCCATAGTCTTGCAAACGACGCTCGTGAGGCAAATCGGCCGGTAAGAGGATGGGAGGGTCCGGTCTTTGCCAGGACGAGGGATAGGAATGACAATACCCTCTCGCCACACAGGCGGGAAAACCTGTTCGCGCCAAATGCGGTTATTGAGGTCCAGAAGGAATGTAACGGCCGCAGGTGGGAGGTGGAACAACATTTGTCGGTGAATGTCATCGGGACCAGGAGAAGAATCCCGCGCAGCGTGTAAAGCATGAGTTAGTTCCGCAAGGGTGAAGGGTGCATTGTACGGCTCACTACAGTCACTAGTAAAATCAAGGCGAAATCTCTCAGCAGCTTCCTTAATGGGATGAAATGCATTGTCGTAATTGCCCGTTGCACTTGTCGCAGCGAAGGAGGTGGCTAGAGCGTCGGCAACATCCCGTTCGCTGGTGAAGGTGGAGCCGTGAACGGTAAGGCCAGGGATGTATGTCCTGAAACATTTGCCGGTCATGCGGCGCACCGAAGTCCACACTCTCTATGAGGAGCTCCTGCGAGAAAGCGAGGAGACATATGCTTTCCACGAATTCCGCTTGGCATTACGAACGATATAGCGCGCCTTAGCAGGGGCGCGTTTGAAAGCAACAAAGTTCTCCGCCGTCGGGTGTAGGTGGAAAAGCCGAAGAGCTTTTTTACGTGCCTTTAATGCCAAGTTGCAGTCTTCGGTCCACCACGGCACTAGAATACGCCGAGGGGTAGAAGAGCTCCGAGGAATACTGGATTCTGCGGCGAGCAAAACCGAGCAAGTAAAATACTCCACCATGTCTTCTATGGAGGTACAGCCATCGGAATTGAGATTGAGCAGAGAGGAAAACTTTTCCCAATCAGCTTTGGAGATAATCCAGCGGGGATGTTGAGTGGGTAAGGGATATTGTCCCGAAAAACGAATGTCAATGGGGAAATGATCACTGCCGTGAAGATCGGAAAAAACCGACCAATCCAGGAAGGGTAGTAAAGCAGGGCTGCAGAAAGTTACATCTAGGGCGGATAGGGTGCCATATGCAGAAGATAAGAATGTGGGTGCACCGGAGTTTAAGAGTAATAAAGCAGACCTGTCGCAAACGTCTGCTATTATTGTACCTCGAGCATCGTCAGCAGAAGAACCCCAAAAAACATTGTAAGCATTGACATCTCCCAAAAAGATCAGCGGCGGGGGAATTTGTGCTAAAAATGCCCGAAGCTCAGTGTCTGAGATCACATCGTGATGAGGCAAATAGACATTGCAAACAGAAAAGGAGATGGAAGGCAATGTTACGCGCACAGCTACCGCTTGTAGCGGGGTGTTGAGTGTAATACTGGCGGCAAGGATGGTAGGAGCCACGAGAGTAACAACACCGTTGCAAGCACGCTGGCCACCAACAAAGTCCTGTCTGAAGGATTGAAAATGACGAAATGGAAGGGTATGGTGGGGATGTAAGTGGGTTTCCTGGAGACAGAGGATTGAGGGTGAACGCTTGTTGATTATATGTTGGAGGTCTGGTGGACGGGTCCTGATCCCATTGACATTCCACTGGATTATATCCATGGTGAGATAGAAATTAAGGTGGTGTAATTTCTTTCTTTCTCACCTTAGCAAAATTAGGTCCAACTAACCTAAAATCCGTGTCTTCCTCAGACTCCACTGGTGGTCGGGAGTCAGAAGAAGTCTTTCAGTTCGCAGAACGAGAGCGGGACGTTGCCGAAGTTCGGCTCATCGGTCTACTACGTTGAGGGGAACGATCTCCGGCGAAGGATGAACTAGGAGCACATGGGTTAGTCGACGGCTGAGATTGCTGCTGTGCATCAGGAGTTGTACACTGAGATGCAGATGATTGAGCACGTAAAGGAGCGGCTTCGCACAAGTCAGTTTGCGTCGACGCATCCGCGACAGGCACAGTCTGTAAACCGACGGATTGGACAAGCTTACGGCGAACGGCTGAGGAGCATCCTGTGGTGTTGGCCGGCTTTAGCTGCTCAAAGCGCCGTCTCGCCTCAGGAAAAGTAAGATGTTCCTTCACACGTATTTCTTGTATGCTTTTCTCTGCCAAGTACATGGGACACTGTCGAGAGCTAGACGGATGACTGCCTTCAAAGTTTACACAGCACGGTGCGCGCGTACAGACGGTATCAACGTGTGCCACTAGACCACAATGATCGCAGGATGCGGGTCGGGCACAGGCGGATTGGGTATGCCCGAAGCGCTGCCACTTGAAGCACCGCATAGGGTTCGGCACATACGGGCGGACGGCAGCACGTTCGTAACCACAGTATATGAACTCCGGAACACTAGTACCCTTGAACGTGAGAAAGATCGTACGCAATGGGTACTCCTTGCCCTCACGTTTACCATGTAGACGGTACGCCTGACAAACTCGCTGTTCTGAAAGATGGGTGGCAATATCTTCATTGGAGAGGTCGTCTAAGCTAGAGGTGGTCACAACTCCTCTACAGGTGTTCCTGGACTTGTGGGGGTAAACTTTGATGCTGTACGATCCCAACAGAGTAGCACGAAGTAGTTTGTCCGATTGGTCTTTATTGTGGACCTCTACCAATAGCGTACCGTCTCGCAGCCTTGTCGCGTTTTTAACCTTGCCGCAGATCCTGTCAACTTCCCTTTGCACGTAGAATGGACTTATGTCTGAAAATTTCTTGGTCTCGTTCAACATAGCCATAACAATAAACTGGTCAAAATAAGAAGTTGGTGCGCGGTTTGACATATTGAAAAGACCCCCTTCCGGAACCGTCGGCGTCAGCCTGCCATCCAGGGGTTAAAGAAGAAAAGACACCAAATCTCCACGGTTTGTGCCGTCACGGGAACCATCCCGTGACCGATACCCAAGGCCTACGTCACAAGGGTTGCCCTCCAAACACCACTGCTTGTCCATATGCGTATACCGTTCACCATGCACGCCCCGGTTTTAAGCCCCTACCACAGGAATAACCGCCTGTGTCTCCCCGCTCTAGGCCGTGCAGCGACAGAACACAGGCACGGATTCAGGGGACTTGTGGTTGATTACGCCGGGGCAACGTCAGCGGTAACACGTCCGGCCCGTGAAACTATCCCAACGACGTAACGCGGTCGTCGGGACACCAGCACAGGCCGGGCTTACTAACAAGCTACGTGAATGTACATGACGGTATGGACGGGCTCCGCACCTAAGGCTACACATAGGGGCAGTGGGGAGGGTGCACCCAACCTTCAAGCCTGGGAACTCCGTAGAGCACACAAATTGGGAGCCGCGCTGGAACCGTGGGACAGGAACCACGGGGATAGTGAAAGATCCCTGCTGGTGAGACAGGAGTTAATAAACCTAATGCCTTACAAACTACTAAATTCCATAAGCCTAGAAGAGGAAGAGGGTAATAAAGTGAACAAACGAAACAAACAAATGCAGAAGAAAAGACGTGGGAACAGTGAATGGCGATAGAAAGGGTGAAGTGGCGGTGAGCGGCTCGGGAACCCCCGGGTGCGCCAAACCCGTACCTACCGTAGTAGGCCCCTGGGGGGCTTGGGATCGAACCTCGGCCGTCTAGGTGAGAGTCAAGTGTTCTAACCACTCGGCCACGGCACGGCCCCCGCTGAACATACCGTCCAAGGCTCCGTTGGTGATGACGCCACGCGAGGAGTTCAAGGTCTTGTGCTTCGCAATTTGGATCGGCTAACTACCTAATATATTCGTTTCCAGTAATTTTGCTGCCAGGGAGGCTGAAAGTGCCTCCACCAGGAGTATGGCATTGCGTGCTCTAAAGCAACATTTCACGGGACCAGCAATTTTATCCAACCCATTTTGTGGGCTGACAGGGCTACACAGGGGATATAGCAGGCGCGCTGACCCCCTACCCTGTAGTTCGGTATAATAACTAGTCTTTGCCGATTGACAAGGGGTGGGTTAGTTCCTAGCCTCCCGTTAAGCGAAACAGAAACCAAAGCGGTGTATAAGGTTGCCCACCCTCCCCAGTTACTGAAGATCAGAAGCCCAGGCTCAGATATACAACCCTCAACCATCCAGGATATTCCTTTCCACCCACACGGGTCTTCACGCATGGCCTACACGTGGGTGGGCATTTTAACCCACTGACACCCTCACCACTTAGAGTTGCCCACTGGGGTCCCTGGGGGGCCCCATCACGGCGATGATGATGGTTAAAGTTTAGGGCGCACAACTACATGGTTATGAGCTCCCTATAGATACACATCGTGCGAAAAAGAAAATAAAAGATCAATAAAAAGTTAGCGCTACAACCAAAATAAAAGCGTAATAGAAAGGTTAAAGATCAGTCGTTAAAAATAAATAAAATGATAAATAAAACTCATGGCAAATAAACCTGCCCACTGCAGAAACCATGAAGAGCTAAAAACTAGTAAAAGACAATCTAAAAACGATAACTAAAACAGGCCCCAGCTCTGAGAGGCTAAAATAGCTAAAATCAGCAGCTACCAGTTCAGGAACATAGAAAATTGGAAAGTAAAATAGAACTAGATTTCTAGCTTAAAAGGCAATGACGATAAAAACATAAAAATCCGATCTAACGCTCCGGTATCATCCAACAAGATCTCTTTAATACTGGCTGCAAGTTGCAGGGCGGCTCGTAATCGGACTGGCGGAGCACACTCTACCAGTTAATGGCGGACGGTCAGTGTTTGCCCATACTGAGGGCATACAGGAGCAGAATCCCTTTTCAACTCGTAGAAGTGTGTGAAAAACAGTGGCCGATACGCAGACGAGCCAAAACGACTTCCTCACGACGGGAAGTGCGTGATGAATTTGACCATTGTACCTGAAGATCTTTTATTGTCCTTAGCTTGTTGTTGCGGCGAGCAACCAACTCCGCGTGCCAGCGCGAAATCTTCGTCCTCCGTAAAAGAAGTCTAAAATCTTCGGTTGTTGATAAGTAATGGTGACTCTGGGCTCCGTTGTTGCTGAGTTTGCCGCCTCATCCTTTAATTCGTTGCCTGACAATCCCATGTGTCCAGCAAGCCAAGCAAGAACCAAATTCACGCCAGAGGAGTGCAAAATGTGGAGGTCCTCCTGAATGAGCTGCACTAAATCATGGTAGCTGCACAGTCATGAATGCTCTGAAGTGCGCTAAGCGAATCACTCAGAATAATGCATTTACCCAAGTTTCGACGGCAAACGCACTGAATGGCTCGATAAATAGCATACAGCTGCGCAGTATAAACGGATGTGTGACTAGGCGAAACGAAAGTATGTAGTTCGGTACCAGTTACAAAGGCACATTCAACAACGTCGGTAGACTTACTGCCATCAGTATAAATAAAAATTCGGTCACTGTAACGGGATAAAAATTCTAAAAAACAAGTACGGATGCTAATAGAAGGCATCATACAATTCTCGAATGCCAACATCCTGAGGTCGACGCGGGAGGCAGCATGTAACCGAGGTGGGTGCACCCTATCTCCCTTGGGAAACATGCTCGGCATTACGATATTGTAATCCCGAAGAAGCTCTCTAAAACGAAAATCTGCGGGCTTTGGACTAACTGTTATGCGACAATAACGGTCGTCTAGCTCAGTAGAATAACAATGAAGAATCGTTGGATGTATAGGCAGGCACTTAAGTCCACTGCCATAATTTGCTAGCAAGGCAACACGCCGAAATCGAAGGGGTGGTTCCGCCTATTCGGCGTAGAAGCTCACAGCTGGGCTAGTTGGAAAAGCTGCAACAGCCACACGGATGCCCTGATTGTGGACAGCATCTAACTTTCTCAGCACAGATGGTCCTGCCGAAGAAGAAACAATATATTCATAGCCTAACTTGGATCGGATCAGTGCACGGTAAAGATGCAGCAATATTGTCCGATCTGCTCCCCAAGATTTGCCACTTAGTATCCGTAAAATATTAAAAGGGTGGTCACACCGTGCCTTAAGCTGTGCTATATGTTGTGACCAAATGAGTTTCGGTCAAATACCAACCCCAGGAATCTCACATTTGCGAAGGGAAGTAACTCTAGCACAAGGTGAAGAGTAGGTGCCACTCACCACCTACGGCGACAGAAGTTAACACAGACCGTCTTCTCAGGGGAAAAGCGAAAGCCGTTTTTTGACCTCCAATCATAGAGATTGTCCAGCGATCCAAAATCGGTGTACGCTGAGAAGTACAGTATATCGCAAAATCGCCCTGAAATAAACAGGAGGAGACATCTAGGGGAACACATTGCGATATGGAATTAGTTTCTATAGCAAAAAGCGTGACGCTAGTACCGAGCCCTGCGGCACTCCGTTCTCTTGAGTAAAAGGGTTAGAAAATACCGAGCCGACCCTTACTCGGAAAAGGCGGTCTTGCCTGAAGGAGTAGCGGATGGCGTCCTCGAATATTCCAACTGTGGAGGGAACGTAATATTCCCGCTCGCCAACACGTATCTTGGGCCTTCTCGAGGTCAAAAAAGATCCCAACCCTTTGGCTGTTCTTTAGAAACCCATCAGAAATCTGAGTTGACAACGGCACCAGGTGTTCAATTGCTGAGCGACGTCGTAGAAAACCACACTGGATGTTGGACAAAAGATTGCGGGATTCCAGATCATCCATTGATTATGCGTTCCATCACCTTGCGAGCCGCGCCGTGTCCGAGTGGTTAGACCACTTACCTCGAACCTAGATGGTAGGGGTTCTATCCCAAGCGAGCGCATGCAACATTTGTGGTGGACAAGGCGGCGCAGCGGCGGGTTTTCTCCGGGAACTCCGGTTTCCCCCGACATCGCATTCAAAAGGTATTCCATCATCATTCGTATCATCACTGTCACCGCCTGCGGTGGCATAAGTAGTTAAAGCGGGCGTTAAACTCTACAAACCCATCACCCTGCATACGTAGCTGGTGAAAGAAATAAGACGGTAACTGGAAGGATGTTTACGGTCCTTTCCAGGTTTCAAAACAAGTATAATGGTGGCCTTCCGCCACTGAGTTGGAAAAGTGGATTCAACCCAGACAGAATTATAGACCTCGAGTAGGAAAACCTTACTTTCAAGAAAGAGATGTATCATTTGAACATGGATGCCATCCGGACAGGGCGCAGAGTTTCGCGAAGATGAAAGTGCGTGTTCTAGCTCCGCAAAGGTGAAAAGGCGACTATAGTGTTCATGAGTTCCAGAACGGAAAGCGAACTTTTGAGCTCTCACCAAAGCCTTAACTGGAAGAAACTCGGACGGATAGTTGTCTGAGCTAGACACGCGAGCGAAAACACTGCCAAGATTGATAGCCACGTCAAACGGATCTAGTACAGTGTCTGCGGTAGTTTTTAGAACGAATATGGGCATATGAATCGCTTTGCCAACTACACGCCTAAACTCATCCCATACTACAGAAGAAGGTGTGTGTCGATTAAAAGACGCTACAAATTTCTTCATGATATCCTCTTGCTCTCCTTTATAGTTTGTCTAGATTTTGCACGTAGTTTTTATATTGTATCAAGGATACCCAGTGTAGGGCGACACTGGAAACCCGGGGAGCTCGTCTGTGCGCACGAATGGCGGTTCGGCAGTCATCTGTCCACCTAAGAACAGGAAAACGCTGACAGTAGCCAGTCGATCGTGAAATAGATTGCTCAGAAGCAGAGAAAATGGTGGTTGTGAGTCTTTCAACTAAGGAATCAGCTGCGTCTTGCTCACTGCACTGAAAAACAGCCAAACGGGAAGAAAGATTCCAGTTGGCGTAATCTAGGCGCCATCTAGGTAAAAGTGTGGAACACAAATTGTGGGCTAAGAGACTTATAGCGACCGGAAAGTTGTCATTAGAGCATAAATCAAAGATAACGTTCCACTGTAACGAAACTGCTAATTGTGGAGAACAGGTGGCTATGTCGATGTGTGAAAACTATTAAAGGCGTCAGAAAAAAGGTAGGCTTTCCGGTATTCAGCAGAGTGACATTAATTTGATCCAAGAAATCGGCAAGCAGTTAATTTGTCGCACAAGCCCAAGGGGAGCCCCAAAGCGGGTGGTGGGCATTTAGGGTCCCCTACCAACAAAACAGGAGTTGGAGGAACATATACACTGCAAATGGTGAAGCTCAATGCTTACATCAATGGACTGTATGTCAGATTGACTGGGTACATATGTAGCGAAGATATTATCTCCGATAAGAATCATAGTGCCCCCATACGTAGGTACTCCATCCGCTTGAGTTATATCACACCAGACAGCAGAGTACTGCCTGAAGGTAAGGTTGTCTTGGGGACAGAGCTTGGTCTGTTGCAAGCTTACGACCAAAGGCTGATGCCGGTGGAGCAACAAGTCCAGCTTTAGATGGCGTGGTCTAATGCCGCGTATGTTCCACTGTAGGATACCCATGGTCTATGGCATGGGATAAACATTAAATGGAAAGTCGTTTCTGCATATTTGGCTGTGCTGGCCGGTTAAGTTTATTCTTCTGTGCCGTCGGACTAACACTTTGTTTTGTTCAGGAGCATGATCCTGCCTCTTCCGCACTGGCTGTCTTCCAGTGAGCTGAGAATCCTGTTGGTCCATCTACTCTACGAGGGAGGTCCCCTTTCCAATAGAGAATTTCGGTTCGAGTACCTCCAACTGATTAGAGGTGCTGATCAGAAAGGTTGTTAGTTGCCCAACAATTCTCTCCCCAGAAGACTCCTCAAAAAGGATCCACACAGAGGATAAGGGGGACTTTTCCTTCTCTTAAATGTTTGGGAGAGGACTTTAAATTCTCCTTTAGGAAGACAGTCCGTACCTATTTTGTCTTAAAGGATTCCGCTGGTGCAGAATATTCGACAGTTACGGCTGACTTACTTCCCGAGAATGAAGGTTTAGATGACACTATCTCAGAATTTGGCCGTACAAAGGTGGGAGAGGCAGATGGTGACGCCGACGTAGAAGTGGACGTTGTGGGCCTGGGTAATGGTATGGCTACGAGAGTCTCTTCTGCAATTGAGGCCCCGTTGATATCGCAGGTCTGCGTTGCGATTTCCCGCTTAGGTACTGGTTTAGTAGCAGTATAGTAGAATAGTTTTAGGGCGCACAACTGCAAAGGTCATTAGCGCTCAAGGGTATATAAATGAGCTAAACATTAAAAGGCATAAAAACCACTAAAACAGGAATACCAAACAAGGGTTAAAATCAGGGTGGGCGTAAAAAGGCTACCAAAGCAAGACTAAAACGAGGTACTAAAGCACAAGTCGGTAAAAGGTATATTCCCAGAGATAAAATTAAACCCTACTGTACATCCCGCAGCGTCCGAGAAAATTAAAAATTCCGCCACAAGACACAGGATTGTAGCCCAGAAGGGTGGGGATGTCAGTAGGCAGGACGCACGCAGCACAGTATAAAGGTGGCACTCCAATAAAAGATGACGCACCGTCAAAGGCTCGTTACACGAAGCACATTGAGGTGCGGGTTCCCTAAGTAAAAGATGCTGGTGGCTAAAACAGCAATGACCGATATGCAGTCGCGCTAAAACCACCTTATCGCGGCGACATGCACGCGAGGAAGTAGGCCAGGGGACAGGAAGGGACCTGACCGCTCTCAGTTTGTTGTCACACACCCCGGACCATTCCGCGATACCGCGCGAAAGAATGGCCCGGCGCAGGTGAACACGAACATCACCTGGTGGAACGGTGGTGCTAAAAACATTAGGCAATAAATTGCAGACCTGTCAGCTATGTCCGTTTGTTCGTATCCGCTCACACCTACGTGACCAGGAACCAAAAAAAAAAAAAAAAAAAAAAAAAAAAAAAAAAAAAAAAAAAAAAAAAAAACGACACGCTGTCGCCAGCGTGAGCGAGCGTTTGCAGGCGATTCTGTATACGCTGTGTCAGCGGATGGCAGGGATACAGCTCACGCAGGCCCTGTAGTGCACTGAGGGAGTCGCTACAGGTAACAAACTGTTTTAAATCCTGTCCCCGGATAAAAAGAAGAGCTTGATAGATACTAAAAAGTTCGGCGGCAAAAATCGAGCATTGCCCTAAAATATGAAATGTATAACTCCACGAATTAAGAATTAAAGCACATCCCACACCACGGAATTCCTTGGTACCCACCGTATAAATAAAACAATGGTTGGGAAACTTGACTGAAGGTGGAGTCGTTGATTTCGGCATGGATGCCAACCCAAGGTGGAACTGGGTGTCGCAACGTAACAAAGGGGGGGAATGAACATCTCCCCGTGGAAACAGGCGGTAGGCGAACATCCAAGAGCCGAAGAAGCACACGAAATCGAATTTCTGCGGGAAGCAAAGCAACTGCGCTGACAGCATATTGACGGTCAACACACTGTCAAAGAATAAGTTGAAATACGGGAGATCTGGCAAGGCAAGGAGGCGGATAGCACACCTGCAAAGAAGGAGGTGACGGCTATGAGACCGCGGAGTAGTAGTACTACTATGGCTTTAGGGCGCACAACTACAGTGGTTATAAGCGCCCATGGGTAAACGAAGGAGCTAAAAGATAAAAGGTATAAAAACAGTAAAACAGAAGTACAACTCACGGGTTAAAATCACAGAGTATAAGAGCCTACCAAAGCAGGAATAAAACCGAGGGACTAAAAACACAAGTCGGTATAATGCAAGACTCCGAGATAAAATCAAACCCTACTGTACATCCCGCAGCGGCGGAGAAAATTAAATATGTCCCTCGCAAGAAACAGGGTTGTCGCCCAGAACTGGAGATGTCAGTAGGCAGACATAGGGAAGCACGCAGCACAGTAAAAAGGTGGCACTTCAATAAAACATGACGCACCGTCAAAGGCTCGTTACACGAAGCACATTGAGGTGCGGATTCCCTACGTAAAAAATGCTGGTGACTAAAAAGGCAATGCCCGATACGCAGTCGCGCTAAAACCACCTCATCGCGGCGGCATGCACGCGAGGAGGTAGGCCAGGGGACAGGAAGGGATTTGACTGCTCTCAGTCTGTTTTCGCGCACCCCGGACCATTACGCGAACCAGCGCGAAAGAATGGCCCGGCGCAGGTGAACACGAACATCACCTGGAGGAACAGTGTGCTAAAAATATTAGTCAATAAAATTGCAGACTTGGCAGCTGTGTCCGCTTCTTCGTTTCAGCGAACACCTACGTGACCAGGAACCCAAACAACCGACACGATGACGCCAGCGTCAGTGAGCGACTGCAGGCGATCCTGAATACGCTGTATCAAGGGATGGCATGGATGCAGCTCACGCAGACCCTGTAGTGCACTGTTGGGAGTCGCTAAAATATAACACTGCCCTAAATCCTGTCCCCGGATAAAAAGAAGAGCCTGATAGATACTAAAAAGATCGGCGGTAAAAATCGAGCATTGCCCCAAAAGATGGAATGTCAAACTCCGCGAATTAAAAACGAAAGCACATCCCACACCACGGTCTTCCATAGAACCATCCGTGTAAATATAACAATGGTGGGGAAAGTCGGCCTATAATTCTAAAAATGCGGAGCGGAAGACTGAAGGTGGAGTCATAGATTTCGTCATGGATGCCAACCCAAGGTGTAACTGGGTGTCACAACGTAACCAAGGAGGGAAGGAACATTCCCCCAGTGGTAGCACAGGCGTTAGGCGAACATCCAAGATCCGAAGAAGCAGACGAAAACGAACTCCTACGTGATCGAGCTGACAGCATATTGACGGTCAAGAGACTCGTCAAAAATGAACTGTAAGACGGGTGATCTAGCAAGGCAAAGAGACGGATAGCATAGCTGCAAAGAAGTAGGTCACGCCTATGAGATAGTGGAGGTTCAGCAGCCTCCGCAGACAAGCTGATGACCGGGCTAGTCGGAAACGCACTCTGTACCAGACGAGTCCCTCTGTGGTGAACTGGGTTCAAACGTCGTAAAACCGAAGGACAGGCCGAAGAGCACACAATGCACCTGTAATCAAGCTTAGAGCGAACAAGGGAACGGTAAAGCTGTAATAGCACGGTGCGATCTGCTCCCCAGGATGTGCCACATAAAACACGTAAAATATTAAGTGCGCGATCACATCTAGCCTTCAGAGAAGAGATATGGGATGACAATTAAGCTTTTGGTCGAACACCATGCCGAGAAACGTTACCGTATCGGCGAAGGGTAGCGGTTCCGGCCCAAAGTGTAGAGAAGGCGGATCGTAACGTTTCCGTCGCCAGAAGTTTACACAAACTGTCTTCTCAGAAGAAAAACGGAATCCATTTTCAACACTCCAAGCGTGTAGACGATCAAGACATGCCTGCAGGCGAGGCTCCAAAAGGCAAGTGCGCCGAGAGGTGCAATAAATTGCAAAATCGTCCACGTACAAGGAGGAGGAAACACCTGCAGGAACACACTCGACAATAGGTTTGAGGTCGCCAGCAAAGAGAGTGACGCTGAGTACCGACCCTTGAGGTACTCTGCGGATTAAAAACGCGAGAGCAAACACAACACACATGCACACGAAATACCCTGTGCATCGTGAACTCACGGAGGAACACTGGAAGGCCATCACGGCAACCCCACTTGTGCAAGGTGCGCAATAAACCAGACCTCCAGTAAGTTTCATTAGCTTTCTCCAGATCAAAAAAAAATGGCCACAGTTTGGCACTTGCGTGTAAAGCCATTCAGGATGTGAGTCGAGAGGGCGACGAGATGGTCAGTCGTGGAGCGGTATCGGCGAAAGCCGCACTGGATATTGCAAAGCAGTTTCTCAGAGTCGAGCCACCATCGTAACCGTCCATTGATCATGCGCTCTATCACCTTGCAAACAGCACTGTTGAGGGAGATAGGACGGTAATTGGAAGGAAGTCTAGGATCCTTTACCGGTTTTAAAATGGGAACAACGGTGGCCTCACGCCAAGCCTCCTCCCAAACAAGGATATATAGGCTCAGGAGATAGAGTTTACCATCAGAAGAGAGATGCTGCAGCATTGCGATGTGGATACTATTAGGACCCAGGGCGGAGTGCCGAGAAGATGCTAATGAGGAAACCAGCTCTCGCATGCTAAAAAAAGTGTTATACCACTCGGTGTCAGAGGACGCGAAAGAGAGACTCTGAGACTCCCCCTCCGTCTTAATGGCACGGAACGCCGGGTGATAATTGGTGGAACTGGACATATATACGAAATTGCTACCAAGGACGTCTGCAACAGCAATCGGATCAACTACGGTGTCGGTGCCCACGAGTATCCCCGGTATCGAAGTACCAGTTTGCTTACCGGCAACAAGGCGGAGCTTCTCCCACACAACGGATGAAGGTGTTGTGCGATATAAGGTAGACACAAACGAATTCCATGAAGCCCTTTTGCTATCCTGAATAATTCGGCGTGCCCGTGCGCGTGTTTGTTTAAAATGGATCAAATGCTCCAGCGTAGAGTGATGGCGAAATACCCTTAGAGCCTTCCTACGAGCACGAGTGGCATCGTGGCACTCTGCAGTCCACCAAGGGACCGGTGAACGTCTAGGGTATGAAGACGACCGCGGTATTGAGTACTCGGCAGCGGAGATTACGACAGAGTTGAAATGCTCGACCATCTGATCAACGGAGTCAAACTGGCAGTCGTTGAAAGCAGCAAGAGCGGAAAAGAGAGCTCAATTCGACTTAGACAGCTGCCAAGAACTCGCTCGCGAGGAGGAAAGCTGGTGTGACATAGGAGTAATGACACAAGAGCAATGATCACTAGAATGAGTGTCTGATACTACGTGCCACTGAAAGCGGTGAGCAAGCTGTGCTGAGCAAACAGAAACGTCCAGGTAGGAGAGCGTGTCAGTAGAATAGGAAAGGAAGGTAGGTTCACCGGTGTTTAAAACAGAGAGACTGTATTGATCGAAAAGATCAGCAAGGACAGTCGCCCGCGCGCAGGCCCTAGGAGAACCCCAAAGAGGATGGTGGTCATTGAAATCACCCAGCAGAAGGAAAGGTTTCGGGAACTGAGACAAAAGATGGACTATTTTGGCGGCGCAGAGGGTAAACGAGGGCGAAAAGTAGACATTACAAAGAGTAAAAAAGAAACCAGAAAGAGTTAGTTGAATAGCAACAGCTTGCAAAGTAGTAGTAAGTGAGACCGGGTGGCCGCAGATATTATCGCGCGTTAGTATTATAACACCCCCATGAGCAGGAGAACCCTCTTCCGGTGTAAGATCAAATCGCACTGGATGGTATTGGTGCAGGACAAAACATCGTGGGGGCGAAGCTTCGTCTCCTGCAAACAACAAACAAGAGGGTTATAGGACCGTAATAACAGCTGCAAATGGGCCCTATGCGTATGAACACCACGGATATTCCAGGTCAGGAGAGCTATGGAGTAAGGGTAGATACGCAAGGGTTATCGGCGACTCAGAGAGATATGAGTTTGCAGCTGGAAGAAAAATAAATGCCGGCAAAAGAAAATACACAAAGTTAAGGTGGACGATTTTTGTTCTTTGCGCTCTTTGGGCCTACAATAGTATAGCCCGTGTCATCGTCAGTATCCGCGGATGTTTGGGAACCTGAACTTTGCCTACGGCTTGTAGAACGAGAACGGGATTTGAGGGTTTATCAGCGGCCTTCAGTTTTTTGCGACTGCGCTCCTGAGAGGCAGTGTTAGAAGGTGTCGGTCGTTTAATGGCTTACGAACAGATTCTGGAGAAGTGGCACCTGCGGGAGTGGACCGTATGAATGTTGAAGCCTGCAAAGTCGGTGCGGTCGGCAACTGGTCGGTTTGAGTACACGCGTCGGAGACTGGCACGCTTTGTACTGCTACCGAGTTAACAGGAGTGCGGCGGATCACTGCGGCGTAGCCTGAGAGAGTCGCAGGTTGCAGCTGTTGGAATCAACGCCTGGCTTCCGGAAAAGTCAGGCGTTCCTTCACTCGCAACTCCTGTATGGCCTTTTCTTCGAGAAATCGCGGGCACCGCTGGGAGCTAGAAGGATGGTTCCCCTTGCAATGGACGCAGGAAGGGTCTCGACCACAAGCAGCTTCACCGTGAGCAGGTTGTCCACAACGTTCACTAGTAGCGTCGAATGTGCACAGACTTTGGGTGTGACCAAATTTCTGACATCGGAAGCAACGCATAGGGTTTGGCACATAAGCCCGCACAGCAACGCGTTGATAACCACAGTAAGGTGCCTCAGATAATGTGGTACCTTTGAATGTTAGGAACACTGTCCGTAACCGACTGACCCTCACGTTCACCTTGAAGATGGTACGCCTGGCAGACACCCTGGTCGGAGAGATTGGAATCAATTTCTGCGTCTGAAAGGCCATATAAACAAGAGGTGGTCACAACGCCCCTACAGGTGTTTAAAGATTTGTGCGAGACCACCGTTATTGGGTAAGAACAGAATAGGACGACCCCCAGGAGCTTCTTGGACTCGTCTTCGGCCTTCGTTTCCACTAACAGGACACCGTCTCTGGTCCTGGTAGCATTGGTCACTTTGCCAAAGATCCTGTCTATTTCTCGTTGAATACAAAACGGGTTAATGTCTCGCATAGTCTTAGATTCAGAAGCCAAGGTCAAAATAAAAAAGCGGTAAAATATAAAAGTTTTGCCCGGAGCGAGCAAGTTGAAAGAACCCCCTTCCGGGTCAGTCGGCGTCAGCCTGCCATCCGGGGGTAGAGGAAAAAGAAACCAAGATACTTTTCGGTCTGTGCCGCCTGGTAGACCCTACCAGACCGATCCCAAAGAGTACGTCAGAAGGAGTTACCCTCCAGCCACTACTGCTGGTCCATACGGGTAAGCCCTTCACCATGTACAACCCGGCTTTAAGTCCCTACCACAGTTATAACCACCTGTGGCTCCCCACTTTAGGCCGTGCTGCGTAATGACCCAGACATTAATTCAGGGGACATTTGGTTGAATACGCCGAGTTTCCGTAAGCGGTAACACGACTGGTCCGTGATTCTAACCCAACGAACAGCGTTCGTCGGGAGATTAAAACGGACCAGGCTCCCAAGGAAACTACGTGGGTGTACATAACAGTATGGACGGGCTCCGCACCTAAGGCTTACCAATAGGGGCAGTAGGAAGGATCCACTCAACCTTCACGCCTGAGACCTCCGAAGAGCACACATGTTGGAAGTCGCGGAGGAACCGTGGGACAGGAACCACGGAAATAGAATAAAGATCCCTATTGGTGAAGCAGGAGTTAATAAATCTAAAGCCTTAGAACTAAATATGTAAAGAGTAAGCCTAGAGGAGGAAGAAGATGAGGCGAAAACACTCACGCTCACATAAAACACAAACAACAAAGACGCACACACACGCGCATACGTACACAAAACTTGGCTCAGTTGGTGGCGATGGAAGGATGAAATGGCGGAGAGTGGCTCGGGAACCCCCGGGTGCGCCAAACCCGTTCCTACCGAGTAGGCCCCTGAGGGGAGACCGCGGAGGTTCAGCAGCCTCCGCAGACAAACTGATAACCGTGCTAGATGGAAATGCAACCAGCGTAGGACGAATCCCTCGATAGTGGACTGTGTTTAACCGTCGTAAAACCGAAGGACAAGCTGAGGAGTACACAATGCAGCCGTAATCAAGTTTAGAACGAACAAGCGAACAGCAAAGCTGTAATAGCACGGTGCGATCTGCTCCCCAGGATGTGTCACATAAAACACGTAAAATATTAAGTGCACGATCACACCTAGCCTTCAGAGAAGAGGCATGTGACGACCATCTAAGCTTCCCGTCGAATACTAAGCCAAGAGACTTCACAGTTTCGGCGAAAGGCAGCAGTTCGGTCTCGGGATGTAGAGAAGGTGGTTCGTATGGTATCTGACGCCAGAAGTTGACAAAAGCTGTCTTCTCGAAAGAAAAACGAAAGCCATTTGTAACACTCCAAGCATGTAGACGGTCAAGCCATGCTTGTAGGCGACGCTCCAAAAGGCATATGCTCCGAGAACTGCAATAAGTTGCAAAATCGTCCGCAAAAAAGGAGGAGATTCCAGCAGGAATACATTTGACAATGGGATTGATGGGAACAGTGAAGAGCGTGACGCTGAGTATCGACCCTTGAGGCACTCCGTTCTTCTGGCTAAAAACACGAGAGCAAACAAAGCCCACAGGCACACGAAACACCCGATCCTTTTTGAACGCCCGGAGGAACACTGGAAGGCGGCCACGACAGCCCTAACTATGCAAGGATCGCAGTAATCCAGCCCTCCAGCAACTGTCATAATCATTCTCCACTTTAAAACCACTCAACAGAAGAAAAGGTGCCGGAAGCTGAGACAAAAGATGGAGCATGTCAGCGCCGCAGAGGGTAGATGAAGGCGGAACGTAGACATTACATACAGTGAAGGAGAAACCAGGAAGAGTAAGTCGGATAGCAACAACTTGCAAGGTAATGGACCGGCTGACCGCAGATGTCATTGCGCGTTAGGATCACAACACATCCATGAGTAGGAGAGCCTTCTTCCGGTGTAACATCAAATCGCACAGGAAGGTATTGGTGCAGGGCAAAGGCATCGTGTGGCCGAAGCTTTGTGTCCTGCAAACACAGAACCAGGTTAAAGGGCCGAAGTAGCAGTTGAATTCGGCCCTGTGGGTACACACACTTTGGGTATTCCACGTCAAGAGAGCCATGGAACCCAGTTAAGGACGTGAAAGGTTATCGATGAATCATACTATAAGTTTGCAGCTGTGAAGCAAACGACTGGCGGAATAGTAGTAGATGATGATAATGGTGTTTAAGGGCGCTCAACTGCCGAGGTCATAAGCGCCCTTATGATTAAAACTTGGCAATAGGCAGTAAGAAAATACCAAACAAAAAGGTAAACACAAGTAAAAGAGCTGACACAGTTGAAACGGAAGTAACAGAACTGTCCAGCCCTCTAACCAGAGCTGGATATAAAACTCCATCTAAAATCAACACATTAAAACCAAAAGAGTTTAAAAAACCGCTATCACACTAAAACGTCAAGGTAAAAGAAACTTTTGCTAAAAATTTAAAAACCCTGTCCACTGCTCTTGGGTCATCTGCCAGGACCTCAGCAAGAGAGGCCGGCATGCCCATAGATGATCTAATGTGTGCCAGGTGACCACACTCCAGCAACACATGACGAACTGTCTGTGTCTCCCCACAGAGCGCACAGACAGGAGCAGGTTCACGTTTAAAAAGGTAACTGTGAGTAAAAATACAGTGGCCAATTCTTAGCCCAGCTAGTACTACCTCCTCCCGGCGGAATAAACGAGAGGAGGTTACCCAGCTGACAGGGAGGTCCTTCACCTCTCGCAGCTTATTACCACGGAGAGCCGACCACTCCGCATGCCAAGTCGAAAAAACGGCTTTCCGTACAGCCACTCTAAAATCTTCTGCTGTTGAATGGGTAATCGTAACACTGGGCGCTGTGACTGCCGATTTCGCTGCCAAATCCGCCGTGTCATTCCCTGGCAGGCCAACGTGTCCAGGAATCCATGCGCACTCCACATTAAAACCAGAAGCGTGCAAAATGTGGAGAACGTCCTGGATGCGCTGCAGCAAAGGATGGTAATTGTACAGCTCACGAATGCTCTGAAGGGCACTAAGGGAATCACTAAGAATAAGGCAGTCACCTAATTTTCGATGTCGAATATACAGAAGGGCTTGATAAATAGCATATAGCTCGGCAGAATATATAGATGTGCAACTAGGCAAACCGTAAGTAAAAGTTGCGGTGCCAGTGACAAAGGCACATCCAACACCGTCGGGACTCTTACTACCATCGGTGTAAATACAAATACGGCCACTGTATTTGGATAAAAATTCTAAAAAACAACGACGAATACTATCAAGAGGCGTAACAGATTTCCCGTAGAGCGTCATCCCGAGATCGACATGGGAGGTAGCGCGTAACCAAGGGGGGTGTATACTCTCTCCCTTGGATAACAGCCGAGGAATGTCAACATGGTGCTGGCGTAGAAGCTCACGGAAACGAAAACCTGCTGGCCTGGGGCTCAGAGAGCGGAGGCGGTATCGCTCGTGCAGCTCAGGGGAGAAAAACGCGTGATAAGTTGGATGCCCAGGCATACACTTCAGCCCACAGCCATAATTAGCAAGCAGGACATCATGCCGACAACGCAGAGGAGGTTCTCCCGATTCGGCGTAGAGGCTAACAGCTGGGCTCGTTGGAAAAGCTCCAACGGCCACACGGATGCCCTGGCTATGGACTGTGTCTAACCTTCTGAGCACTGAAGGTCGAGCTGAAGAATACACAATGCTGCCATAGTCCACCTTCGAACGAATCACAGCAAGATAAAGACGGAGCAATGCCGTCCGATCCGCACCCCAAGATTTGCCACTTAGTATCCGTAAAAGATTTAGAGAACGGTCACATCGTGCTCTAAGCTGTGCTATTTGTGGTGCCCAACAAAGTTTCCGATCGAAGATCAAACCAAGGAATCTCGACTCGTCTGCGAAAGGAAGTAAATCTGGCCCGAGTCGAAGAGACGGCGGCATTTGCCACTTACGGCGCCAGAAGTTAACGCAGACTGTCTTCTCAGCGGAGAAACGAAAACCGTGTTTCGAGCTCCAAGCATAGAGATTGTCCAAACACCGCTGGAGACGGCGTTCCAAAAACGGTGTACGCTGAGAAGTACAGAAGATGGCAAAGTCGTCCACGAATAAACAGGAAGAGACACCTTGAGGCACACATAGTGATATGGAATTTATCGCAATAGCAAATAGAGTCACGCTTAATACCGAGCCCTGCGGCACTCCGTTCTCTTGAATAAAATGGTTAGAAAAAACCGAGCCCACCCTCACTCGAAAAACGCGGTCCCGCATAAACTCCTGAATAACCAACGGTAGGCGTCCACGTATGTTCCAGTTGTGCAGAGAACGCAATATTCCCGCCCGCCAACACGTGTCGTAGGCCTTCTTGAGGTCAAAAAATACCCCAACTGTGGGGCTGTTCTTAAGAAACCCGTCCATAATCTGAGTTGACAGAGAGACAAGGTGGGCAGCAGTTGAACGTCGTCGTCGAAAGCCACACTGGATGTTCGTCAGAAGATTGTGGGATTCCAGCCACCACACCAACCGTCCATTGATCATGCGTTCCATCACCTTGCACACGCAACTGGTGAGGGAAATAGGACGGTAACTGGAAGGAAGATGGCGGTCCTTTCCAGGTTTAAGAATGGGTATGATGGTGGCATCCCGCCACTTGTCTGGAAAAATGCCATCAACCCAGACACGATTACAGACCTCGAGTAGGAAATCTTTGCCATCAGGAGAGAGATGTTGCAACATTTGGACGTGGATACCATCTGGACCTGGCGCTCAGTGTCGTGAAGAGGAGAGTGCATTGTCTAACTCTGCCAGGGTGAAAAGGCGATTATAATCCTCAAGGTTGCCAGAAAGAAACGAGAATTCTTGAGATTCCACCTGATTCTTAACTGTAAGAAACTCAGGGGAATAATTGCCTGAGCTAGACACCTGAGCGAAAGCACTGCCTAAAGTATTCGCCACGTCAAATGTATCAACAACAGCTCCGGTAGATGTTTTGAGACCGGCGATGGGCATATGGTTCGGTTTCCCAGCCACACGTCTTAACTTATCCCATACGACAGAGGAAGGTGTATGTCGATTAAAGGAACCCACGAATTTATTCCATGACATCTTTTTGCTATCCTTAATAACCCGCCTAGAATGTGCACGCATCCGTTTATAGTGTATCAGGTTATCCAGTGTAGGAAAACACTGGAAAACCCGTAGAGCTCGTCTGCGAGCGCGAATAGCATCCCGACAGTCATCGGTCCACCAAGGTACCGGAAATCGACGGCTGTAGCCAGTCGAACGCGGAATGGATTGCTCAGCAGCAGAAAGAATGGTCCCTGTGAGATGTTCGACCAAGTGGTTCACAGAGTCGTGCTCTTCGTAGCTAAATTCAGCCAAGTGGGAGTACAGTTCCCAAATGGCGTGGTCTAGACGCCAACTAGGTAAACGGGTGGAACATACAACAGGTGTCAAGACACTAATACGACAAGGAAGGTGGTCACTAGAATGCAAATCCGAGATGATATTCCAGCATAAGGTGACTGCTAGCTGAGGGGAACAAATTGCAATGTCAATGTGTGAAAAACTATGAAATGCGTCAGAAAGAAAGGAGGGCTCTCCGGTGTTCAAGAGAGCAAGATTCTGACTATCCAAGAAGTCTTTAAGTAGCGTACCTCTCGCAAAAGCCCGAGGAGAGCCCCAAAGAGGGTGATGGGCATTCACGTCGCCTACCAATAAAAAGGGTGGTGGCAACTGCGAAATGAGGTGTTCTAAGTCGCTCTGCGAGAGGTCCGCAGATGGAGGCAAATAGATACTGCAAATGGTGAATAAAGCGGAGGGTAGCTTAATGCTGACAGCAACGGACTGGATTGCAGATTGTATGGGTACGGAGTTGGCAAAAATATCACCTCGAATAAGCATCATAGAGCCCCCATGTGCCGGGACACCGTCCTCCGGGGATAAATCACATCCTACGGAGGAGTACTGACTGATGGTAACGGTGTCCTGTGGACGGAGCTTCGTCTCTTGTAAGCATACAGCCAAGGGTTCATGCTGGCGTAGCAACAAGTCAAGCTCTGGTCGATGTGGTCGAATTCCGCGTATGTTCCAATGGAGGATAGCCATTGGGTATATTATGGGATAAGTTTAAAATCGAAAGACGCTTCAGCAGATTGGGATTAACTGGTCGGTTCAATTTGTTCTTCTTAGGCGTTGGGCTAGTACTATTTTCAGGAGCACGATCCTGCCGTTTCCGCACTGTCCCTCTGGCAGTGGCGGCAGAATCCTCCTGGTCCATCTCCTCCACAAGGGAGGTCCCTTTTTCAAGAGCAAATTTCGGTCCGAGAAGTTCGAACCGATTGGATGTGCGGATCGGCGAAGACGGCCGTCGCCGATTCACGCCCTCGCCCCCAGATGACCCTTCAGAGGAGGATACACGTGTGGAGTTGCGTGTACTTTTCTTACCCTTAGATGACTTGGTAATAGATTGCACATTCTCTTTCAAGAAGTCTTGTCGTACATACTTGGTCTTAAACTGTTTTTCCGGGGCAGAAGACGTCGTGTATTTACCAGCTTTAGTTCCCGAGGTCGAGGCTTTCGATGACAAGTGTGCAGGACTATTCTGTAAGCTGGCGGATTTGGCAGATGTTGATACCAACTTGGGTGTAGGTGCCGAAGGCTTTGGCAGCGCTTGGGCTAAAATAACCTTTTCCGCAATTGTAGCCCCGTTCATATCGCCGGTCTGTGTTGCGATTTCCCGACGCGGTACCGGTTTAGCTGCAACTGAGCTATAGCTACCGGACCTCGGAGCAGAGGGTTGGCGGAGTCGCAGGAGCTTCCGGGCTTCCAAGAAGGACACCTTCTCTTTCACCCGTATCTCCTGGATCGCTCGTTCCTCTGCAAAACGGAGGCAGTCTCGGGAACTAGATGGGTGTTCCCCGTTACAATTCACACAGGATGGAGCTGAAGTACAAGCCCCATCGTGGGAGATGTCACCGCAGTGCACGCAGGTGGACTTGCCGGTACACAGCTCACTAGTGTGACCATAACGTTGGCATTTAAAGCACCTCAGCGGATTGGGTATATAAGGCCTAACTTCGATGACTTCATACCCTGCCCTAATCTTTTGAGGGAGGTCAACCCGATCAAAAGTAAGAAACAGGGTACGAGTAGGCAGGAATTCACCGTTGACCTTACCTTGTACACGATAAACAGATGAGACACCCTGAGTCGCTAGATTTTCTTGGATCTCCTCAATAGACAAACCGTCCAACGCGCGGGTTGTTACTACACCGCGGGAGGAGTTCAGCGACTTGTGCACCTCGACCTTCACTGGATAGCTGGCTAACATGGTGGCTTTAAGTATCCTTGGAGCTTGCGAGGCGGAGTTGGCTTCGACAAGAAGTGTACCATTGCGAGCTCGAACGCAAGATTTGACCGGACCAGCAATGGCATCGAGACCCTTTTGGATAGTAAAAGGGCTCACCGTAAGGAACTTCTTACCTTCCTCTGTCCTATGAATAACCAAGTAGCGAGGACCACATGACTCGACTACTTCCTTTCCAACGTCTGCATTTAAATTAAGGGGTTTTGGTTTTGGTGCCATAAAAAATGGTATAAATTCATCCCCCAGTGCTCCCCACCCACCACGGAATCCAACGAGGGGTCACCCCACTGGGGTGACAGGGCTACACAGGGGATATAGCGGACTCGCCGTCCCACTCACCCTGGAGTTCGGTGTAATACCTAGTCCTGGCCGATTGACTAGGGGTGGGTTAGTCCCTAGCCTCCCGTTTAGGCAAATCAGAAACCAAAGCGGTGTATTGGGCTGCGCACCCTCCCCAGTTACTGAAAGACAGAAGCCCAGGCTCAGGTACGCAACCCTCAACCAACCAGGATATTCGTTTTCACCGACACGGGTCTCCACGCACGGCCTACACGTGGGTGGGCATTTTGAACTACTGACTCCCTCACCACTCTGAGGTTGCCCACAGAGGGAGTCAAGGTGGCTCGGGACCCCGGGTGCACCTAACCCGTACCTACCGTAGTAGGCCCCTGGGGGGGATAGTAGTAGATGAAGTTAAGGTAGGCGTTTCTTGTTTTTTGCACTCTTTGGACCCACAAGAGTACAGCAACTTTCGTCGGCGCTTTCCGCTGATGTTCGGGATGCGGAAGATCCCGTACGGCTCGTAGAAAGAGAACGGGACTTCGAAGGTTTATCAGTGGCCTTGAGTTTCTTACAACTGCGTTCATGAGGAGCAGCGACAGATGGTGTCGGTCCAACTAGCGGCTTACGAGCAGGTTCTGGATAAATAGAACTTGAGGCAGTGGGTGTTGTGGACGTTGAAGACTGCAAGATTGTAATGCTCGGCGACTGCTCTTTTTGCCTACACGCGTCGGCTATGGGCACGGTTTGTAATACTACTGAGGAAACCGGAGTGCTTCGGAGAGCTGATACGTAGCCTCAGAAGGTCGCAGGCTGCAATTGTTGGAAGCGACGCCGGACTTCAGAAAATGTTAGGCTTTCCTTAAAACGCAATTCCTGGATGCCCCTTTCCTCGAGAAAGCGCGGACACTGGCGGAAGCTGGATGGATGGTTCCCTTTACAATGCACGCAGCAAAGGTCCCGAGAACAAGCAGTTTCTCCGTGAGCAGGTTGGCCGCAACGTTCACATGTAGCGTCGAAGGTGCACCGACTTTGGGTATGACCGAATTTCTGACATCGAAAACAACGCATGGGATTCGGTGCATACGGTCTGACAGCAGCGCATTCATAACCACAGTAAAGTGCCTCAGGAAAGGTGTTTGCTTGGAACGTTAGGAATACCGTTCGCAATGCAACCGACTGAACATCGCGTTTACTTTGAAAACGGTACGCCTGACATTCACCCTGTCTGCATCTGAAAGACCGTCTACGCAGGCGGTGGTCACCACGGCTCTACAAGTGTTCAACGACTAGTGCGGAGCCACAGTTATGGGGTACCAACCTAACAAACTGGCTTTAATGAGTTTCTTCGACAGGTCCTCTGCCATGGTTTCCACTAGAAGGGTACCGTCTCTCGTTCTGGTAGCATTGATCAGTTTCCTGCAAATCCTGTCAATTTCTCGTTGGATATAGAAGGGACTAATATCTGGCATTGTGTAATGGTTTAACTACAACCGAGCTGTAAGTACCAGACCGTGGTACGGAGGGTTTGGAGATACGCAGGAGCTTCCGCGCTTCCGAGAAGGACACCTTTTCCCGCACCTGAATCTCCTGGATCGCTCTCTCCTCTAGTAGTAGTAGAACTATGGCTTTAGGGCGAACAACTACAGTGGTTATAAGCTCCCTAGGGTAAACGAAGGAGCTAAAAGTTGAAAAGTATAAAAACCACTAAAACAGAAGTACTACACACGGGTTAAAACCACGGAGCACAAAAAGTCTACCAAAGCAGGACTAAACCCGAGGGACTAAAGACACAAGTCGGTAAAATGTAAAACTCCGAGATAAAATCAAACCCTACTGTATATCCCGCAGCGGCGGAGAAACAGGGTTGTCACCCAGAAGGGTGGGGATGTCAGTAGGCAGACATAGGGACTAAAGCAGCACAGTAAAAAGGTGGCACTACAATAAAACATGACTCACCGCCTAAAGCTCGTTACACGAAGCACATTGAGGTGCGGGTTCCCTACGTAACAGATGCTGGTGACTAAAAAGGCAATGCCCGATACGCATTCGCGCTAATACCACCTCATCGCGGCGACATGCACGCGAGGAGGTACGCCAGTGGATAGGAAGGGACTTGACTGCCCTCAGTTTGTTGTCGCGCACCCCGGACCATTCCGCGATACCGCGCGAAAGAATTGCCCGGCGCAGGTGAACACGAACATCTCCTGGAGGAACAGTGGTGCTAAAAACATTAGTCAATAAAATTGCAGATCGGCAGCTGAGTCCGCTTGTTCGTTTCCGCGCACACCTACGTGACCAGGAACCCAAAAAAAAAAAGCGAGCGCCGCAGGCGATCCTGAATATGCTGTATCAAGGGATGGCATGGATACAGCTCAGGCAGACCCTGTAGTGCACTGAGGGAGTCGCTACAAATAAAACACTGCCTTATATCCTATCCCCGGATAAAAACAAGAGCCTAATAGATACTAAAAAGTTCGACGGTAAAAATCGAACATTGCCCCCAAAGATGAAATGTAAACTCCACGAATTAAAAGCGAAACCACATCCCACACCACGGTCTTCCTTAGAACTATCCGTGTAAATATAACAATGGTTGGGAAGTTCGGCCTGTAATTCTAAAAATGCGGAGCGGAAGACTGAAGGTGGAGTCGTCGATTTCGGCATGGATGCCAGCCCAAGGAGGAACTGGGTGTCACAAAGTAACCAAGGGGGGCAGGAGTATTCCCCCAGTGGAAACACAGGTGGTAGGCGAAGATCAAAGATCCGAAAAAGCAGACGAAAACGAACTCCTACGTGACGCTAGGCCAACGAGCTGACAGCATACTGACGGTCAAGAGACTCATCAAAAATGACCTGAAAGACGGGTGATCTGGCAAGGCAAAGAGACGGATAGCATAGCTGCAAAGAAGTAGGTCACGCCTATGAGATAGCGGAGGTTCAGCAGCCTCCGCAGACAAGCTGATGACCGGGCTAGTCGGAAACGCACCCAGTGCCAGACGAATCCCTCGGTGGTGAACTGGGTTCAAGCTTCGTAAAACCGAAGGACAGGCCGAAGAGTACACAATGCACCCGTAATCAATTTTAGAGCGAACAAGCGATCGGTAATGCTGTAATAGCACGGTGTGATCTGCTCCCCAGGATGTGCCACATAAAACACGTAAAATATTAAGTGCGCGATCATATCTAGCCTTCACAGAAGAGATATGGGACGACCAGTTAAGTTTTCAGTCGAACACCAGGCCAAGAAACTTCTCCGTTTCAGCGAAGGGTAGCGGTTCCGGCCCAAGGTGTAGAGAAGGCGGATCGTAACGTTTCCGTCTCCAGAAGTGTACGCAAACTGTCTTCTCAGAAGAAAAACGGAATCCACTTTCAACACTCCAGGCGTGTAGACGATCAAGACATGTGTGCAGGCAACACCTCAATGGCAAGTGTGCCGAGAGCTGCAATAAATGGCAAAATCGTCCACGTACAAGGAAGAGGAAATACCTGCAGGAGCACACTCGACAATAGGATTGATGGCGACAGCAAAGAGAGTAACGCTGAGTACCGACCCTTGACGTATTCTGCGGATTAAAAACGCGAGAGCAAACAGAACCCACACGCACACGAAATAGCCTGTTCATCATGAACTCCCGGAGGAACACTGGAAGGCGGCCACGGATATCGCACTTGTGCAAGGAGCGCAATAAACCAGACCTCCAGCAAGTGTCAGAAGCTTTCTCCGGATCAAAAATTATGGTCACAGTTTGGCACTTGCGTTGAAAGCCATTCAGGATGTGAGTCGAGAGGTAGACGAGATGGTCAGTCGTGGAGCGGTATCGGCGAAAGCCGCACTGGATATTGCAATGCAGTTTCTCAGACTCGAGCCACCATCGTAACCGTCCATTGATCATGCGCTCCATCACATTACAAACAGCACTGGTGAGGGAGATAGGACGGTAACTGGAAGCAAGTCTACAATCCTTTCCCGGTTTTTAAATGGGAACAATGATGGCTTCACGCCAAGCCGCAGGAAACTCACCATCTTGCCAAACACGGTTATATAGGCTCAGGAGATAGAGTTTACCATCTGAAAAGAGGCACTGCAGCATTGCGATGTGGATACTATCAGGACCTGGGGAGGAGTGCCGAGAAGATGCTAATGAGGCAATCAGCTCTCGCATACTAAAAAGTGTGTTATAGCACTCGGTGTCAGAGGACCGGAAAGAAAGACTCTGAGACTGCGCCTCTCTCTTAATGGCACGGAACGCCGGGTGATAATTGGCGGAGCTGGACATATTTGCGAAACTGCTACCAAGGACGTCTGCAACAGCAACAGGGTCAACTACAATGTCAGTGTCCACGAGTAGCCCCAGTATCGAAGTACCAGTCTTCTTACCGGCAACAAGGCGGAGCTTCTCCCGCAAAATGAATGAAGGTGTGTGAAGGTAGACACAAACGAATTCCATGAAGCTCTTTACCTGTCCTGAATAATTCGCCGTGTCCTTGCGCGTGTTTGTTTAAAATGGATCAAATGCTCCAAAGTAGGTTGATGGCGAAATACCCTAAGAGCCCTTCTACCAGCACGAATGGCATCGCGGCACTCGGCAGTCCACCATGGGACCGGTATTCGTATAAGGTAGGCAGACGACTGCGGTATTGACTGCTAGGCAGCGGAGATCACAACAGAGTTGAAATGGTCGACCATCTGATCAACGGAGTCGAACTGGCAGTCGCTGAAAACAGCAAGAGCGGAAAAGAGAGCCCAATTCAACTTAGACAGCTGCCAAGAACTCGCACGCGATGAGGAAATGATGATGATAATGGTGTTTAAGGGCGCTCCCACGAAGGCAGGCGAAGGCAGGCGGAGATCCTACGGGCAAACGCCGACTGGCAGCCAGCGCTCCGCTTCCACAGCACCGACGCGATCCGCTCTAAACCACCCGGCGAGCGAGCGCCCAACGTCCGGCATCCTCTCCGAGTCAGCTCCGGAGTTTTCTGCGAGGTCCGCCACACGGCTAGCTCTGGCCTGCCTGGACTTCGACTCTGCATAAAGCAGGCACTGGCAGACCAACAATTTGAGGCCATCAGAGCTGTGCAAATGCGCAGAAGGACTAGGGATAGAGCCCCCCTCCCCATGTTCCTTGTGGAACTGGAGGACACCACAGAGAATAGGCGCATTAGAGGCCTCAAATACCTGGCTCACTTTAGAGTTAGAGTAGAAGAGTACAGGACCGCAGAGGAGCCCAAACAATGCAACCGTTGCCAGATGCTGTGGCACACGCACAAAGAGTGTCAGGCACCCCACGAAACCTGCGCCAAATGTACAGGCCAACACCCCTCTTTTAGCTGCAGGGTTCCCCTGGAGGAACGTAGGTGCGCCCTGTGTAATGCCACAGGACATGGAGCAACTTGGCGCGGTTGCCCCAGTTACCAGGCCGCACTGAACGGGCCACGACCGAGGGAGCAGCAAAATAGGGCCCCCCGACCCCACCGAGAACATCGCCAGAACCAGGTTGCTGCTCCCAACAACACAGAAGGGCAATGGTACGTACAGGACCGCCGCGGAAGAAACAGACCAGCCCCCAACCAGACCCCTTCTACAGCTGAAGTAAGACGGGTAGTGCCCGACTTGTCTCCAGCTAATCAAGAGTGCACCCCAGTAGAAATAGGTACACTACACACACACACTGACACACCAATTCAGACACAAACAGAAACACACCAACCTCCCCCACACCTACATGAATGTAGCGCATTCAATGTAACGGCACTCACCGTCCGGGAAGCATTCTACAATGGCGTGGCCCTGAGTGAACTCCTGAACAGTATGGGAGTCTCACCTGCTGTAGGCTGGGAAGCCTTCAAAGAACACACTAAGTGGCTCCTACAATCAATCTCCGATCCCAAATTCGACGCACTTTACCTTTTCAACTATGTCGCCAGATATCTGCACATACTCACAACCAGCATCTAGAAATGGCTCTCGCAACAACAGTTAACATTCTATACTGGAACTGCAATAACCTCCGAAGGAAACGCAAAGAACTCACAGATTTCCTTACTAGGAACTCAATCCAAGTAGCTCTACTCAATGAAACCCATCTGGGTACAGGAGATAGGTTTACAATCCCTGGATACAACATTTACCGTAACGATAGAAATCGCAGAGGCGGGGGAACGGCTATAGCAATACAGAGCTCCCTAACACACTACCAAAAACAAGTCCCGCAACTAAACAGACTTGAAGCGACAGCGGTCAATGTGCAATTGCACAACACGACTGTCACAATGATTGCGGCATATAACCAGCCCGGTGACATAGACACAGAGGACGTAGACGCCCTTATGAGAATGGACGCCAAAGTCATAGCCGCAGGGGACTTTAACGCCAAGCACTTCCTGTGGAACTGCAGGACTGCCAATGTGGCAGGTAACAAACTTCTGGCATATATAAATCATTCCAATACACTAATAACAGGACCAGAAGAACCCACATATATCCCGCGAATACAACAACATCTACCAGATATTCTGGATATTGCGTTACTAAAAGGTATAACTCACGATACACGTAACACAGTTATAAATGACCTCACGTCCGATCATCTGCCAGTAATACTGGAAGTTGCTGCCCCAGTATCCTTTCGGCCAGAACAGACTAGACCAAATTACAGACTGGCAGACTGGCCCACCTTCGAAGAGGCCATTGACGCTCAAATAAACACCGCAGCCGTCACGACGCATGAGACACAGGAGCTAGCGGTGACACAAATTACAAACGCGATACACCACGCCATAGAGCAACACGTCCCCATAAAAAGGTGTACTAGGAATGTCAGGGTGCAATTTCCGCAAGACGTCAGGCAAACAGTTAAAGAACGGAATAATGCCCGACGGAAATGGCAACGCAGCCGAAACTTAATCCATCGAAACCAATACGAAGAGCAAAGAATCAGAGCCAGTACCCACATCGCCGAATATACACGCAACCAGTGGAACAATACCCTGGAAAACTTGGACCCACAGACCCAATCGGTTTGGAGGATTGCGAAATGCCTCACGCGAACAGCCACAAATATCCCACCTCTCCGCATTGAAGGCCAAATAAAGGAGACGCCCGAGGATAAAGCGGAAGCATTTGCAGACGCGCTGGAAAATACCTTCCATCCAAACGCTCATCCCTGCGACCAAAACTTCGCGGTGGACACGGAAAGGTTGGCACTCTCCTTGCGAACAGCACAAACGCACAATAAAACAAGAAAAACGAATGCCGGGGAAATTAAATGGCTAATTATGCACCTTCCCAACCGCAAAGCACCGGGACCGGACAAAATCCCGAACGTTGTGCTCAAACACTTGCCGATGAAGGCAATAAAATTGCTTGCGGAAATATTTAATTATACCTTAGAACACGGAAGATTTCCCCTTCAGTGGAAAGAAGCAAAAATTTTGCTTTTCCCTAAGCAACACAAAGATCTCTCTCAGCCCACCAGCTATAGGCCTATCAGCCTTCTAAACACGATGAGTAAACTCTTGGAGAAAATTATACACAAACGACTTAACACATTCATAATCAAGAATAACCTATTGACCAAGGAACAGTTTGGATTTAGATCCAAACACTCCACCACTCACCAACTATTGCGACTAACCGAAAATATTACGAGGGGTTTTAACACCAACCGCTCAACAGGAGCAGTTCTACTTGATATAGAACGCGCCTTTGACAAGGTATGGCACGCGGGCCTCATACGAAAACTAAGCACGTACGGAGTGCAAGACTCAATGATCACCTTAATTGCAGATTACCTGAAAGGTAGGACCTTCAAAACAGCAGTAGGGGAGGCGGAGTCATCCCTCCATCCTATCCAAGCAGGCGTACCCCAAGGAAGTATCCTAGGGCCTGTGCTGTTTAACATCTACATTAACGACCTCCCTCCACTTATCCGGGTAGAAAAATACATCTACGCCGATGATACAGCACTCGTAACACAGTCAACCCAACCACGGATCATTCACCTAAGACTCCAGAATGCTCTAAACGAACTGGAGCCGTGGCTTACGAAATGGAGGGTAAAAATAAACGCCAGAAAATGCCAAGCAATAGTTTTCACGAAGCGCCACTTGCATAGGCAAAGAAGGCATGCCCTCCCACCGCTTACGTACAGGCAAGAGTCTATCGAGTGGGGGAGCTCAGTCACTTACTTAGGCGTAAGGATGGACGAATGCCTCACGTGGAAACAACACATAAACATGGTACGAGCAAAAGCTAACGGTCAACTTAACAAACTTTATCCGATAATAAATTTAAATAGCGGCCTCAAACTTAGCATGGGGCTAACACTATATAAAACCTTGATTCGCCCAATATTAACATACGCCGCACCCGTATGGGGATATGCGGCCAAAACACACATCAAACGGCTACAAACAATGCAAAACCGTATACTGCGCATTATAGCTAAACTACCAGCAGTAGCACCAACGTGGGCTCTGCATGAGGAGCTCAAAATCTGCTCCATCGAGACCTACATAAAACACTTGGCATTCAACCTTTATAAACGCAAAAACAATAACCACAACGAGCTCATCCAAAACCTAGGAAATTACGACACCGAGCACGATAAGCACCCCCGCCCACTGGCAGTCTTTGACAGAACCATCGGAATAGGAGAGCCTGAAATCAACATACAAGAATACCTGGACACCCTGATTAGGGTATAAAATCTAGATCTGGTACAGCGTAGGGCAGTGACTGCGACAATCCTTCCAGTTCCTGCCTCTCACTCACAACAAACACACACACATCCACACTCACTACTAATCTTCCTTTTCAGCAGCCCTCTAAGCCCTTGAGCTTACCCAGCCAAGGCGGTCCCGGGGGAAGAGGGCCCCCCCGCGAGTGGCACGGGTCCGCACCTGCAATATGATAGGCAGGCAGCCAGCCATGTGCGCACTCTATACGACAACGCCCAGAAAATGGAGTATGACTAGGACGAATAATATCATATACTTTCTAACACACTTTAACGATGTCTCAGGTTGAACAGAATAACTCATGTATATATGTAACAGTATATGTAATAGGATTACTCGTAAAATAGATAACAACACTTGTATAAATATCACAAAGATGAAGCCTACATAGGCGGAACCCACACAAAAGCTAAGCTTAATATAACTCTAAACTTAGTATATACTCACAGACGGAGCCAATGGCAGACCTCAACTATTGCCTCATAATAATAAGCGATTCTAGTTTTAGGACAGACAATTAACAATAAGTTAGTTTGTTTCAGAGACGCAGCGCCAGCGTAGCAGCACCCACAAAGACCTAGCAGACTCTAGGTAGCACGATATCCCTCCCACTCGTCCAAATATCCTGCTCCTAAAATTCTACTTCACAATCTCCTGAAATTCGCCAGGGGGCAGGCTGGATCTAGGCCAAACCGGCCTGCCGGCACCCAATATCTCCTCTGGCGGCCGCATAGCGGGCCAGTTAATACCACCAGTACTACGCGGGTGCAACAGCGGTACCGCAGAAATCCTTCTCCCTATCCACTCCAGCACCGGTGGAGGTTTTTTAGTCGGTAGGGCCACGTGGCAGAACCCGACACTCCGGACGTGCCCGGGTAGTCTATAAGGTAGATTTTTCCTCCACTCGAAAAAAAAAAATCGACTCTTATAGATGGATCCAGCTACAAGGGCAGCATTCGACGCAGGCATGGCCTTCTACAACACCGCTGGCCATGCCAGAGGTCAGTGGGCGCGGGCGCGCCGTGCCGCATTGCTGCGGACAATGGAGACGCCTTCCGCCCCACCTACTAAGCCGCCTCCTGCCACGCCACCTACCGCCATGGAGCAGACAGCTTTCACCGACGCCGCACCGGTATCCAGGAGCAAACCGGCCCGGCCTCATCCGCCGACAGCCTCCGCCGCCGTGCCGGCACCCAAGCGGGAACCGGCCCGGCCCAAGCCGCCGACTGCCTCCGCCGTCTTGCCGGAACCCAACCGGGAACCGGCCCGGCCCCAACCGCCGACAGCCTCCACCGCCGTACCGGAACCCACCCGGGAATCGGTCCGGCCTTCTTCGCACCATGATGGCCACCTAACAGTGGTCGTCATAGGGGTCCCGAGGGACCTCCCATTCCGCTTCGTGCTGGATGCCGCACGCCGCCTTTGGCCCTCTACAGTGAAGGCCAACCGGATCACATCACCTCGGGGACCCACATCGCTGGTCTGCCTCCACCTGGGGTCCGCGCCTGAAGCCGAAGCTGCCTCGACATCACGCCTGCCCTTGTTAGGGCAACAGCTACGTGTCGAGGCTAGCAGAAGTGAACGTCCGGTCCCCTGCCGACGCTGCTGCACCTACGGACATCGTTCGGGGGATTGCCACGCCGCACCGAAGTGCCACTACTGTGGGGCAAGCTCGCTCACAGCCGCTTGCTCCAACCATGATCTACGCCGTCGACGCCGCTACTGCGCTACCTGCTCCGGGAACTCGCACTACACAGGGCAAGCCACGTGCCCCCTGTATCCCCGGAGTAGGCCTTCAGCTCCACAAAACTCACAGCAGCACCACCAACCATCACCACCACCATACTCGACACCGAACACTTCACCGACGGACACCTTTCTGAAGGACGCCGTAGAATCCATAAAGCAGAACATCGCCACCATCCAGGCGGCTACACACCAACTCGGCCTCCGTCTCGAGGAACTTCAGAGGGAAACCAAAGAACGACTCGCAGCATTGGAGGCCAAGCACCAGGACTCAGATCGAGGTAAAAACGGCGCGGTGCTTGCGTCCATCCAGCGCCAGCTGGACCGCACAGAGAGCCACCTCGTCCATCCACCTTCCGAGGACAGCGACGACCAGTGCCCGCGGCTGGGGTCTCTTGAGGCTTCGGTCGTAGGTGTCCGAGAGCTGCAGCACCAACTTCACCAATCAATATCGAAGCAATTACACGACCTTCAGACAGGACTTACCACGGACATTCTCTCCTACATCGCTACCGGTCCAGCCCCCAGGGGAAGGAAGAACCGGTAGTGCCGTCATCATCACCACACGGAGAGAGTGGCAGCTCTCCCTACACTTCCAATCCCATGTTTCAGCAACAACTCCCAACCACCCACAATTTCCTTAACTCCTCACCAATAATTCGCTACGGGGGCCGGTTGGGCCTCGGTCAAGCCGGTCTACTAGCACAACCCTCACCCCTGGCGGCCGCACAGCGGGCCAGTTCACCTTTACCTTTTACTGCGCGGGTGCAACAGCGGTACCGCAGTATCCTTACCGTCCAATACCGGTGGAGGGTTTTTTTAGTCTGTGGGCCCATCCTGGGAGACCCCGACACTCCGGGCATGCCAGCCCGGGTTAGTCCTTAAGGTGGATTTTTCCCCTCCACTTGAAGCTAAAAAAAAAAAACTAAAAAAAAACATATTAACTCAGACGACACATTCATTTGGAGCTTCTTCTTCGTCTCTTAAGGATGGCTAAGAAGAGACAACGCAGACTCGCCGCTGCTAAGGCAGCACCCGACGCCTCTTCCCCGGCAGCCGCCGAGGAGGTAGCAACTCCGAAGCCACCGGTCCCGGCAAGCCCTGCTTCGCCGGCCGCCACCGCAGTCTCGCCGCAACTGCAGCCGCAGTTGCCGCCAACACCGCCGCTACCGACGCCTCCACCCAGCTCTACGACGCCGCCCCGGTTCAGTGCCGTGGTACGGGGGATCCCTAGGGACCTTACCACCCGGCATCTGCTCACCGCCGTGCAGTTGCGATGGCCTTCATGCTTGAGGGCCACGCGCATTTACTGCGACCGGGGGCCAACGCCGCTCGTCCGTTTGGAGATACAGGACCAGGCTGACCTGGAAGTTGCCTTGGCGTCAGGGTTGCCCTTATTAGGGCGACTTCTGGTCGTCGAGGCTAGCCGACAGGAACGCCATCGGCCCTGCCGACGCTGCTGTGCCTACGGCCACACCGCGGAAGTCTGCTCTTCGACACCGAGATGCCACTACTGCGGTACCAACTCCACCACCACCGAGTGCACTGGGCATGATCTCCGCCGTCGCCGCCGATTCTGTGCCACCTGTCGTGGCACAGGACACTACACAGGGCAAGCCCAGTGCCCTCTCTACCCAAGGAGCAGCACTTCCTCACCACCTCCTGCCCGCCCTACCACTCCACCGCAGACATCTACCACTGAAGCCTCACCACCTGCACTCTCAACAGACGCAGCGACGCGAGAAGCCATTCAGGACCTCCTCGCGGAGATCCTGAACGTCGGCGCTCGACTAGCTGCCCTGGAAGAGACATGCAGCCTCCTCACACAGAAGCTGCAGGAATTGCAAGCTTTTAACGCCGCAGCAGCCACCAGCCAGCAGACTACAGCCGCCGACCTGTCCACCAGGATCGACGCCCTCATGCAGCCTATGAGGCAGGTTTTCCTGCAGCAAGCTGCATACTCTGCTGAGCTGTTCCAATCTAAACGACAGCAACCCAACACTGCTCCTCCTCCTGTACAGGCTAAGGGGCACGCACATCGGCCACCCACACAGTGGAAGACTACCGGGAGCTTCGTGGAGCAATTCCGAAGCAGGTATAATCCATAAGATCTACGTCCTATTCTCTCCTCTATTTCCGCCCTTTATTTCCTTACCAATATCACCTCTATTCCCTAGGCTGCAGTCAGGTTCCATGGCTGTCAGCCTAGAAATAACCTTTCACCCGCTCCCGCGCATTGTGCGGCAGCTTCCTACCTCTCGACTACTAACGCGGGTGCATCAGCGGGACCGCGCAAAGCCACGCGATTCTCAAGAAACTACTGTTATAACGTGGAGGGGTTTTTTAGTGGGTATGCCGCATGAGGAAGCGGAGAGTCCCACATATCCTCCCAGCCATTGCAGCTCGGCTGGGGGTTGAATGCGTAATGCATTTTTCCCCTCCACGGAAAAATATATATATATATATATATATATATATATATATATATATATATATATATATATATATATATTAAATAATGCACGAAGAGCTGAAAATGCTGACAATTGAGCAATTTATCAAGCACCTAAGCTACAACCTGTCTGCGAAAAAGAACAAAAACTACAACGATCACATTAGAATGCTAGGAGAATACGATACGGCACACAAGCACCTCCGCCCTCTGTCACTATTTGATCGCACTATTGGAATTGGCGAACCAGAAATTAACATAGAAGAGTATCTAAACACCTTAATGCACTAGCCATGATGCAGGTCGCGTGAACTCACACACACACATACACACACATACCAAAATTACGCTGCCCTCAAGTCCTTGTGTTACACAACCAAGGCGGCCCCGGCGGTTGAGGGTCCCCCCGCAAGTGGCACAGGCTCGCTCCTGCACTAAGGCAGACAGCCCGCCATGTGTGCACTTTATACAACCTTGCTACACACTGGTTAACGAGATACAATTGACAGAGCCGACAGGCGGTAATAATTTCACTGTATATACAAATAAGATACTAGCAGTAAGCACACATATATATATATATAATCAAGATGAAGCCGACAGGCGGAAATACACTTCAACTATTTAGAGATAAGCACGCATAAAAAATAATTAACCATAGAAATTAAGGCACATGGATGAAGCCCTCGGCGGATCATTCTATACAAGTAAATACTAGAAAATAAATACACCAAGAATCCAACTGTTAAGATAAGTCATGACTCAAGAATACATGTAAGTAAAAACACTTGTTAAAGCCACTAGGCGAACTTATACACCTTCTTTTAGTTAACCCGTTCCTGACGAGGCCAGAAGGCTGATATGTATGCAACACAAATACACCTCCAATTACAACCTATGTCACCTCCAACTCCCCCCCAGGGAGCACTCAGGGCGCAAGTCATGTGTGTCCCCTGGCACTTCAGTCTTCACTCGCTGTTACTGCCACTGGCACGCAGCTTCCATTTTCTCCAGAAATGCGCAGGTGCTTAATGCGGTACTGCACAAGCGAGGCATGGGCCTCCTACTTCCGGCGGGGGTTTTTCGTGGGTAGTGCCGCACTGGTTCGAGTCCAGGGCGGGGAGTCTCACACTCCCAGGCTTGCCTGGGGTTAGGGCGTCAGTAGCCTTTTCCCCCACCACTAACAAAAAAAAAACATATTAACTGCATAGCAGGGTAGCAAAACAAGACCGCTGCCAACAGTCTCACGACTGGCTCCTAGGCGCCTTCGGGCAGGTCCTCTGTTTTCGCGGGCTTTTTAGCGCCCTCTATCAGCTCTTTCTCTACTACTGTCTCTTTTTTTCCTCTTTTCTGTCTAGTATTTAAGCTCCCGTTAGGACCCCTAGTAATTAAGATAGGCGCTGCTTGCTGATGTCACTCGTCATCACGTGAGCGGTAGGTCCTTGTGACACAGCGGCAGAATTTCTAGGCTCTCTGACTCTTCTCTCTTCCTCTCTTGGCTTAGCTAGCGTAGAATAAGAGTAGGTTTATAAACAACACTTAATAGCACATTAACTTACACACACACACACACACACACACACACACATATATATATATATATATATATATATATATATATATATATATATATATATACACATATTTATTCTCTCTGTCACTCCTACACACACACACACAATCCATCAGACCCGCACGGGAAAAGGCAGACACAAACCGCCGACGAGGAAGTCCCCCTCCTCGGTCACCCAAAAGGCCTATTGTCGCCAGGGACCTGACCTCGACTACGCCAAAAACTCCGAAGGGACAAAACCTGACACTGCTTCCCCCCCGAACATGCACCCCCCTCAAGACACAACAGACACGAACTCCAACACCACACAAACACCTTCAGACTTACCACAACACAAAGACCAAGATCACACAGCAACACACAACACACTAGACATCACACAGGAGAACGCCAACCACAACACCACACTAACACAACACTCACCACAGCACCTAGACCTCCTGCACAGAATGACGAGACGGACGTAACACCCCCCAGACCTTGTCCCGTGCCTCCCGCACACTCACCGCTTCCTGAGAGCTACGCCACCGCGGTCAGGTCTGAGACACACAACAGCTACACAGACTATCGGGCCAACTTAGCGCCCATTTATGTCCACAAAAGCCAGTCAGCACGCATACACACACTCACTCAAACCTTCAATAGGAAGTACAAACTCACACACAGATACACAATACACACCGCGCCCAGATCCGGAGACTTCGCGGTCAAGATGTTCTGCCAGAGGGACTACCACGAATTCGTGGAACACCTCAAGGCCCAACGGGCACAGTTCTACCTCAGCCCCCGCCCAGAAGCTAGAACAATTAGATTTGTTTTAAAAGGACTGTGTGCCGAGTTCTCCGGGGACGAAATTAAACAGGCACTGGCAGAATCCCAATTTGAGGCCATTAGGGCGGTGCGGATTCGCCGTAAAAATAGGGAAAGAACCCCCCTCCCCATGTTCCTGGTGGAAATGGCGGATACCATTGAAAATCGTAGGATTAGAGGCCTCAAATACCTTGCTCATTTTAGAATTAGGGTAGAGGAATATAGGTCCGCCCAGGAGCCCCAACAACGTAAGCGGTGCCAGCAGCTTACACTAACACACCGAAATTGTCAGGCCCCTCATGAAGTATGCGCCAAATGTTGAGGCCCCACCCCTCCTTCACTTGCAGGGTTCCCCCAGCGGAACGGAAGTGCGTCCTGTGTAGCGCCACTGGACACGGAGCAACATGGCGCGGTTGCCCTAGCTACCAGGCCGCACTTCAGGGGCCAAGCAATCAGGTGCAGCCGGATAGGGCCCCCAGACCACCTAGAGAACATCGCCAACAGACGACGGCTGCACCTCCAGAGGCAGGGCACTGGCTCATACAGGACCGTCTGGCAGAAATAGGCCAGCCCCGGAACAGTGCCCTCAAGCAGGTGAAAGTCGGGTCACGCCCGTCTTGTCACCTGCACCTCAAATGTGCACCCCACCTAGCACACAACACACACACAACAACACACCACATACACCAACACCTACACTGCTTAGCCCCCCACACCTGGATGAACTTCACATGTTCATCCCATCAGCACACGTCACCCGGCAAGCTTTCGATAACGGCTTGGCCCTGGCAGAACTCCTACACCAAATAGGAGTGCCACTTGCAATAGGCTGGCAAACCTTTCTGGAACAAACCAAATGGCTCCTGGAGAGAATCACAGATCCCTCCTCCACCAAATACCAACTCTTCCACCATATCGCCCGATTCCACGTCCTGCTCTCTGAATATTCCGAACGTGTTAAGTAATGGCTTCTGCAAATTCCATAAATATACTTTACTGGAACTGCAACAATCTCAGAAGAAAACGCAAAGAGCTCGCTGACTTTTTATTAAGAAACTCTGTACAAATAGCGCTCCTTAACGAAACCCATCTGGGTCCTGCAGATCGTTTCGCCATACCTGGATATTTCATTTACCGTAGTGACCGAAATCGCAGAGGCGGAGGAACTGCAATAGCGGTACAAAACTCCTTGCTACATCTCCAGAAACAAGTACCGCAGCTGAACAGGCTAGAAGCCACAGCAATCAGTGTGCAACTACATCACTCCACTGTCACACTTATAGCCAGGTACAATCCCCCCGGCGACATCGACACAGAGGATGTCGACCGACTAATGAACATGGACGCTAAGGCCATAGCAGCTGGCGACTTTAATGCCAAGCATCTCCTCTGGAACTGCAGATCCGCAAACCAAGCCAGAAACAAATTACTAAATTATATTAATAACTCCAATATTCTCCTGACAGGCCAGAGAAACCCACGTTCATTCCCAGAATAAGAAATCACGCACCGGACATACTAGATGTATCGCTGACAAAAGGCATTCCCTGTGACCTGCAGCACACGGTCATCAATGATCTCACCTCAGATCATCTCCCGGTAATACTGGAAGTAGCCGCTCCAGTAACCTTCAGACCGGAATCAGCCAGACCCAATTACCGAAAAGCCGACTGGCCATCCTTTGAGGCATTCATAGATGCAGGGCTGGCGAGCATTGAGGTCACGTCTCATGAGACACAAGACCAGGCCATCGATGGAATCAAGCGCGCAATCTACGAAGCAACCGAACAACATGTGCCACTGAAACGCCCGTAACTGAATAACAAAATATTGCTTCCCCCAGATACGAGGCAAATTATTCGCAATCGGAACAAAGCCCGACGAAAATGGCAGCGGAGTCGTCACATAGCTCACCGAAATGAGTATGAGGACTTAAAACTTCGTGCTAACACTCACATTGCGGACTTCACTCGCAACCAGTGGAATGAAACCCTGGAGAACATTGATCCACAACAACACACCATTTGGAGGATTGCTAAATGCCTCACCAGAGCGCACACGAACATTCCCCCACTCCATACAGGGGACCGCATAGCGGAGACGAACGCAGAAAAAGCCGAAGCTTTTGCCGACACACTCCAACAAGAATTTCAACCGAATGAGGACCCGTGCGATGTAAACTTTGCAACAGACACGGAGACCAAAGCGAACCTCATTGACATAGCATTTACACATAATAAAACTCGAAAAACAAGCGCCTGTGAAATTAGTTGGTTAATCAAGCACCTCCCGACGCGTAAAGCACCAGGACCAGACAAAATCCCCAATCTGGTCCTGAAACATCTGCCGCCCAAGGCGATAAAACAACTTGGGAACATATTCAACCACACCATTGAACATGGCCGATTCCCTCCCCAATGGAAGAAGGCCAAAATTTTGCTGTTCCCCAAGCAGCACAAAGACTTGTCACTGCCAATAAACTATAGGCCCATCAGCTTGCTCAATACCATGAGTAAACTGCTGGAGAAAATTCTTCTAAAACGCCTGAACGCCCATTTAATTAGAAACAATACCCTCACGAACGAGCAATTCGGCTTCAGAGCTAATCATTCTACAACACTCCAACTTTTACGTATTACTGAAAACATCACCAGAGGGTTTAACAACAATCGATCTACAGGTGCGGTACTTCTTGACATACAACGCGCCTTCGACAGAGTATGGCATGCAGGCCTACTAAATAACCTGACGACATACGGAATCAACGACTCGTTGGTCGCCATCATTAAAGACTATCTACGAGATAGAAGCTTCAAGGCAGCAGTGGATGAGGCAGAGTCAACACTCCGCCCCATCAGAGCTGGCGTACCCCAAGGAAGTTTGCTGGGGCCCACGCTATTTAATATATACATAAATGATCTCCCACCACTAATCCGGGTAGAGAAATATATCTACGCCGACGACACTGCCCTAGTAACAACATCACTGCAGCCACGGATTATACACCTCAGGCTCCAAAATGCCTTGAATTCTCTGGAACCGTGGTTCAGAAAATGGAGGGTCAAGTTAAATGCCAGAAAGTGTAAAGCAATTGTTTTCACAAAACGCCACACACATAGGCAACAAAGGCGCGCTCTCCCACCACTTATGTACCGGCAAGAGCCGATTGAGTGGGAGAGCATGGTCACTTACTTAGGGGTAAGGATGGACGAAGGCCTCGCGTGGAAACAACACATCAACACGGTAAGAGCTAAAGCCAACGGTCAGCTCAACAAGCTTTACCCAATCATTAACACGAACAGCCGCTTGAAACTAAGCATGGGTCTAACCTTCTACAAAACGCTAATCAGACCTATACTAACATACGCCGCCCCCGTCTGGGGATATGCGGCAAAAACCCACATTAAGAGACTCCAAACGCTTCAAAATCGAATTTTGCGAATTATTGCACAAGTGCCCGCAGTAGCTCCAACCTTTGAACTACACGAGGAGCTCAAAATCTGCTCAATTGAGACCCATATAAAGCAACTGGCATTTAACATCTATAAGCGGAAAAGTAATAATCACAACGTTCTCATCCAAGAACTTGGCGAATATGACACCAGAAACGACAAGCACCTCCGCCCTCTATCGCTCTCGAACCGGAACATCGGTTTAGGGGAACCAGAAATCAATATTCAGGAATACTTAGACAACCTCATTAGGTAACTAATGGCAATGGCAGAGAGCATTCCACTCCAGACAAACACACCACACATATGCACACCTTCTCATTTTCAGCAGTCCTCTAAGTCCTTGTGCTACCCAGCCAAGGCGGCTCCCGGGGGATGAGGGCCCCCCCGCGAGTGGCACGGGTCCGCACCTGCACCATGATAGGCAGGCAGCCAGCCGTGTGCGCACTCTACACGACCAGGACTTCCACAGTCCAACGAGACAATCAACACTTAGACGAGGCGGTTAGGCTGAAAAAAAAAACCACAATTTAATTATAAAACTAAAATAACTTGTAGTGTTAGTTTTTCATTTCAGATATACGACGCAGCCCTCGGCTGAAATATCACTACCAATTGTACATAGGATAAAATACACTCACTGACATGGAATGGAACTCACCATCATTCCTTAGTTTGTTTCAGAGACTCGGCCCCATAGGCAGAAGACACACAAGCCAAACTACGACGCTAGAACTGCACCTCATCTAGAGACCAGTCTTCAGCAATGTCACCAATAAACATAGGGAGAGAGTGGCACCTCTCCCTACATTGCTTACCAGCAACGCTAAATTCCTATAATCCTTCATTATCCCTACCTCTGAATCCGCATAGGAGGCCGGCTGGGCCCTGGTCAAGTCGGTCTGCTACCACTACCTTACCCACTGGTGGCCGCACAGCGGTCCAGTTTCATTTTCCTTTCCATCACTACGCAGGTGCAACAGCGGTACCGCAACAATCCTCACTTTCCACTCCCGGTGGAGGGTTTTTTAGTCGGTAGGCGCACTCTGGGAAATCCCAACACTCCGGGCTAGCCAGCCCGGGTTAGTCCTTAAGGTGGATTTTTCCCTCCACTCGAAAAAAAAACTGCAGAGGTCATTAGCGCCCTTATGATTCAAACTTGGCAATAGACTAAGAAAATGCCATGGCAAAAAAGTACACACAAGTAAAGGAGTTGAAACAAAAGGAACAGAACTGTCCAGCCCTCTAACCAGAGCTGGATATAAAACTCCATCTAAAACCAACACATTAAAACCAAAAGAGTTAAAAAAAAAAAAAAAAAAAAAAAAAAAAAAAACTGCTATATCACTAAAACTTCAAGTGAAGGAAACTTTTGCTATAAATTTAAAACTCCTGTCCACTGCTCTTGGGTCATCTGCCAGGACCTTAGCAAGAGAGGCCGGCATGCCCATAGATGACCGAATGTGTGCCAGGTGACCACACTCTTGACGAACTGTGTGTGCCTCCCCACAGGGCGCACAGACAGGAGCAGGTTCACGTTTAAAAAGGTAACTTTGAGTAAAAATACAGTGGCCAATTCTTAGCCGAGCTAGTACTACCTCCTCCAGACGGAATAAACGAGAGGTGGTTACCCAGTTGACAGGGAGGTCCTTCACCTCTCGCAGCTTATTACCACGGAAAGCCGACCACTCCGCATGCCAAGTCGGAAAAACGGCTCTCCGTACAGCCACTCAAAAATCATCTGCTGTAGAATGGGTAATCGTAACACTGGGCGCTGTGGCTGCCGATTTCGCTGCCATATCCGCCGTGTCATTCCCTGGAAAGCGAACGTGTCAAGGAATCCAGGCGCAGTCCACATTAAAACCAGAAGCGTGCAAAACGCGGAGAACGTCCTGGATGCGCTGCACCAAAGGATGGTCAGTGTGGAGCTCACGAATGATCTGAAGGGCACTAACGGAATCACTAAGAATAAGGCAGTCACCTAATTTTCGACGCCGAATATACAGAAGGGCTTGATAAATAGCATATAGCTCGGCAGAATATATAGATGTGCTACTAGGCAAACCGTAAGTAGAAGTTGCGGTGCCAGTGACAAAGGCACATCCAACACCGTCGGGACTCTTACTACCATCGGTGTAGATACAATTACGGCCACTGTATTTGGATAAAAATTCTAAAAAACTACGACGAATACTATCAAGAGGCGTAACAGATTTCCCGTAAAGCGTCATCCCGAGATAGACATGGGAGGTAGCGCGAAACCAAGGGGGGTATATACCCTCTCCCTTGGATAACAGCCGAGGAATGTCAACTTGGTGCTGGCGTAGAAGCTCACGGAAACGAAAACCTGCTGGCCTGGGGCTCAGAGAGCGGAAGCAGTATCGCTCGTGCAGATCAGGGGAGAAAACCTCGTGATAACTTGGATGCCCAGGCATACACTTCAGCCCACAGCCATAATTAGCAAGCAGGACATCACGCCGACATCGCAGAGGAGGTTCTCCCGATTCGGCGTAGAGGCTAACAACTGGGCTCGTTGGAAAGGCTCCAACGGCCACTCGGATGCCCTGGTTGTGGACTGTGTCTAACCTTCTGAGCACTGAAGGTCGGGCTGAGGAATACACAATGATGCCATAGTCCAACTTCGAACGAATCACAGCACGATAAAGACCAAGCAATGCCGTCAGATCCGCACCCCAAGATTTGCCACTTAGTATCCTTAAAAGATTTAGAGAACGGTCACATCGTGCTATAAGCTGTGCTATATGTGGTGCCCAACAAAATTTCCGATCGAAGATCAAACCAAGGAATCTCGCCTCATCTGAGAAAGGAAGTAAATCTGCCCGAGTGGAAGAGACGGCGGCATTTGCCACCTACGGCACCAGAAGTTAACGCAGACTGTCTTCTCAGCGGAGAAACGAAAACCGTGTTTCGAGCTCCAAGCACAGATATTGTCCAAGCACCGCTGGAGACGGCGTTCCAGAAACGGTTTACGCTGAGAAGTACAGAAGATTGCTAACTCGTCCACGAATAAACAGGAAGAGACACCTGGAGGCACACATAGTGGTATGGAATTTATCGCAATAGCAAATAGCGTCACGCTGAGTACCGAGCCCTGCGGCACTCCGTTCTCTTGAATAAAATGGTTAGAAAAAACCGAGCCACCCTCACTCGAAAAACGCGGTCCCGCATAAACTCCTGAATGACCAACGGTAGGCGTCCACCTATGTTCCAGTTGTGGAGAGAACGCAATATTCCCGCCTGCCAACACGTGTCGTAGCCCTTCTCGAGGTCAAAATATATCCCAACTGTGGGGCTGTTCTTAAGAAACCCGTCGATAATCTGAGTTGACAACGAGACAAGGTGCTCAGTTGTTGAACGTCGTCGTCTAAAGCCACACTGGATGTTCGTCAGAAGGTTGTGGGATTCCAACCACCGCACCAACCGTCCATTGAGAATGCGTTCCATCACCTTGCATACGCAACTGGTGAGAGAAATTGGACGGTAACTGGTAGGAAGACGGCGGTCCTTTCCAGCTTTAAGAATGGGTATGATGGTGGCCTCCCGCCACTTGTCTGGAAAAGTGTCTTCAACCCAGACACGGTTATAGATCTCGAGTAGGAAAACCTTACCGCCAGGAAAGAGATGTTGCAGCATTTGAACCTGGATACCATCTGGTCCTGGAGCAGAGTGTCGCGAAGACGAAAGTGCATTGTCTAGCTCTACCATGGTGAAAAGACGGTTATAGGCTTCAAGGTTCCCAGAGCGAAAGGAGAGTCCTTGAGATTCCTCCTGAGTCTTAACTGTAACAAAGTGAGGGGAATAATTGTCTGAGCTAGACACTTGAGCGAATGCTCTGCCTAAGTGTTCGCCACTACAAACGTTTCAACATCACCGGCAGGTGTTTTGAGACCGGCGATAGGCATTTGAGTCGATTTTCCGGCCACACGCCGTAACTTATCCCATACGACAGAGGAAGGTGTATGTCGGTTAAAAGATGCTACAAAATTACTCCAGGATGTCTTCTTGCTATCCCTAATAATGTGTCTAGATTTCGCACGCAGCTTTTTATATTGTATTAGATTATCTAGTGTAGGGCGACGTTGGAAGAACCTGAGAGCTCGTCTGCGAGCACGAATTGCATTCCGGCAGTCATCAGTCCACTTGGGTATGGAAAGCGACGGGTTTTGCCAGTCGAACGCGGAATGGATTGCTCAGCAGCGGAAAGAATTGTCTCGGTGAGTTGGTCGACTAAATAGTTGACGGAGTCGTGCCCATTGTTGTTGAAGTTAGCCAAGCGGGAATACAGGTCCCAGTTGGCGTGATCTAAGCGAAATCTAGGTAAGCGAATGGAACAAACAGCGTGTGTCAAGAGACTAATAAGACAAAGAAAGTGGTCACTAGAGTGCAAATCAGAGATGATATTCCAGGATAATGAGACCGCTAACTTTGGTGAACAAATCGCTATGTCAAGGTGTGAAAAATTGTGAAAGGCGTCAGAAAGAAAGGTTGGCTCTCCGGTGTTCAGGAGAACAAGATTCTTAGTGTCCAAGAAGTCGGCAATCAGCTGACCTCTCGCACAAACCCGAGGAGAGCCCCAGAGTGGATGATGGGCATTCACGTCCCCCACCAACACAAATGGCGCTGGTAGCTGGAAATCGAGGTCTTCCAACTCGGTGCGCGAGAGGTCATTAGAGGGAGGCACGTAGATACTACAAATAGTAAATATGGCAGATGGCAGTGTGACCTTTACAGCAACTGACTGGAGGTCAAACTGTAAGGAGACGGAATCAGCATAAAGGTCATTCCTGATGAGCATCATAGTACCCCCGTGTGCGGGAAAACCTTCTGTCGGCTTGAAATCAAACCTAACAGAAGAATAGTTTCTGAAGGTAACATTGTCTTGTGGCCGGAGCTTTGTCTCTTGTAGACAGACGACTAGAGGTTGATACGCGTGGAGTAACAGTTCAAGCTCTGCTCGATGTGGTCGAATGCCTCGTATGTTCCACTGTAGGATAGCCATGGTCTATAATTTGGGATAAGTTCTAAATAGATAGACGTTTTTGCATACTGGGCGGTGCTGGTCGGTTTAGTTTGTTCTTTTTAGCGGTCGGACTAACACTTTTTTCAGGAGCGCGATCCTGCCGCTTACGGACTGTCCGTTTGGCAGATGAGGCAGGATCGTCCTGTTCCATTTCCTCCACAGGAGAGGAGCCCTTACCAATAGAGAACCTCGGTTCGAGGATCTCGAACCTATTTGAGGTATTGATCGGCGAAGATGGACGTCGCAGATCGGAGCTCCTCCCAGAAGATTCCTCCGAGGAGTATCCACGAGGAGAGTGACGTGGAGGTTTACCACCCTTGGATGTTTTGGGTGCAAGCGAAACACGCTCTTTAAGGAAATCAGTCCTAACATAGTTGGTCTTGATAGTTTTCTGTGGAGCAGAATACCCTACGGTTTTACAGGTCTTATTGCCGGATGTGGATTGTTGGGCGGACAATTTTCCTGGAGTATGCTTTACGTTGGCGGATTTGGCAGATGGTGATGCCGACAGTGACGCAGCTGTAGAAGCCTTCGTAATAGTCCTGGCAGCGATAATTCTTTCGGCAATAGTGGCCCCGTTGATATCGCAGGTCTGTGTTGCGATTTCCCGCCTCGGCACCGGTTTAGCTGCAACAGAGCTTTAACAACCGGAACGCGGGACTGATGGTTGTCAGATACGCAGGAGCTTACGGGCTTCGGAGAAAGACACCTTCTCCTTCACCCGTATCTCCTGGATCGCTCTCTCCTCAGCAAAACGGGGGCAATCTGGGGAACTAGATGGGTGTTCGCTGATGCAGTTCACACAAGTTGGAGGGATGCCGCAATCCCCATCGGCGAAGCGTCACCACAGGTAGCACAGGTGACTGACCGGTACAAAATTCGCTCGTATGACCAAATCGCTGGCACTTGTAACAGCGTAAGGGGTTCGCAATGTAGGGCCTAACCTCGATAGCTTCGTACCCTGCCTTAATCCTTTGAGGGAGATTTACCCGGTCAAAGGTAAGGAACAGAGTACGGGTGGGCACGAATTCACCATTTACTCTCTGTTGAACCCTATAGACGGATGGTACGCCTTAGTCTGCTTGATCTTCCTGAAGCTCCTCATTGGACATACCGTCCAATGCGCGTGTGGTGATAACGCCACGCGAGGAGTTCAAAGTCTTGTGCTTTTCGACCTTAACTGGGTAGCTGCCTAACATTTTAGCTCGAAGAATTTTTGCTGCCTGGGAGGCTGAAATTGCCTCAACCAGAAGGGAAGCATTTCGAGCTCTAACACAAGAATTAACCGGGCCAGCGATGTTGTCTAACCCCTTTTGGATAGCGAAAGGGCTAACAGACGAAAACTGCTTTCCTTCCTCTGTCCTAGATATAACTAAGTAGCGAGGCCTTGAGGCAAGACTACATCTTTTCCACGCATATTAGACTTTGGTTTATGTTGTTCCATAGAAAAAAAGGTGTAAATTCATCCCCCAGTGCTCCCCACCCACCACGGAGCCCAACGAGGGGTCACCTCGCTGGGTTGACAGGGCTACACAGGGGATATAGCGGGATCGCCGTGCCATTCACCCTGGAGTTCGGTGTAATACCTAGTCCTGGCCAATTGACTAGGGTTGGGTTAGTCCCTAGCCTCCCGTTTATTCAAATCAGAAACCAAAGCGGTGTATTAGGCTGCGCACCCTACCCAGTTACTGAAAGACAGAAGCCCAGGCTCAGGTACGCAACCCTCAACCAAACAGGATATTCGTTTTCACCGACACGGGTCTCCACGCACGGCCTACACGTGGGTGGGCATTTTGACCTACTGACTCCCTCACCACTCTGAGGTTTCCCACAGAGGGAGTCAAGGTGGCTCGGGACCCCAGGTGCGCCAAACTCGTACCTACCGTAGTAGGCCCCTGGGAGGTGCGAGGAGGAAAGGTGCTGTGATATGAATAATGACACAAGGGCAATTATCACTAGAATGAGTGTCTGATACTACGTTCCACTGAAAGCGGTGAGCAAGCCGTGCAGAGGAAAGGGAAAGGTCCAGGTGCGATAGCGTGGCAGAAGAATCGGAAATGAAAGTAGGTTCACCGGTGTTCAGATAGAGAGATTATATTGAGTGAAAAGGTCAGCAAGAAGAGACACCCGCACGCAGGACCTAGGTAGTAGTAGTAGTAGTAGTAGTAGTAGTAGTAGTAGTAGTAGTAGTAGCAGTAGTAGTAGTAGTAGTAGTAGTAGTAGTAGTAGTAGTAGTAGTAGTAGTAGTAGTAGTAGTAGTAGTAGTAGTGGTAGTTGTAATAGTAGTATGACTTTAGGGCGAAAAACTGCATTGGTTATTAGCGCCCTAGAGTAGTTAGAAGAGCCAAAATTTAAAAGACATAAAAACCACAAAACAGAATTACCACACAAGGGTTAAAACTTGACAGAGAATAAAAAGGCTACCTAAACCAGATTAAAAAAAAGGTACTAAAAAAACAAGTCTGGAAAGGATTAAACCAAGATAAAAATTTAAACCCTACTGTACATCCCGCAGCGGCGGAGAAAATTAAAGAGTCCGGCACAAGATACAGGATTGTCGCCGAGAAGGGTGGGGATGTCAGTAGGCAGACATAGGGACGCACGCAGCACAGTATAAAGGTGGCACTCCAATAAAAAATGACGCACCGTCAAAGGCTCGTTACACGAAGCACATTGCGGTGCGGCTTCCCCACGTAAAAGGTACTCATGGCTAAAACGGCAGTGTCCAATACGCATTTGCGCTAAAATCACTTCATCGCGGCGAGATGCACGCGAAGAAGTAGTCCAGGGGACAGGATGGGACTTGACCTCTCTGAGTTTGTTCCCACGCACCCCGGAACATTCCGCGAACCAGCACGAAAGAATGGCCCGGCGCAGGAGGACACGAGCATCATTGGGAGGAACAGTGGAGCTAAAAACAGTGGGATTTAAAATCGCAGACTTGGCAGCTGCGTCCGCTTGGTCATTCCCGCTCACACTTACGTAACCAGGAACCCAAACAAACGTTACGCTGACGCCAGCATCAGCGAGCGAATGCAGACAATCCTGAAGACGCTGTATCAAAGGATGGTATGGATACAGCTCACGCAGGCCCTGTAGTGCACTGAGGGAATCGGTACACATAACATGCTGCCTAAAATCCTGTCCCCGGATAAAAACAAGAGCTTGATAAATACTGAAAAGTTCGGCGGTAAAAATTGAACACTGCCCCAATAGGTGAAACGCGTAACTCCGCGAATTAAAAACAAAAGCACACCCCACACCACCGTTATCCTTTGAACCATCGGTGAAAATAAAACAATGGTTGGGAAACTCGGCCTGCAACTCTAAAACAGCGGAGCGGAAGGCCGCGGGCGGAGTAACTGATTTCGTCATGGATGACAACCGTAGGTGGACCGGGGTGTCGCAGCGTAACCAAGGAGGGGATGAGCATTCCCCCAGTGACAGCAGAGCCGGTAGCTGAACATCCAACAGGCGAAGCAATTCACGAAAGCGAACCCCGGCAGGAAGCAATGCCAGCGCACTAACAGCATATTGACGGTCAAGAGACTCGTCAAAGAATAGCTTGAAAGACGGGTGATCCGGCATTGCATGGAGGCGGAGAGTATAGCTGCAAAGAAGGACCTCACGCCTATAGCACAGCGGAGGTTCAGCAGCCTCAGCAGAGAAACTAATAACTGGGCTCTTCGGTAACTCACCCAGTGCCAGGCGAATCCCTCGATGGTGAACGGGGTTTAAACGACGTAAAACTGAACGACATGCCGAAGAGTACACAATGCACCCGCAATCAAACTTAGAGCGAACAACCTAACGATATAGCTGTAATAGTACAGTGCGATCTGCTCCCCAGGATGTGCCACATAAAACACGTAAAATATTAAGTGCTCGATCACATCGAGACCTCAACGAAGAAATATGAGACGACCAGCTAAGCTTCCTGTCAAGCACTAGGCCAAGCAACTTCACAGTTTCGGCGAAGGGCAGCGGTACCGACCCAAGGTGTAGGGAAAGCGCCGCGTAACGTTTCCGACGTCAGAAGTTGACACAAACGGTTTTCTCGGCAGAAAAATGGAAACCATTCGCAACGCTCCAACTATGCAGACGGTCGAGACAAGCCTAAAGGTGACGCCCCAAAAGGCATGCGCGTCGAGAGCTGAAATAAATTGCAAAGTCGTCAAGAAATAAGGATGAGGAAATTCCAGCAGGAAGACAATCAGCGATAGGATTGATGGCGATGGCGAAGAGGGTGCAACTGAGAACCGAATCTCGAAGTACTCCATTCTCTTGACTAAATACGCGGGAGCAAACAGAACCAACACGTATACGAAATACCCGCGTCTCCATAAACTTGCGGAGGAACACTGGAAGGCGGCCACGGCAGCCCCACTTATGCAACGTACGCAATAAGCCAGCCCTCCAACAGGTGTCATATGCTTTCTCGAGATCGAAAAATATGGCCACAGTTTGGCACTTGCGCAGAAATCCATTCAGGATATGAGTCGAGAGGGAGACTAGGTGGTCAGTCGAGGAGCGGTATCGGCGAAAGCCGCACTGGATATTGCAGAGGAGTTTCTCAGACTCGAGCCACCATCGTAACCGCCCATTGATCATGTGCTCTATCACCTTATAAACTGCACTGGTGAGGGAGATAGGACGGTAACTGTGAGGAAGTCTACGATCCTTTCCCGGTTTTAAAATGGGAACAACCGTGGCTTCACGCCATGCCGCAGGAAACACACCCTCTTGCCAAACACGGTTATATAGGCTCAGGTGATAGAGTTTACCATCAGAAGAGAGGTGCTGCAGCATTGCAATGTGGATACCATCTGGTCCTGGAGCGGAATGCCGAGAAGATGCTAGTGAGGCATCACGCTCTCACATGCTAAAAGATGTGTTATAGCACTCAGTGTCAGAGGTCCGGAAAGAGAGATTCTAAGACTCCATCTCCGTCTTAATGGCACGGAACGCCGGGTGATAATTGGCGGTACTGGACACATTTGCGAATGTGCTGCCTAGGACGTCTGACACAGCAACCGGATCAACTACGGTGTCGGTGCCCACGAGTAGCCCCGGTATCGAGGTACCAGTCTGCTTACCGCCAACACGGCGGAGCTTCTCTCACACAACGGATGTAGATGTTGTGCGGTTAAAGGTAGACTCAAACGAATTCCATGAAGACCTTTTGCTATCTTGAATAATTCGGCGTGCCCGTGCGCGTGCTTGTTTAAAAATGATCAAGTGCTCCAGCGTAGGGTGATGGCGAAATACCCTAAGAGCCCTCCTACGAGCACGAATGGCATCGCGGCACTCAGCAGTCCACCAAGGGACCGGTAAGCGTTTAGGTCGGGAAGATGTCCGGTTTGCTCTGCGGCAGAGAATATAACACAGTTAAAGTGCTCAAGCAAATGGTCAACCGTGTGGAACTGACGGTCGCCAAACACAGCCGGAGAGGAAAAGTGCTCCCAGTTAGACTTAGACACCTGCCAAGTGCTAGCACGCGATGAGGAAATGTGGTGTGAAAGCATGGTGAGGACACAAGGAAAATGATCGCTGGAATGAGTGTCAGATACTACGTTCCATTGGAAGCAGTGAACAAGCTGTGCTGAACAAACAGAAAGGTCCAGGTGGGAAAGCGTGGCAGAAGAATCGGAAATGAAAGTAGGTTCACCGGTGTTCAGAACAGACAGACTATTTTGATCGAAAAGGTGAGCAAGGACGGTTCCCCGCGCGCAGGCCCTAGGAGAACCCCATAGGTGATGGTGGGCATTTAAACCACCCAGCAGAAGAAAAGGTGTTGGGAGCTGTGACAAGACATGGAGCATGTCAGCGGCGCAGAGGATAGATGAAGGCGGAACGTAGACATTACATACGGTAAAGCAAAAACCAGGAAGGGTAAGTCGGGTAGCAACAGCTTGCAAGTTAGTAGTAAGCGAGACTGGCTGACCGCAGATGTCATTGCGCGTGAGGATCATAACACCCACCCCCATGAGCAGGAGAGACCTCCTCCGGTGTAACGTCAAACCGCATGGGATGGTATTGGTGCAGGGCAAATGCATCATGGGGGCGAAGCTTTGTCTCCTGCAAACACAGAATCGGAGGGTTATAGGACCGTAGTAACAGCTGCAATTCGGCCCTATGGGTACGCATACCACGGATATTCCACGTCAGGAGAGCCATGGGGCACAGTTAGAGGCGTGAAAGCTTACCGAATAATCGTAATATGAGTTTGCAGCTGGGATGCAAACGAAGGGTGGAAACGAAGTAGATGGAGTTAAGGTGGGCGTTTCTTGTGCTTTGCACTCTTTGGACCCACAAGAGTATGGCCACTTTCGTCGGCGCTATCCGCTGATGTTCGGGATGCGGAAGATCCCCTACGGCTCGTAGAACGAGAACGGGACTTGGAAGGTTTGTCAGTTGCCTTGAGTTTCTTGTGACTGCGCTCATGAGGAGCAGCGACAGATGGTGTCGGTCTCACTAGCGGCTTACGTGCAGGTTGGGGAGAAAGAGAACTTGTGGCAGTGGGTGGTGTCAAAGTTGAAGACTGCTAAGTTGTTGTGGTCGGCGTCTGTTCTGTTTGAGTACACGCGTCGGCTACAGGCACGGTTTGTAGTGCCACTGAGGAAACAGGAGTGCGGCGGAGCGCTGAGGCATAGCCTGAGATGGTCGCAGGCTGCAGCTGTTGGAAGCGACGCCTGGCTTCCGGAAAAGTCAGGCGTTCCTTAACTCGCAGCTCCTGGATGACCTTTTCCTCGAGAAAACTTGGACATTGCCGGGAGCTAGATGGATGCTTCCCAGTACAATGGACGCAACAAGGGTCTCGAGCACAAGCAGTTTCTCCGTGGGCAGCTTGTCCGCAACGTTCACAGGTAGCGTCGAAGGTGCACCGAGTTTGTGTGTGACCGAACCGTTGGCACCGAAAACAGCGCATTGGGTTTGGCACATACGGTCGCACAGAGACGCGTTCATATCCACAATGTACAGTCTCGGGTATTGTGGGGCCCTTAAAAATCAGGAATACCGTACGCAGTGCCACTGATTCACCATCTCTTTTGCCGAGCAGACGGTACGTTTGGCATGCACCCTGGTCAGATAAATTAGTGACTATATCTGCTTCGGAAAGACCGTCTGAACAAGAGGCAGTTACGACGCCTCTACAGGTGTTCAAAGTCTTGTGGGGGGCCACTTTTATGGGGTAGGAACCTAACAAGCTGGCCTTCAGGAGTTTCTTGGTCTGGTCTTCCGTCTTCGTTTCAATCACGTTCGGGAGGCATTGGTCACTTTACCGCATATCCTGTCAATCTCGCGTTGTATGTAAAACGAACTGATATCTCGCATAATTTTCTTTTCACATGCCAAGGTCACAACTATAAAGCGGTCAAAAGAAGAGGACTTGCGCGGAGATAGCATTATCGAAAGACCCCCTTCCGGAACCAGCGGCATCACCTGCCATCCGGGGGTAGAGATAAAAGACACCAAAACACTTTCCGGTCTGCGCCGCCTAGTAGAGCCCTCCCAGACTGATCTCAAGGAATACCTCAGAAGGAGTTACCCTCCAGCCACCACTGCTGGTCCATACGGGTAAGCCCTTCACCATGTATAACCCGGCTTTAAGCCCCTACCACAGGTATAACCACCTGTGGCTCCCCACTTTAGGCCATGCTGTGTAATAAAGCAGACATGGATTCAGGGGACTTGTGTTTGATTACACCGGGTTTTCCGCTAGCGGTAACACGACCGGTCCGTAATTCTAACCTAACGAGCAGCGCTCGTCGGGAAATTAAAACGGACCGGGCCCCCAAAGAAGCTACGTGGATGTACCTAACGGTATGGACGGGCTCCGCACCTAAGGCTTACACATAGGGGCAGTAGAAAGGGTCCACTCAACCTTCACGCCTGAGACCACCGAAGAGCACACATGTTGGAAGCCGCTTTGGAACTGTGGGACAGGAACCACGGAGATAGAATAAAGATCCCTGTTGGTGAGGCAGGAGTTAATAAATCTAAAGCCTTGATACTAACATGTAAAGAATAAGCCTAGAAGGGGAAGAAGATGAGGCGAGTAAATTCGCTCGCACAAAACAAACACATAGGCACACAAACACAAAACGTGGCTCAGTTGGTGGCGATGATGATGAAGTGGCGGTGAGTGGCTCGGGAACCCCCGGGTGCGCAAACCGTACCTACCGTAGTAGGCCCCTGGGGGGGGGCAGGACCTAGGGTATCCCCATGGGATTGGTGGGCATTAAAATCACCCAGCAGAAGAAAAGGTCCTGGGAGCTGTGACAAGACATGGAACATATCAGTGGAGCAGAAGATAGATGAGGGCGGAACGTGGGCATTACATACAGTAAAGGAGAAACCAGGAAGAATAAGTAGGATAGCAATAGCTTGCAAGGTAGTAGTAAGCGAGACTGGCTGACCGCAGATGTCAGAGCGCGTGAGGAGCATAACACCGCCATGAGCAGGAGAGCCCTCCTCCGGTGTAACATCAAACCGTATGGGAAGGTATTGGTGCAGCGCAAATGCATCGTGGGGGCGAAGCTTTGTCTCCTGCAAACACAGAACCAGAGGGTTTTAGGACCCTAGTAACAGCTGCAATTCGGCCCTATGAGTACGGACACCGCGGATATTCCACGTCAGGAGAGTCATGGAGCACAGTTAAATGCGTGAAAGGCTACCGAATAATCATACTATGAGTTTGCAGCTGGGATGCACACGAATGGTGCAAACGTAGTAGATGAGGTTAAGGTGGGCGTTTCTTGTTCTTTACACTCTTTGGACCCACAAGAATATAGCAAATTTCGTCGCCGCTATCCACTGATGTTCGGGATACGGAAGATCCCCTACCGCTCGTAGAACGAGAACGGGACTGGAAGGTTTTTCAGTCGCCTTGAGTTTTTTATGACTGCGCTCTTAAGGCGCAGCGACAGGTGGTTTCGGTCGAACAAGCGGCTTACGAGCAGGTTCTGGAGGATGAGACCTTGAGGCAGTGGGTACTATTGAGGTTGTCTGGAAGGTGGTTTTGCTCGGCGACCGCTCTGTTTGCGTACAGGCGTCGGCTACGGGCACGGTTTGTAGTGCAACTGAGGAAGCAGGATGTGCGGCGTAGCGTTGATGCGTAGCCTTAGATGGTCGCAGGCTGCAATTGTTGGAAGCGACGCCGGGCTTCAGGAAAAGTTAGGCGTTCCTTAACCCGCAGCTCCTGCATGGCTTTTTCCTCTAGAAAACGGGGACACTGCCGGGAGCTGGATGGATGGTTCCCTTTACAGTGGACGCAGCAAGGGTCCCGAGTACAAACACTTTCTCCATGAGCAGGTTGGCCGCAACGTTCACATGTAGCGCCGAAGGTGCACCGACTTTGGGTATCACCGAGTTTCTGACACCGAAAACAACGCATGGGATTCGGTACATACGGCCTCACAGTAGCGCGTTCATAACCACAGTAAAGTGCCTCAGGTAAGGCGCTGCCTTTGAACGTTAGGGATACCGTTCGCAGTGCAACCGACTGACCATCACGTTTACCTAGAAGACGGTACGCCTGACATACACCCTGGTCGGAGAGGTTGGACACAATGTCCGCATCTGAAAGGCCGTCTAAACAGGCATTCTGGTAGCATTGATCACTTTACCACAAATCCGGTAATTTTCTCGTTGGATATAGAAGGGACTAATATCTCGCATTGTTTTCTTTTCGCAGGCCAAGGCTACAACTATAAAGCGGTCAAAAGAGGAGGTTTGCGCGGAGATAACATAATGGAATGACCTCCTTCTAGAACCGTTTGCGACAGCCTGCCATCCGGGGGTAGAGAGAAAAGACACCAAAATACTTTCCGGTCTGTGCCGCCTGGTAGACCCCTACCAGACCGATCTCAAGGAATACCTCAGAAAGAGTTACCCTCCAGCCATCACTGCTGGTCCATACGGGTAAACCCTTCAGCATGTACAAATCGGCTTTAAGCCCCTACCATAGGTATAACCACCTATGGCTCCCCACTTTAGGCCATGCTGCGTAATAAAGCACACATGGATTCAGGGGACTTGTGGTTGATTACGCCGGGTTTCCTTTAGCGGTAACACGACCGGTCTGTAATTCTAACCCAACGAGCAGCGCTCGTCGGGAAATTAAAACGGCCCGGGCCCCCGAGGAAGCTACGTGTGTGTACATAACGGTATGGACGGGCTCCGCACCTAAGGCTTATACATAGGGGCAGTGGGAAGGGTCCACTCAACCTTCACGCCTGAGACCTCCGAAGAGCACACTTGTTGGAAGCCGCGCTGGAACCGTGGGACAGGAACCACGGAGATAGAATACAGATCCCTGTTGGTGAGGCAGGAGTTAATAAATCTAAAGCCCTAATACTAAACATGTAAGGAATAAGCCTAGAAGGGGAAGAAGATGAGGCGAGTAAATTCGCTCTCACAAAACAAACAAACAAATATGCACACAAACACAAAACGTGGCTCAGTTGGTGGCGATGAGGATGATGAGATGGCGGCGAGTGGGTCGGGAACACCCGGGTGCGCCAAACCCGTACCTACCGTATTAGGTCCCTGGGGGGGGGCGGCTCTCTCGTCTCCAAAACGGAGACAGTCGCGGGAGCTGGATGAATGCTCACCCCCGCAGTTAACGCAACATGAAGTCGATGTGGAACCTCCATCGTGTGTGACATCTCCACATTTGGCGCATGTATGCCGACCACTACAAAATTCAATCGTGTGTCCAAAACGTTGACACTTATAGCAGAGCAACGGGTTTGGGTTGTAAGGCCTTACCTCGATGGCTTCGTACCTTGCCTTAATACCTTGAGGGAGATCTACCCGATCAAACGTAAGGTACAGGGTACGGGTAAGAACAAATTCTACATTAACTCTCCGCTGAACCCGATATACAGATGTAACACCTCTCGCTGCTAGCTCCTCTTGAATGTTCTCATTGGTCAAACCGTTTAATGCGCGGATGATGACAACCTCGCTAGAGGAGCTCAAGGTCTTGAGCATAGCGACCATCACAGGGTAACCGCCTAATTTATTTGAGCTCAATAATTTCCTTGCCTGTGAAGCTGTTACGGCCTCAACCAGGAGCGTCCCATTACGGGAGCGCGTGCAGGACTTCACTAGACCAGCGATATCATCAAGGTCTTTTTGTATTGTAAATGCGCTAACCGATGTAAATTTCTTGCCTTCCTCTGTCCTAGGTATTACTAAGTAGCGAGGACCACTACACTCGACTACTTCTTTTACGCAAATTAAATTGGGGTTTGTTTAGTTTTGTTTGCGATAAAAATGGTGACAAATTTCATGACCTAGTGCTCCCCACCCACCGCCTAGGTCAACGAGGGGTTACCCCATTCGGGTGACAGGGCTACACAGGGGTATAGCGGGCACGCCGTCCCACTCACCTTGGGGTTTCGTATAATACATATTCCTGACAGATTGACTAGGTGTGGGTTGGGCCCTAGCCTCCTGTTTAGGCGAATCAGACGCCAAAGCGGTGTATTAGGCTGCGCACCCTCCCCAGTCACTGAAAGACAGAAGCTTAGGCTCAGGTACTCAACCCTCAACCAACAAGGATATTCCTCTCCACCGTCACGGGTCTCCACGCACAACCTACACGTGGGTGGGCACTTTGACCTGCTGACTCCCTCACAACTCTGCGGGAGTCAGGTATGGCTCGGGTCCCCGGGTACGCCTAACCCGTACCTACCGTAGTAGGCCCCTGGGGGGACCCACCACGGAGCTCGACACGGGGTCACCCCACTGGGGTGACTGGGCTACACAGGGGATAGCGGGGCAAGACGTCCCACTCACCGTGGAGTTCGGTATAATACCTAGTCCTGGCGATTGACTAGGGGTGGGTTGGTCCCTTTTCTCCCGTTTAGGCAAAGCAGAAGTCAAAGTGGTGTATTAGGTTGCGCACCCTCCACAGTTGCTGAAAAACAGAAGGCCAGGCTCAGATACGCAACCTTCAAACCAACCAGGATATGCTCTTCCACCGACACGGGTCTCCACGTACGGCCTACACGTGAGGTTGCATTTTTACCTACTGACCCCCTCACCACTCAGATGTTGCCCACTGAGGGAGTCAAGGTGGCTCGGGACGCCGGGTGCACTTAACCCGTGCCTACCGAAGTAGGCCTCTGGGGAGATTTGTTGGAGATAATTGACTTTCCCGGTAGGGAAACTTCTTCCCAAACCTGCACGATCGTCTCCTTTGTCAGGAGGATGGGATCGAATGTAAATCCAGGGGTACGCAGACTGGTTACGACAGAAACCTCAGTTCACTGCGGCTACCGCTTCATCTTTGGCTGCGCTCCGTGCGGTTTCCTTTATATTTTCCTTCTGGCGGTTAAGTAGGCGCAGTGAGCCTAGAGTCATTTGTGGTAGAGCTTCTGAAGCTCTACACTGCCAGGGCCAACTTGGTATATTTACTTAGGTATGCTTGGAATCGATGTACTTGTTGAACCTACAACGCCCCTGATACACAAACCTAACATTTTCGTAAATGACACATCAAACATATTTCAATCAGGATTTTTCCAATCAGGATTTTTCTCTAATTTTTTTTAAGAGATTTCCCTCTGAAATCTGTGTGTTGCGCTCACTGCGTTAGTAAATATACTCTAACAAGGGCAGCGACAAGATATTAAGGCATTGTATTTATTAGTATATACTAATATTTTTTATTACTATTGACGAAGTATAATTATGTTAGCTAATGTGCTAATAAGCCCAGAAATCCAGTATCGAAATATTTCCCGAATTTTGTGCTTGACTTTTGCGTCAGTCACGCTCCAGGTGCAAGTAATACGGCGCACCATATACAAAGAGAGATTTTTTGTATGGAGTTAATGGAATGCTGTGGACCTAGATCTCCGAAGGAATAGGAGGGAAAATCTCCGTCAGCAGCTCCAAATGTGTCAAAATAAAGGTGAGTGGACTGAACTCCATAGGTAAAGTGCCAATGTTATGCAATACACTCCAAAGTAATCGCCAGTTCTAAAAAGGAGTTTGTTACTTTGTACTTTCAGCCGGTAAAGATTCCTTTGAAATAACTGCTACTCTAGCTACACGTCATTACTTTACTGCCAACAATTCAATAGCATTGGAAGACGTATTAAAAAGAATTTTCACAAAATAAGCGGTTTCTTACATGTTGCTACCAAGTTTGGTACACCTGTCACCCCGTAGTTCAAAGCAACCAGAGTATAACGGCATTTCATATGATCCTTCAGTAACATACTGCTTTACTCCTGAAATTTCACCATCTTTTTGGAATATTCGAATGACTCCTGGTATTTCACAGCCTAGAAAAGAGAAAAAGATAAAACATACTAACAACTCTTAAGTAACGTGACATGCAAGCCACTCGCTATTTCTTTTAGGAATATCAGTCTTACCTCTTGGAATGCATCCGTTTATAGGCATTACAAATGTCCCATCCAAATTTTGGGAGCTGCCTCTCATAAACACGGAAACTCTGATACGATACCCTGACAAGATGTTAAGCAGACTGTATCTTATGGTTTGTAGTTCTCCTAGCGTCAAATCTTCGTACCTCTGGAAATAAAATTATAATTACAATGAGTTACATTTATATTTTAAATATTTACGGTTTGTGTCACTTGTAAGATGTCAATGGACTATCCTAAGCCAATATATTATGGGGTAATATAGAGGTAGTAAAGCTTAGAGACCCATTAATAGCTAAATGCACCCGCCTGGGTGGTATGGTTGTAGCATGTCTGGCTCACGTTCAACAAGTCATGAGTTCGAATCTCGCTTAGGGTGAGTTACCCGGGTAAGGCTTTTTCGGGGTTCTCCCTTATCCTGAGAAGACGAATGTCGAATAACTTTAATCTCCATGGATCCCGAGATCATTTGAGCATCATTTCACCAATTTCATTCATCGTTCGATATGACCAATCAGGTTAAAGGACGTTAAGCTACAAAAAAAAAAAAAAAAGAAAAAAAAAAAGCTAAATGCGTTAAAGTAATAAGAAACATCTATCGTAATCAATACAACTAAAAAGAAACACTAATCAATAAACCGCCTAAGAATCCGGTATAAGGACATAACGTTGACTACAATAAAAAAAAAAATAAAGCTGGATATGGGCCGAGAACTATGACATAAAACATTCACTTAAGCAAAAAACGAGTCTTAAATGACAAAAAAAAAAAAAAAAAAGACAAAGGAATAGAGAAGACCAAAAACGCCCGACCGGAGCAAGAGGGGCGCACAGGGGATATAGCACATTCGCCCTCACACTCATCCTGGAGTTCAGTATAATACATAGACCTGGCCAATTAACAAGGGGTGGGTCAGTCCCTAGCCTCCAGTTTATAGAAGATGAGGATTAGGTTCTAAGGCATATACAGCTCGGTAATCCGTGCCCACTAGAAGCACTCGTTACTAAAAACAAGACGATTTGATTAAAAGGGTAAAAAAAGAATCATGGAATGAAATATTAATTATACTATAATGTCAATTAAAATTCAAAATAAATAAAGTTTCCCATGGCAGAAACTAAAGGAAGGTTAAAACAATTTAAACATGGGAGCTAAAAGGTGCGACTAAAAGCAAAGTCCTAAAATAACACTGAGATAAAAGATGTAACCAAAAGCAAATGCCTAAAGCTATAGGTAAATGTAGTTAAAATGAAAACGTTAAAAGAACTGCAGTAACACACCACAGCATACAAGAAGAAATAAAATAAAACTAAAACTATATAATAATTCTAAAAGGTAGGGAGGATTAACATTTAAAAACCCGATCTATCGCTTCAGTATCATTCGTCAGAGTCCCTTTGGTTCTCACCGGTAGTTGCACAGTGGCTCGTGAACGTGCTAGACGATGATGATGATGATTGGTGTTTAAGGGCGCTCAACTGCTAAGGTCATCAGTGCCCTGAGAGAATGAAAAACAATGCTAAAACCAGAAATAAAAATAAACACCATGGCAATAAAACTGATAAAATCGTGGGAAACAACCAGAGAGCGACAAAACTCCAATAAAATCAAAGAAAGAATAAAATAGTCCAAGTGACACATAAAGCCCAGGGAAAAAATAACCATTAAAAACGATACCCTGAGTTTAAGCTTAAAAAAACACAATACAGGAAAACGTTAAGAGTAAAATTAAAACCATAGCCACCGGGCATGGGTACCAGTGACAAAATTTAAAAGTACAATTAAAAGTAAAAATTTTACTTACCGTTTCCGATGTCAGTTGTGAAACAAAATAAACAAGTAAACGCCAATAAAACTAAATTCGTAAAGCAATTGTCAGTTCGGTAAAAAATCTAAAAACCTTCTCCACCGCTCCGGGATCATCGGCCAGGACCCTCGAAAGCCCGGTAGGCAGTTGCAGAGTGGCTCATGGCAGTGCTAGACGACCACACTCTACCAAGACATAATTGATGGTCAAAGCGTTGCCACAGAGCGGGCAGACAGGAGGAGGATCCCTCTTAAAACATGGCTATGACTAAAACTACAGTGGCCAATACGTAATCTAGCTAAAATAACATCCTCTTACGGGATAGACTTGAAGAAGTCATTAAGTGCACAGGGAGGTCCTTCACCTCCCTAAGTTTGTTGTCTCGAAAAGCGGACAATTTCCATGCCAGCACGATATTACGGCACTTCGCATAACAAGCCTAAAATCTTCGGCGGAGACTAAGTTTGTGGTAACACAGGGCGCAGATGCTGCCTTCTTTGCCGCCAAATCCGCCAGTTGATTCCCCGGCACGCCGCGTTTCCAAGAACCCCGGCGCACTCCACATTTGCACCCGAAGCATGCAAAATGTGGAGGATGGCGCTGTACTAGAGGATGGTACACGTACAACTCACGAAGGCTCTGAAGTGCACTAAGGGAATCACTCAGAATAAGGCAGTCGCCCAAGTGTCGACAATGAATATATCAAACGGCATGTTAACATACAGCGCAGCAGAATAAATTGATGTGCTACTCGGAAAACAAAAAACTAACGGCTCGGCTTCAGTGACAAAGGCCCATATGACTCCATTGGTGCACTTATTGCCACCGGTTATATATATATATATATATATATATAAAACTGCGGCAACTGTATTTTTAAAAACATTCTAAAACAACAAGAATGAATATTAAAACATATGGGTAGAAGATTTTGCGTAATCCGTCATTCCGAGATCAACGTGGGAGGAAGCACATAACCAAGATGGGTGCACTCTCTCCCCCTTTGGAAACATGTCAGGCTTTTCAAGACCGTGCGTTCGAAGCAGCTCCCGGAAGCGAAATCCTGCAGGCGTTGGACTACGTAAGAGGTTTCTATAACGGTTGTCCAATCCAGAATCAAAAAAGCGAGGAAGCGATGTAAGCGTATGTATGCACTTAAGGCTACAGCCATAGTTAGATAAAAGAACATCCCACCACATCAAAGAGGGGTTCCACAGATTCAGCATGGAGGCTTACAACTGGTCAAGATGCAAGTGCTCCAACAGCTACACGGTAACCTGATTGTGGACAGTATCTAAGTTTTTCAGCACTAATGGGCGTGCTGAAGAATAAACAATATATCCATTGTCAAACTTTGATCGAATCAGTGCACGATAAAGACGCAGCAGTACTGTCCGAACTGCTCCCCAAAATTTGCCGCTTAGTATCCGTAAAATATTCAGAAAAGGTTCACACCATGTTTTAAGCTGTGCTACATGAGGTGACCAGCATGATTTCCGATCGAATATCAACCCCAGGAATCTCACCTCACCTGCGAAGGAAAGTATATCTGGCTTGAGATGAAGAGAAGGCGACATTCGCCAGCTTCGATCCAGAACTTAATGCAGACTGTCTTCTTTGGTGAGAATCGAAAGCCGTTCTTCAAGTTCCAATCATAAAGATTGTCCAACCACCGCTGGAGACGGCGTTCCAAAAACGGCGTATCTGGGAAGTGTAGAATATGGCAAAAACGTATGCAAATAAACAAGAACAGACACCTAGGGGAACACAGGGCGAGATGGAATGTATCGCTATACCAAAAAGCATGACGCTGAGTACCCAGCCCTGCGGCATTCCGATCTCTTGAATAAAAAAGAAAAAAATCGACCCGACCCTTACTAGGGAGTGCAAGCCTACCTAAGTAAATATACCAAGTTGGCCCTGGCAGTGTTCAGCTTCAGAAGCGCGGCCACATATGACTCTAGGCTTACTGCGCCTACTTAACCGCCAGACGGAAAATATAAAGCAAACCGCTCGAAACGCAGCCAGAGATGACGCAGTAGCCACAGTGCACTGAGCTTTCTGTCGTAACCAGTCTGCGTAACCATGGATTTACTCGATTCCATCCTCCTGAAACAGGAGACGATCGTGCAGGTTTGGGAAGAAGTTTCCCTACCGGGAAAGACAATTATCTCCAACAAATCCCCCCAAAGGCCTACTTCGGTAGGCACAGGTTAAGTGCACCCGGGGTCCCGAGCCACCTTTACTCCCTCAGTGGGCACCATCTGTTGGTGAGGGGGTCAGTAGGTAAAAATGCACACCCACGTGTAGGCCGTACGTGGAGACCCGTGTCGGTGGAAAGGCATATCCTGGTTGGTTTGAGGGTTGCGTATCTGAGCCCGGCCTTCTGTTTTTCAGCAACTGTGGAGGGTGCGCAACCTAATACACCACTTTGGTTTCTGCTTTGCCTAAACGGGAGGGTAGGGACCAACCCACCCTAGTCGATCGCCAGAACTAGGTATTATACCGAACTCCACGTTGAGTGGGACGGCTTGCCCGCTATCCCCTGTGTAGCCCTGTCACCCCAGTGGGGTGACCCCGTGTTTGGCTCCGTGGTGGGTCCCCCAGGGACCTACTACGGTAGGTACGGTTTAGGCGCACCCGGGGACCCGAGCCAAACTTGACTCCCTCTGTGGGCAACCTCAGAATTGTGAGGGAGCCAGCAGGTCAAAATGCCCACCCACGTGAAGGTTGTGCGTGGAGATCCGTGTCGGTGGAGAGGAATATCCTGGTTGATTGAGGGTTGAGTACCTGAGCCTAAGCTTCTGTCTTTCAGTAACTGCGGAGGGTGCGCAGCCTAATACACCGCTTTGGTGTCTGATTTGCCTAAACAGGAGGCTAGGGACCAACCCACCCCTAGTCAATCGGCCTGGAATATGTATTATACCAAACTCCAGGGTGAGTGGGACAGCGAGCCTGCTATATCCCCTGTGTAGCCCTGTCACCAGAATGGGGTGACCCCTCGTTGGCCGCAGCGATGGGTGGGGAGCACTGGGTGATGAAATTTATCACCATGTTTATGGCAAACAAAACTAAGCATACCCCAATTTAATTTGCGGAAAAGAAGTAGTCGAGTGTAGTGGTCCTCGCTACTTAGTAATACCTAGGACAGAGGAAATCAAGAAATTTACATCGGTTAGCGCATTTACAATACAAAAGGCCTTGATGATAACGCTGGTGCAGTGAAGTCCTGCACGCACTCCCGTAATGGGACGCTCCTGGTTGCAGCCGTAACATCTCCACAGGCAGCGAAATTATTGCGCTCAAGTAAATTACCCTGTGATGGTCGCTATACTCAAGACCTTGAGCTCCTCTAGCGGGGTTGTCACCAGCCGCGCATTCGACGGTTTGTCCAATGAGAACATTCAAGATGAGCTAGCAGCGAGATGTGTTGTATCTGTATATCGGGTTCAGCGGAGAGTTAATGTAGAATTTGTGCTTACCCGTACCCTGTTCCTTACCTTTGATCGGGTAGATCTCCCTCAAGGTATTAAGGTAGGGTACGAAGCCAAACCCGTTGCTCTGCTATAAGTGTCAATGTTTTGGACACACGATTGGATTTTTTAGTGGTCGGCCTACATGCCCCAACTGTGGAGATGTGACAGACGTTGGAAGTTCCACATCGACTTCATGTTGTGTTAACTGCGGGGATGATCATCCATAAAGCTCCCGCGACTGACACCGTTTTGGAGAGGAGAGGGCGATACAGATGATCCGGGTGCGGGAGAAGGTGTCCTTCTCGGAAGACCGGAAGCTCCTGCGTATCCGTAAACCCTCCGTACCACGGTCTGGTACTTACAGCTCGGTTGTAGGTAAGCCAGTACACAATGCGAAATATTAGTATCTTCTATATCCAACGAGAAATTGACCGGATTTGCAGGAAACTGATCAATGCTACCAGAACGAGAGACGGTACCCTTCTAGTGGAAACCAATGCAGAGGACCAGTCGAAGAAGCTCATTAAAGCCAGTTTGTTAGGTCGTACCCCATAACAGTGGCTCCGCACTAGTCGTTGAACACTTGTAGAGTCGTGGTGACCACCGCCTGCTTAGACGGTCTTTCAGATGCAGACAGGGTGTAAGTCAGGCGTGCCGTTTACGAAGTAAACGCGATGGTCAGTGGGTTGCATTGCGAACGGTATTCCTAACGTGCAAGCAAACATTTTCCTGAGGCACTTTACTGTGGTTATGAATGCGCTGCTGTCCGACCGTATGCACCGAATCCCATGCGTTGTTTTCGGTGTCAGAAATTCGGTCATAACCAAGTCGGTGCACCTTCGACGCTACATGTGAACGTTGCGGCCAACCTGCTCATGGAGAAACTGCTTGTTCTCGGGACCCTTGCTTCGTCCATTGTAAAGCGAACCATCCATCCAGCTCCCGGTAGTTTCCGCGTTTTCACGAGGAAATAGCCATCCAGGAGTCGCGGGTTAAGAAAAGCCTAACTTTTCCTTAAGCCCGGCGTCACTTGCAACAAATGCAGCCTGCGACCTTCAAAGGTGACGCATCAGCTCTCCGGCGCATACCTGTTTCCTCAGTAGTATTACAAACCGTGACCGTAGCCGACGCGCGTTAGCAAACATAGCAGTCGCCGAGGATAACAATCTTGCAGTCTTCAACATCCACAACACCCACTGCCTCAAGTTCTATTTATCCAGAAGTTAGTAAGCTGCTAGTTAGACCGACACCATCAGTCGCTGCTCCTCATGAGCGCAGTCGTAAGAAACTCAAGGCCACTGATAAACCTTCGAAGTCCCGTTTTCTTTCTACGAGCCGTATGGGATCTTCCGCATCCCGAACATTAGCGGAAAGCGCCGACGAAAGTTGCTATACTCTTATGGGTCCAAAGAGTGCAAAGAACAAGAAACGTCCACCTTAACTTCATCTACTACTATTCCGCCAGTCGTTTGCTTCCCAGCTGCAAACTTATAGTATGATTCATCGATAACCTTTCACGCCCCTAACTGGGCTGCATGGCTCTTCTGACGTGGAATATCCACAGCGTGCGTACCCATAGGGCCGAACTCAGCTGCTACTACGGTCCTTTAACCCTCTGGTTCTGTGTTTGCAGGAGACAAAGCTTTGCCCCCACGATGCCTTTGCCCTGCACCAATACCTTCCTGTGCAATTTGATGTTACATCGGAGGAGGGCTCTCCTACTCATGGATGTGTTATGATCCTAACGCGCAATGACATCTGTGGTCAGCCGGTCCATTATCTTGCAAGCTGTTGCTATCCGACTTACTCTTCCTGGTTTCTCCTTCACTGTATGTAATGTTTACCTTCCGCCTTCATCTACCCTCTGCGCAGCTGACATACTCCATCTTTTGTCACAGGTGCCGGCACCTTGTCCTCTGTTGGGTGATTTTAAAGTGGAGAATGATTATGACTGTTGCTGGAGGGCTGGCTTACTGCGTACCTTGGATAGTTAGGGCTGTCGTGGCCACCTTCCAGTGTTCCTCCGGGAGTTTAAAAAGGACCGGGTGTTTCGTTTGCATGTGGGCTCTGTTTGCTCTCGTGTTTTTAGTCAGGAGAACGGAGGGCCTCAAGGGTCGATACTCAGCGTCACCCTCATCGCTGTTCCCATCAATCCCATTGTCAAATGTATTCCTGCTGGAATCTCCTCCTTTTTTGCGGACGATTTTGCAATTTATTGCAGTTCTCGGAGCATATGCCTTTTGGAGCGTCGCCTACAGGCATGGCTTGACCGTCTACATGCTTGGAGTGTTACAAATGGCTTCCGTTTTTCTTCCGAGAAGACAGCTTGTATCAACTTCTTGCGTCGGAAACCATACGAACCACATTCTCTACATCCAGAGACCGAACCGCTGCCTTTTGCCGAAACTGTGAAGTCTCTTGGCTTAGTATTCGACGGGAAGCTTAGATGGTCGTCCCATGTCTCTTCTCTGAAGGCTAGATGTGATCGTGCACTTAATATTTTACGTGTTTTATGTGGCACATCCTGGGGAGCAGATCGCACCTTGTTATTACTGCTTTGGCGTTCGCTTGTTCGCTCTAAACTCTATTACGGCTGCATTGTGTACTCCTCAGCTTGTCCTTCGGCTTTACGACGTTTAAACAAAGTTCACTATCGAGGGATTCGTCCTACGCTGGGCGCATTTCCGTCTAGCCCGGTTATTACTTTGTCTGCGGAGGCTGCTGAACCTCCGCGGTCTCATAGGCGTGACCTGCTTCTTTGCAGCTATATTATCCGCCTCCTTGCCTTGCCAGATCGCCCGTATTTCAAGTTATTCTTTGGCGAGTCTCTTGACCGTCAATATGCTGTCAGCGCGGTTGCTTTGCTTCCCGCAGAAATTCGTTTTCGTATGCTTCTTCGGCTCTTAGATGTTCGCCTACCGCCTTTGTTTCCACGGGGAAATGTTCACTCCCCCCTTTGTTACGTTGCGACACCCAGTTCCACCTTGGGTTGGCATCCATGCCGAAATCAGCGACTCCACCTTCAGTCTTCCGCTCCGCATTTTTAGAGCTGCAGGGCAAGATTCCCAACCATTGTTTTATTTATACGGTGGGTTCCAAGGAATACCGTGGTGTGGGATGTGCTTTAGTTCTTAATTCGCGGAGTTATACATTTCATCTTTTAGGGCAACGTTCGATTTTTACCGCCGAACTTTTTGGTATCTATCAAGCTCTTGTTTTTATCCGGGGACAGGATTTAAGTGTGTTTGTTATTTGTACCGAGTCCCTCAGTGCACCACAGGGCCTGCGTGAGCTGTATCCCTGCCATCCGCTGATACAGCGTATACAGGATCGCCAGCATAACGCTCGCTCACGTGTCGTTTGATTGGGTTCCTGGTCACGTAGGTGTGAGCGGATACGAACAAACGGACACAGCTTCCAAGTCTGCAATGTTATTGCCTAATGTTTTTAACACCACCGTTCCCCCAGGTGATGTTCGTGTTCACCTGCGCCGGGCCATTCTTTCGCGCGGTATCGCGGAATGGTCCGGGGTGCGTGACAACAAACTGAGAGCGGTCAGGTCCCTGTCCCCTGGCCTTCTTCCTCGCGTGCATGTCGCCGCGATGAGGTGGTCTTAGCGCGACTGCATATCGGGCATTGCCGTTTTAGCCACCAGCATCTTTTACGTAGGGAACCCGCACCTCAATGTGCTTCGTGTAACGAGCCTTTGACGGTGCGTGATCTTTTATTTTAGTGCCACCTTTATACTGAGCTGCGTGCGTTCTGCCTACTGCCTACGGACATCCCCACCCTTCTGGACTACAACCCTGTTTCTTGAGGCGCACTTTTTTATTTTCTCGGGCGCTGCGGGATGTACAGTAGGGTTTAATTTCTCAGTGGGAGTTTACCTTTTACGACTTGTGTTTTTAGTCCCTCGTTTTTAGTCTGGCTTTCGTAGCCTTTTTACGGTAACCCTGGTTTTAACCCTTGTTTGGTATTCCTGTTTTAGTGGTTTTTATGCCTTTTAATGTTTAGCTATTTTATATAAACTTGGGCGCTAATACCCTTTGCAGTTGTGTCCCCTAAAACTATTCTACTATACTACTACTACTAAAAAAGTACCTAAGCGGAAAACCGCAACACAGACATGCGATATAACGGGGCCTTAGTTGCAGAAGAGACTCTCGTAGCCAGACCATTACCCAGGCCCACAACGTCCACTTCTACGCCGGCGTCACCATCTGCCCCTTCCACCTTTGTACGGCCAAATTCTGAGATAGTGTCATCTAAACCTTCATTCTCGGGAAGTAGGTCAGCCGTAACTGTCAAATATTCTGCACCAGCGGAATCCCTTAAGACAAAACAGGTACGGACTGTCTTCCTAAAGGAGAATTTAAAGTCCTCTCCCAAAACATTAAAGATAAGGTAAAGTCCCCCTTATCCTCTGCGTGGATCCTCTTTTGAGGAGTCTTCTGGGGAGAGAATTGTTGGGCAACCAACAACCTTGCTGTTCAGCACTTCTAATCGGTTGGCGGTGCTCGAACCGAAATTCTCTATTGGAAAGGGGACCACCCTCGTAGAGTAGATGGACCAACAGGGTTCACAACTCACTGGAAGACGGCCAGTGCGGAAGAGGCAGGATGGTGCTCCTGAACAAAGTGTTAGTCCGACGGCACAGAAGAATGACCTTAACCGGCCAGCGCAGCCAAATATGCAGAAACGCCTTTCCATTTACTGTTTATCCCATACCATAGATCATGGGTATCCTACAGTGGAACATACGCGGTATTAGACCACGTCGTCTAGAGCTGGACTTGTTGCTCCACCGTCATTAGCCTTTGGTCGTAGTCTTGCAACAGACCAAATTCCGTCCCCAAGACAACCTTACCTTCAGGCAGTACTCTGCTGTCTGGTGTGATATAACTGAAGCGGATGGAGTACCTACGTATGGGGGCAGTATGATTTATCGGAGATGATATCTTCGCTACATCTGTACCCATTCAATCTGACATACAGTCCATTGATGTAAGCATGGAGCTTCACCATTTGCAGTGTATATGTTCCTCCAACTCCTGTTTTGTTGGTAGGGGATCTGAATGCCCACCACCCGCTTTGGGGCTCCCCTTGGGCTTGTGCGACAAGTCAACTGCTCACCGATTTCTTGGGTCATATTAATGTCACTCTGCTGAATACCGGAAAGCCTACCTTTTTTTCTGACGCCTTTAATAGTTTTTCACACATCGACATAGCGGGCTGTTCTCCACAATTAGCAGTTTCGTTACAGTGGAACGTTATCTCTGATTTATGCTCTAATGACAACTTTCCGGTCGTTATAAGTCTCTTAGCCCACAATATATGTTCCACACTTTTACCTAGATGGCGCCTAGGTTGCGCCAACTGGAATCTTTCTTCCCGTTTGGCTGTTTTTCAGTGCAGTGAGCAAGACGCTGTTGATTCCTTAGTTGAAAAACTCACAACCACCTTTTTCTCTGCTTCTGAGCAATATATTTCACGATCGACTGGCTACTGTCAGCGATTTCCTGTTCTTAGGTGGACAGATGACTGCCGAACCGCCATTCGTGCGCACAGACGAGCTCCCCGGGTTTTCCAGTGACGCACAACACTGGGTATCCTTGATACAATATAAAAACTACGTGCAAAATCAAGACAAACTATAACGGATTGCAAGAAGACACATGGAGAAATTTGTAGCTTCTTTTAATCGACACACACCTTCCTCTGTAGTATGGGATAAGTTTAGGCGTGTAGCTGGCAAAGCGACAAAGGTGCCCATATCCGGTCTAAAAACTACCGCAGATACTGTACTAGAACCGTTTGACGTGGCTAACAATTTTGGCAGTGTTTTCGCTCGCGTGTCTAGCTCAGACAACTATCCGTCCGAGTTTCTTCCAGTTAATGCTCAGGTGGAAGCTCAAAAGTTTGCTTTCCGTTCTGGAAGCCTTAAACACCATAGTCGCCTTTTCACCATGGCGGAGCTAGAACACGGACTTTCATCTTCGCGAAATCTGCACCCTGTCCGGATGGCATCCACGTTCAAATGATACAACATCTCTTTCTTGAAAGTAAAATTTTCCTACTCGAGGGCTATAATTGGGTCTGGGTTGATTCCACTTTTCCAACTCAGTAGCGGGAAGGCACCATTATACCTGTTTTGAAACCTGGAAAGGACCGTCAACTTCCTTCCAGTTACCGTCTTATTTCTTTCACCAGCTGCGTATGCAAGGCGATGGATTGGTAAGGTTTAACACCCGCTTTAACTACTTATGGCACTGCGGGCGGTGACAGTGATGATACGAATGATGATGGAGCATCGGTGGAATACGATGGCGGGGGAAACCGGAGTACCCGGAGAAAACCCGCCCCTGCGCTGCTTTGCCCACCACAAATGTTGCATGCGCTCGCTTGGAATCGAACCCCGGTTGTCTAGTTTCGAGGTAAGTGGTCTATCCATTCGGCCACGGCGCGGCTCGCAAGGTGATGGATTGCATAATCAATGGATGTACTGGAATCTCGCAATCTTTTGTCCAACATCCAGTGTGGTTTTCGACGACGTCGTTCAGCAATTGACCATCTTGTGTCGATGTCAACTGAGATTTCTGACGGGTTTCTAAAGAACAGCCAAAGGGTTGGGATCTTTTTTGACCTCGAGAAGGCCTATGACACGTGTTGGCGAGCGGGAATATTACGTTCCCTCCACATTTGGAATATTCGAGGACGCCTTCCGCTACTTCTTCAGGAGCTTGTGCAAGGCCGCTTTTTCCGAGTAAGGGTCGGCTCGGTATTTTGTAACCCTTTTACTCAAGAGAACGGAGTGCCGCCGGGTTCGGTACTACGCGTCACGCTTTTTGCTATAGAAATTAATTCCATATCGCAATGTGTTCCCCTAGATGTGTCGTCCTGTTTGTTCCAGAGCGATTTTGTGATATACTGTACTTCTCACCGATTTTGGATCACCGTCTCCAGCGGTGCTGGACAATCTCTAAGATTGGAGGTCAAGAATCGGCTTTCGCTTTTCCCCCTTAGAAGACGGTCTGTGTTAACTTCTGGCGCCGTAGGTGGAGAATGGCAGCTACTCTTCACCTTGTGCCAGAGTTACTTACTTTCGCAGGTGTGAGATTCCTGGGGTTGGTATTTGTCCGAAAACTCATCTGGTCACAACATATAGCACAGCTTAAGGCACGGTGTGACCACTCTTTTAATATTTTACGGATACTAAGTGGTAAATCTTGGGAAGCAGATCGGACAGTATTGTTGCATCTTTACCGTGCACTGATCCGATCCTATTTAGACTATGACTGTATTGTTTCTTCTTCGGCACGACCATCTGTGCTGAGAAAGTTAGATGCTGTCCACAATTAGGGCATCCGTGTGGCTGTTGCAGCTTTTCCAACTAGCCCAGTTGTGAGCTTCTACGCCGAACAGGCGGAACCACCACTTCGATTTCGGCGTGATGCCTTGCTAGCAAATTAAGGCAGTGGACTTAAGTGCCTGCCTATGCAGCCAACGTTCCCCGTTTGTTATTCTACTGAGCTAGACAACCGTTATTGTCGCATAACACTTAGTCCAAACCCTGCAGGTTTTCGTTTTAGAGGGCTTCTTCGGGACTACAATATCGTAATGCCTAGCATGTTTCCGAGGGGTGAGAGGGTGCACCCACCTAGGTTACGTACTGCCTCTCACGTCGATCTCAGGATGTTGGCATTCGGGAATTGTGTGATGCCTTCTATTAGCATCCGTTCTTTTTTTTTTTTTTTTTTTTTTTTTTTTTTTTTTTTTTTTTTAGAATTTTTATCCCGTTACAGTGACCGAATTTGTATTTACACCGATGGCAGTAAGTCTACCGACGGTGTTGAATGTGCCTTTGTAACTGGTACCGAACTACATACTTTCGTTTTGCCTAGTCACACATCCGTTTATACTGCGCAGCTGTATGCTATTTATCGAGCCATTCAGTACGTTTGCCGTCGAAACTTGGGCAAATGCGTTATTCTGAGTGATTCGCTTAGCGCACTTCAGAGCGTTCATGAGCTGTGCAGCTACCATCCTTTAGTGCAGCTCATTCAGGAGAACCTCCACATTTTGCACTCCTCTGGCGTGAATGTGGTTCTTGCTTGGCTTGCTGGACACATTGGGTTGTCAGGCAACGAATTAGCGGATGAGGCGGCAAAGTCAGCAACCACGGAGCCCAGAGTCACCATTACTTATCAATAGCCGAACATTTTAGGCTTCTTTTACGGAGGACGAAGATTTCGCGCTGGAACGCGGAGTGGGTTGCTCGCCGCAACAACAAGCTAAGGGCAGTATGAGATCTTCCGGTACACTGGTCAAATTCATCACGCACTTCCCGTCGTTAGGAAGTAGTTTTGGCCAGTCTGCGTATCGGTCAGATTTTTTTACACACATCTAAGTGTTGAAAAGGGATTCTGCTCCTGTCTGCCCTCAGTATGGGCAAGCACTGACCCTCCGCCTTTAACTGGTAGAGTGTGCTCCGCCAGCCCGATGACGAATCAACCTACAACTGGCAGCCAGTACTAAAGAGATCTTGTTGAATGATACCGGAGCGGTAGATCGGATTTTTATGTTTTTTATCGTCATTGCCTTTTAAGCTAGAAATGTAGTTCTATTTTACTTTCCAATTTTATATGTTCCTGAACTGGTAGCTGCTGATTTTTAGCTCTACATGGTTTCTGCAGTGGGCAGGATTATTTGCCTTGCGTTTTATTTGTCATTTTATTTATTTTGAACGATTGATCTTTAACCTTTTTATTGATCTTTTATTTTGGTTATAGCACGACGTGTATTTATAGGGCGCTCATAACTATGTAGGTGTACGCCCTTAAACTTAAACCATCATCATCGCCGCGGTGGGTTCCCCCAGGGGCCCCAGTGGGCAACTCTAAGTGGTGAGGGTGTCAGTGGGTTAAAATGCCCACCCACGTGTAGGCCATGCGTGAAGACCCGTGTGGGTGGAAAGGAATATCCTGGATGGTTGAGGGTTGTATATCTGAGTCTGGGCTTCTGATCTTCAGTAACTGGGGACTGGGGGGGTGGGGTGGGGGGCAACCCAATACACCGCTTTGGTAAACGGGAGGCTAGGAACTAACCCACCCCTTGTCAATCGGCAAGGACTAGGTATTATAACGAACTACAGGGTAGTGGGCCAGCGCGCCCGCTATATCCCCTGTGTAGCCCTGTGAGCCCACAAAATGGGTTGGATAAAATTGCTGGTCCCGTGAAATGTTGCTTCACAGCACGCAATGGCACTTTCAGCCCCCCTGGCAGCAAAATTACTGAAGACGAATATGTTAGATGGTTATCCGATGCAAATTGCGAAGCACAAGACCTTGAACTCCTCGCATGGCGTCATCGCCACCGGTGACTTGGAAGGTATGTCCAAAGAGGAGCTTCAAGTAGATCTAGCGGAATAAGGACTACCATCTGTTTACAGGGTTCAGCAGAAAGTGAATGGTGTGTTTATGGTTACCCGTACCCTGTTCCTTAGTTTTGATCGTGTAGATCTTCCCCAAAGGATTAAGGCAGGATACGAAACCATCGAGGTTCCGCCCTATATACCCAACCGACACAGATGTAGCAAGTTCCAGCGGTTTGTGCATACCTGTGACTTTTGTACTGGCCTTTCTACATGTGCTATCTATGGAGTCGCATCACACGATGGAAGTTGCACCAGCACTTACAGTTTCGCTAATGGGCAGCAGTTCCATCCCGAAATGTAGAGAAGGCGGTTCGTATGGTTTCCGACGCTAGAAGTTGACACAAACTGTCTTCTCAGAAGAAAAACGGAAGCCATTTGTAACACTCCAAGTTAGTAGCCGGTCAGACATGCCTGCAGGCGACGCTCCTAAAGGCACGTGCGCCTAGAGCTGCAATAAATTGCAAAATCGTCTACAAATAGGGTGGAGGAGATACCAGCAGGAACACATTCGACAATATGATTGATGGGAACAGCGAAGAGAGTGACGCTGAGAACCGACTCTTGAGGCACTCCGTTCTCCGGACTAAAAACACGAGATCAAACAGAGACCACACGCACAAGAAACACCCGGTCCTTCATGAAGTCCCGAAGGAACACTGGAAGGTGGCCACGGCAGCCCCAGCTATGCAAGGTACGCAGTAAGCCAGCCCTCCAGCAAGTGTCATAAGCTTTCTCCAGATCGAAAAATATGGCTTCATTTAGACACTTCCAAAGAAAACCATTCAGGATGTGAGTCCAGAGTGAGAAGGGGTGGTCAGTCGTGGAGCTGTATCGGCGAAAGCCGCACTGTATGTTGCACAGAAGTTTCTCAGACACGAGCCACCATCGTAACCGTCCATTGACCATGCGCTCCATCACCTTACAAACCGCACTGGTGAGGGAGATAGGACGGTATCTGGGAGGAAGACTAAGGTCCTTCCCCGGTTTTAAGATGGGAACAACGGTGGCTTCGCGCCAAGCTATGGGAAACACACCCTAGCGCCAGGTTTTTGTACCGGTTCAGCACATATTGCTTACTGTCAGAAGAGTGATTCTGTAGCATGGCGATATGGAGACTATCGGGTCCTGGAGCAGAGTGTCGAGAGGATGCTAAAGAGCCATCCAGCTTCCGCATGCTAAAACCCGAGGTATAGCATCTGGAATCCAAGGACCGGAAAGAGAGACTCTCAGACTCAATGTCCGACTTGATGGTACGAAACGCTGGGAGATAATTAGCGGAGCTGGACGCAGCTGCAAATGTGCTACCAAGGGCGTCTGCATTAGCAGCCGGATCAATGACGTTGTCAGGTCCCACGAGAGGCCCCGGTATGGAAGTACAAGTCTGCTTACGGGCAACACGGCGGAGCTTCTCCCACACAGCAGATGAAGGTGTTGTGACACTGAATGTTTCAACAAACGAAGCCCAGGAAGCCCGTTTGCTATCTCGAAAAATGAGAAGTGCCCTCCTGCGAGCACGAATAGCATCGCGACACTCGGAATTCCACCAAGGGACCGGTAATCGTCTAGGGTAGGAAGACGACCGCGGTATGGACTGCTCGGCAGCGGAGATCACGACAGAGTGGAAATGTTCAACCATGTGGTCAACGGAGTCGAACAGGCGGTCGCTGAAAACAGCCAAGGCGGAGAAAAGACCCCAATTCGACTTAGACAGCTGCCAAGAACTCGAACGCGAGGACGAAATGTAGTGTGATAGCAGAGTAATGACACAAGGGGAATGATCACTGGAATGAGTGTCTGATACTATGTTCCACTGAAAGCCATGAAGAAGCTGCGCAGAGCAAATAGAAAGGCCCAATGGAAAGGCGTCGCAGAAGAATCAGAAATGAAAGTATGTTCACCGGTGGTCACAACAGAGAGACTATTTTGAAGGAAGAGGTCAGCAAGAACCGCTCACCACGCACAGGCCCTAGCAGAGCCCCATACGGGATGGTTGGCATTAAAATCACCCAATAGAAGCAAAGGAGCCGGCAGCTGAACTAAAAGATGGAGCATGTCAGCGGCGCAGAGGGTAGATGAAAGCGAAACGTAGACAGTACATACAGTGAAGAGGAATCCAGGAAGAGTAAGCTGGAGAGCAACAATTGGCAAGGTAGTGGTAAGCGAGACCGGCAGACCGCAGATGTCATTACGCGATAGTATCATAACACCCCTATGAGCAGGAGAGCCCTCCGCCGTTGTAATATCAAACCGCACAGGAAGGTATTGGTGCACGGCAAAAGCATCGTGGGGGCGAAGTTTTGTCTCTTGCAAACACAAAACCACAGGGTTATAGGACCGTAGTAACACCTGCAATTCGGCCCTATGGGTACGCACACCGTGGATATTCCACGTCAGGACAGCCATGGAGCACAGTTAGAGGCGCGAAAGGTTATCGATAAATCATATTATGAGTTTGCGACTGGGAAGCACACGACTGGCGGAAACGAAGTAGATGGAGTTAATGTGGGCGTTTCTTGTGCTTTGCACTCTTTGGACCCATAAGAGTAAAGCCACCTTCGTCGGCGCTATCCGCTGATGTTCGGAATGCGGAAGATCCCCTATGGCTCGTAGTAAGAGAACGGGACTTGGAAGGTTTATCAGTGGCCTTGAGTTTCTTACGACTGCACTCCTGAGGAGCAGCGACAGATGGTGTGGGTCTCACTTGCGGCTTACGACCAGGTTCTGGAGAAATAGAACTTGAGGGAGTGGGAGCTGTGGATGATGAAGACTGCGAGGTTGTTGTGGTCGGCGTCTGTTCTGTTTGAGTATAGGCGTCGGCTACCGGCACGGTTTGTAGTGCCACTGAGGAAACAGGAGTGCGGCGGAGCGCTGAGGCGTAGCCTGAGATGGTCGCAGGATGCAGCTGTTGGAAGCGACGCCTGGCTTCTGGAAAAGTCAGGCGTTCCTTAACTCGCAGCTCTTTGATTACATTTTCCTCGAGAAAACGGGGAGTTTACCGGGAGCTAGATGGATGGTTCCTTTATAATGTACGTAACAAGGGTCTCGAGCTCAAGCAAATTCTCCGTGGGAAGCTTGGCCACAATGTTCACATATAGCGTCGAAAGTACACCGGCTTTGGATGTGACCAAACTTCTGGCAGCGGAAACAAAGCATACGGTTCGGTATATGCGGCCTCACAGCAGTGCGTTTGTATCCACAGTAGAGTGTCTCAAGTAAATAGGTGCCTTTGAACGTTAGGAAGACTGTCCGTAACGCAACCGACTCACATTACATTTGCCAAGAAGACACACACCCTGGTCGGAGAGATTGGCGACAATTTCAGCGTCGGAGAGGCCGTCTAAGCTCGAGGTAGTCACCACGCCTCTACAGATGTTCAACGATTTTTGGGGTGCCACCATTATCCGGCAGGAACCCAATAAGCCGGCTTTCAAGAGCTTTCTGGACTGGTCTTCGGTCCTGGTTTCAACTGACAACGTACCGTCTCTAATACTGATTGCATTGCTCACTTTGCCACACATACTGTCGAGTTAACGTTGAATGTAAAAGCGGTTAAGGTCTCGCATTGTCTTTGAATCACAAGCCAAGGTCATCACCAAATATTTCTCAAAAATAGAGGTTTTGCGCGGAAATCATTATAGAAAGGTTCCTTCCGGGACTGTCGGCGTCAGCCTGCCATCCGGGGGAAAGAGAAAAAAAGACACCAAAAATACTTTCAGGTCTGTGCCGCCTGGTACGCCCCTCCCAGACCGATATCACGGAGTACTTAGGAGGAGTTACCCTCCAGCCTCCACTCCTGATCCATACGGGTAAGCCCTCCACCATGCATAACCCGGCTTTAGGCCCCTACCACAGGTACAACCACCTGTGGCCCCCCGCTTTAGACCATGGTGTGTAATGACACAATCATGGATTGAAGAGACTTGTGGTTGATTAAACCGGGTTTCCAATAGCGGTAACACGACTGGCCGTGATTCTAACCCGACGACCTGCGTTCGTCGGGAGATTAGCATGGGCTGGGCTCCCAGAGTAGCTACGTGGGTGTATATATCGGTATGGACGAGCTCCGCACCTAAGGCTTACAAATAGGGGCAGTGTGAAGGGTCCACTCACCGTCAAGTTAGAATCCTCGCTGGATCCGTGGGACAGGAACCACGAAGATAGAAGAAAGATCCCTGTTGGTTAGGCAGGTGTTAATAAACCTAAAGCCTTAAAACTAAATATATAGGGAATAAGCCTGGAAGAGGAAGAAGATGAGGCGAGTAAACTCGCATCCACAATAACATACACAAACAAAAGCGCAGACATACGCAGATACGAACACAAAACGTAGCCCAGTGGATGGCGATGGGGAGGATGATATGGCGGCGAATGGCTCGGGAAACCCCGGGTGCGCCAAACCCGTACCTAGCGTAGTATGCCCCTGGGGGCGGTCACAGGTGGCTTTGGTATGCCCGAAACGCTGGCACTTGAAGCGCTGCATAGGGTTCGGCACATACGGACGGACGGCAGCACGTTCATAACCACAGTATATAAATTCGAGAACAATAGTACCCTTGAACGTGAGAAAAATCGTACGAAATGGGTACTCCCTGCCGTCACGTTTACCGTGTAAACGGTAAGCTTGACTAACTCGCTGCTGGGAGTGAAGGGTGGCAATATATTCATTGGACAGGTCGTCTAAGCTAGAGGTGGTCACAACTCCTCTACAGGAGTTCCTCGAATTGTGGAGGTAAACTTTGACGCTCTACTAACCCAACACAAAAGCATAAAGTAGTTTGTTTATTGTGGACCTCCGCCAGTAGCGTACCGTCTCGCAGCCTCGTAGCGCTTTTTACCCTGCCGCATATCCTGTCAACTTCCCTTTGTACGTAGAATGAGCATATATCACAAAATTTCTTAGCCTCTTTTAACATAGCCATAATTATATACTGGTCAAAATAAGGCTTTGCGCGGTCTGACAAATGGAAAGGACGCCCTTCCGGAACCGTCGACGACAGCCTGCCATATCTTCAAGGTCTGTGCCGTCATGGGAACCATCATGTGACCGATGCCCAAGGCGTACGTCACAAGGGTGATCCTTCAAACTCCACTGCAGGTCCGTATGCGTATACCGTTCACCATGCACGCCCCGGTTTTAAGCCCCTACCACAGGAATAACTGTCTATGGCTCCCCGCTCTAGGCCGTGCAGCGACAGGACACATGCACGGATTCAGGGAACTTGTGGTTGCTTACGCCGGGGCACCGTCATCGGTAACACGTGCGCCCTATGAAACTATCCCAATAACGTAACGCGGTCATCGGGACACCAGCACAAACCGGGCTCTCGAAGAAGCTACGTGAGAGTACTTGACGGTATGGACGGGCTCCGCACCTAAGGCTTCACACAGGGGCAGTGGGGGCGGTGCTCCCAAGCCTCAGGTCTGGGACCTACGGAGAGCACACAAATTGGGAGCCTCGCTGGAAACATAGGACTGGAACCAAGGGGATACTGAAAGATCTCTGTGGTGAGACTGGACTTAATAAACCTAATGCCTTACAAACTAATAAGTTACACAGGTCTATAAGAAGAAGAGGGTTTTAAAAGTAAACAAACGAAAGAAACAGATGCAGAACAAAGACGTGGCAACAGTGGATGGAGATAGGCAGTGTGAAGTGGCGGTGAGCGGCTCAGGAACTCCCGGGTGCGCCAGATCCGTACCTACCGTAGTAGGTCCCAAAGAGGGGGGGGGGGACACGCAATGGGATATCGCCTTTCCGAAGTAGCTCGCGGAAACGCAAATCTGCAAGCCTGGGTCTGAGCAACAAGTTTCCGTACCGGTCGTCTATCACGGTGTTAATGAAGGGGTAAAAATTGGATGCGAAAGCATGCTGCATAGCCCACAGCCATAATTACCTAGAAGGACATCACGGCGAAATCCCAAAGGGGGCTCTGCCAATTTGGCGTAGAAGTTAACTACGGGGCTGGTTAGAAAAACTCTGTCGTTATGGACGTATCTAATCTTCTGAGAACAGATGGTCGCGCATAAAAATAGACAATGCAGTCATTGTACAATTGCGATCGAATCAGCGCACGATAAAGACGGAGTAGCAGTAGCACAGTCCGATATGCTACCCAAGATTTGCCACTTAGTATCCGTAAAAGATTCAGAGAACAGTCACACAGTGCTTGGAGCTGTGCTATATGTGCACAGTTTCCTATCGAATCTCCTGACTAAAAAGAGTTGAAATAACCGTGCCGACCCTTACTCGGAAGACACGGTTTATCATAAACTCCTGAAGAAACAACGGTAGGCGTCCACGCATACTCCAGTTCAAAAGGGAACCTAAGATTCATCCTCGCCAACACGTATCATAAGGCTTCTCCAGGTCAAAGAATTTTCCAACTGTTGACGATTCTTTGGAAATCAGTCAATGATCTGCGTCAACAGCAATACAAGGTGGTCAGCTGCTGACCGATGTCGGCGAAAGCAGCACTGAGTGTTGGTCAATAATGTGTGCGTTTTAAGCCACCATAGGAACCGCCCATTTATCATGCGTTAAATCACCTTGCAAACGCAACTGGTGAGGAAAATTAGACGGTAGCTGCAAGGAAGGTGCCGGTCCTTAGCAGGTTTCAAAATTGGAATGATAGTGGCCTACTCCCCCCCCTTACTGGAAAAGTGGCGTCAACCTAGACATGATTGTAGACCTGGAGTAGATAACATGAATGGGACTTAAGGGCGCTCAACTACTAAGTTATTAGCGCCCCAAAAAAAGCATATGTGCGTAAATAGCAAGCGGAAAACGAAGTTGGAAATAAAATATGGCCAACGGCACAATTAAAATCTGAGAATATATAAAAATATGGCAATGGCCATAGAAGGACATAAAACTGGGTTGCACATGAAGACTAGAAGGAAAATCCCTCTGAAAGTAAATCCACAGTGCTGAAAGCGTTAAAGAGCTAAAATTACTAAAAAGTTGAAGATCAATGAGCTGAAAAGGATTTAAAAACTGGGTCAAACATGACAATTAAAAAGCAAAGCTCCGTAAAAGTAAACCCCCAGTGTTAAAAGTGAGAGACAAAGACACTAACGGTAAAATCTTCAAAACTCTAAAACGATTTCAAAAACGGCACTTGGCGTAAAAAGCTAAAAACCATATCTATCGTGTGGTTGTCATCCCCGAGAACCTCAGAAAGGAGACTAGAAGCTGGTATGTTGCTCTGTGCGCTCTTCAAGCAACAGTCTCCAGCAGCACATGCTGAACAGATAAATGGGCCTCACACAGCGGACAGATAGGTATAGATTCCCCGTTAAGTAAATAACTGTGTGTAAAATTACAGTGACCGATGCGCAGGCGGGCCAATACCGCTTCTTCACGACGAGAGGCACGAGAGGAAGTACCCCAGTGTACCGGAAGATCCTTTAGTGATCTGAACTTGTTGCCGCGGGGAGTCGACCAGTCTGTATGTCAGCACGAAAGAACTTCTCTCCGCACAACAAGCCTAAAATTTTCGGCGGTGGCAAAATTAACTATAACACTGGGCACCGTAGTTGCCGACTTTACCGCCACATCCGCCAGTTCATTGCCCGACAACCCAACATGTCCGGGAAGCCATGCGGAATCTAAAGTAACGCCAGAGGTATCTAAAAGGTGGAGGACGTCCTGACTGTGCTGCACTAAAGGATAGTAGCTGTACAGCTGACCAACGCTCTGGAGTGCGCTAAGGGAGTCGCTAAGAATGAGACAGTCACCTTTATTACGACGGTGAACATAAAGAATGGCTTGGTAAATAGCATACAGCTCTGCAGTATCGATGTATGTAAAACTAGGCAAACCGAAAGTATGTTGCTCGGTTCCGGTAACAAATGCACATCCAACGCCATCGGTGCACTTACTGCCGTCGGTGTATGTATAAAGTGGGTCACTGTAAGGGGATAAAAATTCCAAAAACAAAGCACGGATACTACACGCAGTCATCGTACAGTTTCCGAATGATGTCATCCCTAGATCGACGTGGGATGTAGCACGTAACCAAGATGGGAACATCCTCTCTCCCTTGGGAAACATACCAGGTAGTGCAATATGGTAGTTGCGAAGAAGCGCTCGAAAGCTAACACCTGCGGACTTTGGACAAAGGGATAGGTGGTGATAACGTTCGTCCAATTCAGCAGAATTAAAAGGGGTAAAAGCAGGATGCGTAGGCAGGCACTGAAGTCCACAACCATAATTTGCCAGCGGGACATCACGCCGACACCGCAGAGGGGGTTCTGCCGATTCGGCGTATGGGCTCACAACTGAGCTGGTTGGAAACGCTCCAACTGCCACACGAATGCCCTGATTATGCAGTGCGTCTAATCCTTTCAGCACCGATGGTCGTGCGGAAGAATATACAATACATCCATAGTCTAACTTGATTTGCCACTGAGTATCCGTAAAATATTAAGAGAACGCTGACATCGCGCTTTAAGCTGTGCTACATGTGTTGACCAGCATAGTTTCCGATCAAAAAACCAAACCCAGGAATCTCACCTCATCTGCGAAGGGAAGTAAATCAGACCCAAGTTGAAGAGTGTGTGCCATTCGCCACCTACGATGCCAGAAATTAACGCAGACGACCTTCTCAGGTGAAAAGCGAAAGCCGTTTTTAGAGCTTCAATCATAGAGGTTGTTCAAACACCGCTGGAGACGGCGTTCCAAAAACGCTGTACGCTGAGAAGTACAGAAGACGGCAAAGTCGTACAAGAATAAACAGGAGGAGATTCCTGGGGGACACATTGCGTTATGGAATTGATCGCTATAGCAAACAGCGTCACACTAAGTACCAAACCCAGCGGCACACCGATCTCCTGAACAAAATGTTTAGAAAAATCCGAGCCGACCCTTACTCGGAAAACGCGGTCCCTCATAAAGTCCTGAATGAACAACGGTAGGCGTCCACGTATATTCCAGTTGTGGAGGGAACGTAAAATCCCCGCCCGCCAAACAGGTATCATAAGCCTTCTCGAAGTCAAAAAATATCCCAACACTCTGACAATGCTGAAGAAAGCCGTTCATGATCTGCGTCGATAATGACACAAGGTGGTCAACCGCGGAACGACGTCTTCGAAAACCACATTGGATGTCGGTCAGAAGATTGGGGGATTCCAAACACCACACCAACCGTCCGTTGATCATGCGTTCCATCACCTTACAAGCACAGCTGGTGAGGGAAGTTGGCCGAAACCTGAAAGGAAGATGTCAGTCCTTTCCAGGCTTCAAAATAGGTATGATTGTGGCCTCCCGCCACTGAGTTGGAAAAGTAGCATCTGCCCAGACCACATTATAGACCCCGAGGAGGAAAGCCTTACCCTCAGTAGATAGATAATATAAAATTAGGATGGAGAGAGAAAGAGATAAGGTTTTTGGGGCGCCCAACCTATAAGATTGTTAGCGCCCTAGGAGATGTAAGAAAACAAAACCCAGCATAAAATAAAACTTAAACTTAGGCCTAAGATTTCATGCTATAAAAATACGCACACAGATGTTAAAACGAGGATTAAAATGTAGGAGATAACACTCCGTTAATAAAAGACAAAAAGCCTAAGGTGGTTAAAAGAAGCAAATAAAACTAGTGACAAAAGCTCTAGTACGCCATTAAAACTAGACACGTCCAATCATAGGGCACTGTCGAATAAAAGATAAAAGCCGTTCTACAGCAGTCAGACGGTCTGCTAAAATGTCACGCATGCCGCTGGGCAAATTCAACAACATTCGCTTGGCTGCTAAAATTTGGCACTCGGTTAAAACGTGTCTCCCTGTCAAGGTTGCGACGCACCGACAAGCTGGAGTTTGCTCTCCTCGCAATAAATGACAGTGGCTAAAATAACAGTGTCCGCTCCGCAGGCGACATAAAATGACCTCTTCTCGGCGGGAGGTGCGACAAGAGGTTTTCCAGGATTCAGGGAGTGCTTTGATTACTCGCAGTTTGTTTCCAGTAGTGCTGGATCATTTAGTTGCCCAACGAGAAAGAATGGTCCCTTGCAACACCGCCTTAAGATCACTAGCGGGAACGGAAGAAGAAACTATCCTGGAAGATGTAATTCATCTCTTGGCAGCAGAATCAGCCTTCTCGTTTCCCGCTACTCCCGTGTGACCAGGCACCCACAAAAACGTTACACATAGACCTGGTGCCGAAAGCTAGTGAAGGCAATATTGGATCCTCTGTATGATTGGGTGCTAAGTATACAGCGGAGAGAGACTTTGGAGATCACTCAGAGAATCTGAACATCTTGCAGTGAGTGGTAGCGCATGTCGCCGCACATAAAAAAAGAGCCTGAAGAATACCTAATAGCTCAGCTGTAAAAATAGAACACTGTCGTAAAAGACGAAAAGTAAAACGGTGGTCATCAATTACAAAATTACAAAGGCACATCCAACACCTTGATGATTTTTCGACCCGTCAGTATAAATAAAAATGTGGTCGCGATGTTGGTCTTTAAGGGCTAAAAATTGGGATCGAAGGATCAAACCAGAAGTAGTCAACTTCGAAAAAGATGAGGACCCTAAATACAAAGGGCTGCCTGGGAGAATCCAAGGACGGAAATGGGTTTCTCGTTTGGGAAGCACTGAAAGCATGGACATGCTAATTTGCCCTTGAAGCTTGCGATAACGTTCTCCTGGTGATAAGAGAACAAGGGAGCGAGAGGCGTAATTAGCGTCCAAAGAGTCATAAAAAAGTATGAATGTGCCGGGTGGTGAGGCATACTGGACAGACGTCAGGCGTAGGTGCACAAGAGAAACTCACGGCGATTACATAGCGGTGGTTCTGCAGCTTCCACACAGACACTACTGAATGGGCTAGTGCGGAAGGCGCCAGTTGCTAGTCGTATGCCTTGATGATGAATGGTGTTTAAACGACGAAGGATAGACGGTCGCGCTGAAGAATAGACGATACAGGCATAATCCAACATGGGACGGGCTAATGTACGATAGAGGTATAGCAGAACGCCCCTATCGGCACCCCAGGATGTGCCACATAAAACACGTAAATTATCAAGAGATCGTGTGCACCGCGCCTTCAAATAAGTTATATGGGCAGACCAACATAACTTTCTATCAAATAGTAAGCCCAGGAATTTCGCTTCAACAAACGGTAGCATATCTGTACCTAGGCGGAGAGAAGGAGTAGGAAACTGCTTCCGGCGCCAGAAATTTACACAAACCGTCTTCTCGGCGGAGAAGTGAAAGCCATTTGCCACACTCCAGGAAAATATAGAGTCTAGACACCGCTGAAGACGACGCTCGAGCAGACAGGAACGCCGAGCTGTGAGGTACACAACAAAATCGTCAACAAACAGCGACGAGGAAATCCCTGGGGGAAGGCAGTCAACAAGAGGGTTGATAGCAACAAGGAACAGAGTCACACTAAGTACTGAACCCTGAGGTATTCCGTTCTCCTGAGTAAAATAGTCAGATAAAACCGATCCCACACGCACACGAAATATCCGGTGTTTCGTGAACTCCCGAATGAATATTGGAAGGAGACCACGGAAAACCCACTGATGAATTGTACGGAGAATGCCAGTTCTCCAACATGTGATGATAATGGTGTTTAAGGGCGCTCAACTGCCGAGGTCATAAGCGCCCTTACGATTAAAACTTGGCAATAGGCAGTAAGAAAAATACCAAAAAAAAAAAAGGAAAAAACACAAGTAAAAGAGCTAACACCGTTGAAACGGAAGTAACAGAACGGCCCAGCCCTCTAAACAGAGCTGGATATAAAACACCATCTAAAATCAACACATTAAAATTAAAAAAAAAACAAAAAAAAACTGCTATCACACTAGAACGTCAAGGTAAAAGAAAGTTTTGCTAAAAATTTAAAAACCCTGTCCACTGCTCTTGGGTCATCTGCCAGGACCTCAGCAAGAGAGGCCGGCATGTCCATAGATGACCGAATGTGTGCCAGGTGACCACACTCCAGCAACACATGACGAACTGTCTGTGCCTCCCCACAGAGCGCACAGACAGGAGCAGGTTCACGTTTAAAAAGGTAACTGTGCGTAAAAATACAGTGGCCAATTCTTAGCCGAGCTAGTACTACCTCCTCCCGGCGGAATAAACGAGAGGAGGTTACCCAGTTGATAGGGAGGTCCTTCACCTATCGCAGCTTATTACCACGGAGAGCCGACCACTCCGCATGCCAAGTCAAAAAACGGCTCTCCGTACAGCCACTCTAAAATCTTCTGCTGTTGAATGGGTAATCGTAACACTGGGCGCTGTGACTGCCGATTTCGCTGCCAAATCCGCCGTGTCATTCCCTGGCAAGCCAACGTGTCCAGGAATCCATGCGCACTCCACATTAAAACCAGAAGCGTGCAAAATGTGGAGAACGTCCTGGATGCGCTGCACCAAAGGATGGTAATTGTACAGCTCACGAATGCTCTGAAGGGCACTAAGGGAATCACTAAGAATAAGGCAGTCACCTAATTTTCGACGTCGAATATACAGAAGGGCTTGATAAATAGCATATAGCTCGGCAGAATATATAGATGTGCAACTAGGCAAACCGTAAGTAGAAGTTGCGGTGCCAGTTACAAAGGCACATCCAACACCGTCGGGGCTCTTACTACCATCGGTGTAAATACAAATACGGCCACTGTATTTGGATAAAAATTCTAAAAAGCAACGACGAATACTATCAAGAGGCGTAACAGATTTCCCGTAGAGCGTCATCCCGAGATCGACATGGGAGGTAGCGCGTAACCAAGGGGGGTGTATACTCTCTCCCTTGGATAACAGCCGAGGAATGTCAACATGGTGCTGGCGTAGAAGCTCACGGAAACGAAAACCTGCTGGCCTGGGGCTCAGAGAGCGGAGGCAGTATCGCTCGTGCAGCTCAGGGGAGAAAAACGCGTGATAAGTTGGATGCCCAGGCATACACTTCAGCCCACAGCTATAATTAGCAAGCAGGACATCACGCCGACAACGCAGAGGAGGTTCTCCCGATTCGGCGTAGAGGCTAACAACTGGGCTCGTTGGAAAAGCTCCAACGGCCACACGGATGCCCTGGTTATGGACTGTGTCTAACCTTCTGAGCACTGAAGGTCGAGCTGAAGAATACACAATGCTGCCATAGTCCAACTTCGAACGAATCACAGCACGATAAAGACGGAGCAATGCCGTCCGATCCGCACCTCAAGACTTGCCACTTAGTATCCGTAAAAGATTTAGAGAACGGTCACATCGTGCTCTAAGCTGTGCTATTTGTGGTGCCCAACAAAGTTTCCGATCGAAGATCAAACCAAGGAATCTCGCCTCGTCTGCGAAAGGAAGTAAATCTGGCCCGAGTCGAAGAGACGGCGGCATTTGCCACTTACGGCGCCAGAAGTTAACGCAGACTGTCTTCTCAGCGGAGAAACGAAAACCGTGTTTCGAGCTCCATGCATAGAGATTGTCCAAACACCGCTGGAGACGGCGTTCCAAAAACGGTGTACGCTGAGAAGTACAGAAGATGGCAAAGTCGTCCACGAATAAACAGGAAGAGACACCTTGAGGCACACATAGTGATATGGAATTTATCGCAATAGCAAATAGAGTCACGCTGAGTACCGAGCCCTGCGGCACTCCGTTCTCTTGAATAAAATGGTTAGAAAAAACCGAACCCACCCTCACTCGAAAAACGCGGTCCCGCATAAACTCCTGAATGACCAACGGTAGGCGTCCACGTATGTTCCAGTTGTGCAGAGAACGCAATATTCCCGCCCGCCAACACGTGTCGAGGTCAAAAAATATCCCAACTGTGGCGCTGTTCTTAAGAAACCCGTCCATAATCTGAGTTGACAGAGAGACAAGGTGGTCAGCAGTTGAACGTCGTCGTCGAAAGCCACACTGGATGTTCGTCAGAAGATTGTGGGATTCCAGCCACCACACCAACCGTCCATTGATCATGCGTTCCATCACCTTGCACACGCAACTGGTGAGGGAAATAGGACGGTAACTGGAAGGAAGATGGCGGTCCTTTCCAGGTTTAAGAATGGGTATGATGGTGGCCTCCCGCCACTTGTCTGGAAAAATGCCATCAACCCAGACACGATTATAGACCTCGAGTAGGAAATCTTTGCCATCAGGAGAGAGATGTTGCAACATTTGGACGTGGATACCATCTGGACCTGGTGCTGAGTGTCGTGAAGAGGAGAGTGCATTGTCTAGCTCTGCCAGGGTGAAAAGGCGATTATAATCCTCAAGGTTGCCAGAAAGAAACGAGAATTCTTGAGATTCCACCTGGTTCTTAACTGTAAGAAACTCAGGGGAATAGTTGCCTGAGCTAGACACCTGAGCGAAAGCACTGCCTAAAGTATTCGCCACGTCAAATGTATCAACAACAGCTCCGGTAGGTGTTTTGAGACCGGCGATGGGCATATGGTTCGGTTTCCCAGCCACACGTCTTAACTTATCCCATACGACAGAGGAAGGTGTATGTCGATTAAAGGAACCCACGAATTTATTCCATGACATCTTTTTGCTATCCTTAATAACCCGCCTAGAATGTGCACGCATCCGTTTATAGTGTATCAGGTTATCCAGTGTAGGAAAACGCTGGAAAACCCGTAGAGCCCGTCTGCGAGCGCGAATAGCATCCCGACAGTCAGCGGTCCACCAAGGTACCGGAAATCGACGGCTGTAGCCAGTCGAACGCGGAATGGATTGCTCAGCAGCAGAAAGAATGGTCCCTGTAAGATGTTCGACCAAGTGGTTCACAGAGTCGTGCTCTTCGTAGCTAAATTCAGCCAAGTGGGAGTACAGTTCCCAGCTGGCGTGGTCTAGGCGCCAACTAGGTAAACGGGTGGAACATACAACGGGTGTCAAGACACTAATACGACAAGGAAAGTGGTCACTAGAATGCAAATCCGAGATGATATTCCAGCATAAGGTGACTGCCAGCTGAGGGGAACAAATTGCAATGTCAATGTGTGAAAAACTATGAAATGCGTCAGATAGAAAGGTGGGCTCTCCGGTGTTCAAGAGAGCAAGATTCTGACTATCCAAGAAGTCTTTAAGTAGCGTACCTCTCGCACAAGCCCGAGGAGAGCCCCAAAGAGGGTGATGGGCATTCACGTCGCCTACCAATAAAAAGGGTGGTGGCAACTGCGAAATGAGGTGTTCTAAGTCGCTGTGCGAGAGGTCCGCAGATGGAGGCAAATAGATACTGCAAATGGTGAATGAAGCGGAGGGTAGCTTAATGCTGACAGCAACGGACTGGATTGCAGATTGTATGGGTACGGAGTTGGCAAAAATATCATCTCGAATAAGCATCATAGTGCCCCCATGTGCCGGGACACCGTCCTCCGGGGATAAATCACATCGTACGGAGGAGTACTGCCTGATGGTAACGGTGTCCTGTGGACGGAGCTACGTCTCTTGTAAACATACAGCCGAGGGTTCATGCTGGCGCAGCAACAAGTCAAGCTCTGGTCGATGTGGTCGAATTCCGCGTATGTTCCAATGGAGGATAGCCATTGAGTATATTATGGGATAAGTTTCAAATCGAAAGACGCTTCTGCAGATTGGGATTAGCTGGTCGGTTCAATTTGTTCTTCTTAGGCGTTGGGCTAATACTATTTTCAGGAGCACGATCCTGCCGTTTCCGCACTGTCCCTCTGGCAGTGGCGGCAGAATCCTCCTGGTCCATCTCCTCCACAAGGGAGGTCCCTTTTTCAAGAGCAGTTTTCGGTCCAAGTAGTTCGAACCGATTGGATGTGCTGATCGGCGAAGTCGGCCGTCGCCGATTCACGCCCTCCTCCCCAGATGACCCTTCAGAGGAGGATACACGTGTGGAGTTGCGTGAACTTTTCTTACCTTTAGATGACTTGGTAATAGATTGCACATTCTGTTTCAAAAAGTCTTGTCGTACATACTTGGTCTGAAACTGTTTTTCTGGGGCAGAAGACGTCGTGAATTTAATAGCTTTAGTTCCGGAGGTCGAGGCTTTAGGTGACAAGTGTGCAGGACTATTCTGTAAGCTGGCGGATTTGGCAGATGTTGATACCAACTTGGGTGTAGGTGCCGAAGGCTTTGGCAGCGCTTGGGCTAAAATAACCTTTTCCGCAATTGTAGCCCCGTTCATATCGCCGGTCTGTGTTGCGATTTCCCGACGCGGTACCGGTTTAGCTGCAACTGAGCTATAGGTACCGGACCTCGGGGCAGAGGGTTGGCGGAGTCGCAGGAGCTTCCGGGCTTCCAAGAAGGACACCTTCTTTCACCCGTATCTCCTGGATCGCTCGTTCCTCTGCAAAACGGGGGCAGTCTCGGGAACTAGATGGGTGTTCCCCGTTACAGTTCACACACGATGGAGCTGAAGCACAAGCCCCATCGTGGGAGATGTCACCGCAGTGGACGCAGGTGGACTTGCCGGTACACAACTCACTAGTGTGACCAAAACGTTGGCATTTAAAGCACCTCAGCGGATTGGGTATATAAGGCCTAACTTCGATGGCTTCATACCCTGCTCTAATCTTTTGAGGCAGATCAACCCGATCAAAAGTAAGAAACAGGGTACGAGTAGGCAGGAATTCACCGTTGATCTTACGTTGTACCCGATAAACAGCTGAGACACCCTGAGTCGCAAGATTTTCTTGGATCTCCTCTATGGACAAACCGTCCAACGCGCGGGTTGTTTCTACACCGCGGGAGGAGTTCAGCGACTTGTGCACCTCGACCTTCACTGGATAGCTGGCTAACGTGGTGGCTTTAAGTATCCTTGCAGCTTGCGAGGCGGAGTTGGCTTCGACAAGAAGTGTACCGTTGCGAGCTCGAACGCAAGATTTGACCGGACCAGCAATGGCATCGAGACCCTTTTGGATAGTAAAAGGGCTCACCGTAAGGAACTTCTTACCTTCCTCTGTCCTATGAATAACCAAGTAGCGAGGACCACATGACTCGACTACTTCCTTTCCAACGTTTGCTTTTAAAATAAGGGGTTTTGGTTTTGGTGCCATAAAAAAATGGTATAAATTCATCCCCCAGTGCTCCCCACCCACCACGGAGCCCAACGAGGGGTCACCCCACTGGGGTGACAGGGCTACACAGGGGATATAGCGGGCTCGCCGTCCCACTCACCCTGGAGTTCGGTGTAATACCTAGTCCTGGCCGATTGACTAGGGGTGGGTTAGTCCCTAGCCTCCCGTTTAGGCAAATCAGAAACCAAAGCGGTGTATTAGGCTGCGCACCCTCCCCAGTTACTGAAAGACAGAAGCCCAGGCTCAGGTACGCAACCCTCAACCAACCAGGATATTCCTTTTCACCGACACGGGTCTCCACGCACGGCCTACACGTGGGTGGGCATTTTGACCTACTGTCTCCCTCACCACTCTGAGGTTGCCCACAGAGGGAGTCAAGGTGGCTCGGGACCCCGGGTGCGCCTAACCCGTACCTACCGTAGTAGGCCCCTGGGGGCTCTCCAACATGTGTCGTAAGCTTTCTCTAAATAAGAAATACAGCTACAGTCTGGCTTTTACTCAGGAACCCGCTCATAATGTGGGTCGAAAGAGACACCAGGTGGTCCATAGTAGAAGGGTAACGACGAAACCCACACTGAACGTTCGACCAGAGCCCCGAGATTCGAGACACCACATAAACCACCCATTAAGCATGCGTTCCATAACCTTGCAAACGCAATTAGTTAGGGAAATTGGGCGGCAGCTGGAAGGAAGTTGGCGATCCTTGCCAGGTTTCAGAATGGGAACAACGGTAGCCTCGCGCGAGGCAGCAGGAAACACACCTTCGAGCCAGATGCGATTAAAGAGCTGGAGGAGAAGGAGCTTACCATCCGTAGCCAAATGCTGAAGCAGTGACACATGTATGGCATCGGGCTCAGGAGCTGTATGCCTAGAAAAAGAGAGGGCATGTTCTAGTTCACGAAGGCTAAAAGGGCGGTTGTAGTCCTCATGGTTGTCGGAGGGGAGTGCCAACTCCTGGGCTTCCAACGCAACCTTATGGGGAATAAAACCTGGGTCATAATTGGTGGAACTGGAAACTACCTCAAAGGCTCCGCCCAAGGTGTCTGCGCTAAGAGCCGGCTCCACCAGGGTGTCACCTCCTACCCTAAGACCGGGTATAGTGCACGGTTTTGCCTTACCGGCTTCAAGCCTAAGTCGATCCCACACAATGGATGTGGGCGTGGAGCTATTAAAGGTCTCCACATAGTGCTTCCAAAACGCCTTCTTACTTTCACGGATAATTCGCCGCGCTCTAGCCCGTAGTCGTTTATAGACTGATAAGTTATCTTCTGTTGGGTGATGTTTAAAAACCCGAAGAGCATTTCGCCGCGCACGGATAGCTTTGCCGCATTTCTCGTTCCACCAAGGAACCCGGGTACGCCTAGGTTGGGAAGACGTGCGGGGAATGGAGCGTTCGGCGGCGGCTATGATAACGGCAGTTAGGTGCTCAACCATGTTATTGACAGTGAGACCGGGGTTTTTTTTCTTCTAATTTTAAATACGGTACCGAAGTTTGATCAGGACTCCGGCACTGTATAGCCTACTTTTTATTTATCTTTATTTTCATTTTTACCTTGTTTTTCTGTATTATTACTGGATTGCTGTTTTCTTAGTTTTACAACACACACATAAACACAAACATATAACACCCATGCCCAAGGGGGGACTCGAATCCACGATCCCTAGCGCTACGAAGCACCAAAGCGGGCGCCTTGGCGAGCGCGGCCATGGGGACCGGCGACATTCGGCAACGGAAAATCGGGCTAGGTGAGTATAAAGTGACCACTCTGCTTTGTTGAACTGAAATTTTGGGGTGCAAGTGGTTGGAGGAGTACAATGAAAAAGTGTAACAACAACAGGAAAATGATCACTGCCGTTTGCGTCTGAGAGAGCATTCCACTCCAAACGGTGTGGAAGCTGTGCTGAACAGAGACTTAAATCAAGGTGAGAAAGGGTGCCGGTAGAGTCTGAGAGAAAGATAGGTTCACCAGAAGATCGCTGAGTAAGGTTCCCCTCGCACACGCCCTCGGAGATCCCCAAAGAGGGTGATGGGCTTTGAAATCTGCCACCAGAAGATACGGTGAAGGTAACTGCCAAACTAAATTTACAATTTCGGCAACGGCGAGGGGAGACGAAGGTGGAACATAGATGCTACACACTGAAAAACTAAAACCGGGGAGAGAAAGGTGGACAGCAACAGCCTGCAGTTGAGTGGTGAGTGGAACAGTTCGGAAACACATGTTGTCACGTACCAGAACCAGAAAACCGCCGTATGCAGGAGAGCCCTCATCCGGTTCCAGATCGAAACGAACCGGGGTATACCGACGTAAAACAAAGGTATCCCAAGGGCGAAGTTTGGTCTCCTGCAAACAAACGATAAGAGGTGAATAAGACTGGATTAAAATATCCAGTTCGGGCCGATAGGTGCGTAGACCGCGTATATTCCATTGGAGGATGGACATAAGGAGGACGGTAAGAAGGCTGCTGTTCATTATGCGTGCGCCGGTAAGGGAGCGATTTAATGGTTGCCCGGGACCGGTGTGTTCAGTTTAACCTTTCTCTTTTTCGTTGGGCTTCGACTCCGTCTAGTGTGGTCGCCAACCGGACACAATTCCAGATTGCCATCGCTGGTATCAGTGTCCGAACAAGTCGTGCGGGTGCGGTCAGGAGAGCGAGAACGACTTGTACGACGAACGGCTGATTTACGAATCGGGCGGGCAGAAACAGTGGCGGAAGATGTAGATGGCACAGAAGAAGATGTGGCGCTACCTTTGGAGGAGAAATGTATTCGGGGGATGCGGGCTGGATACCTATAGACACACAGGCACGAGGACCAGGGAGCGTCTGAACTATAGCATCCTGTTTCCGCACCGGCTGGCGGACAGCAGCGGAATATTTCAAAGGAGTAGTCGGGTGAAGGTCGAGATAACGTTTCCGTACTGCCTGAAAAGTTAAATGGTCTTTGATTCTGATCTCCTGAATGGTCTTCTCCTCGATAAAATGGGAACATTCTTTAGAGCTGGATGGATGCGCCTCTCCACAGTTGACACAGGTGGGGCCTTGAGCGCATACAGAGCCATCGTGTGCGCTCAGCCCACATGGCGCACAAACCGGCGAGTTGTTATAACGCTGTTGCGTATGTCCAAACTTCTGACAACGGTAACAGCGCATTGGGTTCGGGATATAAGGCCGCGCGGGCGCTCTTTCATAACCGCACATAATATAAGCCGGTAAGTCAGTTCGCTCGAAAGTCAAGAAGACTCTACGCAATGGGAACGGCTTGTCATCCCGTTTGCCAATTAATCTATAGGCAGCAACTACAGCTTGATCGGAAAGACAGTTCACTATATCCTCGTTGGTTAAACCATCCAAACTGGAGGTCGTCACCACACCTCGGCTACTATTTAAAGTTTTGTGCTTCTCCACCTTAATGGGGTAAGAACCCAAAAGAGAAGCACGCAGGAGCTTGGGCGGTTGTTCTGAAGTAGCTATCTCAATTAAGAGTGTGCCATCTCTACATCTTGTTGCATTTGTGACTTTAGCGCAAATCCAGTCCAGTTCCTTTTGTATATAAAATGTACTGAGGTCTTTCATTGTCTTGCTTTCACACATCAAACGCATAACAAAAAATCATGGTATTGAAGGGGTTGAACGCAGAGGAGCCATGATGATATAGACCCCTTTCGGGAACCGTCGGCGTCAGCCTGCCATCCGGGGTAAACAAGAAAAGGGCCTTAAATCTTTCGGTCTGTGCCGGCCAGGAGCACCCGCTTCAGGCCTGATCTCAAGGAGTACGTCAGAGGAGTTACCCTCCGACTATCACTACTGATCGGTATGCGACAGTTTCACCGATAGAAGGCCCCTACCACTGGAATAACCACCAGTGGCTCCCCACTATAGGCCACGCTGCCTCAACGGAGCCAGCATGGATTCAGGGGACTTGTGGTTGATTACAGCGGGCCCCAGACAGCGGTAACACGCCCGATCAACCAAGAACTAATCATCTCCGTAAGCATAGAAGAGGAAGAATGTGTTATTGTAAAAAACGAAAAGTAGAAAAAAGACGTGGCAACATTGGATGTCGATGTGTAGGGTGAAGTGGCGGTGCGTGGCTCGGGAATCCCCGGGTGCGCCAAACCAATACCTACTGTAGTAGGGCCCTGGGGGGTAGAATGTGTAATCCATCTGACGCAAGGTTTCTAGAAGTGGAGAGGGCAGTGTCTAGCTCCGCCATGGTGGTAAGGCGGTTGTAGTCTTCAAGGTTTCCAGAGTGGAAAACGAAACCGTGAGATTCAACCTGAGCCTTAATTGGAAGAAACGCAGGGGAGTAGTAGTTCTCCGAGCTAGACATTTGAGCGAAAGTACTGCCTAGAGGGTTAGCCACGTCAAATGCATCAACCACAGCGCCTTCCGCTGTTTTTAGATCGGCAATCGGCATATCGGTCGGCTTTCCAGATATACACTTGAAATTATCCCATACGACACAGGAAGGTGTATGTTGATTAAGGGCGCCCAAAAATTGGCTCCATGATTTCTTTTTCCTATCTTTAACAATTTGTCTAGATTTGGCTCGCATCTTCTTATATTTTATTAGGTTATCTAGCGTAGACCGACGCTGGAAAATCCGAAGCGCACGTCTGTGAGCACGAATGGCATTCCGGCATTCACGTGTCCACCAAGGGACAGGGAAGCGACGGGGATGAGCAGCCGCCCGCGGATTTGAAACCTCAAATGCAGAAATAATTCTTTGGCTGAGGTGGTGGCCTGAACAATCCACCAAGTCGTGCTCATTATGTTGAAAAACGGCCAAACCAGAATAAAGGCTCCAGTTGGCGCGGTCTAAGTGGCATCTAGGTGAACGGGTGGAACATACATCCTGTGCTAAGAGAGAAATAAGAATAGGAAAGTGGTCGCTTGAATGTAAGTCAGAGATGATATTCCATTGTAGAGAGACTTCCAACTGTGGAGAACAAACTGCTATATCCAGGTGAGAAAAACTATTAAAGGCGTCGGAAATAAATTTAAGCTCTCCGGTGTTCAGCAGAGAAATATGAAAAAGAGTCCAAGAAATCGGCGAGCAGTTTACCTCACGCGCAAGCCCGAGGGAGCCCCAAAGGGGGTGGTGGGCATTCACGTCCCACACCAACAGAAAATATGGTGGTAGCTGGGAGGCTAGGTCTCATAAATCAGTGCGCTAGAGGCCGTCAGAGGGAGATACATAAATACTACTAATGGTGAAGCAAATGGAGGTTAGCTTAATTCTGACTGCAATGGACTGTATGTCAGATGGGATGGTTACAGAGTCTGCGAAGATATCATCTCTAATAAGAATCATGGTGCCCCTATGTGCAGGAGCTCCACCCGCCGGTGATACACCACACCGGACAGAAGACTTCCGCTTTAGTGTAAGGTGGTCCTGGGGGACGGAGCTTGGTTTCTTGGAAGCATACGACTAAAGGCAGATATTGGTTTAGCAACAATCTAAGCTCTGGGCGATGTTACCTAATGCCACGTATGTTCCATAGTAGGATAGCCATGGGCAATGTTGTGGGATAAGGTAAAAATAGAAAAGTATTTCTGCAAATTCGACTGTGCTGGTCGTTTTAGTTTATTGTTCTTGGCCGTCGGACTAACACTTTTTTCCGGAGCACAATCCTGCCTCTTACGTAATGCTCGTCTTCCAGTGAGGGCAGAATCCTCCTGGTCCATCTCCTCCACGGGGGAGCTCTTCTTTCCAATAGAGAATTTCGGTTCGAGAACCCCGAACCGATTGGAGGTACTTATCAACGAAGTTGGAGGTTGCCGATCTGTCCTCTCCCCAGAAGAGTCATCGGACGAGGGTCTACGCGGCGAGTGGTGTGGACTATTCCTACCCTTAGATGATTTGGGAGGTGTTTTCACATTGTCTTTCAGGAAATCAGTCCGGACATATTTGGTTTTAAATGCTTTTCAGGACCAGAATGCTCGACGGTTACGGCTGATTGAGTTCCCGAAGTCGAAGGCTTGAGTGAGACTGGCCCTGCAGTATGTCTTCCAGAGGCGTTGGCAGATCGAGAGGCCGACGAAGAAGTGGAAGTTGGGGGTCTTGTAAGTGGTCTGGCTGCGAGGGTCTTTTCTGGAATTGTGGCACCGTTAATATCGCAAGTCAGCGTAGCGATTTCCCGCTTCGGTACTGGTTTAGCTAAATCCGAGCTATAAGTACCAGACAGCGGAGCTGAGGCTTGGCGGATTCGCAGGAGCTTCTGAGCTTCCGAGAAGGACACCTCTTTCACTCGGATCTCCTGGATCCCTCTATCCTCTCCAAAACGGGGACAGCCGCGTGAGCTTGATGGACGCTCACCGCCGCAGTTAACACAGCACGGAGTCGATGTGCAACCTCCATCGTGCGTTGCATCACCAAAGTTGGCACATGTAGACCGACCACTACAATACTCGTTACTGTGCCCAAAGCGTTGACATTTGAAGCATCGCAGCGGGTTCGGGATATATGGCCTAACCTCGATGGCTTCGTACCATACCTTTATTCCATGAGGGAGATCTACCCGATCAAAGGTTAGGAGCAGGGTACGGGTAGGCACAAATTCACCATTACCTCTTCGCTGAACACTATACACAGAGGTGACGCCTTGTGCTGAGAGTTCCTCCTCAATCTCTTCATTAGACAAACAAACAGGGTAACTGCCTAACAGATGGGCTCGTAATAATTTGGATGCCTGCGATGCAGATACTGCTTCAACAAGGAGCGTACCATTGCGAGAACGAATACAGGATTTGACTGGACCAGCTATTTTATCAAGGCGTTTTTGGATGTCAAATGGGTTAACAGATGTAATTTTCTTGCCTTCCTCTGTCCTAGGTATCACCAAGTAGCGAGGACCAATGGACTCGGCTACTTCCTTTTCTAGCACTAAATTTGGTTTAGGTTTGTCTTTGATTGCCATAAAAGATGGTCTGTATTTCATCCCCCAGTGCCCCCACCCAGGACGGAGCCCAACGAGAGGTCACTCCACTGGGGTGACAGGGCTACACAGCGGATATAGCAGGCTCGCCATCCCACTCACCCTGGAGTTCGGTATGATACCTTGTCCTGGCCGATTGACTAGGGGTGGGTTAGTCCCTAGCCTCCCGTTTAGGCAAATCAGAAACCAAAGCGGTGTATTAAGCTGCGCACCCTCCCCAGTTACTGAAAGACAGAAGCCCAAGCTCAGGTACGCAACCCTCAACCAACCAGGAGATTCCTTTCCGCCGACACGGGTCTTACGCACGGCCCACACATGGGTGGGCATTTTGACCCAGTGACTTCCTCACCACTTAGAGGTTGCCCACTGAAGGAGTCAATGTGGCTCGGGACCCCGGGTGCGTCTAACCCGTATCTACCGTAGTAGGCCCCTGGGGGGGAAGACCTGGAGTAGGTAACCTTTACCGCTAGGTTCACGTGGATACAAGGACCCCGGATGCAGAGTTCCGCGAAGATGAGAGTTCGTGGCCTAGCTCCGCCGTAGCGCAAAGGTGATTCAACTATTCTAGATTGCCAGAACGAAAGGGGAACAATTGAAATTCTACCTGAGTCTTCACAGGCAGAAACTCAGGGGAATAATTGTCCGAGCTAGACACTGGAGCAAAATCACTGCCAAGTGTGTGGGCCACCTCGAACGGATCAACTATAGTGCCAACCATTGTTTTGGACAGAAATTGTGCATATGGGTCGATTACTGGGCCACACGTCGTAACTTATGCCAGACGACAGAGGAAGGTGTATGTCTGTTAAAAGGTGACACAAAGTTGTTCCAGGATGTATTTTTGCTATACGAAATAAATTTCCTAGAATGTACAAGCAGCTTTTTATATTGTATGAGATTACCCAGTGTTGGGCGAAGCTGCAAACCTCGGAGGGCACGTCTGCGGCCACAAATAGTATTCCGGCATATATCGGTCCTCCAAGGTACCGGAAATCGACGGGTTTTGGCCAGTCGAACGCGGAATGGATTACTCAGCAGCAGAAAGGATTATCTCTGTAAGATGGTTAACTAGATGGTTCACAAAATCGTGCTCATCGTAGCTAACTTCAGCCAAACCGGAATACAGTTCCCAGTTGGCTTCATCTAAGCGCCATCTAGGGAAACGGGTGGAACATATATTGTGTGTTCTGAGACTAATGAGACAGGGAAAGTGGTCACTAGAGAGAAAATCAGAGATGATATTCCAGGATAACGCGATTGCTAACTGTGTTGAACAGATTCCTATATCAAGGTGAGAAAAATTATGAAACGCATCAGAAAGAAAGGTTGGCTCTTCGGTGTACAGGAGAGTTAAGATTGTTAGGGTCCAAGAAGTCGACAATTAGCTGGCCTCTCGCACAATCCCGGGGTGAACCTTAAAGTGGGTGGTGGGCATTCACGTCTCCTACCTGAACAAAGGGTGTTGGTAACTGTGAAACTTGGTCTTCTAAGTCAGGGAGCGAGAGATCAGCTGATGGAGACGGGTAAACGCTACAAATGGTGAACATAGCGGAAGGCAACTCAATCCGTACAGCAACGGCCTGAATATTGGACGTTAAGATCACGGATTCGGCAAATATATCATCGCGGATTATCATTATGGTGCCCCCATGTGACGGAAAACCCTCCTCCGGTGAAAAGTCACATCGTACGGATGAGTACTGCCTGATGGAAACGGTGACCTGTGGACGGAACTTTGTGTCTTGTAAGGTCATGACCAGAGGTTGATTCTGGCGCAGCAGCAATTAAAGCTTCGGTCGATTTGGTCTAATTCCGCGTATGTTCCACTGAAGGATAGCCATTGTGTGTCGTTGGGGGATAACTTCTAAATAGAAATACGTTTCTGCATATTAGGCGGTGCTGGTTGATTTAATTAATTTTTCTTGGTAGTCGGATTAACATGTAGTTCAGTAGTACGATCCTGTCGCTTACGCACTGTCCCTCTGGCAGTGGGCGCAGGATCCTCCTGGTCCATCTCCTCCACGGGGGAGGAGTCCTTAACAATAGATACTTTCGGTCCAAGTATCTCGAACCGATTAGAGGTATTGATCGGCGAAGGTGCTGGTCGCCGATCTAGGCTCCCTCCCGAAGATTCCTCAGAAGAGGATCTGCGTGGAGAGTGGCGGGAGCTATGCCTTCCCTTGGTTGGTTTGGGAGAAGGCTTAACACTTGGTTTAAGAAAGTCGCTTCGAACATACCTGCTCTTGAAAGACTTTACTGGAGCTGAATACCCAATGGCCAGACCATTGTTAGTGCCAGAGTTCGACGGTTTGGATGTCGCGGATCCGGTGGAGTTTTTTCCGGTGATGATTTTCTGTTGGTGTATTTGGCAGGTGCTAATGTCGACGTAGATGCAGATTTTGGAGTCTTGGGTACCGGTCTGGCTACAATAATTTTCTTTGCGATGGTGGCCTCATTAATATCGCTGGTCTGGGTTGTGACTTCCCGACGCGGTACCGGTTTAGCGGTACCAGAGCTTTAGGTACTGGAGCGCGGGATGGAGGGTTGATCATGATGATGGTTGGTGTTTAAGGACGCTCAGTTCCTGAGGTCATTAGCGCCCTTATAAAACAAAGTGAATAAAAGCACCATAGGCAAAATAACAATATAAGACAAATGAAAACTAAAAGCAGGACATCAATTAAAAAAACCAGAGACTAAAACCACTGTTGGCTAAAAGACACACCTGAATTTTATATATTTAAAAATGGAGCAAGGCGTTAAATAAAAGGCGGTCAACGGCTTAAAATTAATCCGTGGAAAGACAGATAAAACAATTAAAAACCATGAACTTCCGCTCTAATAAAAGCAACAGATATAAAGTTAAAAAGATGACAAAATAAATCCTAATTGGAAACCTCAAAAAAAAATAAAAGGGTAAAAACTATCGACCACCCTGTGGTCGTCGGAAAGGACCTCCACGACGGTGGCCGGCAGCTGGAATGCTGAACGAAGGGCTGCTAGAAAAATACACTCTAGCAGCACATGCCGTACCGACAATTCTGCACCACAGAGCGTACATATAGGCACAGGATCCCTCTTAACAATAGAATTATGCGCGAAATAACAGTGATTGATCCGTAAGCCAACCAATTGCGCCTCCTCCCGACGGGATTTACGAGAGGAGGTTACTCAGATAATAAGAAGATCCTTAACATCCGTACGTTTGTTCCCCCGAAGAGACGCCCACTCTTAATGCCAGCCGGAGTGCACCATTCTCCGGACAACAAGCCTGAAGTCCGCAGCCGTTACAAAAGGAAGCGTTTTACTGGGTTGCGTTGTCGCCGTCTTAGCTGCCAAATCCGGCAGTTCATTGCGCTGCATGCCAACGTGACCGGGAATTAATGCACACTCCACATTAACACCAGAAGTGTGTAAAATGTGGAGGAGGTCCTGGATGCGCTGCGCGACAACCACGAACGCTCTGAAGGGGACTGAGAGAATCACTCATTAGGAGGTAGTCATTCAAAGTCCGATAGCGAACGTAAAGAATGGCTCGGTAGATGGCATACAGCACAGCAGTATAAATGGATGTGCCACAATGAAGACCAAAAGTAAACGTGTCATTCCCAGTAACAAGTGCACATCCAATACCGGCAGCACACTTACTGCCATCGGTGTATATATAAAGGCGGCCACTGTAGTGGTATAAAAGTTCTAAAAAACATGTACGCATACTTAATTCAGGCATCGCAGATTTCTCGTAAACGGTCATCCCCATATCCAAGTTTGGGGTAACACGAAGCCAAAGAGGGAGTTCCTTTCTCCAACTGAAAGAATGCGAGGCAGTGCAATATCGTGTTTTTGAAGCAACTCGCGGAAACCAAAACCTGCAAGCCTGGGACTAAGTGATAAGTTCCCATATCGGTAGTCCAGCAAGGTATTGAAAAAGGGGGTAATCATTGGATGCGATGGCATACTGCTAAGTCCACAGCCATAATTACCCAACAGGACATCACGCCGACATCGCAGAGGGGTTCTCCTTTCTCTTGATCCAGAGCAGTCTAACAACTGGGCTGGTTGGTAAAGCCCCAACAGCCACACGGATGCCCTGGTCATGGACTGTATCAAGTCGTCTAAGCACAGATGGTCGTGCTGAAGAATACTCAACACAGCCATAGTCCAACTTGGATCGAATCAGCGCACGATAAATATGCAGCAGTAGATTTCGATCTGCTCCCCACGATTTGCCCCTTAGTATCCGTAAAATATGAAGAGAACGCGCTTTAAGCTGTGCTATATGTGTTGACTAGCATAGTTTTCGATCGAATATCAACCCTAGGAATCTCACCCCATCTGCGAAGGGAAGTAAATTTGGCCCTAGTTGAAGAGTAGGTGCCACTCACCAACTACGGCGCCAAAAGTTAACGCGGACGATCATTTCAGTTGAAAAGCGAAAGCCGTGTTGCGAGCTCCAATCATATAGACTGTCCAAGCACCACTAGAGTCGGCGTTCCAAAAACTGTGTGCGCTGAGAAGTACAGATGATGTCAAAGTCGTCCACAAACAAACAGGACGAGACACCTGGGGGTACACATTGCCATATAGAAATAATCGCCGTCGCAAACAGCGCGACGCTCAGTACCGAGCCCTGCGGCGCTCCGTTCTCTTGAAGAAAAAGGATAGAAAAACCCGAGCCGACCCTTACTACAAAAACGCGATCGCGCAAAAACTCAAGAATGAACAACAGCAGGCGCCCACGTATGTTTCAGCTTTGGAGAGAACGTAACAGGGATGGAGGGTTGGTGGAGGCGCAGGAGCTAACGGGCCTCTGGGAAGGATATCTTCTCTCTCATCCGTATCTCCTGGATCGTTCTCTCCTCCATAAAACGGGGGAAGTTGCGGGAACTAGATGGGTGTTCCCCGCTGCAATTCACACAAGATGGAGTGCGGCAGTATAAGCTTAATCGTGCGATGCCCCTCCACATATAGGGCAGGTAGAATGGCCAGTACATAATTCTCAAGTATGCCCAAACCGCTTGCACTTGAAACATCTGAGGCATTCGGAATGTAGGGCTTAACCTGTATGGTTTCATACCCTGCCCTAATCCATTGTGGGCGATCAACCCGATTAAAGGTAAGGAACAGGGTACGGGTAGGTACGAGTTCACCATTGACTTTCCATTGAACCCTATACATGGATTGCACACCCTGGTCTGTCAGATCTTCTTGAAGCTCCTCATTAGACAAACTGCCCAATGCGCGGGTGGTAATAACGTCACGCGAATAATTTAACGTTTTATGCCTTTCAACTTTAACCGGGTAACTGCCGAACACTTTGGCCTTCAGAAGTTTGCCTGCCTGGGTCGCCGTAAATGTCTCTATCAGGAGTGTACCGGTTTTGAATAACAAAAGGGCTGACCGACGTAAATGTCCGACCATCCTCTGTCCAATAATATCACCAAGTAGCGAGGACCTGTGCACCGACTACTTCTTTACCAATTACCAATTTATTTTTTGTCGTTTTTGCTATAAAAGGTAGTTAGAAATTTCATCCTCCAGTGGTCCCCACCCACCACGAAGCGTAACACGGGATCACCCCACTGGGGTGGCAGTGCTACACAGGGGATATAGGGAGCACACCGTCCCATTCACTCTGGAGTTGGGTGTACCTAGTCCTTGCCGATTGACTAGGGGTGGGTTAGTCCTAACTTCCCGTTTAGGAAAAGCAGAAGCCACTCTCCCCAGTTGCTGTAAAACTGAAGCCCAGGCTCAGATACGCAACCCTCAACCAACCAGGATATTAATTTCCAGCGACACGGGTCTCCACGCACGGCCTACATGTCGGTGGTCACTTTTACCTACTGACCCCCTTACCACTCAGAGGCTGTCCACTGAGGGAGTCAAGTTGGCTCGCCACCTCGGGTGCTCCTAACCCGAGCCTAACGAAGTACGCCCCTGGGCGGAAGCTCTGCTCCAGATGGTCAAATGAGGCGTTAGTTCCACTGTAGAATCACCACGGTTTATATTATGGGATATATACTAACTAGAGAGATGTTTCTGCATATTGAGTGGAGCTGGTCTGTTTAATTTATTCTTTTTAGCCCTAGGACTAACACTTTTTTCAGAAACATATCCTGGGGCTTATCGTCTGGCATTCGGGGCAGAACACTGCTGTGCCATTTCTTCCATTGGAAAGGAACCCTTACCAATAGAAAACATCTGTTCGACGATCTCGAAACGATTGGAGGTACTGATCGGCGAAGATGGACATCACCGATCAGAGCTCATCCCAAAAGCTTCCTCAGATGAGGATCTTAGTTGAGAGTGATGTGGAATTTCAACGCCCTTGGATGATTTGGGTGCAGGCGCAATACTCTCTTTTATGAAGCCAGTCCGAACTTACGTGGTTTTGAACGCTATCTGTGCTGCAGAATTCTCCACGGTGTTGCCGGTCTTATTGCCTGAGGACGGTTGGGGTGAAAGATTTGCTGGAGTATGCTTTACTTAGGCGGATTAGACAGATGGTGATGCCAACGTTTACGTAGTTGTTGAGATCTGCGTAAGAGTTCAGCCAACGGTACTTTTTTTCTATAATAGTGGCCCCGTAAATATCGCAGGCCAGTGTTGCGATTTCCCAACTTGGCACAGATTTAGCTGGAAGAGCCATAAGAACTGGACCGTGGGACAGAGGGTTGTCGGATACGAAGGAGCCGGGCAGGACACCTTCTCTTTCACCCGAATTTCCTGGATCGCTCTCTCCTCAAACAACGCGGCAAGTCGGAAACAAGATGGGAGGTCCCCGCTTCAGTTCACACAAAATGGAGGGGTATTTCAATCATCTCGTGCGAAGCCTCGATACAGATAGAACATGTATACCGACCAGTACAAAATTCGCTGGTATGCCCAAAATCGCTGGCACTTGTAACTGCGTAAGGGGTTCGAAACGTAGAGCCTAATCTTGATGACTTCGTACCCTGCCTTAATCCTTTGAGGAGATCTACCCCATAAGAGGTAAGGAACAGGTTACGGATAGGCACGAATTAACCATGTACTTTCTGTTGTACCCTATAGACTGATGTTAGGCCTTGTTCTGCCAGATATTTTTGAAGCTCCTCATTGGACATACCTTCCAATGCGCGAGTGGTGATAACGCCACACATTGAGTTCTAGGTATTGTGCTTTTCGACCTTATCCGGGTAGCTGCCTACGAGCTTCCCTTGAAGGGTAGTTTCTGCCAGGGATTCTAGTATTACCCCTACCAGGAGGGTATCATTTCGGGCTCCAATACAGGAATTAACCGGGCCAGCTATGTTATCTAATTCCTTTTGGATAGCGAAAGGACCCAACAGACGTAAATTTTCTACCTTGCTCTATTCTAGATATAAATAAGTAGCGAGGACCATTGAACTCGACTACTTCTTTTCCATTTACACGTTTATTTTTGGGTTGGTTGTGTGCCATAAAAATGGAGATAAGTGCAATTCCTCCGTGCTCCCCACTCACCTTGGGGACAAACGAGGGGTCAGCTCACTGAGGTGACAGTACTACACAGGGAATAAAGAGTAATACCTAGTCCTGGATGACTAACTAGGGGAGTGGTAGTCCCTAGGCTCCCATTTAAGTGAAGCAGAAACCAAAGTGGTGTATTGAGCTACGCATCTTCGCCAGTTACTGAAGATCACAAACTCAGGCTGAGATACGCAATCCTCAACTAACCAGGATATTCCTTTTCACCGACACGGGTCTCCTCGCATGCCTACACGTGGATGGGCATTTGGACCGAATGACTCCCTGACCACTCAGAGGTTGCCCAAATGAGGGAGTCTAGGCTGGCTGGGGACCCCGGGTACGCCAAACCCGTACCTACCGTAGTAGGCTCCTGGGGGGACGAAGGGGTTAGAAGTACTGAAGGGCGAAAATGGTCTTCGCCGATCAGAGTGACCCCCAAAATACACAACAGAAGAGGATCTACGTGGAGAGTGCCGTCGACTGGTGCTTCCCTTAAGTGCTTTGCGTGTGCATTTTACACTTGATTTCAAGAAGTCAGATCTGACTAACAGGTCTTAACTTAAGCGCTGGTGCACAAATTGTGACAGGTTTGACACTCTTGTTTCCCGAAGTCAAAAATATAGGTGATAATTGTTCTGGGCTACTCTGTATGTGGGCGGATTTTGAAGACGTTGAGGTGGACTTAGACATAACGAAGGACGGCTTTGTTAGTGGCCTGGTTACCATGAGCTTCTCAGCAATTGTGGCCCATATCATATCGCAGGTCTGAGAGTAGATTTCCCACCTGAGTACCGGTTTAGCTACGACTGAAGTATAGGTACCGGACCGCAAGATTGAGGGTTGGCGAAGTCGCGGGTGTTTCCCTGATTCCAAAGAGGACATTTTCTCTTTCATCCGAAACTCCTGGATCGTCATCTCCTCTGCAAAACGAAGGCAGTCGCAGGAACTACATGGATGTTCTCGCCGCAGGTAATACAAGATGGATGTGAGTTGCAACGGCCATTATGCTTGGGCGAGAGAGAGAGAGAGAGAGAGAGAGAGAGGTAAGATTTTATGGTGCCATATGACATGCAATAAAAAAAAAACGAGCAGAAAAGAAAACTTAGGTCTGAAAGTTTATGCCATAAAGACATGCGAACACAGACACTAAACCGAAGATCCAAATGTAGAAGATTACACACCGAAAATAAAATATAAGAAGCCTAAAGTGGTTAAAAGCAATAAATAAAACTGAAATGTGTGAAAGCTGTAGAACGCAATTAAAACTAAACATGTCCAGCCATAAGCCACTGTCGAATAACAGATAAAACACGCTCCACAGTAATCAGGTTGTCTACTAAAATGTCACATATACCACTGGGCAAACTCAACGACAGTCGCCTAAAAACTAAAAATTGGCACTCGGCTAAAATGTGTCTCACTGTCAAGGTTGCGCCGCACCGACAAACTGGAGTTGGCTCTCCTCGCAGTAAATGACAGTGGCTAAAATAGCAGGGTCCGATACACAGGCGACATAAAACGCCCACTTCTAGGCGGGAGACGCGACAAGAGGTTTAGGGGAGTGTTTAATTACCCGCAATTTGTTTCAAGTGATTCTGGACCATTCAGTCGCCCAACGAGAAAGAATGGTCCCTCGCAACATTGCATTAAGTTCACTAGTGGGAACGGAAGAAGAAATTATCCTGGTAGATCTAATAGATCTCTTGGCGGCAGAATCAGCTGTCTCGTTTCCCGCTACTCCCGTGTGACCAGGCACCCACAAAAACGTCTCATTTAGGCCTGCTGCCGAAAGGAGGTGAAGGCTTGCATCTGCTGTGCGATTGGATGGTAAGTAAACAGCGGACGAAAACTTTGGAGACCACTCAGAAAATCTGAGCATATTGCAGTGAGTGGTAGCGCATGTGTGATGAGATGATGATGATGGTGTTTAAGGGCGCTCAACTGCCGAGGTCATAAGCGCCCTTATGATTAAAACTTGGCAATAGCCAGTAAGAAAATACCAAACAAAAAAGTAAACACAAATAAAAGAGCTAACACAGTTGAAACGGAAGTAACAGAAACGTCCAGCCCTCTAACCAGAGCTGGATATAAAACTCCATCTAAAATCAACACATTAAAACCAAAAGAGTTTAAAAAACCGCTATCACACTAAAACGTCAAGGTAAAAGAAAGTTTTGCTAAAAATTTAAAAACCCTGTCCACTGCTCTTGGGTCATCTGCCAGGACCTCAGCAAGAGAGGCCGGCATGCCCATAGATGACCGAATGTGTGCCAGGTGACCACACTCCAGCAACACATGACGAACTGTCTGTGCCTCCCCACAGAGCGCACAGACAGGAGCAGGTTCACGTTTAAAAAGGTAACTGTGTGTAAAAATACAGTGGCCAATTCTTAGACGAGCTAGTACTACCTCCTCCCGGCGGAATAAACGAGAGGAGGTTACCCAGTTGACAGGGAGGTCCTTCACCTCTCGCAGCTTATTACCACGGAGAGCCGACCACTCCGCATGCCAAGTCGAAAAAACGGCTCTCCGTACAGCCACTCTAAAATCTTCTGCTGTTGAATGGGTAATCGTAACACTGGGCGCTGTGACTGCCGATTTCGCTGCCAAATCCGCCGTGTCATTCCCTGGCAAGCCAACGTGTCCAGGAATCCATGCGCACTCCACATTAAAACCAGAAGCGTGCAAAATGTGGAGAACGTCCTGGATGCGCTGCACCAAAGGATGGTAATTGTACAGCTCACGAATGCTCTGGAGGGCACTAAGGGAATCACTAAGAATAAGGCAGTCACCTAATTTTCGACGTCGAATATACAGAAGGGCTTGATAAATAGCATATAGCTCGGCAGAATATATAGATGTGCAACTAGGCAAACCGTAAGTAGAAGTTGCGGTGCCAGTTACAAAGGCACATCCAACACCGTCGGGGCTCTTACTACCATCGGTGTAAATACAAATACGGCCACTGTATTTGGATAAAAATTCTAAAAAGCAACGACGAATACTATCAAGAGGCGTAACAGATTTCCCGTAGAGCGTCATCCCGAGATCGACATGGGAGGTAGCGCGTAACCAAGGGGGGTGTATACTCTCTCCCTTGGATAACAGCCGAGGAATGTCAACATGGTGCTGGCGTAGAAGCTCACGGAAACGAAAACCTGCTGGCCTGGGGCTCAGAGAGCGGAGGCAGTATCGCTCGTGCAGCTCAGGGGAGAAAAACGCGTGATAAGTTGGATGCCCAGGCATACACTTCAGCCCACAGCCATAATTAGCAAGCAGGACATCACGCCGACAACGCAGAGGAGGTTCTCCCGATTCGGCGTAGAGGCTAACAACTGGGCTCGTTGGAAAAGCTCCAACGGCCACACGGATGCCCTGGTTATGGACTGTGTCTAACCTTCTGAGCACTGAAGGTCGAGCTGAAGAATACACAATGCTGCCATAGTCCAACTTCGAACGAATCACAGCACGATAAAGACTGAGCAATGTCGTCCGATCCGCACCCCAAGACTTGCCACTTAGTATCCGTAAAAGATTTAGAGAACGGTCACATCGTGCTCTAAGCTGTGCTATTTGTGGTGCCCAACAAAGTTTCCGATCGAAGATCAAACCAAGGAATCTCGCCTCGTCTGCGAAAGGAAGTAAATCTGGCCCGAGTCGAAGAGACGGCGGCATATGCCACTTACGGCGCCAGAAGTTAACGCAGACTGTCTTCTCAGCGGAGAAACGAAAACCGTGTTTCGAGCTCCATGCATAGAGATTGTCCAAACACCGCTGGAGACGGCGTTCCAAAAACGGTGTACGCTGAGAAGTACAGAAGATGGCAAAGTCGTCCACGAATAAACAGGAAGAGACACCTTGAGGCACACATAGTGATATGGAATTTATCGCAATAGCAAATAGAGTCACGCTGAGTACCGAGCCCTGCGGCACTCCGTTCTCTTGAATAAAATGGTTAGAAAAAACCGAACCCACCCTCACTCGAAAAACGCGGTCCCGCATAAACTCCTGAATGACCAACGGTAGGCGTCCACGTATGTTCCAGTTGTGCAGAGAACGCAATATTCCCGCCCGCCAACACGTGTCGTAGGCCTTCTCGAGGTCAAAAAATATCCCAACTGTGGGGCTGTTCTTAAGAAACCCGTCCATAATCTGAGTTGACAGAGCGACAAGGTGGTCAGCAGTTGAACGTCGTCGTCGAAAGCCACACTGGATGTTCGTCAGAAGATTGTGGGATTCCAGCCACCACACCAACCGTCCATTGATCATGCGTTCCATCACCTTGCAAACGCAACTGGTGAGGGAAATAGGACGGTAACTGGAAGGAAGATGGCGGTCCTTTCCAGGTTTAAGAATGGGTATGATGGTGGCCTCCCGCCACTTGTCTGGAAAAATGCCATCCACCCAGACACGATTATAGACCTCGAGTAGGAAATCTTTGCCATCAGGAGAGAGATGTTGCAACATTTGGACGTGGATACCATCTGGACCTGGTGCTGAGTGTCGTGAAGAGGAGAGTGCATTGTCTAGCTCTGCCAGGGTGAAAAGGCGATTATAATCCTCAAGGTTGCCAGAAAGAAACGAGAATTCTTGAGATTCCACCTGGTTCTTAACTGTAAGAAACTCAGGGGAATAGTTGCCTGAGCTAGACACCTCAGCGAAAGCACTGCCTAAAGTATTCGCCACGTCAAATGTATCAACAACAGCTCCGGTAGGTGTTTTGAGACCGGCGATGGGCATATGGTTCGGTTTCCCAGCCACACGTCTTAACTTATCCCATAAGACAGAGGAAGGTGTATGTCGATTAAAGGAACCCACGAATTTATTCCATGACATCTTTTTGCTATCCTTAATAACCCGCCTAGAATGTGCACGCATCCGTTTATAGTGTATCAGGTTATCCAGTGTAGGAAAACGCTGGAAAACCCGTAGAGCTCGTCTGCGAGCGCGAATAGCATCCCGACAGTCAGCGGTCCACCAAGGTACCGGAAATCGACGGCTGTAGCCAGTCGAACGCGGAATGGATTGCTCAGCAGCAGAAAGAATGGTCCCTGTAAGATGTTCGACCAAGTGGTTCACAGAGTCGTGCTCTTCGTAGCTAAATTTAGCCAAGTGGGAGTACAGTTCCCAGCTGGCGTGGTCTAGGCGCCAACTAGGTAAACGGGTGGAACATACAACGGGTGTCAAGACACTAATACGACAAGGAAAGTGGTCACTAGAATGCAAATCCGAGATGATATTCCAGCATAAGGTGACTGCCAGCTGAGGGGAACAAATTGCAATGTCAATGTGTGAAAAACTATGAAATGCGTCAGATAGAAAGGTGGGCTCTCCGGTGTTCAAGAGAGCAAGATTCTGACTATCCAAGAAGTCTTTAAGTAGCGTACCTCTCGCACAAGCCCGAGGAGAGCCCCAAAGAGGGTGATGGGCATTCACGTCGCCTACCAATAAAAAGGGTGGTGGCAACTGTGAAATGAGGTGTTCTAAGTCGCTGTGCGAGAGGTCCGCAGATGGAGGCAAATAGATACTGCAAATGGTGAATGAAGCGGAGGGTAGCTTAATGCTGACAGCAACGGACTGGATTGCAGATTGTATGGGTACGGAGTTGGCAAAAATATCATCTCGAATAAGCATCATAGTGCCCCCATGTGCCGGGACACCGTCCTCCGGGGATAAATCACATCGTACGGAGGAGTACTGCCTGATGGTAACGGTGTCCTGTGGACGGAGCTTCGTCTCTTGTAAACATACAGCCAAGGGTTCATGCTGGCGCAGCAACAAGTCAAGCTCTGGTCGATGTGGTCGAATTCCGCGTATGTTCCAATGGAGGATAGCCATTGAGTATATTATGGGATAAGTTTCAAATCGAAAGACGCTTCTGCAGATTGGGATTAGCTGGTCGGTTCAATTTGTTCTTCTTAGGCGTTGGGCTAGTACTATTTTCAGGAGCACGATCCTGCCGTTTCCGCACTGTCCCTCTGGCAGTGGCGGCAGAATCCTCCTGGTCCATCTCCTCCACAAGGGAGGTCCCTTTTTCAAGAGCAGTTTTAGGTCCAAGTAGTTCGAACCGATTGGATGTGCTGATCGGCGAAGACGGCCGTCGCCGATTCACGCCCTCCTCCCCAGATGACCCTTCAGAGGAGGATACACGTGTGGAGTTGCGTGAACTTTTCTTACCTTTAGATGACTTGGTAATAGATTGCACATTCTCTTTCAAAAAGTCTTGTCGTACATACTTGGTCTTAAACTGTTTTTCTGGGGCAGAAGACGTCGTGAATTTAATAGCTTTAGTTCCGGAGGTCGAGGCTTTAGGTGACAAGTGTGCAGGACTATTCTGTAAGTTGGCGGATTTGGCAGATGTTGATACCAACTTCGGTGTAGGTGCCGAAGGCTTTGGCAGCGCTTGGGCTAAAATAACCTTTTCCGCAATTGTAGCCCCGTTCATATCGCCGGTCTGTGTTGCGATTTCCCGACGCGGTACCGGTTTAGCTGCAACTGAGCTATAGGTACCGGACCTCGGGGCAGAGGGTTGGCGGAGTCGCAGGAGCTTCCGGGCTTCCAAGAAGGACACCTTCTCTTTCACCCGTATCTCCTGGATCGCTCGTTCCTCTGCAAAACGGGGGCAGTCTCGGGAACTAGATGGGTGTTCCCCGTTACAGTTCACACACGATGGAGTTGAAGCACAGGCCCCATCGTGGGAGATGTCACCGCAGTGGACGCAGGTGGACTTGCCGGTACACAACTCACTTGTGTGACCAAAACGTTGGCATTTAAAGCACCTCAGCGGATTGGGTATATAAGGCCTAACTTCGATGGCTTCATACCCTGCTCTAATCTTTTGAGGCAGATCAACCCGATCAAAAGTAAGAAACAGGGTACGAGTAGGCAGGAATTCACCGTTGATCTTACGTTGTACCCGATAAACAGCTGAGACACCCTGAGTCGCAAGATTTTCTTTGATCTCCTCAATGGACAAACCGTCCAACGCGCTGGTTGTTATTACACCGCGGGAGGAGTTCAGCGACTTGTGCACCTCGACCTTCACTGGATAGCTGGCTAACATGGTGGCTTTAAGTATTCTTGCAGCTTGCGAGGCGGAGTTGGCTTCGACAAGAAGTGTACCATTGCGAGCTCGAACGCAGGATTTAACAGGACCAGCAATGGCATCGAGACCCTTTTGGATAGTAAAAGGGCTCACCGTAAGGAACTTCTTACCTTCCTCTGTCCTATGAATGACCGAGTAGCGAGGACCACATGACTCGACTACTTCCTTTCCAACTTCTTTATTAAGGGGTTTTTGTTTTGGTGCCATAGAAAAAATGGTATAAATTCATCCCCCAGTGCTCCCCACCCACCACGGAGCCCAACGAGGGGTCACCCCACTGGGGTGACAGGGCTACACAGGGGATATAGCGGGCTCGCCGTCCCACTCACCCTGGAGTTCGGTGTAATACCTAGTCCTGGCCGATTGACTAGGGGTGGGTTAGTCCCTAGCCTCCCGTTTAGGCAAATCAGAAACCAAAGCGGTGTATTAGGCTGCGCACCCTCCCCAGTTACTGAAAGACAGAAGCCCAGGCTCAGGTACGCAACCCTCAACCAACCAGGATATTCCTCTTCACCGACACGGGTCTCCACGCACGGCCTACACGTGGGTGGGCATTTTGACCTTCTGGCTCCCTCACCACTCTGAGGTTGCCCACAGAGGGAGTCAAGGTGGGTAGCGCATGTCGCCGCACATAAAAAGAGCCTGAAGAATACCAAATAGTTCACCTGTAAAAATAGAACACTGCCGTAAAAGACGAAAAGTAAAACATTAGTTATCAACTACAAAAGCACATCCAACACCTTGATCATTGTTCGACCCGTCTGTATAAATAAACAGTGGTCATGATATTGGTTTTTATGGGCTAAAAATTGGGAACAAAGGATGAAATCAGGGGCGATGATGAAGATGATGATGATGAACGGGGTTTAAGAGCGCTCAGCTTCTAGGTTATCAGCGCCCTTAACATAAAACTGGAAGTTAAAACACCTGAGTTAAAAGTATGCTTAAAGGATCTCGTTCAAAATGAGTTATAACAAGAGATAAAAGCCGTATGAAAACTAAAAACCAACATAATATAACTGTCCAGCCCTGAATGCAGAACTGGCGATAAAACCTGACAAAGTAGCAAATACAAGAGGGAACATAGAACCATAGTGTAGAAAAGTAATAAAAGTTTTAAAAATGCTCAAATATTCGCAACAATACCATAAAATCAAAATAAAATACTAGATGTTTAAAGCATATGGCACTTCGGATAAAAAGATAAAAACGTTCTCCACCGCTCCGGGATCATCGGCCATGATCTGAAAGCCTAGCCGGCAGGAGTAGAGTGGCTCGTAGGGGTGCCAGACCAGCAAACTCTACAAACACTGTCGAACGGAAAAAGCTTCGCCACAGAGAGGGCACACAGGGGGTAGTTCCCTCTGAAATAAGTGCCTATGACTAAAAATAGAGTAACCCATACGCAATCTTGCTAAAATAACTTCCTCACAGCGAGACACACGTGAGTAAGTCACCCAGTATATAGGGAGCTCCTTCACCTCCCTAAGTTTGTTGCCTAGAAGAGCGGACCACTCTCCATGTCAGCACGATATTACCGCTCTTCGGACAACAAGTCTAAAATTTTCGGCCATGACAAAGTTAGTGGTGACATGGGCGCAGATGATGCCTCTTTGCTGCCAAATCCGCCAGTTCATTCCCCGGCACGCCAACGTGTCCAGGATCCCATGCGCACTCCACGTTTACACCCGAAGCATGCAAAATGTGGAGGATGTCCTGAATCCGCTGTACTAGAGGATGGTAAACGTACAGCTCACGAAGGCTCTGAAGTGCACTAAGGGATTCACTCACTCTAAGGCAGTCACCCCAGTTTCGACGGCGAATATATAAAACGGCTCGCTAGATAGTATACAGCTCTGTTGAATAAACGGATGTGCTAACGGCAAACCGAAAGGAAATGGTTCGTTTCCAGTAACAAAGGCATATCCAACTACTTCTGCGCACCTACTGCCATTGGTATATATATATATTTATTTATTTATATATATATTTATATATTTATTTATTTATATATATATAAATGAAACATGTCAGGCATTTCAAGACCGTTGGTTGGAAGCACTTCACGGAAGCGAATTCCTGCAGGCGTTGGATTACGTAAGAGGTTTCTATAACGGTTGTCCAATCCAGAACTAAAAAAGGGAGGAAAGGATGGATGCGTAGGTATGCACTTAAGGTTACAGCAATAGTTAGATAAAAGAACATCACGCCGACAACGCAGAGGGTGTTCGGCAGATTCGGCATAAAGGCTCACAACTGGGCTAATTGCAAATGCTCCAACAGCCACCCGGATGCCCCGATTTTGGACAGTATCTATCTTTCTCAGCACCGTTGGGTGTACTGAGGCATACACAATAGATCCATAGTCTACCTTTGATCGGATCAGTGTACAATAAAGACGCAGCAGCGCTGTTCGATCTGCTCCCCAAGATTTGCTGCTTCGTATCCGTAAAATATTCAGAGAACGGTTACACCGCGCTTTAAACTGTGCTATATGAGGTGACCAGCATAATCTGCTATGAAATACCAACCCCAGGGAATCTCACCTCATCTGCAAAGGGAAGTATATCTGGCCAAAGATGAAGAGAAGGTGCCATTCGCCACCTTCGGTGACAGAAATAAACGCAGACTGTCTTCTCAGGTGAGAAACGAAAGCCGTTTTTCGCTCTCCAATCATAAAAATTGTCCAAACACTGTTGGAGACGGCGTTGCAAACACGGCGTACGCTGAGAAGTGCAGAAGTTGGCATAGTCGTTCACGAAAAAAAGGACCAGACACCTGGGGAACACAGGGCGATATGGAAATAATCGCTATAGCAAATAGCGTAACGCTTAGTACCGAGCCCTGCGGCACTCCGCTCTATTGAATAAAAAGTTTAGAAAAAACCGAGCCGACCCTTACTCAGAAAGCGCGGTCCCTTATAAAGTCCTGAATTACCAGCGTTAGGCGTGCCAGTGTATTCCAGTTGTGGAGGAAACGCAAAATCCCTGCACATAGAAACTGCCAGCCGTGGAGAACAAACTTCTAAACACAGGTGAGAAAAACTATTGTTATTAAAATATAAAATATTTCTAATTTTAGAGGGGAATAGCTTTTTAAAGAATAAAAAAAAACTTATGTTTGTATTCATTGGTATATATTTTATGATTTTTATGAATTTTTTTTAAGGTATCAGACAGAAATGTAGGCTCTCCGGTGTTCAGGAAAGATATATTAAGAGAATCCAAGAAATCAGCAATCAGTTGCAGTCTCGCGCAAGCGCCAGGGGAACCCCGAATTGGGTTGTGGTCATTCAAATTACCTACCAACAAAACAGCTGTTGGTAGTTGGGAGTCGAGGTCTTCTAGATCAGTGGGTGAGAGGTCATCAGTGGGAGGCACATAGATGCGGCAAATGGTGAAGTATATCCGTACAACGATGGACTGTATGTCAGAGCCCAACGGTACGGATTCAGCGAAAACATATCTGATAAGAATCATTGTGTCCCCATGTACAGGAACTCCAGCCGCCAGTGATACATCACACCGGACAGAAGAATACTGCCGGATACTAAGGTGGTCTTGGGGACGGAGCTTGTTCTCTTGCAAGAATACGACCAAATACTGATGCGTTGGAGTGAGTGAGCAAATGGTGTTTAAGGGCCCGTCGACAACTAGGTCATTTGGGCCCGAAGTTAAGAAAAAGGAAAACACATTAAAAACAAATCTACAGATGAAAAGTTAAAAAGTGCCAAAAGCCCTAGAAAAAAGGCCCGAGTGATACAGAGCTAAAAGGTTAAAAAAGCTAAAAACACACACACAAAGGTGGTCTCATGTGGTAAAAGTCAGAGGCCAAAAAGTTAAAAAGGCTAAAACTTCACACGCGCATGAAACAGGTCAGATGTCTTTGCTGAGTCCAATAGAGGTACCAAAGCGAAGCACCTTATCGACGGAATTGGCGTCGTCGCATAAAATGGCAGTTAAGGTGGTACCCATGCCGATGGATTGCCGTTCGCAATGAAATGTCGGACAATCAAGCAACACATGTGCCACAGACAGACGAACATCACAGGTCTGATATATAGGATATGGCTCAGCGCGTAGAATGTAGCCATGTGTTAACCGCGTGTGACCGATACGCAGACGCGTAAGGATAACCTCGCGGCGCCGGTTTTGTTGGCAGGATGTGAGCCATGTGTGTACCGTGTCTTTGACTGTGCGAAGCTGTGTACCTGCTAAATCTTGCCAAGATTGTTGCCAAGCTAAAAGAAGAGACCTGCGAAAGGAACGTGAAAGATCACCTGAGGGCACAGCCGCTTCCGAATAATCCTGCAAGGAGCAGGCAACCTTGGCAGACCTATCCGCTACCTCATTACCTGCAATACCGGCATGACCTGGATCCAACGTGAAGATGAACTGGTAGCCGCAAGCAATCAATTCAGAAAGGCGAAATTGAATACGCATAACGAGTGATGAGGAGACGGTATACTGCTGCAGAGACTGTAGGGAACTCAAGGAGTCGCTGCAAACAAGAAAACTATAAGGTGCTAAAAGCGAGATAAAATCTAGAAAGTAAAAGATAGCGTACAGTTCGGCGGTGAATATCGAAATGGCGTCCGCAAGGCGATAATTCTGTGTTACCCCATTGAAATAAAAGGCACAGCCTGTAGCTCCTGCCAGCTGGGAGCCGTCAGGGAATACCGGGGCTTAAGCCCGGTAATTGCTTAGAAGTTCGTAAAACAGTCGCCGAAAAAAACCTAAGGAGCGGTCGAACGTTTTACAAGGTTGGAGAGGGTCAGGTTGAAACTGGGACGCCTCAGTTGCCAAGCAGGTTCCGGATATACAAATACACGCTCCGCAGGAGGCAATCTGAAACCCCTATCGGAGAGCAGTTCACGAAACCGAATACCACAGGGGCGTGAAGCAGTGGCGTTCCTCAGATAGCGGTGTGAATAATCCGGGCGTAACAAAGTGTTAAAACAAGGATGGCGGGGGTCCGCAGACAACTTAGCAGCATACGAACAAAGTAAAAATGAGCGACGCACTGCCAGTGGGGGTTCAGCAGCATCGGCATACAAGCATTCCACACGACTAGTGCGGAAGGCTCCTGTAGCAAGACGTATACCGGTATGATAAACGGTGTCTAAAAGGCGAAGTTTAGAGGCGGTCGCAGCGCCGTAAATAAAACAACCGTAGTCTAGTTTTGGGCAAACGAGTGAACGTTACAAACGCAGCCTCACCGAACGATCGCCGCCCCAAGACGCACCAGAGCGCAGTTTGAGGATCCGAAGCGATCTGTCACAGCAGGCACGATTGATGACGATGATTAAAGTTTAAGGGCGCACAACTACATGGTTATGAGCGCCCAATAAAAATAAATAAAATGACAGGCAAAACTGCCCACTGCATAAACCATAGAGCTAAAGACTGGTAAAACAGAATCTAAATGCTATAAATAAAACAGGCCACAGCCCTGAGAGGCTGAAATAGCTAAAATCAGCAGGTACCAGTTCAGGAACATACCAGACTGGAAAGTAATATAGAACTAGATTTTTAGATTAAAAGGCAATGATGATAAAAACTTAAAAATCCGATCTACTGCTCCGGTATCGTCCAACAAGATCTCGTTAGTACTGGCCGGCAGTTGTAGAGTGGCTCGTAATCGGGCTAGAGGAGCACACTCTACCAGAACATGGCAGACAGTCAGTGCTTGGCCGCACTGTGTACAGACAGGAGCAGGATCCCTTTTGAACAGGTAGCTGTGTGTAAAGAAACAGTGGCCGAAACGGAGACGAGCCAAAACCACGTCCTTACGACGGGAAGTGCGTGACGAAGTTGACCAGTGTAACGGAAGATCTTTCGCTGCCCTTAGCTTATTGTTGCGGAGAGCAAGCCACTCCGCGTGCCAGCGCGAAATCACTGCCGTCCGCAAAACAAGTCCAAAATCTTCGGCTGTTGAACAGGTAATGGTGACACTGAGCTCCGTGGTAGCTGACTTTGCCGCCTCATCCGCTAATTCATTGCCTGACAACCCAACGTGTCCTGGAAGCCATGCAAGAATCACATTCACGCCAGAGGCGTGGAAAACGTGGAGTGCATCCTCAATGAGCTGCACTAGAGGATGGTAGCTGTACAGTTCACGAGCGCTCTGAAGTGCGCTAAGCGAATCACTCAGAATAAGGCAGTTACCCAAGTTTCAACAGCAAACGTACTGAATGGCTCGATAAATAGCATACAACTCCGCGGTATAAACGGATGTGTAAAGAGGCAAACCGAAAGTGTGTGGTTCGGTGACAGTTTGAAAGGCACACACAACATCGTCGATAGACTTACTGCCATCGGTATAACGAGTATAATTCGGTCACTGTAACGAGATAAAAATTCTAAAAAAACAAGTACGGATACTAATGGAGGACATCACAGACTTCCCAAATGCCAACATCCCGAGGTCGACGTGGGAGTTAGCACGTAAGCAAGGTGGGTGCATCCTCCCTCCCTTAGGAAACACGCTAGGCATTACGATATTGTAGTCCCGAAGGAGCTCTCTAAAAGGAAAACCTGAAGGCTTGGGACTAAGTGTTGGGCGACAACAACGGTCGTCTAGCTCAGTAGAATAAAAATGGGGAGATGTTGAATGCATAGGCAGGCACTTAAGTCCACTACCATAATTTGCTAGCATGGCATCACGTCGAAATCGAAGGGGTGGTTCCGCCGATTCAGCGTAGAGACTCACAACTGGGCTAGCTGGGAAGGCTCCAACAGCCACACGGATGCCCTGATTGTGGACAGCATCATACTTTCTCAACACAGGTGGTCGTGCCGAGGAATACACAATACATCCATAGTCTTACCTTGATCGGATCAGTGCACGATATAGTCGCAGCAATACTGTCCGATCCGCTCCCCAAGATGTACCACTTAGTATCCGTAAAATATTAAAAGAACGGTCACACCACGCCTTAAACTGTGCTATATGTTGTGACCAGCAGATTTTTCGGTCAAATACCAACCCCAGAAATTTCACCTCATCTGCGAATTGAAGTAAATCTGGCCCAAGGTGAACAGTAGGTGCCATGCGCCACCTACGGCGCCAGAAGTTAACACACACCGTCTTCTCATGGGAAAAACGAAAGCTGTTTCTTAAGCTCCAATCATAGAGATTGTCCAAGCACCGCTGGAGACGGCGTTCTAAAAACGGTGTACGCTGAGAAGTACAGTATATCGCAAAGTCGTCCACGAATAAACAGGACCAGACATCTGGGGGACCACATTGCGATATCGAGTTAATTACTATAGCAAACAGCGTGACGCTTAGTACCGAGCCCTGCGGCACTGCGTTCTCTTGATTAAAAGGATTAGAAATTACCGAGCCGACCCTCACCCGGAAAACGCGGTCTTGCTCAAACTCCTAAAGGAATAGCGGAAAGCGTCCTCGAATATCCCAGCTCTGGAGGGAACGTAATATTCCCGCTCGCCAACACGTATCATAGGCCTTCTCGAGGTCAAAACATATCCCAACTGTTTGGCTGTTCCTCAGAAACCCGTCAGAAATCTGAGTTGACAACGAAACAAGGTGGTCAAATGTTGAACGGCGTCGTCGGAAACCACACTGGATGGTGGTCAAAAGATCGTGGGATTCCAGCCACCACACCAACCGTCCATTGATCATGCGCTCCAGCACCTTGCATACGCAGGTTGTGAGGGAAAAAGGACTGTAACTGGTAGGAAGTTGACGGTCCTTTCCAGGTTACAAAACAGGTATAATGGTAGCCTCCTGCCACTGAGATGGAAAAGTGGAATTAACCCAGACACGATTATAGACCTCGAGGAAGAAGGATTTACTTTCAGGAGAGAGATGTTGTAGCATTTGGACGTGGATGCCATCCGGACCGGGCGCAGAGTTTCGCGAAGGTGAAAGTGCGTGTTCTAAATCCGCCATGGTGAAAAGGCGATTTTAGTCTTCAAGGTTTCCAGAACGGAAGGCGAACCCTTGAGCTTCCACCTGAGCCTTAACAGGAAGAAACTCAGGCGGATGGTTGTCTGAGCTAGACACGTGAGTGAAAAATCTACCCAGAGTGTTGGCCACGTCAAACGGATGTACTACAGTGTCTGCGGATGTTTTTAGACCGGATGTGGGCATATGGGTCGCTTAGCCACGCCTAAACTTATCCCATACGACAGAGGAAGGTGTGTGTCCATTAAAAGAGGTTACAAAGTTGCTCCATGATGTTTTTTTGCTATCCTTTATAGCTTGTCTAGATTTTGCACTTAGTTTTTATATTGTATCAGGTTATCCAGTGTAGGGCAAGCTGAAAAACCCGGAGAGCTCGTCTGCGAGCACGAATGGCGTCTCGGCAGTCTTCTGTCCACCAAGGAACAGGAAAACGACTAAAGTGGCCAGTGGAGCGTGGAAAAGACTGTTCCGCAGCAGAGAGAATAGTGGTTGTGAGGTGCTCATATAAGGAATCAACTGCGGCGTGCTCACTGTAATGAAAAACAGCCAAACGGGAATAAAGGTTCTAGTTGGCGTAAACTAGGCGCCATCTAGGTAAAAGTGTGGAACATAAATTGTGGGTTAAAAGAATTATAACGACCGGAAGGTTGTCACTAGAGAATAAATCAGAGATGACATTCCACTGTAACGAAACTGCTAATTGCGGAGAGCAGGCGGCTAGGTAAATGTGTGAAAAACTGTTTAAGGCGTCAGAGAGAAAAGTAGGCTCTCCGGTATTCAGGAGAGTGAAATTAATATGATCCAAGAAATCGGCGAGCAGTTGGCCTCTCGCTCAAGCCCGAGGGGAGCCCCAAAGCAGGTGGTGGGCATTTCGATCCCCCAACAACAAAACAGTTGAGGGTAGCTGGGAGACTAGGTCTTCCAGATCAGTGCGCGAGAGGCCATCAGAAGGAGGTATATATATACTGCAAATGGTAAAGCTAATAGAAGGTAACTTAATCCTGACAGCAATGGATTGTATGTCAGATTGAATGGGTACAGATGGAGCGAAGATGTCATCTATGATGAGAATCATAGTGGCCCCATGTGCAGGTACTCCATCCGCCGGAGATATATCACACCGGACAGAAGAGTACTGCCTAAAGGTAAGGTTGGCTTGGGGACGAAGCTTGGTCTCTTGCTGAAGCTGGTGGAGCAACAAGTCCAGCTCTGGTCGACGTGGTCTACTGCCGCGTATGTTCCACTGTAGGATAGCCATGGTCTCTGGAATGGGATATGCTCTAAATAGAAAGGTGTTTCTGCATGCTGGTCGGTTCTGGTCGGTTTAATTTATTCTTTTTAGTCGTTGGATTAATACTCTTTACAGGAGCACGATCCTGCCGCTTACGCACTGTCCCTCTGGCAGTGAGGGCAGAATCCTCCTGTTCCATCTCCTCCACATGGGAGAACCGCTCACCCGTAGAAAATTTCGGCTCGAGAATCTCGAACAGATTTTGGATGCTGACCGGCGGAGATGGACGTAACCAATCGGAACTCCTCCCAGAAGATTCCTCAGAAGAGGATCTAGGTGGAGAGTGATGGGGACTTTTACCACCCATGGGTGTTTGGGTGCAGACGTGTCCTGCGCTTTAAGGAAGTCAGTCCTAACATAATTCTTCTTGAAATTCCTTGCTGGTACAGAATAGGTTACGGTTTTGCCGGTCTTATTGCCGGAGGTCGACGGTTGCGGGGACAACTGTTCTCGAATATGTCTTACTGTGGCGGATTTGGCGGATGGTGATGCCGACATGGACGTGGATGTTGAGTTCTTCAGTAGTGGTGTGGCAACGATGAACTTTTCAGCAGTTGTAACCCCGTTAATATCGCCGGTTTGTGTGGCAATTTCCTTCCTCGGCACCGCTTTAGCTGTAACAGAGCTGTAAGAACCGGATCGTGGGACAGAGGGCTGTCGAATACGCAGGAGTTTACGGGCTTCGGAGAAGGACATCTTCTCTTTCACCCGTATCTCCTGGATGGTTCTCTCCTCTGCAAAACGGGGGCAGGCTCGGGAACTAGATAGATGTTCCCCTCCGCAGTTCACACAAGACGCCGTTTTAGTGCAATCCCCACCGTGGGAGGCGTCGCTACATATTCTACACGTTGCCGGACCAGAACAAAATTCGCTGGTATGCCAAACCGCTGGCACTTGTAACATCGTAAAGGGTTGGGCATATAGGGCCTGACCTGGATGGCTTCGTACCCTGTCTTAATCCTTTGAGTGAGATCTACCCGATCAAAGGTAATGAACTGGGTACGGGTAGGCACAAAATCACCATTAACTTTCCGCTGAACCCTATAAACGGATGTTACTCCTTGTTCTGCCAGATCCTCTTGAAGCTCCTCATTGGACAAACCGTCTAATGCGCGGGTGGTAATAACGCCAAGCGAGGAGTTCAAGGTCTTATGCTTTTCGACCCTAACCGGATAGCTGCCTAAAAGTTGCGCCTTAAGTATTTTTCCTGCCTGGGAAGTTGATATTGCCTCAACCAGGAGGGTTCCATTTCGGACTCTAACACAGGATTTAACCGGACCAGCAATTTTGTCTAAACCATTCTGAATAGCGAAAGGGCTGACGGATGTAAAGTTTTTACCTTCCTCTGTTCTTAATACAATTAAGTAGCGAGGACCATCGTAATCAGCTACTTCCTTTCCCAATACTAAATTATTACTTCGTTTAAATTTTGCCATAAAAGATATGGTGTATATTCATCCCCCAGTGCACCCCAACCATCACGGAGACCAACACGGGGTCACCCACTGGGGTGACAGGGCTACACAGGGGATATAGCAAGCTCGCCGTCACACTCACCCTGGAGATCGGTATATACCTAGTCCTGGATTGACTTGGGGTGGGTTAGTCCCAAGCCTTCCGTTTAGGCAAAGCAGAAACCAAAGTGTTGTATTAAGCTGTCCTCCCCAGTTACTGAGAGACATAAACCCAGGCTCAGGTACGCAACCCTCAACCAACCAGGATATTCCTTTTCACCGATACGGGTCTCCACGCACGGCCTACACGTGGGTGGGCAGTTTGACCTACTGACTCCCTCACCACTCTGAGGTTGCCCACAGCGGGAGTCAAGGTGGCTCGGGGCCGCGGGTGCACCTAACCCGTACCTACCATAGTAGGCCCCTGGAGGGAGGAGGCACGAAGCTATCGGATGTGGGGTACCCAAGAAAGTTCACGGTCTAGGTGAGGACCTAAGAACTTCAAGGACGGAACAAAAGGCAGTGCCACACCGTTCAATTGGAGGTCAGGAGGACGGCGTACTCCACGAAGACGGTGGAAGTGTATGCACTGAGTTTTCGGAGGGGAAAAACGAAAACCATTGCGAGGCGCCCAACCAGCGTTGGAGTTTATGGTGAGCTGGAGTTATCGTTCGAGGTGATCAGTGCTATAGGAGCGATAGTACAGCGCAAAGTCGTCCACATACTGTGAAGATGATATGCCACTACGAAACACGCTAGTAATACCGTTGATGGCCACGGCAAAAACCATAACACTCAGAACGGAACCTTGGGGTACACCGTTCTCCTGAATCTTCTCCCGCGAGAGAGTATATTGCCAATATGGACACGAAAGCGGCGCAGCTGGAGAAAGTTGCACAGATACAGGGCCAGATGACCGCGTAACCCGGAACTGTGCAAAATACGCAGAATACCGTATCACCAAGTAGTGTTGTAAGCCCTCTCGAGGTCAAAAAAGACACTCACGACTTGCTGCTTCAGAAGGAAAGCATTCTGCATATAAGCTTCCAAACGCACCAGGTTATCAACACTTGAAAGACCGCGACGAAATCTGCACTGCTCGGAACAGAGCACGTCGTACGCCTCCAACGTCCAAGTAAACCGAATACTGATCATGCGTTCCAAGGTCTCGCAAACGACGCTCGTGAGGTAAATCGACCGGGAAGAGGATGGGAGGGTTCGGTCTTTGCCAGGACGAGGGATAGGAATGACAATACCCTCTCGCCACACAGGCGGGAAAACCTGTTCGCGCCAAAGTAGGTTATACAGGTCCAGAAGGAGAATGTAACGGCTGCAGGTGGGAGGTGAAGTAGCGTTTGTCGGTGAATATCATCGGGACCAGGAGAAGAGTCCGACGCAGCGTGTAAAGCAAGAGTTAATTCCGCAAGGGTGAAGGGTGCATTGCACGGCTCACTACAGTCAGTAGTAAAATCAAGCCGAAATCTCTCAGCAGCTTCCTTAATGGGAAGAAATGCATTGTCGTAATTGGCCGTTGCACTTGTCGCAGCAAAGGAGGTGGCTAGGGCGCCGGCAACATCCGGTTCGCTGGTGAAGGTGGACCCGTGAACGGTAAGGCCAGAGATGTATGTCCTTAGACATTTGCCGGTCATGCGGTGCACCGAAGTCCACACTATCTGTGAGGAGCTCCTGCGAGAAAGCGAGGAGACATACGATTCCCACGAATTCCGTTTGGCATTACGAACGATATAGCGCGCCTTAGCCCGGGCGCGTCTGAAAGCAATAGAGTCCTCCACCGTCGGGTGTAGGTGGAAAAGACGAAGAGCCTTTTTACGTGCCTTTAATGCCAAGTTGCAGTCCGCGGTCCACCACGGCACTGGAATACGCCGAGGGGTAGAAGAGCTCCGAGGAATACTGGATTCTGCGGCAAGCAAAACCGAGCAAGCAAAATACTCCACCATGTCTTATATGGAGGTACAGCAATCGGAATGGAGGTGGAGCAGAGAGCAAAACTTTTCCCAATCAGCCTTGGAGATAATCCAGCGGGGATGTTGCGCGGGCAATGGATGTTATCCCGAAAAACGAATGTCAATGGGGTAATGATCACTACCGTGAAGATCGGAAAGTACCGACCAATCCAGGAAGGGTAGTAAAGCAGGGCTGCAGAAAGTTACTTCTAGGGCGGATAGGGTGCCATATGCGCAAGATAAGAATGTGGGTGCTCCGGATTTTAAGAGTAATAAACCAGACCTATCGCACACGTCTATTATTGTACCTCGAGCATCGTCAGCAGAAGAACCCCAAGAACATTGCTCGCATTGACATCGCCCAAAAAGAACAGCAGCGGGGGAATTTGTGCTAACAATGCCCGAAGCTCAGTGTGTGTGATCACATCGTGCGGCGGCAAATAGACATTGCAAACAGAAAAGGAGATGGCAGGCAATGTTACGCGCACAGCTACCGCTTGTAGCGGGGTGTTGAGTATAATACTGGCGGCAAGGATGGTAGGAGCCACGAGAGTAACAACACCATTGCAAGCACGCTGGCCACCAACAAAGTCGTGTCTGAAGGATTGAAAATGACGAAGTGGAAGGGCATGATGGGGATGTAAGTGGGTTTCCTGGAGACAGAGAATTGAGGGTCAACGCTTGGTAATTATATTTTGAAGGTCTGGTAGACGGGCCCTGATCCCATTGACATTCCACTGGATAATATCCATGGTGAGATAAAAATTAAGGTGGTGTAATTGCTTTCTTTCTCACCTTAGCAGATTTAGCTCCAACTAACCTAAAATCCGTATCTTCCTCAGATTCCACTGGTGGTCGGGAGTCCGAAGAAGTATTTCTGTTCGCAGAACGAGAGCGGGACGTTGCCGAAGTTCGGCTCATCGGTCCACTACGTTGACGGGAACGATCTCCGGCGAAGGACGAACTAGGAGCACATGGATTAGCCAACAGCTGAGATTGCTGCTGTGCATCAGACGTTGTACACTGAGATGCAGATGATCGAGCACGTGAAGGAGCGGCTTCACACAAGTCAGTTTGCGTCGACGCATCCGCGACAGGGACAGTCTGTAAACGGACCCATTGGACAAGCTTACGGTGCACAGCTGAGGAGTATCCTGTGGTGTTGGCAGCCTTTAGCTGCTCAAAGCGCAGTCTCGACTCAGGAAAAGTAAGATGTTCGTTCACACGTATTTCTTGTATGCTTTTCTCTGCCAAGTACATGGGACATTGTCGAGAGCTAGACGGATGACCTCCTTCACAGTTTACACAGCACGGTGCACACGTACAGACGGTGTAAACGTGTCCCGCTAGACCACAATGATCGCAGGTTGCAGGTCGGGCACAGGCGGCTTGGGTATCCCCATAAGCGCTGGCATTTGAAGCACCGCATAGGGTTCGGCACATACGGGCGGACGGCAGCAAGTTCGTAACCACAGTATATGAACTCCGGAACACTAGTAGGCTTGAACGTGAGAAAGATCGTACGCAATGGGTACTCCTTGCCGTCACGTTTACCATTTAGACGTTACGCCTGACAAACTCGCTGTTCTGAAAGATAGAAGGCAATATCTTCATTGGAGAGGTCGTCTAAGCTAGAGGTGGTCACAACTCCTCTACAGGTGTTCCTGGACTTGTGGGGGAAACTTTGATGCTGTACGATCCCAACAGAGTATCATGAAGTAGCTTGTCCGATTGGTCTTTATTGTGGAGCTCTTCCCGTAGCGTACCGTCTCGCAGCCTCGTCGCGTTTTTAACCTTGCCTAAGATCCTGTCAACCTTCCTTTGCACGTAGAATGGACTTATATCTGAAAACTACTTCGTCTCGTTTAACATAGCCATAACTATAAACTGGTCAAAATAAGAAGGTGGTGCACAGTTAGACATATTGAAAGGACCCTTTCCAGAACCGCAGGCGTCAGCCTGCCATCCGGGGGCTAAAGAGGAAAAGACACCAAATCTCCACGGTTTGCGCCGTCACGGGAACCATCCCGTGACCGATACCCAAGGCCTAAATCACAAGGGTTACGCTCCAAGCACCACTGCTGGTCCATACTCGTATACCGTTCACCATACACGCCCCAGTATTTCTAAACGTAATTCTAAACCGACGACCTGCGTTCGTCGGGAGATTAGCACGGGCCGGGTTGGAAGCCGCGCTGGAACCGTGGGACAGGAACCGCGGAGATAAAAGAATGATCCCTGTTAGTAAGGCAGGCGTTAATAAACCTAAAGCCTTAAAACTAAATATATAGGGAATAAGCCTAGAAGATGAAGACAATGAGGCGAGTAAACTCGCACGCACAATAACATACACAAACAAAAGCGCAGACAAACGCAGAAATGAACGCAAAACGTGGCCCAGTGGATGGTGATTGGAGGATGATATGGCGGCGAGTGGCTCGGGAACCCCCGGGTGCGCCAAAGCCGTACCTACCGTAGTAGGACCCTGGGGAGTGTGAAGGTCGAGATAACGTTTCCGTACTGCCTGAAATTTTAATTTTTCCTTGACCCTTATCTCCTGTATGCTCTTCTCCTCGATGAAACGGGAACATTCTTTAGATTTGGATGTATGCGTCTCTCCACAGTTGACACAAGTGGGCCCTTGAGCACATACAGAGTCATCGTGTGTGTTTTGCCCACATTGATCACAAACCGGCGAATTGTTACAACGTTGTTGCGTATGTCCAAACTTCTGACAACGGTTACAACGCCTTGGGTTCCGGATATAAGACCGCACGGGCGCTCTTTCATAACCGCACGCGATATAAGCCGGTAAGTCCGTTCGATCAAAGGTTAAAAAGAATGTACGTAGTGGGAACGGCTTTTTACCCCGTTTGCCAATTAATCTAAACGCAGCAACTACAGCTGGATCGGAAAGACTGTTGACTATTTCCTCGTTTGAAAGATCATTTAGACTGGAGATCGTCACCACACCTCAGCTACTATTTAAAGTTTTGTGTTTCTCCACCTTAATGGGGGTAAGAACCCAAGAAAGAAGCACTCAGGAACTTGGCCGGTTGTTCTGAAGTGGCTATCTCAAATAAGAGTGTGCCATCTCTACATCTAGTTGCATTTGTGACCTTATCTAAAATACTGTCCAGTTCCTTTTGTATATAAAATGAACTGATGTATTTCATTGTTTTGCTTTCACACATGACACGCATAACAAAAAAAAAAAAAACATAAAAAAACTTGGTATTCAAGGTATAGAGAGTAAAGAAGCCATGAAGGTATAGTCCCCCTTCCAGAACCGTAGGTGTCAGCCTGCCATTCGGGGGATACAAGAAAAGGACACCTAAATGTTTCGGCTTGTGTCGGCTTGGAGCAGCCGCTACAGGCCAGATCTCAAGGAGTACTTCGGAGGATTTACCCCTCCGAATATCACTACTGACCGGTAGAGACAGTTTCACCGATGGAAGGCCCGACTTTATGCCCCTACCACTAGAATAGCCGCCAGTGGCCCCCACACTATAGGCCACGTAGCCTCAGCGGAGTCAGCGTGGATTCAGGGGACTTGTGGTTGATTACATTAGGCCCCAGACAGCGGTAACACGTCGGGTCCCCCCGATCAACCCAGCTACTGACGGTCACCGAGCTGCTCGCGGGGATCCGGCCCCTTGGACCTATGTGAGTGTACATGGCATCGGAAGGGCTCCGCACCTAGTGTCGCACGAAAGGGGTAGTGAGGAGGGTCCACGCAACCTTCACATTTGAGACCTCCTTAGAGTACACAAGTTGAAAACTGCGCCAAAACCGTGGGAAAGGAACCACGGAGATGGGAAGGATCCCTGTTGGTGAGACTGGACCTAAAGACCTTAAGCCTAAGAATTTTATAAATCTAGAAGAGGAAGAAGCTATCATAATGTGGAATGTAAGGTGTAATATGAAGTACCCAACAAATGGGACTGAGAGAATGACAATGGGCACACCAAACCCGTACTAACGAAGTGAGCCCCTGGGGAGTAATAATCCTAGATTCTTAAGAACTAATAATCTACGTATGCGTAGAAGAGGAAGAGGGTGATATTGTAAAAAGTCAAAGCAACCAAAAGCAGAAAAAAAACGAGGCGGTAGCGGATGGAGATGGGTAGGGTGAAGTGGTGATGAGTGGCTCGGGAACCCTCGAATACGCCAAACCCGTACCTACCGTAGTAGGCCCCTGGGGGAATGTGCTTGGCATCTTCACTTCTGCACACGTAGACCGACCACTACAATACTGACTCGTGTGCCCAAAGCGTTGAAATTTATAGCTCCTTTGAAGGTTCGGAATGTAGGGCCTAGCCCCGATGGCCCAGTTCCCCTCCCTAATAGCTTGAGGGTGTTTCACCGGATGAAAAATGAGGAAAAGGATGCCGGTAGGCGGGAATTCACCATTCACCCTCCGGAGAACCCGGTAAACAGATGTAAACACTGTCCCCCTTATCTTCTCATTCGAGAAGATACTTGCAGGTGCGGGAGATGATAACGCCGCGCGAGGAGTTAAGTGTCTTGTGTACCCCAAACTTTTTCACTGGATAGCTGACTAACACAGTGAACTTAAGTAATTTCGTCGCCTGGAATGTTGAATGTACCTCTACCAGGAGCGTACCGATACAAGTTCTAGTAAACGACTTAACAGAACCAGCAATGTTGTCAAGCCATATTGTATAAGATTGTCAAGAGTAGAGTGATGCTGGAAAACCCTGAGAGCACGCCGGTGATCACGAATGGCATTCCGGCATTCATATTCCACTAAGGGACAGAAATCGATAGGGATGTCCAGTCGATCGTGGAATAGAAAACTCAGATGCGGAAATAATTGTCTCGGTGAAGTGTTTCCGCAAAGTCGTGTTCGTTATAGTGAAAAGCGACCAAGCTGGAATAAAGGTTCCAGTTAGCTCGTTCTAAGCTCCATCTAGGTAATGGTGTGGAACATACATCCTATGCTAGGAGACAAATAAGAATGAAAAGTGGTCACTAGAATGTAACTCAGATGTGATATTATATTGTAAGGAAACTGCCATTTGGTGACCAAACTGCTATATCTAGATGAGAAAAACTGTTGAATGCGTCAGAAAAAAATTGAGGCTCTCCAGGGTTCAGAAAGAATAGATTTGTATTATCGAAGAAATCAGCGATCACTTGTCCTGTCGCACAAGCCCGAGGGGAGCCGCAAGTGGGTGGAGGGTACTCACGTTCCTTACTAACAAAAGAGGTATTGGGAGCTGGGAGATGGAGTCTGCTAGATCAGTGCGCGAGAAGTCATCAGATTGAGGCACATAAATACTGCAAATAGAGAAGTTAACGGATAGTAACATAATCCATATCGCGATGGACTGTATGTCAAATTGCAAGGGTAAGGATTTAGCGAAGTTATAATGCCTGATAGGAATCATGGTGCCCCCATGTGCAGGAACATCATCTCCCGGCAATAAATCACACCGGACAAAAGAATACTGTTTTAATACAAGGTTGTGTTGGGAAATGAGCTTGGCCACTTGTAAGCCGACGTCCAAAGGTTGATACTAAATTAGCTACAGTTAGAGCTCTGGTCGAAATGGTCTAATTCTACGTATGTTTCCCTGTATGACAGTCATAGACAAATGGTATGGGATAAGATTTAAATCGAAAGGTGTTTCTGTGCTTGTCTGTTTTGTTTATTCTTGTTGGCCGTTGTACCAACTAGGAACACGATCCTTCCGCTCACACATTGACCGTCTGGTATTGAGAGCAGAATACTCCTGATCCATCTGCTCCACGTGATAGGACCCCTTTCCAATAGAGGATTTCGAACCGATTGGAGGTGCAGATCACCGAAGATGGTCGTCGCCGATCAGTACTCCTCTCAGAAGATTCCTCAGGAAAGGATCTGCGTGAAGAATGACGTGGACTTTTCCTTCCCGTAGATACTTCGGGAGAGGACTTTGCAATATGCTTTAGGAAGTCGGTTTGCACATAGCTGGTCTTAAAAGTATTCGCTTGTGCAGAATATCCCACAGATGTAGCAGTGTTATTCCACGAGGTTGTGGGTTGGATGACGTTGATGCCATAGTGTTCTTTACGATGACAGATTTCGCAGTTGTTACAGCCAATCTAGATGTTGAGGGCTTTGCCATTGGACTGACAACGATAATCTTCTATGCAATTGTGACCCCGTTTATATCGCTGGTCTGAGTCGCGATTTCCCGGCTCGGTATACCAGTTTTGCTACAACTGGGCTATAGGCACCGAAGTGCTGGACAGAGGGTGCGGAGGCGAAGGAGCCTACGGGCTTCGGAGAAGGCCACTTTCTCCCTTACCTATATCTCTTGGATCGCTCTCTGTGAAACGGAGACACTTGCGGGAACAAAATGGACGTTCCAAGCAGCAATTTACACTAGATGGAGTGGTAATACAACTTCCATCGCACGATGCGGTTCCACAGATAACATATGAAGAATGATCAGTAAATATGTCACTAATATGCCCAAACCGCTGGCATTTGTAACATCTCAATGGGGTGAGAATATGGGGCCTAACCTCGAAGGCTTCGTACGCTGCCTTAATCCTTTGGGGAAGATCTATTTGATCAAATGTAAGAAACGAGTAGGCATGAACTCACCATTCACTTTCCGCTGGACGCAATAAAAAAACGTTATACTTTGTTCGGCTAGATCCTCTGGAAGCTCCTCGTTGGATAAACCGTCCAAGACAGGGTGGCAATAATGCCATACGATGAGTTCAAGGACTTGTGCGTCGACATTTGGATCGGATAACTACCTAGCATGTTGGCTTACAGTAATTTTGTTGCCTGGGCTACGGAAGTGCCTCAACCAGGAGCGTGCCATTGCGAGCTCTAAAGCAAGATTTCACGTGACCAGCAGTCCTATCCAACCCCTTTTGGATAGCGTAAGAGCTAACCGACGTAAATGTTTTCTCTACCTCCTTTCCAGTTATTAGTAAGCGAGATCCACTAGACTCGACCCCTTCTTTTCCGTTAACAGTTGGGTTTTTTTTTTCAGGTAAAAGCACATATATTCATCCCCCAGTGCTAACCATACACCACGAAGCCAACAAGGGGTAACAGGGCTACACAGTGGATATAGCAGGCTCGCCGTCCCACTTACTCCTGGAGTTCGGTACAGTACCTAATCTTGGCCGATTAACTAGGGATGGGTTTGTCCCTATCCTCCTGTTTAGGTGAAGCAGAAATCAAAGTAGTATATTAGGCTGCGCACCCTTCCCAGCTACTGAATATCAGAAGCCAAAGCTAAGAAGCGCAACCCTCAACCAACCAGGATATTCCTTTCCACCGACACGGGCCTCCACGCACGGCCCTCACGTGGATGGGCATTTAGACCGAATAACTCCCTCACCACTTAAAGGTTGCCCAAACGTGGGAGTCAGGTTTGGCTCAGGACACCGGTTGCGCGAAACCCGTATCTACCGTAGTAGGCCCCTGAGGAGGTATTTGGTGGTGGTGGAAGCAGAAGCAGCAGCAGGAACAAGAGCAGCAGCAACAGCGGCGGCGGTGGCAGCGGCGGCATCGGCAGCGGCGGCATCAGCAGCGGCAGCATCAGCAGCAGCAGCGGCGGCAGCAGCAGCAGCAGCAGCAACCGCAGCGGCGGCGGCGGCGGCAGCGGCAGCAGCAGCAGCAGCAGCAGTAGCAGCAGTAGCAGCAGTAGCAGCAGTAGCAGGAGTGGTGGTGGTGGTGGTGGTGGTGGTGGTGGTGGTGGTGGTGGTGGTGGTGGTGGTGGTGGTAGTAGTAGTAGTAGTAGTAGTAGTGGTAGTGGTAGTGGTAGTAGTAGTAGTAGTAGTAGTAGTAGTAGTAGTAGTAGTAGTAGTAGTAGTAGTAGTAGTAGTAGTAGTAGTAGTAGTAGTAGTAGTGATTTAAATGCAATTTAGGAAACCACTATAAATAATAACCTGTATCCAATTTGGCAACCACAAAGTCATTTCTAATGCCTTGTAACTGCTTAGCCAAAGCAAAAATTGAATTCAAGTGCACTGTAAAACTCTTAACTTCATATGCAATCTGTCCTGTACATAACTATCTTCGTGTTTCTTTTTTCCTTTAGGCCTTCTTGATTAGTTTACGTTGTTTTACTGCAACTATTCCATTTGTTGGAATTAGGTAAAATATTTATAATCTTAACAAAGAGATAGTGACGAGAGAGTCCAAAAAATTAAAGTGTGCTAATTACATACCTGCGTTACTGTGAGATATGCTGTATCAATCTGTCTCACAATATCTGGCCTTGAGATGTAGCTACGAACACCATCCAGATGATTGAGTGTTAATTGAAGCAATTCTGAAGGCTCCCGAGATAGCAATACTTGATATTTGAAAACCATTACCATGAGGTCATACAGCTTATTCATACTCTCTGTATCTAGCCTCATTATGGAGGCATGTGCTAAATCCTCAAACAGCTTCCGTAGAGCTTGTCTGTTATAGATACTTTGAGGCTTGAACAGCTGGTTCAGAATCCTCTCATGGAACATTATGGACATGATATCCGTATTCACTGGAAATCAAAATATACATTAACTGTAATAGTCTTAACATCTGTTGAAATTTATACATGCGGGAATTAGGGGGATAATGCAGATATTTGTATAGGTATATAACAACCGTACAGGGCTACTACAAAAGAAATAGACAACTGCAACTGCCTGTAAAACAACAACTATTACAGATAGCAACCTAATTATTTTGGAGATATGTTGAGAAACTCTCAAAATTTCGTTTCTTACTATTGGTAACGCTGTAGTGTTTTGTTTCTTGTTGCAGAATCTGAAATGGCGGAAAATCCGGTGGAAAAGGCATATTGCGTGTTGGAATTTGCTAGAACGCAATCAGCAACTGTTGTCCAAAGACATTTTAGAACACGTTACAACAAAACGCCACCGACTAGACAGTCAATCTACGACTGGTATAGAAAATTCGAGACAACGGGATGTTTGTGCAAAGGGAAGAACCCGGGAAGACCAAGAGTTTCGGAAGAAAACGTTGAACGTGTTCGTTCTGCCTACATAAGAAGCCCACAGAAATCGACATCTAGGGCAAGCATGCAATTACAAATTCCACAGCAAACTGTTCGGAAAATCTTGCGGAAACGACTGCACATGATGCCTTATAGATTACAGATGTTGCAGTTTCTGAGTGAAGAAGATAAGGTCATACGGCGTGACTTTTGCATCGACATGTTGCGACATGATGATGACGATGCTGGTTTTTGTGAGCGCATCATTTCATTTTTGTGTTAACGTGTTCTAAAATGTCGTTGGACAACAGTTGCTGATTGCGTTCTAGCAAATCACGCAATATGCCTTTTCCACAAGATTTTCCGCCATTTCAGCTTCTGCAACAACAAACAAAACACAACAGCGTTACCAATAGTAACAAACGAAACTTTGAGAGTTTCTCAACATACCTCCAAAATAATTAGGTTGCTATCTCTAATAGTTTTTGTTTTACAGGCTGTTGAAGTTGTCTATTTTTTTTGTAGTAACCCTGTATAATGAACAATGGTACACCAATATTTGCTTCGTTTGCGAAACTATAATTTTACACATTAATCAGTAATATTATTTCAAGTTGATTAGTAGCTCCAAATAACCATTGAGCCATGCACATTTATTTTCCATGAAACCGCGGGTCGGCATGCGTAACATTTAGTCCGTGGGTTTAGCTATAAAAATTGTTGTGCTCGAAATGAATTTGAATACTTTCATGACGATGATGATGATGATGATGATGATGATGATGATGGTTGTGGTAGTGGTGGTGGTGATGGTGGTGGTTTAAGGGAGCAAAAACGTATAGGGTAATTAGTGTCCTTATAATGCTAAACGTGGCAATTAGCAATTATAAAACTCAATATACAGAATAATACAACAAGAAAATAAGAGCTAAAAAATTAAAAAAAAAAAAAAAACCGACGGTAAATTTAGTACCCACTTGCAAAACCATAGATACTAATAAAACTAAGAAGTTTAAGTAACAAAAACGAGCAAAAAAAGGCTTTTTTTTTTTTTTTTTTTTTTTAATAGCTAGATCAACCGCTCCGCTACCCGCTAGACCAGTGTTACCCAACCTTTTGAAGTTCACGGCACCCTTGGGAATAACATTAAACACCAGCGGCACCCTTCCTTGAATTAAAAGAAAATTAAGCTTAATATGTTAATTTATTGAAATATTATATAATAATAACGTACACCATAACATAATACAGTAAACTTTACTACAATCACTGAGTAAAAATACAGCAATAAATTTTGTTCGATTAATGATTAACGTGAAACTTGTGATTGATGCTTAGAGCACAGATATGTGATGTCGGGTCTTACAGTTGACAGTGAAACACGCAAATCATCCTCAAGGTTATTCAGTCTATTTCTTGCTTTGCATGTTATTGTCACCATAGCATAGAAGGCTTGCTCGCATAGATAGGATGTTGAAAAGGGCAAAAGTGCGTTAATTGCTTTCTTCATTAGGTTAGGGTACTCCTGTCTCCGTTGAAGCCAAAAACTAACCACCGACGCCTCACTCTTGGTGAACTTACCATTGAGTGTGGAATCAGCGCAAAGATCAATAAATTCATCTCGTTCGCAAGCAGTGAAATCTATTTCCTCTGCACTATCTACGAAATCAAATGGTGAGACAACCCAGTCGAGATTCGTAGTGGAAATAGTTGGAAAGTACGCATCTATTGCATCTTGCAATCTTGATAAGTGATCACAAATGGGTCTTTCAGCTTACCCAGATCTTTATCTCCTGCCACATTAAGAAGAGATGGAAAGTTCGACAAATCTCCTTTTTGAACTGCAGACTTCTAAGAACTAAGTTTTCTTTTAAAACCTTTCATTTTATTGGTTGAGGAGATTATTGTTTCATGTCGATCCTGCATCGAAACATTCAGTTCATTCAGCTTATGAAAAATATCTGCCAGATACGACAGTTCAAAACACCTCACTTAGTAAGAGCTCATGAAATGTGTCTTGATTTTCATCCTTAAAAAAAGTTTTTAGCTGTTCTTTAAGTTCGAGAAACCGGTTCAATACACGACCCCGCGACAACTACCTTTACTTCTGTGTGAAGTAACAAAGAGGTATGAGCTGCATCCGTTGCGCGACATAACTGTTCAAAATTCTGCACTTTAAAGGTCGAGACTTCATATAGTTCACCATTTTCACAACTTGGTTAAACACTTCAGCAAAATCTTCATTACACGCTTTCACGACTAATGCCTCTCTATGTCCGCCTGCGGTGCCATTAGTAGTTAAAGCGGGCGTTAAACACTATCTAAAAAAAAAAAAAAAAATGCCTCTCTATGCAGAAAACAGTGAGTTATAATAATGGATGGATTTTCATTGAGAGCTCTGGCAGTAAAACCTTTAATTTTCCCAGACATAGATGGTGCACCATCTGTACATATACCACAACAGTCTTTCCATGAAAGATCATGGTCATTGAGATAGGAATTAATAGAAACGAAAATATCATGGGCTATGGTTGTAGTCTCCAGCGGTCTACAGAACAGAAGCTGTTCACTAATATCTTTTTCATCAATATATCTGATAAAACCAAGGAGTTGCGGTTTGTCACCAATATCGAGACTCTCATCTACTTGCAGAGCAAATGTTCTATAAGTTTTTATTTTCTCCGTGACTTGTTTGTTGATATTGCATGACATTTGCAGATATCCTGCGGCTGATTGTGTTGTTGGACAGAGGAACTTTCGAAATTTGATTAGCTGCTCTTTCGCCAAGTATTGTTGAAACTATAACTTGACATGCAGGGCCAATGATTTCCCCTCCAAGAGTATGAGATTTCTTTTTTTTAGCTATCAGTTCTGCTACTTTAAATGAGGCTTCAAGAGCAGTATCACCTATGGTCATTCTCTTTACCATTCGCACAGCTGTTTCCTTCTCCCCTTCTAATATATGTGAAAAATACATTACACTTTTCTGTGACACACTAGGATACTTTGTTGTAAGATGCCGCTTCAGTTTGCTAGGTACCATAGCCTCGTTGCTAAGTGTTTCGCCACAAACTAAACACACAGGGATAGGGTTTTCCTCGTTATTATTCCACTTAAATCCATACGCTAAGTAACTGTCCTGGTGTGTTCTTTTCTTTCGTTTGTCTTCTTTATGTGGTGAATTCGACGGTCCGGGAGAAACTGTAAGATTTGGCTTCTTAAAGCAAGCAGTAGGAGCCGACTGTTCACTTTCACTGTCCTGGCGTTTTCGTTTAACAATGAACTTATCCATAGCTAAACACTGTGAATCAACACGAGGAAGACAACTGAAAGCGCCAAGCGGCGTACACTTTTATATACTCATCTGTCGAAGTCTCGGGAATGTTCGTGAGGAAACGAGTAGTCTCGGGAATGTTCGGCAGGGTATAGCTGTAATGCCATCTGTGGGATACTAGTATAACTGAATTATCGAAATGAATCGATGGGAACCGTTGCGCTAGACAATTAAAACCTAACGTAAACCTCAATGTAGCAGCAGCAGCAGCAGTAGTAGTAGTATGGCTTTAGGGCGCACAAATGCATTCGTTATTAGCGCCCTAGGGTAAATAAAAGAGATAACATTTAAAAGGCATAAAAACCACTGAAAGAGAAGTACCACACAGAGATAAAACTAGAGAGAGCATAAAAGGCTACCAAAGCCAGACTAAAACCGAAGGACTAAAACACAAGTCGGTAAAAGCTAAAAACCCGAGATAAAATTAAACCGTACTGTACATCCTGCAGAGGCGGAGAAAATTAAAAAGTCCCTCACAAGACCCAGGGTTGTCGCTCAAAAAGGTGGGGATGTCAGTAGGCAAACACAGGGACGCACGCAGCGCAGTAAAAGGGTGGCGCTCCAATAAAAGATTACGCACTGTCAAAGGCTCGTTTCACGAAGCACATTGAGGTACGGGTTCCCCACGTAAAAGATGCTGGTGGCTAAAACGGCAATGCCCGATATACAGTAGCACTAAACCCACCTCATCGCGGTGACATGCACGCAAGGAAGTAGGCCAACGGACAGGAAGGGACTTGACCGCTCTCAGTTTGTTGTCACGCACCCCGGAATATTCCGTGAACCAACACGAAAGAATGGCCCGGCGCAGGTGAACACAGACTTCACCTGGAGGAGCAGTGGCGCTAAAAAGATTAGGCAGTAAAGTTGCGGACTTGGCAGCTGTGTCCGCTCGTTCATTTTCGCTCACACCTACGTGATCAGGAACCCAAACAAACCACACGCTGACGCTAGCAACAGCGAGCGAATGCAGGCAATCATGAATACGATGTATTAAAGAATGGTGTGGATACAGCGTGGCAGGCCATGTAGTGCACTGAGGGAATCGCTGCAAAAAACAAGTTGTCTTAAATCCTGTAACCGGATAAAAAGAAGACCCTGATAGATACTAAAAATTTCGGCGGTAAAAATCGAACATTGCCCCAAAAGATGAAATGTATAACTCCGAGAGTTAAAAACGAAAGCACATCCCACACCACGGTCTTCCTTGGAACCATCCGTGTAAAGAAAACAATGGTTGGGAAACTCGGGCTGTAACTCTGAAAGGGCGGAGCAGAAGCCTGAAGGTGGAGTCGTCCATTTCGGCATGGATGCCAAACCAAGATGGAACGTAACCAAGGGGGGAAGGAACATTCCCCCAGTGGAAACACAGGCGGTAAGCGATCATCCAAGATCCGAAGAAGCAGACGAAATCGAACTCCTGCAGGAAGCAAGGCACCGCGCTCTCAGCATATAGACGGTCAATAGACTCGTCAAAGAATAACCAGAAAGACGGGTGATCTGGCAAGGCAAAGAGGCGGATAGCATAACTGCAAAGAAGCAGGCAAGCCTATGAGAAACTTAGGCTTCATAAGCCTCCGCAGACAAACTAATGACCGGGATTGTCGGAAACACACCCAGCGCCAGACGAATCCCTTGGTGGTGAACTGGGTTTAACCGTCGTAAAACCGAAGGACAGGCCGAAGAATACACATTGCACCCGTAATCAAGCTTAGAGCGCACAAGCAAACGATAAAGATGTAATATCACGGTGTGATCTGCTCCCCAGGATGTGCCACATAAAACATGTAAAATATTAAGTGCACGATCACATCTACCCTTCAGGGAAAAGATATGGGACGACCAGCTAAGGTTCCTGTCGAACACCAAGCCAAGAAACTTCACAGTTTCGGCGAAGGGCAGCGGGTCGGTTCCGAGATGTAGAGAAGGCGGTTCGTATGATTTCCGACGACAGAAGTTGACACAAACTGTCTTCTCGGAAGAAAAAACGGAACCCATTTGTAACACTCCAAGCAAGAATACGGTCAACACATGCCTGTAGGCGACCGTCCAAAAGGCATATGCGCCGAGAACTGCAATAAATTGCAAAGCCGTCCACAAATAGGGAGGAGGAAATACCAGCAGGAACACATTCGACAATGGAATTGATGGTGACAGCAAAGAGAGTGCCCATTGAGGTACTCCGTTCTCCTGATTAAAAACACAAGAGCAAACAGAACCCACACGCACACGAAACACTTTGTTCATCAGCAACTCCCGGAAGAACACTGGAAGGCGGCCACGGCAGCCCCACTAGTGCAAGGTACGCAATAAACCAGTCCTCCAGCAAGTGTCATAAGCTTTCTCCAGATCAAAAAAGATGGCCACAGTTTGGCACTTGCGTAGAAATCCATTCAGGATGTGAGTCGAGAGGGAGACGAGTTGGTCAGTCGAGGAGCGGTATCGGCGAAAGCCGCACTGGATATTGCAGAGCAGTTTCTCAGACTCGAGCCCGCATTCTAACCGCCCATGATCATGCGCGCCATCACGTTGCAAACAGCTCTGATGAGGGAAATAGGACGGTAACAGGAAGGAAGTCTACGATCCTTTCCCGGTTTTAAAATGGGAACAACTGTGGCTTCACGCCAAGCCGAAGGAAACACACCCTCTTGCGAAACAAGGTTATATAGGCTCAGGAGATAGAGTTTACCATCAGAAGAGAGGTGCTGCAGCATTGCGATGTGGATACTATCAGGTCCTGGGGCGGAGTGCTGAGAAGATGCTAATGAGACATCCAGCTCTCGCATGCTAAAAAATGTGTTATAGCACTCGGTGTCAGCGGACCGGAAAGAGAGACTCTGAGACTCCGCTTCCGCCTTAATGGCACGGAACGCCGGGTGATAATTGGCGGAACTGGACACATTTGTGAATGTGCTACCAAGAACGTCTGCAACAGCAGTCGGCTCAACTACTATGTCAGTGTCCACGAGTAGCCCCGGTATTGAAGTACAAGTCTGCTTACTGGCAACACGGCGGAGTTTCTCCCACACAACTGATGAAGGTGTTTTGCGATTAAACGTAGACACAAACAAATTCCACGAAGCCCTTTTGCTATCCTGCATAATTCGGCGTGCCCGTGCGCGTGTTTGTTTAAAATGGATCAAATACTCCAGCGTAGGGTGATGGCAAAATACCCTAAGAGCCCTCCTACGAGCACAAATGGCATCGCGGCACTCGGCAGTCCACCAAGGGACCTGTAATCGTCTAGGGTAGGCAGACAACCGCGGTATTGACTGCTCGGTAGCGGAGACCACGACCGAGTTGAAATGCTCGACCATCTGGTCAACGTATTCGAACTGGCGGTCGCTGAGAAACAGTCAGAGCGGGAAAGAGAGCCCAATTCGACTGAGACAGCTGCCAAGAACTTGCACGCGAGGAGGAAATGTGGTGTGATATAAGAGTAATTACTAAAGGGCAATAATCACTGGAATGAGTGTCTGATACTAAGTCCCATTGAAAGCATTGAGCAAGCTGTGCAGTGCAAACGGAAAGGTCCAGGTGGGAAAGCGTGGCAGAAGAATCGGAAATGAACGTAGGTTCACCGGTGTTCGGAACAGAGAGACTATATTGATAGAAAACGTCAGCAAGAACAGTCCCCCGTGCACAGGCCCTAGAGGAACCGCATAGGGGATGATGATGATAATGGTGTTTAAGGGCGCTCAACTGCCGAGGTCATAAGCGCCCTTACGATTAAAACTTGGCAATAGGCAGTAAGAAAATACCAAAAAAGGAAAAAAAAAACACAAGTAAAAGAGCTAACACAGTTGAAAAGTAAGTAACAGAACGGTCCAGCCCTCTAAACAGAGCTGGATATAAAACTCCATCTAAAATCAACACATTAAAATTAAAAGTGTTTAAAAAGAACTGCTATCACACTAAAACGTCAAGGTAAAAGAAAGTTTTGCTAAAAATTTAAAAACCCTGTCCACTGCTCTTGGGTCATCTGCCAGGACCTCAGCAAGAGAGGCCGGCATGCCCATACATGACCGAATGTGTGCCAGGTGACCACACTCCAGCAACACATGACGAACTGTCTGTGCCTCCCCACAGAGCGCACAGACAGGAGCAGGTTCACGTTTAAAAAGGTAACTGTGAGTAAAAATACAGTGGCCAATTCTTAGCCGAGCTAGTACTACCTCCTCCCGGCGGAATAAACGAGAGGAGGTTACCCAGTTGACAGGGAGGTCCTTCACCTCTCGCAGCTTATTACCACGGAGAGCCGACCACTCCGCATGCCAAGTCGAAAAAACGGCTCTCCGTACAGCCACTCTAAAATCTTCTGCTGTTGAATGGGTAATCGTAACACTGGGCGCTGTGACTGCCGATTTCGCTGCCAAATCCGCCGTGTCATTCCCTGGCAAGCCAACGTGTCCAGGAATCCATGCGCACTCCACATTAAAACCAGAAGCGTGCAAAATGCGGAGAACGTCCTGGATGCGCTGCACCAAAGGATGGTAATTGTACAGCTCACGAATGCTCTGAAGGGCACTAAGGGAATCACTAAGAATAAGGCAGTCACCTAATTTTCGACGTCGAATATACAGAAGGGCTTGATAAATAGCATATAGCTCGGCAGAATATATAGATGTGCAACTAGGCAAACCGTAAGTAGAAGTTGTGGTGCCAGTTACAAAGGCACATCCAACACCGTCGGGGCTCTTACTACCATCGGTGTAAATACAAATACGGCCACTGTATTTGGATAAAAATTCTAAAAAGCATCGACGAATACTATCAAGAGGCGTAACAGATTTCCCGTAGAGCGTCATCCCGAGATCGACATGGGAGGTAGCGCGTAACCAAGGGGGGTGTATACTCTCTCCCTTGGGTAACAGCCGAGGAATGTCAACATGGTGCTGGCGTAGAAGCTCACGGAAACGAAAACCTGCTGGCCTGGGGCTCAGAGAGCGGAGGCAGTATCGCTCGTGCAGCTCAGGGGAGAAAAAAGCGTGATAAGTTGGATGCCCTGGCATACACTTCAGCCCACAGCCATAATTAGCAAGCAGGACATCACGCCGACAACGCAGAGGAGGTTCTCCCGATTCGGCGTAGAGGCTAACAACTGGGCTCGTTGGAAAAGCTCCAACGGCCACACGGATGCCCTGGTTATGGACTGTGTCTAACCTTCTGAGCACTGAAGGTCGAGCTGAAGAATACACAATGCTGCCATAGTCTAACTTCGAACGAATCACAGCACGATAAAGACGGAGCAATGCCGTCCGATCCGCACCCCAAGACTTGCCACTTAGTATCCGTAAAAGATTTAGAGAACGGTCACATCGTGCTCTAAGCTGTGCTATTTGTGGTGCCCAACAAAGTTTCCGATCGAAGATCAAACCAAGGAATCTCGCCTCGTCTGCGAAAGGAAGTAAATCTGGCCCGAGTCGAAGAGACGGCGGCATTTGCCACTTACGGCGCCAGAAGTTAACGCAGACTGTCTTCTCAGCGGAGAAACGAAAACCGTGTTTCGAGCTCCATGCATAGAGATTGTCCAAACACCGCTGGAGACGGCGTTCCAAAAACGGTGTACGCTGAGAAGTACAGAAGATGGCAAAGTCGTCCACAAATAAACAGGAAGAGACACCTTGAGGCACACATAGTGATATGGAATTTATCGCAATAGCAAATAGAGTCACGCTGAGTACCGAGCCCTGCGGCACTCCGTTCTCTTGAATAAAATGGTTAGATAAAACCGAACCCACCCTCACTCGAAAAACGCGGTCCCGCATAAACTCCTGAATGACCAACGGTAGGCGTCCACGTATGTTCCAGTTGTGCAGAGAACGCAATATTCCCGCCCGCCAACACGTGTCGTAGGCCTTCTCGAGGTCAAAAAATATCCCGACTGTGGGGCTGTTCTTAAGAAACCCGTCCATAATCTGAGTTGACAGAGAGACAAGGTGGTCAGCAGTTGAACGTCGTCGTCGAAAGCCACACTGGATGTTCGTCAGAAGATTGTGGGATTCCAGCCACCACACCAACCGTCCATTGATCATGCGTTCCATCACCTTGCACACGCAACTGGTGAGGGAAATAGGACGGTAACTGGAAGGAAGATGGCGGTCCTTTCCAGGTTTAAGAATGGGTATGATGGTGGCCTCCCGCCACTTGTCTGGAAAAATGCCATCAACCCAGACACGATTATAGACCTCGAGTAGGAAATCTTTGCCATCAGGAGAGAGATGTTGCAACATTTGGACGTGGATACCATCTGGACCTGGTGCTGAGTGTCGTGAAGAGGAGAGTGCATTGTCTAGCTCTGCCAGGGTGAAAAGGCGATTATAATCCTCAAGGTTGCCAGAAAGAAACGAGAATTCTTGAGATTCCACCTGGTTCTTAACTGTAAGAAACTCAGGGGAATAGTTGCTTGAGCTAGACACCTGAGCGAAAGCACTGCCTAAAGTATTCGCCACGTCAAATGTATCAACAACAGCTCCGGTAGGTGTTTTGAGACCGGCGATGGGCATATGGTTCGGTTTCCCAGCCACACGTCTTAACTTATCCCATACGACAGAGGAAGGTGTATGTCGATTAAAGGAATTCACGAATTTATTCCATGACATCTTTTTGCTATCCTTAATAACCCGCCTAGAATGTGCACGCATCCGTTTATAGTGTATCAGGTTATCCAGTGTGGGATAACGCTGGAAAACCCGTAGAGCTCGTCTGCGAGCGCGAACAGCATCCCGACAGTCAGCGGTCCACCAAGGTACCGGAAATCGACGGCTGTAGCCAGTCGAACGCGGAATGGATTGCTCAGCAGCAGAAAGAATGGTCTCTGTAAGATGTTCGACCAAGTGGTTCACAGAGTCGTGCTCTTCGTAGCTAAATTCAGCCAAGTGGGAGTACAGTTCCCAGCTGGCGTGGTCTAGGCGCCAACTAGGTAAACGGGTGGAACATACAACGGGTGTCAAGACACTAATACGACAAGGAAAGTGGTCACTAGAATGCAAATCCGAGATGATATTCCAGCATAAGGTGACTGCCAGCTGAGGGGAACAAATTGCAATGTCAATGTGTGAAAAACTATGAAATGCGTCAGATAGAAAGGTGGGCTCTCCGGTGTTCAAGAGAGCAAGATTCTGACTATCCAAGAAGTCTTTAAGTAGCGTACCTCTCGCACAAGCCCGAGGAGAGCCCCAAAGAGGGTGATGGGCATTCACGTCGCCTACCAATAAAAAGGGTGGTGGCAACTGCGAAATGAGGTGTTCTAAGTCGCTGTGCGAGAGGTCCGCAGAAGGAGGCAAATAGATACTGCAAATGGTGAATGAAGCGGAGGGTAGCTTAATGCTGACAGCAACGGACTGGATTGCAGATTGTATGGGTACGGAGTTGGCAAAAATATCATCTCGAATAAGCATCATAGTGCCCCCATGTGCCGGGACACCGTCCTCCGGGGATAAATCACATCGTACGGAGGAGTACTGCCTGATGGTAACGGTGTCCTGTGGACGGAGCTTCGTCTCTTGTAAACATACAGCCAAGGGTTCATGCTGGCGCAGCAACAAGTCAAGCTCTGGTCGATGTGGTCGAATTCCGCGTATGTTCCAATGGAGGATAGCCATTGAGTATATTATGGGATAAGTTTCAAATCGAAAGACGCTTCTGCAGATTGGGATTGGCTGGTCGGTTCAATTTGTTCTTCTTAGGCGTTGGGCTAGTACTATTTTCAGGAGCACGATCCTGCCGTTTCCGCACTGTCCCTCTGGCAGTGGCGGCAGAATCCTCCTGGTCCATCTCCTCCACAAGGGAGGTCCCTTTTTCAAGAGCAGTTTTCGGTCCAAGTAGTTCGAACCGATTGGATGTGCTGATCGGCGAAGACGGCCGTCGCCGATTCACGCCCTCCTCCCCAGATGACCCTTCAGAGGAGGATACACGTGTGGAGTTGCGTGAACTTTTCTTACCTTTAGATGACTTGGTAATAGATTGCACATTCTCTTTCAAAAAGTCTTGTCGTACATACTTGGTCTTAAACTGTTTTTCTGGGGCAGAAGACGTCGTGAATTTAATAGCTTTAGTTCCGGAGGTCGAGGCTTTCGGTGACAAGTGTGCAGGACTATTCTGTAAGCTGGCGGATTTGGCAGATGTTGATACCAACTTGGGTGTAGGTGCCGAAGGCTTTGGCAGCGCTTGGGCTAAAATAACCTTTTCCGCAATTGTAGCCCCGTTCATATCGCCGGTCTGTGTTGCGATTTCCCGACGCGGTACCGGTTTAGCTGCAACTGAGCTATAGGTACCGGACCTCGGGGCAGAGGGTTGGCGGAGTCGCAGGAGCTTCCGGGCTTCCAAGAAGGACACCTTCTCTTTCAGCCGTATCTCCTGGATCGCTCGCTCCTCCGCAAAACGGGGGCAGTCTCGGGAACTAGATGGGTGTTCCCCGTTACAGTTCACACACGATGGAGCTGAAGCACAAGCCCCATCGTGGGAGGTGTCACCGCAGTGGACGCAGGTGGACTTGCCGGTACACAACTCACTAGTGTGACCAAAACGTTGGCATTTAAAGCACCTCAGCGGATTGGGTATATAAGGCCTAACTTCGATGGCTTCATACCCTGCTCTAATCTTTTGAGGCAGATCAACCCGATCAAAAGTAAGAAACAGGGTACGAGTAGGCAGGAATTCACCGGTGATCTTACGTTGTACCCGATAAACAGCTGAGACACCCTGAGTCGCAAGATTTTCTTTGATCTCCTCAATGGACAAACCGTCCAACGCGCGGGTTGTTATTACACCGCGGGAGGAGTTCAGCGACTTGTGCACCTCGACCTTCACTGGATAGCTGGCTAACATGGTGGCTTTAAGTATTCTTGCAGCTTGCGAGGCGGAGTTGGCTTCGACAAGAAGTGTACCATTGCGAGCTCGAACGCAGGATTTAACAGGACCAGCAATGGCATCGAGACCCTTTTGGATAGTAAAAGGGCTCACCGTAAGGAACTTCTTACCTTCCTCTGTCCTATGAATGACCAAGTAGCGAGGACCACATGACTCGACTACTTCCTTTCCAACTTCTTTATTAAGGGGTTTTTGTTTTGGTGCCATAGAAAAAATGGTATAAATTCATCCCCCGGTGCTCCCCACCCACCACGGAGCCCAACGAGGGGTCACCCCACTGGGGTGACAGGGCTACACAGGGGATATAGCGGGCTCGCCGTCCCACTCACCCTGGAGTTCGGTGTAATGCCTAGTCCTGGCCGATTGACTAGGGGTGGGTTAGTCCCTAGCCTCCCGTTTAGGCAAATCAGAAACCAAAGCGGTGTATTAGGCTGCGCACCCTCCCCAGTTACTGAAAGACAGAAGCCCAGGCTCAGGTACGCAACCCTCAACCAACCAGGATATTCCTTTTCACCGACACGGGTCTCCACGCACGGCCTACACGTGGGTGGGCATTTTGACCTACTGACTCCCTCACCACTCTGAGGTTGCCCACAGAGGGAGTCAAGGTGGCTCGGGACCCCGGGTGCGCCTAACCCGTACCTACCGTAGTAGGCCCCTGGGGGCCCGCATAGGGGATGGTGGCCATTAAAATCACCCAGCAGAAGAAAAGGTGCTGGGAGGTGTGACAAGAGATGGAGCTTGTCAGCAGCGCAGAGGTGGGGCCACCTTTATGGGGTAGAAACCCAACAAGCTGGCTTTCAGGAGTTTCTTGTACTGGTCTTCCGTCTTCGTTTCAATCAAAAGCGTACCGTCTCGCGTTCGGGTGACATTGGTCACTTTATCGCATATCCTGTCAATCTCGCGTTGTATGTAAAACGGAATGATATCTCGCATAGTTTTCTTTTCGCAGGCCAAGGTCACAACCATAAAGCGGTCAAAACAAGAGGTTTTGCGCGGAGAGATGAGTTGGACAAATTATGCCTTCGTTGTTATAAGTCGGATTGAGCTTATTTCTTAATTCTCTGTTAAAGTTGTTGTCGTCCTCTTCCTTATAGTTTGGTAATAGTCTAAATATAAGCTCGTTCACGAATTCCTCCCAATCATTAGTCATATTGCCATCTTGCTTCTGTAATGTATTCAACGTCTCTGATTTTTTAATTTTTCCATTATAATTTTGTATGGTAAGCCCCACATGTTTTTACTTAGTCCGAATTAAACAAAATTCTTCCATGATTTCTCCCTTGTGTTTTTTAAAGTAATTTTAAATTTCTCTTTAGCTCTTCTATAAATGTGTAAGTTGCGCTCCCTTTCTTGTGCGACAATATTTTTCTGATAGATTCTCCTTGTTTTACGCATTTTTCTCCTTAATTTCGTTAACTCATCGGTCCAAACATTATCGGTATATTTTTTTTTTATATTTTCTTTGTTGGTATTGAAGTATTAAGCGTCCATTTTATTTTGTCTTGTAATTTTTCCACTTCGTAATTTAAATGTTCTCCTTTATAGTCGAGTGCACATATATCAAAATTCTCTCTGATTATTTCCCAGTTTCCTTGTTTATAGTTAAGTTGAATTTCCGTCTTGATCCTAGTGTGAAGGTTGTAGCTTGGAACGTAATCAAAGTAAATCAGTCTAAGGTCATTCGCAGTCAAATCCTGACCAACTTTCCAATTTACAATGTTGTTAAGCGTTTTATAGTTTCCGAGACTTAAATCAATATTTGAGTTAGCCGCCGCACTATTTTCGAAAGTTGTTGGATTGTTAGCGGTGTTGTGTATAAGTAGGTTCAGTTCTGCAATTTTCTGCTCTAACTTTTCTCCTCTAGCATTTTTGTATATATTAAACCACCAATTGGATTTGGCATTGGCGTCCATGGTGTAAATAATTTCTTTGTCACTGAAAATTCTGTTTGTTTTGGTTATTTTCTCTAAATACAAGTTTATGGGTTCACTGAATTGAAAATAATGATTAGATAAAATAAACTCCCCATCCTCATGATTAACTTGAATACAGTTGGTATGTGTATCGCTAAGGTGAGCTATATTAGTGATTTGTAAGTGTGGATTATTGGTTATAATGGCAGCCTTTGGTTGATGGCCAGACACAATGGCCCTTGCCATAACTGGTAAACGTATTAACTTATTTTGATATATATAAAATATCCAAGCTTAAATCCTCTAATCTTTTCTTTAGCTCTAACATAACCAGCCTACTATTATGGTCATTAATTTGCTCTATGTTCATTATTTTCGATATAATCATTAATTTCACTATCAAATTGTCCTGGAGAATTACGCCTGACAACGTAGTTCTGCTCTCCTTCAAACACTGCTTCCAGGCACCCATCAGAGCGTGATTAGCACGTAGCCTTCAATAATAGGCTGTGGCTCTCTTCCTAGTCTTGAGTTATGTTTAGATGTACTGTTCTTATTTTTTATTGGTTTACAGGTGCCCTTGGGTGTGGTTTTCTCCGTTCTTTAGTTTTTTGAATTTTGAAATGTTTGAGCCTTGAAAAAATTAGGATGAGTATGTATGATCTTTGATTTGGGTTCAGAATTTGCTGTGGAATTTGGTTTTAAGGACAGTTCTTGGTTTGTTTGGAAAAAAAATGATTAGCGTGGTCAATTTTTGGGAAGTTTGGTGTCGTTGATTTCTTTGGTACAATTTTAGGGTAATCAAGCTAATCGTGCCTAATTACCGCGTAACAATTTGGCCAACTGAGCGCCCATAACAGAACACAAAGTGTTTATAAACTTCTTCCAAATCTAATTTTGCATTTCTTCTTGCATAAATTTTTTCTAATAACACTAATAATTCATTGGCATCCGTTGTAATGTTTAAGACTTTTAACTCCATTCGATCAATCGCATCTGGGACGGGGAATACTATTTTACTATCGTTTGGGTGTAGGCATCGAATCACATGTCGTAAGGCTGCTGTTGGAATGTGTTTCTCTTCCAGCCGACTCATCTGTAAGGTTGACTCAAAGTTAGCGTACATTTTGATAAGCGCGGTGTCAGCCGAACTCGGGACAATGCCTGGCTCTGGAATTTCCTGCAACAGGGGTTTTCACCGATTCGGTAAAATTAGGTCAGATTTTATGCTGTTTTCTGCTACTCTTTCCTCGCTATATAACTGCACGTCATAATTCAAAACTTTGAAGGCTGGTTTCTTATTTGATTTTTGAGTCAAAATTTGCTCTTGTTTTCTCCTTTCCCACAGTTCTGATAAACAGCTTTTCTTCCTTCTTCCCTCTAATGCACCATCTGAATTATTTTATGTTATTATTTCAGCGTAATTAACTACAATCTTCTTCTTTTGTTTATTCATGTTTTCACTTTTATCCTTAGCTATAGTGTTAGTGGTATTTGTATTAGTCATGTCTACACCAGCCTTTACTACTTTTATGTTTTTGTCATTTTTAAATTTCTGTGCATTATGAGTTCGATATATGATTTCATTAAATATTTACAATGACTCTCTTGATTATTTTCGATTACTATAATCGGTTTTAAATGAATATTTTCATTTTCGCTATTGGATTATTTCTGTAATTTGTTGCTTAAAATGTTTATTTCATGACTTATAACCTTTTTAAGATTCCTTCGAATCCAATTTGGGGTATTTCTTTGCCTTTTCCTAACTTGTTTCCCTAAATTGTTGTTCACATTAAAATAATTATTCATAGTTAATTCTATTAACCATTCTCTCCCAATAAAAGCTATAAGTTGGGCAATCTTTCTTTCCCCCACATTTACGGTTTCTTTTTACGCGGGGAATGCACACTGGACTCTCTTCTTTTTTAGCGCAACCTTTTCTCAAGTGCGAATCTTCGCCCCAATGACCACATAATGGCTTTTCTTCTTTGCAAAATGTTGAAATATGTCCAACATCATAACACTTCAGACATCTGGCAACCGACATAAAGTATTTTACCATGCATGCCTGAAATCCTAAATAAATCCGGCCCAAGTTTTTTTACAAGTTCCTAATCGGTGGTAAGACCTCTGCCACGTGGTGGACAGTGGCCCTTCCCCTGGATCCGGTATTGAACCTCAATTTAAATCCTTGATAAAAATCTTGTTTGGAAAGTATGCCCTCTAAGTTTTGTGAATACACATTTTCCTCAATTTCTTTCTCGTCCGTTCCTGCCATTACGTCATAGATTATGATTAATGGGTTTCTCTTCTTCAGTTGTGCTATTTCCAGTTCCTTTCCTTTCAAATTGTTGCATTTATCACCTTATTAACGTCAGACTGACTCCACCTCAAGTATTACGTTTTTCCAGCTGTTTTCAATCTGTTGATTCCTATCTTTTCATCTTTTGACTTTAATTTTGTGGTTGCAATTTTTGAAATGTCTCTAGCATCTGTATTCTTCTTGGACGAAATGAAGACAGTGTGCTTCCTCTTTGTATTGCTTATTGAATCAAATTTTTGCTAAAATTGGGCTTACTGGCTGCTACTTGAGCAAAACTCAGTTTGGGTTCCTGTAGCTGCCTATTTTTAAGCAATTTGGCTTCTGCGATTGCTATCTATTTTACTCTTTCATCTGTATTATGTATATTAACACCTTAAAAAGATCGTAATATTTACACTATATTGTCACTATCTGATTGACGAATATTTTTAAATTAGCTTATTGTTTGTTTTAAGTCACATTATAGTAAATGTTTTAGAACTCCATTTTCTTATAAATTTCTGTATTTCTTAACAACCGGATTTTTGGGATGAATAAGAGGAAGCTTTATGGTTTTCTTTGTTATTATAACCGGATGTGTCTTCCTCTGATTAATGGAACATTTTACCACATTTTGCAACTTATGAGCTTCTTGGGCTTTCAACCACTTTCCGGCACCTACGTGGCATTTCGTAGGCTAGGACAGACTTTAATCCCAAGCACGTCATATAGGAAGCCCTGTCTTATCTTTTAAATACTGTATTTTGATTGGTAGATTTATTGAGAGCCTGGGCGTAGACTCTGAAGAATCTCCTAGAGACAATTGTCTAGTATAAAAGTGTCTAGAATCTTGAATTCGGGGCGCTTTTGATTCTGAGTACTTGACAGAGGCAGACTCGCTGCCCGAAGGACGTCCGAGGCCCCACCCCAGGTCACTGGCTATCATACCGACACACATCTTTCTACCCGTCGAGCTAATCAACCTAAAAGGTAAGAACCTTTTGTTGTATATTAACTATTTTACCAATTCTTGCCTTTGGTATTCTGAATTAGTTCTCGTTCGACACGAAACGCCTAACACGCTATAGTCTTGTTTACTGTAATTTATCTCACTATTTTATTGTAAAGTATATTTGCCTTTCGCTATTTGTCAATATATTTATATTATCAGGATTCCCTTTGCGTTGTTATCATTGCTCTACCATCTGCCTTCTTTTTACCACCCTCAAATAGCTATCCCTCACGTCGTAGAATTATGTTCGCGACAATATCTCAGCACTATTCTTCTCCTTTGATACCAATTTACGCAACACTCCCAGAATAATTTAATATTCATCTAAATCCTTTTTTCTTACAATACCTGTAACTCCTTCATTCCTAGCTTCTTCAGATGATCCTAAATTACCCTTATCGTACATTATTTCTTCTTCTTTGTTCTATTTTACAAAACTTTCTTTCTTATCCTTCTTTTTACCTTCTGTCACACATTTCTTTTGATCTTCCTTCTGTACTTTGCTATTTACGTCCTTGTTTTTACGTTGTAATACTGGTGATCGTAGCAGTGTGTTTGTTGGCGCAAACACACTTTCCTCATCCATAATATTATGGGGGAATTACTCCCCCGATAGCAAATATATGGCTCTTACTTAAGTATACTATAACATGTATAATAAGGATATTATTTATGTACTTACAGTTCAATACAGATGCTGTCTGATGAATATCCAATGTATTATATCACTAATGAAGTCTAAATTTTATCACACACACACACACTAAAAACACAGGCAAATACTATGCAACTGCGGAGCAACGGCCACACACGTCTGCCCCGCTTGGCTGCCAGAGCGAGAATTCAGCAACACATGGCGAACTGAAAGATCTTCTCCACAGAGCGGGCAAATAGGAGCTGGTTCACGGTTAAAAAGTTAGCGGTGCGTCAAATACAGTGGCCGATTCTTAAACGTGCTAATATCACCTCCACTCGGTGAGACAATCGGGAGGAGGTTAGCCAGTTCACAGGCAGGTCCTTCACGTCTCATAGCTTGCTGCTACGGAGAACGGATCATTCCGTATACCAGAACGAAAGTACCGCCCTCCGCAGCCCAAGCATGAAGTCTGAAGACGTCACGCAATGAAGTGCAGTGCTGGGCTTCGTGGTTGCCATCTTGGCCGAGAAATCAGCTATTTCATTTCCGGGCACATGACCAGGAACCCAAGCGCAGTCCACAAGCACACCGGATGCGTGAAGAATGTGGAGTGTATCCTGGATACGCTGTACGATGGGATGGGCACTGTACAGCTCACGAAGGCTCTGAAGAGCACTAAGGGAATCACTCAAAATTAGGCAGCCCTTGAGTCGGCGACGGCGAATATAAAGGACGGCTCGGTAAAAAGCATACAACTCTGCAGTGAAAATATACGTGCTACTTGGCAAACCGAAAGTCGAAGGTTCGGCCCCTGAAACGAAGGAACATCCAACACCGTCAGCACACATACTGCCATCAGTATATATACAAATTCGACCACTGTACTTGGATAAAAATTCTAGAAAACAAGAACGAATTCTAGACAAAGGCGTAGTAGATTTAGCGTCTAGCTGTCATCCCAAGGTCTACTTTGGAGGAAACAAGCAACCAAGGTGGGTGTTCCTTCTCCCCTTTGCGAAACATGCTAGGCATTTTGATGTCGTGTTTCCGAAGCAGCTCTCGAACGAAAGCCTGCAGACCTTGGCCTAAATGAACGGTTCCGGTAAAGTTCGTCCAGCTCGGTGGAGCAAAAGGGAGTAAACGTTGGATGCGCGGTCATGCTTCCAAGCCCAGAGATATAATTGGCTAATAAGACCTCCCGCTGACAGCTTAGAGGGGCTTCTTCCGATTCGGCGTAGAGGCTCACAGCTGGGCTGGTTGGAAAAGCACCAACAGTCACACGGATTCACTGATTATGGACCGTGTCTAGTCGTATCATCAAGGATGGTCGGGCTGAGAAATGAACAATACATCCAACTTGCACACTTGGATCGGCTCAACGTACGATAAAGACGGAGCAGCACTCTCCGATCAGCTCGCCAATACTTGCCACTTAGTATCCGTAAAATATTCATAGAACGGTCACGCCGTGCTTTCAGCTGTGTTATATGTGGTGACCAGCATAATTTCAGATCGAAAACCAACCCCAGGAATTTCGCTTCATCTGCGAAAGGAAGTAAATCTAGCCTGATTCGAAGAGAAGGCGACAACCGACTTTTATGGCGCAAGAAACTCACGCACACTGACTTCTCAGCGGAAAATGGAAAGCCGTTTTGTGAGCTCCAATCATAAAGGCGTCTAAACACCGTTGAAGACGGCGTTCAAAAAGGACGTGCGCTGAGAAAGACAGAAGACGGCAAAATCGTCTACGAATAAGCAGGACGAGACACCTGGGAACAGACATTGAGAGATAGAGTTAATCGCTATAGCAAACAGGTTCACGCTCAAAACCGATCCCGGTGGCACACCGTTCTCTTGGATAAAAACGTTAGATAAAACCGAGCCAACTCTTACTCGGAAAACGTGGTCCCTCATAAAATCCTGAAGGAACAACGGTAAGCGTCCACGTAGATTCCAGTTAAGCAGGGAGCGTAAGATCCCTGCTCGCCAACAAGTATCATACACCTTTCCAGGTCAAAGAAGATTCCAACTGTTTGACAATTCTTAAGAAAGCCGTTCATGATCTGCATGAACAGCGATACAAGGTGGTCTACTGCTGACCGACGTCAGCGAAAACCGCACTGGGTGTTGGTCAGCAAATTGTGGGATTTTCTAGCAACCACATCAACCGTCCATTGATCATGTGTTCCATCACCTTCCAAACGCAAATGGTGAGGGAAATAGGACGGTAGCTGGACGATAGCTGACGGTCCTTTCCAGGCTTCAAAATTGGGATGGTGGCCTCCCGCCACTTATCTTGAAAGGTGGCGTCAACCCACATACGGTTATAGAGCTGGAGTAGGAAAGCCTTGCCGTCAGGTGAGAGATGTTGCAACATTTCGACGTGGATGACATCTGGACCTGATGCAGTGGTTCGCGAGGATGTAAGTGCATGGTCTAACTCCGCCATGGTGAATAGGCGATTGTAATCCTCAAGGCTTCCGGAACATAAGGAAAAGTCTTGAAAATTCCATCCGAGCCTTAACGGCAAGAAACTCAGGGGAATAACATTTGAGCTAGACACATGAGTGAAAGCACCGCCTAAAGCGTTCGCCAGGTCAAACGTATCAACAATAGCTCCTAGCAGGTACTCTGAGACCGGCGATAGGTGCATGGGTCGATTTGGTGGCCACACGCCATTACTTATCCCATACGACAGAGGAAGGTGTACGTCTATTATAGGAACTTACAAACTCGCTCCATGATTGCTTTTTGCTGTCCTTAATAACTTGTCTGGATTTGACACGCAGCTTCTTATATTGTATTAGGTTAACTAGCGTAGGGTGACGCTGGAAAAGCCGAAGAGCACCTCTGCGGGCTCGAATTGCATCCCGACAGTCATCGTCCACCAAGGAACGGGAATCCGACGAGGTGGGCCAGTCGACCGCGGAATGGACTGCTCAACAGCAGAAAGGATTGTTGCTTCGAGGTTTTCAACTAATAAATCCACCGGGTCATGCCCGCAACAGTTGAAAGCAGCCAAACGTGAACAAAGATCCCAGTGGGCTCGATCTAAACGCCATTTAGGTAAACGTTGCGAGCATACAACCTGTGTCAAGAGACTAATAAGAATGGGAAAGTGGTCACTAGAGTGTAAGTCAGAGATGATATTCCAGTGTAAGGAAACTGTTAATTGTGGAGAACAAAGTGCTATATCTAGGTGTGAGAAACTGTTGAAGGAGTCAGAAAGAAATGTAGGCTCTCCAGTGTTCAAGAGAGAGAGGTGACAACTGTCCAAGAAATCGGCAACTAGATGAGCTCTCGCAGAATCCCGAGGTGAGCCCCATAATGGGTGGTGAGCGTTCACGTCACCCACCAACAGAAATGGTGTTGGCAACTGGTAGATTAGGTCGTCCAAATCAATGCGCGTGGGGTCAAAAGAGGGAGGCAGATATATACATATGGTAAAGGTGGTAGATGGAAGCGTGACACGGACAGCGGCCGGCCGGATGGCAGATTGCAAAGGAACGGATTCAGCATTAAGATCACCTCTGACGAGTATCATAGTGCCCCCACGAGCAGGCACACCCTCTTTCGGTGACAAATCACACCGAACAGCGGAGTAGTGCTTGAGGGTAGCGTTGTCATGTGGTCGGAGTTTAGTCTCTTGTAAGCAAACAACCAGAGGTTGATTCTGGTGCAACAACAATTCAAGCTCTAGTCAATGTGGTCTAATGCCGCGTATGTTCCACTGCACGACAGACATGGTCAAGAGTATGGGTTAAGATTTAAATGGAAAGGCGTTTCTGCATATTCGGCAGTGCTGGTCGGTGCAATTTGCTCATTTTAGGTGTTGGACCTGCACTGTTTTCAGGAGCCCGATCTTGCCGCTTCTGTACTGTCCATCTACCAGTGGGGGCGGTATCCTCCTGCTCCATTTCCTCCACGGGAGAGCCCCCCTTTCCAATAGAAAGTTTCGGCTCAAGAACGAATAACCGATTGAAAGTGGTGATCGATGTAGATGGTCGTCGCCGATCTGTACTCCTTAGGTGTTGGACCTGCACTGTTTTCAGGAGCCCGATCTTGCCGCTTCTGTACTGTCCATCTACCAGTGGGGGCGGTATCCTCCTGCTCCATTTCCTCCACGGGAGAGCCCCCCTTTCCAATAGAAAGTTTCGGCTCAAGAACGAATAACCGATTGAAGGTGGTGATCGACGTAGATGGTCGTCGCCGATCTGTACTCCCCCTCCCCCCGAAGATTCCTCCGAAGCGGATCGATGTGGAGAATGGCTTGGACTTTTCCTTCCCTTAGATGTTTTGGGAGGTGATTTATCATTTCCTGTTAGGAAGTTGGTCCTGACATAGCTTGTCCTAAATAGTTTGGCTGGTACAGAATACGAAACGGATAAGCCGGTCTTGGTGCCCGAGGTCGAAGGTTTGGGAGACACTTTTCTGGACTCCTCTTAACATTAGCAGTGGTGGCTGACTGATGCCGGTGGATACTTAGAGGTGAAGGTCTTTGGGTAGTAGTCTGGCTATGAGTACCTTGTCAGAGATTGTTGTCTCGTTTATATCGCAGGTTTGAGTTGCTATTTTCCGCCTCTGAACCGATTTAGCTACCACTGAGCTATAGGTACCCCAGCGCGGGACAGAGGGTTGGCGGAGACGCAGGAGCTTACGAGCTTCTGAAAAGGACGCCTTCTCTCTCACCCATATCTCCTGAATCGCTCGTTCCTCCGTAAAACGGGGGCAATCTCGGGAACTGGATGGGTGATCCCCGCTGCAATTAACACATGATGGAGTGGTCGTACAAGCTCCATAGTGCGATCCCGCTGCACATATTGCACAAGTAGAATGACCAGTACAAATCTCACTGGAGTGTCCAAAAACTGCCACTTGTGACATCTGAATGGGTTGGGAATATAGGGCCTGACATCGATAGTTTCATACCCTCCCTTAATACTTTGCGGGAGATCTACCCGATTAAAGGTAAGGTACAGGGTACGGGTAGGCACAAATTCACGAATTACCTTATGTTGAACCCTATAAACTGATGGGATAACTTGGCCTGACAGATCCTCTTGAAGCTCCTCAGTAGACAAACCGTCCAGTCCGCGGGTGGTGATAGCGGCGCGTGAGGAGTTCAAGGTATTGTGCTGTTAGACCTTGACGGGTTAGCTGGCTAGCATTTTAGACTTAAGAAGTTCGCCTGCCTAGGATGCCGTAAGTGCTTCTACCAGGAGAGTACCACTTCGCGTTTTCATACAAGTGTTAACCGGGCCAGCAATTTTGCCCAAGCCCTTTTGAATAGTAATAGGGCTAACCGATGTAAATGAACGACCTTCCTCTGTCCAACTGATGACCAAGTAGCGAGGACCACTGCACTCAACTACTTCTTTTCCAATAACTAATGTATTGTTGTGTTTGGTTGCTATAAAAATGGTGTATAATTTCATCCCCCAGTGCTCCCCGCCCACCATGGAGCCCAACGAGGGGTCACCCAACTGGGGTGACACGGCTACGCAGGGGATATAGCAGGCTCGCCATCCCACTCACCCTGCAGTTCAGTGTACAACCTAGTTCTGGCCGATTAACTAGGGGTGGGTAGTCCCTAGCCTCCCGTTTAGGCGAAGCAAAAACCAAAGCGGTGTATTAGGCTGCGCACCCTCCCCAGTTACTGGAAGACAGAAGCCCAGACACAGGTTCGCAACCCCCAACCAACCAGGATACTCCTTTCCACCGACACGGGTCTCCACCCACGGCCTACAGAAGGGTGGGCATTTTAACCTACTGTCCCCCACTCCACTCAGAGGTTGCCCACTGAGGGGGTCAAAGATGACTCAGGATTCCGGGTGCGCCTAACCCATAACTACCGTGGTAGGCCCCTAGGGGGCGGGTGGGTTAGTCCCTAGCTTGCCGTTTAAGCGAAACAGAACCTAAAGTGGTGTATTAGGTTGCGCAGCCTCCCCAGGCTCTGAAGTTATGAAGCCCAAGCTCATATACGCAACCCTCAACCAACCAGTATACTCCTTTCCACTGACACGAGACTCCACGCACATGTGGGTGGGCATTGTGACGTAAAGACTCCCTCTCCACTCAGAGGTTGCCCATAGAGGGAGTCAAGATTGGCTTGTTCACGGGTACGTTAAACCCGTACCTATCGTAGAAGGACCCTGAAGGCCCTGAATGGCAGGGAAACTGAATAAACTGGGACTGACTAAACTTTGCCCACCACAAATAACATACGCTGTCCCCTGAGACGAACCCGGTCGCATTGGTAAGAGGCATGTGGTCTAACCACACGGTCACAGTGCCGTCTATCATTTATATACAAACTAAAAATACACAGATCACATTTCTGTATTTACATTAACGAGTTTAAATTACAAATATCATGTTCATACTCTGCGTTTGTTTCAATTCACAATTTACATAAGCCCCTTAAATTATATCTAGATTTGGCTATGCTAACCCACTTCATTATTTGCATTTGTTCTACCTCCATTCATATTTAACACTCATATATCCATTCACATCTTCGAAATTTAACACTTCATTAATTAGCATGCCATAACGATTTTGTAAACGCATTTCATTACAGCAAATTTGCCTTCTCTACATTAGAGCTAAATGTAAAGTTTTCAATAAGTATAGGCTGTTTGTAAGTTAATAAACAGTCTTAAAATTAACAGAAAGGAAGGTAAAACGATAAAATAAAACCTTTAAAATGTGTAACATTGTATTACTCCATATTATCTTGTTTACCTCTCAAGATTTCTAGCTTTAAACTAGATGACACTATTATCACAGATAACTTCCCCCATTTGTTATATAGAAAGACTTGTTTTGTACACAAATACTGCCGCTCCAAATAAGTTAAGTTGTTAGCCTTCTGACTGTTCTTGCTTATTTTATTAAATAATGTGCCATATAATGAAAGAAATAGTTCGAAGGCGACGAATAAAAGTACGATATTTAATAACTTTAGTTTAAAATTTCTGCAGTACTTTAGTATAAGTACTAGCAGAGTAGCAGTTTTAGGGCGCATCAACTGCTGTGGTTATTAGCGCCCATGAATAGAAGTTCAGTTAAAACAGATAAAAGCTACATGCACCTCCTGAGACGACCAGCAGTCAGGGGAAACTAAAACAGCAAGAAAGTAAAAGACGAGGCACGTGACGTTAGATAAAACTGTAAAGTCCGCTTTCGCGTAAGAATAAAATTAGACGTGGTATGACATTAACGTCGTCGGATAAAATTATTTTGAGACCGGTGGAAAACCGGTGTTTATTAAGACTTCCAGTGAAAGCAGATGTTTCACACTAATGGAGAGTGTACAAAATGAACACAGCGGTTGGTCCTTGCCCTGAAGGAGGTGTCTATGCGTCAACTGTGTGTGACCATTCCGGATAAAGATGATGATGATAATGGTGTTTAAGGCCGCTCCACTGCCGATGTCATTAGTGCCCTTATGATTAAAACTTTGCAAGAGGCAGTAGGAAAATATCATTGCAAAAAAAGTAAACACAAGTAAAAGAGCAAAAGGAGTAGAAAACAGAAGTAAAAGAACTGTCCAGCACTCTAACCAGAGCTGGATATAAAACACTCCATCTAAAACAAACACATTAAAACTAAAAGAGTTAAAAAACTGCTACCACACTAAAACTTCAACGTAAAAGAAACTTTTGCTAAAATTGTAAAAACCCTGTCCACTGCTCTTGGATCATCTGCCAGGACTTCGGCAAGAGAGGCTGGCATGCCCATAGATGACCGAATGTGTGCCAGCAACACCTTTACAGCAACACATGACGAACTGTCTGTGCCTCCCCACAGAGGGCACAGATAGGAGCAGGTTCACGTTTAAAAAGGTAACTGTGAGTAAAAATACAGTGGCCAATTCTTAGCCGAGCTAGTACTACCTCCTCCCGGCGAAATAAACGAGAGGAGGTCACCCAGTTGACAGGGAGGTCCTTCACCTCTCGCAGCTTATTACCACGGAGAGCCGACCACTCCGCATGGCAAGTCGAAAAAACGGCTCTCCTTACAACCACTCTAAAATCTTCTGCTGTTGAATGGGTAATCGTAACACAGGGGACTGTGACTGCCGATTTCGCTGCCAAATCCGCCGTGTCATTCCCTGGCAAGCCAACGTGTCCAGGAATCCATGCGCACTCCACATTAAAGCCAGCAGAATATATAGATGTGCTACTAGGCAAACCGTAAGTAGAAGTTGCGGTGCCAGTGGCAAAGGCACATCCAACAACGTCGAGGCTCTTACTACCATCGGTGTATATACAAAAACGGCCACTGTATCTGGATAAAAATTCTAAAAAAAAAACAACGACGAATACTATCAACAGGCGTAACAGATTTCCCGTAAAGCGTCATCCCGAGATCGACAAGGGAGGTAGCACGTTACCGAGGGGGGTTTATACTCTCTCCCTTGGATAACAGCCCAGGCATGTCAACATGGTGCTGCCGTAGAAGCTCACGGAAACGAAAACCTGCTGGCCTGGGGCTCAGAGAGCGGAGGCAGTATCGCTCGTGCAGCTCAGGGAAGAAAAACGCCAAATAATTTGGTTGCCCAGGCATACACTTCAGCCCACAGCCATAATTAGCAAGCAGGACATCACGCCGACATCGCAGAGGAGGTTCTCCCGATTCGGCGTAGAGGCTAACAACTGGGCTTGTTGGAAAAGCTGCAACGGCCACACGGATGCCCTGATTATGGACTGTGTCTAATCTTTTTAGCACTGAAGGTCGGGCTGAAGAATACACAATGCTGCCATAGTCCAACTTCGAACGAATCACAGCACGATAAAGACGGAGCAATGCCGTCCGATCTGCACCCCAAGATTTGCCACTTAGTATACGTAAAAGATTTAGAGAACGGTCACATCGCGCTTTCAGTTGTGCTATATGTGGTGCCCAACAAAGTTTTTGATCGAAGATCAAACCAAGGAATCTCGCCGCATCTGCGAAAGGAAGTAAATCTGACCCGAGTCGAAGAGACGGCGGCATTTGCCACCTAAGGTGCCAGAAGTTAACGTAGACTGTCCTCTCAGCGGAGAAACGAAAACCGTGTTTCGAGCTCCAAGCGTAGAGATTGTCCAAACACCGCTGGAGACGGCGTTCCAAAAACGTTGTACGCTGAGAAGTACAGAAGATGGCAAAGTCGTCCACGAATAAACAGGACCTGGGGGCACACAGAGTGATTTCGAATTTATCGCAATAGCAAATAGCGTCACGCTGAGTACCGAGCCCTGCGGCACTCCGTTCTCTTGAATAAAATGGTTAGAAAAAGCCGAGCCACCCTCACTCGAAAAACGCGGTCCCGCATAAACTCCTGAATGACCAACGGTAGGCGTCCACGTATGTTCCAGTTGTGGAGAGAATGTAATATTCCCGCCCGCCAACTCTTGTGGTAGGCCTTCTCGAGGTCAAAAAATATCCCAACTGTGGGGCTGCTCTTAAGAAACCCGTCCATGATCTGAGTTGACAGCGAGACAAGGTGGTCAGTTGCTGAAAGTCGTCGTCTAAAGACACACTGGATGTTCGTCAGAAGATTGTGGGATTCCAGCCACCACACCAACCGTCTATTGATGATGTGTTCCATCACCTTGAACAGGCAAATGGTGAGGGAAATAGGACGGTAACTGGCAGGATGATGGCGGTTCTTTCCACGTTTAAGAATGGGTATGATGGTGGCCTCCCGCCACTTGTCTGGAAAAATGCCACCAACCCAGACATGATTATAGAACTCGAGTAGGAAAGCTTTTCTATCAGGAGAGAGATGTTGCTACATTTGGAAGTGGATACCATCTAGCTCTGGTGCGGAAGGTCGCAAAGAGTAGAGTGCATTGTCTAGTACTGCCAGGGTGAAAAGGCTATTATAATCCTCAAGGTTGCCAAAAACAAAACAGAATCCTTGAAATACCACCTGAGCCTTAACTGTAAGAAATTCAGCGGAATAATTACCTGAGCTAGACACCTGAGCGAATGCACTGCCTAAAGTATTTGCCACGTCAAATGTATCAACAACAGCTCCGGTAGGTGTTTTGAGACCGGCGATGGGCATATGGATCGATTTCGCAGCCACACGTCTTAACTTATCTCATACGACAGAGGAAGGTGTATGTCGATTAAAGGAACCTACGAATTTACTCCATGGCATATTTTTGGTATTTTTAATAACCTGCCTAGAATGTACACGCATCTGTTTATAGTGTATCAGGTTATCCAGTGCAGAAAAACGCTGGAAAGCCCGTAAAGCTCGTCTGCGAGCGCGAATAGCATCCCGACAGTCATCGGTCCACCAAGGTACCGGAAATCGACGGCTGTGGCCAGTCGAACGCGGAATGGATTGCTCAGCAGCAGAAAGAATGGTCCCTGTGAGGTGTTCGATCAAGTGGTTCACAGAGTCGTGCTCTTCGTAGTTAAATTCAGCCAAGTGGGAGTACAGTTCCCAGTTGGCTTGGTCTAGGCGCCAGCTAGGTAAACGGGTGGAACATACAACGTGTGTCAAGAGACTAATACGACAAGGAATGCACTAGAATGCAAATCCTAGATGAAATTCCAACATAACGTGACTGCTAGCTGAGGGGAACAATGTCAATGTGTGAAAAACTATGAAACGCGTCAGAAAGAAAGTTGGGTTCTGCGGTGTTCAAGAGAGCAAGATTCTGACTATCCCAGAAGTCTTTAAGTAGCGTACCTCTCGCACAAGCCCGAGAAGAGCCCCAAAGAGGGTGATGGGCATTCACGTCGCCTACCAATAAACAGGGTGGTGGCAACTGCGAAACTAGGTGTTCTAAGTCGCTGTTGGAGAGGTCCGCAGATGGAGACAAATAGATACTGCAAATGGTGAATAAAGCGGAGGGTAGCTTAATGCTGACAGCAACGGACTGGATCGCAGGTAGTATGGGTACGGAGTTGGCAAAAATATCACCTCGAATAAGCATCATAGTGCCCCCATGTCCCGGGACACCGTCCTCCGGGGATAAATCAAATCGTACGGAGGAGTACTGCCTGATGGTAACGGTGTCCTGTGGACGGAGCTACGTCTCATGTAAGCATACAGCCAAAGGTTCATGCTGACGCAGCAACAAGTCAAGCTCTGGTAGATGTGGTCGAATTCCGCGTATGTTCCAATGTAGGATAGTCATTGAGTATATTATGGGACAAGTTTCAAATCGAAAGACGCTTCTGCAGATTGGGATTAGCTGGTCGGTTCAATTTGTTCTTCTTAGGCGTTGGGCTAGTACTATTTTCAAGGGCACAATCCTGCCGTTTCCGCACTGTCCCTCCTCCCCAGATGACCCATCAGAGAAGGATACACGTGGGGAGTTGCGTGTACTTTTCTTACCCTTAGATGACTTGGTAGAAGATTGCACATTCCCTTTCAAGAAGTCTTGTCGTACATACTTGGTCTTAAACTGCTTCTCAGGGGCAGAAGACTTCGTGAGTTTACCAGCCTTAGTTCCCGAGGTCGAGGCTTTCGGTGACAGGTGTGCAGGACTGCTCTGTAAGCTGGCGGATTTGGCAGATGTTAATACCGACTTGGATATAGGTGCCGAAGGCTTTGGTAGCGCTTGGGCAAAAATAACCTTTTCCGCAATAGTAGCCCCGTTCATATTGGCGATTTCCCGCCGCGGTACCGGTTTAGCTGCAACTGAGCTATAGGTACCGGACCTCGGGACAGAGGGTTGGCGGAGTCGCAGGAGCTTCCGGGCTTCCAAGTAGGACACCTTCCGTTTCACCCGTATCTCCTGGATCGCTCGTTCCTCTGCAAAACGGGGGCACTCTCGGGAACTAGATGGGTGTTCCCCGTTACAGTTCACACACGATGGAGCTGAAGCACAAGCCCCATCGTGGGAGTTGTCACCGCAGTGAACGGAGGTGTACTTGCCGGTACAAAACTCACTAGTGTGACCAAAACGTTGGCATTTAAAGAATTTCAGCGGATTGGGTGTATAAGGCCTAACTTCGATGGCTTCATACCCTTCCTTAATCTTTTGAGGGAGGTCAACCCGATCAAAAGTAAGAAACAGGGTACGAGTAGGCAGGAATTCACCGTTGATCTTACGTTGTACCCGATAAACAGATGAGACACCCTGAGTTGCAAGATTTTCTTGGATCTCAATGGACAAACTGTCCAACGCGCGGGTTGTTACTACACCGCGTGAGGAGTTCAGCGACTTGTGCACCTCGACCTTCACTGGATAGCTGGCTAACATGGTGGCTTTTAGTATCCTTGCAGCTTGCGAGGCGGAGTTGGCTTCGACAAGAAGTGTATCATTGCGAGCTCGAACGCAGGATTTAACCGGACCAGGATTCGCATCGAGACCCTTTTGGATAGTAAAAGGGCTCACCGTAACGAACTTCTTACCTTCCTCTGTCCTATGAATAACCAGGTAGCGAGGACCACATGACTCGACTACATCCTTTCCAACGTCTTTATTTGGAATCAGGGGTTTGAGTTTTGCTGTCATAAAAAGAAAATGGTCTAAATACATCCCCCAGTGCTCCCCACCCACCACGGAGCCCAATTAGGGGTCACCCCACTGGGGTGACAGGGCTACACAGGGGATATAGCAGGCTCGCCGTACCACTCACCCTGGAGTTCGGTATAATACCTAGTCCTGGCCGATTGACTAGGAGTGGGTTAGTCCCTAGCCTCCCGTTTGGGCAAAGCAGAAACCAAAGTGGTGTATTAAGCTGGACACCCTCCCCAGTTACTGAAACACAGAAGCCCAGGTTCAGGTACGCAACCCTCAACCAACCAGGATATTCCTTTTCACCGATACAGGTCTCCACGCACGGCCTACACGTGGGTGGGCATTTTTACCTACTGACTCCCTCACCACTCTGATGTTGCCCACAGAGGGAGTCAAGGTGGCTCGGGACCCGGGTGCGCCTAACCCGTACCTACCGTAGTAGGCCCCTGGGGGGACCATTCCGGAGGCGACAAAGAATAACTTCCTCGCGACGGTTCTTACGGCAGATGGTTTTCTAAGAACTTATAGTGTGCTTGATTTCGCTAAGTTTATAAGATGTTGTTGCCCAATACGATTGCCATCGCGAGTATAACTGAAGCTGAAGTTAATGCTGCACATCCTGAGGTGGCACCTGAGATACATCAATATGAGTTTTCGCTACTGTCTGTTTTGGAGATCTATCAGCTGCTTCAATTCCAGTTATGCCTACGTGACCTGGTACCCAACACAGTACAACTGCATAGCGGTGTTGCAAGAGCGAGTGGGGTAGTAACTGCACTCGTTATACAAGGGGATGGGCAGTAGTAGTAGTATAGTTTTAGGGCGCACAACTGCAAAGGTCATTAGCGCCCTAGGGTAACTAAAAGCTCTAAATATTAAAACGCATATAAAACACTAAAACAGGAGTACCTCATATGGGATAAAACCAGGGATAGCGCAAAAAGGCTACTAAAGCCAGACTAAACACGAGGGACTAAAAACACAAGTCGGTGAAAGGTAAAACCCAGAGATAAAATTAAACCCTACTGTACATCACACAGCGGCAGAGAAAAGTAAAAAGTCCGTCACAAGAAACAGGGTTGTCGCCCAAAAGAGTGCGGATGTCAGTAGGCAGATACAGGGACGATAGCACCACAGTAAAAAGTGGCACTCCAAAAAAGATGACGCACCGTCAATGGCTCGTTACACGAAGCAGATTGAGGTGCGAGTTCCCCACGTAAAAGATGCTGGTGGCTAAAACGGCAATGCCCGATACACAGTCGCGCTAAAACCACCTCATCGCGGCGACAAGCACACGAGGAAGTAGGCCAGGAGATAGAAGGGAATAGACCGCTCTCAGTTTGTTGTCACGCACCCCGGACCATTCCGCGAAATAGCGCGAAAGAATGGCCAGGCGCAGGTGAACACGAACATCACTGGAGGAACCGTGGTGCTAAAATCTTTAGGCAATAAAATTGCACACTTGGCAGCCTTGTCCACTCGTTCGTTTGCGCTCACACCTACGTAACCAGGAACCCAAACAAATTACAAGCTGACGCCAGCGTCAGCGAGCGATTGCAGGCGATCCTGTATACGCTGTATCAACGGATGGCTGGGATAGAGCTAACGCAGGCCCTGTAGTGTACTGAGGGAATCGTTACAAATAACAAACTGCCTTAAATCCTGTCCCCGGATAAAAAGAAGAGCCGGATGGATACTAAAAAGTTCGGAGGTAAAAATCGAACATTACCCTAAAAGATGAAATGTACAACTCCACTAATTAAAAACGAAATCACATCCCACACCACAGTCTTCCATACAACCATCCATATAAATAAAACAATGGTTGGGAAACTTGGCCTGCAGTTCTAAAAATGTGGAGCGGAACACTAAAGTTGGAGTCGTAAATTTCGGCATGGATGCCAACCCAAAGTGGAAATGGATGTCGAAACGTAACCAAGGGGAGATTGAACATTCCCCCCGCGGAAACACAGGCGGTAGGCGAACATCCAGGAGCCGAAGAAGCAGACGAAAACGATCTCCTGCGGGAAGCAAGGCGACCGCATTGACAGCATATTGACGGTCAAGAGATTCGTCAAAGAATAACTTGAAAGACGGGTGATCTGGCAAGGTAAAGAGGCGGATAGCATAGCTGCAAAGAAGCAGATAACGCCTGTGAGATAGCGGAGGTTCAGCAGCCTCCGCAGACAAGCTGATGACCGGGCTAGTCGGAAAGGCACCCAGTACCAGACGAATGCCTCGGTGGTGAACTGGGTTTAAACGTCGTAAAGCCGAAGCAGACGCCGAAGAGTATACAATGCACCCGTAATCAAGTTTAGAGCGAACAAGCGAACGGTAAAGTTGTAATAGAACGCTGCGATCTGCTCCCCAGGATGTGCCACATAAAACACGTAAAATATTAAGTGCACGATCACATCTAGCCTTCAGAGAAAAGACATGGGGCGACCAGCTAAGCTTTCTGTCGAACACCAGGCCGAGAAACTTCACCGTTTCGGCGAAGGGTAGTGGTTCCGGCCCAAGGTGTGCAGAAGGCGGATCGTAACGTTTCCGTCGCCAGAAGTTGACAAAAACTGACTTATCGGAAGAAAAACGAAAGCCATTTGTAACACTCCATGCATTTAGGTGGTCAAGACATGCCGGAAGGCGGCGCTCCAAAAGGCACGTGCGCCGAGAACAGCAATAAATTACAAAATCGTCCACAAAGAAGGAGGAGGAGGTACTAGCGGGAACACATTCCACAATGGGATTGATGGCAACAGCGAAGAGAGTGCCGCTGAGTAACGACCCTTGAGACACTCTGTACTACTGAATAAAAAGAAGAGAGCAAACATAGCACACACGCACACTTAACACCCGGTCCTTCATGAACTCCCGGAGAAACACTGGAAGGCGGCCATGGCAGCCCCAAATATGCAAGGTATGCAGTATTGCAAGTGTCTCGAGATCGAAAAATATGGCCAGATGCTGACACTTCCGAAAAAAACCATTCAGGATGTGAGTCGATAGGTAGACAAGGTGTACAGTCGTGGAGCGGTATTGGCGAAAGCCGCACTGTATGTTGCACAGAATATTCTCGGACTCGAGCCACCATCGTAACCGTCCATTGATCATACGCTCCATCACCTTACAAACCGCATTGGTGAGGGAGATAGGACGGTAACTGGGAGGAAGACTACGGTCCTTCCCTGGTTTTTAGATGGGAACGGTGGCTTCGCGCCAAGCTGTAGGAAACACACCCTCGCGCCAAACGAGGTTGTACAGGTTCAGGAGATATTGCTTACTGTCAGAAGGTAGGTTCTGTAGCATGGCGATATAAAGAACATCGGGTCCTGGAGCGGAGTGTCGAGAAGATGCTAAACAGGCATCCAGCTCCTGCATGTTAAAATCCGAGTTATAGCACTCGGAATCCAAGGACCAGAAAGAGAGACTCTGAGACTCCACGTCGGCCTTGATGGCACGAAACGCTGGGTTATAATTGGCGGAACTTGACGCAGTTGCGAACGTGCTACCGAGGGCGTCTGCAATAGCAACTGGATCAACGACGGCGATAAAGATAGATGAAAGTCTTAAAATCTAAATCCTTATCGTAAACGTCAAATTAGATAAAAATTTAAGAACTCTTACCACCACTCTGTGGTCGTCGGCAAGAACTTCCGTGAGGGAGGCCGGCAGGTGTGACTCTTATTGAAGGGCTGCTAGAGCAATACACTTTAACAGGACATGCCGTACCGACAATACTACCCCACAGAGCGGACAGTTAGGCACAGGATCTCTCTTAAAAATATGACCATGTGTAAAATTGCAGTGACCGATTTGCAAGCGAGTCAATTGCACCTCCTCCCGACGGGATTTACGAGAGGAGGTCACCCAGGTACTTACTTCCTTGAGCTTGTTCCCGTGGAGACCCCCCCACTCAGTGTGCCAGCCGGAGAGCACCACCCTCCGGACAACAAGCCGCAAGTCCGCAGCGGTGACAAAAGGAAGCGCAGAACAGGGTTGTGTAGCTGCCGTCTTATCTGCCGTATCCGCCAGTTCATTACCTTGTAAGCCGACGTGCCCAGGAATACAAACACACTCCATATGAATACCGGCAGTGTGTAAAAAGTGGAGGAGGTCCTGGATGCGCTGCTCAAGGGAATGGTGGTTGTATAACTCCCGAGCGCTCTGAAGGGCACTAAGAGAATCGCTTAAAATAAGGCAGTTACCCAAATTGCTGTGGCTAAAATACAGAATGGCTCGGTAGATGGCTTACAGATCGGCAGAATAATGGATGTGTGAATATGTAACCTGAAAGTATGTGGTTCGGTACCAGTAACAAAGGCACATCCAACACCGTCACTGTACATACTGCCATCGGTGTAAATAAAAGATCGGTGACTGTAAGAGGATAAAACATTCTAAAAAATATGTACGGATACTAGACGGAGGTAATACAGATTTCCCGTAACCTGCCAACCCGAGAGAGATAATGAGAGAACGGTCACAGCGTGCTTTAAGCTGTGCTATACGTGAAGACCAACATAAGCGGCGATCAAATATTAACCCCTTGAATCTGACCTCAGCTGCGAAAGGAAGAAAATCTGACCCAAGTGTAAGAGTAGGAGCCATTCGCCACCTACGACGCCAGAAGTTAACGCAGACTGTCTTCTCAGGCGGGGAACGCAAACCTGTTTTCAAGCTCTAATCGTAAAGATTGTCCAAACACCGCTGGAGACGGCGTTCCATAACGCATAAACAGGAAGACACCTGGGGGGACACATCGATAGAGAATTTATGGCTATACCAAACAGCGTCAGGCTTAGTACCGAGCCCTACGGCACTCCATTCTCTTGATTTAAATAGTGAGAAAAAACCGAGCCGAACCTTACTCGAAAAACGCGGTCCCGCATAAACTCCTGGATGGACAACGGTGACGGCCACCACGTATATTCAAACTGCAGAGGGCGCATAAAGTGCCTGCCCGCCAACACGTATCGTACTCCTTCTCGAGGTAAAAAAATATCCCAACCGTTTGACAATTCCGAAGGAACCCGCACAGGATCTTCGTCGATAGTGACACAAGGTGGTCAACCGCAGATCGAAAACCACATTGGATATTGGTCAGAAGATTGCGGGATTACAACCGCCACAACGCATTGATCATGCGTTCCATCACCTTGCACACACAGCTGGTGAGGGAAATTGGAAGGCTGCCGGAAGGAAGATTACGGACCTTTCCAGGTTTAAAACTATATGTGGTGGTGGCCTCCCGCCACTGAGTTGGAAAAGTGGCATCTACCCAGACACGATTATAGACCTCGGGGAAAAAAGCCTTACCCACAGGAGAGAGATGTTGTAACATTTGGACGTGGATGACATCTGGATCTGGCGCAGAGTTTCGAGAAGATGAAAGGGTATTTACTAGCGCCGCCATGGTGAAAAGGCGGTTGTAATCTTCAAGGTTTCTAGAGCGGAAGGCAAAATCTTGAGATTGAACCTGGGCTTTAACTGCAAGAAACTCAGGCGCATAATTATCTGAGCTAAATATCTTGGCGATTGTACTGCCCAGAGTGTTGACAACATCAAACGTTTCAATCACGGCGCCTGCCGCTGTTTTTAGACCGGTGATCGGTATATATTTCGGTTCTCCGGCTACACGTCTTAACTTATCCCATACGACAGAGGAAGGTGTATGTCAGTTAAAGGAGCCCACAAACTGCCTCCATGATTGCTTTTTGCAATCCTTAATAACTTGTCTAAATTTGGAGCACATCTTTTTATATTGCATTAGGTTATCCAGCTTAGGGCGACGCTGGAAAAGCCGTAAAGCACGTCTGCGAGCACGAATGGCAATCTGACATTCAGCGGTCCACCAGGGAACTGGAAATCGACGGGATTGGTCAATCAACCGCGGAATGGACTGTTCAGCAGCAGAAAGAATGATGGCTATGAGGTGTTTGACTAACTCATCCATGGAGTCGTGCTCGCAGCGGTTAAAAACGGCCAAATCGGAATAAAGATTCCAGTTGGTTCGGTCTAAGCGCCATCTAGGTAAGCGCGTGGAAAATACGTCCTGTTCTAGTAGGCTTAGAAGAACTGGAAAGTGGGCACTAGAGTATGGATCAGAGATGACGGTCCACTGTAAGGATACGGCTATCTGCGGAGAACAAACAGCTATGTCGATGTGTGAAAAACCATTGAAGGCGTCAGAGAGAAATGTTGGCTCTCCGGTATTCAGGAGAGAGAGATTATGACCGTCCAAAATATCGGCAATTATATGACCTCTCACACAAGCCCAAGGGGAGCACCAAAGTGGGTGGCGGGCATTCACGTCCCCCAGCAACAGGAAGGTTGTTGGCAACCGGGAAACTAGGTCGTCTAAATCAATGCGCCAGGGGTCAGCAGATGGAGGCGATAGATACGACAAATCGTGAATTTGGTAGACTCCAGCGTAATGCTGACAGCAGAGGACTGGATGCAAGACTGTAAAGTTACGGATTCTGCATAGAGATCATCTCTGATGAGTAGCATTGTGCCCCCATGTGCAGGTACACCCACCTCCGGTGATAGATCACACCGTACAGCAGAACAATGCCTGAATGTGACGAGGTCATGGGGACGGAGCTTGGTCTCTTGTTAGCTGACGACTAATGGTTGGTTCCGGTTAGCAACAGTTCTAGCTCTGGTCGTCGAGGTCTAATTCTGCGTATGTTCCACTGTAGGATAACCATTTTCTATAATATGGGATAAGGTGTGTATCGAAAGACGTTTCTTCAGATTGGGCTGTGCAGGTCGGTTCAATTTGTTATTTTTCGGGATTGGGTTGCACTGTTTTCAGGAGCTCGATCCTGCCGTTTTCGCACTGTCCGTCTAGCAGTGGGGGCAGAATCCTTATGTGCCATCTCCTCCACAGGAGAGGCCCCTTTTCCAATAGAAGATTTCGGTTCGAGGTTTTCTAACTGATTTGAGGTGCTGATCGACGGAGATGTTCGTCGTCGATCTACACTCCCACTAGAAGATTCTCCCAAAACCGATGTACTTGGCGGTGAGCGTTGAGTTTTCAATCTCTTCGATGGTTTGGGAGGAGAATTAACATGGTCTTTTAAGAAGTCGGTCCTGACGTAACTGGTCTTAAAGTTCTTTGCTGGTTTAGAACTAGTGGCGCGTAAACTGGTCTTGGTGCTCGAGGTTGAAGCTTTGGGTGACACTTTCACTGTATAACTCTTTAAATGAGCGGGTTTGGCCAATAGTAATAGTAATATAGTTTTAGGGCGCACAACTGCAAATGTCATTAGCGCCCTAGGGTAAACAAAAGAGCAAAATTTTACAAGGGCATAAAAAGCACTAATACAGGAGTACCTCACAAGGGTTAAAACCAGGGATAGCGTAAAAAGGCTACCAAAGCCAGACTAAAAACCAGGGACTAAAAACACAAGACAGTAAAAGGTAAAGCCCAGAGATAATATTAAACCCTACTGTACATCCCGCAGCGGTGAATAAAAATAAAGAGTCTGTCACAAGATACAGAGCTGTCGCCCAGAAGGGTGGGGATGTCAGTAGGCAGACACAGGGACGCACGCAGCACAGTATAAAGGTGGCACTCCATTAAAAGATGACACATCGTCAATGGCTCGTTACACGAAGCACATTGAGGTGCGGGTTCCCCACGTAAAAGATGCTGGTGGCTAAAACGGCAATGCCCGATACGCAGTCGCGCTAAAACCACCTCATCGCGGCGACATGCACGCGAGAAAGCAGGCCAGGGGACAGGAAGAGACTTGACCGCTCTTAATTTTTTGTCACGCACCCCGGACCATTCCGCGAACCAGCGCGAAAGAATGGCCTGGCGCAGCTGAACACGACCATCGCTTGGAGGGACGGTGGTGCTAGAAACTTTAAGCAATAAAACTGCAGACTTGGCAGCTGTGTCCGCTTGTTCATTTCCGCTCAAACCTATATGATCAGGAACTCAAACAGATGACACGCTGACGCCAGCGTCAGCGAGCGATTGCAGGCGATGATGTATACGCAGTATCAACGGATGGCATGGATACAGCTCAGGTAAGCCCTGGAGTGCACTGAGGGAATCGCTACAAATAACAAACTACCTAAAATACTGTCCCCGGATAAAAAAAAAAAAAAGAGCCGGATATATACTAAAAAGTTCGGCGGTAAAATCGAACATTGCCCCAAAAGATGAAATGTATAACCCGCGAATTAAAAACAAATGCACATCCCACACCAAGGCCTTCCTTGGAATCATCCGTATAAATTAAACAATTGTTGGGCAACCCGGCCTGCAGCTCTAAAAATGCGGAGTGGAAGACTGAAGTTGGAGTCGTTGATTTCTGTATGGATGCCAACACAAAGTGGAACTGGATGTCGGAACGTAACCAAAGGGGGGAATGAACATTCTCCCCGTGGAAACACAAATAGCCGAACATCCAAGAGCCGAAGAAGCAGAAGAAAACGAACTTCTGCGGAAGCAAGGTAAGAGCGCTGTCCGCATATTGACGGTCAAGAGACTCGTAAAGAATAACTTGAAACACGGGTGATCGGGCAAGGCAAAGAGGCGGATAGCACAGCTGCAAAGAAGCAGATCACGCCTATGAGACAGTGGAGGTTAAGCAGCCTCCATAGACAAATTAATAACTGGGCTGGTCGGAAACACACCCAACGCCAGACGAATCTCTCGATGGTAGACTGGGTTTAAACGTCATAAAACCGAAGGACAAGCCGAAGATTATGCATACACACAATATCAAGTTTAGAGTGAACAAGCGAATGGTAAATCTGTAATTGCACGGTGCGATCTGCTCCTCAGGAAGTGCCACATAAAATATGTAAAATATTAAGTGCACGATCACATCTAGCCTTCAAAGAAGAGACATGGGACGACCAGCTAAGCTCCCTGTCGAACACCAAGTCAAGAAACTTCACAGTTTCGGCGAAGGGCAGCGGTTCTGTGCCGAGATGTAGAGAAGGCGGTTCGTGTGGTTTCCGACACCAGAAATTGACACAAGCTGTCTTCTCGGAAGAAAAACGGAAGCCATTTGTATCTCTCCAAGCAAGTAAACGGTCAAAACATTCCTGTAGGCGACGTTCCAAAAGGCGCCTGCGCTGAGAACCGCAATAAATTGCAAAATCGTCCAAAAATAAGGAGAGGGAGATACCAGCAGGAACACATTCGACAATGGGATTGATGGCAACAGCAAAGAGAGTTACGCTGAGTACCGACACTTGAGGCAATCCGTTCTCCTGACGAAAAACACGAGAACAAACAGAGCCCACACGCGCACGAAAACCCGGTCCTTCATGAACTCCCGGAGGAACACTGGAAGGCGGCCATGGCAGCTCCAACTATGCAAGCTACGCAGTAAACCAGCCCTCCAGCAAGGGTCATAAGCTTTCTCCAGATCGAAAAATATGGCCACGGTATGACACTTCCGCAGAAAACCATTCAGGATGTTAATCGAGAGGGTGACAAGGTCTTGGAGAGGTATCGGCGAAAGCCGCACTGTATGTTGCACAGAAGTTTCTCGTACTCGAGCCACCATTGATCATTCGCTCCATCACCTTACAGACCGCACTCGTTAGGGAGATAGGACGGTAACTGGGAGGAAGACTACCGTCCTTCCCCGGTTTTAAGATGGGAACAACGGTGGCTTCGCGCCAAACTGTAGGAAACACATGCTCGCGCCAATCGAGGTTCTACAGTTACAGGAGATATTGCTTACTCTCAGAAGAGAGGTTATGTTGCATGGCGATATGGAGACCATCGGGTCCTGGAGCGTAATGTCGAGAGGATGCTAAACAGGCATCCAGCTCCCGCATGCTAAAATCCGAGTTGTGGCACTCGGAATCCAAGGACCGGAAAGAGAGACTCTGAGACTCCACATACGCCTTGATGGCACGAAACGCTGGGTGATAATTGGCGGAGCTGGACGCAGTTGCGAACCTGCTACCAAGGGCGTCTGCAATAGCAACCGGATCAACGACGGTGTCAGTTCCCACGAGAAGCCTAGCAGTCTGCTTACCGGCAACATGGTGGAGCTTCTCCCACACAACAGATGAAGGTGCCGTGCGACAGATTGTTTCAACAAACGAAGCCCAGGAAGCCCGTTTGCCCTCTCGAATAAGGCGCCGTGCCCGGGCGCGTGTTTGTTTAAAATTGATCAAATGCTCCAGCGTAGGTTGATGGCGAAATACCCTAAGAGCCCTCATAGGAAGCCGAATGTCATCGCGGCACTCGGCAGTCCACCAAGGGACTATAGTCGTCTAGAGTAAGCAGACGACCGCGGTATTGACTGCTCGACAACGGAGATCATGACAGAGTTGAAATGCTCGACCATCTGGTCAACGGAGTCGAACTGGCGGTCGCTGAAAACAACCAGAGCGGAAAAGCGAGCACAATTAGATTTAGACAGCTGCCAAAAACTCCCACGCGAGGAGGAAATGTGGTGTTATATAAGAGTAATGACACAAGGGCAATGTTCACTGTAATGAGTTTCTGATACTACGTTCCACTGAAAGCGGTGAGAAAGCTGTGCAGAGAAAACGGCAAGGTCCAGGTGGGATAGTGTGGCAGAAGAATCGGAAATGAAAGTAGGTTCACCGGTGTTCAGAACAGAGAAACTATATTGAGCGAAAAGATCAGCAAAAACAGTCCCCCGCGCGCAGGCCCTAGGAGAATCCCATAGGGAGTGGTGCGCATTAAAATCACCCAACAGAAGAAAAGGAGCCAACAGCTGAGACAAAAGATGGACCATGTCAGCGGTGCAGAGGGTAGATGAAGGCGGAACGTAGACATTACATACAGTGAAGAAGAAACCAGGAAGAGTAAGTCGGATAGCAACAGCTTGAAGGTGGTGGTAAGCGAGACCGGCTGACTGCAGATGTCAGGATCATAACACCCCCATGAGCAGAAGAGCCCTCCTCAGGTTTAACATCAAAACGCACAGGAAGTAATTGGTACAGGGCAAAGGTATCGTGAGGGCAAAGCTTTGTCTCCTGCAAACACAGAACCAGAGGGCTATAGGACCGTAGTAGCAGGTGCATTTCGGCCCTATGGGTACGCAAACCGCGGATATTCCACGTCAGGAGAGCCATGGATCACAGCTAGAGGGGTGAATGGTTATCGATGAATCATACTATGAGTCTCCAGCTGGGAAGCAAACGATTGGCGGAAACGAAGTAGATGGAGTTAAGGTGGGCATTTTTTGTTCTTTGTATTCTTTAGACCCACAAGGGTATTACCACCTTCGTCGGCGCTATCCGCTGATGTTCGGGATGCGGAAAATCCCCTACGGCTCGTAGAAAGAGAACAGGGCTTGGAAGGTTTAACAGTGACCTTGAGTTTCTCACGACTGCGCTCATGAGGAGCAGCGACAGATGGTGTCGGTCTAACTAGCGACTTACGAGCAGGTTCTGGAAAAATAGAACTTGAGGCAGTGAGTGCTGTGGATGCTGAAGACTGCAAGATTGTTATACTCAGCGACTTCTCTGTTTGCGTACACGCGTCGGCTGCGGACACGGTTTGTAGTGCCACTGAGTAAACAGGAGTGTGGCAGAGCGCTGATGCCTAGCCTGAGATGGTCGCAGGCTGCAACTGTTGGAAGCGACGCCGGGCTTCAGGAAAAGTTAGGCGTTTCCTAACCCAAACCGCCTGGATGGCTCTTTGCTCGAGAAAACGCGGACACTGGCGAGAGCTGGATGGATGTTTCCCTTTACAATGGACGCAGCAAGGGTCCCGAGTACTAGCAGTTATTCATGAGCAGTTTGGGCGCAGCATTCGCATGTAGCGTCGAAGGTGCACAGAATCTGGGTATGACCGAATTTCTGACACCGAAAACAACGCATGGTATTCGTATATACGGTGTCACAACAGCGCGTTCATAACCACAGTAAAGTGCCTCAGGTAAGGTGGTGCCTTTAAACGTTAGGAATACCGTTCGCAACGCAACCTACTGACCATCATGTTTACCTAGAAGACGGTATGCCTGACAGACACCCTGGTCGGAGAGTTTGGAAACAATGTCGGCATCGGAAAGACCATTTAAGCAGGTGGTGGTCACCACGCCTCAACAAGAGTTCAAAGACTAGTACAGAGCCACTGTTATGGGGTACGAACATAAGAAACCGGCTTTAATGAGCTTCTTTGACTGGTCCCCCGACTTGGCTCTTATTAAAAGGGTACCGTCTCTCGTTCTGGTAGCATTGATCACTTTACCGCAAAACCTGTCAATTTTTCGTTGGATATAGAAGAGACTAATATCTCGAATTGTTTTCTTTTCACAGGCCAAGGTCACAACTATAAAGCGGTCAAAAGAAGAGATTTTGTGCGGAGATAACATAATGGAAAGACCCCCTTCCGGAACCGTCAGCATCAGCCTGCCTTCCGGGGGTAGAGAGAAAAGACACCAAAATACTTTCCGGTCTGTTCCCCCTGGTAGACCACTACCAGACCGATCTCAAGGAATGCCTCAGAAGGAAGAACCCTCCAGCCACCACAGCTGTTCCATACGGGTAAGCCCTTCACCATGTACAACCCGGCTTTAAGCCCCTACCACAGGTATAACCACCTATAGCTCTCCACTTTAGGCCATGCTGCGTAATAAAGCACACATGGATTAGGGGGACTTGTAGTTGATTACAACGGGTTTCCGTTAGCGGTAACACGACCGGTCCGTAATTCTAACTCAACGAGCAGCGCTCGTCCGGAAATTAAAACGGACCGGGCCCACAAGAAAGCTACGTAATTGTGCATAACAGTATGGACGGGCTCCGCACCTAAGGCTTACACATAGGGGCAGTAGGAAGGGACCACCCAACCTTCACGCCTGAGACCTTCGAAAAGCACACATGTTGGAAGACGCGCTGGAACCGTGGGGCAGGAACCACGGATATAGAATAAAGACCCCTGTTGGTGTGGCTGGAGTTAATAAATCTAAACCATTAAAACCAAATATGTAAAGAATAAGCTTAGAAGGGAAAGAAGATGAGCCGAGTAAATTCGCTCCCACAAAAACAGACACAAACACATATGCTCACAAACACAAAACGTGGCTCAGTTGGTGGCGATGGGGATGATCAGATGGCGGTGAGTGGCTCGGGAATCCCCGGGTGCGACAAACCCGTACCTACCGTAGTAGGTCCCTGGGGTTGTTTGGCCGATGTTGCTGCCGGAACAGTCATAGAATTTGAGGATCGTTGGTGTGGTGTAGCCGTTAGAATCTTTCCACAAATTGTGGCCCCGTTAATATCGCTAGATTTTAGTTGCGATTTCCCGTCCGGTACAGGTTTAGCTGCAAATGAGCGGTACGTACCAGAGCGTGGGACAGAGGGTTAGCGAGTCCGCAGGAGCTTCTGGGCTTCCGAGAAGGACACCTTCTCTCTCACTCGGATCTCCTGGATCGCTTTTTCCTCTGCATAACGGGGACAGTCGCGGGAACTATATGAATGTTAGCCACCGCAGTTAACGCATGATGGAGGGGAAGTACGCGTTCCGTCGAGCGTGGCGTCTCCACAGATGGCACATCTATACTGACCAGTACAGAATGCACTTGTGTACCCAAAGTGCTGACATTTGCAGCATCTGATTGGGTTGGGAATGTACGATATAACGTCGATGGCTTCGTACCCAGCCCTTATACTTTGCGGGAGATCTACGCGATCAAAGTAAGGAACAGGGTACGGGTAGGCATGAATTCACCATTTACTTTGCGTTGGACTCTATACACAGATGTAACGCCTTGTTCCGCCAGATTCTCCTGAATCTCCTCTTTGCTCAAGCCGTCCAAAGCGCGGGTGGTAACAACACCGCGCAAGGAGTTCAGGGTTTTATGTTGCTCCACCTTAACTGGGTGATGATGATGATGATGATGATGATGATGATGATGATAATGGTGTTTAAGGGCGCTCAACTGCCGAGGTCATAAGCGCCCTTATGATTAAAACTTGGCAATAGGCAGTAAGAAAATACCAAAAAAAAGTAAACACAAGTAAAAGAGCTAACACAGTTGAAACGGAAGTAACAGAACTGTCCAGCCCTCTAACCAGAGCTGGATATAAAACTCCATCTAAAATCAACACATTAAAACCAAAAGAGTTTAAAAAACTCCTATCACACTAAAACGTCAAGGTAAAAGAAACTTTTGCTAAAAATTTAAAAACCCTGTCCACTGCTCTTGGGTCATCTGCCAGGACCTCAGCAAGAGAGGCCGGCATGCCCATAGATGACCGAATGTGTGCCAGGTTTGTTTGTTTGGTAGTGTGTAACGCCCGCTTTAACTACTTATGGCACCGCAGGCGGTGACACTGATGATACATGAATGAAGATGGAGCACCAGTGGAATGCGATGGCGGGGGAAACCGGAGAACCCGGAGAAAAACCGCCCCAGCGCCGCTTTGTCCACCACAAATCTCACATGCGGTCGCTTGGGATCGAACCCGGGCCGTCTAGGTGAGAGGTGAGTGGTCTAACCACTCGGCCACGGCGCGGCTCCTGTGTGCCAGGTGACCACACTCCAGCAACACATGACGAACTGTCTGTGCCTCCCCACAGAGCGCACAGACAGGAGCAGGTTCACGTTTAAAAAGGTAACTGTGAGTAAAAATACAGTGGCCAATTCTTAGCCGAGCTAGTACTACCTCCTCCCGGCGAAATAAACGAGAGGAGGTCACCCAGTTGACAGGGAGGTCCTTCACCTCTCGCAGCTTATTACCACGGAGAGCCGACCACTCCGCATGGCAAGTCGAAAAAACGGCTCTCCTTACAACCACTCTAAAATCTTCTGCTGTTGAATGGGTAATCGTAACACTGGGGGCTGTGACTGCCGATTTCGCTGCCAAATCCGCCGTGTCATTCCCTGGCAAGCCAACGTGTCCAGGAATCCATGCGCACTCCACATTAAAACCAGAAGCGTGCAAAATGTGGAGAACGTCCTGGACGCGCTGCACCAAAGGATGGTAATTGTACAGCTCACGAATGCTCTGAAGGGCACTAAGGGAATCTCTAAGAATAAGGCAGTCACCTAATTTTCGACGTCGAATATACAGAAGGGCTTGATAAATAGCATATAGCTCGGCAGTATATAGATGTGCAACTAGGCAAACCGTAAGTAGAAGTTGCGGTGCCAGTGACAAAGGCACATCCAACACCGTCGGGGCTCTTACTACCATCGGTGTAAATACAAATACGGCCACTGTATTTGGATAAAAATTCTAAAAAACAACGACGAATACTATAAAGAGGCGTAACAGATTTCCCGTAAAGCGTCATCCCGAGATCGACATGGGAGGTAGCGCGTAACCAAGGGGGGTGTATACTCTCTCCCTTGGATAACAGCAGAGGAATGTCAACATGGTGCTGGCGTAGAAGCTCACGGAAACGAAAACCTGCTGGCCTGGGGCTCAGAGAGCGGAGGCAGTATCGCTCGTGCAGCTCAGGGGAGAAAAACGCGTGATAAGTTGGATGCCCAGGCATACACTTCATCCCACACCCATAATTAGCAGGCAGGACATCACGCCGACAACGCAGAGGAGGTTCTCCCGATTCGGCGTAGAGGCTAACAACTGGGCTCGTTGGAAAAGCTCCAACGGCCACACGGATGCCCTGGTTATGGACTGTGTCTAACCTTCTGAGCACTGAAAGTCGAGCTGAAGAATACACAATGCTGCCATAGTCCAACTTCGAACGAATCACAGCACGATAAAGACGGAGCAATGCCGTCCGATCCGCACCCCAAGATTTGCATCTTAGTATCCGTAAAAGCTTTAGAGAACGGTCACATCGTGCTCTAAGCTGTGCTATTTGTGGTGCCCAACAAAGTTTCCGATCGAAGATCAAACCAAGGAATCTCGCCTCGTCTGCGAAAGGAAGTAAATCTGGCCCGAGTCGAAGAGACGGCTTCATATGCCACTTACGGCGCCAGAAGTTAACGCAGACTGTCTTCTCAGCGGAGAAACGAAAACCGTGTTTCGAGCTCCAAGCATAGAGATTGTCCAAACACCGCTGGAGACGGCGTTCCAAACACGGTGTACGCTGAGAAGTACAGAAGATGGCAAAGTCGTCCACGAATAAACAGGAAGAGACTCCTTGAGGCACACATAGTGATATGGAATTTATCGCAATAGCAAATAGAGCCACGCTGAGTACCGAGCCCTGCGGCACTCTCCGTTCTCTTGAATAAAATGGTTAGAAAAAACCGAGCCCACCCTCACTCGAAAAACGCGGTCCCGCATAAACTCCTGAATGACCAACGGTAGGCGTCCACGTATGTTCCAGTTGTGCAGAGAACGCAATATTCCCGCCCGCCAACACGTGTAGTAGGCCTTCTCGAGGTCAAAAAATATCCCAACTTTTGGGCTGTTCTTAAGAAACCCGTCCATAATCTGAGTTGACAGAGAGAGAAGGTGGTCAGCAGTTGAACGTCGTCGTCGAAAGCCACACTGGATGTTCGTCAGAAGATAGTGGGATTCCAGCCACCACAACAACCGTCCATTGATCATGCGTTCCATCACCTTGCACACGCAACTGGTGAGGGAAATAGGACGGTAACTGGAAGGAAGATGGCGGTCCTTTCCAGGTTTAAGAATGGGTATGATGGTGGCCTCCCGCCACTTGTCTGGAAAAATGCCATCAACCCAGACACGATTATAGACCTCGAGTTGGAAATCTTTGCCATCAGGAGAGAGATGTTGCAACATTTGGACGTGGATACCATCTGGCCCTGGTGCTGAGTGTCGTGAAGAGGAGAGTGCATTGTCTAGCTCTGCCAGGGTGAAAAGGCGATTATAATCCTCAAGGTTGCCAGAAAGAAGCGAGAATTCTTGAGATTCCACCTGATTCTTAACTGTAAGAAACTCAGGGGAATAATTGCCTGAGCTAGACACCTGAGCAAAAGCACTGCCTAAAGTATTCGCCACGTCAAATGTATCAACAACAGCTCCGGTAGGTGTTTTGAGACCGGCGATGGGCATATGGTTCTGTTTCCAAGCCACACGTCTTAACTTATCCCATACGACAGAGGAAGGTATATGTCGATTAAAGGAACCCACGAATTTATTCCATGACATCTTTTTGCTATCCTTAATTACCCGCCTAGAATGTGCACGCACCTATTTATAGTGTATCAGGTTATCCAGTGTAGGAAAACGCTGGAAAACCCGTAGAGCTCGTCTGCGAGCGTGAATAGCATCCCGAAGTCATCGGTCCACCAAGGTACCGGAAATCGACGGCTGTAGCCAGTCGAACGCGGAATGGATTGCTCAGCAGCAGAAAGAATGGTCCCTGTGAGATGTTCGACCAAGTGGTTCACAGAGTCGTGCTCTTCGTAGCTAAATTCAGCCAAGTGGGAGTACAGTTCCCAGCTGGCGTGGTCTAGGCGCCAACTAGGTAAACGGGTGGAACATACAACGGGTGTCAAGACACTAATAGGACAAGGAAAGTGGTCACTAGAATGCAAATCCGAGATGATATTCCAGCATAAGGTGACTGCTAGCTGAGGGGAACAAATTGCAATGTCAATGAGTGAAAAACTATGAAAGGCGTCAGAAAGAAAGGTGGGCTCTCCGGTGTTCAAGAGAGCAAGATTCTGACTATCCAAGAAGTCTTTAAGTAGCGTACCTCTCGCACAAGCCCGAGGAGAGCCCCAAAGAGGGTGATGGGCATTCACGTTGCCTACCAATAAAAAGGGTGGTGGCAACTGCGAAATGAGGTGTTCTAAGTCACTCTGCGAGAGGTCCGCAGATGGTGGCAAATAGATATTGCAAATGGTGAATAAAGCGGAGGGTAGCTTAATGCTGACAGCAACGGACTGGATTGCAGATTGTATGGGTACGGAGTTGGCAAAAATATCATCTCGAATAAGCATCATAGTGCCCTCATGTGCCGGGACACCGTCCTCCGGGGATAAATCACATCGTACGCAGGAGTACTGCCTGATGGTAACGGTGTCCTGTGGACGGAGCTTCGTCTCTTGTAAGCATACAGCCAAGGGTTTATGCTGGCGCAGCAACAAGTCAAGCTCTGGTCGATGTGGTCGAATTCCGCGTATGTTCCAATGGAGGATAGCCATAGAGTATATTATGGGATAAGTTTCAAATCGAAAGACGCTTCTGCAGATTGGGATTAGCTGGTCGGTTCAATTTGTTCTTCTTAGGCGTTGGGCTAGTACTATTTTCAGGAGCACGATCCTGCCATTTCCGCACTGTCCCTCTGGCAGTGGCGGCAGAATCCTCCTGGTCCATCTCCTCCACAAGGGAGGTCCCTTTTTCAAGAGCAAATTTCGGTCCGAGAAGTTCGAACCGATTGGATGTGCTGATCGGCGAAGACGGCCGTCGCCGATTCACGCCCTCCTCCCCAGATGACCCTTCAGAGGAGGATACACGTGTGGAGTTGCGTGTACTTTTTTTACCCTTAGATGACTTGGTAGAAGATTGCACATTCTCTTTCAAGAATCTTGTCGTACATACTTGGTCTTAAACTGTTTTTCGGGGGCAGAAGACGTCGTCAATTTACCAGCTTTAGGTCCCGAGGTCGAGGCTTTCGGTGACAAGTGTGCAGGACTATTCTGTAAGCTGGCGGATTTGGCAGATGTTGATACCAACTTGGGTGTAGGTGTCGAAGGCTTTGGCAGCGCTTGGGTTAAAATAACCTTTTCCGCAATTGTAGCCCCGTTCATATCGCCGGTCTGTGTTGCGATTTCCCGACGCGGTACCGGTTTAGCTGCAACTGAGCTATAGGTACCGGACCTCGGGGCAGAGGGTTGCCGGAGTCGCAGGAGCTTCCGGGCTTCCAAGAAGGACACCTTCTCTTTCACCCGTATCTCCTGGATCGCTCGTTCCTCTGTGAAACGGGGGCAGTCTCGGGAACTAGATGGGTGTTCCCCGTTACAGTTCACACACGATGGAGCTGAAGCACAAGCCCCATCGTGGGAGATGTCACCGCAGTGGACGCAGGTGGACTTGCCGGTACACAACTCACTAGTGTGACCATAACGTTGGCGTTTAAAGCACCTCAGCGGATTGGGTATATAAGGCCTAACTTCGATGGCTTCATACCCTGCCCTAATCTTTTGAGGGAGTTCAACCCGATCAAAAGTAAGAAACAGGGTACGAGTAGGCAGGAATTCACCGTTGATGTTACGTTGTACCCGATAAACAGATGAGACACCCTGAGTCGCAAGATTTTCTTGGATCTTCTCAATGGACAAACCGTCCAACGCGCGGGTTGTTACTACACCGCGGGAGGAGTTCAGCGAATTGTGCACCTCGACCTTCACTGGATAGCTGGCTTAAATGGTGGCTTTAAGTATCCTTGGAGCTTGCGAGGCGGAGTTGGCTTCGACAAGAAGTGTACCATTGCGAGCTCGAACGCAGGATTTAGCCGGACCAGCAATGGCATCGAGGCCCTTTTGGATAGTAAAAGGGCTCACCGTAAGGAACTTCTTACCTTCCTCTGTCCTATGAATAACCAAGTAGCGGGGACCACATGACTCGACTACTTCCTTTCCAACGTCTTTATTTGAATTAAGGGGTTTTAGTTTTGGTGCCATAGAAAAAATGGTATAAATTCATCCCCCAGTGCTCCCCACCCACCACGGAGCCCAACGAGGGGTCACCCCACTGGGGTGACAGGGCTACACAGGGGATATAGCGGGCTCGCCGTCCCACTCACCCTGGAGTTCGGTGTAATACCTAGTCCTGGCCGATTGACTAGGGGTGGGTTAGTCCCTAGCCTCCCGTTTAGGCAAATCAGAAACCAAAGCGGTGTATTAGGCTGCGCACCCTCCCCAATTACTGAAAGACAGAAGCCCAGGCTCAGGTACGCAACCCTCAACCAACCAGGATATTCCTTTTCACCGACACGGGTCTCCACGCACGGCCTACACGTGGGTGGGTATTTTGACCTTCTGACTCCCTCACCACTCTGAGGTTGCCCACAGAGGGAGTCAAGGTGGCTCGGGACCCCGGGTGCGCCTAACCCGTACCTACCGTAGTAGGCCCCTCGGGGGCCTTAACTGAGTAACTGCCTAACATAGCGGCTCGTACTAATTTAGAGGCCTGGGTTGCTGACACTGCCTCTACCAGGAGTGTGCCGTTTCGCGCTCGTATACAAGATTGAACCGTTCCAGCAATTTTATCTAAGCCCTTTTGAATGGCAAAAGGGCTGACCGACGTGAAGGTTTTACCTTCCTCCGTTCGATTGACAACTAAGTAGCGAGGACCACTTGACTCAACTACTTCTTTTCCTTGGGCATTAAAGGTTGGTTTAGGGTTTCCCATAAAAAAGGGTATAAATTCATCCCCCAGTGCTCCAAACCCACCACGGAGCCCTACAAGAGGTCACCCCACTGTGGTGACAGGGCTACACAGGGGATATAGTAGGCTCGTCGTCCCACTCACCCTGGAGTTCGGTATAATACCTAGTCCTGGCCGATTGACTAGGGGTGGGTTAGATCCTAGCCTCCCGTTTAGGCAAATCACAAACCAAAGCGGTGTATTAGGCTTCACACTCTCCCCAGTTACTGAAAGAGAGAAGCCCAGGCTCAGGTTCGCAACCCTCAACCAACCAGGATATTCCTTTTCACCGACACGGGTCTCCACGCACGGCCTACACTGGGTGGGCATTTTGGCCTACTGACTCCCTCACCACTCTGAGGTTGCCTACAGAGGGTGTCAAAGTGTCTCGGGACCCCTGCTGCGCCTAACCCGTACCTACCGTAGTAGGCCCCTGGGGGGGGTCGACTTTGCTGATTTTAGCACTGGAAGCAGGGGAGAGCGATGTCTTCCGACCACCGCATCCCTGATGTCGAGAGGCACTGGTAGACGGCAGATTTACAGGGACAGTGGAACTGAACCTTGCTACAAACTGCTTATACTTACTGGGTATGATAACCCTTGAGTATCGGCGAAGAAGTATCGGAAGAGGATGAAGTCAGGTGGTCAGCTGTCTGACAGTGTAAGGAGCGGGCATGGGGACGAGTAGGTTGACCGATACGAAGTTTAATAGATGGATGCTGGGGTCGCAATTCAGAAGCTGGAGTCAGGTTGGCCGTAAGTGTAGCGTAACGGTGTGTAAGCTCAACAGGATGTCGAAGTTTATACTCTTGACGGGCCTCGGAGAACGATAACTTTTCGGTGACCTGAGGAACCTGTATCTTCTTTTCAATTTGCCACTTAGGACAGTCTTTAGAATTTGAAGCATTGGTGCCGTCACATTTAACACAGTGGAGTGGAGCACTGCAGGCAATAGAGTCATGAGCCTTCTCACCGCATAACATGCAAATAGCGCACTCAGAGCGACAATGCTGGGAGGTGTGACCAAACTTCTGTCACTTGAAGCACCGCATGGGGTTGGGGATATACGGGCGTACACGGAGGCTAAAAAAAGCCAATGGAAATGCGCTCAGGCAAGGACGATTTATTAAACGTCAAAATGAGGATGGAAGTGGTGACCAACTGTCCTTTTTAGTATAAGAAACCTAGAGAAACCCAAAACAGTTTTCGTTTCTGTAAAGGAAATGTCCTTACCGTTAGACGTTCGTTATGTAATATCTATTTCTCAGCCACATACAAGGTGTTTCAAGAGGACAACGAACCAAGCAGTGCTCGTTGTTGCTCAGATCCTATTTGATTCGAAAATATAGTTTTCAACGTCAATAGAGGTACACCAACAACGTCTTATGGTCAGTGTGAATTATGTATTTACCCAGCAACATCGCCGTGTGTGTGGTCCATGCTATCAGAAGTAACGCAAGTAGGTTGGGAAGCATAGCGTACTTAAAAATATCGTCAGTATACCTTCGTCGCTGTCACAATTTCCTTAAAGTGTTCCCAAATAATACATTCAAACCGGGTTGAAATTTAGATTGCCTGAGGACTAAACACACCCTATAGGTCTGAATACCTTAAAAGTCATTAATGATCTATAAGGAGACAGAAAGCACTAAAAACACTGCAAAGAACGGAAAAATACACTCAAAATGTGTTGAACTGCCTGTAAGAGTGTTATAAACTACAGAAAACACTGCAAAATGCTGTAAAATATTAGAAAAACGTCTAAAAAAGCCTGAAGTACCTAGTTTACGGCTTATATACCCTGAAAATAGTGTGTAATGTCATTGGAGGACGCCGACGTACCTGTTCCAAAACCCTCTGTCTTCAAAATGCAACCCAAAAGCACAAAAATCCCATTACAAAACCGAAAAATACACACCGAGTGTCCTAAAATGGTGTAAAAATATTGAAATCATTAGAAAACTCTTCAAAATAATGTAAATATGCGCAAACGTCTAAAAAATGCAAAATACCTATTTTGGAGCTTTATGAATCCTCAAAACAGCTCGAAGTGGGTAGAAAGGAGCAAAAGTGTCTGATGCATACCCTGAAACTATCTATCCAAGAATCAAAATACCCTCCAAAGTATAACGTGTAATGTTTTTAACAGCGCTCGAAAGTGCTTATTGCATCATTTAAAATATCACGAAATTGATGGGAAAAGTGCTAAATGTCTTGTGAATACTCTGAAACTGTCTGTCCTAGAATCCTAAACACGGCACGGAATGCCATTTAAAGTATTTGAAACAATCGTGACAACAATAAAATCGAATCGCCTTAAAATTCCGAAAAAATGCACGTAAAAGCGCTACGACCCTGAAAAATAGACTCAAAAGATACTAAAATGCCTATAAAAGTGATAAAAAGCATTAGAAGGCACAGCGAAATAGTAATCAATACGAGCAAAAGACCTCTAAAAACCCAAAATACCTGCCTTAAAGCACCAAGTACCCTCAAAATGGACTGAAGTGAGCTAAAATGCCTTATACATGCCTGAAACTATAGGTCGTGTAGTTCTAAACACGCTTGAAATGGCATTAAAAGCATTTAAATCAGGTGTCCTAGCACTCAAAAAACCTTCAAAAAGTGTTACAAATGATCCACAAGCACCCAAAAGAAGAACAAAACACTATAGAACAATAAAAAAATGGGTAATTATTTACAAGTTGGGCCGCTAACATTCTCCGCTGCGACTTATACCACTTTTGCACTCTAACGGGACCGGTGTGGTTAGAGGGGCATTAGGGGTGGGGAGATGGTTTAAAAAACTAATGTTGCTACCTGTTTATATACACACACTAACCTAAACGGATTGGAACCTAACCTCGCGCTAAATTTGAAATCCACAGGCTATGAAATTGTCATCATAAATACAAAGTCAATCAATCGCGCTTAGTTTCATTCGATTTTAGAGTGGCCGAAGTTCTGCATAGTAAAACTCACTGAACAGCTGTATCTGTGTGAAACATACCTGTCATACATCAGCACAGCGTCTAGCGACATATGCCGGTGTTGCATTCCACAACACTGTTCGCCTGCCGCCGACAATGAAACTCAGGTTTTAGGCACTTTAGTGTGTATATATTTACATTGCAAAAGTACTACAAGATTTCTTTATTTATATTCTACTCCATCTAGGCAGCATACTTAATAAATATTCACAAAATAGGATCGCTACGCGCACGTAATAAATTAGCGTTTAACTTAATTACGGAGCTCTTCCGATAAAAAAAAATGGTGAAAACGTAACAAGTATAAACCAAACTTACAGCCAAACCACACTTTGTTTAATTTCTAGAGGGGCCGAAGTTCTCTATAATAGCCAAAAATATCCTCAAACATCATTCGCATTACACAGGAAAGCGCTAAAACAATCTTTAAAACACGTCACAATTCTGGGAAAACACTAAAAATGACTTAAAAACAAATAAAATGGGCTTAAAAGGACTCCAAAATTTGAAAAATACATCTAATACTCTGAACCCAAGTTAGGATCCCTCCTCATAGCATGCTCCGTTGAATTCCCTATCTCTCCCATGTATGCGCATTAGCCCCTGCGCCAGGATCGCTCTATCTTAACTGCTGAGAGCACATATTGCAGTGCAATTGTAATTGATTTCGTGTCTACACGTTTTTCATAATGGCGCTTTAATATTTTGTATTACTCTGCTAGTGAACTATGTGTAATAATGATGATGATGATAATGATAATGATGATGATAATAATAATAATAATAATAATAATAATAATAATAATAATACAGTTAACATTGCGTGCTCTCATGCCTGACTTTTGTTACGGTACCGGGAGACCGTGGTTCAAATCCCGGCTATGGCGTTGAATGTTTCAGGCTGACTCTCCTCTCCAACTTTTGTGCTACACACAGCTGGTATGAAAGAAACAATTAATTCGTATTTGAGATTTATGGCTGATGTGAATGTTCCAAAACTACAAGAGGGAGCATTACCATTTTCAACGCCGTACTTGTGCAAATCAATATTTTATACAGTGAAAACAAACCACAGGCCCCTGCATTTTGATGATGATACACGTGTACGCCAGTCAGTCATAAGGCGACGTATAGAGACACTCTGTGCAACCACTAAGCGCATACTTCATGTTAATTTGATTAAGTGGGTGGATTTTGGAAAGAATAATAAAACTGTTTAATTAGTCGTGTAACAGATAAATTGCCTTAATTAGCATACACCTTGTTTGTATTGTCGCTTTTTGTTTAGAGTTGGCAGCTGTGGGTTGACACCGGTCTGTCTACAACATTGCCCACTTCCATGGTGTGGGAATAACGTTTCTACCCCAGTCAATGGTCCCTGGTTCGAAACTAGGTTATGGTGTGTTCTCTGGGTACGGTACAGGATAAGTTTTCCCTTATCCTGTAAAGAAGAATGTCGGGTAATTGAGATCTATGGACCCCGGGGTCATTTGAGCATAATTTCACCCATTTCATTAATTAATTTGTCACCAATATGATCTGAATGGTTAAAGGACTAAGTGCATGTAATTCAAAACAGATTAGGAGTCACTGTTCTAGTCAATAAATAAAGATATTTTTGTTTCACTTTATTGAGGCTTACCTTTAATTCCTTTGGATTTTGGAATTCTCTGTGACTCCAGCCTATGATTCAAAACATACAACATTTCCCCAGCAAGATTAAGGAACAGCAAGGGAACAGTATGCACGCTGAACATTTTAGTCTTATAAGATGATGGATGCACCGTTAGAAAATGCTTTAGCTTCAACACTAAATTAAGAATTGTGTTTCTCGTGGCGGTGATTTTCAGTTGTCACATTTAATACCCGCCTGAATTATTGCTACACCTCAACACAAAAGTGTCCTTTAAAATAAAGCTTAGACGTGAGTATATCGAGTCAATAACTACGTCACGCTGCTATGGTAACAAGGTCTGTTGTGCATGCAGTCGTCATTGCCAACCTTGCCGCTGCAGATTATGGAGTGCACGAGACCTTTATGTAGATATTAATACTGGCTTATATGGAATTCTAGGTGAATTCATTTAATAGGGTTTCTCCTGAAAGCCTTGCACTGCAGGAAAAACTACTATACAACTTCTAGTTTCATTCGGGCCCTATTATGCTATGATGTACGAAAACTTGAGTCTCCAAGTCATTAACACAACCTGCAGGAAAGGGAGCAGGTTTGAATCCGTACTAGAGTTGGAATAAATTTAAGCAATAAAACAATTTATTCTTGCTTCCATCAGAGATGCAAGTTTTGTTTTTGTTCCTAACACCTGCCACAATTACCTATCTGAGACTAATTTAATGCCAGTTTTTGTAATGCATGGCTGACTTGCATCAACCCAAGAAGTCTATAACATGTCCTCCTTCATTGCATTAAAAGCAGATCACCTCATTAGAAACCCAAGAATATTGTAAATTAGGGTCATTGCCTTAGGAAGGCGTTGTAACTCTCCTACCAGATGAACACGATTCCTATCGCATAAGCATGATATGAGGTAGGTAGAGGTTTAGAGTTATGATTTAATACTGCTGCATAAAAAGGTACTTCATTTTAAACCGTTTTAAAACCTGTAATATGGTCCTTAGATGCAAGTGTTATGTAACTCTACTTACTGAAAAGCTATGCCTTACAAACTTTTCAAAGGTTGCCGTGAATGAATGAACTGGACGAAGCAAGAGGTATCTAAGTACCAGAAGTGAGGTCACTGACATTTTATTTTCTCTAGCACGTATTTACAATATGAATAGTATGTACAGAAGGTATTGTATTTCACCGGAAATACATGCTTTGAGGACACCTGATTCCAAAAAATACATTTTTAGAAAAAAGTCCGTGTTTATGTTTGTAGGTGTGTCTGTTGACAGATTAACTCAAAAACGAAAAGTCCCTTAAATACTAAAATTTTCATACATTTTCGATTTTCTAAAACTTGGCTCTAACGTTTTTTTTTTATTATTAAAATGCCGTATATTAAAGATGTTTACATGGCAAACAAAATGTATAACCAGAATTTCTTGGGAACAGCCTATGAAATCCTCTTCACTCTGAATGACTTTTGTTAACTACAAAACAGTAAGAAATGGACAAAAACTTTGCATACAAAAATATAGCGCTTGTTAAAATACAACTTATATCATATAGAGTTTTTATGTACAGCTTACCATTTCCAAGATATATCCTGTTATTGGTTTCAGTTTTAAAGTACTAACATTTTCTCAAATGGGGGTCCTCATACGTCTTATATCTATCCGATCAAAAGTAACGAACGGGGTACGAGTAGGCACAAATTCATTATTAATTCTCCGCTGAACCTATACACAGAGGTGGCGCCTTGTGCTAAGAGCTCTTGAATCTTTTCATTCGACAAACTGACCAATGCGCGAGTGACGACAACCCCGCACAAAGTGTTTAGGGTCTTGTGCACACCAACCTTCACAGGGTAACTGCCTAACATATTTGCTCGCAATGAGTGAGTGGGTGAGTGAGTGAATGGTGTCTAAGGGCCCGTCGACAACTGGGTCATTTGGGCCCGAAGTTAAGAAAAAGGAAAACATATTAAAAACAAAACTACAGGGTAAAAAGTTAAAAAGTGCTAAAAATCCTTACACATGCACACACGAAAAAAGACCCGGGTGATACAAACAGGGCTAAAATGTTAAAAAAGCTAAAAACACACCAAAAAAAGTGGTCTCATGTGGTAAAATTCAGGGGCTAAAAAGTCAAAAAGGCTAAAACTTCACACACGCATGAAACAGGTCAAATATCTTTGCTGAGACCTATAGAAGCAACAAACCGAAGCACCTTATCGACGGAACTGGCTTCGCCGCATAAAATGGCAGCTTAAGCGATACCGAGGCCGCTGGATTGCCGTTCGCGATGAAATTTCGGACAATCAAGCAACACATGTGCCACAGACAGACGTACATCCCAGGTCTGACATATAGGAGCTGGCTCAGCGCGTAGAAGGTAGCCATGTGTTAACCGCGTGTGACCGATACGCAGACTAGTAAAGATAACCTCGCGGCGCCATGGGTGTACCGTGTATTTGAGTGTGGGAAGCTGTGTTCCTGCTAAATTTTGCCAAGATTGCTGCCAGGCTAAAAGAACGGACCTGCGAAAGTCACATGAAACATCCCCTGAGGGCACAGCCACTTCCGAATAATCCTGCAAGGAGCAGGCAGCCTTGGCACACCTATCCGCTACCTCATTACCTGCAATACCGATATAACCTGGAACCCACGTGAAGACGAACTGGTAGCCGCAAGCAATCAATTCAGAAATGCGAGATTGAATGCGCATAACGAGTGATGAGGAGCCGGTATACAGCTGCAGAGCCTGTAGGGCACTCGAGGAATCGCTGCAAACAAGAAAACCACCAGGTGCTAAAAGCGAGATAAAATCTAGAAAGAGGTAGCGTACAGTTCGGCAGTGAATACCGAACTGGCGTCCGCAAGGCGATAAGTATATGTTACCCTATTGAAATAAATGACATAACCTGTAGCTCCTGCCAGCTGGGAGCCGTCAGTAAATACCGGTGCATATGCCCGGTAACTGCTTAGAAGTTCGTAAAATAGTCCCCGAAATACCTCCGGAGCGGTCGAAAGTGTCACAAGGTTGGAGAGCGTCAGGTCGAAATTGGGACGCCTCAGTTGCCAAGCAGGTTCCGGGTATACAAAAACACGCTCAACAGGAGGCAATCTGAGACTCCAATCGGAGAGCAGTTCACGCAAACGAATACCACAGGGGCGTGAAGCATTGACGTTCCTCAGATAGCGGTGTGAATAAACCGGGCGTAACGCCGGCTTAAAACAAGGATGGCGGGGCTCCGCAGACAATTTAGCAGCATAAGAACAAAGGAAAAATGAGCATTGCACTGCCAGTGGGGGTTCACCAGCATCGGCATACAAGCATTCACACGACTAATGAGGAAGGCTCCTGTAGCAAGACGTATACTGGTATAATGGACGGTGTCTAAAAGGCGAAGTTTAGAGGCGGTCGCTGCGCCGTAAATAAAACAACCGTAATCTAGTTTTGATCGAACGAATGAACGATACAAACGCAGCATCACGGAACGATCGCCGCCCCAAGACGCACCAGAAAGCAGTTTGAGGATCCGAAGGGATCGGTCACAGGAGGCACAAAGGTGTCGGATGTGGGGTACCCAAGAAAGATCACGGTCTAGGTGGAGACCTAAGAACTTCAAGGACGGAAAAAAGGCAGTGGCACACCGTCCAATTAGAGGTCATGAGCAGGGTGTACAACACGAAGACGGTGGAAGTGTATGCACTCCGTTTTCGTAGGGGAAAAACGAAAACCATTGCGAAGCGCCCAACCAGCAATGGAGTTTATGGTGAGCTGAAGTTGTCGTTCGAGTTGATCACTGCTGTAGGAGCGATAGTATAGCGCAAAGTCGTCCACATACAGTGACGATGATATCCCACTACGAATCGCGCTAGTAGTGCCGTTGATGGCCACGGCAAAAAGATTAACACTAAGAACGGAAACTTAGGGTACACCGTTCTCCTGAATCTTCTCCCGCGAGAGAATATTGCTAATACGGACACGAATGCGGCGCAGCTAGAGAAAGTTGCACGGAAACAGGGTCAGATGGCCGCGTTACCCGGAACTGCGCAAATTACGCAGAATACCGTATCGCCAAGTAGTGTCGTAAGCCTTCTCGAGGTCAAAAAAGACACTCACGACTTGCTGCTTCAGAAGGAAAGCATTTTGCACATAAGCTTCCATACGTGCCAGGCTATCAACGCTTGAACGATTGCGACGAAATCCGAACTGCTCGGAACACAACACGCCGTTCGCCTCCAACCACCAAGTAAACCGAATACTGATCATGCGTTCCAAGGCCTTGCAAACGACGCTCGTGAGGCAAATCGGCCGGGAAGAGGATGGGAGGGTCCGGTCTTTGCAGGACAAGGGATAGGAATGACAATACCCTCTCGCCACACAGGCGGGAAAACCTGTTCGCGCCAAATTCGGTTATAGAGGTCCAGAAGGAATGTAACGGCTGCAGGTGTGAGGTGAAAAAGCATTTGTCGATGTATATCATTGGGATCAGTAGAAGAGCCCCTCGCAGCGTGTAAAGCATGAGCTAGTTCCGCAAGGCTGAAGGGTGCATTCTACGGCTCACTACAGCCACTAGTAAAATCAAGGCGAATTCTCTCAGCAGCTTCCTTAATGGGAAGAAATGCACTGTCGTAATTGCCCGTTGCACTTGTCGCAGCGAAGGAGGTGGCTACGGCGTCGGCAACATCCGGTTCGCTGGTGAAGATGGAGCCGTGAACGGCAAGGCAAGGGATGTACGTCCTCAGACATTTGCCGGTCATGCTGCGCACCGAAGTTCACACTCTCTGTGAGGAGCTCCTGCGAGAAAGGGAGGAGACATATGATTCCCCCGACTTCCGATTGGCATTACGAACAGTGTAGCGCGCCTTAGCCCGGTGGCGTTTGAAAGCAACAAAGTCCTCCGCCGTCGGGTGTAGGTGGAAAAGACGAAGAGCCTTTTTCCGCGCCTTTAATGCCAAGTTGCAGTCCGCGGTCCACCACGGCACTGGAATACGCCGAGGGGTAGAAGAGCTCCGAGGAATACTGGATTCTGCGGCGAGCAAAACCGAGCAAGTAAAATACTCCACCATGTCTTCTATGGATGTACAGCCATCAGAATGGAGATGGAGCAGAGAGGAAAACTTTTCCCAATCAGCCTTGGAGATAATCCAGCGGGGATGTTGCGTGGGCAATGGATGTTGTCCCGAAAAACGAATGTCAATGGGGTAATGATCACTGCCGTGAAGATCGGAAAATACCAACCAATCCAGGAAGGGTAGTAAAGCAGGGCTGCAGAAGGTTACATCTAGGGCGGATAGGGAGCCATATGCGGAAGATAAGAATGTGGACGCACCGGAGTTTAAGAGTAATAAACCAGACCTATCGAAGACGTCTGCTATTATTGTACCTCGAGCATCGTCAGCAGAACCCCAAAGAACATTGGAAGCATTGACATCGCCCAAAAATATCAGCGGTGCGGGACTTTGTGCTAACAATGCCCGAAGCTCAGTGCCTGTGATCACATCGTGCGGCGGCAAATAGACATTGCAAACAGAAAAGGAGATGGAAGGCAATGTTACGCGCACACCTACCGTTTGTAGCGGGGTGTTCAGTGTAATACTGGCGGCAAGGATGGTAGGAGCCACGAGAATAACAACACCGTTGCAAGCACGTAGGCCACCAACAAAGTCGTGTCTGAAGGATTGAAAATTACGAAATGGAAGGGTATGGTGGAGATGTAAGTGGGTTTCCTGGAGACAGAGGATTGAGGGTGAACGCTTGTTGAGTATATGTTGAAGGTCTGGAAGACGGGGCCTGATCCCGTTGACATTCCACTGGATTATATCCATGGTGAGATAAAAATTAAGGTGGTGTAATTTCCTTCTTTCTCACCTTAGCCAATTTAGCACCAACTAACCTAAAATCCGTGTCGTCCTCAGATTCCATTGGTGCTCGGGAGTCCGAAGAAGTCTTTCTGTTCCCAGAACGAGAGCGGGACGTTGCCGAAGTATGACTCATCGGTCTACTACGTTGATGGGAACGATCTCCGGCGATGGACGAACTAGGAACACATGGATTAGCCGACGGCTGAGATTGCTGCTGTGCATCAGACGTTGTACACTGAGATGCAGATGATCGAGCACGTAAAGGAGCGGCATCGCACAAGTCAGTTTGTGTTGACGCATCCGCGATAGGCAAAAGTCTGTAAACCGACGGAATAGACCAGCTTACGGCGAACGGCTGATGAGTAACCTGTGGTGTTGGCAGGCTTTAGCTGCTCAAAGCGCCGTCTCGCATCAGGAAAGTAAGATGTTCCTTCACACGTATTTCTTATATGCTTTTCTCTGCTAAGTACATGGGACATTGTCGAGAGCTAGACGGATGACTACTTTCGCAGTTTACACAGCACGGTGCACGCGTACAGACGACGTCACCGTGTGCCGCTAGACCAAAAGGATCGCAGGTTGCAGGTCGGGCACATGCAGCTTGGGTATGCCCGAAGCGCTGATACTTGAAGCACCACATAGGGTTCGCCACATACGGGCGGATGGCAGCACGTTCGTAACCACAGTATATAAACTCCGGAACACTAGTACCCTTGAACATGAGAAAGATCGTACGCAATGGGTACTCCTTGCCGTCACGTTTACCATGTAGACGGCACGCCTGACAAAATCGCTGTTCTGAAAAATTGGTGGCAATATCTTCATTGGAGAGGTCGTCTAAGCTAGAGGTGGTCACAACTCCTCTACAGGTGTTCCTGGACTTGTGGGGGTAAACTTTGATGCTCTACGAGCCAAACAGAGTAGCATGAAGTAGCTTGTGTGATTGATCTTTATTGTGGACCTCCACCAGTAGCGTTCCCTTCGCGTTTTGAACTTTGCCGCAGATCCTGTCAGCTTCCCTTTATACGTAGAATGGACTTATATCTGAAAATTTCTTCGTCTCGTTCAATATAGCCATAACTATAAACTGGTCAAAATAAGAAGGTGGTGCGCGGTTTGACATAATGAAAGGACCCCCTCCCGGAACCGTCGGCGTCAGCCTGCCATCCGCGGGTTAAAGAGGAAAAAAACACCAAATCTCCACGATCTGCGCCGTCACGGGAACCATCCCGTGACCGATACCCAAGGCCTACGTCACATGGGTTACCCTCCAAGCACCACTGCTGGTCCATGTGCGTATACCGTTCACCCTGCACGCCCCGGTTTTAAGCCCCTACCACAGGAATAACCGCCTGTGACTCCCCACCCTAGGGCGTGCAGCGACAGAAAACATGCACACATTCAGGTGACTTGTGGTTGATTATGCCGGGGCAACGTTAGCGGTAACACGTCCGGCCCGTGGAACTATCCCAACGACGTAACGCGGAGGTTGGGACACCAGCACAGGCCGGGCTTTCTAAGAGGCTACGTGAATGTACTTGACGGTATGGACGGGCTCCGCACCTAAGGCTACACACAGGGGCAGTGAGAAGGGTGCACCCAAGCTTCAGGTCTTGGACCTCCTTAGAGCACACAAATTGCGAGCCGCGCTGGAACCGTGAGACAGGAACCACGTGGATAGTGAAAGATCCCTGCCAGTGAGACAGGAGTTAATAAGCCTCATGCCCTACAAACTAATAAGTTCCATAAGCCTAGAAGAGGAAGAGGGTGATAAAGTAAACAAACGAAAGAGGCAACACACAGAACAAAAGACGTGGCAACAGTGGATGGCGATGAGCAGGGTGAAGTGCGGCTCGGGAACCCCCGGGTGCGTCAAACCCGTACCTATCGAAGTAGGCTCCTGGGGGGGGGGGCTCGCAATGAGTTTGATGCCCTGGGTGGTGACACTGCTCAACCAAAAGCGTGGCATTGCGGGAGTGACTAAAGGACTTCACTGGTCCAGTTATCTTTTTCAGGCCTTTTTGGATGGTAAATGGGCTAACCGATGTAAATTTCTTTCCTTCCGCTGTCATATTTATCATTAAGTAACAAGGACTGCTGAACTCGACAACTTCCTTTCCGAACACTAAATCTATTTTTTGTTTGTTCTTTGAGACCATAAAGAGTATGGTCCATAGTTATCCTCCAATGCTCCCCTGCCACCGCAGAGCCCAACGAGAGGTCACACACCTGGGGTGATAAGGCTACACATGGGATATAAAAGGCGTGCCCTCCCACTCATCCTGGAGTTCGGTATAATACATAGTCCTGGCCGATTGATTAGGTTTGGGTTAGTCCCTAGACTCCCTTTTAGGCGAAGCAGAAACAAAAGTGGTGTATTAAGGTGCACACCCTCCCCACTCACTGAAGGTCAGAATCCCAAACTCAGGTATGAAACCCTCAACCAACCAGGATATTCCTTTTCACCGACGCGGGTATCCACGCAAGGCCTACAGGGTGGGTATTTTGATCTACTGACTCCCTCACCACCATGAGGTTGCCCTGATGGGGGAGTCAAGGTTGTCTCGGTACCCCGGGTGCACAAAGCCGGTACCTACTGTTGTAGGCCCCTGGGGTGTTGGTCCACCGTAAATCGATTGTTTGGGTCAGTGGATTGCGGAATGGATTGCTCAGCAGAGGAAAGAATTATCTTTGTGAAGTGTCAACTAAAGAGTTCACAGAGTGGTGCTCATCATAGGCAAAAACAGCCAAGCGGGAATGCAGTTCCCAGTTAGCTTGATCGAAGAGCCAACTTAGTAAACGGGTGGAACATACAGGATGTTTCAAGAGACTAATAAGACGTAGGAAGTGGTCACTAGAATGCTAATCAGAGATGATGTTCACTCTGAAGGAAACTGTTAACTGGGGTGAACAAATTGCTATATCAGGGTATGAAAAAGTATCAAAAGGCGTCAGAAAGAAAGTTGGGTTCTGCGGTGTTCAAGAGAGCTAAATTATTACTGTACAAGGAGTCTGCAATCAGCTTACCTCCCACACATGCCCGCGATGAGCCCCAAAGTGGGTGATGGACATTCACATCGCTTACCAACAGAAATGGTGGAGGCAACTGCGCAACTAGGTCTTCTAAGTGGGTGTGCGAGAGGTCTGCAAATAGCGGCAAATGGCTACTACAAATGGCAGAGGGCAGCTTAATTCTGACAGCAGCGGACTGGATATCAAATGTACGGGTGCGGATGCGGCGAATATATCATCTAGGATAACCATCAAAGTGCCCCCATGTGCTGGGACACCCTCCTCCGGTAATAAATCATAGCTTGCAGAGGAGTACTGCCTGACAGTAATGGTATCCTGGGGACGGAGCTTTGTCTCCTGTAACCATACGGCCAAAGGCTGATGCCGGTGGAGCAACAATTCAAGCTCTGGTCAATATGATATAAATCCGCCTATGTTCCAATGTAGGATAGTCATGGCCTATGTGGTGGGATACATTCTAAATTGAAATACGTTTCTAAATATTAGGTGGTGCTGGTCGGTTAAACTTATTGTTTTTGGGAGTCGGACTACCATTTCTTTCTTCAGACGACCCTATCGCTTTCGCACAGTGACGACAGAATCCTCTTGATCCATCTCCCGTACCGGGGAAGACCTGTTTCTAATAGAAACTTTCGGTTCGAGAAGCTCAAAACGATTAGAGGTGCTGATCGGCGAAGATGGTCGTCGCCGGTCTGTACTTCTTCCAGAAGATTCCTCGAAACAGCATCTATGTGAAGAGCAATGTGGAATTGCTTTCTCTTAGATGTTTTAGGAGCGGGCTTGACACTTTCTTTCAAAAAGTCTTGTCTAACATATCTGGTATTGAATTGTTTCACAGGTTTAGGCCACGGCACAAGTTTACCAGTCTTAGTTCCCAAGGTCGAAGGTTTAGATAAGACAGCTGTATTGCTCTGTATGTTGGCGGACTTGGCAGATGTGGATGCCGATTCTGCTGGTGAAGACGAAGGCCTTAGTAGTGCTCTGGCTACGAGGATGATGATTTGTGTTTAAGGGCGCTCAACAACAGAGGTTATTAGCACTCTCAGAAAATAAAATCTCGGCTAAAACCACAAATAAAAATAGCACTTTTGAAATAAATTAATAAAAACTCCGCAAGGAACCATGAATAAAAAAAACTAATAAAAGAACTCGGAGAATAAAAGGATAGCTAAAGTGGCACAATGGAGACAAGAGAGTGTCAGATAATAAAACGGAGAATGATAACCCTAAAAGTGATAAAAGATTTAAAAGCCTCACAAAGCACTCCATTGTCTGCCGTCTAAATCTTTAAAAGCAAAATAAAACTAGATTACTAAGACACATTCCATTTTGGAAAAAAGTTAAAACCCATGCTCACCGCGCCTGAATCATCGGCCAGGATCTCCGAAATCCTAATTAGAAATTGTATAGTGGCTCGAAGTGGTGCTAGGTGAGCACACTCTACCAAGACATGGCGGACAGAAAGTGTCCTTGCCACAGAGCGGACAAACAGGTGGAGATTCCTTCTCTAATATGTGGCTATGAGTAAAAACAGTGGCCAATAAGTAATCGAGCTAAACTAACCTCCTCACGTTGAGGTAGACGTGAGGAAATCAGCCAGTGTATAGGGAGTTCCTTCACCTCCCTAAGTGTGCTGCCGAGGAGAGCGGACCACTCTCCATGCCAGCTCGAAACAACCGCCCTTCGCGCAACAAGCCCAAAGTCGTGGGCAGTGACACAGTGAGCTGTTACACTGGGCGAAGTTGTTGCCTTCTTTGCCGCCAAATCCGACAGTTCACTCCCCGGCAAGCCAACGGCTGCAGGAATCCATGCGCACCCTACAGTAACACCCGAAGCATGCAAAATGTGGAGGAGGTCCTGAATGCGCTGCACTTGAGGATGGTAATTGTACAGCTCACGAAGGCTCTGAAGTGCAGTAAGGGAATCACTCAGAAGAAGCCCCCTCAGGGGCCTACTACGGTAGGTACGGGTTTGGCGCACGCGGGGGTTCCCGAGCCACTCGCCACCATATCATCCTCCCCATCGCCATCCACTGTGCCACGTTTTATGTTCTTGTCTGCGTGTGTCTGTGCGCATTTGTTTGTATGTTATTGTTTGTGCGAGTTTACTCTCCTCATTTTCTTCCTCTTCTAGGCTTATTCTCTATATGTTTAGTTTCAAGGCTTTAGGTTTATTAACTCCTGCCTCACCAACAGGGATCTTTCTTCTATCTCCGTGGTTCCTGTCCCACGGTTCCAGCGCGGTTTCCAACCTGTGTGCTCTTCGGAGGTCTCAGGCGTGGCGGTTGAGTGGACCCTTCACACTGCCCCTATGTGCAAGCCTTAGGTGCGGAGCTCGTAAATATCGATATGTACACCCACGTGGCTTCTCTGGGAGCCCGACCCGTTCTAATCTCCCGACGAGCGCAGGTCGTCGGGTTAGAATCACGGCACAGACGTGTTACCGCTATCGGAAACCCGCTGTAATCAACCACAAGTCCCCTGAATCCATGGATGTGTCATTACACACCATGGCCTAAAGTGGGGGGCCACAGGAGGTTATACCTATAGTGGGGGCATAAAGCCGGGTTCTGCATGGTGGAGGGCTTACCAATGTGGACCAGCAGTGTAGGTTGGAGGGTAACTCCTCCTAAGTACTCCGTGAGATCGGTCTGGTAGGGGTCTACCAAGCGGCATAGACCGGAATGTATTTTTGGTGTCTTTTTTTTCTTTCGCCCGGATGGCAGGCTGACGCCGACAGTACCGGAAGGGGGCCTGATGAATGAATTCTCCGCGCAAAACTCTTCCATTTAGCCGATTTTTGGTAGTGACTTTGGCTCGTGAATCAAAAAGTATGAGAAATATTATCCCGTTGTATATCCAACGGCAAATTCACTGAATCTGTGGCAAAGTAGGCAACGTAACCAGGACCAGAGACGGTACGCTGTTAGTGGAAACCAAGACCGAACACCAGTCTAAGAAGCTCCTGAAAGCCGGCTTGTTGGGTTCCTACCCAATAAAGGTAGCCCCACATAAAACTTTGACTACTTGTAGAGCTGTAGTGACCACCAGCTGTCTAGACGGTCTTTCAGATGCAGACATTGTTTCGAATCTCTCCGACCAGGGTGTATGTCAGGCGTACCGTCTTCTAGGTAAACGTGATGGTCAGTCGGTTGCGCGGCGCACGGTATTCCTTACGTTCAAAGGCACCACCTTACTTGAGGCACTCTACTGTGGATATGAACGTGCTGCTGTGAGGCCGTATGTACCGAACCCTATGCGTTGCTTCCGCTGTCAAAAGTTTGGACACACGCAAAGCCGGTGCACCTTCGACGCTACGTGTGAGCGATGCGGCCAAACTGCTCACGGAGATACTGCTTGTGCTCAAGACCCTTGTTGCGTCCATTGTAAAGGGAAACATCCATCCAGCTCCCGGCAGTGTCCGCGTTTTCTCGAGGAAAAGGCCATCCAGGAGTTGCGAGTTAAGGAACGCCTAAATTTTCCGGAAGCCAGACGCCGCTTCCAACAACTGCAGCCTTCGACCATCTCAGGCTACGCATCAGCGCTCCGCCGCACTCCTGTTTCCTCAGTGGCATTACAAACCGTGCCTGTTGCCGACGCGTGTACTCAAACAGAACAGACGCCGACCACAACAACCTCGCAGTCTACAACATCCACAGCACCCACTGCCTAAAGTTCTATTTCTCCAGAACCTGCTCGTAAGCTGCTAGTTAGACCGACAGCATCTGTCGCTGCTGCTCACGAGCGCAGTCGTAAGAAACTCAAGGCCTCTGATAAACCTTCCAAGTCCCGTTCTCGTTCTACGAGCCGTAGGGAATCTTCCGCATGGCGAACATCACCGGATAGCGCCGACGAAGGTGGCTATATTCTTGTGGGTCCAAAATGTGCAAAGAACAAGAAACGCCCAGCTTAACTGCCTCTACTTCGTTTCCGCCAGTCGTTTGCTTCCCAGCTGCAAACTCATAGTTTGATTCATCGATAAACTTTCCCGGCTCTAACTGTGCTCCATGGCTCTCCTGACGTGGAATATCCGCGGTGTGCGTACCCATATGGCCCAATAGCAGCTGTTATTACGGTCTTATAACCCTCTAGTTCTGTGTTTGCAGGAGACAAAGCTTCGCCCCCACGATGCCTTTGCCCTGCAGCACTACTTTCCTGTGCGGTTTAACGTTACACCAGAGGAGGGCTCTCCTGCACATGGAGGTGTTATGATCCTAACGCGCAATGACATCTGCGGTCAGCCGGTCTCACTTACCACTACATTGCAAGCTGTTGCTATCCGGCTTACTCTTCCTGATTTCTGCTTCACTGTAATGTAATGTCTACGTTCCGCCTTCATCTTCCCTCTGCTCCGCTGACATGCACCATCTTTTGTCTCAGCTTCCGGCACCTTTTTTTCTGTTGGGTGATTTTAATGCCCACCATCCCCTATGGGGTTCTCCTAGGGCCTGCGTGCGGGGGACTATTCTTGCTGACCTTTTCGTTCAATCTAGTCTTTCTGTTCTGAACACCGGTGAACCTACTTTCATTTCCGTTTCTTCTGCCAAGCTGTCCCACCTGGACCTTTCTTTTTGCACTGCACAGATTGCTCACCGTTTTCAGTGGAACGTAGTATCAGACACTCATTCCAGTGGTCATTGCCCTTGTGTCATTACTCTGCTATCACACCACATTTCCTCCTCGCGCGCGATTTCTTGGCAGCTGTCTAAGTTGAATTGGTCTCTTTTCTCCGCTCTGGCTGTTTTCAGCGACTACCTGTTCGACTCCGTTGACCACATGGTCGAACATTTCAACTCTGTCGTGACCTCCGCTGCCGAGCAGTCCATCCCGCGGTCGTCTTCCTACCCTAGACGCTTACCGGTCCCTTGGTGGACTACAGAGTGCCATGATGCTATTCGTGCTCGCAGGAGGGCTCTTCGGGTATTTCGCCATCACCCTACCTTGGAGCATTTAATCAATTTTAAACAAACACGCGCCCGGGCACGGCGCATTTTTCAAGATAGCAAACGGGCTTCCTGGGCTTCGTTTGTTGAAACATTCAGTCGCACAACACCTTCATCTGTTGTGTGGGAGAAGCTCCGCCGTGTTGCTGGTAGGCAGACTGGTACTTCCATACCGGGGCTTCTCGTGGGAACTCACAACGTAGTTGACCCGGTTACTATTGCAGATGCCCTTGGTAGCACGTTTGCAACTGCGTCTATCTCCGCCAATTATCACCCAGCATTTCGTGCCATCAAGGCGGACGTGGAGTCTCAGAGTCTCTCTTTCCGGTCCTTGGATTCCGAGTGCTATAACTCGCATTTTAGCATGCGGGAGCTGGATGCCTGTTTAGCATCCTCTCGACGCTCCGCACCAGGACCCGACGGTATCCATATCGCCATGCAACAGAACCTCTCTTCTGAGAGTAAGCAATATCTCCTGAACCTGTACAACCCCGTTTGGCGTGAGGGTGTGTTTCCTACAGCTTGGTGCGAAGCCACCGTTGTTCCCATCTTAAAACCGGGGAAGGACCGTAGTCTTCCTCATAGTTACCGTCCTATCTCCCTCACCAGTTCTGTTTGTAAGGTGATGGAACGCATGGTCAATGGACGGTTACGATGGTGGCTTGAGTCTGAGAAACTTCTGTGCAACATACAGTGCGGCTTTCACCGATACCGCTCCACGACTGACCACCTTGTCTCCCTTTCCACTCACATCCTGAATGGTTTTCTTCGGAAGTGTCAAACTGTGGCCATATTCTGCGATCTGGAGAAAGCTTATGACACTTGCTGGAGGGCTGGCTTACTGCGTACGTTGCATAGTTGGGGCTGCCGTGGCCGCCTTCCAGTGTTCCTCCGGGAGTTCATTTCGTGTGCGTGTGGGCTCTGTTTGCTCTCGTGTTTTTAGTCAGGAGAACGGAGTGCCTCAAGGGTCGGTACTCAGCGTCACTCTCTTCGCTGTTGCCATCAATCCCATTGTCGAATGTGTTCCTGCTGGTATCTCCTCCTCACTATTTGTGGACGATTTTGCCATTTATTGCAGCTCTAGGCGACCGTGCCTTTTGAAACGTCACCTACAGGCATGTCTTGACCGACTACATACTTGGAGTGTCACAAATGGCTTCCGTTTTTCTTCAGAGAAGACAGTTTGTGTCAACTTCTGGCGTCGGAAACCATACGAGCCGCCTTCTCTAAATCTTGGGGCAAAACCGCTGCCCTTCGAAATTGTAAAGTTTCTTTGGTATTCGACAGGAAGCTTAGCAGTTCGTTGAGGGCTCGATGTGATCGAGCACTTAATATTTTACGTGTCTTATGTGGCACATCCTGGGGAGCAGATCGCACTGTACTATTACAGCAATATCGTTCGCTTGTTCGCTCTAAGCTTGATTACGGGTGCATTGTGTACTCTTCGGCATGTCGTTCAGTTTTACGTCGTTTAAACCCCTTTTACCATCGAGGGATTCGCCTGGCACTGGGTGCGTTTCCGACTAGCCCAGTTATTAGTTTGTCTGCTGAGGCTGCTGAACCTCTGCTGTGCTATAGGCGTGAGGTCCTTCTTTGCAGCTGTGCCCTCCGCCTCCATGCAATGCCGGATCACCCGTCTTTCAAGCTATTCTTTGACGAGTCTCTTGACCGTCAATATGCTGTCAGCGCGGTTGCCTTGCTTCCCGCAGGAGTTCGTTTTCGCCTGCTTCTTCGGATCTTGGATATTCGCCTACAGCCTGTGTTTCCACTGGGGGAATATTCCTCCCCCCTTGTTTACGTTGCGACACCCAGTTCCACCTTGGGTTGGCATCCATGCCGAAAGCAATGACACCAACTTCAGTCTTCCGCTCCGCATTTTTAGAGCTGCAGGCCAGGTTGCCCAACTATTGTTTTATGTATACGGATGGTTCTAAGGAAGACCGTGGTGTGGGATGCGCTTTCGTTTTTAATTCACGGAGTTATACATTTCATCTTTTGGGGCAATGTTCGATTTTTACCGCCGAACTTTTTAGTATTTATCAGGCTCTTCTTTTTATCCGGGGACAGGATTTAAAACAGTTTGTTATTTGTAGTGATTCCGTCACTGCGCTTCAGGGCCTGCGTGAGCTGTATCCATGCCATCCGTTGATACAGCGTGTACAGGATCGCCTGCGGTCGCTTGCTGACGCTGGCGTCAGCGTGTCGTTTGTTTGGGTTCCTGGTCACGTAGGTGTGAGCGGAAACGAACAAGCGGACACAGCTGCTAAGTCTGCAGTTTTATTACCTAATGTTTTTAGCACCATTGTTCCTCCAGGTGATGTTGGTGTTCACCTGCGCCGGGCCATTCTTTCGCGCTGGTTCGCAGAATGGTCCGGGGTGCGTGACAACAAACTGAGGACGGTGAAGTTCCTTCCTGTCCCCTGGCCTACTTCCTCGCGTGCATGTCGCCGCGATGAGGTGGTTTTAGCGCGACTGTGTATCGGGCATTGCCCTTTTAGCCACCAGCATCTTTTACGCGGGGAACCCGCACTTCAATGTGCTTCTTGTAACGAGCCATTGACGGTGTGTCATCTTTTATTGGAGTGCCACCTTTATACTGTTCTGCGTGCATCCCTGTGTCTTCCTACTGACATCCCCAGCCTTCTGGGCGACAACCCTGTATGTTGTGACGGACTTTTTAATTTTCTCCGCCGCTGCGGAATGTACAGTAGGGTTTAATTTTATCTATGCGTTTTAGTGTTTACCGACTAATGTTTTTATTGTCTCGTTTTTAATCTGGCTTTGGTAGCCTTGTTATGCTTTCCCTGGTTTTAACCCTTGTGTGGTACTCCTGTTTTTAGTGGTTTTTATGCCTTTTAACTGTTAGCTCTTTTAATTACCCTAGGGCGCTAATAACCTATGCATTTGTGCGCCCTAAAGCCATAATACTATACTATACTCCGAAGAAGGCAGTCACCCAAGTTCCGATGGTGAATATGCAAAAGGGCTCGGTAAATGGCACACAGCTCTGCAGAATAAATAGATGTGCTACTCGGCAACCCGAAAGAAAATTGTTCCGTCCCAGTGACAATATATATATAAATGTGGGAACTGTATTTTGATAAAAATTCTAAAAATACAAGAACGGATACTACACATGGGCGTAGTAGATTTCGCGTAAGCCGTCATCTTGAGATCCACGTGGGAAGAGGCACGTAACCAAGGTGGGTGAACCCGCTCTCCCCTCGAAAACATGTCAGACATTGTAAGATCGTGAGTTCGAAGCAGCTCCCGGAAGCGAAATCTCGCAGGCGTTGGACTACGTAGGTTGTGTCTGTAGCGGTCGTCCAAAGCAATATTAAAAAAGGGGGTAAACGTTGGATGCGCGGGCACGCACTTGAGGTTACAGGCATAGTTTTAAAAGCAGGATATCCTGCTGCCATCGTAGAGGTGGTTCTGATGATTCGGCGTAGAGGCTCACAACTGGACCCGTCGGAAAAGCTCCAACAGCCATACGGATGCTCTGATTATGGACAGCGTCTAACCTTCTTAGCATAGATGGGCGTGCTGAAGAGTAAACAATGCATCCATAGTCTAACTTGGATCGGATCAGTGCATGATAAAGACGCAGCAACACTGTCCGATCCGCTCCCGATGATTTTCCACTTAGTATCCGTAAAAGAGTAAGAGAATGGCCACATCTCGCTTACAGCTGTGCCATATGCGGTGACCAGCAAAGTTAGCGATCGAACACCAATACAAGGAATCTCGCCTGATCTGCGTAGGGAAATAAATCCAGCCCGAGTCGGAGAGTAGGTGCCTTTCGCCACCTAGTGCGTCAGAAGTTAACACAGAGTGACTTCCCAGTTGAAAAACGATAGCCGTTTTCCGAGTTCCATTCAGTAAGGTTGTCCAAACACTGCTGGAGACGGCGTTCCAAAAACGACGTACGCTCAGAAGTACAAAAGATGGCAAAAGCGTCTACGAATAAACAGGACGAGACGCCTGTGGGAACATATTGCGATATAGAATTTATCGTTATGGCAAACAGCGTCACGCTTAGTACAGACCCATGTGGAACTGCGTTCTCTTGAATAAAAGAATGCGATAAAACCGAGCCAACGCGTACTCGGAAAACACGGTCTTGCATAAACCCCTTAATAAACAGCGATAAACACCCACGTACATTCCAAGTGTGGAGAGACCGTAACATACCTGCTTGCCAACAAGTGTCATAAGCTTTCTCGATGTCAAAAATATCTCGACGGTTTCACAGTTCTTCAGAAAGCCGTCCATCATCTGCGCCAATAGCGAAACCAGGTGGGCAAACGCTGAAAGACGTCTACGAAAACAGCACTGGGTGTTAGTCAGCAAATTGTGGGATTTTAGCCACCCACCAACCATCTAATAATCATCCGTTCCATAACCTTGCAAACGCAACTGGTGAGGGTAATAGGGAGTAGCTGGAAGGAAGATGTTTGTCCTTTCCAGGCTTTAGAATAAGTATAATGGTGGACTCTCACCACTATCTGGGAGAGTGGCGTCAACCCAGACAGGATTATAGACTTCGAGTAGGAAAGCGTTGCCATCTGGATAATGTTGCAACATTTCGACGCGAATGCCATCTGGTCCTAATGCAGAGTGTCGCGAAGATGAAAGTGCATGTTCAAGCTCCGCCATGATGGTGATGATGATGATGGTTGGTGTAAGGGCGCTCAACTACTGAGGTCATTAACGCCCTCAGAAAACAAGGTTAAATAAAAACACCAAAGGGAAAGAACAATATAAAAACAAATGTCACCAAAGACCAGAAGGTCAAAACTGTTGGCTAAAAGACATACAGAAATCTAGAATATTTAAAAAAAAAACGGAGCGAAAAGGATGCAAAATGCCTAAAACGTTGTCGACGGGTTAAAATGAATTAAAAAGGAACGGCGTCAAAATTCATTAAAACCCATGAACCCACACTGCATTTAAAGCGATAAAGAGAGATGAAATCCTTAGAAATTAAATCCTTATCGTAAACGTCAAGTTAGATAAATATTTAAAAACTCTAACGATCACTCCGTGGTCGTCGGCAAGAACCTCCGCGAGGGACGCCGGCAGGTGTGACCTGATCGAAGGGCTGCTAGTGCGGTACAGTCTAGCAGGACATGCCGTACCGACAATACTGCCCCACAGAGCGGACAGTTAGGCACAGGATCTCTCTTAAAAACATAACTGTGTATAAAATTGCAGTGACCGATTCGCAAGCTAGCCAATTGCACCTCCTCCCGACGGGATTTAGAGGAGGTCACCCAGGTAGCCGGAGCGTCCTTCACTTCCCTGAGCTTGTTTCCGCGGAGAGACCCCACTCCGCGTGCCAGCCGGAGTGCACCACTCTCCGGACAAGTCTCAAGTCCGCAGCGTTGACAAAAGGAACCGCAGTACAGGGTTGTGTAGCCGCCGTCTTAGCTGCCATATCCGCCAGTTCATTAGCCTGTAAGCCGACGTGCCCAGCAATCCTAGCACCTTCGCTTGAAAACCGGCAGTGTGTAAAAAGTGGAGGAGGTCCTGGATGCGCTGCACGAAGGGATGGTGGTTATATAACTCCCGAACGCTCTGAAGGGCACAAAGAGTTTCGCTTAAAATAAGGAAGTTACCCAAATTTCTGCGGTGAATATAGAGAATAGCTCGGTATATGGCATACAGCTCGGCAGAATAAATGGATGTGTGATTATGTAACCCGAAAGTATGTGATTCGGTACCAGTAACAAAGGCACATCCAACACCGTCACTGCACTTACTGCAATTAGTGTAAATAAAAGATCGGTCACTGTAAGAGGATAAAAACTCAAAAAAAAAAAAAAAACATGTACGGATACTAGTCGGAGGCAATGGAGATTTCCCTTAAGCTGTCATCCCGAGGTCTACATGCGAGGTAGCACGTAACCAAGGTGGGTACACCCGTTCCCCCTTCGGAAACATGCGAGGCACTATAATGTTGTGTTTCCGAAGAAGCTCACGGAAACGGATGCCTGCAGGCCGTGGACTATGAAGGTGATTACGAAAGCGTTCGTGCAGCCCGGTACAGAAGAAAGGGGTAAATGTCGGATGCAAAGCCATGCAGTTAAGTGAACAACCTTAATTTCCTAACAGGACGTCACGCCGACAACGCAGAGGAGGTTCTGCCGATTCAGCGTAGAGACTAACAACTGGGCTGGTTGGAAAGGCCCCAACAGCAACACGGATGCCCTGATTTTACACAGTGTCTATGCGCCTCATCACAGATGGTCTTGCTGAAGAATAAACAATGCATCCATAGTCTAACTTGGATCGGATCAGTGTACGATAAAGACTCAGCAATACTATCCAATCTGCACCCCACTATGTACCTCTTAGTATCCGAAAGATATTGATAAAACAGTCACAGCGCGCTTTAAGCTGTACTATATGTGAAAACCAGCATATGCGGCAATCGAATATTCACCCCAGAAATCTGACCTCATCTGCGAAAGGAAGGAAATCTAGCCCAAGTGTAAGAGTAGGAGCCATTCGCCAACTACGACGCCAGAAGTTAACGCAAACTGACTTCTCAGGCGAGAAACGAGAGCCGCTGTTCAAGCTCCAATCGTAAAGATTGTAAAAACACCGCTGGAGACGGCGTTCCATAAACGGTGTACGCTGGGAAGTACAGAAGATGGCGAAGTCGTCCACGTATAAACAGGATGAGACACCTAGGGGGACACATTGCGATATTGAATTCATGGCTTTAGCAAACAGCGTCACGCTTAGTACCGAACCCTGCGGCACTCCGTTCTCTTGATTAAAACAGTGAGAAAAAGCCGAGCCGACACTTACTCGACAAACGCGGTCCCGCATGAACTCCTGGATAAACAACGGTAGACGGCCACGTATATTCCAACTGTAGAGGGCGCGTAAAATCCCTGCCCACCAACACGTATCGTAAGCCGTCTCGAGGTAAAAAAATATCCCAACCGTCTGACAATTCCGAAGAAAGCCGTTCAGGATCTTCGTCGATAGCGATACAAGGTGGTCAACCACTGATCTACGTCTTCGAAAACCACATTGGATGTTGGTCAGAAGACTGTGGGATTCCAACCACCACACCAACCGCCATTGATCATGCGTTCCATCACCTTGCACACACAGCTGGTGAGGGAAATTGGACGGTAGCTGGAAGGATGATGACGGTCCTTTCCAGGTTTCAATATAGGTATTGTGGTGGCCTCCCGCCACTGAGCTGGAAAAGTGGCGTCTACCCAGACACGATTATAGACCTCGAGGAGCAAAGTCTTACCCTTAGGAGAGAGATGTAACATTTGTACGTGGATGACATCTGGACCTGGCGCAGAGTTTCGAGAAGATGTAAGGGAATTGTCTAGCTCCGCCATGGTGAAAAGGCGGTTGTAATCTTCAAGGTTTCCAGAGTCGAAGGCAAAATCTTGAGATTCAACCTGGGCCTTGACTAGAAGAAACTCAGGCGCATTTTTATCTGAGCTAGATATCTTGGCGAAAGTACTGCCCAGAGTGTTGGCCACATCAAACGTGTCAACCACGGCGCCTGCCACTGTTTTTAGACCGGCGATCGACATATGGGTTGGTTTTCCGGCTAAACGTCTTAACTTATCCCGCACGACAGAGGAAGGTGTTTGTCGGTTATAGGAGCCTACAAACAAGCTCCATGATTGCTATTTGCTATGCTTAATAACTTGTCTAGATTTGGAGCGCATCTTTTTACATTGTATTAGGTTATCCAGCGTAGGGCGACGCTGGAAAATCCGTAAAGCATGTCTGCGAGCATGAATGGCATCCCGACATTCAACGGTCCACCAGGGAATAGGAAATCAGCGGGATTGTTCAGTGGACCGCGGAATGGACGATTCAGCAGCAGAAAGAATGGTGACTATGAGGTGTTCGACTAAAACATCCACGGAGTCGTGCTCGCAGCAGTTAAAAACAGCCAAATTGGAATAAAAATTCCAGTTGGCTCGGTCTAAGTGCCATCTAGGTAAGCGCGTGGAACATACGTCGTGTTCTAGTAGATTTAGAAGAACTGGAAAGTGGTCACTAGAGTATGGATCAGAGATGACGGTCCTCTGTAAAGATACGGCTAACTGAGAACAAACACTTATGTCGATGTGTGAAAAACTATTGAAGGCGTCAGAGAGAAATGTTGGTTCTCCGGTATTCAGGACAGAGAGATTATGACCGTCCAAAAATCGGAATTAGATTACCTCTTGCAAAAGCCCGAGGGGAGCCCCAAAGTGGGTGATGGGCATTCACATCCCCCAGCAACAGGAATGGTGTTGATAGCTGGGACACTAGGTCGCCTAAATCATTTCGCGAGAGGTCAGCAGATGGAGGCAGATAGATACTTCAAATTGTGAATTTGGTAGACCAGAGGGTAATGCTGACATCAGCGGACTGGATGCAAGACTGTAAAGGTACGGATTCTGCATAGAGATCATCTCTGACGAGTAGCATAGTGCCCCATGGGCAGGAACATCCGCCTCCGGTGATAGATCACACCGTGCTGCAGAATAATGCCTGAATGTGACTATGTCATGGGGACGGATTTTGGTCTCTTGTAAGCTGACGACTAATGGTTGACACTGGTTGAGCAACAGTTCTAGCTCTGGTCGACGAGGTCTAATTCCGCGTATGTTCGACTGTAGGATAGCCATCTTCTATAATATGGGATAAGGTTTATATCGAAAGACGTTTCTTCAGATTGGGCTCTGCTGGTCGGTTCAATCTGTACTCTTTCGGGATTGGGCTTGTACTGTTTTCAGGAGCTCGATCCTGCCGTTTTCGCACTGTCCGTCTAGCAGTGGGGGCAGATCCCTCCTGTTCCATCTCCTCCAAAGCACAGGACCCCTTACCAATAGAAAATTTCGGTTCGAGAACCTCGAACCGACTTCAGGTGCTGATCGACGGAGATTTTCGTCGTCGGTCTACACTCGCACTAGAAGATTCTCCCGAAGACGATCTACTTGGGGATGAGCGTTGAGTTTTCAAATCTCTTCGATGGTTTGGGAGGAGACTTTACATGGTCTTTTAAGAAGTCGGTCCTAACGTAACTGGTCTTCAAGTTCTTTGCTGGCGTAAAACTGGTGGCGGGTAAGCTGGTCTTGGTGCCCGAGGTTGAAGGCTTGGGGGACACTTTTGCTGTATTACTCTTTAAATATGCGGGTTGGGCTGATGTTGATGCCGGAACAGTCGTAGAATTAGAAGATCGTTGCTGCGGCGTAGCCGTCAGAATCTTTTCAGAAATTGTGGCCCCGTTAATATCGCCAGCTTCAGTTGCGATTTCCCGGCTCGGTACAGGTTTAGCTGCAATTGAGCTGTACGTACCAGAGCGCGAAACAGAGGGTTGGCGAGTGCGCAGGCGCTTCCGGACTTCCGAGAAGGACACCTCTTTCACCCGGATCTCCTGGATCGCTCTTTCCTCTGCGTAATGGGAACAGTCGTGGGAACAAAATGAATGTTCGCCACTGCAGTTAACGCATGATGGAGGGGAAGCACACGCTCAATCGTACGTGGCGTCTCCACAAATGGCACATCTATACTGACCAGTTCAGAATGCACTTGTGTGCCCAAAGCTCTGACACTGTAGCATCTGAGTGGGTTGGGAATGAACGGCCTAACCTCAATGGCTTCGTACCCAGCCCTTATCCTTTGCGGGAGATCTATCCCATAAAAGTAAGGAACAGGATACGGGTAGGCATGAATTCACCATTTACTTTGCGCTGGACCCTATACACAGATGTAACGCCTTGTTCCGCCAGATTCTCCTGTATCTCCTCTGTGCTCAAGCCGTCCAAAGCACGGGTGGTAACAACACCGCGCGAGGAGTTCAGCGTTTTATGTTGCTCCACCTTAACTGGGTAGCTGCCTAACATAGTGGCTCGTACTAATTTAGAGGCCTGGGTTGCTGACACTGCCTCTACCAGGAGTGTATCGTTTCGCGCTCGTATACAAGATTGAACCGGTCCAGCAATTTTATCTAAGCCCTTATGAATGGCAAAAGGGTTGACCGACGTGAAGTTTTTACCTTCCTCCGTTCATGTGACAACTAAGTAACGAGCACCACATGACTCGACTACTTTTGTTTGGACATTAAACGATGGTTTAGGTTTTCCCATAAAAAGGGGTATAAATTCATCCCCCAGTGATACCCACCCACCACGGAGACCAACATGGGGTCACCCCACTGGGGTGACAGGGCTACACAGGGGATATAGCAGTCTCGCTGTCCCACTCACTCTGGGGTTCGATATAATACCTAGTCCTGTCCGATTGACTAGGGGTGGGTTAGTCCCTAGCCTCCCGTATAGGCAAAGCAGAAACCAGAGTGGTGTATTAGGTTGCGCACTCTAACCAGTTGCTGAAAAACAGAAGCCCAGGCTCAGATACGCAACCCTCAACCAACCAGGATATTCCTTTTCACCGACACGTATCCCCACGCACGGCCTTCACGTGGGTGGACATTTTGACCTACTGACTCCCTCACCACTCTGAGGTTGCCCACAGAGGGAGTCAAGGTGGCTGGGGATCCCGGGTGCGCCTAACCCGTACCTACCATAGTAGGCCCCTGGGCTCCGCCATGGTGAATAGGCGATTCTAATCTTCAAGGTTTCTAGATCGAAAAGGAAATCCTTTAGATTCTACCTGAGCCTTAATTGTAAAAAACTCGGCGGAATAAACGTCTGAGCTAGATACATGAGCGAACGCACTGCCTAAGGCGTTTGCCACGTAGAAGTTATTAACAGCAGCTCCAGCAGGTGATTAGACCGGCGATGGCATATGGGTCGCTTTTCCGACCACACGCCTCAACTTGTCCCATACAACAGAGGAAGGAGTATTACGATTAAAGGAAGCAACAAAGTTACTCCACGATTGCTCTTTGCTATTTTTAATAACTTGCCTAGATCTGGCACGCATCTTATACTGTACCAGGTTCTCCAGAAAGGGCGACGTTGGAAAATCCTGAGTCACGCCTACGTGCACGAACGGCATTCCGGCATTCTACGGTCCACCAGGGAACCGCAAAGCGACGTGGTAAGCCAGCTGCCCGCGGGATAGATTGCTTAGCAGCGGCAACAATTGTTGCTGTGAGTTGTTCGACCAAGAGATTTACTGAGTCGTGCACGTTTTAGGTAAAATGCCAAAAAGGAAAAAAAATAAAAAAGGTTCCAGGTGGCTAGATCTAAACGCCATCTAGGCAGACATGTGGAAAAAACGTGAAGTGGTAAGAGATTTCTAAGAATGGGAAAGTTGTAACTGGAGTGTGGGTCAGAGATGGTATTCCAGCAGAAGCTAACTGCTAACTGTGGAGAACGAAAGGCTAAATCGAGATGGGAAAAACTGTTAAAGGCAACGGATAAAAAGGTAGCCTCTCCGGTGTTCAGGAGGGTTAAGTTATTCTGGTCCAATAATGAGCAATTAACTGACCTCTTGCACAAGCCCGAGGAGCCCCAAAAAGAGTGGTGGGCGTTCACGTCCCCCACCAACAGAAATAGTGTTGGTAACTGGGAGACGAGGTATTCTAACTCGGTGCGCGAGAGGTCATTAGAAGAAAGTAGATGGATGCTACAAGTGGTAGAGCTGGCCGGGGCAAGCATAATCCTTACAGCAACTGACTAGAGGTCAGACCGTAACGAGACGGAATCAACATACATATCATCTCTGATGAGCATCATTGTGCCCCCATGTGGTGCAACGCTTTCTTCCGGTAATAAATCAAACCGCACAGAAGAATAGTGCCTAAATGTAACCTTATCTTGATCATCGAGACGACTAACGGTTGGTGTGCATGGAGCAACAGCTCAAGCTCTGCTCGATGTGGTCGAATGCCGCGTATGTTCCACTGTAGGATAGCCATGGTCTCTGTGATGTGATAGGTTCTAGATAGAAAGACGTTGCTGCATGCTGGCCGGTGTTGGTCGGTTTTATTTATTCTTTTTAGCCGTTGGACTAACACTTTTCCAAGGAGCACGATCCTGCCGCTTATGCACTGTTCCCCGGGCAGTGAGAGCAGTATCCTCCTGTTCTATCTCCTAAACATGGGAGAGCCCCTTACCAATAGAAAATTTCGGTGCGAGGACTTCGAACCGACTTTTGGTACTGATCGGCGAAGATGGGCGTCGCTGATCGGAGCATCTCCCAGAAGATTCCTCAGAAGAGGATCTATGTGGAGAATGACGTAGATTTCCGTTACTGTTGTGTGATTTGGGTGCAGGCGTTTTACGCTCTTTAAGGAAGTCAGTCCTAACCTTGCTCGTCTAGAAATTTTTTGCTGGTACAGAATACGCTACAGTTTTGCCGGTCTTAGTGCCAGAGGTCGATGGTTTGGTTGACAATTGTCCTCGAGTTTGCATTACATTGGCAGATTTGGTGGATGGTGATGCCGACGTGGATGTGGAGGTTGAAGTCTTCGGTAGGGATGTGGCAACGATGATCTTTTCCGCAATTGTTGTCCTGTTGATATCGTCGGTCTGTGTGGCGATTTCCCGCTTCGGCACCGGTTTAGCTGTAAGGCGGCTGTAATAACCGGACCGCGGGACAGAGGGTTGTCGGATACGCAGGAGCTTACGGGTTTCTCTTTTACCCGAATCTCCTGAATAATCCTCTCCTCAGAAACGGGAGCCATGTTGGGAACTGAATGGATGTTCCCCGCTGCAGTTCACGCAAGAGGTACGGTTAGCTCAATCCCCATCGCGAGATGCATCGACACATATTGCACACGTATACCGACCAGAACAAAATTCGCTAGTATGCCCAAACCTGCGGAACTTGTAACACCGTAAAGGGTTGGCAATATAGGGCCTAACCTCGATGGCTTCATTCTTTGAGGAAGATCTACTCGATCAGAGGTAAGGAACAGGGTAAGGTTTGGAACAAAATCGCCACTAACTTTACGCTGGAACCTATAATCGATGTTACGCCTTGTCCTGCCGAATCCTCTTGAAGCCCATCATTGGATAAACCGTCCAATGCGCGGGTGGTAATAACGCCATGCGAGGAGTTTAAGGTCTTGTGCTTTTCGATTTTAATCGGGTAGCTGCCTAACAGTTTCGCCTTGAGTATTTTCGCTGCCTGGGGTGCTGAAATTGCCTCGACCAGGAGTGTTCCATTTCGGGCTCTAACACAAGATTTAACAGCACCAGCAATTTTGTCGAGGCCCTTCTGGATTGCAAAAGGACTGACGGACGTAAAGCTTCTTCCTTCCTCTGTTCGGAATACAACTAACTAACAAAGACCACTACACTCGGCTACTTCTTTTCCATTGATCATCTTAGTTTTGGGTTTGCCTTAAAAAATGGTATTAGATTTTATCACCCAGTGCTCCCCGCCCGACACGACGCTCAATAAGTGTTCACCCCACTGAGGTGACAGCGCTACACAGGGGATATAGCAGGCTCGCCGTTTCACTCACCCTGGAGTTCGGTATAATACCTAGTCCTGGCCGATTGACTAGGGGTGGGTTCGTCCCTAGCCTCTCGTTTAGGTGAAGCAGAAACCAAAGCGGTGTATTAGGCTGGGCATCCTCCCCAGTTACAAAAAGTCAGAGGCCCAGGCACGCAACCCTCAACCCTCAACCATGAAGGATATTCGTTTCCACCGACACGGGTCTCCACGCACGGCCTACACGTGGGCTGGCATTTTGACCTACTGACCCCCTCAACTCTCAGAGGTTGCCCTCTGAGGGAGTCATGGTTGACTCGGGACCCCGGGTGCGCCGAACCCGTTACTACCGTAGTAGGTGACTGGGGGGCCACAAGGACCTTTCCCGCAATGGTTGCCTCGTTTATATCACCGGTATGCGTTGCGATTTAAGACAGCACATCAATTTAGCTACAACAGAGCTAAAGGTACCGGACTTTAGAACAGAGGATTGGCGGAGTTGCAGAGCTTCCGAGAAGGACATCTTCTCTTTCACCCCATCTCCTGGATCGCCTTCTCCTCTAATAACCGACGGCATCTCGGGAACTTGATGAATGTTTGGCGTCAAAATTCACGCACGATGGAAAAAATGGAAATGGCGTGTTATTTATGGACGCTCTTTAACTGCTGTGGTTCTCAGCGTCCCATTCTATACAGGGCGTGAAAAACCGCTTAATTTTGCTCATAGGCCTCTCTATCAGGCTTGAGGTTCTTTTACGTGCCGTAAATCTACGACACGGGACCCACGCCTTTACTTCCCTTCCGAAGGAAGCCATGCTAAGGATTTGTACGCCCGAAAAAATCCATCGTCCTCCGCCGGGTTTGAACCCACGACCTTGGGTATATGAAGTTAGCATGGTAACCATTACACCACGGAGGGCGACACGCACGATGGAGGTTAAGTACACACACCATATTGGGAGATGTCACCATAGTTGACGCAAATAGATTCGCCGTTGCAAAAATCACGCGTGTAACCAAAACACTGACACTTATAGCTCTAAAGGGGGTTTGGTACAAAAGGGCTAAACACGATGACTTGTGACCCTGCCTTAATCTTTTGAGGGAGATCTATCCGATCAAAAGTAAGGAACAGGGTATGGGTAAGCATAAAATTTCCTTTCACCTTACATTGAACCCGATAGACAGATGTAAAGACTTGGTCCGACATATTCTCTTGTGTCTCCTCAGTACTTAGACCGTGAAGTGCGCGGGTGGTTATCATACCGTGTGAGGAGTTTAAAGTCTTATGTGTTTGGATCTTCACGGTGTAGCTTCCTAAAAGTTTAGCCTTCAATATTTTGTCAGCCTGGGAATCGGATGTTGCCTCGACCAGCAGTGTGCCGTTACGGGCTCTAACGCACGACTTAACGGAACCAGCTATAGCACCGAGACCCTTTTGAATTGTAAAATGGCTCACATAGAAGACTTCCTCCCTTCCTTGTCCTATAAACAACCAAGTAGCGATTAGGATTAGGATTTTAGGTCGCTCAACTTCTTGGTCATCAACACCCTCAAAATATTTAAAAGCTGTAATAGACCAGCGTTAAAACATGCTAGAGGTCATGAGAGATAAAATAACTGCTAAAAGAGGAATAAAATACCTATTAAATATCATCTTGTGTTACAATCGTGCCGCCTGCGATGCCATTAGTAGTTAAAGCGGGCGTTAAACACTACCAAAAAAAAAATGTTACAATCGTAGTTAAAACGATAAATCCATAAAAAACAATGGTTCATAAGTGGGTTAAAAAGACCTACAACTAGAACCATAGTGAACTACAACAGTGCTGCCACCATAAAACATACAACAGCTGTAGATGATTTATGTTTCAGGGCGCTCAAGTGCATGGGTAAAACAAAATGTGGAAAAAGTAAAACGATAAAATCAACAACAAAAGAGAGTAAAATAGTTAAATTCAGAGGTAAAAACAGAGCAGCGCCCCTTTATGTATACGAACAGGAGCGAAAAAAGGGAGAGTTAAAAGAAAATGCCCCTGATCAACTCACAGAAGGATAAAATTGGAAGTTAAAAAGCCCTAGCTATCACTCCATTGTCTTCTGGCAGATTAAAATAAACTAAACCCGGAAGGTAAAAGGCATTTATGATAAAAAATTCAAAATCGTGTCAACCACTGCGGTGTCGTCAGCCAAGACCGCTGCAAGACTGGCCGGCAGTCGCAGAGTGGCTTTTAGTGGTTCTAGACGAGCACACTCTTGCAACACATGCCGGACCAACAACGTCGCTGTACATAGTGGACAGCGGGATCCTTCCTAAGTAGGTAACTGTGGGTGGCGACACAGTGGCCATTCCGTAGGTGTGCCAATATGACCTCTTCTCGCCGAGATAATGGCGAAGAGGTCAGCCAGTGTATGGGATGCTCCTTCACTTTTCGTAGTTTATTTCCGCGGAGAGCCGACCACTCATCCTGCCAGCCCGAAAGCACTGCTCTCCGCGCATCGAGCTTACAGTCTTCAGAAGTTGCACAAGCGAAGGCATCAACTGGGTGTCTGGTCGCCGTCTTTGCCGCCAAATCCGCCACTTCCTTTCCCGGTAAACCTACGTGACCAGGGAGCCATGCACACTGCACATTAACACCACAAAGGTGCAAGGTGTGGAGGGCATCTTGGATGAGCTACACGAGAGGGTGGTAACTATAAAGCTCCGGAATGCTCTGAAGTGCGAATCACTCAGAATAAGAGCATTACCCGGTCTACGGCGGCGAACATAAAAAATGGCTCGATATATGGCATAGAGCTCTGCAGCATAGATTGACGTAATGTTATGCAAGCCGAATAAGAATCATGTGGCACCAGACACAAAGGCACAGTCAACACCGTCGGCGCACCATCTCCCATCCGTGTATATCAAAAGCCGGCCATTATAACGTGATAAAAATTCTAAAAAGCAAGTTCGGATACTAGAGACAGGCAGCGTAGACGTCTCATTGGCAGTCATCCCGAGATCGATGTAGTAAGAGGCACATAACAACGGAGGGTACATTGGGTGGTATGAATAAAAATGATACGCGTCTTATGAGACACCGCTTCAAAAAACGTGAGACGCAGCTAGGCATGAGACGCGTCTCACTGATTTCGTATAAATAAAAATGACCCCTCCGAAGAGAGACGCGGTACCTGCGTCTCATTTACGTGCCGCTATTATCTGTGTGTAAATAGGTCAACAATGTAATGTTGCATGAATGAAAAGGTTTATTTCAGCACTTATGAATGAATTTCTACGATTTATACAGCCAAAATGGAGAAGGAAACATTACATTTTAATCGTGTTTCGCGGAATACAATCGTAGTCGTCAGAAAATTAGAACTTTGCAATGGCCGGGTATAAACAAGATCTAGGAAAAATCTTGTCAGGGACTATAATGAAATTTATTTAGGTAAATAAACAATGTGAAAAGCAGAATAAAACAAAAAATATGATGTTCCATTCACATGACCTTCTCTAGCTGTTCCACACACAAACCATTCTTTTATCTACATCATGCTAATCGGTATAAGCATTAGTAGAACTTATTATTTACTTCTTTGTGAGTAGAAGTGAAATAAGGTAATATACTAGGCTAAAGCACAGTCAATACCTTTAAAAACTGATCATTATGTGAAACAGAAGTTCTGTTTGCTTTGCATAGCAAGCAGCAAAACTAGAGAGACGAAACGAAGTAGGCTTTCTGTTTTAGAATAGTTAACGTACATAGAAATTGAAACCCATAATAAGGAACATCTGGAAAACGGCCAACTTTAAAAGAAAACGTATATGACATAAATTATGTATTTTAAAGAGATCTACATTTTTGTGTAGTAAGCTTTTGTCTATCTCTTTATCAGTTATGCAAAATTCATCCAGAATAATTTTGGAGGCTGTTCCCGGAAAATACAAAATATATATTTTATTTCTGATGTAAATACCTTTAATATGCGGTATTTTTAATCAAAATTGTTAGAGTCATTTTTGAGAAAAACAACATTTTCACATATTTTTCCATGTAAACGGTAGTTTGGGGTGGGGGAGTTTCTTCGAAAACTCCGTTTCCCACCATTGGAAGATACAAAACATAAATACCAAGTTTGTCTATCTAATTTAATTTAATAAATAAAAAGAAAAAATTCATTCCAATGAATAAAGGTTTCCTTTGAGCTCTTCGGCCTCCCCCCACACACCGAAATGTTTCGATTTTTTAAAAGTAGGGGACCTCAAAGCATATTACCGGTGAAATCTCGACATTGAATTTTTGATTCAATACCTTCTCCACATATTATGAACTTTATATGTACATACATGTTAGCGAAAGTAAAAAGCACATGCTTTACAAAGAACAACAAGCCTGTACACACGAAAGAATAGAAAAGAAGGTCCTTGAACTTGATAGGAGAAACAAATCCTTTGAAAACGGTGAAAGTTGAGAACAAAAACATTAAAAGAGTATTATTTTACGTATCTATTATTTATTTAGTTACTTTGTAATAGACATGCTTCTATAAAAATTCCACTGTGTTACGGAGTGCAAAAACCTATTTGTGTAGAGCATAACAAGTATTATATCTCATGTGCCATAAAAGACAAAGAGACGAACGTGAGCAGTTCTTTTATATGTATTCATTTGTAACTGTGTCGATGAAACTATTAATTTAATAACCCTCATAATAACTTAATTGAAATAACTCAAAACATTGTACTTATTAAAATACCTGTAGTTCCTGTTAAATATATTAGTTTAGTTATAAAAGCGTACTCGTGTAATCACGTTTTATTCTTGCTATTTGGGTCCTAATATACCTGTTTCCTCTCCATCATCACCCTAATCCACCTAATGTTCATGATCAACATTATAAGCTGATCTTCCTGCTGTTACTCCTCTCCGCAGTCCTGTACCAAGAATCTCGTAATCGTGCTCCTGCAAACGTTTAATATGGAGAGCCATACAATATACATACACGAGGATAACGTTACTTGTTATTAAATTATTTTAAACCCTTTTCCTGGCCAAAATATTTATGTATTATAACACGTTCCTTGGCTTGATACCTACATAGGGCGTTAATGATGTCCATAACCCCATCTTTAAGAAAGAGCGCATACATATTATTATTATTATTATTATTATTATTATTACTATTATTACGAATATTTCTGCAGACATTGGATTTTTTTTCCTGAATGGAACCATGCCACTTGTAAACAACGCCTTTTTGGTTATGATTTCGTCTACATGAAATTTCTGTTTTTTTTTTTTATTATGATAGGGTGTAATCTAAAGCTTCAATAATTGCATCACGGAATGTATTGCACCCTTGCGAAGTTGCAGCAAATTTTCCAAAAGGTTATGGATACTGAATGCAGAGAGGCCTCTGTATCTTCTGGATGTCGCACTGAATTCCAGGGTTTACTATCTGCCGTCGAATGATCAGCATTCTAGTTTTTTACTAACCGGGACGGATTCGATTTTCGGCTGTGGTAGGGAATTGTTTAACTACAACCATCTTCTACACCTACAGAGGCTCTAAGTATGCAAGCGCGCGCGCGTGTGTGTGTGTGTGTGTGTGTGTGTGTTTAATATAATGTGTGTACAACTAAAAACGCCGTTGAGAAGCTTATAGTTCAGCGAAAAACCACCTGTTGCTTCGGGAAGAAAATGTGGTACAAGCCACTGCATATTTTGCTTTAATCTTGAAGTTCGTTATAATTTAGTTCTTCAGAATGCCCCCTGATTTAATAAAGCTTCCTTCTGTGCTCAAAGAACACAAAAACTGGTACCAAATCTGCACATAATTTGTTATAAGAAGCTGCGTCTCAAGTGTTCAGACACCTACGGAGATGACTTAAAAAATCAGGAGACGCGTCTCATGAAACGCTATTTATTCATTCCACAACCTGAGACGTGCCTCATTACGTAAGCGCGTGAGACGTTGGTCGCGATCAAGGTAACCTTCATCTTGTGTCGTCGAGTTTTACTCATACGAAAGTGAGACGCGTCTCAAAACTTGCAATTTTTGAGACGCGTCTCATCTTTAATCATACCATCCATTCTCTCTCCCTTGGACAACAGCCTAGGCAAGTCAATATTGTGTTGCCGAAGAAGCCCGTGGACACAGACACCTGCAGGCTTTGGACTCAGGGAGTGGTGGCCATATAGTTCGTCCAGCTTGGGAGAGAAAAAAGCGTGAAACGTTGGATGCCCAGGCATACACTTAAGCCCGCAGCTATAATTAGCCAATAGGGAATCACGACAATCCCGATTCGGCCCAACAAAGGGTCACCCCACTTGGGTGACAGGGCTACACAGGGGATATAGCAAGTTCGCCGTCCCACTAACCCTGGAGTCTGGTATAATACCTAGTCCAGGTCGATTGACTAGGGGTGGGATAGTCCCTAGCCTCCCGTTTAGGCAAAAAGCAGAAACCAAAACAAATCATATATATATATATATATATATATATATATATATATATATTAGTTTGTGCACTCTCCCCAGTTACTGAAAATCAAAAGCCCAGGCTCAGGTACGCAACCCTCAACCAACCAGGATACTCCTTTCCACCGACACGGGTCTCCACGTATGGCCTACACGTAGGTGGGCATTTTGACGTACTGGCTCCCTCACCACTTAGAGGTTGCCCACACGAGGGAGTCAAGGTTGGCTCGGGACCCCGGTTGCGCCAAATTCGTACCTACCGTTGTAGGCCGCTGGGGGGAATGAAGATCTATATATATATATATATATTAATGGAAGTTTACGGTGAAGTTGCTACACCAGATTCAAGTTTGGGGATAACTTCGGTAGAAAAGGAAACGGTGTAATATGCACCATCTCGCCGGTTTACAAACAAATATCAAACGCGAAACTTGACTGCTGACGAAACTGAAGGACATACAGCAGAAATACATCTATCTACGTTGCTTCTAAGCCTAATAATAACGTTCGTCATAGTTGCCAATACTTATTACCTAGTAGGAAGGAGAAGATTCTGATCAGCGATATGAGGTGAGACCATTCTTAAGAGAGGTATATGTACTAGTTACATTATCCTTTACATAACTGCTTCTGCTTTAGAATTTACCCTCCACTATAAAGAGAACTCACAGCCCCAGAGCTTACAAGCTAGAGTCTGAAGTCAGCTATCTGTTGAGAAGCACACGGACTCTGCATCAGAGAGAATAGTGAGAATAGGTGATCAGCCTGATTTGAGAGTGAGGAACAATATGATATGAAATGGCGGGGAAATTGAGGAAAGGAAAGATGATTATGGAGCAGGTGGTGGAATGAATAACTGGGAAACGGGATAACCCGGACTGACGTTGCTTTGTCTACCACAAATCCCAAATGCTGTCCCCTTTGTAAGAGGCGTGTGGTCTAACCACACGGTCATGGTGCTGTCTATCATTTATATACAAACACAGGTCACATTATTAAGTTTAGATTACAAACATCAAATTCATACTCTAAGTTTGTTTCAATACATAATTCACGTAAGTCCTTTAAATTATATGTAGATTTGGCTGTTACCCCACTTCGTTATTTTCATTTGTTCTACCTTCATTAGTATTTAACATTCATATATCCTTTCACATCTTCCTAACTTAATGAATCATTAATTAGCAGGCCATACCTATTTTGTAAACGCATTTCGTTACAGCAAATTTACCTTCCCTTATTAGAGCTTAATTTTGCATTTTCAATTGGTATAGGCTGTTTGTAAGTCAATAAACATTGCTAGTATTAACAGAAATGAAGGTAGAAAGATGAAATAAAACATTTAAAGTTTGTAACATTGTATTACTCCATATTGCCTTCTTTGCCTCTCAAAATGTCTAGTTTTAAACTATGACACTACCATGGATAACTTTCCCCATTTGTAAGATAGAAAGACTTGTTTTGTACACAAATACTTCCCCTCCAAATAAGTTAAGTTATTAACCTATTGACTATTCCTGCTTATACTGTTAAATAATGTGACATATATGGAAAGAAATATTTTGAAAGTGACGAATAAAACTATGATATTTAATAACTTTAATTTAAAATGTCTGCAGTACTTTAGTATAAGAAATCTGGAGAAACCCAAACAGTTTTCGTTTCTGTAAAGGAAATGTCCTTACCGTTAGACGTTCGTTATGTATTATTTATTTCTCAGCCACGTACAGGATGTTTCAAGGGGACAACGAACCAAGCAGTGCTCGTAGTTGCTCAGATCCTATTCGATTCGAAAATATAGTTTTCAACGTCTTATGGTCAGCGTGAATTAGGCATTTACCCAGGAACATCGCCTTGTGTCTGGTCCATGCTATCAGAAGTAACGCAAGTAGGTTATGAAGCACGGTGTCGCGTGCTTTATCATTGTTCTCCTAAACATACCGCCATTCTGCACAGTGGTTAGCCAACATTAAGGAATCCGTTTTCTTACGAAGTCCCGCTGAAAAACTCAAGCTTTTAGTTATTTGCTTATTCTTTCAGCACACAATTTCATAATAACAGACAATGAACGAAAGGAAATAATGGAGACCGTGACCTGAGAATCATAGGCCATTAACACTATCTTTTAGAGGCCATTTAACGGTAATTATAGGATGGAGCCAAGACAACAGAGACAGAATACTATCAGAATATTACAAACGCATTGTACGAGATAAAGTTAAATAGATAGAAATCCCTTCCGCAGTAAAGTAAGACGTTAAGACACTCGTAATACTCAATGAAGCATTCGTACATTTGACATAAAGCTCTTGATATTTACAATAGGTTCTTGACAGATTATTATCATAATTACAATGATTAGTACACTATTACAAGATACTCGTGGTTAAGGAAAACTATATATTTGTCGCCTTCAAGAGTAGCCTAAAAGTTGTCTGAGCCATAAGGATTCCTTTGAGTAGACACCCACCCTTTGCCGGTTTACCTTTATGTAACTTAAGACAGGTTTGCTGATCACGAACAAGGAGAAACTCGTTTGTTTTCATGACACGCGCTTCCCAAGAAATCCCTTTGAGGTGTAAGCATATACGATCTATACACTAGTGGTGCATGAACGCCTACGGTGCCACAAGTAGTTAAAGCGGGCCTGGAACACTATAAAAATAGTAGTCCGTGTGCTGCCTAATCTCAAAATGAGTACTTTTCAATGTTACATAAAAGCATATCTAAAAGAGCTTCAGAGCTGCGACATCAAACTTCTAACTAGTTGAAGAATAACATGTTATACTGTCATATTTATTCAGTGACGCTTTGAAACAGTCTGTATGACATGTTATGTTGTGCGAATGTATATCCATTAATGCCTAATCAAGATAAAAAAATATACACACAATCAGCTCTTTGTTATTATGTTCAAGCCCAGCGGTTTTCAACCGGTCTGTCGCTGAAATTTTGGAACTAAGAAATAATATTTTGTCGCTAACAGTGTCTTTATGATACATTTATTATTATTGTTGTTGTTGTTTTTTATAGTTTAACGACAACGTTTACTACCTATGCCAAAGAAGGCGATAACACTGATGACACATGAAATGAAGACTGAGCACCGGTGGTATGTGATGGTGGGGGAACCGAAGAACCCAGAGAAAACCCGCCCCTGCGTCGCTTTGTCCACCACAAATCCCATACGCAATCGCCAGGGATCGAACCCAGGCCGCTTTGGTGAGAGGCAGGTGGTCTAACCATCCACAGCACCTCCATGGATGGTGGTGGTGGTGTTTTTCTTTTGGTAGTGTTTAACGCCCGCTTTAACTACTTATGGCACCGCAGGCGGTGACACTGATTATACATGAATGAAGATGAAGCACCAGTGGAATGCGAAAGCGGGGAAAACGGAGAACCCGGAGAATACCCGCCCCAGCGCCGCTTTGTCCACCACAAATCTCACATGCGATCGCTTGGGATCGAACCCGGGCCGTCTAGGTGAGAGGCGAGGCCACGGGGCGGCCTTGTTGGTGGTGGTGGTGGTGGTGGGAGAGAGACGTAAGGCTTAGGGCGCCCAACCTATAAGATTATTAGCGCCGGATAAAGTTTTTGCATAAAATTAAACTTTGCGCTAAAAATCATGGTAAAATGAGTATTAAAACCGTTAACCCTGTAGTTAAAACGTTAAAAACGGTCCAGTAGATTAAAATACAAAATAAAACTATATACTACATATTAAACTTGTCGCTCAAAGATCGTGGAAAAATGAATACTAAAATCAGTTAAGATAACCCCTGTCATTAAAAGTTAAAAACGGTCCAGTAAGTTAAAATATAAAATAAAACTACATGCTGCCAAGCGGTGAAACGGAAATAAAATTATATGCGACCAATCGTAGCGCAAAGTCGAATAAAAGATAAAACACGTTCCACAGCATGGAGATTGTCCACCAAGAGGGCATGCATGTCAGGTGGTAACCACGATGACATCCGTAGGGGTGATAAAACTGACAGTAGATTAAAATGTGTTTTACTGCCAAGGTCGCGCCGCACCGACAAACTGGAGCTGGCTCTCTTCGCAGTAAATGACAGTGGCTAAAATGGCCGTGTCGTAGGCGACATAAAAGGAGCTCTTCTCGGCGGGAAGCGCGACAAGAGGTTTTCCAGGCTTCCGGGTGTTGCTTAATTACCCGCAACTTATTGTCACTAATTTGCGACCATTCAGCCGCCTAACGAGAAAGAATGGTCGCACGGAAAATCGCCTTCAGTTCATTCGCGGGAACGGAAGAACAAAAAATCCTGGGGGATATAATGGCCCTCTTGGCAGCAGATTCAGCTGCCTCATTCCTGTCCACGCCTGTGTGGCCAGGCACCCAGTCATGTGTCTCCGTACATAAAAAAGAGCCTAGAGAATACTAAAAAGTTCGGCGGTAAATATCGAGCACTGTCGCGAAAGACGAAAATTAAAACTTCGGTCTCTAACTACAAATGCACATCCAACACCTTGAGCGTTCTTCGACACGTCAGTATAAATAAAAATGTTGTCCGGATGTTGGTCCTTCAGGGCTGAAAAGAGGGAACGAAGAATAAAACCAGGAGTACTTCACTTCGAAATGCTGAGGGAGCCTAGGTGGATAGGGGACTCCTGACGAAGCCAAGGAAGGAAAGTGGTTTCTCTTTTGGGAACAACAGTAGACATAGGCATATCCATTTGCGCAAGGAGGTTGCGAAAACGCACCCCTGGCGGCAAGAGGGTGAGGGAGCGAGAAGCGTACAAATTATCCAAAGAATCTCCAAACAAGAATGCATGACCTGGGTGTTCCGGCAGGCTGGAGAGTCGGCATGCATAGCTGCAGAAAAGGTACTCACGGCGATAACATAGCGATGATTCTGCAGCTTCCACACAAACACTATTAACTGGATTGTGCAGAAGGCGCCAGTTGCTAAACGTATACCTTGATGGTGAATAATGTTTAAGCGACGAAGGATAGAGGGTCGCCCAGAAGAATAAATGATACACCCATAATCCAATTTGGAACGGACTAAGGTTTGATGCAGGTATAGAAGTACGTTCCTAGCAGCTCCCCAGGATATGCCACTTAAAAGTCGTAAAATATCAAGAGAACGAATGCACTGTGTCTTTAAATAAGTTATATGGGCGGACCAACATAACTTTCGATCGAATATTAACCCCAGGAATTTCGCGTCATTTGCAAGCGGTAGTATCTCTGAGCCGGGCCGGAGAGTAGGAGAAGGAAACTCCATCCGGCGCCAGAAATTTACACAAACCGTCTTCTCAGTGAGAACTTAAAGCCGTTGGCCAGACTCCAGGAGGTAATCCAGTCTAGACAACCCTGAAGACGACGATCAAGGAGATAGGTACACCGAGCTGTGAGATACACAACAAAATTGTCAACAAAGAGCGCCGATGAAATCCCTGGTGGAAGGCAATCAACGACAGGGTTGATAGCTATAAGGAACAGTGTGACACTAAGTACTGAACCCTGTGTTACTCCGTTCTCTTGAGTAAAACAAACAGATGAAATCGAACCCACGCGCACACGAAATACCCGCTCTTTCATGAAATCCGGAATGAAAATTGGGAGGCGACCACGGAAACCCCACTGATGAACGGTACAAAGAATACCTGTCCTTCAACACGTTTCCTAAGCTTTCTCTAAGTCAAAAAATACAGCTACAATCTGGCGCTTTCTGAGGAAGTCGTTCATAACGAGAGTCAAAAGAGACACCAGGTGATCGATAGTAGCGCGGTGCCGACGAAACCCACACTGAACATTCGATAAGAGGCCGCGAGATTCAGGCCACTACATTAACCGCCCATTTAACATGCGTTCCATGACCTTGAAACACAACTGGTTAGGGAAATCGGGCGGTAGCTGGAAGGTAGTTGGCGATCCTTCCCAAGTTTCAGATTTGGAACAACGATGGCCTCGCGCCAAACTGCAGGAAACGTATCTTAATGCCAAATACAGTTATAGAGCTGGACTAGTAGTAGAGTAGCAGTTTTAGGGCGCATCAACTACTGGGGTTATTAGCGCCCATGAATAGAACTTCGGTAAAAACAGATAAAAGCTACATGCACCTCCTAAAGAGACGACCAGCAGGCAGGGGAAACTAAAAGAGAAAGAAAAAATAAGACGAGGCAATGTGAAGTTAGATAAAGTTGTAAAGTCCGCTTTCGCGTAAGAATAAAATTAGACGTGCTATGACATCATCGTCGTCAAATAAAAGTATTTTGAGACTGGTGGACAACCGGTGTTTATTATGACCTCCAGTGAAATTGTGGCAGCCGAGGAGAAGATGTTTCATGGTGATAGGGAGCATACAAAATGAACACAGCGGTTGATCCTTACTTTGGAGGAGATGCCTGTGCGTCAAGTGTGTGTGTGTGACCACTCCGGAGGCAACAAAGAATAACTTCCTCGTGACGAATCTTTGGCAGGATGTTTCCAAGGACTTATAGTGTGCTTGATTTCGCTAAGTTCAGAAGATGTTGTTGCCCAATGCGATTGGCATCGCGAGTATAGCTGACGCTGAAGATAATGCTGCACATCCTGAGGTGGCATCTGAGATACATCAATATGAGTTTTTGCTAATGCCTGTTTTGAGGATGTATTTGCTGCTTCATTTTCTGATATACCTACGTGACCTGGTACCCAACATAGTAAACTGCATAGCGGTGTTTTAACAGCGAGTGGATTAGTAACTGAACTCGTTGTACAAGGGGATGGGTAGAATACAAAGCAGAGATAGATTGTAGAGCACTAAGGCTATCTGTGCAGATGACAAATCGAGTGTCAGCAGAAGATTGTATATACAGCAGAGCCTGGAGAATAGTTGTCAGTTCGGCCGTAAAAATACTGCTAAAAGAGTGAAGCTTGTAGTACTATGTGTCACGGGTAGTATGAAATGAACAGCCCACTGAGGTGCCATTAGAGGAACCGTGTGTGTATATAAACTGAAACTGTGGTTAAGAGGACTTAAGCTGTTCAGAAGAGAGCCGGTAGATGAAAGGAGGGGTATCATGTTTATTGAAGGCGGAGAGGTCAAAGTTTATGACTGGACGAAGGCGTTTCCAGGGTACGGATGTGCAGCGTACCATGGGTAGCGTCTTTGGCAGGGTCACACTGAGGCTGTCCAACAGAGAGCGAAAACGTATACCCAACGGGCGAGGGAGGGAACGACGATCCGCATAAGAAGAGGCACAGAGAGGTTTAAGCACGTCGCGTGTAGGATGGTCAACCACGGCACTAAGCTTTGTTGCATATTTGGCCAATAGAATTTCGCGGCGTAGAGAAAGAGAAGGTTCACCAGCCTCAGCAAGCAACGCCTCTATTCGGCTAGTGCGATAAGCTCTGGTACACAGACGAATACCTGTATGATGAACAGAGTCCGAAGCTTGAGCGTTGTACGAGCGGCAGAGCCATAAGCGACACTCCCATAATCTAAAATGGAGCGAACAAGAGAGTGATGCAGGCGGAGAGGACACACTCTGCTAGCTCCCCACTGTGTCCCACTCAACACCCGAAGCAGTTTCAGCAATGAAGTGCACTGTTTCCGCAGGTAAGAGACGTGAGGCTTCCAGGTTAGCGGCCGGTCGAAGAAAAGACCAAGAAATTTGGTAGTGCGGACAAAAGGCTACAAGTTACCCACAAGAGACAAAGATAGATCACCGTGTAAGGTGCGCTTCCTACAGAAGTGAACACACACAGTCTTCGATGGGGAAACCCGAAAGCCGCTGTGAGCACTCCAATCAGAAAGTATGGTCAAAACTAGCTGTAACTGGCGTTCGATCATCGGAATTCTAGCGGACGAGCTGTAAATAGCGAGGTCATCAACATATAGGCAGGCGCAGACTGGTAGGCGAACAGTGTCCATAATACTGTTAATGGCAATGGAGAATAGAATGGCACTTAAAACGGAGCACCATTTTCAAGTGTGTGTCTCCTCGACAATACAGTTCCCAGTCTGACCCGAAAATACCGTTCCGAGAGGAAGGAGAAACAAGGGAAGTGCTCCCCGGAAACCCCAAAAATGTAATCTGCGCAGGATTCCATGCCTCCAAGTTGTGTCAAAAGCCTTGCCGATACCAAAGAAAATATCCACTAGGTGCTGCTGCATCGCAAAGGCCTGGGAAATTGTATAACTTTAGGCAGTAAAATTGCAGACTTGGCCGCCGTGTCCGCTTGTTCGTTTCCGCTCACAACTTCGTGACTAGGAACCCGTCAGCGAGCGATTGCAGGCGATCCGGTATACGCTGTATCAACGGATGGCAGGGATACTGCCTACGCAGGCCCTGTAGTGCACTGAGGGAGTCGCTACCAAAAACAAACTCCCTTAAATCTTGTACCCGGATAAAAAGAAGAGCCTGATAGATATTCAAAAGATCGGCGGTAAAAATCTAACATTGCCCTAAAAGATGAAATGTATAGTTCCGCGAATTGAAAACGAAAGCGCATCTCACACACGGGCTACCTTGGAACCATCCGCACAAATAAAGCAATGGTTGGGAAACTTGGCCTGCAGCTCAAAAAATGCGGAGCGGAAAACTGAAGGTAGAGTCGTTGATTTAGGGATGGATGCCAACCCAAGGTGGAACTGGGTGTCGCAACGTAACCAAAGGGGGGATAAACATTCCCCCGTGGAAACACAGGCAGTAGGCTAACATCCAAGAGCCGAACAAGCACACGGAAACGAACTCCTGCGGGAAGCTAGGCAACCGTGCTGACAGCATAATGACGGTCAGAGACTCGTCAAAGCATAACTTGAAACACGGTTATCTGGCAAGGCAAGGAGGCGGATAGCATAGCTGCAAAGAAGCAGGTCATGCCTATGAAACAGCGGAGGTTCAGCAGCCTCCGCAGATAAACTAATAAACGGGCTCGTCGGAATCACACCCAGCGCCAGACGAGTCCCTCGATGGTGGACTGGGTTTAAACGTCGTAAAACCGAAGGACACGCCGAAGAGTACACAATGCAGTAATCAAGTTTAGAGCAAACAAGCGAACGGTTAAGCTGTAATAGCACGGTGCGATCTGCTCCCCAGGATGTGCCACATAAAACACGTAAAATATTAAGTGCACGATTAAATTGAGCCTTCAGAGAAGAGATATGGGACGACCAGCTAAGCTTCCTATCGAATACAAAGAAACTTCACAGTTTCGACGAAGGAAAGCGGTTTGGTCCCGAGAAGTAGAGCAGGCGGTTCGTATGGTTTCCAACGCCAGAAGTTGACACAAACTACCTTCTCGGAAGAAAAACGGAAGCCATTTGTAACACTGCAAGCATGTAGACGGTCAAGACATGCCTGTAGGCGACGCTGCAAAAGGCACGTGCGCCGAGAATTGCAATAAATTGCAAAATGTCCACAAAGAAGGAGGAGGAGATACTAGCAGGAACACATTCAACAATGGGATTGATGGCAACAGCGAAGAGAGTGACGCTGAGTACCGACTCTTGAGGCACTCCGTTCTCCTGTCTAAAAACACGAGAGCAAACAGAGCCCACACGCACACGAAATACCCGGTCCTTCATGATCTCCCGGAGGAACATTCCAAGGCGGCCACGGCAGCCCCAACTATGCAAGGTACGCAGTAAGCTAGCCCTGCAGCAAGTGTCATAAGCTTTCTCCTGATCGAAAAATATGGCCATAGTTTGACACTTCCGAAGTAAACCATTCAGTGTATGAGTCGAGAGGGAGACAAGGTGGTCAGTCTTGGAGCGGTATCGGTGAAAGCCGCACTGTATGTTGCACAGAAGTTTCTCGGACTCGAGCCACCATCGGAACCGTCCATTGTTCATACGCTCCATCACCTTACAAACAGAACTGGTGAGGGAGATAGGACGGTAACTGGGAAGAAGACTACGGTCGTTCCACGGTTTTAAGATGGGAACAACGGTGGCTTCGCGACAAGCTGTAGGAAACACACCCTCGCGCCAAACGAGGTTGTACAGGTTCAGGAGATTTTGCTTACTGTCAGATTGCTTACTGTCAGAAGAGAGGTTCTGTAGCATGGCGATATGGAGACCTTCGGGTCCGGGAACGGAGTGTCGAGCGGATTCTATACAGGTATCCAGCTCCCGCATGCTAAAATCCTTGTTTTAGCACTCGGAATCCAAGGACCGGAAACAGAGACTCTGAGACTCAACTTCAGCCTTGATGGGATGGTGGGCATTAAAATAACCCAACAGAAGAAAAGGTGCCGGGAGCTGAGACAAAAGATGGAGCATGTCACCGGCGCAGAGGGTAGATGAAGGCGGAACGTAGACATTACATACAGTGAAGGAGAAACCAGGAAGAGAAAGTCGGATAGCAAAAGCCTGCAAGGTAGTGGTAAGCGAGACCGGCTGACCGCAGATGTCAATGCGCGTTAGGATTTTAACACCCCTACGTGCAGGAGAGAGCCCTCCTCCGGTGTAACATCAAACCGCACAGAAAGGTATTGGTGCAGGGTAAAGGCATCGTGGGGGCGAAGCTTTGTCTCCTGCAAACACAGAACCAGAAGGTTATAGGACCGTAGTAACAGCTGCAATTCGGCCCTATGTGGACGCACACCGCGCAGTACAGTTAGAGGCGTCAAAGGTTATCGACGAATCATACTATGAGTTTGCAGCTGGTAAGCAAACGACTGGCGGAAACGAAGTAGATGAATTTAAGGTGGGCGTTTCTGGTTCTTTGCACTATTTGGGCCCACAGGAGTATATCCACTTTCGTCGGCGCTATCCGCTGATGTTATGGATGCGGAAGATCCCCTACAGCTCGTAGAACGAGAACGGGACTTGGAAGGTTTATCAGTGGCCTTGAGTTTCTTACGACTGCGCTCATGAGGAGCAGCGACAGATGGTGTCGGTCTAACTACCGGCTTACGACCAGGTTGGGGAGAAATAGACCTTGAGGTAGGGGTGCTGTGGATGTTGAAGACTGCAAGATTGTTATTCTCGGTGACTGCTCAGTTTGCATACACGCGTCGGCAAAGGGCACGGTTTGTAGTGCCACAGAGCAAACACGAGTGCCACGGAGCGTTGATGCGTAGCCTGAGATGGGCGCAGGCTGCAATTGTTGGAAGCGACGCCGGGCTTCATGAAAAGTTAGGCGTTCCTTAACCCACAACTCCTGGATGGCTTTTTCTTCGAGATAACGCGTACACTGCCGGGAGCGTCGAAGGTACACCGAAATTGGGTATGACCGAATTTCTGACACCAAAAACAACGCATGGGATTCGGTACATACGGTCTCACAGCAGCGCGTTCATAACCACAGTAAAGTGCCTCGGGTAAGGTGGTGCCTTTGAACGTTAGAAATACCGTTCGCAACGCAACCGACTGACCATCACGTTTACCTAGAAGACGGTACGCCTGACATACACAGGTCGGAGGGGTTGGAAACAATGTCTGCATCTGAAAGATCGTCTACGCAGGCGGTGTACACCATGCATCTACAAGTGTTCAAAGACTTGTGCGGAGCCACTGTTATGGGGTACGAACCTAACAAACTGGCTTTAATGAGCTTCTTTGACTGGTCCTCCGTCTTGGTTTCCACTAGAAGGGTACCGTCTCTCGTTCTGGTAGCATTGATCACTTTACCGCAAATCCTGTCAATTTCTCGTTGGATATAGAAGGGGCTAATATCTCGCATTGTCTTCGTTTCGCAGGCCAAGGTCACAACTATAAAGCGGTCAACAGAAGAGGTTTTGCGCGGAGATAACGTAATGGAAATTACCCCCTTCCGGAACTGTCGGCGTTAAGCCTGCCCTCCGGGGGTAGAGAGAAAAGACACCAAAATACTTTCGGGTCTAGTTCGCCTGGTAGACCCTTACCAGACCGATCTCAAGGAATACCTCAGAAGGAGTTACCCTCCAGCCACTACTGCTGGTCCATACGGGTAAGCCCTTCACTATGTACAACCCGGCTTTAAGCCCCTACCACAGGTATAACCACTTGTGGCTCCCCACTTTAGGCCATGCTGCGTAATAAAGCAGACATGCATTGAGGGGACTTGTGGTTGATTACCCCGGGTTTCCGTTAGCGGTAACACGACCGGTCTGTAATTCTAACCCAACGAACAGCGTTCGTCGGGAAATTAAAACGGACTGGGCCCCCAAGGAAGTTACGTGGGTGTACATAACGTTATGGACGGGCTCCGCACCTAAGGCTTACACATAGGGGCAGCAGGAGGGGTCGACTCATCCTTCACGCCTAAGACCTCTGAAGAGCAGAAATGTTGGAAGCCGCGCAGAACCGTGGGACAGGAACCACGGAGATAGATTAAAGATCCCTGTTGGTGAGGCAGGAGATAATGAATCTAAAGCCTTAAAACTAAATATTTAAAGAATAAGCATAGAAGGGGAAGAAGATGTGGCGAATAAACTCGCTCTCACAAAACAGACACAAACAGATAGGCACAAAAACTCAAAATGTGGCTCAGTTGTTGGCGATGGGGATGGTGAGATGGCAGTGAGTGGCTCGGGAACCCCCGTGTGCGCCAAACCCGTACCTACCGTAGTAGATCCCTGGGGGGATGATGATAATGATAATGATGATGATGTTTGAAGCTTAGGGGCGCAAAACTACATGGCTATTAGCGCCCTATCATACTTGACATGCTAAAACCAAAATAAAACACCAATAAAAAAGATAAAATCCAATCATTAAAATGACTAAAATGACAAATAAAACGATAAATACATAAAACTCTCCTTGTGCAAAACAGCATAGACGCTAAAATGTATTAAAAGCAAGAAGGCTAATATTGATAAATAAAACGAAAGCTCCACTACGGGAAGACTAAAACAGTTATAATCTGCAGCTACTACTCCAGATACGTTTCAAAACTATGAACACTGAACCATAATTAGATCATAAGCTTAAAAGCAATGAAGATAAAAACTAAAAACCCTATCTACGCTCCAGCATCGTCCAACAAAATCTCTTTAGTACTGGCCGGCAGTCGTAGAGTGGCTCGTGATCGGGCTAGAAGAGGACACTCTACCAGTACATGGCGAACCGTCTGTGTTTGTTCACACTGAGGACAAACAGGAGCAGGATCCCTTTTGAACAGGTATCTGTGTGTAAAATAAGAGTGAACTGATACGAAGACGAGCCCTTACCACTACTTCAACACCGCTCTCCGCAAAACAAGTCTAAAGTCTTCGGCTGTTGAACAAGGAAGGGTTACACTGGGCTTCGTGCTTGCTGACTTTGCCTCCGCATCCATTAATTCATTGCCTTACAGTCCAGCGGGTCCAGGAAGCCATGCGAGAACCACATTCACGCCAGAGGCGTGTAAAATGTGGAGCGCATCCTAAATGAGTTGCACTAAAGGATGGTAACTGTATAGCTCACGAACGCTTTTAAGTGCGCTAACCGAATCCCTCAGATTAAGGTAGTTACTGAAGTTTCGACGGCATATGTACTGAAAGGCTCCATAAATAGCATACAGCTCCGCAGTGTAGACGGATGTGTGACTTGGTAAACCAAAGTATGTTGTTCGGTTCCAGTTATAAAGGCACACTCAACACCGTCGGTACATTTGCTCCCATCGGTGTATATACAAATTTGGTCACTGTACGGGGCTAAATATTCTAAAAAAACAAATACGAATACTACACGAAAGCATCATAGACTTCCCGAATGCCAACATACCAAGGTCGATGTGGGAGGCAGCACGTAACCAAGGTGGGTGCACCCTCTCTCCCTTGGGAAACATGCTAGGTATTGCTATATCGTAGTCCCGAAGTAGCTCCCTAAAACGTAAACCTGCAGGTTTTGGAGTAAGTGATATGTGGCGATAACGGTCATCTAGCTCAGTAGAATCATAAAGGGGAAACGTTGGATGCGTAGGCTTGCAATTAAGTCCATTACCATAATTCGCTAGCAGGACATCACGCCGAAAGCGAAGAGGTGGTTCCTCCGATTCGGCATAGAGGCTTACAACTGGGCTAGTTGGAGAGGCTCCAACAGTCACACGGATGCCCTTATTGTGGACTATATCTAACTTTCTCAGCACAGATGGTCGTGCTGAAAAGTAAACAAAACATCCATAGTCTAACGATATAACACAGCATTACTGTCCGATCTGTCTCCAAGATTGGCCACTTAGTATCCGTACAATATTAAGAGAACGGTATATGTGGTGACCAGCAAAGTTCGTGATTGAATACCAACCCCAGAAATCTCATCTCATCTGCGAAGGAAAGTAAATCTGGCCCGAGTTGAAGAGTAGGTGCCATTCCCCACCTACGGCGCCAGAAGTGAACACAGACTGTCTTCTCGTGGGAGAAACAGAAGCCGTTTTTCAAGCTCCAAATATAGAGATTATCCAAACACCGCTGGCGACGGCGTTGGAAAAAGTGTGTACGCTGAAAGGTACTAAAGATGGCAAAGTTGTCTAAGAGTAAGCAGTAAGATACCCCTAGGGGAACACATTGCGATATGGAATTATCACTATAGCAACCAGCATGACGCTTAGTTCTCTTGACTAAAAAGTTTAGAAAGAACCTTACTCGGAACACGCGGTCCCGCATACACTCCTGAAGGAATAACGGAAGGCGGCCACGTATGTTCCAATTGTGCAGAGAACGTAATATCCCTGGTCACCAAAAGGTATCATACGCCTTCTCGAGGTGAAAAAATATCCCAACAGTTTGGCGTTTCCGAAGAAACCCGTCGATGATCTGGTCATGATGATGATGATAATGGTGTTTAAGGGTGCTCAACTACTGAGGTCATTAGTGCCCTTATAAAATAAGTGAATAAAAACACCATAGGTAAAATAACAATATAAGACAAATTAAAACTAAACGCAGCACGGCAATTAAAAAGCCAGAGACTAAATCACTGGTGGCTAAATGACACACCCGAATCTAGAACAATTAAAAACGGAGCAAGAGCACACACAAATAATTTAAAAGGCGGTCAAAGGATTTTAATTAATCCGTCCATGATCTGAGTTGACAGCGAGACAAGAAGGTCAATTGCGGAACAACGACGTCGAAAACATAAGTTGGTGGTCATAAGTTTGTGGGTTTCCAGCCACCAAACCAACCGTCCACTGATCATGTGTTCCATCCCCTTGCATAAGCAACTGGTGAGGGAAATAGGACGGTAACTGGAAGGAAGTTGGCGGTCTTTTCCAGGTTTCAAAATAGGTAAGATTGTGGCATCCCGCCATTGAGTTGGAAGAGTGGCATCAACCCAGACATGACTATAGACCTCGAGTAGGAAAGACTGACCTTCAGGAGAAAGATGTTTTAACATTTGGACGTGGATGGCATCTGGACCGGGCGCAGAGTTTAGCGAAGATGAAAGTAAGTGTTCTAGCTCCGCCTGGTGAAAAGGCGATTGTAGTGTTCAAGGTTTCCAGAACAGAAGGCGAACATTTGAGATTCCACCTGGGCCTTAAATGGAAGAAACTCGGGCAAATATTTGTCTTGCTCAGACACGTCAGTAAAAACACTGCCAATAGGGTCAGCCACGCCAAACATATCGATCAACTATAGTCTCTGCGGTTGTTATTAGACCGGCGATGGGCATATGGGTCGCTTTGCCAGCTACACGCCTGAACTTATCCCATACGACAGAAGGAGGTAAGTTTCGATTAAAAGATGCTACAAAGTTGCTCCATGATGACTTCTTGCTATCCTTTATAACTTGTCTAGATTTTGCACGCAGTTTTTATATTGTATCAGGTTATCCACTGTAGGGCGATGTTGGAAAACCCGGAGAGCACGTCTGCAAGCAGGAAAGGCAGTGCCGTATTCATCTGTCCACCAAGGGACAGGAAAACGCAAGGGTGGCCAGTCGAGCAAGGAATAGGCTGCTCAGCAGCAGAAAAAACAGTGGCTGTAAGATGGTCAACTAAGCAATCAACTGGATCCAGCGCACTGCAGTGAAAAACAGCCGAACGGGTATAAAGGCTCCAGTCGGCCTAATTTAGGCGCCATCGAGGTAAAAGTGTGGAACATAAATTGTGTGCTAAGAGGCTGATAACGACTGGATAGTGGTCACTAGAGCATACATCAGAGATGAAATTGTAAGGAAACTGCTAACTGTGGAGAACAGACGGCTATATCAATGTGCGAAAAACTATTTCAGGCGTCAGAAAGAAAGGTAGGCTCTCCGGTGTTCAGGAGAGAGAGGTGGTGACTGTCTAAGAAATCGGCAATTAGATGACCTCTCGCACAAGACCGAGTGAGCCCCAAAGTGGATGATGGGCATTCACGTCACCGAGCAACAGAAAAGATGTTGGTAACTGAGAAATTAAGTCTTCTAAATCATTGCGCGAGATGTCAGCAGATGGAAGGAGATAGATGCTACAAATTGTGAACATGGTACATACCAGCGTAATCATGACAGCGACTGACCGAATACCAAACTGTAAGGGCACGGATTCACCATAAATATCATCTCTAAAGAGCACCATAGTGCCAACATGTGCAGGAACACCCTCCTCCGTTGACATATCCCACCGTAAAGCAGAGTAGTACCTGAAGGTGGCATGATCATGTGCTTGGTCTCTTGTAAGCACACGACCAAAGGCTGATTCTGGTTGATCAGCAGTTCAAGCTCTGGTCGGCATGGTCTAATTCCGCGTTTGTTCCATTGTAGGATAGTCATTGTCTATATCATGGGATAAGGTTTATATTGAAAGGCGTTTCTGCAGATTGGGCTGTGCTGGTCGGTTCAATTTGTTCTTTTTAGGTGTTGGGCTTATGCTATTCTCGGGATAACGATCCTGCCGTTTACTCACTGTCCGTCTGCTAGTAGGGGCAGAATCCTCCTGCTCCATCTCCTCCACTGGGCTCTTACCAATAGAACATTTCGGTTCGACAACCTCGAACCAATTAGAGGTGCTGATCGGTGTAGATGGTCGGAGCCAATCTAGACTCCCCTCAGAATGTTCCCCGAAGATGATCTACACGGATGCTGGTGTTTACTGTTCCTTCCCTAAGATGGTTTGGGAGGAGACTTTACAGTGACTTTTAGGAAGTCGGACATAACAGGTCTTAAATGATTTTGCTGGCGCTGAACTTGCGGTGGATGAGCCGGTCTTGGTGCCCGATGTCGAAGGTTTCGGTGAAACTTTTCCAGGTCTACTCTTTACCTTGGCGGTTATGGCAGATGTTGATGCCGAAGCAAAGGACTTTGGTTGTGGTCTGGCTTCGAGAACCTTTTCAGAATTTGTGACCCCATTAATATCGCTGGTCTGAGTTGCGATTTCCCACCTCGGTACAGGCTTAGCCACTACTGAGCCAAAGGTACCGGAGCGTGGGACAGAAGGTTGGCGGATAAGCAGGAGCTTCCGGGTTTCTGAGAAGGACACCTCTTTCACCCGAATCTCCTGGATCAATCTCTCTGAGAAACGGGGATAGCCGCGGGAACTAGATGGATGTTCGCCGCGGCAGTTGACGCACAATGGGGTAGAAGTACAAGCCCCGTCGAGCGTGTCGTCTCCACAGATGGCACATTTAGATTGACCAGAACAGAATTCACTTAGTAGTAGCAGTAGTAGTAGTAGTAGTAGTAGTAGTAGTAGTAATAGTAGTAGTAGTAGTAGAAGTAGTAGTACTAGTAGTAGTAGTAGTAGTAGTAGTAGTAGTAGTAGTAGTAGTAGTAGTAGTAGTAGTAGTAGTAGTAGTAGTAGTAGTAGCAGTAGTAGTAGCGCTTTAGGGAGCACAACTGCTTAGGTTATTAGCGCCCTGTGGTTTATAAAACGGCTAAAAGTTAAAAGGCTTAAAAAAAACACCAAAAAGGAGCACCGCACAAGTGTTAAAACTAGGAATAGCATAAAAAGGTTGCCAAAGCCAGACTAAAAAGGAGGTACAGAAATAACAGCGAGGAGAACGCCACTGAATGAGAAAAGGCAAGGTAACATAACAGACAGATCGCTAAAAAGATAAAACCCCAACATAAATTAAACCCGTCTGTACATTCCACAGCAGCGAAGAAAAGTTAAAAGCCTTACACAAGCCACAGGTGTGTCGCCCAAAAGGGTGCGGAGGTCAGTGAGCAGATACAGGGACGCACGTAGCGCACTAAAAGGGCGGCACTCAAATAAAAAATGACGAACCGTAAAAGTAGTAGTAATAGTAATATTGATTTTGGGCCCACAACTGCAAAGCTCATTAGCGCCCTAGGGTAAATAAAAGAGCTAAATTTTACAAGGCGTAAAGACCACGAAAACAGGAGTACCACACAAGGGTTAAAACCAGGGATAACGTAAAAGGGCTACCAAAGTCAGACTAAAGACGAGGGACTAAAATCACAAGTCGGTAAAAGGTAAAACCCAAAGATAAAATTAAACGCTACTGTACATCCCACAGCGGCGGGTAAATTAAAAAGTGCGTCACAAGATACAGGATTGTCGCCCAGAGGAATGGGGATGTCAGTAGGCAGACGGGGACGCACGCAGCAACGTATAAAGGTGGCACTCCAATAAAAGATGACGCACCGTCAATGGCTCGTGACACGAAGCACATTGAGGCGCAAGTTCCCCACGTAAAAGATGCTGGTGGCTAAAACCGCAATGCCCGATACGCAATCGCGCTAAAACCATCTCATTGCGGCGACATGCACGCGATGAAGTATGCCAGGGGACAGGATGGGACTTGACCGCTCTCAGATAGTTATCACGCACCCCGGACCATTCCGCGAAGCAGCGCGAAAGAATGGCCCGGCGCAGGTGAACACGAACATCACCTGGAGCAACGGTGGTGCTAAAAACTTTAGGCAATAAAACTGCAGCCTTGGCAGCTGTGTCCGCTTGTTCGTTTCTGCTCACACCTACGTGACCAGGAACCCAAACAAACGACACACTGACGCCAGCGTAAGCGAGCGATTGCAGGCGATCCTGTATACGCTGTATCAACGGATGGCACAGATTCAGCTCACTCAGGCCTTGGAGTACTCTGAGGGAATCGCTACAAATAACAAACTGCCTTTAATCCTGTCCCCGAATAAAAAGAAGAGCGTGATAGATATTAAAAATGTCGGCGGTAAAAATCGAACATTGACCGAAGGGCTCACAAATGCATTGGTTATTAGCAACCTAGGGTAAATAAAAGCGCAAAAGTTTAAAAGTCATAAAAACTACTAACACAGAGATGCCACACAAAGGTTTAAACCAGAGAGAGAGCATAAAAAGGCTTCCAAAGCCAGACTAAAACCGAGGGACTAAAAACACAAGTCGGTGAAATGTAAAACTCCGAGATGAAATTAAAGCCTACTATACATCCCGCAGCGGCGGAGAAAAATAAAAAGTCCCTTGCAAGAAACAGGTTTGTCGCTCAGAAGGATGAGGATATCAGTACGCAAACATAAGGACGCACGCAGCACAGTAAAAAGGTGGCATCCCAATAAAAGATTTTGCACCGTCAAAAGCTCATTACACGAAGCACATTGAGGTGCGGGTTCCCTACGTAAAAGATGCTGGTGGCTAAAACGGCAATGCTCGATACGCAGACGCACCAAAACCACCTCATCGCGGCAACATGCACCAGAGGGAGTAGTCCAGGGGACAGGAAGGAACTTGACCGCTCTCAGTTTGTTGTCACGCACCCCGGACCATTCCGCGAACCAGCACGAATCAATGGCCCGGCGTAGGTGAACACGAACATCAACTGGAGGAACAGTGGTGCTAAAAAAATTAGTCAATAAAATTGCAGACTTGGCAGCTGTGTCCGCTTGTTCGTTTCTGCTCACACCTACGTGACCAGGAACCCAAACCAACGACACGCTGACGCCAGCTTCAGCGAGTGACTGCAGGCGATCCTTAATACGCTGTATCAAGGGATAGCATGCATAAAAATCACGCAGGCCCTGTAGTGCACTGAGGGAGTTGTTACAAATAAACTGCTTTAAATCCGGTCCCCGGATAAAAACAAGAGCCTGATTGATACTAAACAGTTCGGCGGTAAAAACCGAACATTGTCCTAAAAGATGAAATGTATAACTCCGTGAATTAAAAACGAAAGGACATCCCATAACACGGTCTTCCTTGGAACCACCCGTGTAAATAAAACTATGGTTGCGAAGCTTGGCCTGCAACTCTAAAAATGCGGAGCGGAAGACTGAAGGTGGAGCCTTTGATTTCGGCATGGATGTCAACCCAAATTGGAACTGGGTGTTGCAACGTAACCAAGGAGAAATGAACATTGCCCCACTGGAAACACAGGCGGAAGGCGAAAATCCAGGATCCGAAGAAGCAGACGAAAACGAAATCATGCGGGAAGCAAGGCAAGCGCACTGACAACATATTGACGGTCAAGAGACTCATCAAAGAATAACCTGAAAGAGGGGTGATCTGGCAAGGCAAAGAGGCGGAGAGCATAGCTGCAAAGAAGCAGTTCACGCCTATGAGACACTGGATGTTCAGTAGCCTCCGCAGACAAACTAACAACCGGGCTAGTCGGAAATGCACCCAGCGCCACACGAATTCCTCGATGGTGAACTGCGTTTAAACGTCGTAAAACCGAAGGACAAGCCGAAGAGTACACAATGCACCCGATATCAAGTTTACAGTGGACAAGCAAACCGTAAAGCTGTAATAGCACGGTGCGATCTGATCACCAGGATACGCCACTAAAACACGTAAAATATTAAGTGCACGATCACATCTAGCCTTCACAGAAGAGATATGGGACGACCAATTACGCTTAATTTCAAAAACCAAGCCAAGATGCTTCACTGATTCGGCGAAGGGCAGCGGTTCGGTTCCGAGACGTAGAGAAGACCGTTCGTACGGCTTCCGACGCCAGAAGTTGACACAAAACTGTCTTCTCTGAAGAAAAACGGAAGCCATTTGTAACACACAAAACATGTAGACGGTCAAGACATGCCTATAGGCGACGCTCCAAAAGGCACGTGCGCCGAGAACTGCAATAAATTGCAAAATCGTCCACAAATAGGGATGAGGAGGTACCAGCAGGAACACACTCAATAATGGGATTGATGGCAACTGTGAGTACCGATCCTTGAGGTACCCTTTCTCCTGACTAACAGAGCCCACAAGCACGCGAAGCACCCGGTCATGACCTCCCGGAGGAACACTGCAAGGCGGCCACGGCAGCCCCAACTATGCAAGGTACGTAGTAAGCAAGCCCTCCAGCAAGTATCATGAGCCTTCTCAAGATCGAAAAGAATGGCCACTGTTTGACACCTCCAAAGAAATCCATTAACGATATGAATCCAGAGAGAGAGAGAGAGGGGGGGGGAGAGAGAGACCAGGTGGTCGGTCGTGGAGCGGTATCGGCGAAAGAAAACCGCACTGTATGTTGCACAAAGGTTTCTCAGAGTCGAGTCACCATCGTAACCGTCCTTCGATCCTGCGTTCTATCACCTTACAAACCACACTGGTGAGAGAGAAGGACGGTAACTGGAAGGAAGACCACGATCTTTCCCCGGTTTTAAAATGGGAACAACGGTGGCTTCGCGCCAAGCAGTAGAAAACTCAATCTCGTGCCACAGACGGTTGTAGAGGTTCTGGAGATATAGCTTACTGGCAGAAGAGAGGTTCTGTAGCATGGCGACATAGAGACCATCGGGTCCTGGAGCGGAGAGTCGAGAGGATGCTAAACAAGCATCCAGCTCCCGCATGCTATTATCAGAGTTATAGCACTCGGTATCCAGGGACCGGAAAGAGGGACTCTGAGACTCCACGTCAGCCTTAATGGCACGAAACGCCGGGTGATAACTGGCGGAGCTGGACGCATTTGCGAACGTGCCAAGGGCGTTTGTAACAGCAACCGAATCATCGAAGGTGTCAGTTCCCACGAGAAGCCCCGGTATGGAAGTACCAGTCTGCTTACCGGCAACGGCGGAGTTTCTCCTACACAACAGATGAAGCTGTTGCGCGACTGAAGATTTCAACAGACGAAGCCCAGGAAGCCCGTTTGCTATTTCGAATAATGCGCCGCGCCCGGGCGCGTGTTTGTTTAAAATTGATCAAATGCTCCAAAGTAGGGTGATGGAGAGAAACAGAAGAGCTCTCCTGCGAGCACGAATAGCATCGCGGCACTGGGTAGTCCACCAAGGGACTGGTAATCGTCTAGGGTAGGCACACGACCGTGATATTGATTGCTCGGAAGCGGAGATCACGACAGAGTTGAAATGCTCGACCATCTGATCAACGGAGTCAAATTTTAGGTCGGTGAAAACAGCCAGACCGGAAAAGATTGCCCAATTCACACACGCGAAAAGGAAATGTGGTGTGAGAGCAATGTAATGACACAAGGGCAATTATCACTGGAATAAGTGTCTGATACTACCTTCCATTGAAAGCGGTGAGGAAGATGTGCAGAGCAAACTGAAAGGTGTAGGTGGGATAGCGTGGCAGAAGAATCGGAAATGAAAGCAGGATCACCGATCTTCAGAGCAGAGAGTCTATATTGAACGAAAAGGTCAGCAGGAACAGACTCCCGCGCGCAGGCGTAAGAGGCACCCCATAGGCATGTTGGGCATTAAAATCCCCCATCAGAAGAAAAGGTGCCGGGAGCTGAGACAAAAGATGGAGCATGTCAGCGGCGCAGAGGATAGATGAAGGCGGAACGTAGACATTACATACAGTAAAGGAGAAACCAGGAAGGCCAATTCGGATAGCAACAGCTTGCAAGGTAGTAGTAAACAAGACTGGCTGACCGCAGATGTCATTGGGTGTGAGGATAAGAACACGCCCATGAGCAGAATAGTGCTCCTCCGATGTAACATCAAACCACACGGGAAGGTACTGTTTTAGGGCAAAGGCATCGTGGGGACGTAGCTTTGTCTCCTGCAAACACAGAACCTGAGGGTTATAGGACCAAATAACAGCTGCAGTTCGGCCCTATGCGTACAGACACAGCGGATATTCCAGGTCAGGAGAGCCATGGTGCACAGTTAATGGCGTGAAAGGTTACCGATTACTCATAATATGAGTTTGCAGCTGGGATGCCAACGAATGGCGGAAACGAGGTAAATGCGGTTAAGGTGGGAGTTTCTTTTTCTTTGCACTCTTTGGATGCACAAGAGTATAGCCACTTTCATCGTCGGTATCCGCTAATGTTCGAGATGCGGAAGATCCCCTAGGGCTCGTAGAAAGAGAACGGGACTTGGAAGGTTTATCAGTGGCCTTGACGTTTTTGCGACTGCGCTCATGAGGAGAAACGATAACTAGAGGCGGTCTAATTAGCGGCTTTCGAGCAGGTTCTGGAGATATAGAACTTGAGGCAGTGGGTGCTATGGATGTTGAGGACTGTAAGGTTGTATTGCTCGGCGACTACCTTGTTTGCGTACACGCTTCGGCTACGGGCACGGTTTGTAGAGCCACTGAGTAAACAGGAGTGCGGTGGGTTGGAAGCGACGCCGGGCTTCAGGAAAAGTTAGGCGTTCGTTGACCCGCAAATCCTGGATGGCTTTTTCCTCGAGAAAACGCGGACACTGCCGGGAGCTGGATAAATGGTAACTTTTACAATGGACGCAGCAAGGGTCTCGGGCACAAGCAGATTCTCCGTGAGCAGGTTGGCCGCAATGTTAACATGTGCCGAAGGAGCACCGACTATGGTATAACCAAATTTCTAAGAGCGGAAACAACACATGGAAATCGCTACATACGGTCTCACAGCAGCGCGTTCATATCCACAGTAAAGGGTATCAGGTAATGTGCCTTTGAAAGTTAGGAATACCGTTCGCAACGCAACCGACTGGCCATCACGTTTACCTAAAAGACGCTACGCTTGACATGCACCCTGGTCGGAGAGATGGGAAACAATGTGCGCATGTGAAAGACCGTCTAAGCAGGTGGTGGTCAACACGGCGCTACAAGTATTCAGAGATTTATGCGGGGCTACTGTTATTGGGTAAGAACCCAACATGCCGGCTTTCAGGATCTTCTTAAACTGGTCTTGGGTCTTCGCTTCCACTAACAGCGTACCGTCTCTAGTCCTGGTTGCGTTGCGCACTTTACCACAGCTCCTATCAATTTCCTGTTGAATATAAAATGGGTTAATATCTCGCATAGTTTTTGATTCGCAAGCCAAACTCACTACCATAAACCAGTCAAATGGAATAGTTTTGCGCGGAGGGATCATGATGAAATAACCCCCTTCCGGTACTGTTGGCGTCAGCCTGTCATCCACGGGAAAGAGAAAAAAGACACCAAAAATTCTTTCCGGTCTGTGCCGCTTAGGAGACCCCTCCCAGACCGATTTCACGGAGTACTTAGGAGGAGTTACCCTCCAGCCTACGCTGCTGGTCCATACGGGTAAGCCCTCCACCATGCACAACCCGGCTTTATGCCCCTACCACAGATATGTGGCCCCCCACGTTAGGCCATGGTGTGTAATGGCACATCCATGGATTCAGGGCACTTGTGGTTGACTACACCGGGTTTCTGATAGCGGTAACACGTCCGGCCTGTGATTCTAAACCGACGACCTTCGTTCGTCGGGAGATTAGCACGGGCCGGGCTCCCAGAAAAGCTACGTGGGTGTACATATCGATATGGACGAGCTCCGCCACTAAGACTTACACATAGGAGCTGTGTGAAGAGTCCACTCAACCGTCACGCCTGAGATCTCTGAAGAGCACACAAGTTGGAAGCCACGCTGGAACCGTGGGACAGGATCCACGGATATAGAATAAAGATATCTGTTGGTGAGGCAGGAGTTAATAAACATAAGCCTTAAAACTAAATATATAGGGAAAAAGCGTAGAAGTGGAAGAAGATAAGGCGAGTAAACTCGCTCCCTCAAGAACATACACAAACAAATGCGCACACACACGCAGACACGAACACAAAACGTAGCCCAGTGGATGGCAATGGGGAGGATGGCAATGGGGAGGATGATATGGCGGCGAGTATCTCGGGAAATCTGGGTGCGCCAAATACTTACCTACCGAAATAGGCCCCTAGGGGGATCATTATGAAAAGGCCCCATTCTGGTACCGTCGTCGGAGGCCTGAAATCCGGGGGACAGAGAAAAAAGATATCAAACATTCTTTACGGTCTGTGCCGCCTTGGAGACCCCTCCCAGACCGATCTCACGCAGTACTTAGGAAGAGTTACCCTCCGGCCTCCACTGATGGTCCATTCGGGTAGGTCCTTCCCATGCACAACTTGGCTTTATGCCCCTACCACAGGTATAACCACCTTGGCCCCTCACTTTTGGCCATAGCGTGTAAAGACACAGACACGGATTCAGGGGACCTGTGGTTGTTTACACCGGATTTCCGATAGCGGCAACACGTCCGGCCCGTGATTCTAAACCGAAGACCTACGTTCGTCTGAATATAAACACGGGCCGGGCTCCCAGATAAGCTACGTAGGTGTATATATCAGTATGGACGGGCTCCGCACCTAAAGCTTACACATAGGGGCAGTGTGAAGGGTCCACTCAACCGTCACGGCTGAGACTTCCGGAGAGCACACATGTTGGAAGCCGCGCTGGAACTGTGGGACAGGAACCACGGAGATACAAGAAAGATCCTGTTGGTGAGGCAGGAGTTAATAAGTCTAAAGCCCTAAAACTAAACACATAAGGAATAAGCATAGAAGAGGAAGATGAAGCGAGGGTACTCGCACTAACAATAACACACAAAACAACAAATATGTGCTCACACACACTAACACAAAACGCGGTTCAAGTTGTGGCGATGGAGATGATGAGATGGCGGTGAGCGGCTCGGGAATCCCCGGGTGTGCCAAACCCGTACCTACCGTAGTAGGCCGCTGTGGGGGAGGGTGATAAAGTAAATAAACGAAAGAAGCAAATACAGAACAAAAGACGTGGCAACAGTGGATGGCGATGAGCAGGGTTAAGTTCGGTGAGCGGCTCGGAAACCCCGGGTGCGACAAACCCCTACCTACCGTAGTAGGCCTCTGGGGGTGGGATAATGTACGGTCTAACTTTGATGGCTTCGTACCCTGCCGTAATCCTTTGCGAGAGATCTACCCAATCAAAGGTAAGGAACAAGGTACGGGTAGCCACAGTAGTAGTAGTAGTAGTAGTAGTAGTAGTAGTAGTAGTAGTAGTAGTAGTAGTAGTAGTAATAGTAGTAGTAGTAGTAGTAGTAGTAGTAGTAGTAGTAGTAGTAGTAGTAGTAGTAGTAGTAGTAGACGCAGCATGGTTTAAGGGCGCACAACTACTAAGGTTATTAGCGCCCTAGGGTTAAAAAATTAAAATTGAAAGGGATTAGAAAGACCAAAACTGGACCACCATACAAGAGTTAAAAATATGGAGACAACATTAAAAGCGACCAAGGTGAGACTAAAACCGAGGGACTGGAATATCACAGGGGATAAATGAGGGAACATGAAAAGTAACTTAAAAGATGAGTCCGTAAAAATATAAAACCCCCAGATAAAATTAAACCCGATTGTACAACCCGCAGCGGCGAAGAAAAGTAAAAAGTCCCTCACAAGTACTAGAGTTATTACCTAGCAGAGTGGGAAGATCAGAGGCCAGGAAAAAAGATGTACGCAGCACAGTAAGAAGGCGGCACTCCGATAAAATATGTCGCACCGTCAAAGGCTCATTACATAAAGCACATTGAGGTGCGGGCTAAAAAGGCAATGCCCAATTCGCAGTCTAGCTAAAGTCACTTCTTCGCGGTGACAAGCACACGAGGAAGTAGCCCAGGGGACAGGAAGGGACTTGATTTCTCTACGTTTATTACCACGCTGCCTGGACCATTCCGCGAACCAGCGGGAAAAGATGGCCCGGCGCATATCTTCTGGAGAAACCGCAGATCTAAAAACAGTGGGCAATAAAATGGCAGTTTTGGCAGCAGCATCCGCCTGCTCGTTACCGCTCACACATACGTGGCCAAGAACCAAAACAAACGACACATTGACGCCAGCGTCAGCGAGGGAATGGAGGTGATCCTGGTTACGCTGTATCAATGGATGGTATGGATACAGCTCGCGAAGGCCCTGTAGTGCACTGAGGGAATCGCTACAGATTACAAACTGCCTCAAGTCCTGGCCTTGGATAAAACGAAGAGCTTGATATGTACTAAAAAGTTCGGCGGTAAAAATCGAACACAGCCCTAGAAGAGGAAATCCAGTGCTCCGCGAATGAACGACAAAAGCACATTCCACAGCACGGTCATCCTTGTAGCCATCCGTGTAAATGAAACAGTGGCTCTGAAATTCGGCTGCCAGCTCTAAAAAGGCGGAGCGGATGGCCGAGCACGGAGTCGTTGATTTCGGCACGGATGTCAACTCAAGGTGGAAGGGAGTTTCGCTAAGTAACCAAGGGGGAAAGGAACATTCCCCCAGTGGCAAAAGAGGCGGTAGACGAACATCCAAGAGCCGAAAAAGCAGACGAAAGAGAACCCTTGCAGGAAGCAATGCCAGCACACTAACCGTATATTGACGGTCAAGGGACTCGTCAAAGAATAACTGAGAAGTAGGGCGACCTGGTAGTGCACGGAGTCGGATAGCATAGCTGCCCAGAAGAACGTCACGCCTATGGCATAGCGGAGGTTCGGCAGCCTCCGCATACAAACTAACGACTGGGCTAGTGGGAAAGCTCCCAAGCGCTAGTCGAATCCCGCGATGGTGAACTGGGTTCAGACGACGCAAAACCGAAGGCCGAGCAGAAGAGAACACAATGCTCCCGTAATCAAGCTTGGAGCGGACAGGCGAACGGTAAAGCTGCAATAGCACGGTGAGATCGGCTCCCCAGGATGTACACATAAAACACGTAAAATATTAAGCAATCGATGACATCGAGGTTTCAAGGAAGCGATATGAAACTACCAGCTAAGCTTCCTATCGAATGTTAAGCCGAGAAACTTTACCGTATCGGCGAAGGGCAGCGGTTGTGGCCCAAGGCGGAGAGAAGGCGGGTCGTAGCGTTTCCGACGCCAGAAGTTGACAAAATCTGTCTTTTCAACAGAAAAATGGAAACCATTTTCAACGCTCCAAACATAGAGACAGTCGAGACAAGCTTGGAGGCGACGCTCCAAAAGGCATGTGCGCCGAGAGCTGCAATATATTGCAAAGTCGTCAACAAATAAAGAGGAGGAAATACCAGCTGGAGGACAATCAACGATAGAATTGATGGCGATAGCGAAGAGAGTGCAACTGAGTACCGCCCTTGAGGTACTCCATTCTCCTGACTAAAAACACGGGAGCAGACAGAGCCCACACGCACACGAAACACCAGTTTCTCCATAAACTCCCGGAAGAACACTGGAAGGCGGCCACGACAGCCCCACTTATACAATGCACGCAATAAACCAGACCTCCAGCAAGTGTCATAAGCTTTCTCTAGGTCGAAACATATGGCCACAGTTTGACACCTTCGTAGAAATCCATTAAGGATGTGAGTCGAGAGGGAGACAAGGTGGTCAGTCGAGGAGCGGTATCGGCGAAAGCAGCATTGGATATTGCACAGAAGCTTCCCAGACTCAAGCCACCATCGTAACCGTCCATTGATCATGCGCTCCATCACCTTACAAACTATACTGGTAAGGGAGATAGGGCGGTAACTGGAAGGAAGTCTACGGTCCTTTCCCGGTTGAAATATTGGAACAACGATAGCTTCGCGCCAAGCCGCAGGAAAAACACCGTCATGCCAAATACGATTATAGAGGCTCAGGAGATAAAGCTTACCGTCCGAAGAGAGGTGCTGTAGCATTGTGAGATGGATAGTATCAGGTCCTGGAGCGGAGTGACGAGAAAATATTAAGGAGGCATCCAGCTCCCGCATGCTAAAGTACGAGTTATAGCACTCAGTTTCCGAGGATCGGAAAGAGAACCCCTGAGACTCAACCTCCGCCCTAATGGCACGAAACGCCGGGTGATAATTGGTGCCACTGGACACATGGGCGAATGTGCTACCAAGGGCGGTGGCAACAACAAACGGGTCAACGACGGTGTCAGTTCCCACGAGAAGCCCCGGTATTGCAGAACTAGCGTGCTTACCGGAAACACGTCGGAGCTTCTCCCACACAGCCGATGAAGGTGTTGTGCGAATAAAGGTAGACACAAACGAAGACCAGGAAGCCCGTTTGCTGTCTTGAATAATGCGGCGTGCCCGGCCGCGGGTTTGTTTGAAGGTGATCAAGTGCTCCAGCGTAGGATGATGTTGAAATACCCTAAAAGCCCTCCTGCGAGCACGAATGGCATCGCCGCACTCAGCAGTCCACCACGGGACCAGTACCCTTTTAGGGTAGAAAGACGATCGGGGAATTTATTGCTCGGCAGCGAATATCACACAGGAATTCAACTGCTCGACCAAGTGGTCAACCGCGTCGAACTGATGATCAGTGAATACATCCAGAGCGGAAAAGAAAGACCAGTTCGGCTTACACAATTGCTAGGTACCGGACTGCGACGAGGGATTGTGGTGTGAAAGCAGGGTGAGAACACAAGGGTAATGATCGCTGGAATGAGTGTCAATACTACGTTCCATTGGAAGCGATGAGCGAGCTGTGCTGAGCAAACAGAAACGTCCAGGTGGGATAGCGTGGCAGAAGAATCTGAAATCAAGGTAGGTTCACCGGTGTTTAAAACGGAGAGGAGTCGCAGCAGCGCGTTCATAACCACAGTAAAGTGCCTCAGGTGATGTGGTACCCTTGAATGTTAGGAACACTGTCCGTAACGCTACCGACTGACCATCACGTTTACCTTGAAGACGGTACGCCTGGCAGACACCCTGGTTGGAGAGATTGGAAACAATTTCTGCGTCTGAAAGACCGTCTAAACAAGAGGTGGTCACAACGCCCCTACAGGTGTTTAAGGATTTGTGCGGGACCATCGTTATTGCGTAAGAACCCAATAGGACGGCCTTCAGGAGTTTCTTGGACTGGTCTTCGGTCTTGGTTTCCACTAATAGGGCACCGTCTCTGGTCTTGGTAGCATTGGTCACTTTGCCACAGATCCTGTCTATTTCTCGTTGAATGTAAAACGGGTTAATGTCTCGCATAGTCTTAGATTCACAAGCCAAGGTCATAATCAAAAAGCGGTCAAATATAGAAGTTTTGCACGGAGAGAGCATGTTGAAAGGACCCCTTTCCGGAATCGTCGGCGTCAGCCTGCCATCCGGGGGTAGAGAAAAAAGACACCAAAAAACGTTCCCGTCTGTGCCGCCTGGTAGACCCCTACCAGACCGATCCCAAAGAGTACGTCAGAAGGAGTTACCCTTCAGCCGCTACTGCTGGTCCATACGGGTAAGTCTTCAGCATGTACAACCCGGCTTTAGCCCCTACCACAGGTATAACCACCTGAGGCTCCCCACTTTAGGCCATGCTGCGTAATGACGCAGACATGAATTCAGGGGACTTATGGTGCATTACACCGGGTTTCCGTTAGCGGTAACACGACCGGTCCGTGATTCTAACCCAACCAACAGCGTTCGTCGGGAGATAAAAACGGACCGGGCTCCCAAGGAAGCTACCTGGGTGTACATAACGGTATGGACGGGTTCCGCACCTAAGGCTTACACATAGGGGCAGTAGGAAGGGTCCACTCAACCTTCACGCCTGAGACCTCCGAAGATCACACATGTTGGAAGTCCCGCTGGAGCCGTGGGACAGGAACAACGGAGATAGAAGCAAGATCCCTGTTGCTGAGGCAGGAGTTAATAAACCTAAAGCCTTAAAACTAAATATATAGGGAATAAGCTTAGAAGAGGAAGATGAGGCGAGGAAACACGCACCCACAATAACATACACAAACAAAAGCGCAAACACACGCAGACACGAACACAAAACGTGGCCCAGTGGATGGCGATGGAGAGGACAATCCATCCAATGCGCGGGTGGTGATAACACCACGAGAGGATTTCAAGGACTTATGTAGTTCCACCTTAACTGGGTAACTGCCTAACATATGAGATCGTAATAATTTGGTTGCCTGGGTTGTGGAGACTGCTTCTACCAGGAGTGTACCGTTGCGCGCTCGAATGCAAGAGCAAACCGGACCAGCAATTTCACCTACGCCTTTTTGGATGGCGAAAGGGCTAACCGACGTAAATTTCCTTCTGTCCTCTGTTTGATATATAACTAACTAGCGAGGACCACTGGACTGAACTACTTATTTTCCCAACACAAAATTTGATTTCGTTTTGTTTTTAGCCATAAAATATGTTATTAACTCATCCCCCAGTTCTCCCCACCCACTCCGGAGCCCAACACGGGGTCACCCCACGGGTGACAGTGCTATACAGGGGATATAGCAGGTTTGCAGTCCCACTCACCCAGGAGTTCAGTGTAATACCTGGTCCTGGCCGATTAAGTAGGGGTGGGGTAGTCTTTTTTTACCTACTGACTCCCTCACCACTCACAGGTTGCCCACAGAGGGAGTCAAGTTTGGCTCGGGAACACCCGGTTGTGCCAATCCCGTACCTATTGTATTAGGCCCCTGGGGGTGTCAACTGGTAAACTCATTAGCGCCCCTAAAAACAAAATTGAAACAAACATCAAAGGTAAAAAAACATTATAAAAGAGAAATGAAAGATAACGATAGTCAATTAAAAAGAATGAAATAAAACGAACAGGGGAAAAGCCACAAGGAAATCTACAATATACAAAAAAGGAATGAAAAGAACAATAGAAACTACAACTTACTCGAAGCGTTAAAAGGAATGATAAACACTGTTAAAATCTTGAACACAAATGAACTTTGGCTGCATTACTATGCATCGCCAAAAATTAAACTAAAACCTACGTCCTTAATGGACAAGTAAAATTTGTCAAAATAGTAAAATTTAGCACCCTATGATCGCCAGCAAGGACCTCCGTTTACTTGAATAAAATGGTTAGAAAAAACCGAAGCGACCATCAGTAGGAAAACGCGGTCCTGCATAAACTGCTGAATGAATAACAGTAGCGTCCACGTATATTTCATCGCCTGCGGTGCCATTGGTAGTTAGAGCGGGCGTTAATCACTACCAAAAAAAACGTATATTTCAGTTGTGGAGGAAACATATATCCCTGCTCGTCAACACATATGATAGCCTTTCTTGAGGTCAAAAAATGTACTAACTGATTGACAGTTCTTAAGAAAGCCATTCACAGTCTGGTCGATAGCGATATAAGATGATCAGCCGCTGATCGACGTCCTCAAAAAGCGCACTAGGCATTGGTCAATAGATGGTTGGATTCCAGCCACCACGCCAACCGTCTATTGATAACGCGTTCAATCGCCTTGCAAATGCAACTGATGAGGGAAATAGGACGATAGCAGGAAGGAAGATGAGGGGCGTTTCCAGGTTTCAAAACAGTTATAACGGTGGCCTCCCGCAATTTATCAGGAAAAGTGGCGTCAACCTAGACCCGATAACAGACCTCGGGTAGGAAACTCTTACCACCTGGAGAGACCCATAATCAATCAGTCCGGACTAGGTACTATACCCAACTCTAGGGTGAGTGCGACGAAGAGCCTCCTATATACCCTGCGTATCCCCAGTGGGGTGACTCCCATACGGCTCCTTGATTGGTGGGGAGCACTTGGAGATGAAATTACACCATTACATTATGACTACAAAACTTAAACCAAGAAGCAGATTAGTGATCGGAAAAGAAGTAGTCGGACCCAGTGGTCCTCGATACTTGGTAATTAGGAGAACAGAGGAAGGTATGACATTTTCGTCGGTTAGCCCATTTGTTATTCAAAAGGGCCTAGATAAGATAGCTGGTCCAGTGAAGTCTTGCGTTCACTCTCGTAGTGGCACTATCCTGATTGAAGCACTATCAGCTTCTAAGGCAACCAAACTATTGAAAGCCTATGGGTAGCTACCCAGTTAAGATCGAGATGCACAAGACACTGAACTGGGCGCGTGGCCTTATCACCACCCATGCCCTGGACGGCCTGTCTAATGAGGAGATTCAAGAGAATCTTTCGGCGCAACTTGTAACTGCTGTGTACCGGGCTCAGCGGAGAACCAATGTTGACTTTATGCCTACCCGTACCCTGTTCCTTACCTTTGATCGGGTAGATCTATCGCAAGGGATTAAGGAAGGGTACGAAGCCATCGAGGTAAGGCTCTATATTCCGTACCCTCTCCAGTGCTACAAATGCCAGTACTTTGGACACGTACACTCCTTCTTGCGTGAACTGCAAAGATGAATACTAATCTAGTTCCCGGGACTGCCCCAGTTTTGACGACGAGAGTGCCATCCAGGAGATACGGGTGTACTAGAAGGTGTCCTCTCAAACCCGTAACCTCTTGCGCATCCGTACACTCTCTTTACCGGGATCTGGTTCTTATAGCTCTGTTGAAGCTAAACTGGTAATCAAGCGGGAAATCGCAACCCAGACCTGCGATATTAACGGGGCCATAATTACAGAAAAGTTTAACGTTGCACGCCCTCTATTTAAGATGTCAACAACTGCATCTACTTCGGCGTCACCAACTGCCAAATTCGCTAATATCAAGCATATTTGAGCGCAATTATCACCCCAACCTTCGACTTATGGCACTAAGACCAGAAAATTCGCAGCACCTGAGAAGTTATTTTAAGAACAGCTATGTTAGACCTGACTTCGTCAAAGAATATGTCGCGTCTGCACCCAAAAAATTTAAGAATAGTAAAAGTCCACGCAACCCAGCACGTAGCTCCTCTTTGGAGCAATCTTCTGGGAGGAGCACCGATTGGAAACGACCATCTTCGACGATCAGTACTTCCAATCGGTTCGAGAATCTCGAACCCAATTTTCTACTGGAAAGGGGTCCTCCCCAGTGGAAGAGATGGGACAGGAGGATTCTACCCCTGCAGCCAAACGAACAGTGCGAAAGCGGTAGGATCGCGCTCCTGAAAAGAGTGTTAGTCCAACACCGAAGAAAAACTAATTAAACCGTCCAGAAGAGCCGAATATGAAGAAACGCCTTGCAATTTAGCTCTTATCCCATAATCGAGACCATCCCATGGCTATCCTACAGAGGAACATAGCGAAATTAGACCAAGTTGACAAGACCTTGCAGTGTTTTTCAACCAGAATCAGCCTTTGGTCGTCTGCATTCAGGAAACAAAGCTCCGTCCACATGATAATATTACTTTCAGGCAACCGCTTAGAGGTACTGATCTGCGAAGATGGTAATAACCAGTCGGTACTTCCCCCTGAAGATTCCTTGAAGAGGATCTCCGTGGAGAGTGGAGTGAACTTTGCTTTCCTTTAGATGGTTTGGGAGCGGTCTGGACACTATCTTACAAAAACCTTGGCTGACATAGCTAACCTTGAATTGTTTTGCAGGTGCAGAATACGTCACCAGTTTACCGGTCTTATTTCCCGAGGTCGAAGGTTTAGGCGATAAGGATGCTGAACTGCTCTGAAAGCTGGCAGATTTGGCAGATGTTGACGCCGACTTTGAAGATGACGCAGGCCTGGGCACTGTTCTGTCTATAAGGACCTTCTCTGCAATCGTTGTCCCGTTTATATCACTAGTTTGAGTTGCGATTCCCGACATGGTACTGGTTTAGCTACAAAAGAGCTAAACGTGTCGGACTTCGGGACAGAGGGTTGCTGGAGTCGAGAGAGCTTCCGGGCCTCCGAGAAGGAGACCCTCTCTTTCACCCGGATCTCCTGTATCGCCTTCTTCTCCGTTAAACGGGGACATTCGCGGGAACTGGATGAATGTTCGCCATCGCTATTCAAGCACGATGGGCGTTTACTGCATACACCATCGTGGGATAGGTAACCAGAGTTCGCACAGGTGAATTCGCCGTTACAAAAATCACACGTGTGGCCAAAACGCTGACATTTATAGAATCTAAGCGGGTTGGGTGTATAAGGCCTAACCTCGATAGCTTCGTACCCCGCCTTAAACATTTGTGGGAGTTCTACCCGATTAAAAGTTAGGAACAGGGTACGAGTAGGCATAAATTTTCCATTAAATTTGCGCTGAACCCGATAGACTGATTTTACGTACCACCAGGGGCCTACTACGGTACGTACGGGTTAGGCGCACCCAGAGTCCCGAGCCAATATTGACTCCCTCTGTGGGCAACCTCAGAGTGGTGAGGGTGTCAGTAAGCTAAAATGACCTCCCACGTGTAAGCCGTGCGTGGAGACCCGTGTCGGCGGAAAGGAATATCCTGGTTGGTTGAGAAGCCTGGGCTTCTGTTTTTTCGGTAACTGGGGAGGGTGCGCAGCCTAATACACCGCTTTGGTGTCTGCTCCGCTTAAACAGGAGGCTAGGGACTAACCCACCCCTAGTCAATCGCCCCGGACTGGGTATTATACCGAACTCCAGGGTGAGTGGGACGGCGAGCTCTTCGTAGCCCTGTCACCCCAAAAGGGTGACCTCTTGTTGGGCTCCGTGGTGCGTGAGGAGCAGTGGGGAATGAATTCTATCCTATTTTATGGGTACCAAAAACAAAACCAATAACATTGTTAATAATTTTAGAAAAGAGTAGTCGAGTCTAGTGGTCCTCGCTACTTGATTGTTAATACGACAGAGGAAGGGCAATTGTTTTCATCGGTGAGCCTTTTTGTACTTCAGAAGGGTCTCGACGCAATAGTTGGTCCTGTCAAATCTTGCATAAGAACGCGCAGCGCAGCTGGTAGAGGCAACATCCGTTTCGCAGGCTGCCAAATTACTTAAAACTAAAATGTTAGCTAGAATCACGGTGAAAGTGGCAGCTCATAGGACTCTGAACTCCTCCCGCGCATTGGAAGTTTTGACTATCGGGGAAATTCAGGAGAATCGGTCTGATCAAGGAGTCTCAGCTGTGTATCGGGTTCAGAGAAAAGTAAATGGAGAATTTGTGCCTACCCATACCCTGTTTCTTACTTTTGATCGGGTTGAGCTCCCTCAAAAGATTAAGGGAGGGTATGAAGCCATCGAGGTTAGGTCCTGTAAACCGAACCCGCTCAGATGTTATAATTGCCAGCGTTTCAGCCACACTCGAGATTTCTGCAAGGGCGAAAATACCTGTGCTATCTGTGGTGACATCTTCCACAATGGCGCATGTGCTTCATCTCAATCGTGCGTGAACTGTGACGGTGAACATCCCTACAGTTCCCGGGAGTGCCCCCGTATTGCAGAGGGGAGAGCGATTCACGAGATACGGGTGAAAGAGGTGTCCTTCTGAGAAGTCCGTAGGCTCCTGCGCATCCGCCAATCCTATGTCCCAAAGGCCGGTACTTATAGCTCAGTGGTAGCTAAAGCGGTACCGAGTCGGGAAATCGCAACACAGACCGGTGATGTAAATGGGGCCACCATTGCAGAAAAGGTCATTGTAGACAGAACACTGCCATCTACTACGAAGTCGCTATCAACAACTGCCAAACCCACCAGCATCCAGAGTACTCCAGCTAATTTGTCACCTAAGCCGTCGATCTCTGGAACCAGTCAGTGCAACCATTAACATATTCTGCACCTCCGAAGGTTATCAAATCCAGCTATCTACTACAAGACTTCCTGAAACAAATTAATAAGTCCACTCCCAAACCATCTAAGGGGAAGAAAAGTCCACACCACTCACCCCGCAGATCCTCTTCTGGGGAATCTTCTGGGTGAAGCATGGACCGGCGACGACTATCATCGCCGATCAGTACGTCTAATTGTTTCGAGGTTATTGCACCGAAATGTTCTATTGGTAAGGGGTTCTTCACAGTAGAGGAGATGGACCAGGATGATTCTGCCCTCACTGCCCAGCGACTAGTGCGTAAACGGCAGGATCGTGCTCCTGAATAAAATGTTAGTCCAAATACCAAAATGAATAAACTAAACCAACCAGCACCGCGAAATATGCAGACACGCCTTTCTATTTAAAACCTATCCTATAACATAATCCATGGCTATCCAACAGTATACGCAGCATTCGACCACATCCAGCGGAGCTCAAACTGTTACTCCACCAGCATGATCCTCTAGTCGTCTGCTTACAAGAGAGAAAGCTCCCTCCACATGATACTGTTTCCTTCCGGTACTACTCTTCTGTAAGGTGTGATTTATCTACGGAAGAAGCTGTCCGGCAAATGGGGGTATTATGATGCTCATCAGAGGTGATATTTATGCTGATTCCGTTTTCTTACAGTCTGACATCCAGTCAGTCGCTGTCAGGATTAAGCTGCCATCTACCAGTTTTACAATTTGTAGTATATATCGTCCTGTATCTCAAGACATCTCACTCACTTCATTATATGACCTCGTTTTCCAGCTACCAACATCATTTCTGTTGGTAGGGGACATGAATGCCCACCACCCAAAGCTTTCATACTCGAGTCCTACAATCGTGTCTCGGTAGATGCCAGCTTTCTCGGAAAATGGCAGGAGCCACCAACATACTTATTCTTAAACCTGGAAAGGACCGTCATCTTCCGTACAGCTACCGTCCTATTTCCCTCACCACTTGCGTTTGAAAGCTGGTGGAACGAATGATCAAGGGGCGGTTGGTATGGTGGTTGAAATCGCACAATTTGCTGACCAACACCCAATGCGGTTTTCGTCGTCCTCAATCGGCGGCCGACAACCTTGTGTCGCTTTTGACGCCGATAATGGACGGGTTTCTTAAGAACTGCCAAACAGTTCATATATTTTTTGACCTCGAGAAGGCATATGATACTTGCTGGCGAGCAGGGATCTTGCGTTCCCTCTTCATTTGGTATATACGTGGACGCCTACCGTTACTTACTCAGAACTTTATGAGGGACCGCGTTTTTCGAGTAAGGGTTGGCTCGGTTTTTTCTAACCATTTTATTCAGGAGAACGGACTACCAGAGGGCTCGGTACTGAGCGTCACGCTGTTTGCTGTAGCGATTAATTCTATATTGCATTGTGTACCCATGGTGTCTCGTCGTGCATATTTGTAGACGACTTTGCTGTCTTTTGTAGTTCTCAGCGAAGCTCCTTTCTCGAACGCCGTCTACAGCAGTGTTTAGATAACCTCTCCGCTTGGGGTTCTCAAAATGGCTTTCGCTTCTCCACAGAAAGGTCCGTCTGCGTAAACTTTTGGCGCCGTAGAAGGCGATATCCGCCTACTCTGCGACTCGGTCCAAATTTAATTCCATTTGCAGATGAGGCAAGATTCCTTGGTTGGATCGTCGATCGAAAACTTTGCTGGTCACCACATAAAGCACAGCTGAGAGCGCGATGTTATCGCTCTCTCAATATTTTACGGATACTATCTGGGAAATCTTGGGGAGCGGATCGGACAGTTTTACTACGTCTTCATCGTGCACTGATCCGCTCTAATTTGGACTATGGATGCTTTGTTTACTCTTCAGCACGACCATCTGTGCTGAGCAGATTAGACACTGTTCACAATCAGGGCACCCGGGTGGCGCTCGGAGCTTTCCCGACCAGCCCAGTTGTTTGGATTTATGCCGAATCGGCAGACCCACCTTTGCGAAGTCGTCGGGATATCCTGCTCGGTAATTATGGTTGTGGACTTAAATGCATGCCTATGCACCTAACCTTTAATCCGTTTTTCAATACCAGGCTGGGCGTACGTTATAGAAAGCTGACACTCAATCCCAAGCCTGCTGGCTTTCGTTTTCGGGAGCTGCTTCGGAAACATTCTATTGCACTGTCCCCGTTTTCCCAAGGGGAGAGTGTTTAGCCCCCTTGGTTACGTGATATATCCTATGTAAATCTCGGGATGACGGCCTATAGGAAATTGGATCTCCCTGTGTCCAGTATTCGTACCTGCTTTCTAGAATTTTTATCAAATTAAAGTGCCCACATATGTATCTATACCAATGGCAGCAAAAAGCACCGATCGAGTTGGATGTGCCTTTGTTGCTGGGCCCGAAACCAGCACTTTCGGTTTGCCTAGCGGCACATCCATTTATACTGCACAGGTTATGCTATTTACCGAGCCCTCCTCTGTATACGGCGTCGGAAATTCGGCGACTGCCTTATACTGAGCTTTTTTTGGGTAGTGTTTAACGCCCGATTTAACTACTTATGGCACCGCAGGCGGTTTATACCAAGTGATTCCCTTAGTGCGCTTCAAAGCATGCGTGAGCTGTACAACGACCATCATTTACTGCAGCCTACTCAGGACACCCTCCACATTTTGCACGCTTCCGGTGTTACTGCGATGGTCGCCTGGGTTCCTGGTCACGTTGGCTTGCCGGGGAATGAACTGACGGATTTGGCAGAAAAATCGGCCATCTCAAAGCCCAGTGTTATTGTTACCAGTGCTACAGCTGAAAATTTTAGGGTGGTTATGCAGACTGGCTGGCGTGCGGAATGGTCGGCTCTCCGCATTAACAAGCTTAGGGAAGCGAAGGAGCTCCCTATAACCTGGGCAACCTCCTCGCGTCTTTCTCATCGGGAGGAGGTAATATTGGCTCGGTTACGGATTTGCCACTTTTTTTTTTCTTTTTTTACCCATTGTTAAATTTTAAACGGAGATCCTGCCCCTATCTGCGCGATTTGTGGAGCATCCCTAACTGTTAAACATGTGCTGTTAGACAGTGTTACTCTGGCAGCTCATCGCACTTCTCTCCTAATTACGCCTTCTCTGGGAGAGGTGCTTGCTGATGATCAAGTGGCGGCGGATATGGTTTTTAAATGTTATTACGAATCTCTTTCACAGTCAGAATCTGAACTTTATAGGTGATAGTACTATTTTAATGACCTATGATTTAATTTTTAGCTCTTTTTAACCGTTTCTGATCCATTGTCACAATGGTTTTATTGTTTTTACAGAGTTTTTAGCACTAGATAGTTTTTAATCTTATTCGGTATCTAATTTTAGCTTTTATTTTATATACGAAAATATTTCTCAGGGTTTTAACTGTGGATATCTGCTGCTTTTAGTTTGCTTTTTCAGGGCGCTGATAACCTGGAAGTTGAGCGTCCTAATCATCCTGCTCCTGCTGCAGCATCCTGCTGCTGCTGCTGCTGCTGCACATTGACCCGCCATATTCTCTTGAATCTCCTCAGTGCTTAAACCGTCAAAAACGCGGGTGGTGATCACACCGCATGAGGAATTGAGTGTTTTGTGTACTTTAACATTCACGGGAAGCTGGTTAACATTTTGGCCTTGATTATTTGGGGCCTGGGAGGTGAAGAATGCCCCAAACATCAACCTGCCGTTGCAGGCTTTAATACACGACTTAACAGGGCCAACTATGGCACCAAGACCCTTTTGAATGGCAAAAGGGCTGACCGCAGAGAACTTTCTCCCCTCCTCTGTTCTATTAACAACCAGGTAGCGATGACCACAGGACTTGAATACTTTTCCTTAATTAACATAAGCAGAGGTTTTTGTTTTGGGTGCCCTAAAGACAGATATAAACCCATCCCCCAGTACCCCCCATCTGCCCCGGAGCCAAACACAGGGTGACTCCATTTGGGCGAATGGGCTACACTGGGTATATAACGGGCGAGCCGTCCGATTCACCCTGGAGCTCGGTATAATACCTAGTCCTGGCCGATTGACTAGGGGTGGGTTAATGCCTAGGCTCCCGTTCAGCAGAAGCAGAAATTAAAGTGGTGTATTAGGTTGTGTACCCTCCGCAGTTACTGAGGAACAGAATTCCCGGCTCAGATACGTCACCCTCAAGCAAGCAGGATATTCCTTTCCACCGATACGGGTCTCCACGCCCGGCCAACGCGTGGGTGGGCATTTTGATTGACTGATTCCCTCACCACTCGGAGGTTACCGAAACGAGGGAGCCAGGGGGGGGGCTCGGAACCCCCGGGTGCGCCAAACCCATACCTACCGTAGTAGGCCCCTGAGGGGACGACAGAGGGAGGAGTATGTCTACTAAAGGAAGCTATGCACCTGCTCCAGGTTGTTTTTTGCTATCCTTAATAACTTTTCGGAATTAAGCGAGCACTCTCTTATACTGTATATGGTTATCCAGAGTAGGGCGACACTGAAAATTCCTGAGAGCACGTCGGCGAGCACGAAGAGCATTGCGACACTCGTAGATTCACCAAGATACCGGAAATCGATGGACTGGGCCAGTGCAATGCGGAATAGATTGCTCAGCAAAGGAAAGAACTACACTGGTGATGCGTTCGATTAAGTAGTTCACAGTCTTCTTCGTCATAGTTAAAAACAGCCAAAGAAAATATAAGTAGTTCCCAATTGGCTTGATCGAAGCGACAGCTTGGTAAGCGGGTGGAACATACAGGATGTGGCAAGATACTAATAAGACATGGGAAGTGGACACTCGAATGCAAATCAGAGATGATATTCACACTGAAGGTAACGGCTAACCGGGGTGAACCAATTGCTATATAAAGATATATGAAAGAGTATACAATAGCGTCTGATAGAAAAGTAGTAGTAGTACTTATTGTAGTAGTAGTAGTAGTAGTAGTTATTGTAGTAGTAGTAGTTATTGTAGTAGTAGTAGTTATTGTAGTAGTAGTAGTAGTAGTAGTTATAGTAGTAGTAGTTATTGTTGTAGTAGTAGTAGTAGTAGTAGTAGTAGTAGTAGTTATTGTAGTAGTAGTAGTAGTAGTAGTAGTAGTAGTAGTAGTAGTAGTTATTGTAGTAGTAGTAGTTATTGTAGTAGTAGTAGTAGTAGTTATTGTAGTAGTAGTAGTAGTTATTATTGTAGTAGTAGTAGTTATTATTGTAGTAGTAGTAGTTATTGTAGTAGTAGTAGTTATTGTAGTAGTAGTTATTGTAGTAGTAGTAGTAGTAGTTATTGTAGTAGTAGTAGTAGTAGTAGTAGTTATTGTAGTAGTAGTAGTTATTGTAGTAGTAGTAGTTATTGTAGTAGTAGTAGTTATTGTAGTAGTAGTAGTAGTAGTTATTGTAGTAGTAGTAGTAGTTATTGTAGTAGTAGTAGTTATTGTTGTAGTAGTAGTAGTAGTTATTGTAGTAGTAGTAGTTATTGTAGTAGTAGTAGTAGTTATTGTAGTAGTAGTAGTAGTTATTGTAGTAGAAGTAGTAGTTATTGTAGTAGTAGTAGTTATTGTAGTAGTAGTAGTAGTAGTAGTTATTGTTGTAGTAGTAGTAGTAGTAGTAGTAGTTATTGTAGTAGTAGTAGTAGTAGTTATTGTAGTAGTAGTAGTAGTGGTTATTGTAGTAGTAGTAGTTGTTGTAGTAGTAGTAGTAGTAGTAGTTGTTGTTGTAGTAGTAGTAGTTGTTGTAGTAGTAGTTGTAGTAGTAGTAGTTATTGTAGTAGTAGTAGTAGTAGTAGTAGTAGTAGTTATTGTAGTAGTAGTAGTAGTAGTAGTAGTAGTAGTAGTAGTTATTGTAGTAGTAGTAGTTGTTGTAATAGTAGTAGTAGTTGTTGTAATAGTAGTAGTAGTTGTTGTAGTAGTAGTAGTTGTTGTTGTAGTAGTAGCAGCAGCAGCAGCAGCAGCAGTAGCAGTAGTGGTAATAGTAGTAGTAGTAGTAGTAGTAGTAGTAGTAGTAGTAGTAGTAGTAGTAGTAGTAGTAGTAGTATTGGAGCTTTAGGGCGCACAACTACATCGGTTATTAGCGCCCGAAAAAGAAGATGGGATAATAAAAGCAAAGCTAAGGACTAGGTTCACAAATTAAAATCTAAAAACACAATAAAATGGAGCTAAAACATAATAAAATTTAGCTAAAACACTGTCAGCTACTATGGAAATTAAAGATAAAAACGGTAAAAGGGTCCACACAATAAAATCGAAAAACACAATAAAATGTGGCTAAAACAGTGTCAGCTACTGCGGAACGAAATAAAAGCCATAAAAGCCACCAAGACAACGTATGCCACTAAATAGTACGCAAAAGCAGGACACAGAGCGTAAAACGTTAAAATCACACACGGTGGCTCATACCGACTAATCGCATAAAATCTAAAACGTGTTCCACAACAAAGAGTTTGTCCGCCAGTACCTGTGAAATATCAGCTGGTAATCCGACGGACAAACGTAAGGGAGACAAAAATTGACACTCGATTAAAACATGCCTCACAGTCAACGGCTCCTGACAATGTGCACAAAACGGTGCAGGGTCCGAAGATAGTAAATGACTATGACTAAAACGACAATGCCCGATACGTAGTCTAGTAAAAATGACCTCTTCACGACGGCACACGCGAGAGGATGTGCGCTAGCAGACAGGGAGGGACTTCACCTCCCGAAGTTTGTTGCCCTGTAGCTCAGCCCAGGCAGCACTCCAACGAAAAGGGATTAAACGACATAAAAAGGTGCGTAAGTCCGCAGAGGTCACAGAAGAGCTAAAACACCTGGGGCTGACACGGCAACCTTCGCTGCGGCATCGGCAGCCTCGTTATCGCGCAGGCCAACGTGAACAGGAACCCACACAAAAGTAACACGGAAGCCAGAATCGCCGAGCGAGTTGAGACAATCCTGGACACGCTGTACGAGGGGTTGGCGACTGTACAGCGACCTAAGGCACTGCACAACAATCAGAGCACACAACCCACTCAGGAAATCCTTGCCACTGAATATATAAAAGAGCCTGGAAAACACTAAAAATCTCAGCTGTAAAAATCGAGCCATGCGGTAAAAGTCGAAATATAAAACTCGCTTGGTCATGAATAAAAGCACATCCTACTCCCCTAGCATCCTTGGAACCTTGGAACCATCTGCACGTAGCAAACTGCTCTTTGAGGGCTGAAAAGGCGGAATGAATAAGAGAATCGGGCGTCGTCGACTTCGGCGTGGACAGCAACCCTAGATCAATGCGGGGCTGGGGGTGGAGCCACGGAGGAAATTGAGTCTCCCCTCTGGAGTATACGGCTAGCAAAGTGACGTCCAAACGCCGAAGGAGCAGCCGAAAGCGCACACCAGGTTGAAGAAGGGCTAGGGAATTACTTGAGTATCGGCGGTAAAAAGAGTCGTTAAAAATAAGGTAAAAGACGGATGTCTGGGTAAACTAAGCAGACTGCAGCCATAACTACAGAGAGCATCACGTCGATAAGAGTTCTGCAGCTTCTGCACAAAGGCTGAGAACCGGACTCGTGGGGAAAGCATCAATACTCTAACGGATACCACGGTGATGTGTAGCATTGAGACGAGCTACAATGGACGGGCGGACCGAAGAATATACACGGCAACCATAGTCGATTTTTGAGCGGACCAGAGACCGATAAGGGTGTAAAAGGGTAGTCCGAACAGCCCCCCAGGATGTGCCACTTCAAACGCGTAAAAGATTAAGAGAACGGCCACATCTTGCTTTTAAGTACGATAAATGGGTAAACCAGCTGAGCTTCCTGTCAAAATTTAAGCCCAAGGATTTCGTCTCCTCGGCGAAAGGAAGTACGTCAGGACCAATACGGAGAGAATGCGAAGGATATGCCTTCCGTCTCCAGAAATTGACGCAGACAGTTTTCTCGGCGGAGAACTTGAAGCCGTTTTCTATGCTCCAAAGGTACAGGCGGTCAAGACAAGGTTGGAGGTGGCGTTCTATAAGGCAAGTCCGCCGACAACTAATATAAATGGCGAAATCGTCCACAAATAATGAAGAGGAAACGCCAGATGGAACGCACTCTACAACAGATTGATGGCAACAGCAAACAATGTGACACAAAGCACCGAGCCCTGCGGTACCCCGTTCTCCTGAGTAAAAACACCGGATACAATAGAGCCAACCCGAACCCTAAAAACCCTATCCATCATAAACTCCCGGATAAAAAAGGGCAGATGACCTCGAATTCCCCAACTGTGAAGGATACGAAGTATACCGTATCTCCAGCAGGTATCATACGCCTTTTTCAGGTCAAAAAATACCGCAACCGTCGGACTGTTCCGTAAAAATCCATCCATGATAGACGTGGACAGGGACTACAAGTGGTTGACTGTGGAACGGTAACGACGGAAGCCACATTGGACGTTGGAAGGCAGATTGCGAGATTCAAGCCACCATCGTGTTCGCCCGATAATCATGCGGTCCATCACCTTGCAGACGCAACTGGTGAGGGAGATCGGACGATAGCTGGAAGGGAGATGGGGATCCTTACCCGGTTTTAAAATGGGAACGATGGTGGCCGCGCGCCAGACTGTAGGAAACACTCCATCGCACCAAATACGGTTGAAGAGCTTGAAGAGAAAGGGTGTACTGGCAGGGCAGAGATGCTGGAGCATGGCGATATGAGTTTTATCTGGCCCAGGAGCAGAAACTCTAGAGGACGATACGGAGGTTTCGAACTCCTGTATAGTAAAAATCGAGTTATAGTACTCATTATTAAAACAGCGAAAGGGGAGAGCCTGAGATTCCACCTCGGCCTTAGTAGTTCGAAAATCTGGGTCATAGTTTCCGGAGCTTGAGTCAGACGCGAGCGTACTACCAAGGGTGTCAGCAACAGCTAACGTATCCACGATGGTAGCAGATCCCACGTGAAGTCCCGGCATAGAAGAGTTAGCCTGCTTACCGGCAACACGTCGTAGCTTATCCCACACAGCGGATGAAGGCGTGAACGGATTAAAGGTACCAACAAACGAAGTCCAGGAAGCCCGTTTGCTATCTTGAATAATGCGGCGGGCCCTTGCGCGAGCTTGTTTGAAGCGGATCAAGTTATCCAATGTAGGGTGAAGGTGAAACACCCTAAAAGCCCTCCTGCGCGCACGAACAGCCTCGCGGCACTGGACATTCCACCAAGGAACAGGTAAGCGCCTGGGATGGCAAGACGACCGAGGGATAGCAATTCGGCGGCAGAGAGAACGACAGAAAAAATGGAAAAGACCTGTTATTTATGGACGCTCTTTAACTGCTTTGGTTCTCAGCGTCCCATTCTATATTGGGCGTGAAGGATCGCTTAATTTTGCTCAGAGGCCTCTCTTATCAGGCTCGAGGTTCTTTTACGTGCCGTAAATCTACGACACGGGACCCACAGCTTTACTTCCCCTCCGAAGGAAGCCATGCTAAGAATTTTACGCCCGAAAAAATTCATCGTCCTCCGCCGGGTTTGAACCCGCGACCTTGGGTGTATGAATTTAGCATGGTAACCATTACACCACGGAGGGCGACAGTACGACAGAATTAAAATGGTCTACAATATTGTCGACAGTGGCGAACTCAATGTTGCTGAAAACAGCTTTCTCTGAAAAAAAAGGGCCCAATTCGCTTTCGCTACCTGCCAAGTTGCTGCTCGCGGGGAAGAAACGCGAGGTGAGAGCAAAGTCAGTACACATGGGCAATGATCGCTAGAATGGGTGTCAGATGATGATGATAATGGTGTTTAAGGGTGCTCAGCTGCCGAGGTCATTAGCGCCCTTATGATTAAAAATTGGCAATAGGCAGTAATAAAATAAAATTGCAAAAAAGTAAACACAAGTAAAAGAGTAGAAAACAGAAGTAAAAGAACTGACCAGCCCTCTAAATAGAGCTGGATATAAAACTCAATCTAAAACCAACACATTAAAACTAAAAGAGCTAAAAAAACTGCTATCACACTAAAACATCAAGGTAAAATAAACTTTTGCCAAAATTTAAAAACCCTGTCCACTAATCTAGGGTCATCCGCCAGCACCTCGGCAAGAGAGGCTGGCATGCCCATAGATGACCGAATGTGTGCCAGGTGACCACACTCCAGCAACACATGACGACCTGGCTGTGCCTCCCCACAGAGCGCACAGACAGGAGCAGGTTTACGTTTAAAAAGGTAACTGAGTATAAATACAGTGGCCAATTCTTAGCCGAGCTAGTACTACCTCCTCCCGGCGGGATAAACGAGAGGAGGTTACCCAGTTGACAGGGAGGTCCTTCACCTCTCGCAGTTGATTACCACGGAGAGCGGACCACTCCGCATGCCAAGTCGAAAAAACGTCTCTCCGTACAGCCAATCTAAAATCTTCTGCTGTAGAATGGGTAATTGTAACGCTGGGCGCTGTGGCTCCCGATTTCGCTGCCAAATCCGCCGTGTCATTCCTTGGCAAGCCAACGTGTCCACGACTCCATGCGCACTCCATATTAAAACCAGAAGCGTGCAAAATGTGGAGAACGTCCTGGATGCGCTGCACCAAAGGATGGTAATTGTACCGCTCACAAATGCTCTGAAGGGCACTAAGGGAATCACTAAGAATAAGGCAGTCACCTAATTTTCGAGGCCGAATGTACAGAAGGGCTTGAGAAATAGCATATAGCTCGGCAGAATATATAGATGTGCTACTAGGCAAACCGTAAGTAGAAGTTGCGGTGCCAGGGACAAAGGCACATCCAACACCATCGAGGCTCCTACGGCCATTGGTATAAATACAAATAAGGCCACTGTATATGGATAAAAATTCTAAAAAAAAAAACAAATACGAATACTATCAACAGGCGTAACAGATTTCCCGTAAAGTGTCATCCCGAGATCGACAAGGGAGGTAGCACGTAACCAAGGAGGTTATATACTCTCTCCCTTGGATAACAGCCTAAGCATGTCAACATGGTGCTGCCATAGAAGCTCACGGAAACGAAAACCTGCTGGCCTGGGGCTCAGAGAGCAGAGGCAGTATCGCACGTGCAGCTCAGGGGAGAAAAACGCGTGGTAAGTTAGATGCCCAGGGATACAGTTCGGCCCACAGCCATAATTAGCAAGCAGGACATCACGCCGACATCGCAGAGGAGGTTCTCCCGATTCGGTGTAGAGGCTAACAACTGGGCGCGTTGGAAAAGCTCCAACGGCCGCACGGATGCCCTGATTATGGACTGTGTCTAATTTTCTGAGCACTGAAGGTCGGGCTGAAGAATACACAATGCTGCCATAGTCCAACTTCGAACGAATCACAGCACGATAAAGACGGAGCAATGCCGTCTGATCCGCACCCCAAGATTTTCCACTTAGTATTCGTAAAAGATTTAGAGAACGGTCACATCGCGCTTTCAGCTGTGCTATATGTGATGCCCAACAAAGTCTGCGATCGAAGATCAAATCAAGGAATCTCGCCTCGTCTGCGAAAGGAATTAAATCTGGCCCGAGTCGAAGAGACGGCGGCATTTGCCACCCACAAAGCCAGAAGTTAACGCAGAATGTCTTTCAGCGGAGAAACGAAAACCGTGTTTCGAGCTCCAAGCATAGAGCTTGTCCAAACAAAGCTGGAGCCGCGTTCCAAAAACGGTGTACGCTGAGAAGTACAGAAGAAGGCAAAGTCGTCCACGAATAAAAAGGAAGAGACACCTGAAGTCACACATAGTGATATGGAATTTATCGCAATAGCAAACAGCGTCACTTTGAGTACCGAGCCCTGCGGCACTCTCCGTTCTCTTGAATAAAATGGTTAGAAAAAACCGAGCCGACCCTCACTCGAAAAACGCGGTCCCGCATAAACTCCTGAATGACCAACGGTATGCGTCCTCGTATGTTCCAGTTGTGGAGAAAGCGTAATATTCCCGCCCGCCAACACGTGTCGTAGGCCTTCTCGAGGTCTAAAAATATCCCAACTGTGGGGCTGTTCTTAAGAAACCCGTCCACGATCTGGGTTGACAGCGAGACAAGGTAGTCAGTTGTTGAACGTCGTCGTCTAAAGCCACACTGGATGTTCGTCAGATGATTGTGGGATTCCAGCCACCACACCAACCGTCCATTGATCATGCGTTCCATCACCTTGCACACGCAACTGGTGAGGGAAATAGGACGGTAACTGGAAAGGAAGATGGCGGTCCTTTCCAGGTTTAAGAATGGGTATGAATGTGGCCTCCCGCCACTTGTCACGAAAAATGCCATCAACCCAGACATGATTATAGACCTCGAGTAGGAAAGCTTTACCATCAGGAGAGACATGTTGCAACATTTGGACGTGGATACCATCTGGCCCCGGTGCAAAGTGTCGCGAAGAGGAGAGTGCATTTTCTAGCTCTGCCAGGATGAGAAGGCGATTATAATCCTCAAGGTTGCCAGAAAGAAACGAGAATCCTTGAGATTCCACTTGAGGCTTAACTATAAGAAACTCAGGGGAATAAATGCCTGAGCAAGACACGTGAGCGAATGCACTGCCTAAAGTATTCCCCACGCCAAATGTATCAACAACAGCTCCGGTAGGTGTTTTGAGACCGGCGATGGGCATATGGGTCGATTTTCCAGCCACACGTGTTAACTTATCCCATACGACAGAGGAAGGTGTATGACGATTAAAGGAACCCACGAATTTATTCCATGACATCTTTTTGCTATCCTTAATAACCCGCCTAGAATGTGCACGCATCTGTTTATATTGTATCAGGTTATCCAGTGTAGGAAAACGCTGGAAAACCCGTAGAGCTCGTCCGCGAGCGCGATTAGCATTCCGACAGTCATCGGTCCACCAAGGTACAGGAAATCGACGGCTGTGGCCAGTCGAACGTGGAATGGATTGCTCAGCAGCAGAAAGAATGGTCCCTGTGATATGTTCGACCAAGAGGTTCACAGAGTCGTGCTCTTCATAGTTAAATTCAGCCAAGTGGGAGTAAAGTTCCCAGTTGGCTTGGTCTAGGCCCCAACTAGGTAAACGGGTGGAACATACAACGGGTGTCAAGAGACTAATACGACAAGAAAGTGGTAACTAGAAGGCAAATCCGAGATGATGTTCCAGCATAACGTGACTGCTATCTGAGGGGAACAAATTGCAATGTCAACGTGTGAAAAACCATGAAAGGTGTCAGAGAGAAAGGTGGGCTCTCCGGTGTTCAAGAGAGCAAGATTCTGACAATCCAAGAAGTCTTTAAGTAGCGTACCTCTCCCACCAGCCCGAGCAGAGCCCCAAAGAGGGTGATGGGCATTCACGTCGCCTACCAATAAAAAGCGTGGTAGCAACTGCAAAACTAGGTGTTCTAGGTCGCTGTGCGAGAGGTCCGCAGATAGATACTGCAAATGGTGAATAAGGTAGCTTAATGCTGACAGCAACTGACTGGATGGCAGTTTGTATGGGAACAGAATTGGCAAAAATATCATCTCGAATAAGCATCATAGTGCCCCCATGTGCCGGGACACAGTCCTCCGGGGATAAATCACACGTACGGAGGAGAACTGGCTGATAGTAGCGGTGTCCTGTGGACGGAGCTTCGTCTCTTGTAAGCTTACAGCCAAAGGTTCATGCTGGCGCAGCAACAAGTCAAGCTCCGGTCGATGTGGTCGAATTCCGCGTATGTTCCAATGTAGGATAGCCATTGAGTACATTATGGAACAAGTTTCAAATCGAAAGACGCTTCTGCAGATTGGGATTAGCTGGTCGGTTCAATTTGTTCTTCTTAGGCGTTGGGCTAGTACTATTTTCAGGAGCACGATCCTGCCGTTTCCGCACTGTCCCTCCGGCAGTTGCGGCAGAATCCTCCTGGTCCATCTCCTCCACAAGGGAGGCCCCTTTTTCAAGACCAAATTTCGGTCCGAGAAGTTCGAACCGATTGGATGTGCTGATCGGCGAAGACGGCCGCCACCGATCCACGCCCTCCTCACCAGATGACCCATCAGAGGAGGATACACGTGGGGAGTTACGTGTACTTTTCTTACCCTTAGATGACTTGGTAGAAGATTGCACATTCTCTTTCAAGAAGTCTTGTCGGGCATACTTGGACTTAAACTGCTTCTCAGGGGCAGAAGACGTCGTGAATTTAGCAGCCTTAGTTCCCGAGGTCAAGGCTTTCGGTGACAAGTGTGCAGGACTGCTCTGTAAGCTGGCGGATTTGGCAGATGTTAATACCGAATTGTATGTAGGTGTCGAAGGCTTTGGCAGCGCTTGGGCTTTTCCGCAATAGTAGCCCCGTTCATATCGCCGGTCTGTGTTGCGATTTCCCGACGCGGTACCGGTTTAGCTGCAACTGAGCTATAGGTACCGGACCTCGGGACAGAGGGTTGGCGGAGTCGCAGGAGCTTCCGGGCTTCCAAGAAGGACACCTCTTTCACACGTCAATCTTGGATATCTCGTTCCTCTGCAAAACGGGGACAGTCTCGGGAACTAGATGGGTGTTCCCCGTTACAGTTCACAAACGATGGAGCTGAAGCACAAGACCCATCGTGGGAGATGTCACCGCAGTGGACGCAGGTGGACTTGCCGGTACACATCTCACTAGTGTTGGCATTTAACGCACCTCAGCGGATTGGGTATATAAGGCCTAACTTCGATGGCTTCATAACCTGCCTTAATATTTTGAGGGTGGTCAACCCGATCAAAAGTAAGAAACAGGGTACGAGTAGGCAGGAATTCACCGTTGATCTTACGTTGTACCCGATAAACAGATGAGACAACCTGATTCGCAAGATTTTCTTGGATTTCCTCAATGGACAAACCGTCCAACGCGCCGGTTGTTACTACACCGCGTGAGGAGTTCAGCGACTTGTGCACCTCGGCCTTCATTGGATAGCTGACTAACATGGTAGCTCTTAGTATCCTTGCAGCTTGCGAGGCGGAGTTTGCCTTCGACAAGAAGTGTACCATTGCGAGCTAGAACGACGGATTTAACCGGATCAGCAATGCTATCGAGACCCTTTTGGATAGTAAAAGGGCTCACCGTAAGGAACTTCTTAACTTCCTCTGTCCTATGAATAACCAAGTAGCGAGGTCCACATGACTCGACTACTTCCTTTCCAACGTCTTTATTTGGAATCAGGGGTTTGAGTTTTGGTGCCATAAAATGGTATAAATTCATCCCCCAGTGCTCTCCATTCATCACGAAGCCCAAGAAGGAGTGGGTTAGTCCCTAACCTCCCGTTTAGGCAAAGCAGAAACCAGAGTGCTGTATCAAGTTGCGCACCCTCCCCAGTTACTGTAAGACAGAAGCCCAGGCTCAGGTACGCAACCCTCAACCAACCAGGATATTTCTTTTCACCGACACGGGCCTCCTCGCACGGCCTACACGTGGGTGGGCATTTTGACCTACTGACTCCCTCACCACTCAGGTTGCCCACAGAAGGAGTCAAGGATGGCTCGGGACCCCGGGTGCGCCTAACCCGTACCTACCGTAGTAGGCCCCTGGGGGGGGGGGGGAGAATGGGTGTCAGATACAACGTTCCACTGCAACCTAGGAGCAAGCTGCGCTGAACAAACAGAAAGATCCAGATGGGAGAACGTGGCAGAAGAATCAGAAAGAAAAGTTGGTTCACCGGTGTTCAAAACAGCAAGGCGAAATTGGTCAAAAAGGTCAACAAGGAGCATCTGCCGCTCACATGCCCTAGGGGAACCCCAAAGTGGATGATGGGCATTGAAATCCCCCAACAAAAGCAAAGGTGCCGGGAGCTGAGACAAGAGATTGATCATGTCGGCTGAACTGAGGGCAGCTGAAGGAGGAACGTAAACGTTACAAGCTGAAAAGGTGAAACCAGGAAGAACAAGATGGACAGCAACAGCTTGCAAGGCAGTGGTAAGCGATATTGGCTTACAATAGCCATCATCGCGCGTGAGTATCATAACACCCCCATGAGCAGGAGAGCCCTCCTCCGGGGTAAGATCGAAACGAAACGGGACGTAATGGTGTACAGCGAATGGGACATGAGGGCGAAGCTTCGTCTCCTGTAAACAGATGATCAAGGGGTCATACGACCGTAGCAGCAGCTGCAGTTCAGCTCTGTGGGAGCGAACACCGCGAGTATTCCACGTCAGCAACGGCATGGTAAAAGGATGTTAGAAACCTGGGTTAGGCGAGGTGGAAGAAAGCAAACTCTCTAAAAAGGGTGATGGACAGTTAACGAACACTGCTAAGGTGACCTGTCAAGTTTCACAGATTTCTTGCCTAGAAGAGGACGGCCTGTGTCCCCATCGAAATTCTCAGATGGTCGAGATCCGAAAGATGCTCTACGACTTTTAGATCTCGAACGGGACTTTGCAGGTGTTTTCACCGCCCTGTGCTTTTTACGAGACCGATCAGGAGAGGCGGCGACAGGTGGTGGACAAGGTGAGGATTCTCGCACTGTTGTCGTCGGAGGCTCAACTGAAGCGAAAGATATCAAAGGCCGCGGTTTGGTTCGCTCAGGCAAGGTGGTCGAACTCAGGGACAGGTCCGTTTGTGTGGACGCGTCAACATCAGGAGCAATTTGAAGGGCCACAGAGGGACCAGGAGTGCGACGAACTGCGTAGGCGTACCCTAAGGTAGTCGCGGGCTGAAGCTGCTGATAGCGCCGCTGGGCCTCAGGAAAAGTTAGGCGCTCCTTGATTCGCAACTCCTGTATGGCCTTTTCGTCCAAAAATCGGGGACATTTCCGTGATCTAGAGGTGTGATTTCCGCGGCAGTTTACGCAGCAAGGGTCACGGCAACAGACATCACCATGTGCAGGCTGGCCGCACCGTTCACATGTTGCATCAAACGTGCACCGAGTTTGTGTATGACCGAACCGCTGGCACCAAAAACAGCGCATTGGGTTCGGTACCTACGGCCGCACAGTTACGCGTTCATACCCACAATGCAAGGTCTCGGGTATTGTGGTACTCTTGAAAGTTAGAAATACTGTTCGCTGTGATACTGACTGTCCATCACGTTTGCCAAGAAGACGGTACGCTTGGCACACACCCTGGTCAGATAAATTGGTGACAATATCTGCCTCGGAAAGACCGTCCAAACAAGAGGTATCCACCACGCCTCTACAGGTGTTCCAAGACTTGTGGGGTGCCAAATTTATGGAGTAAGAACCCAACAAGCTGTCCTTCAGGAGTTTCTTTGACTGCTCTTCCGTCATTGTTTCAACTAGCAGCGTACCGTATCGCGTTCTGGTAGCATTGGTCACTTTACCGCAGATCTTGTCAATCTCGCGTTGTATGTAAAAAGGACTGATATCTTTCATTGTTTTCGTTTCGCATGCCAGGGTCGTAAATAAAAAGCGGTCAAAATATGTAGGTTTGCGCGGAGAGAGCATGTTGAAAGGACCCCCTTCCGGAACCGTCGGCGTCAGCCTGCCATCCGGGGGTAGCGAAAAAAGACACAAAAAGTCGTTCCGGTCTGTGCCGCCTGGTAGACCCCTACCAGACCGATCTCAAGGAATACCTCAGAAGCAGATACCCTCCAGCTACCACTGCTGGTCCATACGGGTAAGCCCTTCACCATGTACAACCCGGCTTTAAGCCCCTACCATATTAGGCTATGCTGCGTAATAAAGCAGACATGGATTCAGGGGACTTGTGGTTGATTACACCGGGTTTCCGTTAGCGGTAACACGACCGGTCCGTAATTCTAACACAACGAGCAGCGCCCGTCGGGAAATTAAAACGGACCGGGCCCCCAAGGAAGCTACGTGGGTGTACATAACGGTATGGACGGGCTCCGCACCTAAGGCTTACACATAGGGGCAGTAGGAAGGATCTACTCAAGCTTCACGCCTGAGACCTCCGTAGAGCACACATGTTGGAAGCCGCTCTGGAACCATGGGACAGGAACCACGGAGATAGAATAAAGACCCCAGTTGGTGAGGCAGGAGTTAATAAATTTAAAGCCTTAAAACTAAATATTTAAAGAATAAGCCTAGAAGGGGAAGAAGATGAGGCGGGTAAATTCGCTCTCACAAAACAGACAAACAAATATGCACATAAACACAAAACGTGGCTCAGTTGGTGGCGACGATGATGATGATGATGATGATGATGAGATGGCGGCGAGTGGCTCGGGAACCCCCGGGTGCGCCAAACCCGTACCTACCGTAGTAGGCCCCTGGGGGGGATAGAAGAGTGGGCTCTGCGGTGTTCAGGAGAGCTAAATTATTACTGTCCAAGAAGTCTGCAGTTACCTTACCGCCCGCAAACGCCAGAGGTGAGCTCCAAAGTGGGTGATGGGAATTCACATTTCCTATCAGAAATGGTGGAGGCAACTACGCATTTAGGTCTTTTAAGACGGTGTGCGAGAGATCAGGTGAAGTACACACACCATCGTGGGAGAGGTCCTCACAGATGGCGCAGGTAGATTCGCCGTTACAAAAAATTACGCGTGCCCAAAACGCTGCCACTAATAGCACCGGAGAGGGTTTGGTTCATAAGGCCTAACCATGATGGCTTCATACCCTGCGTTAATCTTTTGAGGGAGATCAGTCCCACCAAAGGTAAGGAAGAGAGTACGAGTAGGCACGAATTCTCCATTTATTTACGCTGACATGAGAGACAGTGTGACTTCTTGGTGCGACATATTCTTTGGGTTCTTCTCAGTGCTTTCCCGTCAAGAGCGCTGGTGGTTTTTACACCTCCTTAAGAGTGAGTGTCTTAGGTGCTTTGATCATCACGGGGTAGCTTGCTACATTTTGGCCCTCAGGATTTTGGCAGCCTGGGATGCGGATGCTTCCTCGACTAGCAGCAGCGTGCAGCTACGGGCCCTAATACACGACTTAACGGTCCAGCTATAGCATCGAGACCCTTTTAAATTGCAAAACGACTCACAATAGAAAATTTCCAACCTTCCTCCGTCCTATAAACAACTGAGTAGCGAGGTCCGCAAGGCTCGAACCTTCTTTACAAAATCACGATTATAATAAAAGGGGGTTTAGCTTGGTGCCATGAAGACATAGGTAAAATTCATCCCCCAGTACTCTTCACCGACCACGGAGCCCAACAAGGGGTTACCCCACTGGATTGACCGGCTACACAGGGGATATAGCGGACTAGCCGTCCCACTCACCCTGGAGATGATGATGATGATGATGATGGTGATGGTGAAGATGATGAACAGGGTTTAAGGGCGCTCAACTTCTAGGTTATCAGCGCCGTTAACATAAAACTGGAAGTTAAAACACCTGAGTTAAAGGTATGGTAAAAGGACCTCGCTCAAAAAAAGTTAAAACAAGAGATAAAAAGCACTGAGTAGTGAGGTCCGCAAGGCTCGAACCTTCTTTACAAAATCACGATTATAATAAAAGGGGGTTTAGCTTGGTGCCATGAAGACATAGGTAAAATTCATCCCCCAGTACTCTTCACCGACCACGGAGCCCAACAAGGGGTTACCCCACTGGATTGACCGGCTACACAGGGGATATAGCGGACTAGCCGTCCCACTCACCCTGGAGATGATGATGATGATGATGATGATGATGATGATGATGATGATGATGAACAGGGTTTAAGGGCGCTCAACTTCTAGGTTATCAGCGCCGTTAACATAAAACTGGAAGTTAAAACACCTGAGTTAAAGGTATGGTAAAAGGACCTCGCTCAAAAAAAGTTAAAACAAGAGATAAAAAGCACTATAAATACTAAAACCAAGATAAAATAACTGTCCAGCCCTGAATGCAGAGCTGGCGATAAAACCTGACACTAAAATAGCTAAAACAATATGGCACAAAACAAGTGTGTCTAAAATTAATAAAAAGATTTAAAAATCCAGAAATAGTTGCAACAAATGCGATAAAACCAAAAGAAAACTAGATGCTTAAAGCATCTGGCACTTTGGATGAAAGTTTAAAAACGTTCTCCATCGCTCCGGGATCATCGGCCAGGACCTCCGACAGCCTGGCTGGCAGTCGTAGAGTGGCTCACAGTGGTGCTAGACGACCACACTCTACAAACACGTGCCGGACTGAAAGCACTTCGCCACTGAGCTTGCAGACAGGTGGAGGTTCCCTCTGAAATAAGTGCCCATGACTAAAAATACATAAGCCAATAGGTAATCTAGCTAAAATAACTTCCTCACTGCGAGATACACCTGAGGAAGTCACCCAGTGTATAGGGAGCTCCTTCACCTCCCTAAATTTGTTGCCCAAGTAGCGGACCACTCTCCATGCTAGCACGATATTACCGCTCTTCCTGCAGTATGCCTAATATCTTCGGCCGTGAAAAAGTTAGTAGTAACACTGGGCGCAGATGATTCCTCCTTTGTCGCCAAATCCGCCTGTTCATTCCCCGGCACGCCAACTTGTCCAGGAGCCCAAGTGCACTCCACATTTACACCCGAGCCATGCAAAATGTGGAGGATGTCCTGAATGAACTGTACTAGAGGATAGTAAACGTACAGCTCACGAAGGCTCTGAAGTGCACTAAGAGAATCACTTAAAGCAGTGACCCAACTTTCGACCGCGAATATATAAAACGGCACGATAAATAGTATATAGCTCTGCAGAATGAATTGATGTGCTACGCAAGAAACCGAAATCAAATGATTCAGTTCCAGAGAACATGGCACATCCAACTCCATCGGCGCACTTACTGCCATCAGTACATATATGGCTGCGGCCACTGTATTTTGATAAAAATTCTTAAAAAAAGAAGAACGGATTCTAAACATAGGCGTAGAAGATTTTGCGTAAGCCGTTATCCCGAGATCTACGTGGGAGGAAGCACGTAACCAAGGTGGGTGCAACCAATCCTCCTTTGGAAATATGCCAGGAATTTCAAGACCAAGAGTTCGAAGCAGCTCCGGGAAGCGAAATCCTGCAGGCGTTGGAATACGTAAGAGGTTTCTATAACGGTTGTCCAATCCAGAATAAAAAAGGGCGGAAATTATGGATGCCTGGGTATGCTCTTAAGGCCACAGCAATAGTTAGATAAAAGAACATCCCGCCGACATCGAAGAGGAGGTTCGGCAGATTCGGCGTGAGAGAGAGAGAGAGAGAGAGAGAGAGAGAGAGAGAGAGAAAAGTAAGGTTTTAGGGCGCACAACCAACAAGATTATTAGCACCCTAGGAGATGTAAGAGGATAAAAACGAGCATAAAATAAAGCTTAGGCCTAAAAGTTCATGCTATAAAAACACGCACATAGACGCTAAAACGAGGATTAAAATGTAGGAGATAACACTCCGAAAATAAAATATAAAAAACCTACGATGGTTAAAAGAAGTAAATAAAACTAAAGTGTCAAAAGCTGCAGAACGCAATTAAAACTAGACACGTCCAATCCTAGGACACTGTCGTATAAGAGATAAAACCCGTTCTACAGCAGTCAGGCGGTCCGCTAAAATGTCACGCATGTCACTGCGCAAATTCAACGACAGTCGCGTGGCTGCTAAAAATTGGCACTCGGTTAAAATGTGTCTCATTGTCAAGGTTGCGCCGCACCGACAAACTGGAGTTTGCTCTCCTCGCAGTAAATGACAGTGGCTAAAATAGCAGTGTCCGATACGCATGCGACATAAAATGACCTCTTCCCGGCGGGAGTTGCGACAAGAGGTTTTCCAGGATTCGGGGAGTGCTTTAATTACCCGCAGTTTGTTTCCAGTAATTCTGTACCATTCAGTCGCCCAACAAGAAAGAATGGTCTCTCGCAACACCGCATTAAGATCACTAGCGGAAACGGAAGAAGAAAAGATCCTGGAAGGTGTAATTGATCTCTTGGCAGCAGAATCAGCTTTCTCGTTTCCCGCCACTCCCGTGTGACCAGGCACCCACAAAAGCGTTACACTTAGAACTGCTGCCGAAAGTGAGTGAAGGCAATCTGGGATCCCCTGTATGAGTGGGTGGTAAGTATACAGCGGACGAAGACTTTGGAAAGAACTCAGAGAATCTTAACATATTGCAGTGAGTGGTAACGCATGTCGCCGCACATAAAAAGAGCCTGAAGAATACCAAATAGCTCAGCTGTAAAAATCGAACACTTTCGTAAAAGAGGAAAAGATAAACATTGGTTATCAACTACAAAAGCACATCCAACACCTTGATCATTCTTCGACCCGTTAGTATAAATAAAAATGTGGTCGCGATGTTGGTCTTTAAGGGCTAAAAATTGGGATCGAAGGATGAAACCAGGAGTAGTGGACTTCGAAAAACAAGTGGACCCTAAATAGATAGATCTGCCTGGGTGAAGCCAAGGAGGGAAATGGGTTTCTCGTTTGGGAAGCACTGTAGGCATTGGTAAGCTCATTTGCCCTAGAATCTTGCGAAAACGTACCCCTGGTATTACGAGGGCGAGGGAGCGAGAGGCGTAATTAGCGTCCAAAGAGTCATCAAAAACGTATGAATGAGCCGGATGGTGAGGCATACTGGACAGACGGCAGGCGCAGCTGCACAAGAGATACTCACGGCGATTATATAGCGGTGGTTCTGCAGCTTCCACACAGACACTACTGACTGGGCTAGTCGTATGCCTTGATTAAAATGGTGTTTAAACGACGAAGGATAGACGGTCGCGCCTCCGAGTAGACGATACACCCATAATCCAACTTGAAGCGGACTAATGTACGATAGAAGTACAGAAGAACGCTCCTATCGGCTCCCCAGAATGTGCCACTTAAAACACGTATAATATCATGAGAACGTATGCACCACGCTTTCAAATAAGTTATATGGGAACCAACATAACTTTCTATCACACAGTAAGCCCAGGAATTTTGCATCTTCAACAAACGTTAGCAGATGTGTACCTAGGCGGAGAAAAGGAGCAGGAAACTACTTCGGGCGCCAGAAATTTACACAAACCGTCTTTTCTGCGGAGAAGTGAAAGCCATTTGCCACACACCAGCAGGAAATAGAGTCTAGACACCGCTGAAGACGACGCTCAAGGAGACAGGTACGCCGAGCTGTGAGGTACACAACAAAATCTTCAACAAATAGCGACGAGGAAATCCCTGGGGAAGGCAGTCAACTAGAGGGTTGATAGCTATAAGGAACAGAGTGACACTAAGTTATGAACCCTGAGGTACTCCGTTCTCCTGAATAAAATAGTCAGATAAAACCGAATCCATACCCACACGAAATACCCGGTCTTTCAAGAACTCCCGAATGAATATGGGAAGGTGACCACGGAAACATCACTGATGAATTGTACGGAGAGTGCCAATTCTGCAACATGTGTCATAAGCTTTCTCTAAATAAAAAAATACAGCTACAGTCTGGCTTTTACTGAGGAACCTGTTCATAATGTGGGTCGAAAGAGACACCAGATGATCGCTAGTAGAACGGTTACGACGAAACACACACTGAACGTTCGACAAGAGGCCCCGAGATTCGAGCCACCACATAAACCGCCCATTGAGCATACGTTCCATAACCTTGCAAACACAACTAGTTAGGGAAATTGGGCGGTAGCTGGAAGGAAGTTGGCGATCCTTGCCAGGTTTCATAATGGAAACAATGGTGGCCTCGCGCCATGCAGCAGGGAACGCACCTTCGAGCCAGATACGATTAAAGAGCTGCAGGAGAAAGAGCTTACCATCCGTGAGTAAATGCTGAAGCAGTGACACGTGTATACCATCGGGTCCGGGAACGGAATACCTAGAAAATTAGAGGGCATGTTCTAGTTCGCGAAGGCTAAAAGGACGGTTGTAGTCCTCATGGTTGTCGGAGCGGAATGATAACTACTGGGCTTCCAACGCAACCTTATGGGGAATAAAAGCTGGGTGATAATTGGTGCAACTGGAAACTGCCTCAAAGGATCTGCCCAAGGCGTCTGCGATAAGAGCCAGGTATAGCGCACGGTTTTGCCTTACCGGCTACACGCCTAAGTCGATCCCACACAACGGATGTGGGCGTGGAGCTATGAAAGCTCTCCACATAGCACTTCCAAGAGGCCGTCTTACTTTCACGGATAATGCGCCGCGCTCTAGCCCATAGTCGTTTATAGACTAATAAGTTATCTTCTGGTGGGTGACGTTTGAAAACCCGAAGAGCACTTCGCCGCGCACGGATAGCTTTGCCGCATTCCGTGTTCCACCAAGGAACCCGGGTACGCCTAGGTTGGGAAGACGTACGGGGAATTGAGCGTTCGACGGCGGATATGATAACTGAAGTCAGGTGCTAAACCACGCTATTCGCGGTGAGATATTCGGCAACGGAAAAATGGGCTAGGCTAGTATAAAGTGACCAATCTGTTTTGTTAAACTGAAATTTTGGGGTGCCACTGGTTGGAGGAGTAAAATGAAGGAATGTAATAACAACTAGGAAATGATCACTGCCATGAGCGATAGAGAGAGTATTCCACTCCAAACGGTGTGCAAGCTGTGCTGAACAGAGACTTAAATCGACGTGAGAAAGGGTGCAGTATTCAAAAGGGAGAGATTCAGCTGGTCCAGAAGATAACCTAGTAAGGTTCCCCTCGCAGACGCCCTCGGAGATTTCCAAAGAGGGTGATGGGCGTTGAAATCTCCCACCAGAAGATACGGTCGAGGCAACTGCAAAACTAAATTTACAAGTTCGGCAGCGGCGAGGGGAGACAAAGGTGGAACATAGATACTACAGACTGAGAAACTAAAATCGGAAGAGAAAGGTGGACAACAAGAGCCTCAGTTGAGTGGTGAGTGGAACAGTTCGGCAACACATGTCATCACGCACCAGAACCAGAGAACCGCCGTGTGAAGGAGAGCCCTCATCCGGTTCCAGGTCGAAGCGAACCGGCGTATACGACGTAGAACAAAGGCATCTCGAGGGCGAAGTTTGGTCCCCTGCAAGCAAATGAAAAGGGGGGAATAAGACTGGATTGAATTATCCAGTTCGGGCCGATGTGCGCGTAGACGGCGTATATTCCATTGGAGGAAGGATGTAAGAAGGACGGTAAGAAGGCTGCTGTTCATTATGCGTGCGCCGGTAAGGGAGCGAAATAATTGTTGGCCGGGACCGGTGGATTCAGTTTAAGCTTTCTCTTTTTCGTTGGGTTCCGGCTACGTCAAGTGTGGTCGCCAACCGGACACACTTCCTGATTGCCATCGCTGGTGTTAGTGTCCGAACAAGTAGTGTGAGTGCGGTTAGGAGAGAGAGAACGGCTTTTAGGACGACGAAAGTGTGATTTACGAGTCGGCCGGCAGAAACAGTGGCGGAAGCTGTGAATGGTAAGGAAGAATGAGATGGTGGCGCTATCTTTGGAGGAGAAACGTAGTCAGAGGATGCGGTCTGGATACCTATAGACACACAGGCACCAGGACCAGGGAGCGTCTGTACTATAGCATCCTGTTTCCGCACCGGCTGGCGGACAGCAGTGAATATTTTAAAGGAGTAGTCGAGTGGAATTCGAGATAACGTTTCCGTGCTGCCTGAAAAGTTAAATGGTCGTTGATTGAATTGGGGCCCTGAGCGCATACAGAGCCATCATGTACGTTTTGACCACATTGCGCAACTGGGTAGTTGTTACAACGTTGTTGCGAATGTCCAAAATTCTGACAACGGTAACAGCGCATTGGATTCGGGATATAAGGCCGCACGGGCTCTCTTTCATAACCGCACATGATATAAGCCGGTAAGTCAGTGCGCTCGAAAGTCAGCAAGACTGTACGCGGTGGGAACGGCTTTTCATCCCGTTTGCCAATTAATCTATAGGCAACAATTGCAGCTTGATCGGAAATACAGGTCACTATTTCCTCGTTGGTTAAACCCTCCAAAATGGAGGTCGTCCCACACCTCGGATACTAATTAAAGTTTTGTGCTTCTCTACCTTAGTGGGTTAAGAACCCAAAAGAGAAGCACTCAGGAGCTTGGCCGGTTGTCCTGAAGTGCCTATCTCAATTAAGAGTGTGACATCTCTACATCTTGTTGCACTTGTGACTTTACCGCAAATCCTGTCCAGTTCCTTTTGTATATAAAATGGACTGATGACTTTCATTGTCTTACATTCACACATCAAATGCTTAACAAAAAACCTGCTATTGAAGGGGTTGAGTGCAGAGGAGCGATGATGGTATAGTCCCCCTTCCGGAACTGTCGGCGTTAGCCTGCCATCCGGGGGATACAAGAAAAGACACCTAAATCTTCCGGTCCGTGCCGGCCTGGAGCACCCGTTACAGGCCTGATCTCAAGGAGTACATCAGAGGAGTTACCCCCCGACTATCACTACCGACCGGGTGTGCGACAATTTGACCGATGGAAGCCCCGACTTTATGTCCCTACCACTGGAATAACCGCCAGTGGCTCCCCACTATAGGCCACGCTGCCTAAACGGAATCAGCGTGGATTCAGGGGACTTGTGGTTGATTACATCGGGCCCCAGACGGCGGTAACAAGTCGGGTCACCCCGAGCAACCCAGCTACTCGCGGTCGCCGAGCTGATCGAGGGGACCCGGCCCCTTGGAGCTACGTGGGTGTATATGACATCGAAACGGCTCCGCACCTAGTATAGCACGAAAGGGGTAGTGAGGAAGGTCCACTCAACCTTCACATTTGAGACCTCCGAAGAGCACACAAGTTGAAAGCTGCGCCGAAACCGTCGGACAGGGACCACGGAGATAGGAAAGCTCCCTGTAGGTGAGACAGGAGTTCATAACTCTAATAACATTAAACCTAAGAATTTTATAAACCTAGAAGAGGAAGAGGCTAGCATAATGTGCAATATAAAATGTAATATGAAGATTTCAACGTGACTCTGACAAATGGGAATGAGCGAATCACAATCGGGGTGAATAGCTGTCGCTCCCCAGGTACGCCAAACCCGTACTAACAAGATACGCCCCTGGGGAATAATAATCCTAAGGTCTTAGGAACTAATCATCTCCGTAAGCCTAGAAGAGAGAGAGGGTGTTATTGTAAAACATGAAAAATAAAAAGCAGAAAAAGGACATGGCAACACCGGATGCCGATGGGTAGGGTGAACTGGCATTGTGTGGCTCGGGAACCCCCGGGTATGCCAAACCTGTACCTACCGCAGTAGGCCCCTGGGGAGAACCGTCGATTGATCATGCGTTCCATCCATCTTGCATACGCAACTGCATAGGGAAATAGGACGGTAGCTGGAAGGATGATGGCGGTCTTTTCCAGGTTTAGGAATGGGTACGATGGTGGCCTCCCGCCACTTGTCTGGAAAAGTGGAGTCAACCCAGACACGATTATAGACCTCGAATATAGACATCATGGCGCGCGAGTATCCTGACACTCCCATGAGCAGGAGATCCCTCCTCCGGGGTAAGATAGAAACGAGCAGGGTCGTAACGGTGGACTACAAAAGGATCGTGAGGACGCAGCTCTGTCTCCTGTAAGCAGACGATCAAGGGATCATAAGACCACAGCAACAACTGTAGTTCAGCTCTATGGGAGCGAACACCGATGTTCCATGTCAGCAGAGCCATGCAAAAAGGAAAGACGCTAGAAACCTGGGAGAAGCGAGGTGGAATAAAGGAAACGCTCAATAGAAGGTGATGGACAGTTAAACGAAAGGCACTGTAAAGAAGTTCGTTTGAGTTTCATAGACCTCTGGCCCAGAAAAGGATGTCCTGTGTCCCCGTCGGACTCCTCTGCTGATCGGGATCCGGTGGACGCTCTACGGCTCGTAGAACGTTAACGGGACTTTGGTTTATCTCCCACCTTGTGCTTATTACGAGAACACACATGAGAGGCAGCAACAGGTGGTGGACTAGGTGACGGCTGGCGTACGGATTTTGACGGAGTGTCAGCTGAAGTGGAGGCTCTCGAAGCTGGCGGTGCAAGTCGTTCAGGCAAAACGGCAGAGGTCAGCGGCAGCTCCGTTTGAGTGGACGCTTCAGCAAACGGTGCAGTTTGAAGAACCACAGAGGCACTAGGAGTGCGGCGAATAGCGGAGGCATAGCCAAAGTTGGTCGCAGTCTTAAGCTGCCGATAGCGGTGTCTGGCCTCCGGAAAGGTGAGTCGCTCTTTGAATCTTAGTTCTTGAATGGCCTTTTCCTTTAAAAATCGTGGGCATTGCCGGGAGCTAGCGGTATGACCACCGTTGCACTGGACGCAACAAGGGTCTCGTGAACAGACACCTTCATTATGTGCAGGCTGGCCGCTGCATTCACATGTTGCATCAAATGTGCATCGAGTTTGCGTATGACCGAACCTTTGGCACCGAAAACAGCGCATTGGGTTCGGTATATATGGTCGCACAGAGACGCGCTCATATCCACTATACAGGTCTCAGGTATTGTGGTGCCCTTAAAAGTCAGAAATACCGTACGCAATGCCACTGATTCACCATCACGTTTGCCGAGTAGAGGTACCCTTGGCATACACCCTGGTCAGATAAATTGGAGACAATATCTACCTCGGTAAGACCGTCTAAACAAGAGGTAGTTACGACGCCTTTATAGGTGCTCATACTCTTGTGGGGGGCCACCTTTATCGGGTAGGAACCCAACAAGCTGACCTTCAGGAGTTTTTTGGACTGGTCTTCCGTTTTCGTTTCAACCAAAGCATACCGTCCCGCGTTCTGGTGGCATTGGTTACTTTACAGCATATCCCGTCAATCTTGCGTTGTATGTGAAACGGACTGATATCTCGCATAGTTTTCTTTTCGCAGGCCAAGGTCACAAATAAAAAGCGGTCAAATTAAGTACACTTGCTCGGAGATAGCATGATGGAAAGACCCACTTCCGGAACCGTCGGCGTCAGCCTGCCATCCGGGTAGAGAAAAAAAGACACCAAAATACTTTCAGGTCTGTGCCGCCTGGTAGACCCCTACCAGACCGATCTCAAGGAATACCTTAGAAGGAGTTACCCTCCAGCCACCATTGCTGGTCCATACGGGCAAGCCCATCACCATGTACAACCAGGCTTTAAGCCCGTACCACAGGTATAACCACCTGTGGCTTCCCACTTTAGGCCATGCTGCGTAATAAAGCAGACATGGATTCAGGGGACTTGTGGTTGATTACACCGTGTTTCCGTTAGCGGTAACACGACCGGTCCGTGATTCTAACCCAACGAACAACGTTCGTCGGGAAATTAAAACGGTGGGGGTACATAAAGTTATGGACGGGCTCCGCACCTAAGGTTTGCACATAGGGCCAGTAGGAAGGGTCCACTCAACCTTCACGCCTGAGACCTCCGATGAGCACACATGTTGGAAGCCGCGCTGGAACCGTGGGACAGGAACCACGGAGATAGAATAAAGATCCGTGTTGGTGAGGCAGGAGTAAACAAATCTAAAGCCTTAAAACTAAATATATAAAGAATAAGCACAGAAGGGGAAGAAGAGGAGGCGAGTAAACTCGCTTCCCACAAAAACAGACACAAACAAATATGCACACAAACACAAAACGTAGCTAAGTTGGTGGCGATGGGGATGATGAGATGGCGGTGAGTGGTTCGGGAACCCCCGGGTGCGCCAAACCCGCACCTACCATAGCAGGCCCCTTGAGGGCGATTGACTAGGGGTGTGTTAGTCCATAGCCTCCCGTTTAGGCGAAGCAGAAACCAAAGTGGTTTATTAGGTTGCGCACCGTCCCCAGTTACTGGAAGAACAGAAGCCCAGGCTCAGATACTCAACCCTCAACCAACCAGGATATTCCTTTCCACCGACACGGGTCTCTACGCAAGGCCTACACTTGAGTGGGCATTTAACCTACTGGATCCCTCACCACTTTGAGGTGGCTCGGGACCGCGGGTGCGCCTAACCCGGACCCACCGTGGTAGGCCCCTAGGGGCGGGATGATGAGTTGTGTTTAAGGGCGCTACAGTTCGTGGTTACCAGCGCCCTGCAAAAATAAATGTACCTAACACCAAGAGATAAGCTCCATAAATAAATAAACGGCTAAGAGAGGAAATAAAATCTAGGTTAAATAAAATTACCCTGGGGAAACCAAAGACATAAATGAGTCGCTAAGAACCAGTAAAAACAATGCAGTTAAAACTTGTACAAGGCTAACACTAAAGCCTTATCGAAGTCACGTGCAAAGAAATTTAAAAACACCAACAATAGGGGATACAGTAAGATACAATAAAAGCCTATAAAACACTAGATACTTAGTCTACAACTCAATTGCAATAAGAATTTAAAAACCTGGCCACCGCTCTTTCATCTTCCGCCAAGATCTGCGCGAGAGTAGATGGCATTTGCAGAGTGAAGTGTAAGTGTGCTAGAGCTAAACATTCCAGCAAAACATGACGGACCGAGAATGCCTGCCTACAGAGCGGGCATTAAGGAGCAAGATCTTTCTAAAAAATATAACTGTGCGTTAAAATACAGTGACCGATCCGCATGTGAGCTAACAGCACCTCCTCCCGACGAAATTTTCTGAAGTAGGTTACCTAGTTTACAGGAAGATACTTCACGCCACTGAGTTTGTTCCCGTGGATAGACGACCATTCTTTGTGCCAACATGAAAGCACTGCTCTCCGCAGCACAATCTGGAAGTCCGCAGTGGTTACAGCAGGAAGCAAAGTACTGGGCTGCGTTGCTGCCGTCTTATGTGCAGAGACCGCCAGTTCATAACCCTCTAAGCCGACGCCATGCACACTACGCATTAGCATTGGAAGTGTGTAAAAAGTGGAGGAGGTCCTGTATCCGCTGCACGATAGGGTGGTGGGTATACATGTCACGAAAACTCTGAAGGGTACTAAGAGAATCGCTCAGTATGATGCAGTCACCCAATTTCCGATGGGGAATGTACAGAATGACTCGATAGATGGAATACAGCTCAGCAGTATAAATGGACGTGTCAATATCCAGACCAAAACTATAGGTTTCGGTCCCAGTAACAAATGTAGATCCAACACCGTCGGCTCACTTACTGCCGTCGGTGTATATGCATATGTGGTGACTGTAGTGGGATAAAAATTCTAAAAAAAAAAAAAAAAAAAAGTACGGATACTAGATACAAGCATCGCAGCTTTCTCGTAAACTGCCATCCCCAGATTCACATGGGAAGTACCGCCTGCGATGCCATTAGTAGTTAAAGCGGGCGTTAAACACTACCAAAAAAAAAAAAAACATGGGAAGTAACACGTAGCCAATAGGAGTACACCCTCCATCCGTTGGAAAACATGCGAGGCAGTGCAATATCGTGGTTCTAAAGCAACTCGTGGAAACGATGATGATGATGGTTACTGTTTAAGGGCGCTCAAATATTGAGGTCATTAGCACCCTTATAAAACAAGGAGAATAAGAACACCAAAGGTGAAATAACAATATAGAATAAGTTAAAAATAAAAGCAGGACATCAATTAAAAAACCAGAAAATAAAACCACTGTTGGCTAAATGACACCCCTGAATCTAAAATGGCAACAAACAAAAAAAAAAAAAAAAAAAAAAAACGCAGCAAGAAGTACACAAATAACTTAAAAGCGGTTGACGGGTTAAAATTAATCCGTGGGAAGACAGATAAAATAATTGAAAACCATGAACCTCCGCTCCAATAAAAGCTATGGTTATAAAGTTAAAAAGAATACAAACTAAATCCTTATTGGAAACACCAAGGAAGATCAAAAACAAAAAAACTCTATCGACCGACCTGGGATCGCCGGCTTAGGACCTCCGTGAGAGAGGTCGGCAAATTGAATGATAAACGAAGGGCTGCTAGAGAAGCACACTCTGGCAGCACGTGCCGTACCGACAATACCATTCCACAAAGCGGACAGATAGGAACAGAATTCCTCTTAAAACATAACTATGAGTAAAATTACAGTGGAGATCCGCAAGCGAGCTAATTGCTCCTCCTCCCTACAGGGATTACCGGAGGAGGTTGCCCATGTAACACGAAGATTCGTCACTTCCCTAAGTTTGTTCCCGCGGAGAGACGTCCACTCTTCATGCCAGCCGGAGTGCACCACTCTCCGTACAACAAGCCTGAAGTCCGCAGCGGTTATTAAAGGAAGAGCAGTACTGGGTGGCGTCGCCGTTGTCTTGCTGCCACATCCGCCAGTTCATTACCCTGCAAGTCGACATGGCCAGGGATCCATGCACACTCCACATTAACACCCGAAGTGTGTAAAACGTAGATGTCCTGGATGCGCTGCACGATAGGATGGTGATTGTACAACTAATGAACACTCAGAAGGGAACTAAAAAAATTACTCATTATGAGGCAGTCACCAAGATTATGACGGCGATTATAGAGAATGCTTTGATAAATGTCATATAGTTCGGCAGTACAGATATATGTGCTTCTGTGCAAACCAAAAGTATATGTTTCCGTCTCAGTAACAAAGGCACATCCCACACCGTCGCTGCACTTACTGCCATTGGTGTAAATAAAAGATCGGTCATTAAAGTGGGATAAAAATTCTAAAAAACAATAACGGGTACTAGATACAGGCATCGTAGGTTTCTCGTAAACTGCTATCCCGAAATCTACATGGGTGTAGCACGTAACCAAGGGAAATGAACCCTCTCTCCATTGTATAACGTGCGAGGAGGGCAATATTGTGTTTTCGAAGCAGTTCGCGGAAGCGAAAACCTGCAGTCCTGGGACTGAGTGACAAGCTTCCGTATCGTTCATCCAGTAGGCATTAAAAAAAAGAGGTCAACGTTGGATGCGAAGGCATGCTGCTATGGTCACCTAACAGGATATTTCGCCGAAATCGCAAAGAGGGTTCTCCCGACTTGGCGTAAATTTTAACAACTGGTCTGGTTGGAAATGCTTTAATAGCCACACGGATGCCCTGAATATGGACTATCTCTAATATTATAAGCACAGGTGGTCGTTCTGAAGAATAAAAAGTGCATCAATTGACCAACTTGGATCGAATCAGCGCAAGATACAGACGGGGTGGAACCGTCCGATCTGCTCCCCAAAATTTGCCGCTTAGTAATATTCAGAGAACGGTAACACCGTGCTTTAAGCTGAGCTATATGCGGTGATCAGCATAGTTTCCGATCGAATATCAACCCCAGCAATCTCGCCTGATCAGCAAATGATGATGATGATGATGATGATGAATGGGGTTTAAGGGCGCTCAACAGCTAGGTTATCAGCGCCCTTAACATATCACTTGGGGTTAAAACACTTTAGCTAAAAGTATGCTACAGAATATCCCAATCAACAGAGTTAAAATATAGATAAAATCTGCATAAACAACTAAAACCAAGATAAAATAACTGTCCAGACCTGAATCCAGAACTGGTGTTAAAACTATGACACTAAAACTCCTAAAACAAGAGGGAACATAAAACAATGGTGACTAAAAGTTTCAAGGTTTATAAAAGATTTCAAAAACCTCACTATCACTCCACTATCTGCACAAAATCGATAAAATCAAAATAATAGTAGTTAAAAGAGCCAAAAGTTAAAAGGCATAAAAAACACTAAAACAGAATTACCACACAACGGTTAAAACTTGAGAATAAAAAGGCCACCTAAGCCAGATTAAAAACAAGGTACTAAAAAAAAAAAAAAAAAAAAAAACAAGTCGGGGAAGGATAAAACCAAGATAAAAATTTAAACCCTACTGTACATCCCGCAGCGGCGGAGAAAATTAAAAAGTCCGCCACAAGATACAGGATTGTCGCCGAGAAGGGTGGGGATGTCAGTAGGCAGACATAGGGACGCACGCAGCACAGTATAAAGGTGGCACTCCAATAAAAAATGACGCACCGTCAAAGGCTCGTTACCCGAAGCACATTGCGGTGCGGCTTCCCCACGTAAAAGGTACTCATGGCTAAAACGGCAGTGTCCAATACGCAGGCGCGCTAAAATCACTTCATCGCGGAGAGATGCACGCGAAGAAGTAGTCCAGGGGACAGGAAGGGACTTGACCTCTCTGAGTTTGTTCCCACGCACCCCGGACCAACCGCCTGCGGTGCCATTAGTAGTTAAAGCGGGCGTTAAACACTACCAAAAAAAAAAAAAAACCCGGACCATTCCGCGAACCAGCGCGAAAGAATGGCCCGGCGCAGGAGGACACGAGCATCATTGGGAGGAACAATTGAGCTAAAAACAGTGGGATTTAAAATCGCAGACTTGGCAGCTGCGTCCGCTTGCTCATTCCCGCTCACACCTACGTGACCAGGAACCCAAACAAACGACACGCTGACGCCAGCATCAGCGAGCGAATGCAGACAATCCTGAATACGCTGTATCAAAGGATGGTATGGATACAGCTCACGCAGGCTCTGTAGTGCACTGAGGGAATCGGTACACATAACAAACTGCCTAAAATCCTGTCCCCAGATAAAAACAAGAGCTTGATAAATACTGAAAAGTTCGGCGGTAAAAATTGAACATTGCCCCAATAGCTGAAACGCGTAACTCCGCGAATTAAAAACAAAAGCACATCCCACACCACGGTCATCCTTTGAACCATCCGTGAAAATAAAACAAAGGTTGGGAAACTCGGCGTGCAACTCTAAGAAAGCGGAGCGGAAGGCCGAGGGTGGAGTAACTGATTTCCTCATGGATGCCAACCGTAGGGGACCGGGGTGTCGCAGCGTAACCAAGGAGGGGATGAACATTCCCCCAGTGACAGCAGAGCCGGTAGCTGAACATCCAACAGGCGAAGCAATTCACGAAAGCGAACCCCGGCAGGAAGCAAGGCCAGCGCACTAACAGCATATTGACGGTCAAGAGGCTCGTCAAAGAATAGCTTGAAAGACGGGTGATCCGGCATTGCATGGAGGAGGAGAGCATAGCTGCAAAGAAGGACCTCACGCCTATGGCACAGCGGAGGTTCAGCAGCCTCAGCAGACAAACTAATAACTGGGCTCGTCGGAAACGCACCCAGTGCCAGGCGAATCCCTCGATGGTGAACTGGGTTTAAACGACGTAAAACTGAACAACATGCCGAAGAGTACACATTGCACCCGTAATCAAGCTTAGAGCGAACAAGCGAACGATATAGCTGTAATAGTACAGTGCGATCTGCTCCCCAGGATGTGCCACATAAAACACGTAAAATATTAAGTGCTCGATCACATCGAGCCCTCAACGAAGAAATATGAGACGACCAGCTAAGCTTCCTGTCAAACGCTAGGTCAAGAAACTTCACAGTTTCGGCGAAGGGCAGGGGTACCGGCCCAAGTTGTCGGGAAGGCGCCGCGCAACGTTTCCGACGACAGAAGTTGACACAAACGGTTTTCTCGGCAGAAAAACGGAAACCATTCGCAACGCTCCAACTATGCAGACGGTCGAGACAGGCCTGAAGGCGACGCTCCAAAAGGCATGTGCGCCGAGAGCTGCAATAAATTGCAAAGTCGTCAACTAATAAGGATGAGGAAATTCCAGCACGAAGACAATCAGCGATAGGAATGATGGCGATGGCGAAGAGGGTGCAACTGAGAACCGAACTTGAGGTACTCCATTCTCCTGACTAAATACGCGGGAGCAAACAGAACCAAAACGTACACGAAATACCCGCTTCTCCATAAACTAGCGGAGTAACACTGGAAGGCGGCCTCGGCAGCCCCACTTATGCAACGTACGCAATAAACCAGCCCTCCAGCAGGTGTCATATGCTTTCTCGAGATCGAAAAATATGGCCATAGTTTGGAACTTGCGCAGAAATCCATTCAGGATATGAGTCGAAACGGAGACTAGGTGGTCAGTCGAAGAGCGGTATCGGCGAAAGCCGCACTGGATATTGCAGAGGAGTTTCTCAGACTTGAGCCACCATCGTAACCGCCCATTGATCATGCGCTCCATCACCTTACAAGCTGCACTGGTGAGGGAGATAGGACGGCAACTGGAAAGAAGTCTACGATCCTTTCCCGTTTTTAAAATGGGAACAACCGTGGCTTCACGCCAAGCCGCAGGAAACACACCCTCTTGCCAAACACGGTTATATAGGCTCAGGAGATAGAGTTTACCATCAGAAGAGAGGTGCTGCAGCATGGCAATGTGGATACCATCGAGTCCTGGAGCGGAAGGCCGAGAAGATGCTAGTGAGGCATCCAGCTCTCGCATGTTAAAATATGTGTTATAGCACTCAGTGTCAGAGGACCGGACAGAGAGACTCTGAGACTCCACCTCCGTCTTAATGGCACGGAACGCCGGGTGATAATTGGCGGAACTGGACACATTTGCGAATGTGCTGCCTAGGACGTCTGACACAGCAACCGGATCAACTACGGTGTCGGTGCCCACGAGTAGCCCCGGTATGGAGGTACCAGTCTGCTTACCGGCAACACTGCGGAGCTTCTCCCACACAACGGATGAAGGTGTTGTGCGGTTAAAGTAGATACAAACGAATTCCGTGAAGACCTTACGCTATCTTGAATAATTCGGCGTGCCCGTGCGCGTGTTTGTTTGAAAATGATCAAGTGCTCCAGCGTAGGGTGATGGTGAAATACCCTAAGGCCCTCCTACGAGCACGAATGGCATCGCGGCACTCAGCAGTCCACCAAGGGACCGGTAAGCGTTTAGGTCGGGAAGATGTCCGGGGCATGGTTTGCTCTGCAGCAGAGAGTATAACATAGTTAAAGTGCTCAAGCATATGGTCAACCGTGTGGAACTGACGGTCGCCAAACACAGCCAGACAGTAAAAGAGCGCCCAGTTAGACTTAGACGCTGCCAAGTGCTAGCACGTGATGAGGAAATGTGGTGTGAAAGCATGGTGAGGACACAAGGAAAATGATCGCTGGAATGAGTGTCAGATACTACGTTCCATTGGAACCAGTGAACAAGCTGTGCTGAACAAACAGAAAGGTCCAGGTGGGAAAGCGTGGCAGAAAAATCGGAAATGAAAGTAGCTTCACCGGTGTTCAGAACACAGACTATTTTGATCGAAAAAGTGAGCAAGTACGGTCCCCCGCGCGCAGGCCCTAGGAGAACCCTATAGGGGATGGTGAGCATTAAAATCACCCAGCAGAAGAAAATGTGCTGGGAGCTGTGACAAGAGATGGAGCATGTCAGCGGCGCAGCGGATAGATGAAGGCGGAACGTAGACATTACATACGGTACAGCAGAAACCAGGAAGGGTAAATCGGGTAGCAACAGCTTGAAAGGTAGTAGTAAGCGAGACTGGCTGACCGCAGATGTCATTGCGCGTGAGGATCATAACACCCCCATGAGCAGGAGAGCCCTCCTCCGGTGTAACGTCAAACCGCATGGGAAGGTATTGGTGCAGGGCAAATGCATCATGTGGGCGAAGTTTTGTCTCCTGCAATCACAGAATCAGAGGGTTATAGGACCGTAGTAACAGCTGCAATTCGGCCCTATGGGTACGGACACCGCGGATATTCCACGTCAGGAGAGTCATGGGGCCCAGTTAGAGGCGTGAAAGCTTACCGAATAATCATAATATGAGTTTGCAGCTGGGATGCAAACGAAGGCTGGAAACGAAGTAGATGGAGTTAAGGTGGGCGTTTCTTGTGCTTTGCACTCTTTGGACCCATAAGAGTATAGCCACCTTCGTCGGCGCTATCCGCTGATGTTCGGGATGCGGAAGATCCACTACGGCTCGTAGAACGAGAACGGGACTTGGAAGGTTTATCAGTGGCCTTGAGTTTCTTGCGACTGCGCTCATGAGGAGCAGCGGCAGATGGTGTCGGTCTCACTAGCGGCTTACGTGCAGGTTCGGGAGAAATAGAACTTGTGGATGTGGGTGGTGTGAATGTTGAAGACTGCGAGGTTGTTGTGGTCGGCGTCTGTTCTGTTTGACTACACGCGTCGGCTACAGGCACGGTTTGTAGTGCCACTGAGGAAACAGGAGTGCGGCGGAGCGCTGAGGCATAGCCTGAGATGGTCGTAGGCTGCAGATTTTGGAAGCGACGCCTGGCTTCCCGAAAAGTCAGGGGTTCCTTAACTCGCAGCTCCTGGATTGCCTTTTCCTCGAGAAAGCGTGGACATTGCCGGGAGCTAGATGGATGCTTCCCTGTACAATGGACGCAACAAGGGTCTCGAGCAGAAGCAGTTTCTCCGTGGGCAGCTTGTCCGCAACGTTCACAGGTAGCGTCGAAGGTGCACCGAGTTTGTGTGTGACCGAACCGTTGGCACCGAAAACAGCACATTGGGTTTGGCACATATGGTCGCACAGAGACGCGTTCATATCCACAATATAGGGTCTCGGGTATTGTGGTGCCCTTAAAAGTCAGAAATACCGTATGCAGGGCCACTGATTCACCATCTCGTTTGCCGAGCAGACGGTACGCTTGGCATACACCCTGGTCAGATAAATTAGTGACTATATCTGCTTCGGAAAGACCGTCTAAACAAGAGGTTTACGACGCCTCTACAGGTGCTCAAAGTCTTGTGGGGGGCCACCTTTATGGGGTAGGAACCCAACAAGCTGGCCTTCAGGAGTTTCTTGGACTGGTCTTCCGTCTTCGTTTCAATCAAAAGCGTACCGTCTCGCGTTCAGGTGGCATTGGTCACTTTACCGCATATTTTGTCAATGTCGCGTTGTATGTAAAACGGACTGATATCTCGCATAGTTTTCTTTTCACATGCCAAGGTCACAACTATAAAGCGGTCAAAAGAAGAGGTTTTGCGCGGAGATAGCATTATGGAAAGACCCCCTTCCGGAACCGTCGGCGTCAGCCTGCCATCCGGGGGTAGAAAGAAAAGACACCAAAATACTTTCCGCTCTGTGCCGCCTGGTAGACCCCTACCAGACCGATCTCAAGGAATACCTCAGAAGGAGTTACCCTTCAGCCACCACTGCTGGTCCATCTGGGTAAGCCCTTCACCATGTACATCCCGGCTTTAAGCCCCTATCACAGGTATAACTACCTGTGCCTCCCCACTTTAGGCCATGCTGCGTAATTAAGCAGACATGGATTCAGGGGACTTGTGGTTGATTACACCGGGCTTTCCGTTAGCGGTAACACGACCGGTCCGTAATTCTAACCCAACGAGGTGCGCTCGTCGGGAAATTAAAACGGACCGGGCCCCCAAGGAAGCTACGTGGGTGTACATAACGGTATGGACGGGCTCCGCACCTAAGGCTTACACATAGGGGCAGTAGGAAGGTTCCACTCAACCTTCACGCCTGAGACCTCCGAAGAGCACACATGTTGGAAGCCACGCTGGAACCGTTGGACAGGAACCACGGAGATAGAATAAAGATCCCTATTGGTGATGCAGGAGTTAATAAACCTAAAGCCTTAATACTAACATGTAAAGAATAAGCCTAGAAGGGGAAGAAGATGAGGCGACTAAATTCGCTCTCACAAAACAAACAAATATGCACACAAACACAAAACGTGGCTCAGTTGGTGGCGATGATGATGATGATGATGAGATGGCGGCGAGTGGCTCGGAAACCCCCTGGTGCGCCAAATCCGTACCTACCGTAGTAGGCCCCTGGGGGGAAATCAAAATAAAACTAGATACGTACGGCGTATGTCACTTTAGATAACAATTTAAAAACGGACTCCACCCCTACAGGATCATCGGCCAGGGCCTGCGGAAGCCTGGCCGGCAGTCGTAGAGTGTCTCGTAGGGGTGCTATACGAGCCCATTCTACAAGCACGTGTCGGACTGAAAGCGCTTCGCCACAGAGCGGGCAGACAGTTGGAGGCTCCCTCTCAAATAAGTGGCTATGACTAAAAATACAGTGACATATACGCAAACTTGCTAAAATAACTTCCTCGCCACGAGAGAGACATGAGCAAGTCACCCAGTGTATAGGGAGCTCTTCTCCTCCCGAAGTTTGTTGCCGCGAAGAGTGGATCGCTCTTCATGCCAACTCGAAATTACCGCTCTGCGGTCAACAAGTCTGAAATCTTCGGCCGTGACAAAGTTAGTGGTAACACTGGGCGTAGATGATGCCTTCTTTGCCGCCAAATCCGCCAGTTCATTCCCCGGCACGCCAACGTGTCCAGGAACCCAGGCGCACTCCACATTTACACCCGATGTGTGCAAAATGTGGAGGATATTCTGAATGCGCTGTTCTAGAGGATGTTAAACAAACAGCTCACGAAGGCTCTGAAGTGCACTAAGAGATTCACTCACAATAAGCCAGTCACCCAACTTTCGACGGCGAATATATAAAAAACGGCTTGCTATATGGTATACAGCTCTGCAGAATAAATGGATGTGCTACTCCACAAACGGAAAGTAAATGATGATGCTGATGATGGTTGAAGCTTAGGGGCGCACAACGACATGGTTATTAGCGCCCTATCATAACTTGGTGTGCAAAAAAGAAAATAAAACAGCAATAAAAAAGATAAAATCCCATCATGAGAATGACTAAAATGACAAATAAAACGATAAATACATAAAACTCTCCATATAAGGAACAACAGCGAGGCCAAAATGTATTAAGAAGAAGTAGTCTAAAACGATAATTACAACAAAAGCTTCCTTACTGGGAAACTAAAACAGTAAAAATCTGCAGCTACCATTCCAGAGACGTGTCAAAACTATGAGACTTATAACAAAACTAGATCATAAGCTTAAAAAAGGCATCGAAGATAAAAAGCTAAAAACCCGATCTACCGCTCCAGCATCGACCAATAAAATCTCGTTAGTACTGGACGGCTGTCGCGTAGTGGCTCGTAGTCGGGCTAGAGGAGCACACACTACCAGTACATGGCGGACCGTCAGTGCTTGGCCACACTAAGGACAGATAGGAGCAGGATCCCTTTTCAACGGTAGCTGTGGGTAGTTTTGGGTAGTGTTTAACGCCCGCTTTAAACTACTAATGGTACCGCAGGCGGTGACACTGATGATACATGAATGATGATGGAGCACCGGTGGAATGCGATGGCGGGGGAAACCGGAGTACCCGGAGAAAACCCGCCCCAGCGCCGCTTTGTCCACCACAAATCTCACGTGCAGTCGCTTGGGATCGAACCCCGGCCGTCTAGGTGAGAGGCTAGTGGTCTAACCACTCGGCCACGGCGCGGTCCGTAGCTGTGGGTAAAAGAATAGTGGCCGATACGGAGACGGGCTAATACCACTTCCTCACAACGAGAAGTGCGTGAGGAAGTTGACCAGTGTAACGGAAGATCCTTTATATCCCTTAACTTCTTGTTGCGGAGAGTAGACCACTCTGTATGCCAGCGCGAAAACACCGCTCTGCGCAAAGCAAGTCTAAAATCTTCGGCTGTTGAACAAGTAATGGTGACACTGGGCTCCGTGATTGCTGCCTTTGCCGCCTCATCCGCTAATTCGTTGCCTGACGTTTCCAGGAAGCCATAAGAGAATCACATTCACGCTAGAGGCGTGCAAAATGTGGAGGGCATCCTGAATTAGCTACACTAGAGGATGGTAGCTGTACAGCTCACGAACGCTCTGAGGTGCGCTAAGCGAATCACTCAGAATAAGGCAGTCAGCCAATTTTCGACGGCAAACGTACTGAATGGCTCGATAAATAGCACACAGCTCCACAGTATAAACGGTTGTGTGACTAAGCAAACTGAAAGTATGTGGGTCGGTGCCACTTACAAAGGCACATCCAACAACGTCGGTGCATTTACTGGCATCGGTATATATACAAATGCGGTCACTGTAACGGAATAAAAATTAAAGAAAACAAGATCGGATACTAACGGAAGGCATCACAGATTTCCCTAATGCCAAAATTCCAAGGTCGACGTGGCAGGCAGCACGTAACCAATGTGGGTGCACCCTCTCTCCCTTGGGAAACATGCTAGGCATTACGATATTGTAGTCCCGAAGAAGCTCTCTAAAACGAAAACCTGCAGGCTTGGGACTAAGTGCTATGCGACAATAATGGTCGTCTAGCTCAGTAGAATAAAATAGGGGAAACGTTGGATACATAGGCTGGCACTTAATTCCACTATCATAATTTGTTAGAAGGACATCACGACGAAATCGAAGGGGTGGTTCCGCCGATTCGGCGAAGACGCTCTCAACTGGGCTAGTTGGAAAGGCTAGACAAGCCACACGGATGCCCTGATTGTGAACACCATCTAACTTTCTCAACACAGATGGTCGTGCTGAAGAATACACAATACATCCACAGTCTAACTTTGATCGGATCAGTGCACAATAAAGACGCAGCAATACTGTCCGATCCGCCGCCCATGATTTACCACTTAGTATCCGAAAAATATTAAAAGAACGGTCATACCGCCCCTTAAGCTGTGCTAAATGTTGTGACCAGCAGAGTTTTCGGTCAAATATCAACCCCAGGAATCTCACCTCATCTGCGAAGGGAAGTAAATCTGGCCCCAGGTGAAGAGTAGCTGCCATGCGCCACCTACGGCGCCAGAAGTTAACACAAACCGTCTTCTCAGGGGAAAAACGAAACCCCTTTCTTAAGCTTCAATCATAGGGATTGTCCAAGTACCACTGGAGACGGCGTTTCACTCAAAGTCGTCCACGAATAAACAAGACGAGGCGTCTGGGGGAACATATTGCAATATGGAATAAGTTGCTATAGCAAACAGCGTGACGCTTAGTACCTAGCCCTGCGGCACTCCGTTCTCTTGACTAAAAGGGCTAGAAAAAACCGAGCCAACCCTTACCCGGAAAACGTTGTCTTCCACAAACTTTTGAAGGAATAGCTGAAGTCGTCCTCCAATATCCCAACTGTGGAGGGAACGTAATATTTCAGCTCGCCAACACGTGTCATAGGCTTTCTCGAGGTCAAAAAGTATCCCAAATGTTTGGCTGTTCCGCCGAAACCCGTCAGAACTCTGAGTTGACAACGAAACAATGTGGTCAATTGTTGAACGACGTCGTCGAAAACCACACTGGATGGTGGTCAAAAAATCGTGGGATTCCAGCCACCACACCAACCGTCCATTGATCATTCCATCACCTTGCATACGCAGCTGGTGAGGGAAATAGGACGGTAACTGGAAGGAAATTGACGGTCCCTTCCGGGTTTCAAATCAGGTATAATGGTGGCCTCCCACCACTGCGATGGAAAAGTGGTATCAACCCACACAATAGATCTCGAGGAAAAGGCCTTACCTTCAGGAGAGAGATGTTGCATCATTTGGACGTGGATTCCATCCGGGGCGGGCGCAGAGTTTCGCGAAGATGAAACGGCGTGGTGCCCTTTCTAGCTCCGCCATGTAGGGCGACGCTGGAAAACCCGGAGAGCTCGTCTGCGAGCACGAATGGCGGTTCGGCAATCTTCTGTCCACTAAGGAACAGGAAAACGACGAGAGTGGCCAGTCGAGCGTGGAATAGACTGTTCAGCAGCAGATAGAATGGTGGTGGTGAGGTGCTCTACTAAGGAATCAAATGCGTCGTGCTCACTGTACTGAAAAACAGCCAAACGGGAGCAAAGGTTCCAGTTGGCGTAATCTAGGGGCCATCTAGGTAAAAGTGTGGAACATAAATTGTGGGTTAAGAGACTTATAACGACTGGAAAGTGGTCACTAGAGCATAGATCAGAGATGACATTCCACTGTAACGAAAGTGCTAATTGCGGAGAGCAGGCGGCTATGTCAATGTGTGAAAAACTATTAAAGGCGTCAGAGAGAAAAGTAGGCTCTCCGATAATAAGGAGGCTGAGATTAATATGATCCAAGAAATCGGCGAGCAGTTGGCCTCTCGCACAAGCCCTAGGGAAGCCCCAAAGCGGGTGGTGGGCAGTTACATCCCCTACCAACAAAACAGGTGATGGTAGCTGGGAGACTAGGTCTTCCAGATCAGTGCGCGAGAGGCCAAGGTACATATAAACTGCAAATGGTGAACCTAATAGAAGGTAGCTTAATCCTGACAGCAATGGATTGTATGTGAGATTTAACGGGTACAGATGTAGCGAAGATGTCATCTCTGATAAGAATCATAGTGCCCCATGTGCAGGTACTCCATCCGCCGGAGATATAGTACACCGGACAGAAGAGTACTGCCTGAAATTAAGGTTGTCTTGGAGACGAAGCTTGGTCTCTCACATGCATACAACCAAAGGCTGATGCTGGTGGAGCAACAAGTCCAGTTCTGATCGACGTGGTCTAATGCCGCGTATGTTCCACTGTAGGATACCCATGGTCTCTAGGATGGGATATGTTCTACATAGGCGTTTCTGTATACTGGCCGGTGGTGGTCGGTTTAATGTATTCTTTTCAGCCGTTAGACTAACACTTTTTCCAGGAGTACGATCCTGCCGCTTACGCACTGTCCCTCTTGCAGTGAGGGCAGAATCCTCCTGATCCATCTCCTCAACATGGGAGAACTGCTTACCCATAGAAAATTTCGGCTCGAGAATCTCGAACCGATTTTTGGTTCTGACCGGCGGAGATGGACATCGCCGATCGCAGCTCCTCCCAGAAGATTGCTCAGAAGAGGATTGACGTGGAGAATAATGGAGACTTTTACCACCCTTGGGCGTTTTGGGTGCAGACGTGTCATCCCCTTTAAGGAAGTCAGTACTAACGTAACTTTTCTTGAAATTCTTTGCTGGTACTGAATAGGCTACGGTTTTGCCGGTCTTAGTGCCGGAGGTCGACGGCTGCGGTGACAATTGTTCTCTAATGTCTTACTGTTGCACATTTGGCGGATAGTGATGCCGATGTGGATGTTGAGGTCTTCGGTAGTGTTGTGGCAACAATGATATTTTCCGCAATAGTAACCCTGTTAATATCGCCGGTTTGTGTGGCGATTTCCCGCTTCGGTACCGGTTTAGCTGAAACAGAGCTGTAAGAACCGGACCGCGGGAGAGAGGGCTGTCGATACGCAGGAATTTACGGGCTTCGGAGAAGGACACCTTCTCTTTCACCCGTATCTTCTCGATGGCTCTCTCCTCTGCAAAACGGGGGCAGGCTCGGAAACTAGATGGATATTCCCCACCGCAGTTCACACAAGTTACAGGTTTAGCGCAATCCCATCGTGGGATGCATCGCTACATATTGCACACGTTGACCGAGCAGAACAAAATTCGCAGGTATGCCCAAACCGCTGGCACTTGTAACATCGTAAAGGGTTGGGAATATAGGGCTTAACCTCGATGGCTTCGTAACCCCCCTTAATCCATTACGGGAGATCTACCCGATCAAAGGTAAGGAACAGGTTACGGGTAGGCACAAAATCACCATTAACTTTCCGCTGAACCCTATAAACGGATGTTATGCCTTTTTCTGCAAGATCCTCTTGAAGCTCCTCATTGGAGAAACCGTCCAATGCGCGGGTGGTGATAACGACACGTGAGGAGTTCAACGACTTATGCTTTCGATTCTAACCGGATAACTGCCTAAAAGTTTCGCCTTAAGTATTTTCCCTGCCTGGGAAGTTAATATTGCCTCAACCAGGAGGGTTCCATTTCGGGCTCTAACACAGGATTTAACCGAACCAGTAATTTTATCGAGATCCTTCTGAATAGCAAAAGGGCTGACGGATGTAAAAATTTTTCCTTCCTCTGTTCTTAATACGACTAAGCAGCGAGGACCATCGGACTCAGCTACTTCCTTTCCCAATGCTAAATGCTTTCTTGGTTTAAATTTTGCCATAAAAGATATGGTTTACATGCATCTCCCAGTGCTCTCCACCCACCATGGAGCCCAACGCGGGGTCACCCCACTGGGATGATAGGGCTACACAGGGGATATAGCAGGCTCGCCTTCCCACTCACCCTGGAGTTCGGTATAATACCTAGTCCTGGCCGATTGACAGGGGGTGGGTTGGTCCCTAGCCTCCCGTTTAGGCGGAGCAGAACCCAAAGTGATGCATTTAGCTGCACACCCTCCCCAGTTACTGAAAGTCAGAAGCCCAGGCTCAGGTACCCAACCTTCAACCAAGCAGGATTGTCCTTTCCACCGACTAAGTTCTCCATGCACGGCCTACACGTGGGTGGGCATTGTGACCTATTGACTTCCTGACCACTATGAGATTGCCCACAGAGGGAGTCAAGGTGGCTCGGGACCCCGGGTGAGCATAACCTGTACCTACCGAAGTAGGCCCCTGGGGGGAGGGGAAGTAAATGGTTCGTTTCGAGTGACAACGGCATATCCAACTCCATCGGCGCAATTGCTGTCATCGGTATACATATGACAGCGGCCACTGTATTTTGCTTAAAAAAATTGAATACTAAACATAGGCGTAGAATATTACCCGTAAGCCGTCATCCCGAGATCTACTTGGGAGGAAGCACATAACCAAGGTGGATGCACCCTCTCCCCTTGGGAAACATGTCGGGCATTTCAAGTCCGTGCGCTCAAAGCTTCTCCCGGAACCGAAATCCTGAGGTTTTGGACTACGTAAGAGGTTTCTATAACGATCGTCCATTCTGGAATCAGAAAAAAAAGTAAACGATGGATGAGCAGTTATAAACTTCAAGCTACAGCCATAGTTAGATAGAAGAACATCCAGCCAACAACGAAGAGGTGGCTCGGCAGATTCGGCATAGAGGCTCACAACTTGGTTAGTTGGAAACGCTCCAACAGCCACCCCAATGCCCACATTGTCGACAGGATCCAACTTTCTCAGCACAGATGGGCGTGCTGAGCATAAAAAATACATCCATAATCTAACTTTGATCGGATCAGTGCACGATAAGACGCAGCAGTACTGTCCGATCTGCTGCCCAAGTTTTGCCGCTTAGTATCCGTAAAATATTGAGGGAACAATCACACCGCGCTTAAAACTATGCTACATGAGGTGACCAGCATAGTTTCCGATCGAATAACAACCCCAGGAATCTCACCTCATCTGCGAAGGGAAGTATATCTGGCCCGAGATGAAGAGAAGGTGATATTCGCCAACTTCGACGCCAGAAATTTAAAGTACACTGTTTTCTCAGGTGAGAAAGCGAAGCCGTTTCTCGAGCTCCAATCACAAAGATTATTCAAACACCGCTGGAGACGACGTTCCAAAAACGGCGTATGCTGAGAAGTGCAGAAGATGACAAAGTCGTCAACGAATAAACAAGAAGAGACACCTGGGGAACATTGAGCGAGACTGAATTTGTCGCTATGGCAAACAACGTCAGGCTGAGTACCGAGCCCTGCGGCACTTCGTTCTCTTGAATACAATAATTAGAAAAAACCGAGCCGACCCTTACTCGGAAAGCCCGGTGCCACATAAACTCCATGCCATAAGTAGTTAAAGCGGGCGTTAAACACTACCAAAAAAAAAAACATAAACTCCAGAATGAACAGCGGTAGGCGTCCACGTATATTCCAGCTGTGAAGGGAGCGCAAAATCCCTGCCCGCCAGCACGTATCATAAGTCTTCTCGAGGTCAAAAAATATCCCAGCTATTGGGCAGTTCTTCAGAAACCCGTCACAGATCTGAATTGACAGTGAGATAAGGTGGTCAGCTGCCGAACGACGTCGTCTAAAACCACACTGAGTATTGGTCAGAAGGTTGTGGGATCCCAGCCACCACACCAACCGTCCATTGAGCATGCGTTCCATCTCTTTGCATGCACAACTGGTGAGGGAAATAGGATGGTAACTGGAAGAAAGATGGCGGTCCTTTCCAGGTTTAAGAATGGGTATGATGGTGGCCTCCCGCCACTTGTCTGGAAAAGTGGCTTCAACCCAGACACGGTTATAGACCTCGAGTAGGAAAACCATACCATCAGGAGAGAGAGATGTTGCAGTATTTGGACCCGGATACCAACTGGTCCTGGTGCAGAGTGTCCCGAAGGAGACACGTCATTGTTTAACTCTGCCATGGTGAATAGACGGATATAATCTTCAAGGTTCCCAGAACGAAAGGAGAATCCTTGAAACTCCACCTGAGTTTTAACTGTAAGAAACTCAGGGAAATAATTTTCTGAGCCAGACACTTGAGCGAATGCACCGCCTAAAGTGTTTGCCACGTCAAACGTATCAACATCTCCGACAGGTGTTTTGAGACCGGCGATAGGCATTTATTTCGATTTTCCGGCCACACGCCGTAACATGTCCCATTCGACACAGAGAGGTGTATGTCGGTTAAAAGATGCTACAAAATTACTCAGGGATGTCTTCTTGCTATCCTTAATAGTGTGTCTAGATTTGGTACGCAGTTTTTTTATATTGTAATAGATTATCTAGTGTAGGGCGACGTTGGAAGACCCTGAGAGCACGTCTGCGAGCACGAATAGCATTCCAGCAGTCATCAGTCCACCAGGGTACTGGAAAGCGACAGGTTTTGCCAGTAGAACGCGCAATGGATTGCTCAGCAGCGGAAAGAATTGCCTCTGTGAGATGGTCGACTAATAGTTCACAGAGTCGTGCTAATCGGAGATGAAGTTAACCAAGCGGGAATACAGGTCCCAGTAGGCGTGATATAAGTGAAATCTAGGTAAGCGAGTGGAACATGTAGCGTGTGTCAAAAGACTAATAAGACAGGGAAAGTGATCACTAGAGAGCAAATCAGAGATGATATTCCAGGATAACGAGAACGCTAACTGTGGTGAACGAATCGCTATGTCAAGGTGTGAAAAACTATGAAAGGCGTCAGAAAGAAAGTTTGGCTCTCCGATGTTCAGAAGAGCAAGATTCTTAGTGTCCAAGAAGTCGGCAATAAGCTGACATCTCGCACAAGTCCGAGGAGAGCCCCAAAGTGGGTGGTGGGCATTCACGTCCCCCAACAACAAAAATGGGGTTGGTAGCTGGAAAACGCGGTCTTCTAACTCGACGCGCGAGAGGTCATTAGAGGGAGGCAGTTAGATACTACAAATGGTAAATCTGGCAGACAGTAGTGTGACCTTTACAGCAACTGACTGGACGTCAGACTGTAAGGAGACCCTCCCCAGAGGCCTACTATGGTAGGTACGGGTTTGGCGCACCCGGGGGTTCCCGAGGCACTCGCCGCCATATCATCCTCCCCATCGCCATCCTCTGGGCTAAGTTTTGTGTTCGTGTCTGTGTGTGTTTGCGCATTTGTTTGTGTATGTTCTTGTTGGTGCGAGTTTACACTCCTCATCTTCTTTCTCCTCTAGGCTTATTCCCCATATATTTAGTTTTAAGGCTTTAGGTTTATTAACTCCTGCCTCACCAACAGGGATCTTTCTTCTATCTCCGTGGTTCATCTCCCGCGGTTCCAGCGCGGCGTCCATCTTGTGTGCTCTTCAGAGGTCTCAGGCGTGACGGTGGAGGGGACCCTTCATACTGCCCCTATGTGTAAGCCTTAGGTGCGGAGCTCGTCCATACCGATATGTACACCCACGTAGCTTTTCTGGGAGCCCGGCCCGTGCTAATCTCCCGATTCACGGTTAGAATCACGGGCCGGATGTGTTACCGCCCTCTTTTCCGCTCTGGCTGTGTTTGGCGACCGTCAGTTCCACACCGTTGACCATATGGCCGAGCACTTTAACTACGTTATAATATCCACTGCCGAGCAAAACATACCCCTGGCATCTTCCTACCCTAAACGCTTACCGGTCCTTAGGTGGACTGCCGAGTGCCGCGATGCAATTCGTGCTTGTAGGAGGGCTCTTAGGGTATTTCACCATCACCCTACGCTAGAGCATCTGATCATTTTTAAACAAACATGCGCACGGGCACCTCGAATTTTTCAGGTTAGCAAAAGATCTTCATGGAATTCGTTTGTCTACCTTTAATCGCACAACACCCTCATCCATTGTGTGGGAGAAGCTCCGCCGTGTTGCGGGTAAGCAGACAGGTACCTCCATACACGGGCTACTCATGGGCACCGACAGCGTAGTTGATCCGGTTGCTGTTGCAGACGTCCTTGTTAGCACATTCGCAAATTTGTCCAGTTCCGCCAATTATCAACCGGCGTTCCGTGCCATTTAGACGGAGGTGGAGTCTCAGAGTCTCTCTTTCCGGTCCTCTGGCACCAAGTGCTATAACACATTTTTAAGCATGCGAGAGCTGGATGCCTCATTAGCATCTTCTCGGCATTCCGCTCCAGGACACAATGGTTTCCACATAGCAATGCTGCAGCACCTCTCTTCTGATGGTAAACTCTATCTCCTGAGCCTATATAACCGCGTTTGGCAAGAGGGTGTGTTTCCTACGGCTTGGCGTAGCCACGGTTGTTCCCACTTTAAAACCGGCAAAGGATCGCAGAGTTCCTTCCAGTTACCATCCTATCTTCCTCACCAGTGCTGTTTATCAGGTGATGGAGCGCCTGATCAATAGGAAGTTACGATGGAGGCTCGAGTCTGAAAAAACTGTTCTGCAATATCCAGTGCGACTTTCAACGATACCGCTCCTCGACTGACCATCTGGTCCCCCTCTCAACTCACATCCTGAATGGATTTCTATGCAAGTGCCAAACTGTTTCCATAATTTTCGGTATCGAGAAAGCTTATGACACTTGCTGGAGGACTGGTTTATTGCGAATCTTGCACAAGTGGGGCTGCCGTGGCCGCCTTCCAGTGTTCTTCCGAGAGTTCATGATGAACAGGGTGTTTCGTGTGCGTGGGGGTTCAGTTTGCTCTCGTGGTTTTAGATAGATGAACGGAGTACCTCAAGGGTCGGTACTCAGCGTCACTTTTTTTACTGTCGCCATTAATCCCACTGACGAGTGTGTTCCTGCAGGTATTTCCTCCTCCTTATACGTGGAAGATTTTGAAATTTATAGCAGCTCTCTGTACACTTGCCTTTTGGAGCGTCGCCTGCAGGCATGTCTTGATCGTCATCCCATATCTCTTCGCTGAAGGCTAAATGTGATTGTTCACTAAATATTTTACGTGTTTTATGTGGTACATCCTGGGGAGCAGATCGCAGAGTGTTGTTACAGCTCTACCGTTCCCTTGTCCGCTTTAAACTAGATTACGGGCGCATTGTGTACTCTTCGGCACGTCCTTCGTTTTTACGTCATTTAAACCCAGTTTACCATCGCGGGATTCGCCTGGCCGAAGGTGCTTTTCAACTAGCCCGGTTATTAGTTTGTCTGCGGAGGCTACTGAATCTTCGCTGTCTTATAGGCGTGAGGTGCCTTTTTGCAGCTATGCTCTCGGCCTCTTTGCCTTGCCAGATTACCCGTCTTTGAAGTTATTTTTTGACGAGTCTCTTGACCGTCAAAATGCTGTCAGCGCACAGGCCTTGCTTTCGGCATGGGTTCGGTTTCGTCTCCTTCTTCTGCTCTTGGATATTCGCCTACTGCCTGTGTTTCCACTGGGGGAATGTTCATTCCCCCCTTGGTTACGTTGCGACACTCTGTTCCACCATGGGTTGGCCTGAATGCCGAAGTCACTGACTCCATCTTCGATCTTCCGCTCCGCATTTTTAGCTTTGCAGGCCGAGTTTCCTAACCAGTGTTTTATATACACGGATGGTTTCAAGGAAGGCATTGGTGTGGGTTGCGTTTTGGTTTTTTTAATTCGCGGAGTTATACATTTCATCTTTCGGGAAAGTGTTCGGTTTTTACCGTAGAACTTTGTAGTATCTATCAAAGCTTTCTTTTTATCCGGGGACAGGATTTTAGGCAGTTTGTTATATGTAGCGATTCTCTCAGTGCACTGCAGGGCCTTAGTGAGCTGTATCCCTACCATCCTTTGACACAGCGTATTCACGACCGTCTGCACACGCTCGCTGATGCTGGCGTCAGCGTGTCTTTTGTTTGGATTCCTGGCGACGTGGGTGTGACTGGTAACGAACAAGCGGACGAAGCTGCAAAGTCTGCGATTTTATTGACTAATGTTTTTAGCTCCACTGTTCCTCCGGGTGATGTTGATGTTCACCTGCGCCGGGCCGTTCTTTCGCGCTGGGCGACAACCCTGGTGCTTGTGAGGGACTTTTTACCTTTCTTCGCCGCTGCGGGATGTGGAGTCGGGTTTAATTTTACCTCGGGCTTTTATCTTTTTACCGACTTGTCTTTTAGGTTACTTTTTGCTTTCCTTCAGTTCCGCTGTCCTTTGTGTCAGTTTAATCCCTTGGTTTTAGCCTGGCCTTGGTAGCTCTTTTATGCTTGCTCCCTGGTTTTAACCCTTGTGCGGTACTCCGGTTTAATGGTTTTTCTGCGTTTTAGTTCTTAGCTCTGTTATTTACACTAGGCCGCTAATATCCTAAGCAGTTTTGCGCCCTATAACGCCGCCGCCGCCACCGGCGAAACCCCCGCAATCACCGCCGCCACCACCACTACTACCAACACCACTACTACTACTACTACTACTACTACTACTACTACTACTACTACTACTACTACTACTACTACTACTACTACTACTACTACTACTACTACTACTACTACTATTACTACTACTACTGTAAGGAGACGGAATCAGCATAAATATGGCCCCTGATGAGCATTATAGTGCCCCCGCTGCGGGAATACCTTGTGTCGGACTGAAATCAAACCGTACAGAAGAATAGTGTCTGAATGTAAAATTGACTTGTGGACGGAGCTTTGTCTCTTGTAGGCAGACGACTAGAGGTTGATAGGCGTGGAGTAACAGTTCAAGTTCTGCTTGATATGCTCGAATGCCGCGTATGTTCCACTGTAGGATAGCCGTGATCTATATTATGGGATAAGTACTAAATAGACAGACGTTTCTTCATATTGGGCGATGCTGGTCGGCTTAGTTTGTTCTTTTTGGTCGTCGGACTAACACTTTTTTCAGGAGCACGAACCTGCCGTTTGGCAGTCGAGGCAGGATCGTCCTGTTCCATTTTCTCCACAGGGGAGGAGCCCTTACCAATAGATAGCATCGGTTCGAGGATCTGCAAACTTTTTGAGGTACTGATCGGCGAAGATGGACGTCGCCGATCGGAGCTTCTTCCCCGATGATTCCTGTGAAGAGGATCTGTGGGGAGAGTGACGTGGAGGTCTACCACCCTTGGATATTTTGGATGCAGACGAAACACGCTCTTTAAGGAAGTCAGTCCTAATATAGCTGGTCTTGAAAGCCTGCTGTGGTGCAGAATACTCTACGGTTTTACCGGTCTTATTGCCTGAGGTCTATGGTTGGGCTGACAATTTTGCTGGAGTATGCTTTACGTTGGCGGATTTGGCAGATTGTGATGCTGACATTGACGCAGTTGTTGAGGTCTTCCTAATAGTCATGGCAACGATAATTCTTTCGGCAACAGCGGCCCAGTTGATAACGCAGGTCTGTGTTGCGATCTCCCGCCTCGGCACCGGTTTAGCTGCAACAAAGCTAAAAGAACCGGACCGCGGGACAGAGGGTTGTCGGATACGCAGGAGCTTATGCGCTTCGGAGAAGAACACCTTCTCTTTCACCCGTATCTCCTGGATGGCTCTCTTCTCAGCAAAACGGGGGAAATCTAGGAAACTAGATGGGTATTCCCAAGTGCAGTTCACACAACTTGGAGGGATGCCAAAATTCCCATCGTGCGAGGCGTCATCACAGGTAGAATAGGTGGAACGAGCAGTTCAAAATTCGCTCGTATGACAAAATAGATGGCTCTTGTAACAGCGTAAGGGATTCGGAATGTAGGGCCTAACCTCGATAGCTTCGTACCCTGCCTAAATCCTTTGAGGAAGATCTACCCGGTCAAAGGTAAAAAACAGGGTACGGGTAGGTACGAAATCACCATTTACTTTCCATTAAATCATATAGACGGATGATACTCTTTGATCTGCCAGATCTGCTTGAAGCTCCTCATTGGACATACCGTCCAATGCGTGGGTGGTGATAACACCACGCAAGGAGTTAAAAGTCTTGTGCTTTTCCACCTTAACTGGGTAGCTGCCTATCATTTTTGCTTGAAGGATTTTTACTGCCTGGTAGGCTGAAATTGCCTCAACCAGAAGGATACCCAGCAGGGAGCCCAACGAGGGGGCACCCCACTGGTGTGCCAGGGCTACACAGGGGATATAGCCGGCTCGCCGTCCCACTCGCCCTGGGGTTCGGTGTAATACCTAGTCCTGGCCGATTGACTAGGGGTGGGATAGTCCCTAGCCTACCGTTTAGGCAAATCACAAACCAAAGCGGTGTATTAGGCTGCGCACCCTCCCCAGTTACTGAAAGACAGAAGCCCAGCCTCAACCAACCAGGATATTCGTTTTCACCGACACGGGTCTCCACGCACGGCCTAAACGTGGGTGGGCATTTTGACATACTGACTCCCTCACCACTCCTAGGTAACCACAGAGGGAGTCAAGGTGACTCGGGACCCCGGGTGCGCCTAACCCGCACCTACCGTAGTAGGCCCCTGCGGTGTGATCGGCAAAGGGAACTAAATGTGGCCCGAGGTGAAGCGTAGCTGCCATTCGCCACCTCCGACGCCAGAAGTTAACGCAGACAGGCTTCTCAGTTCAAAGACGTTTTTTAGCTCCAATCATAAAGCTTATCTAAATACCGCTGGAGATAGCGCTCTAAAAACGTCGTTCGTTGAGAAGTACAAAAAATGGCAAAGTCGACTACGAATAATCAGGACGAGAAATCTGGGAAAACACACTGAGATATGGAGTTAATCGCTATAGCAAAATGCGTCACGCTCAGAAGCAATCCCTGTGGCATCCCGTTCTCTTGAATAAAAGGTTAGAAAAAACCGAGCCGACTTTTACTCGAAAAACACGGTCCCTCATAAATTCCTGAATAAACAGCGGTAGGTGTCCACGAAGATTCCAGTTGAGGAGGGAACATAAAATCCCTGCTCGCCAACATATGTCATAAGCCTTTTCCAGGTCAAAGAATATTCCAACTCTTTAACAGTTCTTAAGGAATCCCGCCACTTCACTGGAAAACTGGCGCCAACCCAGACACGATTATAGACCTGGAGCAGGAAAGCCTTACCCTCAGCAGAGAGGTGTTTCAACACTTCCACGTGGATGCCATCTGGACCGGGTGCAGAGTTTTGCGAAGATGAAAGCGCATAGTCCAGCTCCACCATGGTGAAAAGGAGATTGTAGTCTTCACAGTTGCCAGAACGAAAGGGGAACGTTAGAGATTCCACCTGAGACTTGACAGGCACAAACTCAGGGGAATAGTTCTTTGAGCTAGACACTTGAGCGAAAGCACATCCAAGAGTGTTGGCCACGTCACAAGGATCAACTACAGCGCCTCCAGCTGTTTTAAGACCGGCGATGGGCATTTGGGACGATTTTCCGGTCACACGCCATATCTCATCTTATACGACAGAAGAAGGTGCATGTGGGTTAAAAGAGGTTACGAATTTGCCGCAGGGTGTTCCTTTGCTATCCTTAATTATTCGCCGTGATTGGGCACGCAGCTTTTTATATCGTATGAGATTATCCAGCGTAGGGCAACACTGGAAAACCTGAGAGAACGCCTGCGAGCATGAATAGCATTCCGGCAGTCATCAGTCCACGAGAGGACAGGAAAGCGATGGGGTGGTCCAGTTGATCGCGGAATAGAAAGTTCGGCAGCAGAATTAATTATCTCTGTGAGGCGCTGGACTAAAAAGTCCACAGAGTCGTGTTCGTTATAACTGAAAGTGGGCAAACTGGAATAGAGGTGGCAGTTCGCTCTACCGAAGCGCCATCTAAGTAAAGGAGCGAAACGTATATCTTGTGCTAAGAGACTAATAAGAATAGGAAAGTGGTCGCTTGAATGTAAATCAGAGAGGACATTGCACTGGAAGGAAACTGCCAACTGGAGAACAAACAGCTATATCCAGGTGTGAGAAACTATTGAAGGCGTCAGAAAAAAAAATGTGAGATCTCCGGTATTCAGGAGAGAGGTTGTAAGTGTCCAAGAAATCGGCGAGTACGTGATCTCTCGCACCAGCTCGTGGTGAGGCCCAAAGGGGGTGGGTATTCACGTCCCCTACAAACAGAAATGGTTTTGGTAGCTGAGAAACGAGGTGTTCTAAATCAATGCGCGAGAGGTCAGTAGAGGAAGGCAGATAGATACATAGATGCTAAAAATAGTAAATCTGGCAAATGGCAGTGTAATCCTCACAGCGACTGACTGGATGTTTGACTGTAAAGAGACGGGAAATGAGTAAATGTCACCTCTGATGAGCATCATAGTGCCTCTATGTGCTGGAACACCTTCTGTCGGTGATAAATTACACCGTACAGAAGAACAGTGTTTTATGGTAACAGTATCTAACGGACAAGGCTTTGCCCCTTGTAGGCAGGCGACGAGCGGTTGAGTCTGGTTGAGCAACAGTTCAAGTTCTGCTCGATTACGTCGAATGCCACGTATGTGCCACTGTAGGATAGCCATGGTCAATAGTATGGGATATAAACTAAATTAAAAGACGTTTCTGCAGGTTCGGTTTTGCTGCTCGGTTTAATTTCACCTTTTTTCCGTGGGACTAACACTGTTTTCAGGAGCACAATCCTGCCACTTACGCACTGTGCGTTTGGCAGTGAGGGCAGAATCCCCCTGTTCCATCTCCTTTACGGGAGAGGACCCTTTTCCAATAGAAAACTTCGGTTCCAGAACCTCGAAACGATTAGAGGTCGTGACCGGAGAAAATGGCGGTCGCCGATCTGTACTCGTGGATTTGGCACTTTGTTTTAGGAAGTCACTGCGGACATAACTGGTCTTGAAAGTTTCTGCTTTGGTACCGGTGTTGTTGGCAGAGATCGATGCTTTGGAGGTTTGGAATGGTTGTCGGACTACTCTTTACGTTGGCGGATTTGGCAGATGGCGATACCTACGTAGACGTAGATGTTGAAGTCTTTGGTAACGAACGGGCTTCGAGAACTTTCTCTGGCATGGTGGCCCCATTTATATCGCAGGTCCGAGTCGCGATTTCCCGACGCGCCACCGGTTTAGCTACTACTGAACTGTACGCACCAGAGCGTAGGACAGAGGGTTGGCGGAGACGCAGGAGCTTACGGGCTTCTGAGAAAGACACCTTCTTGGGCACCCGTACCTCCTGAATCGCTCTCTCCTCTGTGAAACGGGAAAAAGTGCCGGAACTAGATGGATGTGTCCCATTCCAATTGACGCAAGATGGGGTGGCGGTAAAAGATCCATCGTGCGATGCTGCTCCACAGATAGCATATATAGGATACTAGTATGTCCAAAACGCTGGCACTTGTAACATCTGAGTGAGTTAATAATATAGGGCCTAACCTCGATTGCTTCATACCCTGCCGTATTCCTTTGGGATCTACCTGATCAAAGGTAAAGAACAGGGTACGGGTAGGCACGAAGTCACCATTAACTTTCCGCTGAACCCTACACACAGATGTGACACCTTGGTCTGCAATTCTTTCTGAAGCTTCTCATTGGACAAACCGTCCAATGCACGGGTGGTCGTTGCACCGCGGAGGAGTTCAGTGTCTTGTGCTGTTTGACCTTAACCGGGTAACATCATTGCCTTTTGTAGCTTTCCAACCTGGGAGGCCGTAAATGCTTATAATAGGAGTGTAACACTCCTTTTCCTAATACAAGAGTGAATTGGACCAACAATTTTGTCAAGATTTTTTGAATTGCAAAAGGGCTAACCGACGAAAATGCCTAGCCTTCCTCTGTCCTATTTATAACTAAGTAGCGAGAACCACTACACTGGACTATTTCTTTCACATTTACAAAATTATGGTTCGGTTTGGTTTTTTGGTAGAGTATTTCATCCCCCGGAGCTCCCCACACACCACGGAGCCCAACAAGGGGTCACCCCACTGGGGTGACAGGGCTACCCAAGGGATCTATTAGGCTCGTCGTCCCACTCACCCTGGAGTTCGATATAATACCTAGTCCTGGCCGATTGACTGGGGGTAGGTTAGTTCCTAGTCTCCCGTTTAGGCGAAGCAGAAACCAAAGCGTCGTATTAGGCTGCGCACCCTCCCCAGTTACTGAAGTTCAGAAGCCCAGGCCCAGATGAGTAGTAGTAGCAGTATGGCTTTAGGGCGCACAACTGCATTAGTTATTAGCGCCCTACGGTAAATAAAAAAGCTAAAAGTTAAAAGGCATAAAAACCACTAAAACAGAAGTACCACACAAGTGTTAAAACCAGAGAGAGAGCATCGAAAGGCTACAAAAGGCAGACTAAAACTGAGGGAATAAAAACGCAAGTCGGTAAAAGGTAGAACCCAATTATAAAATTAAACCCTACTGTACATTCCGCAGCGGCGCAGAAATTAAAAAGTCCCTCACAAAAACCAGAAGGCTTGGGATGTCAGTAGGCAGACACGAGGCGCACGCGGCAGAGAAAAAAGGTGGCACTACAATAAAAAATGGCGCATCGTCAAAGGCTCGTTACACGAAGCACATTGAAATACGGGTTCCCCACATACTGGTGGCTAAAACTGCAATGCCCGATATGCAGCCGCGCTAAAACCACCTCACCGCGGCGACTTGCACGCGAGGAAGTAGGCCAGGGACAGGAAGGGACTTGACCGCTCTCAGTTTGTTGTCACGCACCCCGGACTACTCCACGAACCAGCGCGAAAGAATGGCCCGGCGCAGGTGAACAAGAACATCACCTGGAGGAACAGTGGAGCTAAAAACATTGGGCAATAAAATTGAGGACTAGGCAGCTATAACCGCTCGTTCGTTTCCGCTCACAGGAACCCAAAAAAATGACATTCTGACGCCAGCATCAGCGAGCGACTGCAGGCGATTCCGAATACGTTGTATCAACGGATGGCATGGATACAGCTCACGCAGGGCCTGTGATGCACTGAGGGAATCGCTGCAAATAACAAACTGCCTTAAATCCTGTACCCGGATAAAAAAAAAAAAAGAATCTGATAGATACTAAAAAGTTCGGCGGTAAAAATGAACATTGCCCCAAAAGATGAAATGTATAACTCCGCGAATTAAAAACGAAAGCACAACCTACACCACGGTCTTCATTGGAACCATCCCTGTAAATAAAACAATGGTTGGGAAACTCGCCCTGCAACTCTAAAAATGCGGAGCGGAAGACTAAAGGTGGAGTCGTCGATTTCGGCATAGATTCCAACCCAAGCTGGAACTGGGTGTCGCAACGTAACCAAGGGGGGAAGGAACATTCTCCCAGTGCAAACACAGGCGGAAGGCGAACATCCAAGATCCAAAGAAGTGGACGAAAGCGAACTCCTGCGGGAAGCAAGGCAACCACGCTGACAGCATAATCACATTCAAGAGACTTGTCAAAGTACAACCTGAAAGACGGGTGATCTGGCAAGGCAAAGAGGCGGATAGCATAGCTGTAAAGTAGTAGGTCACGCCTTTGAGACAGCGGAGGCTCAGCAGCCTCCGCAGACAAGCTAATGACCGGGCTAGTCGGAAACGCACCCTGTGCCGGACGAATCCCTCGGTGGTGAACTGGGTTTAAACGTCGTAAAACCGAAGGACATGCCGAAGAGTACACAGTGCACCCGTAATCAATTTTAGAGCGAACAAGCGAATGGTAATACTGTAATAGCACGTTGCGAACTGCTCCCCGGATGTGCCATATAAAACACATAAAATATTAAGTGCACGATCACATCTAGCCTTCAGAGAAAAGATATGGGACGACCAGCTAAGCTTCCTGTCGAACACCAAGCCAAGATTCTTCACAGTTTCGGAGAAGGGCAGCGGTTGGGTTCCGAGATGTAGAGAATGCGGTTCGTATGGTTTACGACACCAGAAGTTACACCAACTGTCTTCTCGGAAGAAAACAGGAACCCATGTGTAACACTCCAAGCATATATATGGTCAAGATGTGCTTGCAGCCGAGGCTCCAAAAGGCACGTGCGCCGAGAACTGCAATAAATTGCAAAATCGTCCACAAATAAGGAGGAGATACCAGCAGGAACACACTCAACAATGGTATTGATGGCGACAGCAAACCGAGTGACGCTGAGTACCGACCCTTGATGTACTCCGTTCTCCTGATTAAAAGCACGAGAGCAAACAGAACCCACACGCACACGAAACACTCTGTTCATCATGAACTCCCGGAGGGACACTGGAAGGAAGCCACGGCTGTCCCAATTATGCAAGGAACTCAATAAACCAGTCCTCCAGCAAGTGTCATAAGCTTTCTCAAGATCGAAAAATATGGCCACAGTTTGACACTTCCGAAGAAAACCATTCATGATGTGAGTCGAGAGGGAGAAGAGGTGGTCAATAGAGGAGCGGTATCGGCGAAATCCGCACTGGATATTGCAGAGCAGACTCGAGCCACCATCGTAACCGTCCATTGATCATGCGCTCCATCACCTTGCAAACAGCAATATTGAGGGAGGTAGGACGGTAACTGGAAGGAAGTCTACGATCCTTTCATTGTTTTAAAATGGGAGCAACGGTAGCTTCGCGCCAAGCCGCAGGAAACACACCCGATTGCCAAGCACGGTTATATAGGCTCAGGAGATAGAGTTTGCCATCAGAAGAGAGGTGCTGCAGCATTGCGTTGTGGATGCAAGCAGGTGTCGGAGCGGAGTGCCGAGAAGATGCTAATGAGGCACACAGCTCTCGCATGCTAAAAAATGTGTTATAGCACTCGGTGTCAGAGGACCGGTAAGAGAATCTGAGACTCCACGTCCGCCTTAATGGCACGGAACGCCGGGTGATAATTGGAGGAGCTGGATGCAGTTCCGAACGTGTTGCCAAGGGCATCTGCTACGGCAACCGGATCAACGACGGTTTCTGTACCCACTAGAAGCCCAGGTATTGAAAAAAAAAAAAAAAAAAAAAAAAAAAAAGCTCCTTACCGGCAACACGGCGGAGCTTCTCCCACACAACAGATGAAGGTGTTGTGCGATTAAATGCTTGGACAAAAGATGTCCATGAAGCCCGTTTGGTATCTTGAATAATTCGGCGTGCCCGGGTGCATGTTTGCTTAAAAGTGATCAAATGCTCCAGCGTAGGGTGATGGCAAAATACTGGAACAGCCCTCCGAAGAGCACGAATAGCATCGCGGCACTCGGTAGTCCATCGTCTTGGGTAGGAAGACGACCGAGGTATTGACTGCTCGGTAGCGAGGATTACAACAGAGTTGAATTGCTCAACCATTAGGTCGACGGATTCGAACTGTCGGTCGCTGAAAACAGCCGGTGTGGAGAAAAGAGCCCAATCCGACTTAGACAGTTGCCATGTACTCGCACGCAAGGAGGAAATGTTGTGGAAAAGCAAAGTGATGACACAAGGGGTATGATCACTGGAGTGAGTGTCTGATACTACGTTCCATAGAAATCGGGAACAAGCTGTGCAAAGCAAACTGAAAGGTCCAGGTGGGATAGCGTGGCAGAAGGAGCGGAAAGGTCACAGCGTTCACCGGTGTTTAAAACAGTGAGACTATGTTGAAAGAAAAGGTCAGAAAGAACAGACTCCTCGCGCAGGCCCTAGGAAAACCCCACAGGGGATGGTGCGCATTGAAATCTCCCAGCAGAAGAAAAGGTGCCGAGAGCTGCGACAAAAGATGCAGCATGTCAGCGGCGCAGAGGATAGACGAAGGTGGAACGTAGACATTACAGACAGTAAAGGAGAAACCAGGAAGAGTAAGTCGGTCAGCAAGGTTGTGGTAAGCGAGATAGGCTGACCGCAGATGTCACTGCGCGTTAGGATCATAATTCCCCCATGAGCAGAAGAGACTTCCTCTGGTGTAAGGTGAAACCGCAACGGAAGATATTGGTACAGGCTAAAAACATCGTGGTAGCGAAGCTTCGTCTCCTGCAAACACAGAACCAGAGGGTCATAGGACCGTGGTAACAGCTGAAATTCGCCCTTATGCGTACGGACACCGCGGACATTCCACGTCAGGAGAGCCATGGAGACAGTTAGAGGCTTGACAGGTTAGTTATTATTCAGAATGATATGAGTTTCCAGCTGGGATGCAAACAACTGGCGGCAGCGAAGAAAATTAGGTTTAGGTGGGCGTTTCTTGTTCGTTGCACATTTAGGACCCACAATAGTATAGTCAATTTCATCGTCAGTAGCCGCTGATGTTCGGGATCCGAAAGATCCTCTATCGCTCGTAGAACGAGAACGGGACCTGGAGGGTTTGTCGGAGGAATTGAGTTTTTTTGCGACTGCGCTCATGAGGAGCAGCGACAGGTGGTTTAGGTCTAACTAACGGCTTACGAGCAGGTTCAGGAGAGTTACTACTTGAGGCAGTGGGAGCTATAGATGCTGAAGACTGCAAGGTTGTTGTGGCCGGCGCCAGTTCTGTTTGAGTACACGCGTCGGCTACGGACACGATTTGTGTTGCCACGGAGGAAACAGAACTGCGGTGGAGCGCTGAGGCGTAGCCTGAGATGGTCGCAGGCTGCAGCTGTTGGAAGCGACGCCTGGCTTCCGGAAAAGTCAGGCGTTCCTTAACTTGCAGCTCCTGGATGGCAATTTCCTCGAGAGAACGTGGACATTGCCGGGAGCTAGATGGATGGTTCCCTTTACAATGGACGCAACAAGGGTCTCGAGCACAAGCATTTTCTCCATGGGTAGCTTGGCCGCAAAGTTCACATGTAGCGTCGAAGGTGCACCGGCTTTTGGTGTGACCAAACTTCTGACAGCGGAAACAACGCATAGGGTTCGGTATATACGGCCTCACAGCAGCGCGTTCGTATCTACAGTAGAGTGCCTCATGTAGGCCGGTACCTTTGAACGCTATGAAGACTGTCCGTAACACAACCGACTAACCATTACGTTTGTCAAAGAGACGGCACGCCTGGCACACACCCTGGTCGGAGAGATTGGCGACAATTTCAGCATGGAAAGGCCGTCTAAGCTCGAGGTGGTCATCACGCTTCTACAGGTATTCAGCGATTTGTGTGGTGCCACCATTATTGGGTAGGAACCCAATAAGCCGGCTTTCAAGAGTTTTCTGGACTGCTCTTCGGTCCTGGTTTCAACTAACAACGTACCGTTTCTAGTCCTGGGTGCATTGGACACTTTCCCACATAGCCTGTCCAGTTCACGTTGGATACAAAATGGGTAGGAACCAAATAAGCCGGCTTTCAAGAGTTTTCTGGACTGCTTTTCGGTCCTGGTTTCAACTAACAACGTATCGTTTCTAGTACTGGGTGCATTGGTCACTTTCCCACATAGCCTGTCCAGTTCACGTTGGATGCAAAATGGGTTAAGGTCTGGCATTGTTTTTGTCACCGGCGGAGGTCATCACCAAAAATCTGTCAAAAATAGAGGTTTTGCGAGGAGGGATCATTATGAAAAGGCTCGCTTCCGGTACCGTCGGCGTCAGCCTGCCATCCGGGGGAAAGAGAAAAAAGACACCAAAATTCCTTACGGTCTGTGTCGTCTGAAAGACCACTAACAGACCGATTACACGAAGTAGTTAAGCAGATTTGCCCTCCGGCCTCCACTGGTGGTCCATACGGGTAAGCCCACAGCATGCACAATCCGGCTTTATGCCCCTACCACAGGTATAACCACCTCTAGCCCCCCACTTTAGGCCATTGCGTAAAATGACACAGCCATGTATTCAGGGCACTTGTAGTTGTTTACACCGGTTTCCGATATCGATAATACGTCCGCCCCGTTATTGTAAACCGACTACCTGCGTTCGTCGGAATATTAGCACGGGCCGGGCTCCCAGAGAAGCTACGAGGGTGTACATATCGGTATGGATGGGCTGCGCACATAAGGCTTACACATAGGGGCAGTGAGAAGGGTCCACTCAACCGTCACGCGTGAGACCTCCGGTAGCCGCTCAGGAACCGTGGGACAGGAACCACGGAAATAGAAGAAGAGGAAGATGAAGCGAGTGTACTCGCACTAAGTAACACACCAAACAAATATGTGCACACACACACTAACACAAAACGTGGCTCAGGCGGTGGCGATGGAGATCATGAGATGGCGGTGACGCGTGTTTCCACGCATGGCCTACACGTGGGTGGGTATTTTGGTAGACTTACACCTTCAGCACCTGGAAGTAGTAGAAGAATTATGGCTTTAGGGTGCACACCTGCATAGGTTATTAGCGCCCTAGGGTAATTAAAAGAGCTACAAGTTAACAGGCATAAAACCCATTAAAACAGGAGTATCACACAAGGGTTAAAACCAGAAAAGCATAAAAAGGCTACCAAAGCCACACTAAAAACGAGACACTAAAAACATTAGTCAGTAAAACTAAAATCCAGAGATAAAATTAAACCCTAATGTACATCCCGCAGCGGCGGAGAAAATTAAAAAGTCCGTCACAATATACAGGGTTGTCGCCCAGAAGGCTGGGGATGTCAGTAGGAAGACACAGGGATGCACGCAGCACAGTATAAAGGTGGCACTCCAGTAAAAGATGACGCACCGTCAATGGCTCGTTACAAGAAGCACATTGAGGTGCGGGTTCCCCACGTAAAAGATGCTGGTGGCTAAAACGGCAATGCCCGATATGCAGTCGCGCTAAAACCACCTCAACGCGGCGACTTGCACGCGAGGAAGTAGGCCAGGGAACAGGAAGGGACTTGACCGCCCTCAGTTTGTTATCACGCACCCAGGACCATTACGCGAACCTGCGCGAAAGAATGGCCCGGCGCAGGTGAACACGAACATCTCCTGGAGGAGCGGTGGCGCTAAAATCATTAGGCAATAAAACCACAGACTTGGCAGCTGTGTCCGCTGGTTCGTTTCCGCTCACACCTATGTGACCAGGAACCCAAATAAACGACACGCTGACGCCAGCGTCAGCGAGCGATTCCAGGCGATCCTGTATACGCTGTATCAACAGATGCCATGGATACAGCTCACGCTGGCCCTGAAGTGCACTGAGGGAATCACTACAAATAACAAACTGTTTTAAATCCTGTCCCCGGATAAAAAGAAGAGCCTGATATATAATAAAAGGTTTGGCGGTAAAAATCGAACATTGCCCCAAAAGATGAAATGTACAACTCCGCGAATTAAAAACGAAAGCGCATCCCACACCACGGTCTTCCTTAGAACCATTCGTATAAATAAAACAATATTTGGGAAACCTGGCCCGCAGCTCTAAAAATGCGGAGCGGAAGACTGAAGGAGGAGTCGTTGCTTTCGGCATGGATGCCAACTCAAGGTGGAACTGGGTGTCGTAACGTAACCAAGGGGGGAATGAACATCCAAGAGCCGAAAAATCATGCGAAAACTAACTCCTGCGGGAAGCAAGGCAACCGCGCTGACAGCATATTGGCGGTCAAGAGACTCGTCAAAGAATAACTTAAAAGACGGGTGATCTGGCAAGGAAAACAGGCGGATAGCATGGCTGCAAAGAAGCACATCACGCCTACGAGACAGCCGAGGTTCAGCAGCCTCCGCAGACAAACTAATAACTGGGCTAGTCGGATATGCACCCAGCGCCAGACGAATCCCACAATGGTGGACTGGGTTTAAACATCGTAAAACCGAAGGACAATCCGAAGAGTATACAATGCACCCGTAATCCAGTTTAGACCGAATAAGCGAACAGTAAAGCTGTAATAGCACGGTGCGATCTGCTCCTCAGGATGTGCCACATAAAACACGTAAAATATTAAGCGCACGATCACATCTAGCCTTCAGAGAAGACACATGGGACGACCAGCTAAGCTTTCTGTCGAATACCCAACCAAGAAACTTTACAGTTTCGGCGAAGGGCAGCGGTTCGGCCCCAAGATGTAGAGAAGGCGGCTCGTATGGTTTCCGACGCCAGAAGTTGACACAAACTGTCTTCTCGGAAGAAAAACGGAAGCCATTTGTGACACTCCAAGTATGTAGTCGGTGAAGACATGCCTGTAGGCGACGCTCCAAGAGGCACGTGCGCCGAGAACTGGAATAAATGGCAAAATCGTCTACAAATAAGGAGGAGATACCAACAGGAACACATTCGACAATGGGATTGATGGCAACAGTGAAGAGAGTGACGCTGAGTACCGACCCTTGAGGCACTCCGTTCTCCTGACTAAAAACACGAGAGAAAACAGAGCCCACACGCACACGAAATACCCGGTTGTTCATGAACTCCCGGAGGAACACTGCAAGGCGGCCACGGCAGCCCCAACTATGCAAGCTACGTAGTAAGCCAGCCCTCCAGCAAGAGTCATATGCTTTATCCAGTTCGAAAAATATGGCCACAGTTTGACACTTCCGAAGAAAACCATTCAGGATCTGAGTCGAGAGGGAGACAAGGTGGTCAGTCGTGAAGCGGTGTTGCCGAAAGCCGCACTGTATGTTGCACAGAAGTTTCTCAGACTCAAGCCACCATCGTAACCGTCCATTGTTTATGCGTTTCATCACCTTACAAAGAGAACTGGTGAGGGAGATAGGACGGTAACTATGAGGAAGACTGCGGTCCTTCCCCGGTTTTAAGATGGGAACAACGGTGGCTTCGCGCCAAGCTGTAGGAAACACACCCTCGCGCCAAACGAGGTTGTACAGGTTCAGGAGATATTGCTTACTCTCAGAAGAGAGGTTCTATAGCATGGCGATATGGAGACCATCGGGTCCTGGAGCGGAGTGTCGAGAGGATGCTAAACAGGCATCCAGCCCCCGCATGCTAAAATCCGAGTTATAGCACTCGGAATCCAAGGACGGGAAAGAGAGACTCTGAGACTCCACGTCCGCCATGATGGCACGAAACGCTGGGTGATAATTGGTGGAGCTAGACGCAGTTGCAAACGTGCTACCAAGGGCATCCGCAATAGCAACCGGGTCAACTACGGTGTGAGTTCCCACGAGAAGCCCCGGTATGGAAGTACCAGTCTGCCTACCGGCAACACGACGGAGCTTCTCCCACACAACAGATGAAGGTGTTGTGCGTCTGAATGTTTCAACAAACGAAGCCCAGAAAGCCCGTTTGCTATCTTGAATAATGCGCCGTGCCCGGGCGCGTGTTTGTCTAAAATTGATGAAATGTTCCAAGGTAGGGTGATGGCGAAATAACCGAAGAGCCCTCCTGCGAGCACGAATGGCATCGCGGCACTCTGTAGTCCACCAAGGGACCGGTAAGCGTCTAGGGTAGGAAGACGACCGCGGGATGGACAGCTCGGCAGCGGAGGTCACGACAGAGTTGAAGTGTTCGACCATGTGGTCAACGGAGTCGAACAGGCGGTCGCTGAAAACAGACAGAGCGGAGAAAATAGCCCAATTCGACTTAGACAGCTGCCAAGAAATCGCACGCGAGGAGGATATGTGGTGTGATAGCAGAGTAATGACACAAGTGCAATGATCGCTGGAATGAGTGTCTGATACTACGTTCCACTGAAAACGGTGAGCAAACTGTGCAGAGGAAACAGAGAGGTCCAGGTGGGAGAGCGTGGCAGAAGAATCGGAAATGAAAGTAGGTTCACCGGTGTTCAGAACAGAAAGACTAGATTGAACGAAAAGGTCAGCAAGAATAGTCCCCCGCACGCAGGCCCTAGGAGAACCCCATAGGGGATGGTTGGCATTAAAATCACCCAACAGAAGAAAAGGTGTCGGAAGCTGAGACAAAAGATGGTGCATGTCAGCGGCGCAGAGGGAAGATGAAGATGGAACGTAGACATTACATACAGTGAAGCACAAACCAGGAAGAGTAAGTCGGATAGCAACAGCTTGCAAGGTAGTGGTAAGTGAGACCGGCTGACCGCAGATGTCATTCGCGTTAGGATCATAACACCCCCATGAGCAGGAGAGCCTTCCTCCGGTGTAACGTCAAACCGCACAGGAAAGTAGTGCTGCAGGGCAAAGGCATCGTGGGGGCGAAGCTTTGTCTCCTGCAAACACAGAACTATAGGATTATAGGACCTAATAACAGCTGCAATTCGGCCCTATGGGTACACACATCACGGATATTCCGCGTCAGGAGAGCCATGGAGCTTAGTTAGAGGCGGGAAAGAGGACTTGGAAGATTTATCAGTGGCCTTGAGTTTCTTACAAACTGCGCTCGTGAGCAGTAGCGACATATGGTGTCGGTCTAACTAGCGGCTTACGAGCAGGTTCTGGAGAAATAGAACTCGATGCAGTGGGTGCTGTGGATGTTGTAGACTGCAAGGTTGTTGTGGTCCGCGTCTGTTCTGTTTGAGTACACGCGTCGGCTACAGGCACGGTTTGTAGTGCCACTGAGGAAACAAGAGTGCGGCGGAGCGCTGATGCCTAGCCTGAGATGGTCGAAGCGGCGTCTGGCTCCCGGAAAAGTCAGGCGTTCCTTAACTCGCAGCTCCTGGATGGCCATTTCCCCGAGAAAACGAGCACATTGCCGGTAGCTAGATGGATGGATCACTTTACAATGGACGCAACAAGGGTCTCGAGCTCAAGTAGTTTGTCCGTGGGCAGCTTGGCCGCAACGTTCACATCTGCCGTCGAAAGTGCACCGGCTCTGGGCGTGACCAAACTTCTGGCAGCGGAAACAACGCATAGGGTTCGGTATATACGGCCCCACAGCAGCACGTTCATATCCACAGTAGAGTGCCTCAGGTAAGGTGGTGCCTTTGAACGTAAGGAATACCGTGCGCAGCGCAACCGACTGACCATCACGTTTACCTTGAAGACGGTACGCCTGACATACATCCTCGTCGGAGAGATTCGAAACAATGTCTGCATCTGAAAGACCGTCTAAGCAGCTGGTGGTCACCACGCCTCTACAAGCATTCAAAGTTTTATGTGAGGCTACCTTTATTGGTTAGGAACCAACAAGCCGGCTTTCAGGGTCTTCTTAGACTGGTCTTCGGTCTTGGTTTCTACTAACAGCGTACCGTCTCTGGTCCTGGTTGCGTAGCCTACTTTGCCACAAACTCTGTCAATTTCCCGTTGGAAATAAAATGCGTTAAAATCTCTCATAGTTTTTTATTCACAAGCCAAAGTCACTACCAAGAAGCGGTCAAATAGAAGAGTTTGCGCGGAGAATTCATGTTGATATAGCCCCCTTCCGGCACTGTCGGCGTCAGCCTGCCATCCGGGGGAAAGAGAAAAAAGACACCAAAAATACATTCCGGTCTGTGCCGCCTGGTAGACCACTACCAGACCGATCTCATGGAGTACTTAAGAGGAGTTATTCTCCAGCCTACACTGGTGGTCCATATGGGTAAACCCTCCACCACGCACAACCCGGCTTTATGCCCCTACCAAAGGTATAACCACCTGTGGCCCCCCACTTTAGGCCATGGTGTGTAATGACACATCCATGGATTCAGGGGACTTGTGGTTGATTACACCGGGTTTCCGATAGCGGTAACTCGTCTGACCCGTGATTCTAACCCGACGACCTGCGCTCGTCGGGAGATTAGCACGGACCGGGCTCCCAGAGAAGCTACGTGGGTGTACATATCGGTATGGACGAGCTCCGCACCTAAGGCTTACACATAGGGGCAGTGTGAAGGGTCCACTCAACCGTCACACCTGAGACCTCCGAAGAGCACTCAAGTTGGAAGCCGCGCTGGAACCGTGGGACAGGAGCCACGGAGATAGAAGAAAGATCCCTGTTGGTGAGGCAGGAAATAATAAACCTAAAGCCTTGAAACTGAATTTATAGGGAATAAGCCAAGAAGAGGAAGAAGATGAGGCGAGTAAACTCGCACAAACAATAACATACACAAACAAATGCGCACAGACACACGCAGACAAGAACACAAAATGTGGCACAGTGGATGGCGATAGGGAGGATGATATGGTGGGGAGTGGCTCGGGAAGCCCCGGGTGCGCCAAACCCGTACCTACCGTAGTAGGCCCCTGGGGGGTTCAGCACCAGGAGGTTGCCTACACGAGATCAGGGGTGGCTCGGCAACCCCCGGTACGCCAAATCCATAGCTACCGTTGTGGGCCCGTAGGGGTGGGGCGGAAACGAAGACTTGCAGGTCTGGGACTCAGTGAGAAATTCCTGTAGCATACGTCCAGCATGGTAGTGAAAAAAAAAGGTTAAACATTGGATGTGAAGGCATGCTGCTAAGCCCACAGCCATAATTACCTAACAGGACAGCACACCGACATCGCAGAGGGGGTTTTGGAAGTTCAACATATAGGCTAACAATTTGGCTGGCTGGAAGAGCCGCACAGCCACACGGGTGCCCTTATTATGTACCGTGTCTAGTCGTCTGATCCTGCAGAAGAACACACAATGGAACCATAGTCGAACTTGGATCGAATCAGCGCACGATAAAGGCACAGTAGCACTGTTCGATCTGCTCCCCAGAATTTTCCACATAGTATCCATAAAATATTCAGAAAACGGTTATACCGCCCTTAAGTTGTGCCATATGTGGTGACCAGTATAGTCTTCGATCGAATACGAACATAAGGAATCTCACCTTAATTGCGAGGGGAAAGGAAATCGCGCCGGGGTTGAAGAGTAGGAGCCATTTGCCGCTTACTGCGCAAGTAGTTAAAGTAGATTGAATGCCGTTTTTCGAGCTCCAGTCATAGGGATTATTCAAACACCTCTGGAGACGGCGCTCCAAAATGGTTGTACGCTGAGAAGTACAAAAGACGGCAAAATCGTCCGCGAATAAACAGGACAGTACACCTGGGAAAACACATTGCGATGTGGAACTGATCGCTACAGCGTCACGCTTAGAACCAAACCCAGCGGTACTCCGTCTTCTTGCTTAAACAGAGTGGAAAAAACCGAGCCGACCCTTACTGGGAAAACGCGGCGCCGCATAAACTCCTGATTGAATAACGATAGGTGTCCACGTATGTTCCAGTTGTGGACAGAAAGCAATATCCCCGCTCGCCAAAACGTATAATAGCCTTCTCGTGATCAAAGAGTATCCCAACTGTTTGGCTATTCTTAAGAAAACCGCCCATTATCTGAGTTGATAGCGAGACAAGGTGACAATTGCTTAACGATGTCGTCGAAAACCACATTGGATGTTAGTCAGGTGTTTGTGGGATTCCAACCATCACACCATTCGTCCATTGATCATGTGTTCCATTGCCTTCCATACGCAACTGGTGAGGGAAATAGGACGTAACTGGAAGGAAGTTGACGGTTCTTTCCAAGTTTTAAAATAGGTGTGATGGCCTACGGCCACTTAACTGGAAAGTTGGCATCATCCCAGACATGATTATAGACCTCGAGTAGGAAAGCCTTGCCCTCAGCAGAGAGATGTTACAACATTTGGACGTGGATATTGTCTGGACGTTGCAGTGTTACGCGAAGATGAAAGCGCATGGTCTAACTCCGCCGTGGTGAAAAGCCGATTATAATTCTCGAGGTTTCTGAAACGAAAGAAGAATCCTTGAGATTCCACTTGTCTGAGTTAGACACCTGAGCGAAAGCACGGCATAAGGTGTTTGCCATGGCAAATGCATCAACAACAGTTGCATCAGATATTGCGAGACCGGCGATGGGTAAATGGGGCAATTTCCCGGCCAGAAGCCTCACCTTATCCCATACGCCAGAGGAAGGTATTTTTCAATTAAAGGAACTTACATACTTTTGGAATTACAAAAGGGCTAGCCGATGTAAACTTTTTACCTTCTTCTGTGCTATTGACAATCAAGTAGCGAGGACTACTAAACACGACTACTTCATTTCCAAAAGTATTAACAGAATTATTTGTTTTATGTTCGGGACGCATGAAAAAAGGATGGAATTAATCCCGCCGTGCTCCTCATCCACCACGGAGCCCAAAAGGGGCTTACCTCACTGAAGTGACAGGGCAACGCAGGGGACATAGCAGACTCGCCGTAGCACTCACACAGGAATTCGTTATAATACTTAGTCCTGGCTGACTGACTAGGGTGGGTAAGTCCCTGGCCTGCCGTTTAGGCAAAGAAGAAACCAAAGCGGAATATAAGGTTGCGCACCCGCCCACTTACTGAGAAACAGAAGCCCAGAGTTAGAGGCTCAAGCCTCAGCCAACCAGGATATCCCCTTCCACCGACACGGGTCTCCACACACGGCCTACACGTGGGTGGGTATTTGCACATACTGACTCCGTCACTACTCGGAGGTTGCCCACAAAGGGAGCAGAGGTAGGATCTGGACCTTATGACCACGCCGTGGCCGAGTGGTTAGACCACTCGCCTCTCACCTACACGGCCGGAGTTCGATCCCAAACGACGGCATGTGAGATTTGTGGTGGACAAAGCGGCGCTGCGCGGATTTTCTCCGGGTTCTCCGGTTTCCCCCGCCATCGCATTCCACCGGTGATCCATCATCATTCATGTATCATCAGTGGCACCACCTGCGGTGCCATAAATTAGTTAAAGCGGGCGTTAAACATTACCAAAAAAATCTGGACCTTGGGTGCACCAATATCCTACCTACCGTAGTGAGCCCATGGGGGGACTCACCCTGGAGTTCGGTATAATACCTGGGCCCGGCCGATTGACTAGGCGTGGGTTAGTCCCTAGCCTCAGGTTAAGGCGAAGCAAAAACCAAAGTTGAGTATTTGGTTGCGTATCCTCTCCAGTTGTTGAAAAACAAAAGCCCAGTCTCAGATACGCAACCATCGGCCAACCCAGATATCCCTTTCCACCGACAGGCGATATAGCAGGTTCGCTATTCCACTCATTCTGCAGCTTGGTATAGTACATAGTCCTAGGCGATTGATTATGGGTTTGTTTATCCCTAGCCTCCAGTTTAGGTGTAGCAGAAAAAAGCGGCGTATGAGGTTGTGCACCTCCCCAGTCACTGAAAGTCTGAAACCAAAGTTCAGATACGCAATCCTCAAGTAACCAAGATATACCTTTTCACCGACACGGCTCTCCACGCACGGCCTACACGTGGATGTGCGTTTAGACGGTAGGACTCGCTAACCACTCAGAGGTTGCCCACACGAGGGAGTAAGGGTTGGCTCGGGACCAAGGGTGCGCAAAACCCGTACTTGCCGTAGTAGGCACCAGGGGACAGCGACTGACAGTATGTCAGACCTTAAGCATACGTTTCGCCGATTATATCATTTCTGATGAGCATCAGAGTGTCCACATATGCATGGGCACCCTGCTCCGGTGATAAATCACATCATACAGAAGAGTACTGGTTGATTGCAACGTTTCTTGTGGACGAAGTTTCGTTTTAGTAAGCATACAATCAAAGACCCAATCTTGTTGAGCAACAGCTCAAACTCTGGTTGTTGTGGTCTATATCCACATATGTTGCATTGTAGGATAGCCATTGTGTAGTTATGGGATAAATTCTAAATTGAAGGACGTTTCTACATGATGGACAGTACGGATTTGTTTCACTATTCTCTTTTGCGGGTGGAGTAATTTCTTCAGGAGCGCGATAGTACAGTCTACTTAGTGTACGTCTGGCAGAGAGGTGGCATCCTTCTTTCTATCTCCTCGACGGCATAGGAACACTTTTCAATATAAAATTTTCGTTAGAGAATCTCAAACTGATTATAGGTATATCGGCGAAAATACTGGTGGCAGATCTGTGCTCCCGCAAAAGATTTCTTAGAAGAGGATCCGCGTGGAGGTTTGAGTGGAGTTTTCCCTTCCCTTAAATGCTATTTCAGCAGGTTTTACATGTTCTTAATAGTTGTTTGTTCTGACATAACTAGCCTTGAAATTAAGCCCTAGTGCAGAATAGGCCACGTGTATGCCGGTCTTATTGACAGAGGCTAACGAGTAAGGTGAGAGTTTTGAGAGACTGCTGTTTTCGGTGTCGGATTTGGCAGATATTGTCAGGAGATAGAGTTTGAGGACTTTGGTAGTGGCATGACCATTAGAAACTTTTCTGCAATATCAGCACTCTTTATGTAGCTGGTGCGAGTTCCAATTCCCCGCATTGGTCTCAGCTTAACTCCAACTTAACTGTAGGTACCGGAATTCAGGGTAGAAGATTGGCGGATAGTGAGGTGCTTCCAGGTTTCTGAGGACACCTTCTCACTCACCTGTATCTGCAAGATCGCCCTCTCCTGTGCAAAACGGGCAGGGGAACATACTTGGGAACTAGAAGGATGTTCACCGCTGCAGTTAACGCAAGCATGATGTTGACATACACTATTCATCGGGCACGACGTCTCGACAGTTGGCACATGCAGCCTCATCAGTACAAAACTCAATCATGTGCCCAAACCACTGAAACTTGTATCATCTGAGTGGTGGGTTCGAATTAAAGGGCCTAAAATTGACGGCTTTGTATCATACTATTATCCTTTGAGGGAGAACTTACCCAATCAAATATAAGGAACAGGTTACGGATAAGCACGAATTCTCATTCACTTTCCATTGAAACCTGTGCACAGACGAGATTCCGAGATCCGCCATATCCTCTTGCATCTCCTAATAGCAAAAACCGTCGAATGACGAGTAATGATATTGACGCGCAATGAGATCAAAGTTTTCTTGTACTTCAGCCTTAACAGGGTAGCTTCCTAATATTTTAGTTTTCAACATTTTCACTACCTATGATGCAGAAATTGCTTCAACGAGATGTGTATCATTGTGGACTCTAATGGATGACAAGACAGCGCCAGTTATTTTGATCTAAACCCAGTTGGATGGAAAAAAGTTAACGGACTTGAATTTTCTTGTTCTCTCAGTTCTTGTTCTGACTAAGTAGTGAGGAACACCAGAATGGGCCATTTCTTTACAACGTAAATGGTTCATAGGTTTGCTGTTTGACATAGAAAAACCATCATCTCGCAAAGCTGGTCATCTACAAGGAACCAAACTAGTGGTCCTCACATTGGGGCGACAGGGCCACATAGGGAAAATGGCGGCTCGCCTTTCCACTCATCCTGGAGTTCGGTATGACACATAGTCCTGCTCCGTTGGTTAGGGTTGGATTAGCCCCAAACCTTCTGTTTAGGTGAAGCAGATACCAAAACGGTGTATTAGATTACGCACCCTTCCTGGTCATTGAAACTGCAGAAACTCCAGGTTCGGATAGGCAACCCTGAACCAACCTGGGAGATCTTTTGAAAGACTGCCTCACCACACAGAGGAATCCAAACCGAAGAAGTCAGGACTGGTTCGTCACCCCAGGTATCTAACTTTGTAGGCCCTAGGAGGCATAAAGTGTAGAACTGAAACCAAAGTCCTCAATGGAAAAGTCATTATGATAAAGGTTTAATAACCTGTCCATTTATACATTATCAGCCGTCAGAATAAACAAATATCAAAATAACACATAGATTGTTAGTAAAAAATGTAAATGCCGTGATATTTATGGACGCTCTTTGACTACTGTGGTTCTCAGCGTCCCGATCTAAATTGGGCGTGAAAGACCGCTTAATTTTGCTCCGAGGCCTCCCTATCAGGCTTGAGGTTCTTTAACGTGCCGTAAATTTACAACACAGCACCAACGGTTTTACTTCCATTCCCAAGGAAGCCATACTAAGGGTTTTACACCCGAAAAAATACAAGGTCCTCCGCCGGGTTTGAACCCGCGACCTTGCGTATATGAAGTTAGCGTGGTAGCCATTACACCACGCAGGGCGCATAGCTTATTAGTGCAAAAATCACTTTCGACATAACTTTAAAGTCCTTAGCCACCGTTCCGGTGTCTTTGACAAGGACCTACACAAGTCTAGGTGGCAGTTAAAGAGCTGCTCGTATTTGGAAAGAAGGGCACACTCTAGTAATACAGGGTCGACGGACAATGTTGCGCTACCGACTTTCCTCCTTAAGAAGGTATCGGTGTGAAAAATGCAGTAGCCAATGCGCAACAGAGCCAATATGACATCCTCCTGACGAGATACACGAGAGTGAGTGTGTGAGTGAATGGTGTTTAAGAGCCCGTCGACAACTAGGTCATTTGGGCCCGAAGTCAAGAAAAAGGAACACACATTAAAAAAAAATTTACAGATGAAAAGTTGAAAAGTGCTAAAAACCCTTACAAAGGCACACACGAACCCGGGTGATACAAACAGGGCTAAAAGGTTTAAAAAAAAAAAGCTAAAAACACACACACAAAAAGTGGTCTCATGTGATAAAAGTCAGAGGCTAAAAAGTTAAAAAGGCAAAAACTTCCCACACGCATGAAACAGGTCAGATGTCTTTGCTGAGGCCTATAGAGGCAACAAACCCAGGCACCTTATCGACGGAATTGGCGTCGTCTCATAAAATGGCAGGTAAAGCGGTACCCAGGCCGATGGATTGCCGTTCGCGATGAAATTTCGGACAATCAAGCAACACATGTGCCACAGACAGACGAACTTCGCAGTTCTGATATATAGGAGCTGGCTCAGCGCGTAGAAGGTAGCCATGTGTTAGCCGCGTGTGACCGATAAGCAGACGCGTAAGGGTAACCTCGCGGCGCCGGTTTGGTTGGCAAGATGTGAGCCATGGGTGTGCCGTGTCTTTGAGTGAGCGAAGCTGTGTACCTGCTAAATGTTGCCCAGATTGCTGCCAGGCTAAAAGAAGAGACTTGCGAAAGTCACGTGAAACATCCCCTGAGGCCAGAGCCGCTTCCGAATAATCCTGCAAGGAGCAGGCAGCCTGGGCAGACCTATCCGCTACCTCATTACCTGCAATACCGACATGTCCTGGAACCCACGTGAAGATGAACTGGTAGCCGCAAGCAATCAATTCAGAAAGGCGAGATTGAATACGCATAACGAGTGATGAGGAGCCGCTATATTGCTGCAGAGCCTGTAGGACACTCAAGGAATCGCTGCAAACAAGAAAACTACCAGGTGTTAAAAGCGAGATAAAATCTAGAAAGTAAACGATAGTGTACAGTTCGGCATTGAATACCGAAGTGGCGTCCGCAAGGCGATAAGCGTGTGTTACCCCATTGAAATAAAAGGCACAACCTGTAGCACCTGCCAGCTGGGAGCCGTAAGTGAATTCCGGTGCATATGCCCGGTAATTGCTTAGAAGTTCGTAAACCAGCGCGGAAATACCTCCGGAGCGGTCGAACGTTTCACAAGGTTGGAGAGGGTCAGGTCGAAACTGGGACGCCTCAGTCGCCAAGCAGGTTCCGGGTATACAAAAACACGCTCCACAGGAGACAATCTGAGACCCCTATCGGAAAGCAGTTCACGAAACCGAATACCACAGGGGCGTAAAGTAGAGGCGTTCCTCAGATAGCGGTGTGAATAATCCGGGCGTAACACAGGGCTAAAACAAGGATGGCGAGGGTCCGCAGACAACTTAGCAGCATACGAACAAAGTAAAAATGAGCCACGCACTGCCAGTGGGGGTTCACCAGCATCGGCATACAAGCATTCCACACGGCTAGTGCGGAAGGCTCCTGTAGCAAGACGTATACCGGTATGATGAACGGCGTCTAAAAGGCGAAGTTTAGAGGCGGTCGCTGCGCCGTAAATATAACAACCGTAGTCTAGTTTTGAGCAAACGAGTGAACGGTACAAACGCAGCATCACGGAACGATCGCCGCCCCAAGACGCACCAGAAAGCAGTTTGAGGATCCGAAGAGATCGGTCACTGAAGGCACGAAGGTATCGGATGTGGGGTACCCAAGAAAGTTCACGGTCTAGGTGGAGACCTAAGAACTTCAAGGACGGAACGAAAGGCAGTGGCACACCGTTCAATAGGAGGTCAGGAGGAGGGTGTACTCCAAGAAGACGGTGGAGATGTATGCACTGAGATATCGTAGGGGAAAAACGAAAACCATTGCGAAACGCCCAACCAGCGATGGAGTTTATGGTGAGCTGGAGTTGTCATTCGAGATGATTAATGCTGTAGGAGCGATAGTACAGCGCAAAGTCGTCCACATACAGTGACGATGTTATCCCACTACGAATCACGCTATTAATGCCGTTGATGGCCATGGCAAAAAGCATAACACTCAGAACGGAACCTTGAGGTACACCGTTCTCCTGAATCTTCTCCCGCGAGAGAGCATTGCCAATACGGACACGAAAGCGGCACAGCTGGAGAAAGTTGCACAGAAACAGGGTCAGATGGCCGCGCAACCCGGAACTGTGCAAATTACGCAGAATACCGTATCGCCAAGTAGTGTCGTAAGCGCTCTCGGGGTCAAAAAAGACACTCACGACTTGCTGCTTCAGAAGGAGAGCATTCTGCAAATAAGCATACGCGCCAGGTTATCAACGCTTGAACGACCGCGACGAAATCCGCTCTGCTCGGAACACAGCACGCCATTCGCCTCCAACCACCAAGTAAACCGAATACTGATCATGCGTTCCAAGGTCTTGCAAACGACGCTCGTGAGGCAAATCGGCCGGTAAGAGGATGGGAGGGTCCGGTCTTTGCAGGACGTGGGATGGGAATGACAATACCCTCTCGCCACACAGGCGGGAAAACCAGTTCGCGCCAAAGTCGGTTATAGAGGTCCAGAAGGAATGTAACGGCTGCAGGTGGGAGGTGAAGTAGCATTTGTCGGTGAATATCATCGGGAACAGGAGAAGAGTCCCTCGCAGCGTGTAAAGCATGAGTTAGTTCCGCAAGGGTGAAAGGTGCATTGTACGGCTCACTACAGTCACTTGTAAAATCAAGGCGAAATCTCTCAGCAGCTTCCTTAATGGGAAGAAATGCATTGTCGTAATTGCCCGTTGCACTTATCGCAGCGAAGGAGGTGGCTAGGGCACCGGCAGCGTCCGATTTGCTTGTGAAGGTGGAGCCGTGAACGGTAAGGCCAGGGATGTATGTCCTGAGACATTTGCCGGTCATTCGGCTCACCGAAGACGACACTCTCTATGACTGAGGAGCTCCTGCGAGAAAGTGAGGAGACAAATGGTTCCCACGAATTCCGCTTAGCATTACGAACGATAGCACGCCTTAGCCCGGGCGCGTTTGAAGGCAACAAAGTTCTCCGCCGTCGGGTGTAGATGGAAAAGACGAACAGCCTTTTTACGTGCCTTTAATGCGAAGTTGCAGTCTTCGGTCCACCACGGCACTGGAATACGCCGAGGGCTAGAAGAGCTCCGAGGAATACTGGATTCTGCGGCGAGCAAATCCGAGCAAGTAAAATACTCCACCATGTCTTCTATGGAGGTACAGCCATCGGGCTGCAGAAGGTTACATCTAGGGCGGATAGGGTGTCATATGCGGAAGATAGGAATGTGGGTGCACCGGAGTTTAAGAGTAATAAACCAGACCTATCGCAAACGTCTGCTATTATTGTACCTCGAGCATCGTCAGCACAAGAACCCCAAATAACATTGCAAGTATTGACATCGCCCAAAAAGATCAGCGGCGGGGGAAATTGCGCTAACAATGCCCGAAGGTCGGTGTCTGTGATCACATCTTGCGGCGGCAAATAGACATTGCCAACAGAAAAGGAGATGGAAGGCAATGTTACGCGCACAGCTACTGCATGTAGCGAGGTTTTGAGTGTAATATTGGCGGCAAGGACGGTAGGAGCCACGAGAGTAACAACACCGTTGCAAGCACGCTGGCCACCAACAAAGTCGTGTCTGAAGGATTGAAAATGACGAAGTGGAAGGGTATGGTGGGGATGTAAGTGGGTTTCCTGGAGACACATGGTTGAGGGTGAACGCTTGTTGATCATATGTTGAAGGTCTGGTAGACGGGCCCTGTTCCCACTGACACTCCACTGGATTATATCCATGGTGAGATACAAATTAAGGTGGCGTAATTTCTTTCTTTCTCACCTTACCAGATTTAGCTCCAACTAACCTAAAATCCATGTCTTCCTCAGACTCCACTGGTGGTCGGGAGTCCGAAGAAGTCTTTCTGTTCGCAGAACGAGAGCGGGACGTTGCCGAAGTTCGGTCCACTACGTTGACGGGAACGATCTCCGGCGAAGGACGAACTAGGAGCACTTGGATTAGCCGACGGCTTAGATTGCTGCTGTGCATCAGACGTTGTACACTGAGATGTAGATGATCGAGCACGTAAAGGAGCGGCTTCGCACAAGTCAGTTTGCGTCGACGCATCCGCGAAAGGCAGTCTGTAAACCGACGGATTGGACAAGCTTACGGCGAACGGCTGAGAAGTATCCTGTGGTGTTAGCAGGCTTTAGCTGCTCAAAGCGCCGTCTCGCCTCAGGAAAAGTAAGATGTTCATTCACACGTATTTTTTGTATGCTTTTCTCTGCCAAGTACATGGGACACTGTCGAGAGCTAGAAGGATGACTGCCTTCACAGTTTACACAGCACGGTGCACGTGTACAGACGGTGTCAACTTGTGCCGCTAGTCCACAACGATCGCAGGTTGCAGGTCGGCCACAGTCGGCTTAGGTATGGCCGAAGCGCTGGCACTTGAAGCACCGCATAAAGGAAGTAGTCCAGTTTAGTGGTTCTCGATACTTAGTTGTTAAGAGAAAAGAGGAAGGACTGGCATTTTCTTCAGTTAGTCCGTTTGCAATTCAAAAAGGTCTGGATAACATACCTGGTCCGGTTAATTCTTATATTAGAACCTGAAGTGGCACACACCTGGTCGAGGCCAATTCTACCTCCCAGGCAACGCGAAATCTAAGAGTACATATGCTAGGAAGTTACACTGTTAGTATCGAAATGCATAAGACCCTTAAATCCTCACGCGGCGTTATTACCACCCGCCCATTGGACGGTATGTCCAACGAGGAGATCCAGGAGAACCTATTAGAACGGATCTTACAGCTGTCTACAGGGTTCAACCAAGAGTCAATGGCGAATTCGTTCCTACGCGTACCCTATTTCTTACCTTTAATCGGGTAGAATTACCCCAAAGGATTAAGGCAGGGTACGAGGTTATTGAGGTCAGCCCTTATGTACCGAGCCCACTCAGGTGCTACAAGTGACAGCGGTTCGGGCATACCAGTGAGTATTGTAGTGGTCGATCAACATGCGTTACCTGAGGAGACGTCATGCACGATGGTGCTTGTAGTCCAATCCATCGTGCGTGAACTGTAATGGAGAGCATCCATCTAGTTCACGGGAATGCCCTCGTTATGCAGAGGAACGAGCCATCCAAGAATACGGGTGATCTTCTCCGAAGGCCGTAAGCTCCTACGCATTCGCCAACCCTCTGCCCCGCGGTCCGATACTTATGGTTCTGTGGTTGCCAAATCGGTACCAAGGCGGGAAATCGCTACCCAGACCTGCGATATTAACGGGGCCACAATTGCCGAAAAGATTTTCGTAGGCAGCACACCACCGAAGTCAGCCACAACTGTCAAATCCGCCAATGTCAAACATGTATCAGCACAAAAGTCACCCAAATCATCGACCTCAGGCAATAAGACCGACAAAACCGTAGAACCTGAGAAGCACTTTAAAACCAGCTATGTTAGAACCGATTTTCTTAAAGATCGTGTAACATCTGCTCCCAAATCCTCCAAGGGCGGTAAAAGTCCACGCCAACCTCCACACAGATCCTCTTCTGAGGAGTCTTCTGGGAGGAGTTCCGATCGGCGACGACTATCTTCGGCGATCAGTATTTCTAATCGGTTCGAGGCCCTCGAACCGAAATTTTCCATTAGAAACGGCTCCTCCCCCGTGGAGGAAATGGAAAAGGCGGATTCTGCCCTCGCTGTAAGCTGGACAGTGCGTAAGCGGCAGGATTGTGCTCTTGAGCAGAGTGTTATTCCGACGGCTAAAAAGAACAAATTAAACCGACCAGCGTGGCCGAATATGCAGAAACGCCTGTCTATATAGAACGTATCCCATAATGCACATAATGTTTATCCTGCCGTGGAGCATATGTGGAATAAGACACAACAACCAGAGCTTGAATTGTTACTCCACAGATTCAGCCTTTGGTCTATGTTTACAAGAGACCAAGCTCCGTCCTCAAGACAACTTTACAATCAGACAGTACTCCTCTCTACAGTGTGATCTATCAATGGCGTGGGTTATTCCTACACATAGCCGCAAAGTGGAGCTTATCAGAGATGATACATTCGCAGAATCTGTACCCATACAATCCGTCGCTTTGAAAATTAAGGTACCATCGATTAGCTTTACCATTTATAATATGTATATTCCTCCATCTGCTGACATCTCGCGCACTGATTTGGAACCCCTCGTTTCCCAGCTACCATCACCCTTTCTGTTGGTAGGGGACGTGAATGCCCACCACCCACTTTGGGGCTCCCCGCGGGCTTGTGCGAGAGCTCAGCTAATTGCAGATTTCTTCGACACAAAGAATCTAGCTCTGCTGAACACCGGAGAGCCCACCTTCTTTTCTGATGCCTTTCATAGTTTTTCGAACCTTAATATAGATATTTGTTCCCCACAATTAGCGGTCTAGTTATCCTGGAATATCGTCTCTGATTTTCACTCTAGTGATCACTTTCCATGTTTTATTAGTCTCTTGACACACGCTGTATGTGCCACTCGTTTACCTAGATTGCGCTTAGATCACGCCAACTGCGAAATATTTTCCCGCTTGGCTGAATTTAAATCCGATGAGCACAAACCATTTAGTCGACCAACTCACAGAGACAATTCTTTCCGCTGCTGAGCAATCCAATCGCGCTCGACTGGCCAAACCCGTCGATTTCCGGTACCTTGGTAGACTGATGACTGCAGGAATACTAATCGTGCTCGCAGACGTGCTCTAATGGTCTTCGAACGTCGCCCTACACTAGATAATCTAATACAATATAAAAAGCTGTGTGCCAAATCTAGACAAATTATTAAGGAAAGCAAAAAGACATCTTTGTAGAATCTTTTAACCGACATACACCTTCCTCTGTCATATGGGATAAGTTACGGCGTGTGGCCGGAAAAGCGACCCAAATGCCCATCGCCGGTCAGAAAACAGCGGGAGGCGCTGTAGTTGGTAGCTCACACTCTCGGCAGTGCTTACGCTCAAGTGTCTAGCTCAGATTATCATTCCACTGAATTCCTGCCTGTCAAGGCTCAGGTGGAATCTCAAGCATTTCACTTTCGTTCTGGTAACAGTGAAAATTGCAATCGCCTTTTCATAATGGCCATGTCTTTCATCTTCGCGAAACTCTGCACCCGGTCTAGATGGCACACGTCGAAATTTTGAAATATCTTTCTCCTGAGGATAAGGCTTTCCTACTCCAGGACTATAATCGTGTCTAGGTTAACGCCAGTTTTCCAGCGAAGTGGCGGGAGGCCACCATCATTCCAGTTTTAAAACCTGGAAAGGACCGTCACCTTCCTTCCAGCTACCGTCCTATTTCCCTCACAAGTTGCGTCTGCAAGGTGATGGAACGCATGATCAATTGGCGGTTGGTATGGTGACTTGAAACTCACAAATTCCTCACCGACACCCAGTGCGGTTTTGGCCAACGTTGTTCAGCAGCTGATCATCTTCTATCGCTGTCGAGATAGATCATGGACGGATTCAATAATAACTGTCAAACAGTGGGAATATTCTTTGACCTGGGGAAGGCGCACGACACATGTTGGCGAGCAGGGATCTTACGTACCCTCCTCAGCTGGAATCTACGTGGACGCCTAACGTTGCATATTCAGGAATTTTTGAGTAACCGCGCTTTTCGATTCAGCGTCGGCTGTTTTTTCAAACCTTTTTATTCAAGAGAACGGTGTGCCACAGGGTCACTTGTGAGCGTTACGCTGTTTGCTATAGCGATTAACTCTATATCTCAATGTGTTCCCCCAGGTGTAGTAGTAGTAGTAGTAGTAGTAGTAGTAGTAGTAGTAGTAGTAGTAGTAGTAGTAGTAGTAGTAATAGTAGTAGTAGGGGAGTTTTAGGGCGTAAGACTGGGTGGGTTATTAGCGCCTTAGGGTAAATAAAAGAGCTAAGAACTAAAACGCAGTAAAACCACTAAAACAGAGGTACTGCACAAGGGTTAAACCAGGGAGAAAGCATAAAAAAGCTACCAAACCCATGGTAAACCAAGGGATTAAACTGACACAAAGGATATCGCCATTGAAGGAAAGGAAAACGTAACCTAAAAGACAAGTCGGTAGAAAGATAAAAACCCGAGATAAAATTAAACCCGACTGTACATCTGGCAGCGGAGAAGAGAGCTAAAAAGTCCCTCACAAGCACCAGGGTTGTCGCCCAGCAGGGTGGAAAGGTCAGCTGGCAGACACAGGGACGCACGCAGCACAGGCAAAACGCGGCACTCCAATAAAAGATGACGCACCGTCAAAGGCTCGTTACACGAAGCACATTGAGGTGCGGGTTTCCCACATAAAACATACCGATGGCTAAAACAGCAGTGCCCTATACGCAGTCGCGCTAAAATCACTTCGTCGCGGCGACATGCTCACGAAGAGGTAGGCCAGGGGACGGAAGGGATTTAACTTCTCTCAGCTTGTTGCTACGCACGCCGGAGCATTCCGCGAACCAGCGCGAAAGAACGGCCCGACTCAGGTGAACACCAACATCACCCGGAGGAACAGGGGAGCTAAGAACATTAGTGAAGGATATCGCAGACCTGGCAGCTGTGTCCACTTGTTCGTTACCGCAAACAGCTACGTGGCCAGGAATCCAAACAAACGACCGCTGACGCCAGCGTTAACGAGCGAGTGCAGACGGTCCTGAATATGCTGTATCAAAGAATGGTAGGGATACAGCTCACTAAGGCCCTGCAGTGCACTGAGGGAACCGCTACATATAACAAAATGTCTAAAATCCTGTCCCCGGATAAAAAGAATAGCTTGATAGATACTAAAATGTTCTGCGGTAAAAACCGAACACTGTCCCGAAAGATGAAATGTATAAGTCCGGGAATTAAAAACAAAAGCATATCCCACAACACGGTCTTCCTTGGAACCACCCGTGTAAATAAAACATTGGTTTGGAAACTCGGCCTGCAAAGCTAAAAAGGCGGAGCAGAAGGCCGAAGATGGAGTTAGTGACTTCGGCATGGAGGCCAACCCAAGGTGGCACAGGGTGTCGCTACGTAACCAAGCGGGCAATGAACACAGGCGGTAGGCGAACATCCAAGAGCGAAGAAGGAGACGAAAACGAAGCCCTGCCAGAAGCAAGGCCTGTGCGCTGACAGCATATTGACGACCAAGAGACTCGTCAAAGAATAACTTGAAAGACGGGTGATCTGGCAAGGCAAAGAGGCGGAGAGCATAGCTGCAAAGAAGCACGCCTATAGCACAGCGGAGGTTCAGCAGCCTCCCCAGACAAACTAATAACCGGGCTAGTTGGAAAAGCACCTACGGCCAGACGAATCCCGCGATGGTGAACTGGGTTTAAACGAAGTAAAAACTAAGGACATGCCGAAGAGTACATAATGCACCCGTAATCAAGTTTAGAGCTGACAAGGGAACGGTAGAGCTGTAAGAACACTACGCGATCTGCTCCCCCAGGATGTACCACATAAAACACGTAAAATATTTAGTGAAGGATCACATCTAGCCTTCAGCGAAGAGATATGGGATGACCAGCTAAGGCTTCTGTCGAACACCAAGCCGAGAAACTTCACCATTTCGGCGAAGGGCAGCGGTTCCGGCCCAAGGTGTAGAGAAGGCGGATCGTAACGTTTCCGACGCCATAAGTTTACACAAACTGTCTTTTCGGACGAAAACCGGAAACCATTTTCAACACTCCAAGCGTGTAGACGATCAATACATACCTGCAGGCGACGCTCCAAAAGGCAAGTGCGCCGAGAGCTGCAATAAATTGCAAAATCGTCCACGTATGAGGAAGAAATACCTGCAGGAACACACTAGACAATGCGATTGACGGAGACAGCAAAGAGAGTGACGCTGAGTACCGACCCTTGAGGTACTCCGTTCTCCTGACTAAAAACACGAGAGCAAACAGATCCCACACGCACACGAAACACCCTGCTCATCATGAAATCCCGGAGAAACACTGGAAGGTGGCCACGGCAGCCCCACTTGTGCAAGGTTCGCAATAAACCAGTCCTCCAGCAATTGTCATAACCTTCCCGAGATCGAAAAATATGGCCACAGTTTGGCACTTGTGTTGAAATTTATTCAGAATGTGAGGCAAGAGGGAGACGAGGTGGTCAGTCGAGGAGCGGTATCGGCGAAATCCGCACTGGATATTGCAGAGCAGTTTCTCAGACTCGAGCCACCATCGTAATCGCTCATTGATCATGCGCTCAATCACCTTACAAACAGCACTGGTGAGGGAGATAGGACGGTAACTGGAAGGAAGTCTACGATCCTTTACCGGTTTTAAAATGGGAACCCTGGATTCACGCCAAGCCGTAGGAAACACACCCTCTTGCCAAACGCGGTTATATAGGATCAGGAAATAGAGTTTACCATCAGAAGAGAGGTACTGCAGCATTGCTATGTGGATACCATCAGGTCGTGGAGTGGAATACCAAGAAGATGCTAATGAGGCATCCAGCTCTCGCATGCTAAAAAATGTGTTATAGAACTCGGTGTCAGAGGACTGGAAAGAGAGACTCTGAGACTCCACCTCGGTCTTAATGGCACGGAACGCCGGGTGATAATTGACGGAACTGGACACATTTGTGAATGTGCTACCAAGGACGTCTGCAACAGCAACCGGATCAACTACGGTGTCGTTGCCCACGAGTAACCCCGGTATGGAGGTACCAGTCTGCATACCGGCAAGACGGCGGAGCTGCTCCCACAAAACGGATGAAGGTGTTGTGCGATTAAAGGTAGACACAAACGAATTCCATGAGCACCTTTTGCTATCCTGAATAATTCGACGTGCCAGTGCGCGTGTTTGTTTAAAAATGATCAAATGCTCCAGCGTAGGGTGATGGCGAAATACCCTAAGAGCCCTCCTACGAGCGCGAATAGCATCACGGCACTCGGCAGTCCACCAAAGGACCGGAAAGCGTTTAGGGTAGGAAGATGTCCGGGGTATGGTTTGCTCGGCGGCGGAGATTATAAAGCACCTGCCTTAACTTCTGGTGCCTTAGAATGCGATTACTGCCATCGTTTCGACTGATCCAGATTTACTACCTTTCGCAGATGAGACGAGATTCCGGGGTGTTGGTTAGGAAACTTTGTTGGTCATCACAAACAGCACAGCGGTATAAGCGAATGACCGTTCGCTAAGGATTCTAAGTGCCAAATCTTGAGGAACTGTTCGGGCATTGTTGCTTGTCTTTATCGCGGACTGATTCGGTCCAAGTTAGAATACGCATGCATCGTTTGTCTTCAGCACGACCATATGTGGGCCGTGCCGAGCCTGAGTGGTTAGGCCACTCGCCTCTCATCCAGCGACCCCGGTTCGATCCCAAGCGACCGCATGTGGAATTTGTGGTGGACAAACCAGCACAATGTTGAAATGTTTTTCAGGTTTTATTTCCTGAGGTTGAAGCTTTAGGTCACAAGAGTGCTGGACTACCTGTTATGCTGGCGGATTTGGCAGTTCGCTGGCTGTAAGACTCTTTTCTGCAATGTTGGCACCGTTTATATAGCCGGTCTAAGATGCGATTTCCCGACTCGTACTGGTTTAGCTACGACTGAGCTAAAGTTACCGGACCTCAGTACAGAGGGTTGGCGGAGTCGCAAGAACTTCCGAGAAGGACACCTCTTTCACCCTTATTTTCTGTAGAGCTCTCTCCTCTGCGAACTTGAAGGATGTTCACCGTAACAGTTCAGGCACTATGGAGATGAAGCACATGCATCATCGTGGCACCTAGACGGCCCCCGTTCGATCCCAAGCGACCCCATGTGAGATTTGTGGTGGACAAAGCGGCGCAGGGGCAGGTTTTCTTCGGTTTCTCCAGTTTTCCCCGCTATCACATTCCACCGCTGCTCCATCGTCATTCCGTATATCGCCTGCGGTGCCAAAAGTAGTAAAAGCGGGTGTTGAACACTACAACCTTCATGACAGACGTCACAGCAGTTGACACAGGTAGATTTTCGTTGCAGACATCGCTAGTGGGGCCAAAACGTTGACACTTATAGCACCTGAGCGGGTTTGGTATATACGGCCTAACCTAGAAGGCTTCATACCCTACGTTAATCTTTTGAGAGAGCTCCATCTGATCAAAAGTAAGAAAAAGGGTACGATTGGGTACGCATTCTCCATTTACTTTGCGCTGAACACGACACACAGATGTTTATACTTTGTTCCGCCAGATTTTCTTGGATCGCTTTAATGGTTAAACCGTCCAGTGCGCAAGTGAATATTACACCGCGTGAGGAGTTTAAAGTCTTGTGTACCTCGACCTTCACTGGGTAGCTAGCTATCATGTTGATCGTATCTTGGCAGCCTGGGATGTGGATTTTGCTTCGACCAAGAGCGTGCCGTTACGAACTCCAATGCACGATTTTATACAGGACCAGCTATTTTATCGAGACCCTTCTAAATCACAATAGGGCTCACCGTTGAAAACTTCCCCCTTCCTCTGTCATATTAAATACGAAGTAGCGGGGACCACAGTACTCGAATATTTTTTTCCCTAAATCACGATTATGGTTAAAGGATATTCTGTTTGGTGCCATAAATATAGACAAAAATTCATCCCCCAATGCTCCCCACCCACTACGGCGCCCAAAGAGGGGTCACAGGAGATATAGCAGGTTCGCCATACCACTCACCCTGGAGTTCAGTATAGTACCTAGTGGCCGATTGACCAGTGGTGGGTTATTTCCTAGCCTCCTGTTTCGACGTAACAGAAAACAAAGATATGCATGAGGTTGCCCATCCTTCCCAGTCACTGAAAGACAGAAGTCCAGGCTCAGCTACGCAACTCTGAACCAACCAGGATATCCTTTTGCATCGACACGGGTATCCACGCACGGCCTGCACATGGGTAGGCGTTTTGACAGACTGACTCCCTCACCACACAGAGATTGCCTACACGAAGGAGCCAGGATTGACTGAGGACCCCGGGTTCGCCAAACCCGTACTTACCGTAGTAGTCCCCTGGGGAAGGCCCGTGTTCGCTCCCAGGTGACAGCATGTGAGATTTGTGATAGACAAGCCGGCGGAAGGGGCAGGTTTTCTCCGAGTTCTCCTGTTTACCCTCCGTCGCATTCCACCAGTGCCCCATCTTATTCCATGTATTATCCGTGTCATCGCCTGCGATGTCATGTGTAGTAAAAGCGAGCGTCAAACACTAGGACAAAGAGTCTGTCTAAAGCAGACCATTAACGTACGATAGAATTCATTCAATAAATAAACAATACTAATAATTATACGAGGGTTGTTCAATAAAGAATTCCTTATTCTCGTGCTAAAAAGCAATCTTATTATATTCTGTCAGCTTAATGTGAAACAAACACGCCGTAGTAGTTTCATTGTTGGTACTCCTGGTTCCCGCCTGTGACAGGCAGGCAAATTCAGACATGTTCAGTATCGCCTACCGCTACAAAGGAGGTAACACGCGAGGAACAATATACGACTTTGAAATTATGCTTTCGTCTACACAAATCTTGAGCTGAGGTATATACAATGTTACAGGAGGGCTATGGAGTCTGTTCTTCCCTAAAGCACAGCTCGATGGCGGTTTAAAATGTTTAAAGAGCGGAGAAAATCAATTTCAAAGGAAGGTGGACCCGGTGATACATTTACTGCTCTTACGGAAGTAAACATTAAGACTGCTGCTGCCATTGTGAGAGAGGATGGACGAATTACCTTAAGATCACTTTCTGAAATACTGAACATTTCATCTGGTGCCACCAACACGTTGGTGACAGAAGCATTACACATGAGACGTGTTTGTGCGCGATGGGTTCCAAGACTGCTGATTCCTGAACAAAAGGACATTCGCGTGCAGTTAAAATTGATGTTAGAGGAAGACCCGAAGTTTCTTTCAAATGTAATCACTGCTGATGAAACTTGGTTACATCAGTTTGAAACTGAGACAAACAGCAAAGCTCAGTGTGAAAATCTCCTTCATCACCAGTCCCTCAAAAAGCAAAAGTGGCTGCTTCTGCTGGGAAAGTTATGGTCATCTCATTCTTTGATATTCATGGAATGGTTTATCAGAATGTTGTACCTGCACGATACTACAGGGATGTCCTGAAAACATTGCAAGTCCATATAAGGCGCAAAAGACCACATTTCCGTGAAGCAGACTGGATGCTGCACCACGATAATGCGCGGCTGCATATTGTCAATGTTGTTACTGAATATCTTGCAAAAATCAACGTGAAGAGCATCCCTCACCCTCCCTATATTCCGGATTTAGCCCCATGTGTCCTTTTGTATTCCCTAACTTGAAGAAACGGCTTCATGGGAGGCATTATCCATCATCAGAAGCAGTGGTGAAGGCTGCGGAGGCGATTTTGAAGGAACTCTCAAAAAATGGGTTGTCAGCATGTGTTTGAACACTGGCAGAAACGCTGGGACAAGTGTATCGCATTCAAGGGAGACTATTTTGAGAAGGGCCTTCAAAATTATGAGGTGCAAAGGTACGTTGTCAAAATATATATATGATCATTCATTATTAACAGCCCTCGTACTAATAATAATAATAATAATAATAATAATAATAATAACAGCAGCAACAACAACGACACTGGCGCTGGTGAATCTCTACACTGCTTTATAAAACATTTGCGCGAAAAATCACTATTTTAACAACATTGAAAGCCTAACAACCACGCTACAGCACTCTACATGGCAGCAGTAAGCGTTACCTGCAGCCATGGATTCTGCGACCTTATTTCTTTTCTATCATGTATCACTCGCTGTAGTACGGGAAGCTATATATATATTTATACAGTAAACTGGGTATGATATGGTCTTACCGATTAGTGTGATCACCTCAAACTATTGTATCAATAAATGATATATCTATCCTGCTTAAAATATATATCAATTCAAAATTTAGTCTGAAGTTAAACGTAACACACTCTTCTCTGTTCTGGTAGGTTGATCTCCATAGTCGTAGACATACAATATATGTTGATAGCAATTGTATTTATTTCCCAGCGTTTCCTTTGAAAAACAGAGCTTACGAAACACTGGGTAGCTAAAATGAGGCGTGATATATGATAATTGCAATATAATTTTTGAAACTTAGTCCATTTAGAACGGCAATATATATGTATAAAGTGAACAGAGAGCACGCATGTTGATAAATTCTTTATATTTTCAAAGTTGTTGCACGAAGAGGAAAGTAAATCAAGAAGGAAATGTCCACTTCCATAAGATTAATCTTCGCTTCAGTAGCTACATTTTAAACTGTTATGCTAATACTATGTTTCAATTTTACCATCAATGATCTTTATAGCTAGGTAGGGATACTATTTCGGAGATGTACTTTATAATAATTCTTATCAATACAGCCTCTCAAGTGACGGTTTATTTCTTGCCTTTCTTTTTCAGATTTCCGTTTGTTTTATTTTCAATAAAGTATGCCCTCCTGCTGTTCTCTCTATCACTATACTTTGACTACTATGTTCTTTTTGTGTTTAAAAATACTTTTAGCTACAAATTTACTTTGTTCTCTTCTATATGTAAGATGTTCCATTATTTTACATTGCCTAATAGTCTACCTAATTCTGTCTCAAAGATAGTCGTAACCTAGGTCCGACTGCACATACGGATAAGGGAGGGTCTATTTGGGATTAAGACGTTACACCTCTGGCTGCAGGAATCAACTGCAACTCTCCTTGTGGACGGCCACAGGTTATAACTGTAATGAGGACCTAAAGTTGCAAACGGATACGGCTTATTGCGAATGAGTAGTGATGACTGGAGGGTATCTCCTCTGAAGTATTCTAGGAGTTCAGTTACAGAGGACCCTGCATTTACAAATAGCGGACGGTTGCTTGTATCTGTTTTAATTTTATGCTGGCAGACTGACGCCGACGTTTTCGGACAGGATCTAGAATCCTAGTTACCCCGAGGCACCGCTCTTTATTCCACTTTGGCGACATGGAGACGACTACAGCTCCCCCCCCCTATCTGAATGCTTTTGTTATAGGGGGCGCAAAGTGACCCTGACCGCTAAACTAGTTGCCAAGCCTAGCTTATTTGGAATTTGCGATATGAGACTGCTTACTCATGGTCACAGCGAGTAAAGTAGTGTACAGTCTGCCTCGAAAGCGTTCTGTATCTGTTTGTATTTCCAGAGGGGGCAGTAAATAATGTTTATTTTATTTCTCAAATATTAATACCATGGCTCCTACGTTTTCATAGCTAAATGGCAAGGTATTGCATCGTCAGAGCAGAGAAATAATTGCAAATGTCCTCCACTTCACGAAAAAAGAAACACGTGGAGGAAGAAAATATGAGGGTTTTTTTTTTTTTCAACCTCCGATAGGCTATAAATAAAAGACAAGTTCATAGAAAACAATTATTTTATTACTAAAAGTTTTGTACACTTATGGTTACTTTTCAACATAATCACCAAAAAGATTGAGACATTTATCGTACCTGTGCATAGGCTTTGGAATACCCGCTTCAAAAAATGTTGCGAAAATGTTTTCAAATGAGCACTGGCGTTGTTTGAAGATCTTGGTTGGTTTGAAAGTGCTGCCCTCCTAGCCACGTCTTCAGTTCAGGGAAAAGGTGAAAGTTGCTGGGTGCCAAATCAGGACTGTAAGATGGATGATCGAAAATGTTCCATTGAAATTGTTCAAAGAGCCGATGGGCTGTGCCAGCAGTGTGGACGAGCGCTGTCATGGATCAACACAATTCCAGAAGTCAGCATTCCTCTTCGTTTGTTTAGAATGGCTCTCCGCAAACGTCAAGTGCGAACATCTTCAAAACAACGTCAATGCTCATTTGAAATCATTGGCGGCAACATATTTTGAAGCGGGTATTGCAAAGCTTGTGCACAGGTACGATAATTGTCTCAATCGTTTCGGTGATTATGTTGAAAAGTAACCGTACACGTAGAAAACTTTTAGTAATAAAATAATCGTTTTCTATGAATATGTCTTTTATTTATAGCCTATTGGATGTTGGGAAAAAAAAAAAAAGGCCCTCGTATATGTTCAACCGAGTTCTCCAAAAGTTTGATTCTCGGAAATCAATACAGACAATTGCATTGCTTACGCTCGTAACATCGCACGTGATGTTCGCTGTTCACTGTTTCCTCCATCTGTTATCCACAAAATAGAATGGCTCTTCAAGAGGCCGCGAGTTCGAATATCACTTAGAGTGTTACTCGGATAAAGGTTTTTTTGGGGGGTTTCCCATTATGCTGCATAGACGAATGTTGAGTAACTTTAAGCTCTATGGACCCCAAAATCATTTCTCCAATTTTATTCATCGTCCTCTATGACCAGTCAGGTTAAAGGACATAAAAAAAGAAAGAATGAAAGAAGCAAAGAACATCCATGTCAGGATCAGAATGTGTGCGCAAACGATGTGGTGAATTGTGTGACAAGCAGCAAAATATAACATTGACAAAGTTTTGCAATGGGGGAAACCAATTCGTAAACGTGTGCACATTATGAGCTCTTGTTACTTGTGTTCTCGTAAATCGAATTTCAAAGAGATGGGTCACCCTCTGCGGTGTAATGGTTACCATGCTAACTTCATATACCCAAGATCGCGGGTTCAAACCCGGTGGAGGACGATGGATTTTTTCAAGTGTAAAAAATCCTTAGCATGGCACTCTTCGAAAGGGAAGTAACGCCGTTGGTCCCGTGTCGTAGATTTACGGCACGTAAAAGAACCTCAAGCCTGATGGAGGCCTCTGAGCAAAAGTAAGCAGTCTTTAACGCTGAGAGTCACAGTAGTTAATGAGCGCCCATAAATAATACGTAATTTATTTCGAAGAGATGGAATTGTAGAGAATCAATTAAAAAATGTTCTCATCCAGGATAATGGTGCAAAAAATAGTAGTAGCAGTGATGATAACAATGACGTTTTGAAGTGGAGGAAACTGATTCGTAAACTTATATACATAATGCGCTCTTCTGTGTTCAACATTCTCGTAAAGTGAGTGAAGACGAAGGACTGTTAGGTGTGGAAACATTGGAAGCAGCGCATAAGCGGTGACAGATATTTGACACATTATCCTCCAACTTGCATGCAGTCGGCTGGTAAACTACTTATCTGGTAACAACAGATATACACCTTGCTAAGATTTTCACCTGTCAAGATCCGTTGAGCCAGTTATATGACCCGCAGATTTGATTGACTGGTTGGGCCACTTACAGGCAATGTAAAGCTCTCCTACTGGTTTTGTGCTAGATGGTCAGACGGTTCATGAATCTATTCCTTGCACTGCTTCCCTCCGCTGTTAAACAGCGTCTATACAACTAAATGTAAAAATGCCCTAGTGGCAAACTAAAAATCAGATTCAAGCTGTTCGGGTTAGCGAAAAGTTGTTTTATTCAGATGCCCGGCAACATTATACCTAAGCTTCGCCACGTGCTTAATATTAGGCACAATTATTTAAAAGTTACCCTATCTATTAAATCTTCCACCGAAGTTACTCTACCTCATTCATCCCAGAAATCTAGAGATCAAACCAGCTCTTTTGAATTAGCATATGAATGAACACATCATCTCTGCTTTGAACACATTAGGATTATAATACTCACCAAATACAAACCTGCTATTGCAGCTCCTGTTCATCGAACTGTGTCAGTCTGCAGTACTACTGGCTGTCCACCAGCTCAGGACCTCAGGGGAATGAAGGGAAGAGGAGAGCTCCTCTTGCAAGTGTTTAAAAGCATCTCCACTATCGTTCTAATTTTACAGCTTTTGCTTGTGTTACCAACCTACTCTGACTTTGTAGACGCTGGAAGTTCTCATACTCGGCTGATTTCCCAGTTTCAATTATAAAACCTTAGAATAGTACATTAAAACTGAGATCTGCAATATCCCAAGTAAAACATTAGATGTGCTACATTCACACGAATTTTTCTGTCTGCTCTATTACCGAATGTTATTACAATAGCCTGTTCTTTTATCTACTTCATTCTAATCGAGATAAAAAGTAACACAAATGGTTGTATTACATATTTCTTTTTAGGTACTAGGGCATTAAGGAAATACAGCAGGTTAAAGCCATAAATAAGTCTTTTAAGAGCTGGTCCCTATGTGATATCTTTTTAACTCTATTGTATTTCATTACTAGGAGGAAAAACAATCTTGAGAAAAGCTGAGTATGGAAAATTCATACCATAACGGAATATTTCGGAATATCTTAAAAAATGGTTACCTTCCGAAGAAAAAACAAAAGTTGTCATAAATCGTATGCTTTAAAAAGATACACATTTCTGTTAAGTAGTAAGGTTTTCTATTCCTTGCGACGTACCAGCAAAGATAATCTAGAAAGAGGAGAAAATCTGAGGCTTTTTAATCAAAGGGGAGAATCGAATGAAAATCTGAGGCTTTGGATCTAATGTGTGTTTTGGGGGTGGGGGAGTTTTTCTCTAAGTAGATCTTTGTTTCCTTCTCCATTTAAAAGCGGTTTGCGTGTTTACTCCGTGCCCTTTTAAACGTCTTAATGGCAATTTAACCTTGAGGTTGCACAACATTTCTAATGTGAGCGCTTCCTTATTTCCTGCATTTCTCAAAACTAAAGTATTCTTCGTATAAAAAGTCTCATTTGAAGTAATTCGGACCACAATACTAGAACATTTAGAATATGAACTCTTTAGGACCTTTGCTTTATAATTGGCCTACTTTTGATTGGAATTAGTCCCGCATATATGCGATGGCAAATATTAAAGATATACGATTTAAAACATTAAAAATTACGAATACAAAAGTGGCTGTGACTTTTGCTTTCATTAGACAGCAAACCACAAGACAAACTTTATTTTTCGTACATTAGCAACATGCTTACGATCTATTATATATCAAGCACACCAACTGATCTGCAAGGAACATTTTATATCAAACAATTAGATTCCTAATTGATAAGAGTATGATGATATGAAGGTTAAAACAGAAATACTATAAAGGTTTGAGAACTCTATCTTCAAATATACGGAACTTAGAATTTTTACTGTCCTTTTTGAGAAAAACAAACTTTTCAACGAATTTATATGTATATACAAAGTGAAATTCAGACGAGAGGAGATGTGGTGGTGCAGCAATTTTTATATATAAGCTAAACAGTTCACGGAGCTAAGTAACATTTTGCTTAGCGATTTTTAACCACTTCCTCGCATTATTCTAGCGAAAATACGTATTCCAAAGTTGGTATCACTACCTTAACCGTGAAAAGAAGTGTCTGTAATAACGGTTTACCTGGAATTGCTTATTGAACTGCTAACTCCCTGAATTCCAGCCAAGGCTAATAAGCTGCTGTACAGACATTACTCGCCCCCAAATCCTTTGCCTACAAGTATTTCGATGATGATGACGACGACGATGGTTTTTTGATAATGTTTAACGGTCGCTTTTACTACCTGTGGCACCGCAGTCGAAGTCACTGGTGACAGAAGGAATGAAGATGGAGCACCGGAGGTATGCGATGGCGGGGAAACCGGATGATGATGATGATGATGATGATGATGATGTGTGCGAGGTTTAGGGGCGCTCAACAGTTAGGCTATTAACGCCAGTATATAATAAATCGTGGCTCAAGTCACAAAGAAAAAGTTTAAAAATTAACCATAAATTAATAAGAGCTACAGTTATAGATAAATCCCTGTGCAAATAAAACTTCCCATAGCAGAAACCATAGAGAAAGCAAACAGACTATTAAAAACTAAAAATTAGTAATTAAAACTAGATCCTCGTTGCTAACAGTGTGCTACAAATTTAAAAACTTAAAAATGTGATCTTCAGCTACGTAATCGAATGATGGGAAAATAAAAAACGAAGTAAATCTAGATTCTCAGTGCAAAAGGTACATTATAGAAACTGTTAAAGGTTCCATCCATCGCTCCTATCGTCCACGAGGATCTCTAAGTTTTGCCAACAGCTAGAGTGGCTTGTGTATGCGCTAGACGAGAAAACTAGCAATACATAACGCACCGACTATTCCTGTCCACAGAGCGAACAGGCAGGAGCAGGTTCCCTCCGATTTAGTTGTGTGTAGTAATACAGTGGCCAACACGCAAACAGAAAATAGCATCTCTTCACGTGATATACTAGATGATGTTACACAATTTAGTGAATTGTTTACTAGTAGAGCTAGCTTGTTTCCGCGGAGAACTGACCACTCTTCATACCAACACGAAAGTACCGCTCTCCGCACAAGCCTGAAGTTTTCCTACGTTAAAAGTAATTTTGATTCCGAGTTCTGTGCTTGCCGTCTTTACTGTCATTTCATTCCCTGGCAGCCAGCGTGACCAGGAAGGCATTCACACTCCACATTTATGCCCGTAAATGGCATACAGCTCTGCAGAATAAATAGATGTACTACTATGCAATCTGAAAGGATATGGCTCGATCCCAGTAACAAAGGCACATCCAACACAGTCGGTGCATACACTTCTAAGGGTGTATATACAAATTCGATCACTCTAATGAAATAACAGTTCTAAAACACTAGTACGGATACTAGACACAGGGATAGCAGATTTCCCAGAAATCGTCCTCCAGGGTTCTACGTGGGATGTAGCATGTAACCAAGGAGGGTGCACCCTCTCCCACTTGGTAAACTGCTAGGCTTTGCAATATAGTGCATCCGAAGCTCTCGGAAACGAAAATCTGCAAGCCTAAGACTAAGTGAGAGTTGCCCATAACGTTCGCAGAGCTCCATGTTGAAAAACAGGGTAAACGTTGGTTGCACATGCAGGCATTTAAGCCCACATCCATAATACTGCACAACAACATTTTAAATTTTTTCATGCCATCAAATGAAAAGGTGTAACTTTTACTAATTCGGGTCTCCTAAATTTGAATTTGAAGACAGACATTCTCTATCAAGTGGGAGGGCAGGAATTGAATTTGAAGAGAGACATTGCACCCCATTACCTCATATGCCCGTAACAAATTTTCCGCAACTTCGATGTAGTTATCTGCTCTGTAATTTCCAGTAATTTTGAACATATGTATTTGAACGCAGACCACGCTACTTTTTCTGTTTCGGTGAGATTCTCCTCCTCGAACCGAATCTGGATTTTCCGGATTTGAGGACCAATGAAAATGCCCTCCATTAAATTTCCTTCACTTAACCTGAGAAATTTATCTGTTAAATACTGAAGACCATTCCCATTTTTGTCCCCTGCTTTAACTAAATCCTTCAATAAGCCCAGCTTTACATGGAGAGTGGTAATAACATTTTCTGAGAATCTAAGAATGGATGAAACTTTAAAATATTTCTCGCCTGGTACTAAACTTTGTCTCAAAGGTCACTCCACTCTGTAATGACTAACTCTGTCCCGAGAGTTCCTCTCACAAGAAAACAAAAAAACAAACGGTATTTCGTATATACCGGATGCAATCCGGTTAATAGACCAATACCTTTTAGGTCTCCACATATTTACCATTCGTAGTCATTATAACTTACTGCTTTTAGAAGGATATTCATGTTCTCGTACGTTTCTTCCATATTTACTCCATAAGCCACTGGTACCGAAGGGTAAATATTACCATTGTGTAGCAGTACACCCTTTATACTTGACTTTGGAGAGCTGCCAAATAAACGCCACTCATCAGGAATATGCTCTCTGCCTACCTGATCCATAAGCTCGCTCACATTATTACAATAAACAAGATCATCTTTTTTTTAGAAAAATATGTCGGTAAGCTATGTTGAGGCTTACGATGAATTGATACTTTGGTACCCTGTTGTAAAAAATTCCATTCCTTTAGTGTAGATGCTAACAATTCAGACTGGGCTTGTGTCTGATTTAAATCTCTTACAAGATCATTTAGAATTGTCTGTAAAATTAGACGGGGTATTTTGGACTCCAGAGATTCAGAATCAGAGTCGGGAGTGAAAGAAGTGGTGGGGCCAGCTTCAGGGGAAGAACTCGATCCTTCGTCTCTGGAGTCAATTTTCCAAGTGGAGTTGGAATAGGAAATGAATCGCTATGCTTAATAGGCCTTCGCGCGGAGGGCAAATATGGGTAGACTGTTTTTTTGAGAAGCCCGAAATTTTGGTTAAACAGGAGTAACAATCTAAAAGGTTGTCCTTCTGTTCTGTCCATATTCTAGGAACAGCAAACTGCATAGGACGAGTGCCATTTAACTAGCCTCTCAATTATGAGAACATCCACTACAAGTATATTTAGGAGTAAAACGTTTGTCCTTGTCTACCTTATAGTTAAAGTACAATTCATATGTTTTCTCAATCGTAGGATTAATACTTTCTCTTTCAGATTTTGTAGTGAATTCGTCACACATATAACATAATACATTCGGAGAACTTACATATTGACGCGACATTGTTGCTGTAAAATGAGTTTTAGGAATTAAGGTCTGCTAAACGCGCTGCTATTCACAATTGCAAAATTAACATCTAAACTAACAGGAAATGCGAATATAGAACTTTATGTGTAAATAGTATCGACAATAGCAAATCATTAAAATGTCAATTATTTTCTTTACAAACAGCAGTGGAAGAAGGATTTACGTTTCGAAAAGGAAATGTGTCATCCGATAACTTCCACTAGCGTCTACTTGCAAGATTATCTTATGTTTACATGTAGTCAGACCGCTGGAGTGATGGCCCGGCGAGTATTAGAAAAAAGTGGAATTGTATCACTCAACAAAAGCCTTACGTAATGGAATGCACTTTCCAATTCAGCGAACAAAATAACATAGATATTTCATTGCTTTTTGTTTTGGCATTTTTGTACAGTGCAATTAGCTAACAGAACACAACGCCGACATCGCAGAGCGGGTTCGGCGTAGAGGCTCACAACTGGGCTAGATGATGACTGGTCGTGAAGGGCGCACAACTACATGGTTATTTATGCCCTTAAAATCGAAACGATGGCATAAACCAAATATTTAAAGACAAGGAAAAAAATCATGAATGAAATGTGGCCAACATCACCAATAAAACCCCAAGGTAAATAATTAATGGCAACGGCCTTAGAGGGATATACCTACCGGGTCGAACAATGAAACATAAAAGAAAAAAGAGACATAAAAGTAAATCTCTTCGCTAAAAGTGACAAAATAATAAAAACACTAACGATAAATCTTTTAAAAACCCAGATCGAGCACCCCAATATCATACGTTTTGAGAAATAACGCCACTAGAACCTTATCGATAAAGTCACCCGGAATAAAAAGCAAAAAACGCTATCAACCATATCACCCAGGGGCCTACTACGGTAGGTACGGGTTTGGCGCACGCGGGGGTTCCCGAGCCGCTCGCCGCCACTTCATCCTACCCATCGCCATCCACTGTTGCCACGTCTTTTGTTCTGCATTTGTTTCTTTCGTTTGTTTACTTTTATCACCCTCTTCCTCTTCTAGGCTTATGGAACTTAATAGTTTGTAAGACGTTAGGTTTATTAACTACTGTCTCACCAGCAGGAATCTTTCACTATCCCCGTGGTTCCTATCCCACGGTTCCAGGGCGGCTCCCAATTTGTGTGCTCTTCGGATGTCCCAGACCTGAAGCTTGGGTGCACCCTCCCCACTGCCCCTGTGTGTAGCCTTAGGTGCGGAGCGTCCATACTGTCAAGTACACTCGCGTAGCTTCTTCGAGAACCCGGCCTGTGCTGGTGTCGGAAGACCGCGTTACGTCGTTGGGATAGTTTCACGGGCCGGACGTGTTACCGCTGAAGGTGCCCCAGCGTAATCAACCACAAGTTCCCTGAATCCGTGCATGTGTCTTGTCACTGCACGGCCTAGAGCGGGGAGACACAGGCCGTTATTCTTGTGGTAGGGGCTTAAAACCGGGACGTGCATGGTGAACGGTACACGCATACGGAACAGCAGTGGTGTTTGGAGGGTAACCCTTCTGACGCAGGCCTTGGGTATCGGTCACGGGATGGTTCCCGTGACGGCACAGACAGTGGAGATTTGGTGTCTTTTCTTCTTTAACCCCGTATGGCAGGCGTACGCCGACAGTTCTGGAAAGGGGTTCTTTCAATATGTCAAACCGCGCACAACCTTCTTTCTTATTTTGACCAGTATTTAATTATGGCTATGTTGAATGAGACGAAGAAGTTTTGTGATATAAGTCCATTCTACGTACAAAGGGAAGTTGACAGGATATGCGGCAAGGCTCAAAATGCGACGACGCTGCGAGAAGGTACGCTACTGGTGGAAGTCTACAATAAAGAACATTCGGGCAAGTTACTTCATGCTACTCTGTTGGGTTCGTACAGCGTCAAAGCTTACCCACAAGTCGAGGAACACCTGTAGAGGAGTTGTGACTACCTCTAGCTTAGACGACCTTTCCAATGAAGATATTGCCACCCATCTCACCGAACAGCGAGTTTGTCAAGCATGCCGTTTACATGGTAAACGTGACGGCAAGGGGTTCCCATTAGCTTGATCTATATACAGTGGTTACGAACGTGCTGCCGTCCACGCGTATGTGTCGAACCCTATGCGGTGCTTCAAGTCCAGCGTTTCGGGCATACCCAAGCTGCCTGTGCCCGACCCGCAACCTGCGATCGTTGTGATCTAGCGGCCCACGTAGACACCGCCTGTACGCGTGAACCGTGGTGTAAACTATGAAGGAGATCATCCGTCTAGCTATAAACAGTGTCCCACGTACTTGGATGAAAAATGTATACAAGAATTACGTGTGAAGGCACATATCACTTTTTTTGGTAGTGTTTAACGCCCGCTTTAACTACTTATGGCACCGCAGGCGGTGACACTGATGATACATGAATGATGGAGCACCGGTGGAATGCGATGGCGGGGGAAATCGGAGTACCTGGAGTAAATCCGCCCCAGCGCCGCTTTGTCCACTACAAACCTCACATGAGGTCGCTTGGGATCGAACCCCGGCCATCTAGGTGAGAGGCAAGTGGTCTAACCACTTGGCCACGGCGCGGCCCATATCACCTTTCCTGAGGCGCGGCGCCACTTTAAGCAGCTGAAGCCTGCCAACACCTCTGGATACTCCTCAGCTGTTCGCCGTAATCTTCTTCACTCTGTCGGTTTACAGACTGTGCCTGTCGCAGATGCGTGGACGCAAACTAACTTGTTCGCAGCCGCTGTTCCCTTACTTGCTCGTTCATCTCCATCCCCGTGAACACCATCTGGTGCACAGCAGCAAGCTCAACCGTCTGCTAACCCCTGTGTTCCCAGTTCGTCCTTCGCAGGAGACCGTTCCCATCAACGAGCCGAACTACGGCAACGTTTCGCTGTCGTTCTGCGAACCGCAAGGCTTCTTCGGACTCCCGACCACCAGTGGAGTCTGAGGACGACATAGGTTATAGGTTAGTTGGTTCCAAATCGGCTAAGGTGAGAAAAGAAATTACACCACCTTAATATCAGTCTCACCATGGATATAAACCAGTGGAATTTCAATGGGATCAGGGCCCGTCTTCCGGAGCTTCCACATATAATCCACCACCATTCACCTTCAATCCTCTCTCTCCAGGAAACCAGCTTACATCCTCATCATATCCTTCCTCTTCGTTATTTTGAATCCTTCAGACACGACTTTGTTGGTGGTCTGCGTGCTTGCAACGGTGTTGTTAAACTCGTGGCGCCTACCATCCTTGCCTCACGTATTACACCCAACACCCCGCTACAAGCGGTAGCTGTGCGTGTGACATTGCCTTCCATCTCCTTTTTTGTTTGCAATGTTTATTTGCCGCCGCACGATGTGATCATAGACACTGAGCTTCGGGCATTGTTGGCACAAATCCCCCCGCCGCTGATTATTTTGGGTGATGTCAATGCGAGCAATGTTCTTTAGGGTTCTTCTGCAGACGATGCTCGAGGTACCATAATAGCAGACGTTTGCGATGCGCCTGGTTTAATGCTCTTAACTCCGATGCACCCACATTTTTATCTTCCACCTATGGCACATTATCCGCCCTATACGTAACTTTTTGCAGCCCTGCTTTACTACCGTCTCTGGATTGGTCGGGATTTTCCGATCTCCAAGGCAGTGACCATTACCCCATTGACATTCGCTTTCGGGACAACATCCATTGCCCACTAGGCATCCTGCTGGATTATCTCCAAGGCCACTTGGGAAACGTTTTCTTCTCTGCTCAATCTCCATTACGATGGCTGTGCTTCCATAGAAGACATGATGGAGTATTTTACTTGCTCAGTGATGCTCGCAGCAGAATCCAGTATTCCTCGGAGGTCTTCTACCCCTCGGCGTATTCTTAGCCGTGGTGGACAGAGGACAGCAGTTTGGTATTAAAGGCACGGAAACGGGCTCCTCGCCTTTTCCACCTGCACCCGACGGCGGAGAAATTTGTTGTTTTTAAACGCGCCCGGGCTAAGGAGTGCTACGTCGTCCGTAAAGCTAAGCGGAAATCGTGGGAATCTTACGTCTCCTCCCTTTCTCGTAGGAGCTCTTCCCAGTGTGTGTGGACTTCGGTGCGCAGCATGTCCGACAAATATGTCAGGACGATCATCCCTGGCCATACTGTTCACGGCTCCACATTCAGCACCGAACCGGATATTGCCGACGCCCTAGCTACCTCCTTCGCTGTCACAAGTGCAACGGACAGTTACGATAACGCTTTTCTTCCTCTTAAAGGTGCTGAGGGCATTCGCCTTGACCTTACTAGTGGCTGTAGTGAGCCGTACAATGCACCCTTCACCCTTGCGGAACTAACTCATGCTTTACATATTGCGCGGGACTCTTCTCCTGGTCCCGATGATATTCACACACAAATGCTACTTTACCTCCCACTGCAGTCGTTACCATCCTTTTGGATATCTATAACCGAATTTGGCGTCACCAGGTTTTCCCGCCTATGTGGCGAGAGGGTATTGTAATTCCCAGCCCTCGTCCTGGCAAAGACCGGACATTCTCATCATCTTACACCAGACCATTTGTCTCACGAAAGTTGTTTGCAAGATCTCAGAACGCATAATCAGCATTCGCTTTACCTGGTGGTTGGAGACGAACGACGAGCTGTGTTCCGCGCTGTGTGGATTTCGTCGCATTCGTTTCAGCGTCGATAACCTGGTGCGTATGCAGGCTTATGTGCAGGATGCTTTCTTTCGCAAGCAGCATGTCCTGGGTGTCTTTTTTGACCTCGAGAAGACTTACGACACTACTTGGCGCTACGGTATTTTTCATAGTTTACACAGTTACGGGTTACGTGGCCATCTGGCCCTGTTTCTGTGCAACTTTCTTTAGCTCCGCCGCTTTCGTGTCCGTATTGGCAATACTTTCTCTCGCAGGAGGATTCAGGAGAACGCTGTGCCCCAGGTTTCGGTTCTTAGTGTTATACTTTTTGCTGCGGCCATCAATAGCATTACTACCGTCGTTCATAGTGGGATCTCATTGTCACTGTATGTGAACGGCTTTACGCTATACTATCGCTCCTACAGCACTGATCATCTAGAACAACAACTCCAGCTGGCCATGAACTCCCTCGCTGGTTGGGTGCTTCCTAATGGTTTTCATTTTTCCCCTACGAAAGCGCGGTGCATACACTTTCACCGTCTTCGTGGAGTACTCTCTCCTCCTGACCTTCACTTGAACGGTATGCCGCTGCCTCTCGTTGCGTTCTTGAAGTTCTTAGGTCTCCACCTGGACCGTGAACTTTCTTGGGTACCTCCTGTGATCGATTGCTTTGAAACCTCAAACTGCTTGCTGGTGCGTCTTGGGGTGATGATCGTTCCGTGATGCTGCGTTTGAACCGTTCACTCGTTCGCTCAAAACTAGATTAGGGTTGTTTTATTTACGGCGCAACGACCGCCCCTAAACTTCGGCTTTTAGACACTGTTCATCATACCGGTATACGTCTTGCTACAGTAGCCTTCCGTACTAGTCGTGTGGAATGCTTGTATGCCGATATTGCTGAACCCCTACAGTTAGTGCATCGTTCAGTTTTACTTTGTTCTTATACTGCTAAATTGTCTGCGGACCCCTGCCATCCTTATTTTAACCCTGTGTTACGCCCAGAGTATTCACACCGCTATCTGAGCAGCAGCAGCAGCAGCAGCGGTAGCGGCAGGGGGAGGGGTAGGGTGGTGGTGATGGTAAAATGTAAAACCCCGAGATAAACTTAAACCTCACCGTACATCCTGCAGCGGCGGAGAAAATTATAAAGTCCCTCGCAAGAAACAGGGTTGTCGCCCATGGAGATGTCAGTTAGACATAGGGACGCACGCAGCACAGTAAAAAGGTGACACTCCAATAAAAGATGACGCACAGTCAAAGGCTCGTTACACGAAGCATATTGAGGTGCGGGTTCCATACGTAAAATATGCTGGTGGCTAAAACGGCAATGCTCGATACCCAGACGCACCAAAACCACCTCATCACGGCGACATGCCCGAGAGGAAGTAGTCCAGGGGACAGGAAGGGACTTGACCGCTCTCAGTTTGTTGTCACGCACCCCGGACCATTCCGCGAACCAGTACGAATCAATGGCCCGGTGCAGGCGAACACGAACATCACCTGGAGGATCAGTGGTGCTAAAAAAATTAGTCAATAAAAATGCAGACTTGGCAGCTGTGTTCGCTAGTTCGTTTCCGCTCGCACTCACTTGACCAGGAACCCAAACAAACGACACGCTGACGCCAGCGTCAGCGAGCGACTGCAGGCGATCCTGAATACGCTGTAACAACGGATGGCATGGATACAGCTCGCGCACACCCTGTAGTGCACTGAGGGAGTCGCTATAAATAACAAACTGCCTTAAATCCTGTCCCCGAATAAAAACAAGAGCCTGATAGATACTAAAAAGTTCGGCGGTAAATGTCGAACATAGCACCAAAAGATAAAATGTGTAACTCCGCGAATTAAAAACGAAAGCGCATTCCCCACCACGGTCGTCCTTGGAACCAATGGTTGGGAAACTGGGCCTGCTACTCTAAAAGTGCGGAGCGGAAGACTGAAGGTGGAGTCGTTGATTTCGGCAAGGATGCCTAACCAAGGTGGAACTGGGTGTTGCAACGTAACCAAGGGGGGAATGAACATTCCCCCAGTGGAAACACAGGCGGAAGGCGAACATCCAAGATCCGAAGAAGCAGGCGAAAACGAACTTCTGAGGGAAGCAAGGCAAGCGCGCTGACAGCATATTGACCGTCAACAGACTCATCAAAAAATATCCTAAAAGACGGGTGATCTGGCAGGGCAAGGAGGCGTATGGCATATAGCTGCAAAGAAGCAGGTCACGCCTATGAGACAGCGGATGTTCGGCAGCCTCCGCAGACAAACTAATAACCGGGCTAGTCGGAATCGCACCCAGGGCCAGACGAGTCCCTCGATGGTGAACTGGATTTAAAGGTCGTAAAAACGAAGGACATGCCGAAGAGTACACAATGCACCCGTAATCAAGCTTAGAGCGGACAAGCGAACGGTAAAGCTGTAATAGCACGGTGCCATAGGATGTGCCACATAAAGCACGTAAAATATTAAGTGCACGATCACATCCTGTCTTCAGAGAAGAGATATGGGACGACCAATGAAGCTTCCTGTCCGAAACCAAGCCAAGAAACTTCACTGTTTCGTCGAAGGGCAGCGGTTCAGTTCCGAGATGTAGAAATGGCGGTTCGTATGGTTTTCGACGCCAGAAGCTGACACAAACTGTCTTCTCTTAAGAAAAATGGAAGCCATTTGTAACACTACAAGCATGTAGACGGTCAAGATATGTCTATAGGCGACGTTGCAAAATGCACATGCGCCGAGAACTACAATAATTTGCAAATTCGACCAAAAATAAGGAGGAGTTACCAGCAGGAACACGCGCAATAATGGGATTGATGGCAACAGCGAAGAGTGACGCTGATTACCGACCTTTGAGGTACTCCGTTCTCCTGACTAAAAACACGGAAGCAAACAGAGCCCACAGCCACGCGAAACACCCTGTCCTCCATGAACTCCTGGAGGAACACTGGAAGGCGGTCACAGCAGCCCCAACTATGCAAGATACGTAGTAAGCCCGCTCTCAGCAAGTGTCGTAGCCTTCTCCAGATCGAACAAATGGCCACGGTTTGACACTTCCGAAGAAAACCATTCAGGATGAGTCGAGAGAGAGAGAGAGAGAGAGAGAGAGAGAGAGAGAGAGAGAGAGAGAGAGACAGAGACAAGGTGGTCGGTCCTGGAGCGGTATCGGCGAAAGCCGCACTGTATGTTGCACAGAAGTTTCTCAGACTCGAGTCACCATCGTAACCGTTCATTGATCATGCGCTCCATCACCTTACAAACCGCACTGGTGAGAGAGATAGGACGGCAACTGGAAGGAAGACCACGATCCTTCCCCGGTTTTAAAATGGGAACAACGGTGGCTTCGCGCCAAGCAGTAGGAAACTCACCCTCGTGCCAAACGCGGTTGTAGAGGTTCAGGAGATATAGCTTACTGGTATAAGAGAGGTTCTGTAGCATGGCGATATGTAGACCATCGTGTCCTGGAGCGGAGTGTTGAGAGGATGCTAAAAAAGCATCCAGCTCCAGCATGCTAAAATCACAGTTATAGCAGTCGGTATCCAGGGACGGGAAAGAGAGCCTCTGAGACTCCACGTCCATCTTAATGGCACGAAACGCCAGGTGACAATTGGCGGAGCTGAACGCAGTTGCGAACTTGCTACCAAGGGCGTCTGCAACAGCAACCGGATCAACGACGGTGTCAGTTCCCACGAGAAGCCCCGGTATGGAAGTACCAGTCTGCTTACCGGCAACACGGCTGAGTTTCTCCCACACAGCAGATGAAGCTGTTGTGCGACTGAAGGTTTCAACAAAGGAAGCCCAGGAAGACCGTTTGCTATCTAGAATAATGCGCCGTGCCCGGGCGCGTGTTGGTTTAAAATTGATCAAATGCTCCAAAGTAGGGTGATGGCGAAATACCCGAAGAGCTCTCCTGCGAGCACAAATAGCATTGCGGCATTTGGTAGTCCACCAAGGGCTGGTAATCGTCTTGGATAGGCAGACGAAGACGGTATTGACTTCTCGGCAGCGGAGATTACGACAGAGTTGAAATGCTCGAGCTTCTGGTCAACGAAGTTTAATTTTCGGTCCCTGAAAACAGCCAGAGCGGAAAAGAGGGCTCAATTCAACTTAGACGGTTGCCAAGAACTCGCAAGCGAGGAAATGTGGTGTGAGAGCAAAGATCACTGGAATGAATGTCTGATACTACGTTCCCTTGAAAGCGGTGAGCAAGCTGTGCAAAGGAAACTGAAAGGTTCAGGTGAGATAGCGTGGTAGAAGAATCGGAAATGAAAGTAGGTTCACCGGTGTTCAGAACAGAGACTATATTGAACGAAAAGGTCAGTAAGAACAGTCCCCTGCGCGCAGGCCCTAGGGGAACCCCATTGGGGATGGTGGGCATTAAAATCCCCCAGCAGAAGAAAAGGTGCCAGGAGCTGAGACAAGAGATGGAGCATGTCAGCGGCGCAAAGGATAGATGAAGGTGAAACGTAGACATTACATACAGTAAAGGAGAAACGAGGAAGGGTAAGTCGGATAGCAACAGCTTGCAAGGTGGTAGTAAGCGAGACTGGCTGACCACAGATGTCATTGCGCGTGAATATCAAAGCACCCCCATTAGCAGGAGAGCTCTCCTCCGGGGTGACATTATACCGCAGGGGAAGGTATTGATGCAGGGCAAAAGCATCGTGGGGGCGAAGCTTTGTCTCCTGCAAACACAGAACCAGAGGGTTATAGGACCGTAGTAACAGCTGCAATTCGGCCCTATGCGTACAGACACCGCGGATATTCCACGTCAGGAGAGCCATGAAGCACAGTTATACGCGTAAAAGGCTACCGATTAATCATAATATGAGTTTTCAGCTGGGACGCAAACGAATGGTAGACACTACGTAGTTGAACTTAAGGTGGGCGTTTCTTGTTCTTTACACTCTTTGGACCCACAAGGGTATAGCCACTTTCAACGTCGGTATCCGCTGATGTTCGGGATGCAGAAGATCCCCCTACGGCTCGTAGAACGAGAACGGGACTCTAAAGGTTTATCAGAGGCCTCGAGTTTTTTGCGACTGCGCTCATGAGGAGCAGCGAGATGGTGGCGTTCTAACTAGCGGCTTACGAGCAGGTTCTGGAGAAATAGAACTAGAGACAGTGGTTGCTCTGAGTGTTGAAGACAGCAAGGTTGTTGTGCTGGGCGACTGCTCTCTTTGCGTACACGAGTAGGCTCCGGGCACGGTTTGTAAAGCCACTGAGGAAACAGGAGTGCGGCGGAGCGCTGATGCGTAGCCTGAGATGGTCGTAGGCTGCAAGTGTTGGAAGCGACGCCAGGCTTCAGGAAAATTTAGACGTTCTCTAACCCGCAACTCCTGGATGACTTTTTCCTCGAGTAAACGCGGACACTCCCGGGAGCTGGATGAATGGTTCCCTTTACAATGGACGCAACAAGGGTCTCGGGAACAAGCAGTTTCTCCGTGAGCAGGTTGGCCGCAATGATAACATGTAGTGTCGAAGGTGCACCGACTATAGTATAACCAAATTTCTAAGAGCGGAAACAACGCATGGAATTCGGTACATACGGCCTCGCAGCAGCGCGTTCATATCCACAGTAGAGAGCCTCAGGTAATGTCGTGCCTTTGAAGGTTAGGAATGCCGTTCGCAACGCAACCGACTGACCATCACGTTTACCTAGAATTCGGTGCGCCTGACATACACCCTGGTCGGAGAGATGGGAAGCAATGTCTGCATCTGAAAAACCGTCTAAGCAAGTGGTGGTTACCACACCTCTACAAGTATTCAGAGATTTATGTGGGGCTACCGTTATTGGGTTGGAACCCAAAAAGCCGGCTTTCAGAAGCTTCTTAGACCGGTCTTCGGTCTTGGTTTCCACTAACAGCGTACCGTCTCTAGTCCTGGTTGCGTTGCTTACTTTACCACAGATCCTGTCAATTTCCCGTTGAATATAAATTGGGTTAATATCTCGCATAGTTTTAGATTCGCAAGCCAAAGTTACTACCACAAAATCGGTCAAATGGAAGAGTTTTGTGCGGAGGGATCATGATGAAATAGCCCCTGCCGGTACTGTCTTCGTCAGCCTGCCATCCGGGGGAAAGAGACAAAAGACACCAAAAATACTTTCCGGTCTATGCCGATCTCACGGAGTACTTAGGAGGTTACCCTCCAGCCTACACTGTTGGTCCATACGGGTTACCCCTCCACCATGCACAACCCGGCTTTATGCCCCTACCACAGGTATAACCACCTGTGACCCCCCCACTTTAAGCCATGGTGTGTAATGACACATCCATGGATTCATGGGACTTGTCAAGGTTTTCGACTGCGGTAACACGTCCGGCTCGTGATTCTAAACCGATAACCTGCGTTCGTCGGGAGATTAGCACGGGCCAGGCTTCCAGAGAAACTACGTAGGTGTACATATCGGTACGGACGAGCTCCGCACCTAAAGCTTACACATAGGAGCAGTGTGAAGGGTCTACTCAACCGTCACACTTTAGACCTCCGAAGAGCACACAAGTTGGAAGCCGCACTGGAACCGTGGGACAGGAACCACGCAGATAGAAGAAAGATCGCGGTTGGTGAGGTAGGAGTTAATAAACCTAAAGCCTTACAACTAAATATATGGGGAATAAGCCTAGAAGAGGAAGAAGTTAAAGGCGAGTAAACTCGCTCCCACAAGAAGAAACACAAACGCGCAGACACGATATGGCCCAGTAGATGGCGATGGGGAGGATGATATGGCGGCGAGTGGCTCGGGAATCCCCGGGTGCGCCAAACGCGCACCTACCGAAATAGGCCCCTGGGGGGGGGGGCTATCTGAGGAATGCCAATGCTTCATGTCCCTGTGGTATTCGGTTTCGTGAGCTCCTCGCCGATAGAAGTCTTAGATTGCCTCTTGTGGAGCTTGCTTTTGTATCCTGGAACCTGCCTGGCAACTAAGGCGTCCCGGTTTCGATCTGACCCTCTCGAACCTTGTGAAACTCTCGACCGTTCCGGGGGTATTTCGGCACCTGTTTAACGAACTTCTGTGCAGTTACCGGGCCTATGCACCGGTATTCACTGATGGTTCCCAGCTTGGAGGACTACAGGTTGTGTCTTTTACTTCAATGGGGATACACATACTTATCGCCTTGCGGACGCCAGTTCGGTATTCACCGCTGAACTGTGCGATATCTTTTACTTTCTGGATTTTATCTCGATTTTAGTGCCTGGTAGTTTTATTGTGTGCAGCGATTCTCTGAGTGCCCTACAGGCGCTGCATCAGTATACCGGCTCATCACTCGTTATGCGCATTCAAACTCGCATTTCTGAATTGATTAATTGCGGTTACCAGTTAGTCTTCACATGGGCTCCAGGTCATGTCGGTATTGCTGGTAATGAAAAAGCGGACAGGTCTGTTAAGACTGATTGTTCCTTGCAGGGTTACTCGGAAGTGTATGTGCCCTCCCGGGATGTATCACGTCGCCTTTGTCGGGCTCTTCTTTTAGCCTGGCAGCAATCTTGGCGAAATTTAGCGGGTACCCAGCTTCGCACAATCAAAGCTACAGTACACTCATGGCTCACATCTTCACAATCAAACCGGCGCCGCGAGGTCATCCTTACGCTCTGCGTATCGGTCACACGCGGCTAACACGTGGCTAGCTTCTCCGCGCTGAGCCAGCTCCTATGTGTCAGACGTGCGATGTTCGTCTGTCTGTGGCACGTGTGTTGCTTGATTGTCCGAGATTCCAACGCGACCGGCAATCCCTCGGCCTGGGTACCACTTTAAATGCCATTTTAAGCGACAACGCCAAATCCGTTGATAAAGTGATCCAGTGTGTCTCTATTGGCCTCAGAAAGGAGATCTTACCTGTTTTATGCGTGTGTGTAGCTTTTAGCTTTTGTAACTATTTAGCCCCTGTGTTTTACCACATGAGCTCAGTGTTTTTGTGTCTGTATGTGTAGTTTTTAGCTTTTTAACTCTTTAGTCCCTGCTTTTTACCACATGGACCTGTTTCTCGTGCGTGCAAAAGTTTTTAGCACTTTGTAACTTTTCACGCTGTTTTCTCTTCTTTTCTCTCTCCCTCTCTCGCTTTTTTTACTATTTCTCTTTTTCGTAACTTCGGACCCAAATGACCTAGTTGTCGACGGGCCCTTAAACACCACTCACTCACTCGCTACCTACCACACTGTTGTTATCCCCGAGTTCATTGGCAAGGCAGATCAGAAGCTGAGGAGTTGTCGAAGGATTGCTTGAGCTGCACACACCAGCGGCACATGGTGACAGACAATTGTGATCTACATAGCCGACAGAAAGGTGCAGGTTCTCAGTTGAGTAGGTAAGATTAGTTATGGGTGTAGATGTTCATAGACAAGGTCTGTTCGACCTTTAAAATCTTACATGATCTGAGTTTAACTGTATGTGTAAAAAAGTCACCAAGTCACCTGGTCGGAAAAGCTCCAAGAGATTGTTGCGCTGATAACTGAACTGTGCATCCATAGTCTAGCAATGACCTGATCAGTGCACAATAAAACAAGCTACACGGCCCGATCCGCTCCCCAAGATTTGCCACATACTATCCGTAAAATATTTAGAGAACGGTGACATCGAGCTTTCCGTTGTGCTATATGAAGTGACCAGCAAAGTTTTCGATCGGATATCAACCCAAAGAATCTCGCCTCTCTGCCAACGGAAGTAAATCTGGACCAAGTCGAAGAGAAGTTGGCAATCGCCTCCTACGGCGCAGAAGTTTACGTAAAATGACTTCTCAAATCAGAAACGAAAGCCAATTTTAGAACTCCAATCAGAAAGATTGTCTAAAAAGTATTGCAGGGTCCTAAAAACGGCATACGCTGAGATGTACAAAGCTCGTCTACGAATAATCACGACGAGACACGGGGAACACAGCCCGATATAGAATTTATCGCTAAAGCAATGAGCGTCACGCTTAGTACCGATCACTGGGATACTCCGTTCTCTTGAATAAAGATTCGAAAAGCCCCAGCCGACTCTTACTCAAAAAACGTTGTCTCTTTAAATCCTGAATGAACATCGACAGGCCTGGACGAATATTCCACTTGTAGAGGGAACGTAGTATCCCTGCTGCCCAACTCTTATTATAAACCTTTTCGAGGTAAAAAAATATCACAAATGTCTTCGAAAACCGCTTGGGTATTGGTCAGTAGATTGCGGGTTTCCTCCCACCACACCAATCGTCCATTGGCCAAGCGTTCCATCACCTTCCAAACGCAACTGGACAGGAAAATAGAACGGTAGCTAGACGGAAGATGATGGTCCTTTCTAGGTTTGAAAATGGATATGATGGTGGCCCCCCGCCACTTTTGTGGAAAAGTGGCAGCATCCCAAACACGATTATAGACCACTACCTTCAGGGGAAAGATGTTGCAAAATTTGGACGTGGATTCCACTTGTACCTGGCGCAGTATTTCGCGTATACAAAGTTGCATGGTCAAACTCCGCTATGGTGAAACTGCGATTGTACTCTTCAAGGCTTCAGAAACGAAAGAAGAGCCCGAAATTCCACCTGGGGTTTAACTAGAAGCTCAGGTGAATAATTATCTGAGCTAGTCACCTGAGCTAAAGCACTACCTAAGGTGGCAGCCACATCAAGAGTATCAACAGCACTGGCAGCAGGAATGGGCCCATTTCCAGGCCACATGCCTCACGTTATCCCTTACCCCTTACGGCAAAAGAAGGCGCGTGTCGATTAAATGAAGCAACGAACTTACACTCCATGATATCTTTTTGCTATTCTTAATAACTTATGGGGATTAGGCACGTATCAGTTTATCCAGTATATACCAACGCTGGAAAACCCTGAGAGCACGGCTGTGAGCATGAATGTCATTCCGGTATACATTAGTCCACCAAAGTACCAGAAATCGACGAACTGACCAGTCAACCGCGTAATAGATTGCTCAGCAGCAGAAAGAATCATTCTCTCTGAGGTATTGGACTAAAGAATTCACAGAGTCGTGTTCGCAAAGGTTCAAAACAGCCAAGTGGAAGTAAAGTTCCCAAGTGACTTGATCTAAGCACCATCTAGTTAAACGTATGGCACATATATCAATGGTCAATGACCAATCAGACATGGAAAGTGGTCACTAGGATGTAATACAGAGATGTTATTCCATTTTACGTAAACTTCTAATTGTGGTGAACAAGCTCCTATATCAAGGTGTGAAATATTTACGATATCAAAAAGCAACATAATTTCTCCAGTGTTCACCAGAGATATGTTACAATAGTTCAAGAAATCGGCTAATAGCTGACTTCTCGCACAAGCCAGTGGTAATTCCTAAAGTCGGCAGTGGGCATTCACGTTGCCTACCAACAGAAAAAGGTATTGGTAGTTGGGAACTGAGGTTTTCCAAATTCAGTTAGCGATAGGGCAGCCGATGTAAGCAGATATATGCTACAAACGGTAAATATCTCGGATGGCAGCTGAATCCTTACAGCGACTGACTGGATATCAGATTGTAAAGATAAGGATTAGGGTAAGACTATAAAGTCCCGTTGTGCAGTTACACCGTCTTCCGGTGATAAATCCCAACGTACAGAGTACTGGCTGAATGTAACGTGATCTTATGGAAGGAGCTTTATCTCTTGTAAACAAGGACTCAATTCTGATGGAGCAACAGTTCAGGTTCTGGTCGATGGGTATAATGCCGCGTAAGTTCTATCGTAGGATGGTCATTGTCTATATTATGGGATAGTGAAAGACATTTCTCCATAATGGGCTTGGCTGGCCCGTTTAATTTGTTGGTTTTCGATGGCCGACTAACAATTTTCAGGAGCGCGATTCTTTCGCTTGCGCACCCCTTCCAATAGAAAATTGCAGTTAGAGAATGTCAAACAGATTAGAGGTACTGATCGACGAAGATGGTCTTTGCCGATCTGTGTTTAACCCAGAAGATTCTTCAGAAGTGGATATAATTAAAGAGTGACGACGAACTTTCCTTCCCTTAAATGTTTTGGGAACGGACTTTTCATATTCTATTCTTTCACGAAGTTATTTCGGACATAACTGGTCCGGAAAGTTTTTGCTAGTGCAGAATGTACGACGGGTATTTTTTTTGTAGAGTTTAATGTCCGCTTTTACTACTTATGGCACTGCAAGCGATTATATTAGTTATACATGGAATGAAGAGAGAGCACCAGTGGAATGTGTTGGCAGAGGAAACAGAACCCGGAGAAAACCAGCCCCTGCGTCGCGTTTTCCACCAAAAATCTCACATGCGGTCGCTTGGGATCGAATCCGGGCCGTCTAGGTGAGAGGCAAATGGTCTAACCACTCGGCCAAGGCGCGGTCTGCGACGGGTAAGCCGGTGTTATTGCCCGAGGTCGAAATTTTAGGTGGCCGTGTTTCTGGACTTCTCTTCAACTTGGCGGAAAGTTGAGGGCTTTGGTAGTGGTATGACTGCTATAGACTTTTCTGCAATTGTGGCCCTCTTTATATGCCTGGTCTGAGTTCCAATTTCCTGACTAGATTCCGGTTTAACTCCAACTTAGCTGTAGGGACAGGAATTTGTGACATAGGAGCTTCCGAGGAGGACATCTTCTGTTACCCCTAACTCCTGGATAGCTCTCTCCTCTCCAAAATGGACTTAGTCCCGTGAACTATAGCATTCGCAGAAGTTAAAGACATATAGCGGTGGGCCTCACTGATGTCTCCAGCGTATCATATACTTGCCAAGCCTACCAGCGCTCCCTACATCTTCCTGTCTGGACAGAGAACATTACCTTCATTACTTACGCTCGTACAAATACTAGCAAATGTTATACGCCAATGATGTAAGAGGATAGAATTTTGATTTCTGGTCACAGCCGTATAAAAGTCCTGTCTCTATAATACTTAGAACGGGAGCTATTCGCCTTCTAACTTAACGTGGCTATCTTCACTAAACATTCATCACAACTAGATAGGCTGTAAAATAGCATCAAATCCTTCCTCACGACGCTTATCTCAAATATAAACATACACTGCACAATGATACACAAAGCACAAAAGAAATTAGTTCAGTTGCTTTTCACAGCAGTATGTGTTATTGTATCATTAAAGTGAACGGGCATTTTAAATCGTGTTTCAAACTCGAGCTGAAATCTTGTTCATATACAAATGAAATTATTGTATTTCTCTTTGCGATACGAGTGTGTGAACAACTCCATCGAAGCTGGAACAAGTGATTTTTCAATTAACACCGTGAAGAGATTGATTCTCAGTCGCTGATAGAAATTCTATGTTAATATTAGCGGATATAGAAAAACTTATGCGCGAGGCAATAAGCAATTTAACTCAAGACGATTGGGTTTTACGATACAGGAATGCTTAACTGAATCAGCAGGAAGTTTTCAACAACAAAAATTGCTAGAAGAGGCAATATGGAGTGGATTATAATTAACTTAATGTATGAAAGTGACGACTTCGAATTAAGTGCCTTCAAAGAAGACGAAGACTCCCTCAACTGCTTGCTCTTCCATTAGGTAACACTAAGAAAGTAAGATTTTAATATTTTATGGATGGATGTTAACGGTAAACGCCCACTACGTTTGGCAACAGCCCTCAGCGCGAGATTTGGCCTGCGTTCAGATGCCTTCAAGTTTTGCGACGATTATTTATAGATGGTCATTGCAGTTCACGCCGAATGGAGTTGACGAACAAGATCCGTCATCGTGTATGACGTCTCCACATTTGGCACATGTAGATCAACCACTACAACCGGTGTGCCCAAACCGCTGATACTTGTAGCGCCTGAGTGGAATCCGGACGTATGGCTTGACCTCGATGGCTTCGTACTATGCCTAATTTCCTCGAGATGGATCTACCCGATCAAAGGTAAGGAACAGGGTGCGGGTAGATCCGTATTCACCATTGACCCTTCGTTGAACCTCTGTAAACAGATGTAACGCCCTGTTCCGCCAGATTTTCCTGTATCTTCTCATTGGATAAATCATCCAATGTGCGGGTGATTACATCGCCGAGCGAGGAGTTCAAGGCCTTGTATCTCTCAATTTTAACGGGGTTGCTGTTCATCGTATTTGCCCTTAGAATTCGTGCTGCCTGATGTACTAAATATGCTTCAACCAGGAGTGTGCTACTTCTGGTTCTGATGCACGACTTAACCGGACCGAACATTTCATCCCAACAAAAGTGTATGGTAAAGGGACTAGCCGACGAAAATGTCCTTCCTTTCTCTCTTCTTTTTATGACTATGTAGCGAAGACCAATAAACTCGACTGCTTCTTTTACAAACAGAGTATTTCTTGTTTTGTTTCTTGCCATGGAATAAAACTAAACAATTTATTCCCCAATGGTCTCCACCCAGCACGGAGAACGAGGGGTCACTCCACTGGGGATATAGCAGGCTCGCCACCTTACTCACCCTGGATTTTGGTATAGTACCTAGTCCTGGTCGATTGACTATGAGTGGGTTATTCCCTAGCCTCCGGTTTAGGTGAAGCAGAAACCAAAGCGGTGTATTACAATGCACTCCTTTCCGATTACTGAACAGATAGCCTAGGCTGTTACGCAACTCTCAACCAACCCGGACATCCCTTATCGCCAACACGGGTCTTCATGCACTACGGCCTACACGTGGGTGGGCGTTTCTGCTGACTCCGTCACCACTCAGAGGAACCTACACCAAAGATGTCACGGTTGGCTCGGGATCCCGGGGGCAACAAACCCGTACCTACTGTAGTAGGCGCTTGGGTGAAATATCTGGATGATGATAATTGGTGGTTGATGAAGTTGTATGCTTCTTTCAGTTATTTCAAACTTCAGGAGTATTTGCGTTCTTTCTGAGTTGCTGGGGTTGTAGTGCTCGTGTCTGATAAACGAGGACCGTTGCCGGCGGAGTAACACTCTATTTGGTCAATGCTTGTTTGCTGATTCCCACATTTATTCAGTTATTTTCTCAATCATTTCCTTCATGTCTAACATTCGCAGCTAAAGAAATTACATTTAAATATTGCAATCGTGATTATTGTTTACGTATATTATATTATATATACCCTATATTCACTTTTGTTCTGTTGTAATTGAGCCTAGTAGAAATTGTGGCATCTATGACAGTGGAATTTGGCGATTTCTGGTAGCACTTCATTGCTGGTGTTTATAACTATCACATTTTATAAGAAATAGTACTCCTTTGGAATGGAAATAAAATTATATAACATCTTATTAACATATTCTTTACATGCAAATAGATACAAAACCTGAGCAAAGTTTGCATCACTGTGCCCTAAAATATGGAATACCTCAACAGGATCAAAATAACAGTCAGGGAATTACTAACAAAATATGCACAGTAATACTCACAGTTTAATATATGTAAGTTACGATTTACAGTATTAACAGAAACAAGTAGATGTCAAAGGGAAACAGTTAAGGAGATATTTTGACCTTCTTCATCCAATACGCATAACAATTTGCTGAATGCTTAAATGCTCCAAGCCATCACAACTTTCTTGAAGGGCACGAACACAGCCCGATCAGGATCACTGTAACATAAAAACCAACCTGTGAGTTTGAATCTATATAAGATCTTTGGTAATCACTACTATTTTGTTAAATATGTTGACTTAGAGGGTTTAGTGACAATTGACCGCACTAGTATTGAAAATAGAACGGAACAGAGGGTTAGTATACCACGTTCATAATATTGCACCGCATTCAAGTCTGCTGACCTCCACAAAAAGCTGTCCTAGCTAGAAACACATGTACATTAAATTTTGTATTTCATTGTTGATATTCAAAATGTATGCCGTTAGTGTAAAGAAATCATGAAGCTAAGAGTGACTGAAGCTTCACTTTCCTGTTCTAAGTACAGGATACGGGTTTAGTACGAGGGTTGAGGCAAAGTCATGGCAACTCTTTTTTTTTTTTACTTGTGTATATGCGAACGGATCACAAACGTATATGTGATGTGTGATAGTTCTGCAGGTATAGTGTGTATGCAGAACAACGGATGGCTCTGTGATAGCTGGTAGTAGCGCAGAGAGGGCTGTGAAATGATGATGATTGAAGCTTAGGGGCGCACAACTCCAAGGTTATTAGTGCCCTATCAGAACATGACGTGCTTAAACCAAAATAAAACTTCAATAAAAAAGATTAAACTCAATCATGAGAATGACAAATGAAACGATAAATAAATAAAACTGTCCATGTCAGAAACATCAGAGAAGCTAAAATCTACTAAAAACAAGTAGGCTAAACGGATAACTAAAACAAAAGCTCCAGCACTGGGAGACTAAAATAGTTAAAATCTGCAGCAACCATTCCAGGGACATGTCAAAATCATGAAAATTAAAATTATGAGCTTAGAAGGCAATGAAGATAAATAGCTGAAAACCCGATCTACCGCTCCGGTATCGTCCAATAAGGTATCTTCTCACGACGAGAAGTGCGTGAGGAAGTTGACCAGTGTACCGGAAGAGCCTTTACTACCCTTAGCTTGTTGTTGCGCACAGCAGACCACTCTCCATGCCAGCGCTCTCCGCAAAACAAGTCCAAAATCTTCGGCTGTTGAACAAGTAATGGTCGCACGGGCTCCGTGCTTTGCTGACTTTGCCACCTCATTCGCTAATTCATTGCCTGACAACCCAACCTGTCCAGGAAGTCAAGCGAGAACCACATTTATACAAGAAGCGTGTAAAATGTGGAGGGCATCCTGAATTTGCTGCACTAAACGGTGGTAGCTGTACAGCCCACGAACGCTCTGAAGTGTGCTAAGCGAGTCACGCAGAATAACGCAGTTACCCAATTTTCGACGGCAAATGTACTGAATGGCTCGATAAATACCATACAGTTCCGCAGTATAAACGGATGTGTAACTAGGCAAACCGAAAGTATGTTGTTCGGTTCCAGTTACAAAGGCACATCCAACACCGTCGGTACGGTACATTTACTTCCATCGGTGTATATACAAATTCGGTTACTGTAAGGTGATAAAAATTCTAAAAAAAAAAAAAGCACGGATACTACATGAAGGCATCATAGACTTCCCGAATGCCAACATCCCAAAGTAAACGTGAGAGGCAGCACATAACCAAGGTGGATGCACCCTCTCTCCCTTGGGAAACATACTAGGTATTGCTATATCGTGTTTAAGAAGCTCTGTAAAACAAAAGCCTGCAGGCTTTGGACTAAGTGATAGGTGGCGATAACGGTCATCCAGCTCAGTAGAATGAAAAACGGGAAACGTTGGATGCGTAGCCATGCTCTTAACTCCATTAGCATAATTCGCTAGCAGGAAATCACGGCGAAAGCGAAGGGCCGGTTCTGGCGATTCGGCGTAGAGGCTCACAACTGAGCTAGTTGGAACGGCTCCAACAGCCACAAGAAAGGCCTGATTGTGGCCAGTATCTAACTTTCTCAGAACATATGGTAGTGCCCAAGAATAAACAATACATCCGTAGTCCAACTTGATTCGGATCAATGCACGATAAAGACGCAGCATTATTGTCCGATCTGCTCCCCAAGCGTTGCCACTTAGTATCCGTAACATGTTAACAGAACGGAAACACCGCACCTTAAGCTGTGTTAATGTGGTGACCAGCATAGTTTGCGATCGAATACCAAGCCCAGGAATCCCACTTCGTCTGCGAAGGAAAGTAAATCTGTCCCGAGTAGAAGAGTAGGTGCCATTCGCTACATACGGCGCCAGAAGTTATCACAGACTGTCTTATCAGGGAAGAAATGGACGCCCTTTTTCAAGCTCCAATCATAGGGATTGTCCAAACACCGCAAGAGACGGCGTTCCAAAAACTGTTTAAGCTGAGAAGTACAGAAGATGGCAAAATCATCTAAAAATAAGCAGGGAGAGACCTCTGCGGGAATACATTCCGATATGGAATTAATCGCTATAGCAAACAGGGTCACGTTTAGTACCGAGCCTCGGGCACTTCGTTCTCTTGACTAAAATGGTTAGAAAAAACCAAGTCGACCCGTACTCGCAAAATGCGATCCTGCATAAACTCCTGAAGGAATAACGGAAAGCGTCCTCGTATATTCAATTTTGGAGAGAAGGTAATTACTCTGCTCAGCCAAGCATCATACGCCTTCTCGATTTCAAAAAATATCCCAAACATTTGGCTTTTCTGAAGAAACCCGTCACAAATCTGAGATGACACGAGACAAGGTGGTGAATTGCTGAAAGACGGCTGGATGTTGGTCAAAAGATTGTGGGTTTCCAGCCACCAAACCAACCGTCCATTGACCATGCGTTCCATCACCTTGCATACGCAACTGGTGAGAGAAATATGACGTTAACTGGACGGAAATTGACAGTCCTTTCCAGGTTTCAAAATATGTATAATAATGGCCCCGCGCCACTAAGTTGGAAAAGTGGCATTATTCCTACCACGATTATAGACCTCGAGTACGAAAGCCTTACCTTCAAGAGATGATGATGATGATGATGATGAGTGGGTGGGGTTAAGGGTGCCCAACAGCTAGTTCATTAGCGCTTATATAGAATAAGGTGTAGCTCCATACGCAATTGAAGTATCATATAAAATTTAAACATGGATAAAAAGGAGCCATTCACACAAAAAAAAAGAAAAAAAAACTGGAAATACACACGCCCAAGGCTGAACATAGGGAAATTAAAAGGCTAATAAAAATGGAACCAAAAGGACTAAAAATCAGTTCCTCCGTGCTAAACTTCAAGCAGCTAAAAGTTTTAAAACGTATAAAACCTAAGCTCCCAAAACTCTACCAGAGGACAAAAGATATAAAGCAATATATATCAAGGTAAAACTAAGCATGCAGATTAAAAGGCACATCAGATAAAAGGTTAAAAACCCTTGCTACCACTACAGGATCATCCGCTAGGATCTCTCCGAGATTCGTCGGCATCTGCAGAGTGGTTCGTAGATATGCTAGACGACCACACTCTAGCAGTACATGAGAGTCCGACAATGCCTGTCCACAGAGCACAGAGCAGGTTTCCTCTGAAGCCGGTAGCTATGTGTAAAATGACAGTGGCCAACACGCAACCGAGCCAATATGACCTCACGACGAGAGATACGTGAGAAGGTTACCCAGTTCAATGGAAGGTCCTTCACTACTCGGAGCATTTGTCGCGGAGTGCAGAGAACTTCTTGTGCCAGCACGAAATCACCAACTTCCGCACAACAAGCCGGAAGTACTCCGATATCACAGAAGAGATGTTGGTACTGGGTTCTGTAGTTGCCGTCTTTGCTGATGAGTCGTTCCCGGGGAAATCAGCGTGTCCGGGAATCCATGCACACTTCACATTTACGTCCAAGGAATGCAAAAGTTGCAGGAGATCCCAAATTCGCTGCACAAGAGGGGGTGGTGGTTGTAACATTCACGAACGCTCTGAAGGGCACTCAGAGAATTACTTAAAATAAGGCAGTTACCCAAATTGCTGCGGCGAACACACAGAATGGCTCGGTAGATGGCACACAGCTCTGCAGTATAAATGGACGAGCTAATATGCAAACCGACAGTATGCGGTTCGATGCCAATAACAAAGGCATATCCAACATCATCGCTGCACTTACTGCCATTGGTGTAAATAAAAGACCGGCCACTGTATAGGGATAAACATTCTAAAAAAACATGTACGGATACTAGACAGAGATAGCGCAGATTTCCCGTAAGTTGTCATCCCGAGATCTACATGGGAATTAGCAAGTAACCAAGGTGGATACACCCTTTCCCTCTTCGGAAACAGGCAAGGCACTACAATATTGTGTCTCCGAAGACGCTCACGGAAACGGAAACCTGCTGGCCTTGGACTAAGTAAGGGGTTGCGATATCGTGCGTCCAGATTAGTAGAGATAAAAGGGGTAAACGTCGGATGCGAAGGCAAGCACTTCAAGGCACGGCCATAATTTCCTAACGGGATATTACGCCGAAACCACAGAGGGGGTTCTGCCGATTAGGCGTAGAAGGTAGCATCTGGGCCGGTTGGAAAGGCCCAAACAAACACACGGATGACCTGATGATGGACAGGGTCTCAGCACAGAAGAATAGACGATGCATCCATAGTCTAACTTAGATCGGATCAGTGCACGATTAAGACGTAGCAATACTGCCCAATCTGCACTCCAAGATTTGCCACTTAGTATCCGCAAAATATTTAGAGAACAGTCACACCGCACTTTTAGCTGTGCTATATGTGGTGACCAGCATAGTGTTCGATCGAATATCAACCCCAGGAATCTCACCTCATCTGCGAAAGGAAGTAAATCTGGCCCAAGTTGAAGAGTAGGAGCCATTCACAACCCACGACCCCAGAAGCTAACGCAGACTGCTTTTTCAGGTGAGAAACGAAAGCCAGTTTTCGAGCTCCAATCATAGAGGTTGTCCAAAAAATGACGGAGTCGGCGTTCGAAAAACGGTGTACGCTGAGAAGTACAGAAGATGGCAAATTCGTCCACGAATAAACAGAAAGACACACCTGGGGGAACACATTCCGATATGGAATTTATCGCTATAGCAAACAGCGTAACAGTACGGAGCACTTTAGCATTCCGTTCTCTTGAAAAAACAAAACCGTGCTTTACTCGAAAAAAGTGATCCCGCACGAACTCTCGAATGAACAACGGTAAGCGTCCACGTATATTCAAGCTGCGGAGGGAGCGTACAATCCCTGCCCGCCAGCATGTAACATAAGCCTTCTCGAGGTCAAAAAATATCCCAACCGTCTGACAATTCTGAAGAAGGCAATTCTTGATCTGCTTCGATAACGACATGAGGTGATCAACCGCTGATCGACGTCTTCGAAAACCACATTGGATGTTGCTCAGAAGATTGTGGGATTCCAACCACCACACCAACCGTCTATTGAGCATGCGTTCCATCACCCTGCAAGCACAGCTGGTGGGGGAAATTGAACGACAGCTGGAAGGACGGTGACGGTCCTTTCCAGGCTTCAAAATAGGTATGAGGTTGGCCTCCCGCCACTGAGTTGGTAAAATTGCATCTACCCTGACGCGGTTATTGACCTCGAAGAGGAAAGTCTTACCCTCAGGAGACAAATGTTGTAACATTTGGACGTGTGGAAGGTAGCTTAATCCTTACAGCAATGGACTGTAGTAAGATTGAATCGATACAGAGTCGGCGAAGACATCACCTCGGACAACAATCATGGTGCCCCCATGTGCAGGATCTCCATCCGAAGGTAATATATCACACCGGACAGAGGAGTACAGCTTTAATGTAAGGTGATCTTGGGGACGGAGCTTGGTCTCTTGTAAGCTAAGACCGAAGGCTGATACTGAAGGAGCAATTATTCAAGCTCTGGTCGATATGATCTAATTCCACGCATATTTCACTGTAGGATAGCCATGGGATGTGTATAGGGTACGTTTTAAATGGATAGGCGTGTCTGCATATTTGGCTGTGCTGGTCGATTTAGTTTGTTTTCCTTGGCAGTCGGACAAACAGTTTTTTCAGGAGCATGATCCTGCCACTTACGCACTGGCCGTCTGGTAGTAGGGGCAGAACCCTCCTGGTCCATCTCCTCCATGTAGGAGGCCCCATTCTAATTGAGATTTTCGGTTCAACAATCTCGAACCGATTGAAGGTACTGATCGGCGAAGATGGTGGTCGCCATTCTGGGATCTCCCAAAAGATTCCTCGGAAGCGGATCTCCGCGGAGAGTGGCGTGGATTTTTTCGTCCGTTAGATGGTCTTAAACGTTTTCGCAGTTGCAGTATTCTCAACGGTTATGGCTGACTTAGTTCCCGATGTCGAAGGCTAGGGTGACCCTTTTGCTGGAGTATGTCTTGCAGAGGTGGCGTTGGAGGATCGTGAAGCCGAAGAAGTGGAAACTGAGGGCCCTGTAAGTGGACTGGCTACGCGAGTCTTTTCTGCAATTGTGGCCCCGCTGTATTCGCAAGTCTGGGATGCGATTTCCCGCTTCGGTACTGGTTTAGGTAGAACCGAGCTGTAGGAACCAGATAGCGGAAAAGAGTGTGGGCGGATTCGCAGGAGCTTCCGAGAAGGACACCTTCTCTTTGACTCGGATCTCCTGGATTGCTCTCTCCTCTCCACAACGGAGACAGTTGCGGGAACTAGATGGATGCTCACTGGCGCAGTTATCACAGCACGGAGTATATGTACACCCTCCATCGTGCGTGACATCTCCACATTTGGCACATGTACACCGACCACAACAAATTCACTAGTGTGTCCAAAGCGTTGACCTTTGAAGCATCGCAACGGGTTCGGCATGTATGGCCTAACCTCGAAGGTTTCATACCCTGCCTTCATTCCTTGAGGGAGCTCAGCACGATCAAAGGTAAGGAGCAGGGTACAGGAAGGCACAAGTTCCATATTAACTCTCCGCTGAACCCTATAAACTAAAGTGACGCGTGCTCAGAGCTCCTACTGACACTCCTCATTAGACAAACCGTCCAATGCGCGGGTGGTTACAACGCCGCGCGAGGAGTTCAAGGTCTTGAGCATTGCAATTTTCCCAGGGTTACTGCCTAACATATTTGCTCGCAATAGTTTTGATGCCTGGGATGTGGAGAGAGTTTCAACCAGTAGCGTGTCATTACGAGAGCGAGTGCATGGCTTCAGCGGACCAGCTATTTTATCTAAACCTTTAAGGAAAAGAAATGGGCCAACCGTTGTAAATGTCTTTCGTTCCTCTGTCCTATATATAACAAAGTAGCGAGGACCACTGGACTGGATTACATCCTTTCCGAACAATAAACTGGGTTCGGGTTTTGTTTTGGAGGACATAAAGAGAATGGTATAAATTCATTCTCCAGTGCTCCCCACCCACCACGGAACCCAGCATGGGGGCACCCACTGGGGTGACAGGGCTACAGAGGAGATATAGCACGCTCGCCGTCCCACTCACCCTGGAGTTCGGTATAGTACCTAGACCTGGCCGATTGACTACGAGTGGGTTGGTCCATAGCCTCTCGTTTAGACGAAGCAGAAGCTAAAGCGGTGTATTAGGCTGCGCACCCTCCCCAGTTACTGAAAACCAGAAGCCCAGGCGCAGATGCGCAAACCTCAAGTAACCAGGATATTCCTTTCCAACGACATGGTTTCCACGCTCGGTCTACACTCCCCCACGGGCCTACTACAGTAGGCACGGGTTTGGCGCTCCCGGGGGCTCCCGAGCCACTCAGCGCCATATCATCATCCCCATCGCCACCAACTGAGCTACGTTTTGTGTTTGTGTGCTAATTTGTTTGTATCTGTTTTGTGGAAGCGAGTTTACTCGCCTTATCTTCTTCCCCTTCTAGGCTCATTCTTTACATATTTAGTTTTAACGCTTTAGATTTATTAACTCCTGCCTCACCAACAAGGATCTTTACTCTTTCTCCGCGGTTCCTGTCCCACGGTTCCAGCGCGGCTTCCAACATGTGTGCTTTTCGGAGGTCTCAGGCGTGAAGGTTGAGTGGACCCTTCCTACTGCCCCTATGTGTAAGTCTTAGGTGCGGAGCACGTCCATACCGTTATGTACACCCACGTAGCTTCCTTGGGAGCCCGGTCCGTTTTAATTTCCCAACGAACGCTGTTCGTTGGGTTAGAATCACGGACCGGTCCTGTTACCGCTAACGGAGACCCGGTGTAATCAACAACAAGTCCCCTGAATTCATGTCTGCTTTATTGTGAAGCATGGCCTAAAGTGGGGAGCCACAGGTGGTTATACCTGCGGTAGGGGCTTAAAGGCGGGTTGTACGTGGTGAAGGGCTTACCCGTATGGACCAGCGGTGGTGGCTGCAGGGTAACTCCAACTGAGGTATTCCTAGAGATCGGTCTGGTAGGGGTCTACCAGGCGGCACAGACCGGTAAGTATTTTGGCGACTTTTTTCTCTACCCCCGAATGGCAGGCTGATGCCGACGGTTCCGGAAGGTGTTCCTTCCATAATGCTATCTCCGCGCAAATCTAGTGCATTTGACAGCTTTTTAGTTGTGACCTTGGCCTGCGAAAAGAAAACTATGCGAGATATCAGTCCGTTTCATATACAACGTGAGATAGACAGGACTAGTGACCAGTGACCAATGCCCCCAGAGCGCGAGACGGTAGACTTTTAGTTGAAACGAAGACGGACGACCAGTCAAAGAAACTCCTGAATGCCAGCTTCTTGGGTTCCGACCCCATAACGGTGGCTCCCCACACAAGTTTTTGAACACCTGTAGAGGCGTCGTAACTACCTCTTGTTTAGACGGTCTCTCCGAGGCGGATATTGCCACCAACTTATCAGACTAGGGTGTATGCCAAGCGTACCGTGCGCTCGGCAAACGTGATGGTCAATCAGTGGCATTGCGTACGGTATTTCTAACTTTAAGGGCACCACAATACCCTATATGATTGTGGATATGAACGCGTCTCTGTGCGACCGTATGTGCCGAAACCAATGTACTGTTTTCGGTGTCAACGGTTCGGTCATACGCTAACTAGTGCACGTTTGACGACACATGTGAACGCTGCGACCAGCCTGTGCATGATGAAGGTGTCTGTTCACGAGACCCTTGTTGCGACCACTGCCGCGGGAGTCATACCGCTAGCTCCCGGCATTGCCCGCGGTTTTTGGAGGAAAAGGCCATTCAGGAATTGAGAATCAAAGAACCACTAGCTTTTCCGGAGGCCCGGCGCCACTATTAGCAGCTTAAGCCTGCGACCACCTTAGGCCACGCCTCCACTGTTCGCCGCGCTCCTGGTGCCTCTGTAGCTCTTCAAACTACACCGGTTGCTGAAACGTCCACTCAAAAGGAAGTGTCGCTGACCTCTGCCGTCTTGCCTGAACGACCTGCACCGCCAGCTTCGAAAGCTTCCACTTCAGCTGACCCTCCGTCAAAATCCGTACGCCAGCCGTCACCCAGTCCACCACCTGTTGCCGCCTCTCATGAACGTTCTCGTAAGAAGCACAAGGTGGCGGATAAACCAACGAACCGTAGAGCGTCTACCGGATCCCGGCCATCAGAGGAGTCCGACGGGGACACAGGCCGTCCTTTTTTGGGCCTCAGGTCTGTGAAACTCAACCAGCCACCTTAACAGTGCCTGTCGTTTAACTGTCCATTAGCGTCTATTGAGAGTTTCCTTTATTCCACCTCGCTTATCCCACGCTTCTAGCGTCTTTCTTTTGCGCCATGGCTCTGCTGACATGGAACACTCGCGGTTTTCGCTCCCATAGAGCTGATTTGCAGTTATTGCGATCTTATGAGCCCTTGAGAGTCTGTTTACAGGAGACAAAGCTCCGCCCTCACGATCCTGTTTTAGCCCACCGTTACGACCTGGCTCGCTTGGATCTTACCCCGGAGGAGGGCTCTCCTGCTCATGGGAGAGTCATGATTCTCACGCGCGATGATGTCTATTGTAAGTCACTATCGCTTACCACTGCTTTGCAAGCTGTTGCGGTCCATATTGTTCTTCCTGGCTTCACCTTTACAGTCTGTAACGTTTACGTTCCTCCTTCAGCTACCCTCAGTTCAGCCGATATGGTCACACTCCTTTCTCAACTCCCGGCCCCTTTTGTTTTGTTGGGTGATTGCAATGCCCTTCATCCACTTTGGGGTTCCTCTAGGGTAAGTGAGCGAGTGGAACACTATATTGCTGTTGTTCTCTCGACCGCCGAGTTATCTATACCTCGGTCGTCTTCCCATCCCAGACAATTGCCGGTTTCTTGGTGGAATGCTGAATGCCCAAAGACTATTCATGCGCGCAGGAGGGCTCTTAGAGAATTTCACCTTCACCTTACTCTGGATCATTTGATTTGTTTCAAACAATCCCGCGCAAGGGCCCGTCGCGTTACTAAGGATTGCAAACGGGCTTCCTGGGCTTCATTTTTTTCACCTTCAATCCAGTAACGCCATCCTCAGTTGTCTGGGAAAAGCTACGACGTTTTGCCGGTAAGCAGCACAACTCTTCCATTCCGGGCCTTCATGTGGGATCTGCTACAGTCGTCGATCCGGTAGCCGTTGCTGCCGTCCTTGGTAGTAGGTTCGCGCCTGCGTCAAACTCGGAGAACTATGATCGAGATTTTCGTATTACCAAAGCTGAGGTGGAGTCTGAAACTCTCTCATTTCGCTCTTTTAGCAATGAGTGCTATAACTCTATTTTTAGTATCCAGGAGCTTGAGAACTCCCGATCGTCCTCTCCGCTCCCTGCTCCCGGACCAGATGGTATTCATATCGTCATGCTCCAGCAACTTTCTCCTGCCAGCAAACTCTTTCTCTTGTTTCTCTACAACCGCATCTGGTGTGATGGAGTGTTTCCCGCAGTCTGGTGCGAGGTCACCATCGTCCCAATCTTAAAACATAATAAGGATCGCCATGTGCCTTCCAGCTATCGTCCGATTTCCCTCACCAGTGCACTATGTAAGGTGATGGAGCGCATGATCAATGGACGGTTACGATGGTGTCTCGAGTCTGAGAAACTTCTGTACAATATCCAATGCGGCTTTCGCCGATACCGCTCCTCGACTGACCACCTTGTCTCACTCTCGACTCATATCCTTAATGGATTTCCACGAAAGTGTCAAACTGTGTCCATATTTTTCGATCTCGAGAAAGTTTATGACACCTCCTGGAGGGCTGTCTTATTGCGTACGTTGCCATAATTGGGCTGCCGTGGCCGCCTACCAGTGTTCCTCCGGGAGTTTATGGAGAAGCGGTTGTTTCGTGTGCGTGTCGGCTCTCTTTGCTCCCGTGTTTATAGTCAGGAGAATGGAATACCTCAAGGGTCGGTTCTTAGTTGCGCTCTCTTCGCTAACGCTATCAATCCTATCGTTGATTGTCTTCCTACTGGTATTACCTCGTCCTTATTTGTTGACGACTTTGCAATTTACTGTAGCTCTCGGCGCACATTCCTTTTGGAGCGTCGCCTTCAGACTTGTCTCGCCATCTTCATAGTTGGAGCGTTGCAAATTGTTTCCGTTTTTCTGCCGAGAAGACCGTTTGTTTCAACTTCTGGCGTCGGAAACGTTACGCACCGCCTTCCCTACACCTTGGGCCGGTACCGCTGCCCTTCGCCGAAACTGTGAAGTTTCTTGGCTTGGTGTTCGACAGGAAGCTAAGCTGGGCGTCCCATATCTCTTCTCTGAAGGCTAGATGTGATCGAGCACTTAATATTTTACGTGTTTTATGTTGCACATCCTGGGGAGCAGATCGCACTGTGCTATTACAGCTATACTGTTTGCTTGTTCACTTTAAACTTGATTACGGGTGCACTGTGTACTCTTCGGCATGTCGTTCTGTTTTACGTCGTTTAAACCCAGTTCACCATCGAGGGAGCCGCCTGGCGCTGGGTGAGTTTCCGACGAGCGCAGTTATTAGCGTGTCTGCGAAGGCTGCTGAACCTCCGATGTGCCATAGGCATGAGGTGCTTCTTTGCAGCTATTCTCTCCGCCTCCATGCTTTGCCAGATGACCCGCCTTTCAAGTTATTCTTTGACGAATCTCTTGACCGTCAATATACTGTTAGTGCGCTGGCCTTGCTTCCTGTCGGGGTTCGTTTTCGTGAGATCCTTCGGCTTTTGGATATTCAGCTGCCGAATCTGTTGTCACTGGGGGAATGTTCATCCTCTCCTTGGTTACGCTGCGACACCCCGGTCCACCTTCGGTTGGCATCTTATCCAAAATCAGTTACTCCATCCCTCGGCCTTCCGCTCCGCTTTTTTAGAGTTGCAGGCCGAGTTTCCCAACCATTGCTTTATTTTCACGCATGGTTCAAAGGATGACCGTGGTGTTGGATGTGCTTTTGTTTTTAATTCGCGGAGTTGCGCCTTTCATCTTTTGGAGCAGTGTTCAATCTTTACCGCAAAACATTTTAGTATCTATCACGCTCTACTTTTTATCCAGGGGCAGGACTTAAGACAGTTTGCTGTCTGTAGCGATTCCCTCGGTGCACTACAGGGCCTGCGTAAGCTGTATCCATACCATCCTTTGATACAGCGTATTCAGGATCGCCTGCCCTCGCTCGCCTTTGCTGGCGTCATTCTTTCACGCTGGTTCGCGGAATGGTCCGGGGTGCGTGGGAACAAACTCAGAGAGGTTAAGTCCCTTCCTGTCCCCTGGACTACTTTCTCGCGTGCATGTCGCCACGATGAAGTGATTTTAGCACGATTGCGTATTGGACATTGCCGTTTTGACCACCGGTACCTTTTACGTGGGGAACCCGCTCCTCAATGTGCTCCGTGTAATCAGCCTTTGACGGTGCGTCATTTTTTTATTGGAGTGCCGCCTTTTTACGGTGCTGCGTGCATCCCTGTGTCTGCCTACTGACCTCCCCACCCTGCTAGGGGACACAGCCACTACATGTGAGGGAGTTTTTACTTTCCTTCGCCGCTGCGGAATGTATAGTGGGGTCTAATTTTATCACGGGGTTTCATCAGTTTACCGACTTTTCAGTTCCTTGGTTTTAATCTGGTCATGGTACTTTTTTATGATTTCCCTGATTTTAACCCTTGTGCGGCACTCCTGCTTTAGCGGTTTTTATGGATTTCTTCTTTACCATAGGGCGCTGATAACATCTGCAGTTGTGCGCAGCACCAGCACCACCACCACCACCACCACCAAGTCTACACGTAGGTGGGCATTTACACCTGACTCCCTTACCACTGAGGGAGACAAGGTTGCGGTCGCTTGGGATCGAACCCGGTGAGAGGCGAGTCGTGTGTCGACTCGGCCACGGCGCGGCCTATTTATGCTCTGGTTAATGTGATCTAACTCTACATATGTTCCAGTAAAATAGCCATAGTGTACATGATGGGATAAGTTCTAAATTAAAAGACCTTTCTGCATAATTGGAGGTGCCGGTCTGTTTAACTTATTCTTTTTGGGTGTCGGACTAGCATTATGTTCTGCAGCATGATCCCGTACCTTACGCAGTGTGCGTCTTGCAGTGCCGTCTGAATCGTCCTGATCCATCTCCTCCACGGAGGAAGACCCATTTTCAATAGAAAATTTCGGTTCGAGAGCCTGAAACCGATTAGAGGTACAGATTGGTGTAGAGAGGGTCGTCGCCAATCCGTACTGCCCCCAGAAAATTCCTCAGTTGAGGATCTCCGTGGAGAGTGGCGTGCACTTCGCTTTCCCTTAGAGGTTTTGGGAGCGGCCTTGACACTATTTTTCAGAAAGTCTAACTTGACATAGCTAGTCTTGAAATGTTTCACAGGTGCAGAATGTCACAAGTTTAACAGTTATATTTCCCAAGGTCGAAGGTTTAGGTGATACGGGTTCTGAACTGTTCTGTATGCTGGCGGATTTGGCAGCTGTTGATGTCGGACTTTGAAGGTGACGTAGACTTTGGCACTGCTCTGGCTACAAGGATCTTTTCTGCAATAGTTTCACGCTTTATATCGCGATTTCCCAATACGGCACCGGTTTAGCTACAAAAGAGCTAAACGTACCGGACTTCGGGACAGAGGGTCGGAAAAGTCGTAAGAGCTTTAGTGTTTCCGAGGATACCTTCTCTTTCACCCGGATCTCCTGGATCGCCTTTTCCTCAGTTAAACGGGGACATTCGCAGGAACTGGATGAATGTTCGCCGTCGCAATTCACGCACGATGGAGTTGAGCTACATACACCATCGTGGGATAGGACACCACAGTTGGGGCAGGTGGATTCGCGATTCAAAAATCACGCGTGGGGCCAAAACGTTGCCACTTATAGCATCTGAGCGGGGTTGGTATATAAGGCCTAACCTCGACGGCTTCATAACCAGCCTAATATTTTGCGGGAGATCGACCCGATCAAAAGTAGGGAACAGGGTATGGGTAGCATGAATTCTCCATTGACTTTACGCTGAACCCGATAGATGTTACGCCTTGATCCGCCATGTTTTATTGAGTCTCCTCGGTGCTTAAACCGTCTAGACAACGGGTGGTGATCACACCATGAAAGGAGTTTAAGGTCTGATGTACTTCAACCTTCACGGGAAAGCTGACTAACATTCTGGCCTTGATTATTTTGGTAGCCTGGGGTGCGGAGAATGCTTCATCCAGCAGCGTGCTGTACGGGCTCTAGTGCACGACTTAAAGGGGCCAGGTATTGCACCAAAGTACCATTTGGATTGCATTAGGGCTTACTGTAGAAAACTTTCTCCCTTACGCGACATAGGAAGGGAGAAAGTGAGGACTACAGGACTCGTCTACTTCTTTTCCTAAATTAACGTAAGTAGGGTTTTTGTTTTGGGGCGCCATAAAGACATATAGAAATTAATTCCCCAGTGTCGTCACCCACCACGGAGCACAACTCATCCTGGAGTTCGGTATAGTGCCTAGTCCTAACCGATTGACTGGGGGCGGGCGCGGTGTTAACCGCTCGGCAGTGGAGATCACGACAGAGTTGAAATGCTCGACCATGTGGTCAACGGAGTCGAACTGGCGGTCGCTGAAAACAGCCAGAGCGGAAAAGAGAGCCCAATTCGACTAAGATAGCTGCCAAGAATTCGCACGCGAGGAGGAAATGTTGTGTGAGAGCAAGATAATAACACAAGCGGAATGATCACTGGAATGAGTGTCTGATGCTACATACCATTGAAAGCGGTGAGCAACCTGTGCAGGGCAAACAGAAAGGTCCAGGTGGGATAGCGTGGCAGAAGAATCAGAAATGAAAGTAGGTTCACCAGTGTTCAGAACAGAGAGACTATATTGAACGAAAAGGTCAGCAAGAACAGTCCCGCGCGCGCTGGCCCTAGGGGAACCCCATAGGGGATGTTGGGCATTAAAATCACCCAGCAGAAGAAAAGGAGCCGGGAGCTGAGACAAAAGATGGAGCATGTCACCGCAAAGAGGATAGATGAAGGCGGAACGTAGACATTACATACGATAAAGGAGAAACCAGGAAGGGTAAGCCGGATAGCAACAGCTTGCAAGGTAGTGGTAAGCGAGGCCGGCTGACCTCAGATGTCATTGCGCCTTAGGGTTACGACACCCCCATGAGCAGAAGAGCCCTCCTCCGGTGTAATATCAAACCGCACAGGAAGGTATTGGTGCAGGGCAAAAGCATCGTGGGGGCGAAGTTTTGTCTCCTGCAAGCACAGAATCAGACGGTTATAGGACCGTAGTAACAGCTGCAATTCGGCCCCACGTGTACGGTTACCGCGGATATTCCACGTCAGGAGAGCCATGGAGCACAGTTAGAGGCGTGAAAGGTTATCGATTAATCATAATACGAGTTTGCAGCTGGGATGCAGACAACTGGTGGAAACGAAGTGGATGAAATTAAGGTGGGCGTTTCTTGTTCTTTGTACACTTCGGACCTACAGTAGTATAGCCACTTTCATCGTCGGTATCCGCTGATGTTCGGGATGCGGAAAATCCCCTAACTCGTAGAACGAGGACGAGACTTGGAAGGTTTATCAGTGGCCTTGAGTTTTTTTGCGACTGCGCTCATGAGGAGCAGCGACAGATGATGTCGGTCTAACTAGCAGCTTACAAGTAGGTTCTGGAGAGATAGAACTTGAGGCAGTGGGTGTTATGGATAATGAAGACTGCAGGGTTGTTGTGCTTGGCGACTGCTCTGTTGACATACATGCGTCGGCTACGGGCATGGTTTGTAGTGCCACTGAGAAAACAGGAGTGCGGCGGAGCGCTGATGCGTAGCCTGAGATGGTCACAGGCTGCAGCTGTTGGAAGCGACACTGGGCTTCAGGAAAAGTTGGGTGTTCCTTAACCCGCAACTCCTGGATGGCTTTTTCCTCGAGAAAACGAGGACACTGCCGGGAGCTGGATGGATGGTTCCCTTTACAATGGACGCAGCCAGGGTCTCGAGCACAAGCAGTTTCTCCGTGAGCAGGTTGGCCGCAACGTTCACATGTAGCGCCGAAGGTGCACCGACTTTGGGTATGACCAAATTTCTGACACCGAAAACAACGCATGGGTTTCGGTACATACGGCCTCACAGCAGCGCGTTCATATCCACAGTAAAGACGTTAGGAATACCGACGCAACGCAACCGACTGACCATCACGTTTACCTCGAATACGGTGCGCCTGACATACACCCTGGTCGGAGAGATGAGTAACAATATCTGCATCTGAAAGACCGTCTAAGCAGGTGGTGGTCACCACGCCTCTACAAGTATTCAGAAATTTATGTGGGACTACCGTTATTGGGTAGGAACCCAACAAGCGGGCTTTCAGGAGCTTATTAGACTGGTCTTCGGTCTTGGTTTCCACTAACAGCGTACCGTCTCTAGTCCTGGTTGCCTCGCTTACTTTACCACAGATCCTGTCAATTTCCCGTTGAATATAAAATGGGTTGATATATCGCATAGTTTTAGATTCCCAAGCCAAAGTCACTACCAAAAAGCGGTCAAATGGAAGAGTTTTGCGTGGAGGGATCATGATGAAATATCCCCTTTACGGTACTGTCGGCGTCAGCCTGTCATCCGGGGGAAAGAGAAAAAAGACACCAAAAATACTTTCCGGTCTGTGCCGCCTGGGAGATCCCTCCCAGACTGATCTCACGGAGTACTTAGGAGGAGTTACCCTCCAGCCTACACTGCTGACCCATACGGGTAAGCCCTCCACCATGCACAACCCGGCTTTATGCCCCTACCACAGTTATAACCATCTGTGGCCCCCCACTTTAGGCCATGGTGTGTAATAACACATCCATGGATTCAGGGGACTAGTGGTTGATTACACCGGGTTTCCGATAGCGGTAACACGTCCGACCCGTGATTCTAACCTGGCGACCTGTGTTCGTCGGAGATTAGCACGGGCCGGGCTCCTAGATAAGCTACGTGGGAGTACATATCGGTATGGACGAGCACCGCACCAAAGGCTTACACATGCCCCTATGTGAAGGATCCACTCAACCGTCACGCCTGAGACCTCTGAAGAGCACACAAGTTGGAAGCCGCGCTGGAACCGTGGGACAGGAACCACGGAGATAGAAGAAAGATCCCTGTCGGTGAGGCAGGAGTTAATAAACCTAAAGCCTTAAAACTAAATATATAGGGAATAAGCCCAGAAGAGAAAGAAGATGAGGCAAGTAAACTCGCTCCCACAATAACAGACACAAACAAATGCGCAGAGACACAGGTGCACATGAACACAAAACGTGGCTCAGTTTCTAATGATGGGGATGATGAAATGGCAGTGAGTGGCTCGTGAACCCCCAGGTGTGCCAAACCTGTACCTACTGTAGTAGGCCCCTGGGGGGCCAAGCTAGAAAACAAAGAAGCAAATAGTAAACAAGTTATAATGGAAGCAGGTGCAAGCAACATTCGAATATCAGTGGAAGATAAATGAGAGAAAGTTTTACATAGATAAGGTATGGAAGATTTAAAATGGTAATTATATTCTAGTATTGGCAATGATAACAACAGTGCATGAAACAAGAAAGACTAATGTATTTGCTGCTGCAGGAAATATACAAAAATTGCATAGGTGGTTGCACAAGTAAAATCTACAGGCAAAGATACAAAGATTCAGAGAGCAGTTGAACACAAAAACATATGCTTTTTATATCCTCAATGATAAATGCTGATGTAAAGGATATTCGGAAAACAAGGACAATGAACTTAAACCTTGTAAAAGCATAAATTTGAATACACAAATGCCTTTCAAAAAAGATTGTTATAAGAGATGCAGATTCCCAGGAGGATTTAATGATTATTAATAGTCAAGTATCAAAGAAAGGAATGTCCCAGTCATGTTTTATGACTGATAATTGACAAATAAAAATGACACACGAGAGAATATTCATGAGGAAAACTTAAAAAAACAAATGACAAAACAAGAATTCTAAGAAAGCTTTAAACTTTGTTTAGAGACACGACAAGAAATAAAGCCTCAGAACTGCATGTCGCTGAGGTTAGTGCCAAAATTCAAAAAATGTTAGTAAGGAATCACAGAATTGATGTCAGCTCTCATGCTGTATCTGATAAAGATTTTCTTTCTAAATTAATCAAATGCCAGGGTTACAGACATGTCACAAAATACAAAATTCCATCTGTTCACATTTCTCAAGTATAGAAATGTAAATGCTGATCCTGGTTTCTCTACTGAGACACTGTAGATTCTGAAAAGGTTTGCACACTCAATATTAATTATATGAGCATCTGTGAACATCTTAATGTGGAATGGTGGGAGATTTCAAGGAACAGTGAATGAGGGTGTAGATCAAGATGATGATTCAGCCCCTTTAGCATCCAAAGCACTAGTGTCTCATTTGGTGTGCATAAATGGGTATTAGAAAATACCCGTTGGCTAATTCTTTATTAATGGGATGCACAGTGAGCAATTGTGTGGACTTGAAAAACAGTGCTTAACTGTTCTGCATGATACAAATGTGATAATAATGTCTTTGACATGTGACGGGACAGCACAGAACATTTCAATGGCACATTTTTTGGGCTGCAAAATTAATGCTTCAGGATTAAAATATTATTTCCCACATACTGTAACACATGAACCAGTACAAGTTTTCCTAGATCCATGTCACAAGTTAGAGCTTGTGCAAAACACAAGAAATGTTTTTGTGGTGCTGAAAATATAATTGAATGGATATACATTAAACTCTAGCATCAGCATCAGGAAAAAGAGACTTTGCACGTTGCAAACAAATTAACTGATACACATGTAAATTATTTTAAACAGAAAATGAAAGTAAATTTAGCAGCTCAAGTTCTTAGCCAGTCCATCAGTGTTTCCATTCTGTATTGTCTGGAGAAAGGCAATGTAGGATTTGAGAACTATGAGACAACAGTAAAATTCTTGGGCATGTTTAACAAGCTTTTTGACATCCTTAATTATAGGAGTATATGTGGGAAATTTGATAAGACAGCATTATACCCAGGCAATACCAAACGTATCATTTTTCTGTAAAGTTGAGAGTTATATAAGGCAGCTAATGGAAACTGAAACTTGTGAGCTAGTTCTACAGTCAAACAGAATGGTAGGCTTACTTTTATGACCATGTTTAACACCTGCTTGTTCTACTGAGTGTTGCAGGTAATGACACTGATGATGCATGGAATGAGGATGGGGCACTGGTAGAATGCAGTGGCACGGGAAACTGGAGAATCTGGAGAAAATCCACTGCTGTGCTGCTTTGTCCATCTAATTCAAACTTAAACAGAATCTTTATTTTACAAAAAAGAGCAATCCGATATATGTCAAATTTAAAAAGACTTGATTCATGTAGGGAAGCCTTCCAACAGCAAAAAACGACACTACCAAGTCTTTACATTTATAAAACCATTTTATATACAGAAAAATACAAATTCCCTATGCCAACATACTCAGATATTCATGATCACAATACAAGAAATAAAAGTAGCCTAGTTATTGCTACACGCAGACTTAGCTTATTTGAAAAACGCTGGTGCAAAACTGTATAATAGGCTCCCAGCTGCAGTAAAAAAAAAAAAAAAAAAAAAATGAAAGTTGCAAGAAATTCAAAAGTGTCTTACAAACTTATTTAATAAATAAAGTGTTTTATTCAGTAGAGGAATTTTTAAATAAGTAACATGTTCATACACTCAGTTCATTAAATAAATGCTATGCAAATATATATCAACTATGCTATTTACTGATTGTACATGAGAAAGAGAGAGTGTGAGTGTGAGTGTGAGTGTGAGTGTGAGTGTGAGTGTGAGTGTGAGTGTGAGTGAGTGTGTGTGTGTGTGTGCGTGTGCGTGTGTGACTGTGCGTGTGCGTGTGCGTGTGTGTGTGTGTGTGTGTGTGTAAATAAATAAATAACTTGACGTTTTGCCTGTTTCAAGCAATGTATACATAAGGTCACTATGAACTTGATACCACTGTTCACAGACTTCAGACGTCTCTCAATATACTAGTGTCCTGGATTGACAACTGGGGGATTTCATTCAACCACAAGAAATGTGAAGCCATGATTTTTATATTACGTCACCCCTCTGTTCCCCCTCCTATGACTTTACAAAACATTCCCATACCTTGGAAACGTGCTGATGACACTGTCAAATATCTTGGCCTGCATTTTGATCATTGACTGACCTGGAACTCTCCCATTAATTCAAAATTAAATCTCGCCTACTCCAGATTATGCAAACTGTATCCCATTCTCAACCGCAAGTCTTCTTTGCAAATTTCAAGTGGTTCTCTTTTATAAAAATCTTTACTTCGTCCTTTACTCACCTATGCTTGTCCAATTTGGGGAGGTACAGCTGCAAACAAAATTAATCGTCTGCAGGTATTTCAAAATAAAGTGTTAAGGCTCATAGTGAATGCACCTTGGTATATCAGAAACTCTCAGATACATCATGAACTTGGACTCAGTACCATCTCTGCACATATTCAATTTCAGGCTCGCACGTTTTTTCAGCATCTTCACTTAGTACCTGGCGCAGTGCACTTCTTGCTGGGACAAAAATCTGATACAGTTCCTTGGATAAAGAGTCGTCTCCCACAGGATTTGCTGTTTTCTTCGGGAAGTGATTCCAAGAAAGAAGTTTCTCACTGAATAAATGTCTGAAATCATCTCTGACTGTTTAGTGCCAGACGGGCCTCATGTGGCTGACCTCACAAATTATAATGTTCTTTGTTACCTATTTCAATTCTGTATAGCATAATTAATGCTGAAAGAATCTAAATAAATTTAAAAAAAAAGAACAAAAAACATAAGGTGAAATAATGCTACAACTGATGAATACAACTTTTTCCAGTGAAATGTTCCTACTGCCATGGGTGGCTAAGGTTGTTATGACATGGACTCGTGGACTGGAGTTCTGCAGTTCAAACCCTCATTGGACCGCCATTCCTGATTGAGACCATTTTCCAAGTTTTCTTCAGTTCTCATAATAGGCAAATGCCAGGAAGGTATCAAAAAAATTAGACCTGAGAAATGTTACCTTTTCGAATTTCCTTTCTCAGTTATTTCATTTCATGAATCATGACTATCTACCACCTGAAATGGTGCATGCAGCAAGAACGGGCATAACTTTATGACTCCTTGATGAAAATGATGGATGACAGTAACAGTGTTTAGGCAAACGCAAGTTCAATCCATGGCCACACAAATGATAAAAGCAGTCTTAAAAGCATGCTACTGCTTAGATGTGGGAATAGTCTCGAACTTGAAAAACTGATACATTGCAATTCCAATGAGTACCCTACTTACCAAATACAAAATGAATTATATTTTTCATTATACCTCACTTCTAAAACTGATCGCAGATATTTAAGATGCAAAAAATTTTCTATAATGAATTATAAAACTATGATGGCAAATTTTTCTGTATTCTGTTAATGATTTCAATCAATATTCTCTCCCTTCACATGGTGCTAACTCTGTATATTTGCCACCCAAATGCTTTAACAATTTCTCAAGAATATTTTTTGTTTTGAAGTCAACAAAGTGCACGAGTTATTTCCTTTTAACCTCAAAGCTTGCACCTTTAAAATTAGTGCATTACAAAAATATTATAACACGGTGGGAAAGATTTCCAATAATGGCAATATAGTTCTATGATGTATCAACACAGGAAGAATTCATGAATTTGTGAGCTGCAATTCTGACTCAATGTTAAGTGAAACTGAAACTGAGGTTGCATCCTTAGTGCTTTAGAGTAACAGTTGAATTCTCCATTTGAATAAAGCTAATCCTTTGGAACTCTGTTTAATCATTTAAACAATTTTTTCTTTCTTTATTTAACGAGAAATCTACCTTGAAACTTTAGGTTAAGGGTGTGATGTTCCTGGCTTTGCAAGTTAGGGGGGCATAAAGTGCCTGGCCCCCCAAGTTGGTGCTTATTTACCATGCACAAACTCAGCTCTATTATTAGCATATATCCATTTTCATGTCCTTCCTTGTCTTGTACAAAAGGAATGCTGTAACACTGCCCTTTTTATTAGCGTGGTAATTCAACTTGTAACCGGCTACATTATAGTTGTCCCACTCTTTTAAAAATGAAAAATTCCAGCACATACTAAAAATTCAAAATTCCGACACATACTTCACAGTTACGTTACAGCTCATTGGCAAACACTGTTTATTTATAACCTAAAGCACCTTTGGCAGGACGCAACCTGACTAATGAGAAGAGATCCACAGGAAAGTTTTCCTGTGTGTTTGAAGCAGGCACTCTCACTGTTAACACAGGAACTACCTTAAAACAATCCTTTGCCAGTTCTTATAGCCAACAATTAGTTTAGATTAAACATGCTAACATTGCTTAAGGTAACTGTAATTCTGCCATACATACATTCATTTTTGCAAACAATACTAAACAGTCATTCAAACACTAAAACTGATTAAAGCTTGTTAAAACATGATTAATATCACATAAATCACTGTCATCTGAATGTTTCTAACATGTAATGGTAGCTTAGGTTAAACACACTTTACAACTTAAGGGGCAAGCAATAGTCAAATATACAATCATTTTTGCAAAACAGTGCTTAAACAGTAGTTCAGCATTATAAACTGTTCAAAACCAAATAAAACATGCTTAATATTGTGACAGTAGGTTTTAGTTATAATTTTGATTGAAATTATAGTTTTCTTATACCTATGCTGTATGTTCGGATTAGCATGAGAAAGAGGAAGTTAGATTTCTGGTCCAGCAGATGTGTTTGGTGCTTTCCCTGCCAGTTTCACAAACACTGAATTCCTGTGATTTAGCAGTTCCCATGGTGAAGTTTATTCCTTCTATTTTGCCCAGCTTCAAGTTTCTCAGCATAATGCTAATGTAATGCTGAGGTCAGTTTTGCAAATCACATTAGTACCTCCCCTTTTTGTATTGCGATGTCTTTTGGCCACTACTCTTACCAGACTTCTTGTCCCTTTGAATCCCAAAAGGGATTTACATATTTTTAGTATACAGTGTGTTCCACCGTAGTGCGGCCAAGTCATATCTCGTCAAATCAGGTAAGTCATCAGCTGTCCACACCTACTATTTCGGAATTCTTTAATTTTCTTGTTTTTTTATTGTAAATAATTTCTCAAGTAGAATGTGCATTAAATAATGCCATCAATTTTTAAACGTGGACTTGCATGTCATCAGATGCCCCATCTCCTGGCTTCCTACTCCTATGAAGTAGTGATGTCACTCTTGCTGTGATAAGTCTGAAGGATGCTGCAGCTTATGGGAAATTTTAGAACATTGCCGGTCTTGACCAGGACTCAGTGACGGTGCATGTTGTGTTAAAGAACCCACTGCCACAATGTATAGATGACGATGATGATGATGAACATTTTATCACAATAGTTGGACAGGTAGAGTCAGACTGAAAAATTCAATGCCATAGCCAGGATTTGAACCACAGATCTCCCGGTCTCTAGCCGGTTGCTCTTCCACTGAGCTACCATGGCAACATGCCATCATAGCACTGAATTTCTCAACTGACTCGCATGTTTCCCGGTAAACCACAAGATGATCTCAAATTATTTTGAGATGACAATCCCAATGGCGACTTACAATGTTGTAAATACTTTAAGTCCCAGGATTGGAGTAATTGTTTTTTCACACAAGCCGTGTGTAGGACAGGAGTTGGATAGGTAGAGTCAGAGTGAAAATTTCAACGTCATAGCCAGGATTTGAACCATGGATCTCCCGGTCTCTAGCCGGTTGCTCATCCACTGAGCTACCATGGCAACATGCCAACATAGCATCAAATTTCTCAACTGACCCGCATGTTTCCTGATAAACCACAAGGTGATCCTCACATTATTTTGAGATGACAATCCCAATGGCGACTTACAATGTTGTAAGTATTTTAAGTCCCAGGATTCATATTATAACCAACTATTATGGTCAATTGGTATTGGATTAATTTTTTTTTCACACAAGCCATGTGTAGGACAGGAGTTGGATAGGTAAAGTCAGACTGACTTATCTCAGTAGTTTCTTGTAATGAATGTGAGAGGGGATTATTATGTTTTTTACATCAAACTCCTCTAAGGTATATTGCATTAAATACCCCTAACTCATTCACTTTGGAATATCATTTCTCCGAGTATCTGAGAAAGTAAGCTAAATTCCAACTTACGTGTAAAGGAAACCACAAGGGTATATCAATAAATAACTGCACTGAATTAATTGTATTTAAATAAACCCCCTGGAGCGCAATGGCTGCTAGCGGTGTAAAGGTGAGACCTTCATCTAGCAGTGTTGTGAATGCCAGTCATACAGAATGATTCAGTTGGGAGTTAGACCAGGAAATAGCAGGTAGTGTTTACTGTACCCAACATGGACCGAAATATTAGCAGCGTGCATTGATAAAGTTGTGTTTTCTTCTAGACAAAACTCCAACAGAAACCTTAGAAATGGGGCAGCAGGCCTATAAGACCATGCTTTAGGCAGAACACAAGTCTTTGAGTGGCATAAATACTTCAAAGAGGGTTATGAAGACCTTAAAGATTCCCTGTGCCTTGAAAGACCAGTAACAGCAAAACCAAAAGTCAACATCAACACAATTGATGCAATTTGCAAGATCATCGCATAACAATTGTGAAGGTTGCAGAGATAGTGAATTTGTCCATATAGCCATAGAAAAGATAATCACAATACTCCTGGCTATCAAAGAGTTGCAGCGAAATGGATACCTCATGTGCTGAAGGACTAAGAGAAGGCCCACAGCATCATGATGTGTCAACAATGACCCAGATGTGAGCTAGATTTTCTGAATAGGGTCATCACTTGTGATGAGAGTTGGTTCCATCACTACCACCCCTTAACATAACAGGAGAGTTTCTGTTGGAAACATCCATCAAGCCTAAACCAAAGAAAGCAAAAGCTCAGAAAAGTGCAAGAAAGGTCATGCACCTTATATTCTTCGAAAAACACAGCATTCTGTATGACCATGTTGTAACTAATCAACACACAGTAATGGCTGCTCACTATAGTGATGTGCTGAAGGGGCCATTGAAGAGAAAAATTGCTGAGAAGCAACCAGATCCTGCCAGGACAGGATGGATCTTGCACCAATACAATGTACCGGCTCATCAAGCGTGTGCAACTCAAGATGTCATCGAAGAATTGGGGATTGAGATCATGCCTCATCCACCGTATTCTCTGGACCTCGCACTATGCGATTTTCACCTCTTCCCTAAAGTGAAAAAGGAGCTTTGTGGTGCCCATTTTCAAAGTGATAAGGAGTCAAGCGTATACTGAACACCTGTCAATAAAGGGATTCAGTGAATGTTTTGAACAATGGGTAAATCGTTGGAATAGTTGTATTTCATCAGAGAGAGAACACTTTGAAAGCTTGAAATAAATTTGAATGAAATAAAACAATTATGTGTTAATTACAAAATCAGTCCAGTTATTTACTGGTACACCCTCATAATATGCATATTGTTTCGGACTTGCATGCTATTTCCATAAAGCAGCAGCTTTGGGAAGTTTCAACATTACTGAATATCATTTTTCTCTCCTTCATAAACATCCAAATTATTTTTGGGTTCCTTCAGAATTCAAACATCATTGGGGTCATAAAAACGCAGGGTAAAATGGTATACACTTCCTAGAAATTATTTAACACATTTCAGTCACTGGGAAAATTATGTTTCCAGCATATTCAAAGGACAGCCTTTTTATCACAGAATAACCATAAATAAAGGAAACCTTGACAAACATCTTTTTTCTTTTAACAATCACTTGAAAAAGGTAGAAACTACTCCACTGATATTGTCAGAAACAACTCTACTGTTTGCAAGCGAAACAACTTTGACATTCAACGACCACAAAATATACACACATAAGTTAGGCAATGAGGGGGACATATTGCGCATTGTGAACTACATGCTCTATTTGGCTAACAGCCACCATGAAGAAGATATGAAATGAGGGAACCACAGGAGTCTACAAACCACAGAGACTAGTGAAAGCCCCTCACAATTCCAGGCTCAAAAACCCATCCCACTGCTGCAACTGCCTAGAGAGGGCCAAACAGCACTGTAGTGTCCTTTGAGCAAGCACTTGTGTCATATGTTGGGTACTGCCATATGCTGTGAAACCTAGAAGCACACCTGAAAGATGAGAATGAAATGGAAATTATGGAATGGAGATTGTGGCAGATGTGAAATCACACCAGCATTCGCCTACTGACTAGGAAAAAATTAAAAACTAAAGGTTAGAGTAAGGGAGTTCAATGGGAACTCAACCTCTGACTCCAAAATGTGAGTCTTGCACATTATGCAGAGCCATTTCACTCAGTTTCCTCTTTACAATTTCATCTGCAACAAAGACTGAGCTACATTTATAATGTTAAAACAGCACTACAACATTCATTTGCTTTTCAAAAGAAGCATTGAACCAACATTTCAAGTCAACTGCTTGAACAAATAGCATTCCTGTGTTATCTGCATTGAATTCAAAGCTTGCTTCCAAAGGTCAGTCAGTCATTACTTTCTTTATAGAACTTTTCTTTTCTTCCATGGAGTTTCCATAACTCATAACCAACAATAGTATAGCTGGTTCACAAAATCCAGTAATGGTAACCTGAATGATGATGACAATGTTAAAATACATGTAATTCAATTGAAGTGTTCACAATTAACAAGAAGCATTCCCGGGCCCTGGGAACAGGAAGCAAGATTGGCCTCAACTTTCCCTCTGATTCCCAGGTATGGCGTATTAGATACATATTATTATTGTACATATCAGACTGTTTACAGCAGAAATTATTCTAGGTAGCTGTGATATGAAACAGCCGTTAAAGTTCGCTCTAGTTACAATTCTTTTGAATTATATTGGCTAACCCGCATTATACTGGCTGAATTGGAGAAGATGAAAAAATATCATCATGCCCGTTAACACTTTGTTACTCGAGCAGATGACACCCATCATCCTCAAGTTTTTCGCACCCTATTTTGTCTGACTGGACTGAATTGAGTTCGCGCCATTTTCAGTATCTTTCTATTAACTTTCTGTGCGTCAGTTTCAGCCATTATTGGCTCTCAGTTACGCAAGCTACATTGTTGAGGACACATTATTATAGCACCGGTCATCCGCGCGAGTTTTACTGCTACAATGTGTAACCAAGTAAGTCTATGTTACTTTATTGCTTTCCTAGGTTCAATCCTAATTTAATGTGTATAATTTTAGGCATCTCGAAACTAATTACAGTTATTTTGCTTATTATCTACTAAAAGTATCTATTCTCTTTACTTTATAGTTTGTGGAAGAAATGTCACAGGTAAAAAAACCTAGGACAGAGTTTAGCAAACATATTGATGTGTTGCTCAAATGGTTTCATGAGCTCAGTGATGAAGATGCTGACGGTGATAACTCTGACTCAGATGATGAGGATTGTGTGAATAAAAGTGCTCATGATTCAGTAACAGAGGAAGAAGTGTCAGAAAGTGATGAATTTCAAACACAGGAAGAAATAATACAAGAGGACACATTTTTTATAGGAAAAGATGGAATTTCTAAATGGAGGAAATGTAAATACCCTACCAATGTTAGACAAAGATTGTGTAATATTATTATACATTTGCCTGGACCCAAAAATGAAGCTTATGTAACAAAGACGGAAACAGAATTTCTGAAGTTACTCTTGGATGAAAATATAATACGCATTATTGTAACATTCACTAATATTTACATCAATGAAGTTCATGGTAACTTTTCTAAGGAAAGGATGCAAAAGAAACAGATTCTATATAGATCAGAGCTTTCATTGGTTTGTTATATCTGTGTGGATCTCTGAGATGTTCTATGAAGAATGTATCAAAGTTGTGGGATAACTTAAAGGGCAACGAACTTGAATCATGTTACTTATGCATGAGTGAAAACCGATTCAGGCTTCTCTTGAGATGTCTGAGATTTGATAATATTCTTGATAGATTGGTTCACCGAGAGATTGACAAGTTTGCCCCTATCAGAGAGGTATTGGAACTCTTTACAAACAATTGCCAGAAATATTTCTCACATAGTGAATACCTTACGGTTGACAAACAGCTTTTGTCATTCAGAGGAAACTGCCGATTCAGGCAATATATTCCTAGCAAACCTACGCGGTATGGGTTAAAAGTGTTTGCTTTGGTTGATGTAAAAACAGCCTACACTCCCAATTTAGAACCATGTCAGAAAACAACCAGATGGACCTTTCAATGCCAATAATTCAGCTGATGATATTGTTCTTTGCATAGTGGAACCAGTACAAGGCACAAAAAGAAATATTACTGGTGACAACTGGTTTACTAGCTTGAATTTAGTGAAGAAGCTCCAGGCCAAAAGAAACTGACTTATGATGGAACTGTACAAAAAACAAGAAAGAATTTCTACAAAAACAAGAAAGGGAGCCAAAATCATCTATCTTTGGATTTCAATAAGATTGTACATTGGTGTCATACTGTCTAAAGAAAAATAGGACAGTGTTGGTGCTGTCAAGCATAGATTTTGATGATGCTATAGACCCTTCAACGGAAGAACAAAACAAACCTGAAATGATTAGTTTCTATAACATGACAAAAGTAGGGGTAGATCTTTTGAATCAGCTATGTCAAAAAAACAATGTGTCACGTAATACAAGAAGGTGGCCCATGGTACTGTTTTATAATATTTTGAACATTGCAGCCATAAATGCTTTGTGCATGTATAAATACCACTTCATGGCTTCAGATCAGGTTGCAAAGTGGGCTGATTTTATAGAAAAAATCAGTTGGGAACTAATGATACCTTAAATAGAGCGGTGTTCCCGTATTGAAAGCCTCTCATGTGAAATTCAAAGAAGGGCTAAATTACTGTTAGGCACTCAAGAAACTGTGGAGCAGCCAGAAATATCTACTGGATCACGTGGAAGATGTTACATATGCAGAAGAGCATGAAATAAATCAACCAGTAGATGGTGTACTTCATGCAACAACTGGACATATGTGAATCATTTGAAAGACATCTGCATGAATTGTGCAGTCAAATAATGTGTTCTCTATTTCAATTTGTTTGCGCCTTCACATTTATATGCTTATAAGTTACTTGTTTTGAAATAAACATTCATGTTCTTTTGATAAGTATTTTCAATGCTAGACGTACCTCCATGTTTATATGGAAAACACAATATAAAGTTATTTTGAAATATAAACCTGTTATGAAGTATCGCACGAGTAATGCAGGGTTAAAAACAAATAGTCTTAATGCACAAAATTGATCAGCACAAGAAGAAAAATGCAACCCAGTTCTCGTTATCAGGATATTGTGAACCAAAATCTTGTGTCCTGTATAGCTTCCTATTCTCATTTTGGTCACTGTGTCTGGTAATTATGAACCAGCCTTTACTATGTCATTTCTTCACTATAAGAGAACTTTCTCATGAAGGCTTATGAGGGAATGAAAGAGCTACAAGGGTGGAAATCTCAGCATTTGTTAACACCTCTAGTAAAGTTAAGTTTCTCTTGTGCTAATTTTTTCAAGTGTGATATAGTTAATAGAATTAATAAATCTTTCAACATTTATCAGATGATGAAACTATGTATGATGATTAAATTCTATGTAGATATATGGTAGGATTTAATAATATGCAAAAATAGAATATATGTATTTCCATGTACATTGGCTTCATTATGATTTCATTATCCACAAAAGATTTAGTAAGTTCAACCTGAAGGTTTTAAAATTGAGTCACTACAAAAATATTTAATTATTCATAACATTTCATCCAATTTAGGAGAGTCTTTGTTATTAAACACCGTTTATTTAGTTTTTCATTTCATTAGGTTCCTCAGGAACACTACTACAAGTTTTCAATATGATTTTGATATCTACAAAAGATTTTATCCTTTCTTCATCCAGCTTTTAATACTTAATTATTTCATATATATTTAATTGTTTATGACAGTGAATGTAAGACACAATCTCCACTAGAAGCTTTAACTGAACAATACTTAACACATTTTTCATGTCATAAAATACCATGGTATGCAAGGTGACTACTGTACAGGTTTTAAACTAACATGTTTTAATTGCTTCACTAATTTTGACATAACAGTATATAGTGCAAAGCAGGACTATACACATGTTACAAAACCAGGATTTACATGATGCAAGGTTCACACCAAACTGACAACCTGTCTGTTTCACCTGTTCAATTACAGTTTACGATAGTAGGGAGTGCAGTCTATGTGAATTAACTATATGCTAATCTTGAATTCAGGTAAAATGAAAGGATGTAATTGTAGAAATAAGCATATACAGCTGTTTCAGTTTCACCCAGTCTCAAAGCAGCTGTCTTACTCTTCATGATGGGTAGGAATGAGATAATGGATGTTGAAACTTTCAGGAGTATATATTGTAAATGTATATCAGGAATACTGGAAATATGAAGTACTCACCAATCAAAGTACCTGAAATTTTGAAATGCACCATCTGAATCTCCTATATTTTTTGGCAGCTCTACACCCACATGTATTTCCGATTTGCCAGTAACTGGTCCAACATATCGCACCTTTCCAACCATTACTCTTCCTTCTGCTGTTATTATTTTCACAAAATAGTCCAACTTAAGATCCCGTGGAACCTTAGGTAAGAATGGTTGAGCTGACTGCGGTGGTGTAAATTCTGAAATCAAACAAGGCTTATGAATTAGAGGACCTAGTTGAATAAAACAAAATCTGATGTGTTCCTTTAACATGACTTTCTCTACATTCCTGCAATAAATTATTGTTAAAAAGCTTATTCTTCTATTTACTTAATGTTAATTCAGAAAAACTTAGTAGAAAGTGTCTTATTACTTGCTTCCTTGTAAGTAGATGGGAAATAGGCAGTACAATAGGCTAAAGTGATAAGCAAATCTTTTAAAATCTGGTTGCTATGTGTTTGAAGATCCTTTGTTTGTATAGACAGGAGCTGATAAATTCCCATATGATAAAAGGACTGGAACTGACAAATTCCCATATTATAAAAGTATAAGTATTTTAAAGCTGAAACCAATAACAAGGAATATCTCAAAAATGGTCAACTCCACGAAAAAAATGTATATAACATTAATTGTGTGTTTTATCAAGATCTACATTTTTTGTGCAGTAAGATTTTGTCTAACTCTTACGGTTTACCAGTTATGCAAAATTCTGTAAAATTCATCCAGAATAAACCTGTCTTCAGAGGCTATTCACAGAAAATTGAAGATAAAAATTTTATTTGTCATATAAATATCTTTAATCTACGATATGTTAATCAAAATCGTTAGAACCATTTTTGAGAAAATCAAAATTTTTCCATGTAAAGGACACTTTGGGGTGGGAGAATTTTCTCGAAAATCTTCATGTTGCATCCTTGGAAGATACTGAACTAAAATACCAAGTTTGGTACTTAATGGAGTTTTCATTTTTGAGCTACACCCACCCACCCACCCACCCACCCACCCACACACACACACACACACACACACACACACATGGACATTTTTTTAAAAAAGCTTTTTTTGGATTCAGGAGATCTTAAAACATGTATTTCCGGTGAAATATTGGTATCACATTTTTGGGTGCAGTACAATATCATCTCTATACATTATGTACATAGTGTAGAGAAAGTAATATATCTCAAGAAGGAAAAAATCTGAGGCCTAAGAGCAACTGCATACATGAAATAAATAATTATAAATTTTAATGTTGTTTATAAAGCATGGATAGGACCAAAGGGAGTGTATTGGTGCTCAAAATAAATAAACCTGAAATCTTTCAACGATTTACATATTACAATAATAATTAGATTTGCTTTCTTGTAAACCAATATGAAACCCAGTATTTCCCAACACTCGCTAGACAGAGAAGGCCTGACTATAGGTTTTATGCCACAGAAACTAGCAGAGCAGTGAGGATCTGCAATTATAGAGGCTGTCAGAGCTTTCACTAAATTTAGTCAAAGTTAAATGGGTTATGTTGATTGATTTAAAAAGATTATTGTTCTAGAACTTTTAGTGTGTTTTCAATAATGGACTTTAGATGCATTGTTCCCTACAACATGGCAAATTATAAATATAGCAACAAAGTCTAGTGTATTCAAGTTACCAAAGGATGAAAATTTAAAGAAACTGCTGTTAAAATCTGTTAAACTCCATGGACCAGAACCTCAGGTGTATGCCCTATTCCAATGTATGTAAATACATAGAAATACAGGGTTACTACAAAAGAAATAGACAACTTCAACTGCCTGTAAAACAAAAACTATTAGAGATAGCAACCTAATTATTTTGGAGGTATGTTGAGAAACTCTCAAAGTTTCGTTTGTTACTATTGGTAGCGCTGTAGTGTTTTGTTTGTTGTTGCAGAAGCTGAAATGGCAGAAAATCCTGTGGAAAAGGCATATTGCGTGTTGGAATTTGCTAGAACGCAATCAGCAACTGTTGTCCAACGACATTTTAGAAGGATCAATTAGTGATTACCAGAATTTTTTGAAATCCTATCATTATAATTCCATAGGCATTATTTGTGGAAAAAGGATCAAATAAGGCAATGTAATAAAACTACTTAGTAATAGAAACGAACTACCAACAAAAGTTGTAGATACCATTATATATGAGGAAAAATGTATTAGGAAAAGAACAGCTACATTAAAATGGCTACAAGTGGTTTTTATACCAGTTTTTTTTTTCTTTTTTTTTATAATAAAACATGTGCTATTACTAGGGACCGGATTCTTAGGTTTTTACCAATTTTTTTTCCTTACTTCTAAACCCAAAAATACCCAAATACTTTTCCAATTTATACTCAAAAGAGATGTATTCATGACTTCTATAGCACCTAAAACAACCTAAATTATATGGACTACATAAAATTGCATGTTAATGGGATCTCATCCATTTGTTGAGGTATATTTGAATTTTTAGTTTTTAATTTTTAAAAGTAAACCATATGAATGTGTTTATTCCTTACACTAGTTGATTTAGAGAAATCCTGTCTGAGAGAAAATTCAAACAAAATAAGAAATACGATATAGAATTTTACATTTCTGTCAGACCATCCCTTTTTCTTGGAAGTGAATAATTGTCTTCAGTGCACTCAGGCTGTAACGACCTGGTACAAAATTTAGAAAAGAAAGACAAGTATGGCGTCTTGGTCACAACACAAAGGAGACAAATATAACACCAGAAGTGACTAACACTGTACAATCCACAATTCTTTACAAAAAATAAACCTTTCTTTAACAATTCATAGAAATTAGTTTTACATTCATTGTTGTTTTGCCTTTCTTTAATTGACTCACCAATGTAGCTCTTTTCAGCTTTCTATTGTTGCCAACACAGATAACTGTTACAAATCTAGCTGTGACGACGAGAGATGGAGAAATATACCTTATTGTGTCTGAAATCTACCCGCCAATTGAAAACATCAAGGAGATTTTAGTACTGGTGTGGAACTCTCAGTGAATGGTTGTCATTTTCTTGAGTTTTAAGTAGTGCTGACTATGCCGAAACATGCTAACTTGCATTTATTATGGCAGTGAATTCAAAATGATTTTAATTTTACCAAAGTGGAAACATGATGTATTGCCAAGCTTGCCAGAAATACCTAAGTGGTGATTTATTAATATATTTATTTTTATTTGCTTATATTAGGTTATCTATCTGCCATATTATGTATAAATTTACTTTGTTATACATGAATAACTAATATTACTTATTTTATTGTATGATGAAATGCGAACAGAAATCTCACTTGCTGCAGCACAAAGAGTCAGCATCTCATATTCGCAGTGAGGGTAGGCAGGAACGCAAAGTTCAGCCACTCATTTTTTTGGTTATAGGAAAAGAACCAGACTACTTCAACAGCCATCTGTGCAAAGCCCTTTTTTCTGCTAATATTCCATTTTGTTTCCTGAAATGTAACAAGTTTAAGGAATTTCTGGAAGATGTCAGCACAAAAAAGTTCCTGATTAATCAATGTTATGTAAGAATTATTTGGATAAAATTCACCAGGGAAAATCAAAGATATTATGAAGGATGTGGCTGATTGCTATATCTATGTCTTAGTAGCTGAAACTACAGATTCTTGTGGGCATTTCATTGCCAATGTTGTTGTGGGAAAGTTAGATCCCATTGCACCACAGAAATCGCATCTCATTTTCTACAAGTGTTGAGATAAAACAAATCATAGTACAATCGCCAGTGTAGTTAAGCATGTATTAAAGGTATTGTGGCCTGGATAAAATCAAGATGATAACTTTTTACTTTTGCTAACAGACATACATGCTTAAGGCAGGAGAAGCATTGGCACCTTTCTATCCCAACATACTTCATGTTACGTATTTGGCACACGGTATCCATCGCATGGCAGAGGAAATTAGAGGACCTTTTCCAGATGTCAATACCATTATTTTGTCTGTGAAGAAAATCTTCTTAAAAGCACCTCTTCGGTTTCAAAAGTTCAAGGAAATGTTGCCAGAAGTCTCTCTTCCACCAGAGCCAGTGCTGTCATGATGGGGAATGTGGCTGTTTGTGGCTATGTATTATGCAAAGCATTTTAACGAAATTACAGAGCTTGTGGATACTTTTGACACAAATGAGTCCACCTCAATTTCAAAATCAAAATTGATACTTCATACTAAGAATATTTTAGACTCCCTAGCCTTTGTCAAGGCACATTTCTCAGATATTCCTGAATTAATACAAAGAATGGAACCTGCAATCGTAAAACTGAAAGATGTCATTGGTATCATAGACTCGCTTCTCAAGAAACAAGCCCCAAACCTGTTGGTGGAGCCATCACATGCAAGTTCAATAATGTTCTCTGGAGGAACCCAGGATTTCAACAGATGAAAACAGTGTGCTCCATTCTCCAAGGAGAGCAAGTTTCAAATCACCAGCTGACATAGGGGCCTGCTGTAGTGGTATCGATGAAGTTTGCACCTATGACCTCATGTCTGTTTTCAAGCAAATTCTAAATGACAATAAAAAAAACTTTACAGTAGAGAACTTAAGATATTTGGTTAGTTGCTGTAATTAAGAAAAGTGCAGCTAAATATCTTATTGTTTCATTATTTACTGTCACTGTTGGGAAAGTACAGGTAAATTTCTTATTGTTTCTACGAAATTCATAATCATAAAGTTAAACCAACAGTCTAGAGTATTAATATCAATCACCTCTGACATCCCTGGTTTTATTGAATTTGAATAATTTATTAACATGAGCAATTATTGCCTAAAACTGTGAAGTTCTCTGTGAATGAAGTTTCATTATGTAAAATATTTACATTGTTGTTCCAACCAGATTTTCAATTATCAATTACGCATCAACCTTAACTTTTGTGCAGTTTATGACAACAGATTGCTGCACTTTAAATATAAAACTGTTCAAAAACCCATTCTACCTATTAAAAACCTAAAAAAAAAAAAAAAACTATTTTATGTTTTAAAAACTTAGTTACAATCTTACTGATTCTACCTAAAAAAAGAAGGAAAAAAAAAAAACTAATTTATGTTTTTAAAAACCTAAAAATCTGGTCCCTAGTTATCACTTTTAATTGTTAAACTTCACTATTTGGATCTTAGGAGTATTTTACCTTTGCATTGTATCGTCCCTAAAAAGCTAGTGTGTCTTAAGCGCAATTGTACAACATTTACAGGAAACTCAAAAAACGTTATATATTTGTTTCTAGAAGTTCTATTTCAATAATTTTCTGTACACCCAACATAAATTAAGATTTTTTTACAATAAGGCACAATATGAAAACATATTCTCCCACGGATATTAGTCAAACACTGTTATTTAATGTCAGAGATGATGAGATGACAATGATGTTTAAGGGTACTCAACTGTCGAGGTCATTAGTGCCCTTATTATAAAATCCTGGCAATAAGCAGTAATATAACACAATTTAAAAATAAAATACAGGTAGAGTTGAGCTAAAGGGAGTATAAAACCACAGTAAAATAACTACGCAGCCTGAAACCAGAGCTGGAGATAAAACCATGGCTAAAACTGAAACAATAAAACTGAAAGATTAAAAACCATCTACTTAAAAGTTAAAAATGGCTTCATTATCAGCTAACACAGACTAAAACCTCCAGGTAAAAGAAACTTGTGCTACAAATTTAAAGATCTTGTTCACCGCTCCTAGATCATCAGCCAAGACCTCAGCAAGAGAGGACGGCATACCTATAAATGATCAAATATGTGCCAGCAGTCCATACTCTAGCAACACATGACAAACTGACTGTGGCTCCCCACACAGCAGATAGACAGGAGCAGGTTTGCACTTAAAAAGGTAGCTGTGGGTAAAATTACAGTGACCAAGCCATAGTCAAGCTAATACTACCTCCACCCAGCAGGATAAACTAGAGGATGTTACCCAGTTCATAGGGAGGTCCTTCACCTCCTTAGGCATGCTGTTCCTGCGGAAAGCCAACCACTCCACATGACAGCCCGAAAATACCACTCTCCGTACAACTTCCCTAAAATCTTCTGCTGTTGAACTGGTAACAGTAACACTGGCTCTGCAACTGCTGATTCACTGCCAAATCCACAATTCATTCCACGGCAAGCCGTGTCCAGGAATCCATGCACACTGCACATTAACACCAGAGGCATACAAATGTGAAGAATGTCCTGAATAAGCTGCACTAAAGGATGGTAATTGTACAGCTCACAAATGCTCTGAAGGGCACTAAGGGAATCACTAAGAATAAGGCAGTTACCTAATTTTCGATGGCGAATATACAGAAGGGCTCGGTAAATGCCATATAGTTCAGCAGAATAAATGGATGAGCTACTAGAAAAACCGTAAGTAGAAGTTTCGGTCCCAGTGACGAAGACACATCAAACACCGTCGGGGCACTTACTATCATCGGCATATAGACTAATATGGCCACTGTATTTTGATAAAAATTCTAAAAAACAACTACGGATACTCTAAACTGGCATTGCAGATGTCCCGTAAACTGTCATCCCGAGATCGACATGGGAGGTAGCACGTAACCAAAGATGGTACATTTCCCTTGGAAAACAGCCTAGGCATGTCAATATTATGCTGCCGAAGAAGTTCACGGAAACGGAAACGAAAACCTGCTGGCATTGGACTCAGAGAGTGGTGGCAATATCGTTCGTCCAGATTGGGGGAGAAAAACACGTGAAAAATTGGATGCCCAGGCATGCACTTAAGCCCACCGCTATAATTAGCTAGCAGCACATGACGCCGACATCACAGAGGTGGTTATGCCGATCCGGCGTAGAGGCTAGCAACTGGGCTGGTTGGAAAAGCCCCAACAGCCACACGGATGCCCTGATTATGGGCTGTGTCTTATCTTCTCAGCATAGATGATCATGCAGCAGAATACACAATGCAACCATAGTCCAACTTGGTTCGCATCAGCGCACGATAAAGTCGGAGCAGCTCTGTCCAATCTGCTCCCCAAGATTGGCCTCATAGTATCCGTAAAATATTCAGAGTACGGTCACACCACGCTTTAAGCTGTGCTATACATGGTGACCAGCATAGTTTCCGATCGAATACCAACCCCAGGAATCTCGCCTGTTCGGCGAAGGGAAGTAAATCTGGCCCGAGGTGAGGAGTAGGTCCCATTCGCCACCTACGGCGCCAGAAGTTAAGTCTTCGGACTGTCTTCTCGGTTGAGAAACGAATGTCGTTTTTCAAGCTGCAATTATAGAGATTGTCTAAACATCGCTGGAAACGGCGTTCCAAAAACGGTGTACGCAGAGAAATACAAAAAATGGTAAAATCGTCTAGGACTAGGCAGGACAAAGCACCTGGGGTAACACATTCAGATATAGAGATAATCGCTATAGCAAACACCGTCACGCTCAAAACCGACACCTGTGACGCAGCGTTCTCTTGAATAAAATGGTTGGAAAAAACCGGCCGCGCCGTGGCCGAGTGGTCAGACCATTCACCTCTCACCTAGACGGCCCGGGTTCGATCCCAAGCGACCGAATGTGAGATTTGTGGTGGACAAAGCGGCGCAGGGGTGGGTTTACCCCGGGTTCCCCCACCATCTCATTCCACCGAGGCTCCATCTCCATGTATCATCATCATGTATACCATGTGGTGCCAGAGCAGTAAAAGTGGGCGTTAAACACTAAAAAAAAAAAAAAAAAAAAAAAAAAAAAAATAGAAAAAATCAAGACCCGGTCCCTTATAGCGTCCACGTACATTCCAGCTGAGGAGGGAACGTAAGATCCCTGCTCGCCAACAGGTATCGTAACTCTTCTCCAGGTCAAAGAATATTCTTAAGAAATCCGTCCATGGTCTGCTGCTGAAAGACGTCGGCGAAAACCACACTGGGTGTTGTTGAAAACATTTTGAGTTTCAAGCCCATTTATCATGCGTTCCATTATTTTGCAGACGCAACAGGTGAAGGAAACAGGGCGATAGCTAGAAGGAAGGTGACGGTCCTATCCAGGTTTCAAAACTGGAAACTTACCTTCTCAACTCAAACACGATTATAGACCTTGAGCAGGAAAGCCTTTCCCTCAGCAGAGACATGTTGCAACAAGTCGATGTGGATCCCATCTCGACGGGGTGCAGAGTTTTGCGAAGATGAAAGTGCATGGACTAGCTCCGCCATGGTGAAAAGGCGATTGTAATCTTTAAAGTTACCAGAACGAAAGGGAAACGCTTGAGATTCCACCTGAGTTTTGACAGGTAGAAGCTCAGGAGAATATATATCTCAGCTAGACACTTGAGCGAAAACACTGCCAAGAGTGTTAGCCAAGTTAAAAGGATCAACTACAGCGCCTGCCGCTGTTTTTAGACCGGCGATTGGCATTTGGTTAGATCTTCCGGCCACTCGCCGTAACTTATCTCGTACGATTGAGGAAGGTGTATATTGGTTAAAAGATGCTACAAATTTACTCCAGGATGTCTTTTTGCTATCCTTAATACTTTGTATAGATTTGGCACGCAACTTCTTATATTGTATCAGATCATCTAGTGTAGGGCGACGTTGGAAGACCCTGAGAGCACGTCTGTGAGCACGGATAGCATTCTGGCAGACATTTGTCCACCAGGGAACGGGAAAAGGACGGGGTTGTCCAGTTGACCGTGAAATAGAAATCTCGGCAGCAGAAATAATGGTCTCTGTGAAGTGTTCGACAAAAAACGTCAGAGTCGTACTCGTCGTTAAAAACGCCCAGGCTGGAATAAAGGTGCCAGTTGGCTCTGTCGAAGTGCCATCTAGGTAAATGTGCAGAACCTACATCTTGGGCTAAGAGACTAAGAAAAACAGGAAAATGGTCGCTAGAATGCAAATCAGAGAACATTCCATTGTAAGGAAACTGCCAAATGTGCGGGTAGACCCGCTATATCCAGGTGTGAAAAACTATTGAAAGCGTCAGAAAGATATGTAGGCTCTCCGGTATTCAAGAGAGAGGTTACTGGCATCAAAGAAATCGGCGAGTACGTTACCTCTCGCACATGCCGGAGGTGAGTCCCAAAGTGGGTGGTGGGCATTCACGTCCCCCACCAACAGAAATGGTGTAGTTAACTGGGAAACGAGGTCTTCTAACTCGGTGCGCGAGAGGTCATTAGAGGAATGCAAGATAGATACTACAAATGGTAAATCTGGCAGATGACAGAGCGTAATCCTTACAGCAACTGACTAGAGTTCTGACTGTAAAGAGACTGAATCAGCATAATGCCATCTCTGATTAGCATCATAGTGCCCCCGTGTGCTGGAACACTTGCCGGTGATAAGCAAACTGTACAGAAGAGTAGCGGCTGAATGTAACATTGTCTTGTGGGCGGAGCTTTGTCTCTTGTAGGCAGACGACTAGATGTAGATGCGCGTTGAGCGACAGTTCAAGCTCTGCTCGATGTGGTCGAATGCCGCGTATATTCCGCTGTAGGATAGCCATGGTCTATATTATAGGATAAATTCTAAATAGAAAGGCGTTTCTGCCTATTAGGCGATGCTGGTCGGTTTAATTTATCTGTTTATCCGTCGGACTAACATTTTTTTCAGGAGCACGATCCTTCACGGGGAAGACCCCTTACTAATAGAGAACTTCGGTTCGAGTATCTTGAATCGATTTGGAGTACTGATCGGCGAAGATGGACGTCGCCAACCGGAGCTCCTCCCAGATAATTCCTCAGAAGAGCATCTGTCACGAGAGTGACTGGCCTCCTACCACCCTTGGATGTTTTGGGTACAAGCGCAACACACTATTTAAGGAAGTCAGTTTTAACATAGCTTGTCTTGTAGGCTTTCTGTGGTGCAGAATCCTCTAATGTTTTGCTGGTCTTATTGTCAGGGGTTGACGGTCGGGGTGACAATTTTGCTGAAATATACTTTACATTGGTGGATTTGGCAGATGGTGGTGCCGCCGTTAACGTACTTGTTGAGGTCTTCGTAAGAGGTCTGGCAAAGATAGTCTTTTCTGCAATAATGGCCCCGTTAATATCGCAGGTCTGTGTTGCGCCTTCCCGCTTCGGCACCGGTTTGGCTGTAAGAGCTGTAGAGCTCCTCTGCAAAACGAGGGCAATCCCAGGAACTGGACGGATGTTCCCCATTGCAGTTGACGCAAGATGGGGTTGACAGCAACCGTCAGCAAGTGTAACATCGCCGCAGTTAACACATGTTAAACGACCACAGCAGAACTCGCTGGTGAGCCCAAAGCGCTGACACTTGTAGCACCTGAGAAGGTTCGGGATGTATGGCCTCCCCTCAATGGCTTCGTACCTTATCTTAATCCCTTGTGTGGATCTACACGATCAAAAATAAAAAACAGGGTACGGGTGGGCACGAGTTCACAATTCACTCTCCTCTGAGCTCTATACACAGCAGTAACACTTTGTCCTGCAAGATTCTCCTGAATCTCCTCATTGGACATACCGTCCAGGGCGCGGGTGGTGAAAACTCCGCGCGAGGGGTTCAAGATCTTATGCATCTCGACTTTAACCCGGTAGCTGCCTATCATATTAGCTTTCGATAGTTTAGCTGCCTGGGAAGCTGACAGTGCTTCTACCAGGAGCGTGCCATTGCGAGTGCGAACACAGGACTTTACAGGACCAGCTATCTTATCTAACCCCTTCAGGATGGCAAATGGACTAACCGAAGAAAACTCCTACCTTCCTCTGTTCTTTTAATCATTTAGTACCGAGCACCACTGGACTCGAATACTTCCTTTCCGAATACAGTACAAGAATTGGGTTTTGGTTTTATGCCATAAAAGATTGTGTGTAATTCATCCCTCAGTGCTCTCCACCCACCACGGAGCAGATTAGGATTAGAATTTTAGGGCACTCAACTTCTTGGTTATCAGCGCCCTTAAAAAATCTGAAAGCGGTAGTAGGTCACCGTTAAAACATGATAGAGGTCATGAGAGATAAAATAACTGCTAAAAAGGAAAGAAAATACCTGTTAAAACCATCCGGTACCACAATCGTAGTGAAAACGATAAAACCATTAAAAACAATAGTTCATAAATGGGTTAAAGTACCTAAAACTAAAACCATAGTGAGCTAAAACAGTGCTGCCACCATAAAACATAAAACAGCTGTAGATGATTTATGTTTCAGGGCGCTCAAGTGCATGGGTAAAACAAAACGTAGCCAAAGGAAAACGATAAAGTTAATAACAAAAGAGAGCAAAACAGGTAAATTCAGAGGTAAAAACAGAGCAACACCCCTCTATGTATACGAACCGGAGCGGGATGTATCTAAAAACCAATACCACAATGGAGCGAAAAAACGGGAGAGATAAAAGAAAATGCCGCCCTAAACAAGTCACTGAAGGATAAGATTGGAAGTTAAAAACTCCTAGCTATCACCCCATTGTCTTCTGGCAGGATAAAAGTAAACCAAACCTGGAGGGTAAAAGGCATTTGAGATTAAAAATTCAAAATCTTATCAACCGCTCCGGTATCGTCAGCCAAGACCACTGCAAGACTGGCCGGCATTCGAAGAGTGGCTCGTAATGGTTCTAGACGAGCACACTCTTGCAACACATGCCGGACCAACAACGTCGCTGTACACAGAAGACAGATGGGAGCAGGTTCCTTCCTAAGTAGGTAACTGTGGGTGGCGACACAGTGGCCAATCCGTAGGCATGCCAATATGACCTCTTCCCGCCGAGATAATCGCGAAGAGGTCACCCAGTGAATGGGATGCTCCTTCACTGCTCGCAGTTTATTTCCGCGGAGAGCCGACCACTCATCATACCAGCCCGAAAGCACCGCTCTCCGCGCATCGAGCTTACAGTCTTCAGAAGTTGCACAAGCGAAGACATCAACGGGATGTCTGGTGGCCGTCTTTGCCGCCAAATCCGCCAGTTCGTTTCCCGGCACGCCTACGTGAGCAGGAATTTTGCACACTCCACACAAACACCATAAAGGTGCAAAGCGTGGAGGGCATCTTGGATGCGCTGCACGAGAGGGTGGTAACTATAAAGCTCCTGAATGCTCTGAAGTGCACTGAGCGAATCACTCAGAATAAGAGCATTATCCGGTCTGCGGCGGCGAACATAAAGAATGGCTCGGTAGATGGTATAGAGCTCCGCAGTATAGACTGACGTAGTGTTATGCAAGCCGAATAAAAATCCTGTGGCACCAGACACAAAGGCACAGCAAACACCGTCGGCGCACCTACTCCCATCCGTGTATATAAAAAGGGGGTCATTATAACGTGATAAAAATTCTAAAAAGCAAGTTCGGATACAAGAGGCAGGCAGCATAGACGTCTCATAGGCAATCATCTAAAGATCGATGTGGGAAGTGGCATGTAACCACGGAGGGCACATTCTCTCTCTCTTGGAGAACAGCCTAGACAAGTCAATATTGTGTTGCTGAAGAAGCCCGCGGAAACAGAAACCTGCGGGCTATGAACTCGGGGAGTGGTGGCGATACTGTTCGTCCAGCTCGGGAGAGAAAAACGCGTGGAATGTTGGATGCCCAGGCATACACTTCAGCCCACAGCCATAATTAGCCAATAGGGAATCACGGCGACAGCGCACAGGGGGTTCCCCCGATTCGGCATAGAGGCTAACAACTAGGCTGGTTGGAAAAGCTCCAATCGCCACACGGATGCCTTTGTTATGTACGGTGTCTAATCTTTTGAGAACAGACGGTCGTGCTGAAGCATAGACAATGCAGCCACAGTCCAACTTCGATCGAATCAGCGCACGATAAAGATGAAGCAACACTGCCCGATCCGCTCCCCAAGATTTGCCACTGAGTATCCGTAAAATATTAAGAGAACGGTCACATCTTGCTTTCAGCTGTGCTATATGGAATGACCAACAAAGTTTTCGATCGAAGATCAACCCAAGGAATCTCGCCTCATCTGCAAAAGGAAGTAAATCTGGCCCGAGGCGAAGAGACGGCGGATAGCGCCACCTACGGTGCCAGAAGTTAACGCAGATTGCCTTCTCAGGTGAGAAACGAAAGCCATTTTCCAAGCTCAAATCATAGAGATTGTCCAAACACCGCTGGAGACGTCGTTAGAAAAACGGCGTACGCTGAGAACTACAGAAGATGGCAAAGTCATCCACGAATAAACAGCACGAGATACCTGGAGGAACACATTGCGATATGGTATTAATCGCTATAGCAAACAGCGTCACGCTTAGTACCGAGCCCTGCGGCACTCCGTTCTCTTGAATAAAAAGGGTAGAAAAAACCGAGCCAACCCGTACTCGGAAAACGCGGATATCCCAGTTGTGGAGGAAAGGTAATATCCCTGCTCGCCAACACGTATCATAAGCCTTCTCGAGGTAAAAAAAAAAAAGATAGCAACCGTTTGACTATTCTTAAGAAAGCCGTTCATAATCTGCGTCGACAGCGATACAAGATGGTCCGCCGCTGACTGACGTCTCCGAAAACCGCACTGGGCATTAGTCAATAGGTTGTTGGATTCTAGCCACCACACCAACCACACATTAATCATGCGTTCCATCACCTTGCAAATGCAACTGGTGAGTGAAATATGACGGAAGCTGGAAGGAAGATGACGGTCCTTTCCAGGCTGCAGAATAGGTATAACGGTGGCCTCCCGCCATTTGTCTGGAAAAGTGGCGTCAACCCAGACGCGATTATAGACCTTGAGTAGGAAAGCCTTACCATCAGGAGAAAGATGGTGCAACATTTGGACGTGGATGCCATCTGGACCAGGCAGAGTTTCGCGAAGATTGAAGGGCATGGTCTAACTCTGCCAGAGTGAAAACGCGGTTGTAATCCTCAAAGTTTCCGGAACGAAAGAAGTACCCTTGAGATTCCGCCTGATCTTGATTCTGCGAAACTCAGGGGAATAATTGTCTGAACTAGACACCTGAGCGAAAGCTCGGCCTAAACTGTTAACCACGTCAAATGTATTAATACCACCACCATTAGATGTTTTGAGACCAGCGATTGGCAAATGGGTCGATTTGCCGGAAACACGCCTCAACTTATTCCATATGACAGAGGAAGGAGTATGTCTATTGAAGGAAGCTACAAACTGACTCCAAGACTTCTTTTGCTATCCTTAATAACCAGTCGTGATTTGGCACGCTTTCTCTTATAGTGTATAAGGTTGTCCAGTGTAGGACGACGCTGGAAAACCCTGAAAGCACGGCGGCGAATACGAATAGCATTCCGGCACTGTTCGGTCCACCAAGGTACTGGAAATAGCCGGGTTAGGCCAGTGGATCACGGAATGGATTGCTCAGCAGAGGAAAGAATTACCCTGTGAGGTGTTCAACCAAATAGTTCCCAGAGTCGTGCTCGTGAGTACAGCCAAGCGGGAATACTGTTCTCAGTTGGCTTGATCAAAGCGCCAATTAGGTAAACGTGTGGAACATATAGTATGGGTCAAGATACTGATAAAACAAGGAGAGTGGTCACTAGAATGCAAATCAGAGATGATATTCCAACTTAAGGAAACTGCTAACTGAGGTGAACAAATTGCTACATCGAGGTGTGAAAGACTATGAAAGGCGTCAGAGACAAATGTGGGCTCTCCGGAGTTCAGGAGCGCTAAATTATTGTTGTCTAAGAATCTAAGAAGTCCGCAATTAACTTACCTCTCGCACAAGCCCGAGGTGAACCCTAAAGTGGGTGATGGGCATTCACATCGCCTACCAACAAAAAGGGTGGTGGCAACTGCGACACTAGATGGTCTAAGTCGCTGTGCGAGAGGTCCGCAGATGGAGGCAAATGGGTACTACAAATGGTGAATAAGGCGGAGGGCAGCTTAATCCGGACAGCAACGGACTGGATGTCAGGATGTAGAGGTACGGATTCGGCAAAGCCATCATCTCTTATAAGCATCATAGTGCCCCCATGTGCCGGGACACCGTCCCCCGGGGATAAATCACAGCGCACGGAGGAATAAGGCCTGAGGGTAACGGTGTCCAGGGGTCGAAGCTTTGTCTCTTGTAAGCATGCGACCAGAGGCTGATTTTGGTGCAGCAACAATTCGAGCTCTGGTCGATGCGATCTAACGTCGCGTATGTTCCATTGTAGGATAGCCATAGTTTATAGGATGGTATAAGTTTTAAATTGAAAGAAGTTTCTGCATATTAGGTGCTGCTGGTCGGATTAATATATTCTTTTTGGGTGTCGGACTAACACTTTGCTCAGGAGCTCGATCCTGTCGCTTATGCACTGTGCGTTTGGCACTGACGGCAGAATCCTCCTGATCCATCTCCTCCACGGGGGATGACCCCTTTCTTCTAAGATTAGAGGTACGATCGGCGAGGATGGTCGTCGCTGATCAACACTTCCCCCAGAAGAGTCCTCCGAAGAGGATCTCCGTAGAGAATGGCATAGACTTTGCTTTGCTTTAGATGTTTTGGGAGCCGTCTTGACACTATCTTTCAAAAAGTCTTGGCGGACGTAGCTGGTCTTGAGCTGTTTTGCAGGTGCAGAATACGTCGCAAGCTTACCGGTCTTAAGTCCCGAGGTGGAAGGTTGAGGTGATTTGGGTGCTGGACTGCTCTGTAAGCTGGCGGATTTAGCGGGCGTTGATGCCGACTTTGTAGATGAACGAGAATGCCTTGGTTGTGTTGTGGAGACAAGAACATTTTCAGCAATGGTTGCCCCGTTTATATCGCCAGTTTGCGTTGCGATTTCCCGACACGGTAGAGGCTTAGCCACAACAGAGCTAAATGCACCGAACTACGGGGCAGAGGATTGGTGGAGTCGCAGGAGCTGCCGGGCTTCCGAGAAGGACATCTTCTCTTTCACTCGGATCTCCTGGATCGCCTTTTCCTCTGTAAAAGGGGGCATTCTCGGGAACTAGATGAATGCTCGCCTTCGCAATTCACACACGATGGAGGGGAAGTACACTCATCATCGTGGGAGAGGTCACCACAGTTGGCGCAGATAGATTCACCGTTGCAAAAATCTCGCGTGTGTCCAAAACGCTGACACTTATAGCACCGGGGCGGTTTTGGGATATAGGGTCTAACCTCGATGGCTTCATACCCTGCCTTAATCTTTTGAGGGAGATCTATGCGATCAAAAGTAAGGAACAGGGTAGGGTTGGCATGAATTCTCCATTTACCTTACGCTGAACCCGATAGACATACGTGACACCTTGATCAGACATATTCTCTTGCATCTCCTCGGCGCTTAGACCGCCAAGAGCGCGGCTGGTAATCACACCGCGTGAGGAGTTAAGTGTCGTATGCGCCTCACAGGGTAGCTTGCTAAAAGTTTGGCTTTCAGTAGTTTAGTAGTCTGGGATGCCGATGTTGCCTCGACCAGCAGCGTGCCGTTGCGGGCTCTAGTGCATGGTTTAACGGGACCAGCTATAGCATCGAGACCCTTTTGAATTGCAAAAGGGCTCACGATAGAAAACTTCCTCCCTTCCTCTTTCCGAGAAACAACCAAGTAGCGAGGACCACAGGACTCGACTACTTCTTTTACAAAATCACGACCACGTTTAAATATTCGTTTATTGGGTGTCATAGAGTAATAGCAATACAATTTCATCGCCCAGTGCCCCCCACCCACCACGGAGCCCAACAAGGGGTCACCCCACTGGGGTGACAGGACTACACAGGGGGATATAGCAGGCTCGCCATCCCACTCAGCCTGAAGTTCGGTATAATACCTAGTCCGGGCCGATTGACTTGGGTGGGTTAGTCCTTAGCCTCCCGTTTAGGCGGAGCAGAAACCAAAGTGATGTATTAGGCTGCGCATCCTCCTCAGTTACTGAAGAACAGAAGCCCAGGCTCAGGTGCGCAACTCTCAACCAACCAGGATATTCCTTTCCACCGACACGGGTCTCCACTCACGGCCTACACGTGGGCGGGGAGTTTTATAGACTGACTCCCTCACCACTCGGAGGTTGCCCACACGAGGGTGTCAGAGGTGGATCGGTAACCCCCAGGTGCGCCAAACCCGTACCTACCGTAGTAGGCCCCTGGGGGTGTCCAGGTTTCAGAATAGGCATGACGGTGGCCTTCCGCCATTTGTCTGGAAAAGTGACATCAACCCAGGCAGGATTTTAGACCCCGAGTAGGAAGATCTTACCATCAGGAGATAGAAAATCTCGCAATATTTGGACGCGGATGCCATATGAACAAGGCGCAGAGTTCCGAGAAGATTTAAGTGCACGGTCTAACTCCGCCATGGTGAAAAGGCGGTTGTAATTCTCAAGGTTACCGGCACGACATGAGCACCGTTGAGATCAGGCCTGATCCGTAAGTCTAAGAAACTCAGGGGAATAATTGTCTGAGCTAGACACCTGAGCGAAATTACGGCCTAAAGTGTTAGCCACGTCAAATGTATTAACAACATCGGCAGCTGTTTTGACACCATCGATTGCTATATGGGTGGATTTGCCGGTCATATGCCTCAACTTATCCCATACGACAGAGGAAAGGACATGTCTATTAAAGGAAGCTACAAACTTGCTCCATGACGTCTTTTTGCTATCCTTAATAACTTGTGGAGATTTGGCACGTATTTTCTTATAGTGTATAAGGTTACCCAGTGTAGGGCGACGCTGGAAAACCCGGACAGAACGCCTGCGAGCATGAACAGCATTCCGGCACTCGTCGGTCCACCAAGGTACCGGAAATCGACGGGCTGGGCTATCGAACGCGCAATGGATTGCTCAGCAGAGGAAAGGATCATCGCTGTGAAGTGTTCGACTAAATAGTTCACAGAGTCGTCATGCTCATCACAGAGTCAGCCAAGCGGGAATACAATTCCCAGTTGGCTTGCTCGAGCCGCTGGCAAGGTAAACGGGTGGAACATACAGAATGTAATAAGAGACTGATAAAGCAGGGAAAGTGGTCACTAGAATGCAAATCAAAGATGATATTCCAACATTAAGAAACCGCTAACTGGAGTAAAAAAATTGCTATATCAAGGTATGATAAACGATGAAGTGCGTCAGAAAGAAATATGGGTTCTGTGGTGTTCAGGAGCGCTAAATTATTATTCTCCAAGAAGTCTGCAATTAGCTTACCTCTTGCACAAGTCTGAGGTGATCCCCAAAGTGGGTGATGGGCATTCACGCCGCTTACCAACAGAAAGGGTGGTGGCAACTGCCAGCTAGGTCTTCTAAGACAATGTGCGAGAGGTCAGCAGATGGAGGCAAATAGATACTACAAATAGTGAATATGGCGGAGGGCAGCTCAATCCTGACAGCGGCGGACTGGATGTCAGACTGTAATGGTACGGATTAGGCGAATATATCACCTCGGATAAACTTCAAAGTGCCCCCCATGTGCTGGAACACCCTCTTTTGCTGATAAATCACAGCGTACAGAAGAGTACTGCCTGATGATAACGGTGTCCTGGGGACGAGGCTTTGTCTCTTGTAAGCATATGACCAGAGGCTGATTCTGGTGCAACTACAATTCAAGCTCTGGTCGGTGTGATCTAATTCCGAGTATGTTCCACTGTAGGATAGCCATAGTCTATATGGTGGGATAAGTTCTAAAATGAAAGACGTTGTGAATATTAGGCAGCGTTGGTCGGTTTAGTTTATTCGTTTTGGGTGTCAGACTAAAACCTTCTTCAGGAGCACGATCCTGTTGCTTACGAATTGTGCGTCTTGTAGTGACGGCAGAATACTATTGATCCATCTCCTCCACGGGGGAAGACCGCTTTCCAATAGAAAGTTTCCGGTCGAGAATCTCGAACCGATTAGAGGTACTGATCGGCGTGGACGGTCGTCACCGATCTGTACTTCCCCCAGAAGATTCTTCAGAACAGGATCTCCGTGGAGGAGAGTGGCGTGGACTTTGCTTTCCCTTATATGTTTTGGTAGCGGTCTTGACACTATCTTTCAGAAAGTCTTGTCTGACATAGCTGTTCTTGAATTGTTTTGCAGGTGCAGAATAGGTCACAAGTTTGCCAGTCTTATTTCCCGAGGTCAAAGGTTTAGGTGATAAGGGTGCTGGACTGCTCTGTATGCTGGCGGATTTTGCAGATGTTGATGCCGACTTTGAAGATGACATGGGCTTTGGCGCTGCTCTCGCTACTAAGACCTTTTCTGCAATGGTTGCCCCCTTTATATCACTGGGCTGAGCTGCGATTTCCCGACAGGGCACCGGTTTAACTACACCAGAGCTAAACGAGTTGGAATTCGGGACAGAGGGTTGGTGTCGTAAAAACTTCCGGGCTTCCAAGGACACCTTCTCTTTCACCCGGATCTCCTCTATCGCCTTCTTCTCTGTAAAACGGTGGCATTCTCGGGAACTCGTCTTCGCAGTTTACGCAAAATGGAGATGTACATACACCATCGTGGGAGAGGTTACCACAGTTGGCGCAGCTGGATTCGCCGTTACAAAAATCACGTGTGTGGCCAAAACGTTGACGCTTATAGCATCTAAGCAAGTTTGGTATATAAGGCCTAACTTCGATGGCTTCATACTCTGCCTTAAATCTTAAGCGGGAGATCTACCTGATCAAAAGTAAGGAACAGGGTATGGGTAGGTATGAATTCTCCATTGACTTTGCGCTGAACCCGATACACATGTTACGCCTTGATACGCAATATTCTCTTGATTCTCCTCAGTGCTTAAACCGTCAAGAACGCGGGTGGGATCACATCGCGTGAGGAGTTTAACGTCTTATATACTTCGACCTTCACGGGGATGCGGGCTGAACATTTTAGCCTTCAGTATTTTGGCAGCCTGGGATGCGGAGAGTGCCTCAACCAGCAGCGTGCCTTTACGGGTTCTAATACAAGATTTCACAAGGCCAGCTATTGCATCGAGAATTACAAAAAGGCTCACCGTAAAAAAAAAAACTTACTTACTTCCTTCCTTCCTCTGTCCTATTACAAGTAAGTAGGGCGGAGCACAAGACTCGATTACTTCTTTTCCCATAATATTAACAGTGAAGTTTTTATTACTAATACCATAAAGACATAGAAATTCATCCCTCTGTGCTCCCCACACACCACGGAGCAAAAAATGGGCTGCACAGGGATATAGCGGGCGCGCTGTACCACTCACCCTGGAATTTGGTATAACACCTAGTCGTGGTCGATTGACTAGGGGTGGGTTAGTCCCTAGTCTCCCCTTTAGGTGAAGCAGAAACCAAAGTGGTATATTAGGTTGCGCACCCCCCCCCCCCCAGTTACTGAAAAACGAAGCCTAGTCAGAGATATGCAACTCTCAACCAACCAGGATATTCCTTTCCACCGACATGGGTCTCCACGCACACCCTATACGTGGATCGGCATTTGGACACACTGACTCCCTCACCAGTTAGAGGTTGCCCATACAACGGAGTCAGGATTGGCTCGGAACCCCGGGTACGCCAAACTCGTACCTGCTGTAGTAGGCCCCTGGGGAGGGGGGAGGGGATAAGTAGGTCAAGTGAATATTTTCAAAGTTTTTGGTAACCTCACATTAGCACACACAAAAAAGATACATAATAATAACAATAATTACAGCAGTATTTTACAGAAACGGATTTCATATGAACCTTATCAAATGATTGTTCAAATGTAGCTACTCTATTATTATTTGCATCCCCATCTTCTACATCAGTCTCTGTGTTCTCTTAAGACTCCTAAACACTTCATGGTATACATCTCAGGAATAACACCTTTTGAACATGCTCCTATGACGAAACACAGCATTATTACATAGTGCGGGATTTGTCCTTGACAGATTTATAACCGTAGGCCATTGCGATGGGACCTACATTGCTTTTCTCTTAACAAAAGTATCTATTGTTTGATGCATCTAGTCCACAGGCATATAGGTGTGGCCTAGCAATATGATGGTCAGTTTAACTTGATTCACATTTTTAAACCTTTCAAGAAAACTGTAAATCATAGCTAAATCTGCTTGTTCCTGTTTTGTCCTGTGCAGCTATCAAAATAATGTGAAATATTGGTAACACTTGTAATTCGTTCATCAGCTCAGCATAAATATTTAAAAAGAGCAGTGCAAATATCATTTGCTCCACACATAACTGATACCATTCGATCTTTCAGAAACCTGACTTTACAAGCCTTTCTCTTTTGTAAGTGTCGCTCAAATGCTTCGTCTTGTCAACATCAAGTTTTCTACTTTAATGTATTTTTCTTTCTCACAGGTTTTGGAGTACTGTTCCAGGTATGGGAGTCACCTGATAGGAAGACCCAAAGAGAGTAGCTGACCCTTCTATGGAGTAAGGTCACGGAAGTCCTGGAGGAAGTACATGCAGGGACTTCGGGAGGTCATTTGGGACCCAACCGAACCATCGACAAGCTCCGCCAACAGTATTACTGGCTGAAACTACGAGCAGATGCTGAGAGGTTGTGCAGAAGTCGCGGCCCACAGTCCAGGAGCCTGGGTCATATGTAGCAGTATAACGTGGGAGCAATTTTTGTATGCATAGCAATTGATGTAGCTGGGCCACTTTCTGTGTCAGACAGGGGCAAGAAGTATCTAATGGTTGCCATGGATTATTTCAAGTGGCCGGAGATGAGCACCATCCCTAAGCAGTAGGCCAAAATCCTCGTGAACTGACCCGTAGAACAACTGTCACTATGGAGTTCCTTTGGAGATGCACAGTGATCAGGGCAGCACTTTGGGTCTAACCTGATGAGAGATATACTAGAGTGATTTGGAGTGCACAACAACTCTCCAATCATAGTCAGATGGCATGATTGAATTCTATATCAGAACTCTAGAACACTTGATGAAGGTTGTGGCCTAACACCAGAGAGATTGGGATGTGAAAGTCCACTTTTCTTGCAACCCATGTCATCACTGGATTGACGTCAGCCAGTTTGGTATTTGGCAGGGAGCTACGTCTACAATGTGACCTGGTGTTTGAAAGTGGGGGGGAAAACAGCCAGCAGTCAACTAAATGGAGAATCTCGTAAAACGGCTTCATGCCATGCATAATATGGTGGTTCAATACATTCAGATAACAAGCAACCGGATCGAGACTCGTTACGACCAGCAGGCCAACAGCCCAGGTTTCCAGCAGGGAGATTGGGTGTGGGTTTATCGCCCTAACTGGACCAAGGAATGCTGCTCCAAGCTTCAACTACCATGGCAAGGGCATACCTTTTGGTGATGAAGATAAATGGTGTCATCTACGGCATAGAGATGCTACCCTGAGGGAGGAGGCTAGTAGTACACCTAGATCGTCTAGTCTGTTACGATGATGCTGGTCACGAAGATACACCTTGCATCCGTATTCGCTGAACATATGTGTATGACGTCCTTCATATGTCATAGGTAATTGTTGGCATCCATTGTTACATGTGGGTTAGTGGACACATGTGGTGGCAAGTTGTTTTGAAGTCGAAGCTGTGGTTGTTACAACTATTAGAATGGATATGTGTGGTGTCGAAAGATTCTTTGATGTTGAACTCACATTGTTACACCTGAGCAAATTTGTGCAGTTTGCACGAGCAACTCTCTCTCTCTGAAAGTTTCCAGTCACATGATCAAGAGGTATAAAAAGGGAAACAAAGCCCAGCCGAGCTGGGCAACAGTTGAGTTTCAAAAGGAAATTCGTAGCAAGCTGTGATTGACACCGCAACAAATATCGAAAAGAAACTACACGGCAGAATTTTTTACGAAAGCATTGGTAATCATTTGTGAGTATATCCTTTTTGTAATCAGCTTGTGGAAGAAATAAAAAAAATTTTGTTGGAGAAAAAGTTTTTGTTACAATATACACATTACAGCACCTAAAACATATCTGTGGGGACCGGTGACAGAGTAGGAAGGAATAAACCAGTCATGTCAAAGCTACATAGTAGTAGCAGCACAATAAGGTGAACAGGACAATCAGTTTCTCTGCTGAGATCATACCACTATATACTGCTTGGTTCCAAAGTGGATTGCTATTTGTTCCCAATTGCTACGCTCCTGAGTTTTTCTTGTCATACAGAAACTTACACAGCTTATTCGTGGCACTGAACTTCACACACATTGACAAACAATCCTTTACTTTGGCATAAATATGTGGTACTACAATAACTTCCAGCTCCTTCGCTCTGGTGCCCATTTTATAACAAAGAGCACACTAATATTATTAAAGTCTGTCTTTCCTAAGAAAGTAGAGTTCCGCACCTACATTCAAACCAAGACCCTGCATCATATAGGGAGGTAGATATAGGGCGTTTCAAAACTGTATTCACTGTTTGGCTAACAGAACCACTAACTTGAGTCTAAATATAATTCACCATTTAATGCCTATGATAAGGAATACATCTATGAAGGCAAATCAAAATGAATATTCATATTATTGATTGAATGTACAAGCAGGAATAAGTTTTTCGTCCTAATATTCGAGAGCTTATGTTAAACGATATTAGATGTGCTGTAAAAAGAATTGTCTTTACTTTCATTTTCATCAACGTTTTCATGCTCTAAATCTCATCTTCAAGTTTAATCATGAATGTATAAGAAGGACTATCCATAATGTTATCTCATTCCCATTAAAAATCCTCCACTCCTTTAACATGACAACAGGTATTACACCAATTTTCTGCCGTCACAGATGTAATGGTGTCTTGAAACACAGTTTTCAGATGTTGAATTGTAAATCTCTTTCACTTATGTCTATGCCAGTTCTATGGGACTGAACTCTCAATAATATAGATACAGCTGTACAACTTCACATCAATGGTGATTTGCTAGTATGTCCATGTGATAGATGCAAAATTGTGACATTTTGCTTAACTAGTTTAGAAAGAACAGCCTTTACCATTATTTTGTTAAAATCAATGTTATATTTGCATAACTACTGCTGCATTGCATCTTTGCATGTGTTACCATTCTGGGTTCTGTTTAATTCTTGTGAATGGCATTTAGCATTGTCCATTATTATTACCGAGTATGGGGGAATGCTGTTCTTGAAACCACTTTGTAAAACCTCAAAATCCATTTCCTTGTGACATTCCTTTATGGACTTTGAACTAAATACCAAGAGAGCATTAAGCAGAGAACCTGCTTCACTACCAGCAAGTAAAACCTGGAACCATTACCTGTTGGAACATGTAAAACTTTCCTAGTCTTCTACAGTCCTTATATTTTCTTTCATGTCATGTTCACATTTACCTGTGTTTTATCTAAGAAAAGATTAAGACATACAGAATTATTTTTGTACTTCATTTTTCTGAGACACTAATTACAGTGAGCAACTACATATATCACTGCATTCCATCAAGAATTTACGGTTTGTAAACGGTCTTATGGTTCCGATACCCAATACTTTTCATTACTTTCCACAAAGATGAGCATGACATATTTATACTAAGCATCTTTCCACAGCTGGTAAAATATCATTTAAAGCCGAAATAAATCCTTGCTTATAGAGATTTAGAATACATCTCAAGGCATCTAGATCAAATTTGTCATATCTAGTTACAGGGCATTAACGCTTTTGCTTTTTATTGAGACTTTTCAGTTCTTCTCTATCCTTTTTCTCTTTCACGAATAGTATCATGCCGATTTACACACTGCTGTTGCTTGCACTGTGGATGTAGAGGGCTGTTCACATTTTGCATTATCATATTGACCCTGAAAAAATTTGTACGAGATGCTACTCCTTTTTTTCGAAAGCTGAGCTTTCCTTTTACACCGATTCATTAACACAATCACAACAGAAACAATATGCCCAGAATTTTGACAATTTTGCCATGGCACACTTAATAATCATCAAATCTAATTAACTAACACTATAACTCCATAATAAAACAAAATTGGCACACAATATTGATAAAATATAAATATAAAAATCACGAACGTTGCAATTCAATGTGCACTTCTACATCAACAGTCCAGATCCACATAAATGTAAGCACAGTAGCTGGAGAAGCATGTTTTGAATCACCCTGTTGCAAAGACTGGCGAAGTTACAGGAAGTCGGACGGGTAGCTTTACAAAAATTGTCTCTCCATAAACAACTGGTTAAATGTATTTCCCTCCTTAGGAAAAACAGATTATGTACTACTTATACTGTATAGTTTTACAATAGTTTAATTGCATAACAGAATGGCGAGATATTATCAATTAAAAGCAAAATCACTAATATTATTAGGAAATTTTACAATCGTATTTGGAAAGTTTAGTAAATGATAATGCTTTTGCTCTATAATGTAGTCAGTTAAAATCACGGCAAATGCATTCTTTTACATCAAAATTAAAACCTCTCCGTGAAACAATTCTTATGGAAATTTACTGTCATAAAAATATTCCTGTAGCGGTGCCAGAAGTGCAAAATTCTCCACTAGTTACATTTTGCTAAAGACTTTGAAAGACCTTATTTCGCTTATTAGTAATTCTGTTTCCTGAGTAACTCCAAATGCACAACTTTGGATATGGCTTAAACTTTGCAATTCCAGAGTTAGCTTTCACCATCTTTATTTGAAGAAAACTTAGAAATAAAAATATCTACTCACTAAAATAAACATTTCCCATTGCTATAGGAGGAAGAAGCAAACAAATCTACAATCAATATCCCTATAATTAGCTCAGAAACTAACATCTAATGAGATAGGGGCCATTTTAGTTGTGTTCAGTATGTGTCGAGTTTGATGGTGTAGGCTGTCTTCCTGTTGAAGCTCATTCACTTCTCATATTTGAATAAGCAGTGCACTAACAGTGGTGCTGGTAGATTAAACACTCTAGCATGAGTGTAGCGAGACTATGGTGCCACGGGGCAGTTGAAGAAACAGGACAAGACAGTGTGTGGCATTCAGCGAGCTGTTATGGCGCCCTGTAGTGGTGTTCTTTACAACACTGAAATGATTTAAAGGAAGAATCATCGGGAAACTGGAAGGACGAAATTGGAGGAGTGTTGCCCACGAGTTTGTTACTGCTCACAGCATTGTTTTGCATGAATGGGGAGCCTTCCAAACCAAAGGCACTTCGAAACACAGAAATGATCGGCCATGGTCAACTATAGACCAATAACAGATGTGTGCTACATTGTGCAACAGGCAAGAAGGGCTCCACGTCAAATAGCGGATGCAACTGCAACCACACATAACTGGTCATGCAATCTCATGCTATACAGTGGCACAGCGACTGCATAGAGGCGCTCTCTTTGCCCTATGGCCAGTATGTTGTGTTCCATTGACAACTGCACATCAGCGGCAGTGTTTGCGATAGTCCCAAGAGAGTAAGAATTGGGCTAACGAGGCATGAGACTGTGTGCTCTTCTCGGACGAGATGAAATTCAATCTGAATAGTGGTCTCAATAAACTCTCATCTGGTGGGAGATGGGAACATGTAAGGCATCCAGGAACATCCTTGAACATGATGGTTTTGGTGGTCCGGGTGTCATGATGGGGGAGGCATAATGTTTCATGGGCGTACCGACTTACAAATCTTTGAACACGGTATACTCAGTGGTCATTGTTATTGTGATACTGTACTCCTTCCCCATGTGCATCTTTTCAGTGGTGCAGTTGGCCCTGAATCATTTTTATGGATGACAATGTTGACCGCATTGGATCTCTTGGAATCAGAGGATATTGGGCGAATGGACTGGCCTACACATTCCCCTGATTTAATCCTATTGAACATGCATGGTATGCTTTGGGAAACGCATTGCAGCACATCCACGTTTAGCAACGACCATCTAACAGCTGCCAACAGCGCTGGTGGAGGAATGGTGGAACGACCTACCACGAGAACTTCTTACCGACCACCCTTTGAAGCACTATGTCCATTTTTGTAAATCTAGAGGACTATCATATGACGTAATGGCTTTAATGTAGCTCATTTGCTATGAACAAAAGTGTAGTTTCTGTTCATCTCATTGCATGTTTTGTTTAAGATCTGTAGCAATTATCTCTACGAAAGAGTTAAGCTTCATCGAGCTATGTTACTTGGCACTGGCACAGCATGTGAATGTTACTGTCCCCTTAGGCTTTGCACATCAGTGCAGTATTCTGCTATGGGACAGCAATAGTAGTAATCAGCAGCCCATGCTATTTTCGGAAATATTCTCAAGGCAACAATTCATGTGAAAGAAATGTTTATCAGGCTATTACAATCCTCCCCTAGGAGCCGCAAGAACTTGTAGCTGGTGAGGGGGGGGGGGTCTTCCGTGGACCAGTGATTTACTAAGTTTGTAATGAGGTACCAGACTAAGAAGTGGCTCAAAAGAAAATCCAACCCAAATGGTACTTTCAGTTGGAGAACCTTGAGGGACTCCCTGTAGGAGGAGCTTTAATAGGCTCTGGTCCACCCAATCCAGGTTGGAAATGCATCATGCCTGGGGATAAATGACACTGAGATGGTTAATAATACAGTGTCGCACCAGGCGACACCCTGAAGTAATTAGCATTCCCAATATATATGGGGCTCTGTATTGGAAGACTTTTATTCCCCTGATACTTGTTGGACCAATATGGACCAAAACACAACAAACAAAACTAAGGCAGGTGAGAGAGACTCTCCAGTTGAGAGAAATTCCTCGCCTGACAAAGAAAAGTCAAGTGACAGAGACTCTCCAGAGAGAAATCTGTTACTTGATAAACAAATGGCAACATAAACCCACATAGCAGTGTGGGGGGCGGGGGGAGGTCCGCACTGATACAGGGACTTCTGAAAGAACCAGAACAAGTATTATCCTTTGGATAAAGTGAAACCTGTTAAGAGGCCTAGAGGTACTGAACCTTACATCACTTACAGGGAAAGCTTTGGCCGCTTTTAAGACGGCAATTGTTGGAGTCATATCCTGAGAGAAAGCTGATTGGGGAAGGACATCCGATTCATTCAGGCAGAGATTCTGGGTAAGATAGATAAGGCGCCATCCAGCGAATCTCTACCTACACTCAGGCCCTTTTCTCTACAGGATGGGGCTCTGATATATTATTGTAACGATGAGCATTCATGCAATTGGCTCCAAAAACACATTCAAGGATCTAAAATCAAGGAGAATTTAGTCCTTAAAGTAGTAAATCCAAAAGATCTACCCAAACCAGTCAAGTTGGCCCTCAGGACCCGGACATTACAACCAATGATCCTAAAGTGCTGCTAAGACGTATCCAGAGATTAAACCATGAGCTGAATACTCAGCACTGGAAAATCATTGATAAGCAGTCAGACTCCTCTGGTCAACGCTTAATTTTAATGGTGGACCAAGAGTCTGCTAAGAAGATAAAAGATCTTGGCATGTTGGCCTATACTGGGGTTGACAGGGCTCTTTTTAAGATCCTATCTGACCCGGTGAGGAAGACAGAATCCGATAAGAAGAAGAAGGCAGACAGCGATGGCTGAGACAGACCGGAGATGGAGATAAGGGCCTGGAGGATCCGCATCGGGTACGCTTAGGTTAAGTGCTATAGGTTGAATGCAATTATGAAAACAGCTCAAATTAATTTGCAGCACTGTATCGCAGCTTCAGCTCTTTTGAGTAATAGCCTTGTTGAACACAATATTGATATTGCCCTCATACAGGAACCTTGGCTTTACAGGGGCTCAATTAGAGGGATCAGTTGTAGAAAGGGTACTATATATAGACCTAGTAATAATAATCCAAGATCATGCATTTATGCTAAGGATTGGATAAACGCACTGCTTCATATTGAGCACTGTTCCAGGGATGCAACTACATTCCAAACAGTGGAGGAGGCAGAAGAGAGGAAAGTTTTAATACTCTCTTCCATCTACCTCCCTTATGAAGACTCTGAACCACCATCGACAACAGTGAGGGACCTTGTGACCCACTGTGGAGAGAATGGAAAGGAGTTAATTTTGGGGGTCAATGCCAATGCACACCATACTTTGTGGGAGAGTAATGACATCAATCCTAGAGGAGAAAGGTTAATGGAGTACCTGGTGAGTACAAACCTTAATATTCTAAATCGAGTTAATGAACCAACCTTTGTAACTTCAGGAAGGGAGGAAGTCATTGATATATTGTTAGGGACTAACTTAATTGAGAACCTAATCTTAGGGTGGCATGCATCATCGGAGATTACTCTATCTGATCATAGATGCATAATCTTCAATATCAAAGCACAAGTCACTCTACCAGTGATTTATAGAAACCCGAGGAAAACTGACTGGGACAGATATAGACGAGACTTACCAGCATTGACATAGGGTATCTCAAGGAACATTTGTTCGACATTGGATGTGGAGTTTGCCGTTGAATGAATTACAACAGTCAATTCTCCAATCCTATTATCAAAATTGTGAACTTGAGGTAGCACACTCACCTAGGCTGGGGCCTTGGTGGGCTAAAGAGTTAAGCAGACTTAGGAAGAAAGCAAGGAAATTATTTAGACTTGAAAAAGGACTGGTGATTGGGACTCATATAGATAAGCTCTCACCAATTATAATAAAGAAATATGCAAAGCCAAAAGAACTTCATGGAGGGAGTACTGCCAGGGGATGGAGAATGCTCCCAGCAATGTCATGAAACAAATCGCTAAGGGTTAAAATAATTGTGAACACTATGAAATGGCCTGATGATATGTATACACGTCTGGTTCTGAGATGCTCCTGCTACTTGCGAGAGCTCACTTTCCAGACTCTAAGGTAGACAATGACAGCAATTCTGTGAAGGGGCAACCAAATCTTGTCCATCTTTCTTTGGACAGAGAGGATTGGAACCTAATCAGGAGCGTAGTCTATGTCACTAAAATAAGATGGGCCATTAAGTCATTTGGACCAAATAAATCGGCACGCCCTGATTTAATCATTCCTGAATTTTCTACAACAGGGTATTGATTCAGTTCAATCCCTACTTTTATTTTTAGAGTTTGTCTAGCTTATGGATATATACCCATGGCTTGGAGACAAACAAAAGTGGTGTTTATACCTAAGCCAGGGCACCCTAGTTACGCCCAGGCTAAGGCTTATCACCTCTTCTCTCTTCTTTTATGCTAAAAACTTTAGAGAGATTAGTGGATAGGCACATTAGGGATAATTTTTTTGATGGCACATTCATTTAACAAATACCAATTTGCCTATTAAACAGAGAAATCGATAGAAGAGCCACTTAACCAAGTGGTTACGACTGGACTATTGAGAAGGCGCTTAATACCAGAGAAATAGCCATTGGTGCTTTTCTTGAAATTGAAGGTGCATTTGACAGGACATCTTGTGACGTATGGTCAGACACTCTTTATGGACATGACAAACCACCATGTGAATGGATACATCTGTTTTACAGCACAGTAAGATAACCGTGAATCTATGTGGGGAGACGCTGGGTGTGTACACGGAGAGGGGCTGCCCCCAGGGGGGTCTATTATCACCCCTGTTATGGAACCTTGTAGTGGACACACTTCTTTGCGCATTCAATAGTGATGGTTACTTCACAGTTGATTTTGCAGATGATATTGCAATAATCATAAAAGGGAAATTCCCTCATATAGTTTCTCAAGTGCAACAAATGACACTTAAGAAAGTGGAAGCTTGGTGCAAGATGAACAATTTAACTGTTAATCCAAGCAAAACAGAAGTGGTACCCTTTACCAGGAAAAGGGGGTCTGATTTAATCAGACTTTCTCTCTCTCTCTTTGGTGAAGTAGTGCCCTATTCGACACAAGTTAAATATCCTGGGCTTGTTTTAGACAAGAAATAAACTTGGAAACATCATACGGAACTATATATTACCAAGGCCTACAGAGTCTTTTGGACATTTAGTGGAATGCTTGGTAAGACGTGGGGTCTGAAACCTAGTATAGTGTATTGAATATACACTGTCAATGGTGAGACCTATATTCTCCTATGCCACACTGATGTGGTGGCCTAGAGTTAATTTAAAGGTGTGCAGAAAGGAACTCTGTAAATTACAGAGGACCTTCTGCATATCAATTATTACTCCCACTGTGGCAATGGAGATGCTGATCGGGCTCACACCTCTCCATATATGGATGAAGGCAGAAGCCATGACCGCGTGTCACCGTATTTGTCACTACACTAAAGAGTCTAATATTGAACATATTATCATCTCAAGCTTTCTTGGGACCATTATTTACAACAGATACTCGATATGAGAACTGACATTCTTCAATCAAGATTCAAGTTTGAATTGAATTTCATGGTCTCTTATCCACAGCGATGTGAATGGGAAAGATTGGTAAAACCTCGCAATAATAAAGGCCCAATCTGGTATACTGATGGTTCCAGAATCAAATCTGGAACGGGGGCTGGGCTTTACAGTAAAGGCACCCTGATTTCTTACAGTCTGGGTACCTTAGCTACAGTTTTCCAGACGGAGGTTTATGCAATCCTAGCCAGTGTCATGGAATGCATTAAAAGAACATATATGAAGAGAAGTGTTCTTATTCTTTCAGACAGTCCAGCTGCTTTTAAAGCACTTGAATCACCATCAATAAAATCAAAGCTGGTCTCAGAATGCCAGGAATCCCTAATGACACTGGCTGAACACAATAAGGTTCAACTTATGTGTGTATCAGGACATATAGGTATACCAGGCAGTGAGAAAGCAGATGAAGCAGCCAAGATTGGTAGTGAAATCCAGAGCCTGTATTGGGGGTGTCCTGCAGACCAGTGAAACAAGCTATCAAGTGTTAGGCTCAAACAGAGCATAAGAACTACTGGAACTCCATTGAGGATTACAGACATTCCAAGCTGTTTATTACAGACCTGGACAATAGCAGGGCAAAATATCTGCGGGATCTTGGTAAAAGAAGGCTTGCATGGGCAACAAGATTCATTACAGGGCACTGTGCCCTAAAGTTCAATCTGTACAAAATGGGATTGTTCAACAACCCAATCTGTAGTAGATATCTAGAAGGAGATGAGACTGTTACTCATCTGATATGTGATTGCCCTGCTCTTGCCAATCAAAGAGCAGGTATTTTTGGCAAAGATAGATGAACTATCGAAAGTCTCAGTTAGTAGCCTGGTTAAGTTGATAACAAGCACAGACTACTTAGCTGATGAAAGGAGGATGCATAATAGATATTTTAGGTCGCAGTGCTTGGACATAAAACCCACCTCTTTTTAAACTAGAACCAGAACTAGGCTATTCCAATGATTGTATACATGGGATCATTCACGGCAAGGACAAAACATTGCGGTAGACTGCACACATTTCTGATGCCAAAAAAATGGAAGAGTGGCTGGTCTGACATAAAAATGACCATGAAACAATTACGCGATGAACTGCAACTAGGAGGCATTAGCGACACTATTGTGTGTTCATTTCTACATTAATAGTTATGATCTTTCATGTCCAACATGTGCATGTTCGGAAGCCTCAGACCACCATGCTCGATTAAAGTTCTGCCTAGAGCTTCTAGGTCAGTGTGCTGAAACTCCACAGTTTATGGGCGAAAGTTTTATTTTTGAACTAAATAGGATTCATAATAAATGACATAGTAAATTCCATAATATACACGTGCAGGCAAAAGTAATCCTAGAGCAATCACAGAGGTGGGACATCGCAATTGCTGTCACTCTCCATGGTGTAATCGTTATCATGCTAACTTCATATACCCAAGGTCGCGGATTCAAACCCGGCGGAGGACAATGGATTTTTTCGGGTGTAAAAATCCTTAGCTTGGCTTCCTTCAGAAGGGAAGTAAAGCCACTGGTCCCGTGTCATAGATTTACAGCGTGTGAAAGAACCTCAAGCCTGATAGAGAGGCATTTCAGCAAAATTAAGCGGTCTTTCACGCCCAGTATAGAATGGGACGCAGAGAACCACAGCAGTTAAAGAGCATCCATAAATAACACAGCATTTACATTTTTATCGCAATTGCTTTACCATCAATGCATAGGCAAGAATTGTGGGTGAGAAACTCATAAGGCTATGTATTTTATGAAACACAATGAGTGCTGCATATCGGAGATTTCTGTGTGATGAGTTATCAGTGGCATTTGAGAATGTTACTGTAGTTTAGTGTGACATTACCTAACCCAAATAAATTATGGCCCATACATTGGTCGAGGAGGCCCAGAAGCATAATTTCCCATTCACCTCACAGAATTCTATGGATTTGTAGCAATGTGGAGGTTTAAAGACATTGGCGTCTGTCCCATTCATCAACTTTGTGAACACATTGAAAACAGATCAGCCCACAATTAAACAAATGTGGGTTTTTGGACGTATGGCTGTAAGAAAATACATTCTAGTTTTAGGCAATCCTACTCGCTGTATGCATATAGGACAGGCAGAGCATACTAAGTGTATTAAGCTCAATTTTGTACAACGCTTTGAAGTTCAAAAGAATCAGAATATCTCCAATTTAAATACTGACTGTGATATTTATTTAATATCATCTATGCTTCACTTCCAGACTTGCAAGGAGAGCATTTTACTTCCGTAACAACCTTAGATGGGAGAACAGTAAGTTGTGATATGCACAATCAATGGAGTCTAAGGTCGAGAGGGAAAGAGATAAATATGATCAGTGCAAAGTGTCAACTCCATCTATAATTTCTATCTTAAGGTATCAAAATCACAAGTATAATTCCTCCAAGTTTCCAAATATTTAACTATTTTTAAAATGAATTCTTGTTTCAAAAACACAGTTGATTAAAACACCTAACACCATATATTTTCTGAGAATCTTACCAACAGTCACGACTCTTAAAATGATCTTCAATGTCTGGAGGATAGTTACTGTTAGTATCAATTGCCAATGCAGTTCAAAATAAAAGTTTCATCTACTTGTAAGCAACATCATTAAAAGATTATGATTTTGACAAAAGTTTTAAATCAGACATACTAACCAAAAAGACAGTAGTATATCTTATGTTCATTGGTTAGTTTATCATAACTTTCAGGGTATAAGACTATTTGAGTAATTTAAGAATGCATAAAAGAAATTGTATATAAGCTCTCAAAGGTTTAAATATAAATAACAAAAAAAAAATGAAGTATCAACATGTTCCTACCTTGTACCAGGCCTGATGCCAAATGTTGGCGCTTTTGTATATTCTTCCCTATTCGACGCCAATCGGTTCCTGTGAGTATAGAATCAATTGATCTCCTCAAATATTCTTCTGCCTCGTCAATAAGCGAATCTGTAGAGTCACCACTGTCGAAATCAGGATCCACTCTTAAATCTGGCAATGACTGGCCACTTAAAGGATGTGCTCTTTGTAATGAAATTGCTGTAACATCAAACGGAAGGATTTCTGTTATTGGATGTACAGCATTTTTGCATTTCTACTGTATATAAAATAAATTTGTGATTGCATGAGTGGACAATGTGTCTCATGTTATCTACATTTTTGCCCTAAAAGAAATACATTTCTTTAAAATAATTTTAATCTATACACACTCAAGAAATAAAATTAAGAGTTGTATGCTTATCCCATGTTCTTTCCCACTACCTGCCTAAATAAATATGCATATGCAACAGAAACTTAATTTGATAAGTCTGACTTTTGGATAGATGATACTATTACTACTTCTACCGACGCCGACGCCACCACCGCTGCCACTGTCATCACCACAACCACCATCACTACTACTGTTGCTGCTGCTAGTTACTTCTCACCCCTTTCTTTTACTTTGAGCAAAATTCAGAATGAAAATATTTCTAAAATTAAATATTGTAAGAAAAACTTTAATAGTATTTGGAATAACAAAAAGCAATATAACAAAATAAGCTGCAGCTGCAACAGGAGCAAATACAATACATTTGAAACACAATGTAACTCCTTGCTAATGATTTAATATTATGAGCATTTACGCCTACTAATCCTTCCAGCTTTATTAGGAAGTAAAATAATGTAAAATTAAATAACAGTGAAAAGAAAGGTTCTGGATAAAGAAGCGTGTTTTCTGAATAAAAATCCCAACTTGATTTTGAAGTTCAACTCCTTAAGATGTAACATTTTGTCTTAACTTCTGCCATTTGCAAGGCTTGTTAATTCAGTATGAAGTAGCATTATGCTGGCAGTGAAGATACTAAATTGCATTAGACAACAGCTGTGTAGCAGGGTTGTGTGTTTCACAGTAATATTTATTCTGATAAATCAGCAAATATATTTAAAGTAGGGGAATATAAAATTGTTAAAGGGTTATAATTTAAACCTTCACAGTATTGAAAACGTTTCACATCTCTGCTATTCAAAAGATGTATAAAAAATATCCTTAAAAGAAAAGTTATTTACATACAGAGAAGGAGTCTCGAGAATAATGTTAAAATCAATCAATCATTAGTAACATGAGTAGCAAAACACAAACATTGCTTCTTCAGTACTCAAAACCGCAAAAACACTGTTATATAAGTGACACATAGCTGAATTTAATGCTTGGAGCAAAGATACACAATGTCATTTTGTAAAACAGGCCAGCAGAGCTTACATAGTGTATAAAGAAACATATCCAGAATAGGCGCCTCAAAATCAGTCCTGGTGACACATCCTTCCATGAAAGTGAGCTGAAAAATGAAACACACACTGAACAAAATCAGCTCTCTTACTCAGTTTTGTTTTCAAGCCTACATTAATTTTTTTTCATTTAAAAAATATTAAAAATCTGGTGTAGCTACCAGCCAGTTTGGAAGTTGCCGGTAAACAGCTTGCCATGCACAAGGTGATGTTGGCTGGTCCCCTTTGCCACGCCTGTTGAAAAGTCTAGCTTTGATATTCATGGCGCAGAGATTGCGGGTTCGAGTCCCACCTTGGGCATGGGTGTTTGTAATGTGCTTCTGTGTTTGTGTTCTATGTCAGTCATTCTCTCTCACCTGGTGACCAATTAAGTCCTGAAGGTCAATATGTGTACTAGAAAAAAAAATACTGTTGTGCCAGTGAATGAGTTCAAGAGTGATTTAAACTGCCTTGCTAAGATACTATCACAATCATAATTTTGCTTACATAGTGTACTTAGCAGAGCAATTTTATTTGTGGAGAATGGAAATTTAGGCTCAAAAAGAACCATTGGGATAAATTTCATTTTAATCCACAAAGGTGACAGCTTATCAGGTAAATCAAAATTACAGGTGCTTAGGTTCAAAGACGCAGCAAGTTGTTACAACTCACTAAATCGCTAGTCACCTGCCAGTTTACACTGTACTGATTTAAACATGCGTGTTTTTGACATGCCACTGGACATCGCAAGGTAGACTTTGAAACAACGCTTAGAACTCTTAATGGGCTGTGTGTGGTGTCAGGAAGGAATAATGTGGTTGCCAATATAGATTTCTAATATATGTGCAATTGAAGAGTACGGTTCCCAGTTTGCTCGGTATCCACTATTGGAGTCCTGTACAGGAGAACCTAGCTTCTGTTATGTATGCAGAAGCACAGAGCATTTTATGGAAGCACTTCCCCACTGACCTGCAAATGTACGCCCATTGGCTTCTGGACAAGAGAGACAATTTCTCCATAGGTCATAACACTGCCTCCTAGAGTGTACAAGCCATGATGTTCGTAAATTTGGTAACACTACATGTAGGCTGAGAAATCTGCAGAAAGTAAATGCCTTGAAGCTGTATATTTTAAATTTATTTTCAAATACAGTAATATTACAATTATATCACGTGCATTTACAACTGACGTCTTTTTTCCTCATTCATGAATAATATTTCTGCTGTGATAATCAGACAGAAAGCTTCAATAGAAGTATTCTCTTGTATTATATTGCACATAGCCTTGTAATAGATTTTGAAAACTTTCACGAACTTATTAATTAAAATTTCAAATGCCCAGAAAGTGATGTGTCCCTGGATATAAGTCAAATTACGACAACAGTGTAAAGTTGCAAGGCAATATTTCTACATTTTCATTCCCTAAAGAAGAAACAAGGAGGCAGGCGTGGATTCATGCTATTCCACAGAAAGACTAGTGTCCAACATCATCGCCAAGTGTGCCAACCACTTTGACAAAAGGATATAATTATTAATGCAAACTGGAAACAAGAAATTGGTTCTGTTGCGAAATTTGCCTTGCGATGCACTAAATTAAAAGAAAACGCAGTAACCTGTAAGTTCCAAAATTTGCCATCATACTTAAGTAGCACTATTCCGACAGAGAGAAGAGATCCGGATTTCAGGAGAGAGGATAATAGAAGAAGAAATGAAGTTAAAAAGTTGGAACTGGAGAAGCAAGAAACAGTGAATAATTTTGAAATATTTGTAAATATTTTTGCTGAGAAACTAAAGCCCAGCAAATAGCAGTTTAAGGTAACAACAGATAATGATGGTTTTACTTGTTAATCATAGATTTTTATACTGAAGTATTTTCCAGGCTCTGTATTGTATGTAGTGTAATGGTAGACAAAAATGTGAATGTGAAGGTATATTTAAAATACAATGAAATACCAACAAATGATTTGAGTGACCTATTTTCAGGTAGTATCAAATTAAGTAAAAGGCCAGAGCTAGGCAACTTGTTTGAAAAGTACTATAACCTTAGCATTCACTTAGTTGAAGTGCATACGGTTAGCAATTGTTTGGAAAAAGCAAGTGTTGCTTTGACAAAACAGTAGAATTAACTGAGCATGAAAATTTCTCTAGTAAGACACCATTGCAAATTGTAATCGATCAAGTAAAATTCATGTTGAATAAGAAGCAATATTCCAGTGTTACATGATTTTTTTTTTCCTCTTTGTCACTTACATACTATAACTTGTTGCAAGATTACTTGATACTTCCACACAATAGGTATGTGCAGCAGATTTCATCAAAATTAAGTAAGTACTACATGCCACTCAGCACATTGCCTTCAACAATTTGCTAAAGATCTTTGTCAAAAAAGAGAGATAGGTATAGATGAAATATATTAAGAGCTGTTTGAGTTTTAAAGGCAATGATATAGTAGGAACTGCTGAAAATAATACTTCTGAGTTAGCAACAACTATGCAGACTTTCATGATTAGCTCTTGTTTTGGTAATTTTAAGCATGTGGTGAAACTGTTTCCAGCTAAAGGAATGACAGGTGAGCAATTAAAAACTGCAATACTTGAAGTGGTTAATTTTAAACAGGAAACTGGTTTTATTATAAAGAAATACTAACTAATAATAACAGAACCAATCAAAACATGTTCTCTCTTCTCTCAGACACAGAATTCAAAGTATTTGAATCTGCCAATTTTCCTAACTTATGATTTTGTTAACGTGTTCAAAGACATCAGGAACAATTGGTTAAACCTAAAAGATGAACTAAAATCTTTTGTGTATCCAGATTTTGAAACTGATGTTCTTATGAAAATATGTTTTGAACATCTTAGAGCATTTCATAAAAGTGAAATTGAGTCGCATTAAAAAAACATATAAGCTCAGTGTTAAAGCATTATATCCAACAACATTTGAAAGACAAAATATAGGTCTCGTATACAGTGTTTCATGAAACAACCTTAGTTGCTCTCAAAAGTATGACAGGCTATGAAGGTACTGTGTTTTCTTTAACTATTATAAAGAAATGGCAGGATATTGTAGATACTAAAGGTGCACTGAAGGGAATAATCAAGCGCAATGATTGGGCAACTCCTATTACAAGTTTAAATGAGGGTAAAGTTAATACATTAACCAATTTTTGCAATGGTTAGAGAAGTGGAAAAGCAAAAACCTAGGTCACTTAGGATTGTCAAATGATACTTTTAAAGCTTTACTGAGATGTACAAAAGCTATTGTCTTATTTGTTGAAATTGCCCTAAACAAACTGTCTATCGAGTACATTTTGCCAGGCAAATTACAAACTGATTTTCTAGAAAAATGGTTTGGTAAATATCGTATCATGTCTGGTAGTAATTATAATGTATCCTGTAGGCAAATAATTGAGTCAGAAAAAAAGATCAGAGTAACATGTTTACTTGAAATAATTGCAAAAACCTCAGAGAGCTTTAAAAACATGGGTTGTGATTGGAATGAAAATGTAAACTATATCGCCTCAAGTACAGTATTTTCATTCATCATTTCTTCTAATTACTTAAAAGATTATGAGCTATCAAACAGCTCAGAAGTGTTCTATGTTTGTGGTTATGTGTCATATACTGTCTGCAAATTTTTAAGCTGTGTACTTTGTATTGGTCTATTAAGAGAGGGAAAGGGAACAGAAATCAGTGATGCATATTTTGACTATTTACAATGAGCAGTACCCAGTGAATTAGTTGCAGGCATCTTCTTTCAAGTTGCTGCCATATTTCAATATATAATGAACTTTTCAGATTTAGGAAGTAAATTTTTATAGTAGGTAATCAAACAAGCATTCTTACTATGCAGAGCATAGAGACCAACGGTGTTTATGGTGACATTGATGAGTGCATCTGTGGTCAGAAAGTCAGAGAAGTTACTTTTAAAGTAGTTTACAAGTTTGTAAATATTATCTTAAATAATTATACTAAGTGTGTAAACAACACATTTGACCAGAGCAGCAAGAAAAGAATGCTTCAACCTTTAAATTATTAAAGTGCAGTAACTCTGTTACATATTTGTATTAATGTATTATTTTTTTGTTATAAATATAATTTATTTTATCCAAAATACATTATACATTTATACAAACTAACAGAATTTAAATAAATCTAATGTAATGACAATAAATAGATTATTTCTTGCTTGAGATTGTTGTCTGCTCTAAGTCTACCAATTGACAGCTAAACAGTGTTGCAACATCTATGAACATGGCTTGTTAACTGTAGGAGGCAGTGGTCATAGAGATGCAGATTTGGGGTTTGTTTTTTTATAATTATTATTTTTATTATGGTGTTTAACCCGACGTTTACTACTTGTGGCACCACAGGCAATCTTTAGGGTTCGCAACCTATGTACGGCACTATGGAAAAACTAAGCCACAGACCTCAGTAATGAGCCGATGCAAGGAGACATACAGCAAAGGGAATATATGACTATTCTCTGTGATACTGCACTGAAACGAGGACTTATGCGCACCTCCAATGGGAAGGGGCACCCTGGTCTTGTTTACTAACAGCTGAGCGATGGAAAACGACTTAAAATAAGACAATTAAGTGCAAAATGAATGAATTAAATAGAGTGCGTAATGGAGCAGCCAAATGGCTCAATCAGGATTCTTTGCTGAAGAACAGCATACCCTAACAGGATGCAATTAACTGATTCAGCTACTGTGGGAACACAGCATTTGATAGCTTTTCTGCACTGCTTAGCACTATTGTTATTGCTAGGGAGCGAAGCCATCCAGCGATTCTTCACTTTGGAGGATATGAAAAGCAGTCACCTTTATGATGTCGGAATGCCCAAATGGCGCAGAATGGAATGCAGCAGACAGTGGAGGCTTCTGATGAGCATGCTCTCAAGCGGAACCATTCAGAAATGCACATTCTAACATATATGACATCACCTATTCACTTCTCAGAGGTCCTTTTCTGTACATGCCACTCTGCTCAAAATACTAGATGTAAAAGCTGGCCATTAGGAGGTAACCTGTATGTAACCATAATGTAAACCCTAGCATGGCAGGAAAATGCGTCCTCTTGTTAACCTGGACTCCATGGAATGGATCAGCCACCAAATATCCCAGATTGCTATGAGGCAGGACAGCAACATAATTGACCATCTGACAGTGAGTATTAAGAAAGGATGCTTCTGATTTTAATCACCTTAAGATTATTTATATTTATATTTAGCATGATATATCTGCTGACTATAGCAACTGTAAATGTGAACAGTTTCAAACTCCTCTGATGCACAGGTAGTTAAATAGGTTCCTTCAAGTGAACATTGCTATGCGTTTTCCTCAAGAAATTAACACTATTACTTTGTACACTCTTTACAGTTAGGACTACAAAGTTAACTCAGGCTTAGATGGATCAGCCAGAGCATATCGGAAGAGCTTTCAGCTTAGAGCTTTTTCATGAAGCCATCCTGCCGCATCCTAATAGCAGATATATAATCATCGGCTGACTGGAAAACCCGCTAACTACCATTTGGCGAAAATTTGGGTTATAATCATGTACAAGTGCATTATATACAGTTGGAGAAACCCACAAAGTGATAGTCCAAAGTTATGATGACAGCTGAAATGTATGAGTACAAAAGTATTATGGTCTTGACAGGGGAAAACCGCAAATGGAACAGGAGTATTTTCATTGACAACACGTATACATCTCATTTTAGACAGTGAAAACCTGCTAGCTGCAGTTAGCCTGTTTTCCTGAATAAGACTGCTCTAATACCACCAGAATGTGGACAACAATACTCTGCTGTAAAATAATGACCGATACTGTTTGTATTCAATTGCAGATTCCATCTAGATGATGATGATGATGATTAGTGTTTAAGGGCACTCAACTGCTAAGTTTAATAGCGCCCTTAGAAAATAAAAACCAGAAATAAAACACCATGAAAATAAAAGCGATAAAATCCTGGCAGAAATCAGGAATAAATAAAGCACCATTAAAATAAATTGCTGAATAAAATAGCAGCCAAAGTGACAGCTAAACCCCTTGGAAATGGAACTATTAAAAGTGGAAGCCAGATTTGAATTTAAAAGCAACAAACAATGAAGGGAAATGGTTATAAAAATAATTAAAACTACGGTCACAAGTCATGGTTGCAGGTGAGAAAAATTAAAAGCTTTACTTACCACTCCATTATAAGCCATCAAACATAAACAACCAAGTAAAACTAAATTGGCATACCACATGTCATTTTGGATAACATTTTGAAAACCTTTTCCACCACTCTGGTATCATCGGTCACGACCCCCGAAAGCCTGGCCGACAGTCGTAAAGTGGCTTGTAGTGGTGCTAGACGTGTACACTCTACAAAGACATGTAGGATACAAAACGCTTTGCCACAGAGCGGACAGATAGGTGGAGGTACCTTCTTAAACATGCAGCCCGTGCTCAATTCACAGGGACCATACGTGGGATTTGTGTTGGATGAAGCTGCATTTGGGCAGGTTTTCTCCAGGCTCTTTGGCTTCCCCATCATTCATTCGATCAACTGCTCCAAAATCATCTTTTCTGTCATTCATTTCACGTGGCCACGTCGTGTCTGAGTGGTTAGACCACTCACCTCTCACTAAGGCAACCCGAGCTCAATCCCATGCGAACACATGTGGGATTTGTGGTATACAAATCAGCGCATGGGCGGGTTTCCAGTTTCCCCTGCCATCGCATTCCACTGGTGCTCCATCTTCATTCCATTTATCATCAGTGTCATCGCTTCAGTGCCTATGTAGTAAAAATAAGCCTTAAACACTATGAAAAACAATCCATTTCTTCACTTTCATACTAGTCATGGGGTTGATCACCCATCCTGACTACTCTCTGATCCAGACCCTCTGCTCCTCAACAGGCTTGCAAGTCCTGTTAAGTCCTACAAACAAGGAGGAAAAAGAAAGAAAGACGGTCTGAGGCGCCTAAACATCCTAAAAGATTTTATCACATCGTAATTGGGGTGCAGACCAATACATTCTAAAACTGGCCTATCGAGCACTTAAACAGCTTAAACCGCTTGGCATAATTCAAAGTTTAACTATCAGTATTGCATAGTGTCCAAGATTTATTTGGCATTTGCTGCCAGTCACTCGTTTGTGCATGACATCAATACTAGGCAGCGAGATTATCATGCATTACCTCTTGCAGAGGATTAGCAAACAATGAGTACATGGGGTCGATGTCCACAGTTCAGAGGTCACCTAGTGAGATGTCTTTCCAGTATTTATAGTTGGAACATTTGCTTGCATCCCGTAAACTCGCAAATGCAGCATTTAGGCTGATAGGTAATATAATCTACCAATTCGGAAGTAGCATTCAAACATGCAAATTCTGTGATCAGCGATCAATTCTATTTTGCATGCAAAGAATGCACAAAATCTCCTGGCGAAAAACAGTTCTGCACCGCCAAGTACATCAACCTGTTTTCAAAGCCGGCAATGCATGCAGTGCAAGGTTCAATTCCATACAACCCCTTTGAGACAAGGGACTCGCTGAATTAATGACGTCATGCATTTAAACCCCCTGGCGCTCAAGGCCGCAAAAATGTGAAGACCCAGTATTAGGGGCACATCGTACCAGCCCAGTCTCTAGCCTACCAATAAAAGGCCACTAACCTCTGCTAAACATCAGGAGAATAAATCATAAAATATGGAATCACTATAGCTGCAGGACCACATTCAAATGTTCAGTCCTATGTTTTCCCAAGTATGGAAAGCAACAAGATCTGCCAACTACAAAAACATTCATTACCTTTCCATCAAAGACTTTTTAACTACTTAAATATTCACAAAACAAAAATCACTTCAATGATGGCCAGGGACTTTTGGGATAGCCCACCTTGGAAACTGAAGTTCCCAAGATATATACTGACCTAACAGTTTGCCAGAAATCGAACACCGCTACAAATATTAACCAAACATTATTTTATGAAATGTGCACAAAATTTTCCAAACTATAAACAGCTATATTCTGACTGCTCAAAACGAGGTCATAGTATTGAATGTGCAATAATCACTCATGATAAAATTCTACAGTACAGGCTACCGGATATCTACTCCACCTACAATTCTGAATTATACGCTATTTATCAAGAACTTGCTTACACTCTGACAACTCTGCGCAACTGCTGTGTGATACAAGTACTCTGATTCATTAAGTACCTTATACTAGAGAACATAAGCTAGTACAGGATACCCAAACACTAATCAGCAACATTTCTTATGCTGGCAAAGATGTGGTTTTCTTTTGGATTCCTTCCCATCAAAGAATAATGGGGAATGAAAGAGCTGATGTAGCTGCTAAAGGTGCCGCACCATTACCCCAGCAAACGAACATCCAGATCCCATACCTTAATGCCCTAAAAACATCTCCAAAGTAGCAATAGAAAAATAGAAATTTGAATGGAGTCAACAACCACCAGGAAGACTGCACTAAGTGAGAAGAGGATCCACTGCTCTCCGTCCCAAGTCATTTAGTAGAAGGCAACAAGTCATCCTCACATGGCCACAAATTTACACTCCAACCTCACTCATTTCTTCTTTCAGAACATACACAGCCAACATGTGACCTATGCCATAGTAACATCAGTATTTGCCACCCCTCAGAATAGGATGAATTTAGAAACAAACGGAAACAATATGAAATTCCACAGGACATTTATACAATGATAAACAGCCTCCAATTATGCCAAAAACATTTTGCTTACCTAAAGATAATTGGCATATCATGTAAATTATTTTCTAAAATATGTATGCAAATGTTTGATTGAATGCGTTTGTATTTAGCGTAAATTGTTTTACAAATTAATATTACTAATATGAATATAAATGTTTGATTGTATGGCTTTGTATTTGTTAAAATGATTGTAAACAATTTACCAGTTGCAGTTTGTCCTACAAGTTAAAAGGACCTCGTATAATTAACAACAACAAAACAAACAAACGGGATAATTCAAAGGTTCACATTTATAGTGGCATGAACTCTTGCAAACTTCAGAAAAACAAGCATTTATTCACCTAAGGTTGATGAACAAGCTCTGCAAATTGACCAATATAATTCATTGGTGAAAAAGAAGACAGAAAATTCTATTCCATCTTGTCAATGCTGCCTGTTTCTTTGATGAGCCGAAATTGGCCTTTTGAGGCCATAATAAAAATGGTGAATTGGACAATAGGAGAAATAACATTGAATATTTAAATTCACTAAGCGAATTTGACCATTTACTGGCCAGCTACCATGAGTTCTATATTGTGTTGTGATACATCACAGTTTGAATCTTGCTTGTGGGTGTTACCGATAATTTTTTTCGAGGTTTCCCTTATCCTGAAAGGACAAATGTCGAGTAACTTTTAGCTCCATGGACCTCAGAACATTTGAGCATCATTTCACAAACTTTATTCATCCTCCGATATGACCAACTACATTAAAGAACGGTAAACTGTATATATATATATACATTTAAGGCTATTGTTATTTACCAAACAGAAGTCAATTGTCCACTGTTTAAGGTACATCGATAATCTTTGTGCTATAAAAAACACTGCCGTCCATTTGTTCCAACAAGTAGAATATATTGTTGAATATGTCGGCAATAAGTTGATTGAAGAGATAGATGATGGCACCCCAGTTAAGGCAGGTAACACTAATGGTTTGAAAGCTAAGTTCAAGAAAGTTATTCCCAAGCACTGTTGTCCACTATTACAATTATGCTCTGAAGTTAGTTTTGCAACGAAATCGAACTTTATACCCTATGCACCATGAGAGTGCTACAACCCAGTAATAATGAAAATATTTGGATCAAAATGGCCATCAGTATTGCAACAGAAATTCTTTTCTTTCTCCAATAACAATACTCTATTTTTCTACAAACTGATTACAATCTGCTCACAAATAATTGTCTTTTGTAACAATTCTGCCATATAGTTTGTGTTCGACGTTCATTGTGGCAAAATTCTGTGGAACTCTACTGTTGCATTTGATGAATTCCCGGCAAAAATTAAGCCGGGCAGGGCTTCGTTGCAACTTTTTATATCTGTTGGTCAGGTAAATGGAACCTTCAATAAGCCATCACACCTGCAGTACTGCAGGTTTTCAAAAAACTCATCCAAGCTTAGCAATACGCGACTTCGATGTCAAAGAACTTTCCAAAAGAACACACATCCACTCACACAGGGGCAACAATCACAGCTGCAACATCAAAAGAACTTGCCGCAGCACAAGTGTCCACTAATGCAGTGAAACACTGGATGCCACAAATCAGCAATAAAGCAAGCCATAAACATATGTTTGGTTATCATGGCCGTAGGGCTTAGTCACAGTATTTACAGCGTTAAAAATTTAAAAATAACTAAAAAAACACCGGCCTTGCAGAAGTTGAAAATAATACAGGAGTTGCCCATATATCTGAGTATCAGGTGTCCCAAAAGCAAAACATGTCATTCTGCTTCCAATTTTTTTTAAAAAAAAAATAAATAGACACAGCGAGTCCCAAAATTCAATGGCACAAATTAGTAAAATTGAGAGGGGTTGAAAATAAACAGTTTGAGGTAGGGAATCTATGGGCTATGGGTTCTAAATTCTTTGCTACAGCATAAAATGTATTAGGGGTTAGCACGCCATTGATCAAACTGCGGTGGACCGTGACATGAACACCCAGATTTCAGACAGCTTAGACAGAAAGGCATTATTTAGCACTATGGTAAGCGTGTGAGCATCTGGTCAAGATGTTAAGGGAGTTGAAAGTTCAAACCTCTCTAGATATCATTATTTTTATATTGTCTCCTTTCTTTATATTTTATAGTGAGCCGTTCCTATTTTGCTGCATTATTCAATATGATTTATTCGTATTGACAAATAAAATAATATATGTATGATTGGCATGTCGGTGCAACAGAGAACATTTCATTAACAACTGGATTTAACACCTGAAGGGGTACAGTTCTCCATACCCCTTGAAGGAGTTTCTAAAATATAGCATATCATACATTTATGTGTTATGAACATACACATTACAATTGTAGGCACAGTTCACAATTGACGAAAAATATTTTCATTGTTTCAAATGAACTTCAAATGAAATTAAAATGAACAACTATCTCTGTAGTATAACAAGTACCTATATAAAACTAATTAAGAACTATGTACTAGTCAGAAAAGTACATTCAAACATTTCATCTCTACATGGCAGGCAAATAGAAAGAGACTTCGAGAAATAATTCAATATCCGAAGTGCAAAATACAACAGGCTACCAGAAGAACTGTTTAATGTGACAGCCTGCAGCATCCCTGCAGAGGTTGCACTTACAAAAAAAGTGAACCTCACCACTACCAGCTAAGTTCTTATCAATTCATCTGATTCAACAGGCATCTTAAGCATGCACAATGGTACCACATGTCAATAAAAAGCACATGAGCTCAGAAGTTTGCAGCTTGGATTAGCTTAGGATGTGTCTGTGTGATCTCCAATTTGCACCTTATTGAAGCAATTTATTTCCTTACACATAATGAGTATACTTTTACAATGTGAACACAATATTTGGCAATTCATGGTTCTCACAGTAGTCACGTGTAGGCATTAGACAAGATTTTCAGAAGCACATTTTCCCAGGACAACTGTAGCTAAAGTGATTAAAATGGCATAATGGCTACATACAGACAAATTCAAAGTACCACTGCTCTAATATAAGCAATAAACATTTTTTTTTTATTCCATCACAAAAACATAGTTCAGTTACAACGTTTCACTGCACAATTTATATAATTGTTTTTTTGCATTAATCTATGCAGGTTCTTTGACAATAACTGTACTTAATATTGAACACTACTAGATATCATTCAGTCTTTTGAAAGCAATTTGTACTGGAGGATTTATCGTCTTGGCTTCAGAAATGTAAACTAAGCATATTAGTGCTGTTCAAATTGTGTACCTCTTTGAGAAAACAAGAAAATTAAAAACCTAAAAAATGGAAACTTCAGAGAGCGGTGAGAACTTTGTATGAGATTCGATAACCAGCGATATACTGACTCACCCACCAGTATGTTAGCTAACTACATAAGATCTGATATCAACTGAACTGTTATCAGGGGCATGCACACCCTGGAAAAACAGGCAATTTTGCCAATATTGCGAGTGTAATAATTTTAAATAGTGTATGGATTGTGCACCAATACTGCATTCATTCTACTACTGGCATACAAATGAGGCATTCTGAATGAAAATAGGACACACACATCCAGATTCTTTTAAGTTACGGAGATTGCTGTGTAATTCAGAAAACATACCATAACTTTAACATTTGGCGAAAGGGACATTTGGTTCCCTATCTCAAACTGTTTATCTAGGATCCCTCTAACATTCTGCCAATTTGTGCGATCGAGTTCTGGGACAGCCTGTATATTTACCATTTTCAGATGAACATGTTCATAGATAAATTTGAAATGTTTCAAGATTTAAAATTCTGGATGTTTCATAAATAAACTTCAATAATATTACAAATCTTCTGGAATTATCTGGGTCTTCCTAGAGTTAACAGGACACACTTACAGTGCCCTGAAACCTAGTTAAATCCAGAATTAATGGAACCCTCTAAAACATTGACATGTCTCACATAATTCCATAATGTAATAGAAATTTCCAGAATATTCTAGCAATAATTATGTAAGTGTGTTTGGCTTAGCACATAAAGGGACTCGTGAATAATTTCATAATCATTTGTCAACAGAAAAGCAAAGAGGGTACATGGCCAACTTTTTGTAGCAGTAGTACTTCAGTTTTTTGAAGAGCAAGAATTTTCTTCAGGAAATAACATAGATTTCAATAAATATGTTTTCCAAGCAGTCTTCTGAAAGGCAAGTGTTAGGTGGGTGGGGAAGAAAAGATATACAACGAGAGAACTCAAATGTCCATAGGTTAGGGTCATATTCAGAAGAATTTGTGTTACAGAACTAGCAAAAGCCCCAAATTTCTCTTATGTTTGGTGATCTAAATGATGAGTTTACTGGGAGATTTCAAACATGAGTACTGATATTTTATCATTCCATCTGACCCACAAACACAAGCTAACCTTGCCCATTTATCATTTTCCCTACAAAGGTGGATGGCACAGGCAATAGGAGAGACTCGTATGTGAGAGGTCCCACATTCAATTTCCATTGAACAGTCACCCTGATTTTGGAATTTATGTGCCTTTTCCAGGTTGGCAGGCAAATTCTGGGGTGAATTTGATACTATCACATACTTTCCTGAACCTTATTTCTTGTTATTTCATTTTATTTCAGGGGTTGCAGGGCCTGGTAGCATTGTAAGTGGTGTGTGGCACATGTAGTGGCTGTGCTTCACTTGTTCCCTGGCATGGAACCTTCTGTTCAAAATCTGCAAAACAAACCTTCATTTTAGGTAGGACCATCAAAGTCCTCTAGGGAGGCTCTATCTGAAAATGATAGGGCTCCCACTGCACTGCATTTCTCTTGCCCAATACATTCCTCTTGGATGCTTCTGTTTCTTAATTCTAACAAAGGTTATCACAATTTTTCCACAATTTCCTGGGACAGATTTAAGAATGACTAAACCCCACTTTTTTAATTGACTTTACAGCATTCTGGCATTCAGTTAATTTTCAAGGATCAAAATACTTTGTCTAATTACCTTAGGTACTACTTCTTACTGGTACTTTTCTGATGCATAAATCTTCTGTAGGCCTTCTCTGTAACCCAGTTTTAAAGTAAATTCCTGACAGGTCACGCTGTAGTTGATTACAATAGCAAGCGTGACTTGCACAGCTTCTAAACACATTCTAGACTGCTGGGATATTTATAGAAGAGAAAGCTCTCTCTGCTGAAGTATTACTTCCAGCAAGACACAAAACATGGCTCAGTGAGCTTCTAGAGCTGTGCATATGGGTGATTTTCTCAGAGAAGACTTTAGAAATGTTACCCCACTTAGAAGAAGTATGGCATGTTCTTCATTCTGCTTCACTATTTTTTTCTGCAGTCAAACACTGCTTCAATAATGAAATTCCATAGTTTAATAATCTGGTGTATGCAAACCCAAACACTGAGATAGCCAACAGCGTCTCATAAAATTCATGGAGACATTAAGAAGCAGATGTACAATAGCAACCATCTTCTTCTAAAGATGCCCAAAGTTGCTCCACTAATCATGGAATGATTTTGTCTTCTTTTTAGGAGTTTTTCACTTATTCAGGGAGCGATGTTGATGACTTGATTGCAGTAACACTGTCTTCATTTCTACTGTGGCATCATGAAAAGTTGCAAAGTTGCATTAGCAAAATTCATCTAAAGCAAGGCACATGGATCATTAAACCATTTCTTTAACATCATGAGACACATTCTCCAGAGAGGAAGAATGACTGAAGTATAAGGAAGATGTCACAAACTCTTGTGATTGCTGGCAATATAAACAGCCACCTTGCATTGCTGTAACTCAGTACTTTGTTTACATGCCCTAGAAAATCACAAAATTCCTTAAGTCTTTCCACTGTAACAGTAAATATATGAAAGAGTAAAATACTTTCACAACTATTCCTGCAACATCAATTGAGGGTGGGAATTAATGGCATAATGTACACCATGTGGGCTATGCTTCACAAACCTAGAAGTTTTCCTTTCCAGATGGTCTTTTCCTCTGGTAAATACTTTGTTTTTCCCTTTCATTTTTTAAACCCTCAAAATTTGTGTGATATCCCAGAGATTGCTACAATTTTATTTTCAAGACCCAACTTCTTTATTGTTTCAAGCAAAGCTTGTGACAAAATGTTCCCTGTTCTCCTGTAATCTCAGCAATTAATAAATTCAGTCTGAATATTAATGGTCATCCCTTTGTCTATGTTAATATATTTAATAAGCATAGGCAATGTTTTCAAACTGCTGTGGCTTGAAGTATGGTTACAAAAGCAGCAGCTTTCTTATTTTGCTGTATGAAGCACAGGGTGCTAAAACACATGTTCTGGCACATGTGAAATTTGGGTTTGTTGAACATTCTTACTGAACCAGCAGTAGTGTACATCCATTTAAAACTTTGATAATATTTCACTGTATGAAATGAGAAGGTTCTCTCCTCTAATGCAACATTCAAATCAGGTTTATTAGGCACAACACTCTTGAAAAGCCAAGACACTTTCATGTTACTAGTTTCATGATTTAAAACACCTTTGTGATTTTTTGTTCCATGTATTCTGCAAGTAGTTTTCCTGCCACTCAAAACACTGAATATTGTTTAGCATAAAGAAAAAATGCAGCAGTCATATGTGACTCAATGGAGAAAAGGAAACTCCTCAACTCCTTATTGAACTCTTGTTTTTTCGATCAACATTTTGAATTATCATTCTGCAACTAAACCATGTGCTTACATGAACACCTTGTACAAACAAAGTGGAAGTGATGTGCTGCAGAATTAACATGCACATGTTTCCAAAAAGAGCCATGAATGCACTGAGTAGAGTACACAAAACTTGTTGGGGATTTCAGTTAGAGAGCGCAATGAATGGAAACCAAACACAAAAGAGGGAAAACTGTAAATGCTTTATGGATTAATGACATATTTGAAACATCACGGAATGTTATTACTGAAATGCCATAAAACCACACTCAGGAAAATGAACTGATTCTCCAGGGACAAAAAAACAAAATTTGGCTACTGTACCCAGAAAACAGGGATGTCTGGTAGCCTTAATCTTAACATTTCACTACAGTAAACTATTAAGAAATATAATATTACTACCTTATCTGATTTTAAAATGAAAGATCTTTCTGTTTTGTAGCAATCCTTAATGCTTGGTAGCACTGCTTCTTAGTACCACAGTTGGTAATATTGTAATACCAATGATAAACATGGATTAAATAGAAAAGAACACCACTTCCTAGGTTTTACAGAGACCTCTAGTCCATATTTTGTCCTTCAAAATAAGAATTATACGAAAAACTTGAATAAAACAGAAAAACCTATATTCAGCCTGCTCAGAATGTAAATAACATCAACAATTTACATGGGAAATAACTAAGATAAAGAATTTTCAAGAATCTACACATGACGTAATCCATTACATGCTGAAAGTGTGCAGCCATCACAACCATTTGCTGTTCATTGGTTACTGTTAATTATCACCAGAGGTCACTAGAGGTTCAATCAAATTTGAAATCTCATTAAATGCTCTGCATTTTGTTGTAGCCCACTGAAGGGGAACCATGATGATGATGAAAGGATAAGAAACACAGCTAAAGATTTAGCCTGTCATAGTACTGCATACCAAGTAACCTGGTACATTCCAGGTAATCTTAACTTAGTGAAGTCTTACATTACCATCAACAGATGACAATGTAATATAATAGAATTTAATATTTTATCACGTGTGTGGTGAAAATATGTGGCACTTTAAATATGCCTACAAAGGCATAAAAATGCCTCTACTACCATACAGTTATAAAAAGGCTCCTGAACATTTTATGAGCACCATACAAGTTGGCATGTATGGAATATTAATATATAGAAGTATTACAATCAGCTGAGATTATTAACTGGTTAATATTCTCTTGTCATTCACTAACCTTCCATTAGGTGCAGACTTTGGTACACCACCACCATTGGTCACACAGAGCCTAGTAGACCCATTCTACATGTTTGTGTTTATATGCATTTATTTTATATATATTTACATTTAGCTTTATTTGGTTAAATATACATGGTCTTCATTAGTGGTACCTTATTACATAAAAATATCAGCATAAACATAATATGAATACAGCACACATTATAGTTTGTGTTTAAGAAAGTAAAGAAAATATATGAAATGAAATGGCATTTTATTTATGGATGCTCTGTAACTGCGATGCCATTCTATATTGGGTGTGAAACACTGCTTAATTTTGCTCAGAGGTCTCTCTATCAGGCTTGAGGTTCTTTTATGTGTCGTAAATTACGACACCGGACCTGTGGCTTTACTTCCCTTCCAAAGGAAGCCATGCTAACAATGTTTACACCCGAAAAAATCCATCGTCCTCCACTGGCTTTGAACCCGCAACCTTGGATATATGAAGTTAGCATGGTAACCATTACACCATGGATGGTAACTAAAGAAAATAAAGTGACCTTTTCAGGTACATAACTTGTACCTAATTTGAAATGTTCTGTAACTCATAATTATCTCTTGCCCCTGCTTATCCTGTGTTTTCCATAACTAAGCATCTACCATAAATAATTTTGACATGTTTGCTCAAACAAATTGGAAAATTGCATTTTCACATGTATGTTTAGTTTGCAGTTCTTTTTGCCTTTATTGCAGGGTTCACATCATTTTCTTTCAATGTGGATGGTGGTAAATTTGGCAAATCATCATTAATGGGCATTTCAGGTTTATATTTTATTCCAAAGGCCTTTCCTATCATTGGATAGTTTTGATACCATTGCTCTCCTTTGTAACTGTCCAAGAGCAAAGCTAATGCCAGTGTCAGATACTCCTTCCCTTGTGGAATATTTGCTTTGGTTTCCAAGGTAGACAATCCTAAAATTAACACTTAGCAACTCAACAAATGTTACAAACTTACAGAAACAAATGTAAATAATATGTAATGAGAAAAAGTGTGCAGGGTTCAATTCACCGGGTGACACATAACTACACATTAGTCATTTTTGCACTCAAATAAATAGATAAGGTTGCTGCTGCAACAAGCAATCAAGTAAGGTGTAATGTTAGATGTTCTGGCCAAGCAATTGCATAGCTGTGTTTGTTCGAAAACTACAACATTTAAACAATAATGGTCACTCAGGTTAAGCACTTGGTTTAAATTCTGCACACAGATAATGTTAATAGGAATGTTAATATGTGTAATGTGTTCTGGAAGCAGCTCTAAGAGCCAGACCATAATAATGCAATATAAGCAGTATCACTTCTGAGTGCTAAGGCACCAGTGAAAGATGGGAACACATAGTTTTAAAAATATATTGAATTACACTGTTAAAAGAACAAATTTTTTGTATACAAAAACCAAATTTGGAGAGATGAGGAACGAACTGGTCATAGGGTATATGATTCTACTAGTGACTGGAGTAATGGAATTTAAATCCTGTCCAAAAGGGATTAAAATAACACTAGCAAATCTTATCCAGAAAATGGATTAAATGGAATTTACGAAGCTACTATGTGATAAAATTAATATTTGAGCAAAGAGTTCTGTGAATGGGGTGCAATGCATTAGATACCTCAAATGAAAAATATGAAGAAGGATATCAGAAATTTACTATTTTGTTTATTTTAAATTGCTTAATTTTATATTATTATTATTATTATTATTATTAATAATAATTTCTTAAAATAGTAAATTTTAACTATCTTAATAGACAAAAAATATTTTATATATTGAGTCCAATTACCATGATACTACCAGTGGTAAGTTTAAATTGACTGTGGACATTAAGCTACATTTGGAACAAGCAATTAAATATTAGAGGTAGAAAGATATTTTAAGGAAGAATATAGCATATTGAAATGGAAGAACAATATAATCAACTTAAGCAGATCAAAGATTAAAATTATGTGCAATCTGTCAGCGGAGGATAAGTTTGTCAAAGGAATATAAAACAAAGTGTAATTGAAAGCTTAAAACCTAATGCAAAGGTCTGGAAGGGAAATGAAAATAGGAAGGGTCTACAAAATGGATGAGAACAGGTTTGGTGAATTGCTGGTTAAGTGGGGTACTAGAAGATGGAGAAACAAGGGAAGAATATGAGTATTTACAAGGGAGAAAGCTCTGCAGCCTACTACTAGAACAAAAGCCACATTGTTGAAGGAAAGCTGACAGCATTCTGGTTAGGATCATGAATGAAAATAATGTTAGCAAGATGTGGAAGGCTAAAAAACTAACTTGTGGTATGTAACTAAACTCACTATTGAGCCTGAAGGATAGATCAGATATTTTAATGGTTTGTATGAAAGTGGGGGAGGGCAAAGTTGTATGTAATCTATGCAAATTTTGAAAATTTAAAATAGTTTTGTAGAGATTTTTGAAAGTGAAGAAGAAAAAACTATGCTGCACATGAAATTAAATTAAGGAAGAAAAATTAAAGCAACTGGAATAGACAGTACCCAAACCTCAAACTCAATTCCTTTGAGAATTGCATACTGGAATAAATAGGGTCAAGTTTTTAACAAAATTATTCTACAGAATTTAAATAAAGAAATATGTGTCACTGTATTGTAGAAAAACAATTATATATCCAATATATATTCGCAAGCATCATGTTAATTCACATAAGGAAAACAATGCTGTCAAATGCAAGCAAACATGCTGCTTGACAAACAGGTTACAAATTTGGGATGAGAAATCCAGAATTGCAAATGGACTTCCAGAAGAAATGAAAAATAGTTTAAAATATATTTATTAAAAATCTGTTGATAGATAGTACTTCTTTCAATATTTTACCCTCCCCACATGCAGGGCTTACACCTCCCAAAACAAGCCTGAGTAAGTGGCCTGATGAGGAGCAGAAAGACTCTTAAAAGAATAAAAAATGAAGATTGCTATGGCTTTAACTTATTTATAGAGACCTTATGATCAGATTGAATTGCAATTATTGTGGTAAAAAATATTCAGTATAGGAGTGATACGCTGAATATATTTAGAGCACTAAATAAGAAGAATACCTTTGCTATAAGATTTGAAGAAAGGGTAGAAATTATAAAAAAAAATATTTATAAGAAAGGTCTGTGTTGAATGTCTTGTAAACTAAACACAGATTTATTTAATTCATATACTGATTATTAGAGCTAGTGAAGTAATAAATTTGTGCCAATCATTGATATCCAAATTCCTAGACTACTTTTCACAAATTATTTAGTGGACTGATTGGTTACATTTCACACTTTAAAGCAATTCCTGCACAGAATAGATGGAAAAGCAGAATAATTACTCTTCAAAAGAAATTGAAAAGTAATTGATTGTGAGATATGGAGGAAGATGAGAGAAAATGTAAAGAGTTTTTAGTAGAGGCAAGAAAGGAATTATGTGGATGGAGAAATAGAAAGAATAACAAAAATAGCTGAAAAGGCAGCTTAGATCTTTTGAATACCAATGGAAGGCATCTTAGAAATTTAAACATACACAGTGTCCCAGATTTCGATCGCACAAATTGGCAGGATTATAGAGGGGTCAAAAATAAACAGTTTGAGTTAGGAAACCTATGGGCTATGAGTTTTAATCTCTACAGCATAAAATGTATTAAGGTTTAGCATGTCACCGATCAAACTGCAGTGGACCATGACATGAGCACCTTGATTTCAGAGAGCAAGGATATACTCGCATTATTTAGCGCTACATTTAGTATGTGGGCATCAGGTCAAGCCCCCAAAGATATATTTATTTTTATGTTGTCTTCTTTTCTTGCATTTTATAATGAGCTGCTTATATTTTTCTGCTCAATAAGGTGAATTCAAACTGACAAATAAAATAAATGTAATGTACAATTAGGATCTAGGTTCTATATTGCTCATAGGTGCAACGGAGAACATTTCAATAACAATTGTATTCAACACCTGAAGGGGTACACTTCTTCATATCCCGCAAAGGAGCCAATAAAATACAGTGCATCACACATTGATGTATTATGTACTATCTTTAACAAAAGTAAATACCCACTGCACGATGGGTCACCTAATTCACAGGCATTCTTGCACACGTGGTATGAGAAGAAAATTTGCCATATGCCTACCTTCCCTTTGTGTTCAAGTGAGGATGGCAGCTTTTTGCTCACCTTGCAGTTTTGTAAACCAATCTTTCAGTAATCATTGCAAACTAACAGGAAATTATTGCGAATTCATCCTCAATACTTGCAGAAAATGCGTTATTGTTGTGTTTTGATTAAGTAATGGACCTGGAATAAAATGTTCCTAGAGTTGGGCGCTTTCCTTACAAAGGTAAGTTTAATCAAGCATTATTATGCCTGCGACTAGGATAGTCAAAGTGGTTACAGTGTAGCACTGTTAATAAACAGAAAAGTCGGGAGGTGGATTGAATCTTGTGTAGCACGTGTGTTTATTTTTTATTTATTTTTTGTTTGGAAATCTTTATTTTCGTGACCTGTGCAAAATACAAATTTGACAAATTAATGGAATCTGTTTCTGATAAAATTTCTCCCATACAGAGTAAATTACATGGTTAGTTTTATTTCGCCTAGAGATATAATATTTGTCACCATCTTACGAATGCTGCAATAAGGTTGAAATTTTACAACTGAATGCTTTATGAAACATAAATGTAAATGCTGCAAACAAAACAGGCAAATACACCTACCTCAACTGGCAAACATTCTTACCAAAATCAATGTTTTCCTTCAAACACACGCATTCAAAGGCATCTGTCTATAATTCTCGAATACTAAAAGATTTATTTTGGCTATGCATTGTCAATATTTTTATTAGCCTCCAAAAGCTATAAAGAAGCATTTATGTCACCTTTAGGTTGGAAGGTCTCGCTGGAGAGGAAGGAAATTAAAATGTTACAGACACAAAAACAAAAATAATTTCTTTAGAAATGCTTATTGAAATTAGCATCATTACATTCCTTTATAATTAATTCTGCAGTCATGTAAGGCAAATACAATAATATGTGAGAATAGGACTCAAAAGTATCAAGCGCAAATGAATTTAATATATATTGTAACATAGGAAAGTATTTAATAGACTAAACATTGTATTAGCAGTCACAAAATGCATTCTAAAAATTAGCAAATGCCAGGGAATAAATTAATTGATGTTATGTTAACCAGAGTACAATATGCACTATACAATGTTGCCATGTCCCCATTAACTGGCTGTCTTGATGTGCCTTTAAGTGTATTAGTGGCTGGTTTAACTGTATACTCTTATTGTATAATCTTTAAGATAAAGAAAATTAAAAAAAAAAAAAAAAAAAAAAAAAGGTAATTTCAGAGAGCAGTGCGATCTTAGTATCGTGGGAGACAATGACCATTGCTATACCAACTCACCCACCAGTATGTTTTGGCAGAGCGCTTTAGCTAACTACATAGGATCTGAAATCAACTGAGCTGTTATCAGAGGCATGCACACCCTCAAAGAACGGGCAATTTTGCCCAAGTTACAAGTCCAATAATTTTAAATATTATATTCATTGTGCACCAATACTGCATTCCTTCAACTACTGTCATTGTGAATGAAAATAGGACTCGCTCATCCACATGTGCAATCCAGAAAACATGCCACAACTTTGATAGTTGGCAAAAGGAACAATAGGTTCCCAATTGCATACTGTTTATCTAGAACCCCTTTACAATCCTGCCAATTTGTGCAGTTGAATTCTGGGACACCTGTATATAAAGTAAATAAAGAAGCGAGAGAGAATATTACATGCGGAACAGTAGTAGCATGGAAACTAAATTTAATACTTTCATTGGTAAATTTTTCCAAAGGCTACTGTATATTAAATGAGCTGTAATATATTGGTCTACCACATTTCAGCATTGATTTTATCCTTTTCAATTCAATACATTTAGCTGAAATTCAAAATAAAGCATACAATAAGGTGTATATTTATCTAAAATAACAGAATTTTATTCCAGTTGTACCCCAGCATTCCATTTTAGGACTCTGTTTTTATATTATGCATAGATGGTACAAACAAAACAATACCTAAAAATGTCATTATTACTCAGTTTTCGCAGATTGTTCTAATGGTCTGTAACAATAACCAATTCCCCTTGATTAGCTGTGTGAATGAGACTGTGGGTACAGTTATAGTATATCATTTATTCATGTAAATTGTATACAGTGAGAGCTGACAACATTTAATTTCACAGTCATGATCCATAAATAAAATTTATGGCTGGTGGCGACGTTATAAATGGCACAAAGTAGGTAAAATATCTGGATATCATATCTGAAAAAACTTTTACCTGTGCTAGCTATATAGAATATTTACATATTATAAGCAAAAAGTTGTTTGTCCGAAGATACTTAGTTAAATACACTCCTAACATAACAGTCAAAATGTCTGTTTAAGGTCCATACATATTATAGACTTAAAGTTAAACCCAATTTGAATACCTGTGCTTCAAAACAAAGCAGTAAGATGTGTAGGTAAACCAATTTATAATAATTCATGTAAAAACATATTTCAAGAGCTGAAGATTCTTATTCTTCCCAGCTTATATAATTATAAAACTGTCCCTTATATAGTACAATATAAGTTACCTGCTAAAATTAACACATACCTACATAATCGTAACACAAGAAAAAAGCACCTTGCGATTCCTTGAAAATCAATAATTTCAGAATGTAGGACTAGTGTGTAGTTCATTGAAAATGAGTGGAACTATTACTAACTCTCAAAAACTTTTGTTAAAGTTACACCATGCCTGATGACACCGAACCAGAAAATAGTTTCTCTTCTTCAGAATAAAATTAAGCAAAATCAAACAAAAGAAACAAACTTAATACCCTGTTCACCACCTCCTTTTATTCTTCTTTGAATCAAGTTGCATCCCAACTGACATTTTATGCTTTTACTAATAATCTTTTACTGTTAGAGGACTATACTCCTCCCAAAATAAGACACACATCTGAGATTATCAAAAGAAAAGGAGCCCAAGAACATAGCCAAAGTGAATTCTCTCATTGGATCCTGGTTATAACACTCAGCCCAAGAATCCATTTGTTCTTCACTTTATTAATTTTAAAATGTGATAATGGATATATTTAATGACTTCATTGTACTATACTATTCTTCAATGTAATTTGAAAATAGAAACCAATCAGTTTACTAAAACTGAGGAGAATGGTTACTTTGTATGAAAACAAAACAGAATGTCAGCGAAGAATATGGTGCAAAACTTGTGACTGCTGTGAATGTGGCAGTGGCTGCAGTAAGTGAACAGGATAACAAAAAGCACCCTAAAAGTAAACTATTGAAAAGTAGTGATGAGCAAATTATTTTAATGTGTTTTACAAGTTAACGGAGTATAATATGTGCATTCCATTGAACAACTTGAAATTAACTACAGAGTATGCAGGTGTTTCAGAAGCCAGCATCATACTTGTGTGAAAAGAATTCAAAGACTGGTGGTGCAAAAAGTGTAAAAGCCTAAAAACAATTTAAGGAAAGGTAAATAATTCCATTCACTATGAAGCACAGAACATTTGTTTCATAATAAACCAATAGTGTTAAATACCATCAATAGTGGCCCCGATTTAACTAACGAGCTTCTGTTCCCTGCTATCAAAATTGGGATCTTTTTTTCTTCTGAAAAGAAATAATGCTGTATTATTTGTGGATAGGGAAGATGCACTCTAAAGATATGTATGTATGAGTAACATTCGCTACTACAGGAGAAAACAGAAAGATATACTGTATGCCTGAGATCTGGGTTTATAATAAGGGTCATTTGTACCTCGAAAATATGGGTTGACAATTCATATCAACCTCTTATCTGACGTGAAGGAAATGGTCTAGGCCTACTTTACTAATGAGCCATTATTTCAGAATACACTACATACAGACATCTGATATTTTATGCATTCTTTCTGAGTGTACTACTTTGTTTGATTATACAAATTAAATTAGATTTTAAAAAATATACGATTTTCTTTGAGAACCTTTAAAATTAAACAAAAATGTTCAACATTTTATTTTTTTAAAAAATGTACTACAGAAAAGGCAATAAAAAAATTTACATCACTGTATTATTTGAAATGTGTAATGCAGTATGATTTTCTTTGAGAACCTTTAAAATTAAACAAAAATGCAATATGTCTTGTTTTTTTAAAAAAATGTACTACAGAAAAGGCAATAAAAATTCACATCACTGTATTATCCGAATTGTGTGATACACATTTTATGTAAAGCATTTTCAGTACTAATATAGCATTTGTGAAATACAGATTGATGACATCTCTTAATAAGAAAGGCTGTTTATAAAAAAAGAACGGAGGGTGATGTGGAAAAAATTGATGACAGATTTGAAATCAGTATGGCCAAATTACTATGATTCAGACATCTTCAAGCGAGTTCCTTCAAAGTGTTAAAAATTTGTAGTGTGTATTATCATCCAGAATACTTGGAATTTCATTTTATGCAGAAAATATCTATTTTAGCAAAATTACAATAGTAATGGTAATATTATGAATCTTTAGAACATTTATATACAGTTGATTATACTAGTAGGAATTATAAATTTATTTCAAACTAGAATTATCTTACATACTGTATCATATGAAAATTCTGGAAAAAGCAATTGATGTCAAAATACACAGAAAGTTAGAACCAAAATTCCAGGATTGAAGAATGCCTGAGCTGAAGTAAATTAATCCACCACATGGTCTGTTATACCTTTAGTAATCGCAATTGGTAAAGAATGGTATGCAAACTCAATATTAAGTTCAAACAATCTCAGGCATTGTGCTGTAAATTTATTTTTCCTATGATTTGCTTCCAAAACATAGTATGCACATTACTAATGCATGTTCAAGACAAAAGTATCATTTACATTTTCTGTAAAAATATTGCTATGTACTACTTTCACTTGCATTGACTGCATCTTATCTTCTGACTATTTCAATCAATTATTTACACAATTCTGTTTCAAGAATCTTGTGAATTCTCTTCTTCATATTCATAGAAATGTTGCTGACACTAACCCTTTATCAGCTCAAAAGACAATCATTTAAGAAATTCTCTGCAAGGGGATTGTTTGTATTGAAGATAAATGAATTTATGCCTCCCACATTCAGCATTGCATAAAATACTGCTTTGAGTGTTTCTTGCATGGTCATTCATACATAAAACAGAATTTGTAACTGTGTTGACACTCCCATTGTTTCATTGTACATCATCATTTCTGAATTCCCTGTTTCAAGGTGCACTTTATCATCATGGTGCATGCTGGAAATCAGCCAAATATTCTTTCTCATCATTCATTCATTCAAATAGTGTATATGCATTTTTAACTTTTCAACAAATATATGAAATGCTTTTCTGATCTGTGTTTGCCCTTGGCCTTGTGTTCTTGGTGAGTAGTGGTGTCATCAAATCTGAGAAGCCTCTAAAGAAATCTCACTCTGGCTGATGACATTGTAAGTTGGAATATTTCAACACCTGTGCCATCCTTTATCCATACCTCTTCAGTATTCAGCTGGCTGCATTTCATAACCTTTTAAATCAAACCAATGAGCACCTAAATTTTAGCACTATTTATCTGCTTTGCATCTGTCATGGAGTAGTTTGCTCTTATTGATCCAAGGTGACTGTTGGTGTTATCTAGAATAGTGTGTATTACTTCCGCAAAGAAAAAGTATCTCCAGATCTCAGATGGGTTTATCAATTTTTAGTAGCACTCTGGACAATGGTTGGTGTGTCAGTAAATTTTCAGATCTAGTTTTTAGGCTTCTTAAAGTAACATGTTTACTCCACTTGGTTGTTTATCTTTTTCCATGTCGAGATTCGTTTTTTTTTTTTTTTTTTTTCAATCTCCGATAGGCTATAAACAAAAGACAATTTAATAGAAAACAATTATTTTATTACTAAAAGTTTTGCACACTTATGGTTACTTTTCAACATAATCACAGAAAAGATTGAGACATTTATTGTACCTGTGCACAAGCTTATCAATACCCACTTCAAAAAATGATTTCAAATGAGCATCGACGTTCTGAAGTTCTTCGTACTTCACAACATTTGCGGAGAGCCATTCAAAACAAACGAAGAGGAATGCTGACTTCAGAAATTGTGTTGATCCATGATAACGCTCGTCCCCACACTGCTGGCACAACCCATCGGCTCCTTGAACAATTTCAATGGACATTTTCGATCATCTACCGTACAGCCCTGACCTGGCACCCAGTGATTTTCACCTTTTCCCTGAACTGAAGACGTGGCTAGGAGGGCTGCACTTTCAAACTAATAAAGATCTTCAAAACAACATCAATGGTCATTTGAAATCATTGGCAGCAACATTTTTTGAAGCAGGTATTACAAAACTTGTGCACAGGTACAATAAATGTCTCAATCCTTTAGCTGATTATATTGAAAACTAACCATAAGTGTACAAAACTTTTAGTAATAAAATAATTGTTTTCTATGAACTTGTCTTTTATTTAAAATAAGAACTGAAGCTTTCCTGGCGCTGTGTTAATTCAAAATCTTCTCGGGCTTCTAGCCAGGTAAAAACTTGGCTTGACACCAACGTTTCGAAGAAGTGCATCTTCCTCGTCTTCAGGGTGAACAAGCTCAAGCCATCAGTTCACCCTGAAGACGAGGAAGATGCACTTCTTCGAAACGTTGGTGTCAAGCCAAGTTTTTACCTGGCTAGAAGCCCGAGAAGATTTTGAATTGTCTTTTATGTATAGCCTATCGGAGGTTGCAAAAAAAAATAGCCCTCATAGAACGGACAGTCTGGGATATTAACTAATTCATTCTTCTCCTCTATTTCCTGTTCTGTATGTATTGAAGATTTTGGCAATCTTGATGTATTCTTCCTCTTTTTGTTTACCATAGCCAGTATCATCATTAGACAAAGATCTTCTTCCAACAAAATATGGATGTAATTTGGTTCTTCTTCATATACACTCATGTATCCTTTTTCCTCTAATAAACTTAAAAAGTTTAGCCTGACGTTATAGTCTGCTGTGGACTTTTGCTTAAGAACCATTGTATATATAGAGCTCAAATACTGTGTCAATAATGAGAAGTGCATTGTTGAAAGGCACTGGAAATGGAGAGAGGAAGGAATGATGAGTGCACAGAAAATAATGTTTTAATGAATATCTGCAGAGCTACAGTCTGTTTGCAGCCTACAGAACATTAACAACAGGAGCTGAAGCAGCCTGGCACTTTCTAAGTTGAAATAGAATGCAATATAGAAAAAGGAGAAAGACTTTATATGATATTTTCTTAAATCTGCTTTACTTTAGTTAAGATAAACTTGAAAATGAGTTAAAAATAGAATATTAAAAAATGTGATTAATGTGTGCAATATTGAAATATTTGGTCTGACAGATTTTAAGTCTATGAGCAATTGGACCTTGCTTAACAGTGTCTTAACTAGGATGATGTTGAAAAATACTCTGATTTAACCGTCAGTTCGTTAAGTTCTAACCATTACTTTCACTGGGTGATGACATATGCATGATGTAACCTCTTCTCCTGGACAATTCACTTGCTGGGGAGTTGAACACAAGACTTGTCACCATAGTAACACTTACTGTATGTTGCAGCAATTGTCATAACTTCGCTCACAAAACACATTTTATGTCAGAAATGTACTCACTAACTATTCATTAATTCCATCATGCGAGAAAACTCTTATATAGCAGCTCCACAGAACTTATATACATTAGAAAGCTTCTGGAGACTGGGGGAAGACAAACCTCCAGAAGATTTTAGTTCCTCCAAATAGCATGGTATATGAATAAGGTAAAAGCACTGCTTATCTCTTAAATCACCAGCCAGTTGGTGTCAACCAGCATGCAACTGCAGCACAATACCCATTATTATAAATTTATTTATAGAATCAAATAGTAATGGCAATATCATTTTCAGTGAATCTGTTCAAGTTACGTGCTTTGCTACTGTAGTTTAAATTAATCAACAGAATAATGAGGGAAAAGATGCCTACTTTAGATAAGCAAAATGTTTCATCCATTCACTTTAAAATCTGTAGTTCACTAAGTGGTAGAATTTGTAGATAAAGTCTATGCAGTCATAAATAAAATATGGACATCAAAAAACCCAATTAAAGGCTGAAATGCTAAAAGCATTACTGCATACCAAAGTCAATCTGAAATACACTTGTACTAATGTTTTCAATTACTTGAAACAAATGAACCTAATGCTTTTATGCAGGGTGTAATCATTTTCCTATAAGTTCTTGATCTAATCTATTATTACTCATTTAATACTAGTAATTGCTTGACATATCACATGTTTTTAGCAATGTTTTTAAATTCTGGTTTAGTGTAGTAATTTTTTGGTCCTTTGAGATAATTTTGCATATAAATTTAACAGTTTTTACCTCTAGCTATTAATGAATGTTTAATCCTTGTTGGACCCACCTTTCATTTTATTACATGTTGGACCAGGACAGTTAGCATTTTTAACCAATAAGTTATATATATGGATATGTATGTTAATGACTAATTATTTCAAGAATGATTCTACTTAGGAAGGTAATTTTACCTGCAGGCCATAGTACAGGCTTTGTACAATTTTACTTACTGCCATTCTTCAGGTAGGACAACACAGAAGAGTCAATTTTTAGCTAAGAACTGTTTTGTTACAGCACAAGGAATATTTTATTTATGAACATAGCTTATATATGAAATGAAAATATGAACATTATTTATTTGTCTACATAACCACCCTTAATGTCTTAACACTTGTTTAATCATGACACCAGCTGTTGGATGTTGTCATCACAGAACTCTGTCACCAGTCCATCTAATCAATCAGTTACAGTTGTTTTCAACATGTCATTCTCCAATTATCATACACCAAAAATTCCATGTGTTTTGGAAAAAACTTAAAGTCTGAGGTTGCTAGATCAGGACTGTAGAGCAGATGGTCCAGTAATTTCCACTGAAACTTGTCCAGTTGCTTGCTAAAAAGTCATTCAAAAGAATGCCTTTTCAGTCCCAGAAAACATTGGTCATGATTCTCTATGTTGATAGGGTTGTTTCAATTTTCTTTTTGTAATGGAGAATTCAAATGATGCCACTCACTAGATTGTTGGTCAGTTTGTTGGTCAGTTTCTGGAGTATAGTGAGCAATCCATGCTTCATCACCAGTCATAATATTACTCAAGAACTCATCAACACCCTTGGCATAATGCTCCAAAAAGGACGAAGAATGTGACAAACACTTTGCATAAAGTACTGATCTTGAAACTTGAGGTAAATGCTGATGGAACTCGTCAACACTGAAGCACCTATTTTCACTTGTTTTCTCATCAACAATTTGCATCAGCTTTTCGCTCATGACAATAGGCTGTCCGTATCGATCATCATGAACAACATTCTTCCTTTATTGCATAGTCTGCACCACTTGTGCTCATTTCCATCATTCATCACACCTTCCTCGTACAATGACAGAACACACCTCACAGACAGCAGGTTTATTAATTCATATGGTGGCAAATATTGGAGCATAACTAAACAACCAACACAGACTCAAGTGTTGAAACTTACTGGCAGAGGCCCGAGAGTGGCTAACTTTGAAGTGGCATTACTGACATCCTGCACGAACACTATGTGCAATCAGTTCTTATTAAAAAAAAACCATAATACATAATATTCCCTTCCACTACCTGTCACATATCTAACCACATTGGTATCTCAGTTTTGGACATCATCGGTGAATTTGTTGTACCACTGTCATTTTTTTTCATCAATTTGTACATAGATATTTATTCTTTAAAATCATGAACTAGCTCTTCATTTTCACTCATGTTTTACTCCTAGCCAGCATATTATCACTTTCTTTTCTTTCACTCATTATTACAATTATTTTCTAATCATATAACACACATACACACTTAAAAGATGAATTACTGAAATACAACATATGTTTCACTGATATCAATAATGAAACAGCAGGTAAACTGATGTGGTGCTCCATGATGACCACTGCTGTCAATATAATGACACAAATACAACCGCCTACTAATGGCAATAAGTCACAAAATGTTGGTCCAAGGATAGGTTATTTAGTGTCCAAACAAACTTTCATGGAAATAATGTACTATTTCAATGAAACACTTATAGCTTATTGTTTGACTAAGTTTACAGTGCTGACACAATTATGGAATATGAACTTCAAAATGTTATTTTTTGAAGTTTGCTCTTCATTTTTAAAAAAAAAAAACATGTGGACACAAAATAGCCCTCTTTGGTTCATCAAGGGTTAAACATTTTCACAAATTTGGCAACCATGACCACCAGCAGTGGCAACTTATGAATTATATGAATTTAGAGAGCTGCAGTCAAGTTGGTTATATCAAAATTGGTTTTAAAAACAGCGATTGTTAAGTTTAATACAAAAAAGATTCAATATATGTACTCTTACATCATTTAATCAATATGAGGTTTGCTAACATCTAACTGTGAACATGGTTACCCTTCCTTTGGTTCCACCTATATTCTAAGTAATAACAATTAAAAGGAAGGGAACAATTTGCCATTGCTTCAAGAAGATTATTAAGGATACTTAGAAGCTATTTGTATACAAATCATACAGTGCTCTTTTGTTAACATTGTAATGAAGTTCTTAGTTATAGTATAAAGGAGTTCCTTGAACACCTCAACAACTCCAGCAATACAGATAAAAGTACAAGCTATGCCAGTGTAAATAGAAGAGTTCATGGGAATAAGGGTGCATAGGCCCTTATGACCTTTTTCTGATGATTATATTTACTGAATAAGTAGGTATCATAGGATGAATCCACCAAAATTTGTATTCTTCACTCCACCAGAGAGGTCACCAGAGGGCTGTAAAATATTGCTCCTGTGAAGTAGGTTTGTTCTTTATGCAGTAATCCTTTTCAAATATGGTGGGATTATATTGTCACATCATTGTTGCCCAACAATGAATTGCATTCTTTGTACTACATTCTTGTTTCTTTAACGTTATCAACAGAATTGCTAAAATACAAGCAGAAAGGAAATGTTTACAGTCATCGTATCATCCATAAAAATGCTATGGGACAAAACCATTTTCAATGATTTCAGATTCTTCTGCTATTTTTCACTAAGATAACCATAGCAAAAGGTACCTTTCACATCCAAACCTACTGTCAAATATCCTTCAATCCTTTAGGAGTTGTGCCAGCTTCTAAAGTCTACTCATCTTTCTAATTTCATTCCATACAATTATTGGAAAACACAAACTAAAGCAACAGAAGTGTCACATATTACACCTCAAGCAATGAAAAATGTTCTGCTAAAGCTCAAGGAATTACAGATCTTTTCCAGTACCTGGACAAAAATTCAAATGCCTGGTTTGATTTGGTTCTACTTGCTGCTTCAGCTGTTGAATTATCTTCAGTGATTCAGGCAATGGAGAAGGATGCAGATGAACATTGATTAATAGAATTGCATCACTGTCAAGTAATTGATGTTTTCTTAATACTATTGTAGTAAAATTTGTAATTCTTAAATTTCATTTTTAATAAATGTAAATTAATAATAAAGTTAATATATTTTCTTAAATTCTTCACCTTAGAAAGTATTTCTGTAATGATTTGGAAAGGAAATACAGGAACTGTTAAAGAAACATACATTATGAATTAGTTCATCAGAAAAAGGGCATATGAACAACTTGAAATATTTGTTCATGGTAATATTTCATACCTTTGGAATCAAGTTTCTACCCATGAAATTAATTTTAAAGATACTGTGCTTTAAATATTAATACTTCTATGTTTTCTGTTGTTTTTAATCTGAAAGCTTAAAGTACTTAAGGTTTAAAATTGATTTTACTCAAAGCACCACATTTTCCTATATGGCCTTATTCCCGTGAACTCTTCAACTGTGTCCTGCGCAATGTAAATAATAGTGATACTATGTGTTCAAGCAATGTAAATAATGTAAATTTATTATATTTTTATATATTATTAATTAACTATATTAGGGATCATTATAACCAATACTTGATGAAAACTAATTCTGAAAATGAATACGATGGTGAATAAAGGTGACTACAACTATGTTTACACCTAAACACTAAAACCTCCTGAGTTAGCAGTTCATGTTTAATTATCCTCAAATTACCCTTGCTAGTAATGGCATGCTCAAGAGAATTCCTGAGAGGTTCATTTAATTTACTGTGGAACTGAAACACTCCACAAAATACACCAGATGTCGCATTAAGGGACTAAATCACTGATTTAGTGCTAACCAGATCAATTAAATGATTTAGATAAGCACAAATACAACATTTTTATTTGTGGAGAAAATTACATGCACATTTGCCTTATAACAACAATGACTTCTGCTTTTTCTTTTAACAAGTTAGCCAACTTAAAACATTTCTGTCCTTGTCACAACATTCACCCACCTTTCAATTAACTTCTAATTGAAACATTACAATTTACATTAAATAAACATTACAGGCTGACATTAAATAAACATTACAGGTTAAGGCGGGTTGGAAGCCTTATCTTCCTTTCAGATTTGGTGGTAGCCAATCGTGGAACTTTTACACCAGAGGATTCCTCTACCACATCATGCTGTTCTTCAGGAACAGGATCCACCTCTAAGGGATATATATTCTGGACAGGTCGTTTCAGTTCACCATAGGCTGTCTTCACCTGGACCACTTGGATGATGCTGTCTTTTTCTGGATACACGTCAATCACCTTTCCCAAAGGCCACTCAATCCTCCGAGTGTTACTGCTTCCAACAAGGACCACATCTCCGACCTTCAAATCCTTTTGTAAATTGTTCTTGGTTTTTCCAGATTTCAGTGTCCCAAGATATTCTGACCTGAATCTTTTTCGCAACTGTTCTCTAAGTAGTTGCATGTGTTGAAATCTTTTCCCTAACATTGTTTTATCTATCAAGTCAATATCAGGTACTCCCAACCTGGGGATTTCCTGTAAGAACATAGCTGGTGTTAATGTTAACATGTCTTCTGGATCTTCAGACAGGTACGTCAATGGTCGAGAGTTTATAGTTGCCTCACAGTCAGCTAATACTTTAAGCATCTCTTCATAATCCAAAGATGCATTCACAGGTACTCATTGCAATAACTTCAACATTTGGACTATGCGTTCCCAAAATCCACCCCACCAAGCTGCTGTAGGGGGATTGAATTTCCTAACAATTCTCATATTGTTTCCTTATTCAGTGTTGGCCAATCTAGCTGACCAAATAAATTATCTGTACCTACAAAATTAGTACCATTGTCACCGTATATTGTGGATGGTCTTCCTCTTCGAGCAATAAATCTTCTCAATGCTTGAAGAAATCCTGATGTTGACAATGTCTTAACCAACTCAAAAGTGCACGGCTCTGAACACTGCACATGTGTATATCACAATCCATGCCTTTTCACCTCCATGCAGATGTAATGGGTCAGCCAGGTCCACTCCTGTTATTTGAAAAACTGAAGTGTCACGCACTCTGTCTTCTGGCAAAGGTGCAACCTTTGTGGTAATTCCTTTTGAATGATATCTTCTGCACCTGATGCAACCAGAAGTAACTTTTCTTATGGTTTTCCTTCCATTTATGATCCAAAACCGTTCGCTTATCATGGAAAGTAGGACTTGTACTCCAGCACATGATGATTCTAAGTGTCTCTCCATAATCATCATGTGAACTAACTTATTATCAGATGGAAGAAGAATCGGTGTAAGGAATTCTTCTTCATCCCTTCTTCGTATTATTCTGGTATGCACTCGAAGTAATCCATTTCTATCTTCAAAGACACTTAGAGGCTTAAATGTGTGTTCTTTTCCATCACAGCTCTCATTCTTGACAATTTTCATAACAGTTGTTTCAGCTTTACGGAGTTCTTCAACATTTAGTTTCTTTGTGTTAATTTTCACTCCTGCAGCTTTACAATTGCGCATGAATCTTAAAATCCAGGCTACCATTCTGAGGATTTTATTGTACTTCGAAAAGTATTTCAAGTACCATTTTTCTGCTGTTATAGCAGAAACCAAAACCATGGAAATCCCTTTCTTTCTCTCTTGGTTAATTTCTTCTTTGTCAACTTCAACATTTTCTTTAGGCCATTCAGATTCTTGGAATCTGAGCCACGGTGGTCCCTTCCACCATTTTGATGACAGAAGTTTAGTTGCAGAACATCCTCTAGAAGGTAAGTCAGCTGGATTACAAAATCCTGGTACATGGTTCCATTTGCTAACATCTGATAACTGCTTAATTTCTTTCACTCTATTTTGCATGAATGTTCCCCAAACATCTTTTCCTTTGATCCAACTTAGAGCAGTCATTGAATTGGACCAATAAAAGGATGGTATGTTCTCAACTCCTAAATGCTCCTTTACTGAATGAGCCAGTCTAGCTCCTATTACACAAGCACGAAGTTCCAGCCTTGGGATAGTTGTGTTCTTGATAGGTGCCACACAGGGCTTTGCTTGAAGAAGTGTCACATGTGTTTTCTGACCCTCTTCTGAATGAAGAAATACTACAGCTGCATATGCTGACTGACTGGCATCACAAAATGTGTGAAGGCTACAAGATTCTTCGCTATTACTTGGCACAATTTGTCTTGGAATCTTTATTGTGCTTAAGACTCCAATTTCTTCTTGCCAACTTTCAAATTTTCCTTTCATATCCTCCTCCATGTCCTCATCCCAGCTCATTTTTTTTTCTCCAACTCTCCTGTAACAGCAATTTTGGAAGGAGAGAAACAGGGCAGGTAAAACCTATAGGGTCAAAAATTCTCTGGGCAGCTGCCAAGACATTTCTCCTGGTGACTTTCTCACCCTTTTCAGTGAGATTAATTTTCTCACATGAAATTACATCTTCTGCCTTATTCCAACTAAGTTCCAATACCGATGTGGTCTCTGATAAATTACTATCAAAAGAAGTTTGTCCTGTACATTCCCATTTTTGCAGTTCCAACTGTGCCTTTGCTAATAATGCTGTGGCTTCCTCTATGAAGATGTATAATTCTTCCTCAATACTCACTGAAGTAACACAGCTGTCCACATAAAAGGAGAGTCTCAACTTCTCGGCTGTTTCTTGGTAGTCTTTACATCGTTGTAAGTGAAGTTCCAGTACCCCTTCAAGCAGAAGTGGGCTGCAATTCAAACCAAATACCACTCAACAATGACGTAAAGTCTTCATCTGACTTCTTTCTTCATCTTACCACCAGAGGAACTGCAAATAATCCTTGTCTTCTTCTCTGACAGATATTTGTAGAAATGCTTTTCTTATGTCTGAGATGACTCCTATCTTGTTTCTTCTAAACATTAAAAGCAATGCTGGAATTTGTAGCAATAAGTTAGGCCCCTTCTCCAAACACTTGTTTAGTGAAGGGCTGTCCTTTGGCTTTGACGATCCATCAAATACTGGCCTCACATTAGTGGATGACTTTTCCTTAAAGATCCCTCAGTGAGGTAAGTAGTAACAAAATTCCTCCTCCTTTTCTTCCGCTACTTCCTCAATTATGCCTTCATTTTCCCAATTCTTGAAAACATTTCCATATTCTTCAAATCTTTTCTCTTTCACTAGTTGGTTTCTGGTGGAAACTAATCTTCTTTCAGCCATCTCTTTATTATTCTGTAGAAATTGTTTGCTTTCCAACCATGGTAGTGCCACTTCATATCTGCCAATATCAGTAACCTTCACTGTTTCCAAGAAGTAGCGACGTGCAGCTTCCTCCATCTCTTCTCTTGACTTCACCTCTGATGGATCAGATATATCTATTGTTTCTAAGCTCCACAGATTAGCTACAGAAGCAAACTGAATGAACAGCAAAGGAGATTCTTTTGCTAATGAGTCACTCTTCTTTTCCATTTTTCCTGTCAGTGTCCATCCAAGCTCTGTTTTCACAGCAACCAATCCACATGCTAGTTTATGCACTTCACCCATCAGAATGCAGGCAGCAGAATCAGCTCCTAACAGCATCTCCACTTCAGATGGATCTGAACCCACGTCTGAAAGCCATATCATCTTCTCCTTCAGTTCTTTCATTCAGGGTCCAAACTTCAACCTGGGAATGTTTCCACAAATCACTTTTTGTCCTATTAGCATCAGAGTAGTCGTATGAGAGCCATCACAATTGCTTACACTTACTTCATACAAATTATGTTCTCACAAGTTTCAGATCCTCCAAACAACTTGTGGATCATAGTTTCTGTTTTTAGGGAAGTATACCCCATTTTCTTTGCTGTCTTTTGTAGAATATATGATCTTTGTGAGCCGCTGTCGATCAATGCTTAGACTATTTTTTCTTTGCCACTGTGTTTCAATTTTACACATAAGGTTTGTAACAAAACCTCTTTTGTAGCACTGTGAATGTTCATGGAGATACTACTTTCTGCTTTCTCTTGGGTCTTGGGTTCTGATATTTCTTGTGCATTTAGTTGTGGACATATAATAACAGTATGCTATCTTTTGCATACGTGGCATTTCAGGTTTGCTTTACAATTCTTTGCTCAATGACCCAGCCTCAAGCATGAGAAGCAGCACTTTTCTTTTGCCACCTTGTTGTGCTTTTCTTCTTGGCTCATCTGCTGGGCGGCATGACACTCCTTACTGTCATGTAATTTGTTACAAAAAATGCACTGCTTTTTCCCTTCAGACTTCCCAAAGAGAGAACTGGTAGTGGGTACATTTTCGCTTTCAAAATCTCTTCTCTTGGATTTATCCTGTTTTTTCTTGTCAAACAAATTAAATCCAGCTTGTGCAAAGGTTATTCTTTCTTCTCTCTCTGCTTCCTTCCTAAGGAAATCAAGAAGAGTTTCCAGTCAATCATTCCATTTGTTATCTGGATCAAAATTTTTGAATGATAGATTCCAAAGTCACACTGTTAAAACTTCTTCTGCCAAACATGATTCTACCAAGAGAAATAACATAGATCCATGTTTATCTCATGTTACACCTATGGATTCCAAAGCTCTTAACTGACATTCTAGCTTATCATATAATACAGAAATTCCGGACTTATCATTTTTACGAGTTGCATTCTGTATCACTAAATTTATAAGTTCTCTAATATAGTACTCAAATCAACAGATCGTCACGTGCAAATCTGTTTTTTAATGCTTCTATTACCTTTAGATAATGCTGTGCAGTGGCTGGGAAGCTGTTGATCTTCTCTCTGGCTCTACTATCTGGCTTTGTACTTTGAATTAAATATTGAAATTTGTCTTCGGCTTCAATTTCATTATCTTCATGAATTCTTTTAAACATACTCCAAAATCCTAAGCAATCTTTGTTGTTGCCTCCATATTGGTGGTTTAGGTCCAGCTTTGGCAATTTCAAATTCTTCTTTTGTGCAGTTGAGGAGACTACGGAAACATTATCCGCGATCGTTTGTCTACCATTGGAAATATTTGACATTTTTAACCTAATCTTGTCCATCTTATCTCTGTAATTCTCAATGGCATTGTACTCATGGTTATATGCATCATCATCAGCATAATCTTCTCCTAACATAATATCAAGGATTTTGTCATCCAAAGAAGACAGCTCCGTAATTAACCTTTCCATTTTAACATCTTCTGTACAGATTCACTTTCCACTTGCTCACTTGCCAAATTCTCAAGCAATTCATTGTAGGTTTTCGCAAACAAGGTTCGTATCGGCTTCCATTGTTTTTGCAACTTCTCCATTTCTTGTTGCTTACTGCATATGAATGTATCACTATCACGTCGGGATTACCAGTTTTTGTTGCATTAAAGGACTAAATCACCGATTTAGTGTTAATCAGATCAATTAAATGATTTAGGTAAGCGCAAATACAACCCTTTTAACTGTGGAGAAAATTACATACATATTTGCCTTACAACAACAATGACTTCTGTTTTTTCTTTTAACAAGTTAGACAACTTAAAACATTTCTGTCCTTGTCTCAACACCAAGGATCCTAGAATCAGCTTTTTTGTCATGTCCCCTAAGGGGAAGTTCACACTGGCCAAAAAACTTACTATAATCAATTATTTTGAAGATGATTTCTAAAGTTTTCCTCACTTACCCATTATTTTTAAAAATGTTCATTCTGAACATGTAATTTAAGTTTACTGCAATATCTGTTTTGCCTAACATCAACAATGAACTAACATGTTTTATATGAATCTACAAAGATTCATGCATTTTAATTTTTGGGGGAGAAAATTTCCAAAAGCTGTCACACAGTATTCTTTGTCTGTGCAGCATTACCACCAAAGATACAAGGAAAATGAAGCACAGCTCCCCCCACCCTCACCCACGTCCGCACAACCTCAAATACTTGCAATAAATTTCACTGTTAAACTCCCTTATCTACTTCACTACTCCCTTTCTACTACATTACTTCAGCTGGATGAAGCTTGAATAAGGTCTAACTTGGGCAATGGACAACCCTTTAACTTCACTTTGTTCTTCTCTACAAGGAAAAGATAAGACAAGTTTATACTCTGAAGTATGGAAACACTCATACTTACACTAAGTTACTATAAGCTGTTTCACTAAAGAAATGCATGGTACACTAACTAGGAGCCATTGTCTCATTTACATTATAGAGTGAGCTGGAATACAGTGTTAAAAAATTAAACCTTTTTGTGGCTGATTCTCTGTTCATTATGTGAACCTTGGTTGTAGGTTACCTTTAGTGCAGCCTTGCCCACAGACATTTGTAGCCTCGGTGTAGGGCAAAGTTACTAGGCAGTTGATCACTGAGCAGAAGAGAGACCTAAAGTCAGCTCTTGCAGCTTAAAATTATTAACTTTTACCTGACCTTATGGGAGAAAACCTGAGACATGAGTATTCTTGTTTCCAGTGTATTTTCACTATAAAAAATTGCAGCTGTCCAATTAGGAACTACAACTACTGACAGTATTTCGTGCAGAACTTTATAAATCTTGAAACAGTTGCCTTACCCTTGGTATGCTACATTAAAAGCATTTTGTTAGTGTAGTGATCTTCAATGAATAGAAGACATTCTAGCTAGAAATTTTATAATGGCAGAATTTGGCTTCTGTAAATAGTTTATATTCTAAAATGGATACAATACAAAACCTAGTTATGGCATGTTTGCCTCACTGCTGTTTTTATTTTATAAATGAATATCTCAAAATTTACTGATGATTATTTTCATTATTTTGCCTTTATCTCCAATGTTTATTTTTATGTTGTATTAAATTAATATGTTTATTAATACGCCTGGTTTGTATTTTACTTTTTCATGTTTATATTTTAAGCTATGTATCTTTGGCTATGTTTTGCAATCAATTTATATAAAATATTAAATTTCAGTAATCTAATCATAGTACCTACAATTAATTTTGAAAATACTTATAATTGTAATATAAATCTAAAATAAAATGTTATACATAATTAAGACTATGGGGAATATTTTTGTAAATAATTTTAACTGCAATTTTTATACACTTCTTAAATTATCCTGTATCATGGTACATATGTACATATTTATGATTTTACAAGATGAATAAAATATCCATCAACTATAAAATCTCCAAACTCATAACAAATATCTGCCACTTAATTTTAACAAAGTAAAGTATTCCTTTGCCACAGCACTACAATGAATAACTATGTGACTGAGAGGGGGAACCAGGAAGCGAGAAAAACCTTCATTTGCTGTTAAAACTGCAAAGGCTGCAGCCACATGTGCTATTTCAAACTCTACCTTTCCTATGCCTAACCCAACCTTCAGCTCCCTCACCATTATAAAATTGCATACAAGGATGTGCCTAGCACTGCAGCTTCAAGACCTCAGCTACAGTAAAATGTTGCTCAGTTTAAACAGGCACTGGGGCACGAGCAAAATAGGTCAAATAAAGCTACTATAACAGTTACCAAAGAAAAAAGTTAATTGTGGGAGTGCAGCAACTCTTATAGATGAACCGGCCATGCCATCACCATATCAAAATCACAAGAAACAGCAAACAAAATAAAATGCACAGATGTGCATTAATTATATAGCACCTATGCTTCTTAGGTGATGAATCATAAAATTTATATTTAATATGCTCTCATCTAAGAAGTTAAAGCTGCAGAGGGTAAAATCCAGCTCATGTGAAAATGCAGAATCAATAATGCCATATATAGGTCTACATAAATAGTGAACCATATGCAGTGAACAATGGATGGCATAATTGTTGGAACAGAGTAAAAAGCATTTTGAAAAACGGAAGAAAAATAAAAAGAAAAGAAAAAAGTGTAGTTATTCGCAAAAGTTTCACAGGCAGTGTTAAATGATGCAAGAAAAAGTCTTATTATTTAGGCCTAGTATCTAACTTTCTGTTACTATTACCACATCATTTCTTCCTAGGAAAACTTCAAATTTGCTGTTACAGATTAAGTCTTTGATACTACCCTTAAATTTTTGTTTAGAAAAACAACTATGACTATAGGTAAACCAGCATATTTATTCACTGAAGGTGAAAAAGTCTTGGTACATAGAAAACATAACAGTTTCTGAAGCTACTCTGTTTCAAACACTTATCTCTGTTGGTTTCCTTTCCATTTCAGTCAGTTTTGGAAAAAGAAAAGGAAAGTAATAAAAAAAGGTTAAAAAGTTTGAAAGTCATACAGCTGTATCATATCCAAATGCATTCTTAAACTAAATATGTGCTACATCTCAGTAAAAACTCATTTTCTTCACAGAAATACTGGGCAGGATGAATGTGTGTAACTGCTAAAAAAATGATGATAAATACTGAACTGGACTGCTTGTGCTTAACTAAAGACTGTTTATTTGTGGATGGAAATTTATGGCTTCATAATTTCGATTTTGCTAGGGATGGCATTCATTTAAATCATACAGGATCGTACAAATTTGGAAAACTGTTAAACGAGGTGATTTTTTCAGTGCTTAAGGAAAACTGAAGTGCCAGTTGGTGGATGCCGAGCAAATGGACAAACTTGTTAAAAAAATCTGAAAAGTGTACACAGGACTACTCTATAATCTCTATTGGTTCTAATTTTCAGTGTTGTAGTGACCTCTATGATCAGTTACCCAGCTGCCCATTCCTGTTTCCTCACTCTCAAGCATGAATAGTTCTCCTGGTATCCATAGGAATGGTAAGTTTGTTAATTTGCCTATCATGTTACAAAACATACAGTGCTTAGGAAACAAGGTGAATGAATTAGAAATTCTTTTAAACTCTGAATTTAAAAAAATCAAGGTAGTTTGTATTACTGAACACTGGTTTCGTGAGCATGAATTATCCCTAACTGGTATCAGAAATTTTAATATGGCAGGTATGTTTTGTCATTCCTCTCTAAAAAAATGGAGGTGTTGCCATTTTTGTAGGAAATGATGTAGTAACCAAAAATTGAATTTCTTCTAGCCTCTTAAACAGAGAAAAAGATTTTGAACATGCAGCAGTCGAAGTAGAATTCTGTGATATAAGGCTAATAGTAATTTGTATTTATAGATCTCCCGATGGATGTTTAGAAGCTTTTTTTGAAAACTTTGATCATCTCTTGCAAATATTGCAGCAAAAACAACATTTTGTTATATGTGGTGATTTTAATATTGATCTTTTAGTAGATAGCGGTAAGAAAAGGCGTTTTGTTTCACTATTGCATTCTTTCAACCTACTTCCAGTAATAAATACCCCAACATGAGTAACAAAAACAGCAATGACATGTTTAGATCAAATTATAATAAGCACCTCCCTTCAAAATTTCTCCACAAATAATACTGATTTGGGCTTCTCTGATCATAATGCAGTATTTCTAAATCTTAATTTACCCAGAAAAACACTTACAGAGCCTGATCGAGTGAAACAGTTCTATAAGAAAAAATTCTACAATTTTGAGAACACGAATTACTTCACTTACTTATTAGCGAAGGAAGACTGGTGTGAAACTTTGGATGAACCAAATTTTTATCAACACTTTTTCTTACTATTTTAATATAGCCTTTCCAGTAAAAACGGTGAATCCAAATACTCAAAAAGGAAAGCAATTAGACTGGACCACAAACGGCATACGAATCTCTTGTAAAAGGAAGAAGTTACTGCACTCGATATATAAAACCTCCAGTGATCCTCTTTTTCATAAATATTACAAGCAATACTGTAAAATCCTTAGGAAAGAAATTTTTGAAGCTAAGAAACTAAATAATAATAGAAATATATTAAATGCTCAAAATAAAAATAAAGCAATCTGGGAAGTTATTTGAAAAGAAATTAATTCCAATTCCAATGCTAAAATAATGAAAATTAAGGCTAATTACCAAGGAAAGGATATAAGCGATGAATCTAAATTACGTAACATTTTCAATAATTATTTTACAAATATAGTGGACCAACTAACAATTTGAACAACAACCATGCAACCTTGTTGACATCTGTTATAGGAGACACTTTATTTCTCCCTCCTGTTACTGAAAACGAAATTATAATGGTCTTAAAAAAATTAAAAACAAATTCTCCTGTGGACCTGATGACATACCAGATGCAATAGTAAAAGCGGGTGTGCAATTAATTGCTAAACCCCTTGCCGATATTTGCAATGCATCTTTTTCAAATGGCCATTTTCCTGAAAATCTAAAAGTAGCAAAAGTTACGCCACTATTTAAAAAGGGGGGAAAAGAGAATATTGAAAATTATAGAACAATATCCATGTTATCGGTTTTCTCTAAGATTATTGAGAAGTTGATGTACATTCCCTTATTTCTAATTCTCAGTATGGTTTTCGGAAAAGTAAAAACATTAATAGTGCTTTATTTTCATTTCTTACTCATGTCTTAACAGCAAAAAATCTTAAAAATCATTCACTTGGCTTATTTTTAGATCTCTCGAAAGCTTTTGATACAGTAAGTCATAGGTTATTAATTGAAAAACTTAATTCTTATGCTATCAGAGGAATAGCCAATCTATGGTTTCAGTCCTATCTAAAGAATAGGAAGCAGTTTGTAGAAATAAACATATACAGATTAAACTAAAGACCTGTTGATCATGGCATCCCACAAGGTTCTATTCTAGGGCCAATATTATTTATTCTATATATCAATGATCTCCCAAGTGAATTGCCACATATAAATACTGTTCTGTTTGCTGATGACACAAATTTCGCATCCAGCGGCAAAGATCTTAATGTTCTTCAAGACAGCAATAACAGGGCAAATGAAAACTTAAATACACGGCTGAAGAAAAATAAATTGGTTTTAAATGCATGCACTTCAGTTCTCAAGTAAACCAACAAGCAAATGTAAATATTACCATCGGACAATCAAAAATTAAGCAAACAGACACCACTAGGTTTCCAGGGGTATGGATTGATGCTGACCTATCCTGGAAGACTCACATAAATTTTGTAATTACAAAGCTCAGTAAACTAGGCTATGCAATGAGAATCCTTAGTCGTGTATCCTCTCCTGAAGTCCTAAAAGCAGTTTATTTTGGATGTGTACATTCTGTACTTTCTTATGGTATAATCTTCTGCGGATCCTCAACCAAAACAAAAGACCTATTCTTACTACAAAAGCGCATTGTAAAAATCATGAAATGTGTCCCCATAAATTCATCAACAAAACCAGTGTTCAGATAATTCTGTATTCTACCACTAACTTGTGATTACATTTTGGAGACTGTTATTTTCATTCATAAGAATATACCATATTTTAGCAGGAATCCATTCCTATACCAGGGGATCACAAAACCTGCACTTCAATCATCAAAGCAGTAAAACCTGTCAGCAGAATACACTACATCAAAGGCTATCTCTTTATAACAAGCTACCGGGTAACTGGAAACTCTTAAATCAGAAACAACTCAAACATAAAGTTAAAAACCATCTCTTAACCCACATGTTCTACAATATAAATGATTTCATGACTACTGCATTTTCCTAAACTTTTATTAACCATTGTGTAAATTATTAATATCTCGTTTAAGTTTCTTTAAATTGTACATACTAGTTGTAAGTTGTATTACAGAAATGTAATTTGTTACCTGACGAAGCCTTTGAATTCATGTAATTCTTTTGATGAATAAATATCTTATCTTACCTAACTAGCTAAAGATTGAGCCATCTGGAGAATAAGAGTAACAAAAGCATTGTAACATTGGGTATGAAAACAGAGGCATTAAAATAAACAAAGACAATAAATTTGCAATACATTTAACATAAAGCAGACATCACAACTATGCTAGAAAACTACCCCAAGAAATCAGATCTGAATAAGTACATTAAGACAAATTTTTCTCCAGGATTTCTTGGACATTTTATCTAAACTCAATTTTTTACAGAACTTCCTTTGAATTAGATTCTATATTCCTATTGCCTCTCCAGACTAAAACATAAATACTTTACACTTTCCTGAAAATTTACATGTTGTGCCTAACTTTTATGTAAGTTTGTAAGATTTGATATTTTGATAAACAATACCTTTCCAGTTGAAAATGTGCATTTCTGATTTAATAGTTGTTCAAGTTGGTATTAATACTTTAATCCCCTCTTTAAAATTACTTGGGACATATTTTGAAACCTGGGCTACTTTCATCCTCAACCAATCAATGACTATTTTTGGAATTTGATCTTCCTCTTTTGGCACCACCACAGCCACCACCTGTTGGCACTTGGAATTTTCTACTCAGGTTGCTATTTGGTGACATTTCAAAGTTAAACACATGGCTCTTATTCAGGCCATATAGAGAATGTTTCAGAATTCAACCACACAAATTTACAGGATTGAAAGGGGGATACTAAATAAACAGTTTGAGATAGCGAACCTATTGCCTCTTTTGCCAACTGCCAAAGCTATGGCATATTTTCTGGATTGCACACCAGTGGCCATAAATTAAAAGAACGTGGACATGGGGTTCCCATTTTCATTCAGAATGCCTCATTGGTATGCCAATATTTGAAGGAATGCAGTATTTGTGACAATCAATATATATATATTTAAAATAATTGGACTTCCAATTTTGCCTGTTCTTTGAGGGTATGCACACCAACACCACTGACAACTGTTTGGTTGACTTCAGATCATATGCAGTTAGCTACAGCACTTCGCTAGCACATACTGTGGGTGAGGTGATATAGTGCTGGCTACTGAATCCCATGATTCTAAGCTTGCCTTGCTTTCTGAAGGTACCATTTCTTATTTATTTATTCTTTTTATTTTCTTGTTTTTTTTGTTGTTTTTTTTCCAAAGAGGTACAGAATTTGACCAGCACTAATGCGCTTAGTTTACATTTTTGAAGTCAGGATGATAAACTCTCAGTATAAATTACTACTACAAGACCATGAATGAAATCTACACAGGTTCAATATTAAATGCAGTAATTATTAATGATAATGATGATAGATAATGCAATAGAACAATTACATTTGTTAAAAATATTTATATAATGTGTACTTTGAAACAGAAACTGAATTAATATTTACAGCTTTTTACATTCTTCTGCTGCATGTAAGTGTAACATTTTAAGTTTTTAGATCTCACTATAAAGCCCTTGCTGGATTATTTACTTTCAGACAAGGGCAGACCCAGTGAAGAAAAGGAGGATCCTGTAAAACTATATATGTGAATTTGCTTGCCTTATTTGCCTTCTAGACATGGAGAAGCTTATGTACGCATTTGCAACATTAGACATAAGTCAGATTTTACTTTGTAGATTAATAATCATACTAATGAACTCCACCATACAAATAAACTGTTGTTAGGAATCTATTACAGCTACAAATTAATCATTAATAACTGTTATCATTTCTCGTATTACTATTTACTTAGTAAAAATATTTGGTAAACTATTTTCTGAGTGCCTAGATTGTCTCTACTTTCAAAATTCATTAATTAACTGGCAACTAAGTTCTAAATTGGATGCAAGACATTTAAATATATTAAAGTATGCAATGAAGTATATTTGGAAACTGTTCAATAAATAAGCTATTATACTTCAAAGTTATATCACCATGCACAGTTCTGCTTAGTCGCAATAATAGTTATTTACTTAAGCTGAATAGTTAACTGACTACACAAAAACAACAAAATTCTCACTGACATCTACTAGTATACTAGACTCCAACAAAACAAATATTAACAATCATAATCCTTACCTTGAAACTTCACCTTATTTTTTGATTTACTTTTTGCATTAGCAGTCCTTGTGCTCTTTGGATATGAGAAGTCATGTAGTGAAGACCAATAGTTGGGAGAGTACAGATTCACATCTGACTGAGGAGTTGCATATGAAGAAGTAAACTGAACAGTTCGTGGCCTATGAATGTGAGTTGGAGATGATGGAACAGAACCCCAAGTGAGTCTTTGAGCCATGGAATTATTCCTATATACTTCACTTGCAGCCTTACATGAGTGTCGTCTTTTAGTGTCTGACAATTCATAACCAGAATTATATGGTATAGATGTTAATGATCCCTGGTATCTTGCTGTCCCAGAATAAAATTCTGTGTTGCTTTTACTACCCATACAGCCACAATATGTACAACTGCATTGCAACCACGGTTCAGTGCTGTACTCCCTGGTAAACATATATCCAGGGCATGAAATATTTTCCTTTTTATCGGTGCTTTTCATATAAGAATATGCTCTTGGAAAATTCTTACAAAGTTTAGGAGTAATATTGGATACCCCACCCAACTCAAAAGGCTCCGCTTTTTCTTGACTCAAGTGATCTGCACTTCGAGATAACTCTGGCACCATGCTTGTAAAGTTTATATCTGACAAAAGTGTCCTCCTTGCTTCTTGAGTTTTATCAGTGAGCTTAAGAGAATATTTGTTTTGAGCCATCTGTACTGGTAAGGCAAATTTGGAAGGCAGAGTTGTAAAGTTAGTAGAAACTTTATGAGCCAGGTAACTTTCAGATTTCCAGTGAGAAGGAAGTGCTGTAATATCTGTCTGTGCTTCTGATTCCCTTTTAATACTATTTTTCTCTACAAGAATGGGGCGTACATGAGATTTTTTAAAGTCTCCTTTTCTACTTTCATTGACCTGTCCCATATGATTCACAACAGGAGCAAATTTCACTACAAGAGGCCTTGGACTTGCTGGAACTGGACCAAGGAGTTGGCTCTTGGTGCTTGAAAGTGCTTCTCTGTGTATAATAGGCTGATAGACTAACGGATTTGGTAATGTATTTCTTCGGGATACCCGGGTTGGAATTTCATTTTCATCTACTACTCCACATTTGGAGATATCTGTTTCAACTAACACAGAATGAAGCCATGTCCTAGTAAAATTGGTATCCAAGCTCTGTGAATTGTCATCACAAACACCTTCTTTATCTTGATGGTTGCCATTACCAGAAATTTCATCAAAGTTATGTGGTTTTGAATGTTTCATGACACATGTATTATTGGGTTGCCATGCTTCTGTATCAGTAATGGATACTAGATCTTCTTGCAAAACTCCAAGTTCTTTTGTTTCCTCTGTAGTAAAAATCAATTCTATATCATCCAATTCTTCTGATTCATTATCTGAGTCTCCTCCTGTTTTACTGCCTTGAGGAGTTCCCACTGCATGTTGATTCCCTTCACTGCTTTGGGACTGATCTTCTTCTGATGATAATGGCATTGTAGATTTCTTATTCTCTAACTTAACTGCAGAGCTTTCCTTTTCCTCATTTATGTCCTCTCCTGACTGAAGCACGTTCTCACTTTTCCTCAGATATTCACAGTTTACTACTTTATCATTCTTTACTTCATATGTTTTAGGAGAATCCATGTGTGCTGTTTGCCTTGTTGAGCCTTCTGACTCTAATAATAGTTTCTGCAATTGCTCAACACATTCTGGCACTTTCTTGTTACTCAGTATTCTCTGTCGTAAAATGTGGTTTTCTAGTGACAATTTCTCAATTACATCAACATAAAGATTAGCATCCACCTGAGAAAGAACTCTTTCCCTGAGAGCCTGCAATTCAGAACGAGATTTATCTAGGGCTGCTCTGAGAGATATTATGGTCTGGTGTAATGTTTTCACAGTGTCCAAGTTCTGTCTCTCTGGTGCCAGCTGAGCAAACATTGGCCCACACTTACTAATATCCATTTAGTTGTTATGCTGGTCATGACTAGCTTTCAGTGGACAAAATATGAGCAGTGGAATAATACAACTGCACACAGCAGGTAGTCACTTATATACTGTCGTGAAGATAGAAATGGTGATGGGGCGTAGACACTCTACATACTCGTTCCTGAAAATTGTAAGAGAAAAATAAAGTGAGACTTTAATAAACTTAAACTTTATAAAATCTAAATATGTGATAAATGACAAATCCAATAGGTACAGTTAAAAGCCATTGTAGCATCATTCAATTTAATACAAGTTTACTTTTAACACAGAGGAAAGTAAATCTCTACTGATATATTACAAGTTTAAAGGAAATCAATCTCTAAAAACAATTCAGTGTAAAAGATTATAATGCATAGTTTTTCTACAGTATAACATGGTGCATAACAAGTATATGTCTATTCCTTAGTGTGCAATGACCTTCCCTTTGGAGTTGTTAACTGCATTCCAAGGGATTTTGCAGCCAAAATGGGAAACAATTCCTGTATCTCAAGACTGAATAAGCATTTATTTTATTTTTCTCAAATCTTGTAATGTGAAAGTTACACTTTATCATTCTAGTCTGTGTCACATGTTGTAAGTCTTAATTAAACATTAAATGCAGGAGTGTTGCCAAAATGAAAAACATTCAGTGGGTAATAAGCTTAAAAAATTGACCATTTAAAATATTGGGAAACAAAAGCAGCTTACATCAAATAAAAATAAATATTTTAGCCATAATTTAAATGAATTGAGTCACTTTTTTTAAACTTTTTTCTCCAACTTTGCCTTTGTTTGGGAAGACCAGTTTCAGGGTACTTTAACCATATCTTCAGTTCCGAGGTTGACTGACACTACATATAACAGCTGGTTGTGTACAGCCTGGTGTGGTGCTACCCTCTACTCTTGTCAACAGGATGACGTCAATGACAAGTTTGAATTTGGCATATACAGAAACTCAACACATGTTGTCAGTTACATAAAATGGAACCAGTTTAACCCAGTACATCAACTTGTCATCTTTCACAGTCTAGTTCATAGGCTTATTAATGTTCCATTGAATAAAACAAAATACAAAAAAGAATATACACACGTTCATCAGGTTGCCAAACTGAACAGTTACAATACAAACATCATAGATTGACTTATAGACACAAAACAAATAAAAGACTACATGAAATCACCACTATGGAAAAACTATCAGTGAAATTTTGTAGATTTACTTTTCACCCAAATGTGTTCTGGAAATTCGAAAGGATTTTTAAAGACTTAACATAAAACTGGCCCCTCAAAATAGATATAATATCTGGAACTTATTGAATCACCCTTTGAAAGGTACCACACCAAACACTAACAAATCAGGGATTTATAAAATGAGCTGCTAAGTCTGCAATAAGATCTATATTGCAAAAACAAAACAAAATTTGGAAACTAGGATAAAAGAACACTTGAGAAGCATTAGGTACAAGTACATAGACAAATCTGCAGTAGCACATCATTTTTAGTCTGAAAATCAAAACATAAAGGAAGAAATAGAGTTGATTAAATGTATAAAGAAACCTTTGAAACTGCAAATTTGGGAAAACATCTTTTATCACCAAAGAAGAAGATTCCCTTATGAATTTTGAGCAGTTGATGATGTGACAAGAGTAGAGGGTAGCACCACACAGGCTGCACACAACCAGCTGTATATGTAGCATCAGTCAACCCCAAACTGAAGATAAGGTTAAACTACCCTGAAACCAGTCTTCCCAAACAAGGGCAAAGTTGGAGCAAAAAATGTAAAAAAGGTGACTCAATTCATTTAAAAAAGCAAGTTTCTTGCAGCAATTCCAGAAAGTACAATTATAGTGTGGGTTAAAAAAAGAAAGTAAGTTTTGAAGTTGTACACACTGTTAGAAATGAGATGGGATTACAAAGAAAGAAAAAAAGAATGTTACATTCATATGACTTTCTGTACCAACTATTTTTGTATACTTTCTAAAAACCATTATAGCAAAGCCTTCTTTTTCTATCTGATTCACATTAATTCAAAAAAACATTTGCAGAAATACTTTCACTACATAGTTTCTTAAAAATATAAGGTGGATCCAGGAGACTGAAGTGGAAAGTCAAATGTTTAAAAGGGGGTTTCAATATTCTACCCTTGAAATTTGATACTCTTTCCATATCATTGCAAGAAGCAACTGAATGTGACAACACTAAAAAAGATGATATACTGAAAAATTGAAACCAACAAGATATCTCCAAAATGGTTGATGGCTACAACAAATTATTAGAAACAAAGTGTATCTTTCAAACACATCTACATTTTTTGTTTGTTAAGTTTCTGGCAGTTTCTTTTAGCTACCAGGTGTACAAAATGTATTCAACATGCAGACAACTTCACAATATATTCCCAGAAAATTCAAGATATACATCTCTCTCTCTCCCCTTCCCTTCTTCACTCTCCCCCTCCCTCCCCTACCCTCCTCCTTCTCTCCCCCTTCCCCTCCTCCTTCTCTCCCCTTTCTCTGTCCATCTCCCCCTACCCTCCCTCTCACTTTCTATCTCCCCTCCCCCTCCCTCACTCTCACTCACATTCTCTCTCTCCACTCTCCTTCCCTCTTTATCACTATATATATATATACACACACACACAAACATATCTATCTCTCTCTCTCTCTCTTTTTTAGCATTTGGGCAGTCTCAAACCAATTATTTTCAGACAATATTTCTCCCTCTCCCCTCTTTCTCTATCAATATATATGTATATATATTGATATATTACATATACATATCTCTCTCTCTCTCTCTCTCTCTCTCTTTTTTTTTTTTTTTTTTTTTTTTTTTTTTTTTTTTTTTTTTTTTTTTACTATTTGGGCAGTCTCAGACCAACTATTTCCAGACAATATTTTGGGTGGAGTGTCACATTTTCTCTACCTACTATGTATATGTGGTATATAAAGAACAAATAAGACTAACATAAGCTGGGCCAAGACAACATTTTAGAAAAGTATTTGGACTGATGATTTAAAAAAAAATAAAAGAAGGGTGCACCATTGTCGAAGTCAGACTTCAAGCTGCAGGCTGTGAAATTTCCGCTTAAGCTATGTGGCAATAACAATTTTAACACGTCTGGTGAGTGGTTTTCATGACGGTAATCTGGTCATAAGATAAGCCAATAAAGCATTCAGGAAAAAGCTTGTGACAATGAGTCTGCAGCTCTATTTGCTTAACAGTTGAAGAAAATTATGACTGATCATGGCTTAAATGATCATCAAATTTATAACTATTATAAACCCGCTCTTTATTTTTGTCTTTTTCCTTCAAGAACTCTTTTGTGTAAGAGACTGATAATAAATTTGGAGTAAAAATCACCAATAGCAAGATTACCCCCATTTTTACATTAATAAATCAGGCAGTCATTTACCTTAAATTTCTACATAGAGAAAAAGGCCATAGTCGCATCATGATCTACTGTCTCCCACAAAAACATTAAAAGTTGGCATTTTCAGTGAATGGCTTCATAAAGAGCTTATTCTGGCTGGCTGAAATCATTTGCAGGCACTTTAGCTGGAAGATAAAAATGTGCTTATATTTGGCCACAGTCCATCACAACCATCTCCTGACCTACTGCTGTTACAGATGAAATAATTGATGCCATGATCCTGTCAAAAAAAAAAAACACTACTGTAGTAATTCAACCATTAATAAATGGCATATTAAGCATATACAGGATGATTAAAAAATACTTTTACATTTAGGGATGGATTCCTGACTCGAAACAAGAAAATACTTTCATATAAACATATACTCTAAAATGCTTAATTTTCATGTCATCAATTTCTTTATGAAAGTCACCTTCAATGGCTTTCTTGGTCCAACCTAATAACTTTACTTATTTCTACACTCATTCTTAGAAGGCTTTGACTGATTTTATCCTGCGGTGTAGGTCTTGCATTGCCATGGCTACTTGTTAACATTTGTCATTTATCAGATGTAATACACTCCCCCAGCACGCCTTACAAGCACTGTCCACAGGGACTTCATTCAGCACACTCTCCCAGACTTATTATAAAATGTGCCTCTGCAAATAACAAGAAACACGTGGTTTATACATAATGCTCTAGCACATTTTAGTTACATTATTCGAGATGCACTGGCTGGTATCTAGCATGACCAATGGATAGGCAGAGACCAATTCCATCGCCTGCACATTTCTCTGTTCTCAATCCTTTGGCTTTTTTATCTTTTGGGGGCACCTTAAACCACTGGTTTATGCAGCAGACATCCCGAATGAAGAAACTCTTAATCAATGTGTAATGGAAGCCTGCGAAATCATACAACACCGGCTGGGAGTATTTGACATTCCATGCTTCAACAAGTACATGCATGTCTAGACACAAGAGGAGGACATTTGGATCATTTGCTATAAATGGAGTTTCTGTGGAACACCTCCTAACAAGCTGAAAACATCAATATTGAATAATTTATAACTTGAAATGTTTTGATTAATAGCATTTTGAACCTCAATAAATTGAGAACAAAGGGTTTTGGGACACGCGTTTATATGAACATGTTTTCCTGTTTTGATGTAAGGAACCTGTCCCCAAACTTTATAAAAGTATTTTTAATCACCTGTATAAAGTGCACTACCATCATGAACTGTTCAGCAGCATTGTGAACTCTGAAGAAGATATACAACCTTTCCTTAAATACATCAATTTGGAAAAAAGATGCTAAATCAATATGTTTTTCATGGGATAGCATTATTCTGGCTACAATCCAAAACAGCTGGAAGAACAATGTTCTTTCATAATGATGTGGACAATGAAAATTGCTGCATCTCTAATTTCACAAACACTGGTGCTTAGCCTGCAGGTCATGTCTTGCATCATCACATCATTACTAAGGACCTGAATGTGTCAAAATAAACAGCAGTGGGCCAGTTTCAGAGAGTGTAACTGATGAGAATATCATTAATGGATATACAAAATGAAAATTGTGATGAAATCAAAGAAAACAAGAATGAAAATAGGGATATTAAAATGCTATATACGAGAAAGTTTCAAGTGTTACTGGAACAATTGCTAAAAAAAATGTAATGTGTTGATTGGAAAGATTATGTGAATCAGTGCTCATCCCCTCAATCCTGTTAATATAAAACAACACATGGAGAATATGCAATGATTTAGTTTACCAAACAAAGCTTGACCTTTCTATGCAATTGTAAAATCATGATAGTTTATAAGCAGTAGGTGAAGTGAAATATTGCAAAAGAACAGTACAATAACAAGTTTCACGGAACAAGCTGCATTAATTAGTGAGCATGTAGCTTATATTACAGTATTATATTATTTAAACTCAATGTATAGATTTATAGTACACTAAATCATCAACTTGTCTCATTTCCTTAACACATGGACTTTAATCATTTTTGTTAAATTGGTTCAGCTATAATGTGGGGATAAGTAACTCTTACAACACCACATAAATTAGAGATATTATTTAATAATGCATTTGGCCATATAACTGAAGAATATATGCCTTCTAATGCACTATTTTATGTCAATTTGAGGTAAACCTGCTTATTTGCTAACCACTTTTACCGCTGTTAATATATTTTCATAAAATAAGTTTTGTTTTATTCCATAGACAGCTTACATATGGACGGAGGGCCATATGTAGGAATAACACTCCCCTAGGACTTACAAGCAGGTGCCTAGAGGTCAAAAGCCTGTTGGGGAGCCAATAGCACACAACCACAGAATAAAGCATCTGGAATGGGTGGTCTGCCTGTAGCATGAGCATGAGGAATTGGATGATATGAAATGAAAGTGAAATGGATGATATAGGAAAGGTGATGATGGTACAATTAGTGGAATGAGTGGCAGGGTAAACTAGAAGACCCAGAGAAAACCTGCCCAAATGCTCTTTCATCCACCACAAATCCCATCTGCAGACGCTTGGGATCAAACTCAGGTTGCCTAGGTGGGAGATGAGCGGTCTAACCACTCTGCCACGGTGCCACCTTTGTTTTATTCCATGAAGCAAAAGGGGGAATCACTAACTAAAACAAAAGGCCTGTTTATGGCAAGCCAGATGTAAACATGCAAACTGTAATCTTCTAGAGTACCTACTAGTCTCCATAGCTAGGTATGTCTGAGTTGAATGCCACATTTATGTTGTGTAGCCCACTAGATGTTATGGTAAATCGTGCAGTAATACCTAATGCTTATCTTCTTCAGTACAAAGAGTGTAATTTATCCTACCTCTGCTGTGTGGGCATAGCGTGCCTACCTCACATTCAAGATATCATAAGTTTGAATCTTGCTTAGAGTGAGTTACCTGGATAAGGTTTTTCAGGGTTTTTGCTTACCCTGAGAAAAGGAATGTTGAGCAACTTTAAGCTCCACGGACCTCAAGATCTTTTGAGCATCAATTAACTGAGTTCATTCATTGCCCAATATGACCTATCTGGTTAAGGAATATTATATAACAAAAAAAAAAAAAAGTGTAATGTTCCTTCTGCACACATAATAGTTTCTCATTATTTGAAACAGTGTCTATACAACTTGCCATAGTTTTATTGTTGAGCATCATGTTGGTGCACCAATATGTCGTGGTTTTATTGTTGCCACGTTAGGATGCTAATATGTCACAGTTTTACTTCTGGTATCACGTTGTTGCGACAATATGACGCTATTAGATGAGTCTACTTGGAGTTGGTCGAGGGTTAATGCTCGTGAAATTCTCTACATTAAGAGTGTACCTACCTTGCAGATTCCCTTTGTTGTCCAGCTAAGCTCATTCTTGTAGACCATGAGTTGTCTCTTGCTCAGGGGGGAAAGAATGACAAAGGTGTGCAACACTTTTGGTAGACTTAAATAAAAAAGAAATTTCACTTAATTTCACTGATGATTTCTTTTATTGATAATCTGTGGTTATATTGAGGCACTAACCCTGCAAGCGACTCCCAACTGCGAACTTGAGGACAATTTTTTTTTAAGTGCTAGTTTCACTTTTACTGAGTTATTATATTTTTACACTCGTCACTGTAATCTTGAGTTTCATGGTCCGTATAAAATTTACGGTAATAATTGCCCATCAGATTAACTTATAACACACCGATTTCCTATACTAGATGCCGCGCGATTTCTTAGACTGTGTCTTGTCACATTTCTTATACTCTGGATTTGCATGTGTGTCCGATTTCTTATACGCGGTTTCCTACCTTATGAGACTTGATTTCTTGTACGTGGTTTCCTACATTGAGAGCCTGATTTCTTGTACTTTGTGAGCCCGATTTCTTATACGTGTATCATTTATATACTGAAAGGTCCGAGTATTGCCTCCTTTCTGATTGGCTGGAAAAAGGCGCACTGTTGGGGATTTTTATCTATTTTCCACCCATGTGACCTTTCTCTACAATGAGAAATTACCTCTGTCCAAAATATAAGTGGGTGAACCTTTCTTCCTCCCAAGGGTTGTTACTTGTGTCCCTAATGCTCTAAAATTCTTGTTATTTTGAACAAAGCACGTAGCCTTGAAGAATACAATGTGAGCTTCTACATGCTACGGTTCTGCCTTCTACTGAGCAAATATTTCTTATATTAAATATGTACAAACTAACGATTAAACTAGTAATATATGCATCGTGCTAAAATACTGTTGCAAACTATGTGAGTGATATTTTATTTTGACTCGCAAATGAAAACATATCATAGAGCAGATTTCAATTATCTCAATGCAGTCTCTTGTTATATTGCACTGTGGTTCTGTGCTCCTACCTCAGAATGCCTAATTTGGTATTGTCCTTTTACTCTAAAATTTCCTGCAATATATTGTTTTCCTGCACAATTGATATAGCATTATGGACTTTACTTCTTTCATTACAGAGGCAGAATGCTAATCAATGGTTGAACAGATACCACAGACACATCACAACAGGTAAAATGTTAAATTTGCACATGGTTTAGTGGTGTGTGTTTCAGGACACTATAAGAGACTTATGCCCAGTTGCAGGAAACAAATCAAATCACCTATTGATTGGCTATTATTCAATTTCTGGTTAATTTGATTTTTTATTGGGTTGCACAAATGCAAGAATCTATAACACTGAAGCAGAAATGCTCTGGAAAGCTGTAAATTCTGTGTGTATGTACAGGCATTCAACTTGACTCATAGTTAGCAAGAGCAAAACATTAGAGAATCAAACATCAATAAAGCAGAGATGTGCCGGGATATAATTGTGATTTGTATTCATTTTTGTAGTAGGATTGAAGATAAGAATTTCATCCAATACAATTTTCACCATTCATTCTGAAAGAGCCAAAATCAGTGAATATCCAAATACAGGCAAAAACTCCCACATATAATCTGCAAACCAGAATTATCCATTGATAACTGCTTGTCTTTGATAAAGGTATGGATAAATATTGCCTTTTGCTATTATAGTAACACAAGTTGTGCAGTTAGTGAAGAAAATGTTTCTTAGTTACAAAAAGCTATTATTGCTCTGATCTTGTAAGGCAAGGAAACCTATCACCATATTGCTTTTACTATTACATATATGACATATATAACAAAACAACAAAGTGAGATGAGAGAAGTGTTTGAGTAGTAGTATAGTGTTGGTAGACAGAAAACTGGTCTGGCAATGCCTTGTCCTTGCATTGAGATACTTGGTTCAAATCCCTAGTTTTTCTTTCCTTTGTTTTCTCCCTGTGTTTATGATGAATATCATGTAGCTTCAGAGTTTGTCTGCCTTATCATTTGTTCCTTTAATTTACTATGAAATACATCAGAAAGCTTCATCAGCTTTGTTTCTAAGATTCTGTTCACACATTATATTGGATCATGGTTCTATACATTTCTGATGGTAATTTATAAAAAATAAGTTTATTATCATTACAATTGTTGTTATTACTGTTATTATTATTATTACTATTAACAATAATAATAATATTAACAATAATTTTTCATTGGTTATGCTTTTGGACTGATTTAGGAATCATTAGTATTCATATCTAAAGAGTAATAGGATTACGAATGAGAATGGCTTTATTGATTTTTCCTATAGGGTTGAAACCTAACCTAGCTAGACCTAAGGTAATACATTCTAAACCTAAACAATATAACACACTAAAATTTCACACATTATGTACAGACAGCAACAAATCATGGCCATTATAGTTACTGTTACTACAGAAATAAAAATAAATGAACACTGATTGTATATAATGCACTTCCTCATACACAGTTTTAAATCTTTGATAACACATAGGAATGAATAGTCGCTATGAATGCTTAGGGTTGCAAAATCAGCAATGAGACATGACTGCAGTTAGGAAGTATTTAAATAATTATACTAATGACCTGAGCGAAGCTTTGGCATTACTATAGAAAACAGAATTAACAACTGAGAGAACACAATATCTATATTTCACTAACAATCACCTATTACTAGCAATAAATGAAACAAAAATAGCTGATATCCTTGACTTCTAATTAAAGCATTACAAAGTATTCTAAATTCACTTACTAAAACATCACAAAGTGACGTCGACTTATTTGCTTTCTCTAAAAATCAACCTACCATTACAATAGTAAAATAAGAAATTGCTGTGAATGTAATTTTGTGAAAAATTGAGATGCATTTTATGCAACCATCATACAAGCAAACAGTGAGTAATGTGCATGCACCTGGTCAGGAATAGGTTTTATCTGGTGTTGCAACACAGATAATTTACTTGTACTTTGGTCAGATTCCTTTGAGACAGTGGTTGGGGGAGATAGGGATGACACGTGTCAGCACTGGTGACTGTCACGTGTCAACACACAAAACTGGACATGAGCAATCTGCATCAGAATGTTATTTGTATTCTATTACACATCTATTTTTCTTCTTTTCAAAATGCTGTACACTTTTGCTTAGTTTGTAACAAAAATCACTTTCTACTGTCCAAAAACATCACAAATCTAAACAATGATTTTGTGAATGATGTCAGAGGGGATCCCATACTGCAGCCATTGGCTTATTGTAAGTTAGACCCCAGGAGGATAGGCTGTGATGAGAAAATTTCAAAGGGCAACTGAAACTGGATGGCACAGGAAAAGCTACCATGGAGGGTCCCTGACATATTCCTAATAGTTCTTCATCCCAACAGGGGGAGCCTAGGAGCCTGTGCCCCAGATCTGACCAAACTCCTTGGGTCAACTGATGTCTTCCAATGCCATTCCACCAGCGAGAGCTGATTATTTCAGAGCACAGTCATCACCATGGAAGGGCACAACCACAGTCCTTGCTGTCACTAACAACCCTGAAAGATTGATTGATGTTTGGAGGAATTTAGTAACAGTGACGGTCAAATTATATGTTTTATTAATTTGTTGAGTTGGTTTTTTAACACTACGTCACTTACATTGTTATTATGAGGGACTAGTTTCGAAAGCCTATGCTTTCATTTTCAACCTCACGGGTCCAACTACCATGGCTGGCTGCATTTGCTTGTACTCTCTTCTCTGGTGGCGAAATGATGAACTTCTTAACTAAGCTGTCTACTGGCGGGGCAACCCTCTATCTCCATTTTTGACAAATTTATTTATGAGCAAATTCAAAACGCACATGAAGAAAGCATTCCCATGGATTTTCAAAGTGTGGTTATGTTGAAGACATATTTGCAATAGTACCAAGTAGACATTTAGATGATGCCATAAAATTATTAAACATACAGGAAAAAACAATAAAATTCACAATGGAAACAGAAACCAATGGAGAACTCCCATTCTTAGACCTAAGAATCATCAGAAACGACACAAAAGTAAACTTTGGAATCTACAGAAAACCAACTCAATCAGAAAATTACATTAAAAATGAAAGCTACAACCCATTACCACACAAACATGCAATAATAAATAGCCTCACACATAGATTAGTAAATGTGCCTATGAGCACAACCGAATTCAACAAAGAGTTAAAAACCATAATTCAAACAGCAGAACAAAATGGATACAGCAAGAACCTTGTGTATAAGAAACTAATCAAAGCAAAGCAGAAAAAAACCATAAAAGAAATAACTACCCTAACAGCAGGAAAAAACAATATCAACACATTCAAAAAATTCACTTACCACCCCCGAGCATTTAGAAAATTCAAAAAAATCTTCAAAGAACAAGACATCACCCTGGCTCCAATAAACTGATTTTCTATCATAAAATTACTGAATTCAAAAATAAAAGATGAAATTCCACCAGAAAATAGGTCAGGAATATATCAAATTAAATGCACAAATTGTGAAAAGTTCTACATAGGACAAACCAAAAGAAGTTTAAAAATCAGATCCAAAGAGCACTTTAGAAACCTAAAATTGAAACAAGAAGACAAATCGGCAGTAGCATTTCACTTTTGGAAAGAAAACCACAATCTAGATCCAAATCCAAAATTGCTTAAAACCATGTCAGGCCACAATGAACTCACAACCTGGGAAAACATCCTCATATGGAAAAACAAGGATCGGCTAATAAACTTTGAAATCCCACCAGTAGACAGCTTAGTTAAGAAGTTCATCATTTCGCCACCAGAGAAGAGAGTACAAGTAAATGCAGCCAGCAATGGTAGTTGGACCCGTGAGGTTGAAAATGAAAGCATAGGCTTTCGAAACTAATCCCTCATAATAACAATGTAAGTGACGTAGTGTTAAAAAACCAACTCAACAAATTAATAAAACATATAACCCTGAAAGAGACTGATTGGATGATATGAAATGAAGCAACAGGAAGTTCAGGGAAATAAAGAAACCTCCCCAGCATTTGCCTAATGACCCAGGAAAACCCCAGAAAAGATCTATGGGTCAGAGAGGTCAGCTGCAGGAATCGATCCCACGACCTCCCAAATACCAGTCTCAGACAAAACACATAAGACACTTGGTTTGGTCAAAATAATCATTGCAATTTTGCATTAAAAAAAGGCATGTATGTATATATGATCTAACCCTTAAAACCAAAAGGTTTCTGATTAGTGATGCCATGCCTTGTTTTTGGCAAATATTAATAATTTATGGATGGTCTAACACCAAAAACTTGATTATAAGTAAATATAACACCTTTTATTTCTTGTGATATGTATCCTTACCGCATAAGTGTGAAAATACAAGATCCATAGCTCTGCCATAACTCAAAGATGTACTTGAACTGTTCATTTATGAGCCTCTAAATTTTCATGAATATTATAGAAGTCTTTTTGTCCATGTCTGGTGAAGGTAAGAAGAGTCTATGTTTGACTTACCTGATTTTTATTGAACGTTTGAACTAGGCCAAATGGCCCCAAAGTTTTCAAGGGCAATTCTTATATTTCATTTCTAATAATCACTAGTGTAATGCAAATTTAATGTGCAAGGATGCTTTTGTGTTAATAACTAAAAGATATATAGCTTTACTTATGTTTCATTCAGAATAAGGAATATTAATGTTATTTTTATGTTTTCTTTCATAAGCAGAGTAAAAATGAAATAAAATACTTTGAACACTGTATAAAAAAATCTTTTGTGTTCCATTCACATGACTTTCTCTACCTGTTCTGCAATCAAACTATATTTACAAAAGATTAAAGAACATGCTAACCGAGATAAATATTAACAGAAGAGGTTTCCCAGTAAGTAAAAGGGAAATTAGCAAATATACTAGGCTAAAGTGATTGTCAATTTTTTTTAAAAGTAGGTTGGCAAGTGAAATAATTGAAGTTCAGTTCTCTTTGAGATGCCAGGAGCAGAAAAAAAAGAAAGATGAAACGAAAGATGCCAATCTGATTTGAAAAAAGTTTTAAGTAGTTCAAAAAAATTTGAACCAACCAAAAGGAATATCTCAGGAATGGTTATTTTTATATACATATATATATATAGATATATATATATCTATATATATAGATATATATATATAAAACATTTTTATATATACTTATATGCATATATATTTTTTTTTGTTACAACAAATTTTCAAGTTTAAAAAATACTATTTTATTAAAAAACCAAAAGGTCTGCCAGTCTGCAAAAACTCCCAGCTTTTTGTGATGCGGCCACTCGGTAGAAATCGGGCACAAGATTAAATAACAGTATGCATCACTCATCCTTGTCACAGAAGATGCTGGAGGTGCTGGCCATCTTGTTTGATACAGATTTCACATCTTCTCGTAAAATTGTCATTCACACAAATCAGTTCTTCTACTCTTATCGACCTAACTTGAGTCAGAATGTTTTATTTAAGTTTGTGGATTAGTGGCATACACTTTATGTTTCAGTGTTCCCAGAAGTAAAAATGGCAAAATGTGAAATCTGGGGATCGAGGAGGCCACAAACCTTACTTATAAGTTTTTGGTCAAATATACGGCACAATGCCCTCAGGGATTCATTAGCAGTATGGGCTGTGACATGATCCTGCTGAAAATAATACACCATTACACATTCCTTATATTTAAGTTCATCACATAACAGTATCAAAATTGAATGCATGTGCGTATCACTGTTAAAGGTTTTTTCAAAAGAAAGGAAAAGAACCAATAATTCTTTTTACCACTATTGGCTCACAAACTCTGTATTTTTTTGTCATGCTTTGGAGCCTTGGAAAAACATCTGGTTTCTCTGATATCCAGTACCTGCTATTATGTGAGGCTAAATTGCTATTTAGGTGAATCCATGCCTCATCAGAAAAGAAAGTTTTACTGGATCAATTTCCTCACTAATTTCCAGTTACAGAAACAATGTCTTTTGTTATAATCTGTGGACTCTAATTGGAGATGCTGAAATTACATAGAGCTTTAATTAGAGTAATTTTGTTGCCCTGTGTGCTGATGTTCTCGAAATTTCTGTATACTGTCCTAAACAACTTGAAAATGTTATAGGACTAAATTCAAGGCAGCACCGATTTCATCAAGTTTTTCCTCAGAAAAAACATACAGTTTTGTTGGCTTTTCTTGATATTTACAGAACCTATTTTGTTAAATCTATCAACTAAGTTCAATATTGTATTTCTACACTGAAGTGGTCTGTCAGAAAATGTAAGTCCAAATTTTCATCCAGTTTTTTTAACTTGATTCTTATTTCTTAAAAACGTTTTTAACATGTACATGTACATTCATGTTGTGAATATACAACCACACTGTAGTACAAACACTTGCAAATACATTCATTAATTCCAAGGTGTAATCTAACACTGAGTGTGTATAACTTATAGCAGAGGAAGCCACACATGAAGTTGAAAATGCACAATTTCTACTGAGCACCACGCAAAGCTGGGAGTTGTTACACCAGACACACATACTGGCGAATAATAGTGATCCCGTAAATGTTCACTGAGTCATACTGTGTGTACAAGGCGATTCAAAAAATACTTTTACAAAGTTTGGGGACAGATTCCTTACATCAAAACATGAAAAAATGTTCATATAAACAAATGTCCCAAAACCCTTCATTCTTGATTTATTGAGGTTCAATATGCTATTGATCAAAACATTTTAAAGTAACACATTCTATTTCTGATATTTTCAGCTTGTTTCACATGTAGGCATCCCACACAAACAGTACTTATAGAAAATGATCCAAATGTCCTCCTTTTGCATCTAGACATGCATATACTCGTCAAAATATGGAATGTCAAATTCTCCCAGTTGGTGTTGTATGATTTTACAGGCTCACATGACACATAGAACTAGAGTTACTTCATCTAAGATGTCTGCTGCATAAACCAATGCTTTAAGGTGCAGCAATACAATAAAAATCCAAAGAATTGAGGCCGGGGGAATGTGCAGGCCATGGAACTGTTCCCGCTCTACCTATCCATTGGTCATGCATGCTAGATACCAGCTAGTGCATCTCAAACAGTGAGACTAAAATGTGTTAGAACATCATGCATAAACAACATGTTTCTTCTTATTTGCAGAGGCACATTTTCAAATAAGTCTGGGAGAGTGTGCTGAATAAGTCCTGTACACAGCACTTATAAGGTGTGCTGGGGGAATGTATTAAACATCTGATAAACGACAAATGTTAACAAGAAGCTGTGGCAATACAAAGCCAACTCTGCAGGGTAAAATGGGTCAAAAGCCTTCTATGAATGAGTGCATAAATAAATGAGGTTATTAGGTTGGACCAGGAAAGCCATTGAAGATGACTCATGTAAAAATAGATTAACACAAAAGTGAAGCGTTTTAGAACATATATTTATATGAATGTATTTTCTTGTTTTGATTTCAGGAACCCATCCCTAAACGTTGTAAAAGTACTTTTGAATCACCCCGTATATGTAAAATAATGAATCGCATACACCTAGTAAGAAACAGATAACCAGATTTTTTCCCCCTGAAAACCTGCAAATTTTCACTCATTTGCTTTTAACAAACACTTATCCAATTTCTCAAAAGTCAGGGACTGACTCAACTGAAGACTGACCAGTGTGTCTTTAGAAAGAAAGACAAAGAAAAAGTAGCTTTCCATGTGAACCATGGTTTGTCTTAGGAGAAAATAAAAACAGAATCAAGACACTTGTGACAGAACTAAAATTTTAAGCAAGTGAGGAAGAAAATCAAACAACATATATTGGCATGCACATTACCAGATAAGAGAATGAAATCACCGTAAGTCAAGAAAAATATGCAAAAGATGTGGTTGAAAGATTTGGCATTTCAATTCCAAGATGATGTTATCGCTGTTAAGGCACATTTTCTTTGTTTTCCAAAGCAGTTATTATTATTTTCATTGGATATTTCATTGTTAATGTTGTGGATTTATTTTTCAGGAAAAGTAATAGTAATACTAACAGAGTATTAATGGAACCAACTTAACTGCTATTTATACAGAGTGACTTAATAATTTTAGAAAAAAATTGCGATTAGAGTGATTGATCGATAGCAAAAATATGCACACCTGTAGAAGCCTGGAAACATTCATGTGGTGAAACAATTGGGAGTCTACTGTATTTAACCTACAAAACAAAGACCAAATATTATGGCTTATACTGTAAATTATGAAAGGTGAGCATTAAAAGATCCTACCAACTGAGACATTGACAACTTAAAGAGAACACAAATAGCTAAATGGGGACACTGAGTACAATTTCTTTTAAAAAGAAAGCATTCATATCTTGAAGGTTTTCAGATTATGATTTCAATGTAGTTGTCAATGGAAGGAAGAGTGCAACAAGATATGTTACCCTGTATGGCATTACACAATATCATAGTGTTCAAGAGAGCAAAAAATTGTAGTACAAGGAGTCGATAATGCTGAATACATAGGTGCAGTGCAATGTGTGAAGGAGGTAAAATAACTTAAAATAATGCAGGCAGATATGACTTGCTTCAAACAGAAAATTGCACTTAATATAGACAATCAGACAGCAATAAAATACTAAGTTTAGACAGATAATAATAATAATAATAATAATAATAATAATAATAATAAAAACAACAATAATTATAATAACAATAATAGTCAGACACCAGAATACATCCAGAAATGACACCAAATATATTTACATATATTTACAGTTTATTTACACTGATTCTGGTTACAGAATAATGTCAACAGTACAATCCATAAATTCAAGTAAAATGGGTTATTTATCAATCAGTTGTGAATACACACCTTTAATCTATTGATTGGGACAATCTTTCTGCCTTTGGTAGTTTGTTAAACATATTAATGTCATTATAAAAGTAAGTGTTTGCACTAAGGGTTAATTAGCATCTTGGATAGTCTAATTTATGCTTATTTCTTGTATTAAAATTATGGAGATCAGTTCTGTGGGAATATTGGTTAATGTTCATTATGATGCAAATTAGTGATCTGTACATGAAGAGATTGTACACAGTCAAAACCTTTAACTTAGTAAACAGTGGTTTACAGGGTTCCTTGCTATTTCTATTTAAAAGTATCTGCAGTCTTTTTTGCAAAAGGAGGATTTTAGTAACCTCGGTTGAGTGACCCTATAAATGTATGCCATAGTTTATGTGAATCTCAAATAATGCAAAGTATTCCTGTCTGAAAGTATTGAGTGACACAACTGACTGCAGTTTTCTAAATAGATTACTCGGGATAATTTAGTAATTACATTTTCCACCTGTTTTTTCTATCCAAGTTTTGGATCTAGACAGAATCCCAATAGTTTAACAAAAGGTAATTCATTTACTCTCATGGCTGACAAACTAAATATGAAATGCTGAATTTTTTGTTCATTTAGGATTAACTTGTTAGCTGTAATTCAGATCTTTGCAATATTAATTTTTTTTTTTTTAATTGTTTCATTTGTATAGACTCCTTCAACTTCAATGGCTTTGACTTGGTGTATGTGTAGAACGTTAGGTTAATATATTTGTATTACTATACCCAAGTACGCGCACACGCACACACACATATATTCACTCTCACATTCATACTTCCAGCCTTTTTGGGGGATAGGGAATAGTTCTGGTTAAAGAAAAATTCCCCACCTTTGTGGGGGGATAGGGAATAGATCTGGTTAAAGAAAAATTCCCCACCCCAGCCAGGAATCAAACCTGGAACCTACGGGTGAGAAGTCAGCTCTCTGACCACTCAACCACAGAGGAAGTCTGTTAAAATTTTCTTTTTAAAAGTGTTAACTGATTAGGATATGAATGTGATGCAATTAAAGTTGTATTATTGGCATACATAACAAGATCTTGCAGTAAGTTATATCCCAGGTCACTGATTAGTAGAATGTAAAGAAAAGGTCCTAAAATAGATCCTTGTGGGACTGTACCTTATCTCAAAAAATGTATCTGCAGTCGCCACCATTTGCCATCTGTTACATAAGTAGGACCTTTCTGTTTTCACCTTTAATCGCATAGTGTTCAAATTGCATATGAATTGTTTGTGTGATATACAGTCAAAAGCTTTAGTGAGATCACACAATACTATGGACACATTTTCTTTGTTTTCCAAAGCAGTTATTATTACTTTCATTAAATATTCCATTGCTAATGTTGTGGATTTATTTTTCATGAAACCAAATTGCTTAGTAGTAATAATAGAGTATTGATGGAACCAACTTAATAGCTGTTAATACATGAGTGACTCAATAATTTTAGAAAAAATTGGGACTAGACTGATTGATCGATCAATAGCTATCCACTGTGTTTTTATCCCCTTTTTTATAGGTAGGTATAACTTTATACAGCTTTAAGCATTCAGGGAATAGCTTATCCGAGATGCATCAATTAATCAAAAATGTCAGCGGTACCACTATTGTTCCTATGATTTTTTAATAAAAAAGCGATCAAAAATATCTTTACTGTGTGAACTAGAAGGATCTTACACTGCACATAATACTTGTTCTTCTGTTATGTTGTGCCATTCAAAATCAGAATTGGGAAAAGGGGCTTTTCTGCAAAATTTTACTGCTTCAGATTAATCAGAATCAAAATTAGCAATAATGTTATCCACTGACTGAAGACAATAATCATTAAAGGCGTTTACATCTATTTTTAAATTATTATCCTTGTTAATATGTGCCTATTCCTTGACCACATCACAAACCGTTTTATTTTAGATGAATTAGTGATGTGATTGTCATACATGGTTTGTTTAGTTTCATTTAATTTCGTTTTGTATTTCCTTTTGAGGAGATATTTCTCTTAGCCTGTTCTGTTCTTAAATTTAAATAAACCTGATTTTTTAACAATCTTAGTTCATCATTGTAACACTTAGGATTGGTTTTACTTCCTACTCTTTTGTATTTTGCTGGAAAACAATTTTCAAAACATTCTAGGAAATAATCTACAAAGTTTTGAAAAGATGTACTGACATCAGCTTATGCAAATTCCAGTTTGTTAAATTCATATGGTCACAAAAGTTAGCCATGTTATTATCTCCAAAGTTGCATATCTGGTTATACCTATTTACATGATTAGGAGTATGTTTTAAAATTTCAGTAATCATTATAAAACCGAAATGGTCAGAGATGCAGAAGTTATGCGGTGTGACTGCATAGTTACTTTGGGAGATATTTGTAAAAAAGCAGTCTAGACAAGCTGTATTTCTCATAGGCTGAAAGCTAGTTGGATAGAGATCATAGGATCTTAATAAGTTTAGAAAGTATGATGCTTCATTGGTGAGTATGTTAAGGTCGATATTTAGATCTGTAACAAATATTATTCTACATTTTCTTTTACTAATATTAGTCAAAATGGTTTCCATTTTCTCAAAGAATATCGCTAGATCTCCATTTGGTGAGCAATAAACACATAATACTGACATTGAAATCTGGTAGAGCAATTGCACAGGTTTCACAAGATATTTCTACTGAAATGCCATTAATATTAAAAGAGTTAAAACTAATATCTTTCCTTATAAAAATACATGCAACACCATTGTTAAATTCCATGCGACAATATGCACTGCCCAATACAAAATTGATTGGAGTATACAACACTAACGCCTCATTTTTACACCAGTGTTCATTAATACATATAAACTGAGGTATTTCACTTTCACCTATTTCTTCGAGTTCTTGTACCTTCTTCTTCAGACATTGTAAATTAATGTGTACTAGTTTCAGTTTACCACTTTGGTGTTTTGAACTGTGACTGAGCTGAAAGGTTGTGGGAAGTAACCACATCCACCATTTCCCTTACTAGTTTCCCCTCCTGATGATATTATACTACACAGTAGTTGACCAAATTTGAATGAGCACCACCAGTTCTGTTAGACCCCATCTCTGCCAAAATTTTGGCCCTGCAGCCAGAAATTCCCATCCACAAATAGACACTGCTGATTCTCATGCATCCAATTTAGTTCACTATTTATTCTTTGCACTCTTTTATTGGTTAGGCCACGTCTTTGTAGCTCACTGCTTACTATCATTTGAGCACCAGGCATAGCAGATCTAACACTGGCAATGAAATCCATAGTTTTATCCCAAAACTACTTATGTCTTCCTTGACCAAATTCATTTCTTGCACCTATGTTTTAGCTTGCCGATTTTTATTCCTGGGAAGCAGTTAACTTTATGACCTTGTTGCCTGCATTATTGCACGGAGAACTTCAGTAATGAGTCTCCTAACATTACAACTTCACTGGTTTTACACTTTTCTTTCTTCACATACGCTTCACATTCCTTGCTGCCATGTTTGTTGCTCCCTTAGTCTACATGCAGCACTTCAAACTTATTTACATTTGTGAAGTCAGGAACATTATCATATTTAGCTTTAAGTTTTTTCTGGTTGTGTTTGATGGTGCTATCCGAGAATAGCCCACAAAAGTGAGATATTACTTCATTACAGATGAAAGGATGGCTAATCTGCAGTACTGTCCAACAGAAAGCAACTCACAAACATAGTCACAAAACATCAGAGCACCAATAAATTCAAGCATTTCAAAGGGAAGACTGATGCAATGAGCATTCCTATTATCGCTTGGTGCTAACTAGTTCTCTACAAAAAACAAACAAAAAGGTAATTTAGCTGTGTTTGACACATTGTTATGGTAGGGTGATGATATATTCAGATCCTTGCAACAATGTTCCTAACATTGGTCATATACTGGAATATTACGTGTGCTCTGTGTATAATATATGTTGGCTGTTGGTGCCATTGCATACAAAAACAAATACCACAGAAATATGGTTGAATAACAAAATGTGTTGGTTAATGTATTCCTGCTTAATTTATCCTGAAATTATCCAATAACAACAATACAAACAGCCCTGAATAATACTAATAATATGTTTGTAAGTCCACGTTTCCTGACAGATACATTGATTAGGTCTGTGTTGGACATTTGTGCACACCATTTCTTTTGCTTTCTCTTGCCCTGATTCTAATTTTCCAAGCTGGCAACCTTGTTGTCAGCAGCAGGAAATGTTGGGTGTGTATTAATCATATGAATTACCTACACAACAACAGATGCAGCAACCAGAACTATCAAAGAGTAATTATTTTGTGTGTTCTCCACCTGCTGGCAGTTATTGTGTTCAAAAAAGACACTCATTTACTGCAAAAGGGGACAAACCCATTTTGAATAATCAGTGGTAGGATTTTAATCAGCAAAAGGAAGAGAATAATTCTATTCCAAATGTATGTAATAATGAGCAACAAGTTATATGATATTAAACATTACAGTATTTTCAAAGGCTCCTTCATAAAATCAGTAAAAGATTTTTTTTCTGAACCGTCTTCTGATAATGCTTGTATGCAACTATATCTTGTCACCATTTGATAGGCATTATATCCCTTGGTGTTGATTCACTGCTTTGTTTTGCAAAATGCAAGTCAGACTAATAACAAGTTTTGTGTTATTGATAGTGCAGTAATTCATTACTTCCTTTGTCTACTGTCATGCTCTTGCTAATGGCTTTGAGTTTCTGTTCAGTGCTTACTGCAACATGTTTTCCTTTTGCTGACATCTTAAACACAAATAAACCACACAGTTAGTTATAAAGGTATTTGACATCTGAGATATGGGGTGAAAATTAACTGCATAGAGTACCAAATACCTGTATTAGAATTTAGGGTTGCGGCAAAACAACATTGCCAAGTTGCCTGCATGGGTTTAAGTATCTCATTTTTTTTGTTCATTTTTTTACTTTGTTCTTCCTCTTCTGCTATTTTGGTAAGCTGCAATTCAGTTAAGTGAAGTTTGGTTAAACATGGTTTCACTATAACTATAACATAATTACTGCATTATGGATAATCCATAACCATGAACATCTAATGTGGGCAGCAAACCATAGAATTATTTTGCTTCCAAACTAATGAAAATATCATCCTAAAAATGGTGAAAGAATATAGGCCAGTGTACTCAATTTGAAGGCTATATATTATTCTACAGATTGGTCTGACAAGAGTATTCGGTTTGATCTAAAAAAACACCATTTACATGCAAGAAGAAATGTACACGGTTAGTAATTATTTCATCTAATATCATAAATTCATAACCATTATCATTTAAAAAATTAAAACACAATGAGTCACTGATGATATGCAAGATGATGGGAACCTGTGGTAGAAGCCTATAATTTCAACGAAGTTCTCAACCATATCATACATTCTATTCCCAACATATCATGGTTGAGAGAAGCTGTATTCATTTGTTGTATGCATCAAAGTGATACATGACTCAGTTACTGAGAATGAATGATACTGTCCATATAGTATTGATTTACTATAGTAGCAGTAGTATCTAAATTTCTCATGTTTCACAGTTTCCATGCAAAAAAGTGATAAGTTTTTAATATCATTTTTATGTCAGATGAAGCACTACATGACTCAATTAGTGAGAATGAATTACTATGTATATGGCTGATAATTAAATTATCAGAGACAATATTGTCTATTTCTCACGTTTTTCACAATCCATGCAAAAACACTGATGTCAGGCTTTTTAATATCATTTTTCTATGCATAGAAAAATAATAGGAATATGTCTAGATTGTGTTTATACATAAAACACTTATACAATAAAAATGTATTCCACTATGTATACATTAACCATTCTTTAGGATCTTTTAAGATGTTCAAATATTACTAATGAAAAACAAGTGAATATATAATGGGTCTTAACAATATTTGGCACTCACTGCTTCAGCTATTATAAATACTGTACCTATTTGTATTAAATATAACATTAATTAGATGTATTATGAGAAAATCTGTGTACTACTTTTATCTCCTCAGAACATTCTACTTGCACAGCATGGGGTTTTACTTATCTTATCTTTACTTATCTTATCTACTTTAATGAGCTTATACTTAGTGTTCATTTAATTCCACGCCTCTGGCTGCCAATATTTACAATATCATAGCTAATTAGTAAGCATTTCCTCCTATTGCATATGCAGAGGGAGATTAACTTTCTACTCTCAATATATTATCCCTGGCATGGAGAGAGTACCTAAAATTACATAGCTACATTCAGTGGAATAGCTCTTCAATCAAAAGTTCAGAGGCATTTAATGCAATTCTTTCATAATAAAAAACATGTACATATGCTACAATACCACTGTTAACTCTCAGCACATATTCCAGTGATAGCATTCTCCTGTCAATATATTTGCAAGTTTAAGTCCTATAATAACATTAGTCCAGCACAGCATTTATAATTTTGGTAATGGCGACAGCATTAACTCTCTGCTGTAATACTGAGATCTGTGTAACTTCTTTGCTAACAATGACATTACTGCAATGAAACCCCCTTACTTTTAAAAATTTTGGAGTTTCTAAAAGAGATTTTGGATTTAGGAGTCATGGGAATTTTCATCAATTAAAAAATATTAATGGATCCATTGTCTTTTCTTTTAATAGAAAATTACGTGAAAGATTTAAAGTTAATCTTCCAAAATTCTGGGAGTTGATTCACACACTCAGCAAATTCTGGCAACTTTGATTTAAGTAAACTGAAATTGAGCTTTATTTATGGACACTATTACTATGGTTCTTAGCACCCCATTCTATATTAGGAATAAAGACATTGCATTTTGCTCAAAGACCTTTTTATCGGCTTGAGATTCCTTTAGTGTCATAAATATATGACACAGGACCACCAGTTTTACTTCCCTTCCAAAGGAAGCCACACTAAGGAATTTTATGCCTGAAAAGATCCATCACTCTGCCAGTTTGAACCTATGACCTCAGAAACCAGAGCCCAACATGATACAACTAGACCTTAAAGGACAGATTTTATTGACTAATTGTAGAATGCTTGAATTATTATATGTTTAGCATAATGGTATGCGTACATATGCGTAATTTGAATTAAAATGTAATAGTGGATAGTAGTTGAGCTAATCAAAAAGTAAATCATAAATTTGTTGTACACAAATGTTTAAACAGAAGAGTATAAACAAGACATCATGAGGTTACAATGTTTTGGTAAACAACCAAGTCAAGCCATTTCCCCTCAATATGACATGAGTTTTCTTTATTTTATATTTAAATGATATGTATTCGACACCTAATTGTAAAATTATAAGTTATGCAGATGACACCACTATTATATGTAAAGCAAACAATGATCTTGACTTGAAATCATTAGCCACCAATGAATCGCTAAGAATAAACACATTTTTTAAATCTCTCAACCTCACTAATAACGCTGACAAGACAAATATAATTAAATTTGAGTTAAGCAAGAAGAAAAAGGATATATTATTTCATATTAACTTTGGAAATGTTGCAATACAGGAATCTGATTCTCACAAATTTTTAGGAATGCAAGTAGATAAACTCATGTCCTGGACTAATCATATCGATGACCTATGTAAAAAAATAAGTAAAGGTTTGTATTTAATGAGGGAATTTGCAAAAACTTGTAATGTTGAGGTTCTAAAACTTATATACTATGGGCTAATTTATTCACATATCCAATATGGTATTGAATTATGGGGGGGTTGTAATAAAATGCATATGCAAAGGGTTCTAGTGCTACAAAAGAAATGTATCAGAACTATGTTTAAAATGGGGTGTCGAGAATCTTGCAGGGAAGTTTTTAAAAGAGAAAAGATGTTTACTGTAGTATCTCTATACATATACAAAGTAACTTACTTAATTAACCAGAAAAAACCAAAACTAAATAGTGAAATACATAACCATGATACTAGATGCAAACTTGACTTACATTATACAAGCTACAATGTAAAATCTGTAAATAAAGATCCCTATATAATAGGATTACACATGTATAATCGACTCCCTGCATGTGTAAAAAATGAAAATGCTGTTAAATTTAAACAATGTCTCAAGACATATTTACTGAACAATCCTGTGTATGATATCAATGAATTTTTAAAATAATTTATGTAGACTATATTAATACTTTGTTAAACCAAACATCCTGTATATATTAATATATTTTTATAATTTATGTAGACTAAGTTTATTTAATGCTAATTTTGTTTAATGTAAACTGGCAATGCCCGATACTCGAAAAGAGTCTATAGGCTGCTAATAAATTACAATTACAATTACAAAACAAAAAAAAAGATTGTTTCTAAGTAGAACCTTGTTGCCAGTTATGCAACCACTGCAACTACTTATTTCTCCATCCAAATAATTGCTGCAACTCAAAACGTTCTTCATGGAATCAAACTAAATTGGTGCAGGTCTAGACTGTAGAGAGCACTAAAGCACCTCCTAACCAAGTTGCATGTTTACACAGTATAGAGAGATACCACTATGTACTATCATATTCATGCACATCCAACATTTTCTTGCTATTTTGACCTTGACCTTATCCTTTGGCCTAAAAGGTTAACTCACTTCTCTGTGCATTTTGTATATGGACAACACTAATAGGATCATTCCATGGTTAGAGGGAAATTCTACTCAAAGTTATCAAAGTTTTACAGTTACCTGAAACATATTGTAAACACCTAAAAGAGTAACTAATGTGAATCAAAAAGAAGGTATTACTGACTATTGATGAATTCAGCAACAATATTGAAGCAATATAGACGATAATAAAAGCTGAAACAAGAAGATTTAACAGTATATAGCATTGCTTACATAACTATGGGAAATGAAGTAGGTAATTACTATGACATGGCTAATGCCTTTAACATACATGTCCTTAATATAGCAAAAGGTAAAATAAGCAGATTTGACCCAAACTTAACTACAATCAGAATTCTGGTAAAGTCATATCCCAAAATAAAATGTAAATTAGAGATGGACTCCACAACTCCCACAGATAGAAAATATTGTCAACCCACTAAAAAGCAAAACCTCTCATGGATGTGATGATTATAAGAACCAAGTAGTTAAAATATTGCCAAAAAGAGTTGAGTGAGCTTCTTGGTCTCATATGCAACCATTCTCTTTTGTCAGGGGCATTTCCAGTAAAACATGAAATACACTATAGTTAAGCCTTTACAAGAAGACAAAATTCTGACCTCCAGCTATAGGCCCATTTCTTTCTTGACAGCCTTTTCTAAAGTAATGGAGAAAGCTGTATATAATCAGATTATAAAATACATGGAGTTAGACAACATTCTCTCAGCATCCCTGTTGGGATTCAGGAAATGTCAACAGAAAATGCTATATACATGCTCACTTCTAAAGTACAGTGTCCATAAAAATACTGTCATACCCCAAACTGGCACCAAGCTGCCTTGGATAATCTTATTTAAATGAAATTGGTGATATTCAAAAGAAAAAACTCAAATATTTTTGTGCATGTCAATGGACAGCAATAGAATGGATCATGAGAATCAAACATAGAAACTAAATTCACTCATGTTTGTAATTAGTCTTTAGGGGTTCATTGATATTTAGCAGGCAGGCTATGTGTGAATGTTTGCTTTTATAATTTTGTTATTAAAAAAGTTTTAAGGAGTAATAGTGAACCCTAAGAATGTATCTGGTGTGTTTTGGAATATTATAGCATGCAGATTCTGGTGCAGGTTCAAGTATGCACTTAGGCAAACGTTTCAACATTAAGCTCCTCTACACGCTTCAGTTTAGAAGAGGTACCATGATATAATGGATCATGGCTATATATCTCAAAGAAAAGCCTATTCCGGGAGACCATCTGTCAAATCTGGAATTGTGGAACAACTGCAGGAGGTATTTGAATCTTTTCCTAAGAAGTAGGTCCATAGAGCTAGTCAGCCTTTAAACATTCCTATGTCCATCGTATCTATGATCCTGCATACATGATTGAAAATTCACCCCTACAAACTGCAATTAGTGCATTTCTTGAAACCTGATGACCCTGCAAAATGATTAGATTTCTCTGAACATTTACTGGTACTAATGGAGGATAATGAAAATCTGTCAGAAAAATAATTCAGTGATGAGGCAACATTCCATGTCACTGGAAAAGTGAACAGGCATAATGTTAGGATTTGGTGGAACCAGAATCCACATGCCATTTGAGAGTTGAAAGGGACTACCCTAAAGTGAAAGTCTTTGGTGCCATATTGAAACATTAATTCTGTGGCCCATTTTTCTTTTGAGAGGTCACTGTCATTGGTCCAACTTATCTTGACATGCTCACAGAATAGTTATTTCCACAATTGGAAGAAGAAGAAGAAAAGAAGAAGGGTGCAACAAATTTATTTTAATACGAGATGGAGCACCTCCTCACTGGCATTTACATGTTTGAGAACTTCTAAATGAGCGGCTTCCAGGAAGATGAATTGGATGTGCTGGAAATTATCCTGTCCTCTACAAGTGGCCACCTCGGTGGCCTCACTTGGTGGTCTAAGACTTCTTTTTATGGGGTGACATAAAGGATTAAATCTATGTACCCTAAATACCTTAAAACTTGCAGGAAGTGCAACTTAATATTACTGCTGCCATCCCATCTATTTCACAGATATGTTGGAGCATGTGTGGCGTGAATGAGAATATAGCCTTGATGTCTGCAGTGTCACTTAAGGGGGCCACATTCAATATCTAAGAGGTATAGTAAAAAATAGTTGTGTTTTTCTTTGCAATGTCACCAACTTCACTCAAATATGACATCCAAGACAACACAATACCAGTTCAAAGTATGACAGTATTTTTATGGATACACTGTATTAACAGCCTTTGATAAAAAGGAACTACTATTAAGAATATTTTGTAATTTAGCTATGGCATTTGATAACATAGATCAATCTTGCCACAAAAATGAAAATGTTTTGGCTTCAATGACATATCTATTAGTTGGTTTAGACCTTACTTTAAAAATAGAATCCAGAAAACTAAGGTCAATGTTCATGATTTTGAACCAGAAATTATTGGTAAAGGTTGCTCATAGAGTTCTATACTTGACCATTTGTTGGTTTTAATACTTATAAATGAACTGCCGTATAACCTTAGCAAAGAGTCAAAATCGGTGCTCTTTGCAGATGATACTAGTGTACACATACCGGAAAAATTATATCCGCAATTAACAGATTCAGTCAATAAAGCATTTGAACAACTAAACATTTGCTTAGAAGCTAATCATCTCTCATTAAGCTCTGACACAACAAACTTTATTCAATTAAAAATGAGGCGTAAGCAAATAAATTAATTAATAATCAATTACAACAAATTTACCACCAGTAAAATATTGATGCAAAGTTTCTTAGGCTTCAAATAGATGAACAGCTACGCTGCTTGCTCTGCCTTAAGAAATTAAAAAAAATCTCAACTCAAATACCTTAAGAAAAGTATATTTTACCTACTTTCACTCTCTTCTGTGATATGGAATAATTTCTGAGGTAATTCAGCACACAGCAATAAAGTCTTTTTAGTACAAAAATGGCCATGTACATTATCAGTGATGTTGGGTCTTGTTATTCATGTGGGCCCTTATTTAAAACCCAAAAAACTCTTACTCTTGCTGGAGAGTACATATGTTCCTCTTGAGCTGTCTTGCAGATAATTACATAACTGCACATCAAACTTTGATGTACATGACCACAATACAAAGGATGCAGGTGATTTGCACAGACCAGAAAATGGCTTAAAACTGTTCCCAAAAGGAAGTTCCTATGCTGCAATAAAAATTCATAATAGATTTCCATGTTACCTAAAACTATTTGACTATCCTAATCAACAAAACATTTTCAAGAGAGATTTAAAAAGATTCCTATATGCTCAATCCCTATATACTGTAGACAAACTTTTTTTAACATGACATGCAACAGGTAGATATTCCACATGTGGCGGACTGCATACATTGATGATTTACACTGGTTCATTGTTTCTCTTACATTAATTCATTTTGGGAAGCTTACTCTTGAAATGGTGTTGGTTTAGAAATGTTCATTTTCCATTAAATATTGCATGACGGAGAAAAAAAAAGTTGGTGTTGGGCATGTTATTAGCTATGCTGCGAAAGTCATAATCGTATAACATGTTCAATGTCCCTGAGCATTGCCCTTGATGGGACAAAACGAAAACAAAGCTTTAAAACTGTAAATTTGTGGGTTTTGTTCAAAGAACATTCTGATGCATCTTGTGATTATTCCATCACTTTCAGTCTTCTAAGCTAGGTTTTTTTACATTCTAAATAGTAGTGTTTTAACTAAAACTTGAATGAATTATTTTACCTATATACAAGGTTGAGTCAATAAGTAATGCCTCCTCATTTTTTTCTCTTCTGAACTAAGTCATGTGAACAATTTGAATTTGGTGCAATTCCTCAATCCTCCTTCTCCACTCCACTGCAATAGCAACTTCATACGCTACCAATGGCAGCACTGCTTTCTGTTGCACAATGTATTAGACAGTGTTCTGTCATTGAATTCTTGAATGTGCAAGGTGAAATGCCCATTTGCATTCATGAAAAGCTCACACAGGTGTATGGTGATGCAACAATAGATGTCAGCATGGTTAGAAGATGGGCTTGTCACTGTAATGAAGCTGAAGGGCCAACACTGTTGGATGATGAACAGCAGAGCAGCAGACCCATGACTGCATGCAACACTGAGCAAGTGGATGAGATCATTCAAGCTGACCTCCAGATAAAAACAAATGAATTGTCACATTATGTCCCTCAGTAATGGCAGTGTAGTGATGATTATTCAAGAACTAGGATACTTAGACGTGTGTCCACGGTGGGTACCATGAATGTTAACCAAGCAGAATAAGGATACATGACAAACAATAACCTTCAGAACATTTGCAGCACTTCAATTTGGAGGGAGAGGAGCTTCTGGACAAAATTGTGACAGGAGACAACACGTGGGTTCATTTTTTTGAACCGGAATCAAAGAGACAGTCCATGGAATGACATTGCAAAACCTTACCGAGGAAGAAAAAAATTAAAAACCTGTGCCACTGGCAGGGAAAGTTGGCGACCATCCATTGGGACACAGAGGGTGTGATTCTGGCAGATTTTTTTGGAGCAGGAATGCACAAAAAGTTTTATACAATACATCAGCACCCTAAAAAAGCTGAAAGCACATGGTGGATGTTCTGCTTTTGCATGACAATGGAAAACCACACACCAGTCATCACATGACTGAAGAAATTGGATGGGAACTTTTGTCCCATCGCCGATACAGCCCTGACCTAGCACTATCAGACTTCCATCTGTTTGGACTGCTGAAGGAAGCTCATCACTGGATTGACTTTCCAGATGCAGAGGCTGTGAAAAAAACTGTTTATCAATGGCTTTGGAAGCAAGACATTGCATCTTACCACATATGAATACATGCCCTCATTAACAGGTGGACTAAAACTGTGGAAATGGATGGGGATTACATTGAAAAGTGGCAATTTAATCCTCAATGTTACGGCTTTCATGCTGTGTAATCAATGTTTAATTTTCTCACCAATTAAAAGAGAAACAAAATAGGAAGCATTAATTATTGACTGACCCTCACGCCTTAAACTATAAAACAACACAAAAGTACAATTGTGATATTAATACAGGGAGGACCGAAAGTTTCTCACTCCCAAACATTTCAGTGTGCCATTTGCTTTGCTTCTGAGTTTTAAATTAATCACATTTTGGCACTCAATATACCTCTCATAAGACACAACTGTGTGTTGTATTGATTCCAGTTACTGTTACTTCCATTGTTTATGCACTGTGAGTGTGACCTTTAGATGTACTAGACGTTACGTTCGATACATGTTTTTTCTTACTCTCTGAGAGAAGCTGGTCATTGTGAAGCTTAAAGTTGAGTTAAAGAATGAAATTTCAGGTGGTATTTATCTTCAAGTATCTGTGATCTGCATTCAGTTAAGAAATGTTTACAGAGCTTTTGATTTGCACATCACAGCATGGGTTAAAATAAACCATACATTTCTCACCCGGGTGAGAAACTTTCGGACCCTTTAGAGTTCTTTTGTCTTTATTATTATTATTTTATTTATCAATGGGTATAGAGTCTTAAATCATTTTTCAACACAAGTCGCCCACTGCAAGGGAATATTTACGCACAAAAATTCAAGTTCTTAGTGCACAAGCGGTGTCAATAAAAGAAATTATACGTCTGAAGGTTGACAGAAACACTGTGAGAAAGTGGGCTAGAAAAGAGGAAGGTGATGTCGAGGATGAAAAACAAGGTGGACACCATCTAAAGTTACTCCAAATATAAAAAAAAAGGATCAGAGGGTTCTGTAAGGATAAAGTTGCAGGCATACAAAGCATTGTCAGGAAACTGAATTTTTCGACTGAATTCCAAGACAGTGGGAAGAAAATTGGGGTCACAACAGAGAGGCACTATGTCAGGTCCACTGATTGGGGTAAAACTGCATATTTTTATTTATTTATTTATGCTAAGCTTTATACAGGTGAATATGACCGGTGTTCAGCCCTGGCTCTTTACCGGTTATACTCATATTTTACAATAGTTTATTAATTCTAGTTTATTACACCATTTTGTCTATTTACTGTCCATACCCATTTATTTTTCACTTTGCATAACAATTGTCCAATCTTCTTACTATCTTTTTGAAACATTCCAACTACTGCTACCTTTCTATCTATTTTAAACCATTTCTTATTGATATACTCTTTTCTCCAAATTTCAGTCCCTTTACATTTAAATAAAATGTGTTCCATATCTTCATTTCCGCCACATATAGGACATTGGTTTTGTGGAATACCTCTCCTTAAACCTTTTAATCTCCATACTCTTGTTTTCAGCCATGCAATACCTTCTCGCTCCTCTTTATTTGTCACATCTATGTACTTTTCCCTTCCCCATGAGACTTTCATTGGTATATAGAAAACTAAAGATCTCTTTTCAGTTATTTCACTAAATATTTTTTGTATTTCTATATCCTCAAATCTTTTCCTTGCCAACTTCCAGAAGTTATTCACATTATTTTCTCCTCTTCTCCACATTTCACTACTTTCCAGGTTATTTCTGAGACAGTCTACCCATCCCTTGTTCTTTAAACTTTTCTCTTGATATACCAAACACTGCTTTAACAAATTCCTTTCTTCCAATTTCAATATTCTATGCCAAAATTTCAATGCCCTTTCCATAATCTTTCCCTTACTTGCCACTCTACCCAGCTCTATTTGTGCCACCTGCCTAACAGTTGCATTTGGTAACCCAAGTATTTCTTTGCAAAATGTCCTATGCACCTCATCTATGACTTCCCATCCTCCTTCTAATCCCCATATTTCTATCCCATATAGCATTTTTGCCTCGACCACCATATTGTACACTTTTTCTAACCATCTAATATTTATATTAGGCGCTTTGTATTTGCAACTTCTAACAGCTGATAAAGCTCCTTTTCCTTTTGCCAATGCAAATTTCTTTTGTTTTTCACAGTTGCCACCACTATCAATTTTAATTCCTAGATAAATACATTCTCTCACTACCCTGTACTCTTTTTCATTCTCATTCTTCCATTTTTCATACTTGCTCAATTTCCCCCCTTTTTCGAACACTACAATCTGCATCTTGTCCTGGTTCACTTTTAAACTCCATTCTTTACAGTAATTATTTAATGTTTGCAAGGATTGTTTCAAGCCATTCACTGTAATTGCACCTATAACTAGATCATCTGCAAACAGTAATCCTGGAATCTGAATATTATTAATTACTGGCATAGAGTTATTATTTCTCCCTGCATATAAGGAACTAGTCAAGCCTTTGCTCAGTGAAAAAAATATCAATGATTGAATGAAATTTTGTGAAAGTTTAACCCAGGAAGGTTTTGTTCACAACACTCCGGAAGGACGTGTAAAATGGGCACAAGTCCTTTTTTACAGATGAAAGCCCCATTGAACTCAACCCCAAACCAAACAGACCAAATCGTAGGATCTGTGCGAATGATCCTTCCAGTATTTCACCAGTCTTTGTTCCAAAATTTTTCCTGAAAATCATAGTCGCAGGTGACATATCACAGTATGGGAAAACAGAGTTGCACATTGTCCCACAAAATAAGACCGTCAATGGTGAATATTAGACTGTCAATTTTGTCAATATTCAAGAAGGCTATGGATGACCCCTCCCAGTTTCCCAAGGGTAATATGGGTGTTTTGATGCAGGATGGAGCAACAGCTCATACTGTGAAGACAACCATGAAGATGATAAAGTAACACTTCAACAACGTTTGGACTGACTGGCCAGGAAATTCGCCTGATCTCAATGTCATTGAGAACTTGTGGGCCAAACTTCAAGATAGTGTTTTTAGACAACCCAGACCATGAAACAGGGATCAACTAATCACCGGGGTTCAAGAGGAATTGGAAAGCATCGACCAGAACACCACCAAGGATTTAGTGGAAAGTTTTGCTCGATGCATTATTGCATGCCATACCAACAACGGCAGACATACAAAGTTCTAAATTTGGTGTGTGTTAGACAGATACACGATGTTTATGATGTTGAAAAAATAAATTGCCTAATTATTATTTAAAGGGTGTTATTTCTTACAGCTGGGGGGTGAGAAACTTTCGGTCCAGCCTGTAGTATACAAATTTAGCAAAATGTATGTTTAAATCCAGCTAAGCAACAATAATATACAAGTTCTTAAAGAACTTAGTGTGACTGAAATGTTTGTTAAAGATTTGGCAGCTCTTAACTTATGGGTGTGTCCATTATTAGTATCAAGAACCATTCACTCAGCTCGAAACTTTAATACCTATCTATATTACAAAGTATTTTAGTACAGAAAACAGTTTTGTTTGAGTATCGCAAACAATACATGCACCTTATGTTTCCAATAATTTACCAGGAAAATATGTAAAAGGTATAATATCAAAGTATAGATTTTTTAATATATGGACAAGGTAAATGAGGTTAAAGCAGATAGGAGAGTCACTTTAAAACTACTTCTACACTAGGATTTATCCTTTCAAGAGTTCTTTAACATAATTAAAACACATATTATTGAAGATAGCCTTGGTGTATTTGTGACTTAGTATTCCCATTTTAATGTTTTGGAAAAATCAGTAATGCAATCCAGTGAGCATTAGTAAACAGTATCAGGACAAAAGTACTCTAATGTGAACAAAACATATATGTAATGCTCTATCGCTTGCAGCTGATGTATTGTACAATATTGTAGCAGCCCGCCTGGGTAGTGTGGTGGTAACGTCTCTGCCTCATATTTAACAAGCCGCAAGTTCAAATCTTATTAGGGTGAGTTACCCGGAATAGCTTTTTATCAGGGTTTTCCTTATCCTGAGAAGAATGTCAAGTAACCTTAAGCTCTAAAACCCTGATATCATTTGAGCATCATTCCACCAATTTCATTTATTTTCTAATATGACTAACCCAGTTAAAGGACATTAAACTACCGAAAAAAAAAAAAAAAAAAAAAAAAATATTGCAGCTGATGTGTTGTATAATACAAAATATTTATTCATGGAAATGGAATACAGGACCTGGTGCTATCATAATTATAAGCCCATAAATGACAAATGTTGACAAGTATATGGTTACTATGTGATTATCATTTAAGGAAAGGAGTATACTGTACTTTTTGATTATGAAATTAGATTAGAAACGTCTTCTGTGGTAATAAGAATAGCATTATTCAAAACCCTATCCTAGTCGTCTTTTAGTGGCCACATTAAACAATTCTGTCCAAGAACAGCTCATGAACTTCACAACAATTGTGTCACTTTTAATTTCAACAGTGAGAGAGAGAGGTAAAATTTTAGGGCGCCCAACCTATACGGTTATTACCACCCTATAAAACAAAATAAAACAAAGTTAATCTTCTAGCTAAAATAACACGGTAAAATGAAAAGTATAACCGACTAATATATCTCCCAAAGTTAAAACGTTAAAACGGTCTGTAGGGTTAAAATAATAAGGAAGAAATTAATCATAAAATTGATCTTCCAGCTAAAATATCCTGATCAAATGAATATTTTAATTTACTAATTATCTCCCCAACAATAAAATTTTAAAATTATGGATTAATTAATGATAAAATTAATCTTCTAGTTAAAACATTATGGTAAAATGAATATGAACTACTAGTACATCCCTCCAAAGTTAAAACTTTAAAAACAGTCCGGTAGGTTAAAATAAAGAATAAAAGACCATATTGCTAAAGCTGTAGAACGGAAATAAAACTATATATGGCCAATCGGAGGGCACTGTCATATGAAAGATAAAACCCGTTCTACAGCATGCAGGCTGTCCGCTAGGATGGCATGCATGTCGTTCTTCAACAGTCCCTGGCAATTTCTGATCATCATAGATGACAACTATCCATGCACCTAACAATGGTTGCTGTTCTTTCTGGTGCAAGGGATTTGGATTCTCCAGTTCATGCATTGACATACAAGTGGCATCACAGAATTTGATGCTGAAGTTGTTATATTGACTGCAGTTCAGTCTTCTTAATTTAGTGATGCAGGATGGCAATATCAAGAACCTACGGTGAAATGGCTTGGACTTGGTATATATTTGGTGTGTGCCCACTCCTCAATGTGTTACATTACCCATCATCTTATCACATTTTAGTTTGGAAAGCTCTATGACTGATGAAGGCATATATTTATACATGATTTCAGTTTTAAGATATGAATATGTGTGTGAAAACATTTCAGGTTAATTCCATAGGAAAGTAGGCATACAGCACAAATTTTGAAGTCTGGAATTAAGTTTATATTATCATATAAAATTATTGCACAAGCAATGAATTTTCCATAAACAATTGGTATTGTTACAAATTTAGAACACAGTTGGCAGCACTGCTCTCTAATTGGAGGGAAATTCATTAAGAAGGTTCGATGTGAACTACTCGCCCAAGAAAACAGCCCTGTAAGCCTTTAAAAGCTTGAAATATGTATATAGGTAGTTCATTATAATTATTTCTATACTGTATTTTTCTTCAGATTGAACTATGAGCATCAATAAGTCATATGATTTTAATGAACTGCCTTCACACATTTTATCCCAGAAGTTTTTGATGTGTAAATCAAAAAAATACTTGTTTTTATTCCAGATTCTGCTCATCAAGACTGAAAATAACTGAAAGCAACATTAATTCCTCTTCGCCTAAATGCAAAATAAACAAAATTAGAATATATTTGCATTAATCATGGGTGTAATCCCTCTTGGAAATTTGTTGTATAAGTCACATTAGATTTCCTGTATCTTTGGGAAATTATAAAAAATTTACTTCTTGTCTCGAAAGAAACCGTAATTCTGTGGTATTAAAAGAAAAATCTGATGTTTACACCCACATAACTTTCTCTACCTCCTGTGCAAACTTCTTACAAAAGATTATTCTTCTTTCCACACAATGCTAATCAAGATAAACATTAGCAGAATGTTGTTATTACTTAGTTCCTTATAAGTATAAGGGAACTAAAGGTATGCGCTATGCTAAAGTGAGTCACATATTTTAAGCTATCATTATGCGATTGTCAATGCAAATCGCTTCCTTGCTTGGCCAGGAGTGGAACAAAAGAAAAACAGACTCTCCAAGTCTCAAAAAAGTATAAGTACCTTACAATTTACATGAATAACAAGGAATATCTTGGAAACAGTTACCTCCACAACAAAAACGTGACATAAATTGTGTGTTTTGACGAGATCTACATTTTTTGTGTAGTATGGTTTTGTCTCTCTCTTACGGTTTAGCAATTAAGCAAAACTCATCCAGAATAAAGAGGTCTTCAGAGGATATTCCCAGAAAATTTAAGATATACATTTTATTTGGGATGTAAATATGGCATTTTAATCAAAATTGTTAGAGCCATTTTTTATCAAATCAAAATTTTCAAAAATGTGTCCATGTAAAGAATAGTTTGTGGTGGGTGGATTTTCTTGAAAAATCTTCATGTTGAATCCTTGGAAGATACCAAATCTAAATACCAAGTTTGGTATTTAACAGTCTTTTCTTTTTGAGCTATGCTGTCCACAGACAGACAACAGATAGGTAGGCAGACAGACAAGACATACATGGACCTTTTTCTCAAAATGCTTTTTTTCAGACTCAGGGAACCCCAAAACATATATTTCCAGTGAAATCTCGACATCACATTTTTGGGTGGAATACAATACCTTCACTATCCCTATGCTAGAGAAAGTAAAGAGGCCTTAGAAAACCTTATAGACCTAACTTACTTTTCTGTATATAGACTTAAATGGTGAAAATGTGAATTTCAGCAGCCTAAAGGAAGATGAAGCAATAGATAAATTGAAAGGAGTGTAAGGTTAATATGAAGAGTTTAAAAGAAAGCAGAGAGACATGCAGAGACAAAGGAAATAGAAAATAACGCAATGATATTTGACGAAAAAGAACTAAAGAAGTAGTGCCATGAAGAAGAGTATGCTTGGAGCTCCTGCTTCAACTCAGAAGTGACTAATCACATCAGCAGCCTATGAATCTCCTCGCTCTTTTGGAAAAGCTGTAGCAAGGGCTAAACATGGCCTTCCTCAGAGCCCTAAAAAGCGCACAAGGCTGTAATGATTAAAGTAGCAAGTGCCTATGTTGCTGATATTCTTTACTCAAAATCTAGACCCAGACAAGAAAATAGTCCCAAAATTAATAAATACCAGGTATAAGGGATTTAGTGATCCTTCATTCAGACAATGGGAAAGAGAAAAATCAAAAGACCTTTTCCTCACATTGGGAGAAACTGTGTCCACATCCAATGATCTTTTAATTTTGATTTCAAAGATGTAATTCTTGATTATATGAAAACTATATTATTCCTGTCATGGTTCTTGTTCTTGTTCAAGTTCACATGGTACTTAGTTAACTCTTTGCTGGATTGTAGTGAAAGTCACGGGATATGTTCTACTGTAACTGATAAAGTAGAGGTTAATACAAAAATTTTATTGGCACTACAGTTAGCTCATCATCTGGTAAGAAACTCTTCCAGTTTGCATCATTCTCAAGTCAATGTCAGAGAAGAGACTTTTAAATGATCTGGCAGCTGCATTAGGCCATGTCCTTTGCTATTGTGTAAGTCACACAGATAATACAAAACTGTCCCATTATGTAAATTGTATGGCAAATCTAAATTCTCGCTGTCTATTTATTGGAACTTGTAAGTTTTGAACCTTTAAATACAAACTATGGAGCATAGGTACAGTATTAAACATTGTACTGGTTATGCTTTCACATGCAAGTCATACATGGAATTTACCTTCAGCATTATGCACTACTTTCTTTTCTGAACACAGCATTATGCACTACTTTCTTTTCTGAACACAGCATTATGCACTACTTTCTTTTCTGAACACACCAAGTTCCAAATATGTCATTTCCCTGCACCATATCCATGAAATGAGGTAAAAAATGTGCATTTGAAGATCTTAAAAATGTAATATTCAAAAATCGTACTCCTGTTTGAACTGCAAAGCAGCTTCATCTGTAAAAAGTGAGAAGCTGCAGTAATGCCTGATTTTTGCTTGCATTGTCTTCAAGGATAGAACAAACAATGCATTACCACAGTATCTTCTATGTAAGATAATGACAACAGTATAACTGTCACACTCTTCAACATCCCATATTGTTGTACAAAACAATGCTACTTAGGGATTGGACCAGTGTAAAGATTAGATCCCATTTTAATAATTGCAGGTATACTTTGCGTAATTGCATATGTGCACCAAGTATTCTCCTTAGCAGAGTTGAAGCCTTTCTGTCACTGTTCCTGATTGTAGGTAATCTTCAGGAGTTGTGGCAGCTGCGTTTGCAGTTCATTTAGAACAGACTGTTCCCAACTCTATTCGTCTCAATCACAGTAATCATGCATACTCAACAAACTTCTGAGCCAGGCTGGAGGCAGAATATGATGGCCAATATCTCACTGGACAATGAGTCTGTGCTTGCTCTCATTTCATTTATCCAGCCCTGACAATAATTTTCCCTCAATACTGAGGCATATTGCACACTCCAAGCATACTCCTGTGAGTGAGTAACTTCCTGTTCTTTGGTGAACAACCAAGCTGGAATAGCCTGATCTAAAGCATCACTCACATTTTGTTCAATTAGCAGTTTTCAAATCAGTGATTCAAGATCACTTATCCACCATTTTCCATTGATGGTATTCTATGTGACTACAGTCTACTTTATTCAAGCAGGCACCAAATATATTATAGAATTTGGATTTACAAATGAGACAAATATAATTCATGCAGTTTATATAATTTATATTGCAAACAGTGATTGAATGAAGTCTTTATTTGATGTGCCAAAACCTGAAAAACATTGAGAAACTGCTGCTGATCTTCTACTTTCAAAATATTCATGAGAGAGAGACGCACACACACACACACACACACACACACACACACACACACACACACACACACACACACAGTGCAATATATCGAAATATGGTATAACATGTGAATGATATAACTAAGAATTTTACTAAGCCAATGCTTGCCTCAGGATATCTCTCCTTAAATAAACTGAAAGATTCTGTTACAATAAACAGAAAGTGACTGATCTGTTGAATACCACTACTTTTGGATCTCGTTACGCCAACTATTTTTTAGCCAGGATCAAATTCTGTTGATTTCATGACTGCAGTAAAAGATTAAATTTGCTGCATACGTTCATTACTTATTCTTCTACTTCCTATTTTCATCGGTTTTGTCTTCAGAGGTGCTCCAAAATTTGCTGTTTTTAATTACTTCTATTTTTTCTGGGGACTTTCGTCATTGCTCTTTCCATTTTCTTATTGGCTGATCTTATAGCAGATGGAGAAACATTGATACATGTAGCTTCATCTGCTTGCTTTTTAGCAGCACAGCTTAATCTTACCCCTTTCTGCCTGCTTTATTTTCCTTATAAATTGCTTCTCCTACTGTTTCTTTGGACTTTTTTTTATCCCTATACCTCTTCATTATAATCACTCATATTCATGAGTTTTACGCTACTGCATAATTGATATCCACCTTTCTGCAATTTGTTTTATCCCTTGTATTGATAATGTGCAATATTAAGTTAAATTTTAGTTTATATTATAAGGAAAGTAGATATTTAAATAATTTCAGCAGCTTACATATCAGAAGCACTTGAATTTATCATCAGGAACTTACCAATAATTTTATGGGCTGGAATTAATAGTACCTACCACTTACTGGATATTGCAGTTTTCCTCCAAAAGTTGTTAGTATCAGAAAAAAGCTCCTAGTTAATGTAAGAAATCTGTGACCTTTCAAATGAAGCAAACCTATTGTCACCCATTAGGCAAGGCTTTAAGTAGCAGTTACTAAAGCTTTGTATGGATTGCCTTAGATTCTTTTACAAAAGAAAATGCCCACCATGTGATGGATCACCTAGTTCTCAGGCATTTTTGAATAGGTGTATGAGAATAAAATCTGCCATATGCTTCCTTTCCCTTTGTGCTCAAATGGACATAGCCGCCATCCACTCACCTCACAGTTTTGGAAACCAATATTTCTGCAATCAGTGTAAACTAATGAGAAATTATTGCAAATTTAACTTCAATACACTTGCAGCAAATGTGTTGTTATTGAGTTTCGATTAAATAAAAGTAAAATGCTTCTAGTGTTGGGTGCATTGCTTACAAAGATAAGTTTTATCAGCAGCAATTGTGCCTGCGACTACAATAACCAAAGAGGTTTAAGCGTGATTCTGCTCAACATAGAAGTCTGGAGATAGATCAAATCCCATGTAAATCATTTCTAAAAAGCAGCAAATGCCAACAAATAAATTAATTAATGGTATATTACACAGAGCACAGTACAGTTGTGGATTCCTTGAATGTAAAGCAACCTTTACACCTAGCAGCATTGCCATCTTGTTTATTTCCAGCACTATACAATGTTGCCATGAACCCATTAACTGGAGGTCTAGAAGAGTGCCTTTATCCTGATTCTGCAATCCTGATGACAATAGATAATCTCTAGGAATTAAAGATGCTTGTTACGTTTTGCTTCAGAAAATAAGTACGCGGGAGATGAGGATTGAACCACCATCTTCTAACACTTTTAAATTCATGGATAGCGATCATCTACCTCAGCTATTCCTCAATTGTTAGGTCGCGCACTGTTCATCTAATATAAGTCATACTCTGTTGCTAACTTGGCAAGGAGAAATTCCATAGTACCCTCAGAAATGGTATAAGTATTTTGCTTTGTTTCTACATATTAATTACATTTATTTTGGGGATAAAAAGAGATGATTAGAAAAAACATGAATATCACAGTTTTTAGTGTAGGGTGTAAGTTCCTTTACTTGTGGTTGTTAATGACAGTCAAATGAAGAAGAAATTATTAAACTGATGTAATAGTTCAATGGTGATTTGAAAGTATGGGCATTCCAATTCAAATCATACATGACTCACTCTGTTAATCTTTTCTTGCTTTACCATCATAAAGTGTCAAATACACATGCATGGGACATCATGCTTGCTATTCTCTGACTCCTGTCATTCTTAGACATTTGTTGCAGGCCTTGTCCACATGGTTGCTAAGAGTTGACAGCAGCAAAGAGCAGTGATAGCATAAGATGATTCTCACAGTATCAGTGTTTCCTGGATTTCTTGAGAACTTACACAGGCTCAAGACTAACAACTTCTATTTTTATACTAACTCTCCTATTGAGCATCCTCCCAATAATTATGTTATTTTATAATTATCTGACATGATGACTCATTGCGAGTACTTAAAATATGTGAACTGCAACATGATCAAAACCCCAAAAAAGACAAAGTTATCTATTCACTGTAAACAAGGTTTCATTTGGACCTCTAGTTTGCAAAGCGTCACTCTGCTACTAAATCATGGCGGAGAGTTTGATTATGCAATTAATATTATTAAACTATAATACTTATTAGTTATATCATACTTTTAAGCTTAAAATATCAATGTATGAACATGAATCTGAAGGACAAAATATGCAAATTGTTTTTTCCACACAAGCTGTGTGTAGGACTGGAGTTAGGTAGGTAGTCAAGACTAAAAAATTCAATGCCACAGTCGGTATTTGAACCAGGAGATTGTGGTGCAAATGCGTGACCAAGTAAGTAAGGAATAGCCGAGGTAGCTGATTGCTATCCATGAATTCAAAAGTGCCAGAAAGTGGTGGTTATATCCTCACCTCCTGCCTGCATATTTTCTGAAACAAAACATCATCAAACATCTCTAATTCCTAGAGATTATCTATTGTCATCAAGAATGGAGATTCAGGATAAAGATATTCTTCTAGACAGCCAGTTAATGGGGAATGACAACATTCTATAATGCTGGAAAATAAACAAGATGGCAGTACTGCTAGAATTTGCATCAAATCTCCTGCATATGGCAGTAGCCATTTTGTGCGTTTGAGCGTGAGATAGATATAGTAGCATGCAGAGCAGGGTGTTACCGAGGGATATTTAGTGGAACTGTAGAGTAAAATTCGAAGTAAAATTTGGCTATTTAGTAAAACTAAATAAATGCCAATTAAAAATGACCTACCTCCTTACTCCAGAGGGATGCCAATATTTTTACTCAATTCACCTCTCCCTTATTGATCCAATTCACCTCTCCCTTATGGCTCATTGTCACTGTTTGACTACATAAAACACTATATTTTGGTTCTCTTCTTTCACCAATGCAATCACTTGCTTTATTTAGCGAAATGTAAACTTCAATTTCATGGAACAGTACATTAACTACCTGTTCTGTTCCCTGGTCAGAGTGTTTAGGGGTGTATCAGGAGAAAAGTGAAGCAAATTGGTACATTACTACAAAGGTTAATCACATCTCTGTTAACAGCTCAAGGTCTGCTTCATTTCTGACACAAAAAAAAAAAAAGCACACATGCATATGTGCATGCGCGTACACACACACACACACACACACACACACACACACACACACACACACACACACAGATATATCAAAAGGCTGAAGCTAAAATTATGTTGATTTTTTTTTTCATACATGCTTGCTCATTCTTTCTCTTTATATCTGATATAAATTTTAAGGTTGTAATAAACTATTAGTATCTGAGCTTTAATCTAATAATTACTAAGCAAGATGTGGTTCTGACTTGGCGACGCTGCATGCCTGTGATTCGCCAAAGCTCTGCAGCCTATGAAGGCCATATGCAGGTGGTTTGATGAAAATTATAGGTGTAAAGGTTATAAATTCGCAGGCCTCCATGGTCCTGTCTAATATACTGGTGGCTGCTTCCAGTATTGACTGTGTCGTCTTGCAGCTCATGTTTTCGCCAACATTTCATGCAACTTACGTTGAGATGCTTCTCTAAGCACTGCTGGTTGCTCATGCTGTGCGGCTGGCTGTATAGGTGTTGCAACCGCCTCCTGCTTTCTTATTGATTCATAGTTGGCCAATCCTGGTTGACTCTGCGGTTGGTGTTACTTGTACTTCCATCATTCCTGGACCGCTCTGCAATGAGGGTCTTCCAAATGGCATTCAGTGGTTTACTGCAGTCTCGATTCAACTGCTTCTTTCTTTGAAGATCTCTATATTTTCTCTAATGATTCTGTTGGAAAACCAAGCACAAACAGTTAGGACTTTTGACATCATCAAAATCAATATGATGCCCTGTATTTATTGAGTGTTCCACAAGAGCTGACTTTTCTGTTTGTGAGTGTTTCACATATCTCATGTGTTCATTTTTTCTTCCTGTCTGTCCAACAAAGGACTCTCCGCACTTGCACTTAATCTTATAAACTCCAGAGTTCAATAGCAGGGGAGTCTTGTCCTTGATTGAGCTTATCATGAATCATAGTATCTTGATGGAGGTATATCTGGTTGCTGTGTAGTATAAAGGTTGCTTTATGATCAAGGAATCCACAAGTGTACTGTGCTCTGAGTGATGTACCATTAATTAATTTGCTGGCATCTGCTACTTTTTAGGATGCATTTTACAATTTTTATTCTAATAAATGTTTTTTTATGGTAAATAACATATTAAATTCATTTTCTTTTGATACTTTTGAACCTGTTCTCACATACCACTGCATTTGTGTCGCATTACTGCATAATTAACTATAAAAGAATGTAATCATGCTGAGTTCAATTAACATTTTTAAGATATCATGTTTTTGTGTCTGTAACATTTTAATTTTCTTCCTGTCTAGCAACCTGTAGGAGATGTAAACACTTCCTCATATTTATAGAAGCTAATATAAGCATTAACAATACATGACTGAAATAAATCACTTAACCTGATAATAGTATTCAAGAATTATAGATATGTGCCTTTGAATGTGGGTGTTTAAAGGAAAATATTGATTTTGGGAGGAAAATTTGCCAGTTGATATAGGCTATTTCCCTTGATTATTTGCAACATTTACAATTTATGTTTTTTTAAGCATTCAGTTGTAAAATGTCATTCATATTGCAGCATTCATAAGAGGGCTACAAATATTACAACACTGTGTGAAATAAAACTAACATGTAATTTGCTGCTCTATGGGAGTAGTTTTATCAGAAAGAGCTTTTATATTTTGCACAGGTCACAAAAACAAAGATTTTAATAACAAAAAAATAAAGATGGGCATTTACACGGGATTCGATCCATCTCCCAACTTCTCTGTTGTTTAGCAGAATCATGCTTTAACCATTTTGGTTATTGTAGTCGCAGGCGCAATAGCTGCTGAGCAAGGCACCCAAACTAGGAGTATTTTACTTTTGCTTAATGAAAACACAAAAACAATACATTGATTGCAAGTATATTGAAGTTGAATTTGCAATAATTTCCCATTAGTTAATGATGATTGCTTAAATATTGGTTTCCAAAACTACGAGATGAGAAGATGGCCTCATGCCCACTTGAACACAAAAGGAAGGGAAGCATGTAACAAAATTTATTCTCATACCACCTATTAGAGAATGCCTGGCAGTGGGTATTTACTTTTGTGAAAGAAAGTACATAGTAGGTAGAGAAGATACTGTATTCCAACCAAAGATTCAATGCTGAGATTTCACCAGAAATACATTTTTTGAGACCCCCTGAAACAAAAAAAAATATTTTTAGAAAAAGGTCTGTGTGTGTGTGGGCATGTGCGTGGGCGTGTGTGTGTGTAGCATAACTTAGAAATGAAAAATATGTTGAATACCAAACTTGGTATTTACGTTCACCGTCCTCCAAGAATACAACACAAGGATTTTCATCAGGAAATTTACCCCACCCCAAACTATCCTTTTCATGAAACATTTTTTGAAACTTCTTATATTCTAAAAGCTGGCTCTAATGACTTTTATTTTAATTAAAATATATTTACATGTCAAACAAAACTGCATAACCTGGATTCCTTGAGAATAGCCCCTGAAGTCCACTTCATTCTGAAGACTTTGCTTAACTAGTAAATCATAAGAGATAGACAAAGCTTACTTCAGAAAAAATGTTTATCTTTTTAAAACACACAATATATGTCGTATATAGTTTTTTTTTTTTTTTTTTTGTTAAAATAACCAATGCTGAAATATTCCCTATAATTGTTATCAATTTTAAAATACTTAAAGTTTTCTCAAATGGGAAGTCCTCATCTGCATTATATCCTTTTTTGTTTTACTCCTGGCCATGGAAAGTGACCAAAATTTCAATGACAATTACACAGCAACAGCTTTTAAAAGAGTTAATTGTCATTTTAGCCTAGTGTATTCCCTTATATCCCATCCGCTTATTAGAAACTCGTTAATAAGACCATTTCTGGTAATGTTTATCTTGATTGTGGGATGCAAACAAAAGAATAATCTTTTGCAAGAATAGTTAGTTTGCAGAACAGATAGAGAAAGTCATGTAAATGAGCACATCAGAATTTTTTTCTGCTAGTATAAGCGAAACACAAACATGAAATTCTTTAACCCATCGTTGGTCGACGTGTGAGTGCTGCGCTCATTTTGATTAAAAAATTACAATATCTTGTCTACTTTTAAATCAAAATGTTTCATACTACGTGTACCTTTCAACGCATGGTTATAGAACAAGTTAATGTATTGTACAGAGCATTTCAATATTTTAATTCGCTACTAAATAAAAAAGAATTAATTCATGTACCGAACTGAGCGTACCGCTCACATGTTGTTCATTGGTGGATTAATTGTTGTCGGGTTATTGTGTTATTCTTTCAGAGGTTCCGAAACAAGAAATCGTAGGTATTACTAACAGAGTGTTCGAATTATTGGCTAACATTGTACTGTGCCAAAAATATTGAAACGGCTGAGGAGATTGAAAATGAATCTCTCTCATCATTTGAATTTTTTATGACAATAACTTATCTGGTCAGGTGGAAAACACTGATTTCCTTGCAAGGGAAATTCCATATACAGTGATCATGATACAGTGTCGGAAGTATCTGCAGATGAATCAAACTCTGAACATTATATCTACCTACATTCTTTACCAGATAGAGCTTTAGAAAAAAATAGTGGAGTACACCAACATGAGGCTTACAGTACCAGAAGAGAGTTTTGTAGAGGAATGTTAAAGGTCGGTCATAATAAATTTATAACAGTATGTCATCAACATACTTTATTGCTACTAAAGAAAGCAAGTTAAATATTAATACAATAGCCTGGAAAATTCCAGTACTAAAATGAAAAGTTAGTTGTAGCCTCCAGTTGTGTACTATTATACAATTTATTTAATAAAGGAAATCCTAAAAAAAAAAACATGTTCATATTTACCACATATTCAAATTTACTAAATGTAACCATAGAACAGGGTGTTCAAATCTGGATAAACACAACATCCGGTTAAAACAGGTTTTCTTTTTATTTAAAAAAGGGATTAACAGTAACTCAGAAATTAACCCATTAGAGCAACGCTAAAAACATTATTTCAGGCATTTGGTTATTTTTAACTGTTCAGTGTTGGTACTGCACTCAAGGAGAATGTTTGTTCTTTGTTACCAACAATGAGCAAGCATCACTTTGTTATTCATTGTTGCTTGAGTAACTGTCAGAAACCATGAATGCAGATAGCATGGATGCAGCTGAATTGTCCCCATATCTACTATTATGCAAGGCTTTGGAGTATTTATTAAATGAGCATATGAAATGTGGGTTTAACTTTAATATTAAGCATTGTCCATCATGTTGTTAAGTTTGAATCTAGGCTCCTAAATTGTAACATGTCCATATGGACACACTAGGTACTAACATCAAATCAGGTTTGGTTAGGAAACATATCTCCCATTAATTTTTATAAAGTTAGGTCAAAATTAAAATGTAATAAATTTTAATTGTTTCCAGGGCTTTGGTGTTAGCTAAAGATATTACAGTAAACAATGCACTAGATATACTATTTGGAGATGAAGATGATGCAGACAAAGTGGATTGTGTCATCATGGCTCCCCCAGATCCAGAAATTCTTACTCCTGAAGACTCTGGGGATGAAGATGAGGTGGGTGCTGTACAAAATTTAAATCCTCAACAATTAGTTGCCCCTGTCGAGGTTAGGTATGTAAATGATGTTTCTTTGTTTATCCCAGAAAAATTTAGCCAATGCCATTGAGTAAATGGTAACTTTGTTTCCTTTCAAAGACAATTTCCTCAACAATGGGATTATTCAGTATATAGTAATTGTTTTGTAGTAGAAGTGTTTGAACATTCTCTTGACAATGAACTTATAAACCTTTTAGTGGATGAATCCAATAGATATGCTGTTCAAAAGAATTACCAATATTCCAAAATCAGTGCAGATGAAATAAAATGTTTTATTGGTATTCTCATTCTAAATGGATACAACTGAGTGCTTTCTAAAAGAAATTATTGGGAGATCAAACAAGGCTAGGTCTAGTTCCCAATGCAATGAGAAGAAATAGGTTTCAGGGTATTTTGACATCCCTGCATTGTGCAGACAATGCTCAACCTAATTTACAAGACAAGTTCTGGAAAATACAGAAAGAAATAAAGCACATGAAAGAAGAATATCAAAAGCATTTTGTTCCAGAAAAAAAATTATCATACCATGAATCCATTATAAGATACTTTGGCCACCACTCTTTAAGTAGTTTATACGTGGTGGAAAAACAATCCGGTTTGGATACAAAGTGTTGAGTTTGTGTACTCCCTCTGGATATTTAGTAGGTTTTGAAATGCACCAGGGGAAATCTGATGTTGCTCATGAAGATTATGAGAAATGTTTTGGGAAGGCATCTGCACCCCTAAGTGTACTGATGAATTCAATGAGAGATGAGGTTCATTCTTATTTTGATAATTTCTTTACTACCTTCTACCTACTGTCATATCTTAGAGAAAGGGGTTATATGGCTACAAAAACTATTAGGGATCAAAGAATCCCAACAACAGAATACTTTTCAAACAAAAGTGTCCTTCTGAAGACAATTCATGGGCATTTTGAAAGTGCAATTAGCAAAGAAGATGGAATAATGATTGCAAAATGGAAGAACAATTCAGATGTGACTATAACTATTAATACCACAGGAGTTCATCCAACATCAAGTGTTGCAAGATACAGCAGACAAGAGAAAGCAAATGTACAAGTGACATGCCCCAAAGTTTTTTCAGAGTATAATAAATTTCTGGATGGTGTTGACAGTTTAGATGAGAACATTTCAAAATACAGAATTCATATTTGATATCACAAATGGTACTGGCCTCTTTTGGTTGACTGATATATATAGCAGTACACAATGCGTGGCTTCATCTCTGAAGCACAGGTAAAGATGACCCATCTTGACTTCCGCCGAGAGCTTGTGCAAGTGTTACATGACTAAGTACCAGAGTCTGGCTAAAGTGCAGGACAACCTGCCATCTTCTGATTTGCGTTTTGATGGTGTAATTAAACTAAATAAAAAAAGGAGGTGCCAAGGAGAAAAATGCAAAGGAAAATAATATGCGTTAAGGACAGCATGTAAAAAATGTGATGCTGGGCTATGCATTGAATGTTTCCAATATCATCATATGCAGTAAATACATCATTTGACAGTGCAAGATAATAATGGAAAAATAATATTCAGAATTTGTGTTTTTATCACAAACTTATAAAGTGACCCTTTGTTCATAAGAAACTTGTATTTCACACTATAGAGTTAAGTTTTTTTCATAAAAAAACTTGTATATGACAGCATAAAGAGATGCTTTGTTCATATGAAAATTGTATTTCACATTATAAAGTGATGTTTTATTCATAAAAAAACTTGTATCTTACACTTCTCAGAACACAATTGTTCTTAAATAAAATTATAAGAAGGAAAAGTATTGTTTTAAATATTGCTTGTATTCCCATTTTGACAGCCTTATATCATAACGTGTCCATATGGACACAGCATTATTTCAAAAATTTGTATATGGGATAATTTTTTTAACTATTTTTCTTAGTTGCTCTAGAACATATGGATGACAGAAAAATAGTAAGATTATAAAAATTCAGCAAAATTTTAATTCGAGCACTAATGGGTTAACATTTAAGTATAGTATAAACATTTCATCCACAAGTCAACTGCTTGCATTAATTTTTAATAACCAATATTTACTTAAACTTTAAAAATGTTGCTGTTCATTTTCATGGAAAGTTTAGACTTCATAAGCACGTTGTTTCTTAACCACACTTTCATTGATATATCAAAAATTGAGTGTTTCAAGTTTCATTTGGGGAAAATATTACTTTTATGTTTGAACAAAGGTGGCCCTTTTCTTATGGACAGACCATTATACTCTACATAACCTATTTTTAGCCTTCTGCGACTTTTATTAAATGATATACTTAGAGAAAATTATAATTATGCAGTGTGACATAATGTTATGAGAGTGAGTCAAATACAACTCTGAATTTTAAATTAATGGCTCTGGTAGTAAATGGAAATGGGTGGGGCTTTGAAAGGAAGTTGGTGGGGATGTATGGAGTACAGGTCTTGGTGCATCACACACCGCAGAGTGGCTGTTCACTTCAATATACCATGAGTGAGCAAGAGATATGCACATTCACTGTGCAGATCATCATCATCATCATCAGGTTTCTGGCAAAAGAAGGTACCAAAGTATTTTTACATTTTGAGGCAGATCCTTGCACAGTTTGGGTAATCATCCCCTTTCAAAGCCCCAGTAACGAAAGGCAAAAAAATGTATGGTGGGATGGGAAGAAGTGGAAAATGAGCCCAACAAAGGTCTAGTTATGAAAACCAGACAAATTATTTTGGGGTACAGGTATATTATTAGTTAATCATTCTACTTTGTTAATAACATTTTCTTGTCAAACTTGGGCCTTTGGGAGGGAAAGCCAAGCCACAGGTATTTTTATTTTCAATCTACATTCATTAAAAAGATGTAGCTTGATCTGCAACATGAAGGTGACAATGGCCCCTTGTAAGCGGTTTGAATTAAATCTACATTATATCAGTTTCTTGAGAGCAGTATATAACTATACCTTCCTTTTGTTCCTCCTCTTCGTCTTAACCACCTCCTTTTCTTTTGATACTTACACCCCCAAGGACTTAGACTTACAAGTCAATGCCTAGGTCAGAAGTGACAGTGTTGAGTATATAATTTTTTTTTTCTTTCTTCAAATTTTAAGTTTGACAAATTTATGCACTCAGTATGAGTATTGCTTAATGTTTAAATGTTAATCATTAATTCCATGGGAGAGTAAACATAGAACACAAATTTTTAAGTCTGGAATTAAGCTGAGATCACCATATGAAATTATTCCACAGTGAATTTTCCATAAATAATTGTTATAAATTTAGAATACAGTTGGTAGCACTGCTCTCTAATTAGAGGGAAGTGGTGAAGAAGGTTCGATGTAAACTACTCAGCCAAGAAAGCAGCCCTATAAGCCTTTAAAAGCTTGAAATATGTATTTAGGCATTTCATTATAATCATTTCTGTGACATATTTTTCTTCAGATTGAACTATGAGCATCAATAAGTAATATGATTTTAATGAACTGCCTTCATATGTTTTATCCTAGACCATTTTGTCCAGTAAAAAATATCCATTTTTTCATTTTTTTTTATTCTGCTCGTCAAGACTGAAAATAACTGAAAGCAACATCAATTCCTCTTTGTCTAATATGTAAAGAAATGCAAAATATAAAAAATTAGAATGTATTTGGTTTAATCATGGGCGTAATTCCTCATGGAAATTTGTTGTGTAAGTCACATTAGATTTCCATATCTTTGGAAAATTATAAAAATTTACTTCTTGTCTGTCAGGAAAGAAACCTTAATTCTGTGGTATTAAAACAAAAAGGCCTTAGTAAACTTTGTATACCTAACTTACTTTTCTTACAAAAATTGAGAAAATGTAAAGTTCAGCAGCTTAAAGGAAGAGGAAACAATAGATAAATTGAAAGAAGAGAGCAAAAAATGAGGAGTTTAAAAGAAAGCAAAGAGACAAAGGCGACAGAAAACAACAAAATGATATTTGGTGAAAAAGAACTAAACAAGCAGCACCTTATAGACTAGAGAAAGCACCAAATGAAGAAAAGTATGCTTGGAGCTTCTGCTTCAACTCAGTCAGAAGTGACTAGTCACATCAGCAACCTATGAACCTCCTCACTGTTTTGGAAAAGATGTAGCAAGGGCAAACACAGCCTCCCTCAGAGTCCTAGAAAACGCACAAGGCTGTAGTAATTAAATTAGCAAGTGCCTATGTTGCTGATATTTTTCCCTCAAAACCTGCATCCAGACAAGAATGTAGTCCCCAAATTGTTGCTGAGGAAGTTAAAGCTCCTGTTGTAGCATTCTTTAACTCTGACAGTGTTTCATACCAAATGTCCAGCAGAAGGGATTATGTGATTCCTTGTTCAGACATTGGGAAAGAGAAAAATTAATAGACCTTCTCCTCAATTTGGGAGAAATTGTGTACACATGGGACTGGATATTAGCAGTATTTCCATGTGGTTAATGTGTATATAGCAGAGAAATTTTTGTTTGGTGGTGTTTAACGCCCACTTATACTACTTGTGACACAGCAGGCGATGACACTGGTGATGCATGGAATGAAGATGGAGCACCGGTGGAATACGATGGTGAGGTAAACCAGAGAAAACCTGCCCCTGCAGCCACTTTGTCCACCATAAACCTCACATGCAGTCGCTTGGGATCGAACCCGAACCATTTAGGTGAGAGGCGAGTGGTCTAACCACTCGGCCATAGCAGAGAATGAATTTCAAGTTAGATTCTTACGATATAATGTTGAGACTTCCAAATTTCTCTGGCCACTGAAGGATAATGAGTCTTGAATTGAACTGAAAGATGTAAAAGGTAGACTATCAGGGCCAAACTTTGGCCACAGGTTAAAATACTCTCTTAATTTTGATTTCAAAGAGATAATTGCTGATTAGGTAAAAAGTATATTATTGCTGTAATTATTCTTATTGAAGTTCATGTACATTAGTTAACTCTTTGTTGGATTATTAAACCCTTTTTTTTCTCCATTTATAAATGTATATTTTAGCTTCAATTGCACTGTAGTGTAAGTCACGGAATATTTTCTATTGTAACTGATAAAGCAAAGGTTGATACAAAACTTTTATTGGCACTACAGTTAACTCATCATCTGGTAAGAAACTCTTCCAGTTTGCATCATTCTCAAGCCAACGATAGAGAAGAGACTTTTAAATGACCTGGAAACTGTATTTGGCCATGTCCTTTGCTGTCATGCAAGTCACATAATAATATCAATAATAATAATAATAATAATAATAATAATAATAATAATAATAATAATAATAATTATAATACTAATAAAAACCAACTTTTTAAGTTTTACTGCAAATCTAAGTTTTCAAAAATTAAATATATTAGTTGTCTATTTATTGCAACCTGTAAAGTTGTTAACCTTTAAACACAAACTATACAGCTACAGAAGTACAGTATTACTGGTTGCATCCATTATGCTTTGTCGCATACATCACACATGGAATTGACTAATCCATTTTAACTTTAAATGGGTAGTCTCCCATACTTATCACATATTCAGCACATTTTTAACTGCAGCACAATGTTGAAGACCTTAAAGCTGCAAAACTTAGCCACAGGATATTTTATTTAGAAAGATAGGAGTGGAGCAACTATGGAATGACAAAGTATAGCTAAGGAATCTGCGCAACTAAAGCCTCAATCATCCAGAGTGTTAATGCTGACAAGTGTGGGATCCCTTTTAATTTAATATATTCTTTCTATGTAGTTATATGCAGTTTTTATGTTACAGAAAGAACATGAATGTATGAGTGTATGTGTGAGTGAGACCAAGAGAACACTGTATGGATTTTATTTAAGACAGTATACTTTGTACATTGATTCAGCCATTTTGATATAACAACTCTTTGATCCACCTTGATATATGTACATGGAAGCATGTCAGCAAATCCAACTAGGAACCAGGGCTACATTTTTACCTACAAAATTGTTTTTTCATGTTAAGCTGTCACCTGCTAGTCCTACAAGTTTTAAGTCAGTTTATGCATCTATCTATACTACACAATATTAAGCACTGCACATGTTTGTACTTTCTATTCATACCATTTTATCCAGCATTTTAAATAATCTTTGTCTGATGTTTAGGTATTGGTGTACTAAGATATGTAACTGTCACAGCTTTATGATTGTATGACATGTCCGCTATTCACTGACAATGAATCTCTTATATGATAACCTCGAGTCAAATGATAACAACATGATTGAATATGATTATATGACTTCCATTTTCCTTCATCAATGATGAGGGAATTGACACAAGTGCTACTTGCTACTTGCTTTGCTCAATAGCATTGAGACAGGTGTTACTTTGTGACATTCACCCCCTGCCTTATACATAATTGCATGACGAGCTCCTAAAACGCAATAGTTATGACTAACGATTGTAAAGTGTCATAAAGTTAAGTATTTGGCGAAGGCAGTGCTGCTGTGTAATATGTTCATTATCCCTAAGCATGTCACAAATCAAACAAACGAAAGCAGAAGGTGGTATATTTCAGAATATTATTATATTTTCCACAAATATTGTAACTTGGAAGAAGTTGGGTAACAGAAAAATGACGACAGGATTGTAAGATATCAATCTGTAACTTTCGCACAACAGTAACAGGAAAAGAAAACCTATCTCCTCAATACTTACCACTGAAAGCAACAGCGTAAGAGAATGACATGATTGGAACACTTGGTTTCATCTTTGTTTCAAATAAAATAATTTCCTTAATAGAATACCCATTCTGATATCCTTCAATTAATCAAAACATAACGAATAGCAAATAAGTTACTTAAATGTATACTATTCTACCTATGTCGGAAGGATCAATGTTCTGACTTACCTCTAAAACGTTAGGGTGTCCTCTTAATGTTGCAAATACACACTTATTCCTCCGCCCTCAGTTCTAATGGTAAACCTAACCATCTTCTTAGAATAATAATCAATATCCACATTTAGGTCTTCTCACACCCTTGGTCGGCTTCCTTCTATGAACTATTTCGCGAAATAAATGTATTCTGAAGTGTCATACAAATAACTATTACCGAAAATCAAAAGCCTGAAGTTGATGAAGTGTGTATACATTAGGACAAAGGCATGTGCCCGTTCCAAAAACATAGTACACACTCAAAATAATTTATACTCTTTCAAATATTAAAACGAATTCAACACAAAATAAAAACTAACAATAGGCTACTCAGGTCCGACGGTTGAAGCTCCCATTGGCTGTATGCTTTGACGTCATTTGAAATTAACGAGCGCGCGAGATATGGACTCATGCACGGAAGTATTTAGCTGTAGAGCCAGCAATTCTGCTCGCATTATTGCGTTAATTGCGGAGCCCCCACCCCCCTCTCGTTTAAACTTAGTGTTAAACTTAACCGTAAGAGAATGAATCTCAGGCGAAGCCATGTAAGCTTATAAATTCATAATAAGAACAGTAAATTCACAGGCACGAGGGGATAGATCGGATTAGTTTTCAAACATAGCGTTTTACTGAATGAAAGTTCTACACTTTTGTATAAATAACCGATGAAATTAAACAGTTAACTAGGGCGATCAGGTGGAAATTTTCGAATGAAGGACATCCTTTCAGACAAAGAAACAGGATATAAATGGAGAACGATTAAAATACTAAGTAAAGGTGACAATATTGCGCTTGTATAGTCTGTGTATATGAACATGCTGAAGCCGAAGCAACCGTTTTATACTTCTCAACACCGCCGACTGCCAGAAGAGACGAATTCTTATCTTGTAACATATGATTCTACAATCTCACACATGATATATTTCTGCTTTCTCTACACGTACTGTATACATAGCGTATAGAGAAGGTATTGTAATGCACCCAAAAATTCGATAGCGAGGTTTCACCGGAAATACAGTTTGGGTCCCCTAAATAAAAAAAAAAGCATTTTTAGAAAACGGTCCGTGTGTGCCTGTGGACAGCACAGCTCAAAAATGAAAAACCCGTTAACTACCAAACTTCCAAGGATGCGACACGCAGATTGTCAAGAAAATTCCCCCACCCCAAACTACCCTTGAAATGGAATATTTTCCGAAAATTTTGACTTTCTCAAAAATGGCTCTAACGACTTTGATTAAAATACTTTGAGTATAAGACATTTTTATGACAAACGAAATGTATATCTTGAATTTTCTGGGAATAGCCTCTGAACACCTCTTCATTCTGGATGACTTTTATATAACTGGCAAACCGTAATAGATATACAAAAACTTACTACTAAAAATGTAGAGCTCATTGAAACACAAAGTGTACTTCATTTTTTTTTTTTTTTTTTTTTTTTCAGTTAACCGTTTTAGATATATTCCGGATTATTGGTTTCAGTTTTAAGTCACTTAAACCTTTTCCTCCAATGGGAAGACGTCTTTCTTTTCGTTTGTTTACTCTTGGGAAGCAAAGAGATTGGAATTTCAATATTTTTATATAGCTTTTAAAGGATGAGACTCGTCCGATATGACCAACCGGGTTAAAGTAAATTAAACTAACACTCACAAAAAAAAAATCGCTTTAGCCTGTCATTTTCTTATTTCCCTTCCTTTTATAAGAAAGCTAGACTAATTCTGCTTATGTTTATTCTGATTAGCATGATGTGGATAACAGATTAATGTTTTGAATAAAAGGTTTGTATACCGAAAGGCTAGAAGACATGTGATAAGAACACATTGCCCTTATACTTCAAGGAACCGGGTAATAAGGACAACTCTACTAATGTTTATCTCGAGTATCATGAAGTAGACAGAAGAATAAGATTTTTAACAATAATTTGTTACAGACATAGAGAAAGTCATGTGAATATAATATATCAGATTTTTGAAACTATGTTTCACCACTATAATACCCCTGTTACGAAGCGGTTTCTGTCTTTTGCCCACTGAGTATTAATAAGAGAAAACATAATTTCGGCCGCTGAATACTTGGGATAGCAAAATAAAACTGGCAATTGTTTAGTAATTCGGCACGGTTCTTTATTTTGCACACTTTTCACAAAATCTTATATGTTCCATTCATATAACTTTTTCTTCCTGTTCTGCAAACAAAAATATTCTTACAAAGGATTTCTCTTTTATCTACATCGCGCTAATCAAGATAAACATTAGCAGAAATTGTCTTGTTGCTTGCTTCCGTGTAAGTAGGAGGGAAATAAGATAATACACTAGGCTAAATTTATAGTCAGTTCTTTTAAAAGCTAGTCGCTATGTGAAACAATTGAAATTCGGTTCTCTTCACATGTCCAAGTAAAACAAAGGTGATATGCAAATAAAAATGAGTTTCCGTTTGAGAAAAATTTAAGTAGTTTAAAACTGAAAGCAATAACAAGTAATACCTCAAAAACCGTTAACGCTACAAAAAGAAAACAAATGAACATGACATAAATTGTGTGTTTTCACGAGATCTGTATTTTTTTGTGTAGTAGGTTTTGTCTATCTGTTACGACTTACCAGTCATACAAAAGTCATCCAGAATGATGGGGTCTTCAGAAGTTATTCCCAGAAAATTAAAAATATGCATTTCGTTTGTCATAAAAACATCTTAAACACGTTATATCTTGTATTTTAATCAAAATCGTTAGAACCATTTTTTGAGAAAGTCGAAATTATCGAAAAATATTCCATGTAAAGGGTAGTTGCGCATGATGAATTTTTCCTGAAATTCTTCGTGTCGAATCCTTGGAAGATATTAAACTTAAATGCCAAGTTTGGTATTTTACAGACTTTTCGTTTTTCAGCTATGCTGTCCACACAAACACACACACACACACACACACACACACACACACTCTCTCACACACACATACACACACACACACTCACACACACTCACACACACAGATCTTTTCCTAAAACTCTGATGGTTCCATTCACTTGCCTTTCTCGATCTATTATACAAACAAACTATTGTTACAAAAAAGTATTCTTTTATCTAAATTAATGAACCGTTACCAGAAATGGCCTGACTACTTGTCGTCGTGGTCATTGTCGTCGTTGACATTGTCATTGTCGTCGTCGTTATTGTCATTGTCGTCGTCCTTGTCGTTGTGTCCTTCGTGGTCATTGTCGTCGCCATTGATGTTATTGTCGCCTTGTTGTCATTGTCGCCGTCATCGTCACTGTCATCGTCATTGTTGTAGTCGCCCTCCGTGGTGTAATGGTTAACATGCTGACTTCACATACCCAAGGTCGTGGGTTCAAACCCGGCGGAGGACGATGGATTTTTTCGGGTGTAAAAATCCTAATATGGCATCCTTCGGAAGGGAAGTAAAGCCGTTAGTCCCGTGTCGTAGATTTACGCCACGTAAAAAAACCTCAAGCCTGATAGAGAGGCCTCTGAGCAAAATTAAGCGGTCTTTCACGCCCAATTTAGAATGAGACGCTGAGAACCACAGCAGTTAAAGAGCGCCCATAAATAACACGCCATTTCAGTTCATTTCATCGTCATTGTCATCATTGTGACTGTCGCTGTCATTGTCACTATTATTATTATTATTATTATTATTATTATTATTATTATTGTTGTTCTTGTTGCTGTAATTGATTACCACTGATTAACGCAACCAACATTGTGATTATTTGCTCTGTTATACACAACAAATTATCAACACATTAAAAAATATAGCAATAATTTTCTCCACGAAACACGGGTTGCTCATAATCCGACACCGACTCCAGATGGTTTTTTATAGTTTTTAACGCCCGCTTTTACTACAAATGGCACCGCAGGCGATTCCAGACGTTTGAAAACAATTGAAACCACCAGATGCAGCGGAGCAATAGGTAATCAAAATAGTCGTAGTGAAAGCTGGACTGAAAAATTTAAATATGAGTTCCTTTGATGATCTAGGGAAATATTTCCCCATTAACATAAACCCGCCGCCGGAGGAACTTGGGCGGCCCCAAGTCACACAGGAAATTCCCCGTTTGAGCTTCCATAGCCGAATGTAATTGAAACTTAGCTCGTATTAAAGTCCAGAATTTATTACGAGAGCTGATTAACAAAGACAAACTTTTTTTCTTCCTGTAGCTCCCTTGATAATTTCCTAACTGTAGCATTATTCGAAAAGAGCGGGTTTTTATGTAAATTTGCATCGACGGCAGCACTCTCGTATTACTAGGCTGATAGTAATGCTCTAATCTGTAGACCATACTTGCATTTACATACCACAAAATGAACGTGATGCGAGAGGAACAGTACGGCGCAAAAAATTCTATTTTCGTTTAAACCACACAGCCACTGAATCTTACGTAAAGCTGCAACAAACGTACGCTCAAAAGTGTTAGGTGGTTGAAGAACTTCAAAAAAGCCGGAATTGTCTGCGTTAAGCAAGGTGGGCCTGGTGCTTCGGCTTCTACCGTGAATGAAGTCAACACCGATACAACTGCTCTGATTGTCCGTGAGGATCGGCGGTTAACATTACGTAACCTCAGTGAAGGGTTGAGTGTTTCATATGGCACTGTCTTTACGATTATGCATGATCATCTCGACATGACCCATTTTGTGCCCGTTGGGTTCCACGTCCGTTCACTCTCGAGCAAAAGGCTGTGCAAATGAAGGCAAACTGTAAGGTGCTGCGTCTCTTTGCTGATGGAGGTGGTACGTTTCTGGAGTCGGTTATCACCGATAATTAGTCATTGCTGCATCATCATTATGATAATCATAATGGTGATGATGATAGTTAAGTTTAGTGTCGCACAACTACAGGGTTATTAGCACCCTATCAGAACAAGGAATGCTAAAACCAAAATAAAAGAGCAATAAAAAGGATACAATGAATCATAAGAATAAATAGAATGACAAATAAGACGCAAGGCACATAAAACTGTTCCTGACAGAAACCATAGGAAGGTTAATGATGATGATGATGATGATGATGATGATGATGATGATGATGATGATGATGATGATGATTGGGCTTAAGGGCGCTCAACTACTAGATTATCAGCGCCCTTAGAAAACTAAATGGTGCATGGGGCCAGGACTAAAATTGTATTAAATTCAGCACAGGATAAAATGCGAGCTAAATTAGATATAAAAGCAACTCTAAGAATTATACATTGCAAAAACCAGAAAATCCCATAAAACCTTGATACATAACTGGAAAAAATGGAACATAAAAAGGATAAAAGGGGGTAAAACTAAAAGAATAGTACGATTAGAAATCAAAAGAACTAAATCCTGACGGTTAAACTAATTGTTGGTAAAAACTTAAAAACCCTGTCAATCGCGCTGGGATCATGGCCAAGCACCGCCGCTAGGAATACCAGCAGCTGGAGAGTTGTACAAACAGCTACTAGGGCAGCACACTCTGCCAGCACATGTTCCACCGTCAGTGCTGCTTCACAGAGTGGACAAACAGGTACAGGATCTCTAGTAAAAAGGTAACTATGGGTAAAATAACAGTGGTCAATGCGCAACCGAGCCAAATGAACCTCCTCCCGACGAGAAGGACGTGAGGAGATTGCCCAGGTGATATGGAGGTCTTTCACTTTCCTAAGCTTGTTACTGCGGAGAGCCGACCACTCAGCATGCCAGCCCGAAAATGCCGCTCTCCGCACAACCACCCTAAACTCTTCCGCTGTTGCCGATTTCGCTATCAAATCCGCCTGTTCATTCCCCGGCAAGTCAACGTGTAGGTGATATGGAGGTCTTTCACTTTCCTAAGCTTGTTACTGCGGAGAGCCGACCACTCAGCATGCCAGCCCGAAAATGCCGCTCTCCGCACAACCACCCTAAACTCTTCCGCTGTTGCCGATTTCGCTATCAAATCCGCCTGTTCATTCCCCGGCAAGTCAACGTGTCCAGGAATCCATGCACCCTCCACCTGAACACCGGAAGCGTGCAAAATGTGGAGGGCGTCCTGGATGCGTTGCACTAAATGATGGTAATTGTACAACTCACGAAGGCTCTGAAGCGAACTAAGGGAATCACTCAGAACAAGGCAGTCACCCAACCGTCGACGACGAATATTCAGAATGGTTCGGTAATAGCATACAGCTTTGCAGTATAAATAGATGTGCCACTAGGCAAACCGAAAGTATAGGAATCGATGCTAGAAACAAAGGCACATCCAGCACCGTTGGAACACTTACTGCTATCGGTATATATACAACTACAGCCACTGCACTCTGTTAACAATTATATAAAAAAAAAAAAAAAGGAAGTACGGATACTAGACGTAGGGGTATCATGTTTCCCATTGGTTGTCATCCCGAGATCAACGTGGGATGTGTCACACAACCAAGGTGGGTACACCCTCTCCCCCTTGGGAAACATGCGAGACAACACTAGATCATGCTTCCAAAGTAGCTCGCGAAAACGAAAACCTGCAGGCCTGGAACTGAGTGACAGGTTTCTATAACGTATGTCCAGCCCGGTTTTGAAAAAAAAAAAAATGGTTAAATGTTGAATGTGAAGGCATGCACTGAAGTCCACAGCCATAATTACCTAACCCGGTGACATTGCAGATGAGGTTCTGCCGATTCGGCATAAAGGCTAACAACTGGACTGGTCGGGTGCCCTGATTGTGAACAGTCTAATTTTCTCAGCACAGATGGTCGTGCTGAAGAGTAAACAATGCACCCATAGTCCAGCTTATGTAGGAGCAGTGAGCGGTAAAGGCGCAGCAACACTGTGCGATCCGCCTCTCAAGATTTGCTACTTAGTATCCGTAAAATATTAAGAGGACGGTCACATAGCGGTTTCAGCTGTGCAATATGCGGTAATCAGCAAAATTTGCAACCAAACACCAACCCAAGGAATCGCGCCTCATCTGCGTATGGAAGTAAATATGGTCCCAGTCGAAGGAAAGGTGGAAATCGCTCCCAACGGCGACAGAAATTAACGCAGGCTGACTTCTCAGCTGAGAAGCGAAAGCCGGTCTTCGAGCTCCAAGCTGAAAGATTGTCCAAACACTGCTGGAGACGGTGTTGGAAAGGCTCCAACAGCCACACGGATGACTTCATTGTGAACAATATCGAACTTTCTCAGCACAGATGGTCCCCGAAGAATAAACAACGCGCCCATAGTCTAACTTGTATTGGATCACTGCACTATAAAGCCGCAGCAGTACTGCCCGATTTGCACCCCATGATTTACTACCTACTATCCGTGCAATTTTATGGGAATGGTCACACCGCTCCTTAAGCTGTGCTATATGTGGTGACCAGCATAGTTTCCGATCGAATACCAACCACAGGAATCTCCCCTCATCTGCGAAGGGAAGTAAATCTGGCCCGAGTTGAAGAGTAGGTGCCATACGCTGAGAAGTACAGAAGATGGCAAAGTCATCTACGAATAAACAAGAAGAGATACCTCGGGCACACAGTACGATATGGAAGTAATCGTTATAGCAAACAGCGTGACGCTTAGTACCGAGCCCTGCGGCACTCTTGAATTAAAAAAAAAATCAACAACTCGTACTCGGAAAACGCAGTCCCGCAAAAATTCCTGAAGGAATAACGGGCGGTGTCCTCGTATGTTCAAATCGTAGAGAAAACGCAATATTCCCGCTCGCCAATACGTGTCATATGCCTTCTCGAGGTCAAGAAATATCCCAACTGTTTGGCTGTTTTTAAGAAACCCATCCAAAAATCTGAGTTGACAGCGAAGCAAGGTGTTCAGTAGCTGAACGACGTCGTCAAAAACGGCACTGGATGTTGGTCATAAGATTGTGGGTTTCCAGCTACCAAACCAAGCATCCATTGATCACGTTTTCCATCACCTTGCAGACGCAACTGGTGATGGAAATAGGACGGTAACTGGAAGGAAGTTGACGGTCCTTTCCAGGTTTCAAAACAGGTATGATGGTGGCCTCCCGCCAGTGAGATGGAAAAGTGGCATCAACCCAGACATGATTATAGACCTCGAGTAGGAAAACCTTACCATGAGGAAAGAGATCTTGTAACAATTGGATGTGGATGCCATTTGGACCAGGCGCAGAGTTTCGCAAAGATGAGAGCGCATTTTCTAGCTCCACCATGGTGAAAAGACGATTGTAGTTTTCAAGGTTTCCAGAACGGAAGGCGAACCCTTGAGATTCCACTTCAGCCTTAACTGAAAGAAACTCGGGCGAATAGCTGTCTGATCTAGACACGTGAGCGAAAACGCTGTCAAGAGGGTTAACCAGGCCAAACATATTAACTATAGTCACTACGGTTGTTTTTAGTGCGGCGATGGGCATATGTGTCGCTTTGCCGGCTACACGCCCGAACTTATTCCATACGACAGGGGAAGCTGTAGGTCGATTAAAAGGTGCCAAAAAGTTGTTCCATGGCGTCTTTGTGCTATCCTTTATAACTTGTCTAGATTTTATATACGGGTTTTTATATTGTATCAGGTTATCCAGTGTAGGGCGACGCTGGAAAACCAGGAAAGCACGTCTGCGAGCACGAATGACAGTGCGGCATTCATCTGTCCACCAAGGGACAAGAAAACGGTGACAGTAGCCCATCGATCGCGGAATAGACTGTTATGCAGCAGAAAGAATAGTAGCTGTGAGGTGTTCAATTAAGAAATCAGCTGCGTTGTGCTCGCTGCAGTGAAACACAGCCAAACGGGAATGAAGGTTCCAGTTGGCCTGATCTAGGAGCTATCTAGGTAAAAGTGTGGAACATAAATTATATGCTAAAAGACTTATAACGACTGGAAAGTGATCACTTAGAACATAAATCAGAGATAGCATTCCATTGTAAGGAAGCTGCTGTCAAAGGATATGTGGATATTTCAAAAACTGTTAAAGGCGTCAGAAAGAAGTGTAGGTTATCCGGTGCTATAAGAGAGGGGTGGTGACTGTCCAAGAAATCAGCAATTAAATTACCTCTCGTACAAGCCCAAGGTGAGCCCTAAAGTGGGTGGTGGGCATTCACGTCACCGATCAACAGACAAAGTGTTGGAAACTGAGAAACTAGGGCTTCTAAATCAATGATGTAGAGGTCAGCAGATGGAGGAATATAGATCCTTCAAATTGTGAATTTGGTGTAAGGCAGCGTAATCCTGATGGCGGCTGTCTGAATGCCAGACTGGAATGGCATGGATTCAGCGTAAAGATCATTTCTGATAAGCATCATAGTGTCACCATGTGCAGGAACACCCTCCTTTAATGATATATCACTCCGTACAGTAGAGTAGTGCCTGAAGGTGACGTGGTCATGTGGCATGTGGACGGAGCTTTGTCTCTTCTAAACACACGACTAAAGGTTGATTCTGGTGGAGCAGGAGTTCAAGCTCTGGTCGGCGTGTTCTAATTCCGCGTATGTTGCACCGTGGGGTAGCCAGCTGAGTTGAAGTACACGCTCCATCGTGCGTGGCGTCTCCACAGATGGCATATTTAGATAGACCAGAACAGAATTCAGGAGAGAGAGAGAGAGAGATGATAAGGATTTGAGGACGCTCAACTCCTTGGTTATCAGGGCCCTTAAAATATCTAAAAGCGGCAAGAGCTCAGCGTTAAAACATGATAAAGGTCATGGGAGGTAAAATAACTACTAAAAAAGGAATAAAATACCTATTAAAAACCAACCTGTACTACAATCGCAGTTAAAACGATAAAACCACTAAAAACAATTGATCCTAAAAAGGGTTAAAAGAACCTAAAACCAAAATCATAGTAAGTTAAAACAGTGCTGCCACCCTAAAACATATAACAGCTGTAGATGTAGGGCGCTCAAGTGCATGGGTAAAACAAAATCTGGCAGAAGTAAAACGATAAAATCAATAACAAAACGGAGTAAAAGGGTTAAATTCAGAGGTAAAACAGAGCAACACCCCTCTATGTATACGAACCGGAGCGGGATGTACCTAAAAGCCAGCACCACAATGGAGCGAAAAAAGGGAAAGTTAAAAGAAAATACCTCCCTGAACAAGTCACAGAAGGATAAAATTGGAAGTTAAAAAGCCCTGGTTCTCACCCCATTGTCTTCTGGCAAGATAAAAATAAACAAAACCTAAAAGTAAGGGGCATTTGTGATAAAAAGTTAAAAATCTTATCAACCGTTCCGGTATCGTCAGCCAAGACCGCTGCAAGACTGGCCGGCAATCGCAGAGTGGCTCGTAGAGGTTCTAAACGAGCACACTTTTGCAACACATGCCGGACCGACAACGCCGCTGTACATAGTGGACAGATGGGAGCAGGTTCCTTCCTAAGTAGGGAACTGTGGGTGGCAACACAGTGGCCAATCCGTAGGCGTGCCAATATGACCTCTTCCCGCCCAGATAATCGCGAAGACGTTACCCAGTGTATGGGATATTCCTTCACTTCTCGTAGTTTATTTTCGCGGAGAACCAACCACTCATCGTGCCAGCCCGAAAGCACCGCTCTCCGCACATCGAGCTGACAGTCTTCACAAGTTGCACAAGCGAAGGCATCAACAGGGTGTCTGGTCGCCGTTTTTGCCGCCAAATCCACCAGTTCATTTCCCGGTAATCCTACGTGACCAGAGAGCCATGCATACTCCACATAAACACCACAAAGGTGCAAGGCGTAGAGGGCATCTTGGATGCACTGCACGAGAGAATGGTAACTATAAAGCTCCCGAATGCTCTGAAGTGCACTAAGCGAATCTCAGAATAAGTGCATTACCCTTTCTGCGGCGACGAACATAGAGAATGGCTCGGTATATGGCATAGAGTTCTGCAGAATAGACTGACGTAGTGTTATGCAAGCCGAATAAGAATCGTGTGGCACCAGACACAAAGGCACAGCCAAACCGTACGTGCCCCTACTCCCATCCGTGTATATAAAAAGGCGGTCGTTATAACGTGATAAAATTGTAAAAATCAACTATCAGCAGGCACAGCAGATTTCCCATAAACCGTCATCCCCAGATTCACATGAGAGGCAGCACGAAACCAAGGAGGGAACCTTCTTTGCACTTTGGGAAACAGCCTCAACATGTCAATATCATGCTGCCGAAGAAGGTCACGAAACGAAAACCTGCAGCTTTTGGACTAAGAGAGTGGTGGCGATACCGTTCGTCCAGCTCTGGGGAGAAAAACGCGTGGAAAGTTGGATGACCAGACATGGACTTGAGCCCACATCCTTAATTAGCTAGCAGGACATCGCGCCGATATTGCAGAGGGGGTTCTCCCGATTCGGCGTATAGGCTAACAACTGGGCTGGGTGGAAAAGCTCCAATCGCCACACGGATGCCCTGATTGTGATGATAATGATGATGATGATGATGATGATGATGATTGGGGTTTAAGGGCGCTCAACTACTAGGTTATCAGCGCCCTTAGAAAACTAAAAAGGACACATGACCAATTTTAAGAATGGGTTAAAATTAGCTACAGATAAAATGTAAGCTAAAATTAAACATAAAAGAGACGGTAAAAGCTGTCCATTGCTAAAACATTTTTTTTTTAAAACGCATGAACAATGTTAAACAATAAGACTAAAAAGGGATATAAGTATGAAAAATTAAAAGCGGAGGAGCATAAAATAATAAAACAAACTAGATCCTGACCGTAAAAGTAATTGTTGATAAAATTGAAAAACCTTCGTAACTGTACCGGGGTCATCACCAAAAACCTCCACGACGGAGGCCGGCAACTGGACAGTCGTGTGAAAAGCCGCTAGAGCAGCACACTCTACTAGCACCTGTGCCACCGCCAGTGCTTCTCCACAAAGAGGACAGACAGGGTCAGGATCTCTAGTAAAAAGCCGGCTATGAGTAAAAAAGTAGTGGCCAATTCGCAATCGAGCTAACTGTACCTCCTCCCGACGAGAAGGACGTGAGGAGGTTGCCCAGGTTATAGGGAGGTCTTTTACTTGCCGAAACTTGTTATCGCGGAGACCCGACCACTCCACATGCCAGTAGGAATACACCGCTCTCCGCACAACAACCCTACAATCTTCCACTGGTACACTGGTGACATGAACACTGGGCGCTGAGACTGCCGATTTAGCCGCCAAATCCGCCAATTCATTGCCCGGCAAGCCAACGTGTCCAGAGATCCAGGCAAACTGTACATTAACACCGGAGGCGTCCATAATGTGGAGGCCTTCCTAGGTGCGTTGCACTAAATGAAGGTAATTGTACAGATCACGGACACTCTGAAGGGCACTAAGGCAATCACTCAGAACAAGGCAATCACCGAATCGCCTACGGCGAATATACAGAATGGCTCGAAAAATAGCATCTAGCTCTACAGTGTAAAGCGAGGTATTACTAATCAAACAGAAAGTATACGGTTCGGTGCCAGTACCAAACACACAACCAGCACCGTCGGGATCCTTACTGCCATCGGTATATATATATATATATATATATATATATATATATATATAAATACGGCCACTGCACTTTGATAAAAATTCATAAAACAACTACGGATACTAGACGTGGGGGTATCAGATTTCCCATAGGTTGTCATCCCGAAATCAACGTGGGATATATCAAGCTACAAAGGGGGGTACACCCTCTCCCCCTTGGGAAACATGTGAGACAGCACAACATTATGTTTCCGAAGTAGCTCGTGGAAACAAAAACTTGCAGGGCTGGGACTGAGGGACAAGTTTCTATAAAATACGCCCAGTCTGGTGCTGAAAAAGGGGATAAATGTTGGATGCGAAGGCATGCACTGAAGCCCACAACCATAATTACCTAACAGTACATCCCAACGATAGTGCAGAGGGAGTTCTGCCGCTTTGGCGTAAAGGCTAACAACTGGACTGGTCGGGAAAACTCCGACCGCCACACTGATGCCCTGATTGTGGAGAGAGTCTAGTTTCCTTAACACAGATGGTCGTGCTGAATAATAAACAATGCATCCACAGACCCACTTGGATCGGACGAGTGAACGGTAAAGACGCAACAACACTGTCCGATCCGCTCCCCAAGATTTGCCGCTTAGTATCCGTAAAATATTAAGAGAACGACCACAGCGAGCTTTCACCTGTACTATATGTGGTGACCATCAAAGTTTACGATCAAATATCAGTCCAAGGAATCTCGCCTTATCTGCGAAAGGAAGGAAATCTGGCCCGAGGTGAAGTGTAGGTGCCATTTGCCACTTACGCCGCAAGAAGTTAACGTAGACTGTTTTCTCAGTGAAGAAACGAAAGCCGTTTTTCATAATCCAATCAAAGAGATTGTCTAAACACCGCTGGGGACGGCGTTCCAAAAGCGGTGTACGCTGAGAGGTACAAAAGATGACAAAATCTTCTACGAACAAGCAGCACGAGACACCTGGGGGAACACAATGAGTTATACCATTGGTCGCTATAGCAAAGAGCGTCACGCTCAGAACTGACCCCTGTGGCACACCGTTGTCTTGAATTAAAAGGTTTGAAAAAACCGAGCCGACCCTGACTCGGAAAATGCGGTCACTCAAAATCTCCTGAACAAACAACGGTAGGCGTCCACGTAGGTCCCAGCTGAGGAGGAAACCTAAGATCCCTGCTCGCCAAAATGTATCAAAAGCCTTCTCCATTACAAAGAATATTCCAACCGTTTGACAGTTCTTAAGGAATCTGTCCAAGATGTGCGTCGACAGCAAAACAAGGTGGTCAGCTGCTGAACGACGTCGGCGAAAACCGCACTGGGTATTGGTGAACAATTTGTGAGTTTCAAGCCACCATACCAATCGCCCATTGATCATGCGTTTCATCACCTTGCAGATGAAACTGGCGAGGGAAATAGGACGGTAGCTAAAAGGAAGGTGGTGGTCCTTTCCAGGTTTCAAAACTGGAATGATGGTGGCCTCCCGCCACTTCTCTGGAAAACTGGCGTCAACCCAGACACGATTATAGACCTGGAGTAGGAAATTCTTACCCTTGGCAGAGAAGCGCTTCAACATTTCGACATGGATGCCATCTGGACCGGATGCAGAGTTTCCCGAAGATGAAAATGCTTAGTCTAGCTCCGCCATGATAAAAAGGCGATTGTAGTCTTTGAAGTTACCAGAACGAAAAAGAAACGCTTGAGATTCCACCTGAGCCTTGACATGCAGGAACTCAGGGAAATAGTTATCTGAACTAGACACTTGAGCGAAAGCACTGCTAAGAGTGTTAGCCACTTCAAACGGATCAACTACAGCGCCTCCCCCTGTTTTTAGACCAGCGATCGGCATTTGGATCGATCTTCTGGCCACACGCCGTAACTTATCCCATAGGTTAGAGGAAGGTGTATGTCGGTTAAAAGATGCTACAAATTTACTCCAGGATGTTTTTTGCTATCCTTAATAATTTGCCTAGATTTGGGACGCAGCTTTTTGTATTGAATTAGATTACCTACTGTAGGGCGACGTTAGAACACCCTGAGAGCACGTCTGTAAGCACGAATATCATTCCTTCAATCATCAGTCCACTAAGGTACCGGAAATTGACGGTTTTGGCCAGTCGAAAGCGGAATGGGTTGCTCAGCAGCAGAAAGAATTTTCTCTGTGAGATGGTCGACCGAATAGTTCACAGAGTCGTGCTCATCGGCGTGAAATTCAGCCTGCGGGAATACAGTTCCCATTTGGCGTGATCTAAGCGCCATCTAGGTAAACGAGTGGAACATACAGCGTGTGTCAAGAGACGAATAAGACATGGAAAGTGGTCACTAGAGTGCAAATCAGAGATGATATTCAAGGATAACGAGACAGATAACTATGGGGAACACATCGCTATGTCAAAGTGTGAAAAACTATGAAGGGCGTCAGAGAGAACGGTTGGCTCTCAGGTGTTCAAGAGAGCAAGATTCATAGTGTGCAAGATGTCTGCAATTATCTGACCTCTGGCACAAGCTTGAGGGGAGCCCCAAAGTGGGTGGTGGGCATTCACGTCCCCTACCAACAAAAAGGGTGATGGTAGCTGGAAATAACGTGTTTTTAATCAGTGCGCGAGAGATCACCAGATGGAGGAACATATATATTGCAAATGGTGAAGCTGATCGATGATACCTGAATTCTCACAGCCACGGATTGTATGGGTACAGATTATGCATATATATATAATCTCTGATATTCACCATGGTGCTGCCATGTGCAGGAATACCCTCCGCCGGTAATAAATCACACCCTACAGAGGAGTACTGCCTGAATGTAAAGTTGTCTTGAGGTCGGAGCTTAGTCTCTTGTAAACATACGACCAAAGGCTGAGCCTGGTGGAGCAACAGTTCAAACTCTGATCGATGTGGTCTTGTTCCACTTATGTTCCACTGTAGCATAGACATTATGTATATTATGGGATAAGTTCTATGTAGAAAGGCGTTTCTGCATATTGGGCCGCTCTGGTCAGTTTAATCCCTTCTTTTTGGCCGTCGGACTAACGCTCTGTTCAGGAACACCATCCTGCCGCTTGCGCACTGTCCCTCTTGCAGCGAGGGCAGAATCCTCCAGTTTCATTTCCTCCACGGGGGAGGACCCCTTTCCAATGTAAAATTTCGGTTCGAATACCTCCAATCTATTAGATGCACTGATCGGCGAAGCTGGTCGACGCCGATCGGTGCTCCCCCAGAAGATTCCTTCGAAGAGGACCGACGTGGAGAGTTGCGTGAACTTATCCGCTCCTTAGATGTTGTGGGAGTGGACTTAATACTTTGTTTTAAGAAGTCGGTGCGGACATAGCTGGCCTTGAAGGTGCAGAAGGTTTGTTATGTTTGCCAGGCTTAGTTCCCGAAGTCGACGGCCTGGGCGTTGGCAGTGCTGGACTCTTTATGGTGAGGGATTTGGCAGATATGGGTGCCGATGTACACGTAGACGTTGAGGGCTTTGTTAGCGGCCTGGCTTCGAGGGTCTTTTCAGCAATGGTGGCCCCGTTAATATCGCAAGTTTGAGTAGCGATTTGCCGTCGGGGTACCGGTTTAGTGACTACTGAGCTATACGTACCGGACTGCGGGATAGAGGGTTGACAGATGCACAGGAGCTACCGGGCTTCCACGAAGGACACCTTCTCCTTCACCCGGATTTCCTGGATCGCCCCCTCTTCAGAATAACGGGGATAGCCGCGAGAACTTGACGAATGTTCACCGCCGCAAATAACACAAGATAGAGTTGATGTACATGTTTCATCGTGCATGACGCCACCACAGTTAACAAACATAGACCGACCAGAGCAAAATTTCACTCGTATGCCCAAAGCGCTGGCACTTATAGCATCTCAGAGGGTTCGGGATATATGGCCTAAACTCGATGGTCTCGTACCCCAACTTAATCTATTGAGGGAGATCTATCCGATCAAAAGGAAGGAATAGGGTATGGGTAGGCACGAATTCTCCATTTATTTTCCGCTGAACCAGATTAACCGATGTGACGCTTTGATCTACAAGATTTTCTTAGATATCTTCAGCGCTCAAACCGTCCAGTGCGCGGGTGGTCACAACACCGCGTGAGGTGTTCAACGTCTTGTGCATAGTTACTTTCACTGGGTAGCTTCCTTACATATGGGCCGTAAGTAACTTACCCGCCTGGAACGGAGATTCAGCTTCCACCAGCAACGTACCATTTTGAGCTCTAATACACGATTTGACGGGACCAGCGATTTTATCAATACTCTTTTGGATAGCAAAAGGACTCAGCGATGAGAAGTTTTTTTTTTCCTTCCTCTGTCTAACTAATTACCAAGTAGCGAAGACCACAAGGCTCGACTACTTCTTTTACACTCACTTTACTAGTTTTTGGAGATTGTTTATTGGTGCACAAGTAAAAGGGTTTTATTTCATCCCCCAGTGCTCCCCATCCACCACGCAGCGCAACACCCCGCAGGAGCCTACTACGGTAGGTACGGGTTAGGCTCACCCGGGGTCCCGGGCACCGTTGACTCCCTCTGTGGGCAACATCTAAGTGGTGAGGGAGTCAGTTGGTTAAAATGCCCACCCACGTGTGGGCCGTGCGTGGAGACCCGTGTCGGTGGAAAGGAGAATCCTGGTTGGTTGGGAGTTGCGTACCTGAGCCTAGGCTTCTGACTTTCAGTAACTGGGGAGAGTGCACGGCGGTAGGGGTAGGGGTGGGGTAGGGGTGGTGGTGGGGGTAGGGATGGTGGTGGTAAGTAGCAGCAGCAAGGAGCAGCAGCAGCCGTAGTATGGCTTTAGGGTGCACAACTGCATTGGTTCTTAGCGCCCTAGGGTAAATAAAAGAGTTAAAAGTTAAAAGGCATAAAAACCACTATAACAGAAGACCATACAAGGGTTAAAACCAGAGAGAGCATAAAAAGGCTACCAAAGCCAGACTAAAACCGAGGGACTATAAACATAAGTGGGTAGAATGTAAAACCCCGAGATAAAATTAAACCCTACTGTACATCCCGCAGCGGCAGAGAATATTAAAAAGTCCCTCCCAAGAAACAGGGTTGTCGCCCAGAAGGTTGGGGATGTCAGTAGGCAGACACAGCGACGCGCGCAGCACAGTAAAAATGTGCCACTCCAATAAAAGATGACATACCGTCAAAGGCTCCTTACACGAAGCGCATTGAGGTGAGGGTTCTCTACGTTAAAGATGCTGGTGGCTAAAACGGCAATGCCCGATACACAGTCGCGCTAAAACCACCTTATCGCGGCGACATGCACGCGAGGAAGGGACTTGACCTCTCTTAGTTTGTTACCACGCACCCCTGACCATTCCGCGAACCAGCTGGAAAGAATGGCCCGGCGCAAGTGAACACGAACATCACCTGGAGGAACAGTGGTGCTAAAAATATTAGTCAATAAAGTTGCAGACTTGGCAGCTGTATCCGCTTGTTCGTTTCCGCTCACACCTATGTGACCAGGAACCCAAACAAACGACACGCTACCACCAGCGTCAGCGAGCGACTGTAGGCGATCCTGAATACGCTGTATCAAGAGATGGCATGGATACAGCTCACGCAGAACCTGTAGTGCACTGAGGGTGTCGCTACAAATAACAAGCTGCCATAAATCATGTCCCCGGATAAAAACAACAGCCTGATATATACTAAAAAGTTCGGCGGTAAAAATCGAACAGTGCCCCAAAAGATGAAATGTGTAACTCCGCGAATTAAAAACGAAAGCGCATCCAACACCACGGTCTTCCTTGGAACCATCCGTATAAATAAAACAATGGTTAGGAAACTCGACCTGCAAATCTAAAAATGCGGAGCGGAATACTGAAGGTGGGGCCGTTGATTTCTACATGGATGCCAACCCAATGTGGAAATGGGTGTCGCAACGTAACCAAGGGGGGAATGAAGATTCCCTCAGTGGAAACACAGACGGAAGGCAAACATCCAAGATCCGAGGAAGCAAACGAAAACGAATTCCTGCGGGAAGCACGGCAACCGCGCTGACAGCATATTGACGGTCAAGAGACTCATCAAAGAATAAACTGAAAGACGGTTTTCTGACAAGGCAAGGAGGCGAATAGCATAGATACAAAGAAACAGGTCACGCCAATGAGACAGCGGAGGTTCAGTAGACCTGCAGACAAACTAATATCCGGGCTAGTCGGAAACGCACCAGGAGCCAGACGAATCCCTCGATGGTGAACTTTGTTTAAACGTCGTAAAACCGACGGACATGCCGAAGAGTACACAATGCATCCCGTAACCAAGATTAGAAGGACAAGCGAAAGGTAAAGCTGTAATAGCACGATGCGATCTGCTCCCCAGGATGTGCCACATAAAACACGTAAAATATTAAGTACACGATCGCATCTAACATTCAGAGAAGAGACATGGGACGACCAGCTAAGCTTCCCGTCGAATACAACGCCAAGAAACTTCACAGTATCGGCGAAGAGCAGCGGTTCGGTCCCGAGATTAAGAGACGGCGGTTCGTAGGGTTTCCGACGCCAGAGGTTTACACAAACTGTCTTCTCGGAAGAAAAACGGAACCCATTTGTAACACTCCAGGCATGTAGACGGTCAAGACATGCCTGTAGGCGACGCTCCAAAAGGCACGTGCGCCGAGAACTGCAATGAATTGCAAAATTGTCCACAAATAAGGAGGAGGAGATACCAGCAGGAACACATTCGCCAATGGGATTTATGGCAATAGCGAAGAGAGTGACGCTGAGTACCGACACTTGAGGCACTCCGTTCTCGTGACTTAAAACACGAGAGCAAACAGAGCCCACACGCACACGAAACAGTCGGTCCTTCATGAACTCCCTGAGGAACACTGAAAGGCGACCACGGCAAACCCCAACTATGCAAGGTACGCAGTAAGCCAGCCCTCCAGCAAGTGTCATAAGCTTTATCCAGATCGAGGAATATGGCCACAATCGGCGAAATCTGCACTGTATGCTGCACAGAAGTTTATCAGACTCGAATCACCATCGTAACCGTCCATTGATCATACGCTCCATCACCTTACAAACCGCATTGGTGATGGAGATAGGACGGTAACTGGGAGGAAGACTACGGTCCTTCCCCGGTTTTAAGACGGGAACAACGGTGGCTTCGCGCCAAGCTGTAGGAAACACACCCTCGCGCCAAACGAGGTTGTACAGGTTCAGGAGATATTGCTTACTGTCAGAAGAGAGGTTCTGTAGCATGGATATATGGATACCATCGGGTCCTGGAGCGGAGTGTCGAGAGGATGCTAAACAGGCATCCAGTTCCCGCATGCTAAAATCCGAGTTATAGCACTCGGAATTCAAGGACCGGAAAGACAGACTCTGAGACTCCACGTCCGCCTTGATGGCACGAAACGTTGGGTGACAATTGGCGGAGCTGGATGCAGGTGCGAATGTGCTACCATGGGAGTCATCAATAGCAACCGGATCAACGACGGTGTCAGTTCCGAAGAGAAGCCCCGGTCTGCTTACCGGCAACACGGCGGAGCTTCTCCCACACAACAGATGGTGTTGTGCGACTGAATGCTTTAACAAACGAAGCCCAGGAAGCCCGTTTGCTATCTCGAATAATGCGCCATGCCCGGGCGCGTGTTTGTTTAAAATTGATAAAATGCTCCAAAGTAGGGTGATGGCGAAATACCCGAAGAGCCCTCCTGCGAGCACGAATAGCATCGCGGCACTCGGTAGGCCACCAAGGGACCGGTAAGCATCTAGGTTAGGAAGACGACTGCGGTATGGACTGCTCGGAAGCGGAGATCACGACAGAGTTGAAATGCTCGACCATGTGGTAAACGGAGTCGAATGAGCGGTCGCTGAAAACAGCCAGAGCGGAGAAAAGGGCCCAATTCGACATAGACAGCTGCCAAGAAATCGCACGCGAAGAGGAAATGTGGTGTGATAGCAGAGTAATAACACAAGGGGAATGATCACTGGAATGAGTCTCTGATACTACGTTCCACTGAAAGCGGTGAGCAAGCTGTGCAGAGCAAACAGAAAGGTCAAGGTGGGAGAGCGTGGCAGAAGAATCGGAAATGAAAGTAGGTTCACCGGTGTTCAGAACAGAGACACTATATTGAACGAAAAGGTCAGCAAGAACAGTCCCCCGCGCGCAGGGCCTAGGAGATCCCCATAGGGGATGGTGGGCATTAAAATCACTCAACAGAAGAAATGGTGCCGGCAGCTGAGACAACAGATGGAGCAATGTCTGCGGCACAGAAGGTAGATGAAGGCGGAACGTAGAGATTACATACAGTGAAGGAGAAACCAGGAAGAAAAGTCGGATAGCAACAGCTTGCAAGGTATAGGTAAGCGAGACCGGCTGACCGCAGATGTCATTGCGCGTTAGGATCATAACACCCCCATGAGCAGGAGAGCCCTCCTCCGGTGTAACATCAAATCGCACAGGAAGGTATTAGTGCTGGGCAAAGGCATCGTGGGGGCGAAGCTTTGTCTCCTGCAAACACAGAACCAGAGGGTTATAGGACCGTAGTGAAAGCTGCAAATCGGCCCTTTGACTAAGCACACCGCGGATATTCCACGTTAGGCAAGCCATGAAGCACAGTTAGAGGCGTGAAAGGTTTTCGACGAATCATAATATGCGTTTGCAGCTAAAACCAAACGACTGGTGGAAACGAAGTATATGAAGTTAAGGTGGGCGTTTCTTGTTCTTTACACTCTTTGGATCCACAAGAGTATATCCACTTTCGTCGGCGCTATCCGCTGATGTTCGGAATGCGGAAGATCCCCTATGGCTAGTAGAACGAGAACGGGACTTGGAAGGTTTATCAGAGGCCTTGAATTTCATACGACTGCGCTCATGAGGAGTATCGACAGATGTTACGGTCTCACTAGCGGCTTACGAGCAGGTTCTGGAGAAATGGAACTGCAGGTAGTGGGTGCTGTGGATGTTGAAGACTGCAAGATTGTTATGCTCGGCAAGTGCTCCGTTTGCGTACATGCGTCACTACGGGCACGGTTAGTAGAGCCACTGAGGAAACAGAAGTGCGGCGGAGAGCTGATGTGTAGCCTGAGATGGTCGCAGGCTGCAATTGTTGGAAGCGACGCCGGGCTTCAGGAAAAGTTAGGCGTTCCTTAACCCGCAACTCTTGGATGGCTTTTTCCTCGAGAAAACGCGGACACTGCCGGGAGTTGGATGGATGGTTCCCTTTACAATGGACGCAGCAAGGGACCCGAGTACAAGCAGTTTCTCCATGGGCAGGTTGGCCGCAACGTCCACAGGTAGCGTCGAAGGTGCACCTACAATGGATATGACGAATTTCTGAAACCGAAAACAACGCATGGGATTCGGTACATACGGTCTCACAGCAGCGCGTTCATAACCACAGTAAAGTGTCTCAGGTAAGGTGGTGCCTTTGAACGTTAGGAATATAATTCGCAATGCAACCGACTAACCATCACGTTTACCTAGAAGACGGTACGCCTGACATACAACCTGGCCGGAGATATAGGAAACAATGTCTGCATCTGAAAGACCTTCTAAGCAGGCGGTGGTCACCACGCCTCTACAAATGTTCAAAGACTTGTGCGGAGCCACTATTATAGGGTACGAACCTAACAAAATGGCTTTAATGAGGTTCTTTGACTGGTCCTCCTTCTTGGTTTCCACTGGAAGGGTACCGTCTCTCGTTCTGTTAGCATTGATCACTTTACCGCAAATCCTGTCAATTTCTCGTTGGATATAGAAGGGACTAATATCTAGCATTGTTTTCTTTTCGCAGACCAGGGTCCCAACTATAAAGCGGTAAAAAAAAAGAGGTTTTGCGCGGAGATAACATAATGGATAGACCCCCTTCCAGAACCGTCAGTGTCAGCCTGCCATCCGGGGGTAGAGAGAAAAGACACCAAAATACTTTCCGGTCTGTGCCACCTGGTAGACCCCTACTTGACCGATCTCAAGGAATACCTCAGAAGGAGTTACCCTCCAGCCACCACAGCTGGTCCAAACGGTTAATCCCTTCACCACAGGTATAACCACCTGTGGCTCCCCACTCTAGGCCATGCTGCGTAATAAAGCAGACATGGATTCAGGGGACTTGTAGTTGATTACACCGGGTTGCCGTTAGCGGTAACACGACCGGTCTGTATTTCTAACCCAACCAGCAGCGCTCGTCGGGTAATTAAAACGAACCGGGCCCTCAAGGAAGCTACATGGGTGTACATAACGGTATGGACGGGCTCCGACCTAAGACTTACACATAGGGGAAGCAGGAAGGGTCCACTCAACATTCACGCCTGAGACCTCCGAAGAGCACAAATGTTGGAAGCCGCGCTGGAACCATGGGACAGGAACCACGGATATAGAATAAAGATCCCTGTTGGTGAGGCAGGAGTTAATAAATCTAAAGCCTTAAAACTAAATATGTAAAGAATAAGCCTAGAAGGGGAAGAAGATGAGGCACGTAAATTCGCCCCCACGAAAACACACCCAAACAAATAGGCACACAAACACAAAACGTGGCTCAGTTGGTGGCGATGTGGATGATGAGATGGCGGTGAGTGGCTCGTGAACCCCCGGGTGCGCCAAACCCGTACCTACCGTAGTAGGCCCCTTGGGGGTTTCAAAACCAACTATGTAGGACAAGACTTCCTGAAACAAATTATAAGTTTACTCCCAAACCATTTAAGGGGAGGAAAAATCCACACCGCTCATCCCGGAGATCCTCTTCTGGGGAATCTTCTGGCGGAAGCATAGACCGGCGACGACTGTCATCGCCGATCAGTACGTCTAATCTTTTCGAGGTTATTGCTCCGAAATTTTCTAGTGTTAAGGGGTCCTCCCCAGTGGAGGAAATGGACGAGGAGGATTCTGCCGTGCTCTTAAACAAAGTGTTAGTTCTAATGCCAAAAAGAATAAGTTACACCGAACAGCAGCGACCAATATGCAGAAACGTCTTTCTATTTAATACTCATCCTATAACATAATCCATGGCTATCGTACAGTGCAACATACGCGGCATTCGACCACATCGAGCGGAGCTCGAACTGTTGCTCCACCAGCTTGAGCCTCTAGTCGTCTGCTTACAAGAGACAAAGCTCCGTCCACGTGATACCGTTATCTTCCGGCACTACTCTTCTATAAGGTGTGATTTATCTCTGGAAGAATGTATTCGGCATATGGGGGTACTATGATGCTCATCAGAGGTGATATTTATGCTAATTCCGATTCCTTACAGTCTGACATTCAGTAAGTCGCTGTAAGGATTAAGCTGCCATCTACCAGTTTTAAAATTTGTAGTATATATTTTCCATCATCTCAGGACATCTTGCGCACTTCATTAGATGACCTCGTTTCCCAGCTACCAACACCATTTCTGTTGATAGGGGACATGAATGCCCACCACCCACTTTGGGGCTCACCGCGGGCTTATGCGCGGGGTCAACTACTCGCCGATTTTTTTAGACATTAATAACCTTTCTCTCCTGAACACCGGAGAGCCTACATTCCTTTCTGATACTTTAAACAGCTGCTCACACCTGGATATAACTGATTGTTCTCCTCAGTTATCTGTTTCCTTCCAATGGAATATTGTCTCTAATTTGATTTCCAGTGACCACTTTCCTATTTTTATTAGTGTCTTAACGCAACCTGTATGTTCCACATATCTACTTGGATGGCATTTACATCGAGCCAACTGGGACCTTTATTCCCGTTTGGCCGTTTTTAATTACGACGAGCAAGAACTCAGTGAATCTTTTAGTCGAACGCATCACGGCAGCCATTTTTTCTCCTGCTGAGGAGTCTATTCCGAGGTCGACTTGCCAACTTCCTTGACATTCGGTTCCATGGTAGACGAATGAATGCGGGACTGCCATTCGTACCCGCAGGCGGGCTCTTCGGGTTTTCCAGCGTCGCCTTACGCTGGATAACTTCATATAGTATAGGAAAATGCGTGCCAGTCTAGACAAGTTATTAAGGATAGCAAGAAACAATCATGGAGCCGGTTTATAAGCTCCTTTGATGGACATTCATCTTCCTCTGTCGTATGGAATAAGTTGAGGCGTGTGGTCAGGAAATTTACTCATTTACCATCGCCGGTCTCACAGCACCTGATGGAGCAGCTGTTGATGCATTTGACGTGGCTAATACTCTGGGGAGTGCTTTCGCTCAAGTGTCTAGCCCAGATAATTATTTGTCTGAGTTTCTTCCAGTTAAGGTTCAGGTTGAATCTCAAGGATTTACCTTCCGCTCTAGAAAGCTTGAAGTCCACAACCTCCTTTTTACCCTAGCGGAACTAGACAATGCCCTCTCGTCTTCTCGAAACTCTGCACCAGGTCTTCATGGTATCCACGTTCAAATGTTGACACATCTCTCTCCTGAGGGCAAGGCTTTCTTACTCGAGGTCTACAATCATGTCTCGGTAGATGCCAGCTTTCTCGGAAAATGGTTGGAGGCCACCATCATACCTATTCTCAAACCTGGAAAGGACGGTCATCTTCCGTCCAGCTACCGCCCTATTTCCCTCACCAGTCGCGTTTGCAAGGTAATGGAACGCATGATCAATAAGCGGTTGGTATGGTGGTTGGAATCGCACAATTTACTGACCAACACCAAGTGCAGTTTTCGTCGTCGTCGATCAGCGGCCGACCACCTTGTGTCGCTTTCGACGCAGATATTGGACGGGTTTCTTAAGCACTGCCAAACAGTTTGTATATTTTTTGACCTCGAGAAGGCATATAATACTTGTTGGCGAGCAGGGATCCTGCGTTCCCTCCTCATCTGGAAAATACGTGGGCACCTGCCGTTGTTCATTCAGGAGTTTATGAGGGACCGCGTTTTCCGAGTAAGGGTCGGCTCGGTTTCTTCTAACCATTTTAATTAGGAGAACGGAGTACCATAAGGCTCGGTACTGAGGTCACGCTGTTTGCTATAGCGATTAATTCTATATCGCAATGTGTTACCCGTGGTGTCTCGTCCTGCCTATTTTTAGACGATTTTGTTGTCTTTTGTAGTTCTCAGCGAACCTCCTTTCTTGAAAGCCGTCTACAGCGGTGTTTAGATAATATCTCTGCTGGTGTTCTCAAAATGACTTTCGCTTCTCCACAGAAAAGTTCGTCTGCGTAAACTTTTGGCACCGTAGAAGGCGATTGCCACCTACTCTGCAACTCGGTGCAACTTTAATTCTATTTGCAGATGAGGCGAGATTTCTTTGGTTGATTTTCGATCGAAAACTTTGCTGGTCATCACCACATAAAGCCCAGCTGAGAACGCTGTGACCGTATTCTCAATATTTTACGGGTTCTACCAGGGAAATCTTGGGGAGCGGATACGTCAGTTTTACTACGTCTTTATCGTGCACTGATCCACTCTAATTTGGACTATGGATGCTTTGTTTACTTTTCAGCACGACCATCTGTTCTGAGCAGATTAGACACAGTCTATAATCAGGACATCCGAGTTGCGGTCAGAGCTTACCCGACCAACCCAGTTGTTAGTCTTTATGCCGAATCGGCAGAGCCCCCTTTCGAAGTCGGCGGGATGTCCTGCTCGATAGTTTAGGTTGTGGTCTTAAGTGCATGCCTACGCATCCAACCTTTAATCCGTTTTTCAATACCAGGCTGCACCTACGTTACAGAAACCTGTCACTCAGTCCCAAGCCTGCTGGCTTTCGTTCCGGGAGCTTCTTCGGAAACACGCTATTGCACTATCTCCAATGTTTCCCAAGTGGGAGAGAGTTTACCCCCCTTGGTTACGTGATGTATCTATGTAAATGTCGGGATGACGGCCTATAGGAATTCGGAACTGCCTGTGTCCAGTATTCGCACCTGCTTTTTAGAATTGTTATCCAATTACAGTGGCCATATATGTATCTATAGCGATGGCAGTAAAAGCACTGACGGAGCTGGATGTGCCTTTGTTGAAACCTGTACTTTTGGTTTGGCTGCAGAACTATATGCTATTTACCGAGCCCTCCTCTATATACGGCGTTGGAAATTCGGCGACTGCCTAATACTGAGTTATTCCCTTAGTACGCTTCATAGAAAACGTGAGCTGTACAACTACCATCCTTTAGTGCTGCGTATCCAACACACCCTCCACATTTTGCACGCTTCCGGTGTTACTGTGAAGTGCGCCTGGGTTCCTTGTCACGTTAGCTTGCCGGGGAATGAACTGGCGGATTTGGCAGCAAAATTGGCCGTCTCAGAGCCCAGTGTTATTGTTACCAGTGCTACAGCTTAAGATTTTAGGGTGGTTATGCGGAAAGCGGTACCTTCGATTTGGCATGCAGAGTGGTCGGCTCTCCGCGGTAACAAGCTTAGGGAAGCGAGGGAGCTCCCTATAACCTTGGTAACCTCCTCTCGTCTTTCTCGTCGAGACGTGGTGATATTGCCTCGGTTACGGATTGGCCACTGCTTTTTTAACCATAGTTGCCGTTTACATGGAGACCCTTCCCATATCTGCCCCATTTGTGGAGCGTCCTTTACTGTCAAACATGTGCTGCTAGACTGTGTTAGCCTGACAGCTCATCGCACATCTCTTCAAACTCCGCCTTCTCTGGGACAGGAGCTTGATGGCGATCATGTGGTGGTGGATAGGGTTTTTAACTTTTTATCACAAATCTCTTTTACAGTCAGATTCTGATTTGTTATGGTGATACTACTGTTTTAATGACCTATAATTTTAGTTTTTAGCTCTTTTTAACGTTTTCTGATTAATTGTCAGAATGGTTTTATTGTTTTACTGCGTTTTTAGCACTGGATAGTTTTTAATCTCATTCCGTATCTAATTTTAGCTTTTATTTTACCTATGAAAATATTTCTAATTATCTGTGGATATCTGCTGCTTTTAGTTTGTCTTTAAGAGCGCTGATAACCTCGAAGTTGAGCCCCTAATCCTCCCCACCTACTACTACTGCTGCTACTACTACTACTGCTACTACTACTACTACAACTACTACTACTAATACTACTACTACTACTACTACTACTACTACTACTACTACTACTACTACTACTACTACTACTACTACTACCACTACTACTACGGAGCGCAACAAGTGTCATCCCATTGCAGTGATAGGGCTACACAGGGGATATAGCAGGCTCGCCATCCCACTCACCTTGGAGCTCGGTGTAATGCCTAGTCCGGGGCGATTGAATAGGGGTGGGTTAATCCCTAGCCTCCCGTTTATGCGAAGCAGAAGCCGAAGTGGTGTATTAGGCTGCGCACCCTCCTCAGTTACTGAAAATCAGAAGTCCACGCTCAGGTACGCAACCCTCAATCAACCAGGATTGTCCTCTCCTCCGACAGGGGTCTCCACGCACGGCCTACACGTGGGTGGGCTTCCTTACCTACTGACTCCCTCACCACTTAGAGGTTGCCCACAGAGGGAGTCAAGGTTGGCTCGGGACCCCGGGTGCGCCTAGCCCGCACCTACCGTAATAGGCCCTTGGGGGGGTGCCCTGATTGTGGAATGTGTCTAATCTTTTGAGCACAGATAGACGTGCTGAAGAATAAACAATGCTTCGATAGTCCACCTTTGATCGAATCAGTGCGCGATAAAGACGAAGCAACACTGTCCGATCCGCTCTCCAGGATTTACCACTTAGTACCCGTAAAATATTAAGAGAACGGTCACATCGCGCTTTCAACTGTGCTATATGCGGTGACCAACAAAGTTTCCAATCGTGGATCAACCCAAGAAATCTCGCTTCATCTGCAAATGGAAGTAAATCTGGCCCGAGTTGAAGACATGGCGGATAGAGCGACCTACGGCGCCAGAGGCTAACACAGGCTGTCTTCTCAGGTGAGAAATGAAAGCCGCTTTTTAGCTCCAATCATAGAGATTGTCCAAACACCGTTGCAGGCGGCGTTCCAAAAACGGTGTACGCTGAGAAGTACAGTGAATGGCAAAGTCACCCACAACTAAACAGTGCCAGACACCTGGGGGAAGACATTACAATATGGAATTCATCGCTATAGCAAACAGCGTTAGCTTGGTACAGAGACCTGCGGCACACCGTTCTCTTGAATAAAATGGTTAGAGGCAACCGTGTCGACCCTTTCTCGGAAAGCGCACTCCCGCACAAACTCCTGAATGAATAATGGTAGGCGTCCACGAAACTTCCAGTTGTGGAGAGAACGTAATATACCTGCTCGCCAAGAAGTATCATAAGCTTTCTCAAGGTCAAAATGTATTCCAACTGTTTGTCACTGTTTAAGCAAGCCGTTCATAATCTGCGTCGATAGTGATACAAGATGGTCAGCTGCTGACTGACGCCGTCGAAAACCGCAATGGGCATTAGTCAATAGATTGTGGGATTCTAGCCACCAGACCAACCGTCCATTGACCATGCGCTCCATCACCTTGCATATTCAGCTCGTGAGGGAAATAGGACGGGAGCTCGAAGGAAGATGACGGTCCTTTCCTGGCTTCAGAATATGTATAACGTTGACCTCCCGCCATCTGTCTGGAAAAGTGGCTCAACACAGACCCGGTTATACATCTCGAGTAGGAAAGTCTTTTCATCAGGAGAGAGATGCTGCAACATTTGGACGTGGATGCCAACTGGACCAAGCGCAGAATTCTGCGAAGGTTTAAGTGCATATACCAGCTCCGCCATGGTGAAAACACGGTTGTAATCCTCAAGGTTTTCGGAACGAAAGGAATTCCGCCGGATCCTTAACTCTTCGGAACTCAGGGGGATAATTGTCTGACCTAGACACGTTGGTGAAAGCACGGCCGAAAGTTTTAGCCGCGTCAAATGTGTTAACAACAGCAGCGGTTCTGAGACCAGCGATTGGCATATGGGTCCATTAGCCGTCCACACGCCTCAACTTATCCCATACAACAGAGGAAGGGGCATGTCTATTAAAGGAAGCTACAAATTTGCTCCAGGACGTCTTTTGGCTATCCATAAAAGCCTGGCGAAATCTCGGACGCACTCACTTATAGTGAATAAGGTTATCCAGATTAGGGCGACTCTGGAAAAACGTGAGAGCACGCCTACGATCACGAATAGCATTAGGGCACTCATCGTTCCACCAAGGTATGGCAGTTCGTCGGGCTGTGCCAGTGGAACAGGGAATGGATTGTTCAGCAGAGGATAGAATTGTCTCTGTTAAGTGGTCAACTAAATAGTTCACGGCCAAGCGGGAATATAAATCCCAGTTGGCATGATCGAAATGCCAGTTTGGTAAACGGGTGGAACATACAGGAAGCGTCATGAGACTAATAATATATGGGAAGTGGCCACTAGAATGCAAATCAGAGATGATATTCTAACTTAAGGAAACTGCTAACTGGAATGTACAAATAGCTTTATCAAGGTATGAAACAGTATTAAAGGGGTGAGAAAAAAATGTGGGCTCTCCGCAGTTCAAGAGAGCTAAATTATTACTGTCCAAGAAGTTTGCAATGAGGATACCTCTCTCATACGCCCGAGGTGAGCCCCAAAGTGGGTGATGGGCATTCACATCTCCTACTAATAGAAATGGTGGAGGCAGCTACGCAATTAGATCTTCTAAGTCCGTGTGCAAGAGGTCAGCAGATGGAGGTAAATAGAGGCTACAGATGGTGGAAATGGTGGAGGGAAACTGAATCCTGATAGCAACGGTTTGGATGTCGGATTGTAAGGGTATTGGTTTGACAAATATATAATCTCGGATAAGCATCATAGTGCCTCCAGGTGCTGAAACACCCTCCTCCGGTGATAAATCACAGCGTACGGAGGAGTACTGCCCGATGTTAACGGTGTCCCGGGGATGGAGCTTGGTTTCTTGTAAGCATACGACCAGCTGATGTAGCAACCATTCAAGCTCTGGTCAATGTGGTCTAACTCCACGTATGTTCCACTGTAGGATAGCCATAGTCTTTATGATAGGATAAGTTCTAAATTGAAAGTCGTTTCTGCATATTGGGGGGCGTTAGTCGGTTCAGGTTGTTCCTTTATTTGTGACAGACTAATACTTTGTTCGGCAGCACGATCCTTACGCTTACGCACTGTGCATTTGCCACTGACGACAGAATCCTCTTGTTCCATCTCCTCCACGGGGGAAGACCAATTTCCCAAAGAAAATTTCGGTTCGAAACGATTAAAGGTACTGATCGGCGAAGATGGTAATGGCCGATCGGTACTTCCCCCAGAAGATTCCTCAGAACAGCATAACCGTGGAGAGTGGCGTGGACTTTGCTTTCCCTTGGATGTTTTGGGAGCGGTCTTAACACTAACCTTCAGAAAGTCTTGTCAGACATAGCTGGTCTTCAATTTCTTAGCAGGTGGAGAGGACATCGCAAGCTTAGAAGTTTTATTTCCCGAGGTCGAAGCTTTAAGTGAGAAGGTTGCTGAACTGCTCTGTAGGTTTGGCAGATGTTAATGCCGACGTGAAGGGTAAAGGCTTGGGCACTGTTCTGACTACAATGACCTTTTCTGCGATAATTGTCCCGTTTATATCGCTAGTTTGCGCTGCGATTTCCGGACACGGCACCGGTTAAGCTACAAAAGAGCTAAACGTGCCGGACTTCGGGACTGAGGGTTGGCGAAGTCGCAAGAGAGTCCGGGATTCCGAGTGAGTGAGTGAGTGAGTGAGTGAGTGAGTGAGTGAGTGAGTGAGTGAGTGAGTGGTGTTTAAGGGCCCGTCGACAACTAGGTCATTTGGGCCCGAAGTTAAAAAAAGGAAAAACACATTAAAAACAAATCTAGAGAAGAAAGGTTAAAATGTGCTAAAAACCCTTACAAAGGCACACACGAGAAAAGGCCCGGGTGATAAAACCAAGGCTAAAAGGTTAAAAAACTAAAAACACACAAACAAAAAGTGGTCCCATACGGTAAAAGTCAGAGTCTAAAAAGTTAAAAAGGCTAAAATTGCACACACGCATGAAACAGGTCAGATGTCTTTGCTGAGGCCAATAGAGGCAACAAAGCGTAGCACCATATCGACGGAATTGGCGTCGTCGCATAAAATGGCAGGTAAAGAGGTACCCAGGACGATGGATTGCCGTTCACGATGAAATTTCGGACAATCAAGCAACACATGTGCCACAGACAGACGAACATCGCAGGTCTGACATATAGGAGCTGGCTCAGCGCGTAGAAGGTAGCCATGTGTTAGCCGCGTGTGACCGATACGCAGACGCGTAAGGATAACCTCGCGGCGCCGGTTTGGCTGGCAAGATGTGAGCCATGGCTGTACCGTGTCTTTGAGTATGCGAAGCTGTGTACCTGCTAAGTTTTGCCAAGATTGCTACCAAGCTAAAAGAAGAGACCTGCGAAAGTAACGTGAAACATCCCCTGAGGGCACAGCCGCTTCCGAATAATCCAGCAAGGAGCAGGCAGCCTTGGCAGACCTATCCGCTACCTCATTACCTGCAATACCGACATGACCTGGAACCCACGTGAAGATGAACTGGTAGCTGCAAGCAATCAATTCAGAAAGGCGGGATTGAATGCGCATAACGAGTGATGAGGAGCCACTATACTGCTGCAGAGCCTGTAGGGCACTCAAGGAATCGCTGCAAACAAGAAAACTACCAGGTGCTAAAAGCGAGATAAAATCGAGAAAGTAAAAGATAGCGTACAGTTCGGCGGTGAATACCGAACTGGTGTCCGCAAGGCGATAATTATGTGTTACTCCATTGAGATAAAAGGCACAACCTGTAGCTCCTGCCAGCTGGGAGCCGTCAGTGAATACCGGTGCATATGACCGGTAATTGCTTAAAAGTTCGTAAAACAGTCGCTGAAATACCTCCGGAGCGGTCGAACGTTTCACAAGCTTGGAGAGGGTCAGGTCGAAACTGGGACGCCTCAGTTGCCAAGCAGGTTCCGGATAAACAAAAACACGCTCCACGGGAGGCAATCTGAGACCCATATCGGAGAGCAGTTCACGAAACCGAATACCACAGGGGCGTGAAGCAGTGGCGTTCCTCAGATAGCGGTGTGAATAATCCGGGCGTAACACAGGGTTAAAACAAGGATGGCGGGGGTTCGCAGACAACTTAGCAGCATACGAACAAAGTAAAAATGAGCGACGCACTGCCAGTGGGGGTTCACCAGCATCGGCATACAAGCATTCCACACGACTAGTGCGGAAGGCTCCTGTAGCAAGACGTAAACCGATATGATGAACGGTGTCTAAAAGGCGAAGTTTAGAGGCGGTCGCTGCGCCATAAATAAAACAACCTAATCTAGTTTTGAGCGAACGAGTGAACGGTACAAACGCAGCATCACTGAACGATCGCCGCCCCACGACGCACCAGAAAGCAGTTTGAGGATCCGCGGCGATCGGTCACAGGAGGCACGAAGGTATCGGATGTGGGGTACCCAAAAAAGTTCACGGTCTAGGTGGAGACCTAAGAACTTCCAGGACGGAACGAAAGGCAGTGGCACACCGTTCAATTGGAGGTCAGGAGGAGGGTGTACGCCGCGAAGACGGTGGAAGTGTATCCACTGAGTTTTCGTAGGGGAAAAACGAAAACCATTGCGAAGCGCCCAACCAGCGATGGAGTTTATGGAGAGCTGGAGTTGTCGTTCGAGATGTTCAGTGCTGTAGGAGCGATAGTACAGCGCAGTCATCCACATACAGTGACGATGATATCCCACTACGAATCACGCTAGTAATGCCGTTGGAGGCCACGGCAAAAAGCATAACACTAAGAACGGAACCTTGGGGTACACCGTTCTCCTGAATCTTCTCCCGCGAGAGAGTATTGCCAATACGGACACGAAAGTGGCGCAGCAGGAGAAAGTTGCACAGAAATAGGGCCAGATGGCCGCGTAACCCTGAACTGTGCAAATTACGCAGAATACCATATCGCCAAGTAGTGTCTTAAGCCCTCTCGAGGTCAAAAAAGACACTCACGACTTGCTGCTTCAGAAGGAAAGCATTCCGTACATAAGCTTCCATACGCGCCAGGTTATCAACGCTTGATCGACCGCGACGAAATCCGCACTGCTCGGAACAGAGCACTTCGTTCGTCTCCAACCACCAAGTAAACCGAATACTGCTCATGCGTTCCAAGGTCTTGCAAACGACGCTCGTGAGGCAAATCGGTCGGTAAGAGGATGGGAGGGTCCGGTCTTTGCCAGGACGAGGGATAGGAATGACAATACCCTCTCGCCACACAGGTGGGAAAACCTGTTCGCGCCAAATGCGGTTATAGAGGTCCAGAAGGAATGTAACGGCTGCAGGTGGGAGGTGAAGCAACATTTGTCGGTGAATGTCATCGGGAACAGGAGAAGAGCCCTCGCAGCGTGTAAAGCATGAGTTAGTTCCGCAAGGGTGAAGGGTGCATTGTACGGCTCACTACAGTCACTAGTAAAATCAAGGCGAAATCTCTCAGCAGCTTCCTTAATGGGAAGAAATGCATTGTCCTAATTGCTCGTTGCACTTGTCGCAGCGAAGGAGGTGGCTAGAGCGTCGGCAACATCCCGTTCGCTGGTGAAGGTGGAGCCGCGAACGGTAAGACCAGGGATGTATGTACTGAGACATTTGCCGGTCATGCGGCGCACCGAAGTCCACACTCTCTGTGAGGAGCTCCTGCGAGAAAGCGAGGAGACATATGCTTTCCAAGAATTCCGCTTGGCATTACGAACGATATAGCGCGCCTTAGCCCGGGCGCGTTTGAAAGCAACAAAGTTCTCCGCCGTCGGGTGTAGGTGGAAAAGGCGAAGAGCTTTTTTACGTGCCTTTAATGCCAAGTTGCAGTCTTCGGTCCACCACGGCACTGGAATACGCCGAGGGGTAGAAGAGCTCCGAGGAATACTGGATTCTGCGGCGGGCAAAACCGAGCAAGTAAAATACTCCACCATGTCTTCTATGGAGGTACAGCCATCGGAATTGAGATTGAGCAGAGAGGAAAACTTTTCCCAATCAGCTTTGGAGATAATCCAGCGGGGATGTTGAGTGGGTAAGGGATACTGTCCCGAAAAACGAATGTCAATGGGGAAATGATCACTGCCGTGAAGATCGGAAAATACCGACCAATCCAGGAAGGGTAGTAAAGCAGGGCTGCAGAAAGTTACATCTAGGGCGGATAGGGTGCCATATGCAGAAGATAAGAATGTGGGTGCACCGGAGTTTAAGAGTAATAAACCAGACCTGTCGCAAACGTCTGCTATTATTGTACCTCGAGCATCGTCAGCAGAAGAACCCCAAAGAACATTGGAAGCATTGAAATCGCCCAAAAATATCAGCGGCGGGGGAATTTGTGCTAACAATGCCCGAAGCTCAGTGTCTGAGATCACATCGTGCTGCGGCAAATAGACATTGCAAACAGAAAAGGAGATGGAAGGCAATGTTACGCGCACAGCTACCGCTTGTAGCGGGGTGTTGAGTGTAATACTGGCGGCAAGGATGGTAGGAGCCACGAGAGTAACAACACCGTTGCAAGCACGCTGACCACCTACAAAGTCGTGTCTGAAGGATTGAAAATGACGAAGTGGCAGGGTATGGTGGGGATGTAAGTGGGTTTCCTGGAGACAGAGGATTGAGGGTGAACGCTTTTTGATTATATGTTGAAGGTCTGGTAGACGGGCCCTGATCCCATTGACATTCCACTGGATTATATCCATGGTGAGATAGAAATTAAGGTGGTGTAATTTCTTTCTTTCTCACCTTAGCAGATTTAGCTCCAACTAACCTAAAATCCGTGTTTTCCTCAGACTCCACTTGTGGTCGGGAGTCAGAAGAAGTCTTTCGGTTCGCAGAACGAGAACGGGACGTTGCCGAAGTTCGGCTCATCGGTCTACTACGTTGACGGGAACGATCTTCGGCGAAGGATGAACTAGGAGCACATGGGTTAGTCGACGGCTGAGATTGCTGCTGTGCATCAGAAGTTGTACACTGAGATGCAGATGATTAAGCACGTAAAGGAGCGGCTTCGCACAAGTCAGTTTGCGTCGACGCATCCGCGACAGGCACAGTCTGTAAACCGACGGATTGGACAAGCTTACGGCGAACGGCTGAGGAGTATCCTGTGGTGTTGGCCGGCTTTAGCTGCTCAAAGCGCCGTCTTGCCTCAGGAAAAGTAAGATGTTCCTTCACACGTATTTCTTGTATGCTTTTCTCTGCCAAGTACATGGGACACTGTCGAGAGCTAGACGGATGACTGCCTTCACAGTTTACACAGCACGGTGCGCGCGTACAGACGGTGTCAACGTGTGCCACTAGACCACAACGATCGCAGGTTGCGGGTCGGGCACAGGCGGCTTGGGTATGCCCGAAGCGCTGGCACTTGAAGCACCGCATAGGGTTTGGCACATACGGGCGGACGGCAGCACGTTCGTAACCACAGTATATGAACTCCGGAACACTAGTACCCTTGAACGTGAGAAAGATCGTATGCAATGGGTACTCCTTGCCCTCACGTTTACCATGTAGACGCATGTAGACGGTACGCCTGACAAACTCGCTGTTCTGAAAGATGGGTGGCAATATCTTCATTGGACAGGTCGTGTAAGCTAGAGGTGTTCACAACTCCTGTACAGGTTTTCCTGGGCTTATGGGGGTAAACTTTGATGCTGTACGATCCCAACAGAGTAGCACGAAGTAGCTTGTCCGATTGGTCTTTATTGTGGACCTCTACCAGTAGCGTACCGTCTCGCAGTCTTGTCGCGTTTTTAAACTTGCCGCAGATCCAGTCAACTTCCCTTTGCACGTAGAATTGACTTATGTCTGAAAATTTCTTCGTTTCGTTCAACATAGCCATAACAATGAACTGGTCAAAATAAGAAGGTGGTGCGAGGTTTGACATATTGAAAAGACCCCCTTCCGGAACCGTCGGCGTCAGCCTGCCATCCGGGGGTTAAAGAAGAAAAGACACCAAATCTCTACGGTCTGTGCCGTCACGGGAACTATCCCGTGACCGATACCCAAGACCTACGTCACAAGGGTTACCCTCCAAACATCACTGCTGGTCCATATGCGTATACCGTTCACCATGCACGCCCCGGTTTTAAGCCCCTACCACAGGAATAACCGCCTGTGGCTCCCCGCTCTAGGCCGTGCAGCGACAGAACACATGCACGGATTCAGGGGACTTGTGGTTGATTACGCCGGGGCAATGTCAGCGGTAACACGTCCGGCCCGTGAAACTATCCGAACGACGTAACGCGGTCGTCAGGACACCAGCACAGGCCGGGCTTACTAACAAGCTACGTGAATGTACTTGACGGTATGGACGGGCTCCGCACCTAAGGCTACACATAGGGGCAGTGGGGAGGGTGCACCCAACCTTCAAGCCTGGGACCTCCGTAGAGCACACAAATTGGGTGCCGCGCTGGAACCGTGGGACAGGAACCACGGGGATAGTGAAAGATCCCTGCTGGTGAGACAGGAGTTAATAAAGCTAATGCCTTACAAACTACTAAGTTTCATAAGCCTAGAAGAGGAAGAGGGTGATAAAGTAAACAAACGCAGAACAAAAGACGTGGCAACAGTGAATGGCGATTGTTAGGGTGAAGTGGCGGTGAGCGGCTCGGGAACCCCCGGGTGCTCCAAACCCGTACCTACCGTAGTAGGCCCCTGGGGGGCGGGATTCCGAGGACACCTTCTCTTTCACGCGGATCTCCTGGATCATCTTCTCCCCGTAAAATGGGGACAGTTTCGGGAACTAGATGAATGTTCGCCGTCCTCATTCACACACAATGGAGGTGCATTACACACACCATCGTGGGATAGGTCACCACAGATGGCGCAGGTGGGTTCGCCCTTACAAAAATCTCGCGTGTGGCCAAAATGTTGACATTTATAGCATCTGAGCGGGTTCGGTATGTAAGGCCTAACCTCGATGACTTCGTACCCTACCCTAAACTTTTGCGGGAGATCCACCCAATCAAACGTTAGGAACAGGATACGGGTAGGCATGAATTCTCCATTGACTTTACGTTGAACGCCATACACAGATATTAGGCCTTGATCCGCCTTGTTCTCCTCAATCTGCTCAGTACATGTTCCGTCAAGAACGCGGGTGGTGATCACACCACGTGAGGAGTTTAACGTCTTATGGAGTTCACGGGGAAGCTGGCTAACAGTTTCGCGTTCAGTACTTTGGCAGCCTGGGATGCCAGCAGCATGCCATTGCGGGCTCTAAAGCAGGATTTCACAGGGCAAGCTATCGCGTCGAGACCCTTTTGAATTATAAAACGGCTCTCCGTGAAAAACTTCCTTCCTTCCGCTGTCCGATTTATCACCAAGTAGCGAGGACCACAAGATTCGAATACTTCTTTTTCCTAATTACTAGCAATTAGGTTTTTGTTTTTTGGAGCCATAAAGGTACATAGAAATTCTTCCCCCGGTGTTGCCCACACTCCGCAGAGCCCAACACGGGGTCACCCCATTGGGGTCACAGGCTTACACAGGGGATATGGCGGGCACGCTGTATCACTCACCCTGGAGTTCAGTATAATACCTAGTCCTGGCCGATTGACTAGGAGTGCGTTAGTCCCTAGCCTCCCGTTTAGGCGAAGCAGAAACCAAAGTGGTGTATTAGGTTGCGCAACCTCCCCAGTTGCTGAAAAACCGAAGCCCAGGCTCAAATTCACAACCCTCAACCATTCAGGATATTCCTTTCCACCGACACAGGTCTCCACGCCCCGCCTACGCGTGGGTGGGCATGTTTACTTACTGACCCCCGCACCACTCACAGGTTGCTCACTGGGGGAGTCAAAAGTAGCTCGGGACCCCGGGTGGGCCTAACCCGTACCTACCATAGTAGGCCCCTGGGGGGGGGGAGAATGGCGTAGACTTTACTTTCCCTTAGATGTTTTGGGAGCGGTCTTGACACTATCTTTCGAAAAGTCTTGCCGGACGTAGCTGGTCTTGAAGTGTTCTGCAGGTGCAGAATACGTCGCAAGCTTACCGCTCCTATGTCCAGAAGTTGAAAGTTTAGGTGATTTGGGTGCTGGACTGCTCTGTACGCTGGCAGATTTAGCGGGTGTTGATGCCGACTTTGTAAATGAACAAGAAGGCTTTAATTATATTGTGGCTACAAGAATCCTTTTCTCAATTGTTGCCTCGTTTATATCGCCAGTTTTAGTTGCGATTTCCCGACACGGTAGACTTAGCCACAAATGAGCTAAACGTACCGGACTTCGGGACAGAGGGTTGGCGGAGTCGCAGGAGCTTCCGGGCTTCCGAGAAGGACACCTTCTCTTTCACCCGGATCTCCTGGATCGCCTTCTCCTCTGTAAAACGGGGGCATTCTCGGGAGCACAGGGGATATGGCGGGCACGCTGTATCACTCACCCTGGAGTTCGGTATAATACCTAGTCCTGGCCGATTGACTAGGGGTGGGTTAGTCCCTAGCCTCCCGTTTAGGCGAAGCAGAAACCAAAGTGGTGTATTAGGTTGCGCAGCCTCCCCAGTCACTGAAAATCACAAGCCCAGGCTCAGATGAGCAACCTTCAACCAACCAGGCTATTCCTTTCCACCGACACCGGTCTCCACGCACGGCCTACACTTGGGTGGGCATTTGTACCTACCGAGCCCCTCACCACTCAGAGGTTGCCCACTGAGGGAGTCAAGGTTAGCTCGGGACCCCGTGTGCGCCAAAACCGTGCGGGGAGGACAAAATTCACTTGTGTACCCAAAGTGCTGTCATTTGGAGCATCCGAGCGAGTTTGGAATATAGGACCTAAACTCGATGGCTTCGTACTCTGCCCTAATCCTTTGCGGGAGATCTGCTCCATCAAATGTAAGGAACAGGGTACGGGTGTGCACAAATTCGCCATTCACTCTCCGTTGGACCCTGTACAAAGATATAACGTCTTGGTCCACCAGATTATCTTGAATCTCCTCTTTGGACAAGCCGTCCAAGGCACGGACGATGACAACACCGTGCGAGGAGTTCAAGGTCTTCTGTAGTTCCACCTTAACTGGGTAACTGCCTAAAATATGGGCTCATAGTAATTTGGCTGCCACTCTGATGCTGAAACTGCTTCTACTAGGAGTGTACCGTTGCACGCTCAAATGTAAGTTTGAACCGGACCAGCAATTTTAGCTAACCCTTTTGGATGGCGAAAGGGCTAAACGACGTAAATTTCCTTCCTTCCTCTATTCGATATAAGCTAAGCAGCAAGGTCCACTGGTCTCAACTACTTCTTTTCCCGAAACAAAATTAGTTTTGTTTTGTTTTAGCCATAATATATGGAATAAATTCATCCTCCAGTGCTCCCCACCCACGACGGAGCCCAACGAGGAGTCAAACCACTGGGGTGATGATGATGATGATGATCTGTGTTAAGGGCACTCAACGGAAAAGGTTATTAGCGCCCTCAGAAAATAAAATCTCCGTTAAAACCAAAAGTAAAACTGACTCTTTAAAAGAGATATACAAAACCTCCGCAAGGAGCCAGGATTAAAAAACACTATTAAATAGCTCGGAGGATACAAGACAGCTAAAATGACATATTTAATCGGTATAAATAAACCTATGGAGGGAAAACGGTGTCAATGATTAAAACAAAGGCCGGAAAGTGTCAAGCAGGATAAGCATTTAAAAAACCTCTCATATTTCTCCGTTTTCTACCGTAAAATCTATAAAATCAACAAACAGACAAAAACAAAATTCTTAAGACATATGTCACTTCTGATAGAAATTTAAAAGCCTTCTCCACCGCTCCGGAATCATCGGCCAGGACCTCCGAAATCCTGGCCGGCAGTTGCAGAGTGGTTCGTAATGTTGCTAGGTGAGCACACTCTAACAAGTTATGGCGGACAGAAAGTGCCTCGCCTCGGAGCGGACAGATGGGAGGATGTTCCCTTTTAAATGAGTGGCTATGACTAAAAATACAGTGACCAACATGTAATCTAGCTAAAATAAATTCCTCACGACGAGATACACGTGAGGAAGTCTCCCAGTGTACAGGGAGCTCCTTTGCCTCCCTAAGTTTGTTGCCGCGCAGAGCGGACCACTATCCATGGCAGCTCGGAATGAACGCTATTCGTACAAGTTTAAAATCCTCCGCTGTTACAAAGGTATTCGTCACACTGGGCGTAGTGGTTGCCTTTCTTGCTGCAAAATCGGCCAGTTCGTTCCCTGGCAAGCCAACGTGTCCAGGAACCCATGCGCACATTACATTTACATACGAAGCATGCAATATGTGGAGGATGTCATGAATGCGCTGCACTAGAGGATGGTAATTGTACAGCTCACGAAGGCTCTGAAGTGCACTGCGGGAACCACCCAGAATAAGGCAGTCACCCAAGTTTCGAGGGCGAATGTACAGAAGAGCGCGATAGATAGCAAACAGCTCTGCAGAATAAATTGATGTGCTACTGAGCAAACCGAAAGTAAATGTTTCGGTTTCAGTGAAAGGGCACATCCAATACCATCGGCAAACTTACTGCCATCAATATATATAGAAATGCGGCCACTGTATTTTGATAAAAAAAATTCTAAAAAACAAGAACGGATACTAAACATAGGCGTAGAAGATTTCGGGTAAGGCGTCATCGACGAGTAAAAGATGTTACAAAGTTGTTCCATGATATTTTCTTGCTATCCTTAATAGTTTTCCTACATTGAGCATGCAGCTTTTTATATTGTATAAGATTACAGAGAGTAGGGCACCGCTGGCAAACCGTTAGAGCACGTCGGTGAGTACGAATGGCATTCATCTGTCCACCAAGGGACAGGGAATCGACGGGGCGTCCTGTCGACCGCAGAATAGAAAGCTCAGAAGCGCAAACAATAGTCCCTGTGAGGTGCTGGACTAAACAATCCACCGGGTCATACTCGTTGCACTGAAAAACGGCCAAGTTTGAATAAAGGTTCCAGTTGGCTCGTTCTAAGCGCCATCTAGGTATGCTTGTGGAATATACGTCCCGAGCTAAGAAATAAATAAGAATAGGCAGTTCTCGGAATATAAATCCTGCAGGCACTGGACTACGTAGGAGGTTTCCATAACGGTTTTCCAATGCAGAAAGTGGTCAGAGATGATATTCCATTGCAAGGAAGCTGCCAGCTGTGGAGAACAAACTGATATATCCAAGTGAGAAAAAACTATTGTAGGCTAACATTGATCGGATCAGTGAGCAATAAAGAGGCGGGAAAGTGTCTAGCTCAGACAATGTATTGTTTATGTCTCAGCATGCCCATCTGTGCTGAGAAAGTTAGATACTGTCCACAATCGGAGCATCCGAGTGGCGGTTGGAGCGTTTCCAACTAGCCCAGTTGCGGGCCTTTATGCCGAATCTGCCGAACCACCTCTACGCTATCGGCGGGATGTTCTTCTATCTAAATATGTAGCTTGAAGTGCATACTTGAGCATCCATCGTTTAGTTCATATTTTGATTCTGCTTCGAAAGCACGATCTTGAAATACCTCACATGGCTGAAAGGGTTCACCCACTTTGGTTCCGTGCTTTCTCCCACGAAAGCAACCGAGCTTTAGGTACCAGAGCGCGGGACTGAGGGTTGGTGTAGGCGCAGGAGCTTACGGGCTTCGGAGAAGGACACCTTCTCCTTCACCCGTTTCTCCTGGATCGCCCTCTCCTCTGTGAAACGGGGGCAATTGCATGAACTAGATGGATGTTCCCCACTGCAAATTACACAAGATGGGGTGGTAGTACAACTTCCATCATGCGATGCGGCTCCACAGATAGCACAGGTAGAATTGCCAGTACAAAAGTCACTGGTAGGCCGAAACCGCTGACATTTGTAACATCTATGTGGGTTGGGTATATAGGGCCTAACCTCGATGGCATCATGCCCTGTCTTAATCCTTCAGGAAAGATCTACCCCATCAAAGGTAAGGAACAGGGTTCGGGTAGGCATGAACTCACCATTAACTTTCCTCTGAACCCTATAAACAGATGTTACACTTTGGTCTGCTAGGTCCTCTGGAAGCTCCTCTTTGGACAAACCGTGCAAGGCGCGGGTGGTGATAACGCCCCGCGAGGAAGTCAAGCTCTTATGCCTTTCGACCTTAATGGGATAGCGTCCTAAGAGTTTGGCCCTAAGTATCTTCTCTGCCTGGAATGCTGACAGTACTTCCACCAGGAGATTTCCATTTCGGGCTCTGATACAAGATTCCACCGGACCAGCAATTTTGTCTAAACCCTTTTGGATAGCAAAAGGTCTAACGGAGGTAAATTTCCTCCCTTCCTCTGTTCTATTGATCACCAAGTACCGAGGACTACTGGACTCAACTACTTCTTTTCCAGACATGTTACCAGAAAAAGGTTTATTTTTTGCCATGTAAAAAGCAAAATAAATTCATCCCCCAGTGCTCCCCACCCACCCCGGAGCCCAACTTGGGGTCACCCCACTGGGGTGACACGGCTACACAGGGGATATCGCAGACACGCCGTCCCACTCACCATGGACTTCGGTATAACTCCTAGTCCTAGCCGATTTAATAGGGGTGGGTTAGTCCCTAGCATCCCGTTTAGGCAAATCAGAAACCAAAGCGATGTATTAGGCTGCGCACCCTCCCCAGTTACTGAAAGACAGAAGCCCAGGCTCAGGTACGCAACCCTCAACCAATCAGGATATTCCTTTTCACCGACACGGATCTTCACGCACGGCCTACACGTGGGTGGGCATTTTGACCTGTTGACTCCCTCACCACTCTGAGGTTGGCCAAGGAGGGAGCCAAGGTGGCTCGGGATCCCGGGTGCGCCTAACCCGTACCTACCGTAGTAGGCCTCTGGGGGGGGGGACGGCATACATGTGTCGCTGTTTCACTATTTGTCTGCGGATGGAAAGCTCTTTCTCCTCCAGCTCTATATTCGCATCTGGCTTGAAGATGAGTTTGTAGTTGCATGGAGCGACGCTTCAGTACCCAGAAGATTAGACACAGTTAATAATCAGGGCATCCGTGTGGCCGTTGGGGCTTTTCCAACGAGCCCAGTTGTTAGCCTCTACGCCGAATCGGGAGAATCTCCTCTGCGATGTCGGCGTGATGTCCTGCTCGCTAATTATGGTTGTGGGCTTAAGTGTATGCCTGGGCATCCAACTTTACACTCGTTTTTCTCCCCTGAGCTGCACGAGCGATACTGCCACCTCTCTCTGAGCCCCAGGACAGCAGGATTTCGGTTCCCTGAGGTTCTACGGCAGCACCATGTTGACATATCTAGGCTGTTATCCAAGGGGAAGAGTATATGCCCCCCTTGGTTACGTGCTACCTCCCATGTCGATCTCGGGATGACGCTTTACGGGAAATCTCCTATGCCTTTTGATAGCATTCGTCGTTGTTTTTTTTAGAATTTTTATCCAAATAGTGGCCGTATTTGTATTTACACCGATGGCAGTAATAGCCCCGACGGTGATGGATGTGCCTTTGTCACTGGTACCACAAATTCTACTTAGGGTTTGCCTAGTAGCACATCTATATATTCTGCCGAGCTATATGCTATTTATCAAGCCCTTCTGTATATTCGGCGTTGAAAATTAGGTGACTGCCTTATTCTTAATGATTCCCTTAGTGCCCTTCAGAGCATTCGTGAGCTGTACAGCTGCGAAGGTCATTAGCGCCCCAGGGTAAATAAAAGAGCTAAATATTAAAAGGCATAAAAACCACTAAAACAGGAGTACCACACAAAGGTTAAAACCAGGGAAAGCATAAAAAAGGCTACCAAAGCCAGGCTAAAAACGAGGCACTAAAAGCATAACTGGGTAAAAACTAAAACACAGAGATAAAATTAAACCTTCTGTACATCCCGCAGTGGCGGAGAAAATTAAAAAGTCCCTCACAAGATACGGGTTGTCGCCCAGAAGGCTGGAGATGTCAGTAGGAAGACAAAGGTATACACGCAGCACAGTATAAAGGTGGCACTCCAATAAAGGATGACGTTACACGAAGCACATTGAGGTGCGGGTTCCCCACGTAAAAGATGCTGGTGGCTAAATCGGCAATGCCCGAAACGCAGTCGCGCTAAAACCACCTCATCGCGGCGACATGCACGCGAGGAAGTAGGACCGGGGACAGGTAGGGATTTGACCGCCCTCAGTTTGTTGTCACGCACCCCGGACCATTCCGCGAACCAGCGCGAAAAATGGCCCGGCGCATGTGAAAAAGAACATCACCTGGAGGAACAGTGGTGCTAAAAACATTAGGCAATACAACTGCAGACATAGCAGCTGTGACCGCTTGTTCGTTTCCGCTCACACCTACGTGACCAGGAACCCAAACAAACCACACGCTGACGCCAGCGTCAGCGAGCGATTTCAGGTGATCCTGTATACGGTGTATCAACGGATCGCATGTATACAGCTCACGCTGGCCCTGTAATGCACTGAGGGAATCGCTACAAATAACAAACTGTTTTAAATCCTGTCCTCGGATAAAAAGAAGAGCCTGATAGATACTAAAAAGTTCGGCGGTAAAAATCGAACATTGCCCCAAAAGACCAAATGTATAAATCTGCGAATTAAAAACGGAAGCACATCCCACACCACGGTCTTCCTAAGAACCATCCGATAAATAAAATAGTGGTTGGGAAACCTGGCCTGCAGCTCTAAAAATGCGGAGCGGAAGACAGAAAGTGGAGTCATTGCTTTCGGCATGGATGACAACACAAGGTGGAACTGGGTGTCGCAACGTAACCAAGGGGAGAATGAACATTCCCCCCGTGGAAACACAGGCGGTTGGCGAACATCCAAGAGCCGAAGAAGCAGGCGAAAACGAACTCCTGCGGGAAGCAAGGCAACCGCGCTGACAGCATATTGACGGTCAAGAGACTCGTCAAAGAATAACTTGAAAGACTGGTGATCTGGCAAGGCAAAGAGGCGGACAACATAGCTGCAAAGAAGCAGATCAGGCCTATGAGACAGCGGAGGTTCAGCAGCCTCTGCAGACAAACTAATAACTGGGCTAGTCAGAAACGCACCCAAGCGCCAGACGGATCCCGCGATGGTGGACTGGGTTTAAACTTCGTAAAACCGAAGGACAAGCCGAAGAGAATACAATTCACCCGTAATCCAGTTTAGACCGAACAAGCGAACGGTAAAGGTGTAATAGCACGGTGCGATCTGCTCCCCAGTTTGTGCCACATAGAACACGTAAAATATTAAGTGCACGATCACATCCAGCCTTCAGATAAAAGACATGGGACGACCAGCTAAGCTTCCTGTCGAACACTAAACCAAGAAATTTTACAGTTTCGGCGAAGGGCAGCGGTTCGGTTTCAAGATGTAGAGAAGGCGGCTCGTAGGGTTTCCGACCCTAGAAGTTGACTCAAACTGTCTTCTCTGAAGAAGAAAAATGGAAGCCATTTTCGACAAGACTGGTCATCTGGCAAGGCAAAGAGGCCGACAACATAGCTGCAAAGAAGCATATCAGGCCTATGAGACAGCGGAGGTTCAGCAGCCTCCGCAGACAAACTAATAAATGAGCTAGTCGGAAATGCACCCAGCGCCAGACGAATCCCACGATGGTGGAGTGGGTTTAAACTTCGTAAAACCGAAGGACAAGGCGAAGAGAATACAATGCACCCGTAATCCAGTTTAGACCGAACAAGCGAACGGTAAAGCTGTAATAGCACGGTGCGATCTGTTCCCCAGGATGTGCCACATAAAACACGTAAAATATTAAGTGCACGATCTAGCCTTCAGATAAAGGACATGGGACGATCAGCTAAGCTTCCTGTCGAACACCAAACCAAGAAACTTTACAGTTTCGGCGAAGGGCAGCGGTTTGGTCCAAGATGTAGAGAAGGCGGTTCGTATGGTTTCCGACGCTAGAAGTTGATACAAACTGTCTTCTCTGAAGAAAAACGGAAGCCCTTTTCGACACTCCAAGTATGTAGACGGTCAAGACATGCCTGTAGGTGACGCTCCAAAAGGCACGTGCGCCGAGAGCTGCAATAAATTGCAAAATCGTCCACAAATAAGGAGGAGGAGATACCAGCAGGAGCACGTTCGACAATGGGATTGATGGCAACAGCGAAGAGAGTGACGCTAAGTACCGACCCTTGAGGCACTCCGTTCTCCTGACTAAAAACACTAGAGAAAACAGAGACCACATGCACACGAAACACACGGTCCTTCATGAACTCCCGGAGGAACACTGGAAGGCGGCCACGGCAGCACCAACTATGCAAAGTACGCAGTAAGCCAGTCCTCCAGCAAGTGTCATAAGCTTTCTCCAGATCGAAAAATATGGCCACAGTTTGACACATCCGAAGAAAACCATTCAGGATGTGAGTCGAGAGGGAGACAAGGTGGTCAGTCGTGGAGGGGTATCGGCGAAAGCCACACTGTATGTTGCACAGAAGTTTCTCAGACTCAAGCCACCATCATAACCGTCCATTGATCATGCGCTCCATCACCTTACAAGTGCTGGTGAAGGAGATAGGACGGTAACTATGAGGAAGACTACGGTCCTTCCCCGGTTTTAAGATGGAAACAACGGTAGCTTCGTGCCAAGCTGTAGGAAACACACCCTCGCGCTAAACAAGGTTGTACAGGTTCAGGAGATATTGCTTACTGTCAGAAGTGAGGTTCTGTAGCATGGCTATATGGATACCATCGGGTCCTGGAGCGGAGTGTCGAGAGGATGCTAAACAGGCATCCAGCTCCCGCATGCTAAAATCCGAATTATAGCACTCGGAATCCGAGGACCGGAAAGAGAGACTCTGAGACTCCACCTCCGCCTTGATGGCACGAAACGCTGGGTGATAATTGGCGCAGCTAGACGCAGTTCCAAACCAGCTACCAAGGGCATCTGCAATAGCAACCGTGTCAACGACAATGTGAGTTCCCCGGTATGGAAGTACCAGTCTGCTTACCGACTACACGGCGGAGCTTCTCCCACACAACAGATGAAGGTGTTGTGCAACTGAATGTTTTAACAAACGAAACCCAGCAAGCCCGTTTGCTATCTTGAATAATGCGCCGTGCACGGGCGTGTGTTTGTTTAAAATTTATCAAATGCTCCAAAGTAGGGTGATGGAAATACCCGAAAAGCCCTCCTGCGAGCACGAATGGCATTGCGGCACTCGGTAGTCCACCAAGGGACCGGTAATCTTCTAGGGTAGGCAGACGACCGCGGTATTGAGTGCTCGGCAGCGGAGATCACGACAGAGTTGAAATGCTCGACCATCTGATCAACGGAGTCGAACCGGCAGTCGCTGAAAACAGCAAGAGCGGAAAAGAGAGCCCAATTCGACTTAGATAGCTGCCAAGAACTCGCACGCGAGGAGGAAAAGTGGTGTGATATAAGAGTAATGACACAAGGACAATGATCTCTGGAATGAGTGTCTGATACTACGTTACACTGAAAACGGTGAGCAAGCTGTGCAGAGCAAACAGAAAGGTCCAGGTGGGAGAGCGTGGCAGAAGAATCGGAAATGAAAGTAGGTTCACCGGTGTACAGAACAGAGAGACTAGGTTGAACGGATAGGTCAGCAAGAACAGTCCCCCGCACGCAGGCCCTAGGAGAACCCATAGGGGATGGTGGACATTAAAATCACCCAACAGAAGAAAAGGTGCCGGGAGCTGAGACAAAAGATGGAGCATGTCAGCGGCGCAGAGGGAAGATGAAGGCGAAACGCAGACATTACATACGATGAAGGAGAAACCAGGAAGAGTAAGTCGGATAGCAACAGCTTGCAAGGTAGTGGTACGTGAGACCGGCTGACCGCAGATGTCATTGCGCGTTAGGATCATAACACCCCATTAACAGGAGAACCCTCCTGCGGTGTAACATCAAATCGCAAAGGAATATTGGTGCAGGGCAAAGGCATCCCGGGGGGCGAAGCTTTGTCTCCTGCAAATACAGAACTAGGGGGTTATAGGACCGTAGTAACAGCTGCAATTCGGCCTTATGGGTACGCACACACACAGCGGATATTCCACGTCAGGAGAGCCATGGAGCACAGTTAGAGGCGGGAAAGATTATCGATGAATCAAACTATGAGTTTGCAGCTGGGATGCAAACGGATGGTGGAAACGAAGTAGATGCAGTTAAGGTGGGCGTTTCTTGTTCTTTGCACATTTAGGACCCACAAGAGTATAGCCACTTTCGTCGCCGCTCTCCGCTGATGTTCAGGATGCGGAAGATCCCCTACGGCTCGTAGAACGAGAACGGGACTTGGAAGGTTTATGAGTAGCCTTGAGTTTCTTACGACTGCGCTCATGATTAGAAGCGGCAGATGGTGTCCGCCTAACTAGCGGCTTACGAGCAGGTTCTGGAGAAATAGAACTTGAGGCAGTGGGTGCTGTGGATGTTGTGGACTGCAAGGTTGTTGAGGTCGGCGTCTGTTCTGTTTGAGTTCACGCGCCGGCTACAGGCACGGTTTGTAGTGCCACTGAGGAAACAGGAGTTCAGCGGAGCGCTCATGCGTTGCCTGAGATGGTCGAAGGCTGCAGCTGTTGGAAGCGGCGCCGGGCTTCCGGAAAAGTCGGTCGTTCCTTAACTCGCAGCTCCTGGATGGCCTTTTCTTCGAGAAAACGTGCACATTGCCGGGAACAAGATGGATGATTCCCTTTACAATGGAAGCAGCAAGGGTCTCGAGCACAAGTAGTTTCTCCGTGGGCAGCTTGGCCGCAACGTTCACATGTAGCATCGAAAGTGCACCGGTTTTGGGTGTGACCAAACTTTTGGCAGCGGAAACAACGCATACGGTTCGGTATATACGGCCTCACAGCAGCGCGTTCGTATCCACAGTAGAGTGCCTCAGGCAAGGTGGTGCCTTTGAACGTTAGGAAGACTCTCCGTAACATAACCGACTCACCATTACGTTTGCCAAGAAGACGGTACGCCTGACAAACACCCTGGTCGGAGAGATTGGCGACAATTTCAGCGTCGGAAAAGCCGTCTAAGCTCGAGGTAGTCACCACGCCTCTACAGGTATTCAACGATTTGTGTGGGGCCACCGATATTGGGTAGGAACCCAATAAACCGGCTTTCAAGAGCTTTCTGGACTGGTCTTCGGTCCTGGTTTCGAATAACAGCGTACCGTCTCTAGTCCTGTTTGCATTTGTCACTTTTCCACATAACCTGTCGAGTTTACGTTGAATGTAAAAGGGGTTGAGTTCTCGCATTGTCTTTGAATTACAAGCCAAGGTCATCACCAAAAATTTGTCAAAAATAGATGTTTTGCGCGGAGGGATCATTATAAAAAGGACCCCTTCCGGTACTGTTGGCGTCAACCTGCCATCCGTGGGAAAGAGACAAAAGACACCAAAAATACTTTCCGGTCTGTGCCGTCCAGGAGATCTCACGGAGTACTTAGGAGGAGGAACCCTCCAGCCTCCACTGCTGGTCCATACGCGTAAGCCCTCCACCATGCACAACCCGGCTTTATGCCCCTACCACAGGTATAATCACCTGTGGCTCCCCACTTTAGGCCATGGTGTGTAATGACATCCGTGGATTCAGGGGACTTGTGGTTGATTACGACCTGCGTTCGTCGGGAGATTAGCGCTCCCAGAGAAGCTACGTGGGTGTGCATATCGGTATGGACGAGCTCCGCATCTAAGGCTTACACATGGGGACAGTGTGAAGGGTCCACTCAACCGTCACGCCTGAGACCTCCGAAGAGCACACAAATTGGAAGCCGCGCTGGAACCGTGGGACAGGAACCACGGAGATAGAAGAAAGATCCCTGTTGGAGAGGCAGGAGTTAATAAACCTAAAGCCTTAAAACTAAATATAGAGGGAATAAGCCTAGAAGAGGAAGAAGATGAGGCGAGTAAACTCGCACAAACAATAACATACACAAACATATGCGCACAGATACACACAGATAAGAAAACAATACATGGCGCAGTGGACGGCGATGTGGAGGATGATAACCATAGTAGGCCACTGGGGGGGGGGGCATGCGGAGTGGTCGGCTCTCCGTGGTAATAAGCTGCGAGAGGTGAATAACCTCCCAGTCAACTGGGTAACCTGCTCTCGTTTATCCCGCCGGGAGGAGGTAGTACTAGCTCGGCTACGATTTGGCCACTGTATTTTTACTCACAGTTACCTTTTTAAACGCGAATCTGCTCTCTGTGGGGAGGCACAGTCAATTCGTTATGTGTTGCTGGAGTGTGGTCACCTGGCACATATTCGGTCATCTATGGGCATGCCGGCCTGTCTTGCCGAGGTCCTGGCAGATGACCCAAGAGCAGTGGACCGGGTTTTTAAATCTTTAGCAAAAGTTTCTTTTACCTTGAGGTTTTAATATGATAGCAGAGTTTTTAAACTCTTTTAGTTTTAATGTGTTGGTTTTAGATGGATTTTTATATCCAGCTCTGGTTAGAGGGCTGGATAGTTCTTTTACTTCGGTTTTCTACTCTTTTAGCTCTACTTTTACCTGTGTTTGGTTTTTTGCAATGGTGTTTTCTTACTGCCTATTACCAAGTTTTAATCTTAAGAGCACTAATGACCTCGGCAGTTGAGCGACCTTTAACACCATTATCATCATCATCATCATCATCATCATGGAGCGAGGCTACCGTTGTTCCAATTCTGAAACCTGTCAAGGATAGCAAACTCCCTTCCAGCTACTTCCCAATCTCCCTAACCAGTCACGTTTGCAAGGTTATGAAACGCATGCTCAATGGAAGGTTTGTGTGATGGCTCGAATCTCGGGACCTTTTATCCAACGTTCAGTGTGTGTTTCGTCGTAGCCGTTCTACTATCGATCATCTGGTGTCACTTTAGACTTATATTATGAACGGATTCCTCAGTAAAAGCCAGACGGTAGCTGTATTTTTTGACTTAGAGAAAGCTTACGACACATGTTGGAGGACTAGCATTCTTCGTGTAGTTCATCAGTGGGGTTTCCGTGATTCCCTTCCCATATTTATTCAGGAGTTCATGAAAGGCCGTGTATTTCGTGTGCGTGTGGGTTCGGTTTTATCTGACTATTCTACACAGGAGAACGGAGTTCGGAACTTAGTGTCCAGCTGTTCCTTACAGCAATCAATCCTATTGTCCATTAAAATTCGAAGGCTTTCACGGCCGGTGTTAGAATCACTTATAGAAAATATAACCGGACTTGTAGGCCGTGGTCCACTGGGCTTCTCCCCTCGTTCCCCAGACATTTCGCCTGCCGCAGAAGCCCAGTGGATCACGGCCTACAAGCCCGGTTTTGTTTTCTATAAGTAATCCTATTGTTGACTGCCTTCCCCACAGGGATCTCATCGTCGCTGTTTGTTAACGATTTTGTTTTGTAACTCACAGCTTGGCGTACCTAACACCGCGAGCGTCGTCTTCAGCAGTGTATAGACTATTCCCTCCTGAAGTATGGCAAATGACTTTCACTTCTCCACAGAGAAGACTTTCTGTGTAAATTTCTGGCGCAGGAAGGAATTTCCACCTCCATCTCTCCGCCTCGGCACAGAAATGCTACCGTTTGCTAATGAAGCAAAATTTCTGGCCTAATATTAGACAGAAAGTTATGTTGGCCCGCCCATATAACTTATTTGAAGGCACGGTGCATACATTCTCTTGATATTTTACGTAATTTAAGTAGCACATCCTGGCGAGCCAATAGGAGCGTCCTTCTATGCCTCTATCGAACATTAGACCGTTCGAAATTGGATTACGTCTATTCTTCTGCGTGACCCTCTATCCTTCGTCGCTTAAACACCATTCATCATCAAGGCATGCAGCTAGTAACTGGCGCATTTTGCACTAGCCTAGTCAGTAGTGTCTGTGCTTAGGCTACAGAACCACCGCTATGTTATTGACGTGAGCTTCTCTAGTGCAGCTATGCCTGCCGTCTGTGCAGCATGCCTCAACACCCGGATCACGGCCGCGCCAAGGCCGAGTATTTAGACCTCTCACCTAGATGGCCTGATTTCGATCCCAAGCGACCGCATGTGAGATTTGTGGTGGACAAAGCATCGAAGGGGCGGGTTTTCTACGGGTTCTCCGGTTTCCGCGCCATCTCATTCCATCGGTGCCCTATCACCATTCCATGTATCACCAGTGTCATCGCCTGAGGTACCACAGGTAGTAAACGCGGGCGTTAAACATTATAAAAAACCGGCTGACTCATACTTTTTGACGACTCTTTGGATACTTCGCTCGTCTCTTGCTCCCTTGCCCTGTTGCCAATAGGGGTACGTTTTCGCAAGCTTTTAAGGAAAATGAGCATGAACAAGCCTACTGTGCTTCCAAAACGAGAAATCCATTTCCCTCCTTAGCTTCTCTCGGGAAGCTCGCTCAATACGCCCGCCCGCCCGCCAGTCCGCACGCCCGCCCGTCCGTCCGTCCATCCGTCCATCTATCCGTCCATCTATCCATCCATCTATATATCTATCAATTCCATCTTCCAGGACGTTTTCTTCTTCCATTCCTGCGAGTGATCTTACGGCGGTGTTACGAAGGACGATTCTTTCTTATTAGGCGGCTGAATGGTCCAGAATTACTATTAAAATGTTCAGATAATTAAATGAATCCTCGAATCCTGGAAATCCTCTTGGCGTACCTCCCGTCGAGAATAGGTCATTTTGTCTCCTACGTATCGGACACTGTTATTTTAACCATTGATATCTACTGCGATGAGAACCAGTTCCAACCTGTCGTTGCAAGACAGACCTTGACAGTGAGACACAATTTAACCGAGTGCCAGTTTTTAGCTCCAGTGCGCCTTTCGTTGAATTTGCCTTGTGGCATGCGTGCCAGCAGTTGCTGTAGAACGTGTTTTATCTTTTATTTGTCAGTGTCCTACGATTGGAAGTATATAGTTTTGCTTGCGTTCTACAGATTTGGCACTATTTAGTTTTATTTATTTCTTTTAACCACCGTAGGCTTTTTAAATTTTATTTCCGGAGCATTATCTCCTAAATTTTAATCCTCGTTTTAGCGTCTGTGTGTGTTTTTTATAGCATGAACATCTACTCCTACGTTTTACTTTATGGTTGTTTTTATTCTCTTGTATTTCCTAGGGCACTAATAATCTTATAGGTTGGGCGCCCTAAAACTTTACTTCTCTCTCTCTCTCTCTCTCTCTCTCTCTCTCTCGTCGCAGATTTCTCGTAAACTGTCATCGTGAGATCTACGTGAGTTGTAGCACGTAGCCATGTGGGTGCACCCTCTCTCCACTGGAAAACATGAGAAGCAGTGATATATCGTGTTTCCGAAAAGGAAAAAGGGGTAAACGTTGGATACGAAGCAATGCTGCTAAGACGACAGCATAATAAAATTACCTAGCAATATTTCACGGCAACATCGGAGCGGGGTGTCTGCCGATTCGGCGCAGCGGGTAATAACTGCGCTGGTTGGAAAAGCCTCGACAGCCACCCGGATTCCCTGATTATGAACCTCGAACCGATTAAAGGTCTTGACCGGGGAAGATTTTGGCCGCCGATCTGTGTTCGCCAAAGAAGATTCCTCAGTTGAGGATCTACAAGGAGAGTGTCGTTGACTTTTCTCTTCCCTGAGATGCTAAGGAGACGACTTGGCACATTGGTTTAGGAAGTAGGAACGGATATAACTGGTCTTCAAACTGTGCTATTGTACCGGTGTTATTGGCAGTTGATGACAGATTGGGTGGCACTGCTCTTAATATTGGCGGATTTGACAGATGGTGGTGCCGACGTAGGTGTAGATGTTGAAGTTTTGGTAGCGATCTGGCTACGAGAATCTTCTGTGCTATGGTAGCCCCGTTTATATCGCAGGTCGGAGTCACGATTTCCCGACCTATACCAATTTAGCTGCGACGGAGCTATAGGTATCAAAACGCGGGATAGAGGCCTGGTGGAGGAGCAGGAGCTTACGGGCTTCTAAGGACACCTGCTCCCTCACCCGTATCTTCTGGATCGCTCTCTCCTCTGTAAAACGGGAGCAATCTCGGGAACTAGAGGTGTGTTCTCCGCTGCAATCCACACAAGATGGGCGGGTAGTACAATTTCCATCGAGCGATGAGTCACAACAGATAACACCCCAAGGCTGACCAGTACAAAAATCGATTGTATGGCCAAACCGCTGGCATTTGTATCACCTTAGTGTGTTTGAGATATAAAGCTTCGTACCCTACATGAATCCTTTGAGGGAGATCTACCCTATCAAAGATAAGCAACAGAGGGAGGCACGAGTTCACTATTTTCTTTCCCTTGGACCCTATAAACGGATGTTATGCCTTGGTCTGCAAGGTCCTCTTTAAGCTCCTCTTTGGGCAAACCGTCCAATGTGCGGATGATGATAACGCCGCGTGAGTAGTTAAAATGTTGTGTTCTCGACCTTAGTTGGGTAACTGCCTAACATTTTGGCTCTAAGTATTTTCTCTGACTGGGATGCCGAAAGTGCCTCAACCAGGAGTGTACGATTTCGAGCTACAATACAGGACTTCACCGGACTAGCAATTTCGTATAAACCGTTTGAGTAATGAAAGGGCTAACCGACATATATTTCCTACCTTCCTCCGTTCTGTTTATAACCAAGTAGCTAGGGCCACTGCACCCGACTACTTCTTTTCCAAGTACTAACTTAATTTTGGTGCGTGGCATAAAATGGTAATAGTTTTCATCCCCTTGTACTTCGGGCCCACCAAGTAGCCCCAAATGGGTCATCCCCGCTGGGGTGACAAGGCTACACAGGGGATACAGCAGGGGAGCCGTCCCACTCACCCTGGAGTTCGGTATAGTACCTTGTTCTGGCTGGTTGACTAGGAGTGGGTTTCTCCTTCGCTTCCCGTTTTGGCGAAGGAGAAACCAAGGTGGTGTATTAGGTTGCGCACCCTACCCAGTTACTGAATTTCACAAGCCCAGGCTCGGATACGCAACCCTCAACCAACCAGGATATCCCTTTTCACCGACAATGGTCTGCATGGACGGCCTACACTAGGTGGGCTTTTTGATGGACTGATTCCCTCAACACTTAGAGCTGTGTCACACGAGGGAGTCAGGATTGGCTGGGGACCCGGGGTGTACCAAACCCGAACCTATCTTAGAAGGCCCTTGGGTAGTTTCATGAAGATATATATCATTAGTTTGCTCTGGATTTTTTAATTTTGTTCCGTGAGTTAAAGTTCAGTTGATTACTTGTTACATTTATGTTAGCAGTAATCTTTGTGTAATTATGTAAGATTACATTTGAGAAAATTGACAGTAATTTGTCTACAATCTGCTATTTAGATGGTTACATAAGCATCTTTCCAACCAAATCTGCATATATTCATCCACTTCTAAACGTTTGGTGCACAATTGTACAAGAGTTTCCTGATGATTTGATCACATAAGACATATTTTCTGTATGCATCTGATATAGGCATATTGAATGTGCCTACTACAGTAAAGCAGAAATGGATTATTTAATCTGATGGAACAATAAGCCTTGCTCCCTGAAGACTCATAAAGGACTTATCATTAGTGACCCTTTGTTTAAGATAAGTTTGCTACTTTTCTTACAGCATAACCACATATGTAGATCACAGCAGACATTTGAAACTCACCAACATACATATTTTAAGAAGTAGTGACTCACAGCTATCACACAAACCCTCACTGTTATGAAATACAGAAACTGGTATACTGTTTTTAGTATATCTCCATCTATTTCAACTTTGCTATATTTAGCGGAATGCAATTTAAGATACATTTCAGTTTGATTTTCTGTTTTTCTCTTTCTATAACCTGATGTACCGAGACATTGTAAAACCAGCTTGTCTGCGATAATACCAAACCACCTTTCTAATCTGTCAGTGCGAGAGAGAAAGAGAGAGAGAGACAGAGACGTAAGGCTTAAGGGCGCACAACCTATAAGATTATTAGCACCCGATAAAGTTTTTACGTAAAATTAAACGTTGCACTAAAAGATTATGGTAAAATGAAAATTAAAACCCGTTAATATAGCCCCCCTGTAGTTAAAACGTTAAAAACGGTCCAGTAGGTTAAAATATAAAATAAAACTACATATTGTCAAAGCGGTAAAACGGAAATAAAACTATATACGACATATTAAACTTGTCGCTATAAGATCATGGTAAAGTGAATATTAAAACCGGTTAAGATAACCCCTGTGGATAAAAGTTAAAAAAGGTCCATTAAGGTAAAATGTAAAATAAAACTACATACTGCCAAAGCGGTAAAGCGAAAATAAAATTATATACGACCAATCGTAGGGCACAGTCGAATAAAAGATAAAACACGTTCCATAGCATGGAGATTGTCCGCCATGAGGACATGCATGTCAGGCGGTAACCGCGATGACATCCGAAGAGGAGATAAAAACTGGCACTCGATTAAAATGTGTTCTACTGTCAAGGTCGCTCCGCACCGACAAATTGGAACTGCCTCTCCTCGCAGTAAATGGTAGTGGCTAAAATGACAGTGTCCGATACGTAGGCGACATAAAATAACCTCTTTTCGGCAGGAAGCGCAACAAGAGGCTTTCCAGGCTTCCGGGAGTTGCTTAATTACCCGCAACTTGTTGTCACTAATTTGCGACCATTCAGCCGCCCAACGAGAAAGAATGGTCGCACGGAAAACCGCCTTCAGATCATTCGCGGGAACGGAAGAACAAAAAATCCTGGGAGATAGAATGGCTCTCTTGGCAGCAGAATCAGCTGCCCCATTCTCGACCACGCCTGTGTGACCAGGCTCCCACAGGAACGACACACTGCGGCCCGCTCTGAGAGGGAGTGAAGACAGTCCTGGATGCGCTGTGCGTTAGGGTGGAATGAGTACAGCGCACGAAGGCTTTGGAGGGCACTGCGAGAATCGGTACAGATAGCAGTGAGCGGTTTCATATGTTTCCGTACATAAAAAAGAGCCTGGAAAATACTAAAAATGTCGGCGGTAAAAACCTGTCGTGAAAGACGAAAATTAAAACTGTGCTCTCCAACTACAAAGGCACATCCAACACCTTGAGCGTTCTTCGACCCGTCAGTATAAATAAAAAGTTTGTCCGGATGTTGGTCCTTCAGGGCTAAAAAGAGGGAACGAAGAATAAAACCAGGAGTACTTAACTTCGAAATGCTGAGGGAACCTAGGAGGATAGGGGTCCCCTGACGAAGCCAAGGAGGGAAAGTGGTTTCTCTTTTGGGAGTAACAGTAGACATAGGCATATCCATTTGAGCAAGGAGGTTGCCAAAACGCACCCCTGGCGGCAAGAGTGCAAGAGAGCGAGAAGCATACAAATCATCCAAAGAATCATCAAAGAAGGATGCATGACCTGGGTGTTCAGGCATGTTGGATAGACGGCATGCATAGCTGCAGAGAAAGTACTCACGGTGATAACTTAGCAGTGGTTCAGCAGCTTCCACACAAACACTATTAACTGGGCTAGTGCAGAAGGCGCCATTTGCTAAACGTATGCCTTGATGCTGAATAGTGTTTAAGCGACGAAGGATAGAGGGTGGCCCAGAAGAATAAATAACACACGTAATCCAATTTGGAACGGACTAAGGTTTGATACAGGTATAGAAATACGGTTCTAGCAGCTCCCCAGGATATGCTACCTAAAATATCAAGAGAAAAAATGCACCATGCCTTTAAATAAGTTATATGGGTGGACCAACATAACTTTCGATCGAATATTAACCCCAGGAATTTCGCCTCATTTGCAAACGGTAGTATCTCTGTGCCGAGCCCGAGAGTAGGAGAAGGAAACTCCTTCCGGCGCCAGAAATTTACACAAACCGTCTTCTCATTGGAGAACTTAAAGCCATTGGCCAGGCTCCAGGAGGTAATGGAGTCTAAACAACGCTGAAGACGACGCTCAAGGAAACAGGTACGCCGAGCTGTGAGATACAAGATAAAATCGTCGACAAAGAGCGACGATAATATCCCTGGTGGAAGGCAAGCAACGACAGGGTTGATAGCTATAAGGAACAATGTGACACTAAGTACTAAACCCTGACGTACTCCGTTCTCTTGAGTAAAACAAACCGATGAAATCGAACCCACGCGCACACGAAATACCCGCACTTTCATTAACTCCCGAATGAAAATTGGGAGGCGACCACGGAAACTCCACTGATGAACGGTAGGAAGAATATCAGTCCTCCAACACGTGTCGTAAGCTTTCTCTAAGTCAAAAAATACAGCTACAGTCTGGCTCTTTCTGAGGAACCCGTTCATAATGTTAGTCGAAAGAGACACCAAATGATTGATAGTAGAGCGGTGTCGACGAAACCCATACTAAACATTCGATAAGAGGCCGCGAGATTCAAGCCACCACATTAACCGCCCATCTAACATGCGTTTCTTTGACCTTGCCAACACAACTGCTTAGGGAAATCGGGCGGTAGCTGGAAGGTAGTTGGCGATCCTTCCCAGGTTTCAGAATAGGAACAACGATGGCCTCGCGCCAAACTGCAGGAAACGTACCTTCATGACAAATACGGTTATAGAGTTGGAGGAGAAAGATCTTACCATCTGAAGGCAAATGCTGTAGTAGCGACACAAGTATGGCATTGGGCCCTGGAGCAGAATTCCTAGAAATAGAGAGGGCATGTTCTAGATCGCTAAGACTAAAAGGGCGGGTTGGTCCTCGTGATTATCGGAGGAATGACAACTCCTGAGCTTCCAAAGCGACCTTGAGTGGAACAAAAGCGGGATTATAGTTGGCGGAACTAGAAATTGCTTCAAACGTCCTGCCAAAGGCGTTTGCAATAAGGGCCGGCTCCACCAGGATGTCGCCCCCAACCCTAAGACCGGATATAACACACTGTTTTGCCTTACCGGCTACGTGCCGAAGTCGGTCCCACACTACGGATGTGGGCGTGGAGCTATGAAAGCTCTCTACATAACGCTTCCAAGATGCCTTCTTACTTTCACGGATTATCCGACGTGCTCTAGCCCTGGATCGTTTATACACCAGTATGTTATCTTCCATTGGGTGACGTCTGAAAACCCGAAGAGCACCTCTCCGCGCACGGATGGCTTTACCGCATTCCTTGTTCCACCAAGGAACTGGGGTACGCCTGGGATGGGGAGACGTACTGGGAATGGAGCGCTCGGCAGCGGCCATAATAACGGAAGTCAGGTGCTCAACCATGCTATCGACGGTGGGATAACCCCTATCGGAGAAGTGGGCTAAACGAGAATAAAGTGACCAGTCCACCTTGCTGAACTGGAATTTTGGTACACCAGTGTTTGGAGGAGTATGACGAAGAAAAATAATAACAGGAAAATGATCACTGGAGTAGCATCAGAGACGATGTTCCACTCCAAGCGGTGTGAAAGTTGTGCTGAGCAGATACTTAAATCGAGGTGAGAAAGGGTGCCTGTGGAGTGAGAAGGAAAAGTAGGCAAACCAGTATTCAAAACTTTCAGGTTCAGTTGGTTCAGTAGATCAGCGATTACGATTCACCTCGCACACGCCCTGGGGGATCCCCATAGACGGTGATGACCATTAAAGTCTCTCACCAGAAGGTATGGTGAAGGCAATTGCGACGCTAGACTCACCACTCAACAATGGCAAGGGGAGTCGAGGTGGAATATAAAGACTACAGACGGATAAACTAAAACCCGGAAGAGAAAGATGAACAGCAACAGCTTGCAATGGAGTGGTGAGGAGCACAGGTTGGAAACATACGCCATCTCGAATGAGGGCCATGGAACTACCGTGCGCAGGAGAACCCTCCTCCGGTTCCAGATCAAAGCGAACCGGTTAGTACCTATGCAAAGTAAAGGTATCACGAGGGCGAAGCTTTGTCTCCTGTAAGCAAACGATGAGAGGTGTATAGGTTCGCAGTAAAATTTCCAGTTCAGACCTATGTGTACGTAGACCACGTATATTCCAGTGGAGCAGGGTCATAATAAGGGCGGTAAGAAGGATGGTTTCCAGTATGCGTGTACCGGTAAAAAAACGAATCATTGGGCGGCCTGCGGGGTCTGGAGCAACTTTATCTTTTTCTTTTTGGTTGGACTTCGGCTCAGGCGAGTGTGGCCGCCAACAGGTAAAGAATCAAGATTTCCAACGCTGGTATTGGTGTCAGAACAAGTTCGGGTGCGGTTAGGAGATCGGGTACGACTTTTGGGACGACGAATGGGCGACTTACGAGTTGGGCGATCAGGTACAGTGGATAAAATGTAGAGTAAGCCCTGTGTATCGGAGTTGCCTTTGCAGACGAAACGCCGGAGGAGGAGGAGGAGGAGGAGGAGGAGGAGGTGGAGGAGGAATCTGTCTGTATACCAATAAACACGCGAGAACGAGGTCCAGGGATTGTCTGAACGACAGCACCCTGTTTCCGCACTGGCTGGCGGACAGCAGCGAAATAATTCAAGGTGGTGGTCGGGTTGAGCTCAACATAACTTTCGCGTACCGCTTGAAAGGTTATGTGGTGTTTGACTCTTATCTCCTGGATCGTCTTCTCCTCAAGGAAACGGGAACACTCCTCCGAATTAGATGGATGCGCCTCTCCACAGTTGAAGCAGGTGGGACCTTGGGCGTATACAGATCCATCGTGTGCTTTTTGCCCGCATTGAGCACAAACCGGCGAATTGGTGCAGCGTTGTTTTGTATGTCCAAATTTCTGACAACGGTAACAGCGCATCGGGTTCGGGATATATGGACCATCTGGCGCCCTTTCATAGCAACACATGATAAAACCCGGAATATCAGTTCGTTCAAACGTCAAAAAGACCGTGTGGGAACGGCTTGTCGTCCCGTTTCCCAATTAATATGTACGCACCGATAACAGCTTGGTCAGAGAGACAATTCACTAATTTTTCATTGGATAATCCGACCAAACTGGCGGTCGTCAGTACACCTCGGCTACCATTTAAGGATTTGTGCTTCTCCACCTTAATAGGGTAAGAACCCAAAAGAGAAGCATTCATCAACTTGGCCGGCTGCTCAGCTGTGGCTGCCTCAATGAGGAGTGTACCATCTCTACAGCGGGTGGCATTGTGGAGCTTTCCTCAAATTCTGTCTAGTTCTTTTTGGATATAAAAGGGACTGACATCCTTCATTGTCTTTTTCTCGCGCATAAGTCGCATTACAAAAAAAAAAAACAAAAAAAAAACATGGTGTTGAGGGGGTTAAGCGCAGAGGAGCCATGATGGTAAAGTCTCCCTTCCGCAATCGTCGGCGTCAGCCTACCACCCGGGGGATACAAGAAAAGAAACCTAAATTTTCCGGTCTGTGCCGGCCAAGAACACCAGCTGCAAGCCTGATCTCAAGGAGTACTTCAGAGGAGTTACCCTCCGACTATCACTACTGGCCGGTATGCGACATTTTCACCGAAGGCAGGCCCGAATTTATGCCCCTACCACTGGAATAACCGCCAATTGCCCCCCCCCCCACTATAGGCCACGCTGCCTCAACGGAGTCAGCGTGGATTCAGGGGACTTGTGGTTGATTACGTTTGGCCCCAGACAGCGGTAACACGTCGGGCCCCCCCCCCGAACAACTCAGCCACTCATGGTTGCCGAGCTGCTCGAGGGGACCCGGCCCCTTAGAGCTATGTGAGTGTACATGACAACGGAACGGCTCCGCACCTAATGTCGCACGAAAGGGGTAGTGAGGAGGGTCCACTCAACCTTCACATTTGAGACCTCTGGAGAGCACACAAGTTGAAAGTTGCATCGAAACCGTGGGACAGAGACCACGGAGATAGGAAAGATCCCTGTTGGTGAGATAGGAGCGCATAAACCTGAAGACCTTATACCAAAGAATTTTATAAATCTAGAAGAGGAAGAGGCTATCATAATGTGGAATGGAAGGTGTAACGTGAAGTTGAGTCTAACGTGGCTTTGACAGATGGGAATGAGTTAATTTCAATGAGGGCGAGTGGCTCGGGCACCCCGGGTACGCCAAACCCGTACTAACATAAATTGAGCCCCTGGGCAGAAATAATCCTAAGCTCTTAATAACTAATAATATCCGTAAGCCTAGAAGAGGAAGAGGGTGATAGTTAAAGCTACCAAAAGAATCAGAAGACGTGACAACCTCAGATGGTGATGAGTAGGTTAAAGTGACGGTGAGTGGCTCGGGAACCCTCGGGAACGCCAAACCCGTACCTACCGTAGTAGGCCTCTGAGGGGATGTCAGTGCGAAACTTACCTGGTAACAAATACTATGGTATAACATTTAAAAATAAAATGTAATGGTATTTATTAACACACATTTGGTTTGAATCAATGATTGGAATGTATCTCTCGTTAGGTGACCTTAAGGCAAACTCGGACCTTTCCATCTCGTTAACAAATTCTGAAAATCATACAAAAACTTAATACGATTATTATCATCATCATCTGATTAGGATGATGATAAATGGGGCTTATGGGCGCTCAACTTCTTGGTCATAAGCGCCCTCAAAAAACAATCCGTGCCAACACCCATAGATAAAATCAACACGAAACTGGAGTTAAAACGGATAGAAGCAAGATAGAAGAAAACTATCCATTTCTAAAAAAAAAAAAAAAAAAAAAAAAAAAAAAAGAAACGAATCTATAAAACTAGAGCGATAAATGGAGCGAAAAGGCAATAAAAATAGCAAAATCCAGAAGGCGATAAAAAGGCGTCACGAAAAAATATGAAAAATGTTAAAAACCGTAACTAGTGCTTCATCATCTACCGTAAGAGAAATAAAATGATCTAAAAGCACTATGTAAATGGATCATTGGATAAAAACTTTACCTGTGGCTCTCTAATTATCAGCCAGGACCAACGCTAGGGAGCCTGGTAGGTCCGCAAATAAGCAAATATGTGCTAGAGCAGCAGGCTCTAACAACACATGACCTACAATCAACGCAGCTCCACAGAGGGGATAGAGAAGGATCCGGTTTCTTCTTAAAAGGATAACTATGAGTAAAAATACAGTGATCGATCCGCAAGCGAGCTAATAGCACCTCCTCTCGGCGAGACTTACGAAAGGAGGTTACCCAGTTTACAGGGAGATCCTTCACTTCCCTGAACACGTTGCCGCGGAGAGACGCCCACTCTGCATGCCAGCACGAGAGTACAGCTCACCGCACAACAAGCCTGAAGTCTGCAGTGGTTACAATAGGAAGCGCAGTACTGGGTTGCGTTGCTGCCGTTTTAACTGCCAAATCCACCAGTTCTTTTCCCTGCAAGCCAGCAGGACCAGGAATTTATACACCCTCCATATGAACACTGAAACTGTGTAAAACGTAGAAGAGGTCCTGAATAAGCTGCACGATAGGATAGTTGTGAATAAGCTCCTCACGAACGCTCTGAAGAACACTAAGAACATAACTCATTATGAGGCTGTCGCCCGAATTCCGACGGCCTAACATAAAGAATGGCTCGATAGATGGCATACAATTCAGCGGTATAAATTGATGTGCTACCATGCAAACCAAAAGTATATGTTCCGGTCCCAGTAAAAAAATGCACATTTAACATTATCGGGCCCCTTGCTGCTGTTGGTGTATATACAATTGCGGTCGCTGTAGTGGGATAAAAATTCTACAAAGAAGTACAGATACTAGATTCAGGTACGTAGATTTCTCGTACACCGTCATCCCGAAATCTACGTGGGATGTAGCACGTAACCAAGGGAGATGCATCCTCTCTCCATGGGAAGAGATGCGCGACAATGCAATATCGTGTTTCCGAAGGAGCTCGCGGAAACGAAAACCTGTATGCCTGGTACTGAATGGCAAGTTTTCGTATCGTTCGTCCAGCACGGTATTGAAAAAAGTGTAAACGCTGGATGCGAAGGCATGCCGCTAAACTCACAGCCATAATTACCTGGCAATATTTCACGCCGACATCTCAGAGCGAAATCTGCTGATTCGACGTAGATGCCAACAACTGGTTTGGTTGGAAAAGCCCAAAAAACCACGCCCTGATTATGGACTGTGTCTAATCTTCTCAGCACAGATGGTGTGACTGAAGAATACACAATACATCCATAGTCTAGCTTGGAACGAATCAGCGCTCGATAAAGACGGATTAACACTGTTCGATCTGCTCTCCAAGTTTTGGCGTCTAAGTATCGGTAAAATATTCAGAGAACGGTCACACCGCGCTTTAAACTGTGCTATATGTGGTGACTAGCATACTTTCCGATCGAATATCATCCCCAAGAATCTCGCCTGATCTGTGAGGGAAGTAGATCTGGCCCAAGTCGAAGAGGAGTCTTTGGCCACCTATGGCGCCAGAAGTTAATGCAGAGTGTCTTCTCAGTTGATTAACGAAGTCCAAAAACGGCGTGTTCTGTAAAGTGCAAAAATTGCCAAGTCGTATACAAACAAACATTACGAAACACCTGAAAGAACACATTGAGAGATAGCATTAATCGCAATAGCAAACAGCGTCACGCTCAGAACAGACCCCAGTGGCACATCGTTCTCTTGAATTAAAATGTTCGGAGAAACCAAGCCAATTCTTACTCGGAAATTGCGGTCCCTCATAAATTCCTCAATAAACAATGGTGGGTGTTCACGTATATGCCAAAGGAGGACGGAACGTAATATCCCTCCTCGCTAACACGTATCATAGGCTTTCTCCAAGTCAAAGAATATTCCAACTGTATGACAGTTCTTAAGAAATCCGTCCATTATCTGTGTCCACAGCGATACAAGAAGGTCAGCTGCTGAACGACGTTAGCGAAAACTGCACTGGGTGTTAGTAAGTGGTGAAATTCAAGCAACCATACCAACCGCCTATTTATCATACATTCCATAACCTTGCAAACGCAACCGGTGAGGGAAATAGGACGGTAGCTGGAAAGAGGGTGGCGGTCCTTTTATGTTTCAAAATTGGAATTATGGTGGCTTACCGTCATTTCTCTGGAAAACTGGCGCAAACACAGACACAATTACAGACCTGGAGTAACAAAGCCTTACCTTCAGGAGAGAGATTCCATCTCGTCCGGGTGCAGAGTTTCGCGAAGATGAAAGTGCATGGTCCAGCCCCGCCATGGTGAAAAGGCGGTTATGGTCCTCAAGGTTTCCAGAACAAATGGGGAACCCTTGAATTCCACCTGAACCTTGATAGGCAGAAACTCAAATCTCAGGGGTACAATTATCTCAGCTAGACACTAGAGCGAAAGCACTGCCAAGAGTATTAGCCTCGTCAAACGGGTCAACCACAGTGCCTACCGCTTTGTTGAGGCCGTCAATTAGCTTGTGGATCGATTTTCCGGCCACACGTCTTAACTTATCCCATACTATACAGGAAGGTATATGTCGGTTAAAAGAGTCTACGAACTGTCTCCAGGATGTCTTTTTGTTATCCTTAATAATTCGTATAGATTGAAAACGCAGTTTTTTTTATACTGTATGAGATTATCCAGCGATGGGTGACGTTGGAAAACCTTAAGAGCACGTCTGCGAGCACGAATAGCATTCCGGCAGTCATCAGTCCACCAGTGACAGGAAAGCGACGGGGTTGTCCAGTTGATCGCGGAATAAAAAGCTCGGCAGCAAAAAGAATTTTCTGTGAGGTGTTTGACTAAAAAGTTCACAGAGTTGTGTTCGTTATAGCTGAAGACGTCCAAGTTGAAATAAAGGTACTAGTTGGCACTATCGAAGCGCCATGTAGGTAAAGGAACGGAACATACATCTTGTGCTAAGAGACTAATAAAAATAGGAAGCAAGTCACTAAAATGTAAATCAGAGAGAAAGTCCATTGTTAGGAAACTGCCAACTGTGGAGAACAAACTGCTATATCCAGGTGTGAAAAACTATTGAAGGCGTCAGAAAGAAACGTAGGCTCTCCAGTATTCAGGAGAGAGAGGGGGGGGGGGAGGTTATTAGTGTCCAAGAAATCAGCGAGTACGTTACCTGTCGCACAAGTCCGATTCGAGCCCTAAAGTGGGTGGTGGGCATTCACGTCTCCTACCAACAGAAATGATATTGATAGCTGGGAAACCAGGTCTTCTACATCACTTCACAGGAGGTCATTAAAGGGAGACAGATAGATGCTACAAATGGTAAATCTGGCATTTGGCAGTGCAATACTCACGGCGATTGACTGGATGTCAGACTGTAAGGAGACGGAATCAGCGTAAATGTCATCTCTGATGAGCAGAACAATGCCCACTTCCGCTGGAATGTCTTCTGTCGGTATTAAATCACACCGTATAGAAGAATAGTGTGTGAATGCAACGTTATTTTTCGGGCGGCGCTTTGTCTCCTGTAGGCACACGACTACTGGTTGATTCTGGTGGAGCAACAGTTCAAGCGCTGCTCGATGTGGTCGAATGCCGCGTATATTCCATGTAGGATAGCCATGGTCAATAGTATGGGATAAGTAGTAAACTGCATATTCGGTTGTACTGGTCGGTTTAATTTCTTCTTTGTGGCCCTAGGGGTAACACTGTTTTCAGGAGCACGATCCTGCCACTTATGCACAGTCCGTTTGGCAGGGAGGGCAAAATCCTCCTGTCGCATCTCTTCCACGGGGGAGGACCCCTTTTCAAAAATTCTTGGCCGGCGAAGATGATGGACACCGATATATGCTCGTCCCAGAAGATTCCTCAGATGAAGATCTACGTGGAGAGTTTCGTTGACTTTGTTCTAGGAAATCGGTGTGAACGTAACCGGTCTTGAAATTCGTTGCTGTGGTACCGGTGTTGTTGGCAGAGGTTTGGGTAAAACGGTTGACGGATTGCTCTTTTTGCAGATGGTGGTGCCGACGTAGACATATAATTTGAAGTCTTTGGTAGCGGCCGGGATAGGTGAATCTTCTCTATGTTGGCTCCGTTTATATCATAGGTCTGAAAGGTGATTTCTCGACTCGGTACCGATTTAGCTGCAACTGAGCTATAGGTACCGGAGCACGGGACAGAGATTAGGCGGAGGCGCAGGAGCTTATGGGATTCTGAGAAGGACATTTTCTCCCTCACCTAATCTCCTGGATTGCCCTCCCCTCTGTAAAACGGGGAAATCTCGGAAATTAGATGCGTGCTCTATGCTGAAATTCACACAAGATATTACAATTCCCATCGTGCTGCGTCACCACAAATAGCACAAGTAGGCCGTCTAGTACAAAAATCGCTCGTATGCCCAAACCGGTGGCATTTGTAACATCTTAGTGGATTCAGGTATAAAGCCTAACCTCGATGGCTTCGTACCCCGTTTTAATCCTCTGATGAAGATCGACCCTATAATAGGTACAGAACAGTCTACGGGTAGGCACGAAGTCACAATTAACTTTCCGTTGAGCCCTGTAAACGGATGTTACACTTTGGTCTGCCAGGTCCTCTTGAAGCTCCTCATTGGACAAACCGTCCAATGCGCGGATGGTAATAAAGCCGTGCGAGGATTTGAGAGTTTTGTGTTTTTTGATCTTAATAGGGTAGCTCCCTAAATTAGCTCTAAGTATTTTCTCTGTCTGGGATACTGAAAGTGCCTCAACCAGGAGTGCACCATGTGGAGCTCTAATACAGGATTTCACGTGACCAGCAATTTTGTCTAGACCATTTTGAATGGTAAAAGGGCTAACCAATGTAAATTTCCTACCTTTCTCAGTTCTGTTTATAACTAAGTAGCGAGGATCACTGCACTCGACTGTTTCGTTTGCAAGTACTAATTTAGTTTTGGTGTTTGCCATAAAATGGTAATAGATTTCATCCCCTTGTCGTCCCCGCCCACAGCGGAGCCTTAAAAAGGGTCACGCCCACAGGGCTACACAGAGGATATAGCAGGCACGCCGTTTCATTCACCCTGGAGTTCGGTATAATACCTAGTCCTAGCCGATTCACTAGGGTTGGGGTTAGTACTTAGCTTCTCGTTTAGGCGAAGCAGATACCAAAGTGGTGTATTAGGCTACTGAAAATCAGAAGCCCATGCTCAGATACGCAACCCTTAACCAACCAGGATATCCCTTTCCACCGAAACAGGGGCCGCACCTTGGCTGAGTGATTAGACCACTCGCCTTTCAACTAGATACCCTGGGTTCGCTCCCAAACGACAGCACACGAGATTTGTGGTGGACAAAGCGGCGCAGGGGCGGGTTTTCTCCGGGTTCTCCGGCTTCCCCCGCCATCGCATTCCACCGGTGCTCCATCTTCATTCCATGATACACCAGTGTCATCGCCTGTGATACCACAAGTAGTAAAAGTGGGCGTTAAACACTACCAAAAAAGAAACCGACACGGGTCTCCACGCATGGCGTACACGTGTGTGGGCATTTTGACGAACTGACGCCCTCACCACTTAGAGGTTACCGACACAAGGCAGTCAGGGTTGGCTCGGTTGCCTCAAATCCCTACCTACCGTAGTAGGCTGAACTAGTGAGAGCTGACTGGTTTAAATCTCTCTTAGCTGTTCCTTTCATTACACACTTTACATTGAAAATACTCTGCCATTTATTGTTACTCGAAACTACAATGGAGCCACCGTCTAAATGACTAGATTTTAATGCTGCAATGGTAGTGTCGTGAACAACATTGTCTACAAGCTGCACTTTTTGTCGGTTTAACTGTTTAGGATATAGAGATTTATAGTTCAGCTTAAAGGCAGTTGAATGGACAGAAGAAGGATGACTATGGTTATCATACAACCTTGTTACATCTTTGAAACAGGTTGTTTTTTTTTAACAACACCACTCTCATTAAAATCTGGGAATATCAATGTTTTGTTGCAAAGTGTTGATTAATCCAATTGCTCGAATATTCTTGTGATCATACATAAATAAAATGCTAAAACACATTGGATTAGGACTGCAATAAATATTATCACTTGACTACGCTTATAACCTATGTATCATGTGCTTATTTGCCCTACTATAGTCCTAGAAGATGCACAGCCCAATATAATCATGACTCTGTACAAATTGTATTACTTTCTGGGTACAATCCATCAGGGAATTCTCTGTCAGAACTGTCACCCTCCGTGGTGTAATGGTTACCAAGCTGACTTCATATACCCATGGTCGCGGGATCAAACCCGGCGGAGGACGATAGATGTTTTCGTGTGTAAAATCCTTAGCATGGCTTCCTTCGGAAGGGAAGTAAAACCGTTGGTCCCGTGTCGTAGATTTACGGCACGTATAAGAACCTCAAGCATGATTGAGAGGCCTCTGAGCAAAATTAAACGATCTTTCAAGCACAATATAGAATGGGACGCTGAGAACCACAGCAATTAAAGACCGTCCATAAATAACACGCCATTTACATTTTTTATTTTCTGTCAGAACTTTTACTGGTATTCGAGAGACAACTTCTTTAAAAGAACCAAACGCAGAATGAATCATAAATGCCTGGATAGTCCTAGCTACTTCAGTACAATAATTCAAAGCCTGACCTGTTAATTTTCCATTTTTGTATTCTAATGAGGGCTTTACACACGTCTTGTCAAGAGTAAGATAGGCATATTTTTCTACTTCTGTTTCATTTTTGTGAAATTATGTTAAGAATATTCTCATTTTCAAGTTCAGATCCTGGGCTTACATTGTAGCTTGCAGTCAGTCTTTGCAAGTATTTTTGACGAGGCAAGATTAACACACCACTGGCTCTTAAGGGACTATAAGCTGATGCACATTGACAATTACTTAGGAAGACATGGACGTGGGCATCTTTTGGAATAGGTTTTTGTTTCGTTTGTAACCAGTTGTAAGTACCCTTTAATGAAAATAAGATTTGATGTTGATATAATAACTCACCTACATGACAAATTTCTATCAGCTCATCAATTACTTGCACTGCATTACTTACCAATGTCTTCGTGGCAATTTGTTCCGCATTTGAATATAACAGTAACTTTTTTCAATTCAGACCACTTTTTATTGTGCCGTTTTTTGAGAAACTCCATTTTTCATCAGTGCATCGCAACACATAACCTGCAACAGAGATGGTAACTTCCAAGTCATTGTCTATTGTAACAAGATGACTTAAATTTGGACGGCTATCAAAATGCAACTTAAATATACAAACACATTCACGATTATCACTTATATGCCCACAGAAGTTCCACAAAATTACTAATATGCAAATTAATGTCTGAAAATAGATTTATTAAATCTGGATGCTTGAGATCCTCCTCATGTAGAATCTCTCTTCTTACTTCTCTATTTACAATTTCTACCATCCTTTGCCCAGGGTCTTTTCTTTTACTTCCGCAATTTAAGAAGTTTGTGTAGCTCCAGAAATACAGTTGGATAGACATTTGGCAGCAGTTCGTTCGTAAAATCAAATTACTGTGACTATTAGCAAATATTTTCCCTGTTGCAAAGCTCTCTTTGGATAAATACTTAATGCACACTACTGAGATTTCATATGGCTGCCATTGATCGTGGTGGATGCTTCGTAACCATTTTTCTTTCACCTCAGAATTAGCTGTTTATGGAGCTGTCGTAATTGCTCCTACACATAGGAACACTGCACTTCCTGGGCACCTGCAGGCAGAAAAAGGACGTAATTAATTATTTCTGCTGTAACTTTTTACAACGTGCCATGTAAATGATAAAATTAGTAATCGAATGTGCCATTTGTATTTACCTTAGTAGGCAGAAGCACGAGAAAAATCCAGACTTATTACAACGAAACCCCTTCACTGCATGTACATATATAATGACAGATGCTAAAAAGTACACAAATTTCAAATTACTTTATCACCATAAATAAGCAATATTAGTTTAATAGTTTTGCCTCTAGCAGAAAGCTTACTGCCGCCCAACCGGCCTCCGTTAGATGTTGCTAAACTTACGAAGTTCCGGCTTGTAAAGTATAGACGGCTATGGTTAAATCACTGCCTCCTAGAGTGTTAGCAAACCATGTTCATAAATATTGTATAGCTATCAAGTGGTAGGCCTCCAGCAGACCACAATCTAAAGCACGAAACAATCTAATAATTGTCATTACGTTAGATATATATGTGCTCTGTTGGTTTGCATACATGTATAATGTATTCTGGACAAAATAAATTAAATGCATAGCAAATAAATAATATATTAAAACAACTATGTAACATATTTACTGTAATTTAAGTTAATAACTTAAATATTGGAGTTTTCTTTTCTTGCAGTTCTGCTCAATAGTGTTGTTTACACGATTAGTATAATTAAAGATAATATTTACAAACTTGAAAACTACTTTGGAAGAAATTTCTTTGACCTTCTGACCACAGAAGCACGCATTAATGCCAGCTTAAACACCATTGGTCTCTAAGTTCTGCATACCTAACATAGTAAGAATGTTTCTTGAATTACCCATTGTAAGGAATATACTTGTCAAGTCTGAAGAGTTCATTATCTATTGAAATAATGGCAAAAACATGAAAGAACATGCCCACAACTAAATCACTGGTTACTGAAATTGTAAAAGGTCAAAAGATGTATCGCTGATTTCTGTTTCCTTTCTCTCTCTTAATAGAGCAATACAAAGCTCACACCTCAAAAATTTGCAGACGCTAGTGACACATAAAAACAAACATTCAACACCTCTGAGCTATGTGATACTTCATAATCCTCAGAGTAATTAAGAGAAATAATGGATGAAAATATTGTACTTGAGTCAGTATAGCTTACATTTCCATTTCAATCACAACCCATGTTCAAGGCGTTTACTCTTATGCAAATTTCTCAACCTACGTACAGTGTTACCAAATTTAGAGCATTTTGGCTTATACACAGCCTGGTAAATTCTTCAATATCCTAATCAACGTTCAAAAAGTAAAACCAAACACCATTATCTGTTACCTTAAACTACCATTTGCTGAACTTTAGTTTCACATTGAAAACACTCACAAATATTTTAAAATTATTCACTGTATCTTGTTTCTCCACCTCCAATTTTAAACTTCATTTACTATTATAATATTCTCTCTCCTGGAATCCGGATCTCTTCTATCTGTTGGTATACTGCTGCCTAAGTACGATGGCAAATTCTGGAATTTATAGGGAACTGCATTTTTTTTTTTTTTTTTTTTTTTTTTTTTAGGGCATCGCAACGCAAGTTTTGTAATACAGCCATTTTAAAGTTTCCAGTTTTATTAATAATTATGTTCTTTTCGTCAAAGCGGTTGGCACACAGGTGTGAAAGATGTTGGACGCTAGTATTTCTGTGAGATGGCACGAATTCACGCTTACCGTCGTTTTTCTTCTTTGGGGAATGAAAATGTAGAAATATTGTCTTGTAACCTTACATTGATGTCGTAATTTGATTTGCATCCAGCGACACAGCACCTTCTTGGCATCTGAATTAATGTATTTCAAAGGAGTTTAATTAACAAGTTAATGGAAGTTTTCGAAATCTATTGCAATATGTGCAATAAATACAAGAGAATACTTGTCATTGCAGCTTTCTATCTGATTATCATACTATGAAATATTATACGTGATCTACAAAAAAGATGTCAGTTGTAAATACACTTGATGTAATTGTAATACTATTGTACTTGAAAATAAATTCACAAAATGCACCTTCAACATGTTTACTCTTCTGTAGATTTCTCAGCCTACGTACAGTGTTACCAATGATGATGATGATGATGATGATGATGATGGTGATTATTGGGGATTAGGGCGCTCAACTTCTATGGTCATTAGCGCCCTTATAAATTAAGAAATCATGGCCATAAACCCAGCTATACTATATCTAAAATGAACAAATGAAATTAGAGCTAAACCCAGAATAAAAAAAAACAGTGTAAAAGCGCTATTTATTGTTAAAACATCAAGAGTGGAGCTAAAAGCACTCAAAATCGTTAAAATGAACGATAAAATGCAAAGAACATAGCTCTTATAAAACATAAAAAGGAAAAAATAAAACATTTAAAAAAACAGACCAACAACTCAGTAAGCATCGCAAATAAAACGAACCAAAAGCTGAGGGATAAAGGCACTTTAGATAAAAATATGAAAACCAGCTCTACCGCTCTGGGGTCATCAGCCAGAACCTGCGCAAGAGACGCCGGCATGACTAAAGAGGACCGAATGTGTGCTAGAGGACCACACTCTAGCAGCATTGGCTGACTGAAAGATCTTCTCGACAGAGCGGGCAAATAGGAGCTAGTCACGGTTAAAAAGATAGCGATGCGTAAAAGTGCAGTGACCGATTCTTAAGAGTGTTAATATCACCTCCTCTCGGCAAGACAAATGAGAGGAGGTTAACCAGTTCACAGGCAGGTCCTTCACTTCTCGTAGTTTATTGCCACGGAGAACGGACTGTTCTGTATACCAGAACGACAGTACCGCTCTCCGCAGCACAAGCTTAAAGTCTGAAGATGTCATGCAATGAAGTACAGTACTGGGCTCCGTGGTTGCTCTCTTTGCCGCGGAATCAGCTAGTTCATTTTCCAGCCCGCCAACGTGACCAGGAACGCAAGCGCAGTCCACAAGCACACCGGATGCGTAAAGAATGTGGAGTGTATCCTGCATACGCTGTACGATGGGATGGTGACTGTACAACTAACGAAGGCTCTGAAGTGCACTACGGGAATCACTCAAAATTAGGCAGTCATTGAGATGGCGACGGTAAATATACAGAAAGGCTCGGTAAATAGCATACAACTCTGCAGTGAAAATGGATGTGCTACTTGGAAAACTGAAAGTAGAAGCTTCGGTCCCTGAAACGAAGGCACATCCAACACCGTCAGCACACTTACTGCCGTCAGTATATATATACAAATTCGACCACGGGAATTGAACAAAAGTTCTAAAAAAACAAGAACGGATACTAGACACATGTGTAGTAGATTTTGCGTAAGCTGTCATCCCGAAGTCTACATGGGAGGGAACACGCAACCAAGGTGGGTGCACCCTCTCCCCCTTGCGAAACATGCTAGGCATTTCGATATCGTGTTTCGAAAGCAGCTCTCGGAAACGCAAGCCTACAGGGCTTGGACTAAGAGAACGGTTCCGGTAAAAATCGTCCAGCTCGGTGGAGAAAAAGGTAGTAAACGTTGGATGCGCAGGCATGCACCTAAGCCTAGAGCCGTAATTGGCTAATAAGACCTTCTGCCGACAGCTCAGAGGGGCTTTGCCGATTCGGCGTAGAGGCTCACAACTTGGCTGGTCGGAAAAGCATCAACAGCCACATGGATGCCCTGATTATTGCCAGTGTCAGCACACATGGTCGGGCCGAGGAGTAATAATGCACCCATAGTCTTAATTGAATCGGATCAGCGAGCAATAAAGACGGAGGAGCACTGTCCGATCAGCTCCCCAAGAATTGCCACTTAGTATACGTAAAATATTAATAGAACGGTCACATGGTGCTTTCAGCTGTGCTGTATGTGGTGACCAGTACAATTTCCGATCGAAAACCAACCTCAGGAATTTCGCCTCATTTGCGAAGGGAAGTAAATCTGTCCCGAGTCGAAGAGAAGGCGACAACCGACTTCTATGGCGCCAGAGATTCACGCAGACTGACTTCTCAGCGGAAATAACGAAAGCAGTTTTGTGAGCTCCAATCATAAAGGGCGTCTAAACACCGTTGAAGACGTTCCAAGAATGGCGTACGCTGAGAAGTGCAGATGATGGCAAAATCGTCTACGAATAAGCAGGACAAGACATCTGGGGGAACACATTATGTGATAGAGCGTCACGCTCAAAACCGATGCCTGTAGCACACCGTTCTCTTGAATAAAAAGGTTACATAAAACCGAGTCAACCCTTGCTCGGAAAAAGCGGTCCCTCATAAACTCCTGAATAAACAGCGGTAAGCGTCCACATGGATTCCAATTAACGAGGGAACGTAAGATCCCTGCTCGCCAGCAAGTATCATACGCCTTCTCCAAAGAAGATTCCAACTGTTTGACAGTTCTTAAGAAAGCCGTTCATGATCTGCGTCGACAGCGATACAAAGTGGTCTACTGATGACTGACGTCGGCGAAAACAGCATTGGGTGTTGGTCAGTAAATTGTGGGATTTTAGCCACCGCATCAACCGTCCAATGATCATGCGTTCAATCACCTTACAAACGCAACTGGTAAGGGAAATAGGACGGTAGCTGGATGGAAGCTGACGGTCCTCTTCAGGCTTCAAAATTGGAATGATGGTGGCCTCCCGCCACTTATCTGGAACGGTGGCGTCAACCCAGATACAATTATAGACCTGGAGCAGGAAAGCCTTACCATAAGGAGAGAGATGTTACAACATTTTGTCGAGGATGCCATCTGGATCTGGAGCAGAGTTTCGCGAAGATGTAAGTGCATGGTCTAACTCCGCCATGGTGAATAGGCGATTGTAATCCTCAAGGTTTCTGGAACAAAAAGAAAAACATTCAGATTCCACCCGAGCCTTAACAGCAAGAAACTCAGAGGAATAACTGTTTGAGATAGACACATGAAGGAAAGCACCGCCTAAAGCGTTCGCCACATCAAACGTATCAACAATATCACCGGCGATTGATGCAGATGATGATATTGGTGCTTAAGGGCGCTCAACTGCCGAGGTCATTAGCGCCCTTATGATTAAAATTTGGCAGTAGTCAGTAAGACGACACCAATGCAAAAAAAATCAAACGCAGGTAAAAGTAGAGCTAAAAGAGTAGAAAACCGAAGTAAAAGAGCTGTCCGGCCCTATAACCAGAGCTGGATATAAAACTCCATCTAAAACCAACACATTAAAACTAAAAATAAGAGTTAAAAAATCTGCTATCACACTAAAACCTCAAGGTAAAAGAAATTTTGATAAAAATTTAAAAACCCTGTCCACTGCTCTTGGGTCATCTGCCAGGACCTCGGCACGAGAGACCGACATGCTCATAGTTGACCGAATGTGTGCCAGGTGACCACACTACAGCAACACATAACGAACTGACTATGCCTCCCCACCGAGCGCACAGACAGGAGCAGGTTCGCGTCTAAAAAGGTAACTGTGAGTAAAAATACACCGGCCAATTCGTAGCCGAGCTAATACTACCTCCTCCCGGCGGGATAAAGTAGAGGAGGTTACCCAGTTGACAGGGAGGTCCTTCACCTCTCGCAGCTTATTACCACGGAGAGCCGACCACTCCGCATGCCAATTCGAAAAACGGCTCTCCGTACAGCCACTCTAAAATCTTCTGCTGTTGAACTGGTAGTGGTAACACTGGGCTCTGTGACTGCCGATATCGCTGCCAAATCCGCTGTGTCATTCCCTGGTAAGCCAACGTGTCCAGGAATCCATGCGCACTCCACATTAAAACCAGAAGCGTGCAAAATGTGGAGAACGTCCTGGATGCGCTGCACCAAAGGATGGTAATTGTACAGCTCACGAATGCTCTGAAGGGCACAAACGGAATCACTAAGAATAAGGCAGTCACCTAATTTTCGACGCCGAATATATAGAAGGGCTTGATAAATAGCATATAGGTCGGCAGAATATATAGATGTGCTACTAGGCAAACCGTAAGTAGAAGTTGCGGTGCCAGTGACAAAGGCACATCCAACACCGTCGGGGCTCTTACTGCCATCGGTGTAATTACAAATGCGGCCACTATTTGGATAAAAATTCTAAAAAAAAAAAACAACGACGAATACTATCAAACGGCATAGGAGATTTCCCGTAAAGCGTCATCCCGAGATCGACATGGGAGGTAGCACGTGACCAAGGAGGGTACATACTCTCGCCCTTGGATAACAGCCCAGGCATTTCAACATGGTGCTGCCTTAGAAGCTCAAGGAAACGAAAACCTGCTGGCCTGAGGCTCAGAGAGTGGTGGCAGTATCGCTCGTGCAGCTCAGGGGAGAAAAAGCGTGAAAATTTGGATGCCCCAGGCATACACTAAAGCCCACAGCCATAATTAGCGAGCAGGACATCACGCCGACATCGCAGAGGAGGTTCTCCCGATTCGGCGTAGAGGCTAACAACTGGGCTAGTTAGAAAAGCCCCAACGGCCACACGGATGCCCTGATTATGGACTGTGTCTAATATTCTGAGTACTGATGGTCGGGCTGAAGAATACACAATGCTGCTATAGTCCAACTTCGATCGAATCAATGCACGATAAGGACGGAGTAACGCTGACCGATACGCACCCCAAGATTTGCCACTTAGTATCCGTAAAAGATATAGAGAACAGTCCCATTGCGCTTTCAGCTGTGCTATATGTGTTGTCCAACAAAGTTTCCGATCGAAGATCAGCCCAAGATATTTCGTCTCCTCTGCGAAAGGAAGTAAATCTGGCCCGAGTCGAAGAGACGGCGGAGATTGCCACCTACGGCGTCAGAAGTTAACGCAGACTATCTTCTCAGCGGCGAAACGAAAACCGTGTTTCGAGCTCCAAGCATAGAGATTGTCCAAACATCGCTGGAGACGGCGTTCCAAAAACGTGTACGCTGAGAAGTACAGAAGATGGCAAGGTCGTGCACGAATAAACAGGAAGGGACACCTGAGGGCACACATATTGATATGGAATTTATCGCAATGGCAAACAGCCTCACGCTGAGTACCGAGCCCTGCGGGACTCCGTTCTCTTGAATAAAATGGTTAGAAAAAACCGAGACGACCCTCGCTCGAAAAACGCGATGCCGCATAAACTCCTGAATGAACAACGACAGGCGTCCATGTATGTTCCAGTTGTGGAGAGAACTAATATCCCCGCTCGCCAACACGTATCATAGGCCTTTTGGAGGTCAAAAAATATCCCAACTGTGTGGCTGTTCTTAAGAAACTCGTCCGTGATCTGAATTGACAGCGAGACATGGTGGTCAGTTGTTGAAGATCGTCGTCTAAAACCACTCTGGATGTTAGTCAGAAGATTGTAGGATTTCAGCCACCACACCAACCGTCCATTGATCATGCGTTCCATCACCTTGCACACGAAACTGGTGAGGGAAATAGGACGGTAACTGGAAGGAAGATGGCGATCCTTTCCAGGTTTAAGAATGGCTATGATGGTGGCCTACCGCCACTTGTCTGGAAAAATGGCGTCAACCCAGACACAATTATAGACCTCAAGTAGGAAAGCTGTACCATCAGGAGAGAGATATTGAAACATTTGGACGTGGTTACCATCTGGCCCTGGTGCAGTGTCGCGAAGAGGAGAGTGCATTGTCTAGCTCTGCCAGGGTGAAAAGGCGAATATAATCCTCAAGGTTGCCAGAAAGAAACAAGAATCCTTGAGATTCCACCTGAGTTTAACTGTAAGAAACCCAGGGAAATAACTGCCTGAACTAGACCCCTGAGCGAATGCACTGCCTAAAGTATTCGCCACGTCAAATGTATCAACAACAGCTCCGGTAGTTGTTTTGAGGCCGGCGATGGGCATATGAGTGGATTTCCCAGCCACACGTCTTAACTTATCCCATGCGGCAGAGGAAGGTGTATGTCGATTAAAGGAACCCACGAATTTATTCCATGACATCTTTTTGCTATCCTTAATAACCCGCCTAGAATGTGCACGCACCTATTTATATGTATCAGATTATCCAGTGTAGGGAAACGCTGGAAAACCCGTAGAGCTCGTCTGCGATCGCGAATAGCAACCAGACAGTCATCGGTCCACCAAGGTATCGGAAATCGACGGCTGTGGCCAGTCGAACGCGGAATGGTTTGCTCAGCAGCAGAAAGAATGTTCCCTGTGAGATGTTCGACCAAGTGGTTCACAGAGTCGTGCTCTTCGTAGTTAAATTCAGCCAAGTGTGAGTACAGTTCCCAGGTGGCTTGGTCTAGGCGCCATCTAGGTAAACGGGTGGAACATGCAACGGGTATCAACGGACTAATAAGACAAAGAAAGTGGTCACTAGAATGGAAATCAGAGATGATATTCCAGCATAACGTGACTGCTAGCTGAGGGAAACAAATTGCAATGTCAATGTGTGAAAAACTATGAAAAGCGTCAGAAAGAAAGAAGGGCTCTCCGGTGTTCAAGAGAGCAAGATTCTGACTATCCGAGAAGTCTTTAAGTAGCTGACCTCTCGCGCAAGCCCGAGGAGAGCCCCAAAAAGGGCGATGGGCATTCACATCGACTACCAATAATAAGGGTGGTGGCAACTGCGAAACTAGGTGTTCTAAATCGCTGCTCGAGAGGTCCGCAGAAGGAGGCAAATAGATACTGCAAATGGTGAATGAGGCGGAGGGTAGCTTAATGCTGACAGCAACGGACTGGATGTCAGATTGTAAGGTTACGGAGTCGGCTAAGATATCATCTCAAATAAGCATCTTAGTGCCCCCATGTGCCGGGACACCGTCCTCCGGGGATAAATCACATCGTACGGAGGAGTACTGCCTGATGGTAACAGTGTCCTGTGGACGGAGCTTCGCCTCTTGTAAGCATACAGCCAAGGGTTCATGCTGGCGCAGCAACAAGTCAAGCTCTGGTGGATGTGATCGAATTCCGCGTATGTTCCAATGTAGGATAGCCATGGAGTATATTATGAGACAAGTTTCAAATCGAAAGACGCTTCTGTAGATTGGGATTAGCTGGTCGGTTCAATTTGTTCTTCTTAGGCGTTGGGCTAGTACCATTTTCAGGAGCACGATCCTGCCGTTTCCGCACTGTCCCTCTGGCAGTGGCGGCAGAATCCTCCTGGTCCATCTCCTCCACATGGCAGGACCCCTTTTTAAGAACAAATTTCGGAGCGAGAATTTCGAACCGATTAGATGTGCTGATCGGCGAAGACGGCCGTCGCCGAACCACGCCCTCCTCCCCAGATGGCCCCTCAGAGGAGGATATACGTGGAGAGTTGCGTGGACTTTTCTTACCCTTAGATGGCTTGGCAGAAGATTGCACATTCTCTTTCAAGAAGTCTTGTCGGACATATTTGGTCTTAAACTGCTTCTCAGATGCAGAAGACGTCGTGGATTTACCTGCCTTAATTCCCGAGGTCGAGGTTTTCGGTGACAAGTGTGCAGGACTGCTTTGTAAGCTGGTGGATTTGGCAGATGTTAACACAGATTTTGATGTAGGTGTCGAAGGCTTTGGCAGCGCTTGAGCTAAAAGAACCTTTTCCGCAATAGTAGCCCCGTTCATATCGCCGGTCTGTGTTGCGATTTTCCGACGCGGTACCGGTTTAGCTGCAAATGAGCTATGGGTACCGGACCTCGGGACAGAGGGTTGGCGGAGTCTCAGGAGCTTCCGGGCTTCCAAGAAGGACACCTTCTCTTTCACCCCTATCTCCTGGATTGCTCGTCCATCTGCAAAACGGGGGCAGTCTCGGGAACTAGATGGGTGTTCCCCGTTACAGTTCACACACGATGGAGCTGAAGCACAAGCCCCATCGTGGGAGAAGTTACCGCAGTGGGCGCAGGTGGACTTGCTGGTGCACAACTCACTAGTGTGACCAAAACGGCATTTAAAGCACCTGAGTGGATTGGGTATATAAGGCCTAACTTCGATGGCTTCATACCCTGCCTTAATCTCAACCCGATCAAAAGTAAGAAACAGGGTACGAGTAGGCATGATTTCATCATTGATCTTACGCTGTACCGTATAAACAGATGAGACACCCTGAGTCGCAAGATTTTCTTGGATCTCCTCAATGGACAAACCGTCCAATGCACGGGTTGTTACTACACCGCGTGAGGAATTCAGCGACTTATGCACCTCGACCTTCACTGGATAGCTGGCTAACATGGTGGCTTTTAGTATCCTTGCAGCCTGCGATTTGGGGTTGGCTTCGACAAGAAATGTACCATTGCGAGCTCAAACGCAGGATTTAACCGGACCAGCAATGGCATCAAGACCCTTTTGGATAAGAGCTCACCGTAAGGAACTTCTTACCTTCCTCTGTCCTATGAATAACAAAGTAGCGAAGACCACATGACTCGACTACATCCTTTCCAACGCCTTTACTTGAAGTAAGGGGTTTGAGTTTTGGTGTCATAAAGTATGGTATAAATTCATCCCGAAGTGCTCCCCACCCACCACGGAGCCCAACAAGGGGTCACCCCACTGGGGTGACAGGGCTACACAGGGGACATAGCAGGCTCGCCGCCCCACTCACCCTGGAGTTCGGTATAATACCTAGTCCTGGCCGATTGACTAGGGGTGGGCTAGTCCCTAGCCTCCCGTTTAGGCGAAGCAGAAACCAAAGCGATATATTAGATTGCATACCCTCCCCAGTTACTGAAGAACAGAAGCCCAGGCTCAGATTCGCAACCTCCAACCAACCAGGATACACCTTTCCACCGACACGGGTCTCCACGCACGGCCAATACGTGGGTGGGCATTTAAACCTACTGACTCCCTCACCACTCTGAGGTGGCTCGCGACCCCGGGTGCGCCTAACCCATACCTACCGTAGTAGGCCCCTGGGGGGGGCGATTGGTGCATGGGTCGATTTACCGGCCACACGCCGTAACTTATCCCATACGACAGAGGAAGGTGTATGCCCATTAAAGGAGCTTACAAACCCGCTCCAAGATTGCTTTTTGCTGTCCTTAATAACTTGTCTGGATTTGGCACGCAGCTTCTTATATGTATTAGGTTAACCAGCGTAGGGTGACGCTGGAAAAGCCGAAGAGCACGTCTGCCGGCACGAATTGCATCCCGAGTCATCCGTCCACCAAGGAAAGGGAATCCGACGAGGTGGGCCAGTCGACCACGGAATGGACTGCACAGCAGCAGACAGGATTGTTACTTCGAGGTTTTCAACTTATAAAGCCACTTGGTCGTGCCCGCTACAGTTAGAAACAGCCAAATGGGAATAAAGGTCCCAGTTGGCTTGATCTAAGTGCCATTTGGGTAAACGTTGGGAATACAACCTGTGCCAAGAGACTAATAAGAATGGGAAAGTTGTCACTAGAGTGTAATTCAGAGATATATTCCAGTGCGGAAACAGCTAGTTGTGGAGAACAAACTGATATGCCTAGGTGCGAGAAACTGTTGAAGGCGTCAGAAAGAAATGTGGGCCGTCCGGTGTTCAATAGAGAGAGGTGACGACTGTCCAAGAAATCGGCAATTAGATGACCTGTCGCACAAGCGGGAGGTGAGCCCCACAATGAGTGGTGGGCATTCACGTCACTCAGCAACAGAAATGGTGTTGGCAACTGGGAAATTAGCTCGTCCAAATCAATGCGCCAGAGGTCAAAGAGGAAGGCAGATATATACTATATATGGTAAAGGCGAAAGATGGAACCGTGAACCGTACATTGGCTGACTGGATGTCAGATTGTAAGGGCACGGATTCAGCATAAAGATATTCTCTGACGAGTATCAAGTGCCCCCATTGGCAGGCACACCCTCTTCCGGTGACAAATCACACCGAACAGACGTTGTCATGTGGTCGGAGCTTAGTCTCTTGTAAGCAAACAACCAGAGGTTGATTCTGGTGCAACAACAGTTCAAGCTCTGGTCGATGTGGTCTAATGTCGCGTATGTTCCACTGCAGGACAGCGGTGGTCCAGTGTATGCGATAAGATTTAAATGGAAAGCCGTTTCTGCATATTCTGCAGTGCTGGTCGGTGCAATTTGTTCTTTTTTAGGTGTAGGACTTACACCGTTTTCAGGAGCCCGATCTTTCCGCTTCCGCACTGTCCGTCTAGCAGTAGGAACGGTATCAAGAACGGACAACAGTATGCAGGTGCTGATCTACGCAGATGGTCGTCGCTGATCTGTATCGCCCCCCCCCCCCCCCGAAGATTCCTCCGAAGAGGATCGACGTGGGGAATGACTTGGACTTTTCCTTCCCTTAGATGTTTTGGGAGGTGACATTTCCTTTCAGAAAGTCGGTCCTGACATAACTTGTCTTAAATTCTTTGGTTGGTGGAGAATACGTAATGAATAAGCCGCTCTTGGTGCCCGAGGTCGAAGGTTTGGGCGAAACCTTTTCTGGGCACCTCTTAACATTAGCAGTGATGGCTGACGTTGGTGCCGATGTAGACTTAGAGATGGAAGACTTTGGGTGTGGTCTGGATATGAGTACCTTGTCAGAGACTGTTGCCTCGTTTATATCGTAGGTTTGAGTTGCGATTTCCCGCCTCGGAACCGATTTAGCTACAACTGAGCTATAGGTACCCGAGTGCGGGACGCAGGATTGGCGAAGACGCAGGAGATTACGGGCTTCTGAAAAGGACACCAGCTCTCTTACCCGTATCTCCTGGATCGCTCGTTCCTTCGTAAAACGGGGGCAATCTCGGGAACTAGATGGGTGTTCGCCGCTGCAATTAACATAGGATGCAGTGGTTGTACAAACTCCATCGTGCGATGCCGCTCTACATATTGCACAAGTAAAAATATGACCGGTACAAAACTCACTGGTGTGTCCAGTGGCACTTGTAACATCCGAGTGGGTTGGGAATACAGGGCCTAATCTCAATGGTTTCATACCCTGCCTTAATTCTTTGAGGAATATCTACCCGATCAAAGGCAAGGAACAGGGTACGGGTAGGAATGAATTCACCCTTTACCTTACGTTGAACCCTATAAACAGATGTGGCACCTTGGTCTGCCAGATCCTCTTGAAGCCCCTCATTGCACAAAGCGTCCAATGCGCGGATGGTGATAACGCAGCGTGAAGAGTTCAAGGTCTTGTGCTGTTGGAAATTAACGGGGTAGCTGCCAAACATTTTAGACTTTAGTAGTTTGCCTGCCTGGGATGCCGTAAATGCTTCTACCAGGAGCGTACTATTTCGTGTTTTCATACAAAAGTGAATCGCGCCAGCAATTTTGTCCAAACGCTTTTGTATAGTAGAAATGCTAACCGATGTAAATTTACGACCTTCGTCTGTCCGAGTGACGACCGAGTAGCGAGGATCTCTGCACTCAACTACTTAGTTTCCAACAACTAATTTATTTTTGGTTTTGGTTGCCATAAACATGGTAATAACTTTCATCTCCCAGAGCTCCCCACCCACCACGGAGTCCAACGAGGGGTCTCAGGGGATATAGCAAGCGCGCCGTCCCACTCACACTGGTGTTCGGCTAAATACCTAGCCCTGACCGATTGACAAGGGGTGGGTTAGTCCGTAGCCTCCCGTTTAGGCGAAGCAGACACCAAAGCGGTGTATTAGGTTGCGCACCCTCCCCAGTTACTGAAGAAGAAAAAAAAAAAAAAAAAAAAAAAAAAAAAAAACAGAAGCCCAGGCTCAGATACGCAACCCTCAACCAACCAGGATATGCCTTTCTAACGTCATGGGTCTCCGCGCACGGCCTACACTTGGGTGGGCATTTTGACCTACTGATTCCCTCACCACTCAGAGGTGCGCCAAACCCGTACCTACCGTAGCAGGCCCCTGGGAGGCGAATTATCAAATTTACGAACATTACGGCTTGTACACTATAGGAGACAGTGGTTATATAGAACATTTTTAGGATATTGAGGTTTAGTAAAAGTTTAATTGATGAAGAAATAATTGCAATATTATACGAGAAATTTCGGGAAGATGACGGAAATCTAACATTCTTGGAAAGCAGTGACGATAAGTGGGGATAATTTTTCTTCTGTGTTTGAGGCAGAATTAGAATAAGCTGAAAGCATTGATCAGCTATTATATTGTAGTTGATCTTTTTAATTATTTTGCCATTTAGCCTTCTCCTAAAGGCTAGCACTGCCTAACTTATATTAGCAATCGCACGTGATTATATTATGCTAGTAGTAAATACATGAAAATATTTGATTATTTACATTATTATTGCTATTATTATTATTAGTATTATTATTATTATTATTGGTGAAAAGTCTGAAAATAATGACCATGGCCAACATCTAGAAGATAGAAGCACCAAGCCTGGTCCATTCACAGAACCTGACGATGGTTTACCAAAAAGAAAATGCCGAATGCTGTAGAGCAGGCGTGACCAACTGACCGCACTCCCGGAATTATTATTGTTATTGTTATATTTATTATTATTACTTATTGTTGTAGCTGTTATTGTTATTATTATTATTATTATTATTATTGGTGAAAAACCTGAAAATAATGACAATGGCCAACATCTACAAGATAGAAACACCGAGCCTGGTCCATTCACAGAACCAGGTTTACCAAAAAGAAAATGCCGAACCCTGTAGAGCAGGCGTCTCCACCAGACTGCACGCTCGGGCGGCAGTAAAAGCCCTCAAGCCCTGACCGTCCGGTTGCGAGTATGGAGGTTCTGTAGTGCCGGAACTACGGTTGTGTAAATTAACTTACACTTTCACTATCAATTACATATTAATGATAGCAGTATTTTATACACTTTAATACTGATAACTAATATGAGACAAAATAAAATCTAATTGACAGGAAATTTAATTAACGAAATGCAAACCCTCGTATAAAACTAATAAACTAAACAAATAATGTAATATGACATATACCTTTATTATTGTTGGTACTATGCAATTCAATGAAGTAAACAATACAAATAAACATAATATTCTTCAATTAAATGTCTCTATGAAAACTACTCTATCTTAGGCATCAGACAATCGCCGTGATGTTTGCAGTTGTCTGTTTTCAACCAGCTATCCAATACGTGGGACTATTGTTTTCGAGCTACCAATCACAAACATGCTTTGAAGTGTTCATCATTTTTTTCAGGAAACCAGTGATTCGCAAGTATAGGTTGTCCCGAACATGCCATATTGTGAGTTTAGGAAATCTATCGCGTCTTACAGAGGTGTAAAATGGTTTATACTTTGTTTCTATTTTGACATTTATCTTTTAACTCAATATTATTTTGCATATCTATTACTTCCAACTACAGTTCAACAAGGCTATCGAGGATACCCTCTGAAAATGGTGTTGCAAATGACTTAAATTGTTTCTCAAGTGGTATAATGTCCTGGAATCTACGTTCAAATTCTTCGCACAATTGTCGCAGCACGTTATATATTCATCAAAGTCCGAGGTTTCTACACACTGATGTAGATGACAAGTTGTGCAGTGTTGGTTATATCATTGCTCTCATCTATTGCAAGATAAAACGCAATGAATGTTGTAGTTATCTCAGACAACTGACTCCGAATATCGTCTGCGAAGCCCTCCACACGACGTGTTATCATGGAGGCAGATAGACTGACTGATTGATAATCGTGTACATACTCTGGGCTCATTTCTTCAGCTGCATCAATTAAATATTGTTTTACTATCTCACCTTCACTGAAGGATCGCATGTTCCTGGTAATAGGTGACGTTATTTTGTAACTCACTCTAACACTAGCACGAGTATTTACAAATTCCTTGTTCATTTTACGTTTCAGATCTGCAACAATACACGTGCGTTCAGTGTCTTTGTATTTATCATAACCGTGTGAGTGACATAGTGAGTAATGCCGTTGCAAATTATATTTAGTTATTTTGTTTAGAAGATTATAAAACACTAAAATTTTTGCCGCGTCATTTTCTTCCATAAAGACAAAGCTTTCTTCCCTTTCTGCTCGAAACATCACGAGTGTGGATGACCGTCTTCCCAACGCGGATGTACCAGCCATCGTAAGCAGGACACCGCAGTACTAAAATGTAGCGTTACACCGCAACTGCACGGATATACTGGACTGTGTAGATGCGCGGCCCGCAGAGAGTGTAATGTTAGCCCCGCACGCCCTCAAGCGACCTTGACTCAGCTTGGGGATACCTGCTGTAGAGGATGGAGATAGAAAGAATTTTCCAGTGGTACCTCCATATGACCACCATGAGGGTCCCACATACACATGCATTTAGGAATATTAGTATGGGTCCTATTTTATGCCAAAGTATCTATTGTTAGCCTAATGATGTGATTTTGGAGTTCAGAGCCCAAAGAAGAGCAGTTCACCAACTGCAAAACTCCAACAGATATTTTTTCTTCAGTTACGTGGATCTCTTATTGAACACATATGCTATCAGTCCAATTTGAATGCATTACAGAATAACAAGAATTTATGTATGCAGGTTTCTGAATTGTTCGTATGTATTGGCAATAACCTTTTTTATAGGTTTTGTATGGTTATCTCTTCCTGGAAGGACTATTGGTCTACGAGTAATGAACTAGTACAACAGTTTGTATCTAAAACTATGCCAAGAAAACGCTTTCAAGAAATATTGTCCAGTCTTCATGTGAACGATAAGTTAACCAGACTGAAGGATTCTAAGGATAAATTGTGTAAAATTCGTCCTCTAATTGACATTTCAAGCAGCAAGTATTTACTTTCATACAATGCAACAAGATCTGTTAGCATTAACGAATCTATGATTTTATTAAAAGCAGAAGTTCCCTAAAGCAGTATAATCCAATAAAGCCCATAAAGCGTGGATATAAATTATGGGGTTTAGGACGCCAGTAAGACATTATTTCTAAATGTATGGTTACCAGGGAAATATGAAATAGTGGATGAAAAGTTTGCTCAGTATGGTTTGGGACAGAGGACTGTTTTACAGCTAACAAATCCGTTTTGGGACAAAGGTTTGCTTGCCTATTTTGACAATTATTTCACATCACTCATTTTGCTAGAAAGAATCAAAACAGGACATGTTTTAGCTTGTGAAACCATTCGCTCTAACAGGAAATGACTCCCCTTTCTCTAACTAAACCCCTATCTAGTGGTGAATATGATCATCGGATTTCAAATGTAGGGATAAGTATTTTCAAATGGATTAATGACATCAGTTCTGTTTGCCTCCAAATTCCATGGTAGGTGCAGACGAAACTGTAGTGAACAGAACAAAACATGATGGTTCTAAAATTGAAGTAAAGTGTCCCACTGTGTTTAAAGAAAAAATGAATGGGTGGAGTGGATTAAACGAATCAACCTCGTATCTTCTACTGCGTCAATAGGAAAACAAGAAAATTGTGACACATGCTATTTTGGCGGATGGTAGATACAAAGACCTTGGAATTATATTACCTAGGCACACCGTTGGTGCTAGTGTTGCTGTCCTAATTTAACCTCTCTCGCATAGGTACCTGGAAGGCAGATCATGCTTCACTGTGCATGCATAACTGTACCAACCACCGGAAAAATATATCCGGTATCACTTTCCATCGGTAAGAATAAATTGTAACATTTATGATTTGTGTTCCAAATTCATTCCGATTTATTCTCGTGGATTTCCTCGGTCACTAAGCGAATGATAATTTATTTTATGTTTCCAATACATAAACTGAGTAAATCGTTAGCTGCTCTGAGACCTGACAAATTAGTGTCTTTGAAATACCACAGTCTATACTCAATACATTTTGCGAAAAATGGTTTCCATGAGAATAAAGACAAGCTGGTGCTAAACCCTGACACAGTTCCTTCAATATGTGGTTTCCCTTTTCATCTGACGAAGATAACGAGAAAACTAATTTCATTCTTATAACTATTTTGTATATGTTCATTAGCATTAGAAGGCAGTGTTAAAATGTTAGATTCAATATTATAATCTGTCCTTAATTTAAAAATGTGCCCGAAATCTCGATTAACTTAGTTTTTCAAATCTGTAATTTCAGACTGAGACACAACTCTACAGGGTGCTAAAAAGGAATTTTGCCAAAGTGTTAGATAAGTAATAATATATTCTAGTTTTAATTTTGTTTATAAATTATTTCAGGAACAACAGACCATACTCGCCTGTGGTGCACATATTAATATACCTGTATTATCTATCTAACTCAAATATACCACAAATACTGATAAAATGTTTACTTAACATTTTGAATATAGTTTACTGAGGAGGAATACAGGAACCTAATTTCACGCTTATTTTTTTCTTATGCTGTACATATCGTCTGTAAAAATCCAATGTCGCATTTTTTCCTGCTAAATCATTTTGTTTTTATTTATTTACATACCGCCTTAGGTAATATCGTCGTATTACTACTTGACCTTCTATAACAACTGCTTAAATTGTTGAGGTGTACATTAAAACTGTACTTCTCGATTAGTTTAACATTCAATATCGCATTCATATAGGGATGGTTGCCTGCGGTGCCACAAGTAGTAAAAGCGGGCGTTAAACACTAACAAAAAGTAGGGGGGCTGCCTCCGTGGTCGAGTGGTCAGCGAGCTGACTTCTCACCCGGGGGTCCCGGGTTGGATTCCCGGCTGGGGCGGAGAATTTTTCTTTAGCCAGAATTATTCCCTATCCCCCACAGAGTCTGGAAGTTTGTATGTGAGTGTGAATGTGTGCGAGTTTGAGTAAAACAAAAGTAATTAAACCAACGTAAAAGAACCTACAGACGAGTTGTTTCAAGTGGAAAGCCCCCCGATATGACCTTAGATGTTAAAGAGGGCAATATAAATAAAAAAAAGTATGGGGGTGAGGAATAATGATTATGAAATAATTGCTTCGTCAGCCAAGAGACGATCTCATCATATTTTGCCCTTTTAATTCAGCACTGGCAGCTTTATTGCAGACACTCTTAACAAGACCTCTTTATAATTCTTGTGACAACTTTGTGCATACAGTAAAGAACAGAAAGTACACAGGGAATCACTAATAAACTGCGAAAACAGAATTCAAGCTGAATTATGCTCTCTGTGATGCTTACATTCCGTTTGCAAAACACTTTAAATGCAGGTATGCGATATTCAAGTTCAATGATAATATTTACTTTTGTTTTGTTCAGTTATGTATGAAATTCCATTTAATTAATGAAGTGATTTTATTTCACTCGCAACAGGACATTCAAGGTCTAATCCCTGTGCATAGATGCGGACGACCATAATGAACGTGTTGTCGCAATTATTTCCTACTCAGGTATCCTTACGACGTAATCATAGCTGTTTTACATTTTACTGTTTTCCCATTACAACCAATGCATTATGCGCGACCATAGATGGTTTTGCCCTCCACTACTCTTCTTCAGTTCACGACTCTTGCACTGGTCTGCGCAGACACACCTGTAGGGGCTTGAGTATATATAATCTTTATCAACTCTTTCATCATACACAATCAAATGTTTGATTGACTGACAGTACTAGAGTTTGGGAGAAATACTGCTCAAGCTTTAGTGACAAAAAGGATATAAGTAAGAAGAGGTCTAGCAAGAGTCCCTTACATCTGACATACCCCAACATGAACGAGGAAAAAGTGCATCTTCAGTACCTGCTGATTTAAGACTACAGAACAATGATATAATATATACTTGGAACACTGTTTTCAGCTTCTAGGTATAAACATAATTATAAATGCTGTTGTTATTAAAATAACCATGCAATTTCAGTTTATATATAAATTTAAAGAAACTTTAATGCCCAATGGGACTCTCAAGTCTCACATAATTTTTATCATGATCTTATGTGTTTATCAATAAAATACTTTATAGTATACTTTGTTGTGGGTTATTAAACCTGAATACATTAAATATTCACCCAAAAATTATTTCTTATCACAGAGGCCAAGCAAGATTAAAAAGAAGTGAAACACGCAGACAAATGTAATAATGAATATAAACTACATAAAATATTGTTTAAATGTTTTACATTTAAATAATTTTTTTTTTTACAATTATACGTTTTTTGTTGTGGGCTCCCCCCCCCAAAGATATTAAGTCCTTAGAGTTTTGTAGCAACGTTTGTATCTTTATGACCGGTTTCAGAGTTTATACACAAGCCAAAGGTTTAATAAACATTTGAATGCTGCTTAACGTAGGCTTACGCTGTGCGAGTTTCACAATTGGGTAATCACGTTAATTTTCACTGACTCTGGGCTCGACAATTCTGTGGAACTGACCGCTGTGCTAACGCTTGCATATCTATCCTCGTCGTTTATGATGAAGCTGCTCCTAAAATTCACTTTTTTAGGTTATGCAGCAAAATATACCTTTTCTTTAAATTACTCGACACTATAACAAAAGCCCAGCGATCACTGCAGCCTTCGAGCCAGCTATAGTGCCAACGGTCATACTTTCACGACCACGTGACGTGACGAGTACACGCAGTATGAAATGCAAAATAAACAGAGACATTTAGCACTTTTTCTGTGGTTCTCTTACAATTAGTAACTCTAGATCAGCAGTAACTGTTGTAGCACTTTATCACCTGTTGGCGGTTCAGTTTTAAAAAAGAAATTTCACACATCTATGCAAATTGAATTATTCACAGATTCGTCACACTTTTGTGTCGAGTATGTCACACGCTTTCTTTTTTCTCTGGATGTAACTAATTTTCATGTGTTGGGGATGGAGAATCGATTTGTGCTACTTTCCCAAGAATCTTGGGAACTACAGTGAAGAATGTGGGGAGAGATTCCACCAAGATTCCAAGGCAATAGAAACAAGAACACTACAAAGGACCTATCATATCAGTACGCTATCAACGTCAGCTAAATATAAAATGGTAGAATTTCGTACTTAGAGCTGGGGTTGGCTGCCAAAACTTAGGAAAACATAAGAGACACGTCTCATTCACCATGGACCCGTACATTCAAAATCGACATATTATTAAACAGCGGCTTATTTAAATTTTTGCGTCTTCTGCCTATCAAATAACATGCATAATAGCTTTTGCCATATAAGCAATAATATTAAAACGCCCAGCAAAGTATTTTTTTTTTCATTTATATAGCCCCCTTTAACATCTAAGGTCATATCGGGGTCTTCGAATTAGAAACAACTCGTTGTCTGTAGGTTTACGTTGGGTTTAAACCATTTTATTTCATCAAACACGCACACATACTTCCAGAGTCTGTGGGGGATAGGGAATACTTCTGGTTAAAGAAAAATTCCGCGCCCCAGCCGGGAATCGAACCCGGGACCTCCGGATAAGAAGTCAGCTCGCTGACCACTCGACAACGGAGGCAGTCAGCAAAGTATTAAAACGGTCTTAAAAGGCTAAACAAAACACGAAAACTCGCGAGGTGGCAATGGCATAACGCCTGGCGCACAGTCAAATCAATTTTTATTGCGGATCGATGCGGTACCCAATGAGGAGCATCGTTTCAAACGTATTAAGTGCACGACAGAACATTTTTCACAAATAAAGAAAAACGTTTTACTTGCAAACAAGAAATCCTATATTCAAAATTTAAACGAAAAATTTTAGATACCAAGGTAATATTTGAGAACTTTCAAAAACCGAAACTGGTTTTTTATTAGCTAGCAATTTCTTTTATTTCAAAAGTTTCACTTAATACGTTTTGAAAGGACTTACTGAACATAATAATTTTTGAACCGTTTAGTCAGTACAAACTAAGCGAAGATCAAATATTAATATCATTCTAAAGTAATGTTTCGTCAGATTTTTTTTCAATTTGTATTTATAATTGATAATAATATACTTATAAAACAGAGTAAGCAGAAAAAAATAATATCGATACCACTGATAATATCACAAAATAATAAGTATAATCATTTTGAGGTTAAAAATTTTGCTGTTTAGATAGAAACAAAAACTCGAATTTTACAGCAGAGCTAGAACATATTAAATTCTTTCAAGTCCTGTTTCCTCATCCAAACAGTCACAATCCTCAGGTGCTGCATCGAAATTTAGCACTACTTTATACATCTACAGACCATCAGCCTCTTTCCAGTTATCACCATATTTGGCTTTCAGAAGATCAGCTATATCTGTCTTCTTTTCATCTTATAAAGCTTTAATTTTATCAACTACAGTAGATTCAAACACCTGGTCCAGGTTTCCCACTCGTTTCTGAATTGTTGTAAACTTTTTCCATGGGTCATCACACTATACGTTGGCTCCATTCTTACTCTGACGAGGAGCTTCCCATTTACTATACTTTTCTTCAAAATTACCCTCTTCATTACATCAAATTTCCTAAATTGTGTTGAGAGTATTTTGTAATCTCTGATGGTCTAATCGTTTCCAAATGATCTTACTTTTCCCATAGACTTGTAAAATTCTCTGTATTCTGCAGGAGTGAGGATATCGGAGCATTTTCGGAGAGCCTTCTCTACAACCCCATACAAGTGATCTGCAGGCAAATAAGAATAGTCCCTCTCACGGGAAAAAATACAACAATATTTCTGTGGTGGGTTGGTGGTTTCTTCTCTTTGCCCCCCCCCCCCATGCCTTCTTCTGTCTCATTTCAGGTAAAGAAGGTTGCATCCTTATTGCTGATGTCAGTTACATACTGTGATGTCTGCCGGGAATAGTGGGCCTCGCTAATTGATCATTTCGGAAGGTGCTGTACCTGTTACAAATCGAAGCAGAAACTTGTTGTATCGGAAGGACGCTCTCTCATTAATTTGTGAAACGTTTTGGATCGAAAATTGTGTGCTACCAGATTAGCCAGTAAGCTATTCTTTCTTTGAATTTCTGCTTCGCGTTTAATTTAAAATATCACGTGCGTCAGTGGCAAGTAACCCAAGCCAATGTTAAATCGTGTGCGGAAAATATTCTGGAAAAAACACTTTTTGAGCATAAATACTCACATTGTACATCTTGAATAATCTGTTGATGCTTAAGTCAGCTGATGAATAAAGCCTGTAATGCGATGTCAATGCGAGCAATGTTCTTTAGGGTTCTTCTGCTGACGATGCTCGAGGTACCATAATCGCAGACGTTTGCGTGCAACTGGTTTATTGCTCTTAAATTCCGGTGCACCCACATTTTCACCTGCCGCCTATGGTACATTATCCGCCCTAGAAGTAACTTTTTGTAGCCCTGCTTTACTGCCGTTTCTGGATTGTTCGGTATTTTACGATCTTCACGGCAGTGATCATTACCCCATTGACGTTCGTTTTTCGGGACAACATCCATTGCCCACAAGGCATCCCCGCTAGATTATCTCCAAGGTCGATTGGGCAAAGTTTTCTTCTCTGGTCAATTTCCATTACGATAGCTGTGCTTCCATAGAAGACATGGTGGAGTATTTTTTACTTGGTCGGTGTTGCTCGCAGCAGAATCCACTATTCCTCGGAGCTCTTCTACCCCTCGGCGTATTCCTGTGCCGTGGTGGACCGAGGACTGCAGCTTGGCATTAAAGTCACGGAAACGGGTCTTTTCCACCTGCACCCGACGGCGGAGAATTTTATTGCTTTTAAACAAGCCCGGGCCAAGGTGCGCTATGTCGTCTGTGATGCCAAGTGGAAATCGTGGGAATCTTACGTCTCCTCCCTTTCTCGCAGGAGTTCTACCCAGCGAGTGTGGGCTCCAGTGCGCCGTATGTCCGGCAAATATCATAGGACGGAAATCCCTGGCCTTACTGTTCACGGCGCCACATTCACCAGCGAAGCGTATATTGCCGACTCCCTAGCCACCTCCTTCGCTGCCACAAGTGCAACGGACATTTACGGTAACGCTTTCATTCGCCTTAAGGAAGCTGCTGAGAGCATTGGCCTTGATTTTACTAGTGATTGTAGTGAGCCGTACAATGCACCCTTCACCCTTGCGGAACTCGCTCATTCTTTACATATTGCGAGGGACTCTTCTCCTGGTCCCGATGATATTCACCGGCAAATGCTACTTCACCTCCCACCTGCAGCCGTTACGTTCCTGCTGAATCTCTATAGCCGAATCTGGCGTGAACAGGTTTTCCCGCATATATGGCGAGAGGGTGTTGTCATTCCTATACCTCGTCCTGGCAAAGACCGGACCGTCCCATCATCTTACCGGCCGATTTACCTCCCGAGCGTTGTTTGCAAAACCTTAGAACGCATGATCAGCATTCGGTTTACCTGGTGGTTGGAGACGAACCATGTGCTGTGTTCCGCGCAGTGCGGATTTCGTCGCAATCGTTCCAGCATCGATAACCTGGCGCGTATGGAGGCTTATGTGCAGAATGCTTTCCTTCTGAAGCAGCATGTCGTGGGTGTCTTTTTTGACCTCGAGAAGGCTTACCACACTACTTGGCGCTAGGGTGCTCTTCGTAGTGTGCACAGGTCAAGGTTACGTGGCCATCTGGTCATGTTTCAGTGCAACTTTCTCCAGCTCCGCCGCTTTCGTGTCCATATTGGCAATACTCTCCCGCAGGTAAAGATTCAGGAGAATGGTGTGCCTCAAGGTTCGTTTCTTAGTGTTATGCATTTTGCTGTGGCCATCAACAGCATTACTACCGTCGTTCGTAGTGGGATCTCATCGTCACTGTATGTGGACGACTTTGCGCTATACTATCGCTCTTACAGCACTGATCATCTCGAACGACAACTCCAGCTCGCCCTAAACTCCCTCGGTGGTTGGGCGCTTCGTAATGCCCCCCCAGGGTCCTACTACGGTAGGTACGGGTTTGGCGCACCCGGGGGTTCCCAAGCCACTCACCGCCATCTCATCATCCCCATCGCCACCAACTGAGCCACGTTTTGTGTTTCTGCCTATTTGTTTGTGTCTTTTTGTGGGAGCGAATTTACTCGCCTCATCTTCTTCCCCTTCTAGGCCTATTGTTTACATATTTAGTTTTAAGGCTTTAGATTTATTAACTCCTGCCTCACCAACAGGGATCTTTATTCTATCTCCGTGGTTCCTGTCCCACGGTTCAAGCGCGGCTTCCAACATGTGTGCTCTTCGGAGGTCTCAGGGGTCAATGTTGAGTGGCCCTTCCTACTGCCCCTATGTGTGAGCCTTAGGTGTGGAGCCCGTCCATACCGTCATGTACACCCATGTAGCTTCCTTGGGGCCCGGTCCATTTTAATTTCCCGAAGAACGCTGCTCGTTGGGTTAGAATCACGGACCGGACGTGTTACCGCTAACGGAAACCCGGTATAATCAACCACAAATCCCCTGATTCCATGTCTGCTTTATTACGCAGCATAGCCTAAAGTTGGGAGCCACAGGTGGTTATACCTGTGGTAGGGGCTTAAAGCCGGGTTGTACATGGTGAACGGCTTACTCGTAAGGACTAGCAGTGGCGGCTGGAGGGTAACTCCTTCTGGGGTATTCCTTGGGATCGGTCTGGTAGGGGTCTACCAGGCGGCACAGACCGGAAGGTATTTTGGTGTCTTTTTTCTCTACCCCCGGATGGAGGCTGACGCCGACGGTTCCGGAAGGGGGTCCTTCCATCATGCTATCTCCGCGCAAATCTACTTCATTTGACCGATTTTTAGTTGTGACCTTGGCCTGCGAAAAGAAAACTATGCGAGATATCAGTCCGTTTTACATTCAACGCGAGATTGACAAGATATGCGGTAAAGTGACCAATGCCACCAGAACGCGAGACGGTACGCTTTTGGTTGAAACGAAGACGGAAGACCAGTCCAAGAAACTCCTGAAGGCCAGCTTGTTGGGTTCCTACCCCATAAAGATGGCCCCCCACAAGACTTCGAACACCTGTAGAGGCGTCGTAACTACCTCTTGTTTAGACGATCTTTCCGAGACAGATATTGTCACCAATTTTACTGACCAGGGTGTATGCCAAGCGTACCGTCTGCTCGGATAACGAGATGGTGAATCAGTGGCATTGCGTACGGTATTTCTGACTTTTAAGGGCACCACAATACCCGAGACCCTGTATTGTGGATATGAACGCGTCTATGTGCAACCGTATGTGTCGAAACCAATGTGCTGTTTTCGGTGCCAACAATGCCTGAAGCTCAGTGTCTATAATCACATCGTGCGGCGGTAAATAGACATTGCAAACAGAAAAGGAGATGGAAGGCAATAACACACGCACAGCTACCGCTTGTAGCGGGGTGTTGAGTGTAATACTTGTGGCAAGGATGGTAGGCGCCACGAGAGTAACAACACCGTTGCAAGCACGTAGGTCACCAACAAAGTCGTGTCTGAAGGATTGAAAATGACGAAGAGGAAGGGTATGATGGGGATGTAAGTTGGTTTCCTGGAGACAAAGGATTGAGGGTGAACGGTGGTGGATTATATGTTGAAGCTCCGGAAGACGGGCCCTGATCCCATTGGCATTCCACTGAATTATATCCATGGTGAGATAGAAATTAAGGTGGTGTAATTTCTTTCTTTCTCACCTTAGCGGATTTTGAACCAACTATCCTGAAACCTGTGTCGTCCTCAGACTCCACTGGTGGTCGGGAGTCCGAAGAATCCCTTCGGTTCGCAGAACGAGAGCGTGATGTTGTCGAAGTTCGGCTCGTCTGTATACTACGTTGGCGGGAACGGTCTCCTAAGTAGGACGAACTGGGAACACATGGATTAACAGACGGTTGAGCTTGCTGCTGTGCAACAGACGGCATACACGGGGATGCAGATGCTCGAGCAGGTAAAGGAGCAGAGGCTGCGCACAAGTCAGTTTGCGTCGACGCGTCTGCGACAGGCACAGCCTGTAAACCGATAGAGTGAACAAGATTACGGCGAACAGCTGAGGAGTATCCTGTGGTGTTAGCAGGCTGCAGTTGTTCAAAGCGGCGCCGCGCCTCAGGAAAGGCAAGGTGTTCCTTAACACGTAATTCTTGTATAAATTTCTCAACCAAGTACCTGGGACACTGTCGAGAGCTAGACGGATGACTTCCTTCACAGTTCACACAGCACGGTTCACGCGTATAGGCGGTGTCAACGTGGGCCACTAGACCACAACGATCGCAGGTTGCAGATCGGGCACAGGTGGCTTGGGTATGCCCGAAGTGCTGGCACTTGAAGCACCGCATAGGGTTCGGCACATACGGGCGGGCGGCAGCACGTTCGTAACGACAGTATATACATTCTGGAATAATAGTACCTTTGAACGTGAGAAAGATTGTACGCACCGGGTACTCCTTGCCGTCAGGTTTACCATGTAAACGGCACGCCTGACAAACTCGCTGTTCGGAAAGATGGGTGGCAATATCTTCATTGGAAAGGTCGTCTAAGCTAGAGGTGGTCACAACTCCTCTACAGGTGTTGCTCGACTTGTGGGGGTGAACTTAGTCGCTGTACGAACCCAACAGAGTAGCATGAAGTAGCTTGTCCGTCTGCTCTTTATTGTGGACCTTCACCAGTAGCGTACCATCTCGCAGCCTCGTCTAGTTTTTAACCTTGCCGCATTCCCCTTGTACGTAGAATGGACTTATATCAGAAAATTTCTTCGTCTCATTCAACATAGCCATTACTAAGTACTGGTCAAAATAAGAATGTGGTGCGCGGTTTGACATATTGAAAGGACCCCCCCGTCCGGAACCGTCGGCGTCAGCCTGCCAACCGGGGGTTAAAGAAGAAGAGACACCAAACCTCCACGGTCTGTGACGTCACGGGAACCATCCCGTGACCGATACCCCAGGCCTAAGTCACAAGGGTTACCCTCCAAGCACCACTGCTGGTCCATATGCGTATACCGTTCACCATGCACGCCCCGGTTTTAAGTCCCTATCATAGAAATGACCGCCTGTGGCTCCCCGCTCTAGGCCGTGCAACGACAGAACACATGCACGGATTCAGGGGACTTGTGGTTGATTACACCAGGGCACCGTCAGCGGTAACACGTCCGGCCCGTGAAACTATCCCGACGTAACGCGGTCGTCCGGACACCAGCACAGGCCGGGCTTTCAAAGAAGCTACGTGAAAGTACTTGACGGTATGGACGGGCTCGGCACCTAAGGCTACACACAGGGGCAGTGGGGAGGGTGCATCCAACCATCAGGCCTGGGACCTCCGGAGAGCACACAAATTGGGAGCCGTGCTGGAACCGTGGGACAGGAACCATGGGGATACTGAAAGATTCCTGCTGGTGAGACAGGAGCTAATAATCCTAATGTCTTACAAACTAATAAGTTCCATAAGCCAAGAGGAAGAGGGTGAGAAAGTAAACAAACAAAACAAACCAATACAGTACAAAAGATGTGGCAATAGTGGATGGCGATGGGTAGGGTGAATTGGCGGTGAGCGGCTCGGGAACCCCTGGGTGCGCCAAACCCATACCTACCGTAGTAGGCCCCCTAGGGGGGGGGGGCAAAAATTGGAAGAGCAGAGAAAAAGTCATTAATCTAAATCAGAATTCCCCATGATTGGTATTAGTTTGTGCAAACTGCTCATGGGAGGAAACAGTTTAAAATAGTTGAAATTTCCCAAGATGACATAATATTGTTTTGGGTCTTTCATGCGAGTGCTTTAAAAAGTAAAATATATCAGTTGAAGGAGAAGTCATAAACTGGTGGAACATGAAGTGGCTAAGATACGAAAACATTTATGGAATAATATATTACAAGAATTTTTTGCTTAGAGAGGAAGCATTTAAGACTGGATCTGAGAAAAAGAAAAGCGAGGCCACCAAAAAACATAATACTGAAGAATAGGTTTGATAAATCCAGCAAAGAAAGCAGATCTCATTTCATTACTCCCATTAATATTTCCAACATACCATAATTTCTGTAACAGTCTGTCTTCAAACACTGCAGCTTTACAAATGGGAGATTTTTCTGAATCATCAGAGGAAGAGTCATAATATTCTTTTAACACTGTTAGGTGTTCAGCTTCCTTTATATGAACATCCAAATGATTTGTCAATGGGCCCTTAAACATAATCAGCACCCCTTTATATGAACAATATGTCTACTTACTTTTTATTAAAATGCACTTTGACTAAATGTTTTACTTATTATTCTGCAAAGTAATAAATATTTTTGTGGAAAATAAGCTATTTGCATGCTATAAAATGAGTAAAAGATATAAATATTGTTTCAATTGTAGTATTGAAACATAATATGTTTGGCATATACCGTTCTGCTATATTATTTCCATCAATATTTTTGCCATATGCTGTGCACTTACTTCATACATAATTCCTAAACTATTTAACTTTGAGCTTTCAATGTCTGTAACTATTGTATCCACACATTGGTTAACCTATTATACCATTAAAGTGGTTTTTAAAACATAATGCTGATTTTTCATCTTACTCTGAACTTTGTTTTTGCTCTTCTGAAAACTAGAAATTCTGTATATGTCTGCTTCTGCCAAATTGCCACAGAAATATGAATTTCTATCCAGGATCCTGTTTTCTGATGAATCAAGATTCCACAACAATGGAACCGTAAGTCGCTACAATATGCACTATTGGAGTGCTGATAATCCTCACTGGGTAAGGGAGGCAGCATTCCAAGAGCAGGGGGGGAGTGAATACCTGGTGTGGAATCTTGATAGATCACCTTGTTGGACCATTATTCTGCAAGGCGCATCTAACGGGAGCAGGCTACCTGGAATTCCTCCGAAATGAGCTACCCTCATTATTAGAGAATGTGCCACTGCAGGAGTGAATGACATTGGTCGAGGATCATCTGCAATAATTTGAATGCTGCACATCCTGGTAATTGGATAGGAAGTCGAGGACCAGTCTCCAGGCCTGCCAAATAACCTTCTCTGACACCCCTTAACTTCTTCCTCTGGGGTTATTTTAAAGAACGCGTTTATGTAGAGGAGCCAGACAACCCAGAAACCCTATGCCAGCACATTACAATGGTCTGTAGATCTGTACAACCTGCCATGCTACACAGAGTCAGAGGCTCCATTTAACAGTGTGCCCAGGCTTGCATTACCCAAGAAGGTCACCAGTTCAAGCACTTGCTTCATTAGAAGAGTCGTGTTCCAAGAATAGAAAAAGGGTCATTCCAGTGCCACAAAACATGATAATATGATACAATATTTCTAATGACACAATAATGCTATGTCTGCAAACTTGAGTTTAGCTTCCATGTTAAATTCTGATTATGCAATTTCCTTCTTTTCTGTGTTCAAACGTGTACCAAGGTATAAGTGATGCCTATTTCAATAGCACCTACCTATAGTTATGTTTAAACAACTACCACTTGTAATTCACCAATAAAGCAACATCAAATAATACCATAAAACATAAATAAAATAATTAAAATTAAAATAATAATCGCTTTCAGATTAATAAATGTAATTTTTAAATATTACACTGTAAATACAATTAGTACATACAGGGGACTCCAATCCCTCCACAGCAAAAGGATCACTTTGGAGTCTTGTGCTCATTTCAACTGAGCTACCTAGAAACTTTAGTGATTGAAATTCCATTTAACATGTAGTATTCACTGGTCCTAGTGAACATTTGCAGTGGTGCAAACATCAGCTGTCTAATTACCAGTATATTAAAAGATGATGCGATAACATCTATTTTAGTACTAATTTCAAGTGTTTAACATCCATGTCAAATACATGGGTAGAACCTAGAGTTGGGGTTGATGTTTTCATGTTGGAGTATATAATGTGGATTGCATAAAACTTGAGAGTAAGGGGTAGCTGACTCACCTGGTATATTAAATTGACAATATTGCAATGTTTTGTCATTTTTAACAGTGACTGCATTATTATTTTACTTAAAACACCATAAAAGAAGTTTGTCTTAAAACCACTGCATTTGTGCATTGAGCATTACACTAATGTTTGTTTTGCAAAAAATCATGATGTGACACAAGGAAACCATTTGCAGATTCGGTTTCAGCACATCTGAAATACATTAGGCACATATCAAGGTTTATGCAACATTCTGAAAGTGAAAATTTGTTGCCCAATGTAATTGTTAAGCATGAACTCACATTTCTGATTCAAATCCAGGTATATGTTAATGTGTTCTTCTACTATAGACTCTTTGATTTATGTTAAAATGGCTTAAAGAACTCTATTACTACTGGTTCAGCTATTATAACATTTAATAATTTATGTTAGATGGAAAAGCTGAACTTTTGACCTTTTAACAAAAATAATATTTGTCATATTTAAAGATAGTAAACTTGCTAAAGCATATGACTAAATTGTGCATAATAATGAAATACTTGATTTGTTCATATTCAGCATACACATTGTTAAGAGATTTTGATCTAGATGAGTGACAGTCAGAATATAGATGCGAGATATTTATTGGAAAAAGAAGAGCAAATCCAAGTAGATATATAAAAAAAAGCTAACTATATTAGTAGGTAAAGAATATGGCCATGCTGGAGAAGTTATTAAAGCTGAAGGCAATTGGAATGATTGCCATAGTAAAAGATCAAAGGATATTAAATTTGGCATTACGTATTTAAGTATACATTGTAATAGTTAACTTATATCCAGATAATAATCTTGATTCTAAGTTTAAGAAAAAATACTTTAATAATGTTACAGCTAACGAGAATCAGCTGGATGTCCTCCATAGTTTCTATAGCAACTGTTCTTCAATGAATGAAAAGGACATATTTCTACAAAGTCTAATACACACTGAAGATGTGAAGAGAAGAAAGCCATGAAATAATACAGGAACCAAAACAGAAATAATCCCTCAATTGTCACTTAAAAGTGGGCACACAAAGAACAGTGTGTGTTTAATGGCAGTTCTTTCTATCCTCACTGTGACAAGACACACACCAGAGTGTACTAGAGAACCCAAAATTTATGGTAAAATCACAGAGGACAAACTATACATGAAAAATTTGCCAGTTTCAAGCCATCAATAAATGTGGTTTATGGAACTTTTCAAGCAAACATATTTTATTAAACATTATTATTTTAAAAGGGCAGAAGTCCAAGATTAAAATAAGGCTCTATAAAACAGTTTTAAAACAATTAAGTAAAACATCTGGAAAAATAAAATTTTAAGACAAAAAAGAAGGTTCCAATATGAAAACTAATGATGCAAAACATTTTGTCTCTCTGACAATTAGAATCTTTGGACCTAAATACCTTCGACAAATAGCTATTCCATTATAGCAAACTTGTCTTATACACGGTTGAAATCTGAAATTCCCAGAATAAGGTATTTTGAACTGAAAGTATTCCCAATGCTCAGAACTTTTCTACAGATATGGAATACCTCAGCGGTGTTTCTTAGTTTAAGGAGAGTGAAAGGGTTCTTCATCTTCTTAACATTTAAAATTAAAAAATCATGCAATTAATACTCATTTGAAAATTCTCAGTCTGGTTACTTTTACAGACTGCTGCACTGTCTTTGCTTTGCAATCCTTCACAAGAATTTTAGACTGGCCAAACAAAGGGAGAATAAAACAGAGAAGATGGGAGTGTTCATTAGCTCTATATCTCTATAATTACTATACCTGCTAGTGGACATGAACAGCCTGGCAGTCGCTTCTGTTGTCTTGGTTGCTATGACAGTATATATCAAGTTATTTTTCTTCCAGCAATTTTAAACCTGAGGTGCTAGGGCAGTTATTACATACAAAGATTCTTTCACTTTCTTCCACAACGATTATTTTTATTGTTTTCCATGCTCCATTAAGGAAGAAGTCACAGTGTCAAATTTGCTTTCCTTCCTGAGGTAATGGCTATTTGACATTATTGTAGAGTTTGCAAAATGAATCAAACTAATGCCACAGTTTATAATATATACGAAACACAATACTCTGGGTGGAAAAACCGGGTTAGGAAAGACATTAAGTTACAATACTCACCACACTATTAAGTATTTGTGTAAATCAGGGAAAAAAAGAATTCAAAACGCTTTTTTCATGGAGGTTTATTTTTTAAAAATAATATGTGTAATAAATGGAATAATGAGGTATTTTCAAATTTTTAGAACCCAAGGGAGCTCTAAATATTCTTCAGTCAGAATCATCTGAGACAGTAGAGGGCAAAGGTAGGAGACAGGTGGCGTGTACCCAGGTCAGTTCTGTGTGTGGGACTTGTGATAGCCCCCAAGCAGCTGCATGACATAAGGGAGCTCTAAATATTCTTCAGTCAGAATCATCTGAGACAGTAGAGGGCAAAGGTAGGAGACAGGTGGTCTGTACCCAGGTCAGCTTTGTGTGTGGGGCTTGTGATAGCCCCCAAGCAGCTGCATGACATCCTTATCTCCTGCTTCCACTGTCTCAAAGGACTGACAATATAACAAACACTATTACCTTATTTTGCTATTTAAATTCATGATAGACATACAAGTTGAAATCAATGTGTTCAAGCATAGTAAGATAAGTGAATTTTAAGGAATTTTTCAGCTTTTCCAGGGTTTCATCTAGTGAATTGGCTCCCTGGTAATGTGTGAGGCTTGCATTCCATCCCGGGTTCAAATCCTGTCAAAGCAGTCATCTGAACATGTTTACTCTTGTGGTTTCCATAAGTCAGTAGGTGAATGCTGGAATGGTTCCTCTTTTACTGCAAATTTCCTATTTCCATGTTCCCTCTCATTTTGCTTCCCTTTTCATGTTTCAAGTGAGCTTTTTGACTGCATAATGCCAGTCAATATCAGACCGATGGTGTAATGCTTGCTGATTATGAAGTTGTTTTTCGCCCTGCCATATGGTAGCCTCCTTTAAGCCACCGATGTGAGTCAAGTTCTCTCCAACTATGCCAGAGGAAAACCTTCTCTGGACAACCTGATGATGTGACTGAGTCTTCTAGTTTGGAATCGTTAGGGACCTCTGCACCACTGTGTTATCAGTCTGCCTGCAGTCTATAGTCTCCTTTGGTTCCTTCACTTCATCCACTCCTCCTGGGGGGTGGTAGCCACAAAAGATCTGCCTTGAGTTGAAGTGTGCAAGCTCTCCCTCTCCATTATCTTGTCATAGTCATAATGACAGTTTAGGGTTCTAGGATGTCAAAGCTGATGGTATTACTTAATCTTCTGCATGGGATTCTGTCATGAGTTTTGATATGAGGACATATAGTGGTTCAATGTTATGATGGGGTATGTATAATGTTAAGCCAACTAAATGGTCTACAGAAGAAAATTAAGGACAAAGCACCTCAAGCTCTTCTTGTGCAATGCTTAGCTCATTGACTAAATAGTGCTGCAAGAAAATTTAGATTGCATTTTTAAATGTCACATAATATTTTGTGAGAGTATCAGTGGGATTCATGCATTTATTTCCACCATTCATAAAAAAGAATGCATGCACTAGAATCGTATTCAGCTAAATATATTCCAACCTTAACAGAGACTCTGTGGTGTTCCAAATCAAAACTACTCACTATAATAATTATAGAAGATTAGAAAGAAATTGAAACAGGTGCTTCAGCATATTATTATGATGGCAGATTGACAAAAATTCTATTCAGCTCAGGACGGTATTATTTGACAGCAATGTCACCTTCGTTGGTATAATGGTTAGCATGCTAACTTCATACACCCAAAGTCGCAGGTTCAAACCTGGCGGAGGACGATGGTTTTTTTTCGGGCGTAAAAATCCTTAGCATGGCTTCCTTTCCGTGTCATAGATTTATGGCACGTAAAAGAACCTCAAGCCTGATAGAGAGGCCTCTGAGCAAAATTGAGCGGTCTTTCATGCCCAGTATAGAATGGGATGCTGTGAACCACGGCAGTTAAAGAGCGTCCATAAACAAAACTCCATTTACATTTCAATAGCAATGAATCCTTTCAAATTTACTCTTCTGGCTGTACTGCTCAATAACATATTTTCTTTGACAGATATTATTTTTGAAGTTTTGAACAAGAGATCACTGCACATTGCTTATTACATTTGAAAGATAAAGATGATGTATGATTTAATAAGCAATGCAAAAAGGAAAACCATCTAATTGATAAAACTAAAAGTAACCAATTAAAGAAAATTATACTGCGGATGAAATTTGTAAACATTTCCAATTTTATTTTTTGCAATTTTGGACTCCCACTTCTGTACCCAAATTATATAAAGTATTCTGTGTTTGAAAAGAATAAAAGTGGCCATTAGGAACACTGTATCACTGTATCATTTATAAACATCTCCATCCAGAAGGAACATTTGTGTAAACTATAAAGAAACATCCATTTATGAGAACATCACGGATAGGCTTGCAGCTCTCAAAGAATTGAAGATTGACAATATATAAGAAATAGACAAGTGTCGCATGATAATTATATAGCTAAATTATGATTTGGGTTTAAGTCTATGAAATTTTTTCATCATTATAGCCTGAAGCTCTTCATTTATCTTCCAAAGCACCACTAGTTTTATTCTCATCAGCATAGAGAGAGACACCTTTCTGCTTCTACAGATGTCATAGGAGTAGTTAGCATCAATTTAAGGAGCTTTGTTGATCAGTGAATGTTCTCTGTAAATTATTGCCCATAATCAAATCTAACTGGTTAAAAATAACTGAAAAAGACAAACTGACAAACATTTTTCTGTAGCTACTACCAAACAAGCGATAGTGCACAGTGCCAAATTAAGATTAGCAACTCGGATTCTTGTTGCTATATTTCTCAGTCAATTTCCTAGTAGTCTGATATAGAATGATATGCATCTGTAGTTTGAGTAGACCTTTAAGGAAATAATGCACCATTAAAAAATTAAGTAATGATAAATATGTCTGCATTCATGGGTAAGTATATTCTGTGGGCTTATAACCTAGCTGCAAAATCCGGTAAATTTGTGAAGAAAGAATTTACTCCTAATCTGTTGGTGGTTTACATTCCAGCCTATTGTTAACAGTATAAAATGGGGTCCTTGGAATAAAACCTGATTCTGTTCACAATGTAATGCAGCCTGTCACTTAGGCAGGAGTAGCATGACTGGTTCACATAGCTCTACACAATAGGTGAATTTAGGATGATTTAAGTACTTTTATTTTATTTAATTTTAGTTTGTACTTCAGTTTTAAGTTCCTTAAAGCATCACCTGCTTATAAGCATTGTTCAGTACCGTAAAGGTATGCGATGAATGAATAAATAAATATAATGGGTATATTTGCAGGATGAGACATGAAAGGGGAAGTCACTATAAAATACCCCTCAGGTCTACCCACTTGCCATGTGAGACATAGCTGACAAGTCTTCAGCACAGACAAAGCAGTTCCCGATATGTGTTAGTATGCCAATCTAGTGATTTTTATTACTGAAGATAAGAGGTTCTTAATTTGCCTGATGGACACAAAATCAAAAGTTATCCTACACTTCATAAAGAATTTGATGTGTTTCATTCATATGACTTTCTCTACATCTCTGTAACAAATTACTGTTAGAAAGCTTATTCTTGTATTTACTTCATGCTAATCAAGATAAACATTAGCAGAAATGCTCTTATTGCTTACTTCCTTGTAGAAGCAGGGAAATAAGCTAGTATGCTAGGCTAAAGCAATAATGAAATCTTTTAAAAACTGACTTCTATGTGATTGAAATTTGTTTCTTTGCATGGACAGAAGTTGACAAATTCCTATATGAGAAAAGTTAACTATTTTAAAATTGAAACCAATAACAAGGAGTATCTTGAAAGTGGTCAACTCCAGGGAAAAAAGTACGACATAAATTGTGTCTTTTAACGAGATCTACATTTTTTGTGCATTAAACTTTTGCCTAATCTCTTACAGTTTCACACTTATGCAAAAGCCATCCACAATGAAGAGGTCTTCACAGGCTATTCCTAGGAAATTCAATATATACATTGTCTTGCAAATATCTTTAGTGTATAGTATTTTAATAAAAATGATTACAGCCAGTTTTAAGAACTTCAACATTTTTTAAATTTGTTCCATGTAAAGGGTACTTTGGTTTGGGGGATTTTCCTCTAAATCTTGTATCACCTCCTTTGAAGGTACTAAACCTATAACATTATATTTAGTATTTTACCCACTTTTTGTTTTTGAGTTCACTCACACACATGGTCCTTTTTCTAAAAAGGCATTTTACTGAATTTTTGGGTAGGATGCAATACCTTCTCATCTACGTATAAGTGGAGAACATAATAGACAGAGGTGATTATTACTTTCTCCACAGGTACTATATACATAGTGAATAGAGACGTTATTGCATTGCATCCAATAATTCTATGTCAAGATTTTGCTGGAAAAGAGTGTGCGTGCATGTGCGTGTGTGCATGATAACTCAAAAACAAAAAGTCAGTTAAATACCGAAGTTGAAATTTAAGTGCAGCATGATGCGACACAAAGATTTTCAAGAAAATCCTGCACACCAAATTATGTTTTATATGGAAAATATTAAAAGAATTTTGATTTTATCAAAAATGCCTTCAACAATTTTGATTAAAATGCCATATATTGAAGATACAATAAAATGTATATCTTGAATTTTCTGGGAATAGCCCTGAGTCCTCTTATTCTCAATGAGTTTTGCATAACTGGTTAACCATAAGACACAGATAAAATCTTACTATACAAAACATGAGACCATTAAAATATACAATTTGGGTCAAATAAACTTTTTCATAGTGTTCGCTGTTTTTAAGATGTTCTGTATTGAAGTGTTACCCTTTCTGAAGCATCATCTAATGGGCATGCTTGAAAATTAGTGATTCTTTCTTTTTTTAATTTCCAACACACCAATTTTACATAAATATGAACATAATATTCATTTGTTTCAACCAAGAGCTGATGATTAACTATACTGGCTTGTTGCTTTTAAATAAACCTTTTTGTTTAGAAATTGGCTGTATATCGTGAGTAAAATGAAACAACAGTTAGCAAAATGCTCCTTTTTATTGGTGTAATAGTATATATGGCCCTTATGAAAGGCTAATGCATCTCTTTCAGCCTTGATTGACTTTTAGGAAATTATACTCTTCATCAAGACACAACAACATATAATGAGAGATTTTTGAATTTTAAAAGTTGGTTATAAGAGGGCGTATCGAAAAGTAATGCAAAATACTTTTTTTTACAAAAAAATTTAATAGTTAAAAAAACAAAAAAAATTACAAATGAACTTACATCCTTTTCCTACTTTTCAGCATAGTCACCAACTTTTTCAACATATTTGTCCCATCATGATACCAGTTTCAATATGTCCTGTTCATAGAAGTCTGTTTCCCTGGAGACTGCAAATTTCACTTCCACATCTGTCACAAAGTGTTGGCTGGCCAGGAATTTCTTCATGGGACCAAAGAGATAAAAGTCTGATGATACAAGGTCCGGATTGTATGGTGGATGATGCTGGAGCACCTCCCAACCATATTTAGTGATTTTCTGACGAACAGCAGCAGCAACATGGGGTGAGCATTGTCATGAAGAAGTTTGACATTGCCAGCATTAATGTTGTAGCATTTGTCATGAAGGGCATGATACAACATAACCAAAGTTTTAATGTAGGCTGCAACATTCACAGTGGTCCTTTGTCCACCAATAAAACATCATGTATATCCTGGAACACTGTCACAAGCACTTTCCTAGCAGATTGGGTCACTTTGAATTTTTTCTTTACTGGGGAACCAATATGATTCCCCTCCATACTTGCCAGGTTTGTTTCGGGCTTGTAGTGGTATGCCCATGACTTATCACCAAAGATGATTCCTTTCAGAAAATCATGCCCTTCTGCAGTGTACCACGTTAAGTGGTTCATGCTTGTCATCATTCGCTGGCCCTTGTGATTGTCTGTCAGGTTCTTAGTCACCCAGCGAGCACTAACTTTACGACATATCAACGTGTCATGAACAATATCATACACTGCACAATAGGAAATGTTTAACTGTTGAGATAAGGTTTGCAGTTCTACATGCTGGTTGTTTGAAATTGCCACCTCAATGCCTCTGACATTCTGCAGGGTTACAGCTGTTACCAGCCTCCCAGAGCATGGTGAATCACTAAGGTTCTCATGGTCCTCTTGGATGAATGCACACCACCTTTAGACGTTGCTACAGTCCATACAATCATCCCCATACTTACCACACATGTCCCTGTGAATTTCACTCGGTTTATGCCCTTTGGCCCACAAATATCAAACCACACCTCTCTGCTCTTTACACATGGACAACAGTAGCATGCATGCCATCTTTGTTTTTTGTAGTTCACACTTCTCTTGCTAAAGCTGCATATGAAACAAAAAATACCCTTTGTAGTGAAAACTTCAAAATGCAGCACAATTTCTTTGTGAAATTGCAACATTCCAGTTGCAATACCAAGGCAGAAAAAATTATTTTATGTTACTTTTTGAACCACCTTCATACATAACTCATTGACTGTTACGTATTTGTTACATGATAAAAACCTGTTTACAGCTGTGATTTTATAAACAAATGCAAACATCCCTATTCTAATGATATTAAACAATACATTCTGTGAAGTTCTTCCCATTGACTTTGTCTCCAGGTGAGTGCAGAATGGACACATTTTGTAAGACTGTTTCATTTAAACTTTAATATTTGTTACAGCAGAAACTGTTTTTCTTTTGGTTTATGTTCTTTACTTCCCATAGTTTATATTGCAATTTTAATAATAAAGTAAATTACAAATCCACCTTAATTTTAATGCTAAGAAGCCTGGTTAAACTGACTATAGCGATTGCTGGTTCGTTTAGCCAAAATAATGATCATTTTGGTGATATTAAAACATGCTTTTGTAGGAACAGTTTGTGTCATGTGAGAAGAGCTTTTAAATTTAAAGGTCTAGATAATGAGTAGCTGTAATTAAAAGTGTGTATATAAAAACTGTCTAACCCTCAAAACCAACATTTTTCCAGTTATTTCTGCTACCCCTTCCTTGGCACAAATACTATAATACATTATGGATGGTCCAACACAAAAAAGCTTGATTGTAAATAAGTACTTTTTGTGGTCATATATCCTTCCTATATAAGTACATATAAAAATCTTTGCCCAGAGCTCCAGCAAAACTAGAAAGATGTATTTGAACTGCTCAATTAGGTGCCTATAATTTTTACAAATGTTACAGAAGTCTTTCATCAGTGCAAATGTCTGAAACAGACACTTAATAGTTTATAGAGGCAGTTTTTACAATTTGTTTCTAATACACACTAACATAATGAATCTAAATTTAATGTGCAAGGGTGTTTTTGTTAATAATATCTAAAAATATGTAGACTCCGTTATACTTCTTCCAGAATAAGGAATATTAATGTTAGTACTGTTTTCTGTCATAATTCAGTAAACATAAATTAAAATTCTTTGGACTATGCACATGAAATAAGCTTCAGTTGAATGCTTTAACCCCAGCTCTAATAAAATATATAACAGTGTCAATTAATATTTTTCTATTTGATGTGTATAAAACATTTATTTTTCTCACTTTAAAAATAGTGGGAGGTTAGGCCATTTTATGCACATCCTTCAACTGCTGTGTTTTTTTGCACATTATTATTAATAATATTAGCTGTATGCAATAAGTTCATTGAAAATATATTCTTTACTATAGATAACGTTCATTAAATGCAGAACAAAAAAAGTAAACAAATTTTCCAAGAGTATATATATATATATATATATATATATATATGTATATATAAAAAAGAGCTAGCCGAGAGCTTACTAGCACTAGACTCATCTATGTATGTTTATTCTTTATTTTTGTTAATGTACTATGTGGTTATCACTGCCATTGACTTCAATGTAGAGCCCAGAAACTAAGGCTGTAAATGAATTAAGATAATTTAGCGAGTGTGAAGGCTTCCATGCCTGCTATCAACTTTTTTGTTTTCTATGTGATCTTCAATAGAGGAGGAGGAGCAGGAAGAGAGAGAGAGAAAAAAAAAGGGAGTTGCACAAAAGTGAAATTTTTCAGGAATGGTTGCTTTTTTGCACAGACTATTTCGTTCATGACACATGATCATACGAAGTGGCCAATCCAGTCCAATGATGTGTAAAATTCCAACCAATTGGAACCCATTATCCCTGCATTTTAATTTTTTTTTTTTATCACACCTACATGCAATTGTTTTTCTAAATTTATTGCATCCATGTACATTTGTCTTCTCTCTGAATATTAGTGTGCAGTGATATTCCCATACATAATGGCACAAGTTCCAATAGACACATTATTTGCAATCATGCTTTACTAAGCCAAAATAATAGAATGTATCAATACAAAGAGATCTGTGTTTATTTTATGCCACAATAATATACTGTAGCAATACAAAGAGATCTGAAGTTTATGATATGAACATCAAGTTGCAGTGATTGTGGTGCAAATACACGCCAAGACAAATGGGATTTTAGGAATATTATTCTTCATGTTCATATAGGCTAATCACTGTTATTTTATTCACGAAATAGTGTTATTAAATACAACTCAAGCAACAACTTTTCTCTAGATAAATTGGAGCTCTCGTTATATTACTTATAAAAATATTTGTCTCATTTTCCATTTATCAGCAAAACCTTAGGGTAGAGATGATGTAGTTGGACACAATGATTCCAAAGTTAAAATAGCTCATCTGCACAGCGGCCTTAGTCTGGTCGAGACTGAAACTGAAATTCAAACAAAACCTCATACACCTACCTTAAATTATACTGAGTTTAATAAACAGGCATTAACGAAACACACCAAATAATTTCAGGGATAGCAAATGTGTCTAATATAAGCAATGAATGATTCACGGCTAAACATAATGCAGTTATAGCTGTTAAGCATATTCATATCAGATGCAGATGTCTCTGTGTTAAAGCAAAGCCAGATAAAAAATTGGCTTAAAATATTCTTTCAATTCTGCAGGAGTATAGATATGTCAATTTTTGGTAAATTGTTATTCACATTCTTAATATTTACTGCAGTAAAATCTCTCAAATCTTGAACAAATTACTTAACAGTTCACTATGAAATAATGATTAACTGCCTTCTTGCATTATGCAGCCTGCTCTAGAGGCACTTCTTAAATTACTCATGTCTTAATGAGCAATGCCAAGAACTGATGATTCAAAGGTCATGCGTGCATTTCCTGTCATGCAGCTGTCTTCTTTTTTAATTCCATATGAAGAAGTGCTGTAAATATATACTCAGTAAGCAATTTTGATTGGCCAGTGCAATAACTCTACTATCATTCCTTCATTCTGCTCACTGAGATAGTTCATGTGCTGAGGAATATCTATGAGACAATATACAGAACATTCTCTGAAGTTGCAGATGTGACCTTAATTATGTTGAATCAAGAAATAATGGTTATTCAACACACCGTAAATCTTAGAGTATAAGACTCCTTTGCCACCGTCAACTTTATTTTGAAAATGCAGTTTGCCATTTCAAGCAGTTCCTACAAAACTCATGTAAAGGCTTTGATTTTTTTTTATCTTTTGCTCTTTCTTCCACCCTTTAAACCACTTCCCATTTTGAAGAACAAATGTCAAAGCATTAAGCATACTTCCAACATTTTGTTAGCATGTATTTTAAGTAATTGTATTGATAGTCATGGTGAAATTAAAATGCATAAATGCAACATGAATTAAGAACTTAGGCTAATATTACATTATAGTCTACTAAAAATAGTTAAGAAAAAAAAAAATGGATGAGCAACTCAAAACCAAGGCTACCTAATATTCAAAAGCTAATGACATAACCATGCACCAAAAAGGTATGCTCTGCAATGTCCCTTTGTTTTTGTGCGATGCTAACAAATGTTATGATTAACCAGTTGCAAACTGGCACTTTAGAAGCTTATAGCCGCAACTTCGAAATTTGAACAGAGAGATCATAAGTCTCCTATCTCAAATTACTTGTTTAAGATACTTTCTTAATCTCTGAAAATATTTTGATGTAGTTCATAAACACCTGAATGAACATCCTTTAACCACTATGGTTTTTAGTGTCCCAATCTATTTTGGGAGTGAAATCCTTTTAATTGTGCTCAGATGACACTTATTAGGATTGAGGTTCTTATATCTGCCATAAATCTATGATACAGGATCACCAGTTTTACTTCAATTCCAAAAGAAGTCATGGTACAGATTATTACACCCAAAACATCCATCATTCTCCACCAGGTTTGAACCTGCAACCTGGAGAAGCAGAAACTAGCATGTTGCTGCTTAGACCACAGAGGACGGCAGACATGCACATGATAATGAACACACATAGGATTACATACACGATTCTGTGATGTCTGAAACTATAATGGCATTTTGTCACACATTTTCTTGCAGAAGAATATATTACATGTACACATCACACAGGAAATTGCAGTTTTATGGAATACTCATTAATAATGAATGGTTTACCACCAAAACAACTGATAAACTTTTGTTCCATCCATAATCTTCAGAATGAACTCATTATTAGGTACAGCATGTTAACATAACAAAAAGATTCCACAGGATCCTTCTAGCTTTCTCAGCTTGTTATTCAGTATAAAAAAAAAAAAAAAAAAAAAAAAAAAAAAAAAAAAAAAAAAAAAAAAAAAAAAAAAAAAAAAAAAAAAAAAAAAAAAAAAAAATGTATGTCCCATTTATATCCTGGGATACACCACATACAAGCTTAATAATGAACTATGTACTATTTGTTTGAGAAATAAAATACTGGGAAACTAATTTCAGTTATCTTTATACTATTTAAGATGTGCAATCTGTAAAATTATGATAGGTGCAGTGATTTCAGGATAAGTAGCAAGTATAAATTCACAATGCGAAAATTTAATTTGTCAGCATGTGTGTTATATAGCTGTAGGTGCTGTGCACAACATTATAGCTTTTTGCATAGGAAGCAGCAGACATGTGAAGTACTGAATACCATACACATATTGTCACTTGTAGGTATGCAGTAAGTACAGATGCTTTGGTGCATAGTACTAAATGTGGTACTTACTAAAAGCTGATATGTCTTCGCAGCAGGGGTGTAGTTGTAAAAGAAACATTATCAGGGCACTTTGTATTTATGCATTAGTCATCATTTATCATTATTATAATTTTATTATTATTATTATTATTATTATTATTATTATTATTATTATTGCAACTATAAGCAAGTGCTCATTAAACTTCTCATCATTTAATACAAATAAGGTGAAAGTGATAGTCAATGGGTCTAACTGATAATTGATTGGTCAGCAATGAAGCGTAAACTAATAGAGTAGTAAAAATTCTATATTTTACATAGTTTTCTCTACCTGCATCCAGCATCTGCTAGTGTCAGTAAAAAAAACAAAAAAAACAAAGAAAAAACAGGTGCTCCCTTGGTACAGAAAAAGTACACTAGGGCAGCACCAATGCTGTAAAAATGGTACTGGGTGGAACTTTGCTGTGCCCTGGCAGCCCTAAGCCCCTGCTAACCAGAATCTGTTATCAAATAACAGAAGAGCTCAGGAGCAGATAACCAGAGGTTGATGACATATAGAGCTTTAAAACAGTGTTTTCTAAAGTTCTTGCATGCGTTACAATATTTAAGATCAGTTTCATTGGCTTCTTCCAGCACCTGTATATGCATATTGGAACACCTGGATTAAAATAGTGTCATAAGGAATTCTAAGAACTCACAATAAGAAGCTGTGAATTCAAAGTTTTTGTCTGAGGAATACCTGTTTTTAGCTTAAGTAGGGATCTGTTTTTAGTCCTACTCACAAGGGAACCTTCAACCAGCTTAGGTCGAAATGTGCCTTTAAATTGAACCTTAGATGTGTGAAACCAATGCATAACAAATTATCTGCTGAAGCCCAATAAGAGCTGTAAAATTTCAAGTTGAATGTGAAAAAGGTTGAGAATTGAGCAGCCTTGCTGCTTGCATCTGACACATGGAGTGAGAGAGGGCAGCATAGGGTTGGATTATGTCACTGTAGCTTAGAATCCAGCCGCTTAATATATTGCTTCTTCCTTTCAATGGCACGTGCTGGTGCTTTCAAAACAGTTAATTATGTGCTCTGTAACAGAGATAAATCCTGTATATGTACTCTTACTGAAGACCAACTATTTTCGCGAGCAGCATAATATTCACTGAACTAGACATTTAACAACACAAAAGAAAATGATAGAATATGTAATGCAAGTTTTAGAAGACCATCCTTTACGTGCGAATTTGTCTACAGAAGTTACTTGGGACATACAAGAAGATTCTACTGGTAAACAGTCTCACTATCAAGATGAAGAAAGCAATACTGGGGCTACATCTACAGCCTGCAAGTTGCAGGCCCCCCTCATTCTCCCCCGGCAGAAACTGAACCTGCTAATTATCAAAGTGGATCATCATCATTGAACTTGTGCCAAGTCCACCGAAAAAAGAAAAAGTATTTGCAAGTCCACGTTACTAAAGGAAAGCAGTGCAATGCTAGCTTAATAAAAGCAGTAAAAAAAAGGTTAAAGCTAGCAACAGTCAGAAGGTTTTGAGCAGTCACATTAGAAAAACAGCTTTATTTTTGGAAATTACAACTAGAAGTTATAAAATCAAATTCCACTGAATTCAGAAAAATAATGTATGAGAAATTATTTTCATGGTTTCTTAACACAAGAAAAAACTAGCGCAGTGTATGTGTGTATGTGATGAAGATTTAATACTGTGAGCTATAGATATTACAAAGGAAATGCCAATAGGAGGAAGATTTGAAGCTTCCATATCTTGGATTCATTTTAAAAAATACCACTGAATTAAAAACAGGAAGATCACTAAATTTATTTCCTCTTCCAATGCTTCAGATGTATTTCAAATTCAACAATTGGCAGTACACTTTTTGACTGTAACAAAATGTAAACTGGTAGAGTATTCACCCTCTGATGTTTATAACACAGACCAGAGTGGTTTGAAAAAGAAATGAGAACGAAGTGCATACTATCCTTTGTGGGAAAAAACATAAGGAAAGTATGGCATAGTCTGTTAGTGCTCTCACCCACTCCTACACAATTATGCCTACTGTAAGTATAGAAGGAGTTCTGTTTCCTAAATTATTCATTGTTCTGCAAGAACAGAGAGGAAATTCTGGACCCATAATCACTAGAAGAATCTCTAAGACTGAAAACACAATTGTGAAAGCTTCAAAATCAGGAAAAATAGATAAAAAGGAGCTAAAACAGTGGTATACATAAGCATTTTTTTCCATACATGGAAAATAAGTTTGCCCTGATATTAGGTTCTTGAACTACCTACAAAGATACTGACTGTTTATGAAGTACTCCTCTGGGTAAGGTAATCAAACTTTTCCATATTCCTGCTGGAACAGACAGGCTTCAACCATATTGCTGCTTATCAGAAGTTTTATTTGCAAGTGGTGACATAAATTTTAAACTTTTTCAAAGAGATGGTATTTTAAAACTCAACTCATTCCACAATATGATAAAATATTCGTGGTTTGCTACAAATTATATATCACAGTGACTACCAAAGTTCCTAACACCAAAACAGTTTTGCCTGGATCACCAAATCAAGACATGTAAGCAAAATGACTGCAAATTATATGTATTAGTTCGGTTTGCATGGTGAAAAACACACATTTGTTTCAATGATTGATTATGATTGATTATTGAGTATATTCTCCTATGTTATATGTTCATAGAGTAAATAAATAGTAACTCTCTGTGCATTAAATGTTCTTTACTTTCAACTATTGAAAGAATGGGAAGAGAAACTGTGTGTCTACCAATCAATGTGCTTGCAGGTTGCATTATGGGAGTAAGGAGGGGATTGGAATAGAGTAGAGTTTCAGTCTGCCGGCCAATAGAGGGCTATTGAACACCGCATCCCATATGCATGCAATACATTAAACTAACACATTCTAAGTTAATTTAAGCTATCTTCGCCTTTCTATCAGCAGCTGAGATTCTGCATTTTTATTTATATGTGGTGTCATATCAGTGTGCAAAATTTTAAGGCACCTTTCAATCTGAGCTGGTTGAAGCTTTCCTTGCCAGAGTAAGGAACTGAAAGTTGTAATTACAATTATTCCAAAAAGTAATATTAAAATAAGAAAATAGATTAACTTTAAGACAGATAACTAATAATTTTGCACACTTTTGTTCGTGATGAGCTAATATGTGGTGTGCAATACACAGATAATTTGAGAACAAGAATGTCTGAAGGGAAAGTTTGTAAATTTATAGTTGTAAATGTTTCAATGAACCAGCAAGTTATTTTACCCTTTGACACAAGAACTGTAGGTATAATAAAAGTGGCCCAATAATACCAATTATGCCGGCATAAAGATGAACCTGGAATACATCAATCTTTTTCTTCCTGCTTCTATTACTATTTTAGAAAACTATTGTGCACAACTGGTAGATCAGTTTACCTGATGAGGGGTACTGATGTAAGGAATAAAATCAAGAATATGGTGCTTAGGAAAGAAAACAAAGTATTGAACAGAAATTCTGAGTGCCATATGCGCACACACACGCACGCACATGCATACAAAAGCATGTGCACTCCAACTTCTCACTGGGAGGGGTAGGGTAGAAAATTAGTAAATTGACAACCACTGTAAAGAACAATGCAGAGTTTAAATATACAAATTTGTTTCAGCATCAGTAAACTGCTGCTTATCTGCATATAAAGCCATACTGAGACATCAATGAAAACCGTTTTCAATTAGTGAAAGAAAACAGTTTTCATATATATACGTCATTCTTTTCATCTTATTCAGAGTAAGTTATTAAGAGCAATTTATTGTGTACTATTCTTCATAACAAGCTAATACATAGTGTAATACACATATCATTTGAGCATAGGATTGTCTGAAGGGAAAGCTTTTATTAGACCTCTCTTTTGGGAAAACAGTTTAGTTTTCTGATATATTACATATTAAAACAAATTTTTAATCACTTTATTTCAGAGAATGTGTTTCCATCATCAGTCTAGAGTATAGTGAATGAGTCTAGATTGATGATGGAAGCGAATCTCTAAAATGTGCTCCTTTAAGTTTTGTTATAAAAGTCATGTTACACTTTTACGACAATTCACTGGATAAGTATTGAGACAGCAAATAAAGAATACTCAGAGAAATGTTTAATCTCAGTTCCTCAAAGTATTCTCCTTGGCACTGAGTGCAGTGTTCCATCCTTTGAGGCACTTTTGGAAGCACTCATGTAACTTAGTTTCTGGCACTATAGATAACTCCTCCTCATATGCTGCAACAGTTTCTTCAGAACTAGAAAATCTGTAACCTCAAAGCCAGTTCTTCAGTGTAGACATATCAGGTTGCCAGATGAGGATTATACGGCGGATGAGTCAATAGTTTTGCCTCAGTTCCTCAGAAACTCCATTGTTATACCAGGTGATTCAAAACCTTCCAAAGCATCTGCGCAGTCCTTGCCCTCGGCGCTCATTGTCATCTGCTGCTATCATTAAAAGGCACATATGAAACAATGCAAACATTTTTAAAACTACTTTTAAAGGCATATTACTAATGTTATTAAAGGAGATGCTGAAACTGTCCACCACCATTGTCCAAACATTTTTGACACCTCTTTAGGAAACTATCCATCACTCGCCATAGTTCACATTGCAAAATGTTGACAATTTCATGGCAGATATTTTGTTTTAATTCTTCCTGTGAGTATGAGTTTGTCTTGTACACTTTATGCTTTAAGTTACCTCAAAGATAGAAATTGCAGGGGGTTAGGACGGGGGACTGAGGGGACCACAAATTTCTACTAATAATTCTGTCCTGAAACACACTTTCAATTGTTCTTATTAAAAGATTGGCTCTATGAGCTGTTGCAGAGTCTTGTTGAAAAAAGGAAAAATCATGCTCCCTGTCTGTTAATTCTCTAAAGAAAAAGGGGGGCAAAATTGTATTTACATATGTATGGGCATCAACTGTTGACTCAAAAAAAATTGTGTCTTTAACTCTTTCTCCACCAATGGCACACCACACACAAATTTTTTTATTATGAAGGAGCATTTCATACACAGTATTAGGTTTCTCAGAGCTCCAATAATGATTATTTTGTGTACACACATATCCATGAAAGTAGAACCAAGCCTCATCCATGACAAATATTAAATGTGGTTCAATTTTGCCATGTATACACTATTGAGAGTCCACTTGCAAAATGTGTTAGCACATACAAATCATAAATAAATACATACTGTGCAGTAGAAAACAAATGCTGAGCCATAATACACTTTGTGACTAAGTACATACAGGACAGAATGATACAGCACACTGGTGATAATGTAACATAAGGTATCACCATCAGCTCAATACTGCATTTTTAGAGCAGAAAAAAGCAAGTCAATCCCATCAGCTTGTGTACAGCAGCTGTATGTTATGTTTCCATGTGCACAGTGGAAAAACACCGTGCAGCAGTTCAGATGTATTTGGGTCGCACTGTATTAGCAGTGTGAGCAGATGCATTGTCATGATGCAACAAAATGCTCCTTAGTCCTGTCTTTGGACACTTTTCTTACATTTTTTGAAACAATTTTGGAAGGGAAACTTCAGTGTACCATTTTGCAGGAACAGTTCTAGTTCTTGAGTATAACTGTCGCCAAGTGACTACTTAAGTAGAAGAAAGAAGCACACATTTTCTTTCCAGCACTCCTTGCTCTTTTGACCTTAACAGGTATTGATTATCTGGAAACATGCAAGTGGAGGACTGATGCTTTGTGTTTGGGTCAACTGATATATCAATGTTTCATTACCCATAACAATATCTGAAACGTGGTGAAACATTCTACACTTAAATCTTAGCGGTATTTCTTGGCATCATTCCACCCTATGGAGCTTCTGTGCTTCATATAAATTATGGAGCACCCATCTTTAAGACATAGTTTTACATGGTATTAATGAAAACTGGTTGAAACACTTGGTGAACTAATTGCTAATACCAGCTAAATGTCCTTGTTGGTTAGTCTTGGATCTTCCCTAATTATTGTTTCCTCAGTGGTGATGTTTTTCTCAGTCACTACTGTTGGTGGTCTGCCACCCTCCTCTTCCACTTTAAAAGGTTGCTCCTTCTCTGTTGAATTCTCCAAACCATAGAAACACAGCAGCATATGACAGAGATTAGTCCTCCAAAGCCCCCCTTAAATGCGTTTCATTTAAGCCACATTTGAAGTTGTACAAAATTATTGCACAAAAATAATCTCTCTGAATCTCCATTGCACTTGCAAGAACATACATACCTTCTAGACTTTAAACATAAAATGAAGGAAAAATGAATGATGCAACAATGCTGTGCCTGCTACCATTGTATTACCAATGAGTCAGCTATTTTGACACAAATGCCTTCACCAAGGGTGGCCGATATTTCATGTCTCAATACTTATCTAGCAACCCGCATAGTTGCTGTTTTGTTAGTATGTGTAATGAGCCAATAATAAACAAGGAAAAAATATGTATTTATTAAGATTTTATTACTAAGAAGTTTAGCTAGTTACTCCTCAGCAGTACATCTAGCAAAATGAGGTTGCTAAAAAGGTACTTCTAATTGTCCCTCTTGAGCTGGTGTTGGACTCACTTTGCTAGGTACACTGGAAATCTTGAATTAGTACTCTTTAAGCTCCACTGTGTGAGCTGTGTGATGCATAGTAAAAGAATGTGGAGACGAAAAAACACACACACACTCACTCACACACACACAACACACACCAACATAGTTTAGATCAAATTATTTAATCAAATGCAATTAGCACATTCGAGTAATGGAACTTTCATAACATTCTTTTTATTGGTTATGAATCTCAAATTTTACTCAGTAGACATTTAACATGTTTTTGCTCACGGATATTTAAGCTTGGAAAATGAAATATATGATGAGTTTAATAGTTAAAATTATCAAAAAATATATACAATGTAATATTCCTGAACAAACGCTACACATCTTTATACTTCAGAATCACCTTTTCTTTGTTCTTTGCTCCATTTCTGCCACATCCTAACTAAGACAAATTTAAATTATGTGGTAACAATACATACATTTAAACAAACAATTTGTGCTTTGCCATCAATACATCACAACAATAGGAGATTCATTAGCATGTATCTAATTTACCTATTTTTCCTTCTTTCTTAATTCATTCATTTGATATCCAAGTTTTAAACATCATTTTGCTGCATCAGTATTCAAAAAATGAAATACAAACTACTAACATCTGATGAGCTATTTAACTTTATCAAAAAATACACGATTGATAATGTTTCCAAGCACATGTTTGAATGAACTATAAACAAGTCATGTTCACCATTTACAGAAAGTGGTCCATGAAGATTTGTTCACTTCACCTGCCATGCCAAAGCCTGGCTAAGGCACTCCATCAGCTGGGTGTTGCCAATTCCACATAAATTCTGGTGAACAGTTTACCCAAATTTACCTCCTTTACTTCATAGTGCAAGCTACTAAGTCCATCTGTTTTGAAGCGTTTACGTCCTGTATTAAGGTATTCATAGCGTTTTGGATTAGCATGTTGTTTGCGATGTGTCAGCATTTTGTAGCGTGCAACATTTGCTGGGTAGCGTGCAATGTGGTAACCATGGAACCTTATTCTGTTGGACATGTCATCATCTTCTCCACCCCAGCCCCAGAACATGTTACTAAAACCATTCACCTTCTGAAACTGAGCTTTTGTCATTGCACTTACACCTCCAAAAATGGCAGCATAGGGTAGCCTGTACAAAAAAGAACAAGAACATAAAAGATATTGAAATTATAAAACTTTGAAGTAATTTAAAGCAACAAATTCATTTATTTAATATTTAGCAGGCATGTATATAACTTCAAGATATTCCTGCTTTGACAAATACTAGCCATGATAAGCACCACCTGAAATGGGAATACTTAAGCTTGTGGTCTCACTTTGATCACAAGTTACTGTATGCTTTAAATAGTCCTTATACAGCATTTCTGAAACATATGTAAGTTAAAAGGTCTTGAAGATGTTTTGATAGTTTTATGAGTGGGCTAATGGATGCTTAAGACTTTCTAATATTCAGTTAAGTCATACTGACTTATTAAAAAATACACATGTAATTATACATTTTAAATAAACAGGATGTTGTGATGTAAATAAGTATCAACACATATCTGCAATGCCAGATATTTATTATTCCTATAATTAATATAGTTTAGGTTTTATTCTGGGGTTTGTTCTTATCTTATGAAGACAAATGTTATGTAAGCCTCAATTTTCAGAACCCTGAAAATTTTCATTTAAACATTTGTTTATTTATTTTTTACTACCCCCTTTTAGCAGAATCATCAGCACAGGCAGTGAATGAAAGAGTTGAAATAAAAGTTTACATAAAAACCTCCAGGATTCTGAAAATTGAGGCTTATATTACATTCGCAAAATAACTTTAAATATCTATATTAGCTTGCTCTACAACTAGCTGAAACATGACATTAATAATAAATGCTGACTATTATTATAATAATTGTTTATATAACTGTATTATCAACAACCACAACATAATTGCTGGTGTGGCAGGTTTAGTTATGAAGAGGTTATTTAGATGGCAGTAAATCTACTGACACAAGACTGTCATATTGAAGCATACTTGAGTACCAATGTCCTGAATTGGGATTGAGTTTGTGGCAAAACTCAAGACTCTGCCACCACTGCTGACAGTAGAACGGAACTTAAGACTTCCACCACTGGAGGACAGCACGGTCAGGTAGCCAAAAAGGCACAAACTGCTCTCTTAGCGTCCCTGCAAATAAGCAGCCAGTCTGGTGGCTGAGGTCATAGCAGGAAGTCGTTAGGTACTCCTCCATTCCAACAGTGTCAAGTTGTATGCCTCAATATCGTTAATAAATAATTGTTAACAAGTGACCGGTGTTTTCTTTCAGTAGTGTATTACCTAACCACCGCATCCCATAAGTTCATGATTTTGAGGAAGGAAAGCCCATAGGCAGTTAAGTTTGCTTACCTGGCTGACAGGGAACAAAATTTGGGATCGAGATGTCTGATAATCCTGATTGATGTACAAACCAAAACAGCAGGACTGGTATTATTCTTTGCATGTATATGATTCCATGTGCCATTCTCTCTGTAGTACATATGTCCACAACGTAATTTGCAAGATGAAATGAATCAGGATTTTCGTAATATTTCATTTACATTTGTATATTAAATGACACCACTCAAAGCGACAACATTGAAAAAAAAATTATTGAAAGCTTATGTGTGCTTCTGTCTTGCAATGATGATAGATGGGCTTTTAGGGCGTTCAACTGCAAGGTTATTAACTCCTGCTGAAACCTGATAAAAACAATATAAAACCACTCAGAAATAAAATAATAGCTAAAATTATTCATAAAATCCAGTGTAAAAAGCCATCTAGAAATAATAATGGAAAGATGACAATCAGAAAAACCAAATGGGGCTAAAACAGGGATAAAAGGCCGCTAAAATGAAACACTCAGTATAAAAGACAAAAGTGATACATGTTAAAAAGTTAAAACAGTAATGCAGCGCTCAAGATATAAAAAAAAATCTAAATGCACGTTGCCAAAATTACATTTGCTAAAAAGTTAAAAACCCTATCCACTGCTCCATTATCGTCCTCCAAAACCTCTGCTAGACTGGTCAGCAGTTACAGGGATGTTCAAATGTTTGCTAGAGGAACACACTGCAGCAACATGTGACTGACTGTCAAGAACTCTCCACAGAGCAGACAGATAGGTGGAGGTTCCTTTATAAGCAGATACCTATGTGTAAAATAACAGTGGCCAATGCGCATTCGAGCCAACATTGCCTCCTCATGTCGAGATATGCATGAGGAGGTTTCCCAGTGTACAGGGAGGTGCTTCACCTCCCTAAGTTTGTGCCTGTGGACAGCTGACCACTCGTCACGACAGGACGAAAACACCGCTCTCCGGACAACAAGCTTAAAATCATCGGATGTTACAGAAGTAATTGTTACATCGGGTTCTGTGGTCTCGCTCTTCGCCGCCAAATCCGCAACGTCATTCCCCGGCAAGCAGTAGCAGTAGCAGTAGTGGGGTTTTAGGGCGCAAAACTGCTTAGGTTTTTAGCGCCCTAGGGTAAATAAAAGAGCTAAAAACTAAAACGTAGAAAAACAACTAAAACAGCAGTGCTGCACAAGGGTTAAAATCAGGGAGAAAGCAGAAAAGATCTATCAAGGCCAGGCTAAAATCAAGGGATTAAACTGACACAAAAACGACAACGCCACTAAAGGAAAGGAAAAGGTAACCTAAAAGACAAGTATATATAAACAAAAAAAAAAAAACAAAAAAAAAAAAAAAAAAAAAAAAAACCGAGATAAAGTTAAACCCGACTGTACATCCCGCAGCGGGGAAGAAAGTTTAAAAGTCCCTCAAAAGTACCAGGGTTGTCGCCCAGCAGAGTGGGAAGGTCAGTTGGCAGACATAGGGACGCACGCAGCACATTAAAAAGGCGGCATTCCAATAAAAGATGACGCACCGTCAAAGGCTCGTTACGCGAAGCACATTGAGGTGCGGGTTCCCCACATAAAAGATACCGATGGCTAAAACAGCAGTGCCCTATACGCAGTCGCGCTAAACTCACTTCATCGCGGCGACATGCTCGCGAAGAAATAGGCCAGGGGAGAGGAAGGGAATTAACTTCTCTCAGCTTGTTGCCACGCACGCCGGACCATTCCGCGAACCAGCGCGAAAGAACGCCCCGGCGCAGGTGAAGACCTACATTATCCGGAGGAACAGTGGAGCTAAAAACGTTAAGTCAATAAAATCGCCGACTTGACAGCTGTGTCCGCTAGTTCGTTACCGCTCACACCTACGTGAATTTCTGGTTGAATTTCTGATTTGATGAAATGGATAAATTATTCGTTATTATAAGTCTGATTAAGCTTATTTCTTAATTCCCTGTTAAAGTTGTTGCCGTCCTCTTCTTTATCGTTTGGCAACAGTCTGAATATAAGTTTCTTCACGGATTCCTCCCAATCATTAGTCATATTGGCATCCTCCTTCCGTAATGTATTCAATATCTCTGGTTTTTTTGATTTTTTTCCCCCTATCAGACCGATCTCAAGGAATACCTCAGAAGGAGTTGCCCTCCAGCCACTACTGCTGGTCCATACGGTAAGCCCTTCACCATGTACAACCCGGCTTTAAGCCCCTACCACAGGTATAACCACCTGTGGCTCCCCACTTTAGGCCATGCTGCGTAATGACTTGTGGTTGATTACACCGGGTTTCCGTTAGCGGTAACACGACCGGTCCGTAATTCTAACCCAACGAGCAGCGTTCGTCGGGAAATTAAAACGGACCGGGCCCCCAAGGAAGCTACGTGGGTGTACATAACGGTATGGACGGGCTCCGCACCTAAGGCTTACACATAGGGGCAGTAGGAAGGGTCCACTCAACCTTCACGCCTGAGACCTCCGAAGAGCACACATGTTGGAAGCCGCGCTGGAACCGTGGGACAGGAACCACGGAGATAAAATAAAGATCCCTGTTGGTGAGGCAGGAGTTAATAAATCTAAAGCCTTAAAACTAAATATGTAAAGACTAAGTTTAGAAGGGGAAGAAGATGAGGCGAATAAATTGGCTCCCACAAAAACACAAACACATAGGCACAAACACAGAACGTGACTCAGTTGGGGCGATGGGGATGATGAGATGGCGGTGAGTGGCTCGGGAACCACCGGGTGCGCCAAACCCGTAGCTATCGTAGTAGGCCCCTGGGGGGGGGGTGATGTGTGCTACAGGAACACACTCCAGCAACATGTGACAGACTGTCAAGGACCCTCCATAGAGCAGAAGATAGGTGCAGGTTCCTTCATAAGCAGATACCAATGTGTAAAATAACAATGGCCAATGCACATTCGAACCAACATAACCTCTTTACGGCGAGATACGCGTGAGGAGGTTGCCTAGTGTACAGGGAGCTCCTTCACAGCCTTAAGTTTGTTCCCGCGGAGAGCTGACCACTCGTCACACCTGGACGAAAACACCGCTCTCCGGACCTAAATCTTAAAATCGTCGGATGTTACGCAAGTAATTGTTACACTGGTGGTCGTGCTCTTCGTTGCCAAATCCGCAAGGTCATTGCCCGGCAAGCCAACGTGTCCAGAAATACATGCACACTCCACATTAACGCCGGAAGCATATATAATGTGGAGAATATACAGGATGCGCTGTACGAAGGGATGGTAGTTGTACAGTGCACGAATGCTCTGAAGGGCACTAAGGTAATCACTCAATATAAGGCAATCACCCAAATTTCGACTGCGAACATAGAGAAGAGCGCGTTATATGGCATAGAGCTCTGCACAGCAAATAGATGTGCTACTAGGCAAAACGAAAGTAAAGGGTTCGGTCCCAGGAACAAGCGCACATCCAACGCTGTCATTACACTTACTATCATAGGTGTATAGACGAATGCGGCCACTGCATTTTGATAACAATTCTAAAAACAAGAACGGACACTAGACACAGGCGTAGCAGATTTCAGGTAAGCTGTCATCCCAAGGTCTACATGGGAGGAAGCACGCAACCAAGTTGGGCGCACCCTTTCCCCCTTGGGGAACATGTTTCTCATTTCGATATCGTGTTCCCGAAGCAACTCCCTGAAACGGAAACCTGCCGACCTTGGACTAAGTGAGAGGTTCCGATAACGATCGTCCAGCTCGGTGGAGAAAAAAGGAGTAAACGTTGGATGAGCAGGCAAGCACTTAAGCATACAACCATAACTGGCTAATAGGCCATCCCGCCGACATCGCAGAGAGGGTTCTGCCGATTCCGCGTAGAAGCTGACCACTGGGCTGGTAAGAAAAGCATCAACAGCCACACTGATGCCCTGATTGCGTACCAAGTCTAATCGTTTCAGCACAGATATTCGGGCTGAGGAATACACAATGCATCCATAGTCTAACTTGGATCAGATCAGTGCACGATGGAGACAGAGAAGCACTGTCCGATCGGCTCCCAAAGATTTGCCCCTTAGTCCGTAAAATATTAAGAAAACGGCCACATCGGGCCATCAGCTGTCCTATATGTGCTGACCAACAAAGTTTACGATCGAAGAGCCATCCAAGGAATCTCACCTTATCGCTAAGGGAAGTAAATTTGGCCCAAGGCGAAGCATAGGTGCCATTTGCCACCTACGGCGCCAGAAGTTAACGCAAACTATCTTCTCAGTTGAGAAACGAAATCCATTTTTCCAGCTCCAATCATAGAGATTGTCAAAACACCGCTGGAGCCCGCGATCCAAAGAAGGTGCACCTGAGTATAGTACAATAGATGGCAAAGTCGTCCACGAATAAGCAGGGTAAGACACCTGGTGGAACACACCGAGATATAGAATTAATCGCTATAGCAAACAGCATCACGCTCAGAACCGATCACTGTGGAACACCGTTCTCTTGAGTAAAAAGGCTAGAAAATACACAGCCAACCCTTATTCGGAAAACGCGGTACATCTTAAACCCCTGAATAAACAGCGGTAGTCGTCCACGTATGTTCTAGTTGAGGAGAGAACGTAAGATTCCTGCTCGCCAACACGTATCATAAGCCATAAGTAAAAAATATCCGAAGTGTTTAACATCTCTTAAGAAAGGCGTTCATAATCTGCATCGACAGCGAAACAGGATGGTCTGCTGCTGACCGACGTTTGTCGGTAAATTGTGGAATCCAGCTACCACACCAAACGTCCATTTATCATGCATTCCGTCACCTTGCAAACGAAACTAGCGAGGGAAGTAGGACGGTAGGTGGACGGAAGATCACGATCCTTTGCAGGTTTAACCATAGGTATTATGGTGGCCACCCGCCACTTTTCGGGAAAAGTGATATCAACCCAGACATGATTGTAGACCTCGAGGAGGAAAGCCTTTACCCGTAGGAGAGAGATGTTGCGGCATCTGGATCTGCCGCAGAGTTTCGCGAAGATGATAGTGCATGGACTAGCTCAGCCATGGTGAATAGGCGATTGTAATCCTCAAGGTCTCCGGAACGAAAGAAGAATCCTTGAGATTCCACCTGAGCCTTACTGTAAGGAACTCAGGGGAATAATTGTCTGAGCACGAAACCTGAGCGAAATCACTGCCTAAAGCGCTCGCCACGTCAAATTTATCAACTACAGCTCCAGCTGGTGTTTTAAGACCGGCAACTGGTAGATGGGTCGATTTACTGGCCACACATCTTAACTTATCCCATACGACAGAGGAAGGTGTGTGTCGATTACAGGAACCTACAAACTCGCTCCATAATGGCTTTTTCCTATCCTTAGTAACTTGTCAGCATTTGGCACACATCTTCTTATATTGTATTAAGTTAACCAGCGTAGGGCGACGTTGGAAAACCTGAAGAGCACGTCTGCGGGCACTAATGGCATCCCGACATTCATCTGTACACCAAGGAAAGGGAAATCGACGACATTGACCAGTCGACTGCGGAATAGACTGCTCAGCAGCAGAAAAAAATAGTTGCTGTGTGGTGTTCAACTAAATTATCCACCGAGTCATGCTCGCTGCAGTCAAAAACAGCCAAACGGGAATAAAGGTTCCAGTTGGCTTTATTTAGCCGCCATCGAGGCAAATGTGGGGAACATTCAACTGGTGATAAGAGTTGGAAGGCGGTCACTAGAATGTAAGTCAAAGATGATAATCAAGTGGAAGGAAACTACAAACTGTGGAGAACAAACAACTATGTCTAGGCGTGAAAAACTGTTAAACCCGTCAGAAAGAAATGTAGACTTACCGGTGTACAAGAGAGATAGGTGATTACTGTCCAAGAAATCGGAAATTGGATGACCTCTCGCACAAGCCCAAGGTGAGCCTCAAAACGGATGGTGGGCATTCACGTCAGCAACCAGTAGAAATGGTGCAGATAGCTGAGAAACTACGTCTTCTAAATCAATGCGCGAGAGTTCAAAGGAGGGCGGCAGATATATACTAAAAATGCTGAATTTGGTATGATGATGATAAATGGGGTTTAAAGGTGCTCAACTGATAGGGTATCTGCGCCCTTAACATAAAACACGGGAGTTAAAAAACCTGAGATACAACTATGCTTAAAAAAATGTCAATCAAAATAGCTAAAACAACAGATAAACGCAGCATAAGAACCAAAACCAAGATAAAATAACTATCCAGCCCTGAAACCAGAGCTGGCACTAAAAGAGCGAAAACAAGGGCGAACATTAACATAACACGGTCATAACGTGTAAAAGACGATAGAAGATTTAAATAAAACCACAAACATAAGTCAACTAAATGTCAGTTTAGATAAAAATTTAAAAATCGTATCCAACGCTCCGTGATCATCGGCCAGGACCTCCGAAAGCATGGCCGGCAGTTGCAGAGTGGCTGGTAGTGGTGCTAGACGAGTACACATTATAAACATGTGTCGGACGGAAAACACTTCGCCATAGAGCGGGGTAGTAGTGGTGGCGGTGGCGTGGCGGTGGCGGCGGAGGCATCAGCAGGAACAGCAGCAGCAGCAGCAGCAGTAGTAGTAGTAGTAGTATTATGGCTTTAGGGCGCACAACTGCGAAGGTCATTAGCGCCCTAGGGTAAATAAAAGAACTGAAAGTTTAAAGGTATAAAAACCACTAAAATAGAAGCACTACACAAGGGTTAAAACCAGAGCATACAAAGGCTACCAAAGCCACACTAAAACCGAGTGACTAAAAACACAAGTCGGTAAAATGTAAAACCCCGAAATAAATTTAAACCCTACTGTACATCCCGCAGCGGCGGCGAAAATTACAAAGTCCATTGCAAGAAACAAGGTTGTCGCCCAGAACGGTGGGGATGTCAGTAGGCAGACTTAGGGACGCACGCAGCACAGTAAAAAGGTGGCACACCAGTAAAACATTATGCACCGTCAAAGGCTCGTAACATGAAGCACATTGAAGTACGGGTTCCCCAATTAAAAGATGCTGGTGGCTACAACGGCAATGCCCGATACGCAGTCGCGCTAAAACCATTTCATCGCGGAGACATGCACGCGAGGAAGTAGGCCAGGGGACAGGATGGGACTTGACCGCTCGCAGTTTGTTGTCACGCACAATGGACCATTCCGCGAACCAGCGCGAAAGAATGGTCCGGCGCAGGTGAACACGAACATCACCTGGAGGAACAGTGATGCTAAAAAAATTAGTCAATAAAATTGCAGACTTGGCAGCTGCGTCCGCTTGTTCGTTTCCGCTCACACCTACGTGACCATGAACCCAAACAAACGACACGCTGACGCCAGCGTCAGCGAGCGACTGTAGGCGATCCTGAATACGCTGTATCAAGGGATGGCATGGATACAGCTAACGCAGGCCCTGCAGTGCACTGAGCGAGTCGCTACAAATAACAAACTGCCTTAAATCCTGTCCTCGGACAATAACAAGAGCTTGATAGATACTAAAAAGTTCGGAGGTAAAAATCGAACATTGCCCCAGAAGATGAAATGTGTAACTCTGCGAATTAAAAACGAAAGCGCATCCCACACCACGGTCTTATTTGGAACCATCCGTGTAAATAAAACAATGGTTGGGAAACTCGGCCTGCAACTTTAAAAATGCGGAGCGGAAGACTGAAGGTGGAGTCGTTGATTTCGACACGGATGCCAACCCAAGATGGAACTGGGAATCGCAACGTAACTAAGGAGGGAAGGAACATTCCCCCAGTAGAAACACAGGCGGAAGGCGAACATCCAAGATCCGAAGAAGCAGACGAAAACGAACTCCTGCGGAAAGCAAGGCAAGAACGCTGACAGCATATTGACGGTCAAGAGACTCATCAAAGAATAACCAGAAAGACGGGTAATCTGGCAAGGCAAGGAGGCGGATAGCATAGCTAAAAAGAAGCAGGTCACGCAGACAGCGGAGGTTCAGCATCCTCCGCAGACAAGCTAATAGCCGGGCTAGTCAGAAACGCACCCAGCGCCAGACGAATCCCACGGTGGTGAACTGGGTTTAAACGTCGTAAAACCGAAGAACATGCCGAAGATTACATAATGCACCTGTGATCAAGTTTAGAGCGGACAAGCGAATGGTAAAGCTGAAATAGCACGGTGCGATCTGCTCCCCAGGATGTGCTACATAAAACACGCAAAATACTAAGTGTACGATCACATCTAGCCTTCAGAGAAGAGATATGGGACGACCAATTAAGCTTCATGTCGAAAACCAAGCCAAGAAACTTCACTGTTTCCGCGAAGGGTAGCGGTTCGGTTCCGAGATGTAGAGGAGGCGGTACGTAAGGTTTCCGACACCAGGAAGTTGACAAAAACTGTCTTCTCTGAAGAAAAACGGAGGCCACTGGAAACACTTCAAGCATGTAGAGGTCAAGACATGCCTGTAGGCGACGCTACAAAAAGGCAGGTGCACCGAGAACTACGATAAATTACAAAATCGTCCACAAATAAGGAGGAGGAGATACCAGCAGGACGACAATCAATGATGGGATTGATGGCAACAGCGAAGAGAGTGACGCTAAGTACCGACCCTTGAGGTACTCCGTTCTCCTGACTAAAAACACGGAAGCAAACAGAGCCCACCCGCAAGCGAAACACCCGGTCCTTCATGAACTCCCGGAGCAACATAGGAAGACCGCCACGGCAGCCCCAACTATGCAAAGTACGTAGTATGCCAGCGCTCAGGAAGTGTCATAAGCCTTCTCAAGATCGAAACAAATGGCCACGGTTTGACACTTCCGAAGAAAACCATTCAGGATATGAGTCGAGAGAGAGACAATGTGGTCGGTCGCGGAGCGGTATCGGCGAAAACCGCACTGTATGTTGCACAGAAGTTTCTCAGACTCGAGCCGCTATCGCAACCGCCCATTGACCATTCGCTCCATCACCTTACAAACCGCACTGGTGAGGGAGATATGACGGTAACTGGGAGGAAGACTACGGTCCTTCCCCGGTTTTAAGACGGGAACAACGGTGGCTTCGCGCTAAGCTGTAGGAAACACCCCCTCGCGCCAAACGAGGTTATACAGGTTCAGGAGATTGTTTACTGTCAGAAGAGAGGTTCTGTAGCATGGCGATATGAAGGACATCGGGTCCAGGAGCGGAGTGTCAAGAGGATGCTAAACAGGCATTTAGCTCCCACATGCTAAAATCCGAGTTATAGCACTCGGAATCCAAGGAACGGAAAGAGAGACTCTGAGTGTCCACGTCCACCTTGATGGCACGAAACGCTGGGTGATATTTGGCGGAGCTGGACGCAGTTGCAAACGTGCTACCAAGGGCGTCTGCAATAGCAACCGGATCAACGAAGGTGTCAGTTCCCACGAGAAGCCCCGGTATGGAAGTACCAGTCTGTTTACCGGCAACACGGCGGAGCTTCTCCCACACGACAGATGAAGGTGTTGTGTGACAATGTTTCAACAACCGAAGCCCGTTTACTATCTCGAATAATGCGCCGTGACCGGCGGCGTGTTTGTTTAAAATTGATCAAATGCTCCGATGTAGGGTGATAGCGAAATACCCGAAGAGCCCTCCTGCGAGCACGAATAGCTTCGCGGCTCTCGGTAGTCCACCAAGGGACCGATAAGCGTCTAGGGTAGGAAGACGACCGCGGTATGGACTGCTCGGCGGCGGAGATCACGACAGAGTTGAAATGTTCGACCATGTGTTCAACGGAGTCGAACAGGCGGTCGCTGAGAACAGCCAGAGCGGAGAAAAGAGCCCGATTCGACTTTGACAGCTGCCAAAAAATCGCACGCGAGGAGGAAATGTGGTGTGATAGAGTAATGACACAAGTGCAATTATCACTTGAATGAGTGTCTGATACTACGTTCCACTGAAAGCGATGAGCAAGCTGTACAGTGCAAACGGAAAGGTTGAGGTGCGATAGCGTGGCAAAAGAATCGGAAATGAAAGTAGGTTCACCGGTGTTCAGAACAGAGAGATTATACTGAACGAAAAGGTCAGCAAGAACAGTCCCCCGCGCGCAGGCACTAGGGGAATCCCATAGAGGATGTTGGGGATTAAAATCACCCAGCAGAAGAAATGGTGCTGGGAGCTGTGACAAGAGATGGAGCATGTCAGCAGCGCAGAGGATAGATGAAAGCGGAACATAGACATCACATTCAGTAAAGGAGAAACCAGGAAGCGTAAGTCAGATAACAACAGCTTGCAAGGTAGTAGTAAGCGAGACTGGCTGACCGCAGATTTCATTGCGCGTGAGGATCATAACACCACCATGAGCAGAGGAGCCCTCCTCCGGTGTAACATCAAAACGCATGGGAAGGTATTGGTGCAGGGCAAATGCATCGCGGGGGCGAATCTTTGTCTCCTGCAAACACAGAACCAGAGGGTTATAGGACCGTAGTAACAGCTGCAATTCGGCCCTATGGGTACGGACACCGCGGATATTCCACGTCAGGAGAGCCATGGAGCAAAGTTAAAGGCGTGAAAGGCTACCGATTAATCATAATATGAGTTTTCAGCTGGGACGCAAACGAATGGTGGACACTAAGTAGTTGAACTTAAGGTGGGCGTTTCTTGTTCTTTACACTCTTTGGACCCACAAGAGTATAGTCACAACCGTCGCCGTTATCCGCTGATGTTCGGGATGCGGAAGATCCCCTACGGCTCGTAGAACGAGAACGGGACTTGGAAGGTTTATCAATGGCCTTGAGTTTTTTACGACTGTGATCATGCGGAGAGCGACAGATGGTGTCGGTTTAACTAGCAGCTTACGAGCAGGTTCTGGAGAAATAGAGCTTGAGGCAGTGTGTGCTGTGGATGTTGAAGACAGCAAGATTGTTATGTTCGGCGCCCGCTCTGTTTGCGTACACGCCTCGGCTACGGGCACGATTTGTGGAGCCACTGAGGAAACAGGATTGCGGCGGAGCACAGATGCGTAGCCTGAGATGGTCGTAGGTTGCAGTTGTTGGATGCGACGCCGGCCTCAGGAAAAGTTAGGTGTTCCTTAACCCGCAACTCCTGGATGGCTTCCTCAAGAAATCGCGGACACTGCTGGGAGGTGGATGGATGCAGCAAGGGTCTCGGGCACTAGCAGATTCACCGTGAGCAGGCTGGCCGCAACGTTCACATGTTGCGTCGAAGGTGCACCGACTTTGGGTATGACCAAATTTCTGACACCGAAAACAACGCATGGGATTTGGTACATACGGTCTCACAGCAGCGCGTTCATAACCACAGTCAAGTGCCTCAGGTTGGGTGGTGCCTTTGAACGTTAGGAATACCGTTCGCAACGCAACCGACTGACCATCACGTTTACCTAGAAGACGGTACGCCTGATATACACCCTGGTCGTAGAGATGGGAAACAATGTCTGCATCTGAGAGACCGTCTAAGCAGGCGGTGGTCACCACGCCTCTACAAGTATTCAGAGATTTATGTGGGGCTACCGTTATAGAGTAGGAACTCAACAATCCGGCTTTCAGGAGCTTCTTAGACTGGTCTTCGGTCTTGTTTTCCACTAACAGCGTACCGTCTCTAGTCCTGGTTGCGTTGCTTACTTTACTACAGATCCTGTAAATTTCCCGTTGAATATACAATGGGTTAATATCTCGAATAATTTTAGATTCGCAAACCAAAGTCACTTCCAAAAAGCGGTCAATTGGAAGGGTTTTGCGCGGAGGGAACATGATAAAATAACCCACTTCCGGTACTGTCAGCGTCAGCCTGCCATCCGTGGGAAAGAAAAAAGACACCAAAAATACTTTCCGGTCTGTGCCCCCTGGGAGACCTCTCCCAGACCGATCTCACGGAGTACTTAGGAGGAGTTACCCTCCAGCCTCCACTGCTGGTCCATACGGGTAAGCCCTCCACCATGCACAAACCGGATTTATGCCTCTACCACAGGTATAACCACCTGTGGCCCCCCACTTTAGGTCATGGTGTGTAATGACATCCATTGATTCAGAGGACTTGTGGTTGATTACACCGGGTTTCCGATAGCGGTAACACGTCCGGCCCGTGATTCTAACCCGACGACCTGCGTACGTCGGGAGATTAGCACGAGCGTGCTCCCAGACAAGCTACGTGGGTTTACATATAGGTATGGACGAGCTCCGCATCTAAGGCGTACACCATAGGGGCAGTGTGAAGGGTCCTCTCAATCGTCACGCCTGAGACCTCCGAAGAGCACACAAGTTGGAAGCCGCGCTAGAACCGTGGGACAGGAACCACGGAGATAGAAGAAAGATCCCTGTTGGTGAGGCAGGAGTTAATAAACCTAAAGCGTTAAAACTAAATATACAGGAAATAAGCCTAAAAGAGGAAGAAGACGAGGCGAGTAAACTCGCACCCACAAGAACACAAAAGAAATGCGTAAACATACGCAGACATAAACACAACAACGTGGCCCAGTGGATGACGATGGGGAGGATGATATGGTGGCGAGTAGCTCGAGAACCCCCGGGATCGCAAAACCCTTACCTACCGTAGTAGGCCCCTGGGGGGGGGGGCAGAGAGCGGGCAGACAGTTGGAGGTTCTCTCTTAAAAACATGGCTATGACTAAAAATATAGTGGCCGACACGTAATCTAGCTAAAATAACCTCGCGGCGAGATAGATATGAGGAAGTCACCCAGTATATAGGGAGCTCCTTCATCTCCCAAGTTTGTTGCCGCGAAGAGCGGACCATTCCCCACGCCAGCACGATATTACCGCTCTTTGTACAGGTCAAAAATCTTCGGCAGTGACAAAGTTAGTGGTAACACTGGGCGCAGCTGATGCCTTCTTTGCCGTCAAATCCGCCAGTTCATTCCCTAGCACGCCAACGTGTCCAGAAACCCAGGCGCATTCCACATTTTACCTGAGGGGTGCAAAATGTGGAGAATGTCCTGAATGCGCTATACTAGAGGATAGTAAACGTACAGCTCACGAAGGCTCTGAAGGACACTCAGGGAATCACTTACAATAAGGCAGTCGCCGAAGTTTCGACGGCGAATATATAAAACGGCTCAGCAAATAGCATATAACTCTGCAGAATAGACTGATGTGCCAATCGGCAAACCGAAAGACAAAGGCACATTCAACACCATCAGTGCACTTACTGCCATCGGTATATAACTGCGGCCAATGTATTTTAATAAAAATTCTAAAAAACAGGAGCGGATAATAAAGATAAGCGTACAAGATTTCGCGTAAGCTGTCATTCCGAGATCTGCATAGGAGGGACTACGTAACCAAGATGGGTGCGCCCTCTCCCTCTTTGGAAACATGTCAGGCATTTCAAGACCGTGCGTTGGAAGCAGCTCCCGGAAGCGAAATCCTCTGCGTAAGAGGTTTCTATAACGGTCGTCCAATCCAGAATCAAAAAAGGGAGTAAACGATGGATGCGCAGGTATGCACTTCAAGCTACAGCGATAGTTAGATGGAAGAACATCGCGCCGACAGCACGGAGGGGGTTCGGCATAGAGGCTCACAACTGGGCTAGCTGGAAACGCCCCAACAGCCACCCGGATGCCCCGATTGTGAACACTATCTAACTTTCTTAGCACAGGCGGGCGTGCTGAGGCATAAACAATACATCCATAGTCTAACTTTGATCGGATCAGTGCACGATAAAGACAAAGCAGTACTGTCCGATCAGCTCCCAAAGATTTTCCGCTCAGGATCCGAAAAATATTCAAAGAACAGTCACACCGCGCTTTAAGTTGTGCTACATGACGTGGCCAGCATAGTTTCTGATCGAATATCAACTCCAGGAATCTCAACTCATCTGCCAAGCGAAGTATATCTGGCCCAAGTTGAAGATAAAGAGAAGGTGACATTCGCCACTTTTGGAGCCAGAAATTACGCAGACTGTCTTCTCAGCTGAGAAACGAAAGCCATTTTTCGAGTTCCAATCATAGAGATTGTCCAAACACCGCTGGAGACGGCGTTCCAAAAACGGCGTACGCTGAGAAGTGCAGAAGATAGCAAAGTCGTCTATTAATAAACAAGAAGAGAAACCTGGGGGAACACAGTGCGAGATGGAATTTATCGTTATAGCAAACAGCGCCACGCTGAGTACCGAGCCCTGCGGTTCTCCGTTCTCTTGAATGAAATGGTTAGAAAAAACCGAGCCGTACCTCATTCGAAAAACGCAGTCCCGCATAAACTCCTGAATGAACAGTGGTAGGCGTCCACGTATATTCCAGCTGTGGAGGGATGGCTGAATTCCTAACCGCCAACACGTATCATAAGCCTTCTCGAGGTCAAAAAAATCCCAACTGTTGGGCTGTTCTTCATAAACCTGTTCATGACCTGAGTTGACAGCGACACAAGTTGGTCAGGTACTGAACAACGTCGTCGAAAACCACACTGGGTGTTAGTCAGAAGGTTGTGGGATTCCAGCCACCACACCAAGCGTCCATTGATCATGCGTTCCATCACATTGTATACGCAACTGGTGAGGGAAATAGGGCGGTAACTGGAAGGAAGATGGCGGTCCTTTCCAGGTTTAGGAATGGGTATTATGGTGGCCTCCCGCCACTTGTTTGGAAAAGTGCCGTCAACCCAGGCAAGATTATAGACCTCGAGTAGTAAAGCCTTACCATCAGGAGAGAGATGTTGCTGCATTTGGACGTGGATACCATCTGGTCCTGATGCAGAGTGTCGCGAAGATGAAAGTGCAGTGTCTAGTTCTGCCATGGTGAAAAGGCGATTATAATCTTCAAGGTTTCCAGGACGAAAGGATAATCCTTGAGATTCCACCTGAACCTTAATTGTAAGAAAGTCAGGGTAATAATTGTCTGAGCGAATGCACAACCTAAGGTATTCGCCACATCAAACGTATCAACAACAGCCCCATCATGGGCACATGGGTCGATTTTCCGGCCACACACCTTAACTTATCCCATACGACAGAAGGTGTATGTCTGTTAAAAGATGCTACAAATTTACACCAGCATGACTTTTGCCTATTCTTTATAATATGTCTAGATTTGACACGCAGCGTTTTATAGTGCATTAGATTATCTAGTGTAGGGCGAAGTTGGAAGACCCAGAGAGCACGCCTGCGAGCACGAATAGCATTCTGGCAGTCATCAGTCCATCAGGGTACTGAAAATCGACGGATTTTACCAGTCGAACGCGGAATGGATTGCTCAGCAGCGGAAAGAATTTTCTCTGTGAGATGGTCGACTAAATGGTTCATAGAGTCGTGCACGTTGGAGTTAAATTCAGCCAAGCGGGTATAAAGTTCCATGTTGGCGTGATCTAAGCGCCAGCTAGGTAAACGAATGGAATATACATAGACTAATAAGACATGGAATGTGGTCACTAGAGTGCAAATCAGAGATGATATTCCAGGATAACGAGACCGCCAAATGTGGTGAACAAATCACTATATCAAGGTGTGAAAAACTATGAAAGGCGTCAGAAAGGAAGGTTGGCTCTCCGTTGTTCAGGAGAGCGAGATTCTTAGTATCCAGGAAATCTGCAATTAGCTGACCTCTCGCACAAGCCCGAGAGGAGCCCCAAAGTGGGTGGTGGGCATTCATGTCCCCTGCCAACAGAAAGGGTGTTGGTAGCTGGAAGACGAGGTTTTCCAAATCAGTGCGCGACAGGTCAGCGGATGGAGGAAGATATATATTGCAAATGGTGAAGCTAATCGATGGTACATTAATTCTCACAGTGACGGATTGTATGTCGGATTTTATGGGTACAGATTCTACGAAAATGTCATCTCTGATAAGCACACTGGTGCCCCCATGTGCAGGAATACCCTCCGCCGGTAATAAATCACACCGTACAGAGGAGTATGGCCTGATTGTAACGTTGTCTTGAAGACGGAGCTAGATCTCTTGTAAACATACGACCAAAGGCTGAGTCTTGTGGAGCAACAATTCAAGCTGTGGTCGATGTGGTCGTATTTCACGGATGTTCCACTGTAGGACACACATGTACATTATGGGATACGTTTTATGTAGAAAGGCGTTTCTGCAGATTTGGCTGGTCGGTTTAACTTTTTTTTTTTTTTTTGCCGTCGGACTAGCGCTTGGTTCAGGAGCACGATCCTGCCACTTAAGCACTGTCCCTCTTGCAGCGAGGGCAGAATCCTCCTGTTCCATCTCCTCCACGGTAGAGAACTCCTGTCCAATAGAAAATTTGGGTTCGAGAACCTCGAACCGATTAGACGTCCTGATCGGCGAAGATGGTGGTCGCCAATCTAAGCTCTCTCCAGAAGAGTCCTCAGAAGAGTATCTACGTCGTGAATGACGTGGACTGGTCCTTCCCTTAGGTGTTTTGGGTGTGGTCTTTGCACTGGAAGTCCCATCTGAAATACCTGGTCTTAAACTTAAGCGTTGGTGAAGAAATTGTGCAGGTTTTCCTGTCTTCTTTCCGAAAGTCAAAGGTCTAGGTGATAACCGCTCTGGGCTGCTCCGTATGTTGGCGAATTTTAAAGAAGGTGGGGCGGACTGAGAAATAGTGACGGACGGCTTAGATAGCGGCCTGGCTACAAGGATCCTGTCAGCAATTGTGGCTCCCGTTCATATCGCAGGTATGAGTTGCGATTTCCCTCCTAGGTACCGATATGGCGGCAACTGAACTGTAGGTGCCGGTCCGCGAGACAGAGGATTGCCGAAGTCGCAGGAGTTTTTGGACTTCCAAGAAGGACACCTACTCTTTCACCCGAATCTCCTGGAGGGCACTCTCCTCCGCAAAACGGGAACAGTCGCGGAAACTAGATGGATGATCCTCGCCGCAGTTAACGCAAGATGGATGTGAGGTGCAATTGCCGTCGTGCTGCGCGTCTCCACATTTAACACAAGTAGACCGAACACTACAAAACTCGCTGTATGCCCAAAACGTTGACATTTATAGCATATTAGCGAGTTCGGAACGGGGCCTAAACTCGATGGCCTCGTACCCTGCCCTAATCCCCTGAGGGAGCTCCACCCGATCAAAGGTGAGGAACAAGGTACGTGTAGGCACGAATTCCCCATTCACTCTCCGTTGAACTCGGTACATACATGTAACACCCTGTTCTGCAAGATTCTCCTTTATCTCCTCATTCGAAAGGCTGCCCAAGGCTAGGGTGGTGACAACGCCACCCGAGGAGTTAAGAGTATTGTGCACCTCGACCTTCACAGGGCAACTGTCTAACATAGTGGCCTTTAGTAATTTCGCCACCTGTGATGCTCAATGTGCCTCAACAAGGAGCGTGCCGTTTCGAGTCTTAATGCACGACTTAACAAAACCAGCGATGTTGTCAAGCCCTTTCTGGATGGTGCAGAATTTTCCACCTTCCTCTGTCCGATTAACAATTAAGTAGCGAGGACCGCAAGACACAGCTACTTCTTTTCCTACATCATTCCCAAGTTTATAATATTTTTCATTTGGTGCCATAAAATGAGGATATTCATCTCCCAGTGCTCCCCACCCACCACGGAGCCCAACGACGGGTCACCCCTGGGGTGACAGGGCTACACAGGGGATACACCATAATAATTAGAGGTGTTGATTGACGGAGATGTTCGTCGCCGATCAGTACTCCTCCCTGAAGATTCCTAAGGATCGACATGGAGAATGACGTAGATTATTTCTTCGTTTAGTTATTTTGAGGTTGGAGTAAACTCACTCTTTCAGGAAACCGATCCTAACATAACCTGTCTTAAATGTTTTCGCTGGTGCAGAATACGCAACGGACAGCCGGTCTTGGTGCCCGGGGTCGAAGGCTTGGGAGATACTCTACTGGATTTCTCTTAATGGACAGTGCTGGCAATGTTATTGCCGGTTTAGGCTTAGAAGTGGTGGGCTTTGACTGTGGTCTGGCGATTAGAACCCTGTCAGAAATTGTTGCCCCGTTAATATCGCAAGTTTGAGTGGCGATTTCCCGACGCAGTACCGACCTAGATGTAACGGAGCTGTAGGTACCGAAGCGCGGGAACAGAGGGTTGGCGAAGATGCAAGAGTTTTTGGGCCTCTGAGAAGGACAGCTTCTCGCGCACCCGTATCTCCTGGATCGCTCGTTTCTCCGTAAAATGGGGGCAATCTCGAGAACTAGATCGGTGTTCTTCGCTGCAATTCACGCAAGATGGAGTGGCACAACAAGCTCCACCGAGCGAAGCCTCGACATACAGAGCACATGTGAGATGACCAGTACAAAACTCACTGGTGTGCCAAAACCTCTGACACTTGTAACATCCGAGGGGTTGGGAATGTAGGGCTTAACCTCGATGATTCCATGGCCTGCTTTGATCCTTTGAGAGAGATCTACCCGATCAAAGATAAGGTACGGGCGGAAATAAATTCACCGTTAACCTTCCGCTGAACCCTGTAAACACATATTACACCCTGATCTGCCATATCCTCTTGAGGCTCCTCATTGATGATGATGATGATGATGATGGTTGAAGCTTAAGGGCGCATAACTACATGGTTATTAGCACCCCATAAGAACCCGCCGTGCTAAAACCAAAATAAAAGAATAAACAGATAAAATACAATGATAAGTATTACTAAAATGATAATTAAGAGCAAAGCAAACAAAGCTACCCATGGCGGAAACCGTAGGGAGGCTAAAAACTATTAAAAACAAATAAGTTAAAAGGATAACTAAAACAAACGCTTCAGTCCTGAGAGGCTAAAATGGGTAAAATACGAAGCTACCATTCCAGGGTCGTATCAGAGCAATAACATTGAAATAAAACTAAGGAGAGGGACAGAGAGAGAGAGAGAGAGAGAGAGGTAAAGTTTTGCAGCGCCCAACCTATACGCTTATTAGCGCCCTTTAAAACGAAATAAAACAAAGTTAATCTTCTCGCTAAAATATTACCGCAAAATGAAAATTATAACCTACTAATGTATCCCAAAAGTTAGAACGTTAAAACGATCCGGTGGGTAAAAATACGCAAGAAATTAATCATAAAATTGATCTTCCAGCTAAAATATCCTGGTCAAATGAATATTTTAATTTACTAGTTATCTGCCCAATAATAAAACTTTAAAACCAGTCCGACAGGTTAAGATTATGGATCAAATAATGATAAAATTAATCTCCTAGCTAAAATATTATGGTGAAATGAATATAACCTACTAATACATCCCTCCGGTAGGCTAAAATAAAGAATAAAATACCATATTATTAAAGCTGTAGAACGGAAATAAAACTATATATGGCCAATCGGAGAGCACTGTCGTATGAAAGATAAAACCCGTTCTACAGCAAGCATGCTGTTCGCTAGGATGGCATGCATGTCGTGGGGCAAACTCAACGACATACGAAGAGTAGCTAAGTACTGGCACTCGATTAAAAAGTGTTTCACTGTCAAGGTCGCGCTGCACCAACAAATTGGACTGGCTCTCCTCGCAGTACATGACAGTAACTACAATGACAGTGTCCGATACGTAGGCGACATAAAATGACTTATCGCCCTCCGTGGTGTAATGGTTACCATGCTAGCTTCATATACCCAAGGTCGCGGGTTCAAACCCGGCGGAGGACGATGGATTTTTTCGGGTGTAAAAATCCTTAGCATGGCTTCCTTCGGAAGGGAAGTAAAGCCGTTGGTCCCGTGTCGTAGATTTACGGCACGTAAAAGAACCTCAAGCCTGATAAGAGAAGCCTCTGAATAAAATTAAGCGGTCTTTCACGCCCAGTATAGAATGGGACGCTGAGAACCACAGCAGTTAAAGAGCGTCCATAAATAACACGCCATTTCCATTTTTTATAAAATGACTTCTTCTCGGCGGGAAGAACGACAGATGTTTTCCAGGGTTTCGGGAGTGGCTTAATTGCCCGCAATTTATTGTCACTAATTCGGGAGCATTCAGCCTCCCAACGAGAAATAATGGTCACACGAAAAACCGCCTTCAGATCATTCGCGGCTGCGGAAGAACAAAAAATCCTGGGAGATAAAATGGCTCTCCTGACAGCAGAATCAGCTGCCTCATTCCCGACCACTCCAGTGTGACCAGGCACCCACACAAAAGTCACTTTGAGACCTGCTTCAGAAAGGGAGTGAAGACAGTCCTGGATTCTCTGTACCATAGGGTGGAAACTGTATAGCGCACGAAGGCTTTGAAGTGCACAGAGGGAATCGGTACAGATGGCAGAGAGTGCAGTAGCAGTAGCAGTATGCCTATAGGGCGCACAACTGCATTGGTTATTAGCGGCCTAGGGTAAGAAAATGAACTAAAAGTTAAAAGGTATAAAAACCGCTAAAACAAAAGTACCACGCAAAGGTTAAAACCAGAGACAGAATAAAGAGGCTTCCAAAGCCAGACTAAAACCGAGGGAATAAAAACACAAGTCGGTAAAATGTAAAACCCCAAGATAAAATTAAACCCTACTGTACATCCCGCAGCGGCGGAGGAAATTAAAAAGTCTCTCGCAAGAAACAGGGTTGTCGCCCAGAAGGCTGGGGATGTCACAGGCAGACATAGGGATGCACGCAGCACAGTAAAAAGGTGGCACTCCAATAAAACATTACGCACCGTCAAAGGCTCGTTACACGAAGCATATTGAGGTGCGGGTACCCTACGTAAAAATTCTAGTGGCTAAAACGCCAATGCCCGATACGCAGTCGTGCTAAAACCACCTATTCGCAGCGACATTCACGCGAGGAGGTAGGCCAGGGGACAGGAAGGGGCATGACCGCTCTCAGTTTGTTGTCACGCACCTCGGACCATTCCGCGAACCAGCACGAAAGAATGGCCGGCGCAGGTGAACACGCACATCACCTGGAGGAACTTGTGGTGCTAAAAAATTAGTCAATAACATTGCAGACTTGGCAGCTGTGTCCACTTGTTCGTTTCCACGCACACCTACGTGACCAGGAACCCAAACAAACGACACGCTGACCCAGCGTCAGCGAGCGGCTGCAGGCGATCTTGAATACGCTGTATCACGGGATGACATGGATACAGCTCACGCACACCCTGTAGTGCACTGAGAGAGTCGCTACAAATAACAAACTGCCTTAAATCCTGTCCCCGGATAAAAACAAAAGCCTGATATATACTAAAAGGTTCGGCGGTAAAATTCGAACATTGCCCCAAAAGATGAAATGTGTAACTCCGCGAATTAAAAACGAAAGCACATCCCACACCACGGTCTTCCTTGGATTCATCCGTGTAAATAAAACAATGGTTCGGAAACTCGGCCTGTAATTCTAAAAATGCGGAGCGGAAGACTGCAGGTGGAGTCGTCAATATCGGCATGGATGCCAAATCAAGGTGGAAATTGGTGTCGCAACGTAACCAAGGAGGGAAGGAACATTCCCCCAGTGGAAACACAGGCGGTAGGCGAACATCCAAGATCCGAAAAAGCAGACGAAAACGAACTCCTGCGGGAATAAAGGCAACAGCGATGACAGTATATTCACGGTCAAGAGACTTGTCAAAAAATAACCTGAAAGACGGGTGATCTGCCAAGGCAAAAGGCGGATAGCATAGCTGCAAAGAAGTAGGTCATGCCTATGAGACAGCGGAGATTCACCAGCCTCCGCAGACAAGCTAATGACCGGGCAATTCGGAAACGCACCCAATGCCAGACGAATCCCTCGGTGATGAACTGGGTTAAACGTCGTAAACCCAAAGGACATGCCGAAGAGTGCACAATGCACCCGTAATCAAGTTTAGAGCGAACAAGCGAACGGTAAAGCTGTAATAGTACGGTGCGATTTGCTCCCCAGGATGCGCCACATAAAACACGTAAACTATTAAGTGTACGATCAAAACTACCCTTCAGAGAAGAGATATGGGACGACCAACTAAGCTTTCTGTCGAACACCAGGCCGAGAAACTTCACCGTTTCGGCGAAGGGTAGCGGTTCCGGCCCAAGGTGTAGCGAAGGCGGATCGTAACGTTTCCGCCGCCAGAAGTTTACACAAACAGTCTTCTCAAATGAAAAACGGAAACCATTTTCAACACTCCAAGCGTAGACGATCAAGACATGCCTGCAGACGACGCTCCAAAGGCAAGTGCCCCGAGAGCAGCAATAAATTGCAAAATCGTCCACGTACATGGAGGAGGAAATACCTGCAGGAACACATTCGACAATGGGATTGATGGCGATAGCAAACAGAGTGACGCTGAGTACCGCCCCTTGAGGTACTCCGTTCTTCTGATTAAGAACACGAAAGCAAGCAGAACCCACACGCAAACGAAACACCCTGATGTTCAGTATGAACTCCCGGAGGAACACTGGAAGGCGGCCATGGAAGGCCCACTCGCGTAAGGTGCGCAATAAACCAGTCCTCCAGCTAGTGTCATAAGCTTGCTCCAGATCGAAAAAGATGGCGAAAGTTTGGCACTTGCGTAGAAATCCATTCAGTATGTGAGTCGAGAGGGAGAGGAGATTGTCAGTCGTGGAGCGGTATCGTCGAAAGCCGCACTGGATATTGCAGAACAGTTTCTCAGACTCGAACCACCACAGTAACCGTCCATTGATCATGCCCTCTATCACCTTGCAAACAGCACTGGTGAGGGAGATCAGACGGTAACTGGAAGGAAGTCTACGATCCTTTCCCGGTTTTAAAATGGGAACAACGGTGGCTTCACGCCAAGCCGCAGGAAACACACCGTCTTGCCAAACACGGTTATATAGGTTCAGGAGATAGAGTTTACCTTCAGAAGAGAGGTGCTGCAGCATTGCGATGTGGATACTATCAGGGCCTGGGGCGGAGTGACGAGAAGATGCTAATGAGGCAACCAGCTCTCGCATGCTAAAAGGTGTCTTATAGCACTCGGTGTCAGAGGACCGGAAAGAGAGACTCTGAGACTCCAGCTCCGCCTTAATGTGATAATTGGCGGAACTGGACATATATGCGAAAGTGTTACCAAGGACGTCTGCAACAGCAAGCGGATCAACTACGGTGTCGGTGCCCACGAGTGGCCCCGGTATTGAAGTACCAGTCTGCTTACCGGCAACACGGAGGACCTTCTCTCACACAACGGATGAAGGTGTTGTACAATTAAAGGTAGACACTTATGAATACCATGAAGTCCGTTTGCTATCCTGAATAACTCGGCGTGCCCGTGCGCGTGTTTGTTTAAAAGTGATCAAATGCTCCAGCGTAGGGTGATGGCGAAATACCCAAAGAGCCCTCCTACGAGCACGAATGGCATCGCGAAACTCGGCAGTCCACCCAGGAACCGGTAATCGTCTAGGGTAGGCTGATTACAGCGGCATTGAGTGCTCGGCAGCGGAGATCACGACAGAGTTGAAATGATCGACCATCTGATCAACGGATTCGACCCGGCGGTCGCTGAAAGCAGCCAGAGCGGAAAAGAAAGCCCAATTCGACTTAGACAGCTGCCAACAACTGGCACGCGAGGAGGAAATGTGTTGTGATATAAGAGTAATGACACAGGGCGATGATCACTAGAATGAATGTCTGATACTACGATCCACTGAAAGCGGTGAGCAAGCTGGTAAAGCAAAAGGAAAGGTCCAGGTGCCATAGCGTGGCAGAAAAATCGGAAATGAAAGTAGGTTCACCGGTGTTCAGAACAGAGACACAATATTGAACGAAAAGGTCAGCAAGAACAGTCCCCCGCGCGTAGGCCCTAGTGAAACCCCATAGGGATGGTGGGCATTAAAATCACCCAGCAGAAGAAAAGGTGCTGGGAGCTGTGAGAAGAGATGGAGCATGTCAGCGACGCAGAGGATAGATGAAGGCGGAACGTAGACATTGCATATAGTAAAGGAGAAACCAGGCAGAATAAGTCGGATAGCAACAGCTTGCAAGGTAGTAGTAAGCGAGACTGGCTGACCGCAGATGTCATTGCGCGTGAGGATCATAAGCAGGAGAGCCCTCCTCCGGTGTAACATCAAACCGCATAGGAAAGTATTGGTGCAAAGCAAATGCATCGTGGAGGCGAAGCTTTGTCTCCTACAAACACAGAACCAGAGGGTTATAGGACCGTAGTAACAGCTGCAATTCGGCCCTATGAGTACGGACACCGCGGATATTCCATGTCAAGAGAGCGTGAAAGTTACCGAATAATCACAATATGAGTTTGCAGCTGGGATGCAAACGAATGGTGGAAACGAAGTAGATGAAGTTAAGGTGGAAGTTTCTTGTTCTTTACACTCTTTGGATCCACAAGAGTATAGCCACTATCCGCTGATGTTCGGGATGCGGAAGATCCCCTACGGCTCGTAGAACGAGAACGGGACTTGGAAGGTTTATCAGTGGCCTTGAGTTTTTTTACGACTGCGCTCATGAGGAGTAGTGACAGATGGTGTCGGTCTCACTGGCGGCTTACGAGCAGGTTCTGGAGAAATAGAACTTGTGGAAGTGGGTGCTGTGAATGTGGAAGACCGCGAGGTTGTTTTGGTCGGCGTCTGTTCTGTTTGAGTACACGCGTCGGCTACAGGCACGGTTTGTAGTACCACAGAGGAAACAGGAGTGCGGCGGAGCGCTGAGGCGTAGCCTGAGATGGTTGCAGGCTGCAGCTGTTGGAAGCGACGTCTGGCTTCCGGGAAAGTCAGGCGTTCCTTAACTCGCAGCTCCTGCATGGCCTTTTCGTCGAGAAAACGTGGACATTGCCGGGAGCTAGATGGATGGTTCCCTTTACAATGGACGCAACAAGGGTCTCCAGCACAAGCAGTTTCTCCGTGTGCAGTTTGGCCGCAACGTTCACTTGTGGCGTCGAAAGTGTACGAACTTTGGGTGTGACCAAACTTATGGCTGCGGAAACAACGCATAGGGCTTGGTATATACGGCCTCTCAGCAGCGCGTTCGTATCCACAGTAGAATGCTTCAGTAAGTTGGTGCCTTTGAACGTTAGGAAGACTGTCCTTGACGCAACCGACTCACCATTACGTTTGCCAAGAAGACGGTACGCCTGTCGCACACCCTGGTCGGAGAGATTGGTGACAGTTTCAGGAACAGAAAGGCCGTCTAAGCTTGAGGTAGTCACCACGCCTCTACAGGTATTTAACGATTTGTTTGGTGCCACCGTTATTGGGTAGGAACCCAATAAACTGGCTTTCAAGAGCTTTCTGGACTGGTCTTCGGTCCTGGTTTCTATTAACAACGTACCAACTCTAGTCCTGCTTGCATTGGTCACTTTGCCACACATCCTGTCGAGTTCACGTTGAATGTAAAAGGGGTTAAAGTCTCTCATTTTCTTTGAACCACAAGCCGAGGTCAGCACCAAAAATTTGTCAAAAAGAGAGGTTTTGCGCGGAGGGATCATTATAAAAAGGCCCCCTTCCGGTACTGTCGGCATCAGCCTGCCATCCGGGGGAAAGAGAAAAAAGACATCAAAAATACTTTCTGGTCTGTGCCGCCTGGGAGACCCTCCCAGACCGATCTCTCGGAGTACTTAGAAGGAGTTACCCTCCAGCCTCCACTGCTGCTCCATACGGGTAAGCCCTCCACCATGCCCAGCCTGGCTGAGACCTCCGAAGAGCACACAAGTTGGAAGCCGCGCTGGAACCGTGGGACAGGAACCACGGAGATAGAAGCAAGATCCCTGTTGGTGAGGCAGGAGTTAATAAACCTAAAGCCTTAAAACTACATATAGGGAGTAAACTCGCACCCACAAGAACATAAATAAATGCGCACAGACACACGCAGACACGAACTCAAAATGTGGCCCAGTGGATGGCGATGGGGAGGATGATATGGCGGCGAGTGACTCGGGAACCCCCGGTTGCGCCAGACCCGAACCTACCGTAGTAGGCCCCTGGGGGGACCAGTATTTGGTGTTTAAACTGCAGAAAAGAATAATAAGAATAGTCAAGCAAGTGAACCAATGTACCCCAAGTAAACCACTTTTCTTGGATTTAAGAATGTTACCATTACCGTGTATTTATATCTTAGAGACAGTTTCCTTTATACATGACAATAAGAGAATTTTTAAGCTCAACAATGAATACTATTCTTACAACACAAGAACATCAACAGCAATCCATCTCCAACAACACAGATTAACTAAAAGCTTAAATTCAGTTTCCCAAAAAGGTGTTAACTTATATAATAAACTCCCTGATGCGATCAAAGTTCCACAGAGCAAAGCATTTAAGAAGAAGGTTAAAAATCTACTCCTAAACTATGTTTTATTCCGTTGATGAATTCATGAATACATCTTTTTGATTATGTGCTAAAAATACTTGTTTATTTGGAAAACTTTGCCACATGAGCCATCCAGCTATGTATGTGTAAATAAGTAGATTTCTCTAAGACTGAAACATTGTTTGTTGCATGGGTCCTGTTCATCTGAGGATGTACTTCGGCACAAGAGAAACCTTAACGACTGCCTCAAGACAAGATTAGCTTAGCAACAATTGTACTCGTTTTGATCAATACTGTAAAATATAATGTATATAGAAGTGTAAGAGATTTGTTAAATTATGTATTATTTGTTTTTGTCGAAGCCATGAATTCATTGTATTTCTTAAGGTGAATAAATTCTATTCTATTCTAGGGAGGTTCAGTTGGTCCAGCAGATCAGCGATTACGGCTCCCCTTGCACACGCCCTGGGAGATCCTCAAAGAGGGTGATGAAAATTAAAAATCTCCCACTAGGAGGTACGGTGGAGGTAACTGGCAAGCTAAAGTCCTAAAGTAAGCAATGGCAAGGGGAGACGCGGGAGGGACATTAAGACTACAGACGGATAAACTAAAGCCTGGAACAGAAATGTGGACAGCAACCGCTGGTAATTGAGTGGTGAGTGGCATAGGTCGGAAGCACACGGCGTCTCGAACGAGGATCATTGACCCACCGTGCGCAGGAGAACCCTCGTCAGGTTCCACATCAAAGCGAACCGGTGTGTACCTATGCAAAGCAAAGGTATCTCGAGGGCGCAGCTTTGCCTCCTATAAGCAATCGATGGGAGGGGTATAAGATCGCATTAGAAAATCCTAGTCGCATCGATGTGAACGTGGACCTCGTATATTCCACTGAAGGAGAGCCATAACAAGGGCAGTAAGAAGGCTTGTTTTTAATAAGCGCGCGCCGGTAAGGTATTGAAGCATTAGGTGACCGGGGGGGGGGTTTGGCGGAGTATTATCTTTTTCATTTTTTTGGGGCTACGACTGACGATGTTTCTGGTTGGCCATCACTAGGATCGGTGTCCGAACAAGTGTTCGGGTGCGGTTAGGAGAACGCGAACGACTTGTAGGGCTACGAATGGGCGACTTATGTGTCCTGCGATTAGGAAGAGGGGCAGAAGAGGGAGATGGCTTAGAAAGGGTCTTTGCAAACGAAACTTTGTCTGAGGAGAAGTTGGTCTGTACACCTTTAGACACACGGGAACGAGCACTAGGGACGGTTTGAGCAATCGCAATCCTGCTTCCGTCTGGCGGACAGCAGCAGAAAAATTCAAAGTAGTGGTCGGGTTCAGCTCTAAATAGCGCTTCAGTGCCGCTTGAAAAGTTCAGTGCTCTTTGACCCTTATCTCCTGGATCGTCTTCTCCCCACGGAAACGCGGACACTCAGTAGAATTTGATGTATGCGTCTCTCCACAGTTGACACAGGTGGGACCTTGGGCGCATACTGATCCATCGTGTGCTTTTTGCCCACACTGAGCACAAACCAGTGAATCGGTACAGCGTTGTTGCGTATGGCCGAATTTCTGGCAGTGGTAGCAGCGCATCGGTTTCGGAATATATGGGTGCACGGGTGCTCTTTCATAACCACACATGATAAAAGCCGGAATTTCAGTCCGCTCAAATGTAAAAAAGACCGTGCGGAGTGGGAACGGCCTGTCGTCCCGTTTGCCAGTTAATCTGCACGTACTGATAACAGCTTGGTCAGAAAGGCAATTCACTATGTCGTCGTTTGATAATCCGTCCAAACTAGCGGTCGTCACTACACCACGGCTACTTTTCAACGATTTGTGCTTCTCTACCTTAATAGGGTAAGAAACCAAAAGAGAAGCACTCGTCAACTTGGCCGGTTGGTCAGATGTGGCTGTCTCAATTAAGAGTGTGCCGTCTCTACAGTATGTGGCATTGGTCACCTTTCCGCAAATCCTGTCCAGTTCTTTTTGAATATAAAAGGGACTGACATCCTTCATAGTGTTTGTCCCGCACATAAGTCGCATTACGAAAAAAACGGGGTGTTGAAGAGGGTACGCGCAGAGGAGCCATAATGGTATAGTACCCCTTCAGGAACCGTCGGCGTCAGCCTGCCATCCGGGGGATAAAAGAGAAAAGACACCTAAATGTTCCGGTCTGTGCCGGCCTGGAGTACCCGCTACAGGTCTGATCTCAAGAATTACGTCAGAGGAGTTACCCTCCGACTATCACTACTATTCGGTATGCGACATTTTCACCGTAGGCAGGCCCAACTTTATGCCCCTACCACTGGAATAACCGCCAGTGGCCCCCCCCCACTATAGGCCACGCTGCCTCAACGGAGTCAGCGCAGATTCAGGGGACTTGTGGTTGATTACATTACGTCGGGTCCTCCCGATCAATCCAGCTACTCACGGCCGCCGAGCTGCTCAGGGGACCCGGATCCATGGAGCGACGTGGGTGTACATGACATCGGAACGGCTCCGCACCTAGTGTCGCACGAAAGGGGTAGTTGAGGAGGGTGCACTTAATCTTCACATTTGAGACCTCCGGAGAGCATACAAGCTGAAAGCTGCGCCTAAACCGTGCGACAGGAACCACGGAGAGAGGAAAGATCCCTGTTGGTGAGACAGGAGTTCATAAACCTAAAGACCTTAAACCTAAGAAGTCTATAAACCTAGAAGAGGAAGAGGCTATTATATTCGGGAATGTAAAGATGTAACATGAATTGATTACTAACATGTCTGTGACAAATGGGAATGAGCGAATGACAATGAGGGCGAGTGGATGGGCACACCGGGAATGCCAAACCCGTACCCACAGAAAGTTAGCCCCTGGGGAGTAATAATCCTAAGGAATTAAAACTAATAATCGCCATAATCCTAGAAGAGGAAAAGGGTGATAAAGCAAACAAACGAAAGAAACGAAACCAGAAAAAAGACGTGGCAACAGTGGATGGCGATGGGCAGAGTGAGGTGGCAGTAAGTGGCTCGGAAACCCCCGGGTACTCCAAACCCGTAACTACGGAAGTAGGCCCCGGGGGGGGGGATAAAACTAAATTATTATCTTAAAAGGCAGTGAGGAGAAAAAGTTAAAAACCCTATCGACCGCTTTGGTATCGTCCAATAAGATCTCTTTAGTAATGGTCGGCAGTCGTAGTGTGGCTCGTCGACACGAACACAAAACGTGGCACAGTTAATATCGATGGGGATGATGAGATGGCGGTGAGTGACTCGAGAACTCTCGGGTGCGCCAAACTCCTAATTACCGTAGTAGGCCCCTGTGGGGTTTGACAGGGTGCGAGGTCCATTTCTTTGTAGGTGCAACCTCTTCAAGGATGTTGCAGTTTGTCACATCAAATGGTTCCTCTGGTGAGCTGTTGTATTTTGTGCTTCGGATATTGTATTACTTCTCACAGTCTCTTTCTATTTGCCTTTCATGTAGAAATAAAACAGTTGAATGCACTTTCCTGACAAGTGCATAGTTCTTAATTAGTTTTATGTAGGTACTTCTTTTACTACAGAGATAGTTCATTTTTATTTCATTTGAAGTTCATTTGATACTATGATGATATTGTTTCGTTAATTGTAAACTGTGCCTACAAGGGGTATGGAGAAGTGTGCCCCTTCAGGTGTTAAATGCAATTGTTATGGAAACGTTTTCCATTGCGCTTACATGCTAATCACATTACATTTATTTTATTTGTCAGTACAAATAAATCACACTGAGTAACACAGCAAAATATGAACGGCTCTTATAAATAAAAAAAATGGAGACAACATAAAAATAAACTTATCTATGGAGATTTGAACCTTCAACTCCCTTGACATCTTAACCTAATGCCCATTTGCTAAACATAGCGCTAAATAATGCCACTATATCTACACTCTCAGAAATCCAGGTGCTCATGTCACGGTCCACTGCAGTTTGATCAGTGGCATGCTAGACCTTAACACATTTTATGCTCTAGCAAATAATTTAGAACCCAATGCCCATAGGATCCCTATCTCAAACTGTAGGACCGGTCTACAATCCTGCTAATTTGACCGCATAAATTGGCAGGATTGTACAGGGGTCCAACATAAACTTTTTGAGATAGGGGACCTATGGGCTATAAATCTTTGCCACAGCATAAAATTAATTAAGGGTTAGCACGTCACTGATCAAACCTCAGTGGACTGTGATGTGAACATCAGAATTTTGGAGAGCATGGGCATAGTGGCATTATTTAGCGCTATAGTAAGCATGTGGGCATATGGTCAAGATGTTGAGGTAGTTGTGGGTTCAAGCTTCCATAGGTGCCTTTATTTTTATGTTGTCTCCTTTGTCTGTATTTTATGATGCATGCTGCATTACATAATACAATTTATTTGTTCTGACAAATAAAATAAATACAATGTACAATAGCATGAGCGTGCAATGGAAAACTTTCAATAATAATTGCATTTAACACTTCTCCATACCTCTCGAAGGAGTTCCTAAAATACAGTGTAACACACATTGGTGTGTTATGTACATTACAATTTTAGGAACAGTTCACAATTTACGAAACAATCATCATAGTATCAAATGAACTTCAAACAAAATAAAAACGAACAACTATCTCTGTAGTAAAAGAAGTACCTACATAAAACTAATTAAGAACTATGTACTTGTCAGGAAAATGCATTCAACTGTTTTATTTCTACATGAAAGGCAAATAGAAAGAGATTGTGAGAAATAATTCAATATCAGAAGCACAAAATACAACATCTCACCAGAGGAACCATTCGATGTGACAAACTGCAACATCCTTGAAGAGGTTGCACCTACAAAGAAATGGACCTCGCACCCTGTCAAAAATTCCAGGAGTGTTGTGAAACCTCACCACCAGCAATTAAAGTTTGTGTCAGAAATTGTTCAATTGATTCAATGGACATCTGGTCAGTGAAGTTCTTATACATGTGCAGTGGTGCCATGTGGCACCAAAAAGAATGTGAACCCAGAAGTTCACAATATAGATTATCTCAGGACTGTTAGTCTGTGTGATGACCGTTTCACACCTCATGGAAACAATTTCTTTCCTTACATATAGCATGTATACTTTTACAATATGAACATAATGTTCAGCAAGTCATTGTTCTCACATAGTCATGTGTAGGCATTACACAAGATTTTCAGAAGCCCATTCTTGCAGGACCACATTACCTCAAGTGGTTAAACTGGCATAATATCTACTTATGGATATAACTTGTTGATACATTTGAAAAAGGACTTAATTTTACACATTAATAACTATATTGTTCTTGTTTTTTAGATTGTTTTAATCTTCAGTTTCACTAAATTTATAATTTATAAATATCCTTCTGTTGATGTTCCCCAAAAATCCTTTCGTTTAATTCTAGTACCACTGTTCGAATCTAAGCAATAATCAGTTTTTATTCCACCCCCAAAAAAATAGTTCAGTTAGTACATTTCAATGCACACATTACATAAATGTTTTTAACAAACCTAATTGTTTTATTGTATTAATATATGCAGGTTCTTTGACAATTACTGCACTTAATATTGAATACTACGTAGAATATCATTTGCAGTCTTTTGAAGTTAATGTGTTCTTGAGGGTTTATTTTTGTTTAGCATTTTCCACTTTTGCCTTACTGTATGTTCATAACCTCAAATTGCTTTTGTTCCAAATTTTATCACAGTACATTCCCCCAAAGGTTTTATAAGTTTTAAATGCAAGCCAAACTTATCAGATCCCATTAATGTTTAAAATAAAAATGATGCTTTAAGCTGTCACTTCTGTAACATAAAAGAGAGTATGTAAAAGTATTTGTTTGGTGCTAAAACATTTGTAATTACAGTTAAATTGTTCAGGTATTAAAATATAAGTAACTACCAAAAAATTACTACCTATAATGGTATTTTCACCTCACACTTTATTTGCATGAAAGAATAATAAAAACCCATTGAAGATTTTAAATGAACTGTAAAGAGAACAGCTTAAATCTGCTACATAATAAATTTTACTGTATCAGCAGAAAAACATACTTACGTCAGGTATAACTTCTACAAACATTACTTCTAACCTAAGTGCAACAGTTAACACCTATTTAATAAATTGTGAAGTACTTGTATTAACTTCTGACTTGTGATCTGGAGAATAATACAATTCCTGAGAAGTATTTAATTACAAGACAATTGAGAATAAAAATAAAAAAAAATATCCATGAAAACGCTGGAAAGAGCAGGTTTGAATTTTAGAGAAGGAACAGGTCACATAACTCAATCCTGAAAGTTGATGACAATGAATTTATTTGAATTTTCATTACAGATATTGCATTTATAGCTATGATCACTTTAATGTTAGTGTGTATTAATCATTAACATTCAAACTGAATCACAGAAATACTACATACGTTCTTTAACTTTACAGCATACTAAATGTGGGAAATTATTGATATGACATATCTCAGGGTTGTGTCTACTGGTGCATTTGAAAGGTCTTTATTATTACAAGACATGCTCCTTAATCATGCACTGGAATAAAAGAATTGGAAACTACTTTAAATCAGAGATAGATGTTTACGTAACTCACTGTAGGATTAATTCTAACAGAAAATACTCCTAGACAGTCACTGTCTAATGCTATTTTGACTTTAGGTAACTCTGTGGCTCATTGTAAATATTGTACAAAGTACATTTAAAATAATAATTTTTATTTCTATACATTAGCTTTCAAGTTTCAAGTATTTAGAAGCCTGTCAGTGGCAATGCGTAACTAGATTTGTTTAAAAATTAGCTTACAGGGTATTCAAAGAGGTACATGGTTGACAAATGATAAAATTCTGGATGTCCTTTGGAGAAGATTTTCCAGATGATATTGCTGTTATCTAGCAGATATATTCATTACACACTTTAATGCTTCTTTTAGAGCATGTATGGGAGAAATTTGGCTTAGTACCCTAATTCAATATCAGAGCTTCAATGTTTGTTACTTACATATTCAGTAATTGTATTGATTAACCTCAATATCACACAACTCTGCATAATTGTAACAAATATAATGCTTATACCTCTGGTAGAAAATTTTATTTTCCTTTTCCTGAATGTTAATTTTTTTTAACAGCTATATTAGCAGAATATATTTTAGCATCTGCTAAAACAGAGATTGATCCCTAACCTTATCAGTTGCCATGAAACTGGACTCACAGTGCAATAATACACTTTTCACTGGAAAGTATGGAACCAACTCAGGATCAACACATTGCTTCTGTCAAGGATTCTTACTAAACTCTATTTCAGTAGTGTTTAAATATAAATAAAGAGTAATAAATAAACAATGCTATTGATTTTATTGAAATGTATGATCATTTTATGATTTGTTTTACTCAATACTCTTGTGGCACATCCACAATATGAAGCCAAGAAAAAACAAAAAAAAGCACAGTGTCAGAGCAAAGAAAAGTGACTGCAAAATAATATGACCTGCTATAACATTGACCTGTTTTAAAGTTAACAATAAATTGATTTTATATGCATCCATTAACTTTACAAGCAAACTTGAATAAATTTTCCAGCCCTTTTGCTTTAATAAAACCAACTTTGAGCAGAAGTTCCTCACTATATAATGACAATCTGCAGCAAACGGTAACTTAAACATGTGAATTGAATAAATTTTACTAAGCCTAAATACAGCAGTATGGACAAATCTGGCAAGATGTTTTGAGTGCCAGCTGACAGTTTGTGAACAGCATGAAAAAATAAAATATATGCACACAAATTGATACATTAATTTTCCTAATCTAGGTAACCTTTGCAAAAGCAGTACATGTGTTACTCACAATGGGCATTTTCAAAATATTCTTTTGTGCTGAGCCAGAGTTTTGGTTCTCAAATTGTCATTTGAATTCTCTAGAAAATTACTGATCAGAGTGTTATCAGCAGTATGAATAATATAGTACTCTATTAGATTTTCACTTTGGTTGGGACAATTGAAGCCCATGAAAATCTTGTTTAAAGTTAAATGCATCAGCATATTTAATTGATTACTAAGCTGCAAAGATTGTACTTTGCAGTTTCCAACCAATTTGTTCCTTACCATGAAGCAATATACTGTACACATTACTACATTGTTATGAGGATGGCAATCCTGTTCCGTTGTTTGCATTTATCAAACTGCAGTATGCCACATCTACATTGTCTCCTCCTCTGGTGATGAATATTTACAGTAATTGCAGCCATATATTTTTATGATAGTGCATGAACAGTAGCCACTGATGTAACATAGCAAAGGCCAATTCTCATCCTGCAGTTCTTCTAAGTCATTTTCATTAGTTACACATTCCATGAATGCATTAATATTACATTCCTTATCTTCTAAATAATCTGTGATAGCAGCATCAAGTTCCGTGATTGACTGGATACGCAACTGTCAGAAGAAATCTGTATGTTGAGAAGATTAGTCGTTAGGAATCTCTTTGGTGAGTCTTCCAGAAGAGACATTTTAACATCATTTTTTTATCCGCTGCAGAAATTCCTTGAGATAATCAAAATGACAAGGGGCTTTGTCATGTGTTTCTGTAAGGGGTTCCTGAGGTGCTTACTGTTCCATAATGTTTTAGCATTGACAATAGCCCACCATTTGTAAATTACTTCAATAATCCCAGCAATCCAAAATTTTCCACTTCAATGCAGCTACTAAGTGACAGTTGAATATCTTAAATGCTAAAGAAACATTCTGTCCTTCCAAATTGACGAGATATAGAGCTTTTAAAGATAATGGAAAACCACATTTTAGGAGGTTGTTCCTTTCCGAGTGAAGCCATTTAATATATGAAATGATGCAGTGTCCATTCTCTCAGATTTCTCCATGTATATGAAAAATAACCATTGGTTTGTTACATTTAAGCAGGTATTTCTTATACATTTTAAAATATGGACAGTGTCGATAATGAAAAATAATTTCCTATTTTTATTTTTTTGGTAATCATAAACATGCTTCATTATTGGTGGATCGCTTAGCAGAAGACAGCTTTTCTACTCAGACTATTATTATCTGCTACTATTACCAGCATTTCATATCCGAGTTCCTCCAATCCATGAAGTAATTTGTCAAACTACTTAAACAGTATGCCACTATGAATGTTAAATACAGGTACAATTTGGACTACATCTTTGTACTGAGAGAATGCACTGTTTACTATGAAAACAAATGCAGTATTTGTGCATTCAACTGTTCACTGCAGTACCTACTAATTGGCCCTGTTTGAAGTCTAACTGTGGTTTGATATGGACTTTTTCTATCACCAAGAGAACTAACTTATCTTTTGGAGATAGCAGTGTAAATTTTGTTCTATGTAGAGCAAATAGTTATCATTTTGTTCATGAAAAGAGTTCATAGCAAGTTTTGAACATACCAAGTTAACATATGGGAAGAAGGAAGTATTAATTACTGAATCACTGAATAAACCTGTAGCAGTATGGAGAAAATAGCATTAGCTCCCAGGAGTAACCTTTCACTCTCTTCATTGTAAGCAAATGCAATTGCTTTTTTACATAGACCAACAAATAATTTGCAGTTATTCCAAAAAGGCGTTTACTATAAAGGAATAGTTTTGTTTAATTCACCTCCCTCTTCTATAAAAGAATTGCAAATGAACAAAACAAGTTGAGATCAGAATTAAAAAGATACCTTATCACGCACATACACATATATATATATTTATTCTTTTATGGCATTGTCCAATATTTTGCTCATTTAAAAATAAATTTTAATGGAGTGTGCACACCTTTAAAATCAGTAGTGCCACACCCCCTCATTGAAATGAACTTTTCTGCTGGCTAGGATTATTTATTTTTGTGGGAAATTTATTTTCTCATTGGTGCAACTATTGTCAGCTTTCTAAACAGTACTCTAGTTATTACTGTAGAACCTCTGCGAAGATTTATTTCTACACATACACTATGCAATATTGCAACTCAGTAGGAACCTTTTGTATAAAAGAAAACATTGCAGGCAGGTTGGGCCTGTGTTCTCTTATTACACTAATGTGTATAAAATGTAATGCAGTTAACCATACCAGGGGTGTGATGCATTGGGAAGAGACAGGAAAGTGGTGTCAATTCAAAATAAACATTTCAACACATTGACAAGAACCACAATGAACATGCACAAAGAATTGCTCCAGCAAGCATAAAGGAAGCTATGACCAAGACAAGGCATTAGGAGAGGGGAAAAAAAAAAGAGCAGAAAATGAAAATGATAATGCTCCTGAAATGCATTGATTCAAGTCAGAGATTTATTATAAATCTTTAAACACACAAAATTTTCAAGTACATTTGTACCCACATCTCAAAATGCATAAATTCTAAAATGTTGCACAGTCCTTTAACATACGGTAATGAAGACCTGGTAGCACATTCACTTTGGTAGCTTATTTACTAAAGATTTTAAGACAGATTCATAATTCTGCTACAGGAACTATTTATGTATATGGAGGACATACATGCAAAGTTTCAAGCCTCTATTTAAAGTAGATTCAGAAATGAGGGTACATAAACTTACCAACTTATCTGCAACTTTTTTTTTATAATTTTGTTTTTAACATTTTAAATATTGAAGCCACAATATAAGCAATATAATCATTTGACTATGCAAGTTAATATGTAACAATTTGAGATCCATATCCTTTATAGCTTTTTACTAATAGCTTCTTAAAGCAGGTACTCCCCAAAAACAAATTGGCCACACTACCTTGTCCCCTTAAAGGAATTATTTTAGTTCCAGGCCAGTTAACATAAAAAAATCAGGAAGAAGGTAATAACTATTAAACATTTCACTTTGGAGGTTTGTCAAATATAATGCAGGGAAATTTGCATAAATTATCAAAACCATATCCACAATATTCATGTTCATCTGCAACATCCATTCATGTAATTATTACATATTGTTGTAGAATATTCGTACATAACTAAATCTTGCATTTACTGAGGTGTTCTACTTTCTTAGTGCATTGCCAGTTTCTTAATAATCCCTCATTAACAACAATACTCCACTGGGAAATTAAACAGACCGTTTTTGGTTCTAGCAATAAAAAGTGAAACAACAACTTTAATCGTATGTTTAAGTTAAAAAAAAAAATAAAAAGTGCCTTTGCATTAACTTTCCTGTACAGTAATGGTTTGATAGACCTGCTAAAAGCCCAAAGGTAAAGTTTAGTGACACTGAAGTTTATACCATGCTGTGATTTTCATCTTTTTCTGTGTGAGTTATATTAGAGACATATGACAGAAACTTTTCTCTCTGCTGCTTATCTACAGTCTAATCAGACTACTACAATGTTTGTTCGTTTTAGCACCTATTATTGAAATTTAACTTTTGCAGTATAAGCTCTTTTGAGATCTCATAATTTTATCACTTCACAAGTCTTCTTTTAAAAGTTTTGCAAACTTCATGGTACTCCAATTTTAAATATTCTAAAATGCACTGTAAGAATAGTCTTTTGAGATCTCATAATTTTATCACTTCACAAGTTTTCTTTTATGGGTTTTGCCAACATCATGGTATTCCAATTTGAAATATTCTAAGATGCTTTACAGGAATGGTCATATCTTCAGTGTTTTCATGACACTTAATACCCAAATATCATAATCACAACTTAATACATGGCAATACATTGAATATCACAGTCGAATGCATAGTATAATGAAGGAAACCAAGAATTCTTTCATGCAGATATGTGTAGCAACCCAATGCTATTGGAAAATCTATTCTCACATGCAATTTTTTTCTCATAATGCTACATATAGAGCCTGAAAAAACTAAAAGAAACTGAAAAGAAACCTAGCTTAATTCATAATGAATAATAGCTTTGCCTCTTAAGTTTGAAAACTCATAAATAAATACACGATGGACACTAGGCTGACTATTATCTAATATTAATATTAAACTAATATTAAGCACAAGGAGGCACACACCAAAAAGATTAAAATATTTTCACTCACTTGTATTTGAGCACATCCACAGCAACAGACATGTGTCTTGGCTGTTCTGGGCAAGTGTATAGATTGCGATCATCCTCTGGAAGCAGATCCACATCATGAAAAATGAAGCAGTCATAGTTGTACAGCTTCATGGCTTCCACAAAACCAACATTCATTAGCATGGCACGGTTGAAAGGGCCGTTACCTGAGGCAGTAATATAAATATATATTAATTTGGTATGCATCTTTTGTCTATATGTTTACTGGGAGGTATTAACCCATATCTGCCTAATGTGACACACATGTCATATGGCACTTTTACATTGTTTTCTTTCCTGTTTGTTGAAATAATGTGCAAGCTTGAAATACTTATTTTTGTGTGTTTCTCATTTAAGAAGGTCCAATTGCTGATATTTAAGTGGGTTTCTCCCTATAATGAGATGAAAAAGGCCTGTGACAGCTAACTGAATTACAGTGTGTATTCTCTGGTATAAAATCACATCCTGGTACAAGAAGTCCTATTTTCTTCCACAATATACTATACACTTTTACAAATTTGGTCTGTTTATCATATTGGAAGTGTTACAATTTATTATATAAGCTACTCATAAAACGTAATTTATGGTTGCTCCCAGATTTCAAGTTTTATTTGTGTTTTGCATAAAAGTTCTCCAGCAGAACTATCATTAAAATTTTCCCTTTTTTCCCCGAGGCTTAACTCTCAAATAAATTCTTGGGGATAAAGAAGAAGATGCAACAGCATTTATTGAACCTTGTGAAGCCAGATGAAGATCTAGGCAAAGGAGAGTATGTAATTTATAGCTACTATCAGATTTCAAGTTTTATTTGTGTTTTGCATAAAAGTTTGCTGGCCAGAACTATCATTATAATTTTTCCTTTCCCTGAGGATTATCTCTCAAATTCTTGGGGATAATGAAGAAGATACAACAGTATTTGTTGAACCTCCTGAAGCTAGATGAAGATCCAGGCAAAGAAAGGTAAGTGTAAAGACAGAATCTTGGATCAAGGCAACTCAAGCAGTCTGTGCAGGTACAGAAGCAGCTTTGGCAAGTAAAGAGAGATTAAGTGGTGAACCTGAAGGAGGATGGGGATTGGGGAAGGGGGGGGGGGACTGTCAGGGATGATGGTTGTAGTTGTAAACCAGAAAATGGGTTTTTAAAGGAAAATGAATGGCCACATGTCTTAACCCTTTTAGGACCGACATCCTACTAGTAGGACACCTTGCCTGTTCATTCTTTAGAGAATCTTGTAACAGTACAATTTGTCTTCAGATGTTGTCAGTGCTGTCTATGAAAGGAAGAAGCTTTGTAGAAGGGATAGTGTTGGCAAACTTGCTTCTTAAGTTTTTTTTTAGTTGTGTGTGAGTACAAAGATAGCACTCCTCGGAAGATGGCTGACTAGATGCAACTATGTCTACAATAGTGAGTAAATCCTTATCTTACGTTTATGAAACTGGTTGCCACTATTATTATTTATTTGAATAAAACTCAATCCAAAATGTACAACAATCATAAGCTCATAACTTGTAACAATGGTATCTACACAGGTTTTTTTTTTATTTGCATAACCAGGCTCACTGGAGTTGAAAATCTCTATTGTTGTGAGCAAATTTTATCTTTTTGGGTGTACATATGGTACTAATTTTATCTTATACTGGATAAATGTATAAATTAATCCATATGCTAGTGTGCAACAGTGATTTCATTGTTACAGGGGCATGACCTTGAATGAAGTGATTGACATATTGAATGCCAGTTCTGATGAGAGAATAAAACAGCACAGAGAAGTTGAAGTTTCCGTTCTACCTCCAGTCAATGCCTGTGAGGCAGTTACTGATGAAGATTCGGGTGACGAAGAACAACCAACAATAGACAATCTTCCTGCAAACCAACTGAACGTGCTCGCAGAAATTGAATGTGTCACATATGCTGATTGATGTGTGCTACCAGCTCCAAAGAAGAAAAAGGAATACCATTGGCTAGATGGAGATATAGAGGGAGATAAAACAATGTGGCCTTCTTTGTTTGCCCCAAAAAATTCCCTGAAACTTGAAGAACTATTTTCATTATTTAACGATGAGGATATTTTAAGCTTAGTTGTTTCCTATTCAAATCAGTATGCAGCTAAGAAGAATCTTCTTGGTGATATCACCGCAAATGAAATGAAAATCTTCATTGCTATACTTCTTTTGATAAGTTACTTTGATCTCCCTAGAAAAAAACATGCTGTGGGAAAATAGCCCAGACACTCATAATAATCTTGTCTCAAAGGCTAAACTGATCTAGACTGATTTAAATTCATTATGAGTAACCTTCATGTGTGTAACACTGATGACCTGGATAAAAATGATAGATTTGCAAAAGTTTGGCCTTTGCTTTCTGAAGTGAATAAAAGAATAGTAGCCCATGTTCCACATTATGAAGATCATTCACTTGATGAATCTATGGTACCTCACTTTGGAAAACATGGTTGCAAACAGTTTCTTCGAGGGAAACCTGTGTGCTTTGGATTCAAGCTGTGGACAGGCACCACTTTGAATGGGTGCATTGCTTGGATGGATCCCTACCAGGGTGCTAACTCATCTGTTCCAAAAGGAATATCAAGTGTTAGGGTTAGAAGCAAGCATGGTACTTCAGTATGCCGATATTTTGAACCAGCATCCGAAATTACCATACCACATTTTCTTTGAAAACTTTTTTAACTCAGTGCCACTTTTAGAAGAGCTGGGAAAGAGGAACAATTGATGTACTGGAACAATAAGAGAGAATAGAACTGCTGGTTGTCCTCTGTGTGATGTTAAGTCTTTTAAAAAGTCTTCCAGGGGAAGTTCGGAAGTAAAGCAGGCAACAGAATCAAATATAGCAATAACTAGATGAAATGATAACAGTGTTGTCTCAATGGCCTCAACCGCATCCCATCTCAGCCATTTCACTATACAACTGGATATTCCCAAAAGGAGAAGAAAAGGATTACAGTCAAACAACCTCATAACATCTTTGTCTATAACAAACACATGGGCGATGTTGACAGGGCAGACCAAAACGTAAGTCTCTATAGAACTTCAATTAGAGGCAAAAAGTGGTATTTTTGTCTCCTAACACACTGCTTTGATGTAGCAGAACAAAATGCATGGTTGCTGCATAGATTGGAAGGAGGAACTATGGATCATCTAGCCTTCCGTAGACACCTGGTTATTTCTATCCTTGAAAAAAATGCTAAAGTTAGTAAGAGCAAAGGTCGACCTTCAAAAAATGAGCATTAAGATTCTCGATTTGATGGAACGGAACATTTGGTTGTGCAGCAGGAAAAACAGACTCGTCGAAAATGCCACCCCAAGACTACAACAAGATGCCTGAAATGTGATGTGGGACTAAATGTTAAGCTCCATCAGGCTTACCATACACCATAGTGGTCAAAATGTTTCAATATTCATTGTATTGGATGCAGAGGTTCATGCTTTTGTAACTTGCTTTAAAAAAAAAAAAAAACAATTTGTGTAATAAACGTTTATTATCTATATAAAGCTGTGTAAATAAATTATTCACCCCCTAACTACCAATAACGTGCATTATACCTGTTTTTCAATATTCAAATCAAAACTTAAACAGACTTTGGATAGTAATTTATATATAAACAAGGACTGACGGCCTATATATAGGACATCTCATAGCTTCAGCATGACTGGCATCCTATATTTAGGACAAGCAGTTTTAAATAGCTAAAGCAATGAATTTCGAGAAAATAACTTATGCATGAATATTACTGATCCCTAAGGATCATTTAATCAAAAAATTGAACATAAATGTAAAAAAAAAAAAAAAAAAAACGTTTCAGTCCAATATGGATTAAAAATGTAATCAAAGACTGAAAAGGTGAGGGTCTGTAAAGTAATACGAGGTACGTCCAGAAAGTAAGTTCCGTTTGGTAATAAAATTAAATTGTGTACAGATAGAGAATAATTATTTATTGCACAAAATTCTAAAACTCTTAAACTACTTTTCCACATAACTGCCGAAATTTTGCAGGCATTTGTCATAGTGTGGCACAAGTTTTTGTATACCTTCTTGATAGAAGTTTGCCGCCTGTGTCTTCAAAAAGTTGGAAACATTTTCCTTCAGCTCTTCATCATTGTTGAAGTGTTGACCGCCAAGGAAAGACTTGAGATGTAAGAACAGATGAAAGTCGCTAGGAGCGAGGTCAGGAGGACTGTATGGAGGATGGTCAAACACGTCCCAGCCAAATCCCTGTAGGAGGTTTTTCGTCACATTTGCAGTGTGTGGTCGTGCGTTGTCGTGAAGAAAAACAACACCTTTTGACAGAAATCCTCGGCGCTTATTCTGTATTGCGCGGCGCAATTTCCTAAGTGTCTCGCAATAAACATCTGCTTTGATTGTTTGACCACGCAGAAAGAAATCAATGAGTAAGATGCCTTTCCAGTCCCAGAACACTGTGCACATCAGTTTTCGAGGTGTCAAGATTTGTTTCGGCTTAACCTTTGCTGGGGATGAAGTGTGCCTCCATTCCATTGATTTCCGCTTACTTTCAGGGATGTCGTAAGAAACCCAAATCTCATCTCCTGTGACTATCTGTGTCAGAAATTCTTCGCCATCTTCATCATAACGGGTTAAAAACTGAAGTGCACTACCCATCTGTTTTGTTTTGTGTTGCTCAGTAAGAATCTTTGGTACCCAACGTGAGCAAACTTTACGAAATTTCAGTTTTTCTGTAACAATTTCATGAATTGTTGATCGTGAGCTTTGGGGAAATTCCATAGCGAGAGCACTAATTGTAAACTTGCGGTTTTCCTGGATCTTGTCATCAATCGCGTGAACCAGTTCTTCTGTAACCAAAGATGGATGCCTACTTCGTTCTTTATCGTGCACTCACAACGTCCTTCATTGAACTGTCGGACCCATCTTCTCACCATTGAATCACTCATCGCATTTGGTCCGTAAACTTCGCAAATTTGCCGATAAATTTCAATTGGTTTCACTTTCCTAGCATTCAGAAAACGAATCACACATCTGATTTCACAAGCGGCGGGATTTTCAATCAACACCGACATTGTAAACAAGCACAACAAAGGCCGCGCCGTGGCCGAGTGGTTAGACCACTAGCCTCTCACCTAGACGGCCGGGGTTCGATCCCAAGCGACCGCATATGAGATTTGTGGTGGACAAAGCGGCGCTGGGGCGGGTTTTCTCCGGGTACTCCGGTTTCCCCCGCCATCGCATTCCACTGGTGCTCCATCATCATTCATGTATCATCAGTGTCACCGCCTGCGGTGCCATTAGTAGTTAAAGCGGGCGTTAAACACAACCAAAAAAAAAAAAAGCACAACAAAGCGTATGTGGCTGACAGCGATCTCAGAATGGCGCACGTTTCTTCTCCTTGATACAGAGCGTCTACCGCGCATGTGCGGAATTGCGCTGCAGCGCAGATAAATTGAAACGGAACTTACATTCTGGACGTACCTCGTATCTTTATAAGTCCTGACAGTGATCACAGTAATTACAAAAACTTGCCTGCACTTCAGATTTCTGTATTACTTTTTAGTGATGAAATAAATTCAATTTCTTGTCAGTAGTAGTGGTGGTAGTGGTGGTGGTGGTGTATCAAGGGATGGCAAGGATACAGTTCACTCAGGCCCTGTAGTGCACTGTGGGAGTCGCTACAAATAACAAACTGCTTTAAATCCTGTCTTCGGTTAAAAACAAGAGCCTGATATATACAAAAAGGTTCGGCGGTAAAAATCGAACATTGCCTCAAAAGATGAAATGTGTAACTCCGCGAATTAAAAACGAAAGGGCATGCCACACGACGGTCTTCCTTGGAACCATCCGAGTAAATAAAACAATGGTTCGGAAACTCGGCCTGCAACTCTAAAAATGCGGATCGAAAGACTGAGAAGGTGGGGTCGTTGATTACGGCATGCATGCCAACCCAAGGTGGAACTGGGAGTCGCAACGTAACCAAGGGGTGAAGGAACATTCCCCCAGTGAAAACACAGGCGGAAGGCGAACATCCAAGATCCGAAGAAACAGACGAAAACCAACTCCTGCGGGAAGCAAGGCGACCGCGCTGACAGCATATTGACGGGCAAGAGACTCGTCAAAGAATAACCTGAAAGACGGGTGATCTGGCAAGGCAAAGAGGCGGATAGCATAGCTGCAAAGAAGCCGGTCACGCCTATAAGACAGCTGAGGTTCTGAAGCCTCCGCAGACAAACTTAATGACCGGGATAGTCGGAAACGCACCCAGCGCCAGACGAATACCTCGGTGGTGAACTGGGTTTAACCATCGTAAAACCGAAGGACAGGGCGAAGAGTACACAATGCACCCGTAATCAAGTTTAGAGCGCATAAGCGAACGGTACAGCTGTAATAGCACGGTGCGATCTGCTCCCCAGGATGTGCCACATAAAACACGTAAAATATTAAGTGCACGATCACATCTAGCCTTCAGGGAAGAGATATGGGACGAACAGCTAAGCTTCCTGTCGAATATCAAGCTAAGAAACTTCACAGTTTCGGCGAAGGGCAGCGGTTCGGTTCCGAGATGTAGAGGCGGCGGTTCGTATGGTTTTCGACGCCAGAAGTTGACACAAACTGTCTTCTCGGAAGAAAAGCGGAACCCATTTGTAACACTCCAAGCAAGTAGACGGTCAAGACATGCAAAAGGTACGTGCCCCGAGAACTCCAATAAATTGCAAAATCGTCCACAAATAAGGAGGAGGAGATACCAGCAGGAACACATTCGACAATGGGATTGATGGCAACAGCGAAGAGAGTGACGCTGAGTACCGACCCTTGAGGCACTCCGTTCTCCTGACTAAAAACACGAGAGCAAACAGAGCCCACACGTACACGAAACACCCGGTCCTTCATGAACTCCCGGAGGAACACTGGAAGGCGGCCACGGCAGACCCAACTATGCAAGGTACGCAGTAAGCCAGCCCTCCAGCAAGTGTCGTAACCTGTCTCCAGATCGAAAAATATGGCCACAGTTTGACACTTCCGAAGAAAACCATTCAGGATGTGGGTCGAGCGGGAGACAAGATAATCAGTCATGGAGCGGTATCGGCGAAAGCCGCACTGTATGTTGCACAGAAGTTTCTCGGACTCGAACCACCATCGTAGCCGTCCATTGATCATACGCTCCATCACCTTACAAACCGCACTGGTGAGGGAGATAAGACGGTAACTGGGAGGAAGACTACGGTCCTTCCCCGGTTTTAAGATGGGAACAACTGTGGCTTCGGGCCAAGCTGTAGGAAACACACCTACAAGCCAAACGAGGTTGTACAGGTTCAGGAGATATTGCTTACTGTCAGAAGAGAGGTTCTGTAGCATGGCGATATGGAGACCATCGGGTCCTGGAGCGGAGTGTCGAGAGTATGCTTAACAGGCATCCAGCTCCCGCAAGCTAAAATCCGAGTTATAGCACTCGGAATCCAAGGACCGGAAAGAGAGACTCTGTAACTCCACGTCCGCCTTGATGGCACGAAACGCTGGGTGATAATTGGCGGAGCTGGACGCAGTTGCAAACGCGCTACCAAGGGTGTCGGCAATAGCAACCGGATCAACGACAGTGTCAGTTCCCACGAGAAGCCCCGGTATGGAAGTACCAGTCTGCTTACCGGCAACACGGCGGAGCTTCTCCCACACAACAGCTGAAGGTGTTGTGCGACTGAATGTCTCAAAAAAACGAATATCAGGAAGCCCGTTTGCTATCTCGAATAATGCGCTGTGCCCAGGTGGTGTTTGTTTAAAATTGATCAAATGTTCCAAAGTAGAGTGATGGCAAAGAAAAAAAGAAAAAAAAAAAACTGAAATGCGAGCACGAATAGCATCGCGGCACAGGGTAGGAAGACGACCGCGGTATGGACTGCTGGACTGCTCGGCAGCGGAGATCACGACAGAGTTGAAATGTTCGACCATGTGGTTAACGTAGTCGAACAGGCGGTCGCTGAAAACAGCCAGAGTGGAGAAATGAGCCCAATTCGACTTAGACAGCTGCCAAGAAATCGCACGCGAGGAGGAATTGTGGTGTGATAGAGAAATAACACAAGGTGAATGATCACTGGAATGAGTTTCTGATAGTACGTTCCACTGAAAGCGGTGAGCAAGCTGTGCAGAGCGAACAGAAAGGTCCAGGTGGGAGAGCGTGGCAGAAGAATCGGAAATGAAAGTAGGTTCACCGGTATTCAGAACAGAGACACTATATTAAACGAAAAGGTCAGCAAGAACAGTCCCCCGCGCGCAGGCCCTAGGAGAACCCCATAGGGGATGGTGGGCATTAACATCGCCTAACACAAGAATAGGTGCCGGCAGCTGAGACAAAAGATGGAGCATGTCAGCGGCGCATAGGGTAGATGAAGTCGGAACGTAGTATTACATACAGTGAAGGAGAAACCAGGAAGAGAAAGTTGGATAGCAACAGCTTGCAAGGTGGTGGTAAGCGAGACCGGCTGACCGCAGATGTCATTGCGCGTTAGGATCATAACACCCCCATGAGCAGGAGAGCCCTCCTCCGGTATAACATCAAATCGCACAGGAAGGTATTGGTGCAAGGCAAATGCATCGCGGGGGGAAGCTTTGTCTCCTGCAAACACACAACCAGAGGGTTATAGGACCGTAGTAACAGCTGCAATTCGGCCCTATGGGTACGGTCACCGCGGATATTCCACGTCATGAGAGCCATGGAGCACAGTTACAGGCGTGAAAGGTTATCGATGAATCATACTATGAGTTTGCAGCTGGAAAGCAAACGACTGGCGGAAACGAAGTATATGAAGTTAAGGTGGGCGTTTCTTGTTCTTTACACTCCTTGGACCCAGAGTATAGCCACTTTCGTCGGCGCTATCCGCTGATGTTCGGGATGCGGAAGATCCCCTACGGCTCGTAGAACGAGAACGGGACTTGGAAGGTTTATCAGTTGCCTTAAGTTTCTTACGACTGCGCAAATGAGGAGCAGCGACAGATGGTGTCGATCTAACTAGCGGCTTACGAGCAGGTTCTGGAGAAATAGAACTGGAGGCAGTGGGTGCTGTGGATGTTGAAGACTGCAAGATTGTTATGCTCGGCGAGTGCTCAGTTTGCGTACACGCGTCGGCTACGGGCACGGTTTGTAGTACCACTGAGGAAACAGCAGTGCGGCTGAGCGCTGATGCGTAGCCTGAGATGGTCGCAGGCTGCAATTGTTGGAAGCGACGCCGGGCTTCAGGAAAAGTTAGGCGTTCCTTAACCCGCAACTCCTGGATGGCCTTTTCCTCGAGAAAACGCGGACACTGCCGGGAGCTGGATGGATGGTTCCCTTTACAATGGACGCAGCAAGGGACCCGAGTACAAGTAGTTTCTCCATGAGCAGGTTGGCCGCAGCGTTCACATGTAGCGTCGAAGGTGCACCGACTTTGGGTATGACCGAATTTCTGACACCGAAAACAACGCATGGGATTCGGTACATACGGTCTCACAGCAGCGCATTGATAACCACAGTAAAGTGTCTCAGGTAAGGTGGTGCCTTTGAACGTTAGGAATGCCGTTCGCAACGCAACCGACTGACCATCACGTTTACCTAGAAGACGGCACGCCTGATATACACCCTGGTCGGAGAGATTGGAAACAATGTCTGCATCGGAAACACCGTCTAAGCAGGCGGTGGTCACCACGCCTCTGCAAGTGTTCAAAGACTTGTGCGGAGACACTATTATAAGGTACGAACCTAACAAACTGGCTTTAATGAGCTTCTTTGACTGGTCCTGCGTCTTGGTTTCCACTAGAAAGGTACCGTCTCTCGTTCTGGTAGCATTGATCACTTTACCGCAAATCCTGTCAATTTCTCGTTGGATATAGAAGGGACTAATATCTCGCATTATTTTCTGTTCGCAGGCCAAGGTCACAACTATAAAGTGTTCAAAAGAAGAGGTTTTGCGTGGAGATAACATAATGGAAAGACCCCCTCCCGGAAACGTCGGCATCAGCCTGCCATCCGGGGGTAGAGAGAAAAGACACCAAATACTTTCCGGTCTGTGCCGCCTGGTAGACCCCTACCAGACCGATCTCAAGGAATACCTCAGAAGGAGTTACCCTCCAGCCACCATTGCTGGTTCATACGGGTGAGCCCTGCACCATGTACAACCCGGCTTTAAGCCCCTACCACAGGTATAACTTTAGGCCATGCTGCGTGATAAAGCAGACATGGATTCAGGGGACTTGTGGTTGATTACACCGGGTTTCCGTTAGCGTTAACAAGACCGGTCCGTAATTCTAACCCAACTATCAGCGCTCGTCAGGAAATTAAAATGAACCGGGCCCCCAAGGAAGCTACGTGGGTGTACATAATGTTATGGACGAGCTCCGCACCTAAGGCTTACACATAGGGGCAGTAGGAAGGGTCCACTCGACCTCCGAAGAGCACACATGTTGGAAGCTGCGCTGGAACCGTGGGACAAGAACCACGGAGATAGAAAAAAGGTCCCTGTTGGTGAGGCAGGAGCTAATAAATCTAAAGCCTTAAAACTAAATATGTAAAGAATAAGCCTAGAAGGGGAAGAAGATGAGGCAAGTAAATTCACTCCCACAAAAAGACACAAACAAATAGGCACACAAACACAAAACGTGGCTCAGTTGGTGGTGATGGGGATAAGATGGCGGTGAGTGGCTCGGGAACCCCCGGGTGCACCAAACCCATACCTACCATAGTAGGCCCCTGGGGGGTTCTTGTCACTGTGTGAAAAGCATATTTTACTCAAGGAGTCTCCAAATTACAAAATAAAATATAAGTTTAAAAATTTACAGGAATTTAAATCCATAAGTTTACTATCCTCTATCCATCAGAAGATATTTCTGTTATTCAGAATGAGACATGAGAAATGAAATGGTATACAACATGATGCGCGGAAACAGATTTGAGGAAGGAAAAAAAATTATGTCTACTCATATATGTGTTGACACACAGAGCAACAAAAATGATAAAATGTGGAAACTTCATCTATTAATTAAAAGGCTGAAAAAAAAAAAAAAAAACTTTTTCAGCCTGTGAAAGCTGAAGTATGAAGAGAGCATGATAAACTGTTGCATAATTAAAAGCAGTTTATAAAGTGTAAACCATTAGATTTGGCTACAAAGTTGTAGCATGGTTGGGGTACCTGGTGGATTTTCAGAAATAACAAAGTGCAGGTCCACATATCAACGAAATATATGAGAAAATATTTGGAAAAAGTGCTGTGCCTTTGGTATGAATGATAGATTCACTTCCTGAGAATAGTAAAATTCTACTATACAGGAATTACTTTGTCAACCTGTTTACATCACAAACATTGTTCACCTGAAGGATCGAGGTTATGGTTATGACAATCACCTGCACAAAGAACATCAGCTTATACCTTCTAAGATGACATAAAAAAAAATTAATAATAAATAAATAATAATAATAATAATAATAATAATAATAATAACAATAATAATAATAATAATAATAAAGGAGATAAGACATTGTTTACAAGGGTAATCGGAAGACTATAATGATCATTGTGAATGGCTAGATAATTCAGTAGGTAACATTGGTTCAACCTGCCATGCCATCAAACCATAAGTTCTGTGAACCAAAACACCTGACAAGAGAAAAAATGAATCCTTGTACGCCTTCCATGTGCTTTTGGAAAACACAACAAAAAGACCAAATGGGTGGGACTGTAGCATAATATAGGGCTAGCATTAAAGAAAAGAAATGATAGTGGCCATTCTTGATGCTCCTATAACATGTGTCTACATAATGCCTGGCTCCTCTGCAGGAATACTGGTATGAATATTAGGTAAGTTAATCTCGGCACTAGATTTTGAAATGCTATCTGATATTCAATGCACGAATCATTAGAGATCTGGTCGGATCACAAGCATTACAGATCAGTATAGAGGTGTGCACGGCAGATACAATGAGAGAAATTATCATTAACTATATGGTGCCACAGAAAAAAAAAATAATAATAATAATGATTATGTGCTGCAGAAAACTACAAAGAAGCACCAAGAAAAATTTCTTAAAAATGGGATGCTAGTTTGTGCATAAAGTGTTTTACCTCATATCATGCAAAATGAGAATTGTTGGCTAAATATACATGTATTACATTTTATTTTATGCCTTTTCATGTTTTGCATGTCTTACAATCTATTTTCTACTTAGCATGATATGTATGTCACCCTATTTTGTTTAAAATGTGTGCCAAGTATAATGTATGTCATAACCTCTTTTATTTAAACTATGCAATATCAAAACTTAATTTGTTGTAATATGTTTTTTGATGTCAAGTAAGGTACTGTGTAAAAATTCAGAAGTGAAATTTAAAATTGATTCAGGCAGAAATAGGTTAGCTGCAATCTTACAATTGCTTCGCATTCCTACACATTGCTGCTGCTTCTCACTTGACTACATTTAATGTTACAATTTGTCAACTAAGGTATATAAATTAAGCCTTTAAAATTAAGAAAATCTGCTTATACAATAAGCTCTATTTTAAATTTTTTTTTCTCATTCCGAAGAAATGAAACAAAATACGATAAAATATTGTAAATAAATAAGATTATTCAAAAGAATGCAGTAAAGCAAGACAGATATTAAATAAAGCTCAACATTTGGGGTTTTCATCCTTTATTAGGAGTGTTATAAAACTGACTGGTGGCTGTATTTAACCAGTGTAGAAGTTTGATTAGTCCACTTTTTGTTTCATACCCCTATGATGAAGGATGAAAGCCCAAAAATGAATTTTGTAATGTGGCTAATTTTTAATTTTGAACATTCTTGTTTTTTCACATTTTGGATGGTGGAAGCATGAATGAAAATAAGCCACAGGGGTCCAATACACAGCTACTGGATTTATATATCTTCCATTCTAACAGTATTTGCAATTTGTATTTTGCAGCATTTTCTCTACTTTGAAACACTTTTCAGTTTTTTGTTGGATATTTCATATGTATAAAGTAGTAAACAGAAAGGGTAACAATTTAAGGTGCACAGTCATTCATCTCTGGAGCCAAACACAAACACAATCACACCAAACCAAACCAAACCAAACGTGCTTGGTTTTGCTTCTGGTATTAGCCACATGATCTTTTAGAACTCTTTATACTGATGTTTGACTCTACCGAGCATTTAGAGACCAGTGCTGTTGAATACTTTGGGGGGGGGGGTGGATAAGTGTAGGTATTTAAACTGGTAAGTGTAACATGGTAAGGATTTGAGTATAGTGATAACTCCTCTGTCAATATTAGGTCATACTAGCTGCTAATACTTATTAGACAGGTTGAAGGGCTGTGATAAAGAAGGGGAGCACAACCATGATAAGTCTCTGGCTGACCTGGGGATAAAGGGAGATAAGTACGGAATGTTTCTTTATTGCATATGTTCCTTAACTTTGTGTTTAGGGACAATAATTACATCTGTTGTGGTTTGATGGTGGGGGAAGTGGAAGCACATATTGTTCTATGAAGTAGCTTTCCTGCAGTTGGTGGTGGCTGTCCTGGAGTTGCTAAAAATTTATAGCGGATGTGGGTGTTGGTTTGCTGCTGTTGCTCTTGAAACCTACTGAGGCCTTAACCTACAATCGCTCGTTTGTTAGATAAAATCTAATGACACTTGCTGGAGGGCTGGCTTATTGCGTGCATTGCATAAGTGGGGCTCTCGTGGCCGCCTTCCAGTGTTCCTCCGAGAGTTTATGGAGAAACGGGCGTTTCGTGTGCGTGTGGGGGCTCTGTCTGCTCCCGTGTTTTTAGTCAGGAGAATGGAGTACCTCAACGGTCGGTACTCAATTGCACTCTCTTCGCTATCGCCATCAATTCTATTGTTGACTGTCTTCCAGGTGGTATTTCCTCCTCTTTATTTGTTGACGACTTTGCAACTTTTGCCACTGGGGGAATGTTCCTTTCCCCTTTGGTTACGCTGCGAAACTACCTTCCACCTTGGGTTGACATCCATGCCGAAATCAACGAATCCGTCCTCGGCCATACGCTCCGCCTTTTTAGAGCTGGCAGCCGAATTTCAGAACCACTGCTTCATTTACACGGATGGCTCCAAGGAAGGCCGTGGTGTGGGATGTGCTTTTGTCGTTCATTCGCGGAGTACTGGATTTCATCTTCTGGGGCAGTGTTCGATTTTTACCACCGAACTTTTTAGTATTTATCAAGCTTTGCGTTTTATCCGGGGACAGGACTTGAGGCAGTTCGAAACCTGTAGCGATTCCCTCAGTGAACTACAGGGCCTTCGTGAGCTGTATCCATACCATCCATTGATACATCGTATCCTGGATCACCTGCATTCCCTCGCTGACGCTGGCGTCAGTGTGTCGTTTGTTTGGGTTCCTGGCCACGTAGGTGTGAGCGGTAACGAGCAGGCGGATGCTGCTGCCAAATCTGTCATTTTATTGCCCACTGTTTTTAGATCTGCGGCTACTCCAGAAGATATGCGTGCTCACCTGCGCCGGGCCATCTTTTCGCGCTGGTTCGCGGAATGGTCCGGGCAGCGTGGTAATAAACTTAGAGAAATCAAATACCTTCCTATCCCCTGGGATACTTCCTCGCGTGCTTGTCGCCGCGAGGAAGTTATTTTAGCGCGACTGCGAATTGGGCATTGCCTTTTTAGCCACCAGCATATTCTTTTACGAGGGGAACCCGCACCTCAATGTGCTTCATGTAATGAGCCTTTGACGGTGAGACATATTTTATCGGAGTGCCTCCTTTTTACTGTGTAGCGTACATCTTTGTTCCTGGCCTCCAATCTTCCCACACTGCTAGATAACAGCCCTAGTTCTTGTGAGGGACTTTTTACTTTTCTTCGCCCTGCGGGATATACAGTCGGATTTAATTTTATCTGGGGGTTTTATATTTTTACCGACTCATCTTTTAAGTTACTTTTCATGTTCTCTTAGTGGCGTTATCCCCTGTGATATTCCAGTCCCTCGGTTTTAGTCTCACCTTGCTTTTTATGTTGTCTCCATATTTTTAACTCTTGTGTGGTAATCAAGTTTTAGTCTTTTTAATCCCTTTCAATTTTAATTTTTAACCCTAGGGCGCTAATAGCCTTAGTAGTTGTGCGCCCATAAACCATACTACTAGCCTCGCAGTCTTCAGCACCCACTGCCGCAAGTTCTATTTCTCCAGAACCTGCTCGTAAGCCGCTAGTTAGGCCGACACCGTCTGTCGCTGCTCCTCATGAGCGCCGTCGTAAGAAACTCAAGGCCACTGATAAACCTTCCAAGTCCCGCTCTCGTTCTACGAACCGTAGGGGATCTTCCGCATCCCGAAAATCAGCGGATTGGTAGTGTTTAACGCCCGCTTTAACTACTAATGGCATCGCAGGCTCAGCGGATAGCGCCGACAAAAGTGGCTATACTCTCGTGGGTCCAAAGAGTGTAAAGAACAAGAAACGCCCACCTTAAGTTCAACTACTTCGTTTCCGCCAGTCGTTTGCTTCCCAGCTGCAAACTCATAAGTTTGATTCATCGATAACCTTTCACGCCTGTAACTGTGCTCCATGGCTCTCCTGACGCGGAATATCCGCAGTGTCCGTACCCACAGGGACGAATTGCAGCTGTTACTACGGTCCTATAACCCTCTGGCTCTGTGTTTGCAGGAGACAAAGCTTCGCCCCACGATGCATTTTCCCTGCACCAATACTTTCCCATGCGGTTTGATGTTACACCGGAGGAGAACTCTCCTGCTCATGGGGGAGTTATGATCCTCTCGCGCAATGACATCTGCGGTCAGCCAGTCTCGCTTACCTTTGCAAGCTGTTGCTATCCGACTTACCCTTCCTGGTTTCTGCTTTACTGTATGTAATGTCTACGTTCCGCCTTCATCTATCCTCTGCGCCGCTGACATGCTCCATCTCTTGTCACAGCTCCCAGCACCTTTTCTTCAGCTGGGTGATTTTAATGCCCGCCATCCCCTACGGCCTGCGCACGGGGGACTGTTCTTGCTGACCTTTTCGATCAATATAGTCTCTCTGTTCTGAACACCGGTGAACCTACTTTCGTTTCCGATTCTTCTGCACGCTATCCCACCTGGACATTTCCGTTTGCTCTGCACAGCTTGCTCACCGCTTTCAGTGGAACGTAGTATCAGACACTCATTCCAGTGATCATTGCCCTTGTGTCATTACTCTTATATCTCACCACATTTCCTCCTCGCGTGCGAATTCTTGGCAGCTGTCTAAGTCGAACTGGGCTCTCTTTTCCGCTCTGGCTGTTTTCAGCGACCACCAAATCGACTCCGTTGACCAGATGGTCGAGAGCATTTCAACTCTGTCGTGATCTCCGCTGCCGAGCAGTTAATACCGCGGTCGTCTGCCTACCCTAGAAGATTACCGGTCCCTTGGGGAACTGCCGAGTGCCGCGATGCCATTCGTGCTCGTAGGAGGGCTCTTAGGGTATTTCGCCATCACCCTACGCTGGTGCATTTGATCAATTTTAAACAAACACGCGCACGGGCACGCCGAATTATTCAGGATAGCAAAAGGGCTTCATGGAATTCGTTTGTGTGTACGTTTAATCGCAAAACACCTTCATCCGTTGTGTGGGAGAAACTCCGCCGTGTTGCCGATAAGCAGACTGGTACTCCAATACCGGAGCTACTCGTGGGTACCGACACCGTAGTTGATCCGAATGCTGTTGCAGACGTCCTTGGTAGCACATTCGCAAATGTGTCCAGTTCCGCCAATTATCACCCGGCGTTCCGTGCCATTAAGGCGGCCGCGGAGTCTCAGAGTCTCTCTTTCCGGTCCTGTGACACCGAGTGCTATAACACATTTTTTAGCATGCAAGAGCTGGATGCCTCATTAGCATCTTCTCGGCACTCCGCCCCAGGACCTGATAGTATCCACATCGCAATGCTGCAGCACTTCTCGTCTGATGGTAAACTCTATCTCCTCAACTTATATAACCGTGTTTGGCAAGAGGGTGTGTTTCCTGCGGCTTGGCGTGAAGCCACCGTTGTTCCCATTTTTAAAAACTGGTAAAGGATCGTAGACTTCTCTCCAATTACCGACCTATCTCCCTCACCAGTGCTGTTTACAAGGTGATGGAGCGCATGATCAATGGGCGGTTGCAATGGTGGCTGGAGTCTGAGAAACTGCTCTGCAATATCCAGTGCGGCATTCGCCGATACCGCTCCTCGACTGACCATCTCGTCTCCCTCTCGACTCACATCCTGAATGGATTTCTACGCAAGTGCCAAACTGTGGCCATCTTTTTCGATCTGGAGAAAGCTTATGACACTTGCTGGAGGACTGGTTTATTGCGTACCTTGCACAAGTGCGGCTGGCATAGCCGCCTTTCAGTGTTCCTCCGGGAGTTCATGCTGAACAGAGTGTTTCGTGTGAGTGTGGGTTCTGTTTGCTCTCGTATTTTTAATCAGGAGAACGGAGTACTTCAAGGGTCAGTGGTCAGCGTCGCTCTCTTTGCTGTCGCCATCAATCCCATTGTCGAGTGTTCCTGCAGGTATTTCCTCCTCCTTGTACGCTTACGATTATTGCAGCTCTTGGCGCACTTGTCTTTTGAAGCGTCGCCTGCAGGCATGTCTTGATCGTCTACATGCTTGGAGTGTTGAAAACGGTATCCGTTTTTTCTTCCAAGAAGACAGTTTGTGTAAACTTCTGGCTTCGGAAACGATATGATCCGCCTTCCCTACACCTTGGGCGAGAACCGCTACCCTTCGCCGAAACAGTGAAGTTTCTCGGCCTGGTGTTTGACAGAAAGCTTAGCTGGTCATTCCATTTCTCTTCGCTGAAGGCTAGATGTGATCGTTCACTAAATATTTTACGTGTTTTATGTGGCACATCCTGGGGAGCAGATCGCACCGTGCTATTACAGCTCTACCTTTCGTTTGTCCGCTCTAAACTTGATTACGGGTGCATTGTGTACTCTTCGGCATGTCCTTCGTTTTTACGTCGTTTAAACCCCGTTCACCATCGCGGGATTCGTTTGGCGCTAGGTGCTTTTGCAACTAGCCCGGTTATTAGTTTGTCTGCGGAGGCTGCTGAACCTTTGCTGTGCTATAGGCGTGACGTGCTTCTTTGCAGCTATGCTTTCCGCCTCTTTGCCTTGTCAGATCACCCGTCTTTCAAGCCATTCTTTGACGAGTCTCGTGACCGTCAATATGCTGTCAGCGCGGTTGCCTTGCTTCCGGCAGGGGTTCGTTTTCGTATCCTTCTTCGGCTCTTGGATGTTCGCCTACCGCCTGTGTCTCCACTGGGGGAATGCTCATCCCCTCCCCTTGGTTACGTTGCGACTCCCTGTTCCACCTTGGGTTGGCCTCCATGCCAAAGTCACTGACTCCGTCTTCGGTCTTCCACTCCGCATTTTTAGCTTTGCAAGCCGAGTTTCCTAACCATTGTTCTATTTACACAGATGGTTCCAAGGAAAACCGTGGTGTGGGATGTGCTTTTGTTTTTAATTCGCGGAACTATGCATTTCATCTTTCGGGGCAGTGTTCTGTTTTTACCGCAGAACTTTTTAGTATCTACCAAGCTCTTATTTTTATCTGGGGACAGGATTTTAGGCAGTTTGTTGTCTGTAGCGATTCCCTCAGTGCACTACAGGGCCTGCCTGAGCTGTATTCATACCATCCTTTGATACAGCGTATTCAGGATCGCCTGCATTCGCTCGCTGGTGCTGGCGTCAGCGTGTCGTTTGTTTGGGTTCCTGGCCTCGTAGGTGTGAGCGGGAATGAGCAATCGGACGCAGCTGCCAAGTCTGCAATTTTAAATCCTACTGTTTTTAGCTCCACTGTTCCTCCCAATGATGCTCGTATCCTCCTGCGCCGGGCCATTCTCTGGATCTGGTTCGCGGAATTGTCCGGGGTGCGTGGGAACAAACTCAGAGAGGTCAAGTCCCTCCCTCTCCCCTGGACTACTTCCTCGCGTGCATCTCGCCGCGATGAAGTGATTTTAGCGCGACTGCGTATTGGACATTGCCGTTTTAACCACCAGTACCTTTTACGCGGGTAAGCCGCTCCTCAATGTGCTACGTGTAATGAGTCTTTGAAGGTGTGTCATTTTATATTAGAGTGCCGCATTTTTACTGTGCTGTGTGCGTCCCTGTCTCTGCCTCCTGACCTCCCCACCCTGCTAGCGACAATCCTGCTGCATGTGAGGGACTTTTAACATTTCTTCGCCGCTGCGGTATGTATAGTCGGGTCTAATTTTATCACGGGGTTTCATCTTTTTACCGAACTTTCAGTCCCTCGGTTTTAATCTTGTTATGGTAGGCTTTTTATGATCTCTATGACTGCTTGTGCGTTACTCCTGCTTAGCGGCTTTTATGGCTTTTAATTTTTAGCTTTTTTTTTTGTTTGTTTACCATAGGGCGCTAATAACCGCTGCAGTTGTGCGTCCTTAAGCACTACTACTGCTACTGCTACTCTGCAGGTTTGAACCCGCAACCTTGGGTATATGAAGTTAGCATGGTAACCATTACACCACGGGGGGCGACTAAAGCATTCTGGAATTTTCAACATTATTACTTCGACTATTTTTTATATTAATAATGCCTGCTGTTAAAACGTCCATTGTCACTTTGGAATGTTCAGAAGGCATCCCCTGCCGATTTGTTATGACCACTCATTTACTGTTCGGTATTTAAATTTGTTTGTGTTGGGTTTTCTTTATAAACGTTAAATTTACACTTATATTTAGACTGTCATGCTTACTTCCAGGCTCTAGGGAGAATGAAGAATGATACTGGCTAAAGAAAAAAATTCCCATCACCCAGCTGGGAATCGAACCAATAACCTCTGGATTTGTCATGTTAACTGTTAGACCACAGAGTAGGTCCTTGCCTTGTTGTAGATGGGGCTGCGTGCTTGTCAGCCTTTGATCTTGCCATATCTCCGTGTGTAAGAAAGAGAAAAACGGCACTGGCACTTGCCCAGTCAGTCAAATTCCCCCATGTGAGGGTTGAGCTCAGACCTGTATGGTAGCATAATTTAAGACTCTAAGAACCAATTTTGACTACGCGTATTGACAAAAGTCAGGATATATTAAAGTTATTAGCACAATGTTTTTACATCATATCTACAAAGAATGAATAGACAGGCTATGCTCTGTAGTTCTTAAGGACCATCTGCCCCTATTTTATGGCCGTCGTCTTCTGGCCATATGTGTAAACACCTCTTTCTATTGTTTCATTCTTAGATGTAACGTATTGTGACTACGTATTTCGGCTTTAATCGCCGCATGTTTGTGCGCGGCTTGCTGTAGTAGCCGCGGCTTGCTGTAGTAGCCGCGGCTTGCCGGTGCCGCTGTCATTGGTTTCCACATAAATTTGCCACCTGGTTGTGGAAATCAAGTAAAATTTATTTACATTCTTCGTATAAATTAACACCTAAGTTTTCTCGAGGATCTCCCAGATCTCTCCGGACATCGCCGACGTTGGAATCGCATTCGCACGTCTGCCGCTCGTCCCTGAATGCTTGGTATCAGTTATGCGGCTTCCTCTTCTTCTGTCCATTGGTTGTGGGTGGAGACGACGGCTTCGAAAGTGGATGTTCCGTCGAACTTGAGTGGTTTTACGCGTGCAAATGTGGTTTCGCGTGTCGATCTTCAAGTTTTTCAGCCCTCCATCTAATATATTTTCCATCATTGTGTCCAGTTCTTTGGCGTTTCCGTCGAAACTTCCCTCCAAAGTCTTCCTGGATGTCAACGCGTTCTTCAGCGACGCGCTTCAGGGCGTTAACACGTAGGTCAACGTTCTGTTCTTCATCCTTTTGACCAGTTGTTCTACGTCCATAAATTTTTAATTAATTAATTGATCTCCTTTTTTTTTTTTTTTTAACTCCGCGGCCAGTTGTTTGATCTTCATCGCACAATTCACCATCGTCATCTCGATTTTCATTTTCTCCATTCCTAAGCTCATTTCATTTATTTTCTCCATGCTGGATTTCCATTCCGGTTTTCATGTTCTTTATTTTCGTGAGTAAATGTTTCATTATCTACTCCGTCGTGACCTTAATTCCCGCTCCTAACACTAGTGTAACAAAACTGTTCTTTCTTATTTCAACAAACAGCTCTTCATTTCTTCCACTGGTTACAATTAAGAATCTGTTTTCAAATAAATGTCTTTCTACGATGCTTTCCTAACAATTCCTGTTTTCTTTCGCTGCTCGATGCGATTGCGGCCACGACTGCACGCTAAGAATTTCCTGTCGAGAACAGAGTCAACTGCTGCACGCTGTGAATTCCCAGTTGAAAACTTACTCTCACCAGAGTTTTCTCTCCTGTTTATACCTCTCTATGACGAGGAATGAAACTTTTAGAAGCAGTTGCAGGTGCGAATAACCGAAGGTGTCACAAACTCATGCAAGCGCAAAATCCCAGCTTCGATGTTAAAAGACCACGTGCAACAATGCACAGAAACAATCATTGACGTGCGAAGCAAGTCGCTCGTACACGTGCGGTGATAACGGCCGCAAGGCGTAGTCACAGCATATTCCAAGATGGTACAGCCGCATTTCTTGCAAATATAAAGCAATGTTTGTGAAAAGTTTGATCTTTGGAAAAGTTTTCTGTATATCTAAGGTCATGTACAATGTTTTATTTTCTAGTTTTTTCCTTACCCTTTTTACGTGGGGACACTAAAGGCAGCTTTGCATTCCTGAACACAATTTTCATTGTTATCACCAGAATCACAAATCGGGAATGCATAGGCACCAGGAAAGCCAAATCCCAAATTAAAATCCTGTACAAAGATTTGTCTGTGCAGCTCATAGACACTGGTTTTATGCAATTTCTGTGACAGTCGCTTGTATAAAATGATATATTTTATTTATTGATGGTGTAGAAGCCAGGTACTTATGATGGGGAGTTTTGCTTCTTGAATAATGAAATGAGGCATTACACTTGGGAAAGATTAATACGTATAATACGTTCACAAACAATTTTTATATATCTATATACCTCTCCAACTTCTATGGTAAGGCATATACTCGTATGATACCTACCCCTTTATCAGCTTTAGGTACAGAAACTCATGTATATTTTGTTATCTCTTACCAGATCTAGTTGCTTTATATCTATGTCGCACAAGGATAAAACCGTATCTTCATATACCTGCCTTCGTTCACCGCTAATTGGAAGATAACATTTGTAGGTCTTTTGATAATGCTTTTAAAGTAATGCCTACTTATTTTACCTCGAAGTGTTACATGATCCCAAAATAAAGCATATTTTTTCCATTAACATCTAATTTATAATAGTCTTTAAGTATGGTTTGTCTTTCTTCATTTGTGAATCTCTGGTCACAATTAAAGGCATAATTAGATTTACAAAGTAGTTGACCTACTTTGAAGAGCTTGGTGTTGGTTTCTTCAGTTTTAAAATAAGTGTAAAATCTTCTTGCTTCTCTATGTTTCTCAGTATAATTTCTTTTCCACAATGTTTTATGCCTTTCCCTCTTGACGTCTTCCCTGATAACTCATTCTCCCTGTGTTCACTGCCATTTTTCTGTAATTTCTGTCCTTTTCCTGTAATTACTGTTTTTTAATTAATGGCATTTAATCTGGAATGTTGTTTTAATAAAGTATAAATTCAGATGATTTGGAAAAGTTAAAGGAAGAAATTTTAAACTAGAATAATTATCTGAACTTTGAAAGTATTAATTTATTCACTCTTTCTTAAGCCCAGTTCTGTTTTTTGTAGGAAAAATCGATGTCATACTATTGAAATGGAAGTTGTGCAGTGTGCTTATTTATTATAAATGACAAATATGTGATCATTTATACCAAAAATAAGGACTGCCTTACTTATGTGTGTTATTGTTGAAATATTGGTGATGTAATTTTCATTCCCCCTGCTAACATCAGTCATTTTCTGAGTTTTCCTTGAAAGAGTAACTTCATGTATAGGTACAGATGTCCTCAGAATCAGCTCTTACTGCAACAATATTGAAGAGCTATAAATAAGCCAACATAACATACCATTAAGTTATCGCTAAATGGCGAATAACAACACACGTTTATTCATACCTTGGCTTGGTTAGCAATCTGAGCCGGTGTCGTCAGAGTTTTCATCTGCGTTGTTATAAAATGCATATCTTTTCATTATTAATACGCTTATTAGTTTCATCCTTTACCGAAACACACAAGTTATCTATTATAATCTTAATTAATGTGAGATGTGGTTAAATATTATCTTGTAGGGAAATATTTAAAAAACTAATATGTGCTAGATTTCTTATCCAGGATTTATGCATAATTGTCTTCATTAACATTGGTTCCATTATTATTTTCTACAGAATTGCTGCAGACATTGGAATCCTTACTATTACTTTCTGTTCAAATATGAATTATGTAGAGCACTAATTTTATTAGGTTACTTCCTCACTCGATTTTTTTACTGCAAATACCACACTAGAGGTAAAAGGAATGGCATTGAAGGATTTTAAGATGTATGTGCAGTAGGTACCAACCATAAAAGTTATAACTGTTCATGACAAGAACGTCTCATTTCCAGCGTAACACCTTCCGAATTAAAATATGACATTTTCTTCCATGTAAGAAAGTAGCGCTATTTAGATTGAACACCCTCTGCTAGCAAAATATCTCAGCATCTACTGACATCTAGTGAATGTTCAAAACGCAAGATAGAGAATGAGTTGGCATATTATTGCATAAAGAAAATTCAAACCTTAAAACAAAGGTTCTTGCACCAAAGACTTCAATTGCTCAATATTTTATAATTTTATAATGCGGTTCCATCACACGGGCGTGACGTTCACTTGCCGATGGCAACATAAAAATATTAAATTAAGTATATTCCTTATCATATAATCATTTGTATTTTCTATCAACAATCATCCACCAGTCTGCCGTAACACATGTGAGGAAAAAATAATGCGTTTGCCATCTAACGCCAAAGAATTTCACTAATACATAACACCGTGTCGGCTGCTCTATAAAACCACAAGAGCATGTAAACATCCTAACTTTTTACATCTTGTGGGTTTATTGGATATTTTTTCTTTGAATGCCATTAAAGATGTGATTTAAACTATACGGCTTTTAAATCTGCATCAGTACTACTCTAAAACTGGATGAAATGTGGCATCTGTGTTGGTAGCACATATTTTCTTGTACACGTTTTAAGTAGCTTCTGCGCATGCGCGACTGATGTTATGTAATTGGCTTATGGACCAAATACACACGCGGCGTGCACGCTTCAAAGCGTGCTCGAATAATGCGATTTCTTTTCCGACCAGTACAATTTCATATTAATGATACCGGGTTGCTTCATTTTTTCAGGATTATTCATATGAAAAATGTCCCCATAATAGATTAGGAGCCTGTTGTTAGTCCAGTGATGTGACTGCCATCTTAATGCCTCTGGACCGGATCCTCGTTTATTACCCCAAACGGGAGGGGTTTCTCCTCCGCACTGAGCCATATTGAAAGACTATTTCTTCCCCTGTTGCCGTTGGGGTCTTCACCATAACTGTGGCTAGGGGCTCGCCTTATCCCTGGCAGGGCCGTCTATATTTGTGTCCCCTAGGTAGACAGAGAGGGGAGAGAGAGAGAGAGAGAGAGAGAGAGAGAGAGAGAGAGAGAGGGAGGGAGGGAGAGAGTGAGTGAGTGTCCCACATTTTAAAACCCCCAGGAACGTCCTCCCCATTATAAATAAAATAAAGAAATGCAATGTTCGTTAGTCGAACTATCTAAGAAGAATGAACAAGGACCCCCCCCCCCCCACACACACAGGGACCTTCTATGGTAGGTACACCCGGATTCCCGAGCCCATCCAGATTTCCTAGTGTGGGCAACCTCTCAATGATGAGGGAGTCAGCCCGTCAAAGGGCCCACCCACGTGTAGGCCGGTATCTGAGTCTGGACATTTGTTTTTCAGTCATTGGGGAGGGCGCGCAATTTCATACAACGCTTTGGTTTCTGCTTCGCCTAAACGGGAGGCTGGAGACTAACCCGCCCATAATCAATCGGCCTGGACTAGGTATTACACCGAAGTCCAGGGTGAGTGGGACGGTGCGCCCGCTATGTTCCATGTGTACCCCTTCATCGCGTGGGCAGACCGCTTATTGGGTTCCGTGCTGGGTGGGGAGTACCGTGGGATGAATTTTTTGCATGTCTTTATGGCACCAAATAAAAAACCCTTTAATCATAGTGGTGATTTAGGAAAAGAATTACCCGAGTCTTGCGGTCCTCGCTACTTGGTTATTTATAGGAATGAGGAAAGGCGGAAGTTTTCTATGGTGAGCCCTTTGTGGTCCAAAACCGTCTCGACGCTATAACTGGTCCCGTTAAGTCGGGCATTAGAGCCCGTAACGGCACACCACTGGTCGAGGCAACATCCGCACCTCAGGCGGGCGAAATACTGAAGGCCAAAATGTTATCAAGCTACCCCGTGAAAATTGAAGTACATAAGACTTTAAACTCCTTATGCGGTGTGATAATCACCTGCGCTGCTCTTGACAGTGTAAGCACGGAAGAGATCCAAGAGAATATGTCTGAACAAGGCGTAACGTCTGTCTATCGGGTTTAGTAAAGTAAATGGAGAATTCATGCCTACCCGTGCCCAGCCGGCCTCCCTAGTAGAAGTTCTTTCCAATGATCATGAGGCTGTAGATAGGGTTTTTAAATTTTTAGCGAATCTTGTTTTACACTCAGGATCTGATTTGTTTTATGCTGGTAATACTTTTTAGTTCCACCATGTTTTTAGTTTTACCTCCTTTTGTCCCTTTTTACGGTCTAGTTTTGTTACTGATTTTTCTCTGCTCCAATTTGTTTATAACAATGGATAGTTATAATCTCCATTTTATATCCAATTTTAGCTCTTATTCTATCTCCGTTGGATTTTACCGTGATTTAACTCTGGCGCATGCCGTGTTCAGCTTTATAGGGGCGTTAATAACCTAGTAGTTGAACGCCCTTAGATCCCAAACATCATGAACGAAGAACGACTGCCGAAACGGGTATTGTAATACAAGCCACAAGGGAGAAGAAATATCGGTCGACCATGAGCAAGGTAGAAAGTTGAGGACGAAACAGGGAGACTTTCCTACTCCATGAAGAGGAGAAGCAGAAGAAGAAGATAGTTGGTAGTTCACTGTGGTAGAAATCAAGGTCGCTAAAGGGCAACAATGTTAATGCTTCTTAGCACTGTTCTTCTCGCTTACAGTGGCTGAATTGCTGCGTTAACCCGGCTATATTGCGACTTTGGTAGAAGTAGGTAAGGTACAGGAGTGTGTAACCAAATCAGATGAACTATATTCTCAACTGCAATTTAATTTATACATTCTTTCTTGCCGTACAACGGTGTACCTAATGATATACATAACAAACATAAAAAACTACCCTTTCTTTGGTAAGTATGCATCAGTATCAATACCACCACTACCACCACCATCGTCGGAGTCGCGGCTGCAATTGCATCAATTTGATCATAATTATAACAATTATTCAGCAGACGCTATTCGCATTTCCGGGGCTATCCAACTCGGAAACCTTGTGAACACCCCCGATGTATACATACGAGCCGCTACTTTACAGATTTATGTTTGCGATTTATGCCATATGTTGCTTACAGCACACCAAAGCAAACTCAACCAAGGCTGTCAAATGATCTTCAGCACCATGGTGAGACTACGATTGAATTATTTGCCGGTTAGTCAAATTGTTACCTTCCCCTTCATTCCTCGCTAATTTACTGGTGAATTATTCTCCTGCAAGTTGACTGTGCTATAGAAAGTCTTTTAACGTTCTTTATGACCATGTACATTTAGTGAGGACATCAATATTATTATGAATGGTACACTAGCTGCTGAATTAAAGGCTTGAAAGCTAAATCACACGGAGGTTTCGAAAAGCATGCCGATGTGTCATGGTTCACTGCTGTGCGGCAGATCAAACCTCTCCCGTTGGCCGCGCGTTATGTTTATCAGTAACAGAAAAGCGCCTCGACCTAAGACGGTATCGAAAACACGTAAGTTCCAATCTTCTATTCGCGCATCATGAACATCCGTATAATAATAATAATAATAATAATAATAATAATAATAATAATAATAATAATAATAATAATAATAATAATAATAATAATAATAATAATAATAATAATAATAATAATCTGTAGCGCGTTTTGGTCAAACAATAACACACTTCTCATTTAAGCGTGCCTTTTAAAAATGTTCAAAACTTTTCGAAAAGGATCGACAAATTGAAGTGGAAGCAAGTATAAGATAACTTCCGGCGAAATTTCAAATATAGTACTTTAGGGTAATTTTTCTCAAAGTCCACCATATATCAGGATAATTCACGGAATACAAACCTTGTGGACGTAGATTCCCGTAAACATACACAACACGTGGTGAAAGGAACAGAAGATGGACGCTACAAAGGTAGGATCAAATTCAATATTCATTTACGAGGCGTTTATCGAAACCAACCGCAAAAAGGATATAAAGTTATTCGAAAAACTACAAGAAAAGAAACGCAAATTAGCCGCGGATATCCGGTTTCTAAATTTATGTAGAATTAAAAAGGCCACGCCAAAATTTGTCAGAAAAATAATAAAACATGATAACAATAGTAAACTAGAAAAAGCAGTCGTCAAAAAAATCTTGGAAATGGAGAAGAACAAACATTACAAAAGTAGAAGTAAGGTAGAATTACAGCTATATGAATTACACTTGAAACTAACCAAAAAATTAGGAAGTATCATTTGGGAAAATTTAGAAAACAATCTTTTGGCTAAATTAAGCATCAAAATGAGAAACAAAACTTTAACGCAAAAACGTAAACTTGAAAAGCTGTGCAAAGAACAGGGGAAAAGAAAACCAATTCAAAAATCCACACCACAAATGAACGTCAAAAACCTATCGGACCAAACTTTCACCAAATCAGAACTGGATTTCTTAAACAAAGGGATGGAAACTTGCGTCGATTTTTCAGATAAAATTGACGATTACATTGCGGACGTACAAATAGCCACCCAGCACATAAATGATATTGATAAAAGCATAATAAAAAGTGAATGTTGCCAAATTATCGAAACAATAGAAAGCAAAAAGAAAACTAACCCCCCAAAAAATGTAATAAGAGCATTAAAAAGCAAACCGGTAATTTATAGCAAAGCAGACAAAGGAAACACAATAGTAATTATGGACAAAACTGAATATGTAGAAAGAATGGAAACACTTTTAGAAAAAGAAGAATACTCTACAGTACAAAAGAACCCTCTAAACCAATGTATAGTTAAATTAAATGCCAGTATTCAAGAATGTAAACTAATAGACAAAAAAGAAAAATGCAAAATTAAGGTTGATAATCCAGTTCTGCCCAGAATTTATGGCCTTCCAAAAATACACAAGCCGGGAAATGCAATGAGACCAATTATAAACAATATAAGTGCACCTACATATAATGTAGCAAAATGGTTAACAAACAGATTCTTTTCCTTCCCTAAATTTGAAACAGCAAGTATAAAAAACTCTCTAGATCTGATCGATAAAATTAAAGACATAAAATTGGAAAAAACCGATATGTTAGTTTCCTTTGATGTTACTGCTCTGTTTCCAAGCATACCTACAGATAGCATACAATCCCACATCAAAAAGTGGTTACTTGCAATAGGAAAAACAACAGAAGAAGTGCGAGAATACATCATATTAACGAATCTGTGCATAAATCAAAATGTTTTCACATTTAACGGGAAATATTACAAACAAACATCTGGTTTAGCTATGGGCAGCCCGCTGTCACCAATATTAGCAGATCTCTTCATGAGCACTATGGAAACTAGAATTAAAAAGGGCATTCCCCTGGATGTTCAAAATATGGTACCGCTATGTAGACGACATCTTTGCAATAGTCCCAGAAAGACACCTAGAAGATGCACTAATACTCCTAAGTATGCAAGAAAAGTCTATAAAGTTCACAATCGAGAAGGAATGTGATGGACAACTACCATTCCTCGACCTAAAAATCATCAAAACTAATAATCACCTTACATTTGGCATCTACAGAAAACGTACCCACACCAACAGCTATATAAAACAAAAGAGTTACAATCCCATTCCCCATCAGCATGCTTTACTCAACAGCCTTACACACAGATTGGTAAATGTACCAATGGGAAAAACAGAATATCAATGTGAACTTACTAAAATATTGGACATAGCTACAGAGAATGGATTTCGGGCAGAACTGGTGTACAAAAAAGTTAATAAAGCCAAAAATAGAAAGAGAATTAAAAAAGTCAGCACACTCACTCAAAACCAGAAAGAAAACAATATCTACAAGAAGTTTACATGCCACCCTACAACTTTCTACAAATTCCAGAGGATCTTCAAACGACATAACATAATTCCAGCCCCTAGAAACAATTACTCTATAAAAAACATTTTAAATTCTAAATTAAAAGATGATATCCCACAAGAAAACAAACCAGGAAAATATCAGTTCAGCTGTAATGACTGTGAAAAAATCTACATCGGCCAAACAAAAAGAAATATAAAAACCAGGGCAAAAGAACACCACAGAAATATTAAACTCAAACAAGAAGAAAAATCTGCAGTAGCTTGGCATTTTTGGAAAGAGAAACACACTATAAATAGAAGCCCAAAAATCCTCAAAAACATCACAAGGAAGACAGAATTAAAAGTTTGGGAAAACATATATATTTGGAAAAACAAGAACCGGGTTTTCAATTTTGAAATCCCGCCAGGCGATCTACTCATTCAGAGGTTCATCAAACCACCACCAGGGACAGAGACAACCACCACAGCAAGCAATGCCGGCAGTCGACCAAAGGAATTGACAATGGAAGCACATGGCTTCTGAATCATGTTTTCCGAAATAAAAAAGTAAGTGATGTAGTGTTACAAAATCGACTCAACTAAATTTTAATTGTTAAAACACATCACTATCTCAAAGTCCACCATATATCAGGATAATTCACGGAATACAAACCTTGTGGACGTAGATTCCCGTAAACATACACAACACGTGGTGAAAGGAACAGAAGATGGACGCTACAAAGGTAGGATCAAATTCAATATTCATTTACGAGGCGTTTATCGAAACCAACCGCAAAAAGGATATAAAGTTATTCGAAAAAACTACAAGAAAAGAAACGCAAATTAGCCGCGGATATCCGGTTTCTAAATTTATGTAGAATTAAAAAGGCCACGCCAAAATTTGTCAGAAAAATAATAAAACATGATAACAATAGTAAACTAGAAAAAGCAGTCGTCAAAAAAGTCTTGGAAATGGAGAAGAACAAACATTACAAAAGTAGAGGTGAGGTAGAATTACAGATATATGAATTACACTAGAAACTAACCAAAAAATTAGGAAGCATCATTTGGGAAAATTTAGAAAACAATCTTTTGGCTAAATTAAGCATCAAAATGAGAAACAAAACTTTAACGCAAAAACGTAAACTTGAAAAGCTGTGCAAAGAACAGGGGAAAAGAAAACCAATTCAAAAATCCACACCACAAATGAACGTCAAAAGCATATCAGACCAAACTTTCACCAAATCAGAACTGGATTTCTTAAACAAAGGGATGGAAACTTGCGTCGATTTTTCAGATAAAATTGACGATTACATTGCGGACGTACAAATAGCCACCCAGCACATAAATGATATTGATAAAAGCATAATAAAAAGTGAATGTTGCCAAATTATCGAAACAATAGAAAGCAAAAAGAAAACTAACCTCCAAAAAATGTAATAAGAGCATTAAAAAGCAAACCGGTAATTTATAGCAAAGCAGACAAAGGAAACACAATAGTAATTATGGGCAAAACTGAATATGTAGAAAGAATGGAAACACTTTTAGAAAAAGAAGAATACTCTACAGTACAAAAGAACCCTCTAAACCAATGTATAGTTAAATTAAATGCCAGTATTCAAGAATGTAAACTAATAGACAAAAAAGAAAAATGCAAAATTAAAGTTGATAATCCAGTTCTGCCCAGAATGTATGGCCTTCCAAAAATACATAAGCCGGGAAATGCAATGTGACCAATTATAAACAATATATGTGCACATACATATAATCTAGCAAAATGGTCAACAAACAGATTCTTTTCCTTCCCTAAATTTGAAAAAGCAAGTATAAAAAACTCTCTAGATCTGATCAATAAAATTAAAGATATAAAATTGGAAAAAACCAATATGTTAGTTTCCTTTGATGTTACTGCTCTGTTTCCAAGCATACCTACAGAAAGCATACAATCCCACATCAAAAACTGGTTACTTGCAATAGGAAAAACAACAGAAGAAGTGCGAGAATACATCATATTAACGAATCAGTGCATAAATCAACATTTTTTCACATTTAACGGGAAATATTACAAACAAACATCTGGTTTAGCTATGGGCAGCCCGCTGTCACCAATATTAGCAGATCTCTTCATGAGCACTATGGAAACTAGGATTAAAAAGGGCATTCCCCTGGATGTTCAAAATATGGTACCGCTATGTAGACGACATCTTTGCAATAGTCCCAGAAAGACACCTAGAAGATGCACTAATACTCCTAAATGTGCAAGAAAAGTCTATAAAGTTCACAATCGAGAAGGAATGTGATGGACAACTACCATTCCTCGACCTAGAAATCATCAAAACTAATAATCACCTTACATTTGGCATCTACAGAAAACGTACCCACACCAACAGCTATATAAAACAATAGAGTTACAATCCATTCCCCATCAGCATGCTTTACTCAACAGCCTTACACACAGATTGGTAAATGTACCAATGGGAAAAACAGAATATCAATGTGAACTTACTAAATATTGGACATAGCTACAGAGAATGGATTTCGGACAGAACTGGTGTACAAAAAAGTTAATAAAGCCAAAAATAGAAAGAGAATTAAAAAAGTCAGCACACTTACTCAAAACCAGAAAGAAAACAAGATCTACAAGAAGTTTACATACCACCCTACAACTTTCTACAAATTCCAGAGGATCTTCAAACGACATAACATCATTCTAGCCCCTAAAAACAATTACTCTATAAGAAACATTTTAAATGCTAAATTAAAAGATGATATCCCACAAGAAAACAAACCAGGAATATATCAGTTCAGCTGTAATGACTGTGAAAAAATCTACATCGGCCAAACAAAAAGAAATATAAAAACCAGGGCAAAAGAACACCACAGAAATATTAAACTCAAACAAGAAGAAAAATCTGCAGTAGCTTGGCATTTTTGGAAAGAGAAACACACTATAAATAGAAGCCCAAAAATCCTCAAAAACATCACAAGGAAGACAGAATTAAAAGTTTGGGAAAACATATATATTTGGAAAAACAAGAACCGGGTTTTCAATTTTGAAATCCCGCCAGGCGATCTACTCATTCAGAGGTTCATCAAACCACCACCAGGGACAGAGACAACCACCACAGCAAGCAATGCCGGCAGTCGACCAAAGGAATTGACAATGGAAGCACATGGCTTCTGAATCATGTTTTCCGAAATAAAAAAGTAAGTGATGTAGTGTTACAAAATTGACTCAACTAAATTTTAATTGCAACCAAAACTTGCTGTAATTCTGAATATTTCAGTGCAGGTCACTATAAATTCCAGAGAGTGCAATAATTTAAATATCTTGGTAATAAAATTACCAAAGATGAGAAACTGCAGAAATGCAGAAATTAAGCATGGAATAAGCTACTACAGACTGATAAGACAAATGAAATCTAAATTCATCAACAGAAAGACCAAATCTGTACACGAGTCTCATTTGACCAGCATTATTATATATGGGTCAGAAATCTGGGTTATTGATAAAATAAATGAAAACAAGCTAGAAATATTCAAAAGGAAGATCCTGAAAAGGTAGATGGAGAGTAAGAGGTAGCCATGAGCTGCACTACAGCTTCAGAGAGCCTGATGTCATGAGAGAAGTGAAAGCAAGAAGAATAAGATGATGGTTAAAACCTTTATAGAGCAGATGAGCAAGATCCTACAAGGATGGCAACTTTTAGCCTATCTATGGCACCAGAAAAGTAGGGCAAAAGTAGTGTAGAGACTGACTTATTAAATAGGGGAGTGGCCATTTGCAAAAGAATACCAAGGACAGAAATAAATGGAGGAAAGTAGTTGGGGTGGTCAAGGCTGGAAAACGGCTGTAGAACCAATAGAAGAAGAAGAAGAAGAAATGAAAATTTAAGTTGGTTTGTATTGTACTTTAATAAAAGGATACAGTGTTGAAGTTAACAGTAATACTGGTTGTGATAAACAAACTTAAAATTGGAAAACAAAAACACATGGAGTATCCCAAGGTTCAGTATTAGGATCTTTACTATTTCTGATCTACACAAACAACCTATCACTTTATTTAAAGGATATTGCAAGTATTGTTCTGTTCACTGATCACACTAGTGTGCTAGTGACCGGCAAAAACAAAAATGAGTGTGTAATTAAATTGACCTATGTTTTAAACTGTATGTCATTTTGGTTTAAAGCTAACAAATTATCTGTAAATCTAGACAAAACAAACATTATTAAATTTATAACTAGTCGAACATTGCGCACTGAAATCGAAATTGGCATTAATGACATGTTAGTGGAACAAATAGACAGCATTAAATTTCTGGAACAAGTATACTAATATTTAGATTGGAAAAATCACATTAAGTATCTTACCTAAACTCAGCTCTGACTGCTATGCTATCTGAGCACTGGTAAATGTAAGTTCTATTGATTCACTTAAACTAGTATATTACTAGTATTATACTATTTTAACTCTAACATGGAATATGGAATATTATTCTGGGGAAACTCAGAAGAAGGTAAATGAATATTCCTCATGCAAGAGAAGGTTAAAAGAAACATTTCTAATACCCACAGCAGACACACTTGCAAAGCTCTTTTCAGAAGACTGAAGAACCTAACCCTACCATGCATACTACAGGTTTACTACAAAAGAAATAGACAACCTCAACTGCCTGTAAAACAAAAACTATTAGAGATAGCAACCTTATTATTTTGGAGGTATGTTGAGAAACTCTCAAAATTTCGTTTGTTACTATTGGTAATGCTGAAGTGTTTTGTTTGTTGTTGCAGAAGCTGAAATGGCGGAAAATCCTGTGGAAAAGGCATATTGCGTGTTGGAATTTGCTAGAACGCAATCAGCAACTGCTGTCCAATGACATTTTAGAACACGTTACCACAAAAATGAAATGATGCGCTCACAAAAACCAGCATCGTCTTCATCATGTCGCAACATGTCGATGCAAAAGTCACGCCGTATGACCTTATCTTCTTCACTCAGAAACTGCAACATCTGTAATCTGTAAGGCATCATGTGCAGTCGCTTCCGCAAGATTTTCCATACAGTTTGCTGTGGAATTTGTAATTGCATGCTTGCCCTAGATTTCAATTTCTGTGGGCTTCTTATGTAGGCAGAACGAACAAGTTCAACGTTTTCTTCCGAAACTCTTGGTCTTCCCGAGCTCTTCCCTTTGCACAAACATCCCGCTGTCTCGAATTTTCTATACCAGTCATAGATTGACTGTCTAGTCGGTGGCATTTTGTGGTAACATGTTCTAAAATGTCGTTGGACAGCAGTTGCTGATTGCGTTCTAGCAAATTCCAACACGCAATATGCCTTTTCCACAGGATTTTCTGCCATTTCAGCTTCTGCAACAACAAACCACTACAGCGTTACCAATAGTAACAAATGAAACTTTGAGAGTTTCTCAACATATCTCCAAAATACTTAGGTTGCTATCTCTAATAGTTTTTGTTTTACAGTCAGTTGAAGTTGTCTATTTCTTTTGTAGTAACCCTGTATAATCACTATCTTAAAATTCTTTGTATGTAATCAAGCCACATTTTATAACAAACAAATGAAGGTCATGATATAAATACCAGACAAAAAGGTATCATCCATTATCCCAGTGTAAGACCTTCTAGCTTTCATAAAGGTGTATATTATGAAGCCATAAAAATATTCAATACTCTTCCAAATTATCTAAAGCGAAAAGTTGACAACTGCAATGCTTTTAAAATTGCTGCTAAAGAGTACCTTTGCTCAAAATCATTTCATTTAGTACAGGAATATATGAATAACAAATTATATGGATGATAAAACTTATGTAGCTCTGTAAGCAGTATCTAGGTGTTTTAATGACAAATCATTGTAAGCTACATATTTTGATGCCTGCTCTAGAATTTTGAAAGCTATTTAAATGTATGTGCATCACACTATCAATGCTATGCACTGTAAATCAATTAACAAAATGTTAAATGTACCAGCTATAAAAACATAGTGGAAGTTTAAAACATAAGTGATGCAGTACATATGCAATCAATTTGTATTTGTTTATACATATTATGTTAGTATTACAACTGTAGTGAAATATATAATATTATCCCTGCTTTGTTCCATACTGCTTGTATATAGTGTCTTTTCATTTCAATATCCATATCTAATGTTCATGTATGTGTGTAACTGAATTATACATTTTCTTTATATGTTCAGTGTTCATAAGCCTTTATGGCTACTGTTGAATTTACAGAACACAATCCAATCCAATGACTCTACTAAGGAAAACAGACAAAGAGTTTCATATAGGTTTGCATGACAAGGTAATGGGCATTAGCTTTGTCCTCAACATGCTACTCATAGCTGATGCAAGCTTGTGCAGCAGAAGACATTTGTATTTTACTCACAGTAAGTTCATTCAGGTGCAATCTGTGGGCTAGTGAAAAAGACCATCTGATTTGATAGTGATCAAAGTTGAATAGCTACATGGTTAAAGCACTGTAATGTTAATAAATACTGAAATATTTTCTATGGGTCTTATGGCCAAAATGGAAAGAGGCCTGCTTATCACAAGCCTGCTATGTCTTCCTCTAAAGCATCATCTAATACCTACAATGTGTAACAAGGGGCTAAGGCTCAACTTTTTTTCACCTTTAACTCATCCTAGGATACCCAATAATGGAGGTGAGGTGTTAAAAGTAAAAAAAATGTTCGTCTTTTGGGGTGTGAACCTCCAACCATAATAGTATGATCAATTCTCAAATATCATACTTTTACCGCATGGCCATTTGGACATGTCATAGCTGCAGTATTATCCGATTTGATAATGTTATAATGCTAGGTAATGGTAGATTTTTTTTTTTTTAACATAATAAAATGGTAAAATGCATGTTTCTGCATTCAATCAAAACCAATCAGCATCCAACCATGCCATCACACCAATTACTTTAGTTGGGCCCTCCCTGTCATTTACACACTACACTTTGACTGGATTTGATCCCGCTATCTTTGGTTTAATATGTTAGCTACTCCCATCGTGCCTTAGGATGCCTGGCCATAAATCCAGATTTCATGGTGTGTATTATTTAATGGAGTTGTCCGATGTTATTTATTGGTAAAATGGGTTATTTAACAATCATGCACAGGACATCATATCATGTCAATATAGCTGTAGAGGTTAATTGGACAACACAGCAGAGGTTGTCAAGGACATTACTTATTTGAAAGTAAACATGACATTTTGAAAATATACTCTCTCTTTTACTGATCATCACAAACTTCCCAACAGCTTGAAGTAACTTTAAAAACAAATTAGGGCAGTTACTGTATCATGGCATAAGAGGCATTCAGCTGAATAAATGCTAATTCAACCCAAAAGAAGTAGACTTCAGATATATACAGTAAGTAGTTTGCACTTCATCAACTACCCTTAGAAGAGTCAAACCAGAAAAGGATGTTAAGGTAGGAATATTTAAAGGTTGTGCAGACAGGAAGTAAAATCTAAAGATGACGCCAATAAGTACCACACTTTCAGAAGTGCAGTAATTTGGAAGCTTTTATAAATTTCATTTTCCTGGTAGGTTAAGTTTCAATATCAGAGGAGTTTGTATTATAATTTTGTTATAATTTATCTGCCAATTTGTATTGAAATTTATAAAAGCTTCCAAATTGACTGCCATCATATAATGATATTAAAAACAGTTTCAGACAAAAAAAACTGAACAGCTGCAACAATTATAAAACTGATTAACATGCTCTTAGTAAGAGACATTGATTTAAAATAATTTATGGGTATGAATGAGATGCTGAATGCTGTTTACATATGTTTGATTCAAAATTAAGCTTTCAAAAATCACCACAGTAGTGCCTCAAAACTTGGATGGCATGTTTCTACATTGGAATAGCACCTTTTTTTTTATATAATTGTGTGGTAGCAAAAAACTAATTATACAAAGCTTTAAATTGTTGTAAAACTTGGACTTTCTTTCAGGGTTATCTGATTTAATGTATTATACTGTGGGATGATATCACCTTTCCTCACCTTGAGCAGTTTGATGCTATTCTAAATCTATCAGACTTCTAAATCATTTGTATAACCCAATTTATTCTTTTGGTTAAGTGCTTTGGACCTTTACTGTCAACAAAGAAGTGAGCTACTTATAAATCTCCAATTTCTTTTCGGAAAGATGATTTTAGTCTTAATGCAATGCCTCCATATTACACATGAGTTGAGAATGTATACAAGGGCCCAGAGCAGACTTTTTTTTTCTTTCTTCTTTTTACTTATTACCATTCCTTAATTAATCTTTTCCTGATTTTGTCAATTGATGGGGTTAATTAATATTTAAACATTATTTTGTCTGTTAATGATGCTATCAATTGCCAGAATCATATCAGTGCTGGACTTTTGTCCCATAGGAATCCTTTAACATGTCAGTAAATATACTGACATGAGGCTGTTACTTTTAAGCACACTTAAACACCCTCAGTCTGGGTTGGATTTGAACCTGCGGCTTTGAGTTCAGAGGGTCAATGTCTAACCAACTGAGCTACCCAGACTGACTGATGAGGCCAATGACAGCACCACTGTCCTTAAATTCATACATTCAGAGTTATTCAGTTCTATTCTTTTTACATTCATTTTTGAAGAGAACATCTCTTTTCCATGAGTTCTTAACTAGCATCAATTCTTTTAAAATTTTTGTTCATACTGCCTGTAGTGAAGTACATTATAGCTTGCTTAATTCTTTGTAAAATATTTGAGTGTGCTTTGATGAAAATTATCAGTAGACCTGTATAATTAGAGAAAAGCATACAGCCTCTGGATTTTCATAAATTTGACCACAGATTAGGAATAAACAAAACAGCTGAGAAAACATAAATCAAAATTGTCAAATATGATAATTGTAAATATGTTTAAAACAATGTGTAAAAACCCATAATTTACTTACACTGTAAGCTTTTGTAAGATTTCGGTAATAGTGTGTATTGTTACCATGCTATCAACTAATAGTCAATTACCGTTTCTCAGTTAAGATTATATATATTAAATCTATCTATCTCTCTCTCTCTCTCTCTCTCTCTCTCTGCCCTCCTTGCCTGCATACTACTTTAAGTATGTAAGCTGATGTTCATTCCTTCAAATAAGAAGAGGGGTTTGGTTTCCTATCAAGCCACAAATCAGCTCCACACATTAACCATTTCCTGAAAACTCATTTAGCAAGAAGTTGCAAAGACATCAATGGTCATTTGCTTCGTTATGTTGACTACCTAAAACCAGCTCACCTATATGAAGATATCCAGTATTGGGCCACTGGGAAATGGAAGCATAACAAAGCTGAGACTGATGGAAGCATAACTAAGCTGATATTAATGTAAACATTAACACATAGTGTAAGCATGTGTTATTGTTTGTTAGAAAACAATGCATTACTTGTAACTTTCAATAGAAGCAATGTAATATATCTAAGTATGCATTTGAAACTTTAATTGAGAAGCTTCCAGATAAAGCCTTCACTTTTCCCAAGCCAACTCTTTGGCTAGGTAGAAGCAGTAAAACTAGAATCATATAAAAAGTATCCCCACAGTGCTACTAAAAATAATTTTAATTTCAGCAGACAATAGAATATACTAAAAGGTATAGAAATTAAAAAAATTAAGTCTTACCAAAATTATTCTAAAATTCTAAGATAAGTAGTGTGAGTTGACTTTTAAGACAGTTGCAATTTCACTTAATTTACTTTGAAAGGGTTTTGTAGGTCATCTTCTTCCTCAGTGGTTCATAAATTGGTTCTTGAAGAGGAAGTTCCCACTCCTCCACAAGAACCAGTTAATGAACAGCTGAAGATGAAGGCATTCTTCAAAACCCAGTGGTGCAACCATATTTTTAAGATAGGGTACTCCTTCCTTTCAAAATAATAGTAGATATGGCATTAAATGGCATCATTTTGTAAATTGTCAAGCATCAATATGTGCACCTATACAGGTATTCATTTTTTTGGGGTCTTCAACACTACAAAAGGATCATTTAAATTCTGTAGACATTTTTCTTGATTATTTGCTTAACTGTTGTCACAGAAATGAAAAATGCACCTGAAACTCAACTCTCTCCAGCACTTTTGAAAGAGGAATGAAAGTGCTTTCATTCGTTCTTTCCTCCTCAAAACACACTAAGGTGAACACAAGATCTCGGGCTTGACAATTTAGGGATAATCACATTTGCTTTTGCTCTAAGTGAAGAAGCCATCATATTATGCAATTATACAAATGCTTAAATAATTAATTCTGCTTTGACAGTATAAGTGAAAAATGACAGAAATCAAATATGTAAAGTCAAAATGCAGTAACAACAAAGTAGTCTTGCAAGAACATCGTGCTAACCCAGACACCTCCAGTGCTCTTGTCAGCTTTTGCCAATGGCAAGTAATTGGCAATAAATAATGGCATAATTGGCAGCAGTGGGCGCTATCATAGAAAGACATATGACATTACAAAATCTAGACACCGAATTGGGTAGAAGCCATGTGATTTGCCAAAACATGAAATTTATGTTTGTACACACCTAGTGTCAGAGCTCAACTCTGGCCAACCACATTCCAATGTGAAGTTGTTTACTTAGGCTGAAGCACATGCAGCACAAGTTCACATACCCCATCAGCTAAAGCTTTACCTGAGAAATAAGCCACCTCACCCCATTAGCTAAAACACTGCTGAACAGACAGTATCTGCTTACTGTATCACAATTCACTCCTCTCCTCTCTCACTTACAATACAACCTCTAGAATATCAACAAAGGCTGTCCAATTTAGGCATTTAGGTGACTGTTTCCCCTTTAGTTTATATGAGTGATTTAAACCTTTCCAGTTAAAAGAGGCAGCTCCTTCATTGCATATCTCTCACTCTCTCCCTCCCTCCCTCTCTTCCTTCCGCTCTTGCTCTCTCCCTCCATCTCTCTTGCTGTCTCTACGTCTCTCCCCCTTCCTTTCCCTCTCAATCCCTCGCTCTCCCCCACCCCTGCCTCTCTCCCTCTCTCTATTTTCTAAAGGATTAAAGAAAGAAAAAAGCTTCAATAAAAGAAAGAGTAGTGTTTTGTTCACTTTTACACCATCTGGCATCACTATAAAAATATACTTCCCTATATGTGTACTGCTTTTCTTTTAGCTAAATTTACTGGAGATTACTGGCAACCACTGAAGATACATGAGTAGTCCTGTCAAATGGCTGTCTGGAGTTTACCAAAAATAAATTAATCGCAAAAAAAAAAAAAAAAAAAAAAAAAAAGTCATGTCTGAAATGCCAAATTCATCAATGTCCCTCATGGCACAGTGCCTTGTGTACACCATTCATAATACAGTTGTGTAGTGGCAGCAACAAGTTCCAAATCTTAATATTACTAACCCATATGATCAATAATCATAATCAAATACATAACTAAGCCTTTTCAACAACAAACTATCAATATTAACTAAAAACATAATACAGTTAGGATTGTAAAACCTGCCAATTGCCATGTGTGTTCCCTGTAGCGCTGTAACAAAATGTAGTTACTCCTCTGGTGAGGGTCGCAGGTTCACTTCTCACATATAACAAACATTTTTTTTCCTTCTCTTAACGAACTTGAATCAACACATATGGGCTATTTAGTTTATTTGTACTTATTTCATACACGATATTTGGTACAATTAATAATATGATAGTTATTATAATGCTATTTTGAGTATATATTCTACCGAACATCAATATACTGCAGAGGAAATCGTGTGGTGCGCAGAAATACCAAGGGTATTGTTGAGAAAACCAATGTTTTGAAACATTTTTAGATTAAATTTTTTTTAAAATTAGCATACCCTTCACAAAGCAATCAAACACACCCTTCATAAGCAGATCCATGGTGATATTCTCATACCAGATGACCTTTTATTCCACACATAAGGGAAAGGTGATTGTCTTATCATCCAAAGGGGACTGATATGATTCAAAATATGTGGTTCACAATTTCATCATGGTGGTGTATCTGTATCGTGTTGGAGTTGGATATCAAAGGACAGTCTAGGTGTGCTGTGGTAGCTTGATGATACAGGAACAGTGTGCAATACTCTGTAATACCCAATAATATTTTGATTCCCTCTATGAGAATGTGTGGACTGAGGTAAAGAGAGAGCTGCGCTCCAATTACCTGTAGAATGGGCAAAGGACAAAATAAGGCTTCTGGGCACAAATTCAAGACACCTAGGCTCTTGTAGCTTCTTGTCCACATTACTGTAGAAATTTATTTTGTCTATGCCCCAAAGTTTGAGGGTAGTTATACGGGCTGAGGGTTCTTACACATGATATTAATTGTGTTTATTTTGTGTGTTTTAGAAGATAACAGTTTGTTTACACATATATGTTTTAGTTATTTTACACGAGTGTTGGTAGAACTATGTTTTTGTGTGAATAGAGAGGCCCGTAACTTCAAATGCCAAAGTTATATTATTGCAATATTATGTTCTACATATCCAGTTATAAAATTAACAAACATAAAGAAAATGACAAGCAGTGCGAGATTTGAACCCAGGAATTTATGAGTGGCAGCAAGGCCTTCTTTACCTGTTGGCCACCATAACACTGTTCTGAGAGCTGTTTTCAGTTCTCAGAAGTTAACCATTGCACTGTCAGTCACTGGCCACTGTACAGTTCTTTTGTGTACCTTGTGAACACAGCTTTTACGAAGATACCTGAAGCTCCTTGATCGACACATGGAATCTGGGGATGACTCACTTTTTTTGGCGACAGATGTACATATCTGAAAGTCTAGTTTTCTATGAATAAGAAACTGTAAGAAAAATGTCCAGTGTTTTTTCTACACATGAAGGATTTAATGCTTCTCATGACTGTCCCACAATGAATCTTTCACTGTCTTTGCAGAATTTGAAGATATATGATGACATGATTAGTAAGGTGTATTGGAAGTAGAGGGGCCAATATAGCATTCAAACATACATGATTATAATGTTATTTACCATGAGAAAGGTAACTACAAATAAAAAAGAAAAGATCTTAGTAAAAACACTACACTTAAATCAAAATCAAGTACTTAATTCTAACTGGAAAGATACACACATGATTTCTTTTCAAGGCATTGACATTGTCAGCAATACTGTAATTCAGTTATCTGACTGCATTTCTGCTTACAACTTCAACTGGTCTTTAGAACATTTGGTTAAAACTATATTTGTTCTGCTGTTTTGTAGCAGGTTGAATCATGGTTGAATAGCACTTTATTCAACCATGATATGAATGCATTTGAAGGAGGTGGCCATGTTATTGTTGACATCATCAAGACTTGAGATCCGAGGGGAGTAAATGTCAAGGTGAAAATGGGAATGTACAGTTTGCACAATGAAAACATCACTATCTGGTGTCTTCATATTAGGTCTCGAAAGCAGCAACTCTGTGCAGGTTTTCTTTACCTCACTGTAATGCCAATCCTCCACCCATATCATGCACTCACATCCTGGTCAACTGGTTATGAATGTAAATATTGTCATATTAAATTAAATAATACCATATAAATGTAAAACATGTTATATCATAAGTGTAAGGGGAAGCAGCCTATAAACCGCCCATATGCTATAGACAAATGCAAGGGTAAAGTGGATTAGCCGACCCTTAATAAACAGGTCAGCAAATAGTTTATGTTACAATAACAAACAGCTCTACTTTACCATGTTATGTTTCGAGTATACAGAGTGCAGTTGACTGCAACATTTTGTCCCGTACAGGTATATGCCATTGCTAGTGTTTTAAAGAGAGCTGCTTAGTCATTAATGTGACCATGTCTCCTATAATGTCAAAATTAAAAATTAATGACATAGTCAAAGTCATGAAATTATTGCTACTGTTTATTATTAGATGAAGGAAGAGATCAATATAAAAATCTGATATGTTACATTCACATGATTTTCCCTACTATTCTGCAACAAACCACTTACAAAAGCTTATTATTCTATCTACTTTATGCTAATTGAGATAAACATTAGCAGAAATGGGTTTTACATATTTTCTTGCTAGCACAAAGGAATCAATGGTATATAATGATAATGATATGAAATATTTTAAGATCTGATTGCTGTAATGAAATTTTGTTCTATTTGTATGACCAGAATAGAAAAATGAAAATGAACAAATGGTTTCTCACTTAAGAAAAGTACAAATATTGAGAATTCAAATAAAAAACAATGAGTATTTTCGAAATGATAACACAAAAAAATCTATTTAATATAAATTGTGCGATTTAATTAGATCTATATTTTTCCGTAATAAAATTTTGTCTATGCCTTACGGTTTACCAACTTTGCAAAATTCAGCCAGACTGAAGGATGCTTCAGAGGCTAGTTTATTCATGGTATATATATATATATATCTTTAATGTATGTTTGGAGAATAGAATGAGACAGGATGTCATTCAGATGGACTTAGCAAATATAAGGCAAGAAGTTGTTATAAATAAAGGGGAAAAAATCTGTATTTCTGAATCTGCCAATTCTAAAGTAGAGTTACTTCAGCAGGACAAAAGTAAAGCCATCAGTAACAGAAGTTCAAACTACAAAAAATATAGAATGTAAGCAGTTAAATAGATCAGATAAGCATTTTGACCCTGGATAGAAAATGGTCACAACAGAACTTTAAACACATGTTCAGGCTATAAACATAGTATATGACAAGGAAATTGTAGAGTTTAGATAGATTAGAGTTCAAATCATAAACACAGAATAATACAAGGAAGCTCTCCCAATTGCTTCATGGTGAGGTCAGAATCGTACAACAGTTCTTGTAATGATAATGTATATGCATGGAAGAAAGTGCCGCTTTCTATTTACTGAAACAATAGGGAACATAGCTTTAATTTAATTTACTGCATGAATTGAGGCCACTAGTTTTGGATCTCAAGATAATGTGAAGAAATTTATCAGTGAACTAGAGCAACATTTATAAAAGTTTATGCTTAGAAAGGGTTAATATGACATGCTGCCTCACTAAGAATCCACTAGAAAATGAACCCACAGCTGAAGAGAAACTAATTTTAGAAGAAACATTTTTATAGCAGCTACTAATGTACACGAAGGAATAGAAATTTCTTTAATAAACGCTGCGACATTTAGAAGAATATGGGAAAAATTAAACTTACATGAACATGTGTAAATCTTTCTAGCACTCAGTGTATTCAGCTGAGAAGCAATTAAGAAAGAAGAACATGGCCGTTTGATGTACCTGGAAGAGCAAATGGTTAACGACAGACTGACAGAAGAAAGGGTCAGGTTGCATGACATTTTATGGCAAAATCTACCAGCAACACCAGAGCAAGGGAATACACTAAACATTAGATAAAGGCCAGAAAGCTCTACAGCACACAAAAAATATAGCAGAAGTGAGAAAAAGAAAACTGAAAGGGCAGAAAACACAGTGACACCACAAATAGATGATTTTGAGAGGAATAAAAGGAAATATGATTAATGGAGTAATAGATAACATAAGGTGTATTTATTATATTAAGTCCCTGGTGGTAACTGTAGTCATCCAATTTAGCACAAACACCTTTGAGAAAAAAATAGTTTATTAATGACACTGTCAATTGTCAGGAGCATGTCAACGCTGCCAGTATGCTGAAATTTCATCCCAGAAGATTTCTTTTACATGCTAGTAAATCTAGTGACATGCATTCTCAAAAATAATTGGTCTGGGCTGGGTTTGAACCCTCGACCTCAAGATCAGAAGGCCAATGCCTAACCAGCTGAGCCTCCTAGACCAACACACACCTTTACATTTAAATAGGGGGATACCATAAGCAATCTTGAAAGCCATAAGACATAAATTGATACATCATCCTTGCTAAACCATGTAACATCTCAAGATTACTCAACCAACAGGGGTCAGGTGACAGCTGTTGATGGGGCCGCGCCGTGGCCGAGTGGTTAGACCACTAGCCTCTCACCTAGACGGCAGGGGTTCGATCCCAAGCGACCGCATGTGAGATTTGTATTGGACAAAGCGGCGCTGGGGCGGGTTTTCTCCGGGTACTCCGGTTTCTCCGCCATCGCATTCCACCGGTGCTCCATCATCATTCATGTATCATCAGTGTCACCGCCTGCGATGCCATTAGTAGTTAAAGCGGGCGTTAAACACTACCCCAAAAAAAAAAAAAAAAAAAAAAAGCTGTTGATGTTCAAATAAAAGTAGTGCAGATACTATCAATTTATTAGGAAACCAATGTATATTTTAACATTAGCATATAAAAGAGAGTCCTTTAAGATGTGACTGAAAGGTGATAAACATGCCCTATATGCAAAGAATAAATTTTGCATTAATCATCATCCTTAGTTTGAAAAACTAAAACTGGTAAAATTAAATATAAAATACCATTTTATCTGCAATAAACAAAATGAATTACAATAATCATTACTATGAGTTTGAATTACCAACACTAGAGCAGATAAACCTAAAGTGCTTTCACACAAAATGCAAGTCCGAGTAGAATGTCACCTAATTTTAAGAAGTGCAAAGGAATGTAAATAAAAGGTAAAGCAAATTCATGTACTCTTAGTGTAGAGGCACAGTTAGCACAAGCTACAGTGCAATAAGAAAATGGGAACCATGTGCATCTGTAACCAATATTGTACAAGTTGTTATGGCTGAACCTGAATATCAAGAAACAATGAATTTAACATTGAAAAGAAAAACAATTGGGTCGTCTCCTTAGCACGGTGGTAGCGTTGCTGCTTACCAAGCGGGAGACCTGGGTTCGATCCCCAGTACCGGCATGGGGATTTTTCCCCCGCTGGTAGACCTGGCCCGGGGTGCACTCAGCCTCGTAAGGTCCCTGGGGGGCCAATTGAGGAGCTACTTGATGGAGAAGTAGCGGCTCCAGGTCATGAGGACCGCATTAACCGGCCGGGAGGGACTCGAGGCGCTGACCACGTCTCACCCTCCAATACTGCACGCCATCCATGACGTCTGCAGTGGACCGAGATGGGGGACGCAGCGGCCGGGCGGTAGGCCAAGGTTCCCCGTGAGCTGTCGTGCCATGGAGTTAAGAAAAACAATTTCAGACCAAGTCAACCAAAACTACCACAAGAATGGTGACTAAGTGGCAGATATATCATTTAGTGTACTCCATGGGAGCTATGTACACATAAAATAGAGTATTTGCAATTATTAACATGCATATTTATGTACAGCATTTTATTGAGAGAGGGGAGAGAGAGAGAGAGTAAGAGCGAGAGATAGAGAGAGATGTATGTACTATTGTTTTCATGCTTAAGAGTATATTGATTTTGGTTTGTATTTTAGAAGGACATTTCTTTATTTTTGGGCATTTTATTTTCATGTGAAAAACTTTATGCTCTTAGACATTGAAAAATGTACAGAATGACAGTGAGAGCATTATGCATTAGGAATATTAGTATAACAATGTAAATATCAGCAATTAATTCAAATATTATGTAAATGTAAAACAGGTTATATCCTAAATGTAAAGCAAAGAGCTAGCCATACAAAAACAGGCAAAAGGCTGCAATTTAGGTGCCTGGGTTCACTCGATACCAGACAAAGATATCTCCAGTTGTAGCAGAATTAATATTAGTACATCATGTAAATATCAGCATGTGAATATAATATAAATGTTAAACAAATTATATTAGAAATTTAAAGTAAAACTTGTTAGCGGTGTAAAACCAGACAGAAAGTTGCCATTTGAGTGTCTGGAGTCACTTGGTAGCTGGCATAGATATTTCCAAAATTTCCCAATTACAGAAACTTGGCTAAAAAAGACAGAGACATATTTGAATGAGAGGGCAGAGATTGAAAGAGACATAGAGAAGCTGGGAATAAGTGGAAATCCCAATCCAGTCATGAAATGGAAACGAAGTGAACATGAGAGCGAAGGTCTAATAGAATGTGAATGTAACCAGCCAATCACGATGTCACTCTAAGCTAAGATGAGGTTGAGAAAAGTAATGTCTGTAGCCAGATGTATAAATAAGTGGATTTCCAGCAATCAGGCTACCTGTGTATATTTTCAATAAGAGCTGAACTCCACATTAATTGAGTGACTGAGTATATGACAAAGCTCAGTGTAACTTAACAGCAACTCAGAGCAGGAGGTATAGATTTGTAGATAGAGTCCTCATAACCTTTATAAAGCACAACATATTGTTTAAAACGATCATGATATGAAATTTATGGCTAGCAGCAAATAATTGTGAAAATAAACTACAGTTAAAAGGGAAATTTAACATTTTCATTCATTTCCTGTAACTACTCTTGAGTTAGAGTTAAAAGATATGCTAAAACAAAAGTGTTGTTGGATGTTCTCTTACAGTAAAATATCACCCACAACCAGAAGGAAGACCAAACAAGCTGGATAGGAACCCTCAACCAGCAGAGGACCCATCGCACATTTCTCCATTGTGTATGAATGGTTAGTTTACAAATGCAATGCATCCCCATCCTATGCATTAATTCATTCCAGATACATACTTTTTCCATGAAATTCAAGTGTTGAGAATGAGGAATCATTTTAGTACAGAGGGAAATGTATGTGAACAACATCCAAACAATTTCAGATTGTACTCGTATTTTTAACTGTTGTCCTGCTAATCTTCTCCTAATTACTGCAACTCTGCTATCATTGCAAGAATTTCCTGAAGAACACTCTTCTTTTAAAATGTGTTCACTGTTCCATCTATAGACAGCAGTCTGTAAGTCATATATCCCTATCAGAATATAGCTCCCATGTTTCACTGTCACCACTGCATCCTTGGTGTCCAATTTGCCATTTGGTAACCTTTGTGCACTAATCATTTAACTTGGGTACAGATCACAGTAACAGAATTCTGGGCTTTGTAACTTCCTTCCTTCAAGAGAACCTGTAAGTTATTCAATAGAAATATCAAAATCAACTTACCATTATTTTAAGCGGCAAGTATGCAAGATATTGCAATCAGAAATTGATGACATTTATAGAGCCCTGTAATGGTTGTCTTAAGATATATTTTAATGTACAATTCATTTCTCCTGGCCAAAAGGTCCTTTTCTGATTGACAATGAATATTTTTTGAGACAAAAAGATAAATAAATATATGTAACTTACTGATTTGCATGTCGCTACTTATAGCCCAGAAAATCATGGTTTCACGACTTTCAATATTTTACTATTTGTTCTAAATACAATAATTAAATTAGACTATTATGCCAACCATTGTTTTTGTAGATGCAATTTTTCTTTCACTCCTAGTAATAATGTCCCTAAACATTAATTTCTGTAAAAATAAACATAGCTCTTAATTGTACTTCACAATAGCAGTTTATATTTTAGATGTGCTAACTAAAAAAGCATCAACACAAAATTTAATTTTGCCCTCTATCTCAAAGACTGCTTGAGATAGGTGTTCTTTAGTAGATAAACGAAAAACACACATACATATGCACACACAGGGTGAGTTGTCCACTGACAAACTTCAGGGTATTCCTGACCAAAAATGGAGCATAAAAGTTCATATTAACCTTGTGTCTAGAAATTCAGCTTCCACAATAGATGCTACTGAAGAATGACATCAAACAAAGAGACCTGGTACATAGAACATGGTCTCAATCCCATTCATGTCACAAAGGTGTTCAAAATGGCCTCCATAGGATGCATGCATGTGCTTAAACGTCACATCATGGATTGCCTCACTTGTTTGAATGTTCCAGGCTGTGTCTGTATATTGTCACAGGTACTTTAACACACTGTTGAAGGGTCTGAACATCAGGCACAGGCTCACCATAAACAATGCTTCTCAGATACTCCTACAAGTAAAATTCCAGGGGGTTCTAAGTCCAGTGATTGAGCAGGCCATGCAATAGAGCTGCCACATCCTATCCAATGCCTGAGGAATGTTGATTTGCCAGCGAACATTAATGCAGAAGTGGGCTGGTGCTCAATTGTGCTGTGGCCACATTGTCTGTCGTATTGCTAAAGGCATATTCTCCAGCAATGGAGGCAGAGTGTTTTGCAGGAAGCCCAGATATGTTTCTCCATTCAGGCATTTTGGAAGAAGATCTGGTCCAAGTAAGTGGTTGCCAGTAATTCCTGCCCAAAACATTAGTGCTGTACTGCTGCAGGTGAGCTGCTTCAACCATTCTGTGAGGATTTTCTGTAGCCCACATAAGATGAGATGCAGGTAAATGATGCCTTCTCTATCAATAGTCACTTCATCAATGAAGAGGACTAAAGAAGCATTCTGATGATACTGCTGACCTATTGCACAAACCAGTGGCAGAATCTTTTCTGTGGAGGAAAATTCACTGATGATCATCCCTCCACACACTGGAGGTGATATGGATTAAAAAGTTGTCCAGTAGGATATAGATAACCATCCTTTGCTTATAGGTCAAGTGCCAAGAGCTTGTATCAGGGTTGTTCTCAATATTATGGAGCACATGTTCCTATACACATCTGGTATACCACAGTTTGTTGCTACCAAACGTTAGTGTATCTCAAAGGACCCATGCTCACATATACCCTGAAAAGTGGCTTCAAATGTTGTGTGGTGTGGGTGGTGCTGTCTGGATACATAGCTCGGTATATATGTGGAGTCTCTAAACTGTTTCCACTTGCTTGGCCATACATGACCACCACCTCAGCTTCTTCCTAGAATTAACATTGGGTCATTGGGTTCTACATTGCTTAATCACACTATAAGAAATACACAAAATCGGCACAGCAAGTATGGGAAAATGTCAGTGCCATCTATCGTGGAAACTATGCATTTCCAGACACAAGGCAATATGAACCTTTTTGGTCCAATTCCAGTCAGGAATCACCACCTGAAGTTTGTTGGTGGACTTAAAACTCACCTATATTATATCGTGGAAACTATGCATTTCTGGACACAAGATATTAACTTTTTTGCTCCATTTCCAGTCAGGAATCCCCTGAAGTTTGTTGGTTGAGCTAAATTCAATTCAATTCAATACTCAGCATATATATATAGCTTAGGATATTCCTTAAAAGTGCTTTATAAATACTTGGAGTATCAAATTACTTGTGATTGAATCTTTTGTGTACCTGCATTTCAAATGCCTAATAGGCTTATTTATTTCACTACTTTCATTTATTTGTATGAAAGTCCTCATTACCATTTTACAGTTATATGTCCAGCAACCATACAGTGTTGACTTCTTTCCACATGAGTGTGCACTTTGCAACTGCATGATTATATTACATGTTTTGTTTACATTTACTAATAAGCCTCAGATCAGCTCAATGCTGGCATAACATCATTTGAATTACTTAGAATATCTAGCCTATTCATCACAACCTGTATTCACAGAAATCTAATAGGAGCCATGTTAATATTCAGATGAGCTAGCACACTTACTATCAAATGTAAAGAAGACATAATGATTTTACATCCTATATAAAGGTGAAAATAGGACTGCAGAAGGGTTCATTTTTCTTTGAACCCTTAAGGGGAAGGGAGCTCAATGGGAAAGAAAAAGTGACTAGTACTTGCACTAGCAACATCTGCAGCTTAAATGTGCCAAACAAAGAAGTAAACATGACTGCCACCATTGGTACTCCCAGATTGGTTGGCACCCATGCTTCGCTACTGTCATCTGACATACTGACATCAGTCTCTACTGGAAAGACCACCAACGCTGCACCAAAACCTGAACAACCATCCATGCTGCTTGAGTTCTCACTCTCAACTAATGACAGTGCAACTGTCACCATTCCTGTCAAGACCCACACAGAGTGTTATGGACATTTTAGCACAGTGGTTGTGGGTATTCATAACCAGTTACCAGCACAGTCTTGGACTATGCACAACACTGGTCCTCAGTTCAAAGGGTCATTCACATCCAGCTACACAAAGGACTGACAGCACACATCCATCTTGTGTTTTAGAGACAAGGTATATTATGACACCACTCCTGCTACTGACCTGAGCTTCTTAGACCATGCACATAGCAGCATATCACGAGACCTGAACGCCACCTTGCTGATGTTGCTGCATATGGTGAAAGGTTGCACCACTCAAACCTTGCTGTCACTATTGCGATGCTACTAATCTCACAGCACTATGCAGGATCATGATTTCCCATACTATGGCCATTTGTTGCAGAAAATGTTCTCCACACTGGTCAAGTTTGCTTTGCATGTCTGTCTGACATCTGTGACTGGTTCTTTAGTATGCTTATGCAAGCATTGTGAAGAGGGTAGTTAATGGAGTTAACTTTAGTGATCGTGACAATAGGTTTCACCTAAGCTGTGCAAAAGTAGCAAAAATTATGAATTTTATTATAATGATTTTATGAAATGCTGTGGTAATGTAGTTGATCTTTGGAAGAAAAAAAGAAAACAAAAGAGCTACTTTGAAAGCTCTGCATGATATGGCTGTGAACAACAAGGCAGACGTACAAATTGTGAGCTTTTTGTTCTTTTGTTGGTAGTGTTTAACACCCACTTTTACTACTTATGGCACTGCAGGCTATGACTGGTGATATATGGAATAATGGAGCACCAGTGGGGCAAACTGGAGAACCTGGAGAAAACCCACCCCTGTGCTGCTTTGTCTACCACAAATCCCACATGTGGTCACCCGGGCAATCTAGATGAGCAGATTATGAAGCTTTTATTGCAACAAAAATATAATGTTATTCAGTGGACTTAAAAGATGCGTGTATTTTAACTCACCATAAAGATTTTAAAACTAAATGTGCTCATCTGCTCAACCAGAAGTGAATAAGAAGGTGGGTATTCCCTCAATATCTGCACATACACCTGCAACCAATTCTAAACCTCAGCAACAAAATAAAATGGCTAAAAGTACGTAGTTAAACCTGCTGGATTTTCATCTAACCTGACACTGTATTTAAAAAAACATCAATGCCCTCTAGTCTGATAAGAAGATGTTTACGGACATACATTCCCAATAAGAAAATATTGAATTATAAACCCTGAATCATGTCTTAAAATTATTCTGTATTATTCTGACTTATCCTGTATATTATTGATATTCCCCAAAATCAAGAAGCAACATAAACCCATGTAGGCTTCATGAACAGAAAAGCAAAAACACTAGGGTGCCTATATTTATTAATAAACAAAGACTCCCATATACAAATGAGGCCAAGTACTTGGGCATGACACTCAATTCTAAGCTTAAGTGGAAGACTCAAATTAAGAAGACAAAAAAGAACTTATTACAAAGTCTAGAAAAGTAGAGTAGGTTTGTTACAAAACTCGGCTGCATATTTTGTATGGCCTTCACTGCATTTCCCTGCGTGCATATCCTACATTCCTTCTGTCATTACACGTGCATCAGCCTTACTTCTGTTCTAGTCCACTTCACAGGTCAATAATATTAGGAATATTTAGAAGTGTTTAGTTTTGCTTGAATTGCTTTCAAAATGCAGTATACAGTACCAGAAAGCGTGTTTATGTACAATATTATGCATGTGCTTACATCATCTTGTAGGGAAGCTGTAAGGTAATTTGAAACTAAATTACTGCACATGTGTGTTCGTAGTAGAGAGGCTGTTCATTTGCTTGTAAATACATTCAGGGAGATGGGATCAATTTGTGATAGGAAAAGAAAAGTAAACACGCATATGCTTATGGAGCAGAAATTAGATGAAATCAGAGATGGTTAAAACGGGCACCTCGGAAATCTCTTAGGCACGTTGCACAAGAAACTGACATTTCTAAATGGAAAGCAACCAAACTTTTAAAACTCAAACCATACAAAGTTACTGTTGTCCAGGAATTGCTACCACGTGTTCACCAGAGTCGGATATATTTCTGTAAATGGATTTTGAGAAATGTTAATAATGCAACAATCAATCCACAATTAATACTGTTCAGTGATGAAGCATGGCTTCATTTACATGGCCATTTGCAGCTAGAGAGCTATTACACTAGGCTTTGGACAAGACTTTAAGTTAACTCCTGGTACCTTGTGGTATGTTGTTAACAAGCGAACAGAGAGGCAGAAATCTTGACCGCAACTGAGCTTGTGCTATAGTTATGTGTAGGCACAGAACTAAGTACACAGTTATATTATGTTTTTGTAAACTTCCACAGCCAATGTTAAGCTTATCTTGGTCCAGTGCGTCTGGTGTAGATCATGTCATAAGGCTAAAATACTTCCGATTTAAACCAGCCATGGGGTTAATATATATGGATAATACTTTCGTGGTATGGCCACATGGATTGAACAACATTCCAGAATTCTTTCAACATCTTAGCAGCCTACATGACAATATACAATTTACCATGGAACTGGAACATAACAAACAATTACCATTTTTAGACATTCTGGTTGAGCAGAATTCAGCAAATAAAACAGTACACTGTTCAGTTTACTGGAAGACCACGTATACAGACATATATAGATGCCACAGCTCACCACCCCATCACATTGAAGCAAAGCATAGTCAAAACACTATTCCAAAGAGCTACGCATATTTGTGACCTGGAACATTTATCTGAAGAGAAATACCACTTACAGGAAGTGCTAAAAGCCAATGGATACTCAAAAACCGATATAAAACATTGGGGGAAACAATACCAAAAAACCACAAACACAAGAAGAAAAAGAAAAGACTAGATGGGCCCACCTTTCTTTTATTCAGAGCACCAGTGAAAGAATTGGCAAGGTCCTATGCAAACATGGATTAATACTCATTACAGCATGGTCAGGAAGCCACATTCCACCCTCAGACCAGTAAAAGACAAATCTAATCCATTACTAATCCAGGGATTTATAAAATACCATGCGGCTGCAGAAAAATATACATAGGCCAGACCAAAAGATCAGCAATCACACGACATAAAGAGCAAATCAGGAGCCTCAAACTCAATCAACCTGAGAAGCCTGCATTAGCAAAGCAAGCTATTGAAACCAGCCATCATATTGATTTTGATGACATTAAATTACTGGTCCCATGTGGAGATTTTAGCATCGCATTATATGCGAAAGGGTAAAAAAAAAAAAAAAAAAAAAAAAAATAACAGAGACAATGGAAAAGATCTGAACAACATTTGGATACCTATGTTATGAAACCTTAAGAAACCTTGCTGTCAGGATGTTAATGAGAGCACAGGAAGCAGCGACCTCATCCATTGGCTGAATACTAACCAATGGAAATACAGGAGGGTGGTACTGGTCATCTCCCAATCAAGATATAAAAGAAGGAACACCAGCTGGGCAAAAAGCAGTCAGCCCTGAGGAAGCTTCATCATAAGATGGGCAAAACATTGGCAAATTTTAATCTTAAGACGCAGTCTACACTGGAAGTATTAGACCAAGATAAGTATACAGTACTGCAGTAAACATATATTTGTGTTAAATATATAAATATCACAAACAAAAACATATATCTGTATTGTTACAGATGAAATAATCAGTTTCATATGCGATTTACATGCGTGGACAACTATTGCAATGGATTGCAGTATATTTTCTTATTGTATCAAAATTAAAACAACTTCTATTAGACTTCATGCTTTCACAACAGGCTTTACATGCACTGATCGCTTGCTTACAATGAATGTCCAGCAGCCCTTGGGGAGGAAGAGGTCCCAATGGTACCTGTGTGCACATAACTACTTCCCAACCACAGTGCAACCAAAACCAACCATGTGTAAATTTATGAAAGTGAAACAAATAAACAAAAAGCAATTAGAACCATAACCAAATCACCAATGAAGACACATAGCAGATTATTGTTCATAAATAAACAAAATTTTGACAAATACTGTTACACATACTTTTCAAACTTTAAATTATACAAAAAAAAAAAAAAAAAAAAAAAAAAAAAAGCTCAAAGATTAACTAAAGGAGTGATATTCACTCATATAATACTATAAGTAGCACTTGTTTGATTTACCCGACTGTATATTTTTAAAACATTTAATAATTTTCCCATTATGGTAGTAAAGATAAGGAATAAAATTCCAGTATGTGATTTAGAAAACAGGGGTTTTAATAGGATTATTTGTGGTTAACTTAGAAATATTCCTCTTTATGAGATTGATGAATTTTCAAGTAGTAGAATAGTTTTAAATTTCCAATTTTTATACAACCCTGTCACTTTAATTAGCAGCATATTCTATATCCATGACAGTAACAAGTGTTTTCTGCCTGTATATATCAAACTACTAAACTACAATACCAGATCAGGCTGTCATGAGCACACAGTAGAATCATCTGGCCCAAGACTGCATGAAAAAAAACTTGCTGTGCCTACTCTCCAACACCTGGCTCTCCATTCAACATGGAATGCAAACATACACTGAAAACATCACCCCAAAAGCAATACCTGTGGTTCTTCCTATGCTAGAGGACACCTCACAGTAAAATCTCTGCAGTGGAAGATACCTGGCACAGCTAAGGTATGACATCAACCGATATCAGGATTACGACTCATCCGACATAAGACTTCCAATAAAATAATTACATTGGATTTAACAACAGCAATATATGGCAACTATCTCTCCATTAGAAAGCTTGTCAAGGAGGAAGTGGCAGTCCTGAGAAAAGCTGGAAGAACAACTCCTAAAACTACCAGGACCTGCTTAACTGGAAACACACTGATAAATACTGACTGCCCTGGACTCAGTCCTACAATTGTTAAGTGTGCTGGAGATACCATTAATACTCAAATATCAGAATGCAGTATTTCCTTTAATCTCATCATACACACAGTTCCCTAATTCCCCATTACTGAATTCCTCAGGGTGTAAGTAGGAGTAGGACCTCTGCCATATTTGCAACCTGGCTTCCATGTGCCTTAGTTCCTTAGTTTCCTTCCATGTGGTCGGCTAATATACTCACTTCTTGAATCTGTAGGTGCATTATACTTCCCTAACTGACTTCCTTCTTTTTCTTCTTCTATATCCTTTCCAGTGAAGGGATTTTTAGTGTGCAGGGTCATACATTTGATGCCAAGGCCCTCACTCCTATTCTCTGGGGTGAATATGTAAAGTGTACTTTCCCTCCACTCAAAAATAAACACAAAGCCATTATCATAGATGATTCAGAAGACACCCAGTACATCTTAGTGCACATAACATGGGAAGAAATTTAATTGATCTGCAGATGGTGACCACAGAAGGGGAGAGATTGCTCTGATTGGTATGCTACTTCTTAGCATAAGTGCATAATATTCTTACTAATGGCAGTGCTTTAGTTGCAAGAAAATATCTAAGGCAGCACTGTTTCAAAAGCACACTTATCAGATATCGATTTGTGTGGAGATGGCGGAGGAACCATGGTAGATGCTCCTGCTAGAAAGTTTGCACGAGAGTATCTATTGTCAAACATTTGTTCCTGGGTTGCAACTAGGACATGTATTGGCTCAGCTGCAGCTACAGCAATACATAAAGCCAGTGCTACACATAGGAAAACAGATTGAGTAGCATAGGCAACAATGGCAAGGTACTTAGTATATCTCCAGTCTGAGTGTTTTCATGCCATTTTGAATAGAGTGGCAACAGCAGAACTGTACCCCATCTTGAAGGTGGAAGTGTAGGCGAGGTAGATAGTGTTTTTTTGGCCTTAGAAAAGGCCTTGTAATAGAAATACAAAGCGAGCAAACAAATCTAAATACATCAATAATTGGCGCTATCCATGCCTGGGTAGCAGCATAATGCTTTTTTAAAAACTTCCACTGCGCTCTATATGCATGCCTATTATTGTATCTTGAAAATCTTGAAGGTGATTGAGCTCATCTTCGTGCAAATCACGCCGTGAATGAATGATTATATATAGTGCCAATAATGGCTCCCATCATTGTTGTTGACCGGAAGTCTATATGTAGTTTCCATCCTAGTAATGTGCCAGAGTCAGGAACAGTCCAAAGCTTAATGCAGTGGTATCGATCAGTTTACAAATTATTTTGAATTGCATGTGCTATAGTATCGATATTTCGTCGTCTGCCATAATAACGTCTTCTCGCTGGCGGCATTGCTGCAGGAATGACATGTTTAAACTTGTTATCTGGGTGGAGCGGAAGCAGTGGAAGTTTTTAAAAAGGCATTATGCGGCTACCCAGGCACGGATAGTGCCAATTATTGATATATTTAGATTTGTTTGCTCGCTTTGTATTTCTATTACAAGGTATAAGTATTCGTTTGCTTGTACAGGGGCCTTTCTCTTGCTATACCATCTATATGGGTTTAGATTAAAAGTTAGATTTCCTTTTTGAGCAACTGCAGACATTTGATGCATGCCTATTATTGTATCTTGAAAATCTTGAAGGTGATTGAGCTCATCTTCATGCAAATCACGCCGTGAATGAATTATATATATATAGCCAATAATGGCTCCCATCATTGTTGTTGACCGGAAGTCTAGATGTAGTTTCCATCCTAGTAATGTGCCAGAGTCAGGAACAGTCCAAAGCTTAATGCAGTGTCATAACGTCTTCTCGCTGGCGGCATTGCTGCAGGAATGACGAGTTTAAACTTGTTATCTGGGTGGAGCGGAAGCGCGCCGCGATAGCGAGTGCTAGAACACCACGCAGTCGCGTACGCGATTTGTCCTGCGCCTGGCTGAAATAAACCAAGCCAGCGACCTTGAACGTTTTTGCGTGCAAGAAGGGCATATAGCGCGCAGTGGAAGTTTTTAAAAAAGCATTATGCGGCTACCCAGGCACGGATAGCGCCAATTATTGATGTTATTATGGCAGACGACGAAATATCGATACTATAACACATGCAATTGAAAATAATTTGCAAACTGATCGATACCACTGCATTAAGCTTTGGACTGTTCCTGACTCTGGCACATTACTAGGATGGAAACTACATATAGACTTCCGGTCAACAACAATTATGGGAGCCATTATTGGCACTATATATATCATTCATTCACGGCGTGATTTGCACGAAGATGAGCTCAATCACCTTCAAGATTTTCAAGATACAATAATAGGCGTGCATCACTACTTCTCGCTGGCGGCATTGCTGCAGGAATGACGAGTTTAAACTTGTTATCTGGGCGGAGCGGAAGCGCGCCGCGTTAGCGAGTGCTAGAACACCACGCAGTCGCGTACGCGATTTCTCCTGCGCCTGGCTGAAATAAACTATGTCCGCGACCTTGAACGTTTTTGCGTGCAAGAAGGGCATATAGCGCGCAGTGGAAGTTTTTAAAAAAGCATTATGCGGTTACCCAGGCACGGATAGCGCCAATTATTGATGTATTTAGATTTGTTTGCTCGCTTTGTATTTCTATTACAAGGTATATGTATTCGTTTGCTTGTACACGGGCCTTTCTCTTGCTATACCATCTACATTGGTTTAGATTAAAAGTTAGATTTACTTTTTGAGCAACTGCAGACATTTGATGCATGCCTATTATTGTATCTTGAAAATCTTGAAGGTGATTGAGGTCATCTTCGTGCAAATCACGCCGTGAATGAATGATGTATATATATATATATATATATATATATATATATATATATAGTGTGAATAATGGCTCCCATCATTGTTGTTGACCGGAAGTCTAGATGTAGTTTCCATCCTAGTAATGTGCCAGAGTCAGGAACAGTCCAAAGTTTAATGCAGTGGTATCGATCAGTTTGCAAATTATTTTCAATTGCATGTGTTATAGTATCGATATTTCGTCGTCTGCCATAATAACGTCTTCTCGCTGGCGGCATTGCTGCAGGAATGACGAGTTTAAACTTATCTGGGCGGAGCGGAAGCGCGCCGCGTTAGCGAGTGCTAGAACACCACGCAGTCGCGTACGCGATTTGTCCTGCGCCTGGCTGAAATAAACTAAGTCCGCGACCTTGAACGTTTTGCGTGCAAGAAGGGCATATAGCGCGCAGTGGAAGTTTTTAAAAAAGCATTATGCGGTTACCCAGGCACGGATAGCGCCAATTATTGATGTATTTAGATTTGTTTGCTCGCTTTGTATTTCTATTACAAGGTATATGTATTCGTTTGCTTGTACACGGGCCTTTCTCTTGCTATACCATCTACATGGGTTTAGATTAAAAGTTAGATTTGCTTTTTGAGCAACTGCAGACATTTGATGCATGTCTATTATTGTATCTTGAAAATCTTGAAGGTGATTGAGGTCATCTTCGTGCAAATCACGCCGTGAATGAATGATATATATATAGTGCCTATAATGGCTCCCATCATTGTTGTTGACCGGAAGCCTTTCCTTACCTTTGATTCTTAAATTACATGCTTATCCAGAAAACTACAACAATTCTGCAAGTTTTTGAGGACCATATGAGTATCAGGACCATGAAAATTAACAGAAGTCAGAGTGACAGGATAGCATCCTTTGTGTGCTTGCAGCCTGCAGTTACCCACAGAGTCCTTATACATAATTTTACTGTCCAAAAGGCTGACACTGGAAACAGCGCATAGTGTTGGGAATGTACAAATAAATGGGAATCACCTTGTAACCATTCTTGATCTGCTGCAGAAGTCTGACATCTGCAAAAGTTAGAAAAAGTATGAATAGGTATAGTATGCCATTCCAGCTTGTCTGGTTGACAAATTGATGTTACCCCTTTCTATGCCGGATATACCAAGAGCCATCCAACATATTGATAGTAATAATTCCCAGAAAGTGTTCTGGGTATGATGGGGCCCCGAAAGTCTGGGGTGGCTATGCAGAGACTAAACTATAAGCAAAGCTGCTGTTTGAGGGATAATGTCAACCTATAGAGAGACATTCCCCATGTAAGTGCAAGATTTTATGGGAACAGCTAATTTCCCTAGCATTATTTGAATAGTAAATCCGCGCTTGGCAAGAAATGGGTTTGGGAGTGGTATCACTGCCACAGATATGTCAAATTACTTTACATTTGCACTTTTTCTGTGAACAAGGGAAATATACTTGGCAAGTTCTAATGAGTAGAATATAAAAGCTGGGTAGATGACAAGGACCCCCTAAGTAATTCCTGGATCGTGTGACCTTAGATGATAAGCAGGTCTGAGGCTCTGGTAAGGTTGTCATAGTAACAGATTACAGTGAGAAACGGAAGCTAACCTCCTGCTGCCAATGACTATTTAAGGCCCGAAACTTCCGGCTGTGGGAGTCGCCACATATCTTGCATAAGCATTTGTAGCTTTAATGTCTGCTTTATTAAATTATGCACGCTACAGCTAGGTTATTTGTATTGGGAGTGCCATGGAGTGCACTAATTTAAGATTAATTTTATTTTTGGTACCTACCGCCACGATATTCAATATATGTTTTCAGTATTCTGCCCTACCATGCGAATTTGATGATGCTGATTCCCTTCACAGCTCACATTTTCATGCACATGGCTTTGATAACTCCTATATTTGTGTTAACAGTAATGCTATATCCCAGGTAACATCCTATTAATAGCATTAACTATTGTGTCTTCTTGTCTTTGCATGCCTGGCGTTGGCCTAAATGTCACTAACTATAACAGTTTGACATTTCCATTAGTATTATTTGCAGATTCTGCTGTGGATTAGGTGATGGGTGTTGGCACACATGGAGGTAGAGAGCTCCAAGTTTGTTATCTGCTAATTTGTCTTCCCTGCAGTTACTGCATGATGTATTCGTGATTTTATCCCCCTGATTGAGGTTTAGCAGAAACCTCTGGCCCTGATGTGTGGGTATTTACAAACATTGTGGTAGTCATACTTGGCTTACATAAGCTTCTCTGCTTATGCCTGGGTATTCCATACTTACTTCAAAAGTGGCATGACTCATTTCTGAAATGTTGAGAATCCAGGTTTAACCATCCCCATTAAAAGTAACATTGTTAGGTTGCTATAGGGATTCATTTCCCTCACTGTGACAAGATCTAAGAACTCTATAGTTTCTGCCATTGACCTTGGTCGATCTACAATTGCATGCTTTCAAATTCCTTCTAAAATGATGTGAAATGTGTGCTATAAACTCCCCTTTTTGAATAGAAGGCTCTAAAAACTGACTTTGTTGGGCTAGACAAAGGAAAAAAGATCAACCAGTACCTTGTTTTGTCTGTCTCCTAATCATACTGTGTAATGAAATTCTGGTATATAAATACAAATGCTAGGCATTCAGCATTGTCAAAATTGATCACCATTTGTGATGGCTAGCTTCTCTGGAGGATTTTGGAGGGCGGAGAAAAATTCATGGTCACGGAGCGTTGCTCTGTATGTCTCGGTTGTTTCCTTCCTTGTGCATGTCTACCCAGGTATATTTATTATGTTTAAGGAGGAAAGAGGGAAAGGATTTTAAAGACGCTCTTCTCTTGTAGGATTTTATATGCTGATGTCATTATTTAAAAAAAATCATCTTATTTAACTCTGTTCTTTGTATTCGTGAACCACGTTTATGCCTTTGGGGATCATTTACATACTTAAATCAACAGTAATATTACTAAGCTAGCAGTATTCATTCCACAGGTAATGATGCTGCTGCACAGCCATTGTTTTATACCTAATACAGTATTTTTTATAATTCACTGTACTGCTTAACAATCTGTGTTTAACTTCTTCATAAATCATCACTTTGTCGCAATTTTGTTGATCTACTACATCCAAATCACGGTTTAAACATGTAATACAGTTTTCATTAGCTACATTTTTTAAAGAATTGAGTGGAAATCTATCCTCTTCATTCATTAAACTGTCACTGCCCTTCAAAGGGTGGACGGATATCTGCCTTTGTTCCTCTATGTTTCAGATAGGGAGCTGAAACCTTGGGTATATTATCTAGTACTATGTGGTGCAAGTCATGTGTTTTGGTTCCAGTAGCCTAGTGTCGAACTTCCGTGTAATGCCGATTTTAAGCCTTATCTCCATGAGCTACTGTTTTTTCCCCTCTCAATAAATCATCTGTAGCAATACAAGCAACATAGAGCTACATCTTTAAGCAGTCAAAATTGACTAGCAGAAGGAGAAGTGGTGCACATATGTTAGTTTCACATACCTCATTTTTGCCATCTACTCATATTTATGTTTTCTGGATATCAAGTAAGCAGCCTTGATCAGTCCTAATATTAGGTCAGCATCTCTAACCTGCAAGACATGTTGGAGAAATGTAATGGGCAGTGAGGCTTATGATTACATTAGTTATCATAACATTCTTCCTGGCCATGGTTCCTATATGCCAGTCCTAGCTGATAAATCCACCATCTCTCCCTCTTTCATTCTTACATAGTTTTCTTTAATGAATACTCTCATAATTATATCACTTAGAGCAAAATGAAATAAACTTAGCAGATTAGCAAGAAAGACAAAAACTATTATATCCACTTCTAAGAACAAGGAATACCTTTAATAAATTACGAGGGCCACTATTTATGTTGAACTTTGGCAACACTGATTGCTATAGATACTATTTGGCACTTCCACTGGAAAGTTTGTCATTGTTGACCCTAACCTACTGTAAGTATTTTGTCAATAGAATGTTATTTCTGTTGTTTACAGTGACTTTAAAATTGTGTCTCAGTGAAAAGATGCAATTAGCCCATGAAAATGTTCATGAGCTGATTTCTTATTATTTTCAATGTGGATAATCAAAACAAGAGTGCACTGAACTACTTAATACTACATTTGGTAATGAAGCTGCATCTTTTGCCACTATGAAATGCTGGTATATCGAGTTTAACTGTGGCCGCTGTTCACTCACTGACGAAATATGTGAAGGTCATCCAATCTATACAGGCAACCCTAGGCATTAGTTTCACCAGCATATATAAAATATTGCATGACCATTTTACCATGAAAAGGTTTGCTCTGGTTGGATCCCACATAATTTGATACAAGCTCAAAAGAATGTTCCTGTCGATTGGTGCACGCATATGCTCAAGAAATGCAATGGTGGAGCTTCAAAAGACATATACATTGAAGATTGTAACAGGTGACAAATCATGGATCTATGCATATGAGTCGGAATGTAAACAGCAGTTGACAGTTTGGGTGCTTCAAAATAAACCAAATCCAACAAAAGTTGTTCACACACAAAGCAATTCAAAACAAATGGTCAACTGCTGTTTTAAGAAAACTGGTCATATAGCAACAGTACTTATAGAGGAATGTAAAACGGTCAATACCGAATGGTACCCAACCATTTGTTTGCCGGATGTCTTCGGTGAAATCAGGAAAACAAAGAGTGCATTCGGATTGTTCTTCATCAAGATAATGCGAGTGCTCATACACCTCATCTAACAACTGATTATTTGAACACTCAAAAAGTCAAATTGATAACTCGCCCACTGTATAGTCCTGATTTGGCGCCCAATGTCTTGTTTTTGTTCAAGAACATCAAGAATAAAATGCCAAAGATTTTTGTTGGCAGATGCATTCCAAAACCATGTTTTGGAGGTGTCTCAAATAGATTGGAAAAAAGTGCTATGACAAATGGTTTGAATGCATCAAAAGTATATTGACCACAAAGGGAAATATTTTAGTAAAGAATAGCAATTTTCCATGAAAAATTACTGCTTTATTATTATTAGGTTCAAAATATGAATAGTGCCCCTCATACCATAAACAATGCATTACTGCACAGATTATATCATCATCATCATCATCATCATCATGTTTGGGGTTAAGGGTGATCAACTGTTAGGTTATTATCTTCCTTATAAAACAAACTGAAGCAAAAACAAGAGATAAAAGCAGTATAAAAACACAAAGGAAATAAAGTAATAGACAAAGTTGGATATAAAAATCCAGTATAAAAAAACTATCCTCAGCAAAACCAAAGACAGATAAATCTGAACAGCTATTTCGAACAATGGGGCATAAAAGGTAGAAATGCAACTAAAACTAAATTCTCATGGGAAAAGTCATGAGATAAAAGTTTAAAACCCTTATACCTCCATTGTCAACCATCAGGACAAATAAAATCAAAATTAAACTAGAACCTCATTGCAGTACATATTTGAGGTAATAATTTAAAACTATATCCACCGCTACAGTATCAACCGTAAGGATCTACGCAAGAACAAGTGGCAGTTGAACAGTTGCTCGTATTTGTGCTAAAGGAGCATACACAAGCACCACATGATGGGCAGACAATGCTTCTCTACACAGCGGACAGACAGGAGGAGGTTCCTTCTAGAAGGTAATTATGTATAAAAGTGTGGTGGCTAATACATATGCAGGCCAACTTGACAAGGAATCACACACTTCACATTAACGCCGGAAGCGTGCATTCTGAATGCCACTGCAGAACAGAATGGTAGTTTGTGCTCACGAATGCTCTGCGGTGCATTAAGGCAATCACTCATAAGCAGGCAGTCACCCAAATTTTGATGGCAAACATAGAGGATGTCTTAGTACATGGCACAGAACTCTGAAGTACAGATATGCTACTATGGATAACCGAATTTATATGGTTCGGTTCCATAACAAAGGCACATCCAACCCCATTGGTGCACTTCCATCGGTATCTATACACATTCGGGCATAGTAGTAATGTGTAAAAAATTCTTATAAAAAAATTAACGATACTATGCACAGGCTCGTACACTTCCGACATGCCATCATTCTGAGATTCGCATGGCATATAGCATTAACCAAGGTGGGTGCATCCTTTCCCTCTTAGGAAATATACTATGCATTTCAAGATCGTGGTTCTGAAGCTCATGGAAACGAAAACCTGCAGGCCTTGGACTATGGGAGAGGTTTCTATAACGTTTGGCCAGCTCGGTATGGGGAAAAGGGAGTAAACGTTGGATGCGCAGGCATACACTTAAGCCCACAACCAAAAATGGGTAACAGGACATTACGACGACATTACAGAGGGAGTTCTGGTGATTCGGCGTAAAGCCTTGTAACTAGACTGAAGGGAAAAGCTCCAGCAGCCACAGCAATGCCCTGATTATGGACACATTTGTTCGTGCTCAAGAAATAAAATACGCATCAGTAATCTAATCTAGATCGGATCAGTGCGCAATAAAGACGCAGCAACACTGTCCGGTCAGCTTCCCAAGATTTTCCAGTTAGTATCTCTAAGATATTTAGGTAATGGTCATATCGCGCTTTCAGCTGCACTATATATGGTGATCAGCAATTGTTCCATCTCGTCTCATCAGCAAATGGTAATGGTTCTGGTTTAAGTTGGAGGGAATGCGATGATCGCCTCCTACGGTGCCACAAGTTAACGCAGAGTAACTTCTCAGTTGAGAAATGAAAGCCGTTTTTGACTCCAATTTGAAATACTGTTTAAACACTGCTGCGGATGGCATTATGGAATATGGCGAGAAGCACAAAAGACGGCAAAGTGGTCTACACATAAGCAGGACGATACACCTGCGGGAAGACATTTCGAAACAGAATTAGTTGTTATAGCAAACAGCGTGACGTACTAATTCCTGTGACACTCCCTTGTCTTGAACAAAAAGATTAGAAAAAAACCAAGTCAACCCTTACTCGGAAAATGCGGTCCCTCATAAACTCCTGAATGAACAATGGTAGGCGTCCACATATATTCCAGTTGTGTAGGAAGCGTAATATCCCTGCTCGTTAAAACGAATCGTAAGAGTATACGTCAAAAAATATACCAACTGTGTAACAGTTCTTAATCAATTCGTTCACAATATGTGCCAATAGCTATACAAGGTAGTTGCTGCTGACCGAAATCGGTCTACAATCTCACTGGGTGTTGATCGGTAGTGTCCAGCCCCCATACCAACGGTCCATTGATCGTGCGTTCCAACACCTTGCAGACGCAAATGGTGAGGGAAATTGGACGGTAGCTGGACGAAACATGACGGTTGTTTCCAGGCTTCACAATGGTTATAACGGTGTCCTCCCGCTATTTCTGGAAAAAGTGACGATTATAGGCCACGAGCAGAAGAGAGATATAAATACATTTGGACGTTTCTTTTTTATTTTTGTTCATAGTGTTTAACGCCCGTTTTTACTACTATGGCACCGCAGGCGATGACACTGATGACACATGGAATTAAGATGGAACACCAGTGGAATGTGATGGCGGGGGAAACCGGAGAACCCGGAGAAAACACGCCCCTGAGCCGCTTTGTCAACCACAAATCTCACATTTGGTCGCTTGCGATAATTTGGACGTGGGTTCCACCTAGTTCTGGTGCAGAACTTCGTGAAGAAGAAACTGCATGATTTAACTCCGCCATGGTGGAAGGGCGATTGTAATCTTTAAGGTTTCCGGAACAAAAGGATAACCCTTGAGATTCCACCGGAGCCTTAAAAAGGACGAAACTCTGGCGAGTAATTGCCTCAGCTAACACTTCAGCGAAAGCACGGCCAAAAGTGTTAGCCACAATTGCGCATGCAGTTGTTTCTAGACCGGCGATTGGCACATGGATCGATTTTCCGGCCACATTTCTAAACTTATCCTACGACACAGGAAGGTGTAAGTCAATTAAATAAAACTACAAACTTATTCCAGAGATTTTTTCACCGTCCTTAAAAATTTGCCTAGATTTGGCAATCAGCTTCGTATATTGTAACAGTTATTCAGTGTAGGACGACACAAGCGGCATCTAGGTAAACGTGCGGAACAGATCTATTGTGTTACGAGACCAACAAAACATGGGAAATTATCACTAGAATGTGAATCAGAGATGTTCCACCCTAAGGCCACTGCTACCTGTGGTGAACAAACCGCAATATCCAGGTGCGAAAAAGTATTGGAGGCGTCAAAAAGAAATGTAGTCTCTCCAGTGTTTAGGAGAGCTAAATTTTGATTGTCCAAGAAATCGGCAATGAATTTACCTCTCGCACAAGCTCGAGGTGAACCCCAAACTGGGTGGTGGTCATTCCGGTCATCTACCAACACAAAAAGTGTTTGTAGCTGGGAAACTATGTCTTCTAAATTAGGGAGCGAGAGAACATCAGATGGGAGTAGATATATTTAATGGTGAATCTAGTGGACGGCAGCTTAATCCTTAAAGTGACTGACTGGATGTCAGACAGTAAGGACACAAATTCAGCTAATATATTATTTCTGATGAGCATCATAGTGCCTCCATATGTAGGAACACCACCTTTCAATGATAAATCACACCGTACAGGAGAGCACTGCCTGATTGTCAGAATGTCTCGTGGACGGAGCTTTGTCCCCTGAAAGCACACGACCGAAGGACATTATTGTTTAGCAGCAGCTCAAGCTCTGGTCGATATGGTCTAATTCCGCGTATGTTTCACAACTTGTCTATGTGATGGGATAAGCTCTAAATTGAAAGACGTTACGGCATGGAGGGCTGTGCTGGTCGGTTTAATTTATTCTTTTTGCTGTCGAGTTAACACTTTTCCAGAGGACGATCCTGCAGCCTACGCACTGTCCATGAGGTAGTGGAGGAAGAATTCTCTTGTCCCGTCTCCTCCACCGGGAGGGCACCTTTCCAATACAAAATTTCGGCTCGAGAACCTCGAACCGATTAAAGGTACTGGTCGGCGATGGTGGTCGCCGATCTGTGCTTCCCCCAGAAGATTTCTCATAAGATCTGCATTAAGACTTGTGACTTTTCCTTCCCTTAGATTTTTGGAAGCAGACTTTACTTACTTTTAGGAACTCAGTTCTAACATAGCTGGTCTTGAAATTAATCACCGGTGCAGAATACGTCATGGGTTTTTCCAGCCTTATTGCCCGAGGGGACGGTTTGGGTGAACATCTTGCTGGATTACCCTTTACGTGGCAGATGTTGAAGTAAACGTGACGTAGATGTTGAACGCTGTGGCAGTAGTCTGGCTACGAGAATATTTTCTGCAATAGTGGCTGAGTTGCAATTTCCCGACTCGGTACCGGTTTAGCTGCAGCTGAGTTATAGTTACCGGACTTCGGGACAGAGGGTTGACGAACGCTTTGGAGGACACTTTGTTCTCTCCTCTGCAAAACAGAGGCATTCTCGGGAACTAGATGGCTGTTCACCACTGTAGTTTGCACCAGATGGTGCTGATGTACAAGCTCTATCGTGCATGACGTCCCCACAGTTCACATATATAGACTGACCAGTGCAAAATTCGCTAGTGTGCCCAAAGCGGTGACACTTGTAGCATCTGAGTGGGATCGGGATATAGTGCCTAACCTCGATAACCTCACACCCTGCCTTAATCCCTTGTGGGGCATCTACTCTATCAAAGATAAGGAACATGCTACTGGTAGGCACCAATTCTCCATTTACTTTTCGCTGAACCGGATACACAGATGTGACGACTTGATCTATAAAATACTGTTGAATTTTGTCAATGGTCAAACCGTCGAGTGCGGGGTTGGTTACCATGGCGTGAGGAATCCAAGGTCTTATGCATCTCAACTTTCAATGGGCAGCAGGCTAACCTATTGGCTTTAGGTAGTTTCGTGTGATGCTGATTCAGCTTCGATCAGGAATATGGCCTTGCGAGCTGTAATGCGCGATTTGATAGGTGCAGCAATCTCATCATTACCCTTTTAGATGATAAATGGGTTCACCAATGTGAAATTTCCTCGCTCCTCTGTCCTAATGTCTACCAAGTAGCGAGGACCAAAGGTTTGACTACTTCTTTAACACATTATTTACCATCTTTAATGGATGTTTTATTTGTTCCCATAAAAAGGTCAATTAATTCATCCCGCAGTGTTCTCCACCCACTACGGAGTCTAACAAGGTATCACCCCACTGGGATATCAGGGCTGCACAGAGAATCTTGCAGGTTCCTCGCCCACCTCACTTTGGAGTTCGGCATAATACCTGCGCCTGGCCGGTTGACCAGGGGAGGGTTAGTCCCTAACCTCCCGTTTGGGTGAAGCAGAAATTAAAGCGGCACATTAGGTTGCATACTCTCGCTGGTCCCAGAAAATACGGAAAGCCCAGGCTCAGATATGTACCTTCAACCAATCAGGGTATCCCTTTTCACGATACGGGTCTCCACACACGGCCTACACGTGGGTGGGTGTCTTGACTGACTCCCTCAACACTAAAAAAAAAATCCACTCCAGAGAAGTCAGGATTGGCTCGGGACCGTGGGTGCGCCAAACTCGTATCTATTGTCACAGGCCCCTGGGGGGCCGAACTTACATTCCATCCAGGTAAACCTGGACGACCTGTTCTTGGACTCTCTGGACTCTGGGGCAATATTGACCTCGAAAGAAATGCAAATATGTCATCTTGAGGTTCAAAAGCTGCGTTTAAGCTGGTAATTGCTGGAAATCATAAAACTACAAACAATTAACAATATAAAATTTAGTGTTTATTGCTGCTATGCAATTAAAAGTGTACTATGAGAAAAAGTAGGATAGGAGCAATTTCAAGAGCATTGACCTAATGATAGAGCAGTAGTAATTAAATAAATAAAAGGAAATGTTAAAGCAATCAGGCAAGTTTAATTTCGTAGTCACACCAGGCATTCGCTCAGGGTACTGGTACAGTATACAAGGCATCCTTGTAAGCTTAGCAGCTATTAAACCGATAATGTATGCACCGTTTGTACCACATCCATTTAGTGAATGGCACTTTAAAATTTTTATCTCGCTTACTATAGTAGTGTTTTGTCCGAGTAGTAGTTCGTCCGAAAAATGTATTCGTAGGAAAATGGTAGTTCCTCAGCAACGGTTTTGTGGATCAGTAAAATGGATAATGAACTATTAGTGGTGGTAGCCCCTTAGGAAGAAAACTAAAAGAACAAGGTGGTCATCTGAGTAGCGCGTACCTCTCACATACAAAAGGTCCGGCATTCAAACTTTAGTTAGAGAAAATTACATGGGTTACGCCTATCTGGGGGTTTCCATTATCCTGAGAAAATGAATGTCGGCCACCTTTAAGCTCTCCAAATCATGGACTCAGAAAAAAATTAATTCACCAGTTTCTTTCATCACTCATTTTCTGATATAGGCCGCGTCGTGGCCGAGCGGCTAGACCCTCACCTCTCACCAAGGCGGAACGGGTTCGATCCCAGATGACCGTATGTGGGATTTGTGGTGGAAAAAGCGGTGCAGGGCGGGTTTTCTCCGGTTACCCCGCCATCGCATTTCATCTTCATTCCATGTATCATCAGTGGCATAGCATGTGGCGCCTATACATTAAAAATGGGCGTTAAACACTATAAGAAATCGTCCGATATGAACTAAAGGGCTACCTGGGTAAAGCGTGATACTTGAAGTAATACATAGTTTTAAAAAAGTTAATTAATAACTCCGTTAAAACAGGATACTCTGTAAATATTGTGACAAGGATATTAATCATACATAATCATACTCTATTGAGTAAGTAACGGGCCACAAAAAATCTCAAAATTAGCTATACTGCAATAGCGTACTCTGCAAGACTGTACGAGAATGTGGATGCTAAACCATGTGAACATCACTATGCGTTTATATTTGGGCACTGCAGTAGAATCAGGCGGACGGTGCCCCCTCCCAAAAACAGTAATACTGGGCGCAGCGTCATTCTTCTGACTAAAATAAGTGCCCTTTTGAACTACCACTTAATACAATCTCCTCGAGATGACAATTACGCCACATGGTAGCCCGGACAAGATGAAGTGGTTTGACATTTCGTGCTTTGTTTGTTCTGAAGTGTGGACCATTCCACCTGCCAGCACAATAGAATAGTTCGATGGATATAACCTCTGAAACTGTCAGAAATAACTTCGGGTCGATAAAATGGTTTGGAAGATAACACTTCCTGCCTTTGTAACAGCATCGTCATTCTCGATCCCTGAGAGCCGACATGAACAAGAATTTGTGCAAAAATAAGCCTGACACTTCTAGGATAAGCTGGTGGCTACAGTCTTCAATGCGCTGCAATAAAGAATGCGAAGAGTGCATTACACCAAGGTTTTAAAAAGACCTCAAGGTGTCCGAGTGGAAATTCCGCAGCCTTACTAAGACAGAGAGTTCTGCTGTAAAAGTGGAACCTTCAGAATGCAAGCTACAGTTATAAGAACGGCAGTGGAACACATAGGCACACGCTGTATAAACAAATGTGGTAGTTGAAAACCGTGACATCAGTATCACGAAAAAAAAATCGCCAAATTCGGAGTCGTGGACTTCAGAATGGACGTTAATTACAGATGGAGTTCGGTCTCTGTCTGTAGCCAAAGTGGAAAACGGGATACCCGTCTGAAAAATGCAGCAGGCAGCGCGATGTCCAGCTTCCGAAGAAGCAGGTGAAAACGGACCACGGCGGGTGGCAGTTTTTGGGGCGGGGTTGATAGTCCAGTGAAGTGACAGGTGATTAGATCATATCTACACATACACGCATACCGGGAAAGAAGAATGTCACGAAGAAAGGAGGTGGAAGCTCATAAGCTTCTGCACATAGATGACTGTTCGACTCATTGAAAAGCACTTATAAAAATAATGTGGACAAAAACAGTGTCAGGTCTGGAACGCCAAAGTCCTAATCTGCGCCTTGTGTACACCATTCCCGATACAGCTCTGCAGCTGCAGCAACAGGTTCCAGATCTTAATATTACTAACCCTTATGATTGATAATCATAATCAAATACATAAATTACGCTTCTTCAACACCATCAATATTAACTAAAAATATTTACGACGAAAATATGATACGCTTTGTATCGTACGGCATTAATTATCCTGTCACCTTCCATGTGTGTTCACATTTGCGCTATGCAAAACGTAGGTTACTCCTCTACTGAGGTTCGCAGGTTCACTTCTCGCATGCAGCAAATATTCTTTTCCTTCTCTTATTTATGTTGAATCAACACATACGGGCTATTTATTTTAGACATATATATTTCATACAAGGCATTCGGTAGATTTAATATAATATTTATCATGATGCTTCCTTAAGGGTTTATGGAACTGAACAGCAATATGCTGCATATGAAGGCATGTGGTGCGCAAACGCATCAGGCATCAACAGTTCTCTCAAGGGGGAAAATGGAATCTGTATTGTATGAACAAATGCTAAGAGTATTGTTAAGAAACCTTCACAAACCCATCCAACAGGAAAATACTAACCGCAACTGGAATAACGTGATATTCTCAGACGAGGTGACATTTTCTTCCACACGTAAGGGAAAGGTGATTGTCTATCGTCCAAAGGTGTCCCGATACGTTGCGAAATACGCGGCTTCACAATTTCACCATGGTCGCGTATCTGTCTCGTGCTGGGCCTGGATATCAAGGGGCAGTCTCAGTGTGCTATGATGAGTTCGGGTTAGGGGCGCACAGCAGCTAGGTCATTAGCGCCCATAAGAAAACTGCCTAGCAAATTAAAATATGAATAAATAAGAGCCACTCACCAATAAAATCCATTGGAAATAAAACGCCCAAGGCAGACCTAATAAAAAGTAAAAGGACAATAAAAACGGAACTAAAAAGGTGGAACTAAAACCAGTTCCTTCGGCCTAAGAGTTTTAAAACATATAAGAACTAAGCTAACAATACGTTACCAAAGGCCGAAAAAATAAAATAATAAAAATCAAAGTAAAACTACACATACAGATTAAAAGGCACATGAGATAAAATGTTAAAAACTCTCACTACAGCTCCAGTATCGTCCGCAAGGATCTCTCTTAGAGTCGCCGCCATCTGCATAGCGGCTCGTAGATGTGCTAGACGAGCACACACTAACAGTACATAAGATACCGACAATGTTTGTCCACAGAGCACACATATAGAAGCAGGTTTCCTCTGAAGCAGCTACCTGTGTGCAAAACGACAATGGCCAATACGCAACCGAGCCAATAGGACCTGTTCACCACGAGGAGATTACCGAGTTCACTACAAGGTCCTTTCTACTCGGAGTTTGTTGTCGCGGAGAGCGAAACACTCCTCATAGCATATAAGTGCTTATGTTTTCACGGCCGGCGTCTATCCAATAAAATGTAGATTCCGGGCTTCTAGGCCGTGGTCCAGTAGATGTATCCACACCTGACGTTTCGCTCGCCATTCCGTCGGCCAACCTCAGAGGCAATAGACTACTGCCGGTAGCTGCCAGACGCAAAACTGGTCGATCGGGGCATGCCCCGGTCGTGTGTCAATGCCGCAGTACGGAGCCGCATCGCGGCTTTACCTGCGAAATGAGCTAGGGAATTTGTCTGCTGGTTGTTTGTGTTGAGGGAATAAAATGTAGTGTTTTGAGGGATAAACTGTAGGTACAGGGAATTTTGTAGGGAGAGGACACGCCCACGGGCGCTTGCGCGGGCCAATCAGGAGGCCGCGCAGTTTTCTCCCGCCTGGAGCAGAATTAAACATTTTTAATTTGGATTAAGTGTTCACCCGTTATGAGAACGACACGCCATATTATTTTTATCTCGTTTTGGTTACGGGTTAGTGTCGCTTTGACGCCAGACGCAAAACTGGTCGATCGGGGCATGCCCCGGTCGTGTGTCAATGCCACAGTACCGAGCCGCATCGCGGATTTATCTGCGAAATGAGCTAGGGAATCTGTCTACTGGTTGTGTGTGTTGAGGGATGGAATGTAATGTACTGAAGGATAAAATGTTGGTACAGGGAATTTTGTAGGGAGAGGACACGCCCACGGGCGCTTGCGCGGGCCAATCAGGAGGCCGCGCAGTTTTCTCCCGCCTGGAGCAGAATTAACTGTTTTAATTTGGATTAACCGTTCACCCGTTATGAGGACGACACGCTATATTATTTTTTACCCCGTTTTGGTTACGGGTTAGAGTCGCTTTGCCCATTTCAGGTTCAATTTAAATGTGTCTCAGGGTAGGGGGCGTGGCTAACCGAGAGGGCAAATGGCGTCTCTCGGCAGGCGGAATGAGGCAGGCGACGTACTTCTCTGGGATCATAATTTCCCAGAGAATTCACCAGTTGTTTAGGGTGGGTTGGAATTTTGTCGTACAATGAACGGGTCCTCGTTCTGATGAGGTCGACAATGTACGGGATACCGGAATGTTCATTAAGGATGTGGGCGGGAAATCTCCAGCCGGTACGGTAGATCATCCGTAGTGCCCGGTTCTGCAGCGTGTGGACCCTGAGGAGCACGTAGTTAGCTAAGGTCCCCCAGATCTCACAGCCGTACAGAACCAGAGGCGGAATGATCGCCCGGTACAGCTGAAGCTTTAGGGTAAGGGGCATGCTCTGAAAACTGAGCATGGGGTAAAGCTGCCTGAGAAGCCTAACCGAGAGGGCCAATGGCGTTTCTCGGCAGACGGAATGAGGGCAGGCGACGTACTTCTCTGGGATCATAATTTCGCAGAGAATTCACCAGTTGATTAGGGTGGATTGGAATTTTGTTGTACAATGATCAGGTCGATAATGTACGGGATACCGGAATGTTCATGAAGGATGTGGGCGGGAAATCTCCAGCCGGTACGGTAGATCATCCGTAGTGCCCGGTTCTGCAGCGTCTGGACCCTGAGGAACACGTAGTTAGCTACGATCCCCCAGATCTCGCAGCCGTACAGAACCAGAGGCGGAATGATCGCCCGGTACAGCTGAAGCTTTAAGGTAAGGGCTGAGCATGGGGTAAAGCTGCCTGAGAACAGCGTGCCCTAGGTTCACCTTGCCCCTGACATGCGGAGTGAAAGTCAGCCGTCGGTCCAGCGTCACTCCTAGATACTTTACCGTGTTCACCCAAGGGATCCTACGGTGCCGTAAAACAAAGTTCCGCTGAAGCCGATTTCTAATGGTTTTCGCAGAGTTTTTCTCCGGGCTAATGGCCATTCGCCATCTCTCACTCCACCTGCCAATGGCATGGAGTTGGGCTTGGATTTGCCGAAAGCTATATCTGGTGTTCCGGTTCACAGTGAAGATCATGAGATCGTCCGCATACTGACAGGTGTGTGTGTGCTGGGGTGGGTGGGGATGTCGGCCTAGTACGCTGCAAAGAGCGCCGGAGACAGCACGCTACCTTCCGGCACTCCCGCGCTAATGGGCCGCTCTGTAGAAAGTTCCCCCTCCACTTTTACTCGGAAGATTCGATTCTGAAGAAACGAAGCTACCAAGGAAATGTATGGAGAGGGGATTTCATGCTCTATGAGTTTATAGATTAGCCCATCGTGCCACGTAGTGGAGAAGGCCTTTTCCACGTCCAGCAATACCGGAACCGTTTTAGACATCTCCAGGGAGGCCTTCTTGGCCACACGCAGTAATTGCACGGTCGTGGAGTGTCCCGGGCGAAAACCAAACTGATGCTCGGGTAGGAGGTCTCTTTTCTCAAGGTGAGGTCCGAGGCGGGCAAGGAGCAGTCTCTCGAATACTTTCGAGATGACTGGCAGGAGGCTGATGGAACGGTAGCTGGCCGGGAAAACCGGGTTCTTCCCCGGCTTTAAAACGCATACCACACGGGCCTCCTTCCACGTAGCGGGAAAGTGGTGCATATGTAAGCATGCGTTATAAATCCGGGTTAGATGAAGCATGGCTTTTCGAGGAAGATGCTGGAATATTTCCACTGTTACACGGTCCTGTCCAGCGGATTTTTTTGTTTTTAAGGAAAGGATTTGGGTGACTACCTCCTGTGGGGTAGCTATAGGGACGTGAAACTCCTCGTCGTTCGCGGGCGGGGCCTCTAGGAAGCCCTCTGCCGCCCGTTCGACGAGTTCAGTTTGATCTTCGCCCTGGGGCTCTTCTCTGGGCTGGAATTGATTTTCCAGGTAGTCTGCAAATGCATCTGCTTTATCCCGGGGCTCGAAGGCAAGATGGCCCCGGGTGCCATGGATAGGATGCCGGTATTCCAGTCTGTCTTTCCGCAGGCCACGGACTATTCGCCAAGGTTTCCTCTCGTGGAGGTTAACATGCCTTAACGTATGCTCCCAGGCCTCTCGACGGTGTGCTCTAAGGAGACGACGGGCCAGGGATTTGAACCTCTGGTGTATATCTCCTATCCTGGAATGGCGAAATCTCTGCCATAGCTTTCTGACAGCATTTTTTTCTTTAAGCAGCTGTCTTAGGTGTGTAGGAAGGACGGAAGGTTGAGGTGTTTCGAAAGGAATGCGGTGTGTGTGAGCACGAACCGCATTTAGGACTGTGGTAGAGAACTGCGCGGTCGCCGCCTCGAGAGACTCTATTGAGTCTATTCGAGGGTTAGCGTCCACGGAGTTCTGGCGGGATAGCACACCAGTCGACTTCTTCTATCCAGTCTGGTGTGACCAGAGCTGTGAGTGAAACGTCGGAGTCGACTACAACTGGGTTGTGGTCGGAATCCAGCGCATTCACAACCGAGAGGTCCAGATGGAACGGAATGTTTTTGGTGACCATGAAATCAATGTCCGCCGTGCGCGAAAAGGGCCGGGTCTCCGCTGATGAGGCGGTAGAGTCCGCGGCCCTTTCTGTTCTGGGTGCGGCTGTTCCAGTTTGGATGCTTCGCGTTGAAGTCGCCTGCTATGCAAACTCTGTGGTCGAGGTTGAGGAGTGGCTTCAGGTCCGCTTCATAGAAGCGGCCGTCTGGCGGGTCATATGCCGCTACTAGCACTATTTCCGACCCCCCCAAGGAGATCCTTATGGCGGTCGCTTCCAAGTGCTGTAGCGGAGGAATGGTGATAGGAGTGTGGGTAAGGTGATTTTTAATAAATATAGCCGTACCACCGCCCTGTCGGCCGGGTCAATCCGTCCGATGGGCGACGTAACTTGGCAGATGGAATGGAATACCAGAGTGCAGGTGCGTCTCGCAGACCATTAGGATATCAATCCCGTGATCATCTATAAACTCTAAGATGCCCGGCCACTGTTCCCGGACTACGTTTGCGTTCCAGAACGCAACTCGCAAAGATCTACGGGTTCAAAGCGCCGCCATTACGAGCTGGAGTCAGGGAAGCGTAGTCGGGCCGTCTCATGCATGATGGTGACCTTCTGGAGAGCGGGGATGTGGGGGCTTGTCAGTTGTTCCTTGCAGCGTCGTAATATGGTGAGGGATCGCGATATGAGGTCGGCAAACCAGGCTGAGAGCTCGGAAAACTCGGTCATATCGTCGACAGGCACGGAGAGGTTCTCCCAAGGAGAAGCCACTGCCTGGGCAGTGGCTGGAGCAGTAGCCTCGCTCTCATTGGTCGAGCCAATAGGAGCTGATTGCGGCTCTGGAGGGGGAAGCTGCGTGGCCACTTGGCTGGGCTGGCCGCCCGCACGGCTGTTGAGGCCGCATGTGCCGGGGTTGAGTTTGCCGCAGCGGCGGTCTGAGCCACGGGCTTCTTGGGGAGGCCGTACCTGTTTCTTCTTCTTCTGCTTGGGTCTCTGCTCCCTGGGGGGGGCAGGGGGAGTGTTGACCTGAGTTTCCGAGCTCTCGGTCTGGTTTGCTGGTACAGCCAGCGTTGCCTCAGCCTGTCGAACTACGTGCCTCGACATAGCGTTGGCAAACCTAGTGCCTTGACGCACATTCGCAGGGTTGGTAATGGCTCTGCCCTGCCTTGCCTGGATTATCTCCAGTTTTTTGGGGCAACCGCCATAGATGCCAATATGGCGCCCCTCGCAGTTTGCACACTTAGTTACCTCTCTGGGGTGAGGGCAGTCTTTTACACGGTGCTCACCTGCACAGCGCAAGGAAGCGGTGTTCCGCTCACACGCGTGGTTCGTGTGGTGGAAGCGCAGGCATCGATAGCACTGCGCCGGCCCCTCTCTGCCGTGGTGTGGCTCGACTCACACTCTTATGCTGTACAGAGTAGTCACCGTGTCGATCTTGGGAGTTCCCTCCCCATCTTTCTCCACAATTACCAAAAATAGAGGCATCTTGAACTTTGTGGACTCAGCACCCTCGGGTCGGTGGGTTTTGGTCAATTGGATGACGGTCCGCGGATTGATTCCGTGTTCCTCCGCCAGGCCAACACGGATGTCCTCAGGGTCGGTGTCCGAATCAAGTCCTCGGATCACTCGTCGGACTAAGTTTGGTTTCTGGAGGGAATATGTGTAAAACTGAATTTCACACTTCCTCAGAACCTTCCTCGCCTTCTCGTGATCGTCGGGGTTCCTGGTCCGGATGACGACTCTTTTGGGGTAACGGTTGGCCTGGTACTCTTCCGAGAGCGCTGCCCGTAATTCCCTCATGACATGGTTGGAAAACGGGTCGGCCACAATTGGCGGTATTCTTCCCGCCCGTTGTGAGCGATGGCTCTCGGGGATGGTGGCTGCTGAAGGGGTGGGGGAGGCGCGCCCCTCCGGGTTTGAACCGGAGGTCTTTCGGCACCTGTGGACCACCGTGATAAAGCCTTCGTTATCTGCTGTGCCCTCAGGCACCAGGGTAGACTGGGCCTGGGAAGGGGCAGATGGAGCAATTGGTGTGGAAGTGGGTTGTGTCACTTCCGGGGTGAGAGGGACCGCAGTCCCTTGGTTGACTAGGCGGGAGGAAGACTTCTTCTTGCCAGAAGTCTTCTTGGTTTTACCCTTAAGGGCTAATGCCCGTGGCCCGGGGTTTAGTTTTGAGGAAGAGGTGGTAGGTAAAGGATTGCTCATTTTGTCAGGTATTACCTGTGCGGTGGTACTTGGCTTGTCAAAGTCTTGTACAGGTGCCTTCTGGCTCCCCACAGAGGGCCAAACGTCTTGCGACGCGCCGATTGGGGCGAACCTCGGGTCCAGACCAAAGTCCGGACCCTTGGCTTTGGCCTTGTGAGCCCGCGGTAACGTCAGTCGGTCAGTCAGTGCCAAGTACGTCGAAGTACCAGGTTGAAGCTCAGAAGGCAAGGGAAGAGAAAGTCTTCGCTCTCTTCCAGGGCAGGATGCGGCCGGGCGAGTTGGTGTCGGCGGCATATCAGGGGATGGCGCTGGTGGAGAAGCTCGACGAGCTTCCTCCAGGAGGCACGCTAGAAGGGGGCCAATGCCCACTGCGGTCCTCCTTGAAGCGCAGGTGTTGCTGTCCAGCAGGCGGATACGGCCGGAGGGAGACAAGGCTGCCAGTCTCCGCTAGGGTCGCTGTAGGGTGGTCCTTCCACCGTTGGCTGATTGCTACTAGGCGTGACCACGCAGGCTCTTGCAGATGCTTTTCTCCAGAAGATGCTCGTAGAAGGCCAGGACTGCTCTCTTCCTCATTCCGGTAGCTGCTGAAGTGGCACCGGTCTTATATATAGTTGGGCGAGACCGTCTCCTTTCCTCTCATTGGCTGCGCACCAGTCAATCAGTGGCCTGAGTCAAGTTGTGAGCCTGGCTGGGTTGTATGACTACATGTGTATCAGAGAGCGCGATGTCCATGTTCTGTGGATGCGTGTTGTTTCTTCTTTTCTGTTAAAGTTATTCTTATGCTTGAAAATTTCTATGGCCTCTCTGAACATCCTAGCATGGTAATGTGCCGTGGTGTCAATAGTTGTGGTTTCATTAAACCTAATGTCATGGCCCCTTAATAGAGCATATTCATCTACTGCTGACTTTTACGTATGTCCCAAGCGGCAATTATCTGGTGGTACCAATGTCGACTTAACCACAGATGCAAGAAATGCGGTATACTCCTTGCGAGGACAGAGGATCCCGTTTGTCCTCCGATCTGAGTTTTTGTTTTATTTTCGTGGTTGGCTTGAAAAAAGTTTCAATGTTGGCCTTTTCTAGTAGCATACCAATACGATCTGTGACTTTCTCTATATATGGTAGGAATGCCTTATGCTGTGGTTTCGTTCTCTCTCTGGGGTTGCATAATCCTTTGGGATGCCCTGATTATTTCTTTTTTACTATATCCGTTCTTCTGCAGGTTTCGGTGTAGGTGTTTTATTTCTTCTTTTAGCGTGGCCGGTTCACAAATTCATCTTGCCCGTTCCGTTAAGGTCTTGATTTCTCTTATTTCGAGGATGCTGATATGGAGATAACGGCCCTATGATTCGGCTTCCTATAAAATGTGTGACCCAATGTTAAATCAGCTGGAGCACCGGTGGAATGTAGTGGCGGCGGAAAAAACCGTCTTTGTACCGCTTAGTCCACCTCAAATCTAATATGTGGTCGCTTGGGATCGAACCGGCATCGTCTGGGTGAGAGGCGAGAGGTCTGACCACTTAGCCATGGCGCGGCCAACAATTGCCATGGCTATATAATATGAGCATAATATTAATTGCTACCGGTTACAAAATGTGGCAAATAGGCGCAGTACTCTGAAATTTAATCTCTCTTCGGAATAATTTGTACATTAGTTTCCTTTACCCCCTGATACGGTTAAGATTCTGTAGTTCCTTGCTTACTCAGTTTATGCACATTTTATTCAGGTATCATTAATCCATTTAAAGCGTCAATTAGTGTAGCAGCTCTTCTGAACATTAAAAAGATTCCAATTGTCTTTTTGTGAATACAGAATGAAACAAACAGGATGTAGGTTAGAAAGTGTCCTGCATTCACATAAAGCCAACATTAATGATTTCAACACTCAGCAGAGATAGCAGGCTTGTCTCAAATGTAAAGGATATGTGTGCACTCAGAAATTTTCAGAAATAATTATTCACTGGACATTCAATATCAGTCGACCGAGTCAACAACACATGGCTGTTGGCTGCATGCAGCAATAGAAGGGTTATCAGCTGGTTATTTTAAAACATCTACACTAAGGAGTGGAAAATACATGTATTAAGAAGTTACCTGCTTGTTCTACAACATAAATTCCATAATCCACTTGCTGTCGCTGCAGTAAAGGATGCAAATTTAGAAGGAAAGTACTAAGGTGTTGAGCTCTATCGCGATATGGCACAATTACTGCCACCCTGTCTCTAGCTTGGCACTCTGTTGGGGAATATCGTCCACCAGGTTTCAAGTTTGGAAACTTTACTCCAAGTTTCTCTATGGGTGGAGACTCCTTCAGCACTTTTATTGGACCATCTGGAACACAAGGCGGCAAAAATTATATATTATAAATTACAGAAATAAAGTCTATAAGAATGTTTAACATCTGGATATTTTTAAATTGAAGAAACAATAAGCGTTTAAGTGTGGAATAGCCAATTCTTTTTTCTGCTGCTGGTATGGTGGCGGTTTCATCAGCTAACGTAAACCCTGAATAGCAATGAACCATTCAGTAAGGAATAAACTTCATTAAGGATGAGTTTTACCCTCGCAAATTAATTACGTTCTTATCAATTTAATAAAATTTCATTCGATTTCATTTTGTTCCCACTTTGTAAGATTCTAGAAAATAAATGGTGAAAAACTGTAGCAGCTGCACGTTTTCTGATTGAGCTACAGGTTACTTTAGGCAATTTAACACTGCTTTCCAGCATATCTGGAATCCAAATTGACTTGGACTTCTTGAATTTTATCATGGGAAAGGAGCTGTGTATGCAACTGGAGGGAAAGTTTAAGGATGGCATAGATGCCCACTACATCTGGAACTACAGTGCAAAATGAGAAGAGTTCTTCTTCATGATGTGTGTAACAAAGCCAGACACATTAGTGTTCAGGAGATACTTTGGAGTGACGTTGAAAAGGTGAAAACCAAATCTAAAATAGATAAATTAAACAAAAACGATTTCTACATTTGATTCACTCATTGATTGAGTGGATCAAGCTGACTTCTCACCCTGTGGTTCCTAGTTGGATTCCAGGCTGGGGCGGGGAATGTTTCTTTAATCAAAATCATTCCATATGCGTCACAGAGTCTGGAAGTATGCATGTGATAGAAATTATAAAAATCTGATGTGTTCCATTCACATGACTTTCTCTATCTCTCTGTAAAAAATTCTTGTTAGTAAGCTTATCTTTATTTACTTCATGTTAGTCGAGGAAAATTAGCAGAAATAGTCTTATTCCTTGCTTTATTATAAATATAAGCGAAATAAGGGAGTACCATAGGTTAAAGTGAAAGCCAAAAGCTGGTTGCTATGTGACTGATGTTCCTTATTTTGTGTGGACAGGAGTTGACAAATTCCTGTATGAGAAAAGTATAAGTTTTTCAAAGCTGAAACCAAGAAAAAGGAATATCTCAAAAACGATCACCTCCACGAAAAAAATGTATATAACATAAATTGTGAATTTTAGCGTGCTCTATATTTTTTGTGGGTTGAGTTTTTGTCCATCTCTTACGGTTTAGTAGTTATGCAAAATTTATCCAGAATAAAGTAGTCTTTAGAGGCTATTCCCAGAAAATTCAAAATATACATTTTATTTGTCAGGTAAATATCTTTAATATATGATATTTTAATCAAAATCGTTAGAGCCATTTTTTAGAAAATCAAAATTTTCGAAAAAAGTTCTATGTAAAGGGTAGTTTGGGGTGGGGGGATTTTTCTCAAAATCTTCGTGTCGCATCCCTGGAAGATACTAAACTTAAATACCAAGTTTGGTATTTTACCGACTTTTCGTTTTTGAGTTATCGTGTTCACAGACAGACGGACACACTGACACACACACACGGACCTTTTTGTGAAAATGTTTTTTTTAGATAAAGGGGACCCTAAAACATATTTCCGGTGAAATCTCGGTATCGACTTTTTTGGTGGAGTGCAATACTTTCTCTATTCACTATGTACATAGTGCGTATAGAGAAAGTAATAATTAGTTGCTTATTAATGACACTTCCAGTTGCCTGAAGCGTACACTACCGCCGATGTGCCGGATATTTTCCCGCAGGAGTTCTTTAACATTCCAGTAAACCTACTGTCATGGGGCTGCTCCCTTAAATCGCATTTAAAATCCATCGGTCCGGCCGGGTTTAAACCCACGGCTTTGGGATCAGAAGGCCGGCGTCTAACCAACTGAAGCACCCAGGATAACATGCACGTGAGAGTAAATGAGTGTTTGTTCGGCGGTATAAATAATTAGCCCAATGTTAATAAGCTACAGTCAACGAGTTGTATCACAAGCCAAAGGCGGGCCGCGCCGTGGCCGAGTGGTTGACCACTCTCCTCTAACCTCGGCCCGGGATCGATCCCAAGCGACAATGTTCCGATGGTGGACAAAGCGGCGCAGGGACGAGTTTTAACGGGTTCTCCGGTTACCCCCGCCATCATTCCACCGGTGCTCCATCTTTATTCCATGTATCATCAGTGTCATCGCCTGCGGTACCATAGTAGTAAAAGTGGGCGTTAAACACTACAAAAAAGTCAAAATCCCTTATATGACCATGAAGAAAAACAATACACACACACACACACACACACACACACACACACACACATCTTTCGCTTCTTCGACCCACTCATAGGGTTCACTGTGTGAAAGTGACAAATGAAATGTCAAATTCACTCACTTTTCAGATGAACGTGTCAAGATTGATCCACAGGTATCGTGGTGCAGTATCAGAGTAATGCCAGGACTTTATTACCTACGCTGTCTGCTGCGTTTAATAATGCTACAGTATAACCTTTATTTTATCTGGTGGCAATAAACAGTATGTTTCATTCGTATGAAGTATTTATCCGCAATTAGCTGAAGCACTTGATTCGGAGAACTGTGCATGTGCATGATACCAAGAGTATTTGTTACTATAATTTAATTGTGTATTACCAAAATATTGTCCATCCATTAAAATTGTTGTCCTCCCCGGAATAGGGGTAACATATTAGCCTCTAGTTCCCAATGCCATGGGTTCAAACTCGGCGGGGGGCGATGATATTTTTCGGGCGAAAAAATTCTAAGCATGGCTACCTTCGGAAGGGAACTGAAGCAGGTGGTCCCGTTTCGTAGATTTAAGGCACGTAAAAGATCAAGTATGATAAGGAGGCCTCTGAACAAAATTAAACGTTCACGACAAAAATAGAATGGTACACAAAACCACATCAGTTAAAGATCGTCCATAAACAAAACTCAATTTCAATGTTTTTCATGAATAAAAAAAAAAAACTAGAGTCGCACATTCATTTTGCCCCGCTCTTCCTCCGCTGTTACCTTGGACGTGGAGGTGTCTTAGAATGCATGTTAATAAATACTCCTTATTACAAATATTTCCGTACTGCAAACTACTATTTTTGGAAATCCAAATGTACGAGACTTAATATCAATTTTAATCAGGCCTATATAAACTTAATAACAGTGAATAAAATAAATGTGTAATAATACATTTAGTTTTGTGTTTGCAGCATATCACTTCGTTTTAACAAATAAGGTTTGTGTTTACTCTGATGCAATACCATATGCATCGTTTCATAGATGTCATTGTGTTATGAAAAGAGGTTAGTGTGTTATGCACCGTACCTTGCATCTTAATCCACAATTGGAATAATCAACAGTTGAAATATTTTGATTTTTAAAAGCCTCTAATTCCCTACAAACAGATTTTTTTAAAACTATTTTCCCATTAAACTATTAAAGCAAATTATAATTAATTTACTTGCCTATAAAGGGAGTTGAAAAAATATAAGTCTGTTACGATATGGCTTGTATTCTTACATTAAATTTTAATGCATTTTGCATAGAATGTTATAAATGGGAATTAATTATAAGTGTTTACACATGGCATTGTATATTACACTAACAATTAAAAGGGGGGGGCCTAACATGTATATACGTATATATTGCACAGTCAATGGTTAATTACTACAGACAGCAGACGGGGCAACATTTGAGCGATTGCAAGCTAGCAGCCTTGCGGGGAGTGATCGCGTCAGGGAGAGGGGGCAGGGCCAGTACTCATTGTCCGCTAACGACTGGTGAGGCAGCATATCTTAGCTACTCTTCCAGTTGTTGTTGTTGTGGTGGTTATTATTATTACAACTGTGTGCCAAATTATTGGCAACATATTTTGCTAAACGTATCAAAGCAGTCATTTTAGAAGAGTTTGGATCGGAGGTCACCAGCTCTTACTAATGGTGATGCGGAAAGAAGTTTTTCTCAGTGTAAATGTAAACGCGGTATTTCCTCAAAATGTATAGCGTTGTCCATTCCATTTAACATAATCATGTTGAAAGAGATTAGTAGTACAACATTGATCAAATACTATATTCACGCACCTCAAGTTTGCGTAGAAATACTGTAAATATACACAACACTATACTTCTGTAATGCCATGGGGGTACATGAATTATAAAGAAACATATAAATAACATTTACGTGCTAATTTGTAAATTTTCATATAAATGAAACATTTCATTGTGCAAAACCTGCACTGCCCCAGGAAGCTTTGTTTTGTATTCGCTGTTCCAGAACCGTTTCTGAGAGCATGTGTTACTTGCGTCTACTGGCAATTGTGCAGTGTACTTCAGTGTACACTTACCTCAAATGTGCTCTGCGCTCATTACAATGAGGGCGTATAGGAGCTGGGTAAGAAGCTAATCGACTGTGAATAAAACGGCAGTGTCAAATATGCAATATGATTAAAGTAGTCACCTCGCGACGATAGTACCAGAATAGGTATAGAAAGTTATATCAGTGCAAAATATCAGCTTTTTTAAGTTGAGCAAACAAGGAAATAAAGAGGGAATAAAAACATAACGTGTAATCGCCTTTACCTGCTACATACACCCCGGTCAACGATGATATTCACTGTCGGATACAAGTATATATTCACTGTGCATAAAGCAATTGGTATGTAAGCCCAGGATTCTAAAGTAAACCATGTAAAGACGACGCAAATAAAGTTGTTCTCGATACTGCAGCCAGATCAGAAACCTTTGGAATGCTTGAAAACAGAAATGCAGAAATGTTTTACTGATACGGTTGGAAACTCAACCCCCCCCCCCCGAAATCAAAGTTGTCGAGTGGAGTGATTTGGAGAGTAGGTGGGGAAGGACACTACTTTCGTGATTGAGCCCCCGTAGTCGGTGAACTTTATAGGCGTACCGGAACTGGAATGCGTGAGCTTAATATTAACATTGAGCTGATCTTATATTCATTATTAGTCATCTAATGTGGAAGCCAATAAACATGAGTTACATTCGGTCACGTGAACCATAACAACTGATCAAAAACACGTGACTAGGAAAGGGAACAGGAAGAACTAGAAAACGGGCGTGAAGTAGAAATATGTCTTGCGTAGAAGCTCGAGTTTGTTTTTCTTTCTTTCTTTCTTCACATATGGGCCTTCAATCGTAACCAAATTGGCCACCAAGGGAGAGAGAATGGCTTAGGACACAAATCCAGAAACACACAACACGAAATATCTATGCTCAAAGAGGGATTCAAATCCGCGGCCCTTTCGCCGGAGAACGTCAACACCAAACGCGCCAGTGACCACGGATGGCGGGGACGGTAGAGCTAAAGTTCGAACGGTGTTAACATCGCCAATTCATGAGGGCGGATACAAAAGTAACGCAAAATGATCTTTTGCAAAATAATTTGTTACAAAAAAAGAGTTTGATATTAAAAAAAAATCACAAATTAACTTACACCTTTTACCTACTTTTCGACATTGTCACAAAATTTCTCAACATATTTGTCCCATATTGATACCAGTTTCAGGACGCCCAGTTCATAGAAGTCCGTTTTCTGAAGTATAACCATCTGCGGACTGCCGATTTCACTTCCGCATCTGTCACAAAGCGTTGGCCGGACAGACATTTCTTCATGGGACCAAACGATAAAAGTTCGAGGGGGGGTGGGGTGATGGTGATGGTAGAAATAAGAAGAAGAAGAAGAAGAAGAAGAAGAAAAAAAATGACAGACATTGTGCAACTGTGTGGAAACCCGAATAATTTTTTGAAGCACATAGGGTTATGCGAAGTGAAATTGTGAGCAATTGTTTATCAACTTTCTTTTCTGATACAGAGCAATTAACTCTTGACCATACTAAACAGTGTAGATGGGAGGGTTGGAGAAGAAAGTATTGCCTCCCATCACGACAGGCCATTATCGTGCCTGTTGCCTGAGTAAGCAGGCGCAGGCAGGAGTAGATTGAAGACTGTACACTCTATGTACAACAGTTGCTGAATAAAGCAAGTGACAGTGTTAGTGAAAGGGAGAAATGTAATAATTTACATAGTAAAGCATGCGTTGTGATTAGGGTTGAGATTTTAAAAGGAAATAAAGGTGCACAGTTGATTTAAAAACGCCAGGAGTAAATGCTGTAGCGTACAGTGAATCAAGCCACTCTTTCTCGGATTTTCTCAAGGCAAACAAAATCAGGTGCTGCTACAGAAAACAGGTCAGCATACTGAAAACAAGGACAATTTGGTGACATTCAAAAACAAACAGTTTATTATCCTGAGGAGCATCCGAATGCTAAAAGTATAAAGGTTTCACTTCTTCCATCTTAAGAATACTGAAAAAATTGGGATTCATATGTTGAAAATGCAATGACGGTCATAACTTTCATATGGAAAGGGGTGGCATTGTTGGGCCAACATTGAAATTCCTTCCCACAATGCATGAAATTCTAGTTACTGACGATACAAGACCGATATATTATTTAGGCGAGAATTTGGCAAACCAAAATCATACTATGTAATATACATATAAAGCAAAACTCCTAGAAATGGTAGCTTGGACGTGCCTGTATGAAAATGTAGTCACCTTATTGTGTATCACTGGGTTCGGCAGAAACGGGGTTTCCACGGAAGAGGAAGTGGGTATTTCAATCAAAGCAGATACCGGATTAATACGAGAAAATGATTAGCTTTAGAATAGATACACTAATTACTAGGAAGAAAGAAATATAATTATTATGCGTAATGCAAGCTATCACTCAGTAACAGTTAAAAAGCTTCCTAACACTTTTAACACAACAACTGCAATTCAAGAATGGTAAAGCAAAAATGAGTAAGATTTTAGGTTACCGAACCAAATTGGGAGTTTTTGCAATGCATATTGCTCTTCAAAACCAACTAAAAGTGAATGATCCCGATAAACTTGCAAAAGAAAGGGGACATATAATACGACTGCCTCCCAATGATGATGATGGTTAGTGTTTATGGGCGCTCAACTACAAGGTCATCAGTGCCCTACTGCCTCCCTATCATTGCCAGTACATGTTGAGACGGCAATTCTTTGACGTCCCTGCGTATTAAAAGCAATTGTCTTATCAAGTATTTCTAGACAATCTACAATACCTTAATCAGTTTAATTACATGTTTTATACGAGCAAATAATGTATTATTTCTCATTTATCTCTTAACCTGTAAGGCTAGATATGTTAACTTGCGCTAAAGTACCGCAGAAAAATACGCAGCAAAATATTACAAAAGGCAACCCCTATTGTATGTGAAAACCTTGAGAACTTGTAGAATGTCTTTGATACTTGCGTGCATCAGAGACGTGTTTGGACTCGGCAAAAGTCCCAAATATTCTGTAAAGAGGGTACCTTTCTTTGTAATAGTCTATCACATGGTATCAGTACAATAACATCACGTGATTTGATGACGTAGGACGTAACTTTTAGCGCCAAGTGTCAGCCGATAAACGTTAAGGAAGACATCTTCCTTAGATGCTTATTTAACCTGCGACAAACTGAGAATCGACACAGTGCTTTCTGTCCTTCAGAGGCGAAATCTGCGCCACTCATCGTAATGAAATCGCGAAAAAGACTAGGTATGAGACATGTATTTACTGCCAAACCGTCTGAAATGTAACAGTGTAAAACATTGGACTCTCTGGTATTTTAACATGTGTTATTCAAATTTCTCAGAACTTATATTTAACTGTGTATACTAATTGTTTTGTCGAGGTGACTTCGCTAAGAGTACTCGGTGTTCAACAGAAGCCAATAATTACCAGAGTGAAAAAGGATTCTGTTTCCTTTATTTATTACTCCTCCAGTAGCATTACCTTGCAGATTTCCTGTCACCACCCCTAGAGTAAGTGCTCTACCGAATCCACTATAGCAAAGCCGAGGCAGAGAAACATCATCTACCAGATTCGTGCCTACTTAAACATATCCTGCATCAAGTATGGTGGACTCACCTAATGGTCTACATACTGTCTGCCGTTACTCTGCAGACGCGACCATTGCAACTTTAGTGAAGCCGAGGGTGGCCGAACTAAGAAATAATATACAAATACCACTAGTTAATATATATATATATATATATATATAGAGAGAGAGAGAGAGAGAGAGAGAGAGAGAACGATGACAATGTGTACGCTAAAATAAGACGTCAAATTTCTCTCATACAATCACAGTTATGGACGTTGTAAATAGTTGTCAATGAAGAACTTTAGAACATTACAAGAAAACAGTGGGTCGCCTATGTTAAAATCGCAGAAAAAATAACAGAAAATCAATTTTATTAAACATATAGGCCGAAAAGAAATTTTAGATCGAATTTGGTAACTTTAAACGACGGTATCAGAGAGGATTAAATCAGTGGAGCAAGTGATGCAACTTTTGTTGGTAATGAAGACCATCCAGCTATAATAATAATAATAATAATAATAATAATAATAATAATAATAATAATAAGGCACATTACTTTTTCAAACTGAATAATCAGATTTTTACCAAGGTCTTGAATTAACAGTTCCACTTAACAACCCTCTTACGCTACACTGCCTGGTGCTATATCTATCTCTCTCGCAAACCAGCACACAACATGGCTACATTATAGCGCACTCCTATTGGCCAGATGCAGGAGATTTGACGTGGACTCGAACAGCAAGATTCATAATTTTTTGGGGCATTCTTGCATGAATATATTATAACATTCACAGAATCTGTCTTTAAAATGCTTCATAGTACATGTTAGTATCGTACACACCCTGAGTCCCTACTAAAGTTTATAAGGACGGAAAACGAAATCACAAGTATCGTCGTCTTTAATTGAGGCTGCGGTCCGTAAAGCTGAGTGCTACCTGACATTTATTTTATAAGCACAATTCCTGATGAAAACGCATATACCATTCACCCCAACCGCCATTTGAATCCAGGTTGCAGAATTACACGCTAAACCTACATCACCGAGGTGAGTTGTTCTTTCGTAGCGTATTTTTTTTAAACAGGAAAACTCGAAAATACAACACCATAATATAAACACAATAAACCTATGGGAACTGCAGTGAAAAATATAGAATAATCTTTCTGCGGTACATTAAATTAACTGCATACATATGCCTGCATAGAAAAGTTCTATTTACCGTCATGAGCATAGCTGAGGGGTCTAGCTTCAAAGATGGCCAAGTCTAACAGCATTTATTTTTCAGTAGAGACAAAAATCTAACGTATATAATTGAAGGTCCATTTTTTTTTGCACATTTTTAAGGTACATTATTCTAGTTTTTGTGTTTTGACAGTTTCTGGCACATTTTCAGGATATCCTGAGCCCTATATTTAGAGAAATTTGAGAAAAAAGAATGGACTTGTCCGGTTTTGAAAATTAGGTCTCGAATTCGTCATCTTTGATAATCACCTAATGGTACTAGGCCGGTTAGGATGCACACTTATAAACACCAGATTAGAGTAGCATGAAATAAAACAGAAAATAATGAATACATTATATATTCATATAGAAGAAGCCACACACATTCGCTATTTAGTAAAACTTGACAAATAACTGCAACTTTGTGATGCTGTGTATCAAAAACAGTAACCTAAATCTACATTTTCTTGTACACAATTCGGTTCGAAAATGTCCTAATACCACTGTAATTCATCCATTCCATTAGACATAGTACCGAAATAATTTGAAAGCAGATGATTCACTTCTCTTACTTTTTCTTCTTTTAAGGGGAATCCCTATTGGCAGTGGTCTCGGATTCACGTGAGAAAATGCTCTATTCTTCTTAGTGATGCCTCTCTCCAACCCAGTATCTGAACGGTAGAACTGTTCGCATCTCACTAGGATATTACTCCCACTTTTATTTCTCCGTCTTAAATGGAATCTCTTGCACTGTGATAACTTGAAATGAAGTGTTGAAGTTGATTTCATAACAATGGAAGCCTCTTCCTTCAAGACAAAGACACTCCAACTTTCAACCAGAATCTTTACTGATCCGTATATTTGGAAGATAGTTTGATACTCTGATGGGCTCAATATTGTTTCATTTCTGTTTATCTCCTCAATACGTCCAAATGCTCTGTCTGGTAGAAAATATGAGTGCCCCACAATCGGGAAAACAATTTTATTTGATGTAATCTGGACCACCATTTAACCATTTACAGCACATTGTTAGCATAGTAATATTTTTGTTCTGCCCTGCACACTTATCTGATACAAGGCGTATTTTGTGTGTGCGTGTGTTTATATATATATATATAGATATATATAATGTGACGAAAATAGGACTCTTTCACCTTAATATCTCCAGCTTCTTGGTTGTACATCCTCCACATTTTCTTTAGGTTTAAACTGCTCTCAGGATAAACACACTCACTGCTAGTACGACAGTAATAGAACTCAATACCCTTAAAGCTGCTGATGTAATTTACAACCGCCGAAAAATTTCTTTCATATACCTTTGATTTATCACCACCCCTAGTCTCAAATGAAACATCAATTCCATCGCTCTTGAAACGTTGGAATACATCCATGTCCCTGTTTTGTAATTCCCAATGCTGAATAAAATGCATGATGAAACATTTTAATATCTTTCAATTTCAGTAATATGCACTTTATTTTCCCTGTGCGGTTGCATGTTAGATAAACAGGTAAACATTTTGCTGAATACCTGAAATGAGGAAATAATATAATATTTCATAGTTAACGATCATGTAGGCTAATCACTGTAAGCGATGCGTTATTCCTGTTATGAGGAAGCGGTTTTTACAATATATGCCATATTATCATACCGATAGGGAAGTCATATTTTACACTTTTGGTAGGTTCGGACGACAATTTCCGAAACAAGAAGATAAACTGAGTAGGATTATAGTTGCTTTCTTTCTTCTACTTTTTTGAGACATGTACAATAAACCAATCCTAACTGAAATTTGCGTTTCTTTAGAGATGTTGCTATGCTTATTTGACTGTGTCTCTTCTTTCAGCATGACATGGGACAAACACTAGAATATGCTCTAGACGTTGTTCTCACAGTAGCTGTAGATAAATAGTTCACTGGTCTTTTTTAATCGGCATATAATTAAAATAGCTTGCGGAGAGTAGGCGCCTCTCCTCTTTTACCTGGGCTTGAGACCAGCACTAGAAATTCCTCCTAGTGGCAGAGTTAACGCCTTCATTTATCCAGTATCCTTATCCTTCTTTCTTCATCAATGGTTTGCTAGCTGTATATTTGATATGGTTGATCAAACTCATTTTCGGCTGCCAAGCTCACGATGACAACCAATATGTGCCAAATTTTCTCATGATGCAATCACTATTTCGCCCGAGTTTATGAGGTGTAAGGATTTATCTTAAAAGAAGAGAGAGAGAGAACTCGTCATCCTAGACCTCCAAAGAACTATGTCGTGAATGACATACCATGCACTCACACGAACTACACCTGAGGAAAATCCCTAGTGTGCTAAGATACCAACAGGTCTGCTGGTTAAAGCCTTAGGTTCAAAATAATAAGGTACGACACCAGGCAAGAAATGATCCGTACAAGCTACTCAGCAATTCCTTATTCGGAAAACCATGGGGGCATATACGCAATCAAAGAGATTTGCGCATTGTGACAAGCGAAAAACCTCTGGAGAAGTTCATTTCCAAGCCTACATCCATCGCCAAAAATGTATATGGACCTAAGCTTGCAGCTATTCTTATGCCTTCACAGCAGATTATGGTCAGTAAGCCCGCACACACGCGCGCGTACACGATGCGATGCCGGGATACCATATTACGGCGTTGAAATCTGAATTTTATGTACATAAATACATATCGTTCATCCATCGAGTCACAACAGCGGATAAATGACAAGAGAAACTATGTTTTCTTGTTCAACTAGATACACCTGATTACCCTGAAAGCCGCATATATAACTCAAAAAAAAAAAAAAAAAAAAGTTCGGAAAGGCTAAAAATGAAAATCAAGTGTATTTTCCGAATGAGACCTGAGATGCTGTCCTCGATATCGATGGCGGATTGAACAAATACATACAAGGCATAAAACGTAGCGCAATTTAGCGGTACATGGCCTTTAACATCGATGTAAATTACCTAAAACAATTAAATAATAAGAAACCTAGAAATTTGACTGTCACAACAGCGTAATGTCTCGTTCGTAGCAGTCAACATAATATTTTTATAGCCATAAGATGTCAGAAGAGCGATTACCGATTATGGAATTTCTACATATGCATATGGACATTACGGCGTGTGAAGGCATCATGTGGTATGTGAGCACATATTGATTATCGTGAGTTTGCCAACAGAAAATGGAAATCTATTCAAAATCCGCCTGCATGCAGCTAAGAAGCGTTGATGACGAAAGAAGAATATAATTAGCCAGAATACAGGGAGGCGTCGAAATTTGCCCTAATAGGAATTTCTAGTGCTGATTTCAAGACCAGATAAAATGCAAGAGGAGCTTACCCTCCGCAACCTACTTTATTTATGTGCTCATTAACTATATAAAACAGCAGCAGGAGGAGGAGGAGCAGGAGCAGCGGCGGCGGCGGCGGCGGCGGCAGCGGCAGCGGCAGCGGCAGCAGCAGCAGCAGCAGTAGCAGTAGTAGTAGTAGTAGTATTCTGGCTTTAGGGCGCACAACTGCATTGGTTATTAGCACCCTAGGGTAAATAAAAGAGCTAAAAGTTAAAAGGCATAAAAACCACTAAAACAGAAGTGCCACACAAGGGTTAAACCCAAAGAGAGAATAAAAAGGCTACCAAAGCCAGACTAAAACCGAGGGAATAAAACACAAGTCGGTAAAATGTAAAACCCCGAGATAAAATTAAACTCTACTGTACATCCCGCAGCGGCGGACAAAATTAAAAAGTCCCTCGCAAGAAACAGGGTTGTCGCCCAGAAGGGTGGGGATGCCAGTAGGCAGACATAGGGACGCACGCAGCACAGTAAAAAGGTGGCACTCCATTAAAAGATGACGTTCCGTCAAAGGCTCGTTAAACGAAGCACATTGAGGTGCGGGTTCCCTACGTAAAATATGCTGGTGGCTAAAACGGCAATGCCCGATACGCAGTCACGCTAAAACTACCTCATCATGGCGACATGCACATGAGGAGGTAGGCCAGGGGACAGGAAGGAACTTGACCGCTCTCAGTTCTTGTCACGCACCCCGGACAATCCGCGAACCAGCACAAAAAAATGGCACGGCGCAGCTGAACACGAAACAGTGATGCTAAAAAAATAAGTCTATACAATTGCAGATTTGGCAGCTGTGTCCACCAGTTCGTTTCCGCTCACACCTACGTGATCAGGAGCCCAAACGACACGCTGACGCCAGCATAAGCGAGCGACTGCAGGCGATCCTGAATACGCTGTATCAAGGGATGGCATGGATACAGTTCACGCAGGCCCTGTAGTGCACTGAGGGAGTCGCTACAAATAACAAACTGCCTTAAATCCTGTCCCCGGTTAAAAACAAGAGCCTGATAGATACTAAAAAGTTAGGCGGTAAAAATTGAACATTGCCCCATAAGATGAAGTGTGTAACTCCGCGAATTAAAAACGAAAGCACATCCCACACCACGGTCTTCCTTGGAACCATCCGTGTAAATAAAACAATGGTTCGGAAACTCGGCCTGCAACTCTAAAAATACGGAGCGGAAGACTGAAGGTGGAGTCGTAGATTTCGGCATGGACGCCAACCCAAGGTAGAACTGGGTGCCGCAACGTAACCAGGGGGAATGAATATTCCCCCAGTAGAAACACAGGCTGAAGGCGAACATCCAAGATCCGAAGAAGCAGACGAAAACGAAGTCCTGTGGGAAGCAATGCAAGCGCGCTGACAGCATACTGACGGTCAACAGACTCATCAAAGAATAACCTGAGAGACGGGTGATCTGGCAAGGCAAGGAGGCGGATAGCATAGCTGCAAAGAAGTAGGTCAAGCCTATGAGACAGCGGAGGTTCAGCAGCCTCCGCAGACAACTAATAACCGGGCTAGTCGGAAACGCACCCAGCGCCAGACGAATCCCTCGATGGTGAACTGGGCTTAAACGTCGTAAAACCGAAGGACATGCCGAAGAGTACACTATGCACCCGTAATCAAGTTTAGTGCGGACAAGCGAACGGTAAAGCTGTAATAGCACGGTGCTATCTGCTCCCCAGGATGTGTCACATAAAACACGTAAAATATTAAGTGTTCGATCACATCTAGCCTTCAGAGAAGACCAGCTAAGCTTCCTGTCGAACACCAAGCCAAGAAGCTTCACTGTTTCGGCGAAGGGCAGTAGCTCGGTTCCGAGATGTAGAGAAGGCGGTTCGTATGGTGTCCGCCGCCAGAAGTTGACAAACTGTCTTCTCGGAAGAAAAACAGAAACCATTTGTAACAATCCAAGCATGTAGACGGTCAAGACATGCCTGTTGGCGGCGCTCCAAAAGGCATGTGCGCCGAGAACTGCAGTAAATTGCAAAATCGTCCACAAATCAGGAGGAGATACCAGCAGGAACACACTCAACAATGGGATTGATGGCAACAGCGAAGAGAGTGACGCTGAGTACCGACCCTTGTGGCACTCCGTTCTCCTGACTGAAAACACGGGAACAGACAGATCCCACACGCACACGAAACAAACGGTCCTTATGAACTCCCGGAGGAACACTGGAAGGCGGACACGGCAGCCCCAACTATGCAAGTTACGCAGTAAGTCAGCCCTCCAGGAAGTGCCATACATGTCGAGAGGGACACAAGGCGGTCAGTCGTGGAGCGGTAGCGGCGAAAGCCGCACTGTATGTTGCAAAGAAGGTTCTCAGACTTGAGCCATCATCGTAACCGTCCAATGATCATGCGCTCCATCACCTTACAAACCGCACTGGTGAGGGAGATAGGACGATAACTGGAAGGAATACTACCGTCCTTCCCCGGTTTTAAAATGGGAACAACGGTGGCTTCGCGCCAAGCCTTAGGAAACACACCCTCATGCCAAACGCGGTTGTAGACGTTCAGGAGAAATAGCTTACTGTCAGAAGAGAGGTTCTGTAGCATGGCGATATGGAGACCATCGAGTCCTGGAGCGGAGTGTCGAGAGGATGCTAAACAGGCATCCAGCTCCCGCATGGTAAAATTAGTTATAACACTCGGTATCCAAGGACCGGAAAGAGGGCCTCGTCTGCCTTAATGGCACGAAACGCCGGGTGATAATTGGCGGAGCTGGCCGCAGTTGCGAACGTGCTACCAAGGGCATCTGCAACAGCAACCGGATCAACGACGGTGTCAGTTCCCACGAGAAGGCCTGGTATGGAAGTACCAGTCTGCTTACCGGCAACACGACGGAGTTTCTCCCACACTGCAGATGAAGGTGTTGTGCAAATGAAGATTTCAACAAATGAAGCCCAGGAAGCCCGTTTGCTATTTCGAATAATGCGCCGTCCCCGGGCACGTGTTTGTTTAAAATTGATCAAATGCTCAAAAGTAGGGTAATAGCGAAATCCCCGAAGAGCCCTCCTGCGAGCACGAATAGCATCGCGGCACTCGATAGTCCACCAAGGGATCGGTAATCGTCTAGGGTAGGCAGACGACCCCGGTATTGACTGCTCGGCAGCGGATATCACGACAGAGTTGAAATGCTCGACCATCTTGTCAACGGAGTCGAATTGGTGGTCGCTGAAAACAGCCAGAGCAGAAAAGAGAGCCCAATTCGTCTTAGACAGCTGCCAAGAACTCGCACTCGAGGAGGAAATGTGGTGTGATGTAAGAGTAATGACACAAGGGCAATGATCACTGGAATGAGTGTCCGATACTTCTTTCCAATGAATCGGTGAGCAAGCTGTGCATAACTAACAGAAAGGTCCAGGTGGGATAGCGTGGCAGAAGAACCGGAAATGAAAGTAGGTTCACCGGTGTTCAGAACAGAGAGACTACATTTAACGAATAGGTCAGCAAGAACAGTCCCCCGCGCGCAGGCCCTAAGGGAACCCCATAGGGGATGGTGGGAATTAAAATCACCCAGCAGAAGAAAAGGTGCTGGGAGCTGTGACAAGAGATGGAGCATGCCAGCGGCGCAGAGGATAGATGAAGGCGGAACATAGACATTACATGCAGTAAAGGAGAAACCAGGAAGGGTAAGTCGGATAGTAACAGCTGGCAAGGTAGTAGTAGTAAGCGAGACTGGCTGACCGCAGAAGTCATTGCGCGAGGGGATCATAACAACCCCATGAGAAGAGAGCCCTCCTCCGTTGTAACATCACACCGCATGGGAAGGTATTGGTGCAGGGCAAATGCATCGTGGGGGCGAAGCTTTGTCTCCTGCAAACACAGAACCACAGGGTTATAGGACCGTAGTTACAGCTGCAATTCGTCCCTATGGGTACAAACACCGCGGATATTCCACGTCAGGAAAGCCATGGAGCAGAGTTACAGGCGTGAAAGATTACCGATTAATCATAATATGAGTTTGCAGCTGCGATGCAAACAAATGTTGGAGAAGTAGATGAAGTTAAGGTGGGCGTTTCTTGTTCTTTGCACCCTTTGGACCCACAAGAGTATAGCCACTTTCGTCGCCGCTATCCGCTGACGTTCGGGATGCAGAAGATCCCCTACGGCTTGTAGAACGTTAACGGAACTTGGAAGGTTTCTCAGTGGCCCTGAGTTTTTTTACGACTGCACTCATGAGGAGCAGCGACAGATGGTGTCAGTCTACCTAGCGGCTTACGAGCAGGTTCTGGAGAAATAGAACTTAAGGCAGTGGGTGCTGAGGATGTTGAAGACTGCAAGATTGTTATGCTCGGTAACTGGTCTGTTTGCGTACACGCGTCGTCTACGGGCACGGTTTGTAGTGTCACTGAGGAAACAGGAGTGCGGCGGAACGCAGATGCCTAGCCTGAGATGGCCGTAGGCAGCAGTTGTTGGAGGCGACGCCGGGCTTCAGGAAAAGTTAGGCGTTCCTTAACCGCAACTCCTGGATGACTTTCTCCTCGAGAAAACGCGGACACTGCCGGGAGCAGGATGAATAGTTCCCTTTACAATGGACGCAGCAAGTGTCTCGGGTACAAGCAGTTTCACCGTGAGCAGGTTGGCCGCAACATTCACATGTAGCGTCGAAGGTGCACCGACTTTGTGTATGACCAAATTTCTGACACAGAAAACAACGCATGGGATTTGGTACAAACGGTCTCACAGCGGCGCGTTCGTAACCACAGTAAAGTGCCTCAGGTAAGGTGGTGCCTTTGAGCGTTAGGGATACCGTTCGCAACGCAACCGACTGACCATCACGTTTACCTACAAGACGGTACGCCTGAGATACACCTTGGTCAAAGGGATGGGTAGCAATATCTCCATCTGAAAGACCGTCTAAGCTGGTGGTGGTTACCACGGCTCTACAGGTATTCAGAGATTTATGTGGGGCTACCGTTATTGGGTAGGAACCCAACAAGCCGGCTTTCAGGAGCTTCTTAGACTGGTCTTCGGTCTTGGTTTCCACTAACAGCGTACCGTCCCTAGTCCTGGTTGCGTTGCTTATTTTACCACAGGTCCTGTCAATTTCCAGTTGAATATAAAATGGGTTAATATCTCGCATAGTTTTAGATTCGCAAGCCAAAGTCACTACCAAACAGCGGTCAAATGGAAGATTTTTGCGCGGAGGGATGATGAAATAGCCCCCTTCCGGTACTGTCGGCGTCAGACCGATCTTACGGAATACTTAGGAGTTACCCTCCAGCCTCCACTGCTGGTCCATACGGGTAAACCCTCCACCATGCACAACCCGGCTTTATGTCCCTACCCCACTTTAGGCCATGGTGTGTAATGACTCATCCATGGATTCAGGGGACTTGTGGTTGATTACACCGGGTTTCCGATAGCGGTAACACGTCCGAACCGTGATTCTCACCCGACGACCTGCGTTCGTCGGGAGATTAGCACGGGCAGGGCTCCCAGAAAAGCTACGTGGGTGTACTTATCGGTATGGACGAACTCCGCACTTTAGGCTTACACATAGGGGCAGTGTGAAGGGTCCACTCAACCGTCACGCCTGAGACCTCCGAAGAGCACACAAGTTGGAAGCCGCGCTGGAACCGTGGGACAGGAACCACGGAGATAGAAGAAGGATCCCTGTTGCTGAGGCAGGAGTTAATAAACCTAAAGCCTTAAAACTAAATATATAGGGAATAAGCCTAGAAGAGGAAGAAGATGAGGCGATAAACTCACACCCACGCACCCACAAGTACACAAAGAAATGCGCAGACACACGCAGACAAACACAAAACGTGGCCCAGTGGATGACGATGGGGAGGATGATATGGCGGCGAGTGGCTCGGAAACCCCCGGGTGCGCCAAACCCGTACCTACAGTAGTAGGCCCCTGAGGGGTATATAAAACAAACAGGCGGAAAAATTACTGCAAGTGATAACAAATACGGCTAATGAACTCTAAAAGTACAGCTAATGCAGCAACAATGTTTAAAGCATCTTCCAGTGTTAGTCTCATGCCTTGCTAAAAGAAGAGACAGACGCAACATCAAGGTAAAATAAACATAGCAATTTCTCTAAACAAACACAAGGTTATAACAGGTTAGTTCTACATGCCTCAGAAGAAACTGTCTCTAAACAAATACAACGTTGGGAGGATAGGCTAGTTGTACATTTCTTAGAAAAGACTTCGTAAAAAATTCCCAGTTTTTCTTCTGTCTTCAAAGATTACCATCTGAACCTATAAAAGCTTATATAAAACGATACAATATGATTGCTAAAACACTCAGCAAATGGCTATGAAAACACGAAAGCTACTGTAAAAACAAGAGAAAATTACTAACATAAAATATGTTCCAAAGCTTCATAAACACCTGCTGTATCACCCTAAATATTTCCCGCTTGAAGATTTTATACGGAGCCGGTTAATTGTCGTTTCCAGGTACTGAAAGTTGTCGTGGCTGTTACGGCATGTTTAAAATATCCTGAAAAATCTCATAGTACGTGATCCAGAGCCTAAAATACCTTCAAAATATCCTCAGAATAATCGTAAAGTAGTCTGAAATGCCTGCAGTAGAGCCTACAATGTTTGTTATCCTAAAATACCTTGAAAATGGCATCAAATGCCTTGAGCAGCACTCAAAATGCGTGCTCCAAAGCCCTAAATACCTTCGAAATACTTATATGTGGCCTTAAATGTGTGCTCCAGAGCATTCAATACCTGTTCTTAAGTCCTCAAAATACCCTCAGTACTTCTCGAAACGCTCCAAAATGTTCAGAGAATGCTTGTAAAGTAGACTAAAATTTCAGCTGTAGAGCTCTCAGAAGCTGTTCTGAAACTCCCAAAGTAACTTCAAAACGGTATTAAATTCATTTAGCATACCAAAACTATCTGATGCGAGGCCCGAATACCTATTCTGCACACCTTGCATACATTCAAATGCCCTAAAAATACTCGCAAAGGTCTGGAAAACTGTTAAAAGTCCATAAGAAACACAGCTATACGAGGAACCCAAAATGTAAGGAAGAGGACCAAAAGTCACTCATAAAAGGCATCAAATACTGGATAAACGTCTTAGAAATGTAAAGCCTTGGAAAGTATAAAAATACACGACACAGAGCCTAAAACACCTATACAAGAGCTCTAACATACCTTTAAATTGGCTTTAAATACCTGATCCAGAACCCTAACTTTAGATGTCTCAAGCTTTCTAAAATGACCTCCGTATGTTCGTCAAGAGGTCTGAAATACCTGTTCTAAAGCACCTAAAGTACTTTCAAAATGATATGAAATGCTTTTAAAGCACAAGATACCAGTTTCGATGCCCTAAAATAGAGTCAAAATCCATTATCCATAGCCTAAAAGATCGGCTCTAGAGCCCGCTAAGTATCTTCAAAATGTCTCGCAATGTTCCCCAAATGCATGTAAAGCGGATTGAAATAGAACTCTCCATTCCTGTTCTAGAGCTCCTAAAAGACTTTCAAAATGGCAGAAATACCTTCAGAAGCATGAAAAACACCCAACCCAGCGCCTGAAAACTACCTCCTCCTAAAACACCTTCCAACTTCAAGGCGTCTGGAACAGCTGAAAAAGGCTAAAATCATTACAAAACACAGAATAATAACATAAAAATGCTCTCAAATTGGGCGAAATGTTTGGAAAATGCTAAAAGTAGCTCCAAAACAGAGCAAAATGCCTACTAGACAAACGTCCTCAGGATGTCTAGAAAAATGCTAAGTCACTACAAAACCAAGCATAATAGCTGAAAAAACTGACTGTAAAGCATAACTACAAAAACCATCGCCCTTTAAAGCAAAGGGAAAAACGAAATAGAACTAAAATAACATTTATATTTAACTATGAAAGAGGGAGAAATATAAATATGGTTGGCAAGTTTAATTTTGGGTTTTGAAAAATGACAGGTTTATGGTGAAACCACCATGCAACACATCACTACTACAAGCACACGCTCATTTGGAACGATACAATAGGATAGTTCTTTATCTTATTCAGACACAATTCCATTTCAATTATACTGCAGGCCCATTTGCTCCAGTGTAATTCAGCTTGACTGCTGCAATGAGCACAGTACTTTGATGACCCCCATGCGCCATTTAGTTGAATATGTTCTGATATGGAAAGGAAGGATTGCAATAACTTACAGCTTTGGATAGAGGTTTTCTTCCTTTAACGGCACTGTTACTTAGTGGCGGCTCCAGGTCAAATTATCTGGTGGGGCACAATTTAAAGTTCTGCTAAAATGAGCTGATACTTTAAACTATCAGTGGTAAAATCCAATGCTAACTGTATAAATGCGCTAATCATTCTGTATGTAGGTGAACTCTATCCTTCGAGCCTTTGTTTGAGAAAAAACATCAATAACTCGCTGGTTAAAAGTCAGGAATCGTACGCACAATTTTACTTTCAATGGAAAGCATAGCCAAGGCTGCTTAGTCTATCCTGGCTCATTGTATTCCTCAGGAATGTTTTTATGCGGTTTAAAGTAAAGAAACAACTTTCACTTACTGTCAACATTGGAATTTTAACAACAATGCTTAATAAACAAATATATTCATGGAATGTTTCTTGGATAGTGTTAGACAGAAGAAGTTGAATAACTCGCTGGTTAGAAGTCAGGAATTGAACGCACAATTTTACTTTCAATGGAAAGCATAGCTAAGGCTGTTTAGTCTATCATGGCTCATTGTATTCCTCAGGAACGTTTTTATGCGGTTTGAAGTAAATAAACAACTTTCACTTACTGTCAACATTGGAAATGTAACAGTAATGCTTAATAAATAATAATATTCACGGAATGTTCCTTGGATAGTGTTAGACAGAAAAAGCTGAAAAAGCAACGCAGCTCCATCTGCCACACACAAGTCTACTCTTGAATATAGCACTTCAAGCTCGTTTTTGAGTACGGCTTAGTTCACTTTCTGCACTGTATTTACAGTTGCCGCAAAATCCTTAAACATTTGATACCTGGAACAACTTGGCAGCTGTTAAATGGTCCGTGAAACAAAATCTTACTTAAGTATTACTACAATAGTGTCAAATGTCTCTAAAGCAGCGATTCGTTATCGTTGCTCAATTCGTCACTTGGTAGGAACTGGAGTTTCGTCATCAGTTTTCCCTGAATGTGGTCGAATTCTTTTAATGTTGCGAACAAAGTTCGATAAGAACCGACATTAGACAATATTGCGTATTTGGATTTGGGAGCATGCGGCATCACTCTATGGAAGAAGTTCAGCTAGTACAAAAAAGCTGACATCGTTGAGCAATTTCACGAAACCAGAAGCCTGTCTTCTTGTGTTTTAGTCGTTTTCTGTTTCGCAGATTATTTTTAAACATTTGATAAGAACATCTCCAATCTCAAACACTGTATTAACTTTGCGCGCCTAAAAATTCCAACGCGCTGGAGCTGCATTTGGTAAACGTTGCTTAACAACTTTATCTAACACTTCTGTGCGTTTAGTAGACCGGCTGAGAAATGAACAAATGCCCTGAATAGCACTAAAGAATATCTTCACTTCTGTTATATGCGATGTAGCTTTCTGCATGATAAAACTTCCAACATGCGCATAACAGTGAACAAAATTAGCTTGAATTATTTCTTTTATGCGCGCTTGTACAACAGTTTACGCCACATTCATTATGCTAAACCATCAAATGTTTGACAAATTAGTTTTTTAGGAGTTTTATCAATTCCTAACTTAGTTCACTCAAAATCACAGAGCTTATACCATCGGCTGTATGATTGAGCCCTTGAAAGAAACCCCCAAATCACTAATGTATTTCGTCATTAATATGACAGCGAATTATAAGCACCACCTACAGTTTTGTTGCATCATCTGTGTTTCATCTGCTTGATGGCTAAGTGACCAACTATATTAATTTCATTCATTATAAAACTGTAACACGCTGCGAGCATAGCAGAAAGTATATCGTTTTGGGTTGTCTTCGACGCACCTTTAAAACAGTTGCAGGCTCTTAATGTTCTTTCATCGCAATAACTAAGCTGGCTACAAAATCGACTAAACCGCGAAATATTCCGGCATTACCTTAATCGACAGATTCGTCATGGGCGCGCAGTGCAAGTTCAAATGCTATATTGAATTTAACGCAATCTACCAGAAGGGATAAAATAAATTATTTTTGTCAACCTGTTCATGCTGTTTACGAACTGAAGCTCTGTAGTTACTGTCTAGTTGCATCCTTATATCCACCTCATTTAGAAACGCGAGATTCATTTCATTATTTAGGTGTTTCTTTGATTCATCGATATTTTTTTCCTTCTCGTTCAAGTGTTCTTAGTCTTTTACAGAAGTTGTTGTTCATGCATCATCACCGCCAAAAAGAATTAATGAAAAAAATGTATTTCTCGCTTCGCATCCGCAAAGCTATTTTAGTTTATGACAATGCCACTATTAAGTTTTCTGATAAAATTTCTAATTTTTTCTTCCGTCTGCTGCAAAATAATCATGCCAGGCCGCAGCGGACCTAAAGGTTTGGCACCAACTCTAGTATCAAAATCCAGTTGTCTTTCAATTAATTGACTTCATATTGAGGTAAAAAAAAAAAAAAAAAAAAAAAAAAAAAGCACAGGAATAGAGCTAAACTCTAGAGAAATTATACAGTAACTCACTTTGAATGCAGTTGGAGAGAGAAGGTTTTAGGGCTCCTAACATATGATTATTAGCGCCATAACAAATAAAAGAAACACGTAAAATTAATCTTCTAGCTAAAATATCACGGTAAACTGTTTATAATAATCTACTAATATATTTCACCAAAGTTAAAAAAATAAAAACAGTCCAGTAAGTTAAAATAATGAATAAATGAATCATAAAATTAAACTTCTAACTAAATGAATATTGTAACCTACTAATATATCCCCCCCCCCCCAAAGTTAAAACATTAAAGACAGTCTGGTAGGTTAAAATAAGGAATAAAAGTACACACTGCTAAAGCTGCAAGACGGAAATAAAATTATATACGACCAATCGCAGGACACTGTCATATGAAAGATAAAACCCGTTCCACAGCAAGGAGGCTGTCCGCAAGGATGACATGCATGTCGTGGGGTAAACTCAACGACGTACGAAGGGTAGCTAAGTACTGGTACTCGTTAAAATGTGTTTCTATGTCAAGGTCACGCCGCAAAGACAAACTGGAGCTAGATGTCCACGCGGTAAATGGCTGAGGCTAAAATGACAGTGTCCGTTACGCAGGCGAGATAAAATGACTTCTCGGCGCGAAGCGCGACAAGAGGTTTTCCAGGCTTCCGGGAGTGGTTTAATTACCCGCCATTTGTTACTAGTTTGGGGCCATTCACCCTCCCAACGAAAAAGATTGGTCCCATGGGAAACCGCCTTCAGATCATTCGCGGGAACTGAAGAACAAAATATCCTGGGAGATAGAATGCCCTCTTGGAAGCAGAATCAGCTGCCTCATTCCCGACCACTCCAGTGTGACCAGGCACCCACAGGAACGTCATACCAAGACGTGCTTCTCTAAAGTCCTGGATCCGCTGTAACATATGGTGGAAAGTGTACAACGCACGAAGGCTGTGGGGGGCACTGAGAGAATCGGTACAGATGGCACAGAGCGGTATCCATGTCGCCGCACACAAAAAAGAGCCTGGAGAATGCTACAATGCTCAGTGATAAAGATCGAAAACTGTCGCGAAAGTCGAAAATTAAAACTTTGGTTTCCTACCTCAAGGGCATAACCAACACCTTGAGCGTTCTTCGACCCGTCAGTATAAATACAACTGTTGTTAAGATGTTGGTCTTTCAGGGCTAAAAAGATGGACTGAGGGATGAAAACAGAGGTATATTATTTCAAAATACTGGGGGAACCTAGGTGGATAGGGCTTTCCGGGCGAAGCCAAGGGAGAAAGTAGACTATCACTACTAACCGGTATGCGACATTTTCACCCCCATGGCAGGTCCGACTTTATGCCCCTACCACTGGATTACCCGCCAGTGGTCCCCTACTATAGGCCACGCTGCCTCAACGGAGTCAGCGCGAATTCAGGGGACTTGTGGTTCATTACATCGGGCCCCAGACAGCGGTAACATGTCAGGTCCCCCCGATCAACCCAGCCCTCACGGCCGCCGAGCTGCTCGCGGGGACCCAGCCCCTTGGAGCTACGTGAGTGTATATGACATTATAACGGCTCAGCACCTAGTGTCGTACGAAAGAGGTAGAAAGGAGGGTGCACTCAACCTTCACATTTGAGACCTCCGGAGACCACACAAGTTGAAAGCTGCGCCGAAACTGAGGGACAGGAATCACGGAGTTAGGAAAGATCCCTGTTGGTGAGACAGGAGTTCGTAAACTTAAAGACCTTAAACCTAAGAAGTTTATAAACCTAGAAGAGGAAGAGGCTATCATATGAGGAATGTAACGATGTGACATGAGGTCCTGTCTAACTTGGATGTGACATGCGAACGAGCGGATGAGAATGAGGGCGGGTGGCCCGGGCACACCAAACACGTACCCACATAAAGTGAGCTCCTGGGGGTACTAATCCTTAGGTCTTAAAACTAATAATCTGCATAAACCTAGAAGAGGGAAAGGTGATACGGTAAACAAACGAAAGAAACAAAAGCAGAAAAAAGACGTGGCACAGTGGATGGATATATGCACGGTGAAGTGACGTGAGAGCCCCGGGAACCCCCGGGTGCGCCTAACCCATACCTACCGTAGTAGGCCCCAGGGGGGGGGGAGTGCTGTTGGGACCAGTAGCGTAACACGCACTAATAAGGACCCAAAAACTTGTGTGACGGTTTAATGATTTAACCAGAGGACCATGGTTTTCCAGTAGCCATTTTAAAGAAACACAGTTTAACATATGTATTACTCCGCACAGCATTCGCAGAACCTCAAGTGATTTCGCAGGGTTAGTAACAACAGAATTGTTTCATTGACATTTAATGCGAGATCGCATTATGATAATATATTATTATTATTATTATTATTATTATTATTATTATTATTATTATTATTATTACTACTATTATTATTACTATTATTACTACTACTATTATTATTACTACTATTATTATTACTATTATTATTACTATTATTATTACTATTATTATTATTACTACTATTATTGATTATTATTACTATTACTATTATTATTATTTAATGTAAAGTGTAATATTTCCCAATATATGTAGAAAGCTAGCTTGAAGCAAGCTCAGATTAGGGTGTTTACGAAACTGGGTTGCTGCATAAGAGGAAGATTCCTTGTTAAAGTAAAAAGTTGGTAAAAGTCACGTACTCCTTTATGCATGTGCGTGCAACACAGATGTCCCGTAGGCCGTCATCCCGAGATGTACATGGGATGTAACACGTAACCAAGTTAGGAGCACCCTCTCCTCCCTTGAGAAACATGTTAGGTATGTAAATATCGTTTTTCCGAAACAGTTCTCGGTAACAGAAACCGGCAGCCTTTGGACGAAGTGAAAGGTTCTGATAACGTTCGTCCAGCTCGGTGCAGAAAAAGAAGGTAAACGTTGGATGCGAAGGCATGCATTTAAACCCACAGCCATAATTACCATAATTATTAGGCAGGACATCACGCCGGAGAGGGGGGGGGGGTGGTGATGGTGATGATGATGAGTGGGGTTTAAGGACGCTGAACTACAAAGGTTATTAGCGCTCACAAAAGAATAAAATCTTGCTAAAACCAGAAATAAAGATCACCTTTAAAAGAAATCGATAAAATCCCGAACGGAACTAGAAATTAAAAACACTATTAAAATAACTCGGGGAATAAAAGTAACATATAAAATCTCTATAAAAATATTAACGCTCAAAGACATATGTGACTCTACAAAACCATAGCTAACAATGGAGAGAAAAGGATATAAAGATGGTTAAAATTGAGGCCTCTTGTGGCACAGGAATTAAAACATTTAAACGCCTTACATATGACTCCATTGGCTGACGTTAAAGCCTATATAATCAAAATAAAACTAGATTCTTAAGGCAAATGTTATTTGGGATAAAAATTTAAAAACCCTATCCACCGATACGGTATCATCGGCCAGGACCTCATAAATTCTGGCCGGCATTCGCTAAGTGGCACGTAATGGTGCTAGAAGAGCACACACTACCAAGACATGACGGACAGAAAGCGCCTCGTCACAGAGCGGACAGATAGGTGGAGGTTCCTTCTGAAATAAATGTGAATGAGTAAAAATACAATGGCCAATGCGCAAACGAACCAAAATGACCTCCTCACGACGAGATAAACGTGAAGAGGTAACCCAGTTTTAGGTAGGTCTTTAACTTCCCGAAGCTTATTCCAACTGAGAGACGAACACTCAGCATACCTGCCAGAAAATACTGGGCTCCGTAATTGCCGCCTTTGCCGTCAAATCCGCCAGTTCATTCCCCGGCAGGCCAACGTGTCCAGGAACCTATGCACACTATACATTGACATTGGAAGGTGCAAAACGTGGAGGACGTCCTGAATGCGCTGCAGTAAAGGATGGTAATTGTACAGTTCACGAATGCTATGAAGTGCAATGAAGGAATCACTAAGAATAAGGCAGTCACCTAAGTTGCGACGGCGAATATGCAGAATGGCTCTGCAAATAGAATACAGCTCAGCAGAATAAATAGAGGTGCTACTAGTCAAACCAAAAGTAGAAGTTTCGCTCCCAGCAACAAATGATAATCCTACACTGTCGGGGCACTCAGTGCCATCGATACACACACAATAAGGCCACTGTATTTTGATAAAAAAAAAAAAATATGGATACTGGACACAGACGTAGCAGATTTCCCATACACCGTCATCCCGAGATCGATGTATGTGCCACGTAACCAGGGTGGGTGAACCCTCTTCCTCTTGGGAAACAGGAGGCAGTTCATGACCGTGTTTCCGAAGCAGCTGGTGGAAACGAACACCTTCAGGTCTTGTGCTATGTAAGAGGTGGCTATAAAGAATGTCCAGTGCAATATTAGAAAGGGGATAAAAGGATAGATACGTAGGCATACCCGGTAGTCCACACCAGAATTTGCTAAAAGGACATCAGGCCGGCAGTGCAAAAGTGGTTCTGCCGATTCGGCGTAGAGGCCCACTACTGGGCTGGTTGCAAAAGCTCTAACACCTACAGGTATGCCTTGATTATGGACAGTATCTAATCTTCTCAGCACAGATGGTCGTGCTGAAGAATACACAAAGCAGCCATAGTCTAACTTGGAACGGATCAGCGCCCATAAATGTGGAGCAGCACTGTCCGATCCGCGCCCCAAGATTTGTCATTGAGTACCCGTAACATATTTAGAGAACGGTCGCACCGCGCTTTCAGCTGGGCTATATATGGTGACCAACATAGTTTCCGATCGAATATCAACCCCAAGAATCTCACCTCATCTGTGAAGGGAAGCAAATCTGCCCAGTCGAAGAGAAGGCGCTATTCGCCACCTACGTAGCCAGAAGTTAACGCACAGTGCTCTTCTCAGTTAAGAAACGCAAGCCGCAGAGCAGCAAGGTTGTCCAAACACTGCTGGAGGCGGCGTTCCAAACACGGCGCATGCTGAGATATACAAAAGACGGCAAAGTCGTCAACGAATAAGCAGGAGACACCCGGATGAACATGGTGCGATACAGAATTAATCGCTATGGCAAACACTGTTAGGCTTAATACTGATCCCTGGGGCATACCGTTCTCTTGAATGAGGGAATCCGATAAAACCAAGCCGACCTTTTACTCGGAACAAGCAGTCTTTCAGAAACTCCTGAATGAATATTGGTAGGCGTCCACGTATTATCCAGTGGTGTAGGCAACGTAAGATCCTGGCTCTCTAATATGTATCATAAGCCTTCTCGAGGCCAAACAATATCCCAAAAGTTTGATAGTTCTTTAGAAAGCCGTTAATGATATGCATCGATAGCAAAACAAGGTGGTCAACCGCTAACCGACCTCTTCGAAAACAGCAATGGACTTTAGTCGATACCGTCCATTGATCAAGCGTTCCATCACCTTGCAGACGCAACTGGTGAGGGAAATCGATGGTAGCAGGAAGGAAGATGACGGTCTTTCACAGGCTTCAAAATAGGTATCATGATGGCCTCCCGCTACTTTAAGGAGAACGTACTGTCAACCCAAAGACAGTTATAGACCTCAAGCAGGAAAGCCAGAGAGAGAGAGAGAGAGACAGACAGACAAATATGTTGCTACATTGTTGCGTGGATTCCATGTGGACCTGGTGCTGAGTTTCGCGAAGAGGACAGCGCATGGTCCAACCCAGCCATGGTGAAGGGCCGATTAGGCCGCAAGGTCTCCTGAACGGAAGGGAAAACCTTGAGATTCCACATGAGTCCACTGCAAGAAACTCAGGCGAATAATTGTTGAAGATAGAAACTCGAGCGAAAGCACTGCCCAAAATATTAGCCACGTTAAAAGTATCAACAGCACCCGCTGTTGTTTTTACGCCGGCGATTGACATTAGGGTCGATTTTCCGGCCACACGTCTTAACTTATCCCATACTTAAGAGGAAGGTGTATGTCGATTAAAGGCAGCTACGAAATTATTCCGGGATATTTTTTGCTCTACGTAATAAGCCGTCTAGAATTTGCACGCATCTTCTTTTAGTGTATCAGGTTATCCAGTGTAGTGTAACACTGGAAAACCCGGAAAGCGCGTCTCCGTGCGCGAAGTAGAGGGGGTTCTGCCGATTTGGCGTAGAGACTTAATAACTGGGCTGGTTGGGACAGCCCCAATAGCCACACGGATGCCCTGATTATGGGCAGTGTCTAAGCGTCTCAGCCCAGATGGTCGTGCAGAAGAATAAACAATGCATCCCTAGTCTAATGTGGATCGAAACAGCGCACGATAAAGATGCAGCAGTACTGTCCGATCTGCTCCCCAAAATTTGGCACTGAGTATCCGTAAAATATTAAGAGAACGGTCACACCACGCTTTAAGCTGTGCTATATGTGTTGGTCAGCATAGTTTCCGATCGAAAACCAACCCCAGGAACCTCATCTCGTCAACGAAGGGCAACAAATCTGTCCGGAGCCGAAGAGTAAGTGTCATTTACCACCTACGGCAACAGAGGTCAACGCAGACGGTCTTCTCAAGTGGAAAGCAAAAGACGTTTTTCGAGCTCCAATCAAAGAGATTGTCGAAACACCGCTGGAGACGGCGTTCCAAAAACTGTGTACGCTGAGAAATACAAAAGACGGCAAAGTCATCCACGAATATATAGGAGGAAATACCTGGGGGAGCACATAGCGATATGGAATTAATCGCAATAACCAACGTCACGTTTAGTACCGAGCCCTGCGGCACTCCGTGCTCTTGAATAAAATGGTTAGGGTAAACCGAGCTGACTCTTACTCGGAAAGCGTGGCCCCGCATAAACTCCTGAATGAACAACGATAGGCGACCACGTTTGTTCCTGTTGTGGAGAGAATGTATGTCCTCGCTCACCAACACATATCATAGGCTTTCTCGAGGTAAAAAAATATCCCAACTGTTTGGCTGTACTTAAGAAACCCATCCACCATCTTAGTTCATAGCAAGACAAGGTGATCCGTTGTGAATGACGTCGGAGAAAACCAGACTGGATGTTAGTTAGAAGATTGTGGGATTCCAGCCCCTATACTAACCGACCATTGATCATGCGTTCCGTTACCTTGCATACGCAACTGGTGAGCGAAATAGGACAGTAACTGGAGCGTCCTTTCGGGGTTTCAAAATAGGAATGACGGTCGCCTCCCAAAATTTAACTGGTAAAGTGGCATTAATCCAGACACGAATATACCCTCGAGAAGGAAAGCCTTACCTTCAGGAGAGAGATGTTGCAACATGTGGACGTGTATACCATCTGGACCTGGCCTTGAGTTTCGCGAAGATGAAGGGTGCATTGTCTAGCTCCGCCATGGTTAAAAGGCGATTGTAGTCTTCAAGGTTTCCAGAGCGGAAGGCGAAACCTTGAGATTCGACCTGGGCCTTAACTGGAAGAAACTCAGGGAAATAGTTATCTGAGCTAGACACTTGAGCGAAAGCACTACCAAAGAGCGCTAGCCACGCCAAACATATCCAACACTAGGCCTGCCGCTGTTTTAAGACCGGAGATCGGCATATGGGTCGCTTTTCCGGCTACACGGCCTAACTTATCTCATACAACAGAGGAAGGGAATGTCGATTAAAAGATGCAACAAACTTGCTCAATGCCTTTTTGTTATCCTTAATAATTGTCTATAATTAGCACGCAGATTTTTATTTTGAATCAGATTATCGCCAATAGGGAGACGCTGGAAAACTCTGAGAGCAGGAATGGCATTCTGGTATTCAACTGTCCACCGAGGGACAGCAAAGGGACGAGGAACATCCACCAACTCGTGCTCGTTGAAGTAAGGAACGGTCAAGCGAGAATAAAGGTTACAGTTGGCCCGTTCCTTGCGACACCTAGGTAAACGGGTGGAACATATATCCTGTGCTAAGAGACAAATAAGAATAGGAAAGTGGTCGCTAGAATGTAAGTCAGAGATGATATTCCATTGTAAGGAAACTTCCAACTGTGGAGAACAAACTGCTACATCCAGGTGAGTAAAACTATTGAAGACGTCAGTGTGGACTCTCTGGTGTTCAGGAGAGATACATTAATATTATCCATGAAATCGGCGATCAATTGACCTCTAGCACAAGCGCGAGGGGAGCCCCAAAGCGAGTGGTGGGCAACTCACGTCCCCTACGAACAGAACATGTGTTGGAGGCTGGGAGACTAGGCCTTCTAAATCAGTGCGCGAGAGGCCATCAGATGCAGGTACATATATACTGCAAATGGTGAAGCTAATAGTAGGTAGCTACATTCTAACAGCAATGGACTGTATGTCAGATTGAATGGGTACAGATATCAGCCAAGATATTCTCTCGATAATAATCATGATGCCCGCATGCCCAGGTACTCCACCTTCCGGCAATACATCACACCGAACAGAAGAGTACTGCCTGATGGTAAAGTTGTCTTGGGGACGGAGCTTGGTATCTTGCAAGCATACGACCAAAAGCTGATACTGGTGCAGCAACAAGACAAGTCCTGGTTGACGTGGTCTACTTTCGCGTGTGTTCCACTGCAGGTTAGCTATGCTTTATGGTATGGGATAAGATTTAAATGGGAAGGCGTTTCTGCATTTTCGGAGGTACTGGTCGGTTTAGTTTATTTTTCTTGGCAGTTGGAGGTAAAGCTTTTTTCAGCAGCACGATCCTGCCGCTTACGAACTGGCCATCGGGCAGTATCCTCCTGGTCCATCTCCTCCATGGGGGCGGTTCCCTTTCAATAGAGAATTTCTGTTTGAGAACCTCGAACCGGTTAGAGTTGCTGATTGGCGAAGATGTTGGTCGCCGACCAGTTCCATCCGCAGAAGGGGATCTACATGGAGAACAAGGTGGACTTTTCCTTCCCTTAGATGTTTTAGGAGCGGACCTCGCATTCTCTTTTAGGAAGTCAGTCCGCACATATTGGGTCTTAAAAGCTTTCACTGGTGCAGAATACTCGACGATTACGCCTGACTTACTGCTCGAGGTCGAAGGTTTGGATGACACTTTTTCATGAATACGTCTTACAGTGGCAGAAGAGGCAGATGGTGTCGCCGGCGTAGAGGTGGATGCTGCGGGCCTGGTTAGTGGTCTGGCTAAGAGTCTTCTTTGCAATTGTGGCCGCGTTTGTATCGCAGTCTGCGTTGCGGTTTCCAGTTTAGGTACTGGTTTAGCTACAACCGAGTGTTAGGTACCAGATCGCGTGACGGAGGGTTGGCGGATTTGCGGGAGCTTAAGGGCCCCCCCGAGAAGGAACCCTTCCCCCTCACCCGTATCTCCTGGATTCCATGTAAGGGTCCCTTGCCATGTTTAAGATGAAGACCTCAACGGCGGTGAAGGCGGAGAAGACAGACCTCGGAACGGTGGAACTGACGGGGAACACAGAACAGGAACTGCTGCCTTGCAGTTAGAAGTGGGAACTTCAAAGGCTAAGGGAAGAAGCCCGGACAGAAAATCAGTAGACCAGGCTACTTAAAAGGCAGCACTTCACCTGGCTTTGGGTGCTCAAGGCCAATAACCTACACATTCGAGATTAACTTATTACAGAAACATTAATGTATAGAAGCCGGGTGGATAACATGATTTTGACCTTTAGCAATGGAATTGATTGCGAGAATTGGAATTTGGAATGTACAGGCAATGTGGCAGACAGGAAGACTGGCTGAAGTATCTAGGGAGATGAAGCGATAAAGGTTGGACATAACAGGCCTCAGTGAGACGAGATGGATTGGGTTCGGTGAGATACAGACCCAGGAAGGGGACACGCTGCTCTACTCAGGAAGAGACGAAGAACATAGAGGGGGAGTTGGGTTACTGGTTGCTCAAAAGACAAGGAAGAGTCTGATAGAATGGTACCCAGTCTCAGAAAGGATTATAGTGGCCCAATTTGCATCAAGAGTTAGACCAATTACAGTGGTGTAGTGCTATTCACCGACAGAGGCATTGATACATATAATAAGGTCCTAGGCAAGAGGAAGAGAGGAATGGATTACTTAAGAGACATAGGAAGCCGTGAACCAAAGGAAAACTTGCAAGAAAAATCTCAATACTGCAAGAACACAAGAACAGAAATTACAAACTAGAACTGATTATAAAGCACTAAACAAAATAGTGAAGAGGGGTTGTCGACGTGACAAACGAGCATTTATCAATAATCTTGCAACACAAGCTGAGTCGGCAGCACAAAACAACGCCAATAAGACCCTGTACCACATTACCAAGAGACTAACAGGAAAGCTTTCTAGATTTACAAACCAGTGAAAACCAAAGACATAAGATTATTGTCCACACAAAAGGATAAGCTAGAAAGATGGAGAGAACCCTTCCTGGAGATCTTGAATCATGAAACAACTGAAGAAGAGGAGACAGAAGTGATAATAGAATACGAACAGGAAGATGTTGATATCAGTACAGAACTACCATCAAGAGCAGATTCAAAGGGTCATTAATCAACTAAAGAATGACAAAGCAGTAGGAACGGACAACATCGCGACGGAGAATTTGAAAGTGGATGTGAATACTTAAGTCGAGCTTCTGTTACCACTCTTCAGTAAGATTTGGGAAGAAGAGAAAATCCCCACAGATTGGAAGAAAGGACTTTTGATAAAGCTTCCGAAAAAAGGAGATATATTAGAATGAGAACTGTAGAGGGATTGCCCTCTCGATACCACGTAATGTACTCTCACAAGTAATTCTAGAAAGGATAAAAAATACTAGTAAACTCAACGCTGAGAAAAGAACAAGCAGGATTTAGAGAAGGCTATTCCTGTACAGACCACATCAGTACAAATCGCATAATTATAGAACAATCTACGGAGCTGCAATCGTCACTGTACCTATTTGTAGACTTTGAAAAAGCATTTGAAAGTGTAATGAGAAAGAAGATGTGGACGGCTATGGAAGAGTATGGGATTCCAAGGAAGATAATAAAGGTACTCCAAGTAATGTACGAGAACTATACATGCCAGGTTTTACATGAGGGTATGTTGTCTGAGCCGATTCCAGTAAATACAGGAGTCAAGCAAGGATGTTTACTGTCACCAATTTTTGATGGTACTGGACCTTATGATGAAAAAGACAATGAACCGAAGAAGAAGAATTCAATGGGGACTGACGGGTAGGATGGAGGACTTGGACTTTGCAGACGACTTGTGCTTGTTAGCCAGCAGTTTTAAGGATATGGAAGCAAAGTTGAATGATTTGAAAACCGAAGCATCAGAGGTGCGATTGAAGATTAATAGAAATAAAACCAAGAAGATGCGCTATAACAACCAAAATAAGGCACCATTAACTTTAAAAAAACCAAGAAACCGAACAAGTTAAACAGTTTTGCTACCTGGGTAGTATAGTCACCCCTGAAGTAGGAACTATATAGGGTATAGGAAACAGAATAAACAAGGCCAAAGAAGCATTTGCAATGCTGAAACCAATCTGCAAATCAAGGGAACTGAACACCTATACCAAACTTCGCATATTTAATACAAATGTCAAATCAGTACTCCTCTATGGGTGTGAAACATGGAAGACTAACAAACAACTGATTAGCACACATCAAACATTTGTGAACAGAAGTTTGGGGAATATCCTGAGGATATGGTGGCCACAAGTAGTCTCCAATGAAGAGCTCTGGAGAAGAACCCATCAAATACCCATTGACATTGAGATTCGTCGTAGGAAATGGGACTGTATTGGGCATGTATCACGAGATAAACACATTGCAAAACAAGCCCTGGAATGGAACCCTCAAAGTAGCAGAAGAGGCAGACCAAGAAGCACATGGAGGAGTGTGATAGCGGAAGGGATCGAGAGAGGAGGGAGGACCTGTACCGAGATCAGGACGATGGCTCAGAATAGAGTCGGATGGCGGAAGTTCATTGATGCCCTAAGCTCCACCTAGGAGATACAGGTAATAAGAAGCATCTCGTGGATTGCCCTCTCCTCTCCATAATGCGCACCGCCGCAGTTAACACAGCAAGGAGTCGATGTATAACCTCCATCGCGCGTGAACCTCAACAGTTGGCACATGCAGGTCAACCACTAAAAAATTCACTAGTGGGTCCAAAGCGTTGACACTTAGTAGCGCAACGGTTTCGGGATGTATGGCCTAACCTGGCTGGCTTCGTACCCTGCTTTAATACCTTGAGGGAGATCTACCTGATCAAAGGTAAGAAACGTGTGTACGGGTAGGCACAAATTCACCATTAACTCTCCACTGAACCCTATATACAGAGGTAACGCCTTACGCTGCAAGCTCCTCCCGGATCTCTTCGTTGGACAAATCGTCCAATGCGCGGGGTGGCGACAACCCTACGCGAGAAATTCAAGGTATTGTGCATAGCGGCCTTCACAGGGTAACTGCCTAACATACTTGTTAGCAATAATTTTGATGTCTGAGATGCTGATACTGCTTCGACCAGGAGCGTGCCATTGCGAGAGCGAATAAAGGACTTCGCTGGACCAGCTATCTTATCAAGGCCTTTTTGGATCGTAAATGGACTGACCGATTTAAATTTCTTGCCCTCCTCTGTCCTATGTTGTATTACCAAGTAGCGAGGTCCACTGGACTCGACTACTACTTTTCCGCACATTATCTGGTTTTTTGTTTCTTTTTGGACGCCATAAAGGATGGGTTTAGTTCATCTCCCAGTGCTTCCCACCCACCATGGAGCCCAACTAGGGGTCACCCCACTGGGGTGACAGGGCTCCGCAGGGGATATAGCAGGCTCGTCGGCCCACTCACCCTGGAGTTCGGTATAATACCTAATCCTGGCCGATCGACTAGGGGGTGGGTTAGTCCCTAGCCACCCGTTTAGGTGAAGCAGAAACCAAAGTAGTGTATTAGGTTGCGCACCCTCTCCAGCTACTGAAAGTCAGAAGCCCCGGCTCAGGTACACAACCCTCAACCGACCAGAATATCCCTTTCCACCGACACGGGTCACCAAACGTGGGTGCACATTTTAACCTACTGGCTCCCTCACCACTCAAGAGGTTGCCCATATGAGGGAGTCAAGTTAGCTCGGGACCCGGGGTGCGCCAGACCCGTACCTACCGTAGTAGACTCCTGGGGAGAAGAGATCGTATTATCAGCATCTGCTGAAACAGTTTACATTTAAAAGAGCAATTTGAATGTTTACCTATGCGGTTATAATTAGAGGCGTTGCTAGCGAGAGGTTTTATGATCTGAAATTCTTCCCCTCTCCCCTTGCTAAATTTGTTCAAAAGTAATAGTAAATTGTAATTTCAATTCTAATCACTGCACCTTAATATGTAAATACAGAATGGAGTATTCTTAAATATTTTAACGCATATATATTTATTATTCGATTTTATGCAAATTGTTTTAAAAAGTGGATCCCTATAGACATAACCTCCCTTAATGTGTGTTCCCTAAGCGACCGGACCGTTTCGCGGCGGACGGCTCTCACCCGTTACGGTGCAGTCGCGGGGCGGTTCGGGAACGCACTTTAATTATGGCTACGCTACCGTTTATACTCATGCATGAAACCTGTTAAACCTAACGAATAAAATTTGGGAATTCAAAACATATGCACATACTGTGTGCACTTACATTAGTAGGATTCAGTCATCATCACTGGCAGATAATGCAGCAACTCCCAATAACTAGACTGACTTAACTCTGGATTCTCATCACCCCCCCCCATATATTTATCGTCTACGAGTATCAGCGTTATCAGTGAAGTGGCTTTGCAGAGCTGTGTTTAATAGCTGATACCAGTTTTAGTTTGAAAGCTTAATTTTGGGCAACCTAGCTGACAAAACTACTCCACACGATCTGAATAGGTTGTGCATTTCAGTTACAAGTTCATGCTGTTTCTTTTCCTAAACGAAGCTCCCATTTGTCTCAACAAATAAATTATGGAAACTACCCTTACATTTCAAGTAAGTTAAATTGCAATCACCATTAACTATCTTAAACACTTTCTTCTTAGCTAGTACCAATCCTTTAGTTTACAAAGCCGCCTAACTTTCCTAACACAATTTAGGATTTTCCCTCCTATGGCGAATTTTAACACTGCCAGATTGTTTCTACGGGTTGCGGACATGTTCAGCGCCAGCAACTGAAACACCTGTATACCCTGCAGTTAATTTCACTAAATTATTCAGCAGCACATTCGGATTATTTTTCATGAACTTATAAAATACGTCAAAACCTTTTTATAACAACTTCTTATCAATTTGCTCTTAGGTTTCGTTGTATTGTAATTCTCAGCAGTCAACAGTCTATTTGGCTGCGCATCACTTATCACTTTTCGCATGTAAAACAGCCAGAATTCTGAATGGCAGCTGCCATGGCGCGCTTTGATGCCAATAATTAACAATCTCAATCCCTACACCCTACTTACTTAATCGCCGTTAGTTGAGCTTTTACTGTTCTCAAATGAAACTTCAAATGCAGAACGTTAGGAAGCAAACATTGATCTTAACTACTAACGGATTTTAAATAGAAGAAATATTAAAACATCGTGGATCCATTTCGTCCCTAAGCTTTACGGAGACACAAAATTCGTGAGCCATCAGCTGTGATGCATATTTGTCTTCTGCTAGCTTTAGCGAATGCCAACATTGTGAATTTTCATCGCATAACATTTTCTTGTATACGTATTCGGGAGGTTTAGATATCTAATTTGTCTTCAAATAACGACGACGTTGAAACTATAGGTTTGTTTCTTATTATTTAATCTTATATATGAAGACATATTTGCTAAACTTTTTGTCACAGATTTGCTCAAACTTTCATTTTTGCTTACCGGCTCTTATTTTCTCTTTGCGCATGCGCGGCAAATGACCGCGCTGGCCCACCTGCCAGAAGAGTACCTTCCCCTCTCAGCCTCCCGTACCCCTCCCCAACAAACCAATTTCATTTAAAAACATTTGAGTTCTTCTGCGCCTACGCACTAAATGACCACAAAATCGTCTGTGTCCGAGAAATGCAGCTGGTTAATTTTATCGATAACCACTTTCACTACAACTGTGCGTGCTGAAAAACTTTACAAATCGTTTACATTTGTACAAAACATCGTTACATTATAGCATTTTGCCTGAAAACATTATGGAGAAATTCTTTTCTGAAATTTTTGTGGGGAGAGCACATGCGCCTGAGCCCCACAAGACTGCCACTGCCACTGCTGTTGCTCCAATTAAACCAGCAGGAACAACTAATTTGAATTGTTTTGGGGAGAGTTCTGCACATTTTCTGTTCATTGAGTAAAGAACGTAAGCATTAGTGAGGTGATCTCCAAAAAGGGCCAAATTTCAGTGTGGCATCATCTTCCGTAACTCTCATACAACTACTTAAGCATGTTGGCTTTGCCCACATACCACTTATGTTGACCCTAGTCCTTGACGAGTTGTGGGCTCACTATTTCAGTTAAGGGAAGAATAGCTAAATTATGCAGCTTTTATGTAAACTTAACCTATTTGCATGGTGGTTGTGCATAAAACTACAAAAGTATCCCAAATTTGATCGAATATACGCCAGCATACATAATTTACATCACTGCAGTACCTCTTAGAATACCTAAGCATTTGTAATACCACATAAAAACCTACGTAGCTGTTATATTGTTTTAAAAATCTCAAATGGCAAAGCATCACCATAAGAACTTTGACTTGTACACACCGTAAAGAAGGAACTTGATGGGACATTTCTTTGCACCTCAAGATCCTACAGTGCCGTGAACCGGCAAGTGTAAAACTCCCATAATTTGAACAGCGGTCTAGCGGTCATTGTGGCAGTTCGGTTGCCCGTGGGACTTAAATTACTATCTTCTCGGGAAGAATTTAAAGCGCTTTAAGTTTAAGCAATCCTTTAGAATATCCTTTAGGCGATGTTTTCAAAACGATAGTACACACAAATAGAAGAAATATCAAATCTACTAACCTACTCTACTAACATCTGGCAACGGGCCAATCAGAGCAGTCCGTCCCGGGAACGGAGACCATTGGTTCCTAGTCAACGCCTCCCATGCCGGACCCGGGCTAATCACAGAAAGACATCTGGCCGGTCCCCCCACCGGACTACTATATATAAGGCGTACCCGGAGTCTCTACATCATTCCCTGAAGATGAGAGCGACGTTAGCTCTTGAAAGCTTGGAAATTATTCCAGAATTCACCTGGCTGATAGCCCGAGAAAAGATATTTTCATACCGCCGCCAGGAAAGCTTCAAGTCAAGGTTCACACACCTCTACGGGGAGGCAGTCTACCACAGTATTCGTCAGTTTGAAGACCTACGTTTGAAGAAGGCCAATCAGCTGGCCAACCTGGCCTTCCTGATGAGATGCAGAGACCGGAACGCGGTTCTACGATTCGCCACTTTACGATACCCAGTCCACAACAAGACAGTGGAGAGGATCCTTCGACGCACCAGCATGACACTGGTAAGAGAGAGACTGCATTATGCACGATATGTTTTGGATAAAATTGACCGGGACCTATTGGCCCTACACCTGGATATTGCTTCGCGCGTTGCGCCATCGGATTGGGATTGGATCGATGCTTCGACAACAGCACGCGCAGACTTACAGCTATCAAAATCAACGGCCAGGCAAACCAGGAAGTTTGCGCGCCTAGCCGTAACACAAGATCCCCCAGCAACATTAGAGCATCATCGAGTCGTCAACTTGTCAGACAAGGAACTGGACTCGGACTCGTAATCGCAGTACTAGCGAAGGGGTTGAACTTCGCACCGGCTCCACGGAAAATTCCTGTGATCGACATCATCAGCGGGGTAGAACAGGCAATTCAAACATTGCCTAAAGAAATTGCAGATGACATCAGGCAGGAAACAGTGCTTGCAATAAAGAAAGCAGCTCCACCAAAATCCAACATCACCAAAGAGGAAAGAACAGCCCTGAAAGCTCTACGAGACGACGAGAATGTACTCATTCTACCAGCGGACCGAGGAAACGCTGCAGTGCTTCTTTCCTGTGAGGACTACAATAACAAAATTTCATAATTGCTACAGGACCCAGCATATCGGCCACTAAAACGTGACCCTACGGCAGCCATCGTTAAGAAAACTTCAGCTCTTCTGAGGAAGACACAATTTCCCGCTGAAACCATCAAGGCTCTAACCACACCTGCAGCTGTTCCTCCGAGACTATATGGCTTGCCCAAGGTGCACAAGGAGGGTGTGCGACTTCGGCCAATCGTCAGCGCTATTGGGAGCCCCACTTACAACCTTGCAAAACACTTCACCAAGTTGTTGCAGCCATTGATAGGAACCTGCCCTCATCATGTGGTCAACTCGTCAGCTTTCGTAAGGACGATTCAGACATTAAGGGTGAAACCGAGTGATTTACTGGTCAGATTTTATGTGGTGTCTCTGTTCACCAGGGTCCCGCTGCTAGACTCTCTCCAGCTCCTAGAATCGCACTTCACCCAGCAGGTCATTGCATTATTCAAGCACACGCTCACGTCGACCTACTTTCATTACCGCGGACAATATTACGAGCAAACAGACGGAGTGGCCATGGGCTCTCCTCTCTCACCAGCCATAGCTAATTTTTACATGGAACCATTTGAGCATCAGGCCTTAGATTCAGCAACTCTAAAGCCGGCTGCCTTCTACAGATGCGTGGACGACACCTTCGTCATCTGGCCTCTCGGGGAAGACACGCTACAGGACTTCTTGAACCATCTGAACAGTCAGCATCCAAACATCAAGTTTACTATGGAAATTGAACAGGAAGGGAAGTTACCATTCCTGGACATATTAATACGCCGAAAGCCCGATGGTTCCCTGGGCCATAGTGTGTACCGGAAGCCCACACATACCGATCTATATTTAAACGCAAACAGTTGCCACCACCCAGCTCAGCGAAACACAGTTCTATCGACGCTTGCTCACAGAGCAGTAGCCATCTCAGACAGTGAAAACCTCGCTAAAGAATATCAGTATCTCAGAACCAGCCTAGAGAAAAATGGATATAGCAAGAGCAGCATCAACAAGGCACTAAAACGGGCCGCTGTCAGTACAAACTGTGTACAGCGTAATGCATCCCAGCTAGATGAGTCACAAGACACGAAGAAACAACGTAAAGCTTACCTCCCATATACAGGTCATTTGTCTGGTAAACTGAGTAGAATTATGGGCAAATACAACATCAAGACTATACACAAGCCACCCAATAAAATTCGAAATATGTTAAGACAGGTCAAAGACTCCCTCGGCCTCAAGACTCCTGGGGTATACCGCATTCCATGTGAATGTGGTAGAGCCTACATCGGACAGACGGGGAGAACGATTGAACAAAGATGCAAAGAGCATGAGACCTACATCCGCCTGATGTACCCAGAAAAATCTGGTCTTGCGGAGCACTGCATCCAAGAAGGACACAGACCGAGACTGGGCGACACAACCACTATGTTTAAGTCTTTAAGCTATTGGGACTGCTCCATCAAAGAAGCCATAGCTATTAAATACGAAGAAAATAACATCAACAGAGACAGCGGCTTGCAGGTGAATGGCATTTGGAGTTCGGTGCTCAGCAAACACTCGCAAAGATTTGTGAAACTGCCAAAAGCTAGCCCTAGTTTTAATACAGGCTCACATCTGGCAACAGGCCAATCAGCGCAGTCCGTCCCGGGAACGGAGACCATTGGTTACTAGTCAACGCCTCCCATGCCGGACCCGGGCTAATCACAGAAAGGCATCTGGCCGGTCCCCCCACCGGACTACTATATATAAGGCGTACCCGGAGTCTCTACATCATTCCCTGAAGATGAGAGCGACGTTAGCTCTTGAAAGCTTGGAAATTATTCCAGAATTTACCTGGCTGATAGCCCGAGAAAAGTTATTTTCATACCGCCGCCAGGAAAGCTTCAAGTCATGGTCTCTGATTGAAGTCTTAACAAAGCCTTTTTATCTAGATCAGCATTCTGGTATGTCTCCCGTGCCTCACATGCATCCTTTTGACTTGAAAAGCACACTGTTGTTTTTCAAAATGAAACATTTTTTGTGCATCCAAGTTGATGTCTGGCCCTCCTCCACCTCTTGAAGCTTCTGTATGTACAGTAATGGGAAAAAATGAGTGAGCGCTGTAACCTTTCAGTGTCGCTTTGGCCTTACGGAAGCACACAAAGTTACACAAGCTGGGTTTACACGTGTACATGCACTATGCTACAAAACATGCTTTTACTCAGCGAGGTAAGACGTAGTTTATTGCTTTATAACATAAAATAGAAACCACGGAACAATCAAAATTATTGTTTTTCGCTAACATGCACAGAAACACTAAAAAATATGCCTAGCCTTGATAGTTGAGCTGCCCGCTACAGTTCTTTATAAACAGGGAAAACAGTAACCAGAGTAGAAATGGTTCAGTGCTAACGTGCTCCATTTGAAGCTCAATGTGATATCTAGTGTAGGTTCGAGCCCAATAATCTGCATAATTTTTTTTTTATTATTTTGTTTGTTAGTTCATATTAGTACTCTTTACAACCAATGTAGATTATGTTATAGAAATCATTCACTCTACGAAATGTGAAATCTTTTATTTGATGTTCTCGCAAACTATAAAACAAAGAAAAACACTGCAACCTGATCTCCACTTGCTTTTACGTGCAACAAAAAGCTAATAAAACAAGAGAAAACATATTCTAATACTCTGTGATGTCCCCATTATTTGCTATTACTGCATGGAATCCACTAGTGTTTGAAAATAATGAATGTCTTGTGCTAGTGAATCCCAAGTGTCTGTCATGGCACACCAGAATTGTGTAGCATTATTCAATCTGAGACCTCAAGAAAACATCTGCTTTATTTTCGTCCAAACATGTGCAATTGGGTTGAGATCTGCTGACTTTGTAGGCCACGGTATGTGCTCTAAGATATTTGTGTGCTCCGAAAACCACTTTTGGACTTTGGCCAATTTGTGTACCGAATGATTATCCTGTTGGAATTTAATAATACCTTCAGGATAACGCTCTTGGGCAGATGGAAGCAAAACATGTTCTAGAATTTCAGAATAGGTTTCCTTATTTAGCTTTCCATAATCATGTTCCAGCATACCAGCACCTTCCCGAGATATTCATGCCCATACAGTAACGTTCGTTCGACCACTCCTTGCAGCTATTGCAACATTTATCAAGAAAATTCTGCTGGAGAAACAAGAGTATGGCAAAATAATGATGTCAAATCAAAATTGATAAAACTCAAACTGAAGTAATTAAACAGGAAAAATGAACACCATGGTATCATCGTCTCTTGAAGTAATGCCTCCAGCAGTTCCAAGAGACGTATTTATATATAACGGGAAGCAGGAGTTTTTAGTTGGTGAAAATCCAACTCCCACACATGGTGGTGTCTTTGAAAGATTCCCCCCCTACTATATATATAAAAAAAACACTCCTTACACGAGTGGCCAAATAACGCAAATCATATCGAGTACCACTAGGCCTGTAAACAAACACAGTCGAACTCACATCTGCAATAGAATGTAGCTTCGTCGGAAAGAAACTACTTCGCTCTAATCGAAGTTTTTGTAGTGTACAGTAAATGCCAACCTGCCAATTTTGGGGGCTTCAGTTAGCACTTCCTTTACTGCCACACGTCGACGCCGAATTCCGGCACCTTTACAGCGGTTGCTACCCGTCCTTGCACTGCCCGGTAATAAAGATATGGTCTTGTATTCAGCGGCCGTCAGAAAAGGAGTCTTTCAACCTCTGCCGTGAGAGACCTGTCTTCATTCTCGGTAGAAACACACGAGCAACCAGTACTCTTCCTTGCAACAACCCATTCCTCTTCACGATATAACTTTGCCCACCTCCTTGCAGTGGACTGTGGAACATTACAAATGCTACCTGCTCTGGTGGCCGTATAACCCTGTAAAACCAGGGTGAGAAGAATAGAATGTTTAACAACGGCCTCTGCCATTGCTGAAGTATGAATGAGCGCGTCGTTTTAGAGTGATTGAGGACCTCTTTCGGCGACTAATGGAACCGAGCACAAACATTTGACCAATACAGAAAGAAACACAATATGGACTAAGGACTCAAGCTTATCACCAGTAGTTATAAACTTTGGCTATTATACATAACTAGCTGACCCGGCGAATTTTGTTCCGCCTTAGAGGTAATAAAAGAGCAGATTTTGGATTTTATTAAGTTCAATAGGATAATAAATATAAATAAAAAATCAAGTATTTTAATGATTCTTTATTGGCCATGTATTTTGGTGCATGGGTTGCACTCTTCAGTGAAGCACCTTGTGACAGACGACATTTCTTATTTTATTATCAGGCGCAAGAACAAATAACGCAGATGGTCTTCAGACCCGTGAACATGCCACATATAATTGACCATGGGGAAAACATGGATTTTCTAGATTCAGACCACAAACTTTCAAGGATTGGCCTCGTGATTTGTTAATGGTCAGGGCGAATGTAAGATGGATCGGAAATTGAAGCCGTTTAAATCAAACGGCAAATCGCTTGGTATCATCGGAATCCTCGGAATGAGAACTTCCTCACCTTCGAATTTTCCTTTGAGTATCGTCGCGTAAATCACATTCATCAACTTACTTACCACCAAACGCGCTCCGTTGCACAGTTTTAGTTGGTTTATGTTTCGAATCATGATTTCTACGGAGCCAAACTTTAATCGTAAATTGTGCGGTGGTAAGCCAGGCACATCCAAGGAGTTTAAAAATTCAATTGGATAGTTGGTGGCTTTATCTTCATTTGTTACACAGTCAATAGAAGTGAATGAATGCATTGTACCAATGATCTCATTCTGAATTATGTAGTTTTAAGTCATCCACATCTTTATTCTTAGCCGCCAAAATTGCTCGTTCACTCAACCATTCATTATTTTTGTGGTTAGTAATGATATGCAAGTAGTAATCAGTGCTGCAATCGTATCGAAATGCTGCTCAATTCAAATCAGTACTTGATAAATTTCTTCTTGTGCGTCGAAAATGATTTAGTTGTTGATATCTGAAGTTTGCTCGACGATTTCGCATTGCCATCCGAGCCGTTTCACGGGCTACCTTGCTTTTCTCTTGTGCTTGAGAAGCACAAAGTCAAGCCACACTACCACGGAGCTCTTCACGTGCAATTTATTGTTCTTCTTCAGTCCTTTCATTCGCAAGGTTTCGAATCCTAGTTGCATTACGGCTTTGTCGGGAAAGATTCGATCGTCTTGGTCGCGGCACTGTTAATGATAATATCGGCACAATAAGCTAAGAGAAACTCGAAACAAACACATCAACCGGTCAGCTTCAACATTTCTAATTGTCAAATGTTCAACAATACTTAACCATAGACAACATTACGTTTAGCTGTCAGTTGCGTTTTGTTATACCACGCTTTATGTCACGTCCCACGGAAGCGGGATAAAAAGTATCCCATATCCGTCTCCTGGTTCTAAGCTACCTCCCCACCGATTTTCAGCCAAATCGGTTCAGCCGTTCTTCAGTTATAAATAGTGTAACTAACACGACTTTCTTATATATATCTCTGCATATTATCTAATATTCAAATTATAACTAATATAGCGGGAACTCTGTATTAGTATAAATTAAGAATGTGAAATAGAAAATATGATACAACATAAATGAGGAGGTGACACGCAAATGCGAACATGTCCATTAAATACAGTTTTTCACAATCGACAAAAAACCTATCTCAACTATACATATGAATTAAAGCAACATATTGATAGTCAAACGCCTTTATTGTGTATCCAAAAAACAATTCACGTGTGTGAAATAAATCTAAACTGAAAATTTTCCTTTAAAAAGTACATTTAAATATGGACATGTTCTCGTTTGCATGATCCATTTTTACATGTTCGCCTTTGAATGAATTTCGAAAGGCAAATATCTTGTTGTTTCATAATGACTTGCACGTTATTGATCAATACTTCTTATAGTATATCAGATTACCTATCTATAACATTTTAATATATCATATCATTAAAAAAAACTATAAACTCACTTTGGTAGCTTTGGCTTTGTTTGGAAATTTTAACAACGTTGTGATATTTTGCTTTTTTTAGAATCCTTTAATTACATAAATTAAAGCATCATGACCAAAATGGAATGATATCAACAATGACATGGCATATTATTAGAAAGGTTCTTGAACCAACACACTTAAACAAGCAAATCACAATCATCTTCTAAACTGTTCAAAAGAAATTTCATCTGTCTCTGTGTTGCACGATGTGGGAATAGAGTCAATGATCGATGTATACCATCTTACATCTTGGTGATTTCTCCGGTCTTCTCCAAAAATAGTTTTCAATAAACCATCAACATCTTTCTTCTTAGCATCTGGGATTGGATGACTGAGGGGTATTTCAGGTATTGGTTGACAGAAGAGTTTCTTCATGGTCCATCCGCGTTTCAGAAGAGATTTCCATTCTGGTAGCTCTTGCTGGGATTTGTAGAATTTAGTTGCATCCGCATCAATATGAATGTTTTCCATAGCTTGACACTTTTTAATGAAAATTTGTTTCATTTCACTGATGTCATCTAAATTTCGTATGCCTTTAGATAGTGATTTCATGTCCATCATTGTCCAATCCTCACCATGATTTCTTACTTCACCCACTGACTGATAGATCTCAATATATTCCTCTTTTGTTACAACTGTTGACTTTTTTCTTAGAAGTTTCTCCACTCTACCGAAAACCCGGTCAGCAGGTAAGAAACTGTGTCCTCGAACTGGAAAAATGAGGTGTATTTCTTCAACAGGACCATCATGTATTCCAAGAAAATACATGAATGAGTGAAGCACGACATTGTTCTTGTTTTGAGCTCAACCGTCACCGAAAGGTTTCAGTACAGTTTTTCTTTAAAATCGACAGATTTTAAAAAATGCAATAAGGCTGAAGCCATATTCGCTGCACCAGGCCTGCCAAATCTTCTGTCCACGTGTAAAATACAGGGTTCTCTGATTTCACACTGACAATGCACAAACTGTAAAAACTTATCTGCCTGGAGTAAAATGCTTCTTTGGCAGTGGCTGGACCTGTTGCAAATCAAAACAGAAAGCCATGTCTATTCATTGTGTTCTCGTAAAAGTTCACAGAAGGCATTTGCCCTTTTTTTGTGGACCTTTTTCTGTGTGATAAGCTGTATCTTTTCATTTTTTGAAGCCACCTTCATTTGCTCATCAATTCTTGCGCAGAAACTGCAAATATCTGAAACAGGACTTCTAAAGGCAATGTTATATTCATTCACGAATATTCTACGGAATATAGATGTAGACACTTTATTGTCATTAGCCACAGATCTGTTGTACAGCGCACTTATTTTCTTTATACTTAATTCACTGTGCAGATACAGCCGCTGTGATTTTTGTCGGTTGTAATGACTTTCAGTACAATGCAGATAGCCTGTAAATTGTATAACACTTTTCTTTTTGTCTGCAGATTTATGACTGACGCGATCTCCACCTCTATATCCCTTTATTGTTTTTGCTTCTTTTATTTATTTTGTTGTTTGCTATACTATTCAGCCGAGTAGATTTCATTAGAGTAATATGCATGAAAAATTTCTTGCACACTGGATATACTATGTTTCCATTTTGTGCAAAAAGAGTGTAGTTAACATTAAATTTGCGAGGTTTACTTTCGCCTTCATTGTTTCGAGGTCGCTTTCTTTGAATATTTTTCAGCGACATCATCCGTGCAAGCATCCTTTCTTGAGCTGCTTTATCTTGAACTTTATAAATTAATTGCCTCAGGTGCACTGCATCTCGTGGGTGTATTTCCCGACAGGAGAACTGTTTATTTTGGTGTGTACATGCATGTAAAGAATGAAAGCCTCTTGGTGCAACACACCGTTTCCCTTTATCCTTTTCACGTTGCGATTCATTCCTCTTCCTCTTTCTGCTACCCTTGCTTGCAGTCTTCACAAATACACGTTCTTCATCTATTTCACTCGCTAACTAAAAGGCTGACCTAATAATTGCTGCTACTAGATATTAGAATACAATATTACATGAGAACACAGAAGCGCGACAATAATCATACCAGCTGCTCTGCGCGGGAATGCCTGGCCTAGAATGGAATGGAAATCACGTGACTTAAACCACAGCCTCCTATTGGTTGTATGGACTAGTTCTTTATTGCAGGAAATTTATACGTGGGCATGTTCGCATTTGCTTTGAACCACGCATTTTCACAGGCTTATATCACAGAATATATTCGGGTTTGCTTCAATAGCAAGATGTATATACATTCCGCTTATCCTCTAATTACCATTCCACAACGTAACTCAATTTTTTTAAATTTTGGACATGTTCGTGTTTGCGTGTCACCTCCTCAAATGGGGGAGGAAAAATTTATGCAGTTGTAGAGGCTTGAATTTAGGTTCGGTAATTTTCAAAGCGCTTGCGTTACTTCTGAGCTATATTTGTTTGGGCCAAAAGGCGTCTGTTGCCACATTCATATATACGCTGTAATACTATTATCGATGAGAAATTACCTTGTGATTGACATTCTGCTGACACGTGGCCGCCTCGGTGCGCTGTTGTCCTATTTACTCCTGTCCGTCTGCAGCGACAAACGTTCCACTGCTTCCTCTAAAATGACTTCTTCTCTCCAGGCATATCCCTCTCCCCATTTCTCACTAGTTACCTCATCACATTGGGTCCTGTATTTCACTAAACGGAAAAGTTTTATTATTTCGGCTAAGGTAATCTGAACTTACTTATCACGGATGTAAGACATTTTCAAATTACAGTGTCACTCGTGATATTTCTAGGATGAGAACAGGAGCAATGTCCGCGATATATAAAAGGTAGTAACGATTATAAATGTAAATACTTACGATCACTATGTGTAACACAACCGAATTTTTCACAGAATGAAATCAAATAATCAGATTGCAAACATTTGGTCAGTCACGCATGAGAACGCGCGCGTAAATTTCCACTGATCCACGTAGGTGTTTTCAACGCCGATGACGTCATGTCGCTGACGGTTATGTATTCTTACACTATGATTGGTCAGCAACCTGACGAGCCCCTGCCAGCAGACGACACACCCCACAAGTGTCAATCACAAGGAAGTTTCTCACCGATAATTGTCATGTTTCTTTGGATAACGTGAATCATTTATCGTATTCATGGCTTCTAAACCAGCTCATTGGTTGATTCAGTTGATTGGGAATTTGTTGCTCCACCTATATGTATATCTACCAATGAGCATAGCATCAGGTAGAAACACTTTTGGGTTTGTTTACTAATTGGCTAACAAAGGATGGGTAACATGGTGCTTGTTGCCGAATTCTTTATCAGGAACCAATACAAATGCGAAGCACTGTGAAAGACAGCCTGTTAATGTGTTCGACAGGCGATAACGTATGTAGCAGACACTATTAGGTAAGTCTAGCTGCATATCGGAAATAGCGACCAGTGTAAACCTTGCTGCGCTACGAAGTGGGACTTTGAAATATTCTGCGCTCAATCATTTTTTCCATGACTGTACATTATGTGCATTTTTCAAACATTCGGTGTGACATTTAAATAATGGTGTTGACTGTCTTTTCTGATATACTGTGATTACTATTTCAAAACATTCAATATGATTCCTTATTCCTTGTATGTCATCTGGTGTACGACAATGATTAGTGTCCTTGCCTCACTTGGTAAACCTTCTTAACTAGTTTCTGCCAAAATTGTCTGGACTCACTGATCACTAATACCAAAGGTTATCAAAAACATAGTTTCAAATCTTTCATAATTTGACGACGACGATGATGATGATAGTGAGACGCTTAACAGCTAGACCATAATTTGACCTCCAAAGAAAAAATGGTACTGTAGTGAGCAAGTGCATCAGAATATCTCACCATTAGGTTAATTGCAATTTTTCTAATAACGTTTCCTGTTTTTACTCAACATGGAATAAAAGTTGGTATATAATATTTGCAGACTCTTTCTCCTTACACTTACATTTTGCAGTCTCTCCACATTCCAAACCCATATGTTTGTCTGGTACTTATTTTCCATTTGCATTCATGTGATGTTACCCTTTTAGCAACCTTCCATTTTTAAGTTCCTTTTCCATTTCCCCTTCCGACGTTTTTTAATAGTTCCTATAGCAATAGCACAACAAAATGTAATAATATATCATTATTATTATTATTATTATTATTTCTATTATTATTATTATTATTATTTCTATTATTATTATTATTATTATTTCTATTATTATTATTATTATTATTATTATTATTATTATTATTATTATTATTATTATTGCTACTCCTACTACTATTACTGTTTAGTGTTTCCCTTTTAGCATTCAATTAAAATAGATTTTGGTTCTAGTAGTACAAACTTGCCATACTTCCATATCACTTGCCTGTGTTTTTGATCACAGCCAAACTCATGATCAAATCCACAGTTTTATGATTATTGGAGCTATGAACGGCTATTTACAGTGAAGTTATTGCAACAGTGCTAATATTTTTATAGCCTTTGGAAAGGTTGTAATAAGTCAATCTCCAATTCTGCATCCTCATTTTCAGAATGCTGTCATCAAATAAAGGAAAATCTTCTGGTGCAGAATCAACAATATTGTCATTACAACTTCTGAAGAAGAAGAAGAAGAAGAAGAAGAAGAAGAAGAAGTGACTTTGATGGTGGTGATGAGAGGATGTATCTTAATTGCAGACCGGGCCGAAAGGTATCACATATAGCTTAATATTATTTTATTATGTAACAAAAGGCAAGTATGGTGTTCTTACCAGTCTTATAAAGATCATGGCTATAGAGTGAAATATAATTTTTAATATGTCAAATTCTGTTTTTAATTTTATCCAAGCAGTTTGGTTATCTTTTTGGATCTAATTATAACATTGCTGATTATAAAATATTTCCTTGCTTATTGTTGTTTGTTTCATGTACACCTTTAATAGCCACATGACTACTCTTCCCTAGTACATCTTTATTGTGTTGTGTATTCTCAAAATATGAACAGCTTGGTTTTTCAGTAATTCATAATTTCTCATGTGTACCACAGCCATTTGTACCATTAATGCACTCTGCCTCATAATGTCCTGTCGATGGACAAGAATATGAAATATACTATATAAAACCTACAACTGATAAACACTAATAAATTATAGTAAATATACTCTCATGATAAAAGCTGACAGTTTAAGCTTAACAAAAGCTCTGTCAATCAACGTTTCCACAACACATTGTAACTATGAGGTTTTCAATAATACCAATGTAACTGTCATGCAGTGTGAATACTTCTGTGATAGTTTAGTGATATACAACTGTAATTGCAGTTACAATTATACATTATGCAAGTGTTGTATGAAGTTAATGTCAGAATATTATAATAACACAATGTTACCGCTGAAAGCTGGTCGATCATGTAGTTACAACATTAAGTCATTATCTTTCATAATGCATTAGTAAGGCAAACAGTTTTAATTTTATTGCATAGGCAAGACATATAGCTGTGCAACAGGATTACATCTTAACTTCATTTTCATCTGGAATGTTCAATTACAATAGTGTTCTTCCAAATTGTCCATATTAACAAAAAAAAAGTTTTAGAACATAAGTGATGTAATGTTTAACACCATCAATTACCTAGTTGTGATGTATTTTCTAACCAACAAATATGTTACATGCAAAACATGGCAAGTCTATACATGTAATTCATCATCATCACAAGAAGTACATCTAGTTTCAGCTTCTAAGTTTTTGGTTCAGAAAATAGGCACTGGAATAAATGTTAGATAAAGGTAGCCAGCAGCAATTTTACTTTTTCTGTTTGATGTTAGTCTCTGATCAACATCAATGATTATAGCTAAACAAGCTGGAGGATAGGAAATAATTGAGGTGATTCCTTAAAGATTACCACAGAGATCCTCCAGCCAGCCATACTAAACAATTTCAATCTCATAATGACAGATAAGCAAAATCAGTAAAAATGTACTAACTGATTGTTTTATTTCTCCACATTTTGCATTTGTTCCAGTGTACACTACTTACTAATATATCATTTTTTAATTAGTACTATAGGTTAATATTTCTGAGGGTATTCAGCTAAATATTCCATATCAACACCAAATTTTCAAATTATAAATGCCTCTTAGGAATATCAACAGCTCTATAAGTGGTAATCATATATGCTGGTTAATGTAGCTCTGTAAACTGGTAATAAACATAAGGCAAGAAAAGTAACACCACTTACTTAAATTAGGTGGTACTGGTGGACAGAGAGCTCTTCCAGTTACTGGTACTACCAAGGTCGTCATGGTTGAATTCAGCTTCATGTCTTTTGCTGTCTTATTGTTTACTGTTTTATGGACGTTTAGCACTGAAGATGTCTGTGAGACAGCACCAATGGTGGAAACTGTTAACGATATGTTTACATCATTGTTCGTAGAATTAGGATGTAATTGAGTAGGGAACAGCAGACCTCGAGGGTGTCCCCATTTGCTGTGACTTCGTAAATGAGTTGAATTCACACTAAATAGGGGCTCAAGCTGGCGTGCTTCAAATATTGTATTAAAGGCATATTGCAGTGCTGCAAGGACTATGAGTACTACCAACACTTTTGACAGGACAGAACGTAGGCGAGGACAGGACTGAAATGAAGACCTGCTCCATGTGGTAAAGCAGCGACAACGCATGGCACTTCATCCATCCATGCAATTAAGAAGTATTGCTGAAAAAATAAGATACAAAACAAAATTCAGAACTTATATACCTTCATATAATATCCACAATTAATGCTTTGCATTTTAGCAATTAACATTTATGTCATAATTTGCAATACGTACTTAGTACATCCATGTTTTTAATTGAACATATGATGTAAGCTGTAGTATTACTTTCTAAGTATGAAAGAGCATCTACGTCACAATGAACATTCCAAGTTTGCCGAATAATCCTGTATAGTTTTCTTAAATAGCACTGGTCAACAACAAAAATTGTTGAATAAATCATTTGTGCTGATTCTTATGCATATGCAAAACCAAAACTGAAGCCATAAATGTTTCATCACCCACAAATATTTTGTTATACTTATAAAAGCTGTTTTCATGTTTATTAGCATAGGGCAGTAAATGTACTGATTAAAAGAAAATTATTTTATTTTATTAGGTCAATAAATGACATGTTTGCTTCAGGTGAATGTTGTTAGAGACTTTAGGAATGAAAATGTTCTTCTCAAAAAACTATGGCTTTACATACCAGGTCAATGTTAACTCCAACAACAGATAAGGAAGCTCTGTTACAGGCAGAAAGGGCCCTGCATATTTTCCAGAGGATAAGAACTTTGTTTAATGAAAGAAGTTAATCCTGCATATTCTCAGTTAAGAATTGACAAGTACAGTGTTCGCTAACGGTGTGTTTTCTTATGCATTGTGAACTAGAAGGCAGGCAATGTCTCGCATATGCGATAACGATAAAAACAACTTCTTTACACTTATGGTGGGTTCACCTTAAAGGGAAAGGTAAAATATGACCCTTCAAATTAAGAGAGATTATGAGTGTTATTTTGAAAATAAAATAGACTGGAATAAGTTTTGGGCTCTGGAAATATGTTGTGTCAAGTGATAACATTTTAACTGGCTGATTAAAAGGATCCTATCACATGCCTTTTGCAGTTACTGTGATATACTGGAAATCTAAGGAGCATATAACAGACTGCTACTTCTGCTTGACAAATATATTTTGAATAGGCTCAAAATCCAAACATACTGTTAGATATCCATCTTTAGAAACAGCAATTCGACCATTGACTCATGGTCCAGACTTTTCCATACAATTTCATCAGAAGAAAGAAATGTGGCTGAAGATTTTGAAGTGTTGATATCATTGATGAATTAAAACAATGGAGAGACCCACAATTTGTGGAAGGAGTTATTATAATAAGTGAACCGCACTTTCTAACACAGGAGGATCTAAGTAATTTGGTTTGTGATCTTGGGTTACATAAAAGTAAAGCCAAGTTGCTTGCTTCAAGACTGAAAGGTTGGCAACCACTGCAGAATGGCATGAAAGTAAGTTCTGTCAAGACAAAAAGGAATTTGAGAATTTATTTTTAAACAGGTTTACCTAGTTTTCTGCAATAATGTTGATTCTTTGATGGAGTCATTTTAGGCACATCAAAAGTATTCTAGCTAAGGTGTTATGCATATTACAGTATAATTACTAGAAATGTTATTCATGCAATCATTCAAAACTTATGGGTAATGGAAAACTTCTGTAAAAGGATTTGAAATCAGCACAAAACTCAGCAAGAATCACCCTGAAGATTGATGTTTGTTCACTGACTCCTCGAAAACACGTTAGAAAGGAGTCTTGCTCATAACGGAAATAAGTTTCCATCCATTCCTATTGTCCACCCAGTTGGTATGGAGGAGGGTTATATGAACATGCATCTCTTGCTATCCAGCATCTGATATGATGACTATTTATGGTAGATATGTGCAGATCTAAAAGTGATGGCTATCTTAGTTGGAATACAACTTGGTTATACAAGATTTTGCTGTTTCTTGTGCATTTGGGATAGTAAAGATAAAAGCAATCATTATGTTAAAAATAACTTGCCAAAGAGAATGTCATCCAATTCAGGACAGGAAAATTTTCATCAATCTCTTGTTAAGTGCTGAGAAAACCTTGTTGCCTCTAGTACAGGTTGAACTAGAACTTTCTAAAAGCAATGAATCATGACAAAACTGCTGAAGTGAACCTAAAACAGGGAATATTTGTTGGCCCTCAAATTAGAGAAATTATGACAAATTTACAGTCTGAAAGCCCTCTTAAACATGCAACATTGAGCTGCATGGTTCTCTTTCAAACACATTGTCACAAATTTAAATGTAATGAGTCACCTTTTTATACTTTTTGCACCAACTTTGCTTTCATTTGGGAAGACCGGTTTCAGGATACTTTAACTCTATCTTCAGTTCCGGGGATGAGTCATGGCGAAGATGAAGGGATAGTTGGAGCAAAAAGTGTAAAAAGGTGACTCATTATATTTAAATTTAATTATGGTGCTCCACTGTCTAAAATACTTCTTTTTATTTTATACATATTGTCACAAACTTTCTAGGAAACTACAGATCTGAAAATTACAGTCAAATTGTAAGTGAGCTGACAAAGAACTACAAGGTCATGGGAAAATACACACATTGGACTCCCATCTTGACTTCTTCCTTGAGAACCTTGGTGCTGTCAATGATAAAAAAGGCAAGCATTTCCATCATGGCATTGCTAGAATGAAAAGATGCTGCCAGGGAAAATGGACTTCAAATATATTGGCAGACTACTGCTAAACACACAAGAGAGATGTTTGTCAAGCAAAACACAGCTAAAAATCTACTTCGCATTCATTTTGGGCACATGAAAAGTATTCTAGCTAAGGTGTTATGTATATTACAATGTATAATTACTAGAAATGTTATTCATGCAATCATTCAAAACTTATGGGTAATGGAAAACTTCTGTAAAAGGATTTGAAATCAGCACAAAAGTCAGCAAGAATCACCCTTTATACTTATTTAATATTATTAATCATGTAATTAATATACATTTGTGAAACTCATGTGGTTCAAAGTGACAAATCCTGAATGATTATACCATAGTGCTTTTCAGACTTGGGGGAAGGAAAGTAGGGCGTAAAAGGTGCCCAACTAGTAATTATCACTAGTACCCACTGAAAACCTAAAACTAATAAAATTGCAGTGAATTGGAGGCTGATGAAAATAGCTTCACAAGAATAGTTCCAAAGAACAATTATCTAAAAGTAAGCTCCATGCAACAGCCAGCATCATGCATTAAAGAGTGACAAAAAATTAATGCTGCCAAACGGAAGGCTACTTTGAATAGAATATAAAATTGAGTATGACCGGTAAAGAGCCAGGGCTGAACATCGGTCATATTCAGCTGTATATAATTTAGCATAAATAAATTAAAGAATATACAAAATGTGGTAAACCACATACACATTATCCACAGCAGAGCAAAAAGTCCTAACCATTTGTAGGTGCAAATGAGTGGGAGGTAAACAGTAACACTCAGTTACAACATACCTCAATGTTAGGAAGTGCTATAACATCACAAACTGCAGCAAAGTCTATGCTAAAGGAGTCATGATAGTTAAACTGACACTGTCTGAAATTAAGGTGATACACAGCAACCTTTTGAGGAAGGAATGGAATTGAAGAGGTTTTCCAGATGAAGGGTGTGTTTGATCTCATGATACTTGTTCATTTGGACAGATGATCTATTCATGGAACCAGCGCGAAAGAAAGACCTTACATACAAAAACAATAAAGTCATCTGAAGGAATGACGAGTACAAATAAACTAGAGAATACACTGCACTCGTTAATGAGAGCATACTCACACAAACCCCAAAGTAGGTACTCAGGAAATTAGTGTATAGGACTAACCTTTGAGAACCATGATGTATATTATGCTATGGTGCTTGATTCAGAGCATGAAGTAGAGCAATAAGCCAAACACCGACCAGAAAAATGTAATATAAATTACTCTATACCAAACACAAAAGCACATTCTACTCCACCTCATCCTTGGAAGCATCTACGCAACTAAAACATAGGGACAAAATGGGCCTTGAGCTCAGTAATAGTAGAATGGATAACTGAATTGGATGGGGGGGGGGTGATGGTAGACTGCAAAGAATGACAACCCAAAATGTGTTTTCGGATGATATTAGGAAGCTGAAAAGTTTCTTCCCTGAGAACGTAAGTGGACGATCAGTGTCCTAAGTAGTTTAAGATCATGTACCCCTGGGGGAGCAATGTGGCAGAGCAAGATTCATACAACAATCCAATGATTGCCCAAAGAATAATGCATAATTCGGTATTGTGCCATACAGCTGCAGAGGTTCAGCAGTTTCTACACCTGTTTCACTAATTGCCCTCCTCTTATTATGGAAGACTTAATCCCCCAGACCTTACAAGCAAGCTCCTGGCATCAGATGTCTTTGGAGATGGACTGGATCTGAGCAGAGAGAGAGAGAGAGAGAGAGAGAGAGAGAGAGAGAGAGAGAGAGAGAGAGGTTTTTAGGGCACCCAGCATACATGATTATTAGTGCCGTATAAAATAAAAGTAAAACCTAAAATTAATCTTCTAGCAAAAATATAACGGTAGACTGAATATTATAACCTATTAACATATCCCCCCGAAGTTAAAACATTAAAAGCAGGTTAAAACAACGAATAAAACTACATACTACTAAATCTAAATCTGTAAAATGGAAATAAAACTATATACGGCCAATCGTAGGGTACAGGCGTATGAAAGATAAAACCCGTTCTACAGCAAGCAACCGTCTACCAGGATGGCATGCATGTCGTGGGGAAAACTCAACGACATATGAAGGGTAGCTAAGTACTGTCACTCGATTAAAATGCGTTTCATTGCCATGACTGCATCACACCGACAAATTGGAACTGGCTCTCCACACACTGAATGACAGTGGCTAAAATGACAGTGTCCGATACGCAGGCGACATAAAATGACCTCTTCTCGGCGAAAAACGCGACGAGATGTTCTCAAGGCTTAATTGCCCACTATTTGTTGTCACTAATTTGAGACCATTCATCCTCCCAACGAGAAAGAATGACCCCACGGAAAACAGCCTTCAGATCATTCGCGGGAACGGAAGAACAAAATATCCTGGGAGAGAGAATGGCTCTCTTGGCAGCAGAATCAGCTGTCTCATTCCCGACTACTCCAGTGTGACCAAGCACCTACAGGAACGTCACACTCAGACCTGCTTCTGAAAGGGAGTGAAGACAATCCTGGATCCGCTGTACCATAGAGTGGTAAGTGTATAGCGCATGAAGGCTTTGGAGAGACTGGGAGATACGGTACAGATGGCAGAGAGCCGTATCACATGTCGCCGCACATAAAAGAGTCTGGAGAACACTAAAAAGTTCAGCGGTAAAAATCGAACACTGTCGCGATAGACGAAAATTAAAACTTTGGTTTCCAATCACAAAGGCACATCTAACACCTTGAGCGTTTTTCGATCCGTCAGTATAAATAAAAATGTGGCTGGGATGTTGGTCCTTCAGGGCTAAAAAGACGGAGAAGGATAAAACTAGGGGTATTTGATTTCGAAATATTGGGGAAACCTAAGTGGATAGGGTTTTCCGGGCGAAGCCAAGGTGGGAAAGTAGTTTCTCTTTTGGGCAGAACGGCAGGCATAGTCATGTCCATTTGCTCAAGGAGCCTGCAAAAGCGCACTCCTGGCGGCAAGAGGACGAGGAAGCGAGAAGCATACAGCACATCCAAAGAATCGTTAAAGAAAGATGCACGACTTGAGTGTTGAGGCATGCCAGATAGACAGCATGCATAGCTGCACAGAAGATACTCATGCGATAACATAGTGGTGGTTCTGCAGCTTCCGCACAAACATTAATAAGAGGGCTAGTGCGGAATGCGCCAACGATAGAGAGTCGCGCAGAAGAATAAATAACCATATGATCCAATTTGGAACGGACTAATGTTCGATACAGGTTTAAAAGTACGGTCCTATCAGCTCCCCAGGATGTGCCAGTTAAAAGACGTAAAATATCGAGAGAAGGTAAGCAACGTGCCTTCAAACAAGTTATATTGGCGGACCTATATAACTTTCGATCAAATATTATCCCCAGGAATTTCGCCTCGTTAGCAAACGGTAGTATGTCTGTGCCGAGGTGGAGAGTAGGAGAAGGAAACTCCATCCCGGCGGGAAATTTAACACAGTCTTCTCAGTGGAGAAGTGAAGTCATTTGCCAAACTCCAGGAGGAAATGGGAGTCTAGACACCGCTGAAGACGACGATCAGAGAGACAAATACGCCGAGCTGTGAGATACATGGCAAAATCGTCGACAAAGAGTGATGATGAAATCCCTGGTGGAAGGTAGTCAACAAGATGGTTGATTGCTATAAGGAACAATGTAACACTAATTACTGAACCCTGAGGTGCTCCGTTCTCCTGAGTAAAATAATCAGATAAAATCGAACCCACGCGCACACGAAATGCCCGGTCTTCCATGAACTCGAACGAATATGGGGAAGCGATCACGGAAGCCCCACTGATGAACGGTACGAATAATGCCAGTCCTCCAACACGTGTCGTAAGCTTTCTCCAAGTAAAAAAAAAAATACAGCTACTACCTGGCTCTTTCTTAGGAAACAACTCATAACATGAGTCGAAAGAGATACAAGATAATCGATAGTAGAGCGGTGCCGACGAAAACCACATTCAACATTTGACATGAGGTTCCGAGATTTGAGACCCAAAGCAAACCGCCCATTTAGCATGCGTTCTATAACCTTACAAACACAACTAGTTAGGGAAATTGGGCGGTAGCTGGAAGGTAGTTCGTGATCCTTGCCAGGTTTCAAAATTCGAACAAAGGTGGCCTCGCGCCAAATATCAGGAAACACACCTTCATGTCAGATGCGATTATAGAGCTGAAGGAGAAAGAGCTTGACATCCGTACACAAATGTTGAAGTAGCGTCACATGAATGGCATCGGGCATAGGAGCTGAACGCCTAGAAATAGAGAGTGCGCGTTCTAGTTCGCGCGAGCTAAAAGGGCGGTTGTAATCCTTGTGGTTATCGGAGAGGAATGAGAACTCCTGGGCTTTCGACGCAACCTTGAGGGGAACAAGCGCTGGATTATAATTTGCGGAACTGGAAACTGCCTCAGAGGTCCTACCTAACGTGTTAGCAATACGGGCCAATTCCACCAGGATGTCGCCCCCAACCCTAAGACCGGGTGTAGCACACGGTTTTGCCTTGCCGGTTACACGCCGAAAGCTGTCCCACACAACGCAAGTGGGCATTGAGCTATTAAACCTCTCCATATAACGCTTCCAAAGCCTTCTTTCTTTCACGGATAATGCCACGCGCTCTAGCCCGTAATTCTTCATACACTATTAAGATATCTTCCGTTGGATGACGTTTGAAAACTCTTAAGAGCACTTCTCCGCGTACTGATGTCGTTGCCGCATTCCTTGTTCCACCAAGGAACCGAGGTACGCCTGGTATGGGAAAACGTACTAGGAATGGAGCACTCGGCAGCGGCCATAATAACGGGTCAGATGCTCAACCATGCCATCAACGGCGAGATATTCCTTATTGGAGAAATGAACTAAACGAGAATAAAGTGACCAATCCGCCTTGCTAAACTGAAATGTGGGTATTTTTGGTTTTAGATAGCGTTTACCGCCCATTTTTACTACTTTTGACATCGCAGGCGATGCCACTGGTGATACATGGAACGAATATGGAGCACCGGTGGAATGCGATGGCGGGGGAAACCGGAGAAAACCCCCCTGCGCCGCTTTGTCAACAAATTTCACATGCGGTCGCTTGGGATCGAACCCGGGCTCTAGGTGAGAGGCGAATGGTCTAACCACTCGGCCACGGCGCGGCCCTGAAATTTGGGTATACCAGTGGTTGGAAGAGTACAATGAAGAAAGGTAATAACTGGAGTGAGCATCAGAGATGACATCCCACCCTAAACTGTGTCTAAGATGTGCTGAACATATACTTAAATCAAGGTGAGAAAGGGTGCCAGTGGAATCTGAAAGAAATGTTGGCTCACCAGTATTCAAAAGAGAGGTTCAGTTGGTCCAGCGGATCAGCGATTATGGCTCCCCTTTCACACCCCCTGGGAGATCCACATAGAGGGCGATGACCATTAAAATCTCCCACCAAAATGTACGTTGGAGATAATTGAGCAGCGAGACTCACAAGCCAGCAATGGCAAGGGGAGACGAAGGAGGGACATAAAAAGTACATATTGATAAACTAAAACCTGGAACAGAAATGTGGACAGCAACAGTTTGCAGTTGAGTGCGGAGTGGCACAGGTCGCAAACGCACGTCGTCTCGAACTAGGACCATGGAGAGAACCCTCGTCCGGATCCAAATCAAAGAGAATCGGCGTGTACCTATGCAAAGCAAAGGTATCTCGAGGGCGAAGTTTTTGTCTCCTGTAAGTAAACGATGCGAGAGGTATAAGATAGCATTAAAATATCCAGGTCAGATCGATGTGTACGTAGACCACGTATATTCCACTGGAGGAGAGCCACAAGAAGGACAATAAGAAGGCTGGTTTTCAGAAAGCGCGCACCGGTAAAGTATCGAATCACTGAGTGGCAGTCGTTTGTTGAAGTTTTAGCTTTTTCTTTTTGTTTTACTACGACTCAGGCCGCCAATTAGGGATGTATCTGGATTGCCATCACTAGTATCGGTGTCCGAACAAGTCGCTCGGGTGTGATTAGGAGAACCCGAACGACTTGTAGGGCGACGAATGGGCGAGTTATGTGGCATGCGATCAGGAATGGGGACAGAAGACGTAGAAAGCATAGAAGAAAACGGGTGTATTGGAGTGGCCTTTGGAAACGAAATTGTCGGAGGAGGAATCTGTAGACATAGACTAACGGGAACGAGCACCAGGGGTAATCTGAACAATAACATCCTCTTTCCGCACTGACTGGCGGACAGCAGCAGAATAATTCAAAGTAGTGGTCGGGTTGAGCTCTAAATAGCGCTTTCATACCGTTTGAAAAGTTGAGTGGTCTTTGACTCTTATCTCCTGGATCGTCTTCTCCTCGAGAAAATAAGGACACTCCTTAGAGTTTGATGCATGCGACTCTCCACAGTTGGGCGCATACAGATCCACATTGTGTTTTTTGCCTATACTGAGCACAAACTGGTGAATTGGTACAGCATTGTTGCGTATGTCCTAATTTCTGACAATGGTAACAGCACATCGGGTTCGGGATACATGGGCGCACGGGTGCTCTTTCATAACCACACGTGATAAAAGCCGGAATTTCAGTCCGCTCAAATGTCAAAAAACCATACGAAGTGGGAATGGCTTGTCGACCCGTTTGCCATCTGTATGCACCGATAACGGCTTGGTCAGAAAGACAGTTCACTATCTCGTTGTTTGATAATCAGTCCAAACTGGTGGTCGTCAAGAAAACAGCGGCTACTATTCAAGGATTTGTGCTTCTCCACCTTAATAGTGTAAGAACCCAAAAGAGCACCACTCGTCAACTTGGACGGTTGGTCAGGTGTAGCTATCTCAATTAATAGCATCCTTTCCAGACAAATATATCAAAATACACAATCAGAAGGAAAATAACACCTGGATTACAATACGCATTAAAAACTTCTTGTAAACGTAAGCGAAACATAATGAGAACCCCAAATTAACAATGTCACTACAAAAATTACTGTATAATTCTATAAGAAACAATAAAAGCTGCTAAAATAATTGCATTATTATTAAGAGATATCGAATTCTGATAAAAAATAAGAACTATCTGGAATATAATAAAAGAGAAACAGCTAAGGGCTCCCAGAAAGCTCCTCAATTGCACTGAATTCCGGTAATTAAAAAATTGATGACCCTCAAAAGGATGCAGATATTTTCAACAATTTCTTTTTGAACGTAACAGACAAATTAAACATAAATTATGAATGTAAAGAATTAGCATTAAGTTTTTTGAAATTTTTTTTTGTAAACAGAGTCCCTGAACTTAAAGTAAAAATGACTACAGCATCTGAAATAAAAAAATATAGTAAATTTGCACAAGACCAAAAATCCCTCTGGATATGATGAAGTATCAAGCAAAATTTTAAAAGAATGTTCTGATCTAATAAGCATTCCCCTTAGCTATTTATATAACGAATCACTAAAGAGTGGAATATTTCCTGACAGAATGAAGTACGCTATTGTCAAACAACTTTTTAAAAAAGGCAAACAAGATAATATCTCAAATTATACACCTATACATATTTGGTCTGTTTTCTCAAAAGTATTTGCGAGTAATGTTCAATAGGCTTTATAATTACTTGGAAAATAACAACTTACTTGTCAAAGAATAGTTTGGCTTTAGAAAAAGAGTAGCGTCAGATAAAGCAACTTAGAAGCTCACACATAAAGTGTTAACAGCGTTTAATGAAAAGGAACATGTCGGTGGAATCTTTTGTGACCTAGCGAAGGTTTTGACTGTGTGAATCAATAGATTCTGATACCAAAACTACTTTCTAACATATTAGATTGGTTCATTTTATTCCTAGAGAAGAGAACACAAAGGGTCGAAATTAATAACTCCAATGGGTATCAAAACAGAGCCTCAAAATGAAAATCAGTGAAACATGGTGTTCCCCAGGGATCGATTTTAGGGCCTCATTTGTTCTTAGTTTACACAAATGACCTCCCAGTTCATTAACAGATTGCAAGTATTTATTTATTCGCAGATGACACTAGTGTTTTAGTAGCGAGTAAAGATTTCAATGAATGTGTAGTAAAATTAAACTATGTTCTAAATTGTATGTTAAATTGCTTCAAAGCAAACAAACCCTCAGTAAACCTTGAAAAAACAAAAACAATTAAATGTATAACTACTCGCTCACCACAAACATATATAAAAATAGGAATTAATGATACATTGTTAGAACAACTAAATGAAGTCGAATTCCTTCAGGTAGATAAGCATTTGGACTGGAAGCTACATATTAGCTACATCACACCTAAATTTAGCACAGCATGTTATGCTATCCGTGCAATGGTTAAATTTTACTCAATCGATACACCTAAATTGGTGTATTTTGCCTACTGTAACTCCATCATCGAGTATGGAATAATATTCTGGGGTAATTCTGTTGAAAGTAAATGCATATCCGGATACAGAACAAAACTATACCAATAATCTGTAATGCTTATAGCAGACAGTCATGCAAAGAACTATTTAAAAATTGGGCATACTCACCTTACCTTGTGTTTATATATTATCCATTTTAAAATTCTATGCAGTTATAACAAACATGGAAATTCATAACATTAATACTAGACAAAAGGGATACATTCATCGTCCCAATGCCAATCTTCGTTGCTTTCAGAAAGGTGTATATTATGAAACAATCAAAATATTTCATACTCTGCCCAGTAATGACAAAGAAAGTGTTGGGAATTTCAAGGTTTTTGTGGCTTCTCTTAAGGAGTATCTTTGCAATAAATCATTAATCTGTAGATGAATATTTAAGTGACAAATTTGTTAGTCAATACTGTAATAATCATTGTATTTGTAAGTATTATAATGTATTGCATTCTTGTGTGTATTTGTGTGTGTGTTTTATATTCAAAGTAAACTGATGTATACTTTGACTTGCACTGTCAAATGTATTTTTTAGTTCTCTAGATGTTCTCGGGCTTCAAGCGTCGATGTCTTCACATCACCTCACTTGGCTTAAGCCGAGAACATCTAGAGCATATTCGTCGCCAGGAAAGCTTCGACTCTTATTTCGTATTTTTTAGTATTTAGCAATGACGTAAGGTCTGTAAAGCCTGGTGCTTTGATATTTTACACTCTAGTACATAATTGTACATTTTTGCATTCTAAATTCTATAACATATTTGTAAATATGTATTGTAATTTGCTGACATTAATGGAGAGTACATAATACAATTATCATATTTTAGTTTTATATAATTATTAGCAGTAACTATTATATCGATAATTAGAAAACTATCATCTGGCATTACATCGATGTTACATATAGGAAATAGTTATTTATACATTTTAACACTAATTTTTGACACTCTTTGTATGTGCATGCAAAAAAAAAAAAAAAAAAAAAAAAAAAAAAAAAGGAAGTACATATGCTTTTATAGAGCACATAAAGATTAGTACAGTGGCATACAGGCCTCAAAAGCAAATTGTGTGGTTATATGTCTATTCTGCTATTCTAGCACTAGAGTTTAATGCATTGTTGTTGTTTTTTTCGTAGTATATAAACATATGCATACATGTATATCACTGGACAAGTTCTATGTTCAGTGGCTCCCTGGCCTATAAGAACCTAGAGAATGCTATCTAATCTAATCGTGTGCCGTCTCTTCAGCGTGTGGCGTTGGTGACCTTTCCGCAAATCCTGACATCCTTCATAGTCTTTGTCTCGTACATAAGTCGCATCACACACACACACACACACACACACACACAAAAGCGGGGTGTTGAAGTGGGTAAGCGCAGAGGAGCCATAATGATATTGGTTCCCCTTATGGAACCGTCGACGTCAGCCTGCCATCCGGGAGATAAAAGAGAGACACACCTAAGTCTCCCGGTCTGCGCCGGCCTGGAGCATCCGCTAAGATCTTAGTATTAAGTAGAGCGCATTGTTATCACATTTAATAGAAGCACGTTTGAATGTTGGTGCTCAACTGCGATCGCTCTACCAATTCAATGTAATTTTGTGAATGTTGCATCACAAGAAGTGAAATATACACTGCTATTTAAGGCTACTGTAGACATTTATTTTTACCTGCACTATTTCTCATCTCTATAAATGTTCAATGCTTCAAAATACGATTTTACAGACACGAAATGATATAAATGGAGATATCAAATGGTAAAACCTTTACTTTTGAAATACTTCATCATTGTTTACTCTTGACAAAATTATATTCCGATGGGTGAGATGTTTTAAAGCAGCAAAGAAAGGGCGATGAGATTGTGAAAGTCACTGGAAAGTGACTTAGAGTTACCAGCCTAAGTTAAATAGTAGGATGTTTTCTATTGGCTGATGGAAATAGACGTTACTGGTAGCGGGAAAGGGAACCAATTAGAGCACAGTTTTAATGCTTAGGCAGAACAAACTTGTTCGATATATATTCTGAACACAGTTCGTCCACGGTTATTGCACACCACAACTTGTTTTCATTTATTGTAATGTGCAGTCGTTTTAGGTAGAAGTGCATTTAGTTCTCCCCCCCCCCAGTATTTTGGTATTACAGATTACTTGCGTAAGAAATGTGATACGCGGAATCTAAGTTTCACGTGTAAAAGAACGTGCAACACAGTTTCAGCTATGATCGCATAGAAATATAACGTGTAAATAAATTATGAAATCTCCTGGTAACAGTTTAAATAAATACCTTAAACTAAAAGTTACAACTGTATTATCTCTGAAATAGTTCCTTTTACCATTCACGCCCTGTTAAGAGATATTTGCTGCACCGAGGAACCCAACTAGCAGGAGCAAATATGAATAATATATTAAAAACATATTTACAATATAAATAATTCAGAGACACCGAGAAGTTGGGGGAACGCCGGAAATTTAATTAACTAAAAATATAGTGTACTTATTGTAATCATGTGCATGAAAATAAAATGTTCTATACAATACACGAAATGTGTAAAATGATAATGTATGGTGGAATGCCCAAAAGAACAATACCAGTGAAAGTTAAGTATAAACAAAAGGCATGAATATGGAAGAGTGCAGTGTATGACATTTACAATGAGTATAAAACAATGGGGTGAAGTGATATACACATGTATTGTGTTTATGTAAATATTGAAATATTCTATAATGTAAATGAATATAAGTATTGTATAATGTTCAAAGATGAAAATTTGGTGAAGATAGAAATGAAGATGTAAATATGTGAACGGACCCACATAATAAAGAACTACAAACGCAGCAGAAACGAAAATAAATAATATTAATACAGGGAAAACGCTAGGCGGAAAAATTATTATAAACCGCTAAGTAGAAAATCTGCTTCCGCTAAGGCAAAAGAGCTCCTCTTTTAGGTACTACAAAATAAAAGACGAAAATCAACGTAATAAACAATTCATAAAGGTAACTAGGAATTAATGTCAATAATCATATATTTAAATGCGCTTAGAATATTAATTTACGAGAGGAGTAAACAGCAATACAATTTTAAGCAATAAACGAAACGTCAGGGAGGATATATTGGCATATTTTTCCTATAACAAAACGGGCAACTTCAGTGCAGCTGTTTGTTTCTATCCATAAAATATTACGTGAACAGGGAGAAAACATTAGAAATAGCGGTAATTTTCTACGCCTGGCCAGTTACAAGTGTAGCGGCCGGAAGGAAAGAGCCTACTGCATTCCAAAAGAGATGTTTATCTTAATAGCTTATAGAACGCATATCGTTCGTTTCCGTTTGTTTAAAGGAAGAAGTCATCAGGAGAGGGGCTGAGCCAAGCTGCGTTCGGACGAATATCAGTAAAATGATATGAGGTTATGCGAATCATGCGAGTTTTGTAGTAGGCAGGAAACCAGACATTCAACCAAAATTTCGGTGTGGGGATGGTTTTGTAACATGTCAGATTCTACTCTACAACGAATAGAATACTCTGAATTGTGAATCTGACGGGGAAGGTCCTGAAAGTCAAGGGGTCCAATTTGGACATAAACGAATTTTCATCTTCCCGAGGTGAACGTCGAATGGTTTGACCATCAAATATACAAAATACAATTCTTTTGGTATGTGTACTCTGTTCTGACATCAGGCTGCAGGTTCAAGTATTGGAACAGGAATAAACCACTAATTATGGGAGACACTGAGTGTTATCATTCTTCACTCTAGACCCAGACACTTAACTTTCTTTACGGAAGACACAAAGATATACCACACTTTGAGGAACACGAGAAATAGAAGTCTCATGCTCTCGACGGCTTGCAGAGGGAGCGACTTGTACACCAGGTAGCTGATTGCGTGTTACCTTACACTCCCCTCACCTCTGCGAAGTACATAAATCCCAATCCCGACCAGATAGGCACAACATGAATTAATTGATTTTGTCCGAGACTTGGGAGCTTTCATTGATTGAGCTACTAACATCAGTGGCGGTGAACAAACTAATGTGTACATACACATTTTTAAATATAAACTTACCTAATGACGGAATATGACGCTCCTTCCTACTACAGAACTTATCAATGACTAGTGTTAAATCCGTTCATCTTAGAAGCGATATTCTCCTCCCTGGACAACATTGCCAGAGCAGCAAGGCCAAAAAAAATTCGCGTTTTAAGCATGAAAAACATCTGTGGTCATTCAGGTTGAGATTAAAATGTTTAGCAAAGTTGTAACTTCAGAAAGAGAATCTTGGAAACTGTTAGAAAACACATTTATTGCAATAATTGAACAGTTCCTTCGGTGTCTCCGAAATCAGAACTTGTATACAGAACGGTAAGTTGTGTCTAACATTTTCTTATTCAGTATTTTGTGTGCGTCCACAGTAGTTTGAGGTTCCATCTTAGGTAACTCTTTTAAAAATCTATAAAAGAGTTCACAGTTTAGCGGCTGATGACTTAAGTACTGAAAGCGAAGTCCAGCTTCCTCAATAATGCGATCACACATGTCTTTGGCTTCAATTTTCAGAGACACTACATTTTGGCGTTTGCTCACTGATTCAGACGAAAACATAAATATATTGTCGGCTGCACCTTGAATATCACAGATGCAATGAATGAATGAATAAATGAATTCACACAGCAGTTTCTACTTTAACTGCCTAAGTTGATCTTGACTGCAGCTGATTATAAAGTATATCATCAAAATGAATTACTCTATGAATAGATTTCAACCACAAAAAGAAATTTTCAATCTTCTAAATAACGCCGAAGTCCATTTGCTCACAAATTTTATCGTGGGAGGAATTTTCCAACTCAGAAAAGCACCGTAGGAATTTTTCCTGATTTTCAAAGAACAAATTAACAGCTCCGGATATAAAAGTCCATCCAGTTGCAGAGCCATCTAGAACTCTTCTGGCCACCGCAGATTGTGACAGCGCTGTTGGGATCTTGAGAAAGAGACAGGAAAAACTGAGAGATTAAGAAAAACATATTCTGCAAAGCTGCATGCCCCATCACTAAATTCAACTGATGTGCATAGCAGTGAATATACCGTGCATTTAGTAATTCAGACCGGAATTTGGCTTGTACTCCAACTCCACCATTCATTATTGAGGCTCTATCGTAAGTTTGGACAACGAGTTTAAGAAGTCTGCCACCAAATAATTCATGAAGCACGTTCAATATGCTTCCAGAAATTGCCTGTGCGTTTTGACCCTTTGGTTTAAAAAGAAAAAGTAATCGCTCATATGGTAAACGGTTTTCCTCGTATCTAAACACTAATATAAGCTGGGACTGATGAGAAACATTTGTGGTTTCATCTGCCATAAGAGCTACAAAGTCAGTTTCTTGCATTTCCTATGTTATCACCTCACGAAAAACATCTAACATATAATCGTTCGTTTTGGATGGTTTTGGAGGTCTCTTTGGAGGTCTATGGTTCGAGTCCATGGTTCTTTTACAGCCCTATTAATATTACTTACTAAATCAACGAGTCCTAAAAACACGCCAGGATTTTGGTGAAACGCACGACAAAAATATATACAGTCAATTATGCGCGACAACACACACCTGTTATTTTATCCCCAACTTGCTAATTATGCTTCAGCTTTGCTTCCTGGTAAACACGGCTTAACTACATCACGATATGTGTACTGCCAAAAGCACCCAAATGAAGCACTTTGTTGACATGTTTTACATTTGTGTATTTTAATAAGAACATTAATAGGTCCCAGATCTGTCACTCCCGTCGTACTTCAAGAATTACTCTTTCCAAAGAGCAAGCATGGGAAACAGAAGAGAGCATTTCTTTCTTGGCATCCAAATATCTATAGATGTTTCTACATTTTGAGGTTTAGCCGCCTGGTGTAGCCATTGTTTCTCGCACGGATTCCATTATGTTTGGAGCTTGAGTTTGCCTTCTAACTGCTTCACTTGGACTTTTTCCTTTTATATTACAATTACATGCGAATGACACTATCACAATTTGATGATCTTTTGCATAGCATTGTGCTCATATAGAGAAACAGCCTATTCGAAAGTCAATATCTTCAGCAGAGATCATTTGTTTAACTTTGAGTTTAGAATGGGCTTATGTATTATTCAGTCAACAGCATAGACGTGGTTTTAATTAGGTATAATGGAATGAAGGTATAATTTTGGTTGTCTGAGACACTTTTAGCAGGCAGCCTCAACATTTCAATGAGGATTTCTTCTGAAAACGAATGAAATTCTCTTGATGTTGACGCCATCTTTAACAACCTTAACAAGGACCACAGAATATTAAACAAAGGAATTGTGTGGATGACACACATGCCGCCGGTAAAAGTGAAATCCAATTGAACCTTCTTCATACGGGTTTCGTCGCGTCAATTCTGAATTCCTATTGGTCAATCGTTTTGTCGCGCGTGCCGCGTGGACAATATCGCTCCATTGTGAACCCAGCATAAGAGTTATTCCCGCTAGTATCAAGCACGACATTAAAGATTATTACTTCAACACTACATAGATGGCAGGCAGTGGTTATATGACAGCAAGGCGCAAGGCTCCAGTTGTGCACTTTAGGTAAATGCAGCCAATCGGAGAAGAGATTTCAAATCCCACATCAATGTTTAACATGTAAAATATGCAGTAATAATTGGACATACGTTTAACACTAAATAGGGCACTATTTGCAGCAAAATAACCATTGTGCTGTAGCACATATTGATAAGCCGTGCCTGACTAACATCTCAATTGAGACAGTTACGCCTCAGAAAATATGATTTTGTCTGTTTTAAGAATGCGGCAGAAGCCCTTAAAAGAACTTGTTTTTCCGGCAAAGTACAGCTAAAATTAAAGATGGCGTTTTCATTGCATCCCAAGTTAGAAACTCTTTGCTGATCAACATTTCGATGGACTTCTGACATGTAAAAAATAATGCAAGTTCGGTATCTTTTAGAGTTGCTTCAAATTCCCTGGGGACTCTCCTGCGCCAAACTATAGGGAATTCGTGCATAATATATTGCTGGATACATATATGGGGTGCAAAATGTTATTGAAGGCACAGCTTCTGCACTCCCATTTGTAATTTTTCACATAAAATTGTGAGGTAATTTCTGATGAACATGCAGAACGTTTTCATTAGACAATTCTGACATTTGAAATACCATACCATAAATTGAGTACATCCACGCTAAATGATTATTGCTGATCGGTGATAGGAGATATCCCGAGTACTAGTATAGCTGAAAACCATGATATACGGTGGCATAAAATAGATAAAAGCGATGGGACAAAATGCTGGAAAAATGAAATATTCAGAGCGGTAAAATAAAACAATCAAGAAAGAGTAATTCAAATGGAAAACGTATTGATTTGCTATCGATATAATCATAATTACTGTTACGTCATGTACTAGAAAACGTACACACCACATTAATAAATGGAACTAACACGGGAAGTATGAGAAAATGTAGATGAAAGTTTCACTAAAGTATGAACGTTAACATTGTTGTTATATTTTCTGGGCTTAAATTTGCTCACCTGTTTGACAGCAAGCTTGCATATGTTGAGCAACTACTATCAATGTCAACATTCGTAGTTGGATACAATTCTACATTCAAGAAGCGATTTGAAAAAGCACGACATTCGTTCATCAGTCCCTTCATTAGTTCAGGCGTGGCTTTCATCACATTTCTTTCTGTCTGATGCTGCATTACTAGGTATCCTTTCAGAAATGTGTCTTTAGAAAGGCACCTTAGAAGTGGAATCTGACTCACGTGATATGAGCTCATTGGATAGTTTTTATATAAAAAAAAAATTGGTAAATGAAAAGGCTCGACTGTTGAGCAAAACCTGCAGGATCCTCTGCCAACAGCTTCTCCAGCTTTTCGATGCTGCATTTGTTTACTTTCATTACTCGAACTTCTTCTCTCTGCTTGGTTTCATCCTTAAGCTTGCACAGTTTTAAGGATGTCTCATTTCGAAACTCCTTGTTTTTATAAGCCGCAATTCATAAAACATTGCAGGCAATCTTGGCACAAGCTTGTGCGCTCTGGGATATTGTTACCCACTTCAAATATGATAACCTCAGAAATAGTGCAGCAATGCCTTTCACTTAAACAAATGAAATTTCTATCATTATTTGTAAGCTCTATAAAGTAGCTGACTGCCAAATTGGTTACTTCTAGTACTCCAACATATCGTTTAAGTATTCCAACACATATAGCAGATTTTTATCCATGAACCCCGCCGAGGTAACGTAGAAATCGGAAACATAGTTGCTTCCTTAGCACCAGCATGCATGTTTATATTTAAAAAAATCATATATGTTCAATTCACATAACTTTCTCTACACCTCAGCAAGAAACTATTGTTAAAAGGCTTATTCTCCCATTTCTAGCATATTAATCGAGGAAAAATTAGCAGAAAGGGTGTTTTTACTGTCTTCCTTGTAATCAAAAGGGTGATTGCTAAAGTGATTGTGAATACATTTAAAAGCTGGTTGCTATGTGATTGAAGTGCCTTCGTTTGTATGGCAGGAGTTGACAAAGTCCCGTTTGAGAAAAGTATTTTAAAGCTGAAACTATTAACGAGGAATATCTAAAAAACGGCCAACTCCACGAAAAAAAAACTGGAAAGGAGAAGTACTCGGAGTATATATATATATAGGCAGTAGTGGTTCAAGAGAAGACAATATACAATTCTACAGTTCCAAACTAAAGTACTACCTCAATAAAATTGACGTTACTGGACTGGTGATCACTACAAGGGGCACTATCTCGTACCACTCAGCACTTCCCGTTTCTGCTAAGACTAGGGTATTACTATATCAACTTGCTGAAAGAGGTAGGCATGCATGGTTCCGTTAAAATCCTAAGGAACAGTTTATATGGAGTTGATATATTCTGTATTTGCTATTTTATGTGCTCTTTATCAATTATTTGTTATTATCAGTGTTATTATTTTACTGCATTTTTCTGGTTATTTTTATTGCCTATTTGTTTTTCGTCGTTTTTGTAACCCCTTTTTGTATTTCTTCTTTGTTGTTTGGGATGCGTTATCGCCAGTCAACCTCCCAATGGAGGGAGCTTATTCAAATAACAAAATTACTGTCTTTAAACTTTTAACTATAATGGAACTATCATTAAAAGCAACTGTCCAATTGATGAATCCCCTAATACACGTAGATTTCATTTGAATTTAAATTGTACTGATATTATTATTATTATTATTATTATTATTATTATCATCATCATCGCTATTATGAGCATTATTATCATTTAATTATCATCATCAACATCGTGTTTACTATTGCTTTTAACTATCATGACCCGATTCTTTCATCTCTTCAAATGTACAATTTTCGTGACTCATACAGAGAGCTCTCAGAGAACTTAATGCAAACAACATATTTCATTCAACATGTTTTAAAATCCTTTTTATTTTCTTCCACGTATTATTAAACACTACAACTTTAAGGCGTGAATCCTTTAACTGCTTCAGTTACACAGACAGAACATTCCAATGTATCTGTTCATGTAGAACCTAATGAAACCAAGATTTTTCATTTAACATATTTAATTGCACTCCTATTTTTTCTATTCATTACTAATAAATACTTCAACTGCAGGACGCGTAACCTTTAACTACTTGCATTACCTATCAACACTTCAAGGTATTTACTCATGAAGAACCGAATGAAAAATATTTCATTTCCATTTTTTACATTTACTATTAACATATATGTCAACTTTAAGGCGCGTATCCTTTAAGTGTTACCATTACATAAACACACAGCTTCAATGCATCTTCTCATGAAGAATTCAATGAGGCCATTGAGATTTTTTTTTTTTAGTTTGCATTTTGATTTTTATATCCATTATTAACAGATATTTAAAACTTAAGACACATTTCCTTTAACCGTTCCCATTACACAACTCATTTCAATGTATTTTCTAATGAAGGATGCAATCAAACAAGTTTTATTTTGACATTTTTTTTTAATTTCATCCTTATTTTCCACTTTTACTATTCACAAATACTAACTCTTAGAGACCAATACCCCTTACTAATTTTAATTCATTCAAATGTATTAATACGGACTGTCTTTCCCAGAGAATCCATTAAAGCAGAGAGATTAACAGTAAAAATTGCTTTTGGTATTTTTATATAATTTCAATCCTTATTATGGTTTTAGTATTTATTAACTATAAAGTCTCAATGCTTCTCCGGCTTGAAATGGACAAACACTAATGTTGTGCTGATTTCTTCGGTATATTCAATGATTGAAGCATAATTTCTTACCCTTTAATTTACACGTATTACTATTACTACTATTTAAAAACCACTTCTGGAACTCAAAAAATCCTTTATTATTTTCCATCACACGCCAAGGATTTTCTTGCAGTAAAAACTAAAGAACCGAGAAATTGAACACACATTAATAATACATTTAATTAAGAATACTTGCAACAAATTACTCATATAAACTTAAAGTACCAAAACTTCACAGATTCGGAAACAGAATCTTTAGACCTTTTCCGCCCACTCCTTTCACCAATTGATTTAAGCACGCAACCAATCAGCCTCTAAACTAGAATTCAGCACCTATTCGAGTTATGAAATGTCAATTTTAACCGGCAAATAACCTCCAGGACAATTACTAATACAATAAGCCATTGAGATAACAAGATAAAAAGAGACAGAGAGAGAGAGAGACACACAGAGAGAGACAGAGAGAGAGAGAGAGAGAGAGAGAGAGAGAGAGAGAGAGAAATTATATTAAATAATTTTACTCGAACCCATCTCAAGAGCTATATTGCCAGGATAGCAGTTAAAGTTTTCATTCACCTGAATGATTCTGCGGATATTCAGGAATTCTAGAACCCTCTCTAACAGACAGCTTTTGAACATACGAAGAGAAACACCTTTCAAATTAATACGACTTCTAGAGATTCCATGCATAGTGATCCCCTTTTGATGGCGAGATGCTGCAGAATTTCCTCCCCACTATAATCCTCTGCGGAAATCAGACAGGTGGATGTTCAGCCGTCAGTACTGAATATACGACGCAAGAAAAACACAGGGTTTCAAGAATAGTGATGCAGGAAAAACAGAGGAATTCAAACACAGTTATGCAGGAAAAACACAGGGATACAATAGTAGTTCGGAGAAGCTTCAAGAGCAGGAGGATTCAAGAACGTTCGATGTAAGCGGGGATGGTTCAAGCATATGGCAATAAAAGCCCATTGGGAAGGGTCTAGCGCCCCCCCCCCAGGTTGACAAATGTTACAAGTGCTTTAAATATGAAAGCAATTAATAAATAACATATACCGCCTGAGAGTACGCTGCCCCTCCCGCCTTTGGTAAGCTACATGTCTAAAAAGGTTTTTCTTACGGGGCAAGGCTATCAGCACAACCATTACTGCACGATAACGGTTGTGAGAATAAACTATGATTGCAGATGCTTGGTTCGAATGTATAACTTCCGAGAACATTTTTAAGATTTTGGCGTATTCCTCAATCATTATGCGGGGCCCGCTTCAATTCTACGTCTCGATGAACCTTAATTCCAAGGAGAATAACTCGTAGAGGAATGGGCACAACGAGAGCAAATAAAACCGAAACCGATACCTCTCCCTCGACCTGGAATATTGATACAAATGAAATAGATATCATTACCGACTTATTCGCGCTAGACCACAGTCAAAAAATTACGGTTACACTACTTACTTTAATTAAAAATACAAAGTACATCCTACATTCCAACGCTATACCTGAACTATACGCCAAAACCATGTAAAAATCATACGTATAATTATCACAAGACTTATATAAAATGCTAGTATTACTTATTCAATGCGAGAAGGAAGTATCTTTTACCCCAGGGCTAATCAAGTTGTTCATGAAACCCCGTGACGTATATGCAATAAAATGAGTGTATGCATTCCTGGCAGAGAAATTGCCAATACTCCAGGGGTGCACACATTAACATTAGGTGTGGATGTGAAAAATAAATAGCCTTGCTATTTAAAGGATCGGGTGGGACCACCACCACCAGTAGTAGTAGTGGAGCTTTAGGGCGCATAACTGCAACGGTTATTAGCGCCCGAAAAAAGTGATGGGGTAATAAAAGAAAAGCTAAGGACTAGCCCCACACACTAAAATCTAAAAACAGAACAAAATGTGGCCAAAACAGTGTCAGCTACTACGGGAAGTAAAAAAGAGCGGTAAAAGAGTCCACACACTAAAATCTAAAAACACAATAAAATGTGGCTAAAACAGTGTCAGCTACTGCGACACGTAAAAGTAAATGCGATAAAAGGGTTCCTGTCGAGCCACCAAGAGAAGCGATGCCAATAAGTAGCCAGACATATACACGACACAAAGCGAAAAACGTTAAAATCACACACGGTGGCTGATACCGAATAAATGCATAAAATCTAAAACGTGTTCCACAGCATTGAGTTCGTCCGCCAGTATCTGCGAAATAGCAGCTGGTAACCCGACGGACAAACGTAAGGGAGCTAAAAACTGACACTAGATTAAAACATGCCTCAAAGTCAACGGCTCCTGACAATGTGCACAAAACGTTGGAGGGTCCGAAGAAAATAAATGAATGTGACAAACGAAATTGCCCGATACGTAGTTAGTTAAAATGACCTCTACGCGAGAGGATGTGAGCCAGCCGACAGAGAGGGACTTCACCTCCTGAAGTTTGTTGCCCTGTAGCTCGGCCCATTTAGCACTCAAACATAAAAGTATTAAACGACATAAAAAGATGCGTAAGTCCGCAGAGGTCACAGAAGGGTTAAAACACCTGGGGGCTGAAACGGCAGCCTTCCCGGCGGCATCGGCAGCCTCGTTGCCGCGCAGGCCGACGTGGCCAGGAACTCACAGAAAAGTAACGCGGAAGCCAGAATCGGTGAGCGAGTGGAGACAATCCAGGAAACGCTGTATGAGGGGTTCGGGACTGTACAGCTACCTAAGGCTCTGTAGAACACTCAAAGAATCAGAGCACACAACCCACTCAGAAAAACCTTGCCGCTGAATATATAAAAGATCTTGGAAGACACTAAAAAGTTTATGGGGTAAGAACCCAACAAGCTGGCATTCAGGAGTTTCTTCGACTGGTCTTCCGTCTTTGTTTCAACTAGCAACGTACCGTCTCGAGTTCTGGTGGCATTGGTCACTTTACCGCAGATCCTGTCAATCTCACGTTGTATGTAAAACGGACTGATATCTTTCATTGTTTTCGTTTGCAGGCTAAGGTCACAACTAAAACGCGGTCAAATGAGGTAGGTTCTCGCGGAGAGAGCATGTTGAAAGGCCCCCTTCCGGAACCGTCGGCGTCAGCCTGCCATCTGGGGGTAGAGAAAAGACACCGAAAACTTTCCGGTCTGTGCCGCCTGGTAGACCCCTACCAGACCGATCTAAAAGAGTACGTCAGAAGGAGCTACCATCCAGCCACTACTGCTGCGTAATGACGCAGACATGGATTCAGGGGACTTGTGGTTGATTACACCGCGTTTCCGTTAACGGTAACACGACCGGTTCGTGATTCTAACCCAACAGCGTTCGTCGGGAGATTAAAACAGACCGGGCTCACAAGGAAGCTACGTGGGTGTACATAACGGTATGGACGGGCTCCGCACCTAAGGCTTACACATAGAGGCAGTAGGAAGGGTCCACTCAACCTTCACGCCTGAAACCTCCGAAGAGCACACGAGTTGGAAGCCGCGCTGGAACCGTGGGACAGGAACCACGGAAATAAAATAAAGATCCCTGTTGGTGAGGCAGGAGTTAATAAATTTAGAGCCTTAAAACTAAATATATAAGAAATAAGCCTAGAAGAGGAAGATGACGCGAGTACACATGCGCACACAATGACAAAAACCCCCGGGTGCGCCAAACCCGTACCTAGGGGGGACAGCGCTACTAAGGACTTTCAATATATACACTAAGAATTACCATATTGCTGATTTAACCGATGTGTGTGTATGTGCGAGTACGATGTTGCTTTGAAAAGTTTTCGGCCTCACCTACAGGTCGCAGCGCTACTTGCATTGATTTTTTTCCCCTTGCGTTGGTACACATGTTAGTTGACTCTATGTAAAATTACAAGTCATTCCAGTTGGCTGTAGGCAGTTGTTTGGAAGCAATGAAAGTGCGCATTGCTTTGAAAATGGAGAAATTCAAGTATCGTGCTGTCATAAAATTCTTCGTAAAGGAAGGTTTAGCACCAACAGACATTCATTTACGGATTGTAAATGTGGATGGTGAATCTTCGTCTTCAGTTTCCACTGTGAAGAAATGGGCGGCCGATTTAAACGTGGCCGTAAGAGCGTCTAAGACGATCCACGCGGAGGTCGAAAAACTAACCACACCGGAAATCATTGAAAAAATGCATATGATTTTGGAAGATCGCCGTACAAAGGTGCGTCAAATTCCTAATGCTCTTGAAATTTCAAAGGAACGTATTGATCACATCTTGCATCAGGAATTAGACATGAAAAACCTTTGCGCTAGATGGATGCCGCGTATCCTCACTGTGGACAACAAACGCATTCGCACGAGACTTTCTGAAAAGTGCTTGGCGTATTTTCAGAAGAACAAAAGTGACTTTTTGCGCCGATACTTCATAATGGGTGAAAGATTGATTCACCACTACACACTCGAATCCAAGCAGCAGTCGAGGTAGTGGACAGAAGCTGGTTCTTCAGCTCCAAAGAAGGCGAGGATGGTGTCATCGGTGGAAAAGATTATGGCGCCAGTATTTTGGGATGCCAAAGGAATTCTGTTGATTGACTATCTCGAAAAAGGTAAAACCACTACTGGAGAATACTACACTCAACTTCTAACCAAACTGAATGCAAGCATTCGTGAAAACAAACCCGGGTTAAAAATACAAAAAAAAAAAAAAAAAAAAAAAAAATTGTTTTCCATCGGGACAATGCACCTGACCGCAAGTGTTTTGGCAATGGAGAAATTGAGAGATCTTCACTATGGAATGCTGGAACATCCAACCTACTCCCCATATTTCGCTCCCACGGACTTACATCTGTTTCCAAAACTGAAGAAATTCCGCGCTGGTGGGCGCTTTTCGTCCAATGAAGCAATTGTGCCTGTAAATGGGTACTTTGCAGCACTTCCAGAGGAACACCACGCAGAGGGAATAATGGCATTGGAACACCGCTGTACAAAATGTATTATCCAGGAGATTACGTTGAAACATAAAACTACTTAGAAAGCAGGAATTGTCATTTTTCACTATCAGGCCGAGAACTTTTCAGACCACCGCCGTGTGTGTGTGTGTGTTTCCATTGCAATACTTTAAACCTAAACAGGAAATCTCCGTCAAAAATTACGACGACCTCGCACATTGCTGAAATGTAGAAATAAGACTGACATGTTTAAGCAACACAATGCTTTTCAGTATTACGATAAATACTTAGACCGAAATAGGAAACACACAAACAAATTAACAAATCAGAGTATCCTGCCCTGTATTTCAATATCTGAAAAACTATACTTCCACATTCAAACAAGATATAACATATTGCTATATTGCCTCCTCCCTGGCTTATTCCCAGTAATATACGAATATATAATACGAAGAATGTAAATAATGCAGGAGCTCGCCAATCAAAAAAACTTCTCCTAAATTACTATATGCTAGAACCAATCACATTTCTGCTACATCGCATGTGCACCATGAAATATGTTAGAACCATATATTCTTTACATGCCCAGACGACTATAAAGGCAACGATATCGCAAAAGCTCTACACTTGTTTCGCACGAAACCATCTAGAGGGAGAGAGCGACACAAAAAGCGAATTGATAGCTTAGAACCAGCGATTGTGCTACACCAAGTGAATACCACAACACGCTTCTGGAAATGTCTGGTAAGTGTAAATATATACTCATTTATCCTTAAAAATTACAATTTATGCTGCATGTGGATGAGATTCGATAAGTAAATATTTCAAAACACAGAGGTTTTATGGAAGTTGTATCTTCACCTATACAGAGAAAAAAATATATTTTAAGAGATCTTCAGTATAGTATGTATAAAGAAAGCTTTAATATTACTTAAAAACATTTCTTAAAAGCAGAGGATATTTAAATTATTATAAGCTACTTTAAAATAAGAGCATGTCGCATAAAAGTGCCATATATCGCTGTTATACGCAGGAACATTGATTACCATAACTAAAGAAATATATATATATATATATATATATATATATATATATATATATATATATATAAACGTAGGTGTAATAAAAGCAATAGTTGATTTGAATATTTAAAAATAATGAATGCTTCATAGCCAACTGGACAAACGAAATGAAGCAAGCAGACAAAAAAGGCAAATATACATTTACATTGTCACCCTCAGAGGCTGCCAGCAAGATCACCGCCCTCGACAGTGTGATTTGGATGAAATCTCTCAATGAAATTACAACCTCTCACGTCGATATGGACACCGGCTATGTAGCAAGCAGTCCGAACAATGTCCATAGTTACAAGACAGGGAGCGAATAGATTGAACGTGCAGAAACTTGCTCATAGTCTGCGCGATCCGCATTATGCGGCTCTGAATACAGGTAAGAATATTTTGAAATCACGTCTTTCTTTAGAGCTACAACTACTACTATTGTTATTTATTTATTATTATTATTATTATTATAATCATCATCATTATTATAATAATATTATTATTATTTCAAGGACGACAGCGCAGGGTGTCATTAGACCGACAGTAATCCATTTCGGGTGTGGTATGAGACAGAAGGCGTAAGGACTGGTAAGTTATGCATTTATAGAAAAAGTAATACATGCATTTATAATGTATTGCCATCGCAAAACCGCTAATGCAAGAAAATAAAAGCGCAGCAAAGTGTTACTTAGACTACAACACCTGTGCCATGTACATAGAAATTTCGATTTATATATTTCACCGGAAATGTATGTTTTGAGATCCCCTGAGACAGAAAAGAAGCATCGTCTAGGAAAGGTCGGGTGTATTCGTGTTTAGGCAGCGTAAAAAAGAGGGGGGAAAAAGAAACATAATAAGCCCGTTAAACATCTAAGTTTGCATTCCTCTTTTTATTCCTCTAGGAAAAGCTGGTGTTTTTGTGTTCTAAATAATAGTGCGCTAGATTACATGCGCATTAACTCTCATATTCACATTTTACAGACTCTGGAAATGATAGTGATTTATCATGGCTAAAGAAAAAAATTCACCAACATCCACACAGGGCTGGATGCTTCGAATAGAGATATTCAATGTTATTGGTTTCATTTATTTAAAAATATTATTTAAGAAACCATTCGTTGTTTTTTTTTCTCTCCTGGTTAAGCATAATGTTTTCAAAATGACATTAAAATTAATACAGAATGTTAAAAGAGAATTGACACACAAAAGTGCATTAGTTTAGAGCCTTCTCTTATTTTCTTTTCATTAAAATTACACTGAATTGGCAATATAAACACGTGTGCTAACGTTTTATCTCCATTAGTAGGCAGCGGCTAGAAGAAAAACATTATATAGGATTATTTATAGAATACGCATGGAAAGTTACGTGCGTGAAACGGAGAACAAATTTTTGCAGAGAAAGAAGATTCCAGCAGGTCGTCTTCTTAGCGCGGTGGTAGCGTTGCTGCTGGGTTCGATCCCCAGTACCGGCGTGGGGATTTTTCCCCGCTGGGAGACCTGGTCCGGGGTGCACTCAGCCTCGTAAGGTCCCTGGGGGGCCAATTGAGGAGCTACTTGATGGAGAAGTAGCAGCTCCAGGTCATGAGGACCGCATTAACCGGCCGTAGGGGGGGACTCGAGGCGCTGACCACGTCTCACCCTCCAATACTGCACCCCATCCATGACGTCTGTAGTGGACCGAGATGGGGGACGCAGCGGCCGGGCGGTAGGCCAAGGTTCCCCGTGAGCTGTCGTGCCATGGAGTTAAAGATTCCAGCAACAGTGAACATATTAGCGAGGGAATAGCGACTTTAAGCGCACCTCATCTGAACCTCGAGTCCGAGGACGTCCTTTGCAAGCAGACGTCAGGGATGAGAAGGGTTCTTCGAGAGGCTCTCCCCAGCACGAGATAGAAAACGTCCTTTGGGATGGTTCTTCATGGGACGAGACGTGCAATCAGGCAATGGCGGAATGGAAGACGCAGGCTGACACAACAACTATTCCGCTGATACCCGGACCGCCCCGCCAATCTGAATGTAGCCAGATTTGAATCTCCAACACCAGATCTTTCCTGTAGAGCTGGCCATCTATTGAATGCAGGGAGCGACACCAGAGCACGGGTTAACAAGAGACAGCATGAACCAGCTTCCGACTCGCATGACAAGCAATCAAGCAAAGGACAGTCATAGCCCACTAGAATACGTCATTATAGAGAAGGCATTTAATGGGCGAATCTATAACACGAAAATCACAATCAATAACAATGATCCCCAGACATTCCTAGAGAGATGCAAGCCTCTTGTAAATTAAGGAGATAGGCTCAATGCTGGCAGACATCAATCTGGATTCAAAATTATTTCACATCAATCTGGTATCAAAATTATTTCCTCGTTGGAAGTGACATATATCATCCAGGTCCCTGATTCTGACCTTATCAAGAACACCAATTTTAATAGTAGTACAAGATTGGGGCTTCAATCATCTGATTTGAATACTTTATTTACAACTGTACCGGGTGAATTGCTTGAAAATATTTCAAAATTTAAAAGTCAAGAAGGCTCTAAATCTTTACTTTCTGAAAACTCCCTAGTAAATGGTATAAACTATTAATCTCCACTCACTGCATCACGCTACATTGAGGTACCAGCTGCATTACAAGCCAAGAGAGCTGTATTAAACATAAAGAACCGGGATGATTACTATTTTGCATGGTGTTGGCTAGCCACAAAGTACCCTACACGAATGGGCACAGGACCTCTAAGTACCTCAAAAATAATTATTTAACAGAATTTAACCGACATTATATTTCCTGTGAGCCTGCATGACGTACATTAATTTGAAAAGAAAAACCCAGGAATACCGGTTGTTGTATTTGCCCTACATGATGACACTGTAGTACCACTTTACCAGCCTTCATAAAAGCATTCTCATCATTTGAACCTGCTAACGATTACGGATGGGGAGAACTCCCATTACTGCATTATCTAGGATCTGTCAAAACTGACAAGAAGTAAATTCACAAAGAGAAACAAACACTGGAAATGCCATCCCTGGATGAGACACTTTAGCAAAGCGAATGTACTGGAAAAAAAAAACATCAATTAATACGTTAAAAACCACAAATACTTAGGATGTCCACAAACGAAAGAGTCCTGTTTTCATCCTATTCAAAGTGTACACTTGTAAGTTTTGTAGTATAAGCAATTAAGAGTGTGTTAGCACAGGTGCACTCTTGTGAGCCTTCGACTACCGAGAGCTGGAACCGAGCTATTCAGCATCATGAAGCAATGTCAATATCGCTCAAACTTGTATACATCCATGACTATACGCTATCTAAATTTAGACTCTTCAGAGGTCCTAATGCTATCAAACATTTCTTTATTGAGCTTAAAGCAATAGCCGACGTGGTTATTTCGCATTATAGCAAGATAGAGGAAATGCGGTTGACAGCTCAGGATAGATCAGATTTTCATAGCGCTAGACATTGCCACATATGCAAGAAGGGGTTTGAGGAACATGATGTGAAGTTCTGGGATCATGATCATGTTAGAGGTGTCTTCCTGGGAGCAGCATACAAAGCTTGCAATAAATAAAAATGCACCAGAGTGTTAACCAATTTTTTTCATTGCTTGAGTATTTAGGATAGCCAGTTTCTCATAGAGCACCTCGCATAGGATGACATCCCCCTTCCATATATCGCAACCACTTCTATATATCGTTTTCAAAGAGGTACAGGCCCATTAATTTGCACTTTGTAGATAGTTTCAAGTTCCTAGGCGGCAAGCTATCTAGTGTAGCAAGTATGCTTGGAATTCCGGATAACAGATGGAGAATACCAAGATCCCAGACATCGAGACCTCATGAGAGCCAAAGGGATATTCCCTTAAACCTATGTGGACCCACCAGAAAAACTTCAAGACACACAAATTCCAGCCAAATCTCTGTTTTACAGTAGCATTGAAGAAGAGTACAGACACGTCCAGAAAGTGTGCGATACATTCAATATTAAAAATCTACGGCGAAAACAGTGACCAGTACCTGAAACCAGATACGTTCTTCCTAGCTGATGTATTTGAGAAGTTTAGGGGCCTATATCTGTAATTGAACAATTTAGACCCGTATTGGTACTATACATTATCAGGACTTGCCTTCGACGCTATGCTGAAAATGACGGTAAAGCTTGACCCCATTATAGACCAAGAAAGTTAATATTTTTCGAGGGAGCAATCAGAGGTGGAATGTGTAGCGTATCCAAGCGTTATGTAAAAACGAACAATAAACATATTCCAAAATACAACCCTAAACAGAAGGACGTACTCCTTGCATACCATGACATAAACAACTTATACGGGAGGTTATTGACCTCTTACATAGCTAAGGGCAATCTGAGGTGGTTGCCAGGGAAATAGCCAACATTGATTTAATCTCTGTACCTTCCGATTAAAATATTGGATATGTGCTAGAAGTTGATTTGGAGCACCCTAGTCAATTCCATAACTTCCACAATGGGCTGCCTCACTGTCCTAAAACGGAAATGCCGCCAAAAGGCGAATACAAGAAACTGCTGGCAACTTTGGATAATAACGAAAAATACATCTTGCATTATATAAATCTACAACAATACATTAATGTAGGCCTACAATTTAAAAAGATGCACAGCATGGTGGCATATGACCAGTCAGAATGGCTGAAAACCTACATTGATGTAAATGCAGAAAGACGTTCAAAGGAAAACTCACAATTTGGACAAAATCTTTGGGGAAAAAATTAGCAATACTGCATATGGAAAGATTATTGAGAACGTGAGGAAATATGGTGACTTTCGAATTGTATGGTCTTGACAAAATGCCAGGAAACTGAAAGCTAAGCCAACGTACATTCGGAGCATTCTATTCGATGAAAATCTTGCAGGGATGGAAATGAGCAAAAAGAAAGCGCACGTGTTTGCGCCTTTCTACATAGGCCAGGCGATTCTTGATTTTTTCTAAATTGATCATGTATGAATTCTTCTATCAGGTAAAGAAACTTAATTTGAAAGATCTTGTCCTGGCCTATATGGATACTGACTCATTTATCTTTGAGACTTCAACAGATATCTATTGCGTTTATGAGACAGTACCCCCAGTATTTCGCTACATTAAATTTTGCAGTAGACAATCCCTTTGGCATTATACCACAATTAAAAAAAGGGATAGGTTTATTCAAGCACGAGTTCGGAGGCATGCCCATGTATGAGTATATTGGTCTAGGCCTAAACTCTACTGTTACAGATACATGGGACATGCAGTAAAGAAGGCAAAGGGAATAAACAAAACCGGCATGGCAACCCTAAATTTTGAAGAATAATTGTCTAAATGATATTAGACCAAAATATTTAGCTAAACAGATAACGTTTCAGAGCTACAAGCATCTAATCCGCACAATAGATAAATAAAGTCGCTCTCTCTGGTAGAGACAAGAGGAAAATAATTGAAAACTCATATTATACTATTGCCTGGGCATATTATTCCTGACTATGGCTGACCCTCAGATAAGAAATAATATAGATTCTCTGACACCTGCATTGAACCGTATATAGTTTTTGTAACTGCTGTATATAGGTATTGTAATTTTTGTAAATATTTGTTTACTTAGGTTTTGTGTACATATTGACATTTAGTAGTAATTGATGTAAATTGATTTTTTCCCAAAAAGTTCGTTCATCATCTACTTGTTTAGTCCTACTATTGTGGCTTGTTGCATTTCATGCAACGTAAAATAAGTGATTCAAGGATATTTTCAAAATAAAAACACGTAAACGGAATTGAAACAGACTCTTCATTTCAGTATTTCTTACAATAAATAATTCCTGTCAATCCATTGGCTGTTAGTAAGTCTATATCACCTTACATGGATCCTATTTCCTTGTCTACTATCACCTTCTCATCCAAATAAATGTTAGGAAACAGTGCAGAATGAAGTTCATGTCCATCGAAAGCACCTTTAATCTCCTTACCATCCTTATCCTTTAATAGGTGAGTAGTAGGACTGGTTTTCTTCAGGGTACTGACTTTGAACATTTCTACGCTCCAGTTAGCTTCATATATTTTTATCATTTAGGCTTACATATTCTCACCTAACCAACTTTAAAAGTTCTCGCGTTCCTCTTCTCTGTTCGTCGATGTTTATAATTGTAGACAGAAGTAGACTTATCATTGATTTCATTCGGTTTCATGCGGATAGTGGTATGGAAGGTGTGGTTATACTTTGAGAAAATTCGTAGCAGAAGATCAAGCCCTTGCATGACCACTGAGCTAAGAATTGGCTACACATTATACTTTTCATTGTTCTTATTAAACGTTAAACAGCTGCTGCCTTCACATTGCTAGAAGTACTGTAGTGGTTAATGTTATTCTTGATCATCAGTCTTTTAAAATGTTTATTATAAAATTCTTTTCCGTTATCACTTTGAATATTTTTAGACTTGACATCCTTTTTTAAGGATCTCTTCCATATGCTTTACGACACGAGCACCTATCTTGTCCTTCAAGGGTCGTGCATATGCCATTTTAGAGAAGGAGTTGACTGCGATGAGAATGTACTTGAAAGTTTCGTTGTGTTTAACACGAGGAAGCACTTCAACCAAATAGATTTGTGCAAGTCATGGCTTTCCTTACTGATAATTTTTCGACGTAAAAATGTTCTCCTTGCAGGGGCATGAAGCTCTGCTGCTGTATTTTTCTTCACTTCCGTTATGCTATAACTTTAGATTCTTTAGCTCTTGTATAGCTTCATTGATTTCTTGTGTATTATTGATATTTCCAGCGTTTCTAGATGCAATGGGTGACCTCAAGCGCTCCACCAATGTATTTGGATCGTTCCAGTAGATGTAGCCATGTGTTCTCCCCGGACGATGTTCCTCCCATTTCAAGCAAAATCCTCTGTGTTTTCTACGTAGAGGGCGTATGATGTTTATATACTTATAAGAATTGCAATGTCTCAGTCGTCCTTGTCTAACATTCTTCTGTAGGTGATCCATTGTTGATTCAAGAATTCTTCTATTAGCATCCAGATTATCATGTGTAAAGACATTCATTTCAGGTACCTTCTTAAAGATCAGCTCTGGTGATGCATAGAATTTTTCTTGATCTAACCTTATTTGGCCATTAATAAAATGAATTGGCTTGCTTCCTAGCATGCAGCTTCCATGCTCGTATCGCACTCCAAATAATGTATTAATTTCACCTTTGTCTTCCCTTCGAACTCGCTTTAGGTAGGATGCGATGGTCTCGTTTTTCTCTACTTTAGCAGGTGTAACACTTTTTTCTTCTTCTGAATATCTAGGATGTTATGAAGCGGTTCTGATACTGGCTGAAGGGCTTCTCTCATAACCCTTCGGGTCTCAAACTTCTGTCCCTTGAGTGCCCGTAGCTTTTGTCTTATTGCTTTTGTATGTTTGACTACTGATTCTTTAAGCCTAATCCGTGGCTGTCCATCCTGCAAATGATGAAAAATATGAGAGTGCATTCAATTTATAATTTGCGATCAACTTGAAGTCTCAGGTTATCGACTGCCTTAGCTATGATTTCAATTGATCTTTTCAGCTGATCAGTGTCGTCATTGTGCTGCTGCATTATTGTCTTGAATGCATCAGCAAATATCGCTGTATTAGCACAGTGAAATTTCATTGATTCTACTACAATGGTCATTTGATTGTCTTGTTTCTTGTGATTATCCAGCAATGTGGTTTACATGTCGTCCAATTGCTTGGTACTAAGGGCATTTAAGGTATCTGTTTTAGCTAGCTGAGTGATTCGTCTAGTCACTTGACTTGCATCTTCATACTGTTCTCAATGTTATTCACTTACTCAAACGATATAACATCGATGTTTTTTCGTTCCCTATCACATCTCTCGGACAATTGCTTTATAGACTCCATTAGCGAATTCGTAGACTCTTTTGATGACTTTGTTAGAGCATTCACACTGCGTGTAGTCTTGTTCAAGAATGCGTTGAAACCTTGAAGTTTCTTGCTTACTTGCGATTCAGTTTCCTTCGGCACATATCTGCTTAGACGAATCCCATTTGATTTTTTTTATAATTGAATTTCTACCGTATCTTTTATTTGTAGCATCCGTTTCATCAATAGGATATGCTATATCAACAAATCTTTTTTTTTTTCTTCGGAGTATAATGTTGCCATCACTGTCTCACGCTTGTGTTTGGGAATTCAGATATTTAACGACAAATGTTCTATTCATTACATTGTGCTCATCTAATGGATCTAGCAATGCTCTCAATCTAACTTTGTCGATTACAATGTTATTTTCATCGTACCTCTTCAGAGTATATCTTGCAATCAACTCATTCAAGTTGGTATTAACCGTCACCTCCATTTCTTTTGAATTCTCCTTTATGAAGGATCGTGTCGTTTTCTCGATAATGTCTGCATAGCTCTTATTAGAAGTGTCATTATCGTTTATAGGCTCCGCTATCTGTTAATCTTTTCTTCCTAAATGAAAAAAATCATTAGAATCTATTTGCGGAGTGGTTGCATTTATGTTCTTGTTAAGTATTTCGTGTTAGGCAATACTGTGTCACCAATGATGGTAATAATACTTTCAGTCGTATAATATCCAGGATTATATTTTTACTGCATTTCTTTTCAATGCATTTTTGTTTTATGCTGTTAGACATTTCTTGGTAGTTGCCACTCCCATCTTGTTAATAATGAACCAACTAAGTGTCCTTTTAACTGCAGAGGTTCTCTGCGAGCCAAACCTGTCGTACTCATTGTGAACTATGAATGATTGGATTCTTTCATATGAAGCTTAACATATTGAACGTATCCGTTCCTATATCGACCGTTACTCATCGGGAATTCAGGAGTTATAACAACAAACGGCTTTCCTTCTGAAGAGCTCTCCCAAACGTTTTTGCACAGATCTTTAAATTCATTGTATGCTATGTCTGTATTTACCTAATCCTCGTACATATGTTTCAAGTTTAAAATGTCTTGCTTGATAATAATCATGTTTGTATTATAACCCATTAAATGTTTAGGTACCTTGGCGTAGGATTATGCTAAATATGAAGAGTCAACGTTTTGACTCTATCCGTGTTATAAAATGTTGCAATCTTCCCTTGCTTTTCAGTATGACGTCATCAAATATAAAAATGCATTTTCTTTAACTTCTGATGGGTGAAACATACTTTCTCCGTCCTCATATGTTTTCACTTCTATGTCTTCAATGTTTTCAAAGAATTTAGCAAGATATTGGTATTTTGGCTGATAGTGAGACTGAGTTTATGTACAGGTTTTTGAAACGTAGTCCGTTTTCGTGTAGAAGTATATTGAGTAGTAAATTTGTCTTTCCTGCACCAGAACTCCCTAGGATGAGAGCTCTAACATTGCACGGAAACAGCATATCACATTTAAGATCACATTCGAAATCTAATACTTGAATCGTTAGCGCACACTTGTGTTTAACTAGCTCCATCTTTTCAACTAAATAGTTGTTACGGGTAATGTTTATGTATTGTTTATGTTTCAGTGCTGTCTGAAATCTGGTAGTATAAATTGACGCTGCACAGAGAAAGGTGATTAGTATGCAATGACAGCCAGAAGCGTCAAGGTCAAGAGAGGATCTTGTCTCCTCAACAAGATTGTTAATTGGCTACAATTTGAGGCACAATAGCCTGGATATAGGTTTTGTGGACCTGGAACAAAGCTTGCAAAGAAGCTAAATAGAGGAGACCGAGGGATTAATCCTTTGGATGAAGCTTGCAGGTTTCTCGACATATCCTACACAGAGTTCTAGGACGCTACCTCAAGAAATATTGCAGACACTTTTTAGCTGAGAAGGCTCGGATTCATCTATAGGAGAAAAGTTGGCGGCAAGACTTGTGGCGAGCATTATGAATTGAAAAGTTGTAATTTGGGCAGGTTCTAAGCTAAAGAAGTAGGGAGGATTTTTGCCTCTCGTTCCTCTTATTGCCGCGTCAGGAGTTGCTGCAAGAACTGCAGTACAAATTGCTTCAGCTGTAAATAAAAAACAAATTGCCGAGCTCCAACTCACAGAAATGGCTCATCATAACGGAGCTATGGAAGCGAAAGGAGAGGGTCTTTGCAAGAAAAAGCAGAGAGGAGGATTGTTAATAACGCTCCCTCTTGCAGCACCTTTAGCTGCGGCACAGTATCTTAAAAGGTCACAAGAGCGCTGAAGGCAATGGGTTAAAGATCAGGAAGAATAATTATCAGAACGGAAAAACGGGTTTATAAAACTCTGGGCGGGGACTATACTTATCCAGGAAAAAGCCGTAAGCAAAGTCGACAAAGAGTTATATGCTAGACGCTTGAAGATAAACTCATTTCCGAAGTGTATATATGAGTGACAATCTTCCTTCACTTCCTCATTCCAATGAACGAATTGTTGTGAATCTGGATTCGTGAGAGAACGAAGTAACGCAAAAAATGTAAATGGCGTGTTATTTATGGACGCTCTTTAACTATTGTGGTTCTCAGCGTCCCATTCTAAATTGGGCGTGAAAGAGTGAACTGTAGGAAGATTCCTGTTTAATGATGAACTAAAGGCAAGGCGACCAGAAAGAAAGCAAAACTGATACCTGCTATGGCTGCAAAGAGAGTTCAATGGACAAAGGAACATCAAAACTGGACATCTAATAACTGGAATAAGGTAAATTAAGCAGATATTCTAAGACCATACAAAATATCATATTATCGTTTATTTCCCAAAATTGGCTACAGTCAATAATATCACATGTTTCTTTCGTAAGCTATGTTCTACTGCAGGGCATGAGAGAGAAATTTGGCACAACGTAATATCTCTGCAGCTTCCTTATACCCTTTAATTTTATTTCAGGTTTGCTTCAGTGTTTTCTGTTGGAGAAGAAACTAGCCAATATATCAGAAGAAGAGAAGTAGAAGTACTCAAACCAGACCGTGTAAAACAAACAGTAAAACATTCTACATTAGCAATGGTCTGGAGTGTGATTTCTAGGAATGGTTGTGCACGGCTATACATTACATCGTAGAAGGAAACATGAGACATGATCAGTACATTAATGTACTGGAAACTCGGTTGCTACAACTGGAAGAATGGTTTGGGGAAAACGAAAATATATTTATGCAAGATGGGGCTCCATGCCACAAAGCAAAAAAAAAGTCAGTACTTTTTTTAAAGCAAATAATGTATTGCTGCTTGATTGGCCTAGAAATAGCCCCGACATGAATCCTATAGATAATTTATGGTCAACATTTAAGAAAAAAATAAATCAAATCTGGTTTCATGATGATGAAATGAAAGACCAGAGTAAGAAACTGATTGAAGGCATGCCCAAGCGAATCAAGTCGCTAATCAAAGCTAAAGGTATGCACACTAAATACTAAACTCAGAAAACATATAATTTGTAACACTTTATATGTATTATCTACACATTTTGTAAAATAAAAACTCTAAAACAGTTTACTCTAATAATTTGGGCACGTCTGTATTTAAGGTTACCATCACTAGAATTGAGTGCAGTACTGCAAAAGGCTCCTTTATTAATGTTAAGATCGTTCACTCGATATGACCTCTTTCCTTCTGTTGCTCCTGAGTTTATTTCACAAGAATTTTCAACCCCATATACCCACCAATTATCGATACCAACTATATCGATCAAATCACTCTTAGAATCATCGATCAAGACGGGAGCTTACTGCACTTCAGGAAAGAAGATATAAGTAAAATACCTCACCTCAGGCGCAATGGGGATCGATTTTAAGTGACGGCAGCGGGCATAAGAGTATAATAAGCATCTGATTCGTCGGGTTACTCGAACTTCGCGTCAAGTCATCGGTGGTTAACATCGCTACATAGAATTCTGTGATGTATAAACACACCGATTTTCGACAACAAGATTGCTAAAGACGAGGAGCATGTGTTTCCAGCATGCAATTCATCAGCTCTGGGGTTTAGTGATGCGATCCGGATTTCTTGTAAAGCTTTAGATTTGCATACATTACCTAGGAGGAGTTATCTGTATATAGAAGGAACACTTGCTAAACCTGATGGTACACCTTCTACTGCAAAGCTAGCTAATAATGCTAACGCCTTTATGTTTGAAGAGATTCGATTGGATATGAATGGAGCGACTATAGATAGAACGAGAAGTCCTAGAATTTCAACAACTATGCACAACTATGCTGCACGTAACTCCATGGGATCAAGTCGTTTGCTGAATGCTGGATGGACTTATCCTGGAAATGATGCGGATATTGTGCATTCTGCAAGTGAAGTATTCAGTGCTGTGGTGCCTGTCAGTGCTGCTGAGATTTGCTGATCATCACAAGGAGCTTATTCTAAATAGAATGTTTGAGCTGGTGATGATTCGTAGCAAGGACTCTAGAAATTACATTGCGGCTCCTGCAGGAGCAAAAGCTACCATCAGAGCGGGCGTTAAACACTACATAAAAAAAAAGCTACCATCATAAAATTACATCGCACTGAATGGCGAATGCCCGTGATACGTCTTGTATATAGTGAAAAAGTGGAATCTCTCAAAATGGTTAAGATTGACCGAGTGCTAAACATCGCCTTTCGAACCATAGATCCGTGAACTAAATCATCTCCTGAGAAGACTAGATTTGTTATGGTTGCGGTTCAAACAGCAAGAGTAAACGATGCAAAAAAGAACTGTTCTGAGTTTGATCATTGCTATATCACTAATTTGAGACACTATCTGTATAGTGAGTGTTATCCATACTATGACATGAATTTAAGTCAATGAAAATTCTAAATTTGCCGATTTTTATGAAGTGTACTAAAGGTTTCAGAATTCTTATCATAATAAGAACCATTATCTTTATTACAGAGAAAAGTCTTGTGCAGTATGCTCCGATATTCATTACTGACTGTTCTCATCAACCAGAGGAGACAGTCAACGGTGCTGTTAATGTAACTAAGAAATGTTTCCGGGCTGTTTTGCCGTGGTCTGCTGGTGTTAGTAGTCCCAGACGTTTCGTCCACAACTACGGTGGACATCTTCAGTGGCGCGGTCGAAGTTTTCTTGCTGTTAATATTAGACTAGAAATTCAATCCAGTGCTAATATTCCTCCTCAGACATCATATTGACTGATAATATGTGATAAAGCACACAAGCCCTTATGTATGTCATGCAACCGATAATTTAAAGATATAATTATGTAAAGAAATAGGAGTATTTTCATTATTTTCCTTCTCCATGTCCTTGTTCCTTCATGACATATTTTATTTGCATTAGATTACGTAAACGGTTGGTTTTAAATACACTAGCATTTTATAGCGCTTTTACATCTTCATTTTTTAAAGTAACACACCCTTTACTTAGGTTTGTATTCACAAGTCTGATGGATTGGTTTTCGACGTACGATATAATATGAAACTACTGTATTTTCACTGTATTCACGATATACACACTTTTGTCTGTATTGTCAAGGGAGAATTTTATGCACTATCTGCCAGTCCCGTACTGTCATATATAAAAAATTCATTCGGATCGCTTCTACTAAAAAGCACTGGCAGCTCATAATAGAGTCCCACACTCACACTATTCGATTTGGATTGATACGTTTTGTTGGTCTGCCTCAGGATCCATACTTCTCTAGATCCGCCTCTCGTTTAGTAATTTTGTGCACGCGGTGTTCCAACAGTTTCAGCTTCCTTCTCTGGAAAGAAGAACGAGGAATCTTTTTTTTTTTCATAGCTAAATGTGTGATGTCTTAGGCATGTGCCGTATTTTTAATTTGTATTACCTTTGCCTCACATGTCTCACAGGCCAAATTGCAGATAAAGTATGTTATTCTATCGTGCTCTGAGGGTTTGAACAATCACCACACGCGTGCGCCCGTTGCATAGTTCCAAAATATGATCAATCTCATGTGCTGATCTAAACATATCCATTGCGTCTATGGTATTTGAATCATGAAGCTCTTGGGAGGTGGAGGAATTGCAGAAGCTTATACAAGCCTACAACCAACCCGCTGGTTCCACAGGTTCATTGCCTATTGCCTGCGTAAAGGCCTATTCACAATCCGCAAGTATGGTTCTAGGCTTCCAAAACACCTCAACGACATAATACAATCACTTACAAACAACGATCAAACAGATAGCACATTCAACCCCTGTGAACAATACATAGAAGACAAAAGGGACTTGTTTAAGACCAATATTACATTTAGAAACACATCGGTAGACTATCTTTTACAACTTATTAAAGACTGAACCATACAATCACATCATGGCATTTTAAGAAAAGTCACACGATATACAAATACAGTTAGTCAAACAGTTGGGTACTACAACCACAAACCTATTAAAAACCTCTTAAAAATAACAACCGTACAACAGAAACAACTAAAACACCAACACTACCTAGACATACTGTGCAAAAACCACATACAACACAATCACGACACGTCACATATCTGGAACAGCTGTTTCAAATAAACGAAATAGACATTACTAACTTTCTTTACAACTTTCTATTGGTGCAAACCATGACACTCAACAACATCAATTCATTTATAATACAAGGACCAAGTAACACTGGAAAGTCGCTTCTCTTACGCTTGCTTCTGGAGGATACAAAACCAACATTAATTGGACGCGAAAAAGACAAATCATCCTTTCACTTAGACGAACTACCTACTGCAACCTGTGTTCGATTTGTAGAACCAATTCTAGACTCTACCAATATATGCACATGGAAGCTCTTATTAGGTGCCGAATTACCCACTTACATCAAACATTCAGACAAAGAACCAATTCCCAGGTTACCCATATTTATCACCACAAACCACTCCATATGGAGCTGGTTGCCAGAATCTGAAAAAGAGCCTCTACAAGAAAGGTGCTTTCAATACTTTCTAACCCACAAAATCCAATCCCACACATCCAGTAACTACATTATTCCTAAACCCAATAGCACCATCACAAAAAAAGATACATACTTTCTATTTATAAAACACTATCCTTCAATTCACGAACGTCATACATCCCATTCCTTTACCACATCTACCTCTGCAATTCCCTTAACAAATGCTACCTCAGACAAAATGTGGACATTACATTCCAACATTAATATTGACCTTTCTGGCGTTTTCAGTGAAGAATGGCACAATCACAACCCCCCAACAAAAGACTCAGAGCCAAAAACAACGCAAACGAAGACACTAACGACCCACATCCAGACAGTTCCACACTCGCAGTCACAAACTCATTAGCAACAAGAGGATATGGCCAACACATCCATCCCACCACATCCATAAGAATCACTCTATACACCTCTACCTTCGCCCACGGAACACTTATCAGATGCTCGTGGCACACCCTAGACTTTTACGATAATGAAGGAAAATAATTCTTTATTCCCTATCAATTGCTGCTATTTTACACCACAGACACGCCGCAAAACAGAACTCCCTTGAAGCATTATCTTATGGTATCACCTATCACAACATTTCGTTTTCCATCACCAACTATGCAACTACAAGAATACGTATCCTTACCAATTCCGGCACCACCACAGAAACCATTGACTTTGAGGAATGCCAACATCTTCTACTATACCAAAACACCCAAGATTCCTCAACCACAGTCTATCCGGACGAATATAAATTTCCATACCACAAATCGTACTTTCAACATCAAGACAATACAGACTTTTACTTCAAAACAGAAGAGGTAGCACGTGGTCAAACCAAAGTGGTGGACGTTCAATTTACGTCTCTTCCAGAAGGTCACGTATGGAGTACATGGTAAATTAAAGACTATCACAAAGTAACATTACTACCAGCCATCACACATTGAATCCACAACAATCCATTTTACGAAAAAGAATCCACAAACAAAATGGTACTCTGGAGATTTACGCCAAATAGCGTATCGTTACCATAGCTGATTCTCGATTGTCCTAATATTTCGACGCCTAACGGCGATATGAAATTCGTATACCGCATCAAAATGGAATACAAAATAGCATACACCATGCACTTAATACCTTCGATCACAGCAGATGTTTCGTACGAAAGACGCATTATCAATCACCCCACAGCTAAATCAACATCAGCAGTAGGAAACAAGCATCTTATCGAGTACACAACATGCCCATAAAATGCTAAAGTGGAATAGGCCTACTGGGGAAACCACTATAAATAAAAAAAAAAAAAAAAAAGACGATGCAAGCAACTACCACCGTGCAAAGGCTCTGGTGAATTGGAAATGTTGCATCTACACATTCAGCATCCAGCCAACAACTAAATAAACCCCATCCACAATTACCGCCTGCTTGTCATTGTCTACCATCCGATGGCACGCCGCATTTCAATTCCACTAACTTATACATATTGTAGCATATGACGATGAACCCACGCATAAGGGTCCAAACCAATGGGGGACCTTACCATCACCCCCCTCACACTGCACGCCAACAGCGATATGAGGGGGGGGGGTGATGGGAGTGGATGACAAAGTCGGAAGATGAATATATATATATTTATTTCGGATGTTAGACATCAACGCACCTGCACTCAAGGCCATCTTCTTTCACAATGTCTACAGTATGTGGGCGGAAGTCACGCAACAACACTGGCCGACGTTGAACAAACATATAAAAGCCACAACCTCCATTCCAAAGCCACACTATGCATCCTGATTGTGAGCACAATATCACCACTACTGCTGCATACACTGCTGGGACCAACCTGCACAGTGCATTGAGGACTGCGAAGAAATCAACCAAAAACTACACAACTCCTTATTACAAGACCTGGGAACAATAAGTCCTGACTTGCAGGACTGGGACTTCTGAGAGGACGTCTTCGTTAAAGCATCAAGCCCTTCTGGGAACATTGTAGAATCAGCCCGACTATCAACTGTAAGTAGCAATGAATACAGCTTGGACCGACCAAACCCTAAACCCGCACCTATTCCAAACCATCACAACAGCATCCCACCGAACCATCCGTCTACCAGCTCGTTGGTACATAATCCTAATCGACAACTTAACACAAATTACACCCAAAATACAAACGAGCATAATCAAAATATTCCAAGGACAACGCCACCAAATACCACGCACAGGAACCCCTAAACAGACTGACACAATCACTCCAAATATGCAAAATGTACAATCTCCAATACCTTATTCAACTAACGAACACATCAAACCGACTATCTCGAATGACGATAATCACAGACATTATAAAACTACTATAGGCAACACCGTGCACAACGTGGTACCAAGAAAAACACAAAACATGACCCGAGAAATAATGCAAACGCTGGACATGGGTCATCTACAAACAGCCCCATTAGGAAACAAAGAAGAGAGGGAACAGTTAAAACATCCGAACCCATCAAACCATCCGTGGACCGAGTTAAACGCAAACTGTTTACTGACGATCACGACGCCGCAAAAGAAAAATCAGCACGCACTATCTCCGAGCCCACCATCATCTCCGGAACCGGAGATAATACAGAACACACCACCAACCACGAAACAAAACTGCTTCACCTTCATCCTACACAAATCCAACTATCCTCGCATCCTTCCATCAACCAAAGGAATCTCTCCATCGTTTCTCACGATTGACCACTACCACTTTATTCCGCCTCAAACGCCAGCAACAACCACCGTGCCCTCCGTCGAATCCTTGTCTTCCTTGGTGTCAAAGGTGGAGGAATTGCAGAAGCTTATACAAGCCTACAACCAATCCGCTGGTTCCACAGGTTCGTTCCATATTGCCTGCGTAACGGTCTATTCACAATCCAAGGCTCTGGTGCATTGGAAATGTTGCATCTACACACTTCAGCTTCCAGCCAACAATATCCAAACAACTACTAAATCAAACCCATCCACAAGTAGCACCTGCTTGTCATTGTCTACCATCCGATGGCACGCCGCATCATAATTCCACTAACATATACATATTATAGCATACAATGACAACGAACCCACGCATGAGGGTCCAAATCAATGGGGGACCTTAGCATCACCCCCCTCACACTGCTGTTGGCGTGCGGTTGTGGTACTCTGTGCTCTGAGACGGTAGGTGTTATATATTGTTTACATATGTAACACACTTGTCAGCCTTTTGGAGAGGGAGCTTGACCCATCCCAATGGATTTGTACCGCCCTGTGCTTGAACCATCCACGCCTACATCGAACTGTTCTTCAAACGCCCGCCGTTTACACCGAACTGTTCTTGCATCCCTCTGTTTTTGCCGCATCACTATTCCTGAACCCCTCCGTTTGTCCTGCATCACTGTTCTTGATCCCTCTGCTTTTCTTGCGGCATATATTCACTGCTATTCATTGACTATAGATTTCCTGGCGTCATCTTTATCATCCTAAAGGATATAACCGAAGAACTATATGAACGTCAATGACTGTTCACTAGGGTATACCAGTGAAACAAATGCAAAGAAACTGACATTGTAGCATTAATCTTCACTTCTTAGCAACCCAAAGCAGGTCTATATATTTATCTTTTAATAGATTTATTTATGATTTTATCATTTGGCTCAGCAATTAATGCACGCTAGCTATGTTAAGAGAACAGCAACATCTTGAGAGCATGCGTTTAAACAAGTATTCCGCAGCCTCTCCCTTAAATGCATGATATTATAAGCATCGATAGTGCTTAAGCATAAATTTGCACCAAGTATTCCACCCCCGCTATAAGCATCAGGTACAAAAATCTGATGACCCCTACAGACATGCTTCAACAAATATCCTACACCCCTCTATAAGTCTATTTCATATACAAAAAGCAATCACAACTACAAATATGAGTCATCAAGCATTCTGTACCCCCATTGTAAACACAGATGATATGCCAAACGCAAGACAGCTTTTACGGGCACGGCACGTATAACATATCCATTTTGAAGAAATTCGAACACATGAAGACATAGTGAATCAAATCCTTCATCGAAAACATTTATTTCACACATAAGCTTTCATTTGGTATCCTAGTGTACTGACATATGCTTTATAACGGGTAAAATGATGCGTTGTTCTGATATTGTGTTCCACTATTTTTATATTTCAGTCAGTGCCCTGCGGTGATATTTTTCCAAAGGGAAGCACTTATGAAACCCGTCATATAAGACATTTTACACATATTAAGAATATAAAACTTCATATAGATTTTATCCCAAAACCTTCATATTGCACTTCACATGCAATAAAAATAATTAATACTGTGTCCAGTATCTCTTGCCAGTATCCTGATTTCAAATTCAAAGTCAAATAATGCTTTCTGGTGTGGCATTAAGCTTCCTGTAGTCCACGCAGAAGCGTAGCTGCCGTTCTCCTCCACCTCTAGAACAGGAGAGCACCAAGGGATGTCGAACTTTTCAGAGTCCACTGAAGCTCATGTCCTCCAGCAAGATCCGTATCTCTGCTTGCTTCGCCAGAGTGGTTGCCATAGGTCGGGTTGATGTGATGCAAAACTCAGTCAAAGTGGCCGGATTTGCCGTTCTTATGGCTGATGACAGATATCGTTTAAGTAGACGAAGGACCCTCTCCAGTTGAGGTGGCCATATGGTCAGTCACCCTCTTCAGCATGTATTTCAACCGGGGCCAGAATCTTCGGATTCGTCATACGGCGATGCACTCCCAGCTGACTCGCCCTAACTACCAGGTGCAACAATAGGAGCTTTGATGTAATGCTCCCTTTGATCGCACCTGTGTTCACTCATGCAGGTGCAACAATGAATCCAGCATGGAATGTCACCGGAAACAATGAGATATGATCGTTCACACAGTGCGACGATTCAGGGCGGCAAGTTAGAGCTGGGTGCAGTTGGCGCGTAGACACAATATATTCAATGATGGAAAAGAGAAAGAAATATGCATAATTTTAAGCAATTAGGGTAGCTTTACATGATCGTTAATCCAAATCTCCTTTCCTTACTTTTGAATTCATCAATAATTACTTGGTAGAACTTATCGTTTTCAACATGTTTCAGTTTCAGAAGTTTTTCTGTATGGAAAGTATTGATTGGCTTGAAAGCCTGTCCTGCACTAGGTGTGAATCCTTCGGAACGCAGAGAGTTCAACAATGGTATTGTTAAAACAAGGACGCAGCTTATACAATTCCGTAAAGGCGGAAGTGGACAAACCTGAACAATTCAAGTAGAAGATTAGTTTGAGAACTCGCATTCATAGATATTCACCTGTCGAATGTGCCACAATGAGTTCGCTTCTGTGATGAGCAAAATCAAAATGCTTTCCATAACACACTTTTAGGGAATGGAAAGCTTCTTCAGGAAAATTACTTCTGTTCTCCCCTTTGGCATATAACCCTAAGAATTTAAGTTTTTCTAAGTTGTTGAAACGTAATTCCAATTGGTTGTAAAACACATCATAAACTTCATAATAATAAAGTCGCTTGTTATGATCCCTGATGTCAAGATGATCATTACAACAACGGCTTTTCTTAGGTGCTCGACACTTTTCTCTCAGTAGGTTCACACTGCGTCAAACTTATCTCTTTTTCGTCGAATAAATGCTTTATTTTCCTTTACTTTTGGCTATGCATAAGCTAACAGCCAACATTTTTGTACGTAAAATATAAAAAAGTGCATCAATCTAAACATTTCACTAAAGGTTTGAAATAACTCAAATTCGAAGTCCTCAAGTGCATTACTGAAACCTCGAGCATCATGATAAGTCTCAGTGTCCCATTGTTCAAGATTATCTAAATATTCTTCAAAGAGCTGGGAAAGATCCTTTTTATATTTTCTCACTGTTTCGAAAAGTTTTTCATTGTAGTTTATACGTGTGGAACATACCTTTGGGAACAGATTTTTGTCCAAGGGTCAGTTCTCTTTGTGGATTTGAGGCGAAAGAAAAAAAAATCGAAGCTACTTAATGTCACAAAAAATACCTTAAATTGCTTTATGTATGCCACCGACTGCGAAAACACAAGATTGAGCCTATGAGCAAGGCAATGCAGCACTTTTGCATCTGGATGCTTATCTTTTACTTTCCTTTGGAGACCATTTATGTCTCCCGTCATTACTGCAGCACCATCGGAACAGTGTGCTACTAGTTTAGACCCACAATTATACTTTTCTAACGTAACTTGAGCACTTGCGCTGTGATCACCACTTACATCAACGTAATCCAAAAATCGCTCAACTTCCCCATTGACAAAAATACATCTTATTACAGTAGAAAGTTTTGAGTGTGCAAAAATTTCACTAGTTTCTTCCTAAATAATAGCAACGAACTGACCATCAAAAACTTCACCTTTAATTTCATTTAACACAATTGTTGCGGCACAATTTATTGAGTCATTTTGAATATGGTTGGATAGACCCGAAAACACTGTAGGTGCTTGGATGTCTATGTAAATCTTCATATTTACTTAACAATGAAACAGATTCTACATAGTTTCTCCGACTTGCAGAATGCTTATTTTCCGCAACACCTCGGAATGGTAATTTTTGTGACGGATTTCTTCGGGTGTAAAATTCCTTAGCATAGCTTCCTTCGGAAGGGAAATAGAGCCGTTGGTCCCTCAGGCCTAATAGAGAGGCCTCTGAGCAAAATTAAACGGTCTTTCGCACAGAATTTAGAATGGGACGCTGAGAACCACACCAGTTAAAGAGCGTCCATAAATAACACGCCATTTTTTTTTATTTTTGTGCAGTAAAGTAGGTAACTGTGCTACCAAATGTTTTTCCGCTTTTCTATTCTCTTTCACTACTACATTATGCTTGATTAGCTGTGTTTCTCACTGTTTATCTAGCTGAAATTCAATTTGAGACGTACCAAATATTGAGAGAAACTTCCGCTCGAATATGTAACTTTGACAATTTACTCCTTTCAGAAGATTGTTAATATCTCCAAAGCCTGCAGAAATCCACACGCAATTTTCATTGGAGAACAATGTACAGGGATAGCAATATAATCTGGATGCCACTTTACATGCCACAACCACTTTATTATACTGTTCAAAATGGAAGTGGTGAATACACCTTTTTGCAAGAGTGTTTGCCTTTAGCGAGTAAGGAGTTGGTCTTCCTTTCGAAGCAATAGTTTTCTTGTCTTTAAAATTTCGCGCATGACGGTTGGCGCAAAGACTCCAGTGACACCCGCAATGATCCACACTACTACTTCCCTTAGCTACAGGAGCCCCCTGCACTCCGCAATCCCCGCTTGCAGCCTTTAGCTTCTACTTATCTATTTGTGGAATGAATTTCTTAGTGCGTTCGTTTTTCTGGAAGCTCTATAGAATTGATCACAATAAGTTAGTTTTAGATTAACATCATCTACCTATGTCAGATTATAGTTATGCACAAAAGAAGTATAGTACAAAGATTTGCTGTAAATATTACTTCTGAAGTCTTAACAATGCTGCGAAACGGAATGCAATTGAAAACTCATTCCCATGCCTCTTTCGGAAAGAACCGAAACTTTACGAAGCTGCACGCACATTGTGACGTTTTTTATGGTTATAGTCGAAGCATCCCGAAGCCGAATAAAATATTGCATCACCGCCTAGTACACCCAAAGATATTTTAATGTAATTAATTATGTATTATAAAAATGTTTTATACACCTATGACATATAAGGCGTAATTTTTATGCCAAACTTAGGGGAATGTCTCATTCCCTTCATTTCATGATATGACCACCCCTGATTTCAGGTAAAATGACTGAAATTCAGGAACACTACCCAGCGATACCAGTTCACAGAATAGTAATCATTGAAGCCAGGAAAGATAATCTAATGCCAACCCAGTGCCAACACACTATGTATAAAGTGGCGCTGTATGGATTAGACTATTTGAAGGCAATTCTTTCCCTTTTGGACAAACACATTTGGTCACTTGATTTTACAACACCTAATTAAATTGCTAGCAAATTTACGTACAACGGAAACCAAAATATCTCTCTACATTTCCAAATGAGTTTAGAACAAAATTAGTATATAAATGCGTCAATATCAACAAGAAGCAACTTACCTAATGAGCCCAATGACAGAGATTAATACACGAGAGACAAAACCCAAACAATGCCGATGGACGCCAAGACGAGGACAGTTGCAAAGAGAGAATCACAGTACAACGCAAACACCTAGAACCTCGAAGAAAACGTTGCATAAAGGGATTTGACAAACCGGCTATTATCACCGTCAAGCGAATTAACGCAAACGCAACCCCGTAAGGAAAATATTTCCCCGAAATGTAAGGCTAGGAGCAGAATTATAGTGTGTATATATATACACATTTTAAATATGATTTAAATATACTGTACTTCAGTATGTGCACAGGAGGAGGTATACTTGACTTGTAACACTAATACAGAGAATTATTGTGTTGAAATTATATAAAAATGAGAAAACCTCAAGCTTAAAAGTGAGACTACAGTAGAAAGGTATTGTTTTCTGAGAGCGTTTTCCTTTATTGGCCTTTATTTTCTCTTTTGTATAAATGAAAGCTTATTTACTTATTAGGATCAGGAATGTTTAGAAAGGTACATATTTTGCTATTATAGTGCGAATTCAACTCCCTTTATGCTAATACGCATTCTTTTGGGTATGTATCCCACGGTTATATGTCATCAAAGCAACTTCCCTTTTCCAAAATACTGAAGTGGCTCGGGATGAAGTTATGATGGTGATTAGTGTTTAGGGCGCTCAACTTCTGGGTAATTAGCGCCCACCACAAACATTCGTTACTAAAATCAAGCGATTAGTAAAGAATCATAAAAAAAAAAATGAAATGAATCTTAAAAAGGACTAAAATGCCAATTAAAATTGAGTGTAAATAAAACTGCCCATGGTAGAAACCAAAGGGAGGTGAAAGCGATTAAAACAAGAGAGCTATAAGGTGCAACTAAAATCAAATCGCTGAAGGAATAGTTACACGTGGTGAAAATTGAAAAAATTAAAACAAAACCAAAACTGCAGCTACCACACCAACACCTTACCAGAACAAATGAAAGGAAAATGAAACTATAGGTCAATCTTAAAAGCAGGGAACATAAAAAGTAAAAGGCCGATTTACCGCCCCTGTAACACCCACAAGAATCTCTTTGGTATTCGCCGGTAGTTGCAGAGTGTCTCGGAAACATGCAAGGTGAGTACAATCTACCAGGATATAGCGGATTGTCAATGTGTGTCCACATTCCGGACAGATAGGAGCGGGATCCCTCCTAAACAGGTGTGTGTGTGTGTGTGTGTGTGTGAAAAATTAGTGACCGATACGTAAGTGCGCGAATACCACCTCCTCCCAACGAGATACGCGGGACGAGGTAACCCAGCTGACAGTGAGGTCCTTAACCTCGCGAAGCTTGTTCCTGCAGAGGGCTGTCCATTCTGCATGCCAGGACGAAAGCACCGATATCCTCACAAAGAGCCTCAAGTATGGAGATAATACAGAGCAAAGTATGGTTCTGGGTGCCGTGATTGCCATCTTTGCTGCCACTCCCCGGCAAGCCAATATGACTATGAATCCATGCAAACTCCATATTTACGCCCGAAGCGTGCAAAATGTGGAGCGTGTCATGAATGCGCTGTACAGTAGGATAGTGGCTGCGCAGCTTACGAAGGCTCTGAAGGGCACTGAGGGAATCACTAATAATAAGAAAATCACACCAGTTTCAACGGCGTACATCCAGAATAGCGCGGTAGGGGGCATAGGGCTCTACAGAGAAAAACGGAGGTGCAAACCGAAGGTATGGGTGTCGGTTCCAGGAACAAAGGCACATCTAAACCCTCGGTGCACTTCCATCGGTGCAGATACAAATTCTGTCACTGTAGCGAGATAAAAACGATACAAGACACGTGCAGCGTAGATTTTCCGTATTCCGTTATCCCCAAGTCTACAGGGTCATTAGCACGTAACCAGGATGCGAGCACACTCTCCCGCCTAGGAAACGTGGCAGCCATTTCGATATTCAGCTTCCCAAAAGCTCATGGAAACGAAAACCTGCAGGCCTTGGACAGATTGCGATAACGCTTGAGCTCTTTAGATACAAAAGGCGTAAACGTTAAATGCGAAAGCATGCAGTTAAACCCAGAGCCATAATTATCTGGCAGGACTTCGGGCCGACATCGCACAGAGTCTGCCGATTCGGTGTAGAGGCTAAGAACTGGGCTGTTTGGAAAATCCCCAACAGCCACACGGATACCCTGATTATGGACTGTCTAATCTTCTCAGCACAGATTGTATGCTGAAAAATACACAATGCAACCATAGTCTAACTTGAATCGAATCAGCGCACAATACAGACGGTGCAGCACTGTCCGATCTGCTCCCCAAGATTTGCCACTTAGTACCCGTAAAATATTCAGAGAACGGTCACACCACGCTTTAAGCAATATGTGCTGACTACCATAGTTTGCGATCGAATATCAACCCCGGGAATCTAGCCTCATCTGCGAAGGGAAGTAAATCTGCCCCGAGGTGAAGAATGGGTGCCATTCGCTACCTACGGCACCAGCAGTTAAAGCAAAATGTCTTCTCAGTTGAGAACCGAAAGCCGTTTTTCGAGCTCCAAACACAGATATTGTCTAACAGCGCTGGAGACGGCGTTCCAAAAACGGTGTACGCTGGAAGGTACAAAAGATGGCAGTCTTTTACGAATAAGCAGGACGAGACACCGGGAGGAACCCAGAGACAAAGTTAATCGCTATAGCAAACAGCAACACGCTCAGAACCGATCCCTCTGGCACACCGCTCTCTTGAATAAAAAAAAACGCGAGCCCACCATTGCTCGGAAAACGCGATCCCTAAACTCCTCAATAAAAAGAGATAAGCGTCCACGTAAATTTCAGCTGAAGTTGGAACGTAAAATCCCTGCTCGGCAAAACGTATCATAAACCTTCTCCAGATCAAAGAATATTCCAACTGTTTGACAGTTCTTAAGAAATTCATTTACAATCTGCGCCGACAGCGATACAAGATGGCCAGCCGCTGAACTACGTCGGCGAAACAACACTGGGTGTTCATGAAAAAAGTTTGAGTTTCAAGTCACCATACCAACCACCCTTATATCATGCGTTCCATCACCTTGCAACTGAAAGGTAGCTGTAAAACTAGCGCCAACCCAGGAGTAGGATAACCTCACCCTCAGGAGAGAGATGTAACATTTCAATGTGGATTCCATCTTGACCGCGTGCAGTGTTTCGCAAAGACGACACTACATCGTCTACCTCCACCGCGGTAAAAAGGCTATTGTAGTCCTCAAAGTTACCAGAACAAAAGAGGAGCCTTTGAGATTCTCCAGAGCCTTGACAAGCAGGAACTCAGGGGAGTAATAATCTGAGCTACACACTTGAGCAAAAGCACTTCCAAGAGTGTTAGCCATGTCAAACGGATTAACTACAGCCCCTGCTGCTGTTTTTATACTGGCGATTAGTAGTATAAAAACAGCTGTATAAGCTGTAGTTCATCCGATGTGATTGGCATTTGGGTTGATTTTCCAGCCACGCGAAGTAACCTATCCCATACAACAAAGGAAGATGTATGTCGGTTAAAAGATGGTACAAACTTGCTCCAGGATGTCTTTTTGCTATCCTTAATAGCTAGTCTAGATTTGGCACGCAACTTTTTATATTGTATTAGATTATCTAGTGTAGGGCGACGTTGGAGGTCCCTCAGAGCACATATGCGAGCACGAATAACATTCCGGCAGTCATCTGTGTACCAGGAAACCGGAAAGAGACTGGGTTGTCCAGTTGACCGCGGAATAGAAGGCTCAGGAGCAGAAGTAATTGTCTCTCCGAAATATTCGACTAACACAAAAAAAAAAAAAAAAAAAAAAAAAAAAATCACACAGTCGTGCACATTTAGTTAAAAACGGCCAGCCGGAATAAAGATTCCAGTTGGCTCTATCCAAGCGCCATCTAGGTAAACGTGCGGAACAAATAGCTTGGATTAAGAGACTAATAAAAATTAGAAAGTGGTCGCTAGAATGGAAATCAGAGATAACATTCCATTCTAGGGAAACTGCCAACTGTGGAGAACAAATCGCTATATTGAAAAACTATTGAAGGCGCCAGAAAGAAATGTACGCTCTCCGGTATTCGAGAGAGCTTAATAGCCTCAAAGAAATCGGCGAGTACGTTACCTCTCGCACAAGCCCGAGGTGAGCCCCAAAATTGGTGGTGGACATTCACGTCTCCTAATAACAGAAAGGGTGTTGGTAGCTGGGAAATGTCTTCTAACTCGGTACGCGAGAGGTCATAAAATAAAAGTAGATACGTACTACAAATGGTAAATCTGGCAGATGGTAGCGTAATTCTTACAGTGACTGACTGGAGGTCAAACTGTAAGGAGACGGAATTAACATAAGGGCCAACTCTGATGAGCATTATAGTACTCCCGTGTGCTGGAACACCTTCTGCCGGTGATAAATCAACCCGTACAGAAGAGTGATGTCTGCATAAAACATTGTCTTTTGGACGGAGCTTTGTCTCTTGGAGGTAGACGATTAGAAGTTGATGCGCGGTGGTAACAGTTCAGACTCTGCTCGATGTGGTCGAATAGCGCATAAGTTCCAATGAAGGATAGCCTTAGTCTGTATTATGTGATATGTTCTAAATAGAAAAAGTTTCTGCAAATTGGGCGGTGCTGCTCGGTTTAATGTATTCTTTTTAGCCGTTGGATTAACACTTTTCCAGGAGCATGATCCTGTCTGGCAGTGAGGGCAGAATCCTCTTATTCCACAGGGGAGGAACCCTTGCCAATAGAACATTTCGGTTCGCAGACCTCGAACCGATTTGAGGTACTGATCGGCGAAGATGGAGGTCGGCTATCGGAGCTCCTACCAGAAGATTCCTTAGAAGAGGATCTGCTTGGAGAGTGACGTGGACTTATTCTACCCTTAGTTGCTTTGGGTGCAGGCCTGATACGTTCTTTAAGATTGTCGATCCGAACATAGCTGATCTTGAAACGTTTTTCTGGTGCAGAATGCGGTACGGTTTTGCCGGTCTTATTGCTAGAGGTCGACGGTTGGTGAGACAATTGTGCTGGAATGTACTTTACATTGATGGATTTGGCAGATGGTGATGCCGACGAAGACGTAGTTGACGTCCTCGTAAGTGGACGGGCAACGATAATCTTTTCTGCAATTGCGGCCTCGTTGATATCGCAAGTCCTCGTTGCGATTTCACCCCTCGGTACCGTTTTAACTGTAACTTAGCTATAAGAACCGGACGGCGGGAAAAAGGGTTGTCGGATACGTTGGAGTTTGCGGGCTTCCGAAAAGGACACCTCTTTCACCCGAATCTCCTCGATAGCTCTCACTTCGGCAATCTCGCAAACTCTATGGGTATTCCCCGCTGCAGTGGTTGTGTAATCCCCAGCGCCACAGATAGAACATGTAGACCGAGCAGTACAGCAGTCGCTTATGTTCAAACCGCTTGCGCTTGCAACTTGGTAAGAGGTTTGGAATATAGGGTCTAACCTCGACGGCTTCGTACCCTGCCTTAATCCTTTGAGGAAGATCCACCCGATCAAAGGTAAGGAACAAGGTACGCGTAGTCACGGATTCGCTATTCACTTTACGTTGAACTATATAAACGGATATTACGCCTTTTTCTGCCAGGTCTTTTTAAAGCTCCTTATTGGACAAACCTTCCAACGCGCGGGTGGTGATGACGCTGCGCTAGCAGTTCAATGTCTTATGCTTTTCAACCTTAATCGGGTAGCTGCCTAAAATTGAGGGGATCAGCGCAACAGTGTCTAACCGAGAAAAATATTTGTTTCACACTAATCAAAATTGTTAGGTATATCTCAACATTATGTTAACAGTACTCAATGTGTTGTTGTGTAATAATCTGGAAAAGTGTCGGTGAACAACAAGTTCGATTAAAATTAGGTTTGTGTTATTCTCAAAGAAACCAGCTGTGTTTAACTGAGTTATGCTCCATGTTTTAAAAAGATGGGTTGACCACTGTTGCACTGACCCCCTCAATTTTTGCTCTAAGAATGTTCTCTGCCTGGGATGCTGAAAGCGCTTCAACCAGAAGTTTATCTTTTTATGCTCGAATGCAAGTCTGAACCAGACCAGAAAGTCTAGAATTTTGTGTATAGCAAAAGAGCTAACCATCGTAAATTTCCTGTCCTACTTTGTTCGAGTTATTACTAAGTAGCGAGGACCACTGTATTCAACTACTTCTTTTCCATGTACAAGTTTATTTTTAGGTTCGTTATCAGCCATAAAATGGCAATAAATTTCATCTGGAGTGACAGAGCTACACAGGGGATATAACAGGTTCGCCATCCCACTCACCCTGGAGTTCGGTACATTATCTAGTCCTGGCCGATTGACCACGAGTCCCTAGCCTCCCGTTTAGGCGAAGCAGAAACCAAAGTGGTGCGTAAGGTTGCGCACCTCGCAAGTTACCGAAAGTCAGAAGCCCAGGCTCAGATATGCAACCCTCAAACCTCCATGGTATCCCTTTCCACCGCCACGGGTCATCACGCACGGCCTACACGTGGGTGAACATATTGACGGAGTGACTCCCTCACCAATTAGAGGTTGCCCACATGAGGAAGTCCGGGTTGGCTTGGGACCCCGGGGAAATGAGGCTAGATTTATTTCGATAGCTTATGCAAGCTTGCACACACCGGAGGTTTACAGCTTCCCTAATTTGAGATTGAGATGTAGTTTTGTTCTGAATAGGATATTCGCCCTACTCCCTCATTAGTACACGCTTAATGATGAAATACGAATCATATCTGCTCACATTATGTATAAGGATTGTAATATATTTTGAGGTTTTACAAGTTAAGAGTGCTGAGGCTTCCTCAGCAATTCCCTCTTGACTGTTTCATTCGAAGAGGATTTTCTATTTATGATTCACTGGCTCATGGAGGCCTAAACATTTAACTATATAGGTGTTCGCTCCTTGACAGTTCACCGAAAAACCTAACTGTATAATGTTTTACGACTTGTGTGTGGAAAACAAAAAACCGTATTACTACAATGTTATGTACACAATATTTTTTTTTTTCTTGACAAACAACATTACGAATCAACTGCATTTTTAGTTATAAACCTTGTAGAAGAATGACGAATGTTAAGGAAATAATATATCCAACTGCCAATGAAACATTTCTCTCTTGCTGAATTATAGTAAAACCCCGCAATTAGGCTCTTCAAGGCACTGAGGCCTAAATGCACAATAAAGATAGTGGTACACACGGAATATGATTTATTAGGTATGAAAAAGCAATTTTGACACTATAATACGCAATGCAATATTATAAATGTTTTTAATATTCGGGTAGAGTAGAGTGCAAAATGAAGAACGAGAGATTATTGCTTATGAAGAAATGTATTGAATTATTGATTGCCGTATACTTTTACCGCTAATTATTGCGATTTGCCACTTTACACTACCCCTTAGAGGCCTAAAACAAATCTCATTAAAATCTTATAGTAATTTCCGGAATTTTATGTTACTAACCCGTGTAAATGACACATTTGTTTATCGTGAAAAAATTTTTACACAGTTTCACTAAATATATATCCTAACAATTGCGGGTGCTGGGAATCTTCTTGTGGAAAAAAAAAAAAACTATGTTTGTGAGGGTGCAAAGTTAACCTAAATTTGATACATTAATATATTTTATATTGTCCTGTATGAAATTTAGTGAAGCAGTTAGTCTTTATTTAAGCACAAATATAAATTGCACTTCTGACACCTCTTGAGCGGTTTGAACAACCCTTCAACCGGCAGCATAGCGCGGCGTTCAACTTGTCAACTGCAGGCTAGTGGTTTTACCCATTCAGTAGTTTATCCACACTGGGTATTGCTAGGTGTCGATGCACTGTTTTAGGTGTAGTGGCATATTAGGCTGAAAATACTCGGCTGATCTATTTCTGTTTGGACCACTAATCAGTTATTTAGCAATGGATAATCTAAATTCAAGAAGATCTATCATCTCCTATTGTTTCATTCTCAGTTGAGAGCAGTCACGGTGATACTCTTGCCAGGCATTTACAACAGTACCGTCAAGAAAGTGTATGATCACCTTCAGGGTTCATTTTCTTGTCCTAAACCAAGTTCTGTAAATCTCCATCATCTGACCATCTGTTCATTATATTCCCTTGCTACAGCCAGACAAGGAACATTTTTATAACGCGTTTCTTTCTTGCCCCAACGTTTTCCTTCCGTTATTGGTTCTGCTCCTGTAAAAGTGTAAACCATAAGCACTGATTTAGAGTCTTTCCACTTCACGATATTGACATTTGTCTGATCGTCTGATTTCCTCATATTATTCCCTCTTCATTTGATTATCTTTTACAACGCGTATCCTTTAAATCGGTTGATTTGAAGAGTTCCTGTACCTTCCACCTTCTCTTCAAGCAGTCTGTCCATCAAAGGCAGTGTTGTTAAGTACCTATCAAAGTACACAAAGCTTCCTTTAGGAAGTGTTGCTATCAAACGATTAACAACTAAGGGACGTGGCGCTAAGCTGGCTCTTTCGGGGATGTTTGTAGTGGGACCTTGATAAACCTCAAATGAGCCACGAGTCCAGAGAATGTGGTGCAGACAAAGTTTTTTAAACCAACCGCCCTTGATTTTCCTGGTGCAAACTGTTTCGTTTTGCATTTTCCGCAAAAGGTTCCTCTCAACGGCTAAACATCTATTCCTAACAGCATACACTACCGGCTGAACTTTCCAAAGTCGATTCAACTTCTTGGCTTCATCAGTTACAGCTACCGGTCCATCACATGAAGAATTACTCGTACGGTGACAATTTATCTCTGGACATAGCATTTGCGATGGGATCAAACCTAAACCTGGATCAAACCTAAACCTAGAACTCCAAACCATCATCAGGCGAGGAAACGAGATACATCAAAGCATACAATGAATTCCGACAAAAACTTTATTTCTGCAGGCGTAGGAAGTGGCAGCATTACTTCATTGGTTTCCTGGTGATGGTGTTGACTAGTACATACAGTTGCATTTTCATAGAAGTCTTGTGTAGAGTCCTTCTTAAGATACATAGCCGGAGTTCCAGGCTCCTTAAAGTAATTCACCATCATTAGAATTTAAAAATGGCTAAATGGAAAGCTTTGTTAATCATTTGGAACGTATGTAATACAGTACTAACCCTCTCATTACCTGTTCTAACATCTGGCAAGTTCTTGTAATTAAAGGAGTCTTTGTCCAGAATACTCCGGATGCAGTTTCTCCGGTCTCATTTTTATTTTCCTCCTCTGATTCAGAGCTTTCCTCATTGGCGTTGGTGTTGGTATTTGCATCATTCCATTCGTCTTCACTGTCACTAAATTCAAGTTCCGATAAGTCTTCCTCAAGTGTCCACAACATTTCCTTCCATCTCAAAAGCACAATTACGTCCTGCCGCTGTTCCGATGATCAGATGGCAGCCTTAACCTCTAGTATTTTTGTTCTGTTATTTTATTTATTATATATATATATATTTATTTTTAATTTCATATTAATACATACTTTTTTTGCTTTATCGTGTACCTAAACACAAAGAATTCGGCATAAAATACTAACCACATTAAACGAAAAATTCACAATGCTTCAAAATCCGAAATTACTGAAACTAACCAAACTTAATTAGCCCTTCACTAACTTAGACGCATTTGTCAAAGTGACTCATATAAACGATTGAATACTAGTAATCATTTCTTTAAAACAACCAGGAAACTGAGGGCGCTAATTAGCTGCCCTATTACAATTATTATTATTAGCTATTAATTATTTAGCAATGTAAAATTAAAGAGTATATTTATATGTAGTTAACTGAAAATTCAGCTTGAAAAAAAAGCTGACGCCAAGAGGCTCAAAGGGGATGAGAAGCTCTTTTGTCAGAAAGGACTCTTTTGTCAAGTTATGTACGCTTGGGCTAGGTCGGGGGTGAACTGAAAAATATGGAAGATGGTAATTCTTCATTGTACTAGGCTTGTCACGTGAGGTTTGCAGTGCATCCTGGGATAAGGAAATTGATTCTTGGGTAATATTGACGTCAATTGTGCGCCCTTTCTGTCCAATCAGAAGGAAGCCGCCATGACAGTAATGTTTGTATATAAAGAGCCCAAGACAAGCACCTCGGGAAAATCTGTTCTAATTCATCTGTTCTGACCTGTGCGTGAAAGTTGTCTGTGGTTGTTCTGCTGTTGTTCGTCGGGCTGAACTTAAGTACTTCACATAAAGTTAGACACAAAGCCAGTGACGAGTACTAATATATTACGTGTGTTCAGTCATGTTATTAGAATCGAAACAAGTGTATAATAGAACATTATTATAAGGCAGATGTGCTTGTCTCATCTCTTTTAGGAAGGAATAAACACAAGCAAAGTATACAACTTTTAATTATTATTATAAGACCACTCCTGACCTACCCCCATTTGCTTTACCACCTCGGCTGAGTCAATTATCGTGCCGACTGAGCGACACCGAGGCAAACTCACCGGTAGTAGATTCACCGTACCAGGTAGGTGGGTCTACTCATGGGTAGGGGAGTGAGTCTGGTCAACGACTCCAATCTGCGCTCATTGCATTAGGCGTCTTAAATGTGGTGCAAGAGGCAACTCTGCATATAACATCAACACCATATTAACACCGCATATGGTTTCCAAACGCGGGGCTCAATTACGCTACAAAACCCATTATTACTTGGATCTCTTTCAACCTCTGTTAGCAACCATGTTTTGAAGTATTCCTCAAACTTTTGAGTTGATTACAGGAAACTGGATCACTCCTCAAGAAACCTCAACTGGCAGATAATAAATCCTGCGGAAATCAGTATCATCTCCTCTTGAGATTGTGAATTCTCAGGTTAATCGACTACAACTGTTAAATGTATTCACAAGAAGCGTTCAAAGGCGCATGCTCCAAATCAGTTTGTCGATTGATAATGCAAGATTTGAAACATTCGCTGTGAGAGTAAATGAACCAATGTTAAAATTACTGAAAGCATTAGTGTAATAATTTTATAATTTAATATTGGTCAATCAGTTTTAATACTTGTTCGCTGTATATATTTCTATATTCTCGCCTACATTCGTTGAACAAAACTGTCTGAGTAGGGTGTTCCCATGATGATTAAAGCTACCTAAATAGTAATAGGACAGGTTAGCACTGCCTACTCCATGCTCCATTATTTGGCAGTGTTACATCACGTAAAAAATGTAAGCGTGATGAATTGCATTACGTAACCTAATTGACGTAGGTAAATGAAATAATTTATCAAGTGTAATGTGTACAATCTGAATATGCGCGAACATTATTATGAAATGATTGAAAATCCCTGCCAAAAGACTGATCGTGAATAGTTTTGTATGGTCAGGGTAATTCCTAATGAAAATGTCTTGCACTGATGTATGCTCACAGTAGCAATATGCGTTTTCGTGTGTGTGTGTGAGAGGGAGAGAGAGATAATATTGGATCAAAAGTCAAGAACTAGCTTGATTGCTCCGTGCATGAGTGCGTAAACAAGTAACAGTAGGGATTGTCTGTTTCCCTTCCCTGTACTCCTATATTGCACCAAGTGTCCCTTTAAAACGTAGGAAACAGAAAGGAATTCAACACGAGTCAACTACTTCTACGTTTATCTCTACCTAGGAGGAATCCTGATTATTTATAGAAAAGAGGTGGAATAAATGTTTAGCTTTAGGCTAGGTTCTACAGTAAAAATCCAATTTGCACCGTAATTACACCACCCATGCAAGTTAGTACAACAATTACTAAGGAAAAGAACGTTCGTTACATATTGTGTTCAATACATTACCAAGATGCCTGTTCTTATACACTAATATAAATGTGAAAGTCCGTCGATACAACATTAATCTCATGTTGTTGGCGATACAATGGGGATATAATGGTGTTAACCAAGTTAAGGTGTTCGTTGTTTTATTATATTAATACTTAATTGTAATATTTGGCATACACTTATGTAGTTACAAAAGAAGAGAACTGGCACAGGGGCCTAATACGTATACATGGGAACTCAAGTCATGCTAGCAGGAGGAGGGAAACTAACCGGGCCGTAAGAGTTTAGAGATATATTTTTCAGTAATTTAGTAGTCCCTTTCAAGGCTGTTTGCTTTGTTTTACCGGAATACTAACATGTTTTAACGATTTTTTGCATTGTGGATGATGTTTAAGAAACTTTCCCAATTATTTGGCAGTGTTTCCTAGTGATTTTGGCACTTTTACAGGCATTTTAGTACTTTTGAGACTACCATTCAGTGATTGTAGTGTTTTCACATGCATTTTTAAGAATTTTATTGCGATTTTAGTGCAACCACAGGTGTTTTTAATAATATTCCATATCATATGGGACTGGGGGGCGGGTGCTTAGGGCTCTAGAACAGTTCATTTTAAGATATTCATCAGCCATTTTAGTTCTTTTTTTCACTCTGGGCATTTTGAAGGTATTTGGGACTAAAAAAACGGGTATTTTAGACTTTTTTCAAGAGACTTTTTTCAAGAGCCTTTTTAATCATACTATGAATTATTTCACAGCGTTTTCTACTGATTTTAGACATTTTAATGCGAGGTGAATATTTTTTCACTGAATGTAGGTTTTCACATACATTTTTCAGGATTTTTAAGCCGATTTTAATGCTGGTACAGTTGCTTCGAATGCTTTTAACGCTACTGTTATCCCATTTGGAGAGTGCTTATTTTTCTCATAATTTACATTTTACAGTGATGCTTACAATGATTTTAACACTTTTAGTCATTTTAGTACATTTTGAGCCTATTTTTCAGAGTTTGTAGTACTTGAATATACATTTTTCAGGGATTTTAACGCGAGTTTAAGGTTGCCGTAGCAGTTTCTAAGGCTTTTAATAATATACCATATAATTTGGAAGGATATACAGGGGCTCTAGAACAGTTAATTTCAGAATATTTGTCAGGCAGGAGAAAACGCTGCAAAATAATCTAAACATATAACCTAAAAAGCGCACGAAAAAGTCCAAAATACCTTCAGAATAGCTTGAGGCGAGTGTAAAAAAAGAACTAAAATGCCTGATGGATATCCTGATATTAACTGTTCTAGAGCCCTGAACACCACTTCCCAAACGGTGTGGAATATCACTAAAAGCCTTAGAAGCACCTGTGGCAAAACTAAAGTCGTCTTAAAAATCCTAAAATTGCATGTGAAAGCACTACCGAAAAAAAAGTATCTAAATATACTAAAATGTATATAGAAGTGCCAAAAACGCAAGAAAACCCCGCAAAGCAATGAAAAAAAGTTTCTTAAACATCATCTATAATGCATATGGCTAAAACATGTTAGAATTCGGGGAAAACTATAAAAAAAAAAATACTAAAACAAAGCAAACAACCTTGAAAAGGACTCTAAAGGACTGAAAAATACATGTTGTACTCTACGGCAAAGCTAGGTTCCCTCCCTCTCCTACCATGACTTTGAATTCCTTATCCTTACCATGAAAACCCATTAGCCGCTGTGCCAACTCTCTCCTTTCTTAACTACTTATGTTACAACTACTATTTATCGCCAAACTTATGCATGTAATGCACAGCATAATGCATTGCCAAACCTATGAAAAGATGTGTATGTTCATATCAGTTTTGGGGGCTTTTAGCGCATTTGATCTCGCAGTGCACAGTGGGCGATTCGCAGGAGCACCAAGAAAATTAGCCTTCTTTGCTGAACGCAAAGCGCAACAGTTGGCCACCCCTGATGTTAAATTATATAATTCTGCAATAAACACAAGAGGGCGGAAACTCTATCACCGGTAAATGAACCCGCGAGCGCACACATATATTCAAAACCAAAAAAGTCCTACATGTTTGAACAAACATACACACAAACATATTTAACTCATATATACTTACTCAAAATACAAACACCCACATACTCACGAACGTACATTCATACTTGCTCACACATACAAGAACGCGCAAATGAAATCGAAATAGCACATACACACTGATACAGATATCAATAACATGCGATAGAAGTAAAATTACCCTATCATCGGGAAACGCACCCGCGACCCTGCTAAAAATGCACTCATATATTCAAATACTTACACACGAAGACATGAACACATGAACAAGTACACCCACGAGCATACAATCATACACACGAGTACAAGCACTAACAGATATGTATTCAAGAATTCTCTGAATACACACATTCGAACATACACACATATAAAAAAGACATATATTCACACATATATACATACACCGGGATGCTGATATCAACAAGAGATAAAAGCAAAATCACCTTATTAGGTACCGGAAAATATCTAAACTGCGAGCTCTACTCTCACAATCGCGCGAAATGTAAAAATAATGTACTCTAGCAAGAATGTTTATTACAATAAGATAGCGAGAATACACTAGCAATTTTTAACTGATACATACACACACATACACATTACCGGAATTTAACTTATATCGCGTCTAATTCTAGCCATCCGGGCCGCTCTGAATCAAATACAAGGTGCGTGGTAGTATACCTACCATCAGATAGGGAGGGAGCGACATATCCGCATTTCATTCCACCCTCAAGCTAACGGACTAATAAAGGCTTTTTCTCTCCCTTTTAGCAGGAAATATATCATGAAAATAACCGCCATCCACCCCAATTACATAGGCATGAGATAAACTGACAACTTTCAACCAAAAAACCTACTCTGCTATGTCACCGCAAAAACATATCTTACACTTAAAACGCGTACAAGTCTCACAATTTTATTAATAACCCATATATTTAATAACTAATATGTGCAAGCTGCTTTATGCAGAAAAAAATTATCAAAAATTTAATGACAAAGATTCTATACAGGAATACATCATTGCGATGAACTTGTATATTAAACTAATACACTCATCTAATATTTAACCTCTCTCTCTCTCTCTCTCTCTCTCTCTCTCTCTCTCTCTCTCTCTCTCTCTCTCTCTCTCTGTGTGTGACGACAAAAATTAAAAATTCTAAGTTTCTCAAACTAAAAAATTTTAACTACAGAATTCTATTTTTCATTTAAACATTTCAAGAAACCTTCACAACACATAATAGACACCAGGTAACAACATTAAAAAAACTACTCAAATGTAGCTCAAATTCACAAGTATTACTCGTTTTTAGGACAGTACCTAACTACATAATCGTATTTTTTATTTAGGACATTTCAAAAAACTTCCACATCGAAAAGATCACTAAGCACCAAAATTAAAAAAATATCCAATATTGAAGATTTGAAGCTTTCTCGATGCTGATCATTACTGATGGCTTCATGGTAAAACAACCAAGCTAAATTGGAATCGCAGAAATCCAAGCTTTCGACCATCTTGACTCGTGTCAGACCCAATTCTGCTTAATTTCTTTATCTGTCAAGAGGCCTATACACAGTTTCCAGCGTGATTTCCTCCGCTGTCCGCTTCTAGTGTAGTATTGCTGCCATCCACCATGTATTGTCCATGCCCATTGCTGCTTAACTTCTCTTAGTACATATCAATTGCAGTTGCTGGCTTAGGTCTTGACGTGAGCTACCCTTGGTCTCGCGATGCGTCCACCCATTCATGTGCTTATCACATCTAATGCTGCTTAAATCTTCCTTCCCACATTTGCCTTTAACCATATTCAGTGCTCTATCTGTTGTGGAGAAAGAAAGAAAAAACCAAGGCTCTACATTACTTTAATCGGCAACCTTTCCAACCAAATTACCAGATATATATGCCACCCAGTAAGATCAGGACCATAATGCCCTCTGTTAAAGATCACCTAGGACTCAGGACACCATGAGTGCAAGGGACTCCTTGCCAATATGGTCTCTCATACATAGGTCAGACAGGCCGAACTAACTAAAAGAGATGCCAAGAATATCAACGATACATTAGACGACTTTATCCGGAGAGATCCGCGGTGGCAAAACATTCCATCGAAAATGGTCATAGGATCCTCTTTGGATGGAAGATCGCTACACAACAACAAGAGAGGGCCTCGGAAAAAATGAGCACGTGTTAACCTATCCCAGGTCCCTGCCAAGAAGCAATGTCTGATTGATTGGGGTTGAACACAACTACAGGTACACATCCAAGGTATAAATATTCGTTATTTATGCCAGTTTTGGGACTTCACTTCGAGATTTCAGCGAGGCAACATATATCAGAGAAGCTCCTGCTGAAGAAGCAGCCCGCCACAAAGAAGTAGCCACAGCTGGAACAGCTCGGCATTGCTGCGATTTTTGTAACCGAAGCCTAAAGCTCACTGCGCATTTCACTACCGTAGTTCAGACGAATAGGGGAATAAGTATATAGCAAAGACTCGCTTGAGCGCCTCTTTGAGGTTCAACCCTCTATTTCCCCGTGCTATTTAGCGCCCTCTATCTGTTCTTTTCCCTTCTGCTGTAGATTTTCCTCTTTTTTAAACTTTAAGCTTCTTTTCCTCGTTTTAAACTTTAATTTTCTTTACCTTATAACTTAAAACTTTGATTTCTGGAGATGGCGAAGACTGGAAGGACTACATCGACTACCAAGCCACTACCTCCACCGTGACTACGAGAACCAAAACCAAATCCTCTACTACTCCCCCCTCACCCCCCACCGTCCTTGCTATCCACCGGCCTCTAAACCGAAAACCCCCACTCCACCTCCAAAACCAGTTTCAAAACCAGACACCTTGATTCCTAGCACACAATCTCCAGCTTCTGAACTTGCAACCCTGACTCCTTCCAACCCCACACCCAACGTCAACTCTGATGCACCTCCCGTGATTCCTTTCTCTGCCGGACCTAATCCGTCTCGCCCCCCCCCCCCTCTCAACCTCAACACACTCTACACCACACTGTGCTGGTAGAAGTCAGATTTGCGCCAGTGTTTGTTAGTTGAAGCCAGGCCGCGAATTTACAACTAATGAAAAAGTATACACAAACTTACTGCAGAACAGACGCGAATCTCCGGTGAGTTTGCAATCAAGTCTACCTGTTTGAGTTATTACTCGATGATGGTAACATACCTCCAAGAAGACGCCGTACAGCATTATCTGATAGCTCCTCCCGAGGAAAGATCCGCATGTTTTGTGATTGAAGAGGCTGTACTGCGAGCTCACCGGGGAAGAGATTATAGAAGATTATTAACACCATTACTCGAGCAGATGCACAGTTACGCCAATGGAACGTAAATGCATCTTATGTGGCGCTCAGGGCCATGGGGTAACTTGACGCGGTTGCTCCGCATATCATGCAGCATGTGGGTAAACCACGCTCCGCGAGCAGCCCCCCGAAGTAGGATGAACGCAAGCTAACCGCGAGGCTGCCACACCACGTAGTTCAGACTGGTAGGAATAGTAAAGGCCGGATACGCGCAGCCCATTAGAGAACCACTCTGCGGTAGAGAACCTTAGCCCAGCGCTGGGGCAGAGCCAATCAGCTAACCCTGTAAACACCGACGAACGAAGTCAGGTCCCTCAAAACAGGCTGATGGGCCTCCCCCAGCAGCAATGTCGCTCACCAATCGGGAAAACCCAGTAGTAAATGAAGAGGACTTCAGCGTGGTAACGGGCAAACTGCTACGAATAATGGCAGAGCCCATAAATGCACAATGTACATAGTAAAGTCAATACTGGTAAGACAGAGCTCTGAGATTAATAGCATGCCAGGACGCTTCACAGGATTCCACCTTACCCTTATCCTTGATAGATACGCTCAGTATACACGTTCATAGCTAATTCAAACACATTAAGAACAATTACATGGAAATGCAACGGTATACGTAACATTTTTAAAAATGATCTACCACAAACACATTCAATTCATATAGCACTATTAAACGAAACACACATGAGTAATAAAGAAAGTCTCTCTATTCCCGGATTTCACATATACACATATGACCGCGACCGTAAGAGAGGGGGAACTGCAACAGCTATTCACTCAAGCATAGAACACAACCAGACTGATTCATATTGACTCGCGCCGAGACGACGGCAATCACAATTGTTATTCGCAACCCTGAAATCGTCATACCGTCGGTATACAATCCCCCGGGGGAGGTAGACAAAAATGACATTAACAAAATTATGCGATTAGAGCACACAGTAATTGCAGCAGGAGATAACAATTCTAAACACAAAACTCGGAACTGCGCAAATACTAATGCACAGGGAATTAAATTACTGAACTACATAAATAACACAAATTATTTAAACACAGGCCCCCGATGAGCCAACAATTGTGTCCCATTTGCCTAATCAAACACCAGACATTCCGCACATTGCGCTGTTAAATAATATTCCCCTTGACCTGAACATAAATGTTTTGCAGGAGCTGGCATCAGACCATCTACCGGTACTTTTGACTTAATGCTCAATTCAGACCAGAACCAGAACCTTTAAAGACCAAAATACAATAACCTGGACTGGGAAGAGTTTAAATTGACGGTATATCTCTGCCTGCCGGAACTCGAAGTTAACACGAGCGAAGAACAGAACGAAGCGATGCCCAAACAAGAACTAGCAATAAAGACAACCATCACTGCATGCCTACCCTTAAAACACCAACACACTATTAATGCTAGGTATCCCCACGATGTAGATGTAAAAAGCTCAAAACAGAGTCAGTTCCATTTGGCACCTCCTCACCGCTGCGAAATACAGGTGGCCTTCTTGTTTGAGGGCCACTAGGATTGTCTGCAACCGGAGCCCAACACAAATTGTGAGACTGGAGCTGCAAGACAGCACGGATCTGGACGCTGCCCTTGTTATGGCGACTCCTGGACATCGAGGCCAGCAAGCTGGAGCGTCACCGGCCCTGTCGAACCTGCTGTGTCTACGGGCACACAGTACACGTCTATTCCTCTCCGCCGCGGTGCCGACTTTACTATTTCGTAGTACACTGGGCATGATCTGCGACGCCGCTGCCGGTTCTGTGTCACCTGTCGTGGAACAGGACACTTCACCGGGCAAGCACAGTGCCCTCTTTACCCGAGGAGCAGGCCATCATCACCACCAGCCCGGATTACAACACCGCAAACTACCATCGCCGAAACCACACCAACAGTACCCTCGACTGACGCAGCGACGCGGGACGCCATTCGGGACCTCCACGCGGAGATCCTGAATGTCTGCGCTCCTTTAGCTTCACTGGAAGAAGCATATACCACCGTCATCGCCGAGAAGCTTCAGGAGCTGCAAGCTTCTACCACTGCCGCAGCCATCACGCTGCCGTCTACAGCAGCTGACTTATCAGCATGTGTGGACGGCTTCGCCAAGCAGCTTAAGCAGGTCCTCCTGCAGCAAGCTGCATACTCCGCCGAGCTCTTTAGCTCGAATCACCAGCTCAACACCGCTCCTCTTCCTTCACAGGCTGAGCGGCATGCACACAACGCAGAACCACGGACCCCTCCGTTTCATATAACGGCCACCAGGGCAGGGAGGTGAACCTACTGGTAAGAACTTTTGAATCGCCCGATTCACCTCAAACTTCATAACGTAAACTCCTGCACAACCTTTATTCCTTTCCAATACCACCGTTAACTCCCCTGGACTGCAGTCAGGTTTCACGGCAGTAGACCTAGAAACAAACCTGCTCCCGCTCTTAGGGCGGCAGCATTCTAGACAGTCAGGTTTCAAGGTAGTAGACCTTGAAACAAACTTTTACATGCTCCCAGACTTAGGGGGGGAACATTCCAGGCTGCAGTTGCTAACGTGGGTGCTAAGCGGGACCGCGCTAAGGTACGAAGCACTATCTACTTCAGCAAATACGAGTTATAACGTAGGTTTTTTAGTGGGTATGCCGCAGCAGGGTGGAGAGTCCCACTTATCCTCCCAGTCATTGCACTTGGCTGGGGGTCGAATACAGTAATGCATTTTTCCCCTCCACAGTAAAAAGAAAAAAAAAAGTTTACAATGTGGCTCACTTCAGGATTAGAATATAAGAGTACTTGACCGCTCCAGCGCCAAAACAATGTAGGAAATGTCAGATGATATACCACACACACACACATCAAGAATGTCAGGCCTCATACAACACATGCGCCAAATATAAAGGCCCCCAGCCCTCCTACTTTGTCCCGGAGACGTCAGTGAGCGCTATGTAACGGACGGGACACGTGGTAACTTAGCACGTTTGCCCGAAGTAACAGGCAACACTAAATTCAAGGCCAAGAGAGCAGACATCTAGCCCCCCCCCCCGGACCACAACAGTCAGAACAGTAAAACAGAACCATGGTTGCTCCCACAAACACAGAACGGCAGTGGTATATTCAGGGCCGTCGCGACAGAAACCTGCCCTTCAAGAGCTGATGGAGGCCGGGTCATGACCGGCCTGCAACTAGAGCGCGCCCCAACCGCAATACAATGCAAACATCAACAACCCATTCAAGTATCTTCACAGACAGACACAGACACGAACACGCAAACCACCTCACCGTTGGGAGACTCGCCCTTGTCTCCAACAGCGCTCACCACCCGGGAAGATTTTCATAATGGTTTAGCCTTGAGAGAACGGAAATAGCAGGCACAACGGAAATAGGTTACACAAAATTCAACAGTAAACATAATATACTGGAACTGCAATAACGTCCGAGGTAAAGGTAAATCACTAGCAGACTTCTTAATCGGAAACTCAATCTAAATTGCACCTCTTAATGAAACACATCTAGGACCACCGCTTGGCCGCGCCGAGACCGAGTGGTTAGACCACTCGCCTCTCACCTAGGGGGCACGGGTTCGATCCCAAGCGACCATATGTGACATTTGTGGTGGACAAAGCGGCACAAGGGCGGATTTTCTCCGGGTTCTCCGGTTTCCCCAGCCATCGCATTCCATCGGTGCTCCATCTTCATTTTATATATCACCAATGCCATTGCCTGCAGTGCCACAAGTGGTAAAAACGGGGGTTAAACACTACAAAAAAAAGTAGATCGCTTTACGGTACACGGATACAAAATCTATAGAAATTACAAAACTCGTAGAGGCGGAGGTACCATCCAAAACTCGTTAACACAACATCAAAAACAAGTGCAACAGCTAAACCGTCTAGAAGCAACAGCGGTAAATGTGCAATTGCATAAGCCTGCAGTAACGGTTACAGCAGTATACAATTCCCCAGGCGATATCGACGTGGAGGATATAGATAAAATAAATGCGCTTAGACAACAAGGTGATTGCTGCCGGTGACGTGAACGCTAAATATCACATTTGAAACTGCTGAACGACAAACGCTTCAGGCACCAAACTGTTAACGTACATTAATCGGTCAAACATTTTACTACCGGACCAGACGAACCCATGTTTGTACCGCGACAAGGCAATTAAAGGGCAGATATATTAGATATTGCCCTGCTAAAAGAAATATTGTACGGCATTGAAACAACGGTATTAAACTATCTCGCATCAGATCACATGCTGGTTACTATGGAGATCGCAGCGCCCGTAATGTTCAAACCAGAACCAGCCAGGCGCAATTATAATCAAGCAAACCGGCCGCCATTCGAGCCGCTAATAGAAACCAAACTTGAACAAGGGACCATAATGTTAACTTCCAAGAAACATAAAACCAAACGGTAGAAACAATAACGAAAGTCATTCACCACGCAACAGAGAGGCACGTGCCGCTAAAAGACCAAATAATAACTTGATGGCAATTCCCTCTGGCCGTAAGGCGGGCGATACAAGACCGCAACCGAGCCAGATGCCAATGGCAGCGCACACGCAATATCATATACAAAAACGAATTTGAAAATCTAAGAACTACCACCCAACTCATGGCAGAGCATATAAGAGACCAATGGAATGCAACACTTGATAATATCGATCCACGAAGCCGAGCAGTGTGGCGAATAGCGAAGTGCTTAACGCGTACACGCATCAACACCCTATCCCCCCTCTGCATTCAGGCGGCCGAATAGCGGAAACTGACGAAGAAAAGACTGAAGTCTTCGCGGATGCTTGAGGAAATATTCAACCGAATGCTGTTCCGTGCGATAGAAATTTCGCAGCAGCAGCAGCAGCAGCAACGGAAGACCAAATCGCTGATATTGGAAACGTTGCAACACACAATAAAATAAGAAAAACTAGTGCTGGCGAAATCAATGGCTAATTATGCATTTGCGTAACAGAAAAGCACTGGGCCCGGATACGATTCCCAGTCTTGTGCTCAAATATTTTCCACCAAAAGCGTTAGAATTAATAACGGACATATTTAACCATGCCCTCCAACATGACGTTGGAAGGAAGCACTAATACTGATGTTCCCCAAACAACACAAAGACCCCTAAATTCCGACAAATTATAGGCCAATCAGTAGAGCCGGTCAAAACCCGTGCCGCTCTCGCTCGTTGGTCTTAAGTCACGCCACTCTCGAGAGTGTGGCAACGAGTCTCGTGTATCGATAACTAGAGCTCATGAGCGAGGCGAATCGAGAATTCTGGTAACTACAGGCGGAGTAGTTGACGTATGATCCGTGGAATAAATTGGTTACGCAATAACTAGGGACCGGGTTTTTAGGTTTTAATCTATTTTCCCCCTTGTAAATTAGAATGCTTCAAAGTACTTCCTGCGGTGCCCTTAGTAGTTAAAGCGGGCGTTAAACGCTACGCTATCAAAGTAAGGGGTTACTACAAAAGAAATAGAAAACTTCAACTGCCTGTAAAACAAAAACTATTTACGGTAATTTGACGCCGTTTTCACTGGTTTGTAGAGGAGTCCTTGCAGTTTACATTGTGAACTCACTAATGTTCAATATGGGCTCCTCCAGTCACACGACACACATCCATGCGATAATCAAGTTCATCCCAAACCTTTTGTAACATATCTGCATCAACACTTGCCACGGCTTGTCTGATACGCTGTTTCAAGTCGTCTAAATTAAGAGGAAAAGGAGGGACAAAAACGCGGTCTTTCACGAATTCCCATAGAAACATGTCACATGGTGTGAGATCAGGGCTCCTTGGTGGCCAAAATGCAAGAGCATTATTGTCGGTGATTTTCTTCCGAAACTCTTGGTCTTCCCGAGCTCTTCCCTTTGCACAAACATCCCGTTGTCTCGAATTTTCTATACCAGTCGTGGATTGACTGTCTAGTCGGTGGCGTTTTGTGGTAACGTGTTCTAAAATGTCGTTGGACAACAGTTGCTGATTGCGTTCTAACAAATTCAACACGCAATATGCCTTTTCCACAGGATTTTCCGCCATTTCAGCTTCTTCAACAACAAACAAAACACTACAGCGTTACAAATAGTAACAAACGAAACTTTGAGAGTTTCTCAACATACCTCCTAAATAATTAGGTTGCTATCTCTAATAGTTTTTGTTTTACAGGCAGTTAAAGTTGTCTATTTCTTTTGTAGTAACCCTGTATGTTTCAAGCTGTTATTCAGCATAAAAAAAAGCTAAATGGGACATTAAGACCTAAAACTCGCTAAAATTAAGTTTTTTTTTTTCTTCAGTTCATTTGAATTAACAAATTTTTTTTTAGCAATTCGTTTAGTTTTGTTTTGAGTGTACATGTGGGGTTACCCAGGGAAAGAACGCTTTTGGAATAGAAATTGCGCGAATGAAGTATGCGATGTTGAAAGATCTTTTTCTGCCCATAGGAATATATTAGAAAACAACAGAAATGTTGCAAATGTGGCTAGTTGTGTATAGCAACAGTGCTGCCAAGTGAACTTTATTTTATGTGAGTGCCACATATTAAAAACATGAGCCTGATATGTTAACTACGATGTTCTAGCACGCGTTAGCTGTGTAATACATTGTTTTAAACTACTGTACATATTAATAGCATGCTTTCGTGAGGTAAAATAGTTTTCATATTTTTATCTATATTATGTATAAAAGGCTTATATCGTCGATATAGCTAGGAAAAAGTCAGAATTATTGTTTAAAAGCCTAGACAAATATAGAAAATTGTTTATAAGCCTAAAGAGGTTAAAAGAAGATAGCAAAAGTCTAAAACTGCATTTATAAAACGCTAAATATCCGGGTCCTATAACACAAGATGATTCGTCGTTTAACAGCACATATGTATATCCAAACCCGTTTGAATCAACGATATTTATGTTAATGACGCACCTATCATTTGTGTTGCTATGTATATAACTTATACTCAAACTTCAGATAAAACCGAAAAAAGAATTACTTCATGCAACATAAACTGCTTAGGAGTAATAAAATATTTAAATACTTATTTGTAATAAAAGTGGACACCACGTACATTTATATTTGCAGATTCGGTGATACCATATTTCGTTTTTAACCCGTACTCTAGCGTGAGTTATTTAAATGTCATCCCTGTATTGGTGAACTGTTTAAATCTCAAATCATATAAGCAGATGAAATAATAGAACTTATAAATCTTAGGCAAATATTGCTTTAGTATATGTTCTTGTTGTTTAGATAAACACGCATAATTTTATCAACAATTTTAACAATTTTATAGACGATTTCCTAATCACCTGAAGGAATGCTATGTATTTGTCATCACTTCTGGTATGTTATGTCTCGATGCTGCTTTGGCTTGCACCCGTCAACACAGTTCGTGACGTATCAGTTTCGCATATTTCTGCAGCTGCTGTGATCTTGAATAAAATGAAACTGTCTAGCGTTGAGATTTACAAAATAATAGCACTACTTCTTCATCCTATACAAAAGTTTTAGTGAACAATAGGGTTGCAAAGTTATATGACGGGCAAACTTTGGTTTTCACGTATAACGGATTTTTTGACAGATATTATTAGTAATTGCTAAGTAATATTATATTGATTTTCTTTAGAAAAACCGTCACAGATGTAAATATTTGTGTACCTACAAGACAGTGTCTGTTAAGCAATGTAATACCTATATTTTATTTAGAGCTAGCAGCAACAAACTTCTCGGATGACTGAACAACTCCGCAAACATGACACAGTGGTATATGGCCACGTGTGTTTATCAGAGTGGATTCTGAATTCAGCATAGTAAACGCAGTGCTATTGCGTCCTTTTTTTAAATTACCTAACTGAACAGAAGGCTTTGCGGTATGTACATTTTAGAAACGAATGGTTAAATAATGAATAATTAAAGGAATGGTTGTTAGAGGTGCCCAGGGAACCTAGTAGTGCGCGGTGCCAATATTGCCAATGTAATGTAAATGTCCTCTTGTCAGATTTACTTTTTCATGGAAACAATAAGAAACATCTAAAAGCAGCTGAACCCTTTTTAACTTCACAGTCAAGAATACCATTTCAGCCTATTAAAGACACGTATGAACGTGCAGCTGCAGAAGCTGTTCTCACGTTGTTTGTAGTTAATCACTTCCCTTGATCATCCTTAAGACCTGACCAAGAAATTGCTCTTATGCGCCGACCTTGAATTTTAATTTTTGAAAGAAAATACCGAAATTACTAATTTTGATGTATTTTGACACATTTTTATGAGCTGGTCTGACGGATAAAATGATCATGTGTTGGCAAATCTGGTGAGCAACGCACTCAACCTGATCCAGCGAAATACGCTTATTGTAATAAAATGCAGGTCAAAATAAAACATGCACTGCTTTCGGTTACGCATCTTCATTTGATAGCTGAAAGGTGAATGTAAGTCACAAGGTATCTCTTTACTTTTGGAGTAGCAAAATAGCACTGAGGATAAGCGTATACATACATACCAAAGTGTTGAAAACACACCAGCGCCAGGGAAAAATATTTTGTTCTATTCATATAAATGCACTTAGATTAGAGCGGATAACAGAATCATTGCTTCAAATAATATTTACATACCGATTTATAACAAATCTATAGATCATTTGCATTCTGACTCTGCGAATTTCCGCGCATTACACCGCAGTCTTGCTATTAATGAGACTCGTGAGTTTTGCGAGTAAACGAGAATCTCCTAAGCTCAATAGTCAACTCTTTTGCTGCCAGCCATACGCTCAGCTCCTCTACTGGCTGCGAGAGGCGCGGCTAGCGGCAGCGAGAAACGAGCGACACTGAAACCTCTTTTGACCAGTTCTACCAATTAGCCTTCTTAACACTGAGCAAACTCCTAGAAAAGGTCGTTCTGAAACACCTAAACTCATTTCTCGCTAAAAATAACATCTTAACCAATGAACAGTTCGGCTTTCGAGCTAATCACCTAAACTCAGTTCTCCCTAAAAGTAACATCTTAACGAGTGAACAGTTCGGTTTTCGAGCTAATCATTCGACAACGCTACAACTACTTAGAATCGCATAGAACATTACTACAGGTTTTAATTACAACCGATATACAGGCGTGGTCCTATTGGACATAGAACGCGCCTTCGACAAAGTTTGGCATATAGACCTACTCAGAAAACTAAGCAGCATAGGTGTGAAGATTAAATGATCGCATTAATCAAGGTCTATCTTAGCGGAAGGAGCATTCGTATCTCCGTAGGCGAAGCTAAATCAACAGCTCGCCGAATAAGCGCTGGAGTACTCCAAGGAAGTTAGCTGGGTCCCACGCTGTTTAACATCCACATTAATGATCTTCCTCAACTGGTCAGAGCATATAAATACACATACACTGATGACACTGCCTTAGCTACACAATAATCCAGCCGCGCATTATACACTTACAGCTGCAGAATGCTCCTTAATGTAATAGAGCCGTAGTTCGCCAAATGGCGGGTGAAGCTAAATTCAAGAAAATGCCAAGCCATCATTTTTACCAGAAGAAAACTGACATAGGTACAGGAGGCAAGTCCTCCCACCCCTCAACAACAGACAAGATCCTATAGGGTGGGAGACAAGTGTCACATACCTAGGTGTTAAGATGGATGCATATCTCATTTGGAAACACCATACCAACGCAGAGCAAAAGCCAATGGTCAACTGAACAGACTCTACCCACTTATAAATCTCAACTGCAGCCTTAAACTGCCCATGGGACTTACGCTGTACAAGACGCTAATCCGCCCCATTTTAACTTAAGCCGCCCATGCGGCAAAAATAAACATGAAGCGCCTCCAAACAATGCAAATTAGAATAACTGAGGATAATTGCCAATCTACCAGAAGAAGGTCCAGCGTTTCAAATGCACAAAAAGCTGAAAATGCTCACGATTAAGCAATTCATCAAACACTTAGCCTACAACGTATATGCGAAAAAGAATAAAAACTACAATGATCACATTACAATGCTAGCAGAATACGAAACGGCACACGACAAGCACCTCCGCCCTCTGTCACTCTTTAATCGCACCATTGACATTGGCGAACCGGATATTAATATAGAGGAACATTTCAACACCTTAATACATTAAACATGACTATTTGCACGACGCAGGAACACACACATACACACACCAACAATACTAATCCGCAGCCCTCTCAAGTCCTTGTGTTACCAACCAACCAACCAACCAACCATAAGTGACACAGACTCGCTTCTGCGCTAAGGCAGATAGCCCGCCATGTGTGCTCTATATGCGACCTTGCTATCCACTGGTATTCGCGATGATCCAACAATTGACAGCGCCGGTAGGCGGCAATAATTACACTCAACTTAGAATTAGTGACTATCAATAGTCACACAATTATACATGAATTCAAGATGAAGACATCAGACGGATCATTCCACAAATACATCTCAACTACTTAGAATAAGCACAACTTAAACTAATTAAACATAACTATTAAGGAACTTAAGATGAATCCACTGTCGGATCATTGCATAAATACACAGTAACTACTTAGCAATTATTACGCCCAAGTCTAATTTAAACTTAATTATTCATGAATGCAAGATGAAGGACCCATCAGATGGATCATTGCATGAATACACTCTACCTACTTAGCAATAAGCACAACTTAGATTTAATTGAACTAATTACTCATGAACTAAAGATGAAACCATCAGGCAGATCAACACATAACATACATTAACTGTTTTACTTTAGGATAGATACAAATTGTATCATTTGGGTCGAGGCCAACAGGCCGACATGCACAATGACACCATTAACTTTAACAACACAATGACACCTCCACTAACAACACATATCACCACCCACTGTCTCAGGGGCACTCAGGGCATGAATCAAGTATGCCCCAAGGCAACTCAGTAATTCACTCGCTGTTACAGCCACCGGCAGGCAGAATCATAGATCACTAGAAATGTGCAGGTGCTTTATGCGGTACTGCATAAGCGAGGCACAGGCTTCTTATTTCCAGGGGGGGATTTTTTGGGATAGTACCGCACTGGTTCGAGTCCAGGACAAGGAGTCTTGGGCTTGTCTGGGTTTAGGCGGTCAGTAGCGTTTTTCCCCACCCCAAAACAAGGTTTTACCAGTTCCCTGACGAAGACCACAGAGTCAAGATGGTCAAAAGCTAGGATTTCACAATTCCAATTTAGCTCAGTTGCTATCCCATGAAGTCATTTGGATTTGCTCAAATTCAAAATGCACACATTTTCAGTGCACCACCTAACCAATGGTCGTATTTTTCATTTGACATTAAAATAAAAACTTCACAAAATCAAAAAGTCACCATATAACACATTTTTAAACTAGCTAATGATGCTCTAATTCAAGTGTATTTCTAGTTCTGGGTAGAACCTAACTACATAACCATATTTTTCTTTAAGACATTTCAAAAAGCCTTTCCAACACCAAATAAAAGTCACTTAGTATCAAAATTAAAAACAAAAAACTTTCCAATTTTGCTCAAATTCAAAATGAATTACTAGTTTTCAGGGCAAAACCACACTACATAATATTTTTATTTAAGATGTTAAAAAAATCTTCACAGCAACAAAAAAAAGTCACCAAGTAACAAAAACTATCCAATGCTCCATCAATTCAAAATGTATTACTAGTTTTCAGAGCAAAACCTAACTACATAATCATATTTCTGATTTCAGACATTTCAAACAACTTTCACAGCATCAAAAGACACAAAGTACCAAAATTAAAAACTATCCAACATTGCTCAAATTCAAAATGTAGTATTAGGACTCAACCTAACTACATAATCATATCTTTCATTTAAAACAATAAAACAATAAAACAAAAAAAACTACCTTTCAGTACAGAACCTAACTATATAATATTTTTCATTTAAGGTATTTAAAAGAACCTTAACAGCAAAAAAAAAACACTAGTACCACAGTTAAAAAGCTCAACAATGTTCTTCAAATTCAAAATACATTACTAGTTTTCAGTGCAGATATTAACTACATAATCATTTTTTCCATTTAAAACTTTTCAAAAAACCTTCACAACACCAAAAAAAGTCACAAGTACCACAATTAAAAAACTCTCCAATTTTGCTCCAATTCAAAATAAATTACCAGTTTCAGAGCAGAACCTAACCACATAATTATATTTTTTATTTACGACATTTCAAAAATCCTTCAGAACACAAAAAAATAACTAAGTACCCAAAATTAAAAAAACTCTCTGATGTTGCTCAAACTCAAATGGTTTAACTAGTTTTCAGCGCAAATCTTAACTATTGAATCATATTTTTCATTTGACATTTTCTAAAAAAAACCTTCACAACAACGAAAAAATGTCATTAAGTACCAAAATGAAAAAACTCTCCAATTGTATTCAAATTCAAAGTGAATTACTAGTTTTAAGGGCATAACCTAGCTACATAATATATTTTGTTTAAGACATTTCAAAAACCTTTTGACTAGTCACCAAGTACCAAAAATTAAACTTTCCAATGATGCTCGAATTAAAAATGTATTACTAGCTTTCAGTGCATAAACTAACTACACAACCATATTTTTTTATTTAAGATACTTCAAAAACACCTTCAATACAACAAGTCACTAAGTATCAAAATAAAAAAAAAAAAAAAATCAATTTTCCTCAAGTTCAAACTGTATTATTATTGTTCAGGGCAAAACCTAACTACATAACATTTTTTTAATTTAGACATTTCATAAAAACATTCACAACAAAAATCACTAAGTTACAGAATTAAAAAACCTTCCAACTGTGCTAAAATTAAAATATATTACTAGTGTTCAGGGCAGAACCTAACTACATAATAATATTTTTGATTAAACTTTAAAAAAAAGAACTCCACAACACAAAAAAATATCACTGAGTACCAAAAATTAAAAACTTTCCAATGTTGCTCAAATAAAAGACATTTTCAAATAAACTTTCATAGCACCAAAAAAGGCATTAAGTACTAAAATTAAAAAATGCTACAATCTTACGCAAATTCAAAATATATTAGTAGTTTTCAGGGCAGAACCTAATTACATAATCACACTTTTGATTTAAGACATTTCAAAACACCCTCACCCTCCAAAAAAGTCACTAAGCCTGGCCTGGCCTGGGCTATTTTTGGGTAAGCTAACTTAATTAACCAACATAAGCAATCCTAACCTGCCCTAATATGAATACATTAATCGGTTAGTGCTTAAAAATAAATATAGTTTCTATGCAGCTTTCCAGCCATTTCAATCCATTTTTATGGTGCTACGCTACAGAATTTAAACACCTACACTTATATCCCAACGAAAAAAAATATCAAATAGATGCATTAGTTATAGTTATATTATCGGAAAAATTTATCTTGCGAATGCACGATTTTGACTAATTAACTTCTTCTACTATTCGATGATAAATATCTGATATCTGCACACACATGATACAACACGAATCCAAGACTAATATAAAAAATACATATGCAAACACTTCCAAACAATTTCCAACAATAATATAGACATGTTACAACAGATACTTTAAGAAAAATAAATACATAAAACAAATAACTCTAGATATTTCTCAAAGACAGTTAATATTCAGGATTCAATGTTATTGGTTCCTTATACACACACTATAACATTTCGCTCTATGATGAACATCATTTTTTTTACATTTCAAGAAAACATAGCTGCAAACTAAGAGCAAAGATTAACATCAACCGATTACAGTTTTGGATTATATGAGAGCTGCTATAATAATCTAAGGATGAATCCACACCGAAGTGCAAGCTGCATTTATACAGAAACACTCAACAATATTCTGAAGGAGTTCTACAGACCACTTAATGAACACATACAATTGCAGATTCAAACAGAAGGCAAAAGACTTCACAAACAAATGTAATATAAGTTTCATTGTTTGCAGCTGTCCTCCGGTCCTAGTAGTATCATCACTATTGATTACCACTTCTCTTCAGTGGAATTTTTTGGGTAAGCATGATTTAAGGGTTTCTCAGGGGATAGTGGGGCAGGGGTCCTCGAGCAGAGGATTATTGTAAGCCAATGAAGTGACGATTTCTTTGATGTGACTATTTTATTTTACCATAATGATATACTCACTACCACCCTACAACTATTAATTACCGGAAAAGGTTATGTTCAACTTAATATTGAATATACATTTTGCACTCTTTTATCGCGCTACTTAAATTACTACTGCGGGGGGCTGTCCTACCTCAAACCGAACATCTCATGAATCACACAGTCGGTCCTTCCTGCCAGGAGAAAAAATCCAAGCCCATAATATTTAAATTTTTCCTAGTTCTTGGCGTTCTGAGGGTTATAACATTTATTCCCATATAATCTACTCAATTATGATGTATCATGGTTCCCTTGCGTGTTTAATTTAATTGGTCCAATTTGCTTCTACACAGTCAGATGACCAGTTACATGTTTTACATTCTAATGGTCAATACTGGAATAAAGTTATTCATTGTTTTATATATGCAATTTATATATCTTTCTTGTTGTTTAAGAAAAATGAAAAGCTTGAATACATCTGCAACCAGATGAGCATTACATGCCTTCTTTAAAAGCCTCAAGGAAAACCTGAATACTAATGAAATCATAAGCAAGTGTGAAGGCAAATAAAGCTGTGCATATAAAGCAACATTATGTGATTTAACTCAGGAATGCAACAGACCAAAACTGATTGAGCAGAAACAACCAGGAAGTTACAGACAACAGGAGCAAAATAAAATGGATACCAAATTTTCATTTAAGGCAAAAACCACAAATTCATGTTGAGGAAGGCACAAGGATGACATAAAAAAGCAAAACAAAACAAAGTGCAAAGTAAACAGTAATCAAAAGAATATGGCAGAATTGTCATCACAATGCATTAATAAGAACTCTTAAAAAATTGCATAAGTGTAGAACGAAAACGAACAGGATGACTGTTCTGAAAATAGAAATGTATTAATTCATGTTTTCACACACACAGACACAGACACACGCATATATATCAACAATTATATTATGCTCCAATTAAAAGCATAATTGAAATATTTCTGATTAATCCTTATTGTTGGTTTTTATTATATACAAAAGCACATCTCACAAATTCTTTGATATATAAAACTGCAATAAGCATGCTACTTGATTGAAACAAACATTCCAAGATCTTAATGAAATATCTCTCTCTAACTGCACATATTATTGACACCTCCCTTTCTTTCCAACCTAATTAGCTCTATGGACTGACAGACAAATAAGTGTAATTTAATGATAAAACATGAAAAGAAACAAATGAAACATAAAATAATTAAAAAACATAAAATAAATGAAAAACAAAGTAACGTCAATAAACACAAGGAATTTAAGGAAATAAATAAAGTAATAAATACAATGCAATCACGAATAAGAACAGAATTAAAACTACTTAAATAAATTAAGGGCAAGAAGCTATTTTAAAAGGGAAGAAACAGCAGAAATACAATTGCTTAAAACTGCAAATTGCCATAAGTCGAGCACAGGCAAGTCAAGATAAGCCATTAGCACACAATTGAAACTGGCATTTCAAAGCCTTGAGCCCGTATTTACGTGTCACTATAAGCAATGTACATAAATAAACATATTAAGAACTAAATATATATATCTCTATCTCTATTTCTAGAAATTATAGCTAAAATCAATAATAATAATATTATTGAACGAACAGATGTGTAAATGTAACAAACCAACCTTTGAAATGTAAAAATGAAGAAAAATCCAAGCCAGCGAGGTATGCTAGAAATAACAGCAAATATTCATGCTTGGCAGATTTTGCTTCATAGCGTGCTTAAGTGCATTCCTGAGCTGATGGCAATCACTCCAGAAGTGAGGAGTAGATACAGTTAGAAAATAGGGGTTTTGCCTTGAGGCCATGGGAGTATCAAGCGATGTCCAGGCCAATATAGAACACAAATAATAATTTTGGCAAATGAGAATCTTGTGCTATAACAAGAAATTCAACAAATTTCGGAAAAGATGTTAACATGGCAGACTCTGTTCTCTGACAGGGAAGACACTTCAGCTCTGACTGCAGATAGGTAAAGTCCATGCCGGGTTTAGGTCCCTGTGGGACTTTGAAAATGAACAAACACTTCAGCTCTTACTATTGATAGGGAAAACCCGAGTCCCCGTGGGACTTTGAAAACGAACACACGCTTCAGCTTGTACATGTAGGGAAAGTCTGTGTCGGTGAAGGCCCTCGTGACTTCAAAAGTGGCCTAACTCCAAATATTAAACCATGTCTCGCACGGCGATACATAAAGGTAACCTCGGGGCTGTGAACGAAGTTTCATTATGAAACGACGTCCGATGAGAAACTGTTAAGTGTGTGTCTGTTCGGTTCGGGCTGTAGGTCAAAACTATTTAAATAAAATCAGTGTTTTGGTGAAGAAGCAAATGGTGAGTTTTACTCAGTACCCAGCAACCCAATCCACAGGAAAGGCGTCGATGAGGATACACCACCCCTGAGAACGAAGTCAACAAAGACGTCCATACACTCGCCAACCTACAGTGGGAGTAGAAATCAACATAAGGTACATGATGATTGGATTCCTTTTAAATTCCTATCACCCCTCGGAGATTTCACTCCCGATCCCAACCAAACTGGGACATATTATATGGCACCCAACGTGTTAGGCTTCTGATTATCCTCAGAACGCCAACCTTCACACCATTAAAATCTCAAATCTCAACAATGTCGAGAAACACGCCGAGCAGCGGAACAGGCAGTCAGCTACCATCCAACCATCAAAATTCTGTACAACACTGAGATACACACCGTGCAGCGGAGCAGGCAGACAACTACGAGAACATGGCGTCAAGAGTGTTGTAGAGTGATGCGTAGTAGGTTCCAAAAGAAGTGTGAAAATAAAGTGATCTATCCGGAAATTATGAGCAAGAAACCTGATAAAATGCTTCTGAGCCATTAGAAATTCCACGGTAATGAAGGTGATGTTCATCAAAGTCAAAATAATCAGCAAGAGATGAAAAAGAAAACAGGATGCCAGCCATTGCCAAGCACGAGGGAAATGGAAATGCTAGCGTCGCTGCAAATGGTTATTGATATATTAAATAAAGATTTAAAGAAAGCACAAGAAGAAATTATAAATCTAAAGGCTGAAAACAATGAGCTAAAAGACCAAATATCAATTATGGTTAAGGATAAAAGTACATATGTAGAAGTTGCAAAAAAATCGAAAACACGTGACCCAGACAAAGACATTGAAACAACAAATAGGTTCGACATACTGAATGAGGATGACCTGATGGCAAATAAAGACGTTAGTGAGAAGAATACCGCAGTGGTCCATGCAGAAGGAAAGACGCAAGAAAAAACCCTTTCAAGTGGACAAACCCCAGACAAACTTCGCTAGTACACAAACGAAATAAATTGGAGAAGAAAGAAGTATAAGAAAACGTGACATCTCGATGGAAGAAGAAGGAGAAAGAAGAAATGAGTGAAAAAGTGATAGTGTATGGCGATTCGATAATAAAGCATGTAGTGATAAATAATCCTAATGTAAAAGTGAACGTTTATAGGGGAATGAGAGCTGAATACCTACCAAACTTAATGGACAAAAATGTGTCGAAAAGTGAGGTTAAAACAGTGGTGATCCATGCCGGGACAAATGACATAAAACCAGCTAGAACCTCAGAAGAATGCAATAAGAAGTGCAATGAAGTGTCACCCTAAGGCAAAAATTGTTGTAAATAGTATAGCCTTAAGAAGGGATGTTAGATATGGCTTCTTGAAAACCATAAATGAGGGAATACGCTGGGCTTGTGATACACTGAAAGCAATATTTGTTGATACTAACAAGTTCTTAGATGAAAGTTGCCTTGGGAGGGATGGACTTCACTTAAATAGAAAAGGGTCATTTCTATTAAGTCAAATGATAAATAATGTAATCTAGGTATGCACGAAATCGGCAAACTAGTTTCGAGTACAGAGGGTGATAAATTGCGCAATGTGTCAGTAAACATGTCAACTAAAGCTAATGGTGTAATCGTAAATAGGGAAACAATTGCACATCCACAACCTAAAATCTCTATTAGGTGTATACATCAGAATATACAGTACTTATCTAATAAAAAGGAATCCTTTGCTAGTTTCATTAATGAAGTAGATGCTAACATTGTTGCGATCTCAGAGCACGGTCTAAAAAAAACCCAAGAATTTGTATGTAAAATTGATAACTATTCTATTATTGATATATTTAATAGAAAAGAACATAAGGGTGGTGGAGTGGCATTACTGGCAAAAAATATACACAATGTTACTCCATTAGTAAAAATACGAGATTTTAATATTGAAATGGTATGTGAGATAGTAGGGGCCCAAACCAAACTGAATAATGAAGAGGTTAAAATTCTTGTTATTTATAGATCTCCACATGCTAAAGTAAATGAATTTATTGAATGCATGTATAGAGTATTAGGGTATTGTTTAAAACATGACTGTAAAATAATAATAATAATGGGTGACTTGAATATATGTGCTGATCATATGAATGGGGATTTTCTATAGTTGCAGGATATGTTCTATTCATTTAATTTAAAAAGTGTTAAGCTAGATGCTACTAGGGAAACTATAAATTCAAATTCTGTAATTGATTATGTTGTTACCAATATAAAAGAAAGCCAATGTGTTGCTGGGAATATGGTCAATCACCTATGTGATCATCATGCTCAATTTTTAGATATAAATAACTGTACATTTAAAAACCCTGACCTATCTGAAATTATAACCCTTAGAGAATTTACTGAGGCTAACATTTTAAAACTACATACTTGTTTGGCTAATGAAACATGGCAAGATTTGTATAGCATTAAAAATACAAATGAAAAATGGAATACATTTTATGAAATTCTAAACCTCTATATTGAGCTATGCTGCCCTATAGTAAACAAAATATGGGAACCTTTAAAAAAACATAAAGTAAGGAATTCAAGAGAGGCTTTGAGGTTGAGGGAAAAAATAAAGGATTTATATCTACTTGCTAAATCAACAAAACTCGAGCACTACAATATCAAATACAAACAATTTAAAAAAGCATATGAGGATGAATTGATAAACAATAAATCACAAAAGGTGATAAGAAAGCTTTCTGATACTAGTAAATATTCAAAAACAGCATGGTCAATGATTAATAGCATGAGGGAAGAAAAGTTAAAGCAAGAAAATATTAATCTACTCATTAATAACTGCATAGAAAATAATCCACTTCAGATATGCAATCGTTTTAATGATTACTTTATAAATGTTGCTAGCAATCAAAATATCCCTGATGTTGCAGGTTTTGAAACTAATAAGGGTATAGGAAATTCGCTTTATCTGTATGACACTACGGCAGATGAAGTTACAAGATTAAAAATTCCACTGGATGGGATGGAATTAGCTCTAAATTGTTAAAAAGATGTAAACATGTTTTGAGCACCCCCTTGGTTCATCTAATAAATACATCACTAAACCTAGGAATTTTCCCAGATTGTTTAAAAATTAGTACTGTGATTCCAATACATAAAAAGGGAGACAAAAGTAACATGCAAAACTATAGACCTATAACCCTTACCTCGGTAATAGCTAAGTTGTTTGAAAAAATACTATTGAAGAGAATTATGAATTTCTTTGAAAAATATGATATTTTAAATGATTTTCAGCATGGCTTTCGGGCTAAAAGATCAACCACCACGGCCCTAATAGACTTTACTCACAACATCTTAAGTAATCTAAATGAAAAAAAGAAAACTGTAGGCATATTTTTTTATCTATCTAAGGTGTTTGACTGTGTCCAACACGATACATTACTATTAATCTTAGAAAAGTACAATATTAGAGGGGTTACCAATAAATTAATTATGTCGTATCTAAAAGGTCGTGTACAATACACAGAAATAAGTTTCAAACAAGGAAAAAAAAAAGAACAAAATTTAAATCAAGTGCTGAAATAGTTAAATACGGTGTACCCCAAGGCTCAGTACTTGGACCATTATTCTTTATTTTATATTTAAATGATATGTATTCGACACCTAATTGTAAAATTATAAGCTATGCAGATGACATCACTATTATATGTAAAGCAAACAATGATCTTGACTTGAAATCATTAGCCACCAATGAATCGCTAAGAATAAACACATTTTTTAAATCTCTCAACCTCACTAATAACCCTGACAAGACGAATATAATTAAACTTGAGTTAAGCAAGAAGAAAAAAGATATATTATTTCATATTAACTTTGGAAATGTTGCAATACAGAAATCTGATTCTCACAAATTTTTAGGAATGCAAGTAGATAAACTCATGTCCTGGACTAATCATATCCATGACCTTTGTAAAAAGACTAAGTAAAGGTTTGTATTTAATGAGGGAATTTGCAAAAACTTGTAATGTTGAGGTTCTAAAACTTATATACTATGGGTTAATTTATTCACATATCCAATATGGTATTGGATTATGGGGGGTTGTAATAAAATGCATATGCAAAGGGTTCTAGTGCTACAAAAGAAATGTATCAGAACTATGTTTAAAATGGGGTGTCGAGAATCATGCAGGGAAGTTTTTAAAAGAGAAAAGATGTTTACTGTAGTATCTCTATACATATACAAAGTAACTTAATTAACCAGAAAAAACCAAAACTAAATAGTGAAATACATAACCATGATACTAGATGCAAACTTGACTTACATTATACCAGCTACAATGTAAAATCTATAAATAAAGATCCCTATATAATAGGATTACACATGTATAATCGACCCCCTGCATATGTAAAAACTGAAAATGCTGTTAAATTTAAACAATGTCTCAAGATATACTTACTGAACAATCCTGTGTATATCAATGAATTTTTAAAATAATATATGTAGACTATATTAATACTTTGTTGAACCCAACATCCTCTATATATTAATGTATTTTTATAATCTATGTAGACTAAGTTTGTTTAATGCTAATTGTTTAATTTAAACTGACAATGCCCGATACTCGAAAAGAGTCTATAGGCTGCTAATAAATTACAATTACAATCATAATTCCTCCCCCAAGAAAGAAGGCCAAGTTCTAAGAAGTTCTGGTTCCAGTACAACAGCCCATCCCCCCCCCAGTTAAAGTGAAAGTGTTGGATTATTTTTTGGACCTATACATGCCTCCACTAAGCAGAAAAACGTAAGTTAAAAAAAAGAATTATTGTTGGTTTAGATTCCTTGAGCATGTATAGATAAAAGTGTACAAATTTGTGATAACTGTATTTATGTTTTTGGATGGGCACAGCCGGAAGGAGTGTTTAGTATAAGGATTAGATAGTAAGATTTGTTTTTTGTATGAAACCAAGAAGCAACAGAGTAATTGGCCGGATGGCAGATTCAGAACACGGAACCAATAGAAAGTGTAGGTAGCATAGAAAACGATGTACAAGGGGGAGAATCGCATGTTAGTGGAATAGATAACTCCAAAAAAAAATACAAGTAGGGATAATAAACAGAATAATGTCAGTCAGGAAATTCAAGTACCTGGTAAAGATGATAGAGTAACTAACATGCTACAAAATATGTTCCAGCAACTGTCGGCTAGCATAAACATAAAGTTTGAGCAACAGACTGCAGCAATATGTGAGAACACCGTCCATAAATCAAAGGCTAGAGTAACAATCCTGCAGTAGGAATGAGATAAACACTAGGTTAGAATTGCAGCAGGCAGAAATTGAAAGGAATAGGGAACAATAGTAAGACTGGTAGAAAAACGAGTAGGTCCACTCACTCGTGAATTAGTAGTGTCACAGGAGTTAATTAGGGGGGAAATAGTGGGGATAACTACTAGTTTGGCCTCCACTAGATCATCTCTATCGAGATTAGAACACAGGATGCAGAGCAAAATTTCAAAACATGCAGAGGAGCGAACTGAAATGTTATGTAATATACACGAGTTAGCGAAGGCCAAATGGGAGGCTATGGAGCAGAGCCACCAGGAACTTGAAACACGAATAACGACTGAAATTAGTGCAGTCATAGAAATTTTAGAACAAAGGGACCAATCAAGTGTAAGAAAATTAGGTGACGTGTGAAACCAAGTCTCACAAATGGCCTCCGCACAATTCCAAAATGTTCAAGAGGTGTCAAAGCGTAGCCAAGAAATATCTGAATTAAAACAGGTTATTGTGCAACTACAGCTGACTAGGCCATTAGCAAGGGCAGTGCCCCCAACAGCTAATAGGTGCGTGTCCGTAGAGGGAAGGGTAGACTGTCAGGGCCCTTCGGCCAGCCCTCAGGTAGGGCAGGGAATGCATGACGTTAATTCTATAGTAAGCAGTGTTTCTAACTCAAACCTTCCTTTTCTCAGTGAACTGCCACTCCCACGATTTGACGCTCAACGCGACAATGTGAAGCAGTTTGTTTCCATGTTGAAGGGTATTTTTTATTCAAAGGGGTACCAGAAGCATACAAAATGATATTAGTTGCCAGAGCCCTTACCGGCGGTGCACTAAATTGGTATAGAATAGCTATAACGCCAAGGACGAGCTACCAAGTATTCAGGATCGCGTTTCTTGACAAATTCTGGGGTGCAAACGCTCAATGCAGGACCCATAACCAAATTAATAGTGGTCGCTATCAACCCGGAAGTGGTGAGGGGTTAGTAGATTATTTCCTCAGATATGCGCTATTAGCTAAGTGTCCTGAGACCGCCCTTTCTGACCCGGAGTTTATATCTCTAACGGCGGCACACATGCCGGAAAATATTCGTAACCACGTAATTGTAGCACGCCCACAGACTTTGCAAGATGCAGTCGTATTGTTGACCGACTTGCAGGGAACGAGTTCGAGTCAGGGAATGAGATTGGAGTCGTTACGGCACGAAGTGGAGAATAACCAGCCCCGTGCGCAAAGGATTTCAGGCGGAGAACGGGCTTGTCACTCTCAAAATTACAGCCAGTGGAACCCGAACCAGGCCAGAGAGCGCTACCAACGGGCAATGACGAGGGGAAGGAGAGAAGAGTATAGGCCGAGAGATCGGAACTACCACCCACAGAAATTTCAGGTACAATTCATGCGTACGGAACGGGAAACACCAAGGCGAGATGGAAATCAATGACGAGGTCAAGGTCGAATAATTTACCGCGGGGAAGAGATCATCCTCAGGATCGGAGGAGCCCGGTGCCTCAGCACGCCGAGTGGCAAAGACCGCCTTCACCCAGGCAGATGGTGACGTCCATGAAGTACCAAAATACGAATAGGCCAAGTCTAAACGAGGTACAAAGTCCCGCCCTTGAAACAATAGAGCAAATAGGAAACCAGTAGCGGGTGATTTCGAATGCCCTGAAATAACCCTACAATTTTCGGAAGTAGGCAATACACCTCTTATGTGCATAAATAGCTACGAAAATCAGATTGTCGCAGAGCGACAAAGATATTCAATACGCAAGGACAGTATGTGTTCACCTGCGCCGAACAGGTAGTAAGGGAGGCTCCCAGAATACTTGCGTGTGCAGAAGGCGAGAACACGCTGATAATAATTGACACTGGGTCATCTGTGACAGCCATTAGCTAACAGCTATTTGATGTGATCACGTTGAAGAACAGAAATGTACAAACTTTACCAGTAGTATCGACTTATTGTACTCTAGCGGTAGGCAGATTTAAGCAAAAGATAAGGAAACAAATGCTATTACGAACAGTAGTAAATAACAAACTTTTGGAATTCGTATGCTTTGTAATACCCAAATTAACAGCTGAAGTAATCATTGGGAGCGATAAAATGCATGCAACAAAACCAAAAATTGATTTTCAACAGGAACATATTTCGTTTTTCGAGGGAGAGAATAGTTTAATTTCGAAGTTTGCGACACTGCAAGAGAACGCCGATGTTGGCATAACTGATGCGGAACGGCAGATATTAACGGAGGATTTCTTTATTGAACTAATTAACGTAGGAGAAGATGCGATTAGGCGAATTAGGCCAGAAATAAAGGACACAGAGGGAAAAGCAGTACTTCTCAGACGAAAATGACGCATACAATGGAATGTCTCTGTGGCCATATGAGCTGCAAGCAGAAACGGATGCTTACCTGGGACGAGAAGATGAACCCCACCCCGCACACACAACAGAAATAGTGACAATAGCGGACCGCATACGGGAGAGGTTAAACTACGGTAGTACCTTAAATCCGGAACAGAAAATTTTAATGAGAAACCGCGAAATATTTTCGGACCTAATTGGAAAGAGTGAAAACTTTGTTTATGAGTATAAGAGATCTATCGATATACCTCCAAATCTTGGCGAATGAAGAACACACGCTTTGGGTGGAATATATTCCATATATTCAGTGGGTTATGAACAAGTGTACAAAGGTCTCTTTGAGATAGACCGAGTCATAGGCGATAGAACCTATGTATTAAAAAATATAAGCACAGAAAAAATACTGGAGAAATACAGCATTGACCTCATTCGTCCCTAAGTGACAAAACAAAGTAATGATAAGACACGGGAACAGAGGTAAAAGAAACAGAAATGTATTCAAATAATTCAAGGCCAATGCATAAGGTGTAATGGGACAGGATGCTTATACATATGAGATTTAATGGATATATAGAGATAGTATATGTACATATGGGATTTAATAGGGAATATACGTTAATTTTAAGCGTATTAATAGGGAATTGTTTTTTTTTTTTTTTTGTAAATAATTGAATTTTAAGGACGGATTTAAAACTGCAATGAAAACAATTGTTGAAAGAAACTGAATTTTATGTAAATGGATTAGGTCTTGCAAGGGTATAAATAGTTGTAGGGGAAAAAAATAAATGAAAGGCAAATTCTTAACAGCAACCCGTTTGAGGGAAACCACGGCAGAAAATTGAGTGACTGGTCGTGTCCAGAACAAAACAAAAGACGTCCTGGGCAGGAGTGGCTGGTTTCTGACTGAAAATTAAAGTAAATAATAGACATTGGGAGAGGGTAGATGACCTCACATTAAAACATTAGACAGGTTACTGACGACAGGAAAACGCACGTAATTTTGTGTGCCCCCAACCCTTTGCTAATGATCCCGGAGTCAGTTGATGTCAGGCTACTCTTTCTTGTTTAAAAGGGGGAAACAGAGGTAATTAAAAAAAATACATAATTAAATTAGGGTAAGTGCAGGATGAATGAAAATTGTAAATCCTTGGACACAAGAATGCACGGACATAATTTGAGTGTCAAGATTTGATAGACAGCAACAACATAAATGTAATTTATAAAAAAATGTAAGAATGCACATAATTTAATTTCGGTGAAGAGAGAGTTTAAATCTTCACACCTGAACTTTAAGTTAAGACATTGTAAATATTAGAATATGTAATTACACCCGAACGAACAGAGCGCTAAAAAAGGATAGGAAGAGAAAATCAAACTATAAAATAAAGAACGAAATTTAGACGGAGAAATGGTTCTAACTTGCCAAGCAGAGCAGCTGCTTTTCCGTGTTAAAACCATTTGGGCATTCTGAGCCCGTATTTACGTATCACTATGAACGATGTAAATCAATAAAAACGACAAAGAAATATATATATATATATATATATTTCTAGAAATTATATATAAAATCAATAATAATAATATTATTGAACGAACAGATGTGTAAATGTAACAAACAGACCTTTGAAATGTAAAATCAAGAAAAGCCCAAGCCAGCGAGCTATGCTAGAAGTAACGGCAAATATTCATGCTTGGCAGACTTTGCTTGATAACGCGCTTAAGTGCATTCCTGAGCTGATGGCAATCACTCCAGAAGTGAGGAGTAGATACAGTTAGAAAATAGGGGTTTTGCCTTGAGGCCATGGGAGTGTCAAGCGATGTCCGGGCCAATATAGAACACAAATAATAATTTTGGCAAATGAGAATCTTGTGCTATAACAAGAAATTCAACAAATTTCGGAAAATATGTTAAGATGGCAGACTCTGTTCTCTGACAGGGAAGACGCTTCAGCTCTGACTGCAGATAGGTAAAGTCCATGCCGGGTTTAGGTCCCTGTGGGACTTTGAAAATGAACAAACACTTCAGCTCTTACTATTGATAGGGAAAACCCGAGTCCCCGTGGGACTTTGAAAACGAACACACGCTTCAGCTTGTACATGTAGGGAAAGTCTGTGTCGGTGAAGGCCCTCGTGTGACTTCAAAAGAGGCCTAACTCCAAATATTAAACCATGTCTCGCACGGCGATACATAAAGGTAACCTCGGGGCTGTGAACGAAGTTTCATTATGAAACGACGTCCGATGAGAAACTGTTAAGTGTGTGTCTGTTCGGTTCGGGCTGTAGGTCGAAACTATTTAAATAAAATCAGTGTTTTGGTGAAGAAGCAAATGAGTTTTACTCAGCATCCAGCAACCCAATCCACAGGAAAGGCGTCGATGAGGATACACCACCCCTGAGAACGAAGTCAACAAAGACGTCCATACACTCGCCAACCTACAGTGGGAGTAGAAATTAACATAAGGTACGTGATGATCGGATTCCTTTTAAATTCCTATCACCCCTCGGAGATTTCACTCCCGATCCCGACCAAAAAGGAACAGCCTAGCAGCTCAGATGCGTAGAGAATGAATGGGAAAGACAGGGGGAAGGAAACAAAGAAATAGTTCCACTTGAAATGTAACGGAGATGCAAAATTTATTAGTGTGACGAAAAGGAGAATTATTTAATTTTGAATGTTACCGGTTTGGTCGAGGCTTGGCTCTGAAACCAATTCTTAAAACTGGGACGGCAGAGGGAAAATGTAATTATCGTGTGCGGTACAGTAAAGGGCATACAGGAATCAAAACAAGTTAGACTTGCTTCTTTCAGTGTTCCCCGTACAAATCAACCCAGAGAATCTCAAACCATTTCCTTAGCTGGCCGGCAATCCAACTTCCTTCTCACCCTTCCAGAACACCACAGAACATACTTATATGAAGTTACAAGGTTAGCCTGAAAATTGTAATATTACAATGCATTGTGTACAATCATTTTCTTAACAAACAGCATTAAGAATAAACAGAAGTTCTATTATTTTCGCCCCTATAACACCAATCCCAGTCCTTTTCAACCTAACTAAAACATAAGACGTATGTTAACATGATACATGGCAAAATGTAGAGAATATTATTCTGCATCCGTCATTCAGAGAATTGAAGATATATTACATTCAAGGAATTGTTCAAGAAAAGAGGAAAGCAGTATGGCAATAGAAAGAGCGCACAGCCTTGGAAAACACATATCAGGAATCCTTTAACCTAACCTAAACCAAATCTAATGATCCTAACCTAAATTTCTCATCATATTGTAGGTGAATACTCAACATAAGCACCAAGCATTAATTACGCCAATTTAGTAGTTTCTTAATTTATGTTAATTAGTCAACTAATTAGGTCTCTTAATTACGCCTACTGATTACGTCAATTAATTACGTCCTTTTATATTATTTTCACTGCAATGTAGGAAAGCATATTGCTGAATATAAGAAACAATTGGAAATTGTTGAAATATTACATTGGAAATTACATTTATTATGAATGATTTTTTTTTTTTGCTCTATGACGAGAATATTTCAACGCTTTATATTCAAGATGTTTTAATGATCTTTTATTTGCTGTTTGCGTGTACATTAACAATCTTAGCCGATTTACCAGTGAATTTGCATCTTCATAAGATGATCTGAATGCTTTATTCCCGCTGCTACCACCGTTCAGACACATTAATTCACAAAGTCCTACGTTGGCTTTGTTATTATATTCAGATGATGCGAAGATATCACTTGCATTCTCGAGACACTTATTTTCTCCTGAACTCAGAATAGTATTTTGCGCGCTTAATCCAAGATCACTGCTTGAATCAGATGTATCATCAGACGACGACGTCCGACATGTAACACTAGGAAGGCTAATCTCTCAGTATCACAAATTCCACGTTGCGATTTAAGACGACAAAACGCATGCACAGCACAAAGCATATCTCCTCTTCCCATTCATAGTGCTATAGAAATTAATGCTCCATCATATGCTCCATGCAATGGTCTCCCAGAATGGTTTTGCATATTTAGAAGTACTCTTAGTACCAATATGAACTCTCAAAGACTAACTGATGTCAGAGGTACAAATAAAAGAGATTAACATTTACACATACTGTTTTCAGTTCGTAATCAACACAAACAGTAATGTAAATGATTAGGCTAATCCTATTTACCTCATTAATTAAAGTAAGCACATTACAAATCAAAATCCTCCGGGTTCTAGGAGCAAATTACAAAAGTCTCTTAACATTGTTAATTTAACAATTTAAGTGAAACCTAACCTTAACATCACAGTGAATATATACAGCATGGCACACAATCACATTAAGCTGTGATGGCAAACAATACTTTATAAATAAATCAATGAAACACGTATTACTTTCTTCATGTTCCAATATCATTTACATCTTGAAGAATACCTCAATACGGTTGCACAATTTCCAAAATAAGTTGCTTTCAACAAGAAAAGAAATTGGCAACTAAAGGCTATCGTGCCGGTTTTGAAAAATCAAGTAATCATATTATGGTATTCAAGATATAAATGATCCTGGAAAAAAGAAAAAAGTAAAAACCGTCTGTAATTAATGCTTTCGTAAAGGATTGTTTGCCATCAGAGCTTGATGTGATTGTGTGCTATGCAGTATATGTTCACTGTGATGTTTAGGGCAGATTTAACTGAATTTGTTAAATTAACAGTATTAAATATATTTGTAATTTGTGGCTAGAACCCCTGGAATTTCTATTTGCTATGTGTTTTTTTTTTTTAATTGATGGGGTAAATAGGTTATCATTTGCATTTGAGTATGTGTTAATTACAAACTGAGAATATTATGTATAAATTTGAACCTTTTTAGTATTCTACCTCAGATATCAGTCATCCTGAGCTCATGTTGGTGCTAGAGTACTTCTAAATACGCGAAAACATTCTGGGAAACCGTTGCATGGAGCATGTGAGCAACTTAATTTGTATAGCACTATGAACGGGAAGAGGAGGTACGCTGTGTGATGTGCATGCGAAAAAAGATCAAGAAATAAATCTATTTCTCGTCTAAAATCATATCGTAGAATTTGTGGTGAGATATTAGATTGTGAGGTGATTTACCTTATTAATGCTACATGTGCGACGTCGTTGTTTGATTATTTACTTTATTCAAACAATGGCCTTAGATTAACCGCGCATAACTCTATTCTGTATTCAAGAGAAAATACCTGTCTCGATAATACAGGTGATGTCATCGCATCATCTGAATATAATAATAAAGCCAATGTATGCTTTTATGAATAAGTGTGTGGACAGCGCCAGCAACGGGGATAAAATATTCAATCTTATGAAGATGCAAATTTACTGGTAAATCCTGTACGATTGTTCATGTACTCGCAAGCAGCATACAAAAAACACCATTTAAAAACATCATTGATTATAAACGAGTTGAAGGATTCTGGTGTATTAGAGTGGAAAACGTCAAATGTCCAAAATAATTCATAAATGTATTTTCCAATGTAATTTGTCTCTTATATTCATCAATATCCTTTCCTACACTGTAGTGAAAATAATAGTAAAGGACGTAATTAATTAGCGAAGTTAATTAAGGGTTGTAATTAATTGGCGAAGCAAATAAGGGACGTAATTAGTAAAAAAAAACTTAATTTGCGTAATTAAGGGACGTAACTGGTTAGAAAATTTAATTGGCGTAATCAACTGAGAATTAATTGCAATAATTAATGTGAATAATAAACTAAGGGACGTAATTAATGATTGGTCCTGAAGATAAGTATTCTCCTAAGATATGACGAGAAGTTTAGGTTAAGATTATTAGGTTTGGGTTGGGTTAGGATAGATTGATGCATGTATTCCAGAGCCGTGCGCTATTTTTACCCATGTGCTGCTTTCGTCTTGTTTTCTTGAATAATACCTTCAATTACCTGAATGACTGATACAAAATGCTAGTCCTACATTTCGCCAAGTATCAAGTCAAAATAGATCTTACGGTTTAGATATTATCAAAAGGATTGGGAATTGTGTTATGTAGGTGAAAATAATAAAACTTTCGCTGATTCTCAAAGCTAAGAAAATCTTAAGAAAACGATTGTATAAAATGCACTGTGATATTATAATTTTCAGGCCAATCTTTTTTTTAACTTTGTGCAAACATGTTCATAGATATAATTAGATTGAACAAATAGATATCAACCATCTGTGCAATTAAAGAAAGACATTTTATTAAGATCTCTGAAAGTTGTTTCAATCAAATAGCATGCATAGTAGGACTTCATATCTCAAAATATTGGCGAGATAAGCTTTCGTCTATAATAAAACAAAATAAGGACTAATCATATCCAAATATTTAAATGTATCTATATGCTTTCATTCTGATCATTTCTTGTATTAGGATCGAAAATTAGATTATGCTTCTTGTGTGTGTGTGTGTGTGTGTGTGTGTGTGTGTGTGTGTGTGTGAAAATGAATTAATAAATTTATATGCTCAATCATCTTGTTCGCTTCGGTTCTGCACATAGATGGTTATTTAACAGAGTTCTCATTCTTGCATTGTTATGTTTCAATTATTTTGCTAGATTAGAGTGCTGGTTATGATGATTACAGTAATGTCATATTCCTTTAATTACTGTTTTCTTTGTGATTTGTATTGATTTGCTTTGTTGTAATGTCATCCTTCTGCATCTTCTGTCGTATACTCTTTTTTTTTTCTTTTCTTTTCTTTTAAGAGTCAATTTCATTTGGATCTTGTTGTCTTTTGCTTCCTGACTGTATCTGCTGTCAAGTTTTGTCTGCTGAATGTCTTAGCAAAATCACATACGAACACTTAATGCTCTCACACTTGATTATGATTTCACTATTATTGGATGTTCCATGAGCTTTTTACTCAACGTTGGTAAGAGCAAGTAATGCTCCTCTGATTTCAATCATTTTTCTGAAACAATGAGAAAGTTAAATAAATGTGCATGCCTAACACAATGAATAATTTTATTGCAGTTATCGACCATTAGAATGTACAACACTGAAACTTACATTATATTTGTTTCGAGAAGTCTTTTCTTTCTGATTCAATCTGCAATTCTGTGTGTTCATAGGTTTGGTCTGTTAACTCCTTAATAGCATCGTTGAGTGTTCCTTTGCAGATGCAGCTTGCAACTCGAAATGGGTTTTCCTTACATTATTAAACCGGCTCTCATAGAATCCAAAACTGTAAACAGATGACAATCTCTGCTGTTGGTTTGCAGCCGTATTTACCTGAAATGTCAAAAAATGATGTTCATTATAAAGCAAAAATCATTTCCCATGTTATGGAGTGCTTATAAAAAACTAATAGAATTTAATCCTGAATAACTGTCTTTGAGAAATACCTTGAGTTGTGTGTTTTATGTCTTTATTTCTCTTAAGGTATCTGTAGCAAAGTGTCTATACTATTGTTGGAACCTGTCTGTAAATGTTTGCATGTTTTTTTGTTTTTTTTTTAAATACTAGTCTTGGATTCGTGTTGTATCATGTCTGTGCAGATATCAGATGTTTAGCGTCGTTATACTGTTGATTTATTTGTGTAAATCATGTATTCGCAATAACATTATTTCCGATAATGTTAACTAACGTGTATCAATCTCGGAATCTTGAGTGTTAAACATGTTACAAATATTTCTAAACTTAACTTAATACAATGTAATACCTTATGTTGATTGCAGTTGTAATTAGAAGCGAAGATTGTAGATGAGTCAATGTAAAATGCTTCGCCGATTTAGCTATATAAAACAATTGTATTTCCATTTCCTTCTCTTGATATGCTTTTAATGTAATAAAGATGACGTCATGGAATTCGTAGTCAATCCGCCATCGGCATCCATCTGTGATATTTTTTTTTTCAGCGGGATTTAAGTGGGGAAAAATTCTGTAGCGTAGAAGCATAAAAAATGAATTGAAATGAGTGGAAATCCCCCTAGATACTATATTTATTTTAAGTGCTATCCGTTTAATGTGTTCATGTTAGGGTAGGTTAGGTTGGTTAGATTAAGTTAGGTTTGTCCAGGTTAGCTTAAATTGCGTTAGTTAAGTTGTGTTAGGCTAGATTTGTTTGGTTAGGTAAGGAACGATATAACACTCTGCTGTCTACTTGCGCGTGTGCGCGCGTGCGTGCGTGGGTGTGTGTCTTGAAATATTTTAAATTAAAATATGAGATTGTGAACTTAGGTTCTGCCCTGGAAACTAGTACTGCATTTTGAATTTGAGAAACATTGGAGAGTTTTTAATTTTTAGGCGGTACTTAGGGTGATGTTGAGTTCATATGTTCATATAAATTGAGTGTATGTGTGTGTATATATACACACCTCTATATATGTATATATAACACATTAACTGTTAGTTGAATGTTTATTTGCATTGCTTAATATAAAAGTTTATCGCAAAAATGTTTTCGTGTACAGAAATGAGCTCAGGTCTTGCCTGTTAAAAGATTTGAGTATTTTGACATCATAAAGCAGTTTGCACATATCAGTTATCAATAAAGATGTGAAACTTGTATGCTTTCTAATTTTAAGTTGTGTTATTGCAGTGACAGGAAAGTAGCCTTTTTGGTTGAACGTTGGCAGATTATTTCATACCTGTGTAATTGGGGTGGATGGCGGTTATCTGTCAGCATATTTTTCCTGCTAAAAGGGAGAGAAGACACCTGTGTTAGTTCGTTAGCCTGGGGTGGAATGGAATGCAGGTCTGTCGCTCCCTCCCTATCTGATGGGAGGTATGATACCACGCATCTTGTACTTGATTTAGAGCGGTGCGGGCGATGGTTAGGAGTGGATGCGTTTTAAGTTAGATTCCGTGGTCATACAGTGCGACCTAAATTCATCCGAACCGCCGTGCGGCGTTTTTCCACTGCGCAACCGTAAACATGATAACACACAGCTGCTGTACACAAAGTCACGGTGCTAATTTTTTTCTCTGCTCTTAAAGTGCAGATTAAGCTGGCGGTGATATCGTGTTGTTGAGTTATTACCAGTGTACTTTATTATTTAGTCCTGCACTTAGCCAAGAAGTGTATTGTGGCTCGGCATTTGGTTTCTACTGTACAGCGTGTGTTTATTTATGATTCGTATGTGTTAACACGCTTTGTGAGTGGACTCTCAGAGTAGACAATGGCCAAATTTATCCGCATTTAATATTTTTTTTCAAGGACGAGGTGTACGTGTGTACACAAAATAATTATTATTGGAGCTCTGAGAAACCCACCATTGTTCATGAAATATTTCATTACGAAAAAAATGGTGTATGGTGCGCCATTGGCAGAGAAAGAGTTTTAGGCCCATTTTTTTTTCGAGTCAACAGTTGACGCCTATAATTACGTGAATGCAATTCTGCACTCTTTTTCTTGAATTAACAGACAGGCAGCACGATTTTGCCTCTTTTCAACAAGACTCTGCAACAGCTCATATAGCCAATCTTTCGATAAGATCAATTGAAATTGTTTCAGGACAGAAATATTAGCAAAGATTTGTCTTTCGCTCGGTCCCCTGACCTATCTCTCTGCGATTTCTATCTCTGGGATAACTTAAAGCATAAAGTGTAGAAGACAAAACCACACACCCTGGAAGAACTAAAACAAAATGTCAGCCAGTAAATTGCCAGCATTTCTCAACGTGAAGTACGGCGAGTGATGAATAGTTTCTTATAGAGGTGTCAAAGATATATGGAGAAGAGCGGTGGCCAGTTTCAGCATCTCCTTTAGTAGCATTGGTAAATAAAGCATTTAAAAGTAGTTTTAAAAAGGTAGCATGGTTTCGTAAGCGCCTTTCTATGATAGAGACAGACGGAAACAAGTGCCAACGACGCGGACAGACAAAACACCGCGCAACCAGTTCGGACGTTTTTGGATCACCCGGTACTTGTATGTATGTGTACGTGCATTTATTTATGTTGTATCTGTTAAAGATTGATAGTGTGTTCTCGCTATCTTGTAGTAAAATGTCTTTGTTATGTATATTATTTTTATATTTCGCGTAATTGTGAAAGTACAGCTAATAGTTTCGATATTTTCCGGTGACAGGGTATTTTTGCGTTTATCTCCTGTTAGTGATATCAGCATGTATGTGTTTATGTGTATATTCAGAGAAATCTTGAGTACATATCTGTTCGTGCTTGTACTTATGTGTGCAAGTATGTGTGTGTATACTTGTCAATTTGTTTGTGTGCAAGTGTGCATGTGTTTGAATATATCAGTGTGTTCCATAGGAGGGTTGCCGGTTCGTTTCCCGATGACACGGTATATTTGATTTTATCTTCTGTTACTGATATCTGTAACGGTGTGTGTACGTGTGCCTGCAAGTATGAGACGTATGAATGTATGAACAAGTATGAATGTATATATGAATGAATTATGTTCGTGTGTATGTTTATTCATACGTGTATACCATTTCTGTGTGTACCGTAAAGGGGTCGCGGGTTCGTTTCCCAGTGATAGATTTTTTTTCCTCTCTTGTGTTTGAAATCTCTGTCCGTATGTATATATGCGAGTGTTTGTATGAATGACTGAATAAATAATGTCTGAGTTTTGTATATGGGTTTCGAGCGTATCTTTATATGAATGTTCAGAGGTGACGAGCGATTCCCGCAGGGGTGTGTGTTCATGATACCGCGCATTGTCATGTATTTGAGTGAGTGATATGTAAAATTCCTCGTCATTTTATACCCGAAGTATTCGATGAATGCCCCAACAAGCCGATCTCCCTCTGCAATGAAATAAAAAAAAAATAAAGAATTCATGTTTCCTGTTCAATTGCTCCTTTTTTCTTTTATTAGTTATAAGCTGCATCAATACCCTCGAGAGTATTATGTATTAAGAGTTGTTCCCCTTATATTCTGGCAACTTGTGATTTAGCGGATTTCGCAAAATCAATCGGCAATTCCTTTTGGTTCATTTCATTTCCATGTGTTATTATTGTACATTCCCATTTTTTCATGTACAAGCAGGTAAAGTATGATGCCAATTTGAGATCATATAGTTGAAAATGTCCATTCATACATTAAATTAATCATAGCAAATATTCAAATCAAGTTTTTCTTGAGAAATTATAGGTTAATTCTGGTGGTAAAAGTGGAATCCACATTACATTTCAGTTGAAAATGACCCTTAAAGTGCATTCATTGTACCTCAACTATTGCAAAATGTATACTTCTTTCGGTACTTTGGGATGTAAATGAAATGGGGTTTTATTATAGACGCTCTTTAACTGCTCTGGTTCTCAGCGTCACATTCTATACTGGAGGTGAAAGACCGCTTTATTTTGTTCAGAGGCCTTTCTATCAGGCTTGAGATTCTTTTACGTGTCGTAAATCTACGACACGTGACCAACGGCTGTACTTCCCTTCCGAAAAAATTTATCATCCTCCGCCGAGTTTGAACCCGCGACCTTGGGTATATGAAGTTAGCATGGTAACCATTATACCACGGAGGGCGACCACTTTAGGATGCATCTAAAACCTGTGCCTTTCATATGAAACTGTGTAAGGGACAGTTAAAAGAGGCAGCTAGCTGTTCACTCCGCAAACCCTCCAAAATGCAAATGAGGAGAAGTGGTTTGTTAAGCGTATTCGCTTACCAGAAGTCTTAGTAAACATGTTGGCGGAAAATTATTTTCACCTTTTTAAAAATCCTATGCATATTGAACCTATAGTCCCGCCTGCCTTAGAATGGAATCTAAAAAAAATGCACGAAACTATGATATGCAAATTGTATTTCTGTGTGCAGTATACGCACCATCTGAAGACACGTGCTTCTGACCTGAACCAATTGTCAAGTGCTTCTGTTTATATGTGTCCTTCTAAGGCCGAAGGAATTCTAAAAGGGTAAGGCTAGATTTGCATTCACAGCTAATATCCGTCAACAATAAAAATTTTTTTTGGGGGGGAGGGGATACTTGTACCATGGTAAAGACGTGTTGATATACTTATACAACTCAGTTACTAAACACAGCAAAATAATTCTTTGCAGCTAAAATTTCCACTCTTGATTTGATTCACATATTTGTGTAAGCAAGTGTTTTCGCAAATGAAAGACACCAAATCAAAAAGCATTTCGTTTGACTAACGGGCATCTGTTGCCGTAGCTTAAAATAGCTCTACCGGAGGTAACGCATATTTTAACGAAATAATTGCATATGTAAAAATCTGATTAAAATACAATGTTGTTTTATTGTTTTACTGTAAAATAACTATATATAAAAGAAGTCAACACTGGTTTTCTGAAAATCAGCAACTGTCACTGTCCTCGTCGGCTTTTTTCTCCATCTACAGTTCGTTTCAAACTATGTGGGTGTTGGAGAGTTTGTGGGCTGCGTGTCAAGTGGTTCGGGGTTTGCCAATGCCTGCTCTAAGCTGTCAATAAAGGATTTAACGCATTTCAAAACACCGGGCATTCCTAGATATACACGTGCAAACACAAATGCTGATTCGACCTCTTGCACAAGCGGCCAAAGGATATCTATCGCAGCGATTTCCTCTGGGATTTTCATAAACATCATAGAAACGGCTCATGCAGTACTGAATTCAACTTCGAAATTAAATTGAGTTTTATTTATGTACGCTCTTTAGCTTCTGCTGTTCTCAGCATCCCGTTCTATACTGGGAGTAAAAGACCGCGTAATTTTGCTAAGAGCCCTCTTTATTAGGTTTGAGGTTCTTTTATGCGCCGTAAATTTATTACGCGGTACCAGTCACGGAATATGGAGTAATACGGTAGGTATCACCAGCTAGATGCGCAGTAAACTTCATTGCTGATGACGTCAGCTGGTGTAGCGGTCGCTCGTTGCTCTCATTACAATGACAGTGTTTATGTGGATTTTGGTTGTTCAAGGTTCTTGTGAGTGTTGTACGTGATGGATTCAGTTATGTAGAAGGAATGCTTGTTTCTCTCCAGATAATCCCCGCATTCGTTCCATACATTTTGACGAGGAAGATTATGAACGAGATCAGAAGCGGAACTCTTCAAACTTGCTCCTAAAAAGATTAAAAAGCATTGCTTTACCACATCTAAATTTAAAGTTGTCTAATAACTTGTATCAGAAAGTTAACAGTCCTAAGAAAGGAAGACAAAAGGGCTTCTAAACAGAGATGCAAAACAATAGTAAATGCTGTGTTAGAAGAAACAAACAGCAATTCTGAAATAAATATAGGAAATATCTCCGAAAATTCTGTTACCTCTCCCCGTCATTTAACACATCACCTACAAATACAGAGGGCATTAAATCAGAAGTTTAAGCACTTAGAAGTCACAATTTCAGATTAGAAAAGAAAGTAACGCCTTGAACGTGCATTCCAGCAAATGTTCTCGTTTTGCAGTAGCAAGTTTTACTTACAGGTACATATAAAATTAGGACTCTGATGACATTTCAAAGGAAATCATTTTCAGATGCATGTCTAAGAAGGCATATGGTTATGTGAGAGAATGCCTCAAGTATTCTCTACAAGTTCTATAACCATCAAAAGACGCTTGGTCCAATTAATCTTATCACAGGAATCATTAAATTAAATGCGTACCTATTACAACAGAAAGCAAGTTCTGTTAGTGAGTATGAGAAGGATCTTGTTCTGAGCTTTGATGAGATATAAGTGAAATCCGATTTTTAATATGAACACACTGAAGACACAAGTTGCGGTCTGCAGCTTAGCAGGAAAGTGAAAACCACCGATATACTACAATTTGGAATAGACAGTAACAAAAGAATTACTAACAGGCATTGTTCAAATGGCCGAAAGACAGGTTTCAAAATCCGTTCCTTAGTCTGTGATATGGGAGGATCAAACAGGAAATTACTCTCTAACCTTGGAATTATAAGAGAGAAATCCTACATCTCGCATCTTGCAATAGAAGCTGAAAATCGCGGACTTTCTGCGACATTCCTCACTTGTTGAAATTATTCAGAAACCATTTATTGGACGAAGCATTTGCTTTACATAATGGTAAAAAAGTCACAGGAGGTTTCTGAAAAGCACGTTTATGTTAAAAAATGCTATCACTTACGCCACAATATCATGTTACTTACAGGCACTGAAAGTAAAAAAGTTCGTCCTGCCATTTATTAGGCTGAAAAATATAAATAAGAGAAAATCGGAAAATACCCGGAAACAAACGCACTGATTTGGCGAGAAAGAAAATGAGAAAAGTGTGCTAACACCGAATAAATAATTGTACATGTACATGAAGCAGGAAACACCACATCGGGTAACATATTTTATTGCATACCTACTGTTTTTTCCGCAATTCTTACTGTGTTGAGTTATTTTATTATCTGACTTTAAACTCTGTTAGAACGCAGTTATCAAACAGAAGAATTCACGCAAGATACCTAAACAACTGGGGGCAACATTTACCTAGAGTGAGATATAGGCGCATACTGTGAGCCTTTATATTTAATATTTTTAACAATTATTCCCTTAGCTTCAATAATTTAAATATAATGGTTAGAGTGGAACAAGTTATCTGTTTTATTTACGATTTGATGGGGAAAATCCAAATGTGTATCTTTACACAGCACCATAGCTTTTAATTTGTTCACAATGACCACAGCAGTAAGAACGCCGTGGCTGAGTATATACACCAGATGACGTCACGGCCAGCGTGTGCGAGAGAGAAACATGCGTGTGATACCTACCGCATACACTCAACTTACCGTGGTACCAACGGTTTTACTTCCCTTCCGAAGGAAGCCATTCACAGGATTTTTACGCCCGAAACAAAAATCACTGTTTTCCGCCGGGTTGGAACCCGCTACCTTAGGAACCAGAGGCTAGCATGTTACCCCTAGATCATGGAGGACATTAGACTTCGAGAATGCGATTCCCTAAGAGCCATGTTCTCACACAGTTCTGCAAATGCCAACCTATTCATTAATGTGGGTGTCGGTTACCTCTTTAATGACCATACCTCTAAGCCAAATTTTGGCATTACTGCAGCGTTTGTGAGCATACACTTCCAGGGAATAGAAGCGAAGCCTTGTATTCCGCGTCTGTTAGAGAGGACTTTCTTTGGTCCTCCGAAAATAAAACAAATAGCTGAACCCTCTGTAGAGACTCGCATATATCCCTTTGAAATACGCGTAAGAATAGCAGTACAATTAAAATGGCCTATGCCATTGGTAGAAATGGAATGAATACACTATTATAGGGTAAAAAGAGCGACAGGCAATCTCTTTGGCTAAAGTGCGGAACTAAAACACTGTGAACAAGACAAAAACGAAACAAAGATTGACAAACACTTCCGCTAATAATGTTTATCATTTTCTTGAAGACACAAATTTACTCGTTTTAATTTATTTTCGAACACTGTAATTAACGTCTCCTTTGTTACAAATGTTATGTAATTTTCTATCGCCGTTTTTAGCTCATCGATTGTTTTTGGATTGTCCTTATAGACCGAAGCTTTAGCGGCTCCCCAAAGAAAATAATCCGGAGGGGTAAGACCAGGAGACCGCGGCGGCCACCTTTAGAAATTAGTCTTTCCCCAAAAAATGTCCACTAACAGTCCCATGGATGTATGTGAAGTATGAGCAGTGGCGTTATCTTGTTGAAAAAATGCAGTTCGCTTCATTTTCATTTAGCTGTGAAATAAATAGAAAAAGAATATCCGAGCAATAAATATCTGAATTAATTGAGTTATGGAAAATATTAGCCAAATAATTCGAGAGCGACAGATCGCACACCATACACCAATTTTCTCTGAATGTTAAGGGGTTTCCTGAATTGCATTAGGATTTTCAGTAGACCATATTCTCGTATTTTGTGAATTTACGCATCCTAACAAGTGGTACCAAGCTTCATCAGTAAAAAATGTCCTACCTAACACGTCAATTCCATGGTGCAAAATAAACCTCTAAAATCATTCACAATACTGAACTCTTTTCCCGTTATCTGTGGGTTTTAATTCGTGGACGACTGATACCTTATATGGATACAAACCCAGTTCTTTTTTGACTGCTTGGTATGTCGAACCATATGAAATATCACATTGTTGGTCTAATTTGTTTATTTATTCTGTGGACTTTTAAGCATTCTATCCGATATATCAGATATTTTTTCTTCTGTTAGTACACTGGGTCTTCCACTTCTAACAGCATCATGCACGGAACCTGACTCCCGAAATATATTAATTAAATCACGCTCACTATCTCAGTGCGGTAGTTTTGAGTTAGGGAACCTGACAACGAAATTGTGTTTAACTTTCTCAGTATAATTTCCACGTTCATTAAAAACGTTTTCCACTAAAAACACACGTTCATCTGTAGAATACACTGATTTCGCTTCAGGCACACGTCACAACTCACAGCATAGTAGACCATACTAACCAGTACAATAAGCAACACATGCCTCGCAGCAGCTGCTAACGCCAATAATCATACATCTCGTCGGAACCGAATGCGATAAACCAGTGTACCGGAATTTCGTTTCCGCAGGAGTTCCTTTAAATGCCAGTAAATCTACTGACACGAGACTGTCGGATTTAAGGATACCATCAGTGAAAGCTAGGTATGAGCCCGCGAGTTCAGAAGCCCATCGCCTGGCCAATTAACCACCCAGCCCGAAACGGAGATTGTTAGTAAAACAGATGCGTAGAGGGAGTCGAGCTACAAAGCCAAGTGAGAAGTTACAGTCCCGGATTATCCCATTGGATTAACGTTAATCCTTCCGCTAGAGGCGATAGTGTCGCTGTTCATCCTAATTAATTCGATGGATTAAGGATGGATTAAGAGTGAGGGAGGTATGTTGGTAAAAGCGCCGTTAGAGCGGAAGGATTATCGTAATCGCAAATGGGATAACCCAGGTTAATGTTGGAAGTGCATTAAGGTCACGTGACTTGAAGAAGTAATAAGGAGGGGAGTTTGGGTAGGAAAGAGGGCTTTATATGTTGGAGCGAGGTAGAAATGGGATGAAGTGACGAGGAGGGTTTTTATTGGTTGTAAAAAGACGTGTTATGATAGGTTGGAGGATTTGGATGAAGGCTAAAGAAGAAGAAGAAGAAGAAGAAAAAGAAGAAGAAGAAAAAATACGTGGGAGCATCGAAGTGATGAGGACGGGAGTTGGGAACGGAAAGAGGGAGTGATTTGGAAGAACGCTGTAAAAATGCTATGACGAAGTGACGTGGCGTGTTTTGATTGGTGGAAATAAAAAATATTATGATTGGTGGAGAGAATGAAATAAAAGCTTGTGATTGGTGGGAATAAGAAGCAATGTGACTGGTTGGGTGAGTGTAGTGGGTGATAAAGGTATAAAAGGGGTAAAGTGAGGGTGGAGGTTGATAGATGGCAAGCATGATTGTGTTTGTGATAGTGTTGGTGACGGCGGTGGTAGGTAGCGCGGGGAAAAGCTGCGTAAGTTTTTGGAGGTGTGGATTCGAGTTGAATGACGAGACGGGTCATTTGGAAAATGTGACGAGGTGCGATAAGGATTACGAATTGTTGCCTAATTGCACGTGCGTATACCGGAAGGGTAGTGGGTGTAGATTTGGATCTGATTTTATTAGCCTGGGGACACTTAAGAACGTGTATAATTGTTTAAAGCCGATTACGAGATGTCAGAGGGGGCGAAGGTGTTCAGGAATGATGTATGGGGGTGTGAAGATTGGTCAGATGGAGTGTCCGGAGGGGTACGTTGTAAATGGAAGTTGTGAGTGTGAAAAAGGTAGAAATAGTGAGGAGGGTGACAGGTGTAAATTTTACAAAAAGCCTGTGAGCATGTACACTAGCGACAACAGTTCGATGCTTGTGGTTGGACTTGGAATGGAAATTGACGCCGCAGAAGACGGAGTTGGTGATAGCTTATAGTGTGGTAAATGAGACGAATTCCTATTTTTCTGAAAATTTTGTATACATATTTGGCGAATGTGGCAGTTAAGTCTGGGTGGAGGGATGAAAGTGGAAGGGTGAAGAGAGCAAGTAGGTGGTCTGCGGAAAGGGGAATTTGAAAATAAATTCGGAATGTAATGGAAATGGTGGGGAAGCTGGGAGGGTGTCGGTGAATATTAAAAGAAAAGCGGCATCGGAGTTGTGTAAGAAGGGAAAGAATTCGATGAAACAGAAGATGAAAAAGGACTGTGATAGCAAGATGGTGATAAAAAGGGAGATGGACGTTGCAAAGGAGAAACGAGAATGTGAGGAGAGTTCAAGAGGAATGCGGGAGATGGTGGAAAGGATGAAAAAAGAACTGGAAGAGAAAAAGCAGAATGTGACGAGGCAGCAGTAATTAGTGAACAGAATAAAAGCTAATGCGGTTAAACTGAACGACGAGTTTGAAGCATTAAAGCAAATGATTCGGAAATTGGAAAATGCGTGTATTCGTGGCGTGGAGGAATTTCCTAATTATGAGGAAACGTAAAACGAAGACCCTGTGGTAGAGAAGGGAGGAGTGGAAGCTGTGGAGGGGATGTTGAGGAGGGAGGGAGGGAGGAGAGGAAGAGGAGTTAGAATTTGAGACGAAATGAAAAGCATAAGGTAGCTGAAAGAGAATACCATATAATATAACGTATTGTACTCCTTGCGGTTTACTTTTAAAAGTTGTCTGCATGTATTGCGACAGTTGAATTATTATTATTATTATTGCTATTATTATTATTATTATTATTATTATTATTTTGAATTGCTATAGCAGTAGTTTGATAAATACTGTTTTTAGAAATATCTTACGCTTTTCTTATTTCTATAACTAGGACTGCTAGGAAAATATGAGTGGGAAAGGAAGCCTCCTAACTAGGTATAATGAAAATAAGCTTAAATGAGATACACAAAGAATGAATTGTTTTTAAGTGTATTTTGAGAGTGCAAAAATTAAAATAAAAGATGAATAAAAATAAACATATTGAGAACACATATAACAAAAACAATTTAAACACGGGATAGTAACATTTTTAAGCAGCACCAAATATCATACTGTTTACATGATATACAGCGTTAAAACAGGAACATTTATAGACAGCACTATGAACAGCGTTTGCATTCATACAGAGAAACATACTATGTGCATACGTGACCATATTAGTTTGGTTTATCATTTACTATACACGTACGAGGAGCTAAGCATTTTAAGCACCGAGGATTGTATGTATTACTTTCAAGTTTGTAGCATACCAAACAGTAAAATGTTTTGTGAATCACATAGTACAGTGTTGCAAGGAGTACTTGGAATTTCCACACTTTGTACAGCTGAAAGCAGGCATTTTAACACAAGTGATGTCGCGCATCAGATGGTTTACATTTGCACAGAAATGTATGTAAATGTTTGTACAGGTTTGGAAGGTTCAATATAACACACTGTTTGTAGGCTTGGCAAAATAAGCATTTTGGTCGAAAAATAATGCCAGGGATAACAAAATCAACCTCTTTTGCGGTGACCCATTATGTAAAAAGATATCAACAAGACTATCATCATACACATATAAGGCAATCGAGTTTACAGTGTACTCTTTCTCTTCATCATTTGCATATTTATCAAACAAAGCACAGCAATTGCTATTGTTAATATTGTTACAAAAATGATTAGTGAGTTAAAGAGCATAAAAAGAATCAACACAAACAATTGTCGATTTTCTCTTTAGATTGTGCTGTCCAAAAAAGTATTACAGTTTGTATAGGGCATCAGGATAAAACAGAAGAGAAAAATATCCTTGCTAGATAAAAAGAAGAAAAAACATAAGAGAAAAATATCCTTGCTACATAAAAAAAAGGCATTGCACAAACCTTATGGAAGGAAGGGAGGGAGGGATGAGCAAGCAAGAGGAGTTGAGGTGCGGCGAAGTGGGGTCACTTCAGGGTCGCTGGAAGGTAGCTGGTTTGGGAGTGGGCGGAAGGAGGAACGTGAGAGGGGAGAGTAAAGGAGTAGTGGAAAACGCTCGAAGAGGGGGTGAGGGAGGAAGCGGGAAAGCATAGCGATGTAGATAGCGCCGAGATGGTGTCTGCTGTAGCAACAGCGGCTGAAAAAAACCTCGCTGTCGGCGTCCTTGCAGCAGGGCAGCACTTCCACCGAAGACGAAGATTCTTCTTCTTGAGGCTGAGACCAAGCAGCTTGATGCTGGAAGGCCTAGTTAAAAGCTGGCAGAGGATGGTATGCCTCTACCGGCTGAGGCCAAGCAGCTTGATGTTGGAAGGCCTCGTTAGAAGCCTTCGTTAAAAGCTGGCAGAGGTAGGTATGCCTCTGCCGGCTGCGGCACGATAAGTGGTAGCTACTGCTGGTCGTTCTGCCAGAACTGATGGATGTTGTTCTCAGGGTTGCTGTATAGAATATAGTGAAGCGGTTGTCGAGTGACAAGTTCACGGTAGATATACCCTGAAGAGGGTGACAAAAAAAAAAAAACTTCCTCGCTGACGGTCACTGCTGAGTAAGCTTCCATGATGTTTTCAGTGCGCACGGTGTTACAAGACAGAGTGAAGCCGGGGAGCCAGAGTGGTAAGTTTTAAAGGATCTGTAATCAGCGGAGAGGACGTGCGTCACAACATGGCCGCACTGATTAAATGGTTGCAAAATGCACGTGGGTTTGTTAAATCACCGTGCGAACGGAAGTCTCATCAGCACGCAATTCTTTAAATGTGGTATTGTGGTCGATGGCTGGAAAAACTGGTTGATATCAGAACCGGATACTGCGGTGATTAGTCGGTTAGGACCGGAAGTACTCCGGAAATGGTGCGATTACATTTTGGGAAACTGCGGCGTGATAATCCGTTAGAACTTTTAATGAGGCCTTTAACTGACTGCGCAGGCGGATACTGAGGGCGCGATAAACCGCTGGTCGAAGTGAGAATTTGCCGAAAAAGGTGAATATCGAGTGTTGGTTAGAGTTTTTACATGTTTATGACTTTACGCTGTGTACTTACCAATGATTATGGGTGTCATGTGAAAGCAATGCGTTGATTTACGCCGTAAAGAATAAGCCATACAGTTGACTGGTTGACTTTAGGTATTGTTGGATATACATTAAAAGACACAGGGAAAAAGGAGTAGTTTGCAGGCCGAGAAGTGATAGTGCGCATTATGTTTATAAGCCTTTTATAGCAGAATGCAGACGGGAGATAAGGTGAGCGAAAACTTAACCTTGCAGTCCGGGTTCGACATCATAAGTCAAAAACAGAGAACCGTGAACAGACTTTATTCTGGTTATACAGAAACCGAAAGTACCGTGAAACCGGTGTCCAGAGGTGCAAGCCCCGAGCAATGGGTATTGTTACTTTTTAAGGATATTCTATATTTTGCCAAAGAGGAGTTACTGGAGAACAAACCCGGTTATTTAGGTGTATCCATATCGGACAAGCAGGCGTCCCAAGCCTTCAATATGAGCGTTAGGCGCATCGAGCAAGTGAACGCCGAGGCGGTTGTTCAATGTATAGAAAAAGTGATGCAGAGTAACCAAGAGTTCTTGCTAGGAGGTCCGCATAAAGTCATGTTTGTATGGACCAAGAGTGTCTCGGGTTCGTGCTACAAGCCGTGCAATGATTGTAAGGATAACAAGAGCATTATAGAAATTCGTAACAAAGATCACCTGTGCTTACCTAGAGCCATTGTCGTGGGCAAATCGAGGGTGGATGGTGACGTGAATTATAGAAAGATCTATCTACAGAAACAGAACGCCGTAGCATTGTGCGATAGCATAGGGAAGCGGGTCGCCATGTTTACTATAGATGAGGTCACACACTTTGATAAGGCGTTAAAGGGCTACGCTGTGACGGTGTTTGGTGATCATACGGGAAAGCACCTGTTGTCCGCGTCACAAAAACAAAGTGATAAACACATTGACGTGATGTATCACGAAGGGCATTTTAATGCCATCGTAGACCTTCGCAAATGTTTTAAATGTAAGTGGTATTATCATCAGTGTAATCATCCCTCAGCAAATAAAAAGGAAATAGGTGCGACCTGAACTGTACAAAATGTCACCAACAGTGCGTTGCGCATTCTTACACTACATACACTGTAGTGCGTTTCACAGAGAGTTTAAGGGTCCGATATGCTTTGCTAACCATGCGAAGAAAGGCGCGTTTTACCCGAAGGCTCTCTCGTTGTGCGATGTATAGAAAGTGTGTTCGTCTTGCAACAAGCTTGTTAATTTGAGGTACAGAACACCCGTTCATTATTGCGGTGAAAAGTACTGTAGCCATTGCAAGACTCACGCGAATGCCGAGCATATGTGTAACAAGCAGCCCTACGCTTCAAAGAACAAACGAAACCATTACGTGTTCATGTTCATCGACTTTGAGTGTACTCAAAACACCAGGTACAGTGGGAAATAAAACACGTACGAGCATGTCCCTAACTTGTGCGTGTTGTATCAAGCGTGCGTTCTTTGCGATGACGAGCCTCGCAAGATGGCGTATTGTACAGAGTGCGGCGTGGAAGAATGGGTTTTTATGGACGATCCCGTGAAAGAACTGTTTGAGCACATGCTGCAGGCGAGGTTCGAAGCCTGGGATGTGTTAGTGGTGGCCCATAACCTGAGAGCGTACGATGGTCAGTTCTTATTGAGGTACATGGTGGAGTATTTAGGCTGGACGCCGGAGCTCATCATGAACGGGAGCAAGATCTACAGAATGAGGTACGGTGACGTCACGTATCTCGACTCGCTGAACTTCATACCCAAAGCCCTCTCTCGCTTTTCCAAGAACTTCGCGTTGAGCGAATGCAAAGGTTATTTCCCCTACCTGTTTAATACGAAGGAAAACGAAAGCCACATGGGTTCGATTCCCGATAAACAGTATTACTGCCCTGAGGGCATGCCTGTGGAGGGCCGAAGAGCGTTCGAGCTGTGGCACGATGAAAAAGTGGCTTGCGCATACGCCTTCGACATGAAGACAGAAATGGTGAAGTATTGCCAGATGGACGTATTTTTGCTTAGTCTGGGAGTTGCCAAATTCAGAAGGGAATTTCTAGAAGAGAACGGCATAGACCCGTTCAGGGAATGCGTCACCACTGCTCAGGCGTGTATGTGCGTGAATAGGAAGCGATTCATGCCGCGGAAAAAAATCGCCCTCTTACCCGCCGGGGGTTACCGCCTGGCGGACTAGCAGTCGCGCATAGCATGCATGTGGTTGTCTTGGTTGGAGTTACAAAACCACGTGATCATTCAGTACGCGATGAGAGGGCGAGAAGTTAAAATTCTCGGCCACAGGGTGGACGGGTACAGGGAGGATGCAGATGCGAAGTACGTCTACCTTCACGGATGTTTCTACCACGACTGTCCGGGATGTTTTGTGAATGGCCATGCCGCAGTATACAACACGGGGAACGAAACCATGGCCTTCAGATTGGAAAACACCGAAAAGGTCACCTAAAATATGAGATGGCGGGTACATCGTGGTGGAGATGTGAGAGTGCGAGTTCGGCACCATGAGTAAGGCCAACCAGGACCTCGCACGCCATATCAAACATTTCCCCATACCCAAGAGCCGCCTTTTACGGCGGTCGAACCAATTGCACCAAGACCTACTGCGAAGCCAAGGGGGACGCCAAGATGTTCTATTACCGTGTGTAGCCTGTACGCGTACGTCAACAAGACGAAACTAGATCCACGTGGATCGCTTTCCGCGCCTAGAAGACGTGCGGGGTGGCCTGCTCAAGTGCAACGTTCTGCCGCCGCAAAGCCTTTATCACCCGGTGCTACCGGCACGAATCGGCGGCAAGCTCATGTTTCCGCTGTATCGCGGTTGTGCGGAGCAGAACCAGGTGGAATGCCGGCACGGCGAGGAAGAGAGCCTTGTCGGGCACATAAGTCATCGACGAAATGAAGGTGGCCTTGCTAGCGGGGTACCAACTGCTCCAGGTGCACGAGATATGGGAGTACGTGTTGCAGCACGATCCGGTCACCGGAGGCAAGGGGCTGTTCGAGGACTACGTGCACCAGTTCCTGAAGATCAAGACCGAAGCCTCCGGCTGGCCCAAGAATTGCGACACGCCCGCAGCGAAGGAACGGTACGTGAGGGAGTTCTTGGCGCATGAAGGCGTCCCCCTGGATTCCGAAGCCATCGTCCCAAACCCGAGCAGGCGGGAGCTGGCCAAGCTGATGCTGAATAGCTTCTGGGGTAAGCTAGAACAGCGCGATGGACTGTCCACGTGCAAGCTGGTAGGACGGTATGACCGCCTGCTGGACCTGCTCAACGACCCGGTAGTAGAGGTGCAGTGCTACGTGCCCGTGACGAAGGACGTCATGTACGTGGTGTGGAGGTACTGCGAGCAGAGTCCCAAGGTGAACCCCACAGCCAACGCCGTGCTTGCGGCTTACATCACGACGCATGCATGCCTGGTGCTTTACTATCTCGAGCAACTGGGAGAACGGGTGTGCTACTTCGACACCGATTCCGTCGTCGCCGTCGTACGACTCCTCGGAGACATGACGGACGAGCTGGAGAAGTACGGTCGGGGATCCTACATCTCCCGGTTCGCCTCCACGGGGCCCAAGAGTTACTGCATGGAGATCGTTGCCCCGAGACCGGGAAGACCTTCACGGTGTGGAAGGTGAGGGGAATTACCCTGAATTCGAGCAACCTACAGCTGGTGAATCCCGAAGTCATTCGCGACATGGTGCTGAGGGACTCCGCAAGGTCGGTGACTCTGACGGGCACGCAAATCTCGATAAAGCCCTCTTGGACCGTGGTCACGGAACCCTACGTAAAGACCTTCAAGATGGTGGTAAACAAGAGCGTTCTCGTCGATGACAACGACTCCTTTCCCTATGGCTAAAAGAGGTTTCATAAATGAGGGCAACAAGGCCCACCAAAAGTCATTTCGAACCGAGGACTTCACGATGCCGCGCGCCCCGAGGCGATTCAATTTTCCTAGCTCGATGCTTATCGCGGGGCCGTCGCGATGCGGGAAGTCGACCTTTATGAAAAACCTGATTCGTCACGCGGACGAGATGTTTGACAGGTGCCAGAGAAAGTTGATGTGGTGCCACCCGCCAGAGTATTCGCCGAGACTCGAAGTCTTGCCCCTCGAGTGCGAGATTCAGGCAGGCGTCCCCGAACTGGCTTCGGTGGACGAGAACGACCTCGTCATTCTGGACGATTTGATGCTAGAAGGGGGCGGTTGAAACGTGTTGAATTTTTTCACCAGGGACTCGCTTCACAAGCGATTCGGCATCGTGTACATTCTCCAAAACGTGTTCCCGCAGGGGCAGAAGTATCGCAATATCTTTCTCAATGGAAAATACATCGTGGTCTTCAAAAACAACGGGGATAAGATGCAGATAGAAAGACTGTGCCAGCAGATCGAACCCAGAAATTCTAGGTTTCTATTGGAGGCTTTCGAAAAGGCCACCGAACGACCGTACGGTTATCTGGGTGCTCGACTGCACGCAATATACGCCTAAACGATACAGATATCGAACCGGCGTGCTGCCGGATGAAGGACTCCCGTATTTCGTACCCATCCGCTGAACCCCCCTTTGTTTCATGGGTTCGATTCTCTCTTCATTGAAACCTTTGGTTTTTTCACTGGTTTCTGTGATCGCTGCTGACCTCCTGTTAAATAACGCATTTCGACAAGGTGCTCATTGTCGCGCAAACATGGCTAGAGGCAGGTTAACCATCGCCAACTGAGCAGCCCTCGCATAGTGAGGCAGCACGACAATTTGACCGTTTTGGCCAAGGCAAAGGCTCCTCAGCGCAAAAAGTTGTTAAAAAATGCCGATGGAGATTTCATAAAGGCCATTTGCGAATGTTTGCTCAACGTGTGCAGAGGTCACGTGCAACTACCGAAAAAGTGCCTGGGGCGCTTAAAGAGGCACAAAGCGATGTGGAGGAAGTTGGTCAACAACCGAGTCCCGCTGAAGAAAAACTAGAAAATATTGGTTCAAAAGGGGGGCTTTCTGGCCGCGTTTCTCCTTCCCGTATTAGCCACGCTAGGTAGCGCACTCGTGTCCAAACTCGCAGGATGAAGTACGCGAGAGATCGCCGTTGCACCTCAGCCAAAAACTGTAGACAAACTTCACGTCATCGCCAAAACCATTTCGAGACTTGCCAAAGAAATCGAAAACGTGCTGCGTGCAAAACTCTCGGCCGACGAAAGTGGCGTCTCGTAACGCATAAATTGGGCCACTATCTCGATCTCGTGACACAAGTCCGACGACCCTACCTTAAGGACGATGTCGATGACTACGAAGACCCCTTACCGGTGAAAAAGGAGGTGGAACACAGAATAATGAAGATCAACCCGCTCTCGCCTCGCAAAGCAAGAGGGAGAACCCTCTATCGTCCTTAAAGAGAAAGCCGAAGACGCCTCCCGCCAGATACCAGTTGCGCATACGGCTCTGACAGCCCCTGTACAAGTGAAGGATGAAGGAATGAAGGCGGTGAGGCGCTAATACGAAAAACCGGAACAGTACGCCGGTTTGGGCACGGCGAAGGCCCTTCGATAGGCCGCGGGTGCTTCGAAGGTGAATATCGAGTCCTTCCTTCAAACCCAGGACAGTTACACCTTGCACAAACCGGTGAGAAAGCGGTTTTCCACCGTATATTATCACGTGACCACTATGGACGATCTTTGGGAAGCCGATCTGAACGTCATGAACAGCGTGAGGGATCATAACCAACCGTACGTCTACATTCTAACCCCGTCGATGTCTTTTCAAAATAGGCCTGGTCCGTCGCGCTAAAATCGAAGCAGGGATTCGAGGTTGTGCGAGCGTTTCGCTCCATATTTTCTCAGCGCATTCGGACAGGGGAACGGAGTTTACGAACAAGACTTTTCGCGACTTTCTAAATAAGCACAACGTGAAGCATTACACGGCCGAAAATAATTTGAAAGGCAGCGTCGTGGAGCGCTTCAACCGCACCTTGAAAGCCAAGATGTGGAAATACTTCACTCAAAAACAGTTAGATACGTGGAGGTGCTTCCCGCTCTGCTCGAGTCGTACAACAGCTGGCATCACAGGTCCATAAAAATGGCGCCAAAGGACATGCGCGAATCCAACATTTTACAGGTGTACCACTATCACTACACCGATATACGCCTCCCTCGCGCGAGAAAGCCCAGATATTCCGCGGGCGATCATGTGCGCATCTCCAAAGAGAAAATGACATTCGACAAGGGATACGAACAGAATTGGACCGACGTAATTTGCCAGATAGTCGAGGTGGTGCGCGGTCGACCCGTGTTATATAAGTTGAAGGATCTGGAAGGAGAAGCCATAGACGGCATATTTTACACCGAAGAGCTACAGAAGGCCGCGCTTCCCAAGACATAATTTTGCAAACCAAAGGTCGCGGCCGCAACAAGCAGGTATTGGTAAAGTGGAAGGGGTATCCCACCAAGTTCAACTCTTGGGTCCTGGCTGACGATCGATTCGGCATGATTAAGACAAAACCCTTTTCCCTCAGCCTCGTCAGCAATGCTTCGATGGACCACTTTAACGATAACACCTTGTCCAGATTTTCAAACGTCTTGCCCGAAAGAATCGTTCTGCACGGCGAATGGGAAGTCGCTCTGCAAAAGGTCAGGTATCCGGTAAATTTTTATAACCTCTTTCCAGACGATGCCCACCTGATGGGCACCAAATACACCATGACGCGCCTCCCCATGCACTCCAAATTTAGCTTAGAAATGCCGCGAGGCATCGTGCACAATCTAAAAGATCTCGTGAACCTCGTCAACCCGGTTATACTGGAGCACCTGCTCGTCGAAAACTTTTTCCTCTTCGACTAACGCAAGAAGATGGCGAGCCTGAATGCAGCCGTCACACACCCCGAACGATTGACCAAGTCAAATCGACGGTTTTGTAGAAAATGTCGTGGTTAAGCCGTACGCAATCGGTGGATTCGAGACTTTGAACGATGCACACCACCAGAAACCTAAGCCGAAACCGAAACCTAAACCCACAGTTTCGGGGCAGCAAAACCCCACACAGGCTGCGTCTCGCTCTTTAAAACCTTCTTCGAAACCCAACGGTGCGGCATCTTCGGGTCAGGAGGGCGAGGGATCACACAAAACCGAGTCAACTCAGGAGGAGGGAGAGGATGGGGAGGGTGCAACTTCCAACCCAGGAAAACCTGAACATCCACCGCTGTACTGCATCCACAGCTTGCTTTTAACACCCGCTATGGCGAAAATGCTAGGGTTCGAACCTTACACCAACATCATCCTTCAGAAAGGACTTAAACACCCTGTAGATCCGTATATAGGGTTTCCTTATGAAATAATCATCTATTGCAATCTAGTGGCGCCGCAAGTGGTGGGCGACACCTTCGTACAGGTCATAGAGATCGTGGCCGTGGAATACGAAAGAAGCAACAACACTTACATGAGCGATGAAAAGACGTTCTTTCCACAAAATTGGGTACCCTTGATTTAGCAAGACTTCAAGACGGTAAACATAGATTTAAGGAACGGTTATGGCGATCTCTTGCCATTCGCCAACGAATTTTCCTCTACTATAGTTCTCACCTTTCGTCCCAAACCGTCATAATGGAAGTGCACGCCGTGACCCAGTACTACATCAACCAGGCGGGTTGCGCATTCGACAATCGCGATTTCGTTCTTTACAGGGGCAAGCGCTACCAAAGAGGTAGTGGACTGTTTTCAGCCCTTGGAGGACTCTTTCGAACGGTGCTGACGTTTTTGAAGAACGGGGCTAAAGTGGTCGGAAAGGAGGCACTAAAAGTGGGTGCTCACTTACTCTCCGATGTGGTCACCGCGGGAACAGCGCCAAAGGAAGCGTTTAAACACAGGCTCAAGGAGGCAGGGTCCAACTTGAAGCGAAAGGCCAGCGGAAAGCTCGATGCCATGCTTGGTTCGGGCGCGAGACGACTCAAGAGAATAAAACGCCTCAAAAACAAAAACAACAAACAGTCAGCTTAAACGCGGTAGGTGCAAGACGTTTTCTCGTAATGGCAGACGCAGCCGTACACATGAGTTCCGAACTGTACCTCTCTCAAGAGGTTCCCGTTCAGATAAACATCGAGGAGTCGCGGTTTTTATACCTAAACCCTAAAAGCACGTTAATGAAAAATGACCCCATCACCTTTCATTATTCCGGAAATGCAGACGATTACCTGGATTTGACTTACGTCGTACTTGGAACTCATGGTCCGCGTTGTCGATGAGAACGGCCAGGCGGTAAAGGATGAAGTTAACGCCATTTTGGTCAACAATGCGTTAAATTCCCTGTTTCAACAGGTAGAGGTTTCCCTCAATAACGTAATCGTCTCCATGCCGCAGGCTGGTTACCCCTACAGAACCTACCTCGAAACTCTTCTCAATTATTCAGAAGATGCCATGAGCACCAAACTAGAATCCTCTCTGTGGAGAAAGGATACTGCCGGCATCATGAACATTTTTATCGCCAATGCGGGTTTCCAGTGGCGTCTAGGGTTCGCCAAAGGTGAGAACCTCGTTTAACTCATCTGCCCTCTGTCCAACGCTCTGTTCAGACAGGAAAAGCTGCTCTTAAACAACGTCAGCATGACCGTCAAGCTCACTCCTACCTCTCCCCAGTTTTATCTGTTTTCCGACGTAGACTCGTTTTAGGGCTACGTCGACATCGTGTCGGCCACCCTGCGCTTAAAATAGCTCACCAGGCCGTGCTAGTAAAGAGCAACGCAAGGATGTGAGCTTTCAAGCCCTCAGCATCTCAAAGGAGTCGAGAGCAATGACGTTTAGCGACGTCTTCATCGGACAAGTTCCCAGAAGGGTGGTCGTTGCCATGGTCACCGACAAGGCTTATTCCGGCCATTTAAGCGCAAATCCGTACACCTTGCGATATTTTAAAATGAACTTCTTTCAGCTTAATGTGAACGGTCAACGTTCCTTCTCAGCCTCTTCAACCCGACTTTGCAAAGCGACACTATTTGTAATGCTTTCAAACCCTGCAGGACGGACTAGGTATTCATTTCAAAGACGAGGGGCACTCCATCTCTTGAGAAAGCTACCCGTAAGGCTATACCATTATGGCTTTCGATCTCACTGCAGACATGAGCGCCAACGAGTCTCACATCTCGGGTCAGCGCCACGGCACCTATAAGCATCAGTTTGGCCGATAAATTGACAGAACCCAGTATTCCTTTGGTGCTGGCGGAAATACACTGAACTGTCGAAATTGACACCAACACATCCATCTTTGTATCATGAACACCATCCAAATCCAACGGTTTCTATCGACATGCCCCTCTACCTCGCCCCACTTTTTAGGCGTCTACCCCTGCGATAGACTACCCGCACTTCACGGCATTCAAACCCTTCCCTTGGCACTAGTGGCCAACACCGACCCCAGCACCAAATTGGGCCAACACTGGGTTTGCATCTTTGTGGACAGAAACTCTCAGGGCGAATATTTCGACAGTTTCGGCATAGGACCTCGTTCGCCCCATTTTCTTCGATTCTTAAATTCAGTCTGCGGGATGCGTTGGTCAACCAACGCCAGAAGACTGCAAGGTTTAAACAGCAACACTTGTGGTCATTACGTCATTGACTACCTCAACCACCGCTGCTCCGGTCTGCCTAAGCATCAGTTCTTTTCCAAATTCTAGTCAGCAACTTTACTCATAACGATGACGACATTCGCAAAACCTACAAAGACGTATGCCGCGCAAAGTGCTCCGACGCTCAGAAAACCTGCCAACCTTTCAAGGTGAGTACGTGACATTTTGTGCCATACATCATAACTAACCTAAACAAACCTAACCTTCTCTGTCTTGCCTTTCGTTTCAGAACACGCTCCTGCTGCTATAAAACCAGTCACGGCACCGCTCGCCTCATTCACAGTGAGCCATGCAGAACGCGAAGCCAGCCGCGCCGTCCAGGTCAGTGCACATCCACATTCGCTCGCTTCGCCTTTTCAATTTGTTTATCAGTTTCCCTCACATGCTTTTTTTGTATCCGTTTCAGTGCACCCGCAAAACCTAGAGCTAAAAGGAAGATTCGCATCCCCGATGGCGAAGAGCAGCCTGACGGTCCACCACTCCAACCCAACACGGTGGTTGGTCCTCTGTCGGAATGCTACTTCCTCAACCCACAACAGACCAAATTCGCGAGTGTCGGATTTTCACCAATGTCACCGCATCAGCTGGTAGTCGCCATTGCAAAATGCAGGCAACGCAACGCGGTGGTCCTGGGTTCTGCAGTGTGGCAGAAACTCGTCGAAGCCATACACATCATCCACAACCGCATGCATCGCCCCGAAGGACGTCTTCAACCCTATCAGCTCTCCAACACCGTCACCATCGTGTTTAAGAACGTATAGCTGCAATCTCACTCACCGTCTCACTTACCTGTGAACGCGCTGTCATCTCAGGTTCTACGAAGACCTCGCACATCTCAACAAGCATATCCAAGAATTCCTTCGCAAGTACACCGCAAGAAACAACGCATGACTTGCCAGTGCTTCTCCGTGCTGTTTAAGTTTCTAGAAAACGGACGTCAAATTCAGGTGCTACTGCCCAGGGAACGCCAAGTATTGCTACAAAACGGTAACACCATCCTCAATCGTTACCCACCGTACGACGTCGACGTTGTGTGGAATCAACTTCCCATAGACCAACAAGTTTGCGCTACCTTTTCGCAGGTGTAAACAACATTATAACCTCCCCACCCAAACCACTCATTTCGACGGCCCTCCTCCATTTGTGAAACACTGCAATTTGTGCTCCAAGAGGATCATGGCCCAGGACGTGCTTAGCTAACTTGAAGAGTTATCACACAGCGCCGACAAACTCAACGTGTCTTCGCTTCAACAAAACGTCCAATACCGTGTCATCGGTGTGAAAACCCTGGACACCATACACGGAACAAAACTCGACAACGAGACCGAAGTATTTCTACCCACCAGATTCGGAAAAGCCACTCCGGAACTCATCACCAAACTCAACTCCACTTCTTCCTCCATCATATACCAAGGAGAAGAAAAACTTCGCAGCGGATTCAAAAGATACGTCGTCAAGTTCATTTCATATATCCCAAAATAATGTCCGACTTTACCTATCCCGTCGACATTGGCAACAACCTCAACCTTCAACTCCAATTCAACGTACAATCTAATATCACCGCCCTCTTCATCTCCACCTATTTCAACGGCAACAAAATCATCAGTCTCACTCGATATGCAAAATACTAACGCCGTCCACGTCAAATGTGTCCCTGCCAAAAACCACGATAAAATTCAACAAGACGCACTCTGCTCCATTTACCTCTACAACGGCAGAACTCCTGTTTTGTGCCACAAAGTCACTTCCTCTGGGTGCTTCTCAACAAATATCAACGACTTGGCCATCCCCATCTACATACCCACCTTCTCCGAGTTAGTCAACGAAAGCTTTTCTCACCTGCATCACCACACCGATCAACGATAGCAGCAGCACCGACGGCGAGGACTCACAGTGCACCACACATTTTAAAATCATCCTAGCCCGCGAAAATAATGCGCTTTAAAAAGACAATTAAAATCGTTGTGCAAAAACAGTACGTTTCTTATAGTGTTAATCTAATTTCTTTAAAGTGTTAATTTCAATTCATATGTAGTGGATATTATAATGGTAATCTCATTTGTTTTATTTTCATTGAATCCTGTGTTAATCTCATGTATGTACTGTATCTCTTAGTGTTAATCTCCTTTATGTATTCTTTTCATTAAATCCTATGTTAATCTCATCCATGTATTGCAAAATAAATAAATAAAGAAACGTCCCAGATTATCGCATTGCGATTGCGCTAATCCTTCCACTCTAACTGCGCTTTTTCAAACTTACCTCCACACTCTTAATCCATCGGATTAAGGCGGGTTAACGACACTAGCGCATCTAGCGGCAGGATTAACGTTAATCCAATGGGATAATCCGGAACTATAACTACTCAAGTGGTAATGGCGTAAATTCCTACTCTCAAGAGCGTGCTGAATAATTTGTCCACCATTGTATGTTAATATTGTCATTATTACTCACATTTATTAGATGTTATGAAAACAAATCTAGAGCCGATGATGTAATCTTCTTCTCCCACTCGTCGAAAATTGTCCCATATTTTCTGCTCCTGCTAAAACTATCCTTGGTTGGAAAGTGGCTGTAACATAAGAATAAGTACCGCGGTCAAGAAGTTACAAATGTTACAGCACACTATATTAATGGGTAAAACAAGGAAAACCAGTGCTACATGCAATGCACGTAAATAAGCAGAAGCTCTTAGCACATAGAACTTTAAATATACTTAAAAATATAATTAATGTATACGACATACCTACATCACCAAAGTTCAAAATCCTACTTAACACGTGAGATTTTAATAGTTTTTAACGCCCGCTTTTACTACTTGTGGTACCGCCGGTGATATCACAGATACATGGAATGTCGATGGAGCACCGGTGGAATGCAATGAAGGGGAAACCGCAGAAAACACGCCCCTGCGCCGCTTTGTCCACCACAAATCTCACATGCGGTCGCTTGTGATCGAACCTGGGCCGTCTAGGTGAGAGGCGAGTGGTCGGACCGCTCGGCCAAGGCGCGGCCCACAGATCTTTGTCTTGAATTTATTTGTAATCGGGGCACCTCTTTCAAAACTGCTATAAACAAATATTAAGTTTTAAAATATGCATCAACTGATATACCTAACATGCATCTTTTGTCCCGAAGGCGTCCAGGAGGGTTAACCAAAATATACGCACGCGTACTTTTCAACTATTTACTAAAATCCTGTATATTCTTTACTCCACGCGCAATCTTCTTAGTAGTCTCCTACGATTCAAGGATGTTATTTTACTAATCTCTAAGGCACAAGTATCCACTCAAATTAATAGCTCGTTTGTTCAGCTTACGTAACAAAATACCATTAATTCAGTATTAGGAAACTAGAGTACAATACTGCTATTTGTCGATATTCGATAAAAAAAACGTATAAAGCTGAAAGTTGCTTAACTGCATCATCATAGCACAGTGTTTAGTTTTGACTACATGCACATGTCTATCCAATTTGATAGGTTCTACAAGTTGCTTTGCATTTACGCATAGGCAGCATTTTCTCCGCTCATTTTAATAACGCTAAGAATTGTATATTCCTTATTCACAGTAAATTCCTCCTCCAGCAGCAGCAGCAGCACCACCACCACCGGTAATTGGGAAACTTTTCGGCTCATATTGAACTGGAAGTCAGAATATAGAAACGCTACCCGGGAGGCTTCTCCAGACGAAATAGTGCAGATACTACGAGAAATCACAGTGGCCAGCCAGACACATACTACTGGAAGGTTAAGATCTCAAGTGCCGTATTGGTAGAACAGCAAAATTGATTGTCAAAGCTGTGGTCGCATAATAGGCGTAAGGTGCCAAGGGCAAATAAGAGACATGCAGGTGAGCAGGAATTCGACATGTTGAGAACATAACATAAGGAAAGCAGGAAAGTATTAGGAAGGCTTATTAAGGCATCTAAGAAAAATAGCTGGCAAAAATTATGTGATGAACTGGATGAACATATCTGGGGTGTTGGGTATAAAATATTCACCGAACGGCTGATAAATAGAATGCCCATTGGATTGGCAAGAGAAAATAAGAGGTTGGTTGTTAAGGAATTATTTCTACATAGAGAAGACAAAGTGGAGGCCAGTACGGGATGCACTGACGTTAAACCTTTCACGGTGGATGAACTACAGGATGCTGCTCAAAACATGAAATTTGGAAAGGCGCCGGTACCCGACGGAATCCCACCTGAAGCGGTAAAGATTGCTGTGGAGAAAGCTCCAAAATGGATGCTAGGTGTATTCAATGCTGTACTCAGGAGACAGGAATTTCTTAGGAATGGAAAGTTGCTAAACTTATCCTGTTGTTAAAAGCGGAAAGTCATCCCAGTAAGCGTCGGCCTATAGGCCGCCGTATCTATTGAACACAACGAGTAAGTTGTACGAGAGGATCCTAAGGGTAAGGCTAGACAAGGAAATTTAGAATGTGGTGGTTTATCCTATCACCAGTATGGCTTCAGGAAGGGGAGATCCACTATCCAGGCAATTGAAGCGCTACTTAAGATGAAAGATAATGCGGAAGAGTAATAGATGGCAGTAATTACATTAGATGTAAAGAATGCATTCAACACGGCTCATGGAGTTGAATAATTAAGGAATTGCAAAGAAGGAGTATCTCCCAATATCTGATTAATATAATAAAAGAATATTTCCATGAAAGAAAGATGTGCAGGTAACTGCAGGGGTGCCTCAGGGCTCGCTCCTAGGATCCACACTATGGAATATTCTATATGATGGGGTGTTACGGCTTAAGCTAACGAAGGGATCCTGATGGTAGGGTTTGCTAATGATTTGGCATTAGTAGTAGCTGCCATGGATGAAGAAAACAATGTTTAGAGGAAATGAATCGGATATATGACTGGATAAAGGCAAATAGATTAGCTCTCGCCCCGCAAAAAACAGAGGCTCTTATTCTAAAAGAACCGAGAAGGCAGAAACCAGCGTGTTTTACGATTAGCAATAATATGGTAGTACCCACAAAATCTGCGAGATACTTTAGGTATTATGTTGAGAGATGGTGGCATATTTGGACTGTAACGCAGAAGGCAGAGAAGAAAGGAGCCGCATTGGGCAGATTAATGCCGAACATCGGAGGTCCCCGAACGTTTTAATAGACAGATATGTGGTGCAGTCTATTCAATTCTGCTGTATGCCGCATCTGCATGGTACACTGTGCTCCAGAAAGAGGTACATAAAACTATGTGTATAAACTACAGAGGGAGGTGTTATTGAGAGTGTATTGTAGATATAGAACTATATCCACTAGAGCCTTATAGGTTATTGCACGGGCTATTCCCATAGATTTACTAACAGACAAAAGAAAATTACTGCAAAAGAAAGGAGACTACTCTGCTGAAGATATTTCCGGATACCAGCAAATGGCTAAAATGTAAGCATAGGCAAGTCGACTATTTTCTTACTCAGGACACGGTAGCTTTCGGTTTTACGCTAAGATGGGTAAAATAAGTGACGAAAAATGTGGCTACTGCTTAGAAAGGGATACAATGGAGCATACGCTCTTTCACTGCTTGCGTTGGGACAGACAAAGACACGAGGATTTCCAGAAACTGGAATTAGCTGTTAATATAGATACCTTTGAAGAAAGTATGACAAGAAGTCGCGAAGCATAGATCCCGTTGAAAACCTTAGCGAAGTTAATAATGCAGACAAAAGAAAACGTTGAAAAAATTTTAAGTAGTAAGAAATATGACAGCTGACATTTTGCTGTAATGCTATCAGTAGTTCCGAAATGGCAAACGGAGACGACAGTGGTTTTTTAACTGGAAATCCAACTCGTCTTTGAAGGATTTTTCCACTGCCGAAACAAAAAACTACCACTACTAAAGGATGATGATAATTATATTAATGATGATGATAATAATAATAATTATTATTATTTCTCCTCTGAGAAGCAACCCGTCTAAACAATTTTCTATCCATAACAATATAGACAATAGCAGGCCTCTTTATCTGAAAAATAATCGCAGATTTTTCCTTTATTTATCCAGTTGTTTGTTGGTTTTATTATTAAGCAACGTAACTTCGTTCGATATTGGTGTAACATGTTTCTTTCAATGCGATCATTATGTCATTATTATGCTAGAATGTATCCCTTTGTGATCTCCTGGTGCCTAGTTCCTTGTCAAGTGCATTCCACTCGTGTATTATTCAAGGTGACGCATATACATAATACACTGAATGATACAAAATGTTTAATAAATGTTAAACGCGCTGCATAAACTTTTAGTTCAACTGTTCAACATGGCGAAAACAATTCAATTGTTTTATGAAGCCAATAGTACTCATTGAAAAAGAAATTTGAAATAGCCTAATAATTTGCAAACTCAAGTAATATGTAATACGTATCAAATTGAAAACTGAATAGGTACAATGTGTATTACTAACTTCTGGGAAAAGTTAGGTTATACTATAGTTATCTTGTTTAACTTCTTTGCAAAACATTTCGGAGGGTAAAAAAAGTAAACAAACATAATTTGTAATTTGCGTTATTTTCCTAGATTTTAGATTGGTTAAATTGCTGTACTTGTCGTACTTTTTGTCGCAATTTAAGCGTAACCGCAAGGCATAGCCAGAGGATGTTTTTGGAAGAGGAGGTAGTAATTATGGCCGAAGGCCGTAAATGCAGAATGACGACAAAGAGTAGCCATGGGATCGGCCCATCTAAAACTCCGATCATCCGCGCGACAAGTACAGCGAAAACTCCAACTATAATAAATGCTTACAAACAAGGATTTGCATTATCATCTCTTGAATTGTATTTTTTGGTTTCCTAATAAGTTGTAAAACATAGGTGAAGAACTTATCCATACACTTATCTCAATTAAGTGAAATATAACAAGTATAAAGTAATCAAAATAATTAATGTAGCCGTTTTTGGTTGTTGCTAATAAATTGTATATGATGATACAAATCCAATCTTAAAAATATCCAAAATACATTCTTACCCATGTTGCAATTTCCAATTATTTCTGGAATCATGAGTGCATTTTTTTTTTTTTTTTTTTTTTTGTGAAGACACTTCTTTGTAATGGAAACATGTACTATGATTACTACATATTTGGATACAGTATAGTTCTTTTGTATTGTTTTTAGAGGGATGCTGAACTGAAAAAGTCATGGCGAAATCTCAAATTTAAAAAGAAGGCTGAACTGGTAAGAGAGAAAAGAAACTTGCTGAAGACTGGTGGCGGTCTCCCTCCTGCAACCATAATCACGGTTAATCCTGGGTTGGATGCCTGCAGCAGTGTCAATAGAGAGCTGCAGGACACAATTGATAGCGGCACGCTGCTGCTTCAACCGCAGGCCTTTGAGGTTGTTGGTAAGTATGTTTCACATCCAAGTTTAGGTATGTAAATAAAGTATATTATGTAGGTATATGTCTCTTGAAATACCATAAACGTTCCAGCAATAAATAACTGTGCTTCCAATTCATGCTTCTCTGATGTTGCACTTATGTGCACAGTGTATCAGGTTGATAGGAGCTTTGGATCACTGCATTAATCACAAATAGATTGCCTTCTTTTGAGTAAACGTTAGAAAAACAATTGCTTGTACAAATACATATCCAGTCCAAAGCATGTAAACTGTTAATGCATTCTGGATTATTTTGCCATTATTGTGAAGCAGAAACATTCATGAGACCCTAAACATTAAAAAAGTGCTTTATACCTGTAGGTACTTCAACACAATTTGATAATACGCACACAAATCTTAGCAACTTGATTCAGCATACCTGTTAGCGCTGTTGCCGTTATTTGTTACAATTAGCTTTAGGTATTAAAATGTATCAGCTCACAGTTCAAAGAAAGTATCCACATAAGAATGTGCTGCATCGTTTCATGAAACGTGCATATATGCATTCATTTAAATAACATTTACATAGTAAGTAAGACACGTAATTATAAAATTTCATGAACTTTGTGCATATATTTCAATTATTAAAAAACAATTTACATGGAAAGTAATGAACGTAATTATAAAATTTACAATGGGAAGTAATGCAGGTGATTATAAAATTTCATGAAACTTGCGTGTATACTTCAATTATGCTGATTGTTTACACACTGTATTTTCTTAAAACTTCAAGTATTGTCGAAGTAATGAAATAGATTACAGCTAATTTGCACACTGTTGTCACAAAACTGAACTGCCTTTTGTAAAGATAATCATGATTGTTAAATACAACATATAAAATTTTCTTTTAGCAAAATATGTAACTGATTTTGATAGTCATTTGCACACAACAGTGGGTTAAATTCCCTCACAGCTCATGAGCAGTGATGAAATGGCAATGGCATAATACAAAAAACAAACGTTTAATGGAATTTGTTTTATCAACAATGGCAGATTTTATTTCAAGAGCATGTACAAGAACATCCTTAAAAGTAAAACTGATTCCACAATTCTTAGATCACTCTTGTTAAAAGTGGAATATTGTCGCCATACAAAGTAGCCACTGCAATCATAGTAGTAACCTAGTATAAATCGGGTCCAGATTAATCGGGTCAGTTTTAAAACTTTGCTGTTTACACCAAGGTCAAGTGACATATACAACATGCTACCATCCACCGAAGAAGACTGCAGCCTCTTACTCACAGTGAACGTTAAAGTTTATGGAAATTGTGTTGTTTGTAGCTGTGGTATAAAAAAGAAACAAGTCTTGTTATAGGTAAAGTCTGTATTGTTTAGATATTTAAAATAAAACTGTGATTGTTTTCTTTATTTTGCAACATAAAAAAGGAATTTTAAAGTTTATAATGCAGGATAGTCCTTGTGTTTGAGGTTAAGACACTCCAACGCTCATTAATCGCATTCCAGTACTACCAACTTATGATTATAAATGTTCCTACATTTTGGGTTAATCGGGTCAGTAAATTAAGGGTTAAAGGGGTCAATGCTGCTATGAGTGATTTAAGTTTTCATCGTTGTTTTATTACAGATGCCTAGTAATGTTTATAAACGCTGTTGACATTAAGAACGGCAGCGGGTCTTTCTCGTGCTCGTTGTAATGGTCTCAACAGGAAGGATGTAGCTGACTACTTCAAACTCTTGGGCTGGAGTTTGTTGCTACAGTATTTGTTTGCAATGTGGGACAACCTTGATGATTACAGGGAACCTGTAAAGGAAGTAAGGAGGGGAAGAAAAGAAACAGAAGTGAGGTCAACTGGGACAAGAATCGCAGTAAGTACGTCAGAAATAGTGATTCTTCTAAAGCTGCTTCCAGTGTTACATGTGCACACGTTAATAAGAACCATTGCAAAGCTAATGAGTTAGAGTCAGAGGATATTAAATCATTCCATAGCAAAATTTATAACAAAACTAAGGCATTGCAAGATGATTTTGTATTGAAGTATGTCATATCCAGTAACACAGTAATCTAGATCTCACATAACAGCATCCTATTTTGTCAAAAAAAAAAAAAAAAAGGTGTCATAGAGGGTACGGAAAAACATGTGTCTATAACTCAAGTTGGACGGTTTATATTAAACTCTCTTGGTAAGCATCTCTATGCGCATGGAGAAACACGACCTGAGAAAAGAGGGGCAGTAGACAGATGATAGGAAGGCAATAGAGTACATTGTTGCATATTATATATCGTCCTTGAAGTGCAGAGGAAGTCATTGTGGAAAAGGGAAGAGTGCTAGAAGCTACCTATCCCCAGATTCAATCATTTAAAAGCTGTGGCGTTTGTGGGAAAAAAAGAGCAAATACCATCTCTGAAGGAAGTATCCTATTGCACGTTTTTCAAAATATTTCAAAAGATATTTAATTTAGGCTTTGCAGGTACTAAAACAGACATCTCTTCATTTTGTGAAGAAACAATGGTTGCAATTAAGAACTCATATAGCACCTCCAAAAGAACTTGAATTAATGATACAATGTCTTCATAAACTACGAGCCATATATTTTTTCAGCTTTTGAAATCTAATGAGCATAATGTTGTGTTTCTTTCCACATGCAAAAGAATCAAACTCTCCCTAACAGTAAACGTCTCTGAGCTGTTTTGTCTAAGCCAAATTTGGATTTATAACCTGGCATTTATCATCAATGAAAAAACTTTAAGGAACACACCTTTATTTATACTTGGACCGAAAATCAATCTGGTCGTGGCTGTAATGAAGTCTGCCCTGTATTGATGGATTTTCTTAAAATTCTAGAAACTGCGCTTGTTTTCCGACCCACATAGTGTGCAAAATAAAAATCTCAACGTCATTGCTGCACTTCTGAACTTCATCAGAAACAGCACAGTATTCACTAAAATCCTACACACTTTTCCAATCAGAGGGTACCGCCTGCGGTGCCATAAGTAGTTAAAGGGTGCGTTAAACACTAACAATAATATAATATAATCAGAGGGCATAGTTACATGCCTCCTGATAGGGTGTTTGGGAGAATGGAGAGGATACTCCCGGTAAAGGCAGATCATGTTAGACCCATGAGACTACCATGATATCTACAGATCATGGAGTAGTAAGGATATTAGGGAAATACTGGTTTGTAGGGAATTAAAAATGAACTGCAAAAATGCAGTGAGGACTGGAATTCTCTTTAGAATGCACGGACAACGTGTTTCAAGTATTCTAAGAACAGCGCCTATTTATTCGCCAAGAATATATACTATGGAGACTTTTCCCTCATAATGTGACAAAAACGAAAACATTGTTTTCTGCAGCTTTCTCTAATATTTATGTTGCGACACCACAAAACACAATTAGTGTTGAGAAAAAGGATTATGTTCTTAAGCTTGTACATACCTGCAGAAAATAAACAAGCTCAGGAATTTTATGACCAAGCAGCCACCTGAAGGTGACAGCGATAACATTATTCGCGAGTATGAAGAACCATTTATATAGTTAAAGAGGTAAAAGTTCATGTCAAAGTGAAATAAAGCATTTTTGTTCAATTTAAATAAAATATTGTAATGTACCTTTACATAATACTGTATTCAGTCAAAAGAAATGCTAAAAAGCTTTAACTTGGTGTAAAAGTTCATGCCAAATTACATAGTGAAATGAAGAATTTTTATTCAGTTTAAATAAAATATTTAACATATTTTACTTAATACTGTATTCATTTAAAATACAATACCTTCTCTTAAGAATAAACCTGTGCAATTTCTCTTCAAACATAACATTTCTTTCCAAATCCAGCTAAGCCTTCATTTATTGCCTTTTAGATATAAATGTAAACTACTCAAAAAAATGTAAACGTTTCATCTTTAGGTACGAAAAAAAAAAAAAAAAGACAAAACAACAATTATGCTCATCAAAATGTGCTCCAAACCAATTCTACAACTTGTTTTGCTCTTTTGAAAAATGAGCTTTTTTGACTTGGTTTTGGAATCCACCTCTTCAATTATTAGATACCTGTGATGATTTCATTCCACGATTAATATGCGAGGACATTTAAGCGGAACTGAACTAAAAACGAAAACTGGAAAAGCGGGGTCACAAAAATAGGCATCTACTTTTAAGCTCCATTGGCCCAAGGTTCATTTGAACATCATTTCACTGTGATTCCATTCATCGTCCATGACCTACCAGATTAAAAGAAGCTGAACTAAAATAAACAAGAAATATAATAATATAAAAGATGAGCACAAATTCTGCGCTATTCTCTTGTCCGTCTGTCGTTCTGAAACTATTCAAACTCACTTTACAGGATTATTGTCACAGCTGACGAACAGCTAGATAATTTTTCCACATAAACGTCCTTATTCTTTACTGCCACAAGAAGTTTTAAGTCTGAAAATTTCTAACTTAGGAGGTTATATTTTTCATTCTAACAAAATAGGGGCATAATTGCACATCAAAAGAAGCCGCATCATTTATATAAATTGTCCTTAGGAAGAGCTGTGATACGAAGCCTTTTCAAAATTGATTTGGGGTTTGGCTCGGTGAGTCAATTGTTCGACTTGAACCAGAGGACTTGATATTTATGTGGCGAAGGAGCCGAGATGGGTTCACTCATATAACAGGAAGTCTGACCCGCTAGTAACAAAGAATTATTGAGGGGGGGGGAGAAAACAGGTGAATTTTCAACATAAAGGATTGCTTCAGAAAGAGTTGAGCACCAGCAAGAATAACAGCAGTGGAAATTAAACTTGATATGATTTGCTTATACAATTTACTTGAATTTTGCAACATACTAACACGACACATCATTTCTTATCACTGTTTGTCTAACATTAAAATTATATTTACTTTTATTCTTTATTCCATGAACTTAGAGCGCACGCCGCTTCTCGGTTTTCAATGCATGAATACACAAAATCATCATTTCTTCTAGAGAATTCAACGGGACATAGCAATTTAGTATAATTACAATGTAAATCGCTATGCCCCATGAATTCTCGGTGAATTGACAGTGCCGTGTGCCGTCGTTCTCAGGTTCGCAGAAGCTATGGTATGCGGCAGAGGGGTTGAAATATGGTCAACACAGGAAGTGAGACGCACCGGTATCCGGATCCTTTGGAACGCGACACGGGTGGCACACGCCAGAATCTTTAAATAACTTTGAAAAACTTTGTGACGTCGTGTCTAGGCATAAAATGAAGAGACAGAAAGAGTTGCAATTCGGGAAGTTTCATGAGTCAGATGACTGGTGTTAGCGCACTGTGGCGTGAGAAAGCCGAGAACTATCTACGCCTCGAGTGGACTATTTGCAGCAGCTATTCGAACCAATTTTTTAGTCCATAAATACATGTATTACGTTGGTGTCAGAAGTGGGACATTTACGCCAAGATGGAGGACATGATGAAAAGTTTTTTGGCCGAAATAAAGGACATGAAGACCAATTAAATCAGGAATAGAGAAAATAGAATAAATGAAACCTGGAATGGAAAAAATGAAGTTCGGAATGGAGATATTGGAGAAATGGAATCCCGCATGGAGATGGAAGATAAACTGAATACGGGAATGAAAATAAGAGTGGGGAAATGGAAAAGACGGAATTCGGTAAGGAGAAAATGAGAAATAAAATAAAAAACTGTGAATTGCGTCATAAAGAATCTGAAAACGGAACTTTCTGACAAACTCGACAAACAACTGGGTGGAATGAAGAAGGACGTGGACAAGCTTGAGGGACCGATGAAGACTCTTTAATCTTCGCGTTAACGCCATTCAGGGAAGAATCGACTACGACACCAAGAAACGAATCGCCATGGTGGAAAAGATGCGTGACGGAAGGTTGAAAGACTTGAAAGTCGAGACGCCAGGTAGCGACACAACATCCGCGCGCGTGAAGCCACGCAAGAGGTCTCCCAGTTGAAGTCAACCGCAAATAGTTCGCCACGCACAACTGATGGTCAGCAGAAGATGAAGCCTCAGAGCTGATAGAAAGTCTCCAGGGACGAGCGGCAAGAGTACTGAATGCAATCCCGAGGTCGTCGAAGTCTGGGGAGATCTAGAATTCCCTCGAAAACGCTTCGGGAAACATCGCTGGACTGCCGCCTACCGCAGTCAGCTTAAGGCGAGGCTACAACAACCAGGTGAGACGATGCAAGAGTTCGCCCTAGACATCGAAAAGCTTGTGAACAAAGGGTGAACCTACCACTTAGTTATGTGTACAGGAAGCTTCCTGATTTGTTTTTATTTTACTGTACATACATTCTTAGTTTTCTTTGTATATCTTAGCGTTGCTATTTTTGTACTTTTCCCTTAGTCCACCATACAACTTAACACCACTGCATGAAGCTTCATCGACAGGGTGCGTAACACCTGAGATACGAGAGCACCTGATGTTCGGCGACTATAAGGCGATCCACGAGACATTAACCGCAGCACTTAGAATGGAAGCGGCTAAAACTGCTGCGCCAACTTCGAAGACCAGAAGTATTCGCTATGACAGGGAGATAGAAGCAACCCAGAAACGAGGACGACGACATTAAAATGGTGTGTGCTGGGGGTGTGGCCGGCCAGGTCATCTAGTGAAGGACTATCCACACCAAGAAGAGCAGGAGGAAAACGAGTAAGGACCGGCGTGGCGAAGGGCATGTTGGGACCGTTTTCGCCACCGCCCCCCCTACGATTGATGCTACGCCCTTGCGCAGAAGAGTGGACAATAGCCTCATTGCAGACGGCTAGATACAAGGGAAATTGTGCAGCCGAGACGTGGCGAAGGGCTTACCAACATGGACATCCAGTGGGACCTACATACTAGTTAAGGCATCGGACGACATCTTGCCTGTTGAATTACATTTAACTAAGTTTTATTTATGGGCACTCTTTAACAGCTGCGGTTCTTAGCCTCCCATTCTATATAGGGCGCAAAAAAGAGCTTAATTTTACTCAGAGGCCTCTTTATCAGTTTGATGTTCTTTACCTGCCGTAAATCTACGACACAACGACCAAAGGCTTTACTTCCCTTCCAAAGGAAACAATGCTAAGGATTTTTATGAAAAAATCCATCACCCACCGCTGGGTTGGAACCCGCGACCTTGGGAACCACAGGTTATGAAGTTATACCTAGACCACGGAGGACGATTTGCCTGTCGAGGTTCTTCGCCAGGGGGCTCAGGATATGATACTGGGATTGGATGCCTTCAAGAGCGACGGTCGACGTAGCCTGGAGGGTTTTGCAACTTGGCAAATTGAGGTGTTCATTCGGAGCCGACATGAACATCTGGTGATCCCCCGAGACTCCTGAAGATGCTCGCGAGAAGCGAGTTGGTAGTGAAGGCGCACCTGGAGGGCCAACGGTCAAGGAACCTGGTATTGGACCGGAAGACTTCACTGCACGGATTGTGTTGCCTGAACATGGTACCTTGTCGGGAGGAAATACCCGTAAGGCTGTTGAACCCGATGGTCACCGTTCAGGACGGGACGGAGTAAGAAAAATGCAATCCAGCTGCGAACGTATCGCCGTGCGACGGATCCGAACACCATTGCAGGACCTGAGGCCCCAACTGAGAGGCTTTTTGAAATGGGCAGCCAACCACTTTACTGTTTCACAACTGGAGAGGGTTCGGTGTTAACTCATCCGATACCAGTAGGTCTTCAGCCAAAGGAACGACGATTGCGGTCGCACTGGCCGAGTATATTCCATAACTTCGACACCGGACCTATCCGCCAACCTTCAAGCCGTAATCCCCTGGAGAACCAAGCAGAGCTGCAGGACATACTAGGGAAGTTATTAAAGAGTTCAACAACCATTGATGTTCCCCTGTATGTCTTGGTGAAGATAGGCGAGTTGCGATTCTACGTGAGCAACCGGAAAGGACTGTATACCCTTACCCTGCATTAACGACACCCTGGACAGAGTTGCTCGTGCCCAGTGTTTTTCAACTTTGGACTTGAAATCGGGGTACTGACAAGTGACCCTGGATCAAAGAGACAAGGAGAAGAACGCATTCTCGACCGATCAAGGGTTTTGATAATTTACGGTATGCGCTTTGGTTTCTGCAACAAGCCAGCCACCTTACAGCACCTCATGGAATCAGTGAAGATAGGGCTGATTTAGGATCCCTACCTGCTCTATTTAGATGACATAGTCGTGGGCAACAACTTCGAAGAACGTCTTGGAAACCTGTCCAAGATACTGCAAAAGCTGCAGGCAACTAACTTGAAGTTGATTGCGAAGAAGTGCTAACTCTTCTGCATGGAAGTGAACTACTTGGGCCACATATTGTCACCATCTGGGATCGCAACGGACCCTGAAAAGGCTCATCTGAAAGAAAAACGAGAGCTGCGAAGTTTCTTGGGTCTATGCAGCTACTACCGCAGTTCGTCAGAGGTTTCTCCAACAACACGAAATCGCTCACTCCTCTGACGAAGGGGCGGCGGTCTTATACGTGATCAGAAGAGGCAGAGACGGCGTTCCTGGTGATAAAGTCGTTACTTGCAGTGGTCCTATGTTAAGATTTATGCAACCTGGAGGTAATTTTTGGGGACACCGGCATTTGCGGCATTCTATACCGGGTCGAGTATGGCCAGGATCGGGTAACTGCCTATTACAGCAAGACTTTTCAAAGCAGAAAATAACTACTCTGTTACCCAGCGAGAGCTCCTGGTAGTAGTAAAGGCACTGCAGCACTTCCACAAGCACCTTTATGGTCAGCCATTCTACCAGAGGATTCTAGATGAACACTATCATTGACGGCAGACTCCAAGAGAATGAATGGAGCAAATACATAAATGTGCATAAATCTACAATGGATATTGGTCTTGGGACTATCTCTTTAACATGGGGATGCTCTGAATCCCAGATAAAAATGCAAATTTTGCTTGCCGGACATATGGAACGTTGCCTCACCAGAAAAACACATCTTTTTGACAACCAATTATTTGTCTAAGATATCCACTTCAAATTTCTCATGCTGAGGTTAGTTCATAGGTTTTAATGCCTGAAGCAACAGTGTATCTCATGTAACACACTGTACTTTTGATTGTTGCAGTTCCAATGGTCTGGCCGCTGTTGACATAGGCTCCGATTTTGTAGGACTCCTTACAAAAGATTGCCATTCATTACCCATGCTGGTGTATGAAATAAGTGGGCAACCCATCCCCATTTTGTGAAGAATGCTTCTGGTTTCCATAAATTAGTAAGCCAAACCTGAATAATTGGTCATGACAGTGGCTGCCTTCCTTACTGTGCTCTGAAGTTACATTGCACTTGGGTATCGGACATAGTCTATATGAAGCAGGTCACACACACTGAGCTTTGTCCTATGGCACCCCATTTTTATCAGGTTTTCAAATTCAATTTTTCATCAAACTCACATCACTCAGAAGGTAAAAAGTTTGAATTATCTCAGCAGTATGCTGAATACCATTTAGTATCTAGTAGAGCTTTACAGTTATTAAAGTCTTAAATTGCAAATATAATTCATGGAATCCCTGTAAATATGGACAACTTACATGGAGAAAATGTACATTCCAGTTTTTAGAATTTTACCCAAATTCTTTAGTGCTTTAACCAATAATCTTAGGCATAATGCCAAATAATTACACGTACAATCTTCAGTTTAATAACGAATCTTAGGCAAAGGATATTAGATTCTGATCCAATCCTAGGGCAATTTCAGCCACCAGTAATGAACAAAATACCTGCAAAACAACAATTAATGAAATTCATTTGCAGCATACATCAAACTAAACCATGTTACCCAAACCAGAGACAGGCAGTGAAGTAGAGAGGAGAGATTGAAGAGTGAATGGAGGAGGGAAATAGAAAGGGATGGAGAGGAGCGGCAGACAATTGGAGGATTCAAAAGAATTGAGAGAGGGGGAGGAGGACAGTGATGAAAGGATGGAATAGGAAAATAAGAGGGAGTCAGATACAAGAAGATGCCCATTTCCATTACGTACTTTCTATAGGAGCAGTTTTTGCAATTATAGCCGGATTTGTACATTGATATCCACTATTTGGATAGAACTAGGGTGTGTGAGAGGGAGGGAGAATGAGAGGCAACAAGAGATGGATGAAGACGTGTGAGAGGGAGAAAAGGAGGGTGAGAGAAGCAGAAAACAAAGCAAACTAATACATTTAGTGGAAAAATCTGCTTAGGATGATTTTTGCCTAGCGAAGATGTTAAAAATCAACATAATGAACTTCAATATATACGGCCCTTCATCTATAGCAAGAACAGAAATGTTTCCCATTATTTCCCATTAAATTGTGCATTACAATCCTGCCAGAAGATGTCCCCAAAAATAGCAAGGTTTCTCCCCCATCAGTTCAGGTGCATTCTAATCAATGCCTGTTCTGTCTCTCCCAAGTAAGCCAATGGATGTATATTCTTTTTCTATGCCAGTTTTTCCTTAGCCAGTCAAATACCAGAACACAGAAATATTTCAATTATGGGGCTTGTAATGGTAATGTCTAATGAGTATGCACTGGCATTAAAGGTTATATAAGGAGAGGTTATGAATAGCACAGGTGGTATTACCTGAAGAAATCGCTGCAGAATTGTTCAAGAGTTCATTGTTAATGAAGATTTTAACCATTGCAGGGTACAGGGTTTATTTTAAATAACTGATTCATAAAGAAAGTGTTCATATACATCACTTGTAAAGCTAATAAAGATGCTTTCTTAGGAAGTGCCTATATTATGTGAAGCACAATATCTCGGTTGTAGATGTCTATGTGACAAAGTACAACTCTATAAATATATTTAATATACTCAGATTATCAATGCACACTTACATGCATGCTTACACACATAAATCAATACATTCAAATATACTTGAATAAATGCATGTATATTGGCTTTTGCCCATTGTATTCAGTGCAAAAATTAACTTTCTTTTCACTTATTGAACCATATACACCTTAACAATGTGTAAAAATAATCTACTTTCATGTGGACTTAGTTTTCCTTCATTTTACATGAAATCCCTAGTGACACCTACCTACATGCCAGAACTCTGTAAAAAACCTGAAGAGATATCTTAATGGACAGTCAGTGCAAATGAACAAATTGGATATACAAAGCAACAATCCATGAATTTATCTGGTCAGTGGCTTAATGCTTATTATTAGTATTTGTTTTTGATATAGCTCATGGATATTCATGTATACAATTTTACAGTACCTATTCATAATTGGCTTTTCTATTACTACAGATCAATGTGAACCATCAACCTATTGCTGAAGCCATCACATATATCAGTGGTGCACAATGAGAAGCCAAAGCATAACCAGCAAATAAATTCACCAATGTCCAGAGGGTTCAAAGGGGACCAGTTGCTTCAACGTCAGGGGTGCATCCTAAGCAATGTTATCAGGCTCAAGGTATGCTAAGTAGAATCATAGTCAACATGGGAACACTGGCAACGAACAGAATTGCATTTCAAACAATACTACTAGAAACCTGAAGGGTAGAGTGGACAATGACAGAAGAGTAATCTTCAATTCCAGACAATTGTAACCATCTCCATTTAAGAATAACAAACCAAAATATGAATCAGCTGTAGAGCACAATAAGCATGCCATTAAAATTATTTTAGTATATCTTTAAGTTTTATACCCAAAAAGACTACATTTTCACTTTTGTACATGGGGGGGGGGGGTGAGGGGGAGGGAGAGTGTGTGTGTGGGGGATGCATGCATGTGTGAGGCTGTGCTTTCTTAGGGGAATAGTAACTTTTTTATTTTTTAAGTGTAAGCATTCCAAGCACTTTTTTTTTAAATTGTGATGTACCTTCAGGACACATAGAGAAAACATTTGTCAAGTATTTTATACAATTATTTTATACATTGAATGAATGGATTTATTTGCACATCTTTCTTACAAGCTTGATACAAATATTTTACTATACTTATACTAGCTTAACAGCTGTACATATTTTCTCATTATATATACTTTTTGTGCTACTCAGTCTGCCTGGCTCCCTGAGAAGCCCTTTACCCAGTTAATTTCCAGTTGACTTTCTTCACTTGCCCCTAGGTATTCTTTCTCTCTCTTACCTTTCTAATCCACTTCTCTTTTACCTTCCTCAAAAATTCCCCAAGGCTCTAATTTTCTTTTCTTCTTTTTCTGTCAGCATTTTTATAGTTATGATTTTTCTGTTAAATTTTTCCATTTATTTTCCCACACTATTTCATTCCATACCTGTACTTGTTTACATTCTATCATGTAGTGGCAGGTGCTTTCTTCTGTCACAGAACTCACATTTTCCTTTTCTATAGCCTCAAAACCCTGTTAAGTATATTGAGCCCATTCTCATCCATGCTAGTCCTTCTCTTTCCTGACCCATATATTGGTCTATATACTGCTCTCTTCCCCCATTATCTTTTTGTCTTAATATTTTCCCATCTAAACTTCCCCTTATCTCTTTCATTTCTATGTCCTCCATTCTACTTTTTACTAACTTCCAAAATTAATTTATATTTCTCTTCTCTATCTTACTCCTTCTAATAATTTTTTAATATATTTAATTTATTTTAATTTAATACACTTCATCCGTTCCTATTAATTATTATTATTATTATTATTATTTGTATATTTCTGAAAACATCAGAATAATGTCATCTTGGAATCGTAAAGAGAACCAGGCCAATTTGCATTGAAAGACCCTTGTATCTTCTGCAATGCCAGACTGAGACTCTGGATGTACTTCTCTGCTGAATTAATATTCTGATCTTTGCTTCAAAGCTCCATTTTTGTTCCAGTTGTTTCAGGAAGAAAAGGTTGTGCAAGACACTGCACATTTTGGTTACATCTATAAAGTTTGTTATAATGTACTTCATCAGAATTCCTCCTGGTTTTATAGTGTCATTCTGTGCTGAGGAAACACCAAATCTGTTACAGCATCTAACACAATTAATTGCATGAACCAGTGCTTCGCGTGTTAAAAGTCACCTATTGCAGTGAGTTAAAAACATCAGTAGATACATTTCATGAACATAAAATTCAACTCTATTTGTTCATTCCAAAATTGAGACACATCTCATTACATAAGCAACTAAGAGCTGGTCATGTATAGCTTCAGTCGTCAAGTTTTTTAAATACGAATGTGAGATGTATTTTGCAAATTGCATTTTAAGACATATGTCACTTTAATTCATACAACCCAATGGCTTTGTTACTGGTAACATATGTGCTGATCCTCTCTGGTAATCAATTGAGTACCTATTTCTCCTACCATCCATCACACAAGGAAAAAAGTTTTCCTCCAATGCGGTATAATGCTAACAAAGATCCTGCTTTACTCCTTCAACCAAACAAAGGAGATCAACTCCTTTTATGAAAGCCTTTTTTCCTGCATCTCTCGCTTTCTTTATTTCTATTATTGCTACCTATTTCAATTCCCATTGCTTCTTTCCTAAATCTTGCTCAATAAATATTTCTCTGCCTTTCAACTACTTTCTGTTCCTGAATATTTCCCAATTAAATTTTATTGTAGCCATTTTCATGATTATTGGTCTCAATCTCAGCCTCTTTATTCCAAGTCTGAGATAGTTGATAATCTGCCATCCAACAATATTTCATTTGGGTTTCTCTTTGAAGAGGGAAACTTCTCTAACCTGTCATGTTTGGCCATTCCAAAAATGATGACATTTAGCATCCTGCACTTTTCCAATTGAATTAGTCTTCTTATGCACTCCTCTCTCTATTCCTTTACCCCACCTTTGAATTTTCTTGACACTGTTTTAATCTCTTCAAATACATCACAGATACTTTTGGCAATTTTATGTTGCATGTTTTTTATTTTCTTTATATCCTTGGTGATATTTTGTAACATTTTGCCTATAAGTTTCATTCTTGGTTCAGTTAAATTTCTATTCTGCCAATTACTAATTAAGTCTGTATCACAAAAGTGTGTCGGAAGCTTATTCCCCATTCATACCTGTTCTTTCTGATGGCTAATGTTTTTGTTTGCATAAAAAGCACTGATCCTGATTCAGTAGAGTTGAACATCAATACTTATCTTCTTCCACGAGTATTGTGCTGACAGGTCAGTTTTCCTTCATAGCTGGCAAGGAACTCTAGCTAAATAATTCTTAGAAGGAAAGCAGAACACATGTACAATGTATGTTATCTTTTCAGATTTATACTTTGAACTTGTACTTAATTTAAATCTAGTAATATATTGCAAATAACCAACTTCCAGGGAAAATAAACTGCCCTGTCCTTCTCTTCCACATATTTTAATCAACAGCACAGAAAAACTGTAAATTTGAGAAATAGTGAGTGATGATTTCCATGGCTTAAGAAATTAAAAACAGCTCATTTTAATATATTAAATTTCTATTTAAAGCAAATGTAATACGGAACTAATGTATATTTTTGTTGGCATGATGGTCAGTAATTTATCTTCTTGTGGTTTACTGGTGGCAGTTCCTGGTTGATAACATACAACTGAACAACCAAAAATTTTCTTGTATTTACCCCTACATTATTTCAAGACCTCTGGTATACCGACTTTTTTCTTTGTGAATATGTGAATTTAATTTCTGCAGCTGTTCTTGTGGAAAAGCAATACGCTTTGTTTGTGTACTGAAGAGAAGCATAAGCAGTATTCTGCAAATTATGGATAAAGGTTTCGGACGATGAGGCATAGGGAAAGGTACAGAGACCAGTATGTTGAGATGTATAAGGTGATCAACAAACTCAAGAGATGCAATTCCTATTCCACAAACACACTGCATGTGTCCAGTTTCATTTGTTTCTCAGTTTCCCAACCCATGACACATCTGCACCTCCCTTACTTAATGTATGGCGAGAAAGGCCTCCTACACAGTTAGGCAACTTGATATTTCCAATCACAGTCATGCCATTTTCTGCATTAATATGAGAGCTATTGTTATACTATTAGCAAATACATTTATTTCATATGGTTTAAATATGCATAATTTAAATTGCAAAATTACTAGGCTAAAACAATGCTTTTGGGTAGTTATTTTCATACTGTAGTTATATCTAGTTGTTTTTACTATGTTTGTGAACCTACTTGAAGGAGAAGACCACCACATTAGTTAATTTGAACCTGTGGTAGACTAAAGTGAAAATAAACTGTGTTGAGGAACTAAAAAAAAATAACTTTCAGGTTTATACCTATACGAAAAGTTACAAGATAAAGAGAAATGCAGGTCATTGCCATCTATCAATTTAGTTCCAAGTAATTAACTGTAAAGGAAAGGTTATTTTGAGAAAATTCAATGCATCTATTAAAAATGTTTGCACACACACAGAGCAGGAGCACTTCTGTTATTTACATAAATGTGATTAGTATCAGGAAAAGATAGGTTTATTGTTCAAATTATGTACTTTGTGTGACAGGATTAAAAACAATATGCTGTATCTTAATGAATCTAATGCTCTCTGATTTTAGATGTTTTGGAATTTTGACAGATGTTCAGTAGCATAGATGATTTTTTTTAATAGCATTATGTATTGTCACTTTTACATCTAGGTCTTATTGCAAAATCTTTAAATTACATTTTATGTCAGATAACAATATCATAACAAATTATTTTAAAATACAAACAATAGTGTGCATAGCAATTACTGAAAATACATAATACAAAAAATCATATCAGATTGTAGAATCCAATGAATGTTAAGATAAATAGGTTGTAGGTAATGGCTATTGAGAGCCTCAGATATTTCTGTGAGGATGCTGTAGTATCTTCTTGTATTTGTGTATTTAATGCAGTCAGTGAAAATATGGCTAAGGATTATTGAGTGTGTTGGAGTTTGTAGGTGCATGCATAGAAAGGAGGTGAGAATGGGTTAATTTTGTGCAACTTATTCTCAACCTGTTTAGGAGTCCTTGATGTTCTCTTGCTAATGAAATTAATGGAAAGGGAGAAGTGCAGGCTTTATGCACAATCTGGAGCTTCCTTGATACCAGCTGGTTCCAGTGTACTTTCCATGTGTCTGATATCCTTTTGGAGAGGAGTTCAAGTATATCATTGTAGGAAACTACTGAAGTGCTATATCCAGGCACCATTCTTAGCAAGTTCATCTGCTTTTTTTTTACCTGGAATACTCTAGTAGGAGGATATCCATTCAGAGATCATGGCTGTACCCTGATTGCTTATTTCATTGAAGAGAAATTGGACTTCTGGGAGGAGAAGTAGATCTGTCATGATATTTTGTGGGCTCTGAAGAACACTGATTCAGAGTATATCACAAATCGCCTGGCATCTTGAGAGACGACATAATTGAGGACTTCCTTGATTGCAAAGATTTCACAACTGCACGTAGAATAGATAGGTAATCTGTACAAGCGGGTCCACCTATTGGTGTAAATTGCACATCCTGCAACAACATCATTCTTGGATCTGTCGGTGTACATTGCAATAAAATTAAAAAGAATTTCAGAGATATCCTGGGAGTGTTTCCTGTAAGAGGAAGTGGTTTGTGCTCGCCGATGAAATTGAAGATCAAGAAGAACTGGAGGTTGTTTTAATTTACAAGATTGGTATGAATGGATATCTCTGGGTATGACAGGTGGGATGCTCAGGCTGTAATTATCCAGATAGTTGGCTACATGAAAATGGAATGGTAATTTGTGTACCTTGTGGACATTGGGGTAGTGCCCAGGGTGATCCAGGAATACATAAAAGTATACTCTAGATGCAGGCCTAGCACCAACTTTAATGGCATATTTTAAACTACGATGGACTTTGTGCCTTTCCAAGGGATTCTCATTTGTTTCCATCTGAAGGCTAGAAATGAGTCTAGTGCAATAGGCCCTCAAAATTAGTCTCAGTGCTATGTTCTGGATAGTATTTACTTAATGAATAAGGGATGGTTTGGCAGAGTTGTAGACAATTCCACCATAATCCATTTTCCTTCTGATCAACGCCTTCATGTGTCAGCCACAGAAATTGACTCAATATTCAATCTATGGGAACAGACTTGTTTTAAACCATTTGTGTTGAGCCCAAATTGATTTCTGGTCAAATATTAGGCCCAGGATTTTTATTTCTGTTATTTCTTATATAGCTAACCCATTAAGAGAGAGTTTTGGAATGATGAGATTCTGTGGCTTATTAGTGAGGCAGATGCACATAGATTTCCGAGAAGAAAATTTGAAGTCTGTTTTTTGTTCCCAGGAATGGATGAGTAATATACTGTTGTGGAAGAGGTCTCTCATTGAGAAAGAACAATTTCCTTTACAGAGTATAGGGAGATCTGCAAAAGGATGAAATTTCAAAGGTGGAGGGATGTTTTTGAGAATATTGTAATGGATATCAAGAAAAGAGTAGCACTGGTGATAGAACCTTGAGGCACTCCATTTTCAAGTTTTGTAAACTTAGACAAATCATCATCATATCAGATTTGAATCTTACATTCTGTGAGCAAGTTTTTAAGAAAGTAGATCATGTTTGCCTTGATGTGTGGTAGGAGTATCTTAATTATGCTGGATTTCCATGTCATTTCATAAGTCTTATCAATATCAAGTTTGATTGCCATTAGGTGCTGGTCATGATTTAGTGCATCTCTTATTCCTGATTCTATTGTGATTAATGTGACCATAGTGGAATGAAATCATTAGATAATTTTGAAATTGTGCTAAAAATTGTATTTTATTAAAAGTTCAGTGTAGTCTCTTGTTTAATATTTTTTCAAGAAGTTTATACATAGTGTTGGTTAGGGTTATTTGTTTATAGCTTTCAGCTAAGGTAGAGTCTTTATCCAGTTTTAGAATAGGGATGACTATAGTAGAACACCACTGTTCAAGAAAGGTTTTTGTTGTCCATATAAATTGAATATTTTTGGAAGATATTTAATTCAATTTTCAGGAAGCTGCACAGAACTCGTAAAACATTTTTCAGGTCCAGTCCTAGACTTTTTGCAGTTTAAAAGAGCATCTCTGAGTTTGGGTAATGTAATTAGGTCATTGTAAGGCTCATCTAAGCTGCAATCCAAGGTCATTTGGGAGACAGGCTCAGTGCTAGAGATATTTCTTTGAAACTCCACTTCGTAATTAGAAGTAGAGGTAGCAGTGAAGGAATCAGCAAAAATGTCAGAAATTGTTTACATCTGATTAAGGATTTTGAAGTGTAATGGGACCATAGTTTTTGGCGTTTCCCTTGATTTTCCTGATGTTTGCCCATACCATAATTTTCAGAGTTTGGTGATTAACAGAGGTTAAACAAGATATCTTTGTTTCTTGTTTACTTTGTTTTGCAGTGCTTTGGGCCTTTGCTTGGTATTTTAGAAAATCTAGTTAATTTGTTTGTTGTGGTAGGATTTCTTTTATACCGGTAGTATGCTTTATTCTTCTCTGCTAAATTTATCTTGCATTTCTTATTCCACCAAAGGAGCCATCTATTTCTACCACTTCTCTCTATGATGGGAATGCTTGCTGTCGCAGATAGAATGACTGCCTCTGTAAACTCCTAGGTTATTTTATTTATTTCAGAACAATTAATATCACTTGTAGGTCTGAGGTGGTCAACTTCTTCCTATATAATGTCTTCGTACTCTTGCCAAATTGCATTTTTAATGTTCTGCTTTGGAATGTGTGAGTAATTTTAAGATGAATTGTGTTATAATGTAACAAGTATGGGGAAGTGATCATTTCCCTGAGGAGAACCATAGACCCACCAGTGAAAAAGGTCTGCAGTATCTGATGAACAGATACTTAAATCAATACATCTATATGTACCATGGGCCAAATTGTAGTGTATACAGCCATGGACACAAAAAATCAGTCATCCAGGGATTCCATGTGTCGATCAAAGAGCTTCATGCATCTTCGTAAAAGATGTGTTTACAATGTACATGAAACATATGTCTGTGACTAACAGTACAATGGTAACTTATGAGTGCTGGAAATAGCTCACAGAACAACATTACGGTGGCCAAGAGGTTAAGAAGGCCTTGCTTCCACTTATAAGTTCATACGTACAAATATTGCACTGCCTGTCATTTTTTTATGTTTGTTAATTTTATGACTGGACATGTAGAAGATAATATTGCATTAAAATAACTTTGGTATTTGAAGTTATGTGCCTCTCTATGCACATAAAAACATAATTTTACTAACATTCATGTTAAATAACTAAAAAAAATATGTGTAAATAAAGTATTATCTTCTAAAACTAAAACACAAAAAATAAACATAATTAATATTGGGTCTATGAACCCTCAGCCTGAATAACTGACCTGAATCTTCGGGGCATAGGGAAAATTGAATGCCTGCAGTAATGTGGACAAGAAGCAACAAGATCTCAGGCTTCATAAGTTTGGGTCTAAAAGCAATCTTTTGTCCCTCGCCCATCTACAGATAAATTGGAGCGCAGCTCCCTTTTTACCTCAGCCCACAGATTCTCAATGCAGGTCAAATATGGTGAACACGGAGGCCAGTTTACCATTTGTATATCCTACCTCTCTGAAAACCAATTTGAAATCTTTCGAGATGTGTGGACAGGATGATTCTGTACAAATTCAACAATCCCATCAGGATATCTCTACCACACAAAGGGAATCAAGATATTATCGGGTATTACCATGTAAGGTGCCTCATTGAGTGTATCAGCACACCTGGACTGCCCCTTGATATCTAGACCCAACATAAACGGACATGATGGAATTGTGAAGCCAGGTATTTTACATAGTATTGGGACCCTTGTGGACGACAATCAACTTTCCCTTATGTGTGGAACAAAATGTCACCTTGTTTGGGCATATCATATTATTCTAGTTGTGGTTGATATTTTCCTGTTATATTGGTTTGTGAAGAGTATGTTGGATTGGATTGTGAAGAGCGTGTTTAGTATGTTAAGAAGAAGAAGAAGAAGAAGAAGAAGAAAAAAAAATTATTCCATACAGATACCATTTTTTTTTCATTAGAAGAGAACTATTTGTGCCTAATGCATTTGCACACCACATGCACACTTCTATCATATTAACTGCACCAAATGTCATATGAAATAGGTACGTCTAAAATAAATAACTGCTATGTGTTGATTCAACATCATTAACAGAAGGTACAAAAAACGAAAAAAAACTAACTACATGCGAGAAGTGAACTGGCGCCCCTTACCAGAGGTGTAACTTATGTTTTGCCACAGCGCTACAGGGAATATACGTAGAAGGTGTCAGGTTTAGTAATGCTGCACAACAGTAACTGTATCATGTTTTGTGTTGTTAATATTGATGGTTTGTTGTTGAAGCTTAAGTTATACTTAATTAACTATTGAACATATGGGTTAGGTTAGCAGTATTAAGATTTGGAAATTGTGATTTGTTAATGCCACTACACAATCTACTGAATCACCGACGGCATACACAAGTTGCTGTGCCTTGTGGGACTTGAGACAAGTTTGGCAGTCCAGACATAACTTTTTTTTTTTGTCCATGAGCGTACATTGAGGATTGATAAGTGGAATTAGATCATTAAATTCCAGAAATTGTTTAGTTACTTTTCCTCTTGGGTTGGCTTCCTTGCTTCCACAAATAGTATTGTGGCTGTTAAGTCACCAAATACAATAAATGGTCAAGGAAGTTATTGGACTAAGTCATTAAGGTTGTGAAATTCAATAAGTTTGCTATTAGGCAAATATACGTTACACACAAACAATTTTATTGGCAAGCGAATAAGAGTAGCATTGCACTGGTGTTTAAATAGAGAAGTTGATGTACAATATGTAGTTTGATATACATAGCAACTCTGACATTAGCATGTAAATGACCAGATCTATTTTTATAGTAACTTATGTATCCTCTAATTGGAGCTACATAATATTTTTGAAATTGATTTCTTGAAGGTGTAAAATAGCTGGATCATGTTGACAGATTAAGAGTCTGAGGTATTCTAGCTGTAGTCAAAAACCATTAAATTACATTTATACGGAATCAAAAGGCAAACTATTGTTGTTATTTCTTGTGTGATCAATAATGTTAAGCAACTTTTTCTGAACATGGGTACTCTTGATGTGCTCAGTATAATATGGATGAAGCTTTTTGAGTCTGCTCAAAAGAGCTTCCAGGTTATTAGTATATTGCAGTGCTTTCAAAAAAACTTTTAAGTGGAGGAAGCTAAGAGTAAAGCTATGAGGTTCATTTAGAATGACTGATTTAACCGGTTGCAATAGTTTCACAAAATAGATTACTTTTTCTGCTCTCTTTGCCTTTTTAATAGTGTGTTTCATCAGAGACTGCCCTTTGTACAACATCACAGTCATCTGAAAGTTCTTCTGAGGGGGCCAAGCGATTAAGATAGTGATAGTGCTTAAGCAGCAGCTATTTCTGAGGAAGCTTCACTGGAGAGGAAAGCAGGAACAGGATGCTTTAGAGTGGAAACACCGGGCTACTTTACTGTTGCGTGACCTTGAGGTTGGCGTTCTTGGACCAAAGAATATTCTTCCCCATTTGCATTTTCTTTGTCCCTGGGAGAGGGTGGTCTACCAGGGATTTTCAAGGTTTGGAAATTATTAATCTTTTTGTGTACGGGGTTAGTTCTGGAAATTGTGCTAGACTAGCATTGGTCTGATCCTGTGTTGGATCAGATTCATACTTGCAATATTTTGCAAGGTGTCTCTCCTGCTTGCAAAGAAAGCAAGTGGGTGTGTCAGATATTGTAGAAATCCTATAGCTTGTACCTTCATAACATATGTTCAAATTAGGGGGTAAAAATCATCTGGGGCAGACATACATTTGTTTCCTAAAACTTAGGATACGAGAAAAACCAGGTTTGTTGATTTCTGCACTTATGTATGTAATACTGGATACTAGTTTGATTCCATATTCATTAATACTCTAAATATTGCATCATTTAGTATTATGGGACACATGTTTGAAAGTACAACTATTTTATTCAGGTTATTAGTGGTCTTAGCAGGAAACGCTCATAACTACTATTATTGTGTGGCTTGAAGTTGTATCTTCAGCTAATTTGATTCTTGAGAAATAAATACATTTCCTAGAGTAGGAAATGTGTGATCTATATTGAATATTGCTTGAATCAGTTACTTTACTTACTGCTACTGAATAGTCTTTAACTCTAAGCCCATCTTGAGATTCAATAACTTTAGTTTGTTCTTTTTTGGTGGAGATAATATTACCGATGCATAACTAGGCTATGTCATGGCCTGAAGACATGAGGGTAGGTTACATCTGTTTAACTGGCAGCCTACAGTAATTACTCTGTTTTTTAAAAAGCTGAATGTGATGACACATTCTACTGAATATGATAAAAGTAGGTCACTGATTTTAGCAGTGGCCGTTTTGCAATTCAGTTATATTTCAGAGTTTATCGAGTTAAAATCAAGATATTATTGCTAATACTCACACTTGTACCTTCAATACTGATGATCAATATTATCAATTACCTTGAAGAATCCCTGGTATTCTAATAATCCTCAAAATTGGCAGCAACTACACATTTGCTAGATACACACAATGCGACTTTCAATTGCTATATGCATAGATGATATTGTTACTGCCAATCTAACTTACTTTATGGAAATTTTACTTTTCAATGTTCAATAGTAATGTTAGTATTTAGCATTATAAGTAAAAACAAAAATTATTATACTTAAAATGATGTCTGCATAATCTTTTTAAGAAGAGGCTCTGTGTCTTTAACAAAGAAAATTACCAGTTTTAGCAGTAGTAGAGTGGCATATATCACTGAAATCTATAATGGATTATTATTATTGTTCCTGTTGTAATTAAAAAAATAATAAAGTCGCAGGATGTATGAAAAAGGTTCCAAAGCATGTATATATTTTCAATATAATTTGCTTGTCATATGTTTTCTTAATTTGAAAATGGCAGGGTCCACTGAGAATTTTGAACCACCATCAACCCAAAAGAACAAAGTGCCCATTATACTGCATTTGGATTTTTTTTTTTTAAATTGTCCCATTTATAACCCACTTTCAAATGGTAATATGAGTGTCCTTTTAACTTTGGAACATATTGCCTATTTGTAATGGTGGTAACTCATGGGCAGTCATGATTGGATTTTAGTTCTTTGGATTCTATACATAAGATCAGACTACATTCACACTCTCATTCATGCTTCCAGATTGGAAGCCAATTGTGTATGGTCAATATCTTTGATTTCACTCAAAAAGTAAGCAATCAATTGAGTATCCCAATTTGCGATCAGCCACACAATCTACTAAGCATAATCATTTTTTACCAATTCCAAAACCCCCTGAAAAATAAACCTTGGATGAAGAAACTATGTCTCCTGGCTCTAGTTTCTCCTCTGATCACGATGTACCATACCTCTCTAATCCCAATTCCTCTTCATCCCAATTCTTCTTTATGTCAAGAACCTCATTTTACAGGGTGGCATATAATATATCTACTTATTTTTCTTGGTATTCCTGTTAAACTTGAGGTGCAAGTGCACATGCACATGAATCAGATATATTATAAGCCTACAATGTTCACAATGAGTTCCCCATGGATTGTTGGCCCATATAGACAAGGATTGCAGCTGTGGAAGCGTTCATTGTTAGAGATTTCCTAACTGATATGCAGCTCCGCCTGTATTAACATTCTGGCAAAGATGGCTGCTTAATCAACTACTTATGTTGGATGAAGAGAATGCCCTTCTCAGGAGTTTTGAAAAAACAAAACTATGATACTAGGCAAGCAAAAATCCTTGCATTGTTTATGAGAAACCTCAAAGCAGCCACAATGTTGTGCTGTGCAGTTGGAATGTGCAGGATTATTGGTCCCTATTTTTTCGGGGATTATGCTGGTTGCACGCTAACTGTAAATTCCAACTGCTATGTTGCAAAATTTTAGCATATCAGAACCCTAAGAACAACAGTCGAATATCTGGTTTCAGCAGGATAGTGCTATGCCACATACTGCTCTTCAAAGCAGGGCTTTTCCCTAACAACTGTTCCGCAATTGAATGAATTCCCAATTTGGAGATTTCACTGGCCATCCTGCTCTCCAGAATTAACAGCTCCAGACTCCTTTCTATGGGGACACCTGAAGGAAAAAGTATTCTGCACCATTTGCACACCACTGAGTTGAAAGGTACCATCCACCACCAAATCAACACCATTCAAGTGACATGATGTGACATGCCATGGAGGCATTTTCACACCACCTTCAAGAATGCATAAATACAGATGGGGCCAATTAGCTGACATCATATTCAAGAAGTGTTGAAGTGCAGTATCCATAAATACAAATGTATATTGTTTCACGTTCTCACAAATAAAATAATTTCACTTAGTAGTTATATTTTTCAAAGGAAATTGGTAGAAACACAAACTGAACTAAATGATGTTATGTAAAATTTGCAATTAACTAAAATAACCAAAACACAAGCTGAAATCCCATATTAAAACCATTTACAGCCTAGTACAAAAACATCTTACAGAAAATCAAAATACAATCTGAGGTCCTTTTTGAAGAAAATGACCAATTAGCATACTGATTATATTAATGGACTAATGAGTAGATTAGGAAGAGATCATAATCCTCAGAAAGGGTGTCTCTTCTTACACTCATGAAAATTAGTTTCAAGGCCTTGCTTTTGCATTACAGGAATTTGTATTGTACGCTGCTAATATATGACAGTATGGACACAATACTGAAGTTTTTGAACTATCCAGAGCACAGTTGGCTGATTTGTAGTCATTTAACAGTCATAGGTATGCTAAGAGGAATTCCAGGATTCACAAAATTTTGCTAATTCCTCTGTGAGATAGGCATAATCATGAAGTTAGGGAGTGGTTATCAAGGGAAAACATAGTAGGGCAACAAGTGTGAAATACGATCCACTTGATGAAACAAAAACAACTTACCACCAGTACAAATAAAACTGGACTTGAATTTTGTGAAGGCAAAAAACAATCATGAAAAGCAAGCCAAAACTTAAAGTGGACATTTAAACAGCTGAGAAATGTTTCACCAGAACATATTAGAAATACAAAGGTGATAAGGATTGAAATCGGAAACCACTATACTTGCTGATTACTGTTGGCAGTTAACCATACATATTTCAGGGCCATCTTATTGGCATCCAGGAAGATAAAATAGGTGAGAATTGTTTTATAATATTCTGAGCTTGTGTTACAATGCAAAATATAATTATGTAATTATTATTATTATTAAAATATTTATTGGGGTATTTTAGATTTTAATATTTATTGATGATTTGGTTTAGCTGCATGTTTGATTCTAGTAATGTTACTGCAAAAAATGCTCCTAGAACTGAATGAATTACAGTAATGTTGTGTTTGTGAGAAATTCAACATATCCTCTCAAAAAACTATTTGGTGATAATGAATCACAGTATTTTCACATTTATGCATACACCACTTTCATTTAGATTTTTTAATTTTATTTTCAATTCTTCAACTAATTTCCTTTGAACATTCTTGTCTTGAACACACTATTAAACTATTTTTTTAATACACCAGGGAATATACAGTTGTTACATTTTTATGCTGAATGCTAAACAATAAAAAGAACCTTCAACAAAGCTTGTAAAGTATTTATATGATACCATAAGGAAGCTCATTCTAAGGGTCTTTATTCTTGGTAGAGTCCAATTGTTAAGATTAATAATTGTTATTAATAACATAAAATGTTTAATTCAATTTACACAATGTTGCTGCCAAACACAAAAACAAACTATTTATATGAACTTATGAATGGAGTTAATTTCTTCCTACCACAGAACAAAAAGCCACTTGTGTTTGATATTTTTCTGAACACCACTTGAAGATATTAAAGGATATTTAATGTAATCTGATTGTAATAGTATGTAGAATCTTATAATGCAAATTCAATGTTACCCCACACTGAACATAACATTTTCTTCAAAAGTTACTTATTTCAAAACAGACTGCCCTACCTCCTTAAATTTTTTCACATAACACCCAACTTACAAGCCTCCATCCCAGGTAGTAGTTTAAGCCCACCATGGGTGGCACTGTTAGCAGCCTACAAATCATTCATCAGTATGTCAGTTAAGGAAATTTTACTAGTTACACTATTTTAATAAGCACTTCATGGAAACCATATTGCAGAGTTCCACTGCAAACTGAGTATCCTAGTAGACAATTTCATTACACATCATAGTGATATTAAGTATAGCTAATATGTAATATTTCCACAGTCCTCAACGTGGAGGTGTAGAGTATGCCCTTTATTTAACCCTAGATTACTACTGATATTGGGTTGTATGTTGTTGCTATTGAAATGCAATTTTATTGAGGAAATAGGTGACTATCAAATATAAGTTGTTAATCCATTTAAAATTTTTATTTGCAGCATATTTCAACTAAGACTTAGAAATACACATAACCTAATTACCTTATATCTAAAAGAAAACAGCAAGAGATACAACAAAACAAAAGCAAAGAATAATATTTAGAATTTAATCTAATGGACCCCATAACAATATACTATTTGCCATCATACATATTTTTCTCAACGATGGCGACGATGATAATAATTTGAATTTCAATAGAGGGTAAAAAATAAGAATACTAATAGGTATAAACTAGAAATAAAATGAGTAAACAGAATCCAATATATTTAATAACAATGTAGCAATAAAAATTGTTTTGTCCTTACATTCAAATTCAAATAAGTGTGTTTTAGTTACTTTCATTGAAAAAGAACATTAAAAACAATATTGATACAAATACAGGAGTTAAAATAAAACATTAATGGGAATGCACAGTGAAGTAACTAATCAAATAAAAGTAAAAACATAGACTACACTCAAACTTCACTCTTGAAATAAAGTAAATTACTTCGGACATGTTTCAGTGGCTGTTGCCACCCTTTTCAATGGAGATTCGCTGATGAACTCATGGTAGCAACCTGTGGAGGTCTCTCTTTCGGATAGATGAATTTTGAGATGAGTCCATTTTTTTGTGGTATGTTCAAAATTTATGACCTTGTTTTTTAAAATTAATAGATTTTTCCCAAACTGTTAACCCAATTGGATTCTGCACTAATTTTAATAACTTGTGCTCACTGTGAAAATTATGGTTTTGAGTCCAAAAATGATGTGCTACAGCTGAATTATCTGTCTCCTTATATTTTAAATATCTTATGTGCTCTTTAAAATGTTGTCCAATGTTTCGTTTTGTTTTTCCTATATATATATATCTTTTCACATTCCTTGCAGCTGCTTTCATATATCCCTGATTGTTTTAATGGGGGAAATTTTATCTTTTGTGTTTGTATGGAGGAGGCTTTTTAAACTGTGCTTATTAACTGGGGCTAAGTTGATGATCCATTTTTTTAAAATCTTTTGAAATTTTTGGTGTGCCAAAGGGTGGTAAGTGAATTTTTTGTAGCTGGTTTCTGCTCTTACTCTTTTTAGAGTGCTACTTTCTTTTACTTTCTTCTGTTTCATGAATTTATTAATCTTCTTCTTCACCAAATGTTCTGTGTAGCCATTCTTTTGTGCAATTTCTATGATCCTATTAAGCTCTAATTTGTATTCCATCTGGCTTAATTGTAGGTTACCACTCTCAATGCAAAGCTGTTGATCATGGTGTATTTGCGTGAAATTGGGTTGTAGCTGTTGTTAATTATGTAGTTTTCCATCTGTGTTTCTTTCCTATAGATTCCAAATTCTAGTTTGTTGTTGTTCCTGATTATTTTTAGGTCCAAGAAGGCAAGCATGCCATTTGATTCTTTTTCTATTGAGAATGTTATGGAGCTGTCCTGAAGATTTAGTAATTTAAGGCTGTCCTCAACTACTTTTTTGTTTACTATTGCTACTATGTTGTCTACATATCTATACCAAGTTTTGTATATTTGTGGGAAGGCTGTGGTTATGTGGATTTCTAAATTACTCATGTATATGTGTGCAAGTATTGGATATACTGGATTTCCCATAGCTAAACCAATATACATCTCAACACACATAGGCTCACCAGGTGTCTTAAGTCTTTATCACATCAGGGTATAAATTTATACAACCATCTTCCAAACAGTGTTAAAGAGCTTAATCACAAAAAATTTAGAACAGCTGTTAAGAACGAACCCAAAAGTCATTTACCACTCACTATTAATGAATATTTCAATCAGAAACTTAACTTATTCCACAGAAAGCAAATTAAATAACTATAAATCATTATTATTTATCATATTTGCAACCATATTTCTCTTGTGCAGATACTGCCGCTTTTTGTTTGTCATTACAGGTCCCATTCTGCAGCAGTAGGAAGGAGCCTGGCGCTGGCAGAAAACTATTTTGGATTATTCTTTTTACAATTTCTGTATATATTTAAATTCAAATGTAACAAAATGTCATTATATTTTGACGATGCCAAAGAATCTGTATTTCTTCAGGCTGATAATAAATCTATCTATCTATCTATAAACTTTTGTGTATAAAATTAGCTTCTGAATGTAAAGTAGGTTTGTTTAATGCATAATTGTGTTAGCTAATGTACGTCTTCTGCAAATTCACCAGAAATGTCTGTAGTAGTTAGCCATTTTTTCAGTACCGAAAGTAGTTTTTCTCTTTGAATGCTGGGGAAAAGTGATACAACATCAAACAAAACCAACATGTCATCATCACTTAGGTCTTTTTGTTTCATTTGTTCTATTACTTGAAAGGAATTTTTTATACTTAAACTGTTTTACAGTGGTAGGGTTTGGAACTGTTTTGTGAGCCAATTTGCTAGTTGGTTTGTGGGGGAGTTAATGGTGTTTACATTAGGTCGCATTTTATTTCCTGCTTTATGCATTTTATGTAGTCTGTATATTCTTGGTGTGCAGGGGTTACTTGGAATTAGTTTCTTTTTGTTGGCATCCTGATTAATTTTACACTGTTTTGTATATTTTGAGGTGGGATCTTTTGGAATTTCCACATATTTTCCTGACTGCAAAAGTTTCTCCATGCTGTTTTCATAATCCGACTTGGCCAATTACCACTATTTTATTTCCTTTGTCGACTTTTGTGTAGAAAACCTCCATTTTGTTTAATGATTTTAACACTGAAAGTTGTGACGGCTCTGGGATTTTTTTAAACTGTTTTAAAGTTCTTTTGCATTCTGCTCTGATTAAGAGATTGCGGCTTTTTGGTTAGTCAAAGATTGCCATTTCTATGTCTGCAATGTATTTGTAAACATCGCCGGAAAAACTGAAGCATGTATTTAGGCCCTTGTTCAACACTTCTTTTTCTTTCAGTGTCAAGGATTCCTTAGATAAATTAACAAAATTGTCTTCATTATTTTCAGTTTGGCAATGATAGCTTGCATTGTCATTTAGCGTTTGTTGCTTTTGGCGTAAATTTTTAAGTTTTTTATTTAGAATCATGCACTTTTGCTTTACGCGTATGTTCATGAACTCAAATAACCGTTGCTCTAAATTTTGCCAGAATACATCCCCCAAAGTTTTATAAGTTCTAGATGCAAGCTGTAACTTATAAAATCTAACTCATTTAAGGTGTTATAATGTTTTTCTATTTGTAAAACTTTCTTTTTGGCTTCCCTCTGTGCCTTGTCATTCCCGCATTGATTTACCAACTTCTGAACAAATACTGGTGTCAAATCGTGCCCAAGACATGTGCGTAAGAATTTTATACTAACAGAAATTAATCTTTTCTTTATCCTGATGTTTATGAACTTTTAAATCTGTGGTTTGCTTCCATTATGGTCAATACTAAAACGTTGTAATGGTCTCACCTCCATGTTTGCCACTTTGTCATCATACCATCTATAATTTCAAATTCCCTTTATGAACTATTGTTCATCTCAATTAAAACATTACTGGGAATGCACAGTGAGGTAACTAACCAAACAGGAGTAAAAACATAGATTACACTCTAACTTCACTCTTGAAATAAAGTAACTTACTTCGGACATGTTTTGTTGGCTGTTGCCTCCATTTTCAACAGATTCGCTGATGAACTCGGGGTAGTAGCCTGTGGAAGTCTCTCTTTCGGATAGATGAATTTTAAGATGAGTCCATTTGTTTGTGGTATGTTCAAAATTTATGACCTTGTTTTTTTTTAAATTAATAGATTTTTCCAAAACTGTTAATCCAATTGGATTCTGCACTAATTTTAATAGCTTGGGCTCACTGTGAAAATTGTGGTTTTGAGTCCAAAAGTGATGTGCTATAGCTGAATTATCTGTCTGCTTATATTTTAAATATCTTATGTGCTCTTTAAAATGTTGTCCAATGTTTCGTTTTGTTTTTCCTATATATAGCTTTTCACATTCTTTGCAGCTGATTTCATATATCCCTGATTGTTTCAATGGGGGAAATTTTATCTTTTGTGTTTGTATGGAGAAGGCTTTTTAAACTGTACTTATTAACTGGGGCTAAGTTGATGTTCCATTTTCTGAAAATCTTTTGAAATTTTTGGTATGCCAAAGGGTGGTAAGTGAATTTTTTGTACCTAGTTTCTGCTTTTATTCTTTTTAGAGTGTTTATTTCTTTTACTTCCTTCCGTTTCATGAATTCATTAAACTTTTTCTTTACCAAATGTTCTGTGTAGCCATTCTTATGTGCAATATCTATGATCCTATTAAGTTCTAATTTGTATTCCATCTGGCTTAGCTGTAAATTTACCAGTCTGAATGCAAGACTGTTGATCATGGCGTGATTGTGTGACATTGGGTTGTAGCTGTTGTTAATTATGTAGTTTTCCGCCTGTGTTTCTGTCCTATACATTCCAAGTTCTAGTTTGTTGTGGTTCCTGGTTACTTTTAAGTCCAAGAAGGGAAGCATGTCATTTGATTCTTGTTCTACTGTGAATGTTATGGAGCTGTCCTGAAGATTTAGTAACATAAGGCTGTCCTCAACTACCTTTTTCTTTACTATTGCCACTATGTCGTCTACATATCTACACCAAGTTTTGTATATTTGTAGGAAGGCTGTGGTTATGTGGATTTCTAAATTACTCATGTATATATCTGCAAGTATTGGGGATAATGGATTTCCCATGGCTAAACCATACTTTGGAGTATAAAATTTGCTTATAAATGTAAAGTAGGTTTGTTCAATACATAATTGTGTTAGCTTAAGAAACTCTTCTGCTATTTCACCAGAAATGTCTGTGGTAGTTAGTCATTTTTTCAGTACCAAAAGTAGTTTTTCTCTTTGAATGCTGGGGAAAAGTGATACAACATCAAACAAAACCAACATGTCATCATCATTTTGGTCTTTTTGTTTCATTTGTTCTGTTAATTAAAAGGAATTTTTTATACTTAAACTGTTTTACAGTGGTAGGGTTTGGAACTGTTTTGTGAGCCAATTTGCTAGTTTGTTTGTGGGAAGTTGATAGTGTTTACAATAGGTCACATTTTATTTCCTGGTTTATGTATTTTATGTAGCCCATATATTCTTGGTGTGCAGGGGTTACTTGGAATTAGTTTCTTTTTGTTGGCATCACTGATTAATTTTACACTGTTTTGAATATTCTGAGGTGGGATCTTTTGGAATTTCCACATATTTTCCTGACTGCAAAAGTTTCTCCATGCTGTTTTAATAATCTGATTTGGCCATCACCACTATTTTATTTCCTTTGTGGGCTTTTGTGTAGAAAACCTCCATTTTGTTTAACGATTTTAACACACTCTGATGAAAATTGTGGTGGCTCTGGGATTTTTTTAAATTGTTTTGAAGTTCTTTTTGCATTCTGCTCTGATTTATATATTGAACAAACCTACTTTACATTCATAAGCACATTTTATACACCAAAGTATGGTTTAGCCTTGGGAAATCCATTATCCCCAATACTTGCAGACATGTACACGAGTAATTTAGAAACCCACATAACCACAGCCTTCCTACAAATATACAAAACTTGGTATAGATATGTAGACGACATAGTGGCAATAGTAAATAAAAAGGTAGTTGAGGACAGCCTTATATTACTAAATCTTCAGGACAGCTCCATCACATTCACAGTATAAAAAGAATCAAATGGCATGCTTCCCTTCTTGGACCTAAAAATAATCAGGAAACACAACAAACTAGAATTTGGAGTCTATAAGAAAGAAACACAGATGGAAAACTGCATAATTAACAACAGCTACTACCAAATTTCACACAAACATGCCATGATCAACAGCCTTGCATTCAGACTGGTAAACGTACACTTAAGCCAGATGGAATACAAATTAGAACTTAACAGGATCATAGAAATTGCACAAAAGAATGGCTATACACAGCATTTGGTAAAGAAGAAGATTAATAAATTAATGAAACAGAGGAAAGTAAAAGAAATTAGCACTCTAAAAAGAACAAAAGCAGAAACTAGGTACAAAAAATTCACTTACCACCCTTTGGCACACCAAAAATTTCAAAAGATTTTCAAAAAATGGAAAATTAACTTAGCCCCAGTTAATAAGCACAGTTTAAAAAACCTCCCCCATACAAACACAAAAGATAAAATTTTCCCCATTGAAACAATCAGGAATATATGAAATCAGCTGCAAGGAATGTGAAAAGGTATATATAGGAAAAACAAAATAAAACATTGGACAACGTTTTAAAGAACATACGAGATATTTAAAATATAAACAGACAGATAATTCAGCTGCAGCGTATCATTTTTGGACTCAAAACCATAATTTTCAGAGTGAGCACAAGTTATTAAAATTAGTGCAGAATCCAATTGGGATTAACAGTTTGGGAAAAATCTATTAATTTAAAAAAACAAAAACAAGGTCATAAATTTTGACACACCACAAACAAATGGACTCATCTCAAAATTCATCTATCTGGAAGAGAGATCTACTCAGGCTGCTACCACGAGTTCATCAGTGAATCTCCATTGAAAATGGTGGCAAGAGCCACCGAGACATATCCGAAATAAGTTACTTTATTTCAAGAGCGAAGTTTGAGCGTATTTTATGTTTTTACTCCTTTTTGACAGGAGTTAAAGTCACCAAAAAAGTTATTAATATTCACAACCTTTTTCAGAGGCTTGGCATTTGACATTATTTAACTCTGAGGTAGTGGTAGCCTTCATCAAGTATTAGTAGTCTTCAGCTAAGTGCAACTGTATGGTTGATAATCCCCCCCCTCCCACTCACTCTTAACCATTGTTTGCCTATCTATGAAAGATGAAAGTGCCCAAACTTTTTAGGGTATCCTTCCAGATATTTCTCCACATTGACATTAAACCTTTATCATCCAGAATGCTTCATAAGTCATGGAAACCCTGTAGGAAATATATGCAGCGACTTTGGGGGCACATTTGTGACTCAATCGAACCATTGACAAGCTCCATCAATGTTTGGCTCTATGGCACAAATTCCTTATGTACAATGCCTTTAGTGTCAAAAAACACAGTCATTGACTTCACATTGGATCGAACTTGTCTGGGTTTTTTGGGGCGAGGAGATGAAGGACTCTTCAATTGTGAAGCTTGCTGTCTCATCTCTGGATCGTACCCATAAATCCATGTTTCATCACCAGTAATACTTTTCTCCATAAACTGTGGGTCATTTTGATGCTGTTCTTTAAGTTCTGTGCAGGCAATCACAAGACTTTCCTATTGGTCATTTGAAAGCAGGCGGTGTACAAACTTATCAGCAATTCTTCTCATATCCAAATCTTCTTTCAAAATGCTTTGAACACTTCCAAAGAAGAGTTCTAATGAGTCAGAAAGTTCTGTTATTGTCTAATATGCCTATTATTTAAGACCATTACCTCACCTGACTGATATTTTCATCTGTTTTGATGGAACACGGGGTCACCCTGAATGATTTGCATCTTTAACTGATGTCACACCACTTTTAAATTTTGAAAACCACTGAAATGCTTGAATTTTACCCATTACTTCCTCTCCAAAAGTTGTCCTTTACATTTCATAGGCTTCTGTTGCAGTTTTACCAAGTTTTAGGCAAATTTGATGTTCGTTTTTTGTTATCTGGCATTTTTGCTGCACAGAAAAATCACAGTAAGTGCAAAACATGCATTCATTTCAGAGCTTCTACCTCTGCACTACAAGGTAACAGAAAGTCACACGATCTCTCATTTTTATCGGGAAGGAATGCTACATTTACAGTCTGGGTAAGAATTAAAGACATCTCAGTAGCAGCATTGTTGTGAAGCCATTCCGTATATGCCTGAAAAACATCCCAGTTCTAGCAAATTGTGAAGGCCATTGAGCTCAGTGGGTAAAGTCTTTATTTGTAGAAGTAATGTATGACTAACATAACCTTTCTCAGGCTAAGATCACCCTTGCTGCTCACCAGAAAGTCACAAATTGCTGAAAAGCAATGTGTTCAATTTTTACATACTCTTCCCATTCTTTTCTAAGAACTCACCAGGTCTTTAGACATGTATTTATTACTCATTCCATAAGTGTGTATCACTTACTGCACTCTCTTCAAAAATAGTCATGATTACAATGTTGTAATGAGTATAATAATTCTTAGTAACCCATTAATCTAAAATGGTAAAAAATACACAAAAAGCAAGCATCCTTTACTTTATTTACACCAAATCACTTTATATTCTTTTCTAAAACCAAACAGCTTGTTTTGGATGCATATGTTTGAAAATACAAAATTATCTTCTGTTATTTTAATAGCTGAAACTAGCCCCTGTTCTGATATAGTACATCATTATTAGTACTCATTGGAAATGCATACAACATTCATTACAGCAACATACACAATGAAAACATTAGTACAGTTTTTATTTTCTTCTTCCCTTCTGCAAAGAATTTGTATGGCTATTTTTAACTAAAGAATCAAAATGTAAAACATTACATGGAGGTTTTTTGCAGTGTGTATGATGGTTCCCAGGGACATTATGGCTGCCTCATAAAAATAATGTGTTGATTTCCTTAATGACAGTAAAAGAACAATGCTCATCATGATGAGTTACACACTATTAGTGATATTTATCGGGCCAATAAGTAAGTGTTGTTACTCTGGCAATGTGGTAGATGGCAGACCAATCATACTACTAGTCGCATTTTTTTCAATTCACATTTAATCATATTGAAGGTAAGTTTTGTCGAATTCAAAAGCTTTTAATTGTTGTTTCCATTCTGTGATAATTGTGTCTTTTTTGTCAGCATGGATAAATTTTAAATGTAAATACAAAGTTGCAGTTCTAAAGACATGAATATACAAAAATGTAGGAACTTGACAGTTACTTGAATTTTGGTTTCACATACACTTTTGCTGAAAATGAAGAATAACCACAGCATCATTTGTTTCTAAGTCCTGGCTATTGACAGCCTGCTTCCTAATAAAATAGAACAACATATGTAACCAAATCATGGTAATTTGGTAAACAAACCACAAGAATACTGTTCCTGAATTAAAAGAAAATGACAGAACAAAACACTTGTGTCACTCAATGAGCAATGAAGCTTACACAGGCATTTTCTTCAACTTAAAAAGTGCCCACCATGTAGTAAACAGCAGGAATCCTTTGAGAACCAGCTGCACTAAACATGGTTCGTGTCTATTATGACAGATGAGTGTGCTACCAAGCAACCGGCAAGTGTGCCTTTGTTAGACAGCAGGATTAGGCATAGGAGTACTCAATATAACCAACAATATTAATGATAGTCGGTTGAAAAACTCAAATGTGATATTGCTATTCAGTTGGGTGAAGATACTGACAACTGCAATGAAGTGCATCTAATTTACCACATGCAATTCATCATGATAAATTTCCTGAAGATGTTCTTTACTGCAGGAAGATAACTCGTTGAACAAAAGCAGCAGAAATAATACCATTTGAAATATTACACATCTTATGGAAGAAAACAATATTAATTGGGGGAATTGTCTAGGTATATGTACACATGGCGTTCTTAGTATGGCTGGCTGTTACACCAGACTACCAATCCTGATCCAGAAACAAACTCCTCATGCTACTTAGAAGTAAGACAATATTTTGTCTACAGAAAAGCACCGACATCAAAAACCATGAGTTTTGTCCTTCATAGTTTTTCAATCAGTAATTTAAGTGGTAAATTTCATTACATCAGCCACTTCAGTCCAGAAGTTTTCAACAAATTGCAATTGACTTGGGCATTACACATTTCTCTATTTCATTACAGTAACTCTACTTGACTTTTATGTGGAAATGTCTTGAAATGGGTGTATGAAGTCAGGAATTCTTTGCTCTATCTAGTTCAATATTTGAATTCCAAGAAGTTTGTAGACAGGACTTTGTTTTCAAGCTGACGTATTACTGTAACATATTTAAAAAACTGAATTCATTAAATGTATTCCTTCAAGGCATTGAGACCAACATTCTGCAATGATAAACAAAATTTCAGTCTTCAGAAAGAAGCTACTATTGTGGAGGAAAATGTTGGATAACAAAGATATACAGTAGAATCTCATTGGGGCTCTAGCTTGTCCAAATTAATGGAAGTCCAGATTAAACCAAATAGCCTATGAAATGAGCCAAGGCACGTTATTTACACTCTCTGCTCAGTGAAAAGAATGTGTATTTTAAATTTAAGAAATGCAAAGGTTATTTAGTATACAAGATATTGTCATTGCAATGTACAGAATTAGAATATGGCAATCAAGGCAGTGTCATTGATCACACTTGACTCACTTAACGGCTTGGAGAAACTGCTGATCTTTTGCTGTCTTCCTTTGACATTAATTTCTTTAAGAATAAACTTGTGTAAATGCCTCAAATGTTAGTAGTGTGCAGAAATATTTTTGTGATTAGAGTATTTTTGAGTTGGGTTTGTAACACTTAAGTATCACTTAAGTACCACTTGTGTATAATTTTTCCAGACCAGTTTCAATGCCAAGTGGGCATCATTGTCTATGGTTTCCAACTGAATTTCCACAGGATGTTCTATGTTGAGGTGTGACGGTCCCTGGTGGCTGGGAGACAAACTTCCACAATATATTTTGTGGCAGCAATTCAAAGTTGAATACATGGTGTTGATTTTTAATGATATGGATTTTTTTTCCCAGACATCGAGTTCTGCTGCATATCTGGCAGGTTTTACAAGGTGTATGTTAGGTACTATTTCATGGTTAATAGACCAAAAGTTGTGTGCACTGGCTGATTTGTCAGCTTGTTTGTATTTTACTGCTCTCATGTGTTCTTTAAGTCTTGTTTCAAGGTGTCTTTTTGTTTTACCAATGTAAAATTTGTTGCAATCTGCGCAATTTATTCTGTAGATTCCTGATTTTTTATGTTCTGGGATTTGGTCTTTATGGTTGTTGCAGAGCATTTTTTGTAGGCTGAACTTATTCTGGGGGGCAAGTGTGATTTTATATTTTTTGAATATTTTTTGGAACTTGTGGTGTAGTTTTGGGTGATAGGTAAACTTTTTGAAGCAAGATTTATCTATTGCTGGGCTCAGTTTTGTGGTTTCTGTGATTAATTTCTGTTGTTTGAATTTTTGTATTTTTTTATGTATTAATTTTCTGTCGAAGCTATTGTTTCTAGCAGTAGATATTATGTGTTTGTATTCTGTGTTGTATTCTTCATTTTTTAATGGTGTGAAGACAAGTCTATGGGTGAGGCCATCGAATACTGCATGTTTGTGAGCTATAGGATTGTGGCCATAATTCTTTATATAGTCGTCTGAGTGTGTAGGTTTGTGTTAGATACCAAAGGACAGTTTGTTGCTTTCTCTGATTATTTTCATATCTAGAAATGGAAGGAAGTTATCTTTTTCTATTTCTATTGTGAACTGTATTGCTTTCTGTTGTATGTTGAGTAATTTGAGAGAGTCCTGTATGAAATGTTTGGGGACAATGGCAAAGATGTCATCAACATATCTATGCCAAGTCTTGAAGATGTGTGGGAATGCTGAGGTTATGTGTGTTTCAAGGTGGCTAATGTGAAGGTCTGCCAGAAGTGGTGAAATTGGGTTACCCATTGTAAGGCCTGTAGTTTGTTGGTATGTTCTGTTGTTGAAAGTGAAGTAATTCTGATCTAGGCATAGTGAGTTAACCAGCTTTCTAGGTGTTTTAACATTTGAGGAATGGGTATGTTGGAGTACATTGCTGTGATGTCAAAGGATACCAAGGTGTTTTCGGGTTTTATTTCCAGGGTGAAGATTTTGTTAATTAGATCCTGCGAGTTCTTTATACTTAAGCTGGGATATTTTGGTAATGATGTGAACTTCTGCACTAACCATTTTGAGAGACTGTATGTAGGAGAATCTATATTGTTGACAATTGGTTGCATGACATTGCCAGTTTTATGGATATTTGGAAGGGCATAAAGTCTGGGTAAAATTGGGTGGTTTGGTTTCAGTCTGTTTTTTGTGCTGTTTAGGATTGTTTCGGTTGCTTTTATGGTAAGGTTGTAGTCTTTCATGCATTGCTTCAAAGGATCTGTTTTGATTTCTGTGAAAATGTTATCTTGCAACATATTTTCAACACTGGTTTATTTGTTATTTATTTATGCTAAGCTTTATACAGATGAATATGACCGGTGTTCAGCCCTGGCTCTTTACCGGTCATACTCATATTTTACAATAGCTTATTAATTCTAGTTTATTACACCATTTTGTCTACTGTCCATACCCATTTATTTTTCACTCTGTATAAGAATTGTCCAATCTTCTTACTGTCTTTTTGAAACATTTCAACTACTGCCTCATTTCTATCTATTTTAAACCATTTCTTACTGATATACTACTTTCTCCAAACTTCAGTCCGTTTACATTTAAATAAAATGTGTTCCATATCTTCATTTCTGCCACATATAGGACATTGGTTTTGTGGAATACCTTTCCTTAAACCTTTTAATCTCCATACTCATGCTTTCAGCCATGCAATACCTTCTCGCTCCTCTTTGGCACATCTATGTACTTTTCCCTTCCCCACGAGTCTTTCATTGGCATACAGAAAACTAAAGATCTCTTTTCAGCTATCTCACTAAATATTTTTTTGTATTTCTATATCCTCAAATCTTTTCCTTGCCAACTTCCAGAAGTTATTCACATTATTTTCTCTTCTTCTCCACATTTATCCTAACCCACTACTTTCCAAGTTATTTCTGAGACAGTTTACCCATCCCTTGTTCTTTAAACTTATCCCTTGACATATTAAACACTGTTTTAACAAATTCCTTTCTTCCAATTTCAATATTCTATACCAAAATTTCAATGCCCTTTCCATAATCTTTCCTTACTTGCCACTCTACCCAGCCCTATTTGTGCTACCTGCCTAACAGTTGCATTTGGTAGCCCAAGTATTTCTTTGCAAAATTTCCTATGCACCTCATCTATGACTTCCCATCCTTCTTCTAATCCCCATACTTCCATCCCATATAGCATTTTTGCCTCAACCACCATATTGTACACTTTTTCTAACCATCTAATATTTATATTAGGTACTTTGTATTTGCAAGCTGATAAAGCTCCTTTTCCTTTTGCCAATGCAAATTTCTTTTGTTTTTCCCAATTGCCACCACTGTCAATTTTAACTCCTAGATAAATACATTCTCTCACTATCCTGTACTCTTTTTTATTCTCATTCTTCCATTTTCCATACTTGCTCAATTTCCTCCCTTTTTTGAACACTACAATCTGCATCTTGTCCTGGTTTACTTTTTAACTCCACTCTTTACAGTAATTATTTAATGCTTGCAAGGATTGTTTTAAGCCATTCACTGTAATTGCACCTATAACTAGATCATCTGCAAACAGTAATCCTGGAATCTGAATATTATTAATTATTGGCATAGAGTTATTATTTCTCCCAACTTCTGTTAATACATCTATATATATATATATATATATATTAAATAGGACTGGGCTTTACATCCTTGTCTAAGGCCTTTCTCTTGTTGGATTTCTCTTGTTACAACCCCTTCCTCCACTCTTATACAAAAAGTATTTTCCTTATATAATGATCTAAGGGTGTCCACCATTTGTTTACTCACTCCTTTAGTCACAACTTATGCCACAGCAATTGAAGTTCTATCCGATCATATGCTTTCTCTAAATCCACAAAAGCCATGTATAACTTCCCTCTTTTGTCTTTCAAGTATTTATCTACCAGTGTTTTTATAATAAATAAATTATCAACTGTCCTTCTCCCTTTCCTAAAACCCATCTGAACAACACTGGTGATATAGTCTGATGTATCTAATATTACTATTGTGTTGCTTTTATCTGCTTTGGTATATATTACTGGTTTGGATTTTAGATTCTGGAGGGCTTTTTTGTTTGGAAAGTTAGTTCTAATGTGATTGTGATCTTTTAGTACTATTTTGCATTCATTTTTAATGGCTGTTTTATCATCTTGTTTTAAATATGCACAAGCTATTTCTATGTCTGCTATTAGGTCTTCTGCTTGGTTGCAGTAGATTATACATGTTTTTAGGCCTTGATTAAGTAATAAAATCTCATTTTTTGTGAATGTTGAACTGGAACTGTTTACAACTTTGTTAGATGGAATGTTTTTGTGTGGTAAGTTTTCTTTTTGAGGTTAGGTGTTGAAGTTTTGTTTTGTTGTAAACACAGATTGTTTAGTTTCTTCTTTAGTTTTTGTGTTTTCTTGCTCATTTTCTTGCTTAAAATTGGTAGGAAGTTTATCAGTAAATTTTGCAATGTAATGTAATCAATAGTGTTTGTAAGCTTTAGATGGAGATCGTATGTTTGTAGGTCAAGTTGGTGTAACATTCAAGGAGCATTACTTTTTTATCTGCTGATTTTTGTTGGGGAGTGTCGTTTCTGAATTTTACGATTCTTCTTACAAAGTTGGGCATTACTTGGTGCGACATGCAGAGATTGATGAAATGAATGTCTGCACCCATGTGTTTTTTTTTTGTTTTGTTTTTTCTTTTTTCTTCCAGTTGTAGATATTTCTTGATATTTTGTTTATCAAATTCTATGTTGAAGAATGGTAAGGATAATTTTTTCTTACCTTCATGATGCTGTGAGTTGTGGAGCACATGGTGCTTGTTGATGAACTAACCCTTTCTGGTGCGATCATTGGCGGTAAATTTAAGAACAATTTTAATGAAAGGATGTTTTGGGACAGTGTCTGAATAGAGCATTTTTGAGTTGTGTTTGTAACACTTAAGTATCACTTATGTATAATTTTTCCAGACCGGTTTCGATGTCATGTGGGCATCATTGTCTATGGTTTCCAACTGAATTTCCACAGGGTGTTCTATGTTGAGGTGTGACGGTCCCTGATGGCTGGGTGACAAACTTCCACAATATATTTTGTGGCAGCAATTCAAAGTTGAATACTTGGTGTTGAGTTTTAATGTTATGGTTTTTTTCCCCAGACATCGAGTTCTGCTGCATATCTGGCGGGTTTTACTAGGTGTATGTGAGGTACTATTTCATGGTTAGTAGACCAAAAGTGGTGTGCAATGGCTGATTTGTCAGCTTGTATTTTACTAAGTGTTATAAACCCAACTCAAAAGTACTCTATTCATACATATCACTGTTCCAAAACACCCTTTCATTAAAATTGTTCTTATTTTCGTGATTGTTATCTTCAACCTTGCGAGGGTCTACAACCTGCCACTAGTCGTGGCATAAACAGTTGACCGACTGACTGAGACTGATGGGAGGCATTGTGACTGATGGGGGGTTATTATGTATTAAATGGCTGTCTGTATTAAGAGGAAGTGTTGACTAATGGGGTCCAGATTGATGAGGTTCTATTGTACCTTGTAATTTCCCTACTCTGCACATGGTTTTAGAATGTCAATGACTTACATTTGAGTGAAGAATTGAAATCTCCTTATGAATCACTTAACTGAACTCCATGTTTACCTTCAGAAGTACCTTTCAGAAGAAGTTGATCAACAGAATTGGATCAAAAATCATTTTTGAGCAGAACTTCCATCAACACTTACCAATGAAGAACAAGAGCAACTTATTGATATTTCTTCAGAATGCGCACTGAAGTCAAAACCTAATTCCTCATCCCTGCTTGAGTTTTGGAGCTAGGTGAAGCAGTAGTATCTGCAAGTAGGTAACAAGGCCCTAGAGTTTTGATTCCCTTTGCATCATCCTGCTTATGTGAGGTAGGATTTTCAGCTTTGGCAGCCATCAAGACCAAATATAGATTATGATTTAATATTAAGAAAGATATGAACGTCACAGTTTCCAATCTTGTGCTTAGATTTTAAGAATAGATGGTGAAGCAAGCTCATGCTTCTGATTGATTCTGTTGAAAGAATAGTGTAATAAAGCTTAAGTTAAAGGAATAACTCATTTGTTTTGAAACTTAAGTTTACTTACCCAACATACCAAGTCAAATGACTTATAAAAAAGAAGTTGCAGGTATTTCATGTTCAGGTCAAAAAGTTTGAAAATCACTGCCCTAAAAATTATTCTCTACACATGAAGGAAAGAAAGCAAGCAAGCAAATAAGCTGTTCCAATGGCATTTTGGTTTGCAATACAAAGGAAAAAGTATGGAAATGTATATTGATAAACATATCAATAGCAAAGTGAAAAGTGGATTTAGTGCATTGAGATATAATTTGTTTGTAAATGACAACTGATTTTTTTTCACCTACTTCTAATTCAGCCAAATAATGTGGTTAGCCAATGCTAAAACTTGATAGGGTAATCATATACTAATTCCCATTCCTTCAGTCATGCCAAGCACCATTCCTTTATTAATAACTCACATTCAAATTGTGTTCTTTATAGTACTGTGTTGATTTTTACTAGTTTCTTCTTTGTAGTATTTTGTTATTGCTTTTTGAGGCAAATAAACATAGTATGTGGTACTTGGCTTGAACCAATGCTCAATGAATCTGAGGGAGGCACAGAGCACATTTGGTGGAATTTTTTATGGTTTCATTTTCCCTGCTTACAACTAGAAAGAGTTCTAGTGGCTGTTCTTTATCATGGCCATATAGTGCGCAATTTGTACAATCCAGGTAGACAAAAAATCTGAACATGTTAATGGGTACATACTATTTTTCATCATGTCTTATTGTCTCTTGAGATTTAAGTAACATAAAACCACAGTTTTATCTTGTACTGATTGTTATGATTGTTATCAGACAGATTTTCTAAGAACAAGACTGAGTGGTTCATACCTACAAACCTGATTTTCTAATGAAACTTTCAACAAAGGTAGCATTCATAAATAGATAGTGTTAAATCCGTAAGTATTTTAAATTTTATAAAACATCTAAACACACTGTGTATGACTGAAAATGGAGTCTACAGTGACTTCAAAATGGGATGAGGTTTGTCCTTAAGTGCCAGCATGCCGGCAGCCAATCAGAGTGCTGCTGTGTCGACATGTTGCATTACCGCTTAACTGTGAAGTAACACGCCAAGTGATTCCCTCTCTCATAAATATTACTTGCACTAAGACAAAATATTCAAATTTTGCAAAAAATAATTCATGAGAAAGATAGGGAGTAATGTTTCTGGCAGAACCATAAAGAACAGAGATTTTTAGCTCAAATAGTTTTCATAATACACACGAATAACCAAACTCATGTATTATATCATAATCAGAATTACATAATCATTGTAATGACCATTATTATTTGTATGTTTGCTCAACAGCTTACTGCTTAAGCCTGTGGTATAAGTAAAGTAAGTGTGTCTCGCATTTGCAGAAGCAAGAAAATCTGAACCCAGTAGTGTTCCAGTGTTTGTCACCAAACACATTGGACCTCCCAAAAAGGTTATAAAGGTTACATGCGTAATTACACAGTATTGGAATATAAACTATTGACATCACGGTACTAAAAGAATTATTACACTTAGCAAGCTGTTAAATTCGAGAAGCAGAGTGAACACATTCTTGTTAGCTGAAGAATGTTGCATCAGCTATCTCATGTTTACTTTATGTCTCGAAATCAGGGCTCATTTTTACTATCCCTAGTCCCTACAGAGTTTTCAGTTTTCCCTGTCAGTTTTCAGTTGCAATTTAGTCAGGAATAGAGTAAGTGCAATGGCTTATAGTGGTGAATTTAGTGGCGAATCTAAGAGGCAGATATTGTGTAGCCAGGCTCAAAGTATTATTCTTAGGGTCTACAAGTTTTTAAAAAATGCAGCAATGAGGAAGACAGAAATCAACTCGAAATTGCTCAACAGATTACTGCTTAAGCCTGTGGTATAAGTAAAGTAAGTGTGTCTCGCATTTGCAGAGGCAAGAAAATCTGAACCCAGTAGTGCTCCAGTGTTTGTCACCAAACACATTGGACCTCCCAAAAAGGTTATAAATTTAAGTGACTTTGACAAGAACGTTGTACATAGAACTGTGTTCAAATTTTGTGACCAAGGGGAGTTTCCAACAATACAAAAAATAACTTACTCTCTTAGAACTAAAATATCCTACACTGGTTTAAATTTGTCTACTTACAGGATTTTAAGAGGATTACGGTTCATGTACAGAAAGACAAATTATGGGCATCAATTTTTAATGGAGAGGAGTGACATTGTTGCAGCAAGGACAAAAACTTTTACATCAATGCACGAAATTCAAAATTCTGGTGATGCAAGACCTGTATCTTACTTAGACGAGACTTGGGTAAATAAACACCACACTCAAAATTCAATTTTGCAAAACTCCTGAAAGAAGGTGCTCTAATGATTCCTGTTGGAAAGAGCAGTTGGCTCATCATTTACCATGTAGGATCCACTAAGACAGGATTCCTACCTGAAAGCAAATGGATTTTTCTGTCCAAAACCACCTCAGACTATTATGAAGAGATGACAGCTGATACATATAAAGAATGGTTTCCGAACGGATTTTTAAATTATTTAGAAGAGGGAAGCATAATTATACTTGATAATGCACCATAGCATTCAGTTATTGAAAAGAAACTTCCAAATATGGCCAGCAGAAAGGACCAAATTGAAATGGTTGGAAAAAAAAAAAAAAAGAAAAAAAAAAAAAAAAGAGGACAATTTTTGGCAACAGAAATTAAAACTGAGTTATTGCAAAGAGTACTTCCATTTAAAAACCAGGAAAAACTGTATCAGCTGGATCAACTTGCAATCAAAATGGGACACAAGGTAATCTGCCTCCCCCCACACCCCTGCCAATATAATCCAATTTAGTTAGTGTGGCCTCAAATAAAATGGGAGGATGCAAACAGAAATAAAACCTTTAAATTGACTGATGTTGAATGACTTACACACAAAGAAATTGACAAGGTCACACAGTAAGACTGGGAAACCTGAGTGCAGAAAAACTACAAGACTACAACTTTTGGAAAGAAATAGGTCATGATGAGATTTTGGAACCTATCATTATAAATTTACAAGACTGAGACAATGATGACAGTGACAATGACGAATTATTGTCTCTTGACATAACTGATGAAAGAGATACAGAGGAGCCACTGGCAATTCCATTGGATTAAAAGAGCAGGTAATTCATAAACTGTAATAAAATAGCATTTAAGAAAATGTGTACACAATATGCAATTTGCATGTTCAAATTCTAAATTTAAAAACTGCAGAACTACAGAAGTTTAGAAAAATCAGTTAGGGTTTCCTTACATTGATTATGTCGCTAGGCAGATTTGCATGCTCAGTGTACGAATGAGAGGGAAATATGAAAAGAGTGGTGGTTGCAACCTGGCAACACAGATCACGATAACACATCTTATTCACTGAAGAGTATAACTCTTCCCATTTAAAAAACATTATAAAGTTGTAGTTGCTGAGTCTGTTCAGGAATTCTGAAGCAGCGTGGCCAATAATTAGCTTAGCATGTTTTTGAGTTTTCCCTCTTTTTTATAGGAAGTTTCCTTAGCAATGAAATATGTGAATAAGAACACTAACAACATGGATAACAAATCCTCATTTGTAGTAATTTGAGAGTCATTCCTGATATAACCTGGCTGGTATTGCCAATGGTTCTTATTCTGTGCCTCTTCAAACATTTGCTCCAATGAGCAGCATTTGATTATTTCAGGACTATGTTCTAGTTACTGTACTATGGGTGTCAAGTAACACCATGGACACAGTTCCTTACACATTTTCTTGGTATCCACTCTGTTTAGTTGAAAAGCTTATGAATTTATTTCATAAACATTTGCTCTTGAATCCAAAATAATACCAAATCTCTGTAAGAGGCAATCACTTATTCCTGTAATTAAATCCCTTATATTTGCATTTTTGTGTTTCCACCATTACCTGTATCGCAACCAGGTTTTGGTTTGTCCACAATTAGTCCCATTTCAAATCATTTCCCCACAAGTTTCTTTTTTTGTTTCACTTAATTCCTGCAACTCTGATTTGTTACCATTCTGTTCCTAATCTTAAGAAATATGTAATAGGCATTCAAAACAGCAAATAGTGTTGAAAGGATGAAGTGTTATTTAACAGGATCCACTTGGCAAAATTCTCTTCAGCAGTTTGGTGTTTATCCATGTCCCTTGGAAGGCATCCACAAATAAGGCAACTCTGAGATGATTTGTTTTCTGAAACTGTAATACACAGCTTCCCAATTATCATGGCCATAAACAGTTTTTGATGCACTTCTAATGATTTTTTTTCAACCAATACCTTGTTCAGAATTAACTTCTAATTTGACATACAATTTTTCAAACCTCTTCCTGTGCCAGCTGTGTAGATTCTTTCTTAAACAATTTCCTTATCAGCCTGCAAAACCTATTAGATGAAGTTTAGGGATCTTGCCAAATAATACATTTGATATCATTGTTCAGGTCAAGTTGAAAGGGACAAATGACACCATGGAAACATATATGAGGGCTGAACAACAAAGACTGAGACTGATTTTTTTTTCACATTATTACTCCAATTCAATGTTTACATGATGTTTTTCAAAGTAGTCCCCTCCTACTTGAATGCACTTTTATAGCGTCTCTGCCAGTCCTTGAACACGTGCTGCAGACTATTCTTGGTCAGGTCCTTGAGAATTGCCTCACTTTTCTTGAGCACTGCTTCAGAGTTCTCAAATCGAATACCCCTAGTGATGGGAATAAAAAATAGTCACAGGGTGCAAGATTGGGGCTATAAGGTGGATGTCGTACACAGTTACTGTTGAATCGAGCCAGAAACTGCATGACTTGATTTGCGACGTGAGGCCGTGCAGTCATGACGAAGTCGCCACCCAGTCCAAGAAAGCTCTGGTCGTTTCTTTGCAATGTGCTTCCTCAATGTCGCCAATTCTGATGTGTAGTATGCTGCTGTAACAGTAGTGTGAGGGGGAACTGCATGCTGGTAAATCATTACAGTCAAAAAATGTGATCATTACTTTCCCTGCAGATGGAAAAACTTTTGCCTTTTTTGGTGTTGGAGAACCTGGCGATTTCCACACTGTGCTGGCTTGTTTTCCTTCAGGATCATAATGATGCAGCCATGACTCATTACCAGTGATAATTGATTTAAAAAATGCATCCCCTCCATCAGTAAAGAGACGCAGCACCTCACAGCTTGTCTCCATTTGCACAGCCTTTTGTTCGGGAGTCAACAGACGTGGCACCCAACGAGCACAGACTCGGGTCATGTGGAGATGGTCGTGCATAATTGTAAACACACTGCCATATGAAATTCTCAACACTTCACTGAGGTTATGTAATGTTATATGCCCATCCTCTCGGACAATCACAGCAGCTGTGTTGATGTTGACTTCAGTTACAGCAGAAGCCGAAACACCAGGCCCACCTTGCTTAACACTGACAAGTCTGCCTTCTTTGAAGTCCTTGAACCACCTAAACACAGCTGCATGAGGTAGTGCATCTTCACTGTATGCTTGCTACAGCTTTTCATAAACTTCAATGGCTGTATGGTTTAAACAAAAACAGAATTTTATTGCGCTGTACTGCTCCTCTTGTGTCACCTCCTTTGTCTGGTATGCGAAATGCACATAGGGTCTACAAAATAGAGCATTGCTACGCACCTACCGATACGAGAGTGCTGCTGCCTACCAACATTATACATAAAAACCCGCTCTTTTCAAATATTTATGTTAGAGACACGAAACTATCACGGAAGCTACAGGAAAAATCAGTCTCAGTCTTTGTTGATCAGCCTTCGTACATCATCATTTTGTTTGCCTGTATTCTTAAAATGCTGCAAGAAAGTGCTGCACCTTGAGTTTCCATCATATCCACATCTGCTAATTAAAGTCTTATATTGATAGAATGTATTTTAACAAGTCCATCTGTGCAATAATTAGCCTTACTATTGTATGGTCGAAAAGCAATTATATTTCAGTGCTTATTTCACCAATTTTAACAGTTTTCTCAAAGGGCAAGCACATTTTTTGTACTCTGAAGAGCATAGTTTGGGACCAAATTAGGTTATATTGATGCACAGAATAATATGCATCATGGAAAAAAGCTGAGACCTCTAGACTAGTAAAAGCATTGGCTGTTTACCCATTGAGCTTCATTTTTTCACCCTTGTTTCGCTTTGAGCAGATGCTTGTGATAATTGGTTCATAATATCTGCAGCATCCCTTTTTGCTGTAGTGGCAAACAAAAGTATCTCGGAACTTTGTCTTTGCAGCAACTACATAACTATGCTCTTTTTGTTCTTAGCAGTAATTTACACTAAATGATTTCCATGGCTGACCTTTACCAGCTGCTGAAGTGGGGCACTGCTGCATATATCTTCAGACATACTAGTAAGAATTTATCATAGTGGCTACTATAATTTTACGGGCAGCGATTGATGATTACCAATTTCAATTTTAGTAAGAATTTTGATGCCGCATTGACAATTTGCTAAATCTAAAGCACTAATAGTATGATTACACATTTCTTCAATCCGCATCTCATTCTTGGTTTCAATTCAGACAGAACATTTGCCACTTAGTTACCATGGAGTGTGCCATATATAATAATTAATATTGAATAAGCGTGCCACTATATAGATAGCAAAATGGTTCATTGCACAAATAATGCTGAATATATGGTTAAGATATCTTGCCAATCCTGTATACCCTTCTATACTTTAGCTTTATTTACATTTTGAAAATAATTCAAAATTGGATAAATATTTCATATGATTTTTAACATATGGATTTGGAATGACAAAAAAGTCTGTTTTTACTGAATAAAGCAACCTAGGAGAACAGTTAATGCTGAAGAACAGAATATTTCACACCTACAGTGTCAATTATTGCTCTTCATAAAATGTGCTCTCTCTTGCTATTGGTGCCAACACTAAGGTAAGTGACAGACAATGCAGTATTTGCCTGCTCTCAGTAATAAACTCTATTACTCTGTAGGTCCATAGTACAGCCAGAAAAAATTATTTTATTAAAACATATTTTTGCCCACCTACCTTGGATTCTGAAAATATCAGTAGATTATGTGAGCTGCCTTGAATAATTTCTGCAGCGAAGAGTCTACCAGTATGAATCCAATATGCCATCCTCAGGAATGAGAACTTAAAATTTGATCTAAGCCTTCCTTTGCGCTCCCGAGGCCTATAAAAGCTTCCCATCATTCTGAAGGTTCACATAATAGTACATGCACTTCAACTTTGTTGTTGTCATTTTCATTCTCATGTATTATGAGCCAGCCATTAACTTTCGAAGTAACACTAAGTGAATTGTCGATATATACATATAAGTGCTGGGCAATATGCTATGGCCAGAATTTAAAGCTCTAATTGGTTCTAATTTGCACTAGGGTACATATATTTATAAAATTAAAATATCTTAAAAAACTATTACTATCAAATTGGGGTTTTTCTCCAGAAAACATATTGGGCAGAAAAATAGGTTAACATAAGTATTGATGTTCTATTTACCTGAATTGTAATGTTGCCATTTGTCTTGAAATACAATTAAGAAATGCTTGAATTAGACATGCCAAAGCACCCTGAATGCACTTCTGGATTTTATACGCAATTGTATAAAGTTATACAGAACAAAGGGTTTGGCTTGACTAAGCTACATGTAAGCAACCAGGTGGACTTTTGGCATAAACTAGCTGAAAGTGAATAAATACCTGGTAATGCTATCCATATGTTCTTAATCAGAAAGAGGTTTTAACTGTGTGTTACATTGATACTGATTCAAACAACACAATAATTAACCTGTTCATTGACAGAGAAGGGGAAGAATAGGTACAGCAAAGGGGATGAAAATTACAGACTAAAAATTCAACACAATTGGTTAATTTGATTTCTTGTCACTTTGATGTTTGTACTCAGGGCTCTGGAAAGGTATACATAAATGTTAAGTTTTCTTCCTCTTGGGTCATTATTGCCCAAGTTCACTTTATGCAAGTGTTCACACCTAAACAATGCAGGGGAGTTAAGTAAAGCAGTTGTCCACAAAGTGCAACAAATTCAGGGTGGCAAGGTATAGGTAAGTGCATTTGGACATCTACAATTCATTGAGGCACAAGACAAATAATTTGTCTCCATTGACACTGTTTAAGTTGTACTTCTGAAATATTATTGGCATACTTGCCAATTACAAAAATCTTTTTGTTTGCTCTTAATACATATCTATGTGTAGGACCTATTGACTTGCAGGAACTTATGGATGAACAATGAATGTTTTTCAGTAATTAAGTGAACTTAAACTTTTCAGACATTCTGTTTTCTTTGAATACACAGCATTCTCCTTAATGATTTGGTAGAACAGATGCTGATCAAGTGATGGGTGCATCATATCATTTATTTGAGGGAAGGGGTGATGGATGGCTGTTGTGTTTTCTTTAAAGTTTACAGAGAGGATAAAAAATATGTTTTGTTTTTAATGAGCAAAGAGGAAGCAATAATACAGCTAACATATTTTTTACAGTTTCAGTATTGCACATCAGTTTTCAAAGTTGGATAACTTGCAAATGTTTAAGCCCAGTACTTTCAAAGTAATTTATTGCCTTTAGAAACAAAACTATGCTAGGTTAATGCAATATAATGGAGCAGTGCAATATAGTGTGTGGCACAACACCGCTTCTTGTTGTTTTGAAACATTCCAGTCAACTGAAAGTAATTTGCCCAGAGCAAACATTAATTATTACCCTATGAACTAAAGCTTTCATCATTTTACGTCTCCATATTCGGTATTCTTTTATGCCTGTAAAATTGTATTTCAGGTACTAAAAATTCAAAAGGAGTGATAAAGAGCAGGTGAAAAATAAATGTCTTACAGTAGGTAGCATTAAATAACGTTGCAGATATTTCACTATTTAGTTATGTATCATTCACAAGACGACACTGAACTGATAAGACCAATTGCAGCTGGGTGCCAAAGTTGCAAGTATACATATAGTATGTGAGCAACAATGTGCTCCATTTAAAGTGTACTGTATTTTAAGAGCAAGATGCACTATAAGAGTATTATTGTGTTGTACTTACTAGCAATAAAAATGTATATTTTTAACAAAGTGCACCAATAAAAACTGTTTTTCTAGTCGTTTTGTAATTATTTATTCACTAATTTCTCTGCCATTTAACTATCACCAGTTTAATAATCAACACTCTCTAACAAAGTGATCTGCATTGTAAAGTTGTAGAAAATTATTTTAAAATATTAACTCTCTAGTAGCTACTCATGTTGGGTCAGTGTGACCCAAGCTGTATTTCCTTACTTATACTCTTTTGATACATGATATTGTAAAAGTTGCCAGTGATATGAAATTTTATATTTTGGGGATATTTCACATTATCTGGTTGAGGTCATTGTTGACCATATTCTATGTTAGTGAACCATTATGTTGCATTTGTTCTGACATGAGTATGTGTGTACCATTTGGAGAAACAGCCTATAGTAACAACAAATTAGGCGATTTATACTTTTACACACATAACTATAATAATTAATACATATTCCTTTCACAGTACCTTTGCTTTTCTTAATCACAAGAGGGATATAACATTATTGCACTCCCCCCCCCCCCAAAGAATGGCAAAGTATGTAACTGATGAACTTCTAATCAAATATTTTTGTAATGTTTATCCATAGGAGGGCTCTCTGAACTAGAAGATGATGTTAAAGAAGGTGAACATGATTAATTCAGAAAGTCCCTTCAGATGATGAAATGCTTTCAAGCATTAATGAATTTATTGTATGGGTAGAGATGACAAAACTAAATGGAACAAGCAGTTAATTACCAAAAGAAGTTATACTAAGAAACACAATATTTATCATTTTCCTGGAATTCAAGCAACAGCAGAACTGTAAACATACCAATGCAAGCATTCGCCCTCTCTTATGTTAGGGACTCATTAGTAATATATAAAAACATGTACATTATGAAAATAGGCTAAAATTATTAAAGGAATCCCGTTTGCTTTCTACAATTAATTGTTGTAAACATTGAAGATTGGTGAGTACATGAGGAAATGCTGTGAATTATTTAGTCGTTCTTACGCATGTTGGTCTTCCTAGATGTAAAAATCACCAGAACTGCAAATCTCGTTCTAGAATGCAATATACACAAAAAACCTACTCACACAGATAAATACCTACACAAAATACTGAATCATCATCCCAGTAGAAACAAAGTGCGACAAAAACACTCACCAAACAAGCCAAAACAATTTGCAACGAAAAAACTTAAAAGAACTAAAGCACCTCAGCTTGGCATTTCGGGCCAATGATTACACACAAAAAGAAATGTCGCATTCTTCGTCCCAGGTGTCCCACAACAACCAAGGCCTTCCTCCCATACTTAAGAATGTCTCCGACTGTATCTAGGCAAACTTCTGTGCTCCTAAGGCATCAACATGGTCTAAAAGCCAACATTCAAAATTAAGGATTTTCTAAAATCAGCCAAAGATAAGCACCAACTACATTCATTCGCAGGTATGTACAAAGTTTCTTGTAACTGCAGCAAGGTACATAGGCACCACAATGAGCAGTGTAGCCACAAAATTACAGGAACCGAACGACTTAGCAGATGGGGACAAACAGAACATGCTTTAATCTTTGGTCATGACATCAGCTTTAAAGAAACTCAGCTTTTATCTTCAACCATCAACTACCATGCTTGACTACAAAGGGTGGCCATAGAAACCTAACACAAAAATAACTTCAACCAGAAAGCTCTCCGTGTACACTAAGCCTGGCCTTGAAAAAATACCTTAACGATAAAAACGGAAAATTTATAATACCTAAAGCAGCCTAATCCCTCCAACAGATGTGAGCAAATCAATGCACAGGAACACAAAGCATGCTCCACCCACACTATATATTAGGGCTCTTGCCCAGTCCTTGGCAAAACTTTAGTATCTTTGGGGCCTTCTACAGGCATGGGCTACAGCCCAGCAAACAAAACCTCTTTTATTAATTTGTCACGTAGTGCTTAGTGTAATGTATGTTATTTTTTAAAAATTTGATGAGGTATAGTTTTAACATAAGTATTTATTACCAGTGTGTCCCCTTAATTGAAATAATCTCTCTTTCTCTCACACACACTGGTGAGTTTTAAGTAATTCTCTTAACATCTATCATTTTTGCTTTTGTAGCTTACAAATAACATTTCTGGCTAAGCTATTGGAAGTAGCTGTATATGCAGTCACAGGGCAACATCCACATTGAGGTAATAATTTTATCTAAGTCAGTGCACGAACTGATAAATCTTTCAAGCGTTTATGTGCATACCCAGAGCATACATATGGCAAAGCTTATGCTTAATCTTTGGAGAGAGATGCATTCATTAATATTTCAACCCTGCAAACAACTTTTGCAGTAATGGTTTGCAATAATTACTCTTGAATGTAAATCCAAAGGTAAGATAATTTAAATAAAGAAAATTCACTGATTACGCCATTTAGAAGGGGCTGTGAACAATTCAGAAATCTGGAAACCACCCTACAGGATGCTTTCTTTTGGTTCACTGGGGTTTAGATTCACAGATCCCTTGGCCACACTGTGTATTTTGTTCAGATGATAGCAGTTCTCAGCATTGCAAAAGCGTGAAGTCAGTTTGCAGGGCAGGTGTTGTACATAGCCAAATTTTGCAAATTGCACACAATACAGCATTTAAGAGTTCAATAAAGATACCATGTGAGGATTTCTGAGAATTAAAGCAAGAAAACCTAGATCCAAACTGACCTCACAAGTATAGCAAACTCCAAGGAATCGTGTTCCATAATAATGTGCACATATCCCAAATTTTGTTCACCCAAGGCAGATGATCAGCCTCAAACACTTCAAGAAGTTGAATAATAATAAATCTGAATAAGTGTAAAATAAAATTTAACACAACTAAGTGCTTCCTATTTCAAGCATTTAACAAAAAATATCCATTGTTTTCAATACTGTTAAAAATATTCATGCACAGCCGCACTTTTTTTAGATTTTTTCCTGGAGTACATAATATCAGAAGTGCTTTCAGCAGCATTTAAATAAGTATTTGCTCTGACTTTGTAAACCACAGAAAATGCTTATTTACTTAGATGGGGCAAGGCACTTTCTGGCCCACTAACTTGCAAAATCAGGAATATTGTCATCCGCAGAATTTTACTGGACGAGCCTGGCCTCTTGCCCAAAATTCCAAGACACATCTCTTGTTAAGCAAACAAAATAGGTTGTTTGAATAGACTTACATAGTTGCAAAGATATATCTTTATTTCAAATGCAGAGTTCAACTGTTAAACAAAAGCAATGCTGATGCAACCAGTGTATTGTGAACATCAGATCCGAATAATAGCACATGATACTGAATTATTGTGTTGACACATCTGTAGTTTCAACCTCTATCATAGAAAAAATATTTTGCAGCTTTAATATCTACTATAAATTCTTGAAGTAAAGTGTGTTGCAAAATGTAATTCACTTTGAATGTCCTAAGACATTCACTTGCAGGAATCATGTTGCATCCTTTTTCAACTTTGTGGTCATCCTTACACTTAAATAGTTGACAAATTTTTAAAATTGCTTTTGTCATTTGTGTGCTCTCAGATTGAAATTCATTGTATTCACCTAAACTTCAATTCTGTTGCTGCTAACCATTGTCATTATGAAGAATTCTGAACCTTGATCTTCATTCAGTGCCAGATGAGTTTATAAGCAGAAGCAGAATCTTAGCGTTTAATATTCACTCTTACTGTATACAGCATCACTTGTGATAGATGAGATGAAATGATAGTTGAGAAAGGAAATTTCAGAAGGAACCCTTCAAGGCCTAAGTTTAGGGTACCTCCCTGGCATTTGCAGGTTATGAAAGCTGAAGAAAACCTGGAAAAATTGCTCAAGTCAGGGAGAATTGTACTGAACCTCCAATTTACTAGTGCATGTCTTAATGCTAGACTTGCCAAATGTGCTGTATTAAAAATATGTGGATTTCCCACATCTGAGGAGCAATCGCATCCTGCATTATCGGCATATGGGGTGTTAAATATCCCATATTTCATTCTATATATGCTTAAAATTGCATTTTGAAATGCGTGCATTCTCATTCAGTACGTTAGTAGTATTGGTCGCTGCTGGTCACATTGTCACATTGTAGTGCTATGCTACTTCTGTGTATGGTCACATCATGTGGTCAAGTGGTGCCAAAGCATTGCAAAGAGGGAAGACGTTTACTGGGCTCATGATGGTTTTACCATTGATTTCTACTCATGGAAGAAAATGAATGATTTCTCCCCAAAGAAATTACAGGTTTGTGTTTAACACCATGGAACAAGCAAAGACAGTTAAAATGGTTATCGCCTATGAAAAAAGTAAAAAAACAGTTTCAAAGGTGGTGTAACACTTGCAAGCTTTCTGGTACACACAACAGCAAATGCAATTTGAAACACTCCTTTGCAACCTATCATAAAAATGCAGTGGAATCTTTTAACATCATTTTTCTCTGAGCATGGATAGTAATGGAAAAAGATAGTTACCAATAGAGAAATTTGTAGTTAAAACACAATCTTAGTTATGATAGTTTCAATTGTAATGTGTGACTCATTTAGCATGAATTTAGCGATGATTCTAGGAGAACAAGCAACCACCTGTGTCATAACCAAACTACAACCTATGGTACAGAAAAGTGTAAGAAATATTATGAATATTTTTTCGAAACTAAAGGACACTGAATAATCCAAAAAGATACCAACATTTATCAGTTCTCAGGCACATTTACTTGTCCCCAATATATATTAATCTCATATACCTATATTCAGCATTCCTGGCTCAAATTACTATGTAGAGAGGGCATTTCTAATTTTGAACAAAAAAATGGAACATTGAAGACAGCAAAAGATCAAATTTGATACAGTGTGAAATTAAAATCACACTGAATTATAGTGTTGCTTTTAACGCTTTTATGATCTTCATAAGAATGGTTGCAAGTTTTTTGACTAGTGCAGGAAAGGTTGCAACTATGACACCACATTTTGATTTAAAGATGACTAACGATTTAAACAAACACATTGATTCGCAAGTCTATTTTTGCCTGCATTACAGACTCTGGCCTTAAAAATCATGTGGAGGGGAGAGGAGTGTCTCTTATTTTCATTCTAAAAATCTGGGAGGTCTACTTAACTTCGGACACCCATTAGGTAAGAGTGAGCTGCTGCAGGAACCCATTATTTTGCCAAGAGCCTAAATAGATCATAAAAGGCTGGCATAAGTTGAAAACACACAGAGATTCTCTCACAGTTGTTCATGAACTGACAGAGCTCTTAGGCATATGTTGTAACTCCCTCCAAAGCTTTCGCTATCTGCTACTGGATCTGCTCCGAGAAACAAACTTTTGCATTACTGTATGCAACATATGCAAAGCATATACATTCATCATAAACATGTTGAATTCTATTTTCAAATAAGTTAAGTATAGCAGTCATTAAATTATACACTGGCATATTTTACAGTTAAAAAAGAAAGATTACTCATATGCTTGGTGATACAATTTGGGCCGAATAAGGCATTCACTACGGCTAGGTGCTAGGGGCCGCCTCTTGCCATTGTTTACCTCAAATGAATATCTTATTTCGGGAGCAGTGTGCACCGTAGTAAGCTGCAATGGAATCACAAACCAAAATTTACGTTACGGTTAGTGTGTGCATACGGACTAAGTTCAAAGTGGTTAAGAGAAAATTAGGTCCGTGTAAATGATGAAACATCGTCATAGCATAAAGCTAATACTGACAGCTATTCGATTATTATTTTTAAGTACTACGTAACCTCAAACACTGTATTCCGAAACCATCAACATACACGAAGTATTATATCTCATTATGACAAACTTAAAATGATTATTGTCATGTGTGAAAACTTAGGGAACACGGCTGCAGGTAACAGCAAATGAACTCCACAAACACAATATCTTGAAGCACAGTGATTGCGATCGTACAGACCTTGGTTTTTGGAGTTTGTGACAAATATTCCCCAACATCACTTATGTACAACAAGCATTGCCATATGTATGGACTAGAAGGCCCCTGTAACATACTTATACTACGAGCATTCCATTCTAAAGTTACATGTCCAACTTTCATAGCTGATACACTCTTGCCTCACATTTTCAGAGTATATCGTCTTCTCGCCTTACAACTTCTAAAGAATCACCGAAACTTTATATCAAATTTAAAGTACCCATAGGAAAAACTCCCAAATTTACTTTTGACAACTAGGCATAAATCTTTGCAAATCGAGCAACACTAACGTCAATGTTCACCTACCTTCCGTGTAACATTTCATATCTGTTCTCCCGCAATCTATTAGTTCAATTCAGATCAGCTGATGGTCCACCACTACCTCATCCTTTTTCCATTTAGTTATCAAGTTTCCTGATAGAAATGTACTTGTAAACATGATAACAGTGTTTCAAACACATATTTCCATCGCTCTGGTAATAGCCAAAACCTGTCACGATCCTGCGCTTATGGTTGCTTGAATCCATCTTTGACATCACATCACTTTAGCACCAATTAAAATAGATACTTCAAATGTTCATTAAACACCTTAAAGCAAAATTAAACCATTACAATTTCTAATTAATAGTGATAGCGCTAGCGTTTTCACTTCTTTACCCACCGCAGCAGCTGACATTCAATGTTCATATGGTAACACATAGAATGAAAAAGTACCTGCTCAATCTGACACTCGTTGCTTACTAGATATTATAAATTGCTGCATCAACGTAAGAAATAGTAATAATGAAAGCTCATGTGCAATAGCAACTTCTGCCTTAAGAGGCGCTCATATACGCCATTGATTTCTAATATACAGGCATGATTGCAAGGACGTCTTGATGATTTATTTTAAATATTGTTTTCATATTTAATATTAATGAGATACATAACTCTTAAATAGGTATTTTGGGTTATATATTTGAATAATACAATAGTAAATGCCTCACACTACTTTTGTTATAAATTATGACGTCAATATAAATAAGCATGTATATATTCTCTATCTTAACATTCTTTGTATGTAATCAAGCCAAAATTATAACAAACAATGAAGTTCATGCTATAAATACTAGACAAAAAGCTGACGGCCACCATTCTAGTGTAAAACTTTCTTACTTTCAGAAAGGTATATATTATGAAACCATAAAAATATTCAACGCTCTTCAGAATTATCTAAATTGACGGTAAGCAGTACCTTTGCTCAAAATCATTTTATTTTACACATGATTTTCTGAATGGCAAATTATCTGGATGATAAGACTTATGTAGCTCTGCAAGCAGTATTTAGCTATTTTAATGACAACTCATTGTAAGCTACAGTGTATTTCAGAACATGATAAGACTGCCCCACTCCTCTGCCAAAGGCGGCGTGACTTTAAAATAGTGATGGGAGTATCCGAATGCAAAATGTCGATGTATTCGATTCTTGGATGTTCTCAAGATGTTCTAGAATTCTAAATGTTGTACTAGAATCCTTTACTCGGATGAGTTCTCGTTTGAAAATGCCATGATTGCTGTATTCGAATACTGCACTGGGTCTCTGATAGGTCCAGGTGCACCGAACTGAATCGAGATCTCGACTCGAAAATAGCTTTACCTAACTCTGATTGGTGCTCTTACTTAAAGATCATTCGTAATCTTGGTACTTGGCGTGGAAGAACTGGCAGAGGGGTGAGCACGCTGATAAACATCCTACGAGATAATCACCTTGTCAGGGTGGAATATGAGAATATGTTATTAAGTAAATTCATGAACTTTTTACTATCCCAAAGCTAACGAATGATTCTCATACAATTATTACATGTGCATGACCATATTTTAATTGTATATCGTCTTTTAATAAATTGTAAAATGTGCAATCGGTTAGTACAGTCATGGAAGAAATGATTGAGCACTGTAACCTTTTTAAGTATTGCTTCGGGCTCACGGAAGCACACGAAGTTACACATTGCGTTTACACGTGCACGTGTATTATGCTACAAAACGTACTTTTATACAGCGACATAAGACGTAGTGCTTTATAACATAAAATAGCAACCAAGGAACAATCAAAATAACTGTTTTTCACTAATATGCGCAGAAACACTCAAAAATAAGCCAAACATTGATAATTGAGCTGTCCGCTACAGTTCTTTATAAACAGGTAAAAAGTATACAGAATAGAAATGTCTCAGTGCTTACGTGCTCCGTTTCAAACTCAGTATACTACCTAGCGTATGTTCGAGGCCAGTAACTCGCATTGTTTTGTTTTTTTATTACTATTTTGGTTTTTAGTTAATATTAGTACGCTTTACAACCGAAGTAGGTTACGCTATATAAATTATTCACTCTGTGAAATGTTTTATTTGATGTTCTCGCAAACTAGAAAACAAAGAAAAACACTACAACTCCAATTACTTTTAAGTGCAACAAAAGGCTAATAAAACAAGATAAAACAAATTCTCATACTTTGTATGGTCCCCATTATTTGCTATCACTGCCCTCAATCTTTGGAGCATGGAATTCACTAGCGTTTGAAAATAATTAATGTCTTCTGCTAGTGAATTCCAAGTGCCGTCATGGCACACCAAAGTTGTGTAGCATTATTCAATCTGGGACCTCGAGAAAGCATCTGCTTTACTTTCGTCCAAACATGTTCAATTCGGTTGAGATCTGCTGATTTTGGAGGGCACGGTGTCTGCTCTAAGATATTTCTGCTCCGAAAACCACTTTTGAACTTTGGCCGACTTGTGGACCGAATGATTACCCTGTTGGAATTTAATAATATTATCGTTTCAGCATACCTGCACCTTCCCGAGATATCCATGCCCAAGCAGTAACGCTCGTTCGACCACTCCTTGCACGAGTGGCCATATAGCGTATATCATATCGAGTACCACTAGGCTTGTAATCAAGCACAATCGAATTGGCAGTACAGAACGTAGCTTCGTCGGAGAAAACTACTTCGCTCCAATCGAAGTTCTCCTACTGTATATACAGCAAATGCCATCCTGTCAATTTTGTGGGCTTCAGTTAGCACTTCCTTCACTGCCGCACATTACACCGAATTTCGGCATCTTTACTGGGGTTGCTAACCGGTCGTGCAGTATCCGGGAATAAAGATGACACCTTGTATTCAGCGGCAGTCAGAAACGGATCTCTTTCAACCTCTGCCATGAGAGAATTGTCTTCATTCTAGGTAGATACACGCGCGCGCGCAGTGCTCTTCCTTGCAGCAACCTGTCTCTCTTCACGATATAACTTTGCGCACCTCCTCGCAGTGGACTGTGGAAGACCACAAATGCTACCCGCCTTGGTGGCCGTACAATCTGTGAAACCAGAGTGAGATCAGTAGAACGTTATCAACGGCCTCTGCCATTGCTAAAGTATGTATGAGTGCGTCGTTGTAGTAGTGATTGATTACCTCTTTCGTTGACTAATGGAACCAAGCACAAACATCTGCATATTATCTAATACTCAAATTATAACTAACTTTGTATTAGTATAAATTAAGAATGTGAATTAGATAAAAGAAACAACGTAAATGGGGGAGAAAAAGAATTATGCTGTTGTAGAGGTTTGAACATAGTTTCAGTGATTATCAAAGTGCTTGTATTACCGCTGAGCTATATTCGTTTGGGTGAAAAGCCGTCTCTGCCACATTCATATATGCGCTGTAATACTAGTCAATGGTTATTATGATAACATGATTCATGTATCGTATTCAGGGTACTTCATGGCTTCTGAATTAGCTCATTGGTTGATTCAGTTCATTGGGAATTGATTGCTCCACCTATATGTATAACTACCAATAAGTATAGCATCAAGTAGCAACACTTTTGGGTTTGTTTACTAATTAGCTAACGAAGAATGGGAAGCATGGCGGTTGTTGTCGCATTCTTTATTGGGAACCAATACGAACGCGAAACACGGGGCAAGAAACAGCCTGTTAACAACAACATTAGCAATTAAAACTAATCTTATGTAACGCTTGCATAGTATGTATTTTCAAGAGCAGTAATCATATAACATGGATCTTACTTAATTATAATATTAAAGTATATAATCTCATGTTAATATGAGTTTAACAATGAAAATAATGCATTATTATACTAAATATTACATCATAATAATTAACATAGATATTATGCAAGTGGTCAATAATAACAATTTGTTATTATAGATTAATATATATTTTAACCAGCGTCTTTCTTGCTGACCCTTTGAATAATCTATTTATTTCGCAAAGGAATTGTCGGGTTTTAAAGGAATTATAAAGTTTAAACTTTCCATTATACTTACTAAGGAACATGTAAACACGCGATGACGGTGTCAAGTTAAAATTAAATACGTTCGTGCTCAATACTTAATAATCAAAATAATATGTTAACCTGTTGTTATTCAAATGAACTGTTTTCCTGTCATGATTAGGTTTAGAATCCCTGCAGCATAGCGTACACACATATATAGCAAAACGATTGCTTATGCAGAGGAGTGGTCAGAGCGACCCAGAGGTACCAGGTTTGATATCCAGCTGGGGCAGGGAATTTTTCTTTAACCAAAATTATTCCCTTTCCCCCACAGAGTCTGAAGTATGAATGTGGGAGTGAATGTGTGTGTATTTATTTTTATAATAGTTTAAAACTGAAAAGAAAAAAAAAGAAAGAAAGAAAACACGATTTTACAGTCCAGCGAGAAAAACACCAGCAGTTGGTTTCTCAAGTCAAAGCCACGTTATAACCATACAAGTTAAAGGGGGCTATAAAAATGGGGGGGAAATAAACAAATAAATTCTGATGTGTTTGTTTCATGACTTTCTCTATTTGTTCTGGAAACAAAATGTTTTCTTACAAAACATTATTCTTTAATTACTTCATACTAATCGACATAAATATTAGCAGAATGGTCTTATTGCTTAGTTCCTTGTTGGTAGAAGCGTAATAACATAATATACTACGCTAAAGCGATAGTCAAACGTTTAAAAAGTGTGTTCAATAAATCATGAAAATATAGAACGCGCTTCAATTTTCAATTTCATTTGCAATAATATTTTCCGTTTTCCAAAGCAGGTGTTTATGAAATATGTTGTCTTAGATTATTAACTAAAGAGTGAATATTTCCTGTGCAGTTATCACAAATGAGCATGTTGCTAATGACTTTGGAGAACAAGGCGTAGCTGGTCAACTCTTCAGAGCATGATTGGAAAACTTCAAATCTATGGATGATTACGTGTTTCACATCTTGAGTGTTCATGGTGAACTAGAAGATTGTGGTGGTACGCACTCCGATGAGAAGATTGGCTCAATGATGCTTCATGATCTGCCTGATTCACGTACTTTACTGATATTAGCGTATGGTGCTGCTCACAAGAAAGTTACTTTAGATTCAGTGTTGGATTTTCTTCATAACTGGGATGAAGGAAAGGCTGCAAGGCAAAGTGAGATTGCTCTATCTGTTACAGCTTCAAATAACAATACTCAACAAACTTGCTATCAGTGTCGTAAAGTAGGTCACAAGATACCAGGTTGTCCAGATTTGAAGAAAATCAAGAGAACTGTTCAAAAATACAAAAGGGAAGAAAAGAAATAAGATAATCAATCAAGTGTGAGTAATTCAGCTTAAGGTAGAAAAGGTGTTGCAATGCTGACTGTTGCGTTAGCTATTGGAAGTATGGGTAGAGAGGATTGGTATTTTGATAGCTGTTGTAGTAGACCTATATCTCATAGAATAGACTTGGCAAACTTTGATAGTAGTCAATCTCAAGAGATATTAGTAGCTGACAACTCAATTATGAAATGTAAAGGTATTGGTGATGTTACTTTGAATATTAACAACAAAGGTGAAACAAAAGCTACCATTTCAGATGTAATGTTTTCTCCAAATAATGTAATCAATTTCATGTCAGTGCATCAAATAGCTGGATGATAAAAGAGGCAATGTGTTTATCAAGGATAGTATAGAAGTTCAAGGTGAAAGCACGCTTTCTGGAAGTGTTGTAAATGGAATTTATAAGTTAGACATGGTAATTCTTCTGCTACAGTATATGGTAATGTTTGTAAATCGTAAGTGTTGAGAATCCTGCTTTGTTGTCCTCTAATTATTCTGAAGAACTATGGCATCAAAGAATGGGTCATTTAAATCTTCAAGCATTTCCAAAATTGCCAAAACTGGAGGATGGAATGCCCTTTACTAAATCTGAAAAGAAACTTTGCATCCCTGGTGTGAAAGGGAAGCATAGTAAATTGCCGTTTCCTAAAACAACTAGGGCAAACTGTGTACTGGAATTAATTCATAGTGATGTATGTGTTCCTGAGAGAGAGATAATGTGTCTTATGATGGAGCAACGTTCGTCCTTACATTCACAGATGATTATACCAAGATGGGCTTTGTTTATTTTCTAAAAAGAAAAAAGTGAATGCACATCTACGTTCAAAGAGTAGAGAACCAGATGGATTATAAAAGCAAAAGATTTAGATCTGATAATGGAGAGGAATATGATTGTGATAAGATGAAGCTGTTGTGTAAAGACAACGACATTGTTATGGAATTTACTGTCCCATATACACCAGAACATTGTAGAGTCGCTGAAAGACTTGATAAAACTTGTGTTGAACGTGATAGAGCTATGCTTTTTCAGGCAAAGATTGGGCAGAGGCTGTAAATACTGCAGTTATTTAAAAATAAATAAATAAAATGGAGTCTCACTGTAGCTCTTGATAAGTTACCTCTAGAAATATGAACTGGTAAAAGGGTAGATTTGTCTAATATCCGTGTGTTTGGATGTAAAGCTATGTTTTATAATACCCAAAGTGAAACGTAAAAATTTGATCCGTAGTCTGAAGAGAAAATAATGATAGGATACTGTGAGGGATCAAAAGGGTATAGATTAGCTGACCCAAAGCAACCAGGTTATGTGAATGTATATAGAAATGTAATCTTTGATGAAAAAAGGCTGCGTTGTGTCCTAGATGGAACTGATGAAGTCCCTGAGTTTTTAGAATTGATCCCACAATGGGAAGTCACTGCTGATGCTGAAAATGTAGAAAACATGGAGAATAATGATTACAATAAAGATGAGTCTTATAACGAGAATAAGGTAGAAATACTAGAAAGACCTCGGAGCGAAAGGGGAGCTCCCATTTAACTTGATGATTATGAATCAATTTGTAGTGTAACCTTATGTGCAATTGATAACAGTTCCCTCTTCTGCTTCAGAAGCCATGAAGGATCCTGATTGGAGATGAGCAATGGAAGAGGAATACAATGCATTGATAAAATAATGCGTGGGAACTAGTAAACAGGCATAAGGAACAAAATATTGTTAAAAGTAAATGGGTCTTTAGGGTAAAAAATGATGCATCCGGGAATTATGGGCATCATAGAGCCAGACTGGTAGCTCGAGGTTTTTCCCAAAAGAAAGGTACAAACTACCAGGAAACTTATTCTCCAGTTGTTCGTCCAGAAACATTAAGGCTGATTATGGCTGTATCTATCAAGTTGAGCTTTGATACGGAATATGTACACATTACCACTGCCTTTTTTTAATGGTGGTCTGTGTGAAACTATCTATATGGAGCAACCTGATGGCCTGGCTGTAGATGGTAAAGTATGTGACTTGAAAAAGAACCTTTATGGTTTAAAACAGGCTAGTCGTGCATGGAATCAGAGATTTCTTAAGAGAGTTAGAATATACTCAATCTGTGTGTGATCCTTGTGTGTTTGTTAAGAAAGAAAGTGCTTCTACTATTTATATTTGTTTGTATGTAGATGACTTATTTCTTTTCACTAACTGGCTTTGCGAAAAAGAGAGACTTTATACTTTGTTAGCAAAGAAGCATGAAATTAATTTTTTAAGCCAACTAAAAATTGTCTAGGAATGAGAGTAATTTACAACAAAGAGATAGGCACTTTGAAACTAGACCAAAGTGAATGCATGTCAGACTCATTGAAGAAGTTCAATATCTGCGGTCGTGACTTACCAAAGTTAGAAACTAAAATTGTGAAAATTCCATTCAAAAGTTGATAGGATCCTAGAAGTATTTAACAATTTCCACTAGACCTGATTTAATGTATACTGTATGTAAACTTAGTCAGTACAATAAATGTCATGGTCATGAACACTGGTCAGCTGATAAACGAGTGCTGAGATACATTAGTGGAACCAAGAATTATGGCTTCGTATTCACTCGAAGTGGACATTTGAATGTTGAGTGTTTTCTTGATGCTTCTTATGCATATAATGAGAAAAAAAGGATTTTCTCATACTGGTATTGTGATGAAGCTAGGTGGTTCTGTTTTTGCATGGCAATCTAAGCAACTGAAGACTGTAATATTATCAAACACTTAGTCAGAATATTTAGGACTAACTGAAGGTTTAAATTATGTGGGTGTCAGCTGGTAATTTTAACACATGTTTTGTTTTTGTTTCATAACGAAGTAAAATTCATTTTTACTTATGTCGGCACTTCCAACTATAAAACTGGATGTGCATCTTTCTATGTCCTGTTCTTGTAGTCATGAGGTAACATTGAAATAAATGTTCGTTATGTTTATCTAAATTCTTTTATTTAAACTACACCTATCTTCTCTCAAAATCCATCCATAAACACGAAACTGAACTGTCTATAGAGACTACAGGAGACAGAGATTTTACTACATTGCCTCTCGCCCTTAGTAAACGGTCGCCTTTTGATTGCCAATGGCTATTGCTAGGTGGAAGGCGGGGGAGTGGTTCCGTATGAAGGTCATCGTATTTCGGAGTGAAGTATACATTTAATGCCAGATATAGAATTAATGAAAGCTACTTAAATGTATGTATCGAACTAGCAATGAATGCTATGCATTGCAAATCAATTATAACCAAATGTTAAGACGCTCAGGCTGTAAAAGTAGTGAAAGCTTCAAACATAAGTAATGCAATACATATGCAATCAAACTGTATTTATTTATACATATTATGCTAGTATTACAACTGCAGGGAAGTATATAAAATTATCCCTGCTTTGTTACTTCAGCTCAGACGGGCAATGCCGAGAGGTAAGGAGTTGATTCTCGGCTGGTGGATGGGAAGTATTGGGATTTGCAGTGTGGTAACGGGACCTAGGACCGGGATGCATTAGAGGAACTTCGTGTTTTAGGAAGGTGAAAACCTCAATTAAATTGAAATTGAACTAGCTTGGGCTTTTGGTATCGCGGTGTTTCCTTATTTCTAAAAATGTTTAATGAAAGCATAATGACCTTTTGGTAGGAATACAGAAGTTGTTACTGGGTTTAGTTGAAACATTTACATATAAAGCTGGGGCATGAAATTTCATTGTGCAATTTGATACTAGACTTGTGTTTTTTATTATTTATTTTAGATGGATTTTGTTGGAGAATGTAATGTGTGCAAGCCAGTGGCGTGCGGTGATATTTTGACAACGGAAGTCACTTATGAAGCCCGTCATATAAGTCATTTTAAACATATTAAAATTATCATACTTCAAATAGATTTTATCCTAAAACCTTCGTGTTGCTCTTTTTAACATGTAGTCAAAACAATTAACATTGTGTCTAGTATCATTCGCCAGTATCCTGATTTCAAATCCTGGGCACCAGGGAAGCACCACAATGCTTTCTGGTGACGGCATTCAGCTTCCTGTAGTCCGCGTAGAAGCGTTACTCGTCGTTCTTCTTCAACTCAAAGATAGGGGAGCACCAAGGGTTGTCGGACTTTTCAATAATTCCACTGAATCTCATGTGCTCCAACTGTCCAATATCTCTGCTTGCTTCGCCAGAGTGGATACCATAGGTCGGGTGGATGCATGCAGTACTCGGCCAAAGCGGCCGTAATTGCCGTTCCCTTGGATGATGACAGATATCGTCTAGGTAGACGCCGGTCCCTTTCCAGTTGGGGCAGCCAAATGGCGGCCCTCTTCAGCAAGTATTTCAACCGGGCCCAGATTCTGCGACAGTGTTGGCTCCTCGGATACGTCATACGGCAATACACTCCCAGCTGACTCGCCCAAACTCCCAGGTGCAACAATCAGAGCTTTGATGTAATGCGCCCGTCGATCGCATATGTGTTCACTCATGCATGTGCGACAATGAATCCACCAAGGAAAGGAAGTCACGAGCAACAGTTAACCATGACCGCTGGAAAGCAAACCGTTCACACAGTGCGGCGATTCAGGGCAGATTGGTAGAGGCGCGTGAATTTGGCGCGTAAAAACAATATATTTTATGATGAAAAAGAGGAAGAAACGCGCATATTTTCAAGCAATGAGAGTAGTTTTACTTCAGTGTTAATTCAAATCTCCTTTCTTTCTTGTTGAATTCATCAATAATTGGTTGGTAGAACTCCTCCTTTTCAGCATGTTTCAACTTCAGAAGCGTTTTCTTTATGGTAAGGGTTGGCAGGTTTGAAAGTCTATTCTGTTCTTGAGTATCCTGCAGTAAGTGTGAATCCTTAGAAGCGCAGAGAAAGACCATAAAACACTGACACTAGACACTGGTATTGTTAATACAAGGACACACAACTTACAAAGTTCAATAAAGGCGGAAGCAGGCAACCCCGAACCTTTCAAATGGGAGATAAGTTTAAGAACTCCCATTGAAAGATATTCATCTTTCGAATATGCCACACTGAGTTCGCTTCAGAGTCGAGCAAAATCAAAATGTTGTGCATAACAAACCTTTAGGAAATGGAAAGCTTCTTCAGGAAAACCATCTCTGTGTTTCTCTTTGGCAAATAACCCGAGGAATTCCAGTTTTTCTAGGCTATTGAAACGGATTTCCAATTGGTTTATTATAAAGTCGCTTGTACTGGCCCCTAATGTCAGGTTGATCATTACATCATTTCTTAGGTACTTCGACACTTTTCTCACACTGCGTCAAACTCATCTCTTTTTCATCGAATGAATGCTTTGGTATCCTTTACTTTGGCAATGTATAAGGTGACACCCAACATTTTTGTTTGTAAAATATAAAAAAGTGTATAGCAAACTAAACACATCACTAAAGATTTGGAGTAAGAATTCAAATTCAAAATCCTCAAGTACGTTATTAAAACTTCGAACATCGTAATAAGTCTGAGTTATCTTTGATAGTATTTAACGCCCGCTTTTACTACTTGCGGCACTGCAGTCGATTACACTGGTGACACATGGAATCAGAATGGAGCACCGGTGGAATGTGATGGCGGGGAAACCGGAGAACCCGGAGAAAATCCGCCCCTGCGCCACTTTGTCCACCACAAATCTCACATTTGGAATCGAACCCGGGCCATCTAGGTGAGAGGCGAACGGTCTAACCACTTGGCCACGGCGCGGCCGATAAATCTGAGCATCCCACTGTTCAGGATTATCTAAAATTTCTTCAAGGAACACTTTATATTCTCTCGCTCTTTCGACAAGTTTCCTATTGTAGCTGCAACGCGTGCGACATAACTTGGGGAACAGTTTTGGGCAACTTTATCCAAGGCTTCGGTTCTCCTTTGGGGATTGAAAAAAGAAGAATAAAGGGAAGCTACTTAATGGCATTAAAAATACCCTACATTTCTTCATGTATGACACCGACTCTGAAAACACAAGATTAAGTCTATGAGGAAGACAGTGTATAAATATTGTATATGGATGCCTATATTTCTCTGTCCTTTGGGCACCATTTAATTTTCTCGCCATTACTACAGCCCCATCGCAGCACTGTGCTACTAGTTTGGACTCACAGTGATACTTTTCTAACAACTGTTTTAAATATATTAAGTCATTTTGAATATGGTTGAATAGACCAGAAAACACTGTAGCTGTTTCCAGTTATCTCAGTAAATTGTCGTATTTACTCGGCGATGAAACTAATTCTACATGGTTTCCCCCAAGTTTTAGAATTGTTATGTTCTGCATGACCTAGGAATGGCAATTCTTGGGTAGTAAGGTAGATAACTGTGTATACCAAAATTTATTACTCTTCTATTTTCTTTCACTTACTCATTATGCTTTAATAGTCTATTTTTCGCTGTTTATCTAGCTGACATTTAATTCTAGATACAAAATGTGACTGGATTGCTGATGACAATTTACTCCTTTCAGAAGATTGTTAATATCTTCAAAACCGAACAGAATCCCACACGCCATTTCATTGGAGAACAACGATCAGGGTCAGCAATACAATTTAGATGCCATTTTACATCCACACAGCCACTTAATGTTATTATACTGTTCAGAATGGAAGTGGTAAACAACCTTTTTGTAAGAGTTTATGACTTTGGCAAATCAGGAGATGGTCCCATTTCGAAATAATAGCTTTCTTCTCTTCAAACTTTCGCGCGCCAAATGACAATATACACACGCAATGTTCAACGCCCCTGGAGGATACTTCCCTCGGCTATTGCAGTCCCCTGCACTCCGCAAACCCTGATTGCAACCAAAGCTTTTACTTGTTTCTTCGTGGAATGAATTTCTCAATGCGTTCCCTTTCTCGTCCCTCTGGCTTGGAAACAGTATACGACTGAACACAATAGGTTAGTTTTAGATTTAAATCAATTTAACTAACTTCATGTAATTAACAATTGATGATATTAATAACATGTGCTTACCTGCTATTATAGCTGTGCACAAAAGAAGTTTTGTATAAATATTTGCTGTACATATTGGTTCTTAACTCTTAACAATGCCACGAAACGGAACGCAATTGAAAACTCACTCCCGTGCTTTTTCCGGAAAGAACCGACACATTACAGTCATGCGCACATCCTTGCGTTCGTTACGGTTACAGCCGAAACATTCCGAAGCCGATAAAAACATTAACATTGCATCGCCGTCTGCTATGCTCAGTCAAAGATTTCTTTTAATGTATGTCTCATAAACGATATATTTATATATAGGTATATAGATATAGATATACACCTATAAGGCGTAATTTCTTCTATGTCAACATAGGGGAATGACTAAATCCCTTCGTGACATACATGGCCACCCCTAATCCTAGCTATATGGCTAATGTGTTTATTTTAAAAATACTCATGAGTAATCTTCCTTTGTAATTTTATCAATACATGAGAAATATTTTAATAGGTACAATTTGCTACTTCCGTTATAGGAATAAAATGTAACATGTCTTTTAGAATTTCGGGAATTTCAAGGATTAATTTAGTTAATCGGTATTTTTAATGTTAAGGGATTATATATATTTTGGCAATTGTGAATTTTGGCCAGTTCAACCAATTTTAACTGTTATGCCTGGGATAAGCCAAGAAAGATGTAGAATTTTGAGGTTGTGCTGATTATCTTTGTGATGTCTTACGTGATTCTTTTTCAGTGACATTTTGTATATTTACAAAATCTAGACTATTTCTCCTCGCACTTGCTAATAATTAAGTAATTTGGAAATGAAAATTAAGGTGGGTGGGTAGGTACGTATGCATGCATGCGTGTGTGTGTGTGCGTGTATGTACACACACTTGGAAAGAAATATACACATTTAGAGATATCTACTTCTACATCGTTCTTACGAATTAGAAATATGAACTCTAATATTCAAGACTGTGAGTTGAGCTTAGGGCACCTGCACTGGAAAAACTTGAAATAGAAGAAATATACATTTAGATAATTAAATAACTATTTTATTAGGAAAGTCCTTCCTTATTTATTTATTTTTTTTTTATTTTTTTTTTTTTTTGCATTCGCAGATTGGAGTTCTTAATTGAATTAGACTCTTTTGCTTTAAATGCAATTGAATCAAATACGTGATCATATGGCGATACTTCAAAGGTTTGAGAGGCAGATATTACATCTGCTAAGTTAAATAATTTTTTATGGGGGTTCATGTCTGTTTTTTTTTTTTTTTTTTTTTTTTTTTTTTTTTTTTTTTTTTATGGATAGCTGTACTACATTACTGGGTGTGATTTAGTGCCATTTCATAGGATTTAAGACGCGGTTTTCTTGATAATTTATCTGCCGATAGTTGAACTTCATTGCTGGGTGTGATTTAGTGCTGCTTCAGGGGATTTAAGATGGGTTTTTCTTGATAATTTATCTACTGATAGCATTATATCTCTGGGTGTGATTTAGCGCTGTTTGTTTGGATTCAACATAGGTTTTCTTGACAAGTGATCCGTTGAGAGTAGTACTGGATGCGATTTAGTACTGGTGGATGGGATTTAACAAGGGTTTTCTTAATAATTGTTTGAAGTTTGTCCTATATTACTGGGTGGGATTTCATAATTTTTCTGATAGCTTGTTTGCGCGATTATTTTCTCTTGTATTTAGGGTTGTTTGTATGTTACTATTTTCAGTTAATGTTTTCTTCTTCTTCTTTACTTTTTCTGGTCTTATATCTCAATTGGATACATATATCCCACTCGTTAAATAAATTTTGGGTCTTGGCAGATGTACTTTTCTCTAGAGAATTAGGTGTCAAGATAAATTTACATATTATTGGTTTTCAGCTGCTGTTCTCTTTCATGGTTATCTGTCTATAAAATTAATTGGAGTTTTAGAGGTAGAGATCCGTTTACAATTTTTAACAAAGCTTTAGGAATTGTTAGGAGACGTTTAGGCCTGTTAGGTGGTTCTTATAATCTCTTTTCGGAAAGTATTACTACTCTTTCACCAGTTAGTTATTGTTCAACCTGTGGCTTTTTAACTTAAAAACAAGTGGCAGAAGGAATGAAATAATTTGTTTTAAAGCTTCATCCTGTTATAATTTGGAAAGATTTTATTTTTATGTGGAAAATACTTTCTCTTGAGAGCTAGTTAGTTTTTTACTTTGCAATTTTATTGATTTTATCAGGCATTACAGTATCATGTGGGGATTGTACTATTTTTGATTTTTATCTGTATGTGATTATAACTTCTCTAACTGGATTGAAAATTTGTAATAATCTAATTACTCAATTTGAAATAAATTCAATTTGGGGCTGGTGATTGGTTGTCCACTGCGACTTACTCCTTTGTCTGGTAACGTCCCATTTTCTCAGATACTGTTATTGCAACCTCGGGGAAGTATCCCAAAGCTGTTAGTTTTCAGGATACTTTCACTGTGTGTGCAGCAGTCGTGCTGCTCAATGATAACAGAGCGTGGTTATTGGACAATTGGAGTGAATAGCTTTGGCTGGAGTAGTTAATTGTCTGTGTTAGATACATTTTAGTCTTTGTGTTTTTTAATGTGGATGTTTCACGTTCGTGGGAGGACTTACGTAAGACAGAGCTCCTTCTTCAAGTGGTCGTGCGGGGTGTAACTCTGTTATCTTCGCTAGAAGTCCAAATCGTTTTGGAGGCTTTGAGGGAGGTTGAAACCAACTCATTAGTCGCCTTATTGCCCACTTCTGATCTGATGCAGAAAGCTCTGCAAGAGTGTGAGTTTGCCAATACAATATTTATGGATATTTTGGAAGATTGGGAACGAGAGGGTTATCCACAAGGACGCCAAGTTAAGACGTTCTTCTCTCGTGCGCGTCATTACATATTTCGATTACAGTAGTTGATTCAGTATTTTCCCAAAGGCGCTCAGGTGTCAGAGTGGGAGCTATGCCGAGAGCACTTGGTGAATCAGAAGGGCAAGTTTTTAAAATTATTAGAAGGCTCTAGTTCAGGGAGTGTGGGTGTTTTGCAGGTGTCAGGGAATTTGGCGCCAGTAACTAAAGCCATTTCAGGTGTTGGTTTTTTTTTTTCGCCCATTAAGTTGGAGCACCCGTATACTACAGAATGACCGTATTTTTGAGATTAGGGAATGTGTTTCTGCCTCGGCTTTTTGTCGATTTTGTAGGCCCCATTCCCAGATGTGTTCAGGGGAATACCTATATTTTTGTTGTTACAGATGTCCTCTTGAAGGTTGTCTTTTTTGTGTTTTTTGTTTTTTTACCGTAGCTCGGGTTATTGCAGCTATTGTCAGTTCTACTTTAACGACAGTGTTTTCTAGTTTTGACGCGCTTCAGGTTTTGGTCTCTATTATCAGTTCTGAGTTTACGGCTGGGTTAGGAATTTCTGTTTTGATTGGGGGGTCAAACGTGTTACGACCACTCCGAATTACCCTAATCCTTGTCATGCTGAGTGAGTGAATCGGAATCATTCTGCACACCAAAACCATTGGGATTGAAATTTGGCCTAATAGCAGTACGCCTTTAATGGAAAACAGCATGCGGCTCATAAGAATGTTCCTTTCTCTCTGCTTTTAAATTATATTACGAATTCCACCTTGTCTAACCTTTACACATTGTCGGACCCTCTACCTGATGAGGCAACTCAGCAACAACTATTTGAGAATTGCCGTAATACCTCTAATAATTTAAAGTTGGCTTGGGAAAGAAGGAAACGCCGACAGGAGGAAAATTCTAAACCATCTACGTTTAGGATAGGTTCCAAGGTGATGTGTCGCAATTGCCAAAATACCTCAAAGATTAAAGGTGTTGCAGCGAAATTGGCTCCCAGGTAGTTGGGTTCATACACCATAGTCACAAATTATAGGGCTGTTTCTTGTCTCATCCGAGATACTGCCACTCAAAATTGCGCCAAGCCACATTTCGCAACTGAAAGCCATAATGTAACCGATGTTGTATTGTTGAGAGGAAGTGTGCGCTTGTGCTTTATTTATTTATTTATTTATGTATTTATTTATTTATTTATTTATTTTTGTGTCTGTGTAGATTTTAATTAGTGAGAGGTTAGCTTTGTGGTTTACTTTTTTTTCTCAATTCTATGTAACCTATGCAGCTCTGTTGTCAGTTTTCGTACTTTTGTTTGCTCGTGTGGGGTTTTCGTTTCATGTCTTTCCTACTCCTATTTCACCTTTCCTAAAGTTAGTGCTGGGGATGTCAAGGCATCTCCGTTAAGCAATGGCGGCTTCTACATCCTCACTTGTGGCGGAGAGCTTCGCAGCAGTTTGGCTCATCCCGGAGGTTTACTGAAGTCACGGACTAATACCAGGAGCTGTTCCTGATTCCTGGATGGACGAGGACGCTATTGGCAGGGGATTCTTACTGTTGGTGGAAGGGATTGACTCTCCCCTTTCCTGGCTATTTGTATTTTCATCTGCTCTGCTCTGCTTGCTGCGTATATTCTGAGACAATAAGTTAGTGTTTTTGGTTTCTCGTCGGCCTAGCATTAACACATGCTTAAAGTACTTGCTGCCATCTGTGTTTTTATTGTTTTGGGGGAATGTTCTCCTGTCTACGGGAGTGAGTGCATTGCTGCATACTTACTCTCCGGTAAGTGGTGATCAGTGAACGTTCCAAGATGAACCTGGACTAATTTGTCTTGACAATAATGGCGTAATGATGGAACTATTTACTCTATCACAAGTTTTTTTTTCCTATGTTCCCTGTTCCTACCTGTTTTGGGAGGCATTGTAGATGTAGATGTAGATTCAAGAGTTTTCGTTGGAAGTTCCTTGACCACCCTCCGTACAGTCCCCATCTTGTACCAATCTACTATTTCGTCTTCGTGCTTTTGTAACGGTGGCTTGGCGGACTACTATTTCAATTCGATGATGTACTCAATACGAGCGTTACCAACTGTTCAAGTTCCAGGCGGCAGACTTCTATGCCAAGGGGTTAAAGAAGCTGGTGCAGCGTTAAAGAAAGTGCACAGATGTGAACGGCGATTATATGGAAAAGTGAATTAGATATGTAGGCATATATTACTGTCAATAAAACCTTGTCTCATGAGCGATGTTTTTATTATGACCAAACGCAGCTTTGTTTTGGAATACGCCTCGTAACACGTCTTTCAGAATTTCGCGAATTGTAACGGTTAATTTAGTTCATTACTCTTTTTAATGTTAGAGGGTTTATATATATTTTGGCATTGTAGATTTTAGCCCATTCAATAAATTTTAACTGTTATTCCTTGGATAAGCAAAGAAAGACGTAGAAAGAGATATTGAGTTTCTGCTGATTATCTTTGTGATGGCTTTACAGTGAAATGTGTGTAATTATAGGAGAGTACTTTTCTTACAAAATGTAGTTTATTTTTGCTCGCACTTGGTAATGATGAAATCATTTGGAAATGAAAATTAAGCTGTGATTTAGTGCTGCTTCATGGGATATAATACAGGATTTTTCTAGATAATTCATCTGCTGATATTTGTACTATATACTGGGTGTGATTTGGTACTACTTCAGGGGATTTAAGGCGGGTTTTTCTTGATAATTTATCTCCTGATAGTTGTACTGTATCACTTAGCTCTGTTTGATGAGATTCAACATGGGTTTTTCTTAATAATTGATTGACGTTTGTCTTACATTATTCGGTGGGATTTCGTAATTTCTGATACCTTGTTTTTGGGATAATTTTCTCATGTATTCTCGTGTGGTACGTGTTACTATTTTGAGTTAATTTTTTTCTTCTTTACTTTTCCTGGTCTTATATCTCAACTAGACACATATATACCACTTGGTCTTGGCAGATGTAATACTTTTTTCTAATGAATTAGGTGTCAACATAACTTTACATATTATTTGTTGTAAGCTGCTGTTCTCTTTCACGGTTATCTGGCTATAAAATTAATTGGAGTTTTAGAGGTAGGGATCCGTTTACAATTTTGAACAAAGCTTTAGGATTTGTTAGGAGACGTTTAGGCTTGTAAGGTGGCTCTTCCTATTCCTTTTCGGAAATTTTTACTACTCTTTCACCAGTTAGTTATTCTTTAACCTTTAGGTTTTTAACTTAAAAAAAAAGTAGGGGAAGGATTGAAATAATTTGTTTTCAAGCTTCATATACTGTTTGCTAGATCTCATAGTTATAGTTTGGGTACATTTCATTTATATCTTGAAAATACTTTCTCTTGAGAGCCATTTAGTTTTTGGCTTTACAATTTTATTGATTTTATCAGGCATTACAGTATCATATGGGGATTGTACTACTTCTGATTTTTATCTGTGTGTGGTTGTAACTTCTTCAGCTGGATTGAAAAATTGTAAGAATTTAACTACCCCATTTGAAATAAATTGAATTTGGAACTGGTGATGCTTTGTCCGATAATCTTCCCATTTCCTCATATACTGCTATTGCGACCTCGTAGAAGTATCCCGAAGTTGTTAGTTTTTTGGATACTTTCCCTCTACTGTGTGCAGCGGTCGTGCGGCTCAATTATGTATGTAACATTTCTGATAACTATTTAGTAAATAAATAAATATACACCGTGGTGGTCAGTGTATTTATGGCTCAGAATCACTAAACCCAGGCCTCGTTTTTCATGTATTTGTAACAATAATTTCTACTTAACATTATGAAATTGGAAGCGCATATTTCACATTTTGTAAGCATTTCTCCAATTATTTCTGTTCGCTGACAGTAAGTAGCAATAGCTGTGATAGTCTTTCTACAGGACTGAACTATGCTCGTAACATTTTGCAGGCAAAGAAGGCGAATTACGTCCTTAACATTTTGCTGATAAAGGGAACGAAATATAACATAATTTGGAAACTCCAATGTATGTAAGACATTCCTACTGCTTTGATAGACCTGCCTTTAGATGGGAACAATTATATGACCTTGGGCCTTAAGTAGGACAGTATTTGATATTGCTTCAGAAAGTCAGCTTATTGTTCCTTTTCAAAACCACAACAGCAGTAAAGAATATAAACTTTAGGTTTGATTGTGCCTAATTGTGTTAAAAGTCTCGTAAAATCCACAATCCTATTTAAAAGTAATGTAATTACTATTCATGATTGGTATGGCAGATTTATAAACTGTGTTAATGTTAAATCAACCCTATTATAGCACAGAGTGGCTCTGCTAGCGTTTTGCTGAATTAAGTCTTGCGCCCAGCCGCCATCTTGCGGACCTACACACTACCATAAACACCATACGCAACGTCATCAAATTAATTATTTTTCCAAGTTTTGAAGTAAAGAACAAAGGATAACGAAGGCGGAGAGATATGCAGTTGAAGGAATATTTAATACAATCACATGTTTTAGCATATCAGGAGTTATTATTGATAAATTGGTATTATTGCAGTTAGCATCGCGGCAAGGTCATAACTTAATTTTGTTCTAATTTCTTATTCTAAAACTACTATTAATGTAACAAAAGACCACATCATATATATCAGCATTGGTTTAAAGCTTTAATAGAACGTGTGATGTTAATCAAGAATTTCGGTCGAGGAATATTGTGATAATTACCATTGCATTCTGTGTCCGAGGAACACGCCCCTTATTCTCACGGTTCTGGTACCATAAGACCATAGTTTTATAGTAATTATTTCTCGCGATAGCTGCTAAATGAGCGAATTTGCAAGAGGTTTCTTATAAACGGGAGTAGGTTGTCAATTTTGTCTTAGAACTGTCTTTATCCAAGCTTCTCTAAGGTATTTCCGAGTTGGAACTTTAGAATCCAACAAACAATACAGAATCCTTCTGTTGATAGTGTGTAACACATTTCACTAAAACACTTAAATAAGTACAGTAGCCTGTGTATTGAAATATTTCACCAAGTATACCACCGAAAAATCACCTAAATAGGTACACTGAGCTCTGTATTGAAACATTTCCATTTCCTTGTTTTTTCTTCTGCTATTCGGGAAACTATAACCAAACACGCATTGACCATCATGCTGATTTAAAACTAACAGTCTAAATTTACTGTTTAATTTAATATTTAAAATCTTATTTTTGTGTATACATTTAACCCACACAAGGTGTGCTCATCTCAAAAGTGTTGTGGCTTACTGTGACGCCAGCGTGAAAATCGTGCTTTCCAACCACAATGCATAAGGATAGGGCATTTTCAGTGTAATCTGTCACTATATTTGTGTACTATGGGCAAAAATATAAATGTAAACCAGTAGGATTTGGATATGCAAAATGTTAACATGTGCTCTTAACGGGGTGTTTATTCAAAAATTACGATAGAATTCATTTCCCTATGTGGAAACACCATACGACATTCAGTGGTGCAAATCACAGCTGCTGGCCTATTCAGTATTCATGTAAGTGAATCTTTAATAAGTTTGGGGGGGGATTGAGTATAGAAGAGGCTTCACTTTTGTTCAGGAACCTTATATTTGTTACCCAAGGCTTCAGCTTTTAATAGTCATCTGTAAAATGAGTATTTTAAAGACTGCTGTATCTTAGGGGGTTTGAACTTGCCTATGAGCGGCTTTAACCTGCTTGCCTTACACATCAGGCATTGAATGTGGAAATCTGTTTGAATATTACATTGATATACAAACTGCTAAGTACAAATGACTGAATGTTACATATTAAATGAATTATTTGTGTTAAATTAACCAACACGAAGTGTATGGTTGTAACCTAAAAGACGCAGAATCAATGGTCTTTACGCAGCTGCGACAACTTATATAATTTGTTCTCAAACCTTTGGCCGTTACTACAACTACACCACCACAGAGTATTCCTATGATTTTACCTGAAATTCCATTAAAATATACTATACTCTTATACTTCACAATAGGGGCGGCTCGTGACTTAGAACATCAGTGAAGTGCTAAGAAAACTTTTCGAAACTGTGAAAAATTAATTTTTCTAAATTCGAAGGTTTACGTCGCCTGTAGAGAGGCAATTATAAAGCTTGAGTTATGTAAGAAAAGGACATATTAAATAGAAAATGATTATAAGATGATATGAAACGGAAAATATCAATGCATGACTTCGAAATAAAAAACGTGAATGAAGCGTCGGACTTCGAAAGAAAAATAACTTGTTACAATTTGAAAAGTCGTGATAAAATACAAAAAGAAAATATTTCAATTTTACCTTATTTTTTTTAGACTAGGTATACTCTCCTGTCCTTCAAACTGTAAATCTGTCAATGCTATCGTCTAAACAGTTAGGCTTTTCTTGCAGCTCGCAGAGAAGATCTCCATGGATAGAAAAGTTGGCCAGGATGACAACCGTTCTTATGAAGTTGTGCACCTCAAGTAAGTTTTTATCATTTCCAAGCATGAGAAACTTGTTTCCACAGAACACACTATTGGATGGCAGAGATACTACAGGCGAACCCAATTTATAAACTTCCTGGAATACATGTTGAACACCATTTTGCCGCATGATTTCTAAAGCCTTTAAAACACTAATATCACTGTAATCGGTATCTGCATTAAACAGTTGTAGCTCATTTTATAGACGTTGAGGTTTCCTAGATATAGCTGAACAACGCTGAGTCAAACTGTTTAGAGCAGATGAAGGAAAGTCCCGCGAATATTCCTTAAGTTTAGAACTGTCTACCAGAGCTAAAAATGTTAGTTTTTGCGAATCTTGAAATCTAGAATTTATTTGCGATACGACATGATCAATTATTTCATAAAACAGATACTTGTATTTCACAAAACAATTCTCGTTGGATAATTTTGTATTGTGTTCGAATTACTTTTCACTTTTGTATCATGAAATATGTAGTGCAGTACTTCTGATTTCCTTTTTCTGGTTATCGAATCACAAGTTTGTTGAATTTTAGTTGAACAATAATTTATGTCCGAATACTCTTTTGTCGCACATCATACAGAACATCAATTAAACTGAATATATTATAAAAAACAGGAGCAAAAAAATTAAATTCAAAATCTTTATTTTCGCTCAAGGAACCTCTCCATTCACGGATGGATGTGCTGTCGAATGCAGGATTGTTTGACTATTTCCTCAAAAACTTCCTTTAAACCCCTCTAATTTTCTACAACTGTTCTGACAATTTTAGAGTTTGATGTCCATCTTGTTTCAACAGCTCTAGGGATTCAGCTTCCAATTATTGATTGTTTACTTGAACTGTGAAAGAAAGATGGAACGCCACTTATGTTTGCAAAAAATATTCTATATTTGGAAATATTTTTACAACTATTTGACAAAACTAAACTCAAACAGTGTGCTAAACAATGAATGAAATTAGCCTGAATAACTTCGTTTTTCACTTTCGGCTTTAAGCCACTTAAGTGACTGGACATCACACCTGCATCATCATAGCTCTGACCTATTAGTTTATTACGGTAATTGAATTGCTGCAATGTATTATCTAATGTTTCAAACAATGCTTGTGCAGTACGATTGGCACTCACTTCATAACATCCTAAAAATCGCTCCTCTAATTTCGCACTTGAAGTTACAAAGTGTCCAACAAAAGAACACTAGCAGTTTTGAGAGATATCGGTTATATCGTCAACTTGTATGGAAAAAAAAATCACAGTTTCATTTAGCTCTTTCCGTATTTGTTCATATATGTAAGCAGAAATAGTTCAATTATTTCATTCTGAACTATTTTTGAGTTGCCGCTAAACACCAATTTGATTCTCTCATAATGATTAATTTCATCAGAACATACAGACAGCAGCATGCTAAGTTGTTGTTTGAAATTACCGTGTTTATTTGATGAAACAATCTCATCATGTCCTCGAGATGCTAACTCTTGTTTTACTAAATATAGAGTAGCCGTAATAATAAATGTCATAAAGATCCTACTTAAACGGACATTTTCATTAAATATTTAAATGTATTTTCTGTAACGCATCGCGAATTGAGTTTAAGTTCCTCTCGAGATGTTGCAATTATAATACACATTTCAAATGTTCTCTCGAATCTGCGTGTTTATGAAAAACTCGTGTTGAGTTCACAAAATCTCCAAATCCTGTCGTATTGCAAACGTTTTTCTTTACTCCTAGTAAAATACAGGACCACCGAGAAGGTTTTTGTAGAAAAATACTACCACATAACCACGTGTATCCTCCATACCACGTATTTTTTAAAATATAACTGATAAGACTGCCCTGACTTTCTTTGTTTTTTACAGAAACCGATAAATGGGTAGTGGGGCGATTAAATGTTAACTGATAATTTTTATCTTGTTCCCGCCATCGTGTTTCTAACACACTGCAAATCAAGTCGTTTTCTGGATTTATTAATACACGTAAAAATCACAGAACACTTTAAACTAAAATTAATGTAACTAAATATTACAAATCACCCTAACTAGCGTCTTTCTGGGACAAAAGTTAATCGAAATTTAATTCACTCCACACAACTAAACACACAGTATAACGGTATAGCTTGCTCTCATCAAGGTACAGCTAAAACTGAGTTCTTAAAATGTGAAGGGAACGTTAGTAGCATAGCAGGTATAAATAAGAATAGCAACCCTAAGTTTTCTTCCAACAGGAAATGTAAACAGTGCGTTACCATGGCAACCGGGTGGAATAGCCGTATACTAACGCGTTTGAAACAGGGTGGAAATGCGAGCATTTTCTCAGTGATATTTGCTCCTTGACTGAAGGAGTGAGAGAAAAGATAGTGAGAGAAAGAGAGGGAGAAAAGGGACAACCAAAACGGTCAGCGACAAAAGTAGAGCGCGTTCCTTCACTTCACGATTAATTTCCGACAGATTATTGTGTGAATTAGTAGTACAAGATACAAATATGTAATTTTGTATTTCGATTAAGAATTTAGGTGAATAGTCACTTCACTCACATCACCTGGCGAGCCACCCTTGCTGTACAATGGAATCGGCAGTCCAATATGGCGTTTTCTGTGCTGTCGATGGCTCCATTTCATTCGTAAGAAGTTCATTTAGCTCTCCCTGTCCCCCTCCCTCCCTCTCCGTCTCTCTCTCTCTCTCTCTCTCTCTCTCTCTCTCTCTCTCACATACACACACACACACTATCACTCTCTCCTGTGTGTTATCCATGATCACAGGTCACCGAGTTTGCAGGAAATAAATGCAGTTTTTGAATTCTCCATGAACATATATCTTATAAAATGCAAAACTTTACAAGTCAGCAGTGTCCATGTCTGTGTGTATTAAGCTCTCCAAACTGAAATGTGTAATTAGGTTAGTCAATAATTGAATAACATTTTTTATTCTTTTGTTGAGGTTAATTCACTCTCAAAACAGTGGAAATAGAACATGTTTCGCAACACGGTGCAAATAATATATATAATAATTTCCTGTCCGGGCTATAAAGTCCCCCCACCAACAATTAATTATTCTAAACACAGCTTCAACAGGAAGATTTCTATTAAAACTAAAATGTGGTATTCATAAAGTGTGGTATTCATAAAGTGTGGTCAGAAAGTATTCTTCTGGAAAAACTTTTAAGATATGTACTTATTGAAATAACAAAAAATGTGTCAAACAAAAGAGGAAACATAAAACGAAGCTTCAACAACACTAAACAGAAAAGTACTGAAGTAAAATAAGATCAAACTATGGAATAAACATATAAAGATAGTTAAATCTATTATAATATTCTACAGTTTGAGTTACTGTCTCCTTGGAGTACTTTGTGAATTAATTGATATGAATTTTTTTTTCCTATCAAGGGACGGATTAATAGATAACCGTGTTACATCTTAAATGATTAAAAAGCAGAATTTTCAATGTACGCATATTTTATTTCTGCATAGGATATGTAAAACGGAAGTTGCAAGTAAAATATACAACGAGCATTTGTTTTGCAAGTCTATTGATTTTTCATGGATGTTTTAAACCTACTGCTGTAGAAGAGCCATATTTAAGCACTGATTCATTAAGGCAAAGTTAAGACGTAAGGTGAAGCATCGTTGCCAACGATCAGATTAAGCCAATCGAAATAATGCTGAATGCACAAGTTTCCGGCATTTGTACCTCTCACACCTAAACATTATATTATATCAGATATATTAAGTAACATTATGCACGCCAATGTGCTATATTTATTTTCCAATAAACTGTTAAAATGGATAAGCTATCACTGTGAACAAGTTTCAATTATGTCACCTTTAGCTAAAATAAGACCTTAGCCTAGTGAGTACCAAAAATGTCCCATAGCTGAAAATTTGGGGATGCCAATGCGGGACGTCAGCACAATTTTAAGAATAGATTGCATAATAATGTAGATAGAAGGGCATAGGTACCTATATTGTTATACACAGATAAAGCATGACAATTCTACTTGTTAATTGAATATCTATGCTCTGTTATTACCATGTGTAATACGTTTGTTTAAAAACTAATCATTTAGTTGTATACCTCCCTATTAATGATTATTATAGAATTTGTTAAAAAACCAAAGAAACAAAAGAAAGAAAAGCTGCCCACATAATAAAACAAATACTGTAATCGTAATTTAGCATACTGAATAGCCTATTATGTGTCTGCTTTGCGACTTTATTAATTATTATTATTATTATTATTATTTACCATTTTGAGTTCCATTGTATGAATGCTGCATGTTCAGTAGATGTATTATTACTAGAGCCCGGATGTTTTGGTATTTATAACGGTTAAGATAGGCAGGAAAAAGAAAAAAAAAAAAAAAAAAAAAAAAAAAAAAAAAAAAAAAAAAAAGGCACAATAACTTTTCTAGAAGCCATAATATATTTTAGGAAAAAATTGCAATGCATCAATATAACTTATATTTTTAATGGTTGCACATTACCACAAGGTATTGTTGTAAATGTTCTTGTGTTATATTTAATCTTTTATCCAACAAAATGTTTTCCATTACAGAAAAGAGTTCGTTCTATTCTGTTAATGTAAGTGTGTATATTTGAAACAACTTACTGCAGACGTGTCTCTGTTTGACACAATTGCAGTATCACCTTTTATTATTGCACATATGTGTTTTAGGTCTACCAAGCCAGTATTAGCAGACATTATACATTTACACTTTTCACTAATGGCACTTTCCATTGCACCTGGTACAGATTTATGTTGGCGCACAGTTTCTTCCACTAGATTCATTGAAGTGATAAGTTTTTACCCCTTTTTTTCAAGTATTTTTATATAGTTTCAGGCAAGTTGGCATAATGAACTGCTATACAAGACAAGTTGTTACGAACATTCAAATTATTTAGCAATATTTTCGCTTCTCGAATGGATGCAGCTTCATCTTCGGAGATTGCAGCAACAACCTCACTGACTTTTTCGAAGTTGTCGGCTTTGTACAGAGTAGCAGAGATCCACGTCTTGTTAAAACGGGCTCTGAAGGCAAAGTGAGTACAGGGGTAAGAGTCTTAAAGAGCTGGATTCGAGATGGCGCTTTTAGAAAGTATTTCTTGATGTTGGATATCAATTTATCTACATCAGGAAATGAACTGCGAATCTCTTCTGCTATTCTGCGAACACCATGTGCTAGACACGTTTGATGAGTCATTTGAGGGAATAGAACCTTCAAAGTATCACCAGTCTTCTTCATGTAAGAGCTGCATCAGATAACAACATGAGGACAACATTGTGTTTTACTCCGCCGGGCCAAACAAGTTTAACAAATTTGTGAACAAATAGCAAAGGTTGTACTACTGGTTTTTTCCAATTCTTCTGATGTTAGAAAGAATACTTTTAAGTGCTGTAGTCTCCACAGGTTCCAAAACTCCCAATGATTTTGTTGGCAATATGTCGTTTCGTCTAGGGAGATCCATATTTTTTTGCCATTTACTTCGTTGTGAATACGTTGAATTTTATTTTCGAAGCATGTAGGCAAGTAGTGTTTCCTTAGAGTTGATGCTCTTGGAATTGATTCTCCTGTATATTTTCGTAAAACGCTTTTCAGGGACTGGTTTTATAATTTCCAAAAAGGAATGCCAGTGTCAATCAATGTTTTACACAATTCTAATGAAAATCGAATTGTTTGCTAGATGTGGCGAAAACTGCAGAAAAGAAGCGTTATTTTCTTTCGCCACTCTTTGAGGTAAATGCAGATATATGCTTTGTTGTTGACACATGTTGTCTATGAAATACTTTATTTCATGAATAACCGTTCTCTCACAAACCTCACACAATAAAACTTTCATCGGTTCAAAACGCGAGAGAACCAAATTGACTAATGTAGCTGTACGGTTTACTTTTCAAGGGTTTACTGAATTTAGGCAGTATAGCTTAGTCTTCTACTTCACCCGACAATAACCGAGTAATGATTGCTTCAAGCACAAATTTATTCCTCCTACAACAATAAACGCTTGCAGCACTCAATTGTAACTATAAGATTTGAAAATACAATGTTTCATTGGCTGAGGTGAAAGCGAATTGGCCAGAATGCTATGTGACGATTTCTATTAGAACCGTGGAACATTTTGTTAGAAGAATAATGTAATTATTTTATTAGCTACTTCCTGTATTTTTACAAAATGTTAATAGTGAATAGCAAGCCCACAATAAAGATCCCAAAAATTATAACACCTTGAGTGTTGGCAAAGATTTAACATTATTGCAGTTTGAGGATTAAGCTGCCACTTGTGAATAACAAGACCGGCATAAAAGTGGCAAAAGTCTGTATTTTTAACCGCACTCACCCCTCCTGCTTTCTTGCACAGATGATTCTACCTGAAGACAATCCTGGTAGTAGCAAATATTTTCTTATTTAAAAGATATTGCATGGATAGTATTTTGAATGGAGCAAAAAGCATTAAAATCCAAAACTGCAAATAAACAAGAAATATTGCTTGAAACGGAAAAAAATAAAAACAAAAACAAAAATTATTATTATATTATGTCATAAAAAGGCAAAATAAACAAAATAGAATTGGACCCTATCGATTCTAGTTATTCTGAATCACATTTATATCTACGGAACTGTTGATTTACTTTCACCAATTAAAAAGGTATTTTGCCTAACATCCAGGCTCTAGTTATGCAAACATATAACAGATAGTTTGATTTACGTCTTGCTTGCCGTAATGCTACTAAGTGATGTACATATTACTCGAAAACTTATGTGTCATTGACTAGATAATCACCAATTTTCTGGCCGCGCCGTGGCAGAGTGGTTAGACCACTCGACTCTCACCTAGACGGCCGGGGTTCGATCCCAAGCGACCGCATGTGAGATTTGTGGTGGACAAAACGGCGCTGGGGCGGGTTTTCTCCGGGTACTCCGGTTTCCCCCGCCATCGCATTCCACCGGTGCTCCATCATCATTCATGTATCATCAGTGTCACCGCCTGCGGTGCCATTAGTAGTTAAAGCGGGCGTTAAACACTACCAAAAAAAAAAACAACAATTTTCTTTGTTATGCAGTTGCCATACAGGAATGGCACAGAGAGAAAGGCACGTAAAAAGGCAATGTTGTTTAAACATTCGTTATACGGTTTCTCTTAGCAATTACAGAGGGTTTTTTCCCCAGAAATATAAGTGACGTACAGGTTCGCGCAACAGACATTGATGAGTGACATTTTTAAATCAGATGTTTGATGCAAGCCACTTACTCAACTTTACTGGAGCATTGGTACACAGAAGTAGGAACGGCAGTCAGATGCTGTGAACGTTATTCTAATGTTACTGCATTGCAAAGCCAAAATCACACTTCCAGTGATTTCAATCACATGTATTCACTCTCAACCTCCGGTACTGTTTACACTGCACTTTACACCTAATGTTCTTGTACTTCTTCTATTCCTGACATTCCTCCCTCATCATCATTATCTTATTCTTCTTCTGAAACTGTTGTCATTTTCATTAATAACAAAGCATCCCTCGTTAAAACACTGGCAATGACATAAACCCGAAACGCAAAACACTTGGCGGTCAAGCAGTTAACTGTAAGCTGCGTATTCTCGAAATGTAATCATAAGGAAGCAGATCTGTTTCTTATGGTAATACAATTTATTTGCTAACCTGTTTATCAAGGGTAGGCTAGCTCACTATACCTTCGCTAAAGGTCATTCGTCTAGAAGGAACGAGCAGCCTGTAATTTAACATTAATAGAACGTGAACTTTTTAGTTTTTCTTCCGATAAAAAAATGTATCTACAATCCACATTCTTTATCACAACAGAACATTTGTAAACACACAAATTTCTAAACCAAAAGGAGATATTTGCAACCTCCTTTGCTCTCTTTTGGTTACATTTGCATGCGGGGGTGTAATGCTTTTGTACTAGTACCGAAAAATCCACACGTATAGAACTGAAAAAAATACTAATACACGCACGGTGTATATATACACGAAAGTCAACCTTTTAGCATCGCATCTGCAGTATATTCTGTATGCGGCGCTGTGATTTAGTGGTTAGACCATACGCCTCTCACTAAGGCGATCCCACGTTACTGCATATGGGATTTGTGGTGGACAAAACGGCAGAGGCTTTTTTGTTTTCTCTCGGGGTTCTCCAGGTTCCCAGCCATTGCATTCCACCGGTCCTCCATCTTCATGTCATGTATCATCAGTGTCATCGCCTTTGGTGCCATAGTAGTAAACGAAAATGAAATGGTGTTTTATTTATGGATTCTCTTTAACTGCTGAGGTTCTCAGCGTCCCGTTCTATATTGGGCGTGAAAGACGGCTTAATTTTGTTCAGGTTTGAGGTCCTATATCTACGACACGGGACCAATGGCTTTACTTCCCTTCCGAAGGAAACCAAGTTAAGGATTTTTACGCCCAAAAAATCCATCGTCCTTCGCCGGGTTTAAAACCCGCGACCTTGGGTATATGAAGTTAGCATGATAACCTTTACACCACCGAGGGCGACTAGTAGTAAACGCGGGCGTTAAACACTATCAAAGAAAAGCATATTTTGATTAATATATTGCATGTTTTATGTCAGCAATAGTTGTAACAAAAGTTTTTTAACAAAAAGGAAAACTGTATTAAATTTTAAAATTTTGTAAACCTATTTGTGTAATATAGAGATAGACAGAGAGACAGAAGGCAGCCAGATAAACAGACAGACGAACGGGCAGGTGTGCGGATGGATAGATAAATAGAAGGCTAGATGGTATATACTATATGCGCACCTTTTCTTGGGCGCGAGCCCCGCTGTCTTTCCGCTGTGTTGTCAATTAAGAAAGGTTTCTTCCTTTAAGGTCCTCAGCCATTATGTTGGATACTGAGATCTACACACAGAATTAAAACTTAGTATTGAAGCCACTTGGTGTTATGTGTACATTATGTCACAGTGTTATCACTCTGCTCTGCTTTCGAAATTGCGCGAAGCCTACTGAATGAAGACAAGGGCTCCGAACGCCGAAGAAAAGGTGCACACAGACATTTTTAGAAATTGCAGTTACAATTATTTTCAAAAACTCTGCTTGTCCTAGTTGTTTGCAACAAAAAAAAAAAAAAAAAAAAAAAAAAAGAAAGAAAGAATATTTGAGATTAACATTGGAATTAACAGTGTTTACAAAATTAAGATACATTGGTACAATATAATAAGTACATACATAAGTACTATGATTAGATTGCAACTATTAAATTGATTGTAACACATAGGTAAAGATACACACCTTAATATATCTTCTGCACTTCAGGGGTTAGGCATTTCTACCTATTCCGAACTTTAATATATAAACCTTTAATTAATTAATTAATTTAATATATAAATTTTAATGTTTTATATATATTTTAGCGTAATATACCCACAAGAAAAATAAAATGCATTAACACAAACTTCCTAATAAACATACTAATATAATTTACCGTAAAAGTAAGCATTCTAGATAAAAGCAAAGCAATGAAAATAATTACTAACGAGTTCGCATATATTTATTAACAGAGTGAAAACAGTGGTGAAGCAAGTAGGCTATAACTGCCCATTTAAAGACCCAATGTTTGTCTGTAAATTTATTAGCTATATCCAAGAGAATATGATTCCTAAATGAATTACACTATTACGACAAGCACTTGTATTGCTTTTCTGCACATGGATGTCCGTTCTGTGTCATGTCATGTTTAGGAGTTTTGTCATTAAAGGTAAGGTAATTTCGTCCATTAATTAAATTTAATACGTTAAGTATGAGAATTTAGAACATAAAAGTACAATGAACAGGTAAGATTTTAAATGTGTTATTTAACGGTCCGCCTGAAGATGCTGGATTAGATTTTCCCATATTTTTAATGTTGTCTTTGGTGTTTTGAACAGCGAGAAGCAGTGAAGCGAGACCCACGAAAAGGAGCCGGTCATCATGGCCGCGCTCGCCAAAGCGTCTCGCTTTGGTGTTTCGTAGCGCAGGGGATCGTGGGTTCGAGTCCCGCCTTGGGCATGGGTGTTATGTGTATGTGTATATGTGCTATTGCTGCCTTCAACGTTTCTTTTATTATTACTATCATTCTTCTTATTAGTAGTAGTAGTATTACTATTATTATTCTTGTCATTATTATAATTGTTATTATTATTTTAATTATGATAATTACTATTATTATTTTAATTCTAATAATTAATAATAATATTATTATTATTATTATTTTACAAATCTGCATATTTACTTTAGGTGCTTGCGTAAGCATTATGTTGCGAAAAGCTTATTCTGACTGCCTCCGTGGTCAGCGAGCTAACTTCTCACCCTGAGGTACCGGGTTCGATTCTCGGCTGGGGCGGGTAATTTTTCTTTAGCCAGAATTATTCCCTATCCCCCTCAGATTCTGTAAGTATGTATATGAGTGTGAATGTGTGTGTGCGTGTGTGTGTGTTTGTTTGAGGAAAATAAAAATTATTTAAACCAAACGTAAAAGAACCTACAGACGAGTTGTTTCAAGTGCAAAGCCCCCGATATTACCTTAGATGTTAAAGGAGGATATTTAAATGAAACAATAATAAAAAAAAGTTATTCTGCTGTCTTTGTCATGCTAAATGAGATAAAGATTAGCTCAAACCGTTTTATTACATGGTTCCTTGTAAAGAGAACGGAAATAAGCGAATACACTTGGATAAAGCGATATTCAAAATATTAAAAGCTGGTAGCATTGTGATGACATCTTAATTCCGCTCTCTTTGCATGGCTAGGTTTAGGTTGACTAGACGTCCTCTTTTATCCGGACCTGTCCTCCTTTTCAAGCATTTGTCCGGTGTCCGGGCAGATTTTTTCAAAATCAACAAATATCCTCCCTTTTGAAGCATCTACACTCAATCAATTTAATTTTTTCCCGTCTTTTTTGTAGTTACTTTCAACAGATGGCAGCAGATTCCAAAGAGTATAGACGCGACCGTATTTACGGCAGGGCAAACCGACCAACTGCCCAGGGTGGCAAAATTACTGGAAAGCTGCACAATAAAGAAACCAAAGGACATGAAACGTCAAGTACATTTAAATTTGCCGCTCGCATAGGAATATTAATTAACACATGCTGTCTATGCTGATTAGTTTGCACGCTATGCACACATAGTGGAGACAAAGCGAAACGCAATTCCAATAGTGAGGATCGAATAACACACGCAAAATATTGTAAGATCAAGAAGTGTGTGTTGTTATTCATTAACGTTAAATTTCTATATATTGTTAGCTGAAGTAATGAACAATAATTATTGTTATTATTATTATTGTTATTATTATTATTGTTATTATTGTAATTATATTGAGTTATTTTATATTTAATGAGCCGGCATTCCAGCATAATTAAGCAGTAGGTTATGTTTGAATCTTTTAAGTTTTTCAACTGTTTATCATATATTTTTTTTCGTTTTCTCAGTTTCATTGTCAATTGTCACTAAATAAAATGACAGGAAGAAAGAGACTTAGTGGGGCTCAGTATAGTTCATTGGCGAAAGATAAAAGAAAAAGAGAAGAAGACGCATTGAGAAAAGTTCCACGCCTTGATGTGTTTATAAAATGGATCCCAAGGAGTTCATGCCAAGAAGAAACGCCCTCGCCAAGTGAAGCTGGGAAAACAAGTACCCCAAATAAATCTTAAGATGAAAAAAAAACTTTTATCAAACGAAAGTGAAGGCGGAACCCTTTACAATTAGTGCTGATCCTTTTCTTTGGAAAAAAACTGATAAAACACGGGACTATATTTCAATGAACGGAGTAAAACAAAATAAAAAAGGTGACTTTTCTAAGTCGAAGCATCGGTTTCCAGATGGGGCCACAAGACGTTGTACTAGTGTTTTTTTTTTTTTTTTCAGAGAAAGCTGGGGAATAATGAAATTATTAACAAAGATTATTTGGTATATTCTGAAACTCAGGGAACATTATTTTGTGCACCATGTATTCCTTTTGGAGGAACACCAGACTTGGCAGGACCCCGTGGTTCCTCAAAATGGAAACATCCAGAGCTAATTGCAACTCATGAAAACAGTTCAAGGTACCGAGACTGTGTTCTTAGTTTAAAAAACAGAAGTTCCATTTTGACAAGGATAGATGGAAAATTATTCTCACAACTTGAAAATGAAGTTTAGTGTTGGCGTAATGTCTTACAAAGGGTTGTTGCTGTTGTGAAAAAACTTTCCTCTCGAGGACTGCCTTTCCGTGGCAATGATGAAATTCTTGGAAATGTTCATAATGGTAACTTTTTAATGTGCCTGGAACTTATTGCCGAATTTGATCCATTTCTTGCTAGCCACATGTCACTATATAAGGATTCTGGAAGTGGAAAAACTTAATATCTGCCTTTTGCTATATATGAGCAAATAATCAATATCATGGGGAAGAGAGTTGTCGAAGAAATAGTGGCACAAGTTACTGCGGCAAAATACTACTCTATAATTGTTGACTCCAGCCCTGATATTGCACATAATGACCAATTAAGTTTTTTCTTGCGTTATGTCAACAAAGAGGGGCTAGCTGAAGAGCGGTTTGTTGAATTTGTGCCAAATCCAGGACATGGTGATCAGGATCTGTCAATTGCAGTGATATACTGTCTTGAGAGACATGGATTGGACATCGGTAACTGCAGAAGACAGAGTTATGACAATGCACCAAATATGCCAGGTATTTACTCAGCCTTGCAAGCTAGAATCAGAGCTCTCTCTCCTTATGCTTTCTATATTCCTTGTTCAGCGCACGCTCTGAATTTGGTAGGTTGAAGTGCAGCAAGAGTAACCAAGCAACTTATTTTTTTTACATTTTGCAAGAAATACTTAATTTTTTCAGTGCTTCTAGTCATCGATGGCATCACTTAAGCACATTTTTCAGTAAAGAGAACCTGAGTGTCAAGTCGCTCTGCATAACCCGATTGTTTGCTAGAGAAGAAGCTTGCAGAAGCTTGAACAAGTATGGCGAGGCAATCTTTAGAGCACTGTTGTCAATAATAGGGAATGAAAGTGAGAAGTCTTTGGTGAAATCTGAAGCTAAATAAAGCATAATGAAGAAGTTGTGTAGTTTTGAGACATCTTTTATGACTGTAGTCTGGAATTCCATTCTTGAAAGATTCAATGTTGTAAGTAAGCAGTTACAAATGGCAGACATGTAATTTGAACAGTTCTTTGGTTGGTTTCTTGGAAGAAATGAAAATGGAATATGACGTTTTCAAGAATCTAGGACAGAAGAAATTTGAATCTCTTTGTAACATCACTAAAATTGATCTTGATAAGAAGCGCATTAAGAGAAAGAAAATATTCTTTGATGAATCTGATTCAGACTCTGAAGGAAAGGATGATTCAAATGACTTACAGAGGTCTTTCCTTTTGATTGTGGATAAATTGATTGAAGAACTGAACAACCGAGTTTCTTCCTACAAGGAATTCAGTGAACCATTTATGTTTTTGACAAATCTGAAGATGCATAATCTACTTGAAATTCAGGAAGTTCAGACTTTAGAAAGACTACATTCGGATCTCGAAAATTCAGGATTTGTACTTAATTTTTTGGTAGTGTTTAACGCCCGCTTTTACTGCTCTGGCACCGCAAGCGATGACACTGATGATACATGAAGATGGAGCCCCAGTGGAATGAGATGGCGCGGGAAACCGGAGAACCCGGAGAAAACCCGCCCCTGCGCTGTTTTGTCCACCACAAATCTCACATGTGGTAGCTTGGGATCGAACCTGGTCCGTCTAGGTCAGAGGCGAGTGGTCTGACCACTCGGCCACGGCGCGGCCATTGTACTTGAATGCTTACACTTCAAAAGCTACATAGAAAAGAATGGAAATGCGTCGCACTCTCTTACACAGCTGTGCAAAATTTAGAAGGTAACTGTCTAGAGAGTGTTTACCCAAACTTAAACATAACTCTACAAATATAGTTCAGCATTCCTGCTTCCAACTGCTCAACTGAGACATCATTTTCTGCTCTAAGATGCATAAATAACTATTTAAGAACATCACAAGTGAAGGATCGTCTTAGTTATCTTGGTGTTCTTGCAATTGAATCTAACTTAACAGTGAACTCATAAACTTGTTTGCAAATGGCAGGGCAAGGAGGAAGCCTCTTGTTATTTAAACAGTATTTGTTTTGACATCTAATATAGGGTGATGCCTCTTTAGTGTAAGTTCTTTCTATTAAGATATTTCTACTTAAATTTTAATAAACTCACTTATGGTGTTTGGCACCCATGCTTAAGTATCCAAACTAGTGAAACCATTCTCTATGTTGTGAAAATTTAAGTAATATATGTATTGCAAGTTGGGGGGGGGGGGGAGCAAATGTTTTTTTTTTTTATCCAGGGGCGTCAGAGGTCCTTAATTCGGGCCTGAGTATAAACGTAGAATATAGTCTTTGGCTTCATCAATAAAATCAATATATCGAATCGATAGATCCATTTCTGCTATTTCGCGTTGCTGCTAGCATGTTTCCATTGTCTGATTAGTTGATCACCATGAGAGTTAGACTGTTTTGCATGGGCTGTTGTATTTTTATTCTCTAGACCACGGGGTTCCTATAATTACTTGAAACTTGATTACTGTTTGTGCATTCAAGAAGGAACCGAAACGGCAGTGTAAATTTTCGATACTCTAGGGAAGAAATATCCTGCTTTCAAGAAAGGAAGAAACGACTTCGAAGCAGAACGCAAAATTTGTGGAACATGTCTCAGTTACCTTGATGTAATAATTATGTAATTATTTTATGCATTATTTCTGTTTGTAGACTTTTATTTATATACTTATTTAATTGCCTTTGTATATATTAATGTAGCCAACATTATATTGTATTCCCTGTAAATTGAGTACGTATATGCACATGTAAGACGAAAATCATAAGCCTTCATTATTTATAGACATCTAGATACAAAGTAAACATTCTTAATTAATAACTTGCAGTAATAATATGAAGTCGCATATGGTTTTTTCTTGCAATAGGTAGGCAAGATTTGGAACACCACATTGCAACCCAGAAACACAAGAAAAATCTCTGTGGTTCTGCTTTAACATCCAAAATAGACAACTTATTTAACCAGCAGCAACAGCAAGCAAGTTCTGCTTTGGCTCATTGGGTCCTTACTGGAGAAGGGGCCCTAGCTTTCCATATTGTTAGACATCATTTTAGTCACAGGTCTATGGACTGTTACCCAAATTATATTAAGCAATAACCTTCGATTCTGATGTAGCAAAGAAGATTTCATCATCCAGAACAAAGACAGAAAGCAGCATTAATAGTGTGATTACTCCTCATGCTGTAGATATCACCACTGATAGTTTTAACAATTTGCTAAGCTTCAGAAAAGCTTGTAGAAAAGTATTGATTAAAGAACCACCAGCCACATGTATACCCGATTGAATTGCAGCAGTTTCCCCTCATAACTGTAAGTATACAGAACTGTAACATAGCTTCGCACTATACCAGCCATTTGATTTTATCAACCATCCCTTCTCCGAATATTGCGATGGGAGTTCTATTATTTACATGATCTATAACTCATCCCTTTATTATTTATGAACAATAAAGGGACCACAAACTTCAAGTGAACCGCAGAAAGAGAAGCTGCTTTCCCTTCTCTTTCATTCCTCTTTCCCACATTACTTATATTCCTGTCATTCTTCGTTTTAAGTAAAATAAGAATGGGGCAATGTGCAGATAGAGTAACAGCTTAACAGCGATCGAAATACACCACTGTTCAATTGACCATGTATTCTATAAACTAGTGACTAAATGAGATAATTTTAGATATCAAAATGTTTTTGAAGCATATTGGAAAAGTTGGTAAAATTTTATTAAATCTTGATGATGTAATTTTTACAATTTTATCTTCTAGAAAATTGAAGATGAAGTCTTCAGAGTTTTCAAAGAAAGCCGGAATTCTCACCTAAAAAGAAATTATTTACACACGTCCAATTTGTGTCTGAAGCCTGGAGACTATTTAGACCAAGTCGTCACTGTATAGTTTTCTGCATATTTTACAACCATATTTTACAATGTGTAAAGCTGAAAGCAGAACTTCAGTTCCAAAATTGTTTACTTGTTTTCAGAGTTGGATCCAAGGTTCTTTCAGGGAAGGGATATCATACTTTTGGAACATACACTACTAATGAGCAAAATAGGTCACCATAGATCCTTTTTATTTCTAAATATCCATACGTCAGTATGTGATCTATTATCATTTCAATGCCAAGTTTAATTTTAATTTTGTGTGAAGCTATGAAATAATTTATTAATACAATGCCTCTTAATTGTAATTTGTAAATAGTTTGCTTAGTAATTTTGTTGTAAGTTATTAATCCTTATTGTTTGAGAGCGTAATTATTTCTCTGAGCATTTGTAACAGTAAATTTAGGATATAGTTGATTCTATAGTTTTCTTTTCTTTCTTTTTAAGTTAGTGGTATATCACTTGCGATAGGGTCTACTGATGTGAAAAACTCACTAAGTGACTGTGAAAGTATAGATGTTTTCTGGTTTAGAGAATTAACATGGAAATAAACAGTTGACCTTAGGTATAACAATGTATGTCTTTTCTTTCTTTCTTCTAAAATTAAGGTGAGATAACCCCTCATTGCCCCACCTAAATTCAGGTATAAAAAGCTGATTTTATGATAAAATATACTGGAACATTTTATAATATTGTAGAATTTATTAGGCAATGCATTCATTGCTTGACATATGAAGATCAGTGTGGGGGATATTTAGCACTCTCTAGTAATTGCAAAACGAAGAAGAAAGAAATTTGTGAAGCAAAATCTGTACAAAAGAATTTAACTACATAGTTCTTTAGCACGTCATAACATAGAGCAATTTCCTGTATTTTGTTTTAATATTACCTACAAGAAAATACATCTTTCCACAGCCAGCTTTGTTTCACAGTAAATATCACATATTATGTACCATACACAGGCATATACTTGAATAAATAAACTCCAAGGATTAAATTGGGGTAGCACGTTTATGCAGTTTTCATTGGTAAATACATTGAAATTTCGACCCCTGTTGAATATGATGGCTATAATCTCTGTAATTGAAACACTTGCTGTAAAGGTAAATGATATCCAGCTGTCTACTTCCCTTTTGGAATTGACTCCGGGATTAAAATCTACCCTTTTATCTTTTTTACAGCTTAAGCCCCAAATTTATTGATACAGAATGTCATAGTTTTCATGCAGGTTACAATTATCCCACTACATAATATGTTAGTTTAATAATTATAAAAATATCTTGGATCCCGTATTTGGTATAAGATACAAGCAAAACACTTTACAGAGTAAACATTTGTATGATATAATACATAATAATTCTCCCAGTTTACACCCTCAATGGTAGATTTACATATTGTGATTCATATAGTATGATAACAATAAGATCTGCAATATAAGGTATCTTGATAAAAGGTCACTATTAGCACTCCACAATCATTCTGATATGTACAAATAAGCTGTTGTCTTCAACTCATCAATGAGCTAGAATGCAGGGGTTTAGGGAAGCTGCCGATATATTTGCTTACATCAGTCAAAAGTATTATTGGTGCTACTCGTACTGCAGAGTTTTTCATTCTGCTTGATGTTCATCAAGGGATCCTGGTTCACTGCCCTGAAAAAAAAATGAATACATTTAAATTAAACTGGATAACCATATATTGCTCATCATAAATGATCAAGTTTTTTCACAATAGTTACACACAGTTATAGGCAGTAGTGCTATAACTTTCCTAATGTTTATCTGAATTGAAGCACGTTTCAAGAGTTTTTGCTCCTGAAACATGCTTTGATACAAATAAGGTAGGTGAAGTTGTAAAGTCACCCTACCTTTAACTGAGCATGACTATCTGATTTTTGCTCAATTTTTTAAAACCCCTAGGTGATGTATTCTTTAAGATCTTTGTTAGCAATATATGCATTTAATAGAACAAATGGGAATTAAAAAATTGAAGGAAATGTGTAGATGTGCCACAAAGATACCAATATGTTCACACACATGCGTGCGCTCACACGTATATACACTGTAACACTTAACCAGCCAAACTGATTGAATTTATTACATGTATTTGTATGCATTTATTGTAATGTTCATCCAGTTTGCCTACTTGTACATTTATTTACCATGCTTATTCACTAATTTACATCTCACTTCTTATGGAAGTTAAATAACACAAGATAACATAATAAAAGCAAACGCTATGAATATTTATTTCAAATTAAACATTAGAAGCCGCTTTTATATAACTAAAACTACTCAGTTTTTGGATGACCCATGTTAAGTTACATTTGGGTTTGGCTAAATGATGATACCACATTTTCGTGAACACATTAACACTGATGGATCGCTCCAGAAAGGACGGCAAGTTAGTGTTCCACACAAAAGTGTTGTGGGTAGAGGTCTGTTAAACAAACAATGAACATTTTTCTTTATAAAGATTCTCCAGAACTTTCAAAAGTGTTTGTTATCTATAGAGAACTTGTGTGCCCATCTGTGCAAGCCATGTTGTACTGTAGTGTACTGTGCCGGAGAGGATTCCTCACCTCAGCTTGCACTTTTTTTACGTCAGACCCGGGTGGAGAGGATGTGATGAGAGCAATCACAGAGGACAGCCGGAACCAGAATGAGACAGGGAGCCATCGTGGAGAGTCCCTAACAGTTCCCAAGAAATTCTTCATCTCGACACAGTGAGCGCTAGGGGCCGACCCTCAGGTCTGAATAAACGCACTTGAGTATACCAATGACCCACAACGCCATCCTGTTACCGAGAACTGAGTTATCAAGGCGCAATCACCTCCACGAGAGGCGCCACCATGCGGCGCCTGAAAGAAAAACCAGACGGATGAAATGCAGATTACATGGAGGGATAGAAAATTCGGGAGGTGAAGAATCCTCCCCGGCATTCGGCTAATGACCCGGGAAATTCCCGAAAAAAACCTGGGTCGGAGAGATCGGCCACGGAGAACGGATCCCACGACTTCCTGAATACCAGTCCTTGACGAAACGTCTGAGCCACCTGGCTTGGTTGCAAGCCATGTTCAGTCTGGCTGTGGCTAGCGGACCGCGAGTGTCCGCTGTGTGTTGAGCCTAACCGGTCGGGGTTACGGAACCTCAAATAGATAGTACTACATGGAAAGAAGTTCTAATGCTGGAGGCAGTAAAACGGCAAAATACTTTGCAAATTTCATTTCGAGGAGTGAACGTCGTCCCAGCGCGATGGAAGTGTATAACTGGATTCACGACTACGTGAAAATACCACTGGATCAGGTAGATACACTGCAGTTTCATTCTAGAGAAAAATAAGCTTTTATAAAATTTGTACCCGCAACACATTATGAAAGATATTTACAGAAATTTTAAGGGGATGCAGAATTCAGTTATGGAAATGGTGAAATGCTAAATGTAAATATTGGGCTAGCTGACTGTCAGGATTTTCAATTTAATGCCTGAGATCACTCACTCGTTTCTGAAACAGAAGCTGTCGCAATATGGGAAAGTTCTAGAGTTTCGAGTAGAAAAATGGAACGTGGGTTATAAGTACCCCGTCAAGTCTAGTGTTCGTTCTGTTCGAATGGACTTAAAAAATGAAATTCCATCTACAGTAGTGGTATGCGGGCTTCCTGTTGGTGTGACATATCCAGGACAACCACAGACTTGCTATGTGTGTGAGAAAGCTTCTCATTTTCGCTCAAAACATGCATTCAAAAACTCCGTACGACCTGTATCTGTCTCGCGCAGGGCTGTTTTACTCAGCGATGTAGTGAGAGGAAAAGTAGCGTTCGGGTGGCAGAGGCATGTAAACAAACGGTTCATGCGTCAAATGGGCCCGCTACCAGAGCTGGTGATTTAGAGCCTGTTTGTAAAGTTAAACCTACGAAGGAAGTTTTTCCGACTACTAGCTGAATACACGATGACGCGTCCGCGACGGTGCAGGTGAAATCTGATTCCGCACCAGTAGCAGTGAATACTCACACAGGAGTAGCAAAGATGGGCGTATCATCTCCTACTGGTCTTCTGTAGTTGTGGTGCCCGTTAGTGACGACATGAACATGGTTGGCATTTGCAAAATACTAGACACAGTGATGACTGAACACCAGCAATGGAGCGAGATGGATTCTGATAAACCTGGCAGGTTCGGAGGAAACGCCCGCTGTCGCTAGCCAGGAGGTGGAAACCGAAGAAACGGAGTATGGGAGAACGTGAGAGCATATTTCTTCTCAGTCTGGAAGCCTGCTGAAAAAGTTTCCTCGGGTTTCAAGAAAACATGTTCATGCAGTTGACTATGACTAGCTACACGTTGAACGGTTTTTTCTTTGATAGTGTTTACGCCCGCTTTTACTACTTGTGGCACCGCAGACGATGCCACTGGTGATACATGAAATGAAGTTGGAGTGCCACTGGAATGCGATGGCGGGGGAAACAGGAGAACCCAGAGAAACCCGCCCCTGCGCCGCTTTGTCCACCACAGGTCTCACATGCGATCGCTTGGGATCGAACCCCGGGCCGTCCGGGTAGGAGGCGAGCGGTCCACCTTGAACTGTGGTCACCATACCTGCTCTGTTTTGCTTATGACCTGTTTTATGGTTACCTTTGTACCTTTGCAACTGTTAACATCAACTCACTCCGCTGCACTGCCAAACAGGCTCTCTTACGTGACTTTGTGTGGACTAATGATTTAGATATAGTTTTCCTCCTAGAATTCAATGTTACTGACTTTAACTTTATAGGTCCACAGTACAATTGTGTAGTGAATGTTGGAGAAAATATGCACGGTACTGCTATTTTATATAGAGCTGGTTTGGCGTTTGCCGAGTTAGAGATGCATTCTGGTGGCCGCTTTGTCCACCACAAATCTCACATGCGGTCGCTTGGGATCGAACCCGGGCCATCTAGGTGAGAGGCGAGTGATCCAACCACTCGGCCACGGCGCAGCCGTGAGTAGTGCATATAATTCCAATCGAGACTTGTTGAAGACCAAGGAAGGTCTATTGTTTAGAGTTTGGGAGTCACCTAACAAAGTCCCAAAGAGAGCAGTTGATCCTCTCTCAGAGTAAGATGGCTGAAGTACTGGAGGAAACGCATGCAGGTGCTTCAGAAGGATATTTGGGATCTAATGTGAACAATCAACAAGCTCCGACAACAGTACTATTGGCTGAGGCTTAGATGCGGTGCCACTATATCATGTGTGTGTGGCAAGTTGCGATCCACAGACCAGGAGCCAATGTAGATTGCAGCAGTATAACATGGGAGGTCCCTTCTAATGCATAGCCATTGACATAGCTGGATAATTTCCTATGACAAGTTGTCACAGATTACTTCACCAATTGGCCGGAGGAGTATGTCACTCCTAGCCAGGAGAACAAGACCATAACACAAAAACTGTTTTACCGCTTTGGGGTATCGGAGGATCAAGGCATCATTTTGAGTCTAATCAGATGAGGGAAGCATTGGAGTGACCTGGAGTGCACAATATGCACAAAATACATCTCCATCCACAGTCAAACATCATGGTTGGGCAGTACATGAAAACTGTAGAGGAACATTTGAGGAAGTTTGTGGCCAATCACGAGAGTGACTGGGATGTCAGCATGCCAAATTTCTTACTAACTTATCACTCTTCAACCCTTGACACCATAATTAATATAAAACCAATTTATATAAACCAAGCCCAAATACCATTATTTGTTTGATCAGTTGGTATTACTGCACTCTTACTTTTATTATCCCTGACACCACCAGGTTGACATCAGCCGGTTTGATCTTTGACAGGAAGATGCTGCTACCATGTGACCAACTATTAGACAGTCCTGCAGAACAGGCAGCAGTCGACTATGTGGAGAATCTCATAGACTGACTTCACAGCATGCATGAGATGGCCAATCAACACATCCAGGTAGTGAGGTTAGGCAACAGCTGAAGTTTCCAATGGATGATCTGGAGGGGCTATATTGCCCTGTTCAGACCAAGGGATACTGCCTCAAACTTCAAGAACTATTGCAAGAGCCATACCTCATGGTGAAGAAAATTAATTATATTATGTGCTGCATCCAAAGGCTGCCCCAACAGAAGAGGCTGTTAGTACACTTGGATTGTATAACCTGTTATAATGGTGATGGTCAGATAGCCAGACTTCAGGAGAAAGCAGTGTGACTACATGCCAAATGCATGTGCCTATACTCTGCTACCATGAATTGTTGCTCTACACTGGCAGCTCCCTATCTATATCTTAATGCATTGTCACATCTGTATATAAAGAACTTATACAATAATGGATTTATTTTTGTAAATTTCTGACCACATAGAAAGGAAGATCACAAAGCTCATGGTGTTTAATTTTGATAGCAACTTCAGAGAACAAACTTGGATTAAAGGTACAGCTGCAGCAGTTGAATGAGCATCATAGTAAGGAGAGATAGAAATTGAACTGCAGCATTTAATTACTTTATTGTAATCAACAGAGTTTGAAATAAAGAGATTTTGTTTGGCTACTAATGAAATGGCAAACATTTCAGTAATTATTGTTGCAACACATCTAAGCAGGTAAACATTTCCCTTGAATTTTACCTATTTGGGATGAAAATATAACCCTCTCTAGAATAACTACCACTAAAAGCACCCCATACTATCACAATTGTTGGAGGTTTAATTGTGATAACTATAATCTGCAGATCATACTATGACACATTTGTTGACCTTCTCACCTATTTGGACTGTCCACTGACAGTTTGAAAGTACATTGCTTGGCTGTCCTGAAACATTTAGATCTGCAGATACTCAAATTACAGATATGCCTATCTCCATCAGAGTCAATGAACAATAATTCACCTCAGCATTGAGGCTTTTATGTCCCAGTATTTGATTAGAAGCAGGAGTAGGACACTGCTCCAAAAACTGAACTCAAAATAGAAACATAATGACTGCAACAATATGTAAATGAAACTCTCTTTAAGAATACCTAAAATACCTAAGCTAAGAATTGGCCTACTGATGATAGCAAGCTGCTGCTGTGCACTTGTAAGAAGCATGATTTATAGCTCTGAATGCTGCTCTGGATGTTGGAGGGAGAAGGCTAAACCAAGAGCATTCTTCACATAAAGATTTTCCTTGCATAGAAATCATAAGATTTGAATTGCAATTAGGTACTGTACATGTGGACCAGTATTACAAAAACACACTGTAATGTTTCATATGTATAAACAGTAGAATCACATAACAAAATATTAAACCAAAACAGGGTATAACCACTTTCATTATATTTGTGTACAAAACTGATTCTGTCTTAAATACAGAAGCTTAAAACAAGCCTTAACAGCTTGCAAAGAACTTGGCAGTTTCACTATGCCTATATTGTGTGGAAGACAGAGCAAGACTATGGAATGGTTCTGTCCATATTAGTGAAGGACTTAAATGATGTATAACATTGAGCTAATTTGCAGTGGTTTAGTGTCAGGTTGTACCCAAGGGATGCTATTGCTTTTAATAATACTCCAGGATATTAAGGAAATCAATATAACTTCCTCCATTTGAAGAGTGCTTATGTGATGAAGAAAGCTTACATTGCCTCTTCTGGTAGTTATGATCATTGGCATAACTAGGTTTTCAGAAGCCTTGGTGTAAAGGGTCCAAATGGGGCCCCTAGTTGCAATTTCAAACATGTTTCCAGGAGTTTTAAAGCTTTTTATACAAAATTAGATTTAAACATTCATTCTTAATAACTGGGGTTTTACAAATTTGAAGACCAACTGCCTTATTGCTATAATAAGATCAACAGAATTAGAGCAGGTGCTACTTTGGATTTCAAGTTTTATCAAACTAAAATAATAATTTACTTTTCAAAATAAAACTAAGTTGGTCTAACATGAATAAATAATATTATTATTTATATTATTATTATTATTATTATTATTATTTTTTTTTTTTTTTTTTTTTTTAATTATTCAACATCATTTTTTTTTTTTTTTTTTTTTGGTAGTGTTTAACGCCCGCTTTAACTACTAATGGCATCGCAGGCGGTATTCAACATCACTGATAGACATTATTATATGAAACATAAAACAATGTATGCTTTTAAAGTAATATAAGCAAACATGAAAAATTAAGAGAGATAGGGTCCAAATATTCTTGATTATTTACTTAACAGTAAAAGAATGATTTAACTAATAATACTTATGATGTAAACAAAGATGTTATGTCAGCAGTAAAAGTTTCTACAAAATTTTCAGCTTCTTTCCTAGTGGAATATCAGTAGAAGAAGGCAAAAAGAAAGTTTGAATTACTCCATATGAGCTGCTACTGACTTCATGCCCTTCAAACAATTGTAAAATGCGAAAATCTAGTAACAGCGTGAGATACTATCAAGCTACCCATAACCTATAGCTAGCGTTGGTGCATTACAGTCACCCAGTAGGCTGCCAAGTGCAGAAACATAATAGTGATGATGCACTGCATATCCCCCCCCCCCTCATTCAACCACTGTTCTGCCAGTACTATATTATATCAAAGAAGTCAAAGAAGTACCCGACCTGATGAACAGATTGCAGTTGTTTCAAACAAATATCAGTGGCAGAAGGTACAAATATTATAAAGCTTAAGTTTGAAGTGTGATCATACTATCTTGTTTAATTCAATTCAATTCAACTTATTTTGTCCAGTTTGATTATGTATATGGTATTTGGATACATCAACTTACATTTAAAAGTAAAAAATATTTACAATAGTAAGTAAAGTAAAAATTCTGTGAGCAGCAAGTGTAGTCTATTTACAATGAAAGTTTACTATTAAGATCAAATAGGTACAAGTGTGAGGTATGTATAATAAAAGATCAGTACAGATCAGTAGGCATGAAATGCGAGCAGCTTGAGCCAGGATCACAGATATATCAAGTTATGCCTATTGTTTAGCATTTGTTTGGTAGCCATTAATAATGAAGGCTCTCGGTGATTTTGTAAACATAGTTAAAAGTAGTCATTGTTAATGACAATGTTTTCATTTGAAATTTCTATGTCCAATTAATATTAAAGCTGAGCTAGATTCTGCTGCGGAGGAGTCTATTCTTTCACTTACAACAGTAAAATATTGGATGGGAGAGTTTAAGTGAGGCTGTGTGAGCTGCAAAGATGAATATCACAGTGGTCGACCAAATGAGGTGATCACACCAGAAATTATGAAAAATTGCACAAAATGGTACTATATGACCATCAACAGAAAGTGTGTGAGCTAGCACACACCATAGGCATTTAAAAAAGTGTTATACATTGAATACTGACTTAAAATTAGGACATAAGAAAGCTGTGCACAAGTTGGAAGCTCAGCTTTATTGCAGGCATTTATTCCCTACAATAAAGCTGGGCTTTTACATCAATTCATAACCATTGGTGAAACATAGGTCCATCACTTTACACCTGAGACAAAGGAACAGTAAAAACAATGGATTGCAGGGCAGAACTGGCTCCAAAGAAGGCAACGACAATTCCATTTGCATGTTATGTCATGTCATCAGATTTTTGGGAGGATGTAGGATAATTTTCATTGATTATCTTCAATAAAGAAAATCAATCTATAGCATACAAGTATCATGCAAACTTATTGCAGTGTTTGAGTAATGAAATCAAGCAAACCCGACCACATTTAATAAAAAAGAAAGTTTTGTTTAATGAAGACAATGCACCAGTTTACACATCCATAATTGCCATGGGTAAAATCAATGAAATAAAATAAAAATTACTTTCTCATGCACCTTAAATGCTATATTTAACCTCCTCTGGTTGTTTTCTGTTTCCAAACTTGAAGAAATGGCTTGGTGGTACAAGATTTGTCAACAGTGCAGAGGTGAAGTCTACAGTTGATGAACCTTGTGAACCTTGACAATTCTCACTATAAACAGGGTAAGAAAGCAATTAAACATCACCAGGAAAAGTGTATTGTACTGAAAAGAGACTAAGTAGAGAAATAAATATGATTTTTTCTAAACATTTTTATGTTTTCTTTGTTAGGCTGCATACTTCTGGAACAACCATTGTATTATTTGCTTTTTTTTAAAATTCTTTTCTGACAAAGGAATATTAGGGAATAATTTCATTTAAATATTCATTTGGCATTTAGTTTTTTAAAGAATTTCTTAACATTAGATATATTCAAAGCCTAATAGATTGTTTCATTTCTCCTGTATAAATGTGTTTGGAAAATTTACCCTCTTGGCTGGTGCAAAATGTAACAAGTCCAAAGATCTTACAGATGTAATTAGCTGACAGGTTATAAGACAGGCAAAGAAAATGGAAAATGACAAGTTTATAGTAAGGTCAAATAATAAAGTTAGAGCCGCTTGGCAAATAGTAAACAAAGAAATTGGGAAAAGTACTGACAAAGAAGTAATACAGGAAAAGGGAACGTAACAGAACCTCAATTAATTATAGACTCATTCAATGTGTATTTTTCAGAAATAGCTAGCAAAGTAACTGAAACCAATACATATCATGCAAAATTATGGGAATATAACTGATAATATACAAGTAAATAGTAATATGTTTTTAGAACCAATTACAGAATTAGAAATAATAAAAGTAGTAGGGCATATGAAAAATAAACAGTCGTTGGGAATGGATGACATACCAGACTGGATAATTAAGTAATGTATTAATTACACAATATATACAATTTATCAATTGAATCAGGGAAATTTCCTCAGAAGCTAAAGATTGCTAAAGTAAGGCCTTTGTTCAAGAAAGGAGATAAGTTAGAAATGGAGAATTACAGACCCATGTCCTTATTATCAATATTTTCTAAGATTTTTGAGAGGATAATATGCAGGCGTGTGGTCTCTTTTTTGTCCAAATATTCTTTCAGATGCACAGTTTGGCTTTAGAAAAAATAGGTCAACAGAATCAGCAATTTATCAATTATTAGATGTAGTAGAAGAGTCGGTTGACAGAAAACTTCCAAGCATTGGTGTTTTCTTGGATTTACCCAAAGCTTATGTAGTTTTGGATCACAATATATTGTTATCAAAATTAGAAAAATACGGTTTTTGTGGAAAAATAAACGACTTATTAAAATCATATTCAACAAATAGAAAGCAAATTGTAGAATTGGAATTCTTGAAAGGTAATAAAATGAGCAGATATATGTCAAAAGACAGGGAAATTAATATAGGCATGCCACAAGGCTCTACCCTTGGCCCGTTATTTGTAACTTATATAAATGACATGCCATCATCTGTCAAAAAAGCAGACATAATTCTTTTCGCTGATGATACCAATGTGCTGATAAAGGGTAACAATCAAAATAGTTTACAAAAAGCAGTAAATCAGGTAATGGCAGAATTATATTCCTGGTTTCAAGTTAACAAACTGGTAATAAATGAAAGCAAAACTACTGCAATGTCCTTCCACACATACCAAAATAAAGCACATCTTATACCCCAAATTTATTATAACAATCTCAACATTAAATATAGGAAAGATACACAATTTCTGGGTATCATTTTAAATGAGAACCTAAAGCGGAAGAACCATATTGAAAAGTTGGCATCTAAATTGAGCTCAGCTTGCTACTTACTAAGATCTATTAAAAATAAAGTAAGCTTAAATATCCAAAGGAATATTAATATAACAATTAACAAATGCAACAAATCTTCACTTATCTTTTGGAATCCTTGGACTAGTTTTGCAATAAATCTATTGCATTCTCAATATAAATTTCCTTTTGGTCTCAGTTTTAGTGTGGTTTTTGATGTTGCTAATTGTTATATTAATATTTGTGTTGCTTCACTGTTACTAGCTTCTTTTTACATTCAAAGGAATGTGTACTATGCAAATTTTCACAGCTTAATGCGATATGGCATAATTTTCTGGGGAACATGTTATTAGAGTGAGCAAATATTTAAACTACAGAAAAGGGCAATTAGAATAATAAGTGGCAAGGATAGTCGGTGCTCATGTAGAGCTCTTTTCAAAGAACAAAAAATATTAAATATATGCGTAAGCTTTCACGGCCGGTGTCCATAGTTTTAAAATTTAAAATTTTCGGGCTATTTTGCCGTGGTCTGTAGGTTTCGAGTTAGCGACGTGAGCACATTTCCTCTGAAGATGTCCCTCACAGGCAGGGACGAAACGTTAGGTAGAAATATTTTAACTAAACATATTTTAACCTACAGACCACGGCAAAATAGCCCGAAAATTTTAAATTTTAAAACAAAAAATATTGCCTCTTACTTGCATATTGATATTGGAGACATTAACTTATATTAAAAAGTGTACAATCAGCTTGAAATAAATCAAAACCTCCATCAATATAGCACTCGACAGAAGAATGCACTGCATATTCAGTTCTGTAGAACCAACATAACTAAAAATAATGTAAAGAATTTGGGTATTTGACTATTTAACATACTGCCTCAGAATATCAAAGTAATTACCAAAGTCCACCATTTTAAAAAACGTTTAAAATCGTTCCTTCTACTGCACACATTTTATTCCATAGATATGAGTGTATCATATTGTACAAATACCATGAGTTAATAAATCTGTGTTATAGTGTGTTTTCAAAATATAATGTGAATTACTAGCTCTTAATAACTTAATGATGTGTATTTGAAAAGTGTTTATTTTCTTATTTAGCTAGAGTACTACTGTACACATGTATAAAGTTAGTGGAAGATTTATACCATTGTCATGTCCGAATAACAATGTAAATTGTTCTAAAAGGATAAAATAAATAAATATATATGGGGTGAGATTTTTCTAACTTATCCTATTTATCTAAATTCAGAACTCTTAATAAATCCCTAAAATCAAATATAAATTGCATTTAAACTCTACTCAACATTAGCTCCTGACTTCTGTACAACATTTGTATCTGTGGCTTGAATCACATTTACTCCAGATTTGTTAACCTACCTGTTACGTTTGCCATTCATGTATTCTGTCCTATCATCATCAAAACATACCTGCAATAAACAAAGAAACAAATATAATCTCCCAGAGTATGTTTCAAAATTAAACAATTCACATTTCATAACATAACTGATCTGGTAACTACTCTGCTGACCTAAGTGATTCTTGACGGACCTGGACAAAACTATAAATGATCAATAAAAAACTCTAATTTCAAGATGAAGCTTTTATATAATAGGGCACAAAAAATTGGAATAAAATAAGCTTAATAGTTTATTATGTCACTAGATAATGGGAACCAACTTTAAAGAAAAACGGCTTAAGCTATTTTAAGCATTATGTTGAAAATTATTATCTCATCTTATTGTAAGTATATAGCTACTTGCTATAAAATTAATAAGCTGAAACAAATGCACATAGCAAGCAATGGTATGAGTGTAGAACTTATTACTAATGAGGTTTACACCATTATTCTACCCCAATTGCGAAACTGTTCATTAATGAAATGGACTCCTGTAGACTGGAGGATTTATTCCCAAACCCCTCCTTCATTATAGCACTTTAACTTGCTACTGCATAGCTGGAACTGTAAAAACCTATAGAGGCTATATAGGGTTACCATATTCTGGTGTGCTGAAATGAGGACACTTTTCTGAAAAGAGAAATTTCTCTTAACCATTATTTGGTATGAACCCTAGCCCACGAATAAGAGTATTCACTGGTTCTAGCTCTTATTTTTAATAATATCACAGGCAAATTTACATAATGTTACAAGTTATTTTTAAACACAGCCTCATCACTGTTACTGTTCATTTAGCTGGAGTATTACATGAATATTTTTTACTGATTTTTTTAAGAATACTTTTATTTTGTAGCAAATATTTAAAGAACTCCCTGCATGTGAAATGTTTAAAATTGAATCTAACCAGTGCTATAGACTTAACTGAACTTACAAGTAGTCTGTTCCTTTCATTGGTCCACAATGACAATTTGGGAAAAAAGTCTTTCAACATAAGCATTATGCACAAGGATTGCAAAAAATAATTAAGCAATTTTCACTATTTCTGAGTACAATTCCACACTCCTGTAGTTTTCAACATAGTCAATCCACTTACTTTAAGAGCACACCGCACCTGCTTCTCGTAGCTGAGGGCAAATTTTTCTAAGTTGCAAAACTGATACCTTACTATCATCAATGTCCACACCTCTGCCATTAAAAAATTTGATGGATTCTTTAACATTTGACATATTCTTAAAATTTAGCCACTTAAAGCACATAATTCCTTCAGTGGCGGAATCCACATTTTAAGGTACTCCAGGCAATCTTCATATAAATTTGGCACATTGTCATGAAAATATTTGACTTCCTCAACATGGCCTTCTCGTTCTAAGCAATTAAGTACAACTTTAACCTTCAGTGGAATGAAAGTTTTATTCTTACAGTATTGTAAGGTACAGTAAATTGATGAGAGGACATTTACAACTTCAATGAAGGTGTTTTATTCCTCTTTATTTTATTTCTTTTATGTGAGAATGGAACACACTGATCACAGACTCCAGGTGATAGAGATATACCTCACTGAATGGATCTGAAAAAATCCGCTTCAAACAACAGGAAGTGTTTTGTATGACAAAAAATATGACCTTAAAGCTGGATACATTTGGATAATTCTCTGAACAGCTGGGAGGAATGCCAGCTATCGGGTTTTGTTGCGATAAAGCAACTATTGGCATTCAACCTGAACAAATTCGCACTCAAACAGTGTAAAGAGAAAAATAATCATAGATTTTGAAGATACAAGATTGCAAGTCTAAGTACAAAAGATCAGGGTAAATCTGCGTTCTCACTCTAAATATTATTCCGTCTGCTAGGCGGAGTCCCAACATCAGAAAACTGTATCTGCTTGGTGCACTTGGTGCCAGCCATTACCAACAGTATATTTTAATTCATCACTACATATGAATGTACGTCGTGGTCTCTAGTGGGAAAGGAAAGTGAAATGTGTGGATTGTGGTGAAGGCACATTATTATTATGATTATGATTATGATTATGATTATTATTATTATTATTATTATTATTATTATTATTATGATTATGACTATTACTATTACTATTACTATTACTATTACTATTATTATTATTATTATTATTATTATTATTATTATTATTATTATTATTATTATTATTATTATTGGTGTTGGTGTTGGTGTTGGTGTTGGTGTTGGTGTTAATTATTTATTATTATTATTAATTATTTATTATTATTAATTATTTATTAATTATTTATTATTTATTAATTATTTATTATTTATTAATTATTTATTATTTATTAATTATTTATTATTTATTATTCTTCTTCTTCTTCTTATTCTTCTTATTATTATTACTATTATTACTATTACTATTATTACTATTACTATTATTACTATCATCATTATTATCATCATCATTATTATCATCATCATCATCACCATCACTATTACTACTATTACTACTATTAGTATTAGTATTAGTAGTATTTTTATTATTATTTTTATTATTATTATTATTATTTATTTAGTTATTAATTATTTAATTATTTATTATTATTTATTATTATTTATTATTAATATTTATTAATTATTATTTATCATTATTATTATTAATTATTATTATTTATTATTAAATTAATAATTATTTATTATTATTTATTATTAAATTAATTATTATTAATTATTATTAAATTAATTATTATTATTTATTATTAAATTAATTATTATCAATTATTATTATTTATTATTAAATTAATTATTATCAATTATTATTATTTATTATTAAATTAATTATTATCAATTATTATTATTTATTATTAAATTAATTATTATCTATTATTATTTATTATTAAATTAATTATTATCAATTAATTATTATCAATTATGATTTATTATTTAATTATTATTATTATCGTTATTATTATTATTATTTATTATTATTATTATTATTATTATTATTATTATTATTATTATTATTATTATTCTTATTCTTATTATTCTTATTATTATTCTTATTATTATTCTTATTATTATTCTTATTATTATTCTTATTATTCTTCTTCTTATTCTTCTTCTTATTCTTCTTCTTATTATTCTTATTATTCTTCTTCTTATTCTTCTTATTCTTCTTATTCTTCTTCTTATTATTCTTCTTATTCTTCTTATTATTCTTCTTCTTATTATTCTTCTTATTATTCTTATTTTTCTTCTTCTTATTATTCTTCTTCTTATTATTCTTATTATTATTCTTATTATTATTATTCTTATTATTATTCTTATTATTATTCTTATTATTATTCTTATTATTATTCTTATTATTCTTATTATTCTTATTGTTATTCTTAT